>CM062922.1:48570612-51493102 GCA_031878705.1 Tapirus indicus
GTTTCATCTAAATTTTGTCTCAATAAAAAAATGCAATGATCAAAACACTCCAATGACTTTTCATCTCACTTAGAATTAAATCCAGTTTCTTTTACATGGCCATTAAGGCCCTCACTTTCTCTCAGACCTGACTTCTGATCCATCTGTCCCTTTCACACTCCTTTCCAACCTCAAAGGCCTCCTTATTATTCCTTGAACATGTGGACATGCTCCTAAGACTTTACACTGCTTTTCTTTCCGCTATGAACCTTCGTTCTCTATGGATCTAAAAAACCACCTCCCTCACTTCGTTCAGATCTTTGCTCAAATGACACCTCATTAGACAGTGCTCCCTAAACACCCTTTCTAACATAGCAACACCTGTCCCCAGCACATGCATGCACTCACACACACACGTACACACACACACACACACATCTCATTAATCTTTATAGCACCTCTCTTTTCTTCATCGTACATATTAATCCCAGGCATTATAATATACATTTATTCATTTTTTTGTCTTTCTACCCTTCATAAAATGAGGAATTCCTCAGCCAGGACCTTTTTGTTATTCACTGATATACCCCCTAGTACCTAGAAAAATGTCTGAAACATAGATACTCAATAAATATTTGTTGAATGATTGAATAGTTAAGCAGAAGTTAGATAACTGACAGTATAGAGGATATGCAAACATCATTGGGGGAACAAACTAGATATTCCCACTATCCTTTGTTGCATAACAAACCTCTCCAAAACTAATGGCTGAAAACAACAACAAGGAAAGTTTTGCTCACAAACCTGTAATTTGGGGAGGGCTCGGCAGGAACAGGCAGTCTCCGTTCCATGCAGGGTCAGCCTTGGTGGCTCGACTTGGGAAAAAAGGATGCACTTTCAAGATGGCTCACTCACAGGTCAGCTGGAAGCTCAGCGAGCAAACTAGAGGCATTGGTTCCTCCTCATATGGGCACAGTGGCTGGGTTCCAAGAGCAAGTCTCCCAACAGACAGGAAGCTGAAGCATCACTCCCACACTATTATATCATGTAAATAGTTATAGAGCCCAGATTCACTGGAATGGAATATAAATCTTGCATCTTGATAGGATGAGAGCTGAAGAATTTTAGGGTCATTTTTAACAATGCCACAGAAGATGATCTTTTAGATATGTTCCACCACTCTGGGATTTATAATTCTGTGATTTGTTTTATTGCAGAGGTTTTCAAAATTCATGCGAGGAGAAGTTACTTAAAATTAAACTAAAGCCATGATGTAATAATCACTAGCTAATTATACTAATATTAAAGTTCTGATAATGTACTAGATATAGTGTGTTAAAGCGTTTTATATACTACATCTAATTTTTTAAATTTAACAAAAATTTACATAGCACTTACTATATACTAGACACTGTTCTTAGTTTTAAGAATAAAACTTAATTTAATCCATGTAACAATTGCACAAACTAAGTGCTATTATTACCCCCATGCTCAACTGGAAAGCTAACGCAAGAAGAGATTAAATACCTTGCATAAAGTCAAACAGCCGGTGAGGATGGAGCCAGGGTTTGAACCTGCAGTCTGATCCCAGAGCCTGTACTCTTAACCACAGTGTCATGCTATCTATCTCTTAATCCATCCAGTAATCCTATAAACTGAGTACTATTGTTTTCCCCATTTAGCAGAAGAAAAAACCTGAGGCTTAGAGCAGTTATGTCACCTTCCCAAAATCTTTGTACCGACATGCTCCCAACACTCTGCCAGTATTTTATCCATTGCTTCTATCCTCACAGCAATGCTGCAAGGTAGATATGACAAAACTGAGGGTCAAATGTTAAATAACTTGTTCTAGGTCACAGAGCTAGCAAGTATTAGGGCTGGGATTCAAACTCAGGTGTATGTGGCTGCAAAACCAGGCTTCCCTCCTCTCCATTGCCCTCATTTCAGGGGCAGGGCAAAAGGAGAGGAATGGAGCAGCTGACACTACAAGACTCTGGGGGGGCACTAGAAGTCCCCCTCCCTCACTGGGACTCCTAGTTAACCTCTGAGGGGGCTGGAACAGAGAGGCCCAGAGGTGACAAGAGATCTACAGATTATTAGGAAAGGTTTAGATCTATTGTTAGATTATAAAGGCCAGCTTCATAGTTTTCTCTCTCCCTTGGAGAAGTAGTTTTACTTTCCTTTCTCTGCTCCAAGGCATGACCTGTTTTTCATTGTAGCTACCATCTTCAGCCCAACTGATGGAGGAAGAAGGTGAAGTGATGAAAGTCAACATCTACCCAGGGAACTTTTGTGGTTTGGTCAATTAATTGCTGGTCCTTTGGAGAGAGGGGAGTGGAAGAAGACTGAGGAGCAAAGGAAGAGATGAGAAAAAAAGAAATCAGCTAATCTCCTGAACCTGTCAGGGTTCCTCTCAACTTTTCCTATGAAGATGTCCCCTGTGGCCCATTTAGAGCCATTTACCAAAACTTTTCACATTTCTTTGATTTTAACATCTGCTTTCCTCTTTCTTCCTTGCACAGTCCTATGCTTCCTGGATACGTGGCAGTCAGCCTTTGATCTTGGTGCCTCTGGTTAGCTGCATGCTGTAAGTTATCCTTCCTCAAGCTAATTCTGGGCAATGATGAAATCTACATCCCTTCCTTCTTCACCCTCTTTATCACAAGCCTCCCATCCAGTTTGACATGAGTCGGACCAGCTTTCCCACGGGGACTCACAGAACTCACTAATCCTTTACAAAGAACGGAGACTTCAGGCTACATATAGTCCTAGAGTTGTTATGTTAATCCTATAAATCAACCACCCTGAAAAGTCAGAGAGGCCCCAAAGAAATCATATTATCAGCCAATAAGAAGTTTAGTAAATTTTCAAGCATAATTAGGTTAGGTAGGGCAATTCTCTGGATTATTTGCTTCATTACCTTTATTATCACTACTTGATTTCTGTCAACTTCAAACTTGCTATGATACTGATCTAAGTGTGGGAAGAGCTGGAAAATACATTAAATACAAGCTAATTTGGGGAAGGCTACCTTGATGATGAGAAGGCGAAAATACAGAAGCTTTTAAAAGAACACAATTGTATTCTTATAAATTATTCTTATAAAATTATTCCAATTATTTATGTTCCTAAGGATCCTTGCATAATGAAGAGATAAAGATGATTTACAATAAACTTTCAAATGTAATTAAACACTTCTTCAAAATATTTTCTCAAACAATTTTAATATTTCCAGGTGATATTTCCATCACATAGAATTTGTACTCAAACTATGCTTTAATGATAGTGAGGACAAAGGTGAATGTTAGACCATTTCCTAGACAAATAATCATAAATTCTGAATAATGAAGATTTTATTGTACTACTTTTCTACCCTCTGGGAAAAATCTAAGTAATATGTAAAATGTTTCTTCCAGTGAATAGGAATTACTTCCTATATATTTAAATTATTCATTATTATAAGTTTCCCAGAGGAAACCATGTCCTGTTACTGTTCATTCTTGACATCCAAGTGAATTTTTCATCTTGTGACTTTTCCATGGCCAACATTTACTTGCAGTTACATTTTAGTCACAGATTCTTTCTACTCTACAGCATGTTTCTGGTAGCTAGTTTCCACCTCCAAGCTGGCATGGAAGCTTATGGAAACATTCAATGTAATGTCAGACTGAACTAAACAACTGAGTTTTAAGCATATCACTTTTTAATTATCTGGTATTTAGGGGTTACCCCTATCATGCCCCTTTCTAGATAATTAAGAATAAACTTTATTAGCTTGTCACGTTAGAAGAGGGCCATAGGAAAGTGAAGAACACTTTTCCTGATTAAATAATAATTGTTAGTAACCAAAATGAAATACACACACACAGCTTTGTATAAAAATAAAAGATAATAATGTGTTTTGGGCTGAAATACTTAAAAACATATAAAGACCATGGAACCAAGAAGGTTGGCTTTTAGATCCGTGGCTTTTAAACTCTTCTGTGGCCACTAAATTGAGCTATGTTCCAAGAACTGAATAGAATGCAGGGAAGAGAAGGAAACTGAGGCAGGAAGAGTTAGGGAAGGCATTCAAAGCCAGAGATTCTTAATTGGATTTTGGAGGCAGGTGAAGAAGGATGAAGTTGGCAGAGAGAAGGGAGAATGTCTATCCTACGCAGTGGTGATCAGCACTTGCTCAGAGCAGACTTTCTCCCTGCTGGCAGATGTTTTCAGACCTTCTTTGAAGCAAAGAGCTACCCTTGCGGAACCTGGGGTGGGCTGTCCTCACCTTGCCCAGGCAGGGGTTCAACTTTGCTGACTCCATCATGTGCTGCTGATGGCAAAGGGCGAAGGCCCTGGAATGCCTGTCTTTGTGCCTCATCCCTCTTCATGACTCCCCAGAGAGAACTGTCAGTGGGGCATTCCGGGCCATAAAAAATGATCCTCTTCCTGGGGACTGGATTATTTCACCTGGAAAACTCAAGCATCCTTTCTTCCTGCAAGCATTTGTCAATGGGACAGAACCTATTGCTCTCCAGAGTGGGGATGGCCCTGCCCCCTTCATTGCCTGGCCCCTGGAGCTCTGAGATTCAGCTGCTGGGCATTATCACAATCTCTGTTCTTCCTAATGCCCATATCCCCAGAAGTGCCTGGTCTCTTAGAGTTTGCAACCTAGGCACACAATTCTCTCTAAGAGCGTAGCTCTCTGCGACAAATATTTCTCAACCTTTCCTGCCTACTTCCAGTGAACTAACTTCCAATGAACCAATAAACCTAACAGCTGGTGTTTATACAGCAGTTACCTTCCAGGGAGCTTAGAGCCATTTCCAGTGACACACTCTAATCCTCTCCCAAGCTCTGGGTGGTAATAAGTATTAATACTATTCCCCTGAATACATAAGGAAGATTGAGCCAAGGAACTTGTAACGGTATGCTGAATATCACCTGATCCTTATATGGTTCATTCTCTTGACTTTTTTTTCCAATTATGTCCTTGCCACTGTATTATAAGGTATTTGTACCTATATTCGCTCATTTTTTCCCAGATTTTCCCAGTGATAAGAATCACCTGAGATTCTAGTTAAACAAATAACTTCCCTGACCCCTGTCTTGGACATTCTCATTCAGCGGGTCTGGGATAGGAACCAGGAATTTGTGTGTTTGTGCAGGTGAATTTTTCCCTTTTCATTAAGTCTAACACTCCAGTTGATTATGATCATTAGGAAAGTTTGGGAAATACCATTTATTTCATTTAATTTTCACAGTAACCCTATGTAGTATTATTATGCACCTTTATTGAAAAAGAAACCTGCAATCAGCATATCAATATAGAAGGCCGAGATATGAAATCTCATTTCAACTCTAACTTTCATAGATAACAAGTGACAGTTGATTAATTTCTTTTTTCCCTCGGTTTTCCCAGCCACACTTTCTCAGTTAAATATTTAAAAACAAAGCTATTCTTCTGGGGTTTGAACTATATACATAATTTCTGCCTAGATCTGTGCCACAAATTAGTGTCATGAAAACACCCTACTAGAGATAGTTCAGAATAGACCCTTTTATCTTTTCCAGAAACATGACGTCTCATCTGCAAGTTTAAGCTCATCTTCTGAGCTCCCCCTTGGACTTTGCCCGTCCTCATTCCATTGTTATTACTGTTTTCTCCTCCCGCTCCCTCTCTCTCTTCCTTCCTCTATCCCTACCTCCCTTGCTCATTCTGACTATTCTTCCTCTTGCAGCAATACTTCCAAGTCTCCTTTCTCTGTCACAACTGTTCTGTGACCACTGATAGGGCTCCATAACTCCCACCCACATTACATTAACCAGTCTTCCTGCTTAGAGAAACTGTAACTAAAAAAATATAGATCTCCTTTACTTAAGTAACCTATAAATTCAGGATTTTGGGCTTTTGTTTGTTTTTTGAGGAAGATTGGTCCTGAGCTAACATCTGTTTCCAATCTTCCTCTTTTTTCTCCCTAAAGGCCCAGTACATAGTTGTATATCCTAGTTGTATCCTTCTAGTTCTTCTAGGTGGGATGTTGCCTCAGCATGGCTTGATGAATGGTGACTAAGTCTGCACCCAGGATCCTAATCTGCGAACCCCTGGCCAAATTGGAACAAGCGAACTTAACTGCTACACAACCAAGCTGGGCCTGTTTGTTTGTTTGACCACCATTTTTAGTGGTGGCTTTGTCCTTTGAGAAGATGGAGGAAGATAACAAGATAGAAAGGGCATTCCAAGTTCCTAGGGATAACTTGGGCAAAGACATGGAGGCACAAAAGTACTTGGCAGGTTCAGGAATGTGGAACCCCATGTAGCAGCTGCTTGGCGTTGGAAAGGTCAACTAAGAACTAGACTTTGAACTTTAGGGGCCAATATAAAGAGGTCATATTTATCTGCTAGGTGTTGAGGGCTCATTGAATATTTTAAGGTGAGGAGTATTATAATTAAATATGAGTTTTAGGGGCTGAAAAGTGCAGTGCCAAAGTCACTGATTGAAGTGGTCCATGACATATTCAATATCTATATTATAGACTCTGCTGAATCTTATGACTTGTTGAATGAGAGAGGTAAGGAAATTAGAATCAAGGATGATATTTTTGACTTGAATGATTTATTGGAAGAAGGAAGGAAGGAGGGAAGGAAGGAAGGAAGGAAGGAATTATTGTAAGATAAGGTTGCTAACAAGTGTTGACAATGTAAGAGGTCAACAATCCACTGTCTAACTCTGGCAACCCATCACCAGATCCATCACCCCAGGGTTATGCACCAAGTAAAGCAATCTGGGCACTGGGCTCTGCCCTATCCTCATTTCCTATCTAAACAGACATGTCTAAACAGACATGAAGTTGTTTGGCGAATTAGGAAACACACTCTTTTTTAGGTGGGGGAGTAAGGTGCTAGTATTTGGGCTTTAATTATTAGAAACAGCTTCATGAACAGACTTACAGAACTTTTCCTGGAACGTGATCAATTAGGACAATTATCATGGAGCTTTTGGAGTCCTCTTATTACCTGTAGGCTAGGCTATGACTTAAGGAAGCAGCCAGCAAAGGAAAAGGCAGGAATGCCACCAGGCTTTGGACTAAAAAGTTGTAAGATTAAAGTGCATACCATTCATTCATGATCACTGCATCTCTCCATCCCCAATATACAAACATACACACACACACATACACACACACACACACACACACACACACACCATTTTTGTACTACCACCATGGCCACATGGATAAAATGGCTACCAAATAATCCTGTTCTTCCCTAGAACTCTTCCACCTATTTGGGGCCATTCTTCCCATCCCAGAACTTTATAGAAACACAAGTATGAATAGGCTTTATTCTTTTACAGACACAGGTACCAGCTGGGATCAGAGGAAGCTCAAAAATACTAATATTCATTAACTGATACTACTTTCCAGGTACTCTGTTAAATGCTTCACATGTATTCCCCATGATGTAGGTACCTATTTTATCTCCATCTATAGATGAGGAAATGGAATTTTAAAAATTTACCAAGTACATATAGCTAGTTTCAGCTGGGATTAATTCAGGTTTATTTACTTCAGAGTTCAAGCTTTTAATCACTGTTGTACTGTCTTTCTAATACAAACCTAAGAGCTGATATTAAAGTTATACATAGCACAGGACCCATCTAAATATTCTTCCTAGTTTTCAAGCATCACACTGTCCCCTTCTAGCTCACTGCCTAGTAGTGATCATTTTTATATTTGTTATATGCAAACATTTGACTATGTAATGGGGAAAATTACAGCTTTGCCATGGCACCCTCTCTGCTTTACTTAGGCATGGGTATAACTTAATCCTTCCATCTTGATTCTGAAGCCAGACCACCTGAGTTTTATTCCTGGCCTTGCTGCTTATGATGTGACCTTAGGCAGGTTTCTTGACCTCTCTGTGTCTCAGTCTCCTCATCTGTTAAATGGTATTAATAGTAGCACCAGTACAGAAAGACCATTCCCACTTAAGAGCAGTAGTTGCGAGCATCAATTCTCTGTCCTCATCTGAAGTGTGTGAGAAGACACAAGCACACTGGCCTTTTGGGGCACAGTGGACCTCATCAGCTCCTGAGGGCTTGATCTCGGAGCCCACTTCCACCCACACCACTCTCACCTTTGTAACTTCTTTTATCTTCAGATCTCTGTCACGGGCTCTTTCCAACCTTATTATACCAAGATTAAAATGTCGGTTAAGAGGAAAGTTCTTTCACTCCCCTGAGAGTGACTACGGACCCAAATAACACTGAAAAATTGCATTTCCTTTTGATCTGGGTTATCTGGACAACGCTTCTTCCCACGTACATTTCCTACTGAGACTTTACTATCTCGCCCTCTGTATTAGTCTTCTAGGATTACCATTAAAAAGTACCACAGACTGGGTGGCTTAAAGGACAGAAATTAATTTTTTCACTGTTCTGGAGGCCAGAAGTCTGAGATCAAGCTGTCAGCAGGGTTGTTTTCTTCTGAGGCCTCTCTCCTTGCCTTGCAGATGGCTGTCTTCTCTCCGTGTCTTCACACGGTCTTCTCTCTCTATATGTCTGTGTCTCTTCTTATAAAGACACCAGTCATGATGGATTAGGACCAAGCTTAATGACCTCATTTTAACTTAATCACCTCTTTAAAACCTCTGTCTCCACGTAGTCACATTCTGACATACTGGAGGTTAGAACTTCAACATATGAATCTGGGGGCTACAAAACTCAGCCCATAATACCCTCCAAGTCCTGAACCAGTGCCTAGCATGTTGCTGATGGTCAGGAAATGGCTAAACCTTTACTGGTCGGATAACTTTGTCCATAAAAGCAAAAGGAATAATAAATAAAATGGTGGCCTGGGAGAGACATTAGAGTAAAGGCTTAGTTTAAATTCCCCCTTCTGGGGTGAGTAAAGCTGAGCTTTGGTCTGAGAGCGTGGCAGGGAGTGTGAGCTGGGGAGGAGAAGTCTGGCCTTGGGTCTCCTGTGGACTTGCTGTGTGGCCTTACGTGGTTTAATGGCCCCACATCTCAATTTCTTCATTGGCAAATGGGGACAGGGTATCAACTTTCACTCCCAGGGGCAGTGACAGTGAATTAAGGCAAAGGCAGGGGCTTTGGGGTCCCTCAGTGAGAGGAGGCTGAGCTAGTCAAACGTTCAACCACACAGGCCAGATAGCTTAATCATTACATGTTCAAGCAACAACTTCTCAGACTTGATTTCAAGCCTGCAGCAAATATTTTTTGGAGAATTTAGAATCACCCACTGGGATGTTTTTGAGCTTTAGTTCACTGAGAGACTTGACTTTAAAAGCTTTCACTTTGGCTTTTGTTTAGTCTCAAGCACAGGATTATAGTTAGACCTGCTGTATTATTTTCATGCATATAGTTTAGGGCCTTTGGAATCTGAACAAGTTCTCTCTGTCTTCCCTGGGGTTTAAAAAGTCTGAAAACAAAATAAAGTCTCTCCTTGCAAGCTTTTCTTGGGCTGGTTTTAAGCAAAACGAAAAAAAGTTGAGGGGATGAAGCAAGAGGAGAGTTAGACCCTAAATTATTTGGTAAATACAGACACTATAAACTGTGAAATTGCCCATCCCTTCACCTTCTTCGGCTGTGTGCACAGTCAACCCAAAGTACAATTCATCTTGAGTATTTCAGGGAGTCCTCGGTGGAATTGTTCTCATGGCCTCATGTTCCATGGGGACCCTTTTGGGACTGAGATTCCTCCGAGAATCACCACTTGGGGCCTGAGCAGTAGAACACAGTTGACTTCCTTCATGCTTTATCTGGGGGTATCATCCTAACCCCTCTTGAGAGCTTACATCCAAAATACAGATCCCAGTGCATTCCAAAAAGGTATATTCACCTCTCCCTTCCTCGTAAAATTTCCTTCTCTCTAATCCTTCCTGAGCTTCTCATTTTCTTTTTCTTCTTCCTCTCCTTTAGGTCACCAGACTTAGAACTCCAAGCTTCCTCTCTCTAAGTATATAATTTGCTTATTAGAAAGAAGGTTGGGCATAGAGAATTAATTCTCTACTGAGTTCCAAACCCAACTTTACCATATACTAGCAGCGTGATCTCAGGCAAGACACTTCATTTCTTCAGGCTCTAACTCCCGCATCTATAAAAGAGGGGTAACAATCATGCCTGACAATTTTATTGTGAGCAGCTCAAAAAATAATATATGTGAAAGTATCTGGAAGGAGGCATTCAATAAATTGAACTTCACATTAATCAGGCCCCCGAATAAATCTCAAACCTGAAAAGCCTCAGAACCCTAATCCGTAAAATAGAAATAATTATAGCTACCTTGCCTTCTTCATAGTTAATTTATGGGGATTATGAGATAAGGTGTATATAAAAGAGGTTTACGAATTGGAAATCATTGAAATAATGTAAAGTATCACTTTCCCATTGCTTCTTCTTTGCAGGATAGAGGATGACAGCGTAGGATCAGCCTGAGCGATGCTTTAGAGGGATGGAGTCAGAAGTCAGTACTGCCCACTTGTTCTTTTTTCTCTGTCTCCCTCAGGATGGAGTGCTATGTTGAAACACTCTCCTTTTCTGTCTGATGTGATTTCTTTCTGCACTGCAAGCTGTTCTCCAAAATGAATAATGACAATGCCATGTCTTCGATGAGGCAGAACACCAACACTAAATTGTGTCATCGCTTCTCTCATGCCGTAAAGTAGCATGTGGTGGGCCCAGGATTGCCGTTAGGGAATGGCCACCCTGGTGAGCTGGACTGATCCAGCATGTTGAATCCATTGCTCAGATCCCTTGGCAGCCATTTGATATTATTACTTTCCCTCCTTTTCTTGGAATTATGCTTCCTCCTGTCTCCTTATGAAGCATGAGTGAATTGGGAGAAGGCTGGGAAGATGAAGAGGCTCAAAACAAGAGCAAAAGATAATAATGATAACTCACATTTGTAGAGTGCTTTATAGTTTATAAAGCCCTTCAAAATGTATTGCTACGTATGGTTCTTATTCACTGCATAAACTCATGCAAATTATTTCACTTCCATACCTCAGTTCCTCGTCCATAAAATGGTGATAATACCTACTTCATAGGGTTGTGAGGATTGAAAAATAATGTATGTAAACAGTTCAGAAGTGTGTCTGGAACTCAACCCTTCATTAATTTAACAGTATTTGTGGAATGCCTACTATGTCTTAGATACTGGGCTGGGAGCTGGGGAAAGATAAGTAAATAGGACTGACTTAAGCCCCTGCCCTCAAGGTGCCTACATCCTAGTGGCATTAGCAAACACACACACACAAAAATAGCTAATATTGACAGAAAAGTGAAAATTGAGAGGAATGAATAATGTAAAGAGAGAGTATGAAATACAATTTATTTTGATTAGGAGATCCAAGAGTATTGGGGGTGAGGTGAGGAAGGGCAAAAGCAAAGATTATTCTCAAGCTTCTGGATGGGTCAGCTGGAAGGATTGTGGTTCCATTCACAAAGATATGGAAGGAGAGACAATTTGAGTGTGTGGTAAGCAGCCTCTAAAATGGCTCCCAAAGATCCCCACATCCTGGTATTCATCCCCTCCCCCTGAGTGAGGGAGTGAGCACCAGACCTTTCCATGACAAAAGAGATGAGATGTCACTTCTGAGATTAGGTTACATAAAAGGTTGTGACTCCTGTCCTGCTCGTCCTCTTTTACTTGCATGCTTTCTTACGTGCGCGCATGCTCTCTCTCTCCTCTCTCTCTCTCTCTCTCTCAAAGCCCTCACTCTGAGCAAAGCCATCTGCCATGTTGTGAGTAGCCCATTGGAGAGGCCCACATGGCAAGAAACTGATGTCTCTAGACAACAATCAGTGAGGACCTGAGGCTCTCAATTCACATGAGTGAGCCTGGAAGTGGATCTTCTGAGGCCTACCGAAGTAGTGAGCTTGAAAGTGGATTCTTCCTCAGTGGAGACATGACTGCACTCCTGGCTGACGCCTTGATTCCAACTTTGTGAGAGACCTTGAGTCACCCAGTTAAGCTTTGCTCATATTCCTGACCCACAGAAACTGTGAGATAATAAATGTTTGTTGTTTCAAGTCGCTATATCTTGGGGTAATTTGCTATGAAAATATCTATTATGCAATAAATAACTAAAATGCAGTATGAAGATAATGAGTTCATTTTAGAGACCTTAGTTTGAGGCACATAAGGGTCACCTAAGAGTTAGCCAATAGGCAGTGTGATTTGTGTGTATGGAGTTCATTTTCCCAAGAGAAGTAGTGAGAGCAGAAGCTAGACTTTAGTGGATTGAAGAATGACAAAGTGAGAAAGTGGAAGACAGGGAGACTCCTCTTTTAAATAGTGTGACTTTCAAGGGAAAGGAGAAATACTGTACCAACTTCTTCCCAAGAGAAGGAGATAAGGAGTTTAAGGAAATTTTTTGTTGTTGTTTTTTAGATACACATTTAAGTAGAAAAAATTATAATCAATTGATGAGAGGTGATAATATTTATGTTGAGGGAGAATTATATCAATTTAGAAGGAAAGCTTGAATAAAAGAAAATGAGAGGATAATTAGTGAAACAAGGTTCTATAGAACAGGAAAAGAGGAAGTCAAAAGAACTAGTAAAGGGATTAGACAGTCCAGAGAGAAGTGCATTAGTTTTCTACTGTTACATAACAGATTACCACAGATGGAGCAGCTTCAAACATATATTTATTATCTCACAGTTTTCTGTGAGTCAGAAGTCCAGGCCCATGTTGCCTAGATCCTCCTCTCAGGGTCTCACAAGCCTGCAATGAAGGGGTCAGTTCCTTTCTGCATTCCTTTCTGTACCTCGAAGTCCTCTATCAAACTCACATGGTGGTTGGCAGAACACAGTTGCTATGGTTGTAGGACTGAGGTCCCTGTTTTCTTGCTGGCTGTCAGCCAGGGGCTGTTTTCAGCTCCGTGAGGTCATCTTCAGTTTCTTGCCATGTGACTCTGTCACAGATTCTCACACAACATGGCATCCTACTTCTTCAAGGTCAGCAGAAGAATCTCTCTCTAGTCTGCTAAGATGGAGTCTTATATAACGTATATAATCAAGAGAGCGACTTTCACATCATCTTTGCCATATTCTCTTGGCTAAAAGCAAATCATAGGTTCCACCTTACATTCAAAGGTTAGGGATTGTAAAAGAACAAGATTCACTGGGTGTCACCTTAGGGTGTGTCCACTACAGGAAGGGAGAACAGGTAGGGATAGAGATAACTCACTTGGCATGGACATTTGCTGGGAAGATTTTTTTTCAAAGGGCTGTTCTGATGATCAACTCATGATAGCTAATGTAGGCAGCCCACTCTCCTGGTCACAGTTTTTAAGGTGCTTAAGAAGGCAGCCTCCTTTTGTCCAAAGGACCCCTACAGGCATTATTTCACTTAAGCAGGGGCATGCCTTTGGTGTATACTCACATCCACGTCAAGGAAAGGGCCTAACAATAAGTTTGAGAGGACACCTGTGTTCCAGCTAATAATTCTACTCAGAGATGCATCTCTGAATTTGTAACACAACATAAGCAATTCTGAAGATAAGGAGCAGTGCTGCCTGAGGTGCAGTGGCTCCAGAGAGACACCATGTAGTGTGAAATAAAGACTAGAAATCCAGAAGTCAAACTGAGACTTTGCAACCAGCTACCTATGTAGACTGAGACAACTCATTACCTGACTCTACAGCTCAGTTTCTCATCTATAAGATGATGCTCTTGAAGTACATTGCTGGTTTCCAAGTGATTCTCCTCAAACTATAAAGCACCTTCCACAGAGATGCTTTAGGATTTTAGTAAATGAAAGGGCATTTTCCATAAAACAATAAAGATGTCAGTTTCCTGAGGAACCCACTGGTTCATCACTTTTATTTATCTAGTCGCCATTTCAGATTTCCTGTGTAATTTCATAGAATTATGAAAAAGGAGTTCGACTCCTTTTAATTCCCCAAAACAAGTATGAAAATCAGCAAGCTAGTTAATCTCTAGGTCTAACTCTGATCTTCTTTGGATCCATCGGAGATAGTGTGCTATAAAGCTTTCTTTTTCTTTTATTTTATTGTGGTAAGAACACTTAACATGATATCTGCCTCTTAACAGATGCTTAACTATACAATATAGTATTGTTATCTAGCGGCACAGTATTGTAGAGAAGATCTCTAGAATTTATTCATCTTGCATAACTAAATTTTAAACCCATTGACTAGTAATTCTCCATTGCCCCTTGCCCCCAGCCCCTGACAACCATCCATCAATTCTTTGCTTCTATAAGTTTGACTGTTTTAGATACCTCATATAAGTGGAATCATGCAGTATTTGTCCTTCTATGATTGACTTATTTCACTTAGCATAATGTCCTCAAGGTTTATGCATGTTCTTGCATATTGCAGTATTTTCTTCTCTCTTAAGCCTGAATAGTATTCTATCGTATGTATATACCACATTTTTTAATCCATTCATCTGTCTATGGACGTTTACGTTGTGTCCATATCTTGGATGTTGTGAATAGTGGTGCAATGAACATGGATGTGCTAATATCTCTTTGAGATCCTAATTTCAATTCTTTTGGATATATACAGAAGTGGAATTGCTGAATCATATGGTAGCTCTATTTTTAATTTTTTAAGGGAACTCTATACTCTTTTCCATAGTGGCTGCACTATTTTGCATTCCAACTAACAGTGTATAAGTGTTCAAGTTTCTCCATATCCTCACCAGCACTTGCTACCTTTTTGTTTTTTTGTGGTACTGGCATAAAGACTGACTTATAGACCAATAGAACAGAATAGAGAGTCAAGAAATAAAACCACATGTATATGGTCACCTGATCTTCCACAAGGGTGCCAAGAATACCGAATGAGGAAAAGACAGCCTCTTCAACAAATGGTGTATACTCACATGCAAAAAATGAAATTGGACCCTTCTCCTATATCATACACAAAAGACTGAACTCAAAATGAATTAAAGACTTAAACATAAGCCCTAAAACTATAAAACCCCTAGAAGAAAACATCAGAGAAAATCTTTATGACATTGGTTTTGGCAATGATATCGTGGATATGACACCAAGCACAGGAAGGAAAGCCAAAATGACAGATGGGACTACCTCAAACTACAAAGCTTCTGCGTAGCAAAAGAAACCATCAATAGAATGAAAAGGCAAGCTGTGGAATGGGAAAAAATATTTGCAAACCATATATCTGATAAATGGTTAATTTCCAAAATACATAAGGAACCTCTACAATTTAATAACTAAAAAAAAAACTAAAATGCAATTAAAAATTGGCTAAGGATTTGAATAGACACTTCTTCAAAGAAGACATACAAATGGCCAACAGATATACGAAAATATGCTCAATGTCAGTAATCATCAGGGAAATGAAACAAAAACCACAATGAGATATCATCTCACATGTGTTAGGATAACTACTATGGAAAAAATAAAAGACAACAAGTGTTGGTGATGGAGTGGAGAAATTGGAATTCTTACAGAGACTTAAAACTAGGGCTCTGGAGTCAGAATGTTCTTGGGTTGAATTCTGTTTCCACCACTGTGGAACATTGAGCAAGCTGCTTAATTTCCCGGAAACTGTATTTCTTCACGAAACCAATAATTGAATCCCCTGTGTAGGATGAATGTGAAGATTTATCCTTAGAGTTAAGGTTAACTTGTCTGAGACTTATTCCTCACACTCTGGCTTCCTGAAAAGTTCAATGGAAACCAGCTACATGCAGTCAAATGCTTTAGTTGATCAATGCTGGCAGAACGCTGAGGGAGCAAATCAAGTTCCAGTTTCCCAAGTCATAAAAGCTGCAACCCCAATGTCTTGATCTCAACCCCTTATCACACTAAGGAGAATGGCTGGTGCTTCTGTAATCGTGAATGCTGAGGTAGTAAACCATGACACCTGCCCTTCAATTCATACAGTTGCAATTGCCTGGCTTAGATTCCTGATCACATTAGGGTGGGGTTTCTCAATCTCATACTATTGACATCTTGAATAGGATAATTCCTTGTTGTGGGGGGCTGCCTTGTGCATTGTAGGATATTTAGCAACATCTCTGGCCTTTACCCTCTGGATGCAAGTTGCACGCCTCTCCCCCATTGGAACAATCAAAAATGTCTACAGCCTTTGCCATATGTCCCTGGGGGGTCAAAATTGCCCCTGGTTAAGAATCACTGCACTACGTGAACTCCAACAAAAAATGCTGAACTGGTAGAATAAGGCTGTAGTTAAGTGCTACCCATAATTCTGCTCTTGAATTCCAACTATGATTACACCAGGGAACAAACTGTGCCTCCCTAATCACACAGCTTAAAAGCCCACAAACCATGAGTCAAGGAATCTGTGGTGGGCAGAATAACAGCCCCCAAAGATATCAGTTCCTAATCCCTGGAACCTATAAATGTTACCTTGTGAGGAAGGGTATTTGCAAATATGATTAAGTTAAGGATTGGAGGATGGAGAGATAATCCTGGATTATCTTGGTCGGACCTAAATGAAATCACAAGTGTCCTTATAAGAAAGGTGTAGAGGGGGATTTGAGATACATAAGAGGAGACACACATGCAGAGGAGGAGAAGACAATATGACCACAGAGGCAGAGATAAGAATGATGGGGCCACAAGTCAAGGAATAATGGCAGCCACCAAAGGCTGGAGGAGTCAGGGAATGGATTCTCCCCTAGAGCCTTGGGAGAGAGCTCTGCCCTGTCAACAACTTGACTTTGACCAGTGATACTGAGTTCACACTTCTGGCCTTCAGAACTGTTGTTTTAAGCCACTACATCTGTGGTAAGTTGTTACAGTAGCCACAGGAAATCCACACAGGTCCTATCCCAGTGTTTGACTCTGGTCCTGCTCTATCCCTGTGTGTTGTCCCTTCTCCTGACTCTGAGATATCCACAATATATTCTGCTCCAATAGCCCGGTGTGTGTGCTGTATGGCTCTTCTTGGTGTGCTCAACACATTCATGAAAAGTACTCCTTTAGTACTTATCATATGTCAAGCAGTGTTCAAGGCCCTCAGGACACAGTAGTGAATAAAACTGACCCTATTTCAAAAACAGACATATAGATCAGAGGAAAAAAATAGCCCAGAAATAAACCCATGCATATATGGTCATTTAATCTACAACAAAGGAGGCAAGAATAATACAATGGAGAAAAGATAGTCTTTTCAATAAGTGGTGTTGGGAAAACTAAACAGCTACGTGCAAAAGAATGAGACTGAACCACTGTCTTACATCATATACAAAAATAAATTCAAAATGGATTAAAGTCTTGAACGTAAGATGTGAAACCATAAAATTCCTAGAAGAAAACATAGGTAGTATGCTCTTTGACATTGGTCTTAGTAATATTTTTTTGGACCTGTTGCCTCTGGCAAAAGCAACAAAAGAAAAATTAAACAAATGTTAGTTTGTTACCTACATCAAACTAAAAGGCTTTTGCACATCAAAGGAAATCATCAACAAAACAAAAGACAACCTCCTGAATAGGAGAAGACATTTGCAAGCCATATATGGGGTTAATATCCAAAATATATAAAGAATTTATACAACTTAATAGCAAAAAATAAAAAACCTGATTAAAAAATGGGCAGAGTACCTGAATAGATATTTTTGCAAAAAAGACATACAGACAGCCAACAGGCACATGAAAGGATGTTCAACATTACGAATCATCAGGGAAATGCAAATCAAAACCACGGTGAGATATCACCTCACACGGGGAAGAATGGCTATTGTCAAAAAGACAAAAAATAACAAGTTTGGAGAGCATGTGGAGAAAAGGGAATCCTCATGCCCTGCTGGTGGGAATGTAAACTCCTGCAGCCACTATGGAAAACAGTATGGAGGTTCCTCAAAATGTCAAAAACAGAACTACCATATGATCCAGCAATTCCACCTCTGGATATTTATCTGAAGGAAATGAAAACACTAATTTGAAAAGATATGTGCACCCCTATGTTGCAGCATTATTTACAATAGCGAAGATATGGAAACAACCTAAATGTCCATTGATAGGAGAATGGATAAAGAAGATGTGGTGTATATACAATGGAATATTATTCACCTTTTAAAAGAAGAATGAAATCTTGCCATTTGCTACAACATGGATGGACCTAGAGGGTATTATGCTAAGAGAAATAAGTCAGACAGGGAAAGACAATTACCATATGACTTCACTTATTATGGAATCTAAAAAACAAAACAAATGAACAAACAAAATAAAACAGAAACAGACTCACAGCTACAGAAAACAAACTGGTGGTTGCCAGAGGGGAGGGGAGTTGGGGAGTGGGCAAAATAGCTGAAGGGGATTAAGAGATACAAACTCTTAGTTATAAAATAAATAAGTCATGGGATGTAATGTACAGCATAGGGAATATAGTTAATGATATTTTAATAACTTTGTACAGTGACAGATGGTAACTAGACACTTATTGTGGTGATCGTTTTGTAATGTATATAAATATTGAATCACTATGATGTACACCTGAAAATAATATGATACTGTCACTGACTAGGTGCCTTGAGAAACTCAAAGGTGGGTTTGGAAGCAATTAACTGTTTTTCTTTTCCTTTTGTATGTTAAGGAGATGTAACCACCACCATCCTGAAACTGACCAATTGAGAAACTCAAGGGAGATGTAACCACCAAACATCGTGAAACTGACCAAGCCTCACCACAAGAGCTGCACCCATGATCTTTGCCTTATTTTTAACCAAAGATCTCTCCAGGAGCGGCTTTGACCTCATTATGCGGAAACACATTCTCCAACTGAGCCTGTGCAAGCAAATACCCGCTTTTCCCTTTTGAATATTCATTTCCCATCGGCGATAAAGGTCCCTGCTTCCCTTTGTTCGGGGGTGCCATGACTTTGGAAATGATTCCTCATGGCCTCCTATTTGCGCAAATACACTTCACTTTGTGAGACAACTTCCACTGGTGTAGAGTCTTATTTAACTCACCAGGAAGCGAGCCCACTTGGTTCGGTAACAATACTATATGTCAATTATACTTTAATAAAAAATAAGCCTATCAAGCTGAGGGTGAAAATTGTTGGAAGGAAGGAGAAGAAAGGAGAAAGGAGGGAGGATAAAACAGAAAATAAATAAACAAAACTAAATAAATAACAGTGCAGAAAGAAATACAGACCTGTCAACAGAAGCAACTGAAATGCCGTGGGGAAAGCACATCTTTTAAGTAAATGGTGCTGGTCAACTGGGTATACATCCGGGGGGGGGGGGGTGAGAATCAACCCCTATCTCACATTATGCTCCCAAATCAATTCCAAATGAATTGTAGATCTGAATGTGAAATGCAAAACAATAAAACATTTAGAGTAAAACATAGAATATCTTCACAGTTTGGAGTAGGCAAAGATTTCTTAAACATGCTACAAGACACACTAGCCATAAAAGAAAAAAATGATAAATTAGGCTAAATTAAAATTAAGAACTTCTGCTCATCAAGACACTATTAATAGAGTGAAAGGCAGCCCACAGAATGGGAGAGAATATTTTAATAACACGACAGACATCTAAAAAAAGGGCAAAACACTAGAACGCAGATCTTACAAAGGAAATGTCCCAATGACAATAAATATACGAAAAAGTTCTCAGTCTTGCTAGTCATCAGGGAAAAGCAAATTAAACCCACAGTGATATACATACCTATCATGGCACCATGCTGTGCCTGCAAAGAGAAGGATGTGTGGTATGGGTGAGATCCATCCAAAGCATGTTTCAAAGTATCCTTGGATACAGGCAAGGTGAGCTCCAGGCCTGATGCCTTCCTTCACTCTACTTCTACCCCATTTCTACATTCATTCCACACTTACTGTATACCTATACTGCATGGGGCACTGGGGATACAGTGACCTATAAAACAGACATGGTTCTTGCCTTCATGAAGTCTAATGAGAAATCTAGGTAGTCAACAAATAAACACGCTCCTAAATATAAAATTACAAATGGTATGTGCTATGATGTAAAATAATAGTGGCTATGAGAGAGAATAATAAGGGAAGAGGGTGAGCAAAGGCCATAAAAGAAGTGCTATTTGAGCCGAGAGATAAAGATAAGAGTAGAGGGGAAAGCCCTGCAGGTAGAAGTGATAGCATAAGTCTCCAAGGCTGGCAGAAACATGGGGTTAGCAGAGTAGAAATAGGGGCAGCAAGGGTGACAATGGTGAGTTAGGTGAGGGTGGGAGAAACTGAAGCTGTACATGGGGGCAAGGGTCATACAGGCATTTGCAGATTATCTATGGCTTTGAATTTTACCTTAAGTTCAGTAGAAGCCATTATAGGCTTTTTAAGCATGAAAATAATAAAGTTCAATTTAGATTTTTTTTTTTAAGACCCTTCTGGCTTCAGTGTAGAGGATGGATTGAGTGAAGGGAGCAAGAGTGGAAAGCTGGAAACCAATTAGGAAGATATGTCCATTGTTCAAGTGGGAGATGAGAAGAGCTGGATCAGAAGGGTGGCCCTGGAGATGGAGAGAAGTGGGTGAGTGAAGCTATATTTTGGAGATAGAACCAACCAGTTCTATGGACTGGGGACAGACCTCGTCTAAGAGTGATAATGTTTTCTACTTCACAGAAAATCCGTTCATTGGGCATGATTTTTGTAATCATGCATAGGATTTGAGATTGTTCAGGGACAGAGCAGAAACCAGCCTCATCTTTCTCACTTCCGAATTCTCTCCGTCTCCATTTGGGCAAAGGTGAGGGTCAAGCTCCCGCTCTGTGGTTGCTGGATACAGTTGTTTTCCCTTTCTTTTAAAATCCTCTGAAGTAATTCCACAGACAATTCCTAAAACATTCCAGTCTTAAATATGTGTACTTATATCTAACCTAAATCTTTTATGTTGTGGAGGTTAAATTCAAGTTTCCCACTGGAAAATGGCTTTCTTCTTCCCAGCAGGAGGCAGTGTGATGTTTTTGTAGAAACATCAGAACCTCATTTCTCACCTTCTCCTTCGAGGCCTCTGTGCCGAGAATCCACTTTACCTACCATTCGTGGGACTGCAGGAGGAAAAGGGCATCTTCCTTAGACTGCTTCTGAGGAGGCTGTTATGAAGACAGCTTTACAGGACATTTATAGCGTTCCCGATCCTAGAGGGCAGGCCTGCAGGGCCTGGCAGGGGAGAGTGTTTGTGTGTGTTCTGGATGAAGCTGCTGTCTTCAAATCCAGATGGCCCATGATGTCACTGGAAAAAACCCTGAAATGTGCTGCAAGAAAGAACTTTTTTATGACTCCCTGTGTAATATTCCCATACGCTGGGCTTGAGGTGGGGAGGAAAAGGAACTGAAAGGCTTTCCTACTCCCCATGGCCCTGCCCATCTGCCACTTTGGGCTGCAAGGAAAGGAAGGGCTGGAGGAAGGAAAGAGATTAGGTGGGAAGAGAAAAAAGCAAAAGGACAAAGGTAGTTGACAGCTAATCCTCTCTCCTTCATACGGCCCTCTGCATCTTGGCACAGGGTACTTAGCATACTGGGGTACAGCTATTTGTTTACATATGTGACTCTCCTACTGGACTATGTTTGCGACCATATTTTGAGTGTTCCTGCTTATTTCTGTAACCTCGGAACCTAAAGCAATGTCTAGTACATAACAGATGTCCAATAAATGTTAAAAGAATGGAGTTCTTCATTAGAACCACATTATTAAAGACCACACCAGGAAGAATCAAGAGAAAGAAAAGAAAGAAACCAAAATGTATTGGTTGTTTTGTATGTGCCACACATCATAATAGACACCTCTGGATACATTTTCCTTGTTGCTATTGTCTGAGGTGGAAGTCATTAATCCCACTTCACAGAGGAGAAAGCTTACGCTTAGAAAAGGTAAATAATGTGCCTGAGATCAGGCAGCAAGTACAACCATCATTCAAGCCCAGGTCTGATTGACTCCACAGCAGTTCCTAACTACCACTTGATGTTCTTCCCTACCTCAAACATAAAGCAGAGATTCAAACTAGGCCACAAGTGAGAAGAAGTCAGCTGAGAATCTGAGTCTTAGTTCAGTGCTCATTACAAACAGATTCTGCTTTAACACAGTGTATGGATGTTTATAGGAACATTTACAGTTGGATTTTTTATAATTTTCTAGCTATTTCCCACTGAACTGAAAGTAAGTTCTAAAGAGCCCAAGTTACTCAAGTAGTGGTTTATGTAATGAGAAAAGATCGTTTACAGAGAGAACCATTCCCTACTTAGATTAAGGATGACCCAAATCAATGTCAGGTCTTCGGCTGAAAAGAAAAAGAGACAAGGGAGAAAAGAAAAGAAAAGAACAAGAAAGAAATGGTCATGAGTGATACTACAATATTTTGTAGTCAAACAAGAGGGAAACTTCCCTGTCCTGGATTGTAGTCCCTCACCATTGAACCTTACATATGCAAGTGTTTGGTACAGGAGTTGGGGCGAGAATGAGGTACATGTCTTGCTAATATAAGCACATAAGATTTTAGAACTGAAATTTCTTTCAAGTCTTAAGTTCAGACTCTTAAATATGTAAGCCATCTGCTACATTTCATGTCAGAGAAAACCTGGTCCAGAGGGTGGAAAATTTGCCAGACTTTATAGCAGGTTAATGGCAGAAGTAGCATAGAACCCAGGAATTCGGTCTCCCCGTTAAGAGATCTTGACACTACATTAAGAAAACATATATGGCTCCAGATGCCAGCCCTTACCCCAGCCACTCTGCTCTGGCAATTATCAAAGAATCTTCAGAGTCAGTTTGGAGACTATGGTAGGAAGTATCTCTGCCTGTGCTCAGCCAAAAAGCCAGGGATTCCCCAACATTTGTCCAGGTAGCATTAAGAAGTGTAGGTTTAGAGAGCAGGATGAGGGTATTTTTCTCTTCCAGGCATATTAGAGGCATGTTGCTGAAGACTACAAGGTATGAAGGGGAGATTCCTGTAGACTCTTCCTCAAATACTAACATGCCATGTAGACATATTTTTCAGGTGATCATTAATGTAATGAAAGTTTCTTACCATCTGGCATTAGAATTTTTTTTTAAAGGGAGAACTGTCTCTATTTGGAAAAATATCATGCTTGAAATTGAAGGCAAGCTATTGAGGGCCTATATATCTTTGGGGTCAAAATTTCATACAAAGCAATACAATATTCTTCATTGAATAAGTATAAGAAATTTATTTCTTAAAAGAAGGAGGTGGAAGTCAAGATAGCAAAAGAGGAAGAAGAAAATAGGTGCCATGTGAAGGAAGAACTAAGAATAACAAGTATAATTGAGAATATAATATTTTAGATGGTGTTTTGGGTTTTCTTTATTGTGTGTAATATGAACTTTCCTGTGACATCTCCCCCTGTCCAAGCTCTTAAATAACATTTTCTACACTCATGAATACTTTGTGTGAGTTCTAATTTTTGACTACTTGTTGGAGACACTGTGAAGATGCATAAGTGGACACGAATGGAACAGGAAGCAATGAGGAAAAAAAAGCTTGTTCCTACCCTGACTGTGACATTCATTCCACACTTACTGAACACCTTCACCGTACACCAAGAAGTAGACAACACTTCCCAACCGATTTTATGAGGCCAATATAACCCTGATATTAAAACCTGACAAAGACATCACAACAATTAAAATTATAGACTGACAGCACTTCTGAACATAGATACATGGATCGCTAAAAAAAATTACCACATCAAATCCAGCAATCAATTAAAAGGATAATGTATATATGCAAAGTGGGCTTTATCCCAGACTGCAAGGTTGGTTTACCATTCAAAACCCGGTCTATGTACTCATCGTATTAGCAGACCAAAAATAAAAGACATATGATATTAATAGATTAGAAAAAGCATTTGACAAAATTTAATGTCCATTCATGAAAAAAACTCTCAGAAAACTGGGAATATAAGGAAAGTTCAGAAACCATGACTAATACCATAATTAATGGAGAAAGATGTACACTGTCCCTTGAAGATCAGGAATAAGGCAAGAAGATCCACTTTTACTACTTTCATTTCACCTTGTGCACAAATTCCCAGCCAGTGCAATAGACAAGAAAGAAAAATAAAAGACATACAGTTTGGAAAGGAATAATTAAAATGATCATTTTTTCACAGAAATTATAATTGTTTAAATGAAAAATCCTAAGGACTCTACAAAGCAACTACGAGAATTAATAAGTGAATTTAGCAAGCTTGCAGGATACACTCAATATATAAAAAAACAACTATGACTTTATACAACTAGTAACAATTGGTAATAGAAATTTTAATATTACCATTTATAACAGCATCCAGAAACAGGAAATAGGAATAACGTAACAAAAGATACAGAAATCCAACATACAGAAAACTTCAAAAATTTGCTGAGAGAAGGTAAAGATGATCTAATATATTTGCCCTTTTATGAAGTAAAAGACTCATTATTTTTAAGATGTCAATTCTCCTCAAATTAAAGCTGATTCTAAATTTATAATGAAAATGCAAAGAGCGAACACAATTTTGAAAAACAGAACAAAGATTGGGGTTTTTACCTCATTTCAAGACTTTCCATATGGCTACAGCAATCAATACAGTGGGGTTCTGGAAGAAGGATAGACATACAGATCAACAGAGTAGTTCAGATACACACACACACACACACACACAAACACACACATGGACAGCTGATTTTTAACAAAGAACCAAGCTATAGGTTGTTCAATGGGGGAAATGATGGGGTCTTTTCAAAAACTGGTGCTGGAACAACTAGTTACCCATATAAAAGAAAATAAACTCTAAGCCCTACCTCACACCATACACAAAAATTAACTGGAGATGGATTATAGGTGTAAATATGAATGCTAAAACTGTAAAAAAATTCAAAAGAAATATAGGAGTTTCTGTCATTATTGGACAGGCAAAGATTTCTTAGATAGAGCATACCAAGTGCTACCATAAAAGAAACAATTTTAAATTAGAGTTCATCAAAATAAAAACTTCTTCACTTGAAAATGAACATTGAGGAAATGAAAAAATAAGCCATGTATTGGGAGGAAGTATCTGCAAGGTATGTAGCTGGCAAAAGACTTTCATCTAGAATATATGGGAAACTCCTTCAAAACATTACTAAAAAGACAAGCAACTCAGTAAAAATGAGTAAAAATCATGAACCAACACTTAGCCAAGAAAGATATACAAATGATCAGTAAGCACATGTAAAGATGTTCAATAATATTGGTCATCAGGGAAATACGAATTAAAACCACAGTAAATAAAATTTAAAAGATAGACAATACCAAGCATTGGCGAGAATATGGAGTAATTGGAACTTTCATATAGTTATGGTGAGAATGTAAAATAGTACAATCAATCTGGAAAATGAGCAATTTTTATCAAGGTAAACATATACCTACTTTGTGGTCCAGCAACTCCTACTAAATAGCTTTTTCCAAGAGAAATGAGAAACTATGTCCATGAAAGGACATGTACAAGATATTCATAGTAGCCTTATCATAATAGCCCAAAACTAGAAACAACCCAAAGTTCCCAAATGAATGGATAAATGAGTAATATGATGCAGCAATAAGAAATAAACTACTGATCCAAGCTACAACATGAATCAACCTAAGAAATACCAGATTGAGCACAAGAGGCCAAACACTAGAGCTCATAGTGTAAAACTGAATTTACGTGAAGTTCTAGAATAGGCAAAACTAAGCTTCGATGATAGAGATTAGATCAGTAGCTATCTTGGGCTGGAAACTGGGGTGTATCGATTGTAAAGGTGCACGATAAAACTTTTTGCAATGATGAAAGTGTTCTACATCTTGACTGAGGTGGTGACTTACATTTCTGTGTACATTGAGTGCATACATTTGTCACACTAGAACTGCACACTAGAGTCTCTGCATTTTATTGTATGCAAATTATATTTTTAAAATAAAAATCAAAACAATACTAAAAAGAATGGTTAAAGAGGAAGAAAATGTACCAACCTAGACAAACATATACCAAACTAGACAAATGTAACTTAGTGTTCCATGTAAAAGAAAAGCAAAACTTTTTATCTCTGCCGTGATGAAGACTTTGTAAAAGTTACATAAGAGCTAGATTCGAATACAGGAGGAACAAAAATTATTGATATATTAAAAAAAAAGAATATCAACCCAAGACCAACATCTTACTACTGGAATTTCCAGAAAATAATAATAATGAAAATGCTAGGGGATTGGGCTGTGGAGAATTATCAAAGATATAATAGTAATTTTCTCAGTGGTGGATAGGAGCTTCCAGATAAAAGACACAGTGAATGTCATGCAAAATGAATGAAAAAGATCTACATCAAGGTACAACATTGTGATATTTAGAACATCAGGATAAAGAGATGATTCTAACATCTTCGAGAGAGAGATAAATGAGTCCTATAAAAAAGATCAACAATCAGAATGGCATCATAATTTTCATAAGCACTATTGGAAACCAGAAGAGTGGACAAAGAGCTACAACATTCCACCCTAAAATTCTAAATTAAGACAAACTTTAAATCAAATGTTAAGGCGAAATGCATTTTCAGCCTCACAAATTCTCAAAAATTTTACCTACCGTGGCTCACTTTCTCTGAAATAAATAAATTAGATGATGTGCTTCAGCAAAATGAGAGGGAAAACCAAGAAGGAAGACATGGGACTCATGGACTGATCCAACACAAGAAAGAGGTGAAGATAATTTCCAGGTCAATAATAAAGTCAAGTCTATGACCAAACTCTTGCCAGAGTGTAGAGAGCCACCAGCCCATGCTAAATCAGAGGGCAGAGGACCCCAAGAGGGAGTTGTCAAGGAAAAAAAAAAAGGATGACCCAATACATTTAACCATTTGATAGGACTTTTACGATTCTTAGAAATTCCAGGAAGAATTAGAACTAGGTATAGAACACAAAGCAAAAGGGGGTGGGGATGGGGAAGAACCAAGATAATTATTGATTCCCGGAAAAGCAAAATGTGCAAAAACGTGAAGGTAACTGTGGTATATTCTATGGTTTGACTGGGAATAGCGTTTAAACAGTAATGATAATGTTAACAACGAATGCTGATCTAGTAAAAATAAGATACAAATATTTGGGGAAGAGTGGAAGAAAAGGCACGGACAATAAGCATATGTGCAATGTGGTGGGGAGGGAAGCTGATATGAAAGAGAGAAATCCAAAATGCCATAGTAGAAAGGTAAGAGACAGTGCCTAACCTATAAAATGAAGTAGCTATACAGGCAGTATTTAGCTGTATGGAGGTAAGTGCCCAAAGAATCAGCTTGACTAGTTAAATGGTTGCCTCTGAAGTGATGAAAAGGGGAAAGGGAGAGCTTCTCTTTTCCCCCTTTTGCTTGTTTAAACTATGTAGATATATAATTTTATCAAAAATATAATTTAAATTTAAAGAAAAAGAGAAAGAACTAAGCAAAAAAAATTATTACATTCAGAAAAATAAAAATTGTACAGTGAGGGAAATGTAATTATAATACAATGGATGGTTCACCTGTGAAAATATTTATGTAATCATAATCTAAACATTGCTTGTTAATTTATCAAAAATCTTTTAAAAACCACATTGATTCATGGGAAAAGAAAAAGTAGATTTACTTATCCATTTCCCCCATAACACTGTAAAATCCTGGAGAAGTGCTTTTTCCAAAGTCAAAGAGGATGGACCAGACTGCAAGAAATTTTAGAATTATGGGGAAAAGAGAGAAATAAAGTCTCCACTATACCACCACTTGGCAAATAATATAAAGTATATTATGAGGTCACAAAGAAGGCTCATCTAAATAAGGTTGGAAAGTCAGTAAAACCTTCTGGAAAGGACCTTTGACCTAATGAATTCAAATTAATGAAGTTTAAAATAGAGGAGGGAAATACAGACAGAGAATGGCATGTGGAAAGGAGCAGAAATATGGAATATAGTATGAAGTATTTTAGGAACTACCATTAGTTTGTAATGGCTGCTGAAGGGGCACGTCAGACAATGGTGGGAGAAGAAACACTGTGAATGTATAGAACAAGGAAAAGTGGTGACTGCAAATGAATATATTTACATATGAATGTGAACTATGTACTTTTCACTAAAAATTATGCTTATGGAAATACACATACCCATGCACTGCAATATATAAATTATATACGTACAGACATACATATATACGTACAGGGTCCTGGGGACAATACTGGGCCAGATGATGTATTTACCCAGTCATTGAAACAGCATTATTAAATAGGTTACTGTGCATATTTGCATGGATACCCCCCTCACTTGGGCACTGAGGAACCTTTCACTCATGAATGGCTGGAGGAAATGACTGCCCTGATTTTGTCTGGGCCTTTTCTTTTTGTTGCCTGACTTTTTTTTTTTTTTTTTAATAAACTCTATTTTTTAGAGTAGTTTTAGGTTCACAGCAAAATTGAGAGGAAGGAACAGAGAATTCCCTGTTCCCCCGCCACACACAATCTCTCCCACTATCATCTCCCGCCACAGGGGTACATTTGTTACAATTGATAAGCCTACGTTGACACATCACCCAAAAGTCACCCAAAGTCCATAGTTTACATTAGGGTTCACTCTTGATGTTGTAAATTCTATGTGTTTTGACAAATGTAGAATGACATGTATCGATCATTTTAGTATAATACAGAATAGTTTATTCTAAACTATTCTAAACTAAAAATCTTCTATGCTCCATCTATTCACCCCTCCCTCCCCCTAACCCTGAGCAACTGCTAATATTTTTACTGCCTCCATAGGTTTTCCTTCTTCAGAATGTCATATAGTTGGAGTCATACAGTAAGTAGCAATTTCAGATTGGCTTCTTTCACTGAGTAATATGCATTTAAGTTTCCTCCATGTCTTCTTGGCTTGATATCTCATTTCTCTTTAGAGCTGAATAATATTCCATTGTCTGGATGAACCACAGTTTTTTATCCATTCACCTACTGAGGATATCTTGGTTGCTTCCAAGTTTTGGTAATTATGAATAAAGCTTCTATAAACACCTGTTGGCAGGTTTTTGTGGGGCATAAGTTTTCAATGCATTTGAATTAATACCAAACAGCCTGATTGCTGGATCACACGGTTCTTGTGTTTAGTTTTGTACAAAACTGCCAAACCATCTTCCAAAGTGGCTGTAGAATTTTGCATTCCCACCAGCAGTGAATGAGAGTTCCCCTTGCTCCATACCTTCACCAGCATTTGGTGTTGTCAGTGTTCTGGATGTTGGCCATTCTAGTAGATGTGTGGTGGTATTTCATGGTTGTTTTACTTTGCATTTCCCTGATGACATACATCTGATGTGAAGCATCTTCTCATATGCTTACTTGCCATCTGGATATCTTCTTTGGGGAGGTGTCTGTTCAGGTCTTTTGATCAGGCTGCTTGTTTTCTTATTGTTGAGTTTTGAGAGTTCTTTGTATATCCTGGATAACAGCCCTTTATTAGATATGTCTTTTACAAATATTTTCCTCTGACTTCTTTCAAGATTTTTTCTTTATCTTTGATTTTCTGAAGTTTGAATATGATATGTCCAAGTATAGTTTTTTTGACATTTATCCTGATTGGTGTTCTCTGAGCTTCTTGGATCTGTGGTTTTTTGTTTGACATTAATTTGGGGAGATTCTAAGAATCTGTGATTTGAATTGCTTTAAGCATTGCTTCTGTTCTTTTCTTTCATTCTTCTGCTTCTTATATCCCCATTATGCACATATTAGACCTTTTGTAGTTATCCCACAGTTCTTGGATAATGTGTTCTGTTTTTCTCAGTCTTTTTTCTCTTCGCTTTTCAGTTTTGGAAGTTTCTATTGCCATTTACTCAAGCTCAGAGATTCTTTCCTCAATCATGTCCAATCTACTAATAAGCCCATCAAAGGCATTCTTTATTTCTGTTGCCATATTTTTTATTTCTAGCATTTCTTTTTGATTTTCTTAGAATTTCCATCTCTCTATGTACATTGTCCCTCTTTTCTTGCATGATGTCTAGTTTTCCACTAAAGCCCTTAGCATATCGATCATGTTTTTAAAAAATTCCTGGTCTGTTAATTCCAACATTCCTATCATATCTGATTCTGGATCTGATGCTTGTTCAAACTCTTCAAACTGTATTTTTTTTTTTTTTTTTGCCTTTTAGTATGCCTTATAATTTTCTGTTGAAAGGCAGACATGATGTACTAGGTAAAAAGAACTGTGGAAATAGACCTTTAGTGATGAAGTGGTAAGGTGTGGGGGAGGGAAAACATTCACAGTCCTATGATTAGGTCTCAGTCTTTTGGTAAGCCTGTGTCCCTGGACTGTGAACTTTACCAGTTCCGCTCGACTTTTTCCCCCTTAGATGGGACAGGATGGCCAGAGGGGGCAGGAGTTGGATATTTCCCTTCCTCCATATGGAAGGTTAAAGGAGCTGGAGTTGGGTATTTCCCTTCTCTCATGTAGGTTAGGCTCTGGTAAAATAGTTTCTCCTGAGGGCAGGCTTTGTTAAGAAGAACAGAACACTTCTGCTGTATTTCAAAATGGTTCCTTCTCCCTCCCCACGCCAGAAGCATGAGGAGATATTTTTCCAATATTCACTGTGAGGACCCGGTAGAGCTCATGGAGGTAAAATTCACAAAAGTGTGGGCCCCCTCCATGACTCTCACGGGAGGTCAACTCTTACACGTGTCCACACTGAGCCCCCAGCAATTCATTAATTACAGTTTAGGTTTCCCCACCCTGGCACCGGTTCCCAAGGAGGTTTCTGCTAGTGGGTTTCTGCTCTAGTAAGTTGTGATTCTCTGTATCTGCCTGTCTGTCTCTCCAGTTTGGTGGGTAGCAGTTTGCCCCGCAACCTCACTTCCCTCATGGATCTAGGAAGAGTTGTTTTTTCAGTTTGTTTAGATTTTTATTTGTTGTTAGGACAAAGTGGAGACCTCTAAGCTCCTTACATCTCACCTGCCTTACATGTCACCTAATGATCCTCTTCTGATTGTCTCTCTTGGAAAAGTTTTTTCCTTGTATCAGGGTATTTTATACCAACTGTAAAGCATTTTTAATCTCTGTCAGTTTACAGGCTTTAAGTATAAAATCTCATTTTGCAGCCAAACAGATCTGTTAAATCCCAGAACTCCAGGAGAATATACCTTAACATTGTGCCCTCGGGAAGGGCCCTGCAGTGCTAACTGCCCAGAAGTGGCCTTTCTCTTCCTCTCAGTCTCTCCTGGATGAGGTACAGTGGTCACAACAATTACAGACAGCCCCAAATTTTGGCAGGTGTGACCTTCCACCGTGATGAAGTTACTGTCTTTGCTAACTTTCTATCAGAATCAAATGTTCTACCTGGTTGCAGTATACAATGGGGTTTTGTTCTTTATTTTTACACGTGGAAAACCAAGAAAAAAAAATCAAGAAGATCAGGTTGGCTTTTGGGAGAGTAGTGCTAAAGTGATATCAAATTCTAGATTAATCTACAGGCCATGCAGACAGCTTATCAAGTCTAACCATGTATACACCTACTAGAAATAGTATTTAAAATTACAAGTCTTGGAACATTGATCAACTATTGTTGCATCTTTCGACAAAGAACTAGTCATTGATTGCAGAGTCAGACACACACAAATTTTCAAGTGTAAGGAAGTAAACACAGTGCTATGTAAAGAAAAGCTAGAAAATGAAGGGATTCAAGAGCTCAGGGGAATACCTCTGATCCTTTCAATACTGGGTATGTGACTCTGTACAGGGTTCTCAACTATTTTTTGAGATATAATTGACATATAACATTGTATAACATGATTCAATGTATGTATATATTGTGAAATGATCACCACAATAAGTCTAGTTAACATCCATCACCACACATAGTTACAAATTTTTCTTGTGATGAGAACTTCTAAGATCTACTCTCTTAGCAACTTTCAAATATACAATACAATATTATTAACTATGGTCATCATGCTCTCAACTTTTTGGGGCCTGAGTTTGTATCTGTCAAATAAGAGGCTGTCTAGATGAGGCTTTTTCTAAAAAAAAAAAAAAACTCTCTTTCTTTTTTTGCTGGGAAAGATTCACCCTGAGCTAATATCTATTGCCGATCTTCCTCTCTCTTTATTTTTTCCTCCTCAAAGCCTCAGTACATAGTTGTATACTCTAGTTGTAAGACTTTGTAGTCTTCTATGTGAGCTCCCACCACAGCATGGCTACTGACAGACATGTGGTGTGGTTCCGTGACCAGGAACCAAACCTGGGGCACCAAAGTGGAGCACGCCAAACTTTAACCACTAGGCCATCAGGGCTGGCTCCTAGATGATTCTTAAATTGGTCCTGGACTAGGTCCTATTTGCAGAGCCAGGGATGCTAGCCACATGGAGCTATGCCAAGAGTAGTATAGTAGGAACAACCTTGGATTTGTCCCAGAGGGAATGGAAACACCATTATCAAGTGTGTGAGGTCAAAGTATACCTCTAGCAGGAAACCATGAATCAGAGCCAAAGGAGAAGCACTCATTCCCAAGTCTAAAGTCTTAGTATGAGCTGTATAAAGAAAATGTTTATAGTGGTTAGGAATTTTGAAGATCGGGGAGAGGTTGGAAAGCAGATTGCAAAAAAAGAAGTATTGGTTAAAAATATACATAAGTCAAGAAGATAGAACAAGGTGGCTGTTGGAAACATGGCAGCTGGTGCAGGAGGATGGGGAGGGATTGGCCCCTGGGTGGATCTCTTAGAGGAATATATCTAGAAAGTCCATGACTCTAAGTGCATGGTAAAGCTTAACAGAAATAATTTCAGGATAATACATGATTTTTAAAATTATCTGGCCATAATCCTCACCATCATCGTGGATCATCCTCACCACAGATGCTCATCCATTGATCTTATGCCACGCCCAAGCCACTGTGCTATGATTTCTCTTACCTTCTCTCTCATGCACTTTCACTCATACCATTCCCATACCCTACATGTTAATTAGTTTTTAAGTTTTATTTTTCAGGTTTTCTTTATAGGGTTAGTTTTAGTAATTGGATTTCTGTTGGTAGCCTATAGATTTTATTAATTTAGGAGTAAAATTTTTTCACTGTGTAAAAAGCACCTGGTAAAGTTGAAGTTCGTGGGGGTTTTTTTATTTTTTTATTTTATAGAATTGCCTTTAGGCAAGAACTGGCCAGGTTGTTTTGCTGCAAAGGTAAACTTGGCTTATGATTAAAATATTACAACAGTTACTCTAACAGCTTGCTAGTAGCTACTGGAAGTGTAAATACAATTACCAAAGGGTTCTTTATTTTCTCTTACTGTACCCGGTGGCCCATTTCAAACAGGTTCTTTTAAAAGTCACACCAAGGATAATTACATTTGCTTTCTCCCTGGCTTTTATGGACATAAGAATAAATGAGGCTGTCACATTCAGGCAACACACGCACACACACAATTTGAGGTCACTAAAAATGTGCCATGTTAATACTAGGTTTTCTTGAGCTTGAATTTAAGAACTATGGTAAGAAGAGCAGTTGGTATAAATACTTGAGAGCATTGGAAGTACTCTGTAGATTTACATTTAATGATCCCTGTTCCTGCTATCTAATGCTGTGTAACCAAGCACCCCAAAACTTGTTGGCTTAAAATAATTATGTCATTTATGTGGCTCTAAACTTTGCAATTTGGTCAGGGTTCAGAGGGGATAGTTAACCTTTGCTCTACTTGGTGTTGGCAGGACAGGCCCTTAGCAGGGAGGCCGGAAGTATCTCATGGCTCACTCACTCACAAGTCTGGTGGTTGATTCTGGCTCTTAGCTGGGAGTCTCAGCTCCTTTCACGTGGGCCTCTCCATGTCTTCCCTTTGTGTGAGCTGGTTTGGGCTTCCTCAAGGCACATTTACTGTTTGAAGGTTGAGCATCCAGAGAAAGGGAGAGCCAGGCAAAAGCAATATTGTCTATTGTGAGGTGGCATCAGAAGACACGCAACATCACTTCTGCCACATACTGTTCATCAAGTCAATAACAAAGGTCCACTCTGGTTTAAGGGGAAGAAACATAGGCCGTACTTCTCAATGGAGGAGTGTCAATGTCACATTACTGGAAGACTATGTGGAATGGAATATATATGTATATATAATGGAAGCCATAAATGGAAAATACAATCTGCCGCAGGACCCATATGGAAAAGTTCCTCTGTGTCCGAACTTAGGAGGACACTATTTCACAACTACTACATACCAAACGTGGAAACAATTACCCCCTCAGCTTCTCATTGACACTCATTTAGTTCCTTGCTTTCAGGAATCAAATGGATTTTAGGAGAGGATGATGCTTTCACTTCCTGGCGATGATGCATTCACTTTCTTTTTCCCATCCTAGAACAGCTGCTCTGCTCTCGTCTTGGAGGAGAATATACTGCCTCTGCCCCACCAGGTCATCACCTGCCCCAAGATCTTTCTCTTCATCAGAAAGGGTGATGCCCCAGCAAAAGGAGAGTGCCACAATATAGCAAGCTGCCCAGGTTCCATTCCAATCTGTCCATTCTGACGTTAACATCTCCATAAGTGAAGAAGAGAATTTCAGCTCAAGAAGAGTCTCTCTTGAATTTAACAAAGCAAAAGAAAGATTTATTCCTAAAGGGGGGTTAAACTGTATTGCCTTTTTAAAATTTATTTCAATTTTTTTCACAGGTTTCTGGGCCAGGCTGGTAAACTAAGATCCTAAAAAGTTCTGTGGTTCGTGTAAACTTTTAGGATAGCTTTAATTTCCAGCAACATCCTTAGTCCAAAGAATTTCAAACTACTGTCTTTTCAACTTAGTGATTTAGCTCAGTCACTGGTCCTCTTATCTGAAGTTTCCTGTAAAAGCAAACTTGAGAATCAAGATACTATTTTTTTCTTGAAACAAAGGAGAACACCTACTGAATCTAGCTGCCTGAATCTGACTTTGTTTCTGAGGACCCAATTTCAAAATGGGTTCAATTCCAATACTCAGTTTCCAAATAACTCTGTTCAAGTGTGTTATGGGTTCAAAGCGAACTGAAATGCCGGAGAATCTTATTCATTTCAGACAAAATAGGATTCCCTGTATGTAAGAAAATAAGGCTACCAAAAAAAAAAAAAAAAAAAAACTCCAGTAGTTCTTACAAGATAACATATTTGCAAAGTTAATTATAAATTAAACATAACATATGTGTTCAGCTTTCCTATGCCCCCCAAATACCTTAAGATAAACAAAGGCTTAGAAGTTAAGGAGTGAGGGTAGGGAAAGAACTTGTTGCTGAGTACACTTAAAGGGGACAAGACCAAAAGCCTCCACGAAAGACTGATGTACAATTGTCAAAGCACAAATGGGACTCCTCTTAGCCAGCTCTATCTTCCCTACTAACTGTATCTGAATTGAAAGGGAAAATGAAATTGTACTCTCCCCCCATTACATACTCCAGACCGTGTAAGTCTTCACCTTTTAAAGCAGGGGATCTGTTTAATAATGAATATTTAATTTTCTCAAGGGCAATGATCATTTCATATGTCCTCTTTTATCCACAGCACCTAGCACATATTGGCTCTAAGCAGTATTTGTTGAATGAATAAACGGACTGAAGAAAGAATGAATAAATGAAGGAAAAACAAATGGAGAACAAGTCTAATGCAGGTAGATGTAAGTGTCCAATTATTTCACAAGGCAGCAGTACATTTGTTGCTCAGAACTTCATTAATGGAGGTATGTATTACATACACCAGAGAAAAGCTTATGAGGAGAAGTGATATTTAAACTGGATATTGAGTGATGGGCAGGATTTGAATAGAAATAAAGTTGTAGCTTGATGCTAAAAGCATAGGATTTGGAGTCAAAAGACTGGCTTGTAGCCCTAATGCAACCATTTACTAGATATGTAATTTTTGACAAAGGAATGAAAACTCTCTGAGCATATATCCTCATCTATAAAATGGAGATAATAATAATTGACTGCCTTATAGATTCTTGTGAGGTTTTCTTTACTCTTTCAACTCTTCTTTTAAATGCACGCCATCTCATTTTATTCCATGTTTCTTACAAATTCTTCTATAAACGTGTACATTCTTAGGAACTTATGATGGTTAATATTATGTGCCAACTTGACGGACCAAGGGGTGCAGATTAAACGTTATTTCTGGGTATGTCTGTGAGGGTGTTTCCAAATGAGATTAGCATTTGAATCAGTGGATTCAGTGAAGTAGATTGCCCTCCCCAGTATGCACAGGTACCATCCAATCCATTGGAGGCCTGAATAGAACCAAATGCAGAGAAAGGGAGAATTTATCTTCTTCCTGCCTGGCTACTAATCTGGGACATTGTTCTTCTCCTGCTTTCAGACTGGGATTTATACCACTGGCTTCCTTAGTTCTCAAGTGTTAGACTTGGACTAGAATTACACCACCAGCTTCTCTGGGTCTCCAGCTTGCAGACAACAGATCATGGGACTTCTCAGATTCTGTAATATATATATATATATATATATATATATATATATATTACATATTATATATATATATATGTATGTATCTTATTGGTTCTATATATCATATATATATATATATATATACACACACACACACACACACACAAATAATCTATATAATCTATTGGTTCTGTTTCTCTGGAGAACCCTAATACACTTATAAAAAATTTCATTTTCTTATCACTAAATAAATCAAAATGTCCCTCAGTCCCAAGATATTGCTCAGTGTCTATTAAATATTTTATTTTTTCACTTGTTCATTAACTTTATTTATTTATTTCCAGGCAATACTCCAGTCCCTGAGGATTCCATACTGAACAAGACAGATGATGTGAACCATTTCTTACATTCTGGTGAATGAGACAGACAATAAAAAGGGAAATATAACCTGGGATAAATGATCTGAAGGAAGTAAAAGTGGTGATAAGAGAGAGGATGACAATTTTAGGCAGGGAGATTATGGGAACTCTGTCTGAGAAGTTAATATTTGAGCTGAGATGTGAAGAAGCTATGACCCAGCCATATAAAGAGCTGGAATTACACCTAGGAAATACATATTCCAGGCAGAGAAAATAGCAAGTATAATGACTGAAAGCTTAAAGAGTTTGAGAAACAGAAAGAAATTGTGTTAGTTAAGGTAATGCTAGCTGTTATAATAATTAAACTCCAAAATCTCAGTGGCTCAACAGAATAAAAATTTATTTTCCATTTACTTAAAATCTGATTGATGGCTGAAGCTTTCATCCACATCAACATCCAGGTAACAGATGAAGGAAGAAAGAAAAGATTATTTATGTCTGGGGGTCCTTTATGATCCATGCTTATAAGTGATACCTGTCACCTCTGCTCCTATTTCACTGGCAGGAGTCAGTCAATGGCTACACCTAATAGCAAGGGCTGATAAGAAACATCATCCTAGGATCTCAATCTAATTGAGAGTTCAGGGGAGCGATTTGCTGAGGAACTAGCCAGTCTCTGACATAGGAGACTAGTATGGCCAGAGGTTATTCAGTGGAGGAAGGGGAGAGGAGAAGAAAGATAGGGATGAGAATAGAATAGAATAATGAATAGAATAATTTCACACCGAGAAGTATGCAGAAGCAAAATCAGGCAAAGTCTTTTAGGATACAGAAAGAACTTCTAATTTTAATCACAGTGCAATGGAAATCCACTGAGAAGTTTTAAGCATCAAAGTGACATGATCAGCTTTACCTTTTTAAAAGATCTCTCTGCAGTGGAAACAATGAATTTGAGAGGAGCAAGAGTAGAAGGTGAAGTGGCTACTGGGAAATTTTAGGTGGAGGACGACTGTGGTTTGCTAAAGGATATTGATGGTGGAGATGGAAAGGAGCAGTTGCATTTGAGATATATTTTGGAGGTGGAGCCAACAAGCTTGTAGATGATTGGTAACCATTTTGTGAATAAATGAATGAATTAATTAACGATGATGCCTAACATTTACTGAGCACATACTGTGTCAGACTCCATGCTAAGAGTTTTTACATGGATTATGACATTTAACCCTTATAGCCATCTTATGAAGTGGGTATTATTATTATCTCCATTTTACAGATGAGAAATTGAGGCTCAGAGAGATTAAATCACTTGCTCATGGTTATACAAATAATTTGAGGCCAAGCCAGGATTAGAACACAGGCATTCTAACTTCAGAGCCCTTACCATACTGGCCCTAAACAATCCACAATTCTCTCCTAAAGGTAACAAGCCTATTAATGATAATCTTTAAATGACCCCAAACTCCCAGCCCACCCTTCCCCTTAGCCACAGACACACACAAAATTTCCAAGAAGCATAGTCAAGTACTACAGGTAAACTCAAAGATGTTGGAGGTATTTATGGTGCCCCATCTTTTGGGGAGTTCACATCTTGTTTCTGAAATCCCTGCCTTTGGTAAAGTCCTGTTAAAGCCAGTTGTAATGTACTTGTAAGATCAATTGCTCAGAGGAGAGTCTGTTCTGAATTAGAAAATTGTTGCTGCTAAGGAGCCCCTGGGGGCTGGGGAGTTGGGGGTGGAGGGCTGCACATGGATTCAGCATGGCAGGCCGCTATGCTGATAATGAATGGGGAAACATGGCCAGTAAGGCCCACAGAAAGAAAAACACTTAAGCTTCTTGATGAAAGGCCAGATGAGAAGGTAAGTGTTATAATTCAACTGAAAATAAAAGCCAGCGGCAGGTTATCCTTCCTTCCAGACAGACAGTTTACGGAACTGCTTTCCCGCAGCTACAGTGGCAGTGATGGATTATCTGGGAAGGTGAAGCAGCTGAGCTGATCTACCCCCTCCTCTTCCACCTCCAAATCCCCCTCAGGCTACAAGGCTTCAGAGCAGCTTTAATCCCTCTTAGCCTCCACTCTTCCATGGATCCCAAGACAAGTCCCAGGAGTTGTAGGGCCTGCAGAGCATCCTCCCAAGCTGTTTCCTGAAATCCAAGCCTGAAAGACAGGAGTTGGCCTTCAGGTGCTTGCCAGAAGCCTCCATTCATTACCCTGCTGGGAAGGACTGTTGGAGGAGTCTGGAGCTAAGAAGGATTGTTTGAGTCTGGCATCAGAGGAATGTTGGTTGTTCAAGAGTGGCTCGTTCAAGGTATGTCTGGAGGGAGCTGTTCATTCAGGAGGCCCCTAGCAAGACTTACTGGAGGATGTAAGATTGATTGAGGTGGAGACGGAGGAGTGGGTCCTCTGTCCTCGTCACTTTCTACCTCCACTCTTAAATGAAGAGGACTTTGCTTTCTGCTCTTCCTGTCCTTAGTCCTGGTTCCTATCACGATCAGCTTGGGTTGCCAGACCTTTCAAAGTCATTTTATTTATATTAGGCACTCTTTTGATTCCTCAAAACCTCCTAAGAGCTGTAGACAGGTCTCTAGTCTTGGAATTCCAAGGCTCTTGGAGAAATGTTTTTGGATAAGGAGGCCATCCTGGAAGCCATCTCAAGTCTCTCTCCATGCGTAGCTATCATGCTTCCTGTTCAAAGACTGGCCAGAATCTCTAGTCTTAAAGCAAACAGACATAGAACAGATAAGAGTTATATGTCTCTTTCCATCCTTTGCTTAGCTTCTCTGAGAATCTTCCATTTAATATTAATGCAACAAGTAGCACAGAGAGTGGGAGAAAGCAAAGGGCACAAGCCCGTGGGACAAATTTCTCCTGTTTCAGGGGAAGATAATTCTCCACCAAGAACCACTCTGTCTTTTAGTCCCAGTCACATTTACTTTGCAGGAAATCCCTTTCAGACTATTCCATGAAAAGTTACCATTTCATACAATATCAATTTTATACAACCTGGAATAAGAAATCCTACCCATACAAGCATAACTGTTATGTCCTCTAAGTCTTAGTATTGAAGGAACGTGTGGGTGTGATTAAATGGTATGAGTTTTAGAGAAGGACAACCTGGATTCAAATTATAGCACTTATAAGTAGAGTCTTAATTTTATTTTTTCAACTATAAAATGAAGTAATCCCTGAAAAACTACTGTGGGGATTAAATGAGATATGTAAATCCCCTGACAATAATGAAATATCAGTGTCCTTTTTCTATGGAAGCAAATTTGATTTAAGCTAGAAAAGGGGTTGAGATTTTCCTTTTTTCTGTAATTCTCCATAGCATAGTTCCCAGGAAGCAAAAACCAAGGATCGTTTTTTCTTCCTAGTTACAATAGCAATATGATCTTTTGTATGTACATAACAAGTAATGCTTCCCAAAGAACATTCATGTTCACTTTGTATCACATTTAATCTTCAGAGCCATTCCAGAAATACACACTGCTTCAACCCTAAGTCAATAACAGTATAAGTATGCTTCCAATAGCAAAGAAGCCCAGGTTTTAGGGCTAGTGATTTAGAATTGAGAGGGGAAGCAAGGAAGAGGAGGAGAGAGAGCAGATTCTATTCCTGATCACCAAGACCCTGTGTTCCAGGCAGGACACAAAGCCAACACACATAAGAGCCAAGAAACGATGCTTGTCAGGGTGTGATTAAGAATATGTCGAGGGAAACTCACAAATGCCCCAGTTCTTCAGAGAAGTGTGAGAGCAGTATGAATTGGAGTAGCTGGAGAGGTCGTGTGGCGTGTAAGCTAGGCCTTGAGGGAAAGATAAACTGAATACACACAAAGAATGAGTAAGAACAATGCACTTGTGGCAACAGCCGAAGCCGGGGGTTCTCAACCCTGCCTGCACATTAGAATCACCTGGGGAGATCTTGCAGCATTCTGATACCCAGTCCCCTCTCCCAGAAATTCTGCTGTAATTGGGCTGGGATGGGAGCCAGGCATCAGAAGTTTTTCAAGTTCCCCCTAGTGATTCCAATGTGCAGCAAAGGCATTGTATTGTACTGTATTGTAGATTTACCCACTTCCACAGGATCGGATATATAAATCTCTTATGATAAAATAAAATATTGTATTTGTGAGAGTTTAGGATTCCAGGTTTTGTTTCTTGGGTTTTCTGTAAGTCTTCCTGAACAAAGATGCAGGATATTTATTATAAATTATGTATCCTGAAAATGTGTCATCTAATCCCAGTTTGGTAAATTCCTGCTCCATCATGTTCTTGTTATATAAACATACTCAGATAAGGGTGCATTGTCACACTAACCAGCTGTTTGGTTTTAGTACAAAGTCTGGGCTTCAGTCTCTTCATCTGTAATACAGAGGAGATGGAATAACTCACAGGCTTTCAAACTGGGCTCCCCACAGGACTCTAGATTTCATAGAAGGGCTTCATGATCTAATTTGAAGAACAAGGGCCACATACCAGGCTTCGACTAGAGAAGCTCCATTTCTATTTGTACCTATGAAGCTCCATTTGATACATACAGATGTATCTATTATAAATCTGGAGTCTAATAATAATTCATTTGAAAAAGAATGAGACTGGATGTCAGTAAAATGGCAGAGTAGGCAGTTCCAAACTCCTGTCCCAAAAGAGCACTATTCAAAAATTGGGAATAGCTCCAAAGTCCATCCATGAGTGAATGGATGAACAAATTGTGGTATACATGGAATATTATTCATCCATAAAAATGAAGTACTGATATATACTGTGTGGATGAACCTCCAAAACATTATGCTAAGTGAAGCCGGGCGCAAAAGGCCACATGTTGTATGATTCCATTTATGTGAAACATCCAGAATAGATAAATCCACAAAGACGGAATGCAGATTGGTGGTTGCCCTGGGCTAGGGAAGGAGGGAATAGGGAGAAACTGCTTAATGGATATGGGGTTTTACTTTGGAGTGACAGAAATGTTTTAGAACTAGCTAGAGGTGATGGTTGCACAACATTGAGAATGTACTAAATGCCACTGAATTGTTCACTTTAAAATGGTTAATTTTACCTCAATACATTATTATTATTTTTAAAAAGGAATGAGAACTGTTGGGTTAGATGATAATTAAGGTCCGTCTCAGCTCTACAATTGTACAACTATGACTCTATGACATAAATATAGTTTTCAAATGTGTAACAAGTACCGAGGAAAACATACACAGAAAGTGCTCAGTGAATTCAAGTGAAGAGTTGGGGGCATGAGGAAAAGCTTCACAAAGAAGGAGACATTTAAGATAGACTTGGAGATAGGAATTTGTAGAGAAGCAGTTGGGAGAATTGGGTCCATGCAGGGGATGGGGATCTAAGGCTGGAAACGTGGGTCTGAGCCATACTGGGGAAGACCTTCAATGCAAGGGCAAAAATGTGTAAACTTCATTTGGACTCAAACAGATTATCTTTAAAAGTTTTGGAGTAGACAAGCTCCAAACAATTGCAACCAGAATTGGAATTCTACCTAACCCTGGGTGTGCGGGTCTCAGAGTGTAAGGGGAAAGCTATAGAGACCCAGCACAGTGAAGTCATTAAGGGTAAAGACTATAAAACCAGACTGCCTGAATGTGAATCCTGGCTCTGCCACACTCCACCAGATGGATTTGGGGAAGCCACTTAACTTTTCATGCCTCAGGGTCATCATCTGTAAAATGGAATCAATGCCCACCTCATAGAATTATTGTGAGGATTAAATGAAGTGCTTAGAATAACATATAGAGCAGAGTAAGTGCTCAATAAATGTTAGCTGCTGTTGTTATTGGAATGAGGGATATGTTTGTTCAGGAAATAATAGGGTTATTATTGTGGTGAGAATCAGACCTGCTGGGTTGCTAGTCTGTGTTATGACTGAAGAAGTACTTCATGTGAATTCAATGTTACACTGCACTTGGAAGACTGCAATGTGTTATGCAATGTTTATGTAAGAGTAAACATTGGACAAAGAAGTTTTGGAAATTTACTAGGGCATGAGATAGAGACTATTAACTGGGAATGGGTAAGAGACGAATAATATCAAGATGACGACCTTTGAAAGTAGCCTCAGATGACCTCAGGGTTTTCACTTGCCCAGATTCCTCAGGAGTATATGGCAATATGTCTGGTCACAGGGAAGTCATTACTTTGGAACGGATATATTGTTGAAAAAATTAAAGGAAAACCACACGGAATGGAGCAAGGTCTGGCCAAAGGAGATTGCACTGGTTGGGGACACCTGTTTTTATCAGAAAGACTGACATTGTGTTTCAGTGGAAGGGGACAGAGCTGAAGATGAGATCAACTTCTGAATTCACAGGAAGTGCTAGCTGTTATACTGACAGCACAAGGTTCTTCAATAGATTCAAAGCAAGAATGCAAGCCTTTTGTATTAGTCAGTCAACACATCTATTGCACACCTATAATGTACCAGGTGATATGGTAGTTTCCAGGGGTATACTGACAAAAAAGAGAAACAATCCCTGAGTTTGTTACAGCATAGCAGGGGAGAAAGAATTAAGTGCTTTGATGTCTCAAAGGCATTTCAAAATCAATGTGTACAAAACTGAATTCCAGAACTGCCCTCTGGGTTTCTTCTAGATTTCCTTTTGTAGTAAATTCTATAAGCTAAAATTCATCCTTGACAACTTTTTCTCATTACCCCTGCATCCAATTCATCACTATGTCTTGTACATTTTGCCTCTTAAATGTCTTTTAAATCCATCCACTTTTTTCATCTTCAAGGTCCTGGCTTGGTATAAGCCACCATCTTCTGGAGCATAGCAAAAGCCTCCCAACTGATATCTCATATCCACTCTGTCCTCCCTCCAATCCATTCTTGACTTAGAGGAGTGTTCAAGATAAACTGCAAAATCCTTCATCTGGCTGACAGATTCTTTCATGACCTGCTTACTGCCTACTTCTCCACCCTCATCACTTTCCTGCCACACTGGCCTCTTCCTTTCCTCAAACTTGACATGTGCCCTCCTGCCACAGGCTTTGCCTGTGCACTCCCCACTTGACCTTCTCATCTCTTAGTTAACTCCTGTTAATTCTTAGGATCTCAGCTCTAGCATCACTTCCTTGGAGAGATCTTCCCTCATCTGCCAGATCAGATCTTCCTGTTAATAACTTCTCTTAGCGTTATGCATCCTGTCTTCATAGTACTTACATAATTAGTAATTATAGATTAATTTGTGTGATTATTTAATTAAGTCTCGTCTCACCCAGTAGACTCAGCTTCGAGAGGGCAGATTCCTATCTGTTTATCATTTTTTATCCAGTGTCTAGCCATGCATTTGCTGAATGATTAAATGAAAGAAAGAATGAATGAATTACCAATAAATTATTGGAATTACCAATAAATTATTGCAAGTGCTCTGTGCTCTTACAACAATCTGAGCCATTGGGGAAGGCTTCCATGAGGTTATGCTATTCCAACAGCCATTGAGAAAATGACTAGGAGTTAGATGGGTGAAGAGAGCAGAGAAACCCTCCAGATAGAGGGAACAGCATTGAGATGAGAGCGAGCACAAAACAATGATGGATGATAGATTTAGACACGTCCAGTGCAGCAGGAGACAAAAACAAAGGAAGCCCAGTGCTCGGTGGTGGTGGAAATATTAACAGTGGCCAGAGAAACATGTAGAATTTTATTTCTATTGGACTTTATTTCTATGGGCAGTGAACAACCATTAAAGTTTTTACAAGTTAAATGCCATGTTCGGTATATAAAAAGACTTTTAAAAGATTACTGAGGCTTAAGCAAGAAGAATGGAAGAGAACCTGAGAAAGGGAGACTGTTTTGGAGGTCATAGCTGTGGCTTGGATGAGAGGCTGTGATAGCCTGGATTAGGGTAGAGGAGAGCTGGAGAGAAGCAGATGGAAGAACATGTAGGAAATAGGATAATGATTTGTGAAAATACTCACAATAATGCAGACAGTCAGGGGGCTGACTGAAAGAAATTTCACTAAACTGTTAATAACAGTTATCATTAGGAAATGCAGGGCAATACCAAGGCGTGGCTTCAAGAGATCCTGGCCCTTGCTCCATAATGTTTTTTACCCCAAACAACAACATAATCAAGGTAAAAACAGTGTGCTGCTTATGATACAAATACAAACTCAAGTCTTGTAGCTATTTCTTTCAATCTCTAAATTTCTCCTATACAAATTTGGCCCCAAGAAGCCATCATATGTGCTACTATAATGTTTAAACCAACATTTTAGAATATCATTTAATGAGTATTTTCACATTTCATTTCATCTAATAATCACAACTTTATAGTTTCCCAATCTTTCCAGATAGAAAATGGAAGTATAATAAAAAAAAATCCTGCCCCAAATTACAGGGTTGGAAATGGCTAAGCCAGGGTTCAAGTCCAGATGGGTCTGATTGCAAGGCCCAGATTTCCCATCATAAAACCCCCTGGGTCCTTTCCTCCACCATGTGGCAAACTGACATGCTGGGCAGCTTATCCTAAAAGTGGTTTGGAGCCCAGGCCTCAACACTAATGGGGCATTAGCATTTCTCTTTGCATTCATCCCCAGACATCCTTTCAGCTTGGCTTATTCTGACACTGTATTTCCTACAGCAAAGGAAATGCTGTGGAATATGGGAGCTTTCAGATGTGGACTTGACTGAAATGGATGAAGTTTGTTTTTCTTTTATGTTCTTTTTCTCTCTCATGCCTTCATAAGCTAGTGGATCCAGATGGCTGGAATCACCAATTAAAAACAAAGAGAATACTAAGGAAGGAGCAAGGGAGAAAGAAAGAGAGAGATACCAAGTGGTAATTAGGGATGAGACAGCTGAAATGGCTTCATGATGGTAAAGATTTTTTCATTCCAGAAGGAGGTTGTGTGCAAATTAAAGCCTTTTTCTCCTTTTTCCCTGTAAAGGCAATTTAACGTTAGCAAATTGCCACCAGAATTCTTTATTTCTGTAAGAAAATGTGTGCTGGTGGATGTTTCCACAGTAATCAATGTGTGTTATTTAAACTACAGATTAGCTGATGTAAAAAGTTTGAAAAAGCCGGGAGGAATAGAGGCTTCCCTCAGGCTTCCAAGCTCCTCAAACTTGTGGTCAGGCAACGTGTGTAGCTAGACTGGAGGCTGCTGCTTGGAGGACAGACATTTTCAAGGTCCACAGGCCTCACCCCAAAGCAATTCACAGAGGAAGGCTTAGTACTTTGGAAACATTTTGATTGCCCAGTTTCTTGTTTGGTAAAGCATGTGTCAATCATAAACTTCTCTCAGCTTCCTGTTAGAAGCAGAAGTGAGGGAGGCAGAGGGAGTGAGAGGAGGGGGGAGGGGAGGGGGAGGGGGGAGAGAGAGAGAAGAAAAAGAGAAAACGGAAAGAGAATAAGGAGACAGGGTAGGAAAAAAAAGGAAAGAGGGGGAGAGAGGTCAGCAGAGAGGATGGAGAAGGGAGGGGGGAAAAGGAGAGAGAAAGCCTTAAATGGGAAAAACTAGGGAGAAGAATTACAGGCCACTTCAGAAAGAAATGTAGTTATATTGCTTTCTGATACCTGAAATATTGCAAAATAGGTTAAATAACTGCTCCTATACACTAGGTTCACTAGTAGCAAATTTAGGGAGAGCTCTAAAATGAGTTGTAATTAGCTTTACACTTGCTTGTATCTAATAGAGAACTTTGAATATATTTGAAAGCAGATTTACTCGAGTTTATAGAAACAATTTGTTTGGGAAATATGGGTTTTTTTTTTTTTTCCATAGGTGAACTTAGTTAAACTTCAGCTAACTCACTCTCCAAATTACCACCAATTCTGACTAATACAATCCAAATGATTGATGTTTGGCTGTATTCTTCATTCTTAAAACAAGTTTATTTCCCCCTGCAGTTTCATGTTGAATGAAGTTGAAACAAAATGTTGAAGAGTGATAGAAAATGAATGTAGCCTCTCCTTCCTTCAAGCTTGTTTTACAACCAATTTCGTGCTTTCTTCCCCACATCTCTTCATCGGGATCTGGCTGCCAGGTGTCACACTGGACTACCGAGGGCTAAGTTGCCCACTGTCCTCCACCGGAAGGTCAGTTCCTTGAGGGCAAAGATTCTGTCTTGGTCACTCCAGGCCTGGTACATCTCAGGGCGTGATTCCTACTTGTTGATAAACATAGTTGACCTATCTGCATCCTAGGCTGGCCTTTACCATGGCAGCAAATAGTAGGCACTGCACTCTCATAACATCTAGATTCCTCAGGGTTGCCATCCTTGCACTGATTCTATGTGAACCATACTTAGAACTACAGCTATACTTAACTTCTCTACTGTTCTGATCCAGTTTGTGTCCTGGACTCTCTACTCACTATACCTGTCCTGGTCTTGGCTCCATTTCATGATACTGCTTTCATTGTTGTGCATCCAAGGTGTTTCTGCTAAGTTTTTGGTGATCAGTCATAAGACTTCCTTTCATGATCAGTCATGAGCTGCCAAAGAAGGGGCCAAATATTAGAGGCAACTGGATATCATGTAAACAGACCAAACTTCATGTCTGATCTAAACTGCTGGTTCTCAAACCTTAGTTCACGTAAGAATCACCTGGGTACTATGAAAAATTATATAACAAATTAGACAACCTAGAACAAATGGATAAATTTCTAGAAACATATAACCTACCAAGACTGAATCATGAAGAAACAGAAAATCTTAACAGACCAGTAAGGAGATTGAATCAGTAATCAAAAACCTCCCAACAAAGAAAAAGTATGAGACCAGATGTCTTCACTGGGGAATTCTACCAAAATTTAAAGAAGAATTAATACCAATTATTGTCAAACTCTTCTGAAAAATAGAAGAGGAGGGAACACTTCCAAACTAGTTTTATAAGGCCAGCACTATCCTGACACCAAAGGCAGGAAAAGACACTACATGAAAAGAAAATTCCATGCCAATATCCCTTATGAATATAGATGCAAAAATACTCGACCAAATATTAAACTGAATTGAACAGCACATTAAAAGAATCATACAACAGGATCAAGTAGAATTTATTCCAGAATGCAAAGATAGTTCAACATCCACAAATCAATAAATGTGATACACCATATTAACAAAATGAAGGATAAACATCATATGATAATCTTAATAGATGCAGAAAAAGCGTGACAAAATTTAATCTCCTTTCATAATAAAAACTCTCAACAAATTAGGTAGAGATGGAACATACCTCAATTAATAAAGGCCATATATGACAAGCCTACAGCTCATATCATACTCAATGGTGAAAAGCTAAAAGCTTTTCCTCTAAGATCAGGAATAAGACAAGGAAGCCCACTCTTGCCACTTTTATTCGACAAAGTACTGGAAGTCCTAGCTGGGGCATTTAGGCAAGAAAAAGAAATAGACATCCAAATCAGAAAAGAAAAAGTAAAATCATAATTGTTTGCAGATGACATGATATTATATGTAGAAAATCCTAACAACTCCACCAAAAAAGTGTTAGAACTAATAAACAAATCTGATAAAGTTGCAGGATACAAAATCAATATAAATAGTTGTGTTTCTAACACTAACAAAAAACTATCAGAGAGAAATTAAGAAAACAATTCCATTTATAATAGCATCAAAAAGAATAAAATACTTAGGAATAAATGTAATCAAGGAGGTGAAAGATCTGTATTCTGAAAACTATAAAAAGTTGATGAAAGAAATTGAAAAAGTCACAAAAAAATGGGAAGATAGCCCATGTTCATCGGTCAGAAAAATTAATATTGTTAAAATGTCCATACTACCCAAAACAATCCGCAGAGTCAATGCAATCCCTATCAAAATTTCAATGACATTTTTTGCAGAAATAGAAAAAACAATGTTAACATGTGTATGGAACCACAAAAGACCCTGAATTGCCAGAGAAATCCTGAGAAAGAAGAACAGCTGGAAGCATCACACTTCATGATTTCAAATTATATTACAAAGCTATGGTAATCAAAATGGTATGGTATTAACATAAAAACAGACACAGAAAATGCAACAGAATAGAGAACCCAGAAATAAACCCATGTATATATGGTCAATTAATTTACAACAAAGGAGCCAATAATTACAATGGGGAAAGTATAGTGTCTTCAATAAATGATGTTGGGAAAGTTATGTCTACATGTAAAAGAATGAAACTGGACCCCTACCTTACGCTATATGCAAAAATCCACACAGATGGATAACAGACTTGAAAGTAAGACCTGGAACTATAAAACTCCTAGAAGAAAACATGGGGGAGTAAGCTCCTTGACATTGGTCTTGGCAATGATTTTTTGCTTTGACACCAAAAGCAAAGGCAAGAAAAGCAAAAATAAACAAGTAGGAATACAAAAAAACTAAAAAGCTGCTGCACAACAAAAGAAACCATCAGCAAAATGAAAAGGCAATGTATGGAATATGAGAAAATATCTGCAAACCACATACCCAATAAGGAGTTAATATCCAAAGTATATAAGGAACCTATACAACTCAATAGCAAAAAAAACTAATAACCTGATTTAAAAATGGGCAAAGGACTCGAACAGACATTTTCCAGAGAGGTACAAATGGCCAAGAAGTACATGAAAAGATGCTCAACATCACTAATCATCGGGGAAATGCAAATCAAAACCACAGTGATATACCACCTCATACCTGTTAGAATGGCTACTACCAAAAAGATAAAAGAAAAATGCTGGTGAGGATATGGAGAAAAGGGAACCCTTGTATGCTGTCAGTGGGAATGTAAACTGGTGCAGCCACTATGGAAAACAGTATGGAGGTTCCTCAAAAAATTAAAAATGTAACTACCATATGATCCAGCAATCCTACTTCTGAGTATATATCCAAAGGAAATGAAATTATTATCTTGAAGAGATAGCTGCACCCCTATGTTCATTGCAGCATTGTTCACAATAGCCAAGGCATGGAAACAACCTAAGTGTCCATCAATGGATGACTGGATAAAGAAAAAGTGGTATATATACACAATGGAATATTATTCAGCCTTAAAAAGAAGGAAATCTTGCCATTTGAGACAACATGGATGAATCTGGAAAGCATTACTCTATGTGAAATAAGTCAGACAGAGAAAGACAAACACTATGTGGTATCAGTTATATGTGGAATCTTAAAAAAAAAAGAAGAAGTGGAACTCATAGAAACAGGGAGTAGAAGAGTGGTTGCCAGGGCCTGGGGGGTCAGGGAAATAGGGAGAGGTTAGTAAAAGGGTACAAACTTTCAGTTACAGGATGAATAAGTTCTGAAGACCCAATGTATAATGTGGTGACTATAGTTGATAACACTGTATTGTATCATTGAAATTTGCTAAGAGAGTAACTTAAGTGTTCTCACCAAAAAAAAGGTGGGGAAATACGTGAGGTGATGGATGTGCTAATTAACTCAATGGAGGGCATCCTTTCACAGTGTATATGTATATCAAATCATCCCATTGTACTCTTTAAATATATTACAATTTTGTTTGTCAATTATACCTCAATAAAGCTAGGAAAAGAAAGAATCACCTGGGGATTAAATTTCTTGGCTTCACTTCTAGGGCATCTGATTCACCAAATGGAGAGAGAATAACAGGGAGAGGGGGAATACCTGGAAATTTGCATTTAAGTAAATGATGCTGATGAGCTAGTCCTAAACCATCTTTAAGAATGACCCAGACTTAACTTTTATGGTGTTCAGCCTCATTTCACTTCCAGTCTCTGTACCCTCCTAATTTTTTGCAGCGTGCCTACTTAAGCTATTTGCTGCATGAATTCTTCTGGGTTTCATTTTACTTAGCTTGTCACATGGTTTAGAATTAGGTCAAGCTAAAGTGAGTTAGGCTAGAAGTAAGAGAAAGCAATCTTACCCAGAAAGAAAACCAGAAGACACAAAGTTACTCTTACCAAAGTAACTCATTTTTATATTTTTTCATGGTAGAAAATTTTTTAATTTGAATATATGAAGCCAAGAAACAGAAGTGCCTCTTGGGATCCAATTGCTTTTCAAACTCCATTCATTCATGTGTTTTGAATTGAGAACACTGGAGCTATAACAGTGGTGTCAACAAAGCCACTAGACTATTTAGTTGTTGTCTGGAATCCTCTGATTTAGAAAGTCCCAGCACTGCTTTCAAAATCATACAGGTTTTCAATCATTCCCAGGGATGCCATGAAGTTCTCAAAACCAATTTAATTTCAGTTTAACTTCATTTAAATGGAGCAATTTCTATTTAAATAAAACAATATTGATGCAATTAAAAACAAGTTATGAAATAATGTCCAATATGATTCTTTCCTGTAAAAATAAATAGTTCATAGGGGCTGGCCCGGTGGGGTAGTAGTTAAGTTCACACACTCTGCTTCAGAGGCCTGTGGTTTGCAGGTTCGGTTCCCGGGGGCGGACCTATGCACCACTCATCAGGCGACGCTGTGGCAGGCATTCCACATATAAAGTAGAGGAAGATGGGCACAGATGTTGGCCCAGAGCCAATCTTCCTCAGCAAAAAGAGGAGGATTGGCAATGGATGTTAGCTCAGCACTGGTCTTCCTCACCAAAATAAATAAATAAATAGTTCATATGTATCTCTTTAAAATTTATTTATTTATTTAGAAAAAAGTCTAAAGATATTCACTAAAATGTCAACGATTCCCTCTGAAGAATACAAATCTAGATGAATTCAAATTTCCCTTTTTTCTATTCTGTGTTTTTTCCAAAGTTTTCTAAATTAACATATAACAATAAATATGAAGTAGGGGGAAAAAGTAGCTTCCTGAACAGCAGTTCTGAGTTGCAAACCTAAAATAGTTGGAATGCACTGTGTCAATTCTCAGTTCGTAATCAATCCCTCCATTTTCAAGAACATCTTTTCTCTTAAATAGTTTTTTGCAGATTATTCTTCCTGAGACGCATTTTTTAAAAATACACCTGGTACAATGAATCTCCCTTTAATATTCCCTTTCCCTCCGGTTACCAATCCTTGGATGGCTTTCCATAGAAGTTTTCTCCCTCGTGCATACAACGCCCCCCCACAACAGCACCACATTACTTATATAAAAATCTGTGGTTGTATTATTTTTTTAATTGTTCTCCTTCTGATTTTAAGTAATGCATACTAATTTATACAAGAGAAGAGAAAACTGAACACATATGTTCCACTCCATTTCCATTGGCAAGAATTTGATCACATAGCCATACCCACTGCAAGGGAAACTGGGAAATGCACTCTGTAATTGGGAAGTCATGTGCCCAGGGAAAAAGGAAAACACATTTTGATGGTACAGCAAAGGTTCTGCCATAGTACCTAAAAAAAAATAGACTCACAAAAGAACATGAACATATATATATATATAAAAGACTAGATAAATGTTAACTAAAACAACAGTACAATGGCCATTGTTGGTCTCTCTTGTTGGTAAAGATTTTTATAAATAATAATAATTGCTGCTGAGAATATAATGAAATGAGCATTTTCCAAACATTTCTGGTAAAAGTGTAAATAGGTATTACTTTTCTAGAAAGCAATTTGGCAATGAATAATGAAAAGTTTTTAAATTTCTTACTCTTTGATTCAGTGATTCCACTTCCAGGAGTCTATTCTTGTGAAATAATCAGAGATGAAGATAGAGAAAAGTAAGATAGAAATATCCAATAATAGAATTATTAAATAATTCATGCAGCAACCACACAGTGGAATATCGTGCAGTCACTAGAATCATTTTGAAGCTCACGAGAAAATGTTCATGATGCAATGTTAGCAGGGGGAAAAGGATGATTCAAACTTTTGAATTTACTATGATCTCAACTTTGTTTAAAATAAACATATAACTAGAAATTAAAATACCACCAAATAAGATTGGTATTCGGGAGACTTTTGCTTTCTTTGTTATTTGTTTTCTATAGATAACATATTTTCTATAATTAGAATGTATTTTAAGATTTTATAAAACAGTACATGCTAGTTAGAAATCACCAGGCAAAACGGAAGATAACGCCCTAGGGGTGCCGGTCCAGGGTGAAGACACAGGGCTGCCTTCCAGCTTCAGAAGACGGAATAGACACAAAGGAGCATTACACCCAGAGAAGAAGTCACCAAGTGTCGAAGTATGAGATCTCAATAATTCAAAATTGTCTGCTTTATAATTTTATCTCTGGCACACCGAAACTACTGCAATATCATTTTCTCTGTCTTATTCCTTAGGAAACTCGTGATTGTATCAGAAACCAGTCTAAACACAACCAATTAAAACCATAAAGAAGGTACAGAACCACCCCGCAGCGTTCAGGGATTCCAGAGTTTTGGAAAGATGATTGAACCAGAATCTAGAAAGCTATGGAGATCTGTCTCTGCTTTTTCCCAGGGATCTGTTTTGTTCTTCTCTCTCTATGTAAACTGGCTTCCTCTTTTTCTCTGGTCCACGTGATAGACATGAACTGGTTGCTGACGTCTGCCAAGGCTAACGCTATGGTTCCTGTCTCAAAAGATATCTGAACCTCTTTCCCAGACCCAATTTCAAATTCCCAGGAAGAAGACTCTGGCTCAATTGCCTGTTTCTAGTCTTACTAACTATGGAAAATGTGTCAGGGTCATAAACAGGGTCCCCAGGAGCAGACTGCTGAGAATGGAGGCCACGGTAAAAGGGATCTCACTAAGCTGGGCAGATAGTTGGAGGTATCAATATGAACTCATGGTTTTAATTCAGACAGATGATAGATTAAATAAAAAGAGAGACAGATAAAGAGATGTATGTGTATAGAGACTGAGAAATAGAAATGTGGCCTGTGACATCCAGAAACTGGCTGGCATTCATAACTAGGCCTTGATGCTCTCCTTTTGAATATAAATGACCTCACGAGCACCAACATCAGACAAGGCCACTCTGTGACTGTCACATCGCATCCATGGATAGAAATGATCTTGAAATGACACACACAAAAAAAAGACACTTTGTAACTTTGAGCACAGACAAAAAAGGAGATCACTGTGCAAACCTCAAAAGTAACTAAACATCCCCCTATTTTGGCTACTATGTTGACTTCTTCTTTTCAAATTATAGCTTTAACCTCCCTCTAGTCTTCTCTCCTTTTAGAAAAAATTGCTTTTCCCAGAGAATTACCCCACTTACTAATAGCATCCATTCCAGAGCAAAGTCCCATTTCCTTAAACCCTTCCCCAAAATGCCTGACACAAGCCCAAATATTGTAAGTTCTTTCTAACTCCCCCTTACCAAGATGACTCATGATTCTTCAAAGCGTGTAGCCTCCCTTGTTGCAATGAGTAACAATTCTTTCAACTACAGGTGTGTTCCTGGTGGCCTTTGGTTGGACGGCATTGACATAGAGTGTGTGTGTGTGTGTGTGTGGGTGCACACGCGCGCACGCCCGTGTATATACATATTTCCCCCTAAATCTGTCTGCTGAGAGGGTCTAAAAGCGATGATACTCTGATAGCCGTTAGCACTCCTAACACCCATGTATTAGATTCTAAATATCATTCTCCAATAAAAGGCAACAGGACTCTTTACAGAAAAGGCTGATTCAAAGACTGGGGCAGGGTAAGTAAAAGATGAGCCTAGAACATCTTATGGTACCAGGAAATAAGGAAATACTGAAAAAACTTATGGAAATTTGTCAAAAGGATAACTTGAGGAAGCTCCTGATTACCAAATTTGAGAAAATTTGAACAAAATAATAAAGTTAGTAACGGATTATAGCTCACAAAATAAGATAAGAATCCATCAGTCTGGACTGATATCAATAACTGAATAAATAAACAAACGAGAGAGAAGGAATAGCTCTTCCCTACGTCAGAATTCCAACTAATAAATGTGGAAGGAATGATGGAAATAGAAACTTGTCATTTAGCAAATGCCAAATGTTTCAGGCAATAGTCATCAATGCATTAAAAAAAATTAGTGGGCAAAAGTACAAGAAACAGGATATTTTCATGATCTCAAAATACCTCACCACAAGATACTTATTAACTACAAAAGGAAAAAAGTAACTTTAGAGTGGAGAAAACTAGCAAACAGGACCCTAATTGTGTCATAAAAGTTAACATTACCAGTAATGGGAAAAATCTTAATGGTGTGCCTCCTGATGCCACACTGAGAAAAACACATCACTTCTGTAATAATCTTCATCATGAAGAAATGTCTGACACACCCAAATTGAGGAATATTCTATAAAAATAACTGGTCAGTACTCTTCAAAAGTGCCAAAGTCATAAAAGACAAAGAAAGACTGTAGGGTTGTTCCAGATTAAAGGACACATGAAAACTAATGGTAAAGTATGAACCTGAACCAGGAAAAGGGCATTAATTAGTAAAATATGAATAAGGCCTAGAGATTAGATAATAATATTGTACCAGTGCTAGTTTCTTGATTTTGATAACTGTACTGTGGTTACATAAGATGTAACATTTAGGGAATTGGGATTATGGGTATTTGAGAATTCTTAACATGTTTTTAAACATTTTCTTAAGTCTGCAATTATCTCAAAATGAAAAGTTCTTTTAATTGAAATATTAAAAAATGGACCCTATTTCTATGCCTTTACCCTTTTTTACCCATGTATTAAATTAACAGAAAGGCAGTTAAACTTTAAGCCTTCAAAAGTCGCAGGTCATAAATGTCTCTTTAGGGACTAGTTAACACATGTGTTAGATGAGGAAAATTGCAAAGAAATATATACTGCAAAGAAATATATACTATCTAAATGTCAAATTTCACTCATGTTTAGTCTCAAAAATACTAGTGTTCATATTATATGGAATTGGAAAAGTTGCTCAGGCAATTCTATACATTGCAGCTTTTTCCTGTTTTTTCTCCTGTTTTCTTGTTTTTTCAAATTCTTTACTACTATTGCATATTCAAACAAGTTTCTGTTTTATTTATTTTCATTTCTTAGATGACTTTGGGTTTTTTAATATTTTTCAGAAAAAATGTTTTTTAACAAAATAAATTAATCAGCACTCACATAAATCACCCATAATCCCATTGCATTAAAAAAAAATTATCAGAGCTGGCCTGGTGGCGTAGTGGTTAAGTTTGTGTGCTCCATTTTGGCAGCCCAGGGTTTGCAGGTTCGGATCCTGGGTGTAGACCTACGCACCACTCATCAAGCCATGCTGTGGTGGCATCCCACATACAAAATAGAGGAAGATGGGCACAGATGTTAGCTCAGGGCCAATCTTCCTCAGCAAAAAGAGGAAGATTGGCAATGGATGTTAGCTCAGGGCTAATCTTCCACACACACACACAAAAAATTATCATTTTATTTACATATGTAAAAATAAAACATATGCATTTTTAATGCTGTCAATGTTACAAGGCAGAAATATGATTATAACTGTCATTACTTTACATTTGTCATGCCTAAGGCTATATCTATCCAAAGCCACAGAAAAATGTAATCAGCCAGATGTTTGGGTCTAAAGAAAAGGCAAATACATGGCTATTAGAAACACCTGGTGTTTGTGTAGATTATTCCAATTTTACTCAAATGTTTAGCTTCATTGAGGCATAGTCAGTGTGTCTCATTTCCCTGAGTAGATAAATGCAGATTCTCTCACACTCCACTATCTCCAGAAACACCCATACATATGTAATTCTATAGGTTGTTGACAATTCAAGATGAAGGGCTATCTCTCACATTAATGTTAACTAACACTAGTATGTTTTAAAATAATCTTCACTGCCCTGACAAATCCTAGGAATGGTGATCAAAAACATAGTCTTAAAGAGAATCCCTGTTCATAGTAATTAATCAGCTATGGACTAGGGTCGACTCAAAGTTTCAAGCAATGCCAGTAGCCTGGAATAACAACATTCTAATATAATTAGAAGAATACCTTCTCTGGCCCACTAGAGGCAGAGAGGGCAAACAGTAACACCAACCACCTAGCCCCAAAACTTCAGTGACAATATAGGCCTTTAGTTGGTTCTGGCACCATCTTGTCTCCCTGAGGAGTCTCGCTATCAGAAGATGCCCCAGCCCTATAGCAGAAGTCCTACGGTAGGTTCTGAATGGCCCTGGTCAGCACTGGGAAGTAACCCTAAAATTTTGTTATAAAAATTACAGCATTAAATAAATGTGAAGGGCTTTTGTAGTCATCATTATGATTACCTCTTAGTCTGCTATAAGGCTCCTCCAAAAACCTATGTCTCAGCTGGCACCACAGCCCCGCTACATAAACAACCACTAAAGCAAACACAAAGCACCACTTAGTATGCCTGTTCCTAGAATTATGGGATGAAAATGAGGGGAACGACAGTTGTGAGTGCGTGTGTGTCTGTGTGTGTATTTGAAACAATGCTAAGTACTAACCCCCACATACCTTGTTCTGATACCAACTTGCATCATTTTCGAAGGCATAGCTGTCCTTGAACTGAGGAATAAGTGCTACTTGATATGCAGACTGTAGACATCTTATATTTACCTCTGTGTTAGAAGCACTAACAGCCTCAAATGTGAGGGAGGGACTCCTTAAAATAACCAAGAATATAAAGCAAGCCATCCCATAAGAAATAATGAATCAGACCTGAAGTAATGGGGATACACCATGTTTATTTTTAAATACTTTACTGAGATATAGTTAACATACAAATGAACTGCACATATTTGAAGCATAAAACATAAGATCTGACATATGATTGTATCCATGAAATCATCAACACAATCACAATCATGAATATATCCAACCACCAAAGTTTCCTCATGTCCCTTTTATTTTTCAATTGTAGTAAAAAACACATAACATAAAATTTACATTATTAACCATTTTTTCAGTGTACAGTACAATAATGTTGACTATACACACCATCTCATGCAAGAGATATCTAGAACTTTTTCATCTTGCAGAATGAAAACTCTATATCCATCAGACAAAAACTGGCCTATTCCCTCTACCCCAGCCCCTATTTCTAAGAGGTTGACTTCTTTAGATACCTCGTATAAGTGTAATCATACAGTATTTGTCCTTTTTGTGACTGGCTTATTCCACTTAGTACAATGTCCTCAAGGTTCATCTGTGTTGTAGTGTATGACAAGATTTCCTTCTTTTTAAAGGCTGAATAATATTCCACTTTATGCACATATCATATTTTCTTTATCCATTCGTCCATCAATGGAGATTTAGACTGTTTCTACATATTGGCTATTGTGAATTAAACTGCAATGAACATGGGGGTGCAAGTTTCTCTTCAAGATGTAGTTTTCAATTCATCTGGATATATATCCAGAAGTGGGATGTTGGATCATGTGGCAATTCTATTTTTAATTTTTTGAGGACTCTCCATACTGCTTTCCATAACAACTGCTCCATTTCACACTACCACCAAAGTGTACAAGGATTCCAATTTCTCCATATTCTCATCAACACTTGTTATTTTCTGGGTTTTTTTAATAGTGGTCACCTAATAGGGGTAAGGTGATATTTCATTGTGGTTTTGATTTGCATTTCCCTGATGATTAGTGATGTTGAGAATCTTTTCACATGCTTGCTGGCCTTCATATATCTTCTTTGGAGAAATGCCTATTCAAGTCCATTGCCTATTTTTTAATCCGGTTGTTATATTTTGTTGTTGAGTTGTAGGAGTTCTTTATGTATTCTAGACATTAAGTCCTTATCAGATATATGGTTTGCAAATATTTTTTCCCATTCTGTAGGTTGCCTTTTCACTGTTGACTATTTCCTTTACTGCTAGGAAGTTTTTAGGTTTGATATAGTCCCATTTGTCTCTTTCCTTTTGTTGCTTGTGCTTTTGGTGTCATAGCCAAGAAATCATTGCCAAATCCAATGTCATGAAGCTTTTCTCTTACATTTTCTTCTAGGATTTTTATAGTTTCAGTTGTTACATTTAGGTCTTTAATCCAATTAGAGTTAATTTTTGTGTATGATATAAGGTAAGAATCCAACTTCTTTTTTTTGCATGTAGGTATGCAGTTTTCCCAACACCATTTGTTGAAGAGACCATCCTTTTCCCATTGTGCACCTTTGGCACACTTGTCAAAGATTGACCACATACATGAGGGTTTGTTTCTGGGCTCTCTATTCTGCTCCATTGGTCTCTATGTCTGTCTTGATGCAAGTACCATACTGTTTTGATTACTGTAGTTTTGAAATCAGGAGGTGTGAGGCCTCCAGCTTTGTTTCTCTTTCCCGAGATTGTTTTTGTTATTCAGGGTCCTTTGAGATTTAATATGAATTTTAGGATTATTTTTCTATTTCTGCAAAAAAATGCTTTTAGGATTCTGATTGGGATTGCATTGAATCTGTAGACCACTTTGGGTAATACAGATATTTTAACAATTTAACAGTATTATGTTTTCCACTCCATGAACATAGGATATCGTTCCACTTATTGGTGTCTTTAATTTCTTTCAGCAATGTTTTATAGTTTTCAGGGTACAAGGCTTTTGCCTCCTTGGTTAAGTTTATTCCTAAGCATTTTTTTATGTTATTGTAAATGGGGTTGTTTTCTTAATTTCATTTTTAGATTGTTCACTGTTAATGTATAGAAAGAAATACAACTGCTTTTAGCATGTTAAGTTTGTATCCTCCAACTTGACTAAATTTGTTTATTAGTTCTAACTTTTTTTGTGTGGAATCTTTAGGGTTTTCTCTATATAGGATCATGCCATTTGGGAACAGAGATAATTTTACTTCTTCTTTTCTGATTTGGATGCTTCTTATTTCTTTTTCTTTCCTAACTTCTCTGGCTAGGAATTTCAGTACTATGTTGAACAGAAGTGGTGAGAGAGGGAATCCTTGCCTTGTTCCTGATATTATACAAAAAGCTTTCCGTTTTTCACCATTGAGTATGATGTTAGCTGTGGGATTTTCACATTTGGGCCTTGTCAAATTGAGGCAATTTCCTTCTGTTCCTAGATTGTTGAGAGTTTTTATCATGAAAGGGCATTGAACTTTATGAAATGCTCTCTCAGCGTTAGTTGAGACGATCATGTGGTTTTTGTCCTTCATTCTGTTAAGGTGGTGTTTTACATTGACTAATTTTTGTATGTTGACCCATCTTTATATTCCAGGAATAAATCCCCCTTGGTCATGGTGTATAATCCTTTTAATGTGTTGTTGAATTCAGTTTGCCAGCATTTTGTTAAGTATTGTTGCATCAATATTCAACAGGGATACTGGTCTGCCATTTTCTTTTCTTATAGTATCTTTGTCTGATTTTAGTAACAAGGTAATGCTGGCCTCCTAAAATGAGCTTGGAATTGTGCCTCCTCTTGAATTCTTTGCAAGAGTTTGAGAAGGATTGGCACTAATTCTTCTTTAAATATTTGGTAGAACTTTCTAGTGAAGCCATTTTATTTTTGGAGAAGTTTTGTATTACTGCTTCAATTTCCTTATTAATCATAAGTCTATTTAGATTTATTATTTCTTCATGGTTCAATCTTGGTAGGTTGTTTGTTTCTAGAAATTTATCTATTTCCTCTACGTTATCCAGTTTGTTGGGGTCTAACTTTTCATTGTAGTCTTTTATGATCTTTTTTATTTCTATGGCATCAGTTGTAATGTCTCTTCTTTCATTTCTAATTTTAGTTATTTTAGTATTCTCTTTTTTCTTGGTTAGTCTACCTAAGGGTTTGTCAATTTTGTTGATCTTTTCAAAAACCAACTCTTAGTTTCATTGATTTTTTTGTTTTTCTAATTTGTATTTTGTTGATTCTTCTCTAATCTTTATTACTTCTTTCTGCTAATTTTGGGTTTACTTTGGTCTTCTTCTTCTAGTTCTTTGAGGTATAAAGTTAGGTTGTTTATTTGAGATCTTCCTTCTTTTATAATGTAGGCATTTATCACTATAAACTTCCCTCTTAATATTGCTTTTCCTGTATCCACTACGTTTTGGTATGCTGTGTTTTCATTATCATTTGTCTCAAGATATTTTCTAATTTCCTTTGTGATTTCCTTTTTGACTTAATGGTTGTTCAAGAGTACGTTGTTTAGCTTCCACATATTTGTGAATTTTCCAGTTTTCCTTTTGCAATTTATTTCTAGTTTCATGCCATTGTGGTTGGAAAAGATATTTGGTATGATTTCAATCTTCTTAAATTTCTTAAGACTTGTTGGTGGCCTAATATGTGATTTATCCTCAAGAATGCTCCATGTGCACTTGAGAAGAATATATTTTCTGCTGTTGTTGGGTTGAGTGTTCTGTATATGTCTGTTAGGTCCACTTGGCCTATAGTGTTGTTCAAGTCCTCTATTTCCTTATTCATCTTTGTCTGGTTGATCTATGTATTATTAAAAGTGGGTATTGAAATCTTCTACTATTATTGTGTTACTGTCTATTTCTCTCTTCAATTCTGCCAATGTTTGTTTCATATATTTGGATGTTCTGCTGTTAACTGAATATATATTTATAACTGTTATATCTTCCTGGTTAATTGACCCGTTTTAGTATTATGTAATGTCTTTCATTGTCACTTGTTACAGTGTTCTATTTAAAGTTTATTTTGTTGGATATAAGTATGGCCACCTGGATCTCTTTTTCATGGGGTATGTTTTTCCATCCTTTCATTTTCAGCTTATGCAAGTCATTATATCTAAAGTGAATATCTTGGAGTGACATCATCATCATGACAGAATAAGTTTTCTCCCATCTTCCACCCAAGGAACACCAATTTTACCAGTCACCCAGAGAGGAGAGAGCCTTTGTGGAAGTCCATGTGGAATCTAGGAGAGACATTCCAGCACAAAATCGGAGCAAAAAATATCTAAGACTGCATGCATTGAACAGGATAAAAGGAACAGTTTCACTTTACCCACATTACCCTTCCCTCAAGGCAGCACAGCTCAGTGTCAAGAGAGACCTTCCCAACTCATGACTTCTCCGATGATGGAAAAAGAGTATGTGAATAAGCACCCAATTTCCTCAGATGTGCGGGTCACTGCCAAAGAAATCCACTTCTTTCTTGCCCAGTCCAGAATATGGAGAAGTGCTGTGTGACAAGGGAGCAGGGATTGGCTAGGAGAAGAGCACACAGAGCTCTTAGAAGCCATCAAAGGGATGCAGATCATATTAACCTTATCACAGGCTCTGTCAGGAAACCCACTCATGAGCCGCTGGGGAGGCCTCACCTACAGATACCCCCAACTGACCCACGGGCACCCCCAACACTCATGTGCCTCATCTACACACCTCCCCACACCCAGGCCAGCTGCCTGTGCCTACTTTTGACAGCAAGAGTGAGCCTTTTCAGATGGCTAGTAAGCACATGCAGAAAATGACCCAACTCTGCAGGATTGAGAGAAACCACACAAATTTGTGCATTCAGCACCACCCTAGGGAAACCAAAAGGGAAGCTGTCAGCACCCAGCCTGATTTTGCAGAATCAAGAGAAGGCATACAAGCTTAAGAATTCCTCCATAAGAGAGAACAAGAAGTGTAGAGCAGTCCTAACCACAGGAAAAGTCTGAGAAAGCCTCAGAATCCCTAACAGGGCTGACAGAATGTATTTCTTTCCCAAAGCCAGTCAGTAAAGACTGGAGGAGGTGACTGCTTCCTCAGATGTGAAGGCAGCAATGTGAGACTTCAAGGAAATGAAAAATCAAAGAAACATGACACCACCAGAGCAACAAAAAATTTTCAAGTAACCAACCCCAAAGATATGGAGATCTGTGATTTTACTAATAAAGAATTCAAAATAGTTGCTTTAAGGAACCTCAGTGAGCTACAACAAAACAGAAAAAGACAATTCAATGAGATCTGGAAAAAAATACATGAACAAAATGAGAAATTAACAGAGAGATAGAAATCACCAAAGAGAACCAAACAGAAATTCTAATGCTGAAGAATACCATAAGCAAAATGAAGAATGCAATAGGCTGTATCAGTAGCAGATTGGATCAAGCAGAAGAAAAACTCTGTGAAGTAGAAGTCAAGCCCTTTGGAATTACATAGTCAGATGAGATTTTTAAATATGCAACAGAGTAAAGAAAGCCTATGCAAACTATGGGATAACATTAAGGTGAGTCATGCTGGGAAGCCAACTCGAATGAAAGCCCACCTGAGCATTCTGGGTGCCTTCAGCTTTGGCCACCCTCCCCAAACTGTCCCCACCCACCTCCCTTTTTTTCTCTTCCTGAAGACCTGAGTTTGGTTCCCTCCAAACGCCACTTGCTTCTGCCTCCAACACACCACAGACTATGTCACCCTTCAATAGAATAAAAGGAGAAAAAAAAAAAAAACCCCACAATCTATGTATTACCGAAGTCCTCTAAAGGAGAAGAGAGGGAGAAAGGGACAGAAAGCTTATTTTAAAAAATAATGGCTGAGGGGCCGGCCCAGTGGCGCGGCGGGTTAGTTCGCGCTTGGCAGCCCGGGGTTCGCGGGTTCAGATCCCAGGCGCCGGCAGACGCACTGCTTGTCAGCCATGCTGTGGCGGCATCCCATATAAAGGAGAGGAAGATGGGCACGGATGTTAGCCCAGGGCCAGTCTTCCTCAGCAAAAAGAGGAGGATTAGCAATGGATGTTAGCTCAGGGCTGGTCTTCCTCGCAAAAAAAATAATAATAAATATGGGCTGAGAACTTGCCAAATCTGGGGAGAGATTTGGACATCCAAGTTCAAAAAGCTAATAGGTCATCCCAAAATTTCAACCCCAAACAATCTTTGCCAAGGCATATTATAATTAAACTGTCTAATATCAAAGACAAAGAGAGAATTTTAAAAGCAACGAGAGAAAAAAAATCCTCACATACAATTGGAAACCCTATAAGGCTATCAGTGAATTTCTCAGCAGAAACCCTGCAGGCCAGGAAAGAGTGGAATGATATATTCAAAGTACTGAAAGAAAAAAAACTGTGAACCAAGAATACTTTATCTGGCAAGGGACTCCTTCAGAAATGAAGGATATACAAAGACTCCCAAAAAACAAAAGCTGAGGGAATTAATCACCACTAGACCTGCCTTACAAGAAATGCTGAAAAGAGTTCTTCAAGCTGAAATGAAAGGATGCTAATTAGTAATACGAAAACATATGAAAATATAAAACACATTGGTAAAGGTAGGTACATAGTCAAATTAAGACTACTCTAAGGCTGTAATATGATGGTGTGTTAAGCACTTAACTCTAGTTTAAAGGTTAACAGACAAAAGCATTAAAAATAACTATAGCTACAATAATTTATCAATGAATACACAATATAAAAAGAGGTGAATGGTGACATTCACATTCAAAATATGTGGGGTAGTAGGAAAAAGGTAGAGTTTTTGTATATGATTGAAGTTGTCATTATCTGCATAAAATAGACTGTTATATCTAAAAGATGTCTTATGTATGTATTATGGTAACCACAAAGGAAAAACCTACGGTAGATACACAAAAGACAAAGAGAAGGAAATCAAACAAAGCATACCACTATGAAAAATCATCAGTTCACAAAGGAAGACAGCAAGAGAGGAGGAGAAAACAAGGGAACTACAAAATACCATGAAACAATTAATAAGATGGCCTTAGTAAGTTCTCATCTATCAATAATTACTTTGAATGTAAATGGAGTAAATTCTCCAATCAAAAGGCATAGAGAGGCTGAATGGATAAAAAACAACCCAACAACATGCTCCACACAAGAAACTCACTTCAGCTTTAAGAACATATATAGACTCAAAGTGAAGAGATGGAAAAAGTTATCCCATATAAATGGAAACCAAAGGAGAGTAGGGATAGCTATACTTATAACAGACAAAACAGACTTTAAGTCAAAACCTGAAGCCTAGAAGAAATGGACAAATTTCTAAAAAACATACAAACTACCAAAACTGAATCATGAAGAAATAGAAAATCTGAACAGATCAGTTACTAGTAAGGAGATTGAATCAGTAATCAAAAACTCCCCAACAAGGAAAGGCCCAGTACCAGATGGTTTCACTGGTGAATACTACCAAACATTTAAAGAAGAATGCCAATCCTTCTCAAAGTCTTCCAAAAAATTAAAGAGGAGGGAACACTCCCAAACTCATTTCATGAGGCCAGCATTACCCTGATACTAAAGACAAAGACAGTACAAGAAAAAAAAATTATAGACCAATATCCCTGATGAATATAAATGCAAAAGTACTCTACAAAATACTGCCAAACCAAATTCAACAGCACAATAAAAGAATTATACATAATGATCAAATGGGATTTACCCCTGGGATGCAAGGATGGTTCAACATATACAAATCAATGTGATAAAACACAATAATATAATGAAAGACAAAAATCATATGATCATCTCAACAGATGCAGCAAAAGCTTTGACAAAATTCAAAATCTTTTCATGATAAAACTCAACAAAATAGGTATAGATGGAATATACCTCAACATAATAAGGGCCATATAAAACAAGCCCACAGCTAACATCATACTCAACAGCAAAAGGTTGAAAGCTTTTCCTCTAAGATCAGGAACAAGACAAGAGAGCCCACTTTCACCACTCCTATTCAACATAGTACTAGAAGTCCTAGACAGAGAAATTACACAAGAAAAAAATAATAAAAAGTATCCAAGCCAGAAAAGAAGAAGTAAAACTGTCTCTTACTGCAGATGATATGATCTTACATATAGAAAACCCTAAAGTCTCCACCAAAAAACTGTTACAACTAATAAACAAATTCAAAACTTGCAGTCTACAAAATCAGTTGTATTTCTACACACTAACAACAATCTATTGGAAAAAGAAATAGAGAAAACAATTCCATTTACAATAGCATCAAAAAACAATAAAATACTTAGGAATAAGTTTAATCAAAGAGGTGAAAGATCTGTACACTGAAAACTATATGACATTGATGAAAGAAACTGAAGATACAAACAAATGGAAAGATATCCCATGTTCATGGATCAGAAAAATTAATATTGTTAAAACGTTCATACTACCAAAGCCATCTATAGATTCAATGTAACCTCTATCAAAATTCCTATGGCATTTTTCACATATATAAAAAATTCCCAAATTGGTATGAAACCACAAAAGACCCCAAGTAGCTAAAGCAATCTTGAGAAAGAAGAACAAAAATGGAGGCATCATACTTCCTGATTTCAAAATGTATTACAAAGCTAGAGTAATTAAAACAGTATTGTACTATCATAAAAATAGACACACAGATCAATGGAACAGAATATGCAGTCCAGACATAAACCTACACATATATGGTCAACTAGTATTTGACGAGGAAGGCAAGAATACCTAATGTGGAAAGGATGTTCTCTTCAATAAATGGTGCTGGGAAAACTGGATGAGCACATGCAAAAGAATGAAACAACTCCTATCTCACACCTCTGACAAAAATTAACTTGAAATGGATTAAAGACTTCAATGTAAGACTTGAAAAACTCCTAGAAGAAAACATAAGGGGTAAGGTCCTTCACGTTAGTCTTGGCAATGATTTTTTGGTTATGACACCAAAAGTACAAGCAATAAAGCAAAAATTAATAAGTGGGACCACATAAAACTAAAAAGTTTCTGCACAGCAAAAGGAGCAATCAACAAAATGGAAAGGCAACCTACAGAATGGGAGAAAATATTTGCAAACCATCTAACTGATAAGAGGTTAACATCCAGTACAACCATGCATCGCTTGATAATAGGGATACATTCTCAGAAATGAGTTGTTAGGCAATTTCATTGCTGTGCGAACATAATACAGTGTACTTATACAAACCTACATGGTATATAGCCTACTACACACCTAGGTTATATGGTACTAATCTTATTGGACCACTATCATCATACATGGTCCATAGTTGACCAAAATGTCATTATACGGTGCATGACTGTATATATAAAGAACTAATACAACTAATAGAAAAAAAATCCAATTAAAAAATGGGCAGAGGACCTGAATAGACACTTTTCCAAAGACGATATACAAATGGTTAACAGGTACAGAAAAAGATACTCAACACCCTAATCATCAGGGAAATGCAAATCAAAATCACAATGAGATATCACTTCACACCTGTTAAAATGGCTATTATCAAGAAGACAAGAGACAACAAGTGTTGGCAAGGATGTAGAAAAAAGAGAACCTTGCGCACTGTTGGTGAGAATGTAAACTGATATAGCCACTATGGAAAACAGTATGAAGGTCCCTCAAAAAATTAAAAGTAGAACTACCAAATGATTCAGCATTCTCACTTCTGGGTCTATGCCTGAAGGAAATGAAATCACTATCTTGAAGACATATCTGCACTCCCATGTTCATTGCAGCATTATTCACAACTGCCAAGACCTGGAAACAACCTAAGTGTCCACTGACAAATAAATGGGTAAAGAAAATGTGGTATGTATGTACAATGGAATATTATTCAACCATAAAATGAAGAAAATCCTGCCATTTACAACAACATGGATGCCTTTTATTTCTTTTTCCTATCAAATATAAAATAGGAGCTTTGTTCTAAAACACAATTATCTTACTTGGGGAAAGTGTAATACTTTTCAGATTTGTACTTAAAATCTTTTAAGTAGGAAAAGAATAGGATTTTGTCTGTAGCTTATTATGCCTCATTACTGAGGCAAGATTTTTCTTGGTACTCTCCCCAGTGCTCTGTGAATTATGAAATCTTCCATTTTGGCTGGTGGAGGCAGACACTATTTCTGGCCCTTTGTAAGTGCTGGTACTGCTCTCTCTAATCCTTCCAGGTGATTCTTTCTCCAGCCTCACTTAGTTTCCTCACACACATGCACTGCTCAGTATCCTGCTGAATACCTAAGTGGAACCCTCTGCAGATCTCTAGAGTTCTCTCTCTGTGCAGCTCTCTCCTCCAGTACTCCAGTCTGAAAGCTTTAGCTGCCCTTGTCTCCCAGAATCCTTAGCTCTGTCATCTCAACTCAAGAGTCTGCCAAGCTTGCCTGTCTACACTGTAGTCTGGAAATTGTCTCAAGGCAATAAGCTAGGGGCAATCATAAGTGACTTATTTCCTGTCTCTCAAGGACCATTGTCCTTCATTCCCTGATGTCTTGATTTCAATGTCTTGAAAACCATTATTTCATATTTTTTCAGATTTTTTAATTGTTTTAGGTAGATGGATAAATATTGTCCCTGCTGTTCCATCTTTTCCAAAAGTAGAATTGATCCTATGACATTTATTAATGGGAGATTCTAAAGTATCAAGATATCAAATCTCCCCCAAATTAATCTATAAGTCAATGAAATTCCAATTAAAATTACAACAGAATTTTTTGAAACTAGTAACACTGATTCTAAAATCTGTATGGGACACTAAATGTCGAAGATTAGAACACAACTCCCATAACCCTATCACGCTTTATCTCCTTACATCGTTTACTTGCCTTCACAGTACTTACCAGCCCTTGATATATTGTCTTTATCTGTTTTTGTTTTTGTTGTCTTTAATACTTCACTAGAATTTAAGATACATGAGAGCAGGAATTTTGTTTTGTTAACTCCTGATCCCCAGAGTCTAACACACAGACACAAAATAATTATTAACTGAACAAAAATATGCATGGCAAGACAATTCTGGAAAAGAAGACTGGGAATTTGGCTGACCAGACATCAAGACATTAGAAAGCAATAATAATTAAGATGACTTGGTTGTTATTGCATGAATACACAAAGAGATCAATGGAACAAAATAGGGAACCCAGAGGTAGCCCTTATCATATATAAAACTTGGTTAACATATGGTAGAAGCAGCATTACAAATCGGTTGTGGAAGGATGGAATTTAGTTAACAAATGTTCAGAAAATTGGCTTTCTTATAGGAAAAATAAGTCTCTTCCTCATGTACATATTCCTTTCATGCTATGTACAAAAATAAATGCTTTATGCTTTAAAGACCTAATTATCATTTTAAAAAATTTTATAAAAGAAAATACAGAATATCTTTATGACTCCATGATAGGAAAGATTTTTCTTAGACATGACTCTCAAAGCACATCTTATAAAAGGAAAGACCGACAAATTTGATTATATAAACATATAAATCTTCTGTAATATAAAACCATAAACATACTGAAAATATAAGATCCAAAGTGAGAGAAGATATTTGAAACTTATATAACAGTCAAAGAATTGGTATTGATGATATATGAAAGTCCTATCAAAAAAAGAAAGATAAACAACCCAATGGGAAAATGGGCAAAGGATATGAACAGGAAATTCAAAAAAAACAGGATAGTCAAAAAACACACACAAAAATGCTTTATGCATAATCAAAGAAAACAAATAGAACATGTTACTTCACACCCACCAAAACAGCAAAATTAAAGTGTGACTGTATCAAGTGTTGGTAAGAACATGGAGGATGCAAGCTCTCCACACTGCTAGAGAAGTATAATTTGGCACAACTACTTTGAAGAGCAATTTTACAAACTCAATAAGTTAAAAATGTCCCCATCCCTTAGGGCCAGCCTGGTGGTGTAGCGGTTAAGTTCACGCTTTAGCAGCCCGGGGTTCGCGGGACCGGATCCTGGGCATGGGCCGATGTACTGCTTGCCAGCCATGCTGTGGCAGTGTCCCATATAAAGTAGAGGAAGATGGGCACGGATGTTAGCCCAGGGCCAGTCTTCCTCAGCAAAAAAGAGGAGGATTGGTAATGGATGTTAGCTCAGGGCTAGTCCTCTTCATACACACACACAGACAAATGTCCCCATCCCACAATTCAGCAATTTTATCTCTACATTCATGTCTTAGTGAAACTTTTATACATGTGCACAGGGGTATATGGAGAGGAAATTTATTGTCCAAGTAACATTTTGGAAGCATTTAAAATTGTAGTCAGTATGGGGAATAGACAAATAAAACATAACATAATGATACAATAGAGTGGACTTTCTCAAGTACAGGTCAAAGAGAGACTTAAGGCCTAGTGGCCTAAAGCATCCATTACATGTAATGGATTAACTTCTTCCTATACATCTAGAATGGTGCTAGTTATGTACCATCCTTGGGAGAATTGAGAAAACAGTCATTCAAATCATTGTCCTGGGTTTTGTGGTTAAGTTGAAGAATCTTGTTTAAGAAAGGCTACCACATAGCAGTTAAATCCAATGAACTTGAACTATATATATCAGTATGGACAGATCCAAAAAAAACATAAGAAAGAATAAGTTTTAAAAACCAAGATGCAGTAAAATACATATAATGTGAAAGCATTGGTGTGAAATTTAAAAACATAATACAGTGTTACATACTGTTCTTGGATATTATTTAAATATATAATAAAAATATAAAAACACAAACTGGAATGATACACACTAAATAAATGAAAGTAGTATTTGGGGAGAAGTAAAAAGGGAATGAGAATGGGAAGGGAGACTTCTACTTTGTAAGTAATATTTTATTTCTCTCACATATAAAGTATATCTATCAAAAATGTCAAAATATTATATCTGAAGCCACAATGCCAGAAAAGTGACATTTATTAATTCTGGGTATTGGATACACAGATATTTGACAGAACTTCCATATTTATTTATTTTTCAAGAAAAAAATCAAGAAATTAAAATAAAACTTTGTCTACTACTTTTTATAAAAGAGAGAAAAAGAAAGCAAATAATCTGGTAACTCTCAATTCCTTTCCCTCTTTTCCTACATTCACTGACTTTTTACTGATCTGTCACCAGTGTTTTACAATAAAGAAGGCCATTCCATTGTTTTGCTCTATCCTGTCATTCAGTATCCAAAAGCCTGACTGTTGTCATTCTTCAGTGCGAGGGCCCTGCAAACACAAGAACAGCTTTTCACAATAACCCGCTGGCTGGGAAACCTGAGCAAACACAGAAAGGAGAAAATTAACTCTGGTTTCTGGCCAAAATAATTTGCTTATGGTAAACAAAATAGACAATTTCTAGTTACCACCCCATAGCAGATTAAGACCACCTGTTGTTAATTCTCTTCAAATATTTGATAGTTCTTATTCCTTTATGTTTCTCAGTGATGTCATTACTCTGTTTTTATTTTAACCCGTGCAGCCCTATTTGCTTTTCCTTGGCTTTCTACTTTTAGAGTTGCCAATTCCAACTTATTTCTGCCTCTCTAATCCCACACTTTAGACAGGAATCTAAAACTCTGATCTTACTACTCCTTAGCAAATGCTTTCCAATTTAGTGTGAAGTCTGCCTCTGACCTTTCCTGGAACAGCTCGTTGACTTCGCTTCTCCTGCATACCCCAAGAGTGGGAGATGCTGGTTTTCCCATACTCCGCATAACTTGCAGCCACTAAGCAATGCTTTCTCGCAGTTCCAGACTGCCTCTTGTATCACTGAGGGGCCCAGCAGGCAAAAGAATGAACACGTATTGGCTAAATGAAATGACTACTCACAGAGAAATAGGCAGATTATGGGGTGAAATAAGGAACATTAAGACATGCAGAGATCAACAAAAATGAGAAGGCATTACCATCCCTAGGGCTAAAAAGGCAATGGAAAGGAATATTTCTATAGAACCTAGTGAGAGCGTGAGATTTGGGAGAAGGGCTACTCTCTGGAGCTGTAGGACTCAGTTTAGAATGACTCAGCTGCTACTAGAAGTGGTGCTAAAATAAAGGAGCAAGCAGGGAAGAAGTAGGGCATCCTGTCTCTCCTCTTGCCCCCCAATCTCCTGCTCATGCCTCCCTTTGGCCAAACCCACCTATAAACCAGTCAGCATGGCACTGAGTTGATGCACGCCTGAGGTGTCAGCCTTCTAGGGCCCCAAACTGGTCCCATGGGAGTGAAGACTGGTTTTATGGGGGAAGGAGCAAAGAGAATAATCAGCATATCCCTGAAGACCTGATGTTTCTACCTCCATATAAAAACTCTTTCTCCTTTCAAGTTCTTGTTATCTGACTATGCCCCCCTCTACCATCCCTCAATGCTGTCATCTACCTGTCTCACTTTCCACTATAACTCCTGCCATCATCATAGGCAACTTCGCTGTGTATGTGGATGACCCCTCTGACAACCTAGCCTCAAAGTTTGTTTACCTCCTCAACAATAGCAGGTATCTATGCCCGAGTTCAGCAGCCTAAGGAAAGCTGCTGATCACAGCCCTGGATCTCACACTGGGTGGTATTGCCTTTGCTAGCACAGAGGAAACAAGTTATTGATGAGGTATGAACTCCCTCAGTTTCCCATTCTCAAACTTATTTACATCCATTCTCCCTTCTTCCTTCAGTTTCGAACAATAGGTTCTTTGTCCTGTTCAAAGTAATCTACCTGTGTTCTTTATCTAATCCCTTTATGTCTCTTTCAGAACTTTGCTCCATCAGTTACATTCTCTTCCTTTCTATTATCGCCTTCTTCATAGACCACATACAGGCTCAAGTCCCTCTTATTTAAGAAAAAAAAAAATAAGAGAAAAGAAAATGAATACTTCCTTTGATCCAGTATTCTCCTCTAGTTGCTACCCTGCTTCTCTCCCTATCAAGTTCCTTCCAATAGCCTACACTTCTAGCTCTACTTTCTCATACACTGTTTTCCACTAGTTAACCCTCAGCAACCTTTCTTAGCTCCAATCACTCACTCAGGTGAACCCACTCCATAAAATAACTAAAGATTTTCAAAATGCTAAATCCAATAAACACTTTTCAGTGTCTTTGTGTGGCATTTGACATTGTTGGCTACTCCCATTTCCATTTTTTACTTTTATGACTTCTGACATAATTCTCCCCTTAGCTTCTTTCTATCTATGGCTTTTCCTTCTTGGTGTCTTTTACTGAATGTACCAGCCATAGCTACTCCTTAAATGTTAGTGTTCCTGAAGATTCTGTCCTTGGCCCACTTCTGTCACTTGACATGATACTCCTAAATAATGTTATCCTTCATTACCTCAGAGCTTCAGCTACCACCATATGCTGCTGGCTTTCAAATTCCTGCCTCCAGCCCAGGCTTTGTTTCCAAGTTCTAGACCTCACACATTTATTTAACAAATACTGAAATAGTGCTTTCTGTATTCTAGACACTGAGCTTTACAAATGTTAATTCATTTAATCTCATAACAACCTTATGAGGAAGGCATAGAAGAGGAAAATTGAGGCACTGAAATTGTTTAACTTGCCCAAGGTCACATAGCTGGTAATTGGCAAAGCCAGGAATTGAACTCAAACAATCTGGCTCCAAAGTCCATGTCAACCATTATACCGTCCTACTGTATAGGACATTTTGATGTCCCTTGAGTTTTTCTAACTCAGCATGTCCAAAACTTGATTCATCACCTCTCTCTCAAAACTGACTTTTCCCAGTCTAACCAACATTGGGCAGGCTAATATTCAGAGACTCCTTCAAACTGATATCCTTTAACTATTTGTTCAATATTTACTTAGATATGGTGGAAGAAACTGTATACTTATATCTTTACGATAAGGAGACTTATCCCTTGACACAATATAACATTTTGATATTTTTGAATTTGTCTTTTATTTCATAGTTTCCATCACTCTAAAATAAATGATCTATTAGTAAGAACGAAGTTCTCTTCTGTGGATATGGTTAGTCTTTTTAAGATACGTTTAAAAGTTTTTATTTTTCTTATTTATAGGTCAGCAAGATATTTTAAAACCACTTATTTAGTAGTAACATTTTAAATAGATAATTTCAAATAAATCAGACGTTATTTGACATGGTGTTTCTGGATCCAATAGATCAGACTCTCTCCTCACATATGTGATAGAGTTTTAAAGTAAACCAAAATTACTATGGAAATAAATTTGGTTAACATGTTAGTGGATGTTTTATCCATCTAGAACCTGTATAAGATTGTAGGTAAACTCATCTTAATGAGCTATGCCAAATGCTCCTAAAACCACAAGCCATATTTATGAATAAAATTCCTTACCACTTTTCCTATAATATTCAAACATAGAATCAGTTATAGTTAGAATCTTGAAGACAAATAAACTCACTGTTCATTTTTGTATATATTCCCTGCAGTATAATTTGGTTTCATATTGCTAAATTAAGTGCAACAGGACACCTAGCAAGATTATAGTAACGTCAGCAATTAGTCAAATACTGTTTTGCTGTGCATGCTGTAGTGTCAGTTCTACAAAAAAAACACTTCCAATCAATCAATCAATGTTCAGTAACAAAATCTTGAAAGTAATTTTCTGACACGGCAGAGGTTGGGTGCTGCTCTATTTTATTTTTCACTTTAAATTCAAGAAAATCTCTAACAAAATGGGAGAAATAGAAATATATTCACTAATTCACTTCCACTTATCAAAGCAGAGTACATGATCTAAAATTTAAAAAAAAATCTTGATAAATTTTCTCTACTTATTTTTAGCTCTTGTCAGCCAGTCAACCCATTGACAGACATATTAAAATGTTTAAATTTTAGCTAGTAAAATAAATAAATATAATAAATCACATATATCAAGTAAACAGCACCTTGACATGCTTTAGTTAATTTTAGAATCGTAGTTGACAGTATATACTGGCCTCTGGTGACTCACATGGCTGCTCTCAGGTTTGGGGACAAGACGTGCAGCTACACCTTGCAACTTGAATGCATGCTCCCCATCATTCCTCAGAGGGGAGACGTGGCATCAGTGAAGAACTGCGTCTATTTCTCTCCGTATGCTATTTAGGTTACCAAGATTGGGACCAATTTACCTGGAAAACACCTATGTAAGTGGTTGTGTGTGGAAACCCGAGTCATTAACTGGCACCATAGCTGTGACTCATGACAATGGTATTTAGTATCTCTCAGAGACTGACGCCTTGGGCAACTGCGCCCAGGCCTGACACCACCTAGCTCTGCATTCTCCTCATTTTGTGGACTATAAAAACTACCTACCCAATGTTTTCCAAGACAGAAATCAGAGGATCATCAAAATTCCTGTCTGTCTCTCAATCCCCTTCCCAAATTCAGTATATTACCAAGTTTTCAGGCTACCTATACACTTTATTAGGAGTGGTTATGCATCACTCCCTCCCCCCCTCTCTCCTCAACACTAGGCCCCTTGAAAGTAGAAACCTTGTCTTATTCTTCTTTATTCTCAGTCCCTAGGGCAATGCCTGGCCTATAGCTCATGGTTTTAAAATGACCATTGAAAGAAAGCATGAATGAATGAGTACATCTCCGAGTTGGCACTAGAAAAGTTGTCCAGAAGACAATGATAGGCTTGGGAGAGCACCACACAGTTATTTGAAAATAAAGTTAGATATGGAACATTAAAAATAACCATAGCCACCTCTTTCAAAGACCAGGATATGAACAATAAGTAACAAATATCACTTTGGGGATGATTCACCACTAATAACATGTAGAAAACAGCTATACCTAAACTTGGATTGTTCATAAGGTCTGGTTCTTCCACTTAGGGAAGCACCCATCTCTCTCAACAGATGTTGCTGTTTATGGTGCAAAGAAGTCAAACTCTCTCTTCATATATGTGATGGAGCTTTAAAGTAAACCAAATTTATGTAATAAACATTGTAACACATAAGTGCATGTTTTATCCACTTAGATTCATAATAAATACATAGGATATGAGATGCAGTTTAGCAAATTTGAGAAAAATAAGCCTTAGGTTGAAATTAGGGCTTTTTCTCTGCTTTTTTTTAACTCTTCAATCTGTTTAACTAAACTTCTGACTATTTCTATGCTTTCATGAATTTTATATGCACTCTTCCTCTCAGAGACAAAGCTTCACAGTTTGTATTCCAGGACTCAGAGTTTCATTGCTCAAAAATCACATTAGGAGATGTATGTTTGCTTCGATGCTTCAGGTCTTGCAAGTAACTTTAACAAGGGTTTTTGAAATTCTCTGCAAAAACTCCCTGACTTTGCACTCAAGAAAAACCAAAAGCCTCAGTGTATCCACCCTAGACAGCCGATCTTTCAGTAGACCCTTGCAGTAACGCCACACTGGAATTGACCTGCTTCACATGTGAAGATTTGAAATAGTCAAGGAAGAAGTATACAGCAGCTTCTCTCTAGTCTCATAAGAACTTCTTCACCTTGGAACTGGATCCAACTTTTGAAACATAACATGTTGATTTCCATCCTGCTTCTTTTTCCTTGCTTATTCCTTTTCCCTACTTCATTTTGTATGAAACATATCCTGGTTTCTTGTCCTACAAGATATTTACTCTCTTTTTTACCAACATTTTTTGTAGCTTCAGGTCTAATTTCTTTTTAAATAACTTAAAAGGTTGCTTTTTCTCAATTAAATCTATGCTTTTTAAAACTCAAACACGATATTACTATACACCTTCTTAGAACCTTGTTGCTTACTATTTCATGAATATTGAAGATAGTAACACTAAGGTATTTCATTCAGCTGTAAATAACAGAAAAACTATTACAAATAGGAGTTTATTTTACCACAAGAAGTCCAGAGACAGTCACAGGAATTCCAGATTGCTATCGAAGGACCAGGATTCTTGGGTATGTGTGGGGTTTTTATGGCCAGGGGTAGAAGCATGGTACAACACTTACATCCATATTCCTTTAGCCAGAACCCAGTCACAGGGCCTTCTTTTATATCTCGTTGGTCATATGATCACTTCTAGGAGCAAGACAGCCCAGAAAGCATTCTTTCAATAAGGAAGAATGGGAAAAAGATATTTGGTAGGTAACTAGCAATATCTACCACAGGAATATAATGTTGAAAAATGTATAGTCTCGGTCTTTCATGCGTTTATAGTGTAACATGGGAGATAGGCTACATCATAGATTTAAATAAAATACCATAGGAATTCATAACCCAAAGCAGCTAACTCTTTTTAGATGACTTAGTGAAGGCTTCACAGAGAATATAACATTTGAATTGGATATTAATGAAAGATTCGGAGTGTATTAGGTAAGAAATATGGTTGGAAGGATAGAATGATGTCACGTTATAATTGGACTTATGTTCTTTCAAAAGAGTTATCTAGGCAGTGGATTGTCACCAGAAAATTTTCAGAAAGGGGCGATATGATTGGCTTTATCACTGAGTAACTGGTGCTGTGGGTGGACTATGTTACTCTACAGCTTCAAAATTGCCAAGGTCCAGGAGACTCATATATTCTTCAATTACAGGAAAGGAATAATGCAGGAAGAGAGGGGAGGAAGAGGGCCAGGATGCTGAGACCTGCCTCACCTCTACGGTCTCTGATAATGAGAGTCCATTTAGTCTACCCTCCAACCCCTAAGATGTGTTCATCTAGCATCAGATGAAACAGTTCTTGGGATAGAGCTTCTGTTGCTCCCAAGCTGACTCACTGGATTTTAATGATTAAAGATTAAGAATCATTTCTTTCAGACAAGCCAAAGCAAACCTCCCCGAAACTTTAATCCATTGATTTTAGTTTTATTCTCAATGGTCAATCTTTTTGAAGGTCATGATATCATTTGGAAATATAAAGAAGAGTTATGAACTTTTCCAGAAAAAAACTATGCATATAGACAAAATGCATACGTAAGTCTTTCCATGGATCCCCAAGTTAAGAACCCTTGACCTATAGCAACTTGAATAAAAGCCTACTTACACTTCTATATTACAGTTCCTCAAATATTTGAAAACAGCTTTTATATTCTTTCATTTGTTTGTCAAACACTGATGAAGCCTTTACTATGTTCAAATACTGTTCTGCACACTTTATTATTATTAACTCATTTTATTCTCATAGCAACATTATAAGGTAGACACTATTATTTTTCCCCTTTTACAAATGAGGAAACTAAAGCACAGAAGAGTTTAAAAACTTGCCAAAGTTCACACAGCTACTAAGTGGAAGAACCAAGACTTGAAAGTAGACAGTCTGGATCCTAAGCCCATGCACTCAGCACTATGATACCTTTTTAATGTTTAGCTTGGAAAAGAGAAGTCTAACTTTGACTGTGTTTATAGTTCAAAGCTTCTCTAGACAATGTAGTTTGACAACGTCCCTTTCAAATGTGTTGCCCGGTTCCAGACACTATAAACGTACAGGTATAACATCACACTGGATCAGCTTTTTTTGACAGCCACAAAGGGGTCATTCATGCTGGGGAAGGACAGGATGAAGGAGGAGGCCTGTGGGTCTTCTTCAGCTTCACACTGTTCTGGGCCTTCTGGGTAAAGGTTAGGAATAGCTTCAGGATGGATATATCTGCAAGACTTTGTTATGCAATATCCCAGAAAAGTCATGCATGGATTCTTTTCCTCTCGAATGAAACCTATTCCAGGCTCCAAGTAATCACCCCCAAGGAAATTAAGTAGTCCCTAATTAAGAACAATTCTATAAATCCTAGCCTGAACCACAAAATCACCACACTTAAGGAATCCACACCTCTAAATGAAGAAGGGCTGTTAATCTACGCTGACACCTTTAGCTTGATTTTATTTTATTAGAAGGATTTTACAACGGTTATTATCTCCTGGTTTATATAATCCTACACTTCCCTTAAAGCAACGTAAATTGAGATTCATAGTTTGAATTTACAATCCTATGCAGCTGGCAGTGCTGGGACTCAAATTCAAGACCACGGAACGCCACACTAGTAGATACATATTCAGAAAGTTGGGGGTTGGAGGGGAGTTCCTGGGATGTGATCCATCAAATTGTCTGAGGTGAGGTGTTTGGGAATTTGTACTACAAGCAAATCTAAACTTCAACTAATTTGACTTAAAGGTTCCGTGACCTCTCATAAGTGGAAGACTCCTTTGCTCCAGCGTACTTACCTTCCATCTTTGTCTGTTGCTAATAATTTAGCCAGCGACAAGGTATGCTTAAAGATCAACTTTTTTCTGCTACAAACATGACTTCAGTCCAAGTGTTTAAGCACCTGAACTCAAGTGAGGATAATAAATGTCAGAGGAATATTTATAGCTTGGTATATGGAGACTTTCCAGGTCCCTGTTCTGCAATAACACAGATCCATCTGCTAAGGGCATTAGAGTTGTGTGTTGTTGCTTTTTTTTCTCAAGATGATAGGTTCTGAAAATAGAAAAACTGCAGTATGCAAAGACCAACATTGATTTTAACCCTTTCCTACTCAAGTAATTATTGAATTAGGAGTTAATTACCACGGGCAAGGTTTCTCCACAGTTCCAGGCTATTGGATGCAAGCCCAGAAGAAACCTTAGCTCAGCCTTCTATAAACCCCTGTCATCATTGTGCTGATAATCTACCCAAGGATTTACTGTATAGTTATCAGACTTTAGGGACCTGGGGTTAGTCCACTCCCTAATCTATCGTTGGGATTATGATTGTTTTTACTGCTATCCCATAAACATGGTTACCACTGGTACTATCATAAGCTAATGTATTTCTGTCCTAAGGTCTGAGAAAGAGTACCTTTAAATACCCACAAAGAGAGTTTATATTTATTTGTACCAGGAGGTTATTTAACTCCCCTTTGATGACTGGTAAGGGCAAGAAGAACCTCTCTGGTTCCTTTCCATCTGTATGTCCCAACCTAGAGAATTTCCATAGATGTGACTGGAAGTCAATTAGCTGCTAAATGAGAAATTCTATGCATTTGCTGAGGTTAATGCTAGATTACAAGTCTAAGCAAGACAATAAAGTGGAAGAAGAAGGATATCTCTTCACTGACTAATGAGTAAATATTAGCTACTGCACAAAACATGGAAGACAATAATATGTGAGGCAGGGTGCCTCATGTTACATCTGGGCTTGTTCTGAAATAGTATGCAAATTAAATTTTGCACAACATATTTTCCTTTACAGCATAGTTTCAAGAATATTTCATTTTTAGATCAATTGACATTGACTTCTCTTTTTTAATTTAAATTTTAGTTTTACAAAGATGACAACCGCAGAGAGTTGAGTTAACCACACTCCTCAGGCAGTGGCATATTATTATTATTGGTCTGCACAAGGCATCCCCTCTTGTTTTATTTATTAACTTATTCCCTTTTCATTCCCAATCTGAAGTCCCATATCTTGCTCTCACCTTGTGGTCAACTCCCCTCATAGGTTTGATTTTAAACCTTTTCTTTATACATATTCTTAGAAAATGGGAATGGTTGGTTGTGTGCATGTCATTTAATTTACACTACCAGTGTTGTGCTATAGATACCAACTTTCTTACTTTTTTTCACTCACCAATGTACTTCTAAGATACAATCTCAATGCCATGCATACATCCAGTTTGCAGCTTCTGGTTTCTGCCAAGTACTGCATCGTATGTATCCACCTTGTGTTAATACTCCCCCAGGGACCCAGACTGCTATCATCTTCCTGCTACCACAAACAATGAACACCATGATAAACAGTGCTTTGAGCTTCTATTTGTTCTCTATCCAACAATGAAAGCCTTTAAACAAATATTCAAGTGCATTGATAGATTCCCTAACTAAGAAAACATGCAGAATCTTATTGAAAATTAGGTCATAGGGTATTTCTCTTATTATGCAAATGATTATCCTTAATGTTTGTGGTATAAACTTTGTGTTTGGACTTATATGCATTTGACTTACATAAAGATAAAACATCTGTATGAAACAATTTCGACATTTCTCCAGCTCAGTGGTCTTAATGCTTTGCTCCCTTTCATTTAAAGTGTCTCAGGTAATCAGCTTTCCGTCTTGAGATGTTGTATCCCAGGCAAATAGATATGACTGCTTAGAAATCCTAACATTTGGCTTACATTTTCCTTTTCTTAAATTGATCTCAAAAGAGTGATCTCTTTGGGCCAAATCTCTCTCTAAAGAAATTAAGTAGTGTATACAGTTAGCTAAAATGGTAAATTCACAAGAACTCTATAACTGTTTGCGTTCAGGAATAGGCAATAGCAGATGAAGGTAAGACAGCTTTGCAGATATCCCCACACACAAGCTGGGGCTAAAAATTTGTTATAGGTCCTGAGTAAAATGTAATGTTGATTCTATTCATTTTTTGTAATAAAGGTAATATGAAACCTGAGAAGTAGACTGATAAAATTGCCATGTGTTGGAGGAATGCAATGTTTAATTAACCAATGTTTACTGAATATTTATTATATTTGAGGCACTAAGATATGCACTGGGATAAAAGACTGTGGAATGTAAACATTTATAAAACATTTATAATTATAATATTATAGTATAGTGGAGGTTACTGACATGTGAATAATTAACCGAAGAAGTTAAGATTGCAGAAATCCAACAATTCAATTCAACAAATATTTACTGAGTTTCAACCAAGTACAAGGCTCTTGTTTTAGCTCCTCATCAAATAAACACAAGCAGCTTCAGCACCCATCCTCACAATCTGCAAGAGATGCAAGGTAAGAAAATAAATGTGATTAAGTCTTATGAAAGTTATGATGGAAGGAATGCAGAAGGAGAACAAAAGTCAATGCCACCTGGAAGGGTAAGACAAGGCTTCATAGAGCACATGGTGTGTGAACTGAGTCCTGAAACTTGTGTGGATTAAGAAGAGAAGAATTCCTTGCAAAGCAAGATCTGGAATGGAAAACAGTCTGAGGACTAGGGAAACAGTAAGTAATTCAGTAGAACCAGTAAGTAATTCAGTCAAATTCTGACTCGACAACTTGCTAGTCTATGATCCTAATCCATAAAATGGGCACAATAGAAGTTTCTCCCTCATTGAGTTAATTTGGGAATAGCACATGTAAAATGATGAATGCTGTTCCTGAAATATAAGTGCTCAATAATGTTACTATCTTGATAATAATGACAAAGAACATGTTGGTAATTGGTGAGAGGGTGAGAGAAGAGAAAGAAAGGGAGTGAGGAATAAGTCTGGAATGGTAGGCAGAAGGCAGATCATGGAGGACCTTATTTGCATACTCTGGAGTTTAAAATTTGTTGGGTAGGCAATGGGAGCTTGGGAAGGGTTTCAGGCCAGGAAGAAACTTCATAATATTTAGATTTTAGAAAGAACACTGTGGCATTAGTATAGAGGACGGATTGGAAGAATGAAGAGTTAGAGGCAGGGAGGTGAATTAGACTACTGTAATGGTCCAGGATAACTATGAGCTAAGGCATAGAAGTGGGAATGAATGTGAGAAGTCTTAAGGATGGTTCTGAGACATATACCAGATTTATTCTTTGATTTCATGTGGAAAGTGAGGGAAAAGAACTCCTGAATGATTTCCATTTCTAGCGTTGGTGACTAGATATATGGTGGTGTCATTCTTCAAAACAGTAAGTAAAAGAAGAAAAATAAATTTTAGAAGAAAGAGAAGGAACTCAAAAATTCAAGGTAAGTTTTAAACATTTAACTGGTGCCATCAAGTGAGTAATCCAATAGTCAGATCTGGAAATCATGGAAGAGATCTCACCTAGAGATAAGAGACGTGAGGTCAAGAGCTTATAGATGGTAATTGAAGCCAGGAGAGCGGACGATCCATAAAGAGAAAGCACATGGAATTAGATGTAATGTGGCCACTTAGAGAGCCCTGTGAAACATCAAGACTTAGAGACAGCTAAAGAAAAAAGCACAGCAAAAGGAGATTGAAAAGGGAAAGGATACAAATGCAAACACTAACCTGGATAGTACAAAAAAGAAAGTAGGTGACTTTAGGAAATTGGCAAAGGAAAATGTGATAGGACGATGGGGAGTCCACCAGCCCGAGACTGCTGCGAGGATGAGGGCATCCGTCAGGAGGGCTAGACTAGGCTGGGAAGGAACGCAAGCAAGGTTGGAGGTGAGGGAAAATAAGAGCTTAGAAGAAAGGTAAGATTTGTAGAGACTGTGATGAGGTCAAAAAAGAGTAAGGGAATGAGACAGTTGAAAGGATAAAATATTGCAAAAATGAGTAACATATAGAATGTTTAATTTACTATAAAATATTTCACACATTTAAGAAATGAAAGTAGTGTAATTAATCCCTGAATATCCACCATCCATTTTAAGAAATAAATCAAACCTGTGGATTTAAAGCCACTTTAGAAACCCCCTTACCCCACTGGTCCACAAAGGGAACCATTGTTCACCATTTTGTGCTTATCATGCCCTTGCTCCTTTTTAAAGTTTTATACATATGTTTTCGTACATAAATAAGTTTTGCATATTCTTGAACTCTTTTGTGTTCTTCTGTGATTTCTTTTTTCTTCTCAACATTTATGTTTGTGAGTTTCTCCCACATTAAAATTAGCTATTTGTGCCTTAACCTATTTTTTCTTCCTCAATCTTGCCAGAGGTGTATCTGCTTTATCAGTTTTCTCAAAGAACTGTTTCTTTGTTGATTATTGTATCTTCATTTTCTATTTCATTACTTTTTGTTCCTATCATCATTTACATTTTTATCTTCTGTATTTTTATTTATTTTGTTGTTCTTTGTCTAACTTATAAGTTCTTTGTTTAAGCTCATGCTTTCAGGTTTTTTTGTCTTCTGATATAAACATTTAAGCCAGAAATTTTCCTATAAGTATTATTTTGGCCTCATCCCACAAGTTTTGTTATTTAGTATATTTTATCATTTAGTTTTAACTATTTTCTGGTTTCTGTTCTGTTTTTTTTCTTTGACTCATGTCTTTTTAAATTTCCAAGCAATAGGATTTTGTGTGTGTGTGTGAGGAAGACCAGCCCTGAGCTAACATCCGTTGCCAATCCTCCTCTTTTTTTTTTTTTTTTTTTGCTGAGGAAGACTGGTCCTGGGCTAACATCGTGCCCATCTTCCTCTACTTTATGTGGGATGCTGCCACGGCATGGCTGACAAGCGGTGCGTCTGTCCGCACCCAGGATCCGAACTTGCGAACCCCGGGCCACCAAAGCCGAGCCCACCTTAACCTCTACACCACTAGGCCGGCCCCTAGGATTTTTTGTTTAGCTTTGTTGTTGTCATTAATGTTATTATTGTCAGAGAAAAAGTTCTATTTGATACTAATTCTTTGAAATTTACTGAGAATTGCTTTATCATTGGTACCTGGTGAATTTTCATAAACATAATTGTGTTCTTGAGAAATTGTATTCTCAAATTATGGAGTGAAAGATTATATATATGTTCAATATATCAAAATTGTTTATTGTCTTTTTCAGGTCTCTTCATCATTATTGTTTTTCTTCTTGATTTTTTTTGTTGTTGCTCAGAGAGAGTAGATTTGTCTATTACTCTTTATTTCTTTCTATTTCTGCTTAATCTATTTTGAATTTATGTTCCTACACTTACCCAAGTTTAGAATGGTTGTATCTTCGTTTTATCATTTTGAAGTGACCCTTTTATCATTTTGAAGTGAACCTCTTTATTCCTGATTATATTTTTGCTTTAAAATGGTTTTGTCTGATGTTAATACAGCTATGACAGCTTATTTAAGTTAGTGTTTATCTTATAGATTTTTTTATCATACTTTTACTTTCAACATTTTTTTTTTTTTTGGTCTTTATACTTTAGCAAGTCTCTTACATAGCATATAGATGAATTTTGTTATTTTTGTTTCAACTAAAGATTTTAGCAATTAACATTTATTGTGATATATTAGGATTTATTTTACCAATTCATTCTGCATTTTCTCTTTACTTCTTTTTTTTATGTTTTATGTTTTTACTTGTTTCATGCATTCTTTTGAATTGATTGAGGTTTTTTGTTTTTTAATCCTATTTTTCTCCTTTTTTGGTTTGCAAATTATTTACTTTTTCTATTTTGTTAGAGGTGATCCTTGGAAATTTAACATATGGATTAAACTTAACAAAGTGGAAAATTCGTATACTCTTCCCCTCCCCAAGCAACACAAGCAACCATAGCACACTTTAGTCACTGCCTGCCATGTTAGACATTCTTTTAATCCTCTCTTGTTTTTCAGCTCTTCCTATTATTTTAGTCCTTCACACTTTTTGTTTGTTATTTACTTGTATTTATGCATGTTCAGCAATTTCTTCTGTCACAGTTTCTTTTTATATCTCAGACATTGCTTCTGAGATCATTGTCCTTCATTAATAACATCCTTTAAAAGTTCCATTAGTAGTAAGTGCTCTCTGTTACCTGTTATTTGAAAATGTCTTAATTATGTGCTCATTCTTGAAGGATAGTTCACTGAGAATATAATTCTAAGTCAACAGTTATTTTAATTCAGTACTTTCTAGGTATTATTCCATAGTCCCTTGGATTCATTGTTCTTCTTGGGAAGTCAATTATCAACCTAGTTGTCATTCCATTGTAAGAAATCTGTTTTTCTATCTGGCACTTTTAAGACATGTTTGATTTGCAGCTATGCTGCATCACTATGATATGTCTAGGAACAGATATATTTTGATTTATCCTGTTTGAGATACATTGTGCTTTTTGAGACTAAAGAGCCAAAATAGCCATCAATTCTGGAAAATTGGATTCCAATCCACAAATATAGTATACCCCTCCATTAATTTAAGTCTCTTTTAATTCCAGTCAATGATGTTTTATAGTTTTCTGTGGTCTTTCACATCTTTCGTTAAATATAGTCCATAAATATAGTTTTTGACAGTACTGTTATTTTCTTTTCTTTTTTTTTTTTTTTTTTGTGGGGAAGACCAGCCCTGAGCTAACATCTGTTGCCACTTCTCCCCTTTTTGCTGAGGAAGACTGGCCCTGGGCTAACATCTGTGCCCATCTTCCTCTACTTTATATGGGACGCCGCCACGGCATGGCTGACAGGCAGTGCGTCGGCGGGCGCCCGGGATCCGAACTCGCGAACCCCGGGCTGCCAAGCGCGGACTAAACCACTGCGCCACGGGGCAGCCCCGACAGTACTGTTATTTTCTAACTGCTCTTGTTAGGTACATGGAAATATAAATTGATTTTTATATATTCACCTTGCATCCAACAACCTTGTCAAACTCATTTATTACTTCTAATAACTTACATATAGATTCTTTTGAATTTTCTAAGTACGGAAGTATAGCACCTACAAATAATAATAGCATGATTTCTTCCTTGTCAATGCAGATGAATGTAGAAGCCCATGTGTCATCAACAAATTGCTAGAATCCCTTCTTCCTCTGCACAAAAAGGTGTGAATAATACTTCCTTTACAGGTTCAAATAGTCTGATCTGTAGTTCATGAGTCATAAGAGCAGTCAGAATGAGCACTATTTATTTTTCAGATTGCTAACTTGTCTTCACAAATATTTAGTTCAATAGCTCATTGAACTTTGCTCAAAATTTCCAAAATCCCTACAGGGTTCAGACTGTGAAATTTCAACTTGAAATGGATTTGTTTGGACATTCATCATCAGAGGTTTTTTCATAACATATTCCCCTCCCATGTAACTATAAAGTTCTTACTGGCAAAACTGACATAAATACACATGAATCCCTATATAGTATATAGTACTTGATCATCTCTTTTTGTTACTGTGCATGCTCACATACCAAGTTCATTACTGAGAAGGTAAAGAAAGAAACGAGATGAGCGGTGATTTGAAAATAAATATTTATCTTGTTGAATTCAGACCTATATAAAAGTTTATAAACACAATTTCACTGGTTTTGTTTTAGTAAAGCTTAAATTGGATAAAATTTCCTAATTTAACTCAGGTCCTAGCAGGAAAGTTTTTAGGCTAGGGACAAAGCAGAGAAGTGAAGTTAAAACCAGATTAGGGATACACGTCTTTACATGCTGATATTTCCTTTAGGACAAGACACTAGGCTTGTATATGGGCTAGGAAAACATCAACGTTATCACCTCAGGACTTTTGTGTAAGTTTTCCCTCTGCTTAAAAAATGTTTTTCCCCCATTCTTCATTTGAACAATTCCACTTATCTCTCAAGTCTCAGTTTAAACGTCACTTCCTTAGGCCCTTATTAACCTATGTATCTCAATCTAAATTCGCCTTCCTCGTGTCATCTGTTATATTTTAGATTCTTCATCATAAATTTTAATTCCATATTTGTGTGTTTACTAGTGGTTCTCAAACTGCATTGTGCTTAAGAACCACTTGGGAATCTCATTAAAAATCTTTATTATTCCACCTAACTTCAGAAATTTTCACTCAATAAATCTTAGTTGGGACCCAGAAATCTGCATTTTTAACAAACTTTTCCAAGGAATCCTGCTGTAGGTAGCTCTAGGAACACACTTTTGGAAGTTCTCCATGAGGGCAGCAGCCATGTTTCCTTACTTCTGCATCTAGCATCCAGCAGAATGATCAATAAATATTAGCTGCATTACAAACATTAGCAACCAAAATAGCCAACACACTTTGGCAAGTGAGCCAGTGGACTAATACTGCTTTAGGGTCACAGCTGCCTTCAGATTTAGGGAAACCTCTCTAAGTGGTGAGTGGAAGAAATTTAAAAAGGAGAAATGGAAGAGTTTAGAGGGGAGGGAAAAAGGAAGCCGAGTGTTGGAGTTTTGGCCAGAAGTCAAAGTTGATGAGCTGTCAGCAGCCAGTCTTTATTGTGATGAGTCAAAGACTGTACACAAAACTCCCACGGGGTATCCAGTTCAGAATTTCAGCTGGATAAGGGCACTATCTTCCTTTCATCATAGTGCTGCTTTCAACACATCAGGAAACACCATGTCACTCCTTGACAGAGGCTGGCAATTTGAACTAAGGAGATAATTTGATGCCTTTAAAGCTGACTGATATTTTCATTTGTGATTCTGCATGGCAGCACACCCCCGCCCCCCACCTTTTACTGCTTTGTCCCCCACTGTGAGGTTTGGCAGCTAGAACTATATTTTAAGGCAGGGTTGGTGGTGGGGTGCTATAAGAGAACTGTAGTGCCAGCATTTCTGGTATCTGATACCAGCACTCTAAGGGACAATGATGCATAGGGAAATGGCTCTTGTGGGGACTAAAAAAAACCTGAAATGAACCAGACGGACTTGAAAGCTAAGGCCCCAGGTTAACCTCCAGAGCTATAGATAAACAAGGGTAGACCTTGTTTGCTGTTTTAGAGTGTAGAAAACATTATTTAGGGTCTGCCTTTTCAACTTTGTCTTCCAAGCATAAGTTAAGGTTGGGTACAATGACTTTCAGGGAAGGTGGAAGTCTCAACAAAATCAAGCATTCAGGAAATCAGTTACTGAGAAAAAATTAACTCAGTAAGGAATGGCAAGGATAAGGCTGGAAAGAAAATCAATTATTGCATGGCATTCAACAAAGCTGTGTGGAATTCTATCTGTATCTTTAGGGGAAAACAAATTTTGTTAATGCCTTCTTACTCCCCATTCTGTCTTTTTATAAATCTCTGTCTTTAGATGTTCCTTTTTACAGAGTTGGCATGTAGACAGTCTCTGACAAGGCAAAATGTCTTTAATGGGCTCTCTCTAAGTTAAGATCTTTGGCCTCTTCCAATCTTTAATCTCCTTTGAGCAGTAAATCCCTTCTCTCTTTCAGACAGCTCTTGAGACCAGGTTGACATAAACAGTAATATCTGCCAGGAAGCATGGCAGCTCTGCTTAGAAGAAACTGGAGTGCCTGGGGAATACTTGGCTGCAAAGTTTTGTGGTGAGAAATGTGGCACCAGAGATCAGAGGGGATACATGCCCTTCTGGGTTTTAGTTTGTACTCAAGGACTATAGTGTGAGTGACCAGAGGCCAAAGCTAGAACAAAGACTTTTTAATCTGTGCACCTACCAGCATCTTCCCCATCTGGCAAGAAGATTCTCCTTTTCTGTTTTCAGTTACTCCCAGTTAATATTTCAAACAGCATTTTTATTTCTGTGGTCCCAGATTTTAATCAGATCCTGGCCAATCTCTAAAAGGCTTGTGTGTTCCCTATTGCTGGCCTGTTTTCTTGACTTTACCTGAATTATTCAAGTTATGGCCATGCTGACATTTGGCCTCCAATCTGACTTTAATTACAATAAATATAAATTTCCCATGGTATTGTTTCCCTTATCCTAATTTTTTTGCAGTATGACACTCTACCTACGTCGAAATTACCGTGAAAGGGGGAGGACTACTAAATGAAGACTCCTGGGTCCCTGCACAAACATATTTAGTCAGTGTCTTTGTAGGTAAGACCTGAAAATTTGCATTTGTGGAAACAGGGACTTCCACTTCCAACTATGGCAGAAGAACTGGTATCAGACTAGCCCTCCACTATAAATAGCCAAAAAAGTGCACAAAGTACATGAAACGATTATCAGATATTGGAAATCAGGCAGTGCAGGATTGTGACCTCTGAAAGAAAGGAAATAAATGAAGTGAGCCTCAAATCACACCAGTTTTCTGCTCACAATCACTTTCCAGGGATGTCCCAGGAAAATATCCCAAAGAGAGCACAGTGATCTTACTGAAGTTAGGAGACAGAGATAAGAATTCAATGCTGCTAGCACAGATGAAATTTGCAGGGCAGATTCTTAGAGAAGAGAGCCATGCAAAAAAGGAACTCCAGAAATTTGCTTAGAAGTTCCCTAGAGCTTTGGCTCAATACTAAACTGCACATAAAGATAATCTGCAAGTCTTGGCAGAAATTAACTGATAGGGTTAAACGGGTATTTCGGAGATCACACAGAGCTGGGAGATAAGCTATGACCATCCAGAGTGGAAAGATACTGCTAAACACTCCAGGCATTCAGTTGATATCCCCAGAAAGTCCACACCTTAGGAGCAAGATTACTCTAAAGGTAAAGTGAGGACACATCTAGATCCACAGAACCAAATTCAAAGCTCCTTAAGGGAAGATAGCAAACATCCACAATGCCCAACAAACAATTAAAAATTCCTTAAAAAGCAAAGAAGCAGGAAAATGTGACTAATAACCAGAAGTAAAATCAGCCTATAGGAATAGCCCCAGGAATGACAGAAGTGTTGGAATTAGCCAAAGAGAACTTTAAAAGAGCTATTAAGTTTCCACTTACTTATCCAACCTCTGCAGATAAGAATTATAAACTCAGATCAAGTACACAAAAATAGAAGGACCTGGGGCTTGCCCAGTGGCGCAGTGGTTAAGTCCACACACTCTGCCTTGGCGGTCCAGGGTTTTCAGGTTCAGATCCAGGGCACGGATCAGTGCACTGTGCGTCAGGCCATGCTGTGGCGGCATCCCATATGCAAAATAGAGAAAGATGGGCACGGATGTTAGCTCAGAGCTAATCTTTTCTTGTGGCATTTATAATGTATTTAGATGTAAAATATATGTCAACTTTAGCATAAGGGATTTGGGAATGAGTAAATGAAGTTACATTGTTGCAAGATTTTAACATTTAATGTGAAATAGTACAACATCAATGCAAATAAATAGTTAAATTTAAGGATGCATATTAAAATCCTTAAAGCAATCAATAAAAATTAATAGAAATGGTATAACTTAAAAGGCAACAGACAAAGTAAAATGGAATTCTAAAAACTAGTCAAACAAGTTGAAAGCAGGTAGAAAAGAAGAACCAAAAGAGGGAAAAAACAAAATACAAATACTAGACCTAAATACAACCATATCAATACTTAAAAGGCAGAGATTGTCAGAATAGATAAAGAATCAAGACTCAGCTATATGCTATCTACAAGAGATGCATTGAAAACATAAAAACACTGATAGGATGAAAGTAAATGGACAAATCTAGGACTCCCATTTAGCTCTGATATATAAAGGACTTGGAAGTCATCACTCCCATTCTTATAACAAGAAAAAGCTTGAAAAACTGAAAATCCGCAACTTCTCTTCAGCCCGTCAAAGAAACGAGGTTGCAGGGCAAACCACCACCCCAATATCTGGAGAGACAGGCAAATCCAGACACAGTCAAGATCTGATTATCTGGAGCAGAAGCACTGGTAGGAACTGTTAACTAGTAATTTTGACAATTTGCTAGAGGCCAAATATGGACCAGTGAGAGAGTGAGGAACTCCTGGAAACTGCACATTTGCATGGGCTTTACCTCCAGGAACTCCACCACATTCTCACAATGAAGAAAGATCACCTACGGCTCTGGCAGGGGCAGGTGGAAAATAATCATTGTGAAATACACCCAGGGCATACTTCATAACAAAGACCTACTTTCCAGGAAAAATAAGTTTGAAGAGCATTTCTCCCACTCCAACCACCTCTAGACTTTCTATCTCACCTAACAACAACAACGAAAAGAACAGTCAACAGAGGTCAGGGCTTCAAGGAAATAGACTGGGAACACTATAGGCAGGGAAGGGAACGGGAGCGGGGAGTTATATTACTGGATAAACACTTGTGGAGGTCATAGCCCCAAGACATAGGCTCTCTAAAACACTGAGATTTAATCAGAAGATGATAGAATACTCCCCCTCCCCCAAACCTTACCACCACATCAACAGGGCTCTAGTATAGTAACAATGGGTTACAGGTGAAAGAGATGCAAGACACAGACTCTCTCTGAGGAGGAGTTCTTAGGGAAGCTCAAAGTCAAGAGGTGAGGCAAATACAATGACACTAGAGGAATTTCAAGCCTCTGACACCTACAGCTACAGAAAACATTAAACATCCCAACTCCTAGCCAAATTACAATAAATCCTCACACTGAAGGTCTATTTACCTTAGTTCTTATTACCCAAAACAATATGTCCAGCTTTTGATAAAAAATTTACAAGGCATGCCAGAATTTAAGAACAAACAGTTTGAAGAGACAAAACAATCAGCAGAACCAGACTTAGATATGACACAGATGTTGGAATGATCAAACAGGGAATTTATAATAACTGTGATTAATATGCTAAGGGCTCTAATGGAAAAAGTAGGCAACATGCAATAACAGACGTATTATGCTGGCAGAGAGATGGAAACTCTAAGCAAGTAAATGGATGGGAAAAGATACACTATGCAAATAGTAAGCATAAGAAGGCTTGAGTCACTATACTGAAATCAGCCAAAAATAGACGTCAAGATAAAAAGTATTATGAAAGATAAAAAGTATTATGAAAGATAAAAGAAATGTTTCATAATGATAAAAAGGTAAATTCAAGCACATAACACTCATAAACGTGTACACAGCTAATAACAGGGTTTCAAAATACATGAAAAAATTGACAGAGTTGAATGGAAAAGTAGGCAATTTCACAATCATAGTTAACTATTAATACCCCTCTTTCAACAATGTATAGATTAACAGAGAAATAGTTAACAAAGATATAGACAATCTCAAAGACACTTCTGATCATCTTGACCTAATTGATATTTGTAAAAGACTACTCTCAACAACTACAGAGCACATATTCTTTTCAATTGCACATAGTATGTTCATCAAGATAGATCATGTGCTGTGATCTAAAATAAGTCTCATAAGTTTAAAATGATTGAAATAACCCAGAATATGTTCTCTGGCCACAGTGGAATTTAATTCGAAAGCAATTAACAATAAGATATGTAGTAAAATGCCAAATATTTGAAAATAAATAACACATTTCTAAGTAGTCCATGGTTCAAAAAAGAAATCACAAGGAAAAACAGAAAATAGTTCAAACTGAATAATGGAAAATATATCAAAATTTGTGGGATGTAGCTAAAACAGTAATTAATCCAAAATTTATCATTAAATATTATATTAAAAAAGAAGAAAGGTATAAAATCAATATTCTAAGCTTCAACTCAAGAATCTAGGGAAAAAGAGAGCAAAGTTAAACAAAATAAGGAAACAGAAGGCAGTAGTAAAGGGCAAAAATTAACAAAATAAAAAACAAATAACATGAAAATTGACAAAGACAAAAGCTGTTTCCTTAAAATGATCAGTAAGATTAAAAACCCCTAGCTAGACTGATCAAGAAAAAAAATTTGAGAAAAAACACAAATTACCAATATGAGGAATAAAAGGGGGATGATCACCACAAATCCCACACACATTAAGAGTTTAGTGGGACAATATGATGAACAACTTGTACCAATAAATATGGTAATTTAGATAAAATAGACGAATTCCTTGAAAAAATAAATATACCCAAACTGACACAAGAAGCAGAAAATTAGAATAGCTTTATATCTATTAAAGAAAATGAATTTATTATCAAAAACTTTCCCACAAAGAAAACTTCAGGCCCAATTACTTCATTGGTAAATTCTATATTTAAAGAAGAAATAATACCAATCTTACAAAAACTCTTTCAGAATATAGAAGAAACACTCCAACTTGTTTTATAATGCCAGCATAACCCGAATGCCGAAAGTTGACAATGTTTTTACAAAAAATTATAAACAGCTCTAATGAATGTAGATGTAAAAATGCTAAAGTAATAGCAAATTGAATCTAGCAATATAAAAAATGTTTACCATGAATTACCAAGTGAAATTATCTCAGAAATGCAAGGTTTGGAAACCAATCAGTATAATTCACCATATTAACAGAATAAAAGACAAAAATAATATCACTTCAAAGGATGCAGAAAAAGCATCTGAAATAATTCAATACCTATTCATGATTTAAAAAGCATAACAGGGGGCCAGCCCAGTGGCATAGTGGTTAAGTTCGCGCACTCCGCCTCCGTGGCCCGGGGTTCACAGGTTCGGATCCCAGGCGCGGATCTATGTACTGCTTATCAAGCCATGCTGTGGCAGGTGTCCCGCATATCGAGTAGAGGAAGATAGGCATGGATGTTAGCCCAGGGCCAATCTTCCTCAGCAAAGAGAGGAGGACTGGCAATAGATGTTAGCTCAGAGCTAATTTTCCTCATCAAAAAAAATTTTTTAAAGCATAACAAACAAAAACATCTCAGCACACTATGGATAGAATACAAATAGAAGTAGAAATTCTGAACAGACCTAGTAAGAATTAGTCTAGTAAGTACAATGGAACTAGTAAGGAGATCGAATCAATAATCAAAAATGAGCCAAGAAAGAAAAGCCCACGACCAGATGAGATCACTGGTAAATTCTACCCAATGTTTAAAGAAGAATTAACACGAATCCTTCTCAAATTCTTCCAAAAAGTTGAAAAGGAGGAAACACTTCCAAATCCATTTTATGAGACCAGTATTACTTGATACCAAAGCCAGACAAAGACACTACAAGAAAAAAAACATTACAGACCAACATTCCTGATGAATATAGATGCAAAAATTCTTAACAAAATACTAGCAAACTGACTTCAATAGCTCATTGACAGAGTCATACACCATTGCCAAGTGGGTTTTATCCCTGGGATGCCATGATAGTTCAACATATGAAAATCAGTTAATGTGTTATACCACATTAACAGAATGAAGAAAAAAGATCACATGATCATCTCAATAGATGCAAAAAGGCATTTGACAAAACGCAACATCCATTCATGACAAAACTCTCAAAAAACTAGAAATAGAAGGAAATTCCTCAACTTAAAGGCCATATATGGAAAGCCCAAAGCTAACATCAATGCTGAAAAACTGAAAGCTTTTCCTCTAAGATCAGGAACAAGGCACCAATGCCTGTTCTCACTACTTCTATTCAGTATAGTACTGGAAGTTCTTGTCAGAAAGAGGCAAGAAAGAGAAATAAAAGACACCCAATTTGGAAAGAAAGGAAATTATCTCTTTGCAGATGACCTGATCTTATACTTAGAAAACAGTGGAGACTCCACCAAAAAAAACTGTTAGAAGTAATAAATTCAGTAAAGTTGCAGGATATAAAATCAACATACAAAAATCACTTGTATTTCTATACACTAACAATGAACTACTAGAGAAAGAAATAAGAAAACAACCCCATCTATGATAGCATCAGAAAAAAACAAAATGCTAGAAATAAATCTAATCAAGGAGATGAAAGACTTGTACACTGAAAACTACAAAATATTGCTGAAAGAAATTAAAGAAGGCACAAATAAATGGAAAGATATCCAGTGTTCATGGATTGGAAGACTTAATATTGTTAAAATGTCCATACTACCCTAAGCGATCTACAGATTCAGTGCTATCCTCATCAAAATCCCAATGGCATTTTTTACGGATATACAAAAAACAACCCTAAAATTCAAATGGAATCACAAAAGACCCAGAATAGCCGAAGTGATCTTGAGAAATAACAACGCTGGAAGCATCACACTTCCTAATTTCAAAATATTTTACAATGGTACAGTAATTAAATCAATACAGTACTGGCATAAAGACAGACATATAGAACAATGAAACGTATTAGAGAGCCCAGAAATAAACCCACCTATATATGGTTGACTGATCTTCAACATGGGTGCCTAGCATACACAGTGGGGAAAGGATAGTCTCTATAATATATGGTGTTGGGAAAGTTGGATATCCATATGCAAAAGAATGCAATTGTCCTTTTACCATATACCATACACAAGAATCAACTCAAAATGGATTAAAACTTAAATGTAAGACCTGAAGCTGCAAATCTCCTAGAAGAAAACAGGGGAAATGCTTATTGACATTGGTCTTGGCAATGACTTCTTAGATATGACACTAAAAGCACAGGCCAGAAAAGCAAAAGTAGACAAGTGGACTACATCAAACTAACAAGCTTCCATACAACAAAGGAAAAACTCAACAGAATGAAAAGGCAACCTATGGAATGGGAGAAAATATTTGCAAATCATATATCTAATAAGGAACTAATATCCAAAATATAGAAGAAATTTCTACAACTAAATAGCAAAAAAATTGAATAACCCAATATAAAAATGGGCAACGGACTTGAATAGATATTCCTCCAAAGAAGACACACAAATGGCCAACAGGTATATGAAAATATCTCAACATCACTAATCACCGGGCAAATGCCACAATGAGGTATCAAAACCACAATGAGATATCACCTCACACCCATTAGGATGACTATTTTCAAAAAAACATAAGTGTTGGTGAGAATGTTGAGAAATCAGAACCCTTGCACACTGTTGTTTGTAATGTAAATTGGTGCATATGCTATGGAAAGTAGTATGAAGGTTCCTCAAAAAACTAAAAGTAGAACTATCATATGACTCAGCAATCCCACTTCTGGGTACATGTCCAGAAGAATTGAAATCAGTATCTTGAAGAGATATCTATACTCATATTCACTGCAGCATTATTGACAACAGCCAAGAGGTGGAAGCAACTTAAATGTCTGTTGACAGATGAGACTAGATAAAGAAAATGTGACATGTATGTGCAATAGAATATTATTCATCCTTAAAAAAGAAGGAAATCCTGCCATTTGTGATAACATGGATGAACTGGGAGGACATTATGCTGAGTGAAATAAGCCGATCACAGAAAGGCAAATACTGCATGATTCCACTCATATCAGGTATCTAAAGTGGTCAAACTTCTAGAAGTGGACAATAGAATGGTGGTTCCAGGGGCTGGGGATTGGTTAAATGGGGAGTTGTTCAATGGGTATAAAATTTCAGCTTGCCAGATGAATAAGTTCTAGAGTCTGCTATACAACTTATTGCCTATACTTAATAGTGTGTTGTGCACTGTAAAATTTGTTTCAAGAGGGTCCATCTCATGTTAAGTGTTCTTATCAGAAACAAAACAAAACAAGAAACAAAGAGGCTTTCCCTGGATGATCCCCTACATTTCTATCGTTTCAAATATGTATGTGTATTTGCTAAACAAGACCACTTCCATTATCTCCTGGCCCATTATCCACTGATCTACTGGACATTTCCATTTTTGTGGCTTACAAACTCTTCAAACTCAACATACATGAAAATAAACGGATTTCCCTCTAAGCCTTCTCCCTATTCCGTACTGCCCTTCTCATAACTGCTAAACGCCTGGAAGTCATTCTAAAGTCTCATCTGCTTCATTTCCAAAAATGAAACTGGAGGCAGGGAGAATAGCTGACTGATTATGTAATGTACAGGTGAGAGATGATAAGAACCTGATATGGGACAGCATAGTGGGGATGAGGAGGAAGGGACAGATTTGAAAAATATTCTAAAGGTAGAATTGATAGCATTTGTGACAAATTGGCTTTGAGAGAATGTGGGTTTAGGGTAAGCTTGTGGGTGGAGAATTACGCATAGAAGAGGAAGAGCAGATTGAAAGTACAAGATAATAAAATTGTTTTGGACGAATTCTTCTTCTTCTTTTTTTTTTTTGGTGAGGAAGATTAGCCCTGGGCTAACATCTGTTGCCAATCCTCCTCTCTCTCTCTCTCTCTCTTTTGTTTTTTTGCTGAGGAAGATTGGCCCTGGGCTAACATCCATGCCCATCTTCCTCTACTTCATAAGTGGGATGCCTGCCACAGCAAGGCTTGATAAGCAGTGCATAGGTCTGTGCTTGGGATACGAACCTGCAAACCCCAGGCCACCAAAGAGGAGCACACGAACTTAACCACTATGCCATCGGGCTGGCCCTGGGTGAATTATTCTTGAGGTACCTGTCTGTGAAATAGCCAGGTAAAAATGTCACGTAGTTTGCTAGATGCCTTACTTTGGGTTAGCTCACAAATAGACTCTGAAAAAAGAATTCAAGCAAGTAGTGTATTTGGAGGTTGTCCTGGAAAACATCACTAGGTTAGTGGGAAAGTGAGGCAGGGAACAGAAGGAAACCTATAAAATGTGCTTTGTCAAGCCAGTTACAATCTGTACGTGGGGAAATTAAAGTTTAGCATCACTAGTAAAACTCAGGTGGATGGTGTAGAACACACCTTAGAGTTACCACAGCACAGGGGTTAGACTCTGGAATTGTTGTCTACCAAATCTGCACCAGCATTGTTTGAGAGCTGTTTCTGGAGTCATTAACTCTCCCAGCTCTGCTAGCTTGCCTCGTGCATAGGATGAACATTCTCTTACAGCCAGAAGAAGAGGCCCACAGGTGTTGAGCAGCGGGGCTTCCTGTAAGTAGCCGTCTGCATATGGAGGACGAATGCTGAGGGGATATGAGTCAGGCAGCAATGGCATCTGCTATGCTAAGTATATGGATCTGGAGTTCAGGGAAAGGTTTGGCTTAGAGAAATAAATTTGGAAATCTTTAGTATAGAGTTGGCCAAATTTATATCTCCAAAACAACGAATTTACTGGGCTGGTCAGATAACACCTCCAAATGTCTGCTGAGAGAGAAAAAAGATATGAGCCGGTTACATCAGTGGCCCGGATGCCAAGGCATTGTCCCTTAGAGCATGGAAAACTGACTTTAGGGGATAGAATCAAAAGAGGATATGAAGTCTACTTTGGAGGTAGGCACCTAGCAAAAAAGGACAGAGAATGGGAATTGCTGACAACTAGAGGAAAAGGGGACATTTCCCTGGTGAGGTTGAGAGTGTCCAGGGAGAGTTGTTTGTCTCATAACGGTGTGCTGCTTGAGGGAAGGCACTGGACTCACCCACTGGTGGAGCTCTGAGAAAGGTAAATACGCAGTAGAGCTGGCATCATAAAAAATTCCATTAGGAACCCTCACAGTAGAAGAATTCCATCAAAAAGGAAGAAGTATGAGAGCAAGCCTAACCCAGTGTTCTAATTGATCCCAAAATATGAGAATTTATCCTCTAGTGACTCTAGTTGAAGGGAGAAATAATGCTTCCTAGGGATTACCCAGCAGTTGGAGAATTTACAGACACTAGGAGACATTTCTGTGGCTTCTGTTTATTGCATATTTCATGGTATCTGTTGCTTTTTGTCTTCCTTCAAACTGATCTCTTTCTACAACACCAGTGTTCTCTAGTAGGGTGCATTTTTCAGGTTTCTGAGTATGCACTTGAGCCAAAATACAAGACCTCAAAATATATTTGAGTCAACCACAAATATAACCCAGATCCCAGATTCCATTGCCATCTCTGATGAAAATGTTCCATTAGCAAGCATTTTGATCTACCTAGAACTGGACATGGAAAACCAATGGAAAAAAAGTATTTAATCTTGGTTTTCACCATGGACTTCTCCAAGAAATCCCTGATACCGTTTCACATAACCAAATATTTCACACCAGGTTCAGACATTGTCCCACCCCAAAAACAATCTCCTGGTAATTTTAAATACTATATGAGTCCCAGAAATGTGCAAATAGGGTGTATCAAAAAGCCAGCCACTACCATGGTAGTGAGAGTTACATAGTTTGGAAGGAAATTGATCTTTATCCTATTTAAGTTTTAAATGTCGTAAGCTTCAATCTTTGCAACTTTTACTCCTTCCATCCAGTTATTAAAAAAAAAAAAAGTCTCTCTAAGATTGGTGTCAATTGGAAAGTATTTGTACATTCTGGCTGTTAAAATGGAAAGTGTGAATTTACAGAAACTCTAATATGCAGAGAGATGGTGGTAAGTTTAGTAGAGTGATGGAGGGGCAGTAGATGAGAGTGGGGTGCCTATGGGACAGGGCCAAGAAAATGAGACTCGCAGACTGAGAGTCAATCATGCTCAGATTTCACAGTCTCCCTACCTATGTGCCAAAGGCAACGTGTTAGATGCTGGCTGAAGTCTGAGCCAGGAAAAGAGAGCCTAGCCATGTGTTGCTCCGTTCAGTAATGAGGCTGGTAAGTATTTGGCCTTCATTTAGTTCTGCTGGTACATTCAGATAACGCTATACTAAGTCTAAGCGTAGTTCTAAGGTTAAATAACCTTTTGCTGTTTCTCACAGTCAGTTTGTAGGGAGCATATAGACAGAAAAAGCAACTAAAATATAAACTTCTTTCCCCAGATCCCATCTTCACTCTCCAAAAATATGATCCATTAACCTGGGAGAAGTGAATATGAGGCAATTGTCAGCCTCCTGGTCTTGTCCTTAGATTCAAATTTGGGGGCAAAATTCATAAACAGGTATTTAGTGAACAGTATTTTAAAATTTTCTTTTCTTCCTTGTCCTGCCTTTTTAAGACAAACTATTAGATTTCTTTTAAGGGTTGGGAAAGAAAAGCAGTTAATTAGAGCTACAGGGAACTGCTTGAGGTCTAAGCCAACTGGCTGAAACTGACCTGTTTGTGACTGGAAAGTTAGTTTGGCTCCTTCATGTTTTTGGTACTTTTATAGGCTTTATTTTGTTTTTCATTCAACATAATTTCATAACCTACAGAATGTCAGCATGGCTGAAAAAGGTATGTGATTATTTACTGCTTCCCCTTTTCTAGAAGTGAGCTATTCCTCCTCATCTTAACCACCTTACCCCAGCCACAGGCTTTGGTCTGCATCTCCATTGTTATCCCACACCAGCTCCAGAGCCACCTGTTAGCCAATTCTGTGAGCTCACCTCTGTTCTCACACTGAGATCTTGCCATGTGCTTTGTGAAGTCTGGAATATTCAGAGCTGCTTTGGGGAGCTACTTCACTGGGGTCACTGCTTTTCTAAAAATCAAAATCCGCAATAAAATATGATGATAAGTTAAGAAATAATATCCTAGAGTCCCAAAACACATACCAGTGCCATTACACAGTACTTATTTATGAAGCCTCTTTTGAACAATTATGGGATGGAGCCAAGGCAGGAGCTGTTGGAGAGAGCAAGCTGAGAACAAACATTGGCAGTTTTATTTAAAGCCACAAAACTATCTAAAGCAGCAACAGCTACTTCAATCATGAAGTATATCCCTCAAAGCAAACTACTCTTTTCCCCTGTTTTTATATGAAATAATGGTACACTCATTCTCACTACTGTCTAGCCATACTACTACACAATCACAAGAATGATATTGATTCTAAGAAGCATTTTAGCATGTCTGAGTAGTGGGAACTTAAGAAGACATCAAGAATCCCTAAAGCTTACTGTACAGTTATTCCTTTGGTATAAAATTACACCCCCACCCCAGAAAAAAGGCTATCTGCAAAGTAATCCGTATACGAATGATAGAAAACCTTCCAGAAACCCGTATTCTATATTACAACTAAAGTAACCGGTGTATGACCTCAGGGGAGGATCTCTATTATCATGTCTAAATTGTAGCCTCGTCACTTGTATCATAAAAAATAAAGGTGATAACATCAAGGACTTGGTCAGCGGGGAGGTTAGTAAAAGGGGGCTAATGCTCCGTTTATCTCCAGCTCTGTCCAGAAAAGAGACAGCCTGGACAAAGGACCCAAATATCCATTCCTTTTGGTAGGTCTTCCTATAATTGCATAGGGTAATGGCACCAGCCATTAAGATCTTCCAAAGAACTCACTTTTTTAATTCTGTGCTTACCAAGCACCTGATTCCACTCCTTTTGCAGGGAGGCAGGGGGAGATATAAAGTAGGCACTGGGAGGTTTCACTGTAGAGAGGATTGTTGGAAACACTGAAAATAGGAGAAAGCCACAAGTCAAATACTCAAGATCAGGCAGAGGAGCGAGGTTCAAAAGGCTGAGAAGGGAGTCTAAACTAGTCTCTAAAAAATAATAGAGGGCCATAAATAGAGACCATATCCAGATATCTACCCAGGGCCCTGGGGAAAAAATGGAGCAAGTAAGTGGGAGGAAGGGCATGGAAAAATATTACTTGTGAGGCATATGATATTGTCTGAGCTGGCTTTTAAATACCCTCTATAGCTGGATGTGAGTAAAATATGCAGGAATCAGATTGTGAAGGGCCAAAAGTGCCTAAATTAGGGAGTTTTAATTTTATTCTAAAAGATATGAGGAGCCACTGAAGGATTTAAATCTCTGAAGTGGCCTTATCAGATGAGTAGAATGTCAATAAGCAGAAATGAAATAAACAAAAATAAAATAATTATATATCTGAATAGAGATAGTAAAAGTTATTCTGTTATTCATTTAGTCACAAACCAAATACCAGCAAATAACCAATAGAAAAATACATATTCTCTAATTACTCAGCCAGATTTTTGACTTACTCCAGATAGAATGTAATGAGCCGTCAACTGACCAGACCACCTCTAACTCTTTGGATATGAGAACAGTTCCATGGTAGAGCAAAGAGTTTGCCAGCAAATGTTATATCAGAACTCTATTATTTATGACATGTCTATTCTTTGCTCTTCTCTTTTGGTCAAAGCCTTCATTGGGCAATGAGGCCAAACCCCTTCACTAATTGCACTGTGTGTCAATAGAATATTGTCATTCACAGCTTGTCCCTTATAATCAAGGAAGAAAAATAATTCATCCAGACTGTTTCTTAAAATTTGAAATCTGGAAGAGTCTCTGTCTTTATGGTGGAATTTGATGCCTAAACCCCATCATTCCTCTCCACCTCCAAGCTTCTGGCTAATAGACATACACAAGGACTGGATCACCTAGTAATTGCCACCTTCTTTCTTACTGCTCCATGAGATAGGCAGTTAAAAAGACGGAATGGAACCTTAATTTTTGAGGGACAGTAACCCCACTTACTTATAATATCGCCCAATGAATGCCACTGTCTGAACAATCAAATTAGCTATTCCTACCCTGGTGGGAGAAGCCAGAGGGGAGAGGTAGAGAGGAAGCAGAAGTCCTCATTCCTATACCTCTCCCTGAAGGCATGGCAAATAGAGGACCCCTTCTCCGTGGAAATGTGAAGAGGTGGAAAGACATAGCCTTCCTTTCCCAACAGTGATCAGCTTCAGAAAGTCACAATTTTACTTTAGAGGAGAAATAAAACCTGGAAAAACTAAATACTTGTCTAGGAATATTTGAGTTATGTCACAGAGGGAGTTGTAAAATATCTAATGAATCCTGGACTGTTTATAATGAACTCTTAAAAAAAACTAGCAAGAAAGATGGGATAAACTCAATTAGATTTGTAAGTGCCATGAAAAATTTTTAGGAGTCTGTGTTCCACTCACATGTTTTCACAAATCATCAGAAAATATACTTTCTGATGAAATATTTATTTTGGAAAATGAGAAACTTGGGAAAAATAATTTACAACCATCTAATCTTTTTTTATGAGGTGAAGATATTAGTTCAGATTTTACTGAGTAAAAAGTAGATTATCTTTGGGTATAAAAGGATAAAGAATATATGCAGGCACACCTATTTATCTAAATAATTCAAGCTCCAAACTACTTTTTACCTAAAAAATATTTAGATAATTTAGTAATCGTGATTATAATAATTTTAGTTTTTCAGTTGACCTTATAAAAATGATCCTACTGATAAATGACTTTCTCTTTTGGCAAGATGAGTCATGAGTTGCCACTGAAACAACTATATCCCACCTCCTTGTAACTAATAGGACATCTTTATAAAGCTGGCTAGAATGAGGAACCCAGTCTATGGAATTAGGACAACGTTTTCCTCTGCATGAGGAAAATGGTTCCATTAAAGGAATCATACTGGACTGAATGAGGATCAGACATTAGACTCATTAACACCATATTTTAACCTAGTGAAATAAATGGTCTTTAGTACATATCCAAGAATTGGGCCTGTTTGAGAGAATTCATGAGAGAACTTTGTCAGTGATGGGACTTTTTTTCCTAAGTTCTATTCAATGCCTATGTGGTTATGGTAAATGAAATAGCTCAAATGCTTTGGTCTCATCCTGCTCCATTTACTCAAACTGATTTGTCCGTAACTTCAACATGATTATTTCTTGGTGATCCAATCCAATCTCATTCTTTTAAATACTATCCATATGCTGTCAACTCCCAAACATATGTCTCCAAACTTGACCTCTCTCCTGAGCTCCAAACTCATATATACAAGCACCTACTCAGCATCTCTTCTTGAATGACTAATAGATATTCCAGACTCAATACATCTTCTCCCCAAACATGTTCTACCTTTAGCCATACCCAAATCTGTTGATAGAATGTTGTACTCCCAGTGGCTGAGGCCAAAAAATAAGGAGTCATCTTTGTCTATTCTCTTTCTTTTACTTCCCACTTTCAATCAATCAAATCCTGTTGATTCCATCTTCAAAATACATCCAGGATCTGACCACTTCTCATCACTACCATTGCTATCACCCGAGTCTACACTACCTTAATCTCTTGCCTGAATGATTGCAGCAGCCTTTTCCTTGGTCTTCCTTCAGGTCACATTTTCCCTCAAACTCTGCATTAACTCCCCGTTTAACTCAGAATAAAATCCAAAGTCCTTAAAATAGCCTAAAAGGCTTTAGACTGTCTGGCTCCTCGTTACCATTCTGGGCTACTCTCGAACTACTCTTTCTTTCATTTGTTCCACTCTGACCACATTGGCATCGTTGCTGTTCCTCTAACACATCCAGTCGTATTCCAGCCTCAGGGCTTTGCACTGGATGTTCTATCTGCTTGGAATAATTTTCGCTCAGATACCCTGCTTAGCCAACTCTCTCACCTCCTTCAAGATTTTGTTCAAATGTTATCTTTTCAATGACCATCCTATTAAAAAATGCAAGCCACCTAACCCTCTCCCTCCAGCATTTGTCCTCTTTATCTCTTCTACTTTTTCTTTTCTTTTTTGATAGTCTTTATTACCTTATAACACGCTATACTATTTGTTTATTTTTTTATTTATGTTTATTTTCATCCCTCTCCATTAGATTGTAAATTCCAGAAGATCAGGGATCTTTGGTTCACCAATGTGTCCCAATAACCAAGAACAGTTCCTAGCACATAGTAAGCACTCTAAATATTTACCAAATCTACTGCAAGGTCTATTATTGATTATAAATTTATTATTATGTTTAATTAGGAGGGAAATTGTTTTACCTCCTTCCACTAACTAAGATACTATCATCACCTTCATGTTTGTTTGGTACCTTACAAAGGTATCAGTTCTCCTCAGCACTATGTGCATTTTCACAAAGTCATGGTCCAAATAAAGAAAAGTTGGTGGGCAGGAAAAAAGCGTTCCTGCATTTTCCTTCATTCTAGGGGCATTCTAGAAGCATTTCGTGGATGTATTTGTCATTGTATTTTACAGGCCAAACTATAACTTTTGTTTGTGTATCATTCCCACTAACATGACAGCTCCTCAAGGGCAGAGCCTATTTATCTTTTTTATCTCCAGTACCTGGCATATTATATAGCAATGGTGATTTAACAAAAGCTTGCTAAATAATGGATGAATTAATAATTGGTTAATTAGAGACAAAGTGACAGGGAGAAAGGAGCATAACATTTGAAGTTAGAGTGAGTTTGAGTTCTTTTCTACTAACAATTTAAACTTGGCCAAATATATATGTCATGACAGCTCCTTGCCCAAGAGGAAGTACTTTGATTTGGATTTGACACCAAAAGCAAAAATAAACAAGTGGGATTACATCAAACTAAAAAGCTTCTGCACAGCAAAAGAAACCATCAGCAAAATGAAAAGGCAACCTACTGAATGGGACAAAATATTTGCAAACCACATATCCAATAAGGGGTTAATATCCAAAATATATGAGAAACTCATACAACTCAATAGCCAATTAAAAAATGGGCAAAGGACCTTAAAAGACATTTTTCCAAAGAAGACACACAGATGGTCAACAGGTACATGAAAAAAAAGGCCAACATCACTAATAATCAAGGAAATGTAAATCAAAACCACAATGAGATACCACCTCACACCTATAGAATACCTATTATCAAAAAGACAAGAAATAAATACTGGCAAGGATGTGGAGAAAAGGGAATACTTGTACACTGTTGGTAGGAATGTAAATTGGTACAGTCACAATGGAAAACAGTATGGAGGTTCCTCAGTAAGTTAAAAATAGAACTACCATATGATCCAGCAATCCCACTTCTGGGTACATATTCAAAGGAAACAAAATCATTATCTCCAAGAGGTATCTGTACTCCCATGTTCATTGAAGCATTATTCACAATAGCCAAGGCATGGAAACAACCTAAATGTCTATTGACAGATGAATGGATAAAGAAAAAGTGGTGTGTATGTATACATACAATATTCCATTGTGTATGTATAGATATGTACACACACAATGGAATATTATGCAGCCTTTAAAAAAGAAAGAAATCCTGTCATTTGCAAGAATATAGATGAACCTGTAGGGCACTATGCTAAGCGAAATAAGGCAGAGAAAGACAAATACTGCATGGTATCACTTATATTTTGAAGCAAAGAAAAGTTGAACTCATACAAAGAGAGTAAAAAGGTGGTTGCCAGAACTTGGGGGATGGGAGAAATGGGGAAAGGTTGGTAAAAAGGTACAAACTTTCAGTTATATGAAAAGGTCTGCAGTTCTAGTGTATAACATGGTGACTATAGTTGATAGCCCTGTATTGTATAATTAAAATTTTCTAAGAGAGGGCCAGCCCTGGTGGCCTAGTGGTTAAGTTTGGTGCACTCTGCTTCAGTGGCCCAGGTTCAGTTCCCGGGCACAGACCTATACCACTCGTCTGTCAGTGGCCATGCTGTGGCAGCAGCTCACATACAAAAAAAAGAGGAAGACTGGCAGTGGATGTTAGCTCAGTGTGAATCTTCCTCAGCAGAAAAAAAAGAAAAAGAAAATTGTGACGAGAATAGAACTTAAATGTTCTCACCAGAAAAAAAAGGTAAATATGCGTGGAGATGGATGTTTAATTAACTCACTTGTGGGAATCCTTTCACACTGTATACATGTATCAAATCATAACATTGTACACTAAATATCTTACAATTTTATTGTCAAATCTACCTCAAAAAAGCTGAAAAAATTTTCTGTTTAAGTCAACAAAAAAAAACTATAACATTGATCTCTGTTTATTGACATGGAATGGTGTCTATGATATGCATCAAAAAATCAAGTTGCAAAACAAATTAAAACTATGCGTGCAGGGGCCGGCCCGGTGGCACAGTGGTTTAGTTCATGCTTGGCAGCCCGGGGTTCCCCGGTTCAGATCCCAGGCGCCGCCGACACACTGCTTGTCAGCCATGCTGTGGCGGCGTCCCATATAAAGTAGAGGAAGATGGGCACAGATGTTAGCCCAGGGCCAGTCTTCCTCAGCAAAAAGAGGAGGATTGGCAACGGATGTTAGCTCAGGGCTGGTCTTCCTCACACACACACACACAAAAAACTATGTATGTAGAGTTTTCACATTTTTATAAAATTAATATATATAATTTTCCTTCATATACTTTGGTGTTTGAAATTTTTCACAAAATATACTGCCTTTGTAATTTAAAAATCACTAAATTTTTTCAATGAAAGGAATATATAACTATAAATTCTATAATTCTGAGAATACATACAAATATGACAAATAGATTTTCATAGTTGTTTTATATGTTACTAACTGGTTTATAACCTCTGTGACATCAGAGATAGAATTTCTACTGTTTCTGTGCCATACACTTTGTTTCTGTGCCATACACTTATATTGCATTGTACATAGTAAAGATAGTCAAAAATTTCTAATTGAAGGAAAACTAATCCAGTGTTCTGGTGGTAAATTGGAGAATGGATAGAGTTAATTCTGGTATGTTTTCTTGCCCTATCACGTGGACATAAAGGAAAGAAGGAATATATATAGTGCATAATGTGGAGGATTCTGCAAATGTATACAACAAAATTTAGTCAAATTATCAGGTGCAATAGAATTCTTGGGATAGGAAAATCAGAAATTACTAAATTTAGTTAAGATCATTTTTCAGACCAGAGTCTTGTGGGAAATGAGTGTAGATGAAATGAAAATTAGTTGATGGAGAACTTTAAAAATGACAGAGCAACAGGGGTCCCTGAAGGGCTGTGTTACTGTCAAAGTTTCTCGTATGAAAAATGTAACTAGTGTGATCACCAGCAGTTAAAAGTAAATACCCATTTGGGAGTTGACAGAACATTCCTATGGCTCCAGTTTAGAGACCTTTATGAGGCATCTAAACCTCTAAAGAAAGGTTGAGTTGATGAATTGAAGACCAACATGGTTCTAGAAAACTGAACCTGGCAGTACCACTCACAGCCTGTGACCCTAAATCCTAGACCTAGATACTGCTATCTGTGAACTAACAAGCTGGCATACAAAATAAACCATTTTTAAGAGCTAACCCACAAGAACCAGTCATGTTCTCTAAGCTGTTGAGCTTGTTTTCTAAAGTCCTGATTTGCAAAGCTCTAGAGGAAGAAAGTCTTCCAGAAACTTCTGGCTGGAGATCTTCCAGCCTTCAAAGTCAGGGCTCAATGAGAGTAGAGGTGGGGGAGGAAGTACAGGGATTATTTTTTAATCACAAAGATAATGGACTTGAAATTGCAGGCATGCACTTTCCCAACAAATCAGCAGTTGAGTGATATGTATCAAAGGCTTGTTAGAGCAAAACATTGAGTCATTTCCCAGGAGGAACATGAAGCGAAACTCAGAGTCCAGAATTTTGCCAGGGAGACTACATTAAAACTGAAACTAAAAATAGATGAGAGAAATAATAGAAAGAAAATGGACAAAAAGACCAAGAGCACGAACTTGAGATGGTGTACAAATTATAAAGTAAAAAAAAAGAGTTTTAAGAAGTCAGAAATAGAGATGTTAGGCAAGAATATGGAGCTAAGAAGAAATCACAAAACTAAGCAAAAAAATATTTTGGTGTAAATAGCAGCTTTGAATTTACAAGTTATTTTACTACAGAATGAATAAAACAGAAGATAGCTAGTTCCTACACTGATATGAGTATCATTTACTGAGAATCTACTCTGCATTAAGTAGTAAATCAGACACGGCAAGAATAACTGCGGAAATTAGAAGATAGCCTCTACTTTGGCTTTTTGGCTATTTTTCATATATACAAATAGGAAATAAAGCGAATATCAGAGGTGATCCTGGATGTCGGAGAACACAATTGGTTTCATAAGTCTTACATACTTAGCTGCAAATAAGGACCAATTAATGTAAGTGGGAAAGCACTGAGGTACAACATGTATGTATGTGCATGAACAGATGAAATGATATATGTAAAAAAAAATATGTGTCATGTAAAGCAGGTCACCTTGAGAAGAATAGCGACCTGCATTAAGGGACAGAGCCAGCCTGGGATGACTTTCCATGGAAGAAAACAGGAAATAAGTACTCGGACTTGATCCTCTTGCCTCTCTCAAGTCTGGGATTCCCCAATGTCTGATGGCAACTGGAAGCCAGTGGGCAAGGGAACCAATGGATATAAACTCCACGTTCCCAGGGCACAGAGCCAAGTAGAGAGGGTGGAGAGGGGATCCGGAGGTGCAAACAGAAGATAGCTGGGACACTGACTTTAATGGAAATGCTTCAAAAGTTTCTTTTTTAAGTAAAATATTTGCCATAGTTTGGAGTAAATACTTTTTATTAGGTTAACAATGTTCCTTTCTGATTCTAGTTGCCATTATAAATAAGTTGAACTATTTAATTCTTTTTTTCCTGCATGTATTGCGATAATAATATGGTTTCCTCTTGTAGTCTGTTAATGTGTTGATCTAAACACATTGATCTAATGTTGATCTAATGTGTTGGTATGTTTTCTAATGTGGAACCATCTTTGCATTTCATAGATTAAATACTACTTGTATCGGTGTATTATTTGTACAGAAATAGTGATTTATTTTGCTGATATTTTCTTTAGAATTTTTGAATATCCATGTGTATAGGTTAGAATGGGCTATAATTTTATTTTTTTTTTTTGAGCTATCCTTGACTGCATTTTCTTTCAAGACTTTTCATTTTTATTTACTGAAACAAATTATATAGATAAAAATTGTAAGTTTCATAAAGGCTTGGTAAAATGTACTTATAAAGCTCTGAACATAATGCTTTATTTCAGGAGGATGGTTTTTTTAATTAAAACTCATTCAATTTGTCTTTAATGATTGCTCCATCATTACTTTTGTGTAGTTCTTCTTGAGTCAATTTTGTTAAATTATGTTTTCTATAAATTGGTTTCATCCACATTTTCAAAATTATTGGCATATAGTGTTTGTAACATTATGTATTTTTTAAATTATTAACACTATCTGCTTCATGTGTGGTCAAGTTATCCTACTCATTCTTAACATCATTTTTGTCTTTTGAGGCTTGTCTCTTTGTTCACTCAGAGTATCAGCTTTCAATTTTCTGGATCACTTCTGTTGTTTGTTGTCTGTTGCATTACTATTTTCCTCTTATCTTTATCATTTCCTCCTTTCTACTGCTTTGTTTTAATTCTATAATTCTTTTCCTTACCTTCAATATTTTTTGGTTTTCTAACACATGCTTTTAGGGTTATAAATTCTCCCTCCAAATGCTATTTTAAATGTATCCCACAAGTTCTGATAAGTAATGCCCTCATTGTCATTTAGCTTCCAAATATTTTTTAGTTCACTATGATTTCCTATTCTAAATGTATAAAATATTTTAAAATGTGGTTCTTTTAAGTTTCTCATGATATTTTTAACACACCATTTTTGAGGTATATTATTGATTTCTAATTTTATTGTATACTAGTCAAAAATGTGTGGAATTGCTAGAAACTTCCTTTCTGGATTGGTATGTGGTGAAGTTTTATAAATAATCAGTGTAATTTTGAAAGGAATGTGAAATCTCTATTCCTGGGTACAGAATTCATATCCAGCTTGTAAGTTGTGTTGTTGAAAGTTGATTAATCAGAGGAGCACAGCATAATTTCCCTTTATGACTTTTACAATTTCTGTTTTTTAATCAGTTCTAATTTTACGTATGTTGATGCTTTTTTAGATGCACATGGGCTTACAGTAATTCATTTTTAGTTGGTAGATATTTCATTTTATCATTGTGTCATATCCCCCCTGATATGCTATTAATGCTTTTTGTCTCAAGTTACTTTTCTTCTGATTTTAATATAACCAGTATGGATCAGCCTCATATTCATGGAAATAAATGTGGAATGATTTTATCTTTTCCAGTTTCCCCATATCTGTCTTTTAGTGACATATTGAGCAGAACCCATAGCTTTCCACTCGCTTTCAGCCATTAAAAATTATTACTCCATTCTCATATATAATTTGTCTTATCTCATTCTTATTCCCTAACTGCATATTACCTTTCCATTCCAGATCCCTCAAGCACAGCCTAACAGTTCCTTCATTTAACCAACTTCTCATCCAAATCAGTATTGAAGTTTATTTTAAAGGAAAAACTGAAATAAATAAAAAGTACTATATCTTTATACAGAAAGGAATAACAAAAGAGAAGAGAGGGCAAACAAGAAACGCTGATTAAAATTACTATTAATTCTGATCCTCAAACAACTTTGCCTTAAAATATCTAGAGCTAGGAATCCCAGGAGAAGAAAGAAAGGGAGAGAAGAAATATTCAAAGAAAAAATGGCTTAAGAATTTTTGACAACTTATGACAGACACCAAATTGCAGATACAGAAAACTTAGAGAACTTCAAGCAGGATAAATACTAACAAATCTATACGTAACCATTTCACATTCAAATGGCACAAAATCAAAGACAAAGAAAAAATCTTGATAAAAGCAGAGAAATAAAACACCTTACCTATAGAGGAACAAGAAGAAGAATTATATTGGACATCTCTTCAGAAAATATGCAAGCAAAAAGAGAACGGAGGAAAATATGTGAAGTGTTGAAAGAAGAAAAAGCCACCAAACTAGAATTGGTAGCCAGCAAAATTATCCTTCAAAAGTGAAGGAGAAAAAAAGACTTTCTCATACAAACAAAAACTGCAAGAATTTATCACCAGTAGAACTGCACTGTAAGAAATGTTCAAAGAAGTTATTCAGAGAGAATGAACTATATGACATTCTGGAAAAGGCAAGACTACGCAGACAATACACGACCAGTGTTTTGGCAGGGGTTCGGGGGAGGGAGGAGGATGAATAGTTGGACCACAGAGGATTTTTAGGAGAGTGAAACTATTCTGTACGATACTATAACGGTGGATACATGATACTATACATTTGTCTAAATCCATAGAACCATACAACACAAAGAGTGTACCCTAATGTAAGCTATGAACTTTAGTCAATGATAATGTATCAGTATTGGCTTATCAGTTGTAACAAGGGTACCACACCAGTGCAAGATGTTAATCATGGGAGAAGCTGTGTGCAGAAACAAGAGAGGATATTTAAGAACTCTCTGTACTTTCAAATTTTCTATAAACCTAAAACTCCTCTTTAAAAAATCTATTAAAAACAACTTTAAAACTTTTAAATTAAAAAAAATACATATTAATATATTCTATACTTAAAAAATAGAGGGAAGCAAATTAAAGAGATTCTTCAAGCACAATGGGACGATGAATAGAGCATTAATTATCCGGATAATTTTTTAATGTCGCACTTCGGCTTCTGCCAGAAACCAAGAAATTGTTAAGAAGAATATTTTTTAAGGCCCTAGTTATTTATTTTTCTTGCTACATCTTAGCTTCATCACCTGGGTGAAGTCAGGATGTGTTGGGAACTTTCCTGTGGGTCACTGGGTTCCCACACAGATGACGCAATAGAAAAACAGCACATGAGCAAGGGAAATGGTTTGACTTTGTTATTGCAAAGAGAATATTTGGTTGACCATGTAATATGCTGGAAATTAGACCTTGCACTCCAGGATCTCACAGCTGTCCTTCTGCCATCTAATTTTTCTCTGTCAGAATGTTAGAGCCAGTGTAGAATACCTTGAAGACTTTTTTTTTACAACATTCATGTATGAATCCCTGCATTTGGAGTCCCTTCTGTGCGGATGCAAATGTGAAACAAATGATTGAACTAAAGGGCCCAGACTCAGCAGAACCATGAAGTGGTTTTACTATTCTGTTTCCTCACCTTTCCGCAGCCTTCCACACCTCAGAGTATTTACACTGTGATCTTTGTCTTCAGAGCAACAGGGAGATGCTAAAATGTTTTAATTGGGGTGGGTCGTAGAGAGAGGTCATATTTACATTTCAATAAATAATTCTGGTGAGAAAAAGATCAGAAGGAGGCAAAAATGGACACAGGTTTACCTATTAGGAGGCAGTTTTAGTCTTCTAGATGAGAGAGAGCTCTTCCCTTCTAAGGACATCTGCATTTTAAGAGTTGATAATCCCTTCACTCAAACAAAGGGAGTAAAATTTCAGTTATTCGTAAGTTATATAGGAAGATATTTTAAGTAGTCCTGGAGTCCCTCAAATTACTCTATTTATCTTTTTATCTAATTTATCTATTGTCTAATTTATCTTTATCTATTTATCTAATATACTTTCTGAAATTAAAAAAATAATGCAATCAAGCTTAATATTTCTTGCTTAATTACTCATCCAGTGGCATTTGGGCTGTAGGGCCACAACTCATACCCTGATTGCTGGAGCAAATTCACACCTAATGGAGTCATTTAAAGGTTTGATTTCATCCTTGGTAAAATCACAGGATTTCTCTATTCTCAAATGATCTTTAGGTTTGGTTGACAAATAGATGACTAAAGTCTGCTGGATATTATACAAAATGTATGGTTTAGTCAATGAATGCAATAAGGCTCAGTTATCCATGTACTAAGTATATATTTAAACAGCCATTGAGCCCCTAGAACCATGTTAGGAATTGTGGGGGATATAAAAATTCATAAGACATGTTACCTACTCTTGAAGGAACATATAGAAGAGGTAAGACATGTGCACAAATAAACATATAATGAAGAATATATGTGTTAATTAAAAGTTACTAATGAAGCTATGAATATTCAGAGGGGGAAGAGTTATGAGAGAAACTTAAGAAGGAGATTGTTTTTGAAAAACATCTTACAGTGTAAGTAGATGGAAACAGAGGACATTCCATTTGGGGGCACAGCATGAACAAAGGCAACAACGTATATTCACAGAATGGTGAGCTGTCCAGTTAGGGCAGAGCATAGAGTACCTAAAAACGTGTAGGTACGAGAGTGAAAAGAGTGTGGGCCAGACTGAGAACAGTCACGAGTATCAGGCTAAGGATCCCAAGCTCATACTTTATTAGTCATGGAAAAACTAATGAAGGTTTTAAAATGAGAAGTGATATATAGACAGCAGTGATATATGGAATTGTAGAAATTTTTCCATTTAAGACAATATTTCTCAAAAATGCCCACGGTTGTACCTCACCCCCTGAGATCCTAAATTAATTGGTCTGGTCATCTGTATTTTTTAGAAGCTCTCTGGGTGATTCTAATGTACAGTCAGCGTCGAAAAAACACTACTTTAGGATATATCTGCTCCACTCACAATGACACCCCTCCAGGACCCACTACATAATTTGCAGGTCTCAGTGCAAAATGAAAAGGCAAGCCCGGTACTTTGTTCAAAATTATTAAGAATTTCAAGACAGCAACAGCGTTAAACCGAGGCTGGGTCCCTTCTGAGCCCGAGTTCCTGCATGACGGCACAAGTCCCACAGCCATGAAGCTGTCCCTGTTTCTCTATCCAACATCACCCTAACCCAGGTGAGGGTTTTCAGCAACCATGTTTGAATGTTTTTACCCCATTCTGGTAGCCATAGCTGATCGGTACAGCCCAAGCTGTATAGTATAATCTACTCAACAATACAATGTGGTAACTGAGACTGAGGGAGGGTAACTTGCCCAAGATCATACAGTTAGCAGCAGATGTGAGGTAAAATCTGGACACAGAACCAGAGCTCTGCCTCCCAATGTGCTTTGGGTCAGATAATTGTGTCTACTTGAATAAAGCTTCTGAGAAAACTTTTAAGAATCAGTTCCTTCTAACCAATATAATAAATGAGATTGTTTTATTTGTAAATATTTTTTATATGTGCTACCTGTGAAACACTCTTAAATGACTATTTAAGTAACAGTCCAGTTGGTATTTAGCAATTCCCCTTCACCAATCTTTTTTTGGGTGAGGAAGATTGGCCCTGAGCTAACATCTGTCACTCATCTTACTCTTTTTGCTTGAGGAAGATTGTCACTGAGCTAACATCTGTGCCAATCTTCCTCTATTTTATATGTGGGATGCTTCCACAGAATGGCTTGATGAGCAGTGTGTAGGCCCACACCCAGGATCTGAACCTGAGAACCCTGGGCCGTTGAAGCGGAGTGTGTGAACTTAACCACTACATGACCAGGCCAGCCCCCACCAACTTTTTTAAAAGAAAAAACTGGCTTCAGGATAGTGCACACACCTTAGTTGTATTTTGTTTCAAATAGCAATCCTTTTCTTTAATTTCTGTTACCACCTGTTTAATCTAGGACTTTATTACTCACATTGAGACTATTCCAATAGCCTAACTCTAAGCTCTCACTGTTCCCCATTGCCCTAGCTTACTTTCCTTAAAACACGGCTGTAATTATCACTCCCCTGCTTAAAATCCCACATACTGGTCTTCACAACAAGACCCATTAATTCACCCCATCAATAGCTTCAATATAACTTCAATTTCTCCATCAGTTCAGTTCCTAACTATGGCAGGAAATTTACCAACCCCTTACCCTTCAGTCTAGTGAGCTTTAATGTTTAGTCACCCGCTCTGGTCCAAGGACCTGCCACAACTACAGCTTCTTCACTCAACTTGTGCTCTCAGTGGTGATCCCCAGGCGGGTGTGTCACATGAGTGTTTTCCCTCTCCCTGTGCCCTACTCTGCCCCACATTCCTGCCCCTTTGCTCAAGTGTAAGATTAGGCCCCTGCCTTGGTTGGTCTTAGTTCCATCTGTTTCCATCTCTAGTTCAACAAGAACCTCTAGAGTTGAAATCCTCTCCTTCGTTAAATGCAAGCAGGATACTATATTTGAGGGATACTGAGACAAAAAAGACATGGTCCCTGCCTTCAAGAAACTTGAATTAGTGGATGTTAGATTATAAATAACTATAATCTAAGGAATAATGAAATAAGTACTATAGTAAACAGATAAGCAAAGTTCTTGGGAATTCAAAGGGAGAAAGCTCTAAATTCTGGCTTCAAGCCCTGGAAAAATCTAAACAAAGAAGTGGTATGTGAGCTGGCTCTTGGAGAATAAGCAAGAGTTTGATGGACAGAGAAGGGAATTCCAGAGAAAGCAAAGAGCATAGGCAGAGGCACCATAGTGTAGTAATATGTTTAGAAAATAATGGTCTAATGTGACTGAATTTAAGGGTATACCAAGGGATTTAATAGGAAATTAGACCAGAAAAAAATGGACAGAGGATTAACTGACATTACAAAGCATACTATTCTCACATTACAAAGCCGAATAACTGTGTCAGTGCAAATCATATTATAATTATAAATTAACAGTCAAAATTAATACCAGTCTGATTTAATAAAATCTTACATTGGAAAATTTGTAAATAATTTAACAGTTAGTTTACTGAAATTAAAGAACTTCAGTGTCATGATCCTTGCCAATTTAGCCAGTTTGCATTTAAAATCTTGTTTTAATGTGGATCACTAGAGTGAATGTAGTATACTAATTAGGTACCTTATGAAATTACATATTTCTAGTGAAACGACATCAATGTTGTAATTCTTTATTTATTTGTCTGTATCCCCCACTTGACTGGGAATCCCTTGAAGGCAGAGACCTTGTTTAAGCCATCATGTATCCCTAGTACCTGGCACATTGGTAAGCATACCTTATTTATGAAGGAAATGGATGAATAAATTGTAACCTACGTGCCTCACTACCAGAAAACTTTAATTCCAACAATCAGTAATTTCACAGATTAATCTAAATAATAAAATACCACCACAGTACCATCCCTTACTTAACCAGAATTCAAATAATTATATCTTTCATTTAATGGTAATTCCTAATATTCTGTTTTTAGGAGAAAGAGACAGATTTTCAGGACAATTTTCTATGCCTTCTATATCAACAGCTACAGTATGTGAAGTTAAAAATAATGAGCCTAAGCACCAAAAGAATAGTAACCATGCTTAATGATTATTTAGTGATTTCAGTATACAAATTGCTTAGCATGCATCAATTTATTTGGCTACAACCCTGAGAAGTAAGAGTTATTGAAATTACCATTTACAAATGAAGAAAGTTAAATGTCAAGTGGTCATAAATCGCTCAACATCACATGGTTATGAACTGTATAGCTAAGTTTTGAACACTAAATTATCTTACTACACTTACTACAGTAGAAAATACACTAATATTCCAGAAACACTTACCATATCAGCTTACAAATTAACCAAAATAACTCACTAACCAGAAACCATATTCTTCAAACAACAAGATAGTACACATTTTTTTTCTGCCCTATATGTGAACCTCCTTTTCTATCCTATGAGTTTTGGTGGCAGTTGGAACTGCCTGCCACTTATGGAAGCTGAAAAAGTCAGATACTTGATTTCCCAGCCTCTGCTTTGGCATGGATATAGGCACTTGACCTGTATTTGGTGACCAGATGCCTCTGTCCCAAACTTTGAGTCTGGGTACTTGTGCCACAGAGAAGCAGAGACAGTGGAGACCCCATACACAGCTCTTTGGCATGGCTTTGGCTGCCTGACCTCCCTCATTCCTGCCTATTTGCTGAGTCCGCTTCTACAGCTTTCCAGGGATTCCAATAGGTTGTCCATAAATTATTTTTCTCCTTATTCAGCTGGAGTATGTTTATTTGCTTGCAAGATGAACCCTAAATGACAGATGCAATGATGTGCCTCATTAATAGCTAGATGGTCCAGGCCCAGTTTTGTCCGTCAGGAAATGCCAGACTTTTTTCACACTAAATTGGGCCACAATCAATTTAGAAAAAGACACTCGCATTGTGGAATGAAAAAGTTTAGGAACCAATGCAGAAGATTAATTTATTCATTTATTGCTTTCATGTTCACGAAATTGTATATACCTTTACATTCCACAGTAAAAACTTGCCAGTGCTCTTTGCTCTGACCTGAAAATTATGCTCTCTGCCTCTTCTCACATTTTTGTCACTTGTCAGTCTTCAGTGTTGGCCCAGAGTGCAGGAAACATCCAACAAAGCCTAGTGGTTCCCAAGCAGAAGTGCCCATCATAATCCCTCATGGAACATTTTTTTAAAATATAGAGTTCTACATCCTACCCCAGATCTGTTAAATTAGAATGTCCAGAGGTAGGGCCAACACAGGGACATACACTCCTCTGATGACTCTGTAGCATACCTGTGGTTAAGAACCACTGGCTTATTCACTATTTCTACTTGAATTTGTGTGTGAGTGCGTGTGTGTGAGGAAGACTAGCCCTGAGCTAACATATGTTGCCAATCCTCCTCTTTTTGCTGAGGAATATTAGCCCTGGGCTAACATCCATGCCCATCTTCCTCTACTTTATATGTGGGACGCCTGCCACAGCATGCCTTGATAAGCGGTGTGTGGGTCTGCGATCGGGATCCGAACCTACGAACCCCAGGCTGCCTAAGCAGAGCATTGCCAACTTAACCACTATGCCACTGGGCCAGCCCCTCTACTTGAATTTTTAATGTGCTTCATTTAGAGGAATCCCACTATGGTGGTCTCTTAACACAAATAATAAAATCTAAAGAGAAATTACTGAGTTTAATTTTACCTTTCAACACCACCACTTTCTTCCTGATTTCTTTAGGAAACTTTCTCAAATATTAATACATTGAATCATGTAGTCTTCATAATATTAATAGGGTCCCTATGACTTTATACCAAGGTTTTTTTATCTATAGCATATTTAAAAAGTAGATTTTCTGCAGAGCTGTTGAGTAATCATGGCAGTTAGAGGAATTAAAGAAGAGTTGTTATTTTTTTTAAGTCAAAGTGATTAAAGTCCTATTATATTATCATCACTGAAGAGTGAAAATGAAAGCAGGAGGATGATGTCATCAGCACCGTGTGAGGTCAGGAAATTAATCATGACTTTCATGATTCAAACATCCTCAAGAAAACAGATTGTCTGAGACTTCAACACCTTCTACTTTCTAAATTTAAAAATCTGGTAGGTCCTCAGTGTTTTCTCAGACACGCATCTGAAGAATCTTCACATTCTTTTTTATTTCCCATCCCAGGATTCTGATCAGTTTGAAGTGGATTTACTCATCCAAGAAAAGGCAACTTTATCTGTCCTGTGAGTAAACTTCATAAAGTCGAGTCTGATAGATGCCGCTGCATTTCACACCATGATGCAAACTCTTTCTTGTTACCTTTACTTTTTTTTTTCAGATTTCATACTATCTTAAGCCTGTATTAAATGTCTCAGGGAAAAAAACTTTCCTTACAAAGGTTGGAGCTGATGACCTGGTGTTTGTTTTTACAGCTTCCTCCCAAGTGCGAAGTACTCTAATCCCATGTGCCAAGTGCAGTAAAAGATAATGTGATAAATACTTCCATCTTTCTGGCCCTGGTTGTACTTTGGTATACTGTAGAGTGCAATAAGATTTATTTTGAATGGCATACATTTTTGGTGAGATAAAAATCTATCATTTTGTTTTGTAAGGTTGAGTATAATACAAGCAAAAGAAAGATGGAGGGGGCTTCTGAACATAGATTTCTGAGGGAATAAGAATATTTTAATTATAGTCAATACCTGGTATTCTGCTCAAACCTTATTTAGGACAATAGCTAAAATTGAGAGACCTACATTCAAGGAGGCTGACTGCAGCAGTGAATGAGGAGAAAGAGGGTAGAATCTGGGAAACAATATCTGAGAAGGACTCAGAAAGAAAATAGAGGTCAAATAGGATAAGGTAGTCCAGGAGAATATGATGTCCCAGGAGCCATGTAGGAGACGGTTTCAAGAAAGAAGGAACGAGGGGATGAGAGTCAGGGAAAATTTTGGAGGGAAGAGTGAAGGAGTCTTGGGTTTGTTTACAGGATGAATGGAAGAAACTGGTGGGAAGAAAGACATTGAAAATACAAGAGCAGAAAGAGGCAAAGTCCCAGAGGTGGGGCAGGGAACCACAGGACAGCAAATGGGATGGCCACCACTTCTCCAACACTCAGCAGTGCTCTTATCTCCTACTGAATGGAGAACATAGGGGACACCAAGTCACACTCTGTCTGCCTCCTGGCCCCCTTGCAAACACAATTAGAAATGTATCTTTATCTACAGCTCTCTCTTCTTTCTTCCTTTCCATCTGTGTATGAGACAGGCAGGTTAGCATAGGGATCTGGCACCGCAAGGGAACAGGAGTGTCATGCTAGAGGGGGGAACACTGCTAGGATATTGCTAAGACATAGTTCTGCATTATACCTTAAGATAGCTTAGTTAACCGCAAGTTTCCTGAACCTCTTTTGACTGTCAGTAGGGGGACCGAACTGCTTGATTTATGGAAGCTGCGGCCCCGCTGCTCTTCCCCTGCCTGCTGCTGCTCTGACTCACAGTTGCCTTCACTTTTACTTCTGCCCTGTGCAGAAGGACCCCCTACCCAAAACAGGAATACAAAAGATGCGGTGGCAAAACCGCCCAGTGCAGCTCCTCCCTTGGAGTGTGCCCACCCTGTCTATGGAGCGTATCTTTCTAGTAACCTTCTTACTCTTTGTACCCGTCCTTGCTGTTCTGTAAATTCTTTAACAATGCCACATCGAGCAACCTGGATCCTCAGTGCGGTAATGTGTAAGTGTGTCTTTTCTCATGAACAGGGTGAATCTATATATATGGGAAAATAAGAATATGATTGGTGTTTGCCACATATATAATTATATAGCCTAAAGAACACAAGAAGTAGGAATTACCTACAATGTGTTTAAATCTACACAGTGAGTATATACTTTATTACTGCACTAATATAATAATTACAATATTGTAGATATAAAATGAATCACTCTTTCATTCAAATGAAATTAGAACACTCATTAATATAACCATTGGTAAGATCCTTTATTTAGGGTATCATGACCTAATACTAAACACTTCATCTGGATTAACTATATAATCCGTTTGGCTAATTATTCAAATAATCTAAAACACATTCCTTCTTATATTACATCATATAGGTACAGTCTTTAGCTTTATTGAACATAAAAAATGATGTAGCCAAAATTCAAGTCAGAGCCATGATAACAATGGGAAGAAAGAACTGTCTCATCTGTAATTTTAAATATTCTTTCACTGAAGCCTGAATGCTTAGTTGTCAAGCAATAGCCTCACACTACTTTTGGCCAAAAAAAAAAGTGCTGTACTAAGCTTTTAGAGATAACATTTTCCATTACCGATGCCAAAATCATGAGAATGACTACAGTACAGCTATCACTTAACGGTCCATACCCACTCCTTTATGTACTCTGCAAATGCTTCTTTCATGCCTACTATGTGACAGACACTGTGCTAGGGAGTAGGAGATACAAAAGTAGATTAAATGCTGACTCTGCCTTTGAGGAATTTGCAATCTGATAGGAGTAAGAGAAAGAGACATGTTCAAAATTAGTTATTATGTAAATATAATATGTAATGCTGTGAGAGAAGTATGGTATAAAGAGACTGCAAATAAGTATTAAAGTTTATGTCCTTTGATCAAAAGTTTTACCTTTGGAAATCCATCTAAAGGGAATAATGTGAAATAGAAGGAGAAAAAATTGAATGCAAAAAATAATCATCATATTGTGATTTACAGTGGCAAAAAAAATTTTTAAACAATTACCAAAAATAGCCATATGCATATTAGTCAGGATAGGTTAAGTTACGCCCCAGTAACAAATAATCCTCAAGTTTCAGTGGCTTAACACAACAAATGGAGCAATCCAATGCGGGTTAAAGGGCTCTTGTCAGCTTTTCTCCAAGCAGTGACTCGGGAATGCAGACCGTTTCCATCACGAATTAACAGCTGTGATATTGGGAATATGTAGCTTTCTAGGGAAGAGAAAAGAAAACTAATGGATAGTGCAAGGTGTCATTGAATATGGGGCCTAGCAGAGGCTTGCATCACTTTGCCCACATCCCATCGGCTGTAACTCAGTCCCTTAGGCCCCCACCTAACGGCAAGGAAGGCTGTAAATATAACCTTACTGTGTGCCGGGAAGACAAAGCAGTGTAGTAAACACACAGCCTTATCTCTGTAACGCAGAGTTAATAAACTGGACAATGCTTTTATCAAGAGTTTATAAAAATACAGAAATGTTTTTGTTATAATTTTAATAAAAGTTAAGGATACAAAGACTTATCATGATTGAAAAGTGTGTATATAAAAAGGACTGGCAGGAAATATACTAAAATATTAACAGTAATATGGGATGAGAGAACAATGATTTTAAGATTTCCTATTTGAATTTCCACATTTTCTATAAAAACTGTGCCATTTTATGATGGAAAAAATTAAATGACTTTTTGAATTTCTTTAAGATTGTCTTATAGCAATTACCATACCATTAGGAAGAACTGGAAATAGATACTCTGGGGAGGTGGCAAAGAGGGAAAAGAAAATGAGATGAGTAGTAAATTAGGAGTAAGTAGCTTTTGGAGATCAGTGCAACAGAGAGTGGGCACTTTAGCCTAGGCACCACCTGCAAACATTGAGAATCATTCGCGTACGGGAATGGGAGCCCCGAGAGGCATGGAAACCTGGCATTTGTGCAAGAGCAGAGGTCAGGTTGCAGAGTGGCCCTGGTGTGAGGTCACCATGAATGAGGCAAAGGGTACATAACCCAGTGTTTGAGGGAAGATGTAGGGATCATTTGCCTCCGTGAATGTAGTACTGAGTAGAGGAATGGAATGTTTCCTTCTGGAAAGATGTCCAAGTCATACCATATCTCAGAAGCTAGAGCAAACATCGACATGTACATTTGAACATTTGATTTGATCTGATTTGGTTTACTGCACTGTGAGTTATTTATGTCCCGTATACTAATTACATAAAGCATGTGTAATTAAAATTTTGCATAGAGAACTAGGGAGCCCTACGTATTTGCAGTCTAAAATCAGCATAAATCTTCAATGATATCACATGCTAATTTGGGGCACATGAATGTAGAAAACTCTTTCACTGACATTTAAATACACTGCAGGTCACTATGAATTTTTTACTCATCTTTTCTTCTTCTACCTTCTTCCTCAGGAGTTAAACAATCTACCATTTATTTTGTTAGGTTTATTCTTTCCACACCAATGGGAAGGTAGAGTGGAAATTTACACTCTTAGCTCCTCAGCCAAACTTTAACCAGGCCCAAGTCTTATCATCTTGCTGTCTTCCTCAGGGCCTGACACAGTGTCTAGCACCCAGTTTCTCTAACAGAAAATAAATATCTGTTGAATGAATGATTCCTTACAGCTCACTTCCACATCTGTCATATAAGTTTAACTATGCATTCTAAATCTAATTTTTGCTTGGAAAAAAACTTACTGAATATTACTTCTGATGTCATTTTTTTCAAAGCAGATTTCTCTGAGTCTTTGCAGCCCTTCTTCAAATAATAGGTCAGCTTGTATAATTGCCCCACAGGAGCTTGTGGTGTGCCATCTAGTGACCAATGTCACCAGCATATGACCACACTAAGGATTTTTGGTATTTTAAATATATGCATTATTCTATAATAATTGAAAGGAAAGGCATTGTTTTCCAAATAACCATGTACATACTAATATAACTGATGTATAACACTCAAATAATAGAGGAAGAATGAAAAGAAATGTTGGCTAATGTTGACCTACTACTATCAGCATTCCTATAAAGTGTACAGAATGACAATGCTGATCCTTGTTATAACCAGTGGTTACTTGCCACACACCCACAGTGTGCAAGGTACCGTGAAGAATACAAAAAATTGTTGACATGGTGCCTTCTCTCCAGGCATGATATGCATACATTGAAAAAAACACCAAAATGCAAGGCAGTTCATGGCAAGTGACAAATACTTGATGCATACTACTACAAACAAGTGATAAACAGGTTAAGTATGAAGGCTTACAAGAGTGGAAAAGGCAAAGAGTGGAAGGAGGAGTGCCCTAAAAAGTAGCAGATAGAAGCAGTATTCATAAAGAAGTAGGATAAAGAGTCTTGAAGCCATGCTAAGAAATTCAGACTTCATCCTGCATCCTGTAAGTTATGAGAACCCCTAAAGAATTTTAAGGGAGACAGTAACATGATTTAAGTGGCGTTTGAGTGGACATGTAATGTAGTTAAATGATAAGCACAAGTTCTCTCTTATAAGAGGAAACAGGATACAGATTAGAATTATTTAATCCTAGATCCACACGACAATTTACATAGTGCAATCTATCTAGAGGATACCTATTTATTATTATATAGATGATCATGAAATAATATTGGTAAACAATATCATATTTTAAATTTTTTTTAAATATTTTTACAGAACCCTTGCCCTTGATAGATGAGCACAGTAGAGGATGGGCTTGGTTTTCATATAGTTGTGTATGTGTCTGGGATGTGTCTTCTTTGTTTTCCTTTACATGAACTCTCCTAGATCCAGGGGAGAGTTTAAGTTTACTGGATCTCTATCCTAATGGTGAGGCTGAGAGGTCCTGCCTGATGACTGATGGGTTCATGTGGGGCAACCTCCACACTAGCAACACAACTTTGGTTGCTAGATAAACACAGGCAGAGGGATCCCACATCATGACTTGCAGCAGTGACGGATGGCAGAAGTATTTACGATTCTCCTTTCACCAAGTAGGACACATCAAAATGACTTGGCAAGATGGAGAAAAAGTATCAGATTCAAATGACAAATAATTACCTGACACCAGCTGAGTTTCCTCTGGAAGCGTTATTATGAGGCTGAAAATAGCCAGCATGTCTATGACTTTAATTTTGATAATTTATTAAGAAAAGTAGGAAGAAGGTGTCATCTCCTAGGTGAGCATTCAGAAGTGAAAGCCTTACCTCCCCGTAATTTGAGCTGCCATTCCTTTCTTTTAGCTTGACCCATAATATTGATTATACTGGGAAACACACAGCAGTTTATTTCTAAAAGTTATCTTACAGTACTTTATCTAATATGGGAATATTTGTTTTAAAAAATTGTATCTGGGGCCGGTCCGGTGGCATAGCAGTTAAGTTTGCACACTCCACTTTGGAGGCCCGGGGTTTGCAGGGTCGAATCCTGGGCATGGACCGACACATCACACATCAAGCCATGCTGAGGCAGCGTCCCACATAGAGCAACTAGATGGATGCACAACTATGACATACAACTATCTACTGGGGCTTTGGGGAGAAAAAAAGCAAAAAAGGAGAAAGATTGGCAACAGATGTTAGATCAGGGCCAATCTTCCTCAAAAAAAAAACTATTAAAAAAATTATAACTGCCTGAACCCAATCATATCCACACAAAAGATGGTCAAGAGGTTTGATAGTTCTGAATCCTTAATAAGAAGTTTTTCCTTTATATTTTGTCTAGGTTCTTAAAAAATTGTTTTAGACTCATACTTTAAGTCTAAATATAAGTGAATATTTAGGCTCCATCTTATGTGATCCAGGAAAGCTTGGAAATACTCTAGATTATGATAGAAAAAAAAAGGAATAAAATCAGCAAAGGAGATATTTCAGTCTTCTGAAAGTGAGAACGATTTCATGTGTATCAAGTAGACCAACTTCCTACCAATTAGCATCAAGGTGTCTTCTGCTCTCTAGCTGCCTTTCATTTCCTCTAATGTGCCCTCTTCCTAATTTAGGCCTCAGGGCCTTTGCACTTGTTGTGCCCCTTGCCTGGAGATCTTCCATTCTAGTCCCTAGGGCTCTCTGACTATTCTTAATTCCTACACTCCCTTCAGAACTCAGCTCTGGCATTATCTCCTCAGGACTGCCTCGCTAATTACCATCCAGCCCCTTCCTCACCCTGTTAAGCTTCCCCTGCTATGCATGCTTCTAGCACTGCACGATTCTTCTTGACTATAAAAAATAAATAACTTTGTAAATAGTTAATCTCTTGCTCTTCCTGCAGAATGAGAGCTCCCCGAGGGCTGGGCTTGCACCTTTCTTCTCAAGTGTATCATCAGAGAAAGAGTGGCAACTGAAATCTAGCTTCGCAACCCTCCTGCTGAAGCATCTCCCCTGGCCCCGCCCAGAGGGGCGCTCCTCCCCCACGCCACCCCTGCAAGAAGGCGGAGCCTGCAGGCCACCCCCGCCCCAGCTGCTCTAGCTCCAGCCACCGTGCCTTCCGCCACTCCAGCGTGGGCCGCATTGCCAGTCGGCAGCTTGCCCTTGGCAAGTGTTCTGAAGTCCATGGATGCTTTCCTGCTTCTAGGGGCTCAGGGACAGCCTCCCGCATCATTCTGCTTTTGATCTAATAAGGGGCCCAATTTATAATGGTGCTATTGGCATAACTGATAAGGATGTAGACAGACTTGAAAGTTCTTTGACTGAAGAGATTAAGGACACAACTCTTGATTTTAAGAACACACACATTCTAAAAAAGTATTTGGAGTTGGGGGTGGTGATGGACAGTTAAGAACAAATACAGTTTACAGTGTATCACATTGTTCAGAGAAACACTGATTATTACTAACTTTTTGATTACCTTATATGAGCCACTAAATGCTATTTCCCTTGGTTGCTATGGAAATATAGACAGAATCAAATCCAATAAATGTTGACACAAAAGAAGTAGGACTTTTCACAGCCTTCCAAGACTGGAGAGTAAAACACTGGTTTCCTAAAGCTCATGACCTTGCACATTTTTTGCATATCATGTTTATGATGATTCTTTGGGATTAGCCAATATGGACTCTATAGGAGAAATCTTTTTTTTTTAGCAACTGCAGCTTCTTGGGTACTGAATTTGGTCATGGAGGCTGTTTTTGTTGCTTATGAAATAGGTCATTCCCTTAGTATAAGGCATGATAAGCGATACTGTACCTCTAATATGGAGAAGTGTATTACAAGTAGATCAGACTCATCTGATTGTTGTGATGACTATTTTATTTGGTTGTCCAGTGGTTCTGAATGTTTCAGTAATATACCCTGACTAATGCTGCACAAGAGCAATGTAGTAACAAATTGGTGGAAAACGGGGAGTGTGACTGGCTCAGCAAAAGAAACTGAACAGGATGCTTGCTGTCAGTTAGATTGTAAAAGACTGCCAGATGTAAACTGTACTTTGGGACTGCTGCAAGGAGTGCGGTTTTCTTCCTACTGGATACATTTGAAAGAAGAAAGATGGATGTAATCTCGAGGAATTTTGTACAGGAATCCCAGAAGAGCGCCCAGTAGATGTCCATGTATAAGATGGAAGCCGTGTGTAGTGATCCCACTGCTAACATGGTGTTTGCAATTCTCAGCTTCAGTAGTGCAGAACATTATTGGTCAAGCAGCAAAGAATAACCCAATTAAGGTTTACTATAATAGAAGAGACAAGTTTCTCACCTGTGATATTTCACACATTAATTACAAAAAAAGTGTTCATCCAATTACACATTGGGCCAAAGAATACAATGTGTCAGTGCTGAGGGCATCCTGTTAGGACTGAACACAGTTCCCTAATTCAGACTTGAATGAAAAGCAGCAACACCGCATGCTCGAGAATGCGCTACCACTTAGCAATGATGCCATCGGGCTTGCAGGATATCGGAGGAGTGAAAGACAGCACCTCACGCTGCAGGAATGCAGTATGTATCCCTAGAACCTGGCAGAGTACATCAGCTTGACGTGATTGTCTTCAGGAGAAGCACAACCAACAGGGATGTGCAACAGTAAGATATATTGGCACTCTAATGGCCATGTCTTTCTGTGAATATTCTAGAAATGGAGGAAGCTTTAATATTGACTGCCTGGGAATCCCAAGATCTCTTTTCTCCTCAGGGCAACCATTGTGGTCACCTTTCAAATAAGTTAGGTCACCTTTCAATCAGTTATTTTGGTCACCACAAAATAACTTCTAAGAGACATGAATGAAAAGACACATGTCATATGTGTAAGATACAACTATAAAACAAAAGTTTTTTGTTTTTTCAATTTAGCTATAAAATCTTTCTCATTATCTTATGATCATACCTTATTTAACTGACAGAAAAAATACATAATATGTATGCATATATATAGAGACACACACACACATATATGTATGTCTTAAACAGAACTTGAAACTTGCTTATAAGTTTCTACAATGTAATTTTTCAAATGGCAGGGGAAATCAGAACCATTGACTGACTAGGAGTTAATATCGTCTTTCATAGGCTTGGGCTTCTATAGATTAGACTGTGAAATGCCACTTCGAATTAGAGACAAGTAGAATTTGTTTTCTTTCTATACCTAATGTTGACAGTGAAGACATCCTATCCTGTAACTCACCTGGTCATAAAAGCATGAAATAATGGATGCTAGATGATCTATGTCAGCCATCTGACCTCCTGCATCAAAATTACCTGTGGAGCTTGTGTAAATAAATATGTAAACAAGCAAACATTGACAGTCCCCTCAGGAAGAAATGTACCTGTCCATATATTTTTTAAATTATTTGATTGAGGTCATATTGACTTATAACATTGTGTAAATTTCAGGTGCACATTATTATATATCAGTTTCTGTATAGACTACATCGTGCTCACCACCAATAGTCCAGTTTTTATCCATCACCATACATATGTGCTCCTTTACCCCTTTCACTCTTCCCCCACTCCCTTCCCCTCTGATAACCACTAATCAGTTCTCCTTATCCATGTGTTTGTTTATCTTCCACATGAGTGAAATCATATGGTGTTTGTCTTTCTTTGTCTGGCTTATTTCACTTAGCGTGATACCGTCAAGGTCCATCCACATTGTCACAAATGGCACAATTTTGTCTTTTTTAATGGCTGAGTAGTATTTTTTGTATACATATACCACATCTTCTTTATCCATTCATCCGTTGATGAGCACTTGGGTTGCCTCCACATCTTGGCTATTGTGAATAATGCTGTGATGAACATAGGGATACATAAATCTCTTTGAATTGTTGATTTCATATTCTTTGGATAAATATCCAGTAGTGGGATAGCTGGATCATATGTTATTTCTATTTTTAACTTTTTGAGAAGTCTCCTTACTGTTTTCCATAATGGCTGTACCAGTTTTCATTCCCACCAGCAGTGTATGAGGGTTCCCTTTTCTCCACATCCTCTCCAACACTTGTTATTTCTTGTCTTGTTAATTATAGCCATTCTGATGGGTGTAAGGTGATATCTCATTGTAGTTTTCATTTGCATTTCCCTAATAATTAGTGACGGTGAACATCTTTTATGTGCCTGTTGGCCACCTGTATATCTTCTTTGGGAAAATGTCTGTTCATATCCTCTGCCCATTTTTTGATTGGGTTGTTTGTTTTTTGTTGTTGTTGTTGAGTTGTATGAGTTCTTTATATACTTTAGAAATTAACCTCTTATCAGGTATATGATTTGTCAATATTTTCTCCCAGTTGGGAGGTTGTCTTTTTGTTTCATTCATGGTTTCCTTTGCCTTGCAGTAGCTGTACCTGTCCATATTTTAATCTTCCAAGATAATTCTAACACTATCTATGGTGTGCAGCAATCATAAAATCTCCAAATTCTACTTTTTTGGTACTAGTTTGGCATATAGACAGTGAGATTCCCAACCATATTATTAGTTTTAAAGGAAAATAATAAATGAACTTGAGTGAACATCTAAGTGTGGCCACAGTTACACTGCCATTTGATCAGTTTCCACTATTTATAAGCTTGGTAGTTATATGAACTTCCAAAGTTATTTCATCATCCCTTAGCCAATCAGCCTCTTGTGAAATTTACAGTTATCCATCAACTTTGGAGAATTAGAAAGTGTATCAACAATACCTTCATTAGAGAGACTTTGTCAAATGCATATATGTCTCAAAATTTTGGCCAATTAATCTTAGAAAAAAAATTCTGAAGGAAAGGCAGCACATTACTTACCCTTCCTGAGCCCCATTTCCTTGTCTGCAGGGTTACAGAAAGGATGAGCAATGCTGTATGTTGAGTTATTGGCACAAAGCATCCACTCAATAATTGATAACTAAAATCCTAACTATTGTTACTATTCAGTGGTCTAAATCTATGTTTGGCCTCCCAGATGTTGGTGTAACTGCTAGTGCTTGATTGTTTATAAAACTTACACTATGATGAAACTGTTAAAGGTCAAACTTGATATTGTAAAATCACAAAGAAAACTAGACAATTTCACTGTTATAGACCTTCAGTCTGTCCTGCAGCCACTTATTGATAAATTCAACATGTTCATTTGATTCTAGACTTCCTTGTCAATGTGAATTGCTATACTTGCTGTTCACATTATTCAAATTTCATCTTAAAGTTTCATGTAAACTTGAGCCTTGAGAAATTATTGCTAGGATTTGCAAATTACAACAAAAATAACTTTTATCCCACTCCTCAAAATGCATACAAACTAGAACAGTTGCTACTAGGCATCTTTCAGGAACAGGGACCACAGATTTTCCAGATTTCTAAATTAAATTTAAGCTTTGGCAAACTGGAAAAGAAGAGCATACGTGACTTATGTTATAAAAATAACTTTGTTTTTAGAATTTTGCAGTTCAGACTTTGGTAACATTCCAATATTACTCATTTGGAAAATAAAGTTTATATCACAGCTTAAGTGGTGGTGCTAAAATATAAATTCATACCAACACTAGAAATATGTAAAGATCTTTTCATAATTGAACAAGCACATAAACATACTCTTGTTTGGTTAAATGCTTGGGAAAGGTTGATAGGAGGTGCCAAGTGTGTTTTCTCAAGGATCCAGCAGTTGCAGCTGGCGTAGAGGAATTTAAAGGATGTATACATCCAGTAGAAAAGTAACTTAAAGACGAGAAGCATTGATACACTTTCAAAAAAAAAAAACTGGTAGCAGTTCCGTTTCCAGCAATATGGTGGATAAGATATCTTAAAGAGAAACTTTCTAACAAAAAACACCCAGAAAGGCAGGGTAAAATATATCATATTCCCTTTTAAGTTTATAGCTGAACTTACAATAAGAAAATGTTCAGAGCCAAAAAACTAAGAGAAAGCTGAAAATTAAAATTGATCTTTGTGACCATGGTGGCATTTATCAGTCACACAGGAATTTGGATTTTAGCAGCCATACAGGGACACAAAAGAAGGTCTTGGGCCAAAATGAGAAAAAGAGAACTAAATAACACACATAATGCTTGGTTTTCTTAAAAGGTACACCCTTGGTGAAAGGATAGATTGGAAGAAAAATCCACTCACTAGCAAAGGAAGATGAAAAATAAGATTGGATTGTTTAGCCTGGTGCTGTTCTCATAATCACCAATTTACCTTCATGCAGATTGGGATTCTAATTTACTCTACCTCAAACAAACAAACAAAAATATTACAAAATGAGATGATTGAAAAAAGTCCAAATGTATCAACAATCACAATAAATGTAAATGGACTAAATCAGTTAACTAAAAGAAATTTTCAGTTTGAATACAAAAACAAAATGCAGCTCCAAAAAAAATCTAAAACATAAAGAAATTTAAAAAATTGGAAATAGAAGGATAGGAAAATATATACCACATGGTGTTAAGTAAACTAAAGCTGGAGTGACTATACTAATATTAAGCAAAATACATTTTAAGTCAGAGAACATTAGAGGGAAAGAGTCACTACCTAATGACAAAAAGAAAAATTCACCAAGGAGCTATAACAATCCTAAATTTATACGCAAGGTATGACATAGACTCAAAGTATATTTTTAAAAATGACAATTACAAGGAGAAAATCACAAATCCGGATTCACAGTGAGTGATTTAAGTATATTTCTATCAGAAATGATAGATCAAGCAGACAAGAAATGATTAAGGATATAGAGTGTTTGAAGAACATAATTAACAATGTTCAATAAATGTACATATTTAAAATATCAAACTTAGCAATTATAGAATGTCCACTCTTCTTGCCAAAAACTTACCTTGTATCAGACCATAAAGCAAGAGTCCACAAATATCAAAAAATTAAATATCACACATGTAATAATCTCCACCCCAATGAAATTAAGTTAGAAGACAATAATAAAAATGATAATTTTTGAAAATATATTTTCAGAAATTTTGAAAATATATTTCCAAACTCAAAGATCAAAAAAGAAGACAAAATGGAAATGATAGAATATTTCAAACTGAGTGATAGTGAAACTACTACATCCAGCAAATAAGGAAAATATAATACTAAATGCTTATATCAAGGAAAGTGAAAATTGATTAGCTAATTATTAACTTCAGGGATTAGAAAAAGTATAATAAATAAATCCAAGGAAAATAGACTAAGCAGAAACACTGAAGATAAGGGCAAACATTTGTACAATAGAAATCAGAAGTGCCATAGATAGGAACCACAAAGCACTTTAGTTTGAAAAGATAGTAGGCAAAATTCTGGAAAAATTAATCTTGGGAAAAACAGAAGTCATAAATCAGAAAAACTAGGGGAAAAGAGGCTATATATCTATGTATATATAACATAGATATATAGCTGAGAGTTAAGACAAAGTAAGAGAATAGTATGAAAATGTTTATTTCGATTAATTTGAAAACTTGGACAAAGTGAAGAGTTTGCTAGAAAAAAACATAACCAAGATGGCAAGGCAGGAGACCCCAGCCTCTGTCCCCCCACAAAGATCAACAATGAGACACAAAGATAAGATCCTAGAAACATATAACTTACCAAGTCTGTATCTGTATCTGTAAAAAATCTAAACAGACCAATAACAAGTAAGGAGATTGAATCAGTAATCAAAAATCTCCCAACAAAGAAAAGCCCAGGACCACACGCTTCATTGGTAAATTCTACAAAACATTGAAAGAAGAATGAAGCTGATTCTTCTCAAACGCTTCCAAAAAATTGAAGAGGAGGGGACACTCTTAAACTCATTTTACAGCCCAGAATTACCCTGATACCAAAGCCAGATAAGGATACTACAAGAAAAGAAAACTACAGGCCAATGTCTCTGTCAAATATAGATGCAAAAATTCTCAACAAAATGCTAGCAAACCAAATTCAATAGCACATTAAAAGGATCATACACCATGGTCAAGTGGAATTTATCCCTGGGGTGCAAGGATGGTTCAATATATGCAAAACAATACATGTGATACACCACATTAATAAAATAAAAGAAAAAAATCATATGATATTCTCAATAGATGTAGAAAAAGCTTTTGACAAAATTCAAAATTCTTTCATGAAAAAACTCTCAGCATATTCGGGTATAGAAGGAACACACTTCAACATAATAAAGGTCATATGTGTCAAGTCCACAGCTCACATGATACTCAATAGCAACAGGTTGAAAGCTTTCCTTCTAAGATCAATAACAAGACAAGGGTGCCTGCTCTCACCATTCCTGTTCAACATAGTACTGTAAGTCCTAGCCAAAACAATTAAGCAAGAAAAAGAAATAAAAGGCATCCAAATTGGAAAGGAAGAAATAAAATTGTCTCTCTTTGCTGATGACATGATCTTGTATATAGAAAATCCTAAAGACTCCATCAAAAAACTGTTAGAACTAATAATCAAATTCAGTAAAGTTTCAGAATACAAAATCAACTTACAAAAATCAGTTGTGTTTCTATACACTAACAATGAACTATATAAAAATGATATAATGAAAACTCCCATTTATGATAGCATCAAAGATAATAAGATATTTAGGAACAAATTTAACCAAGGAAGTATAAATCATGTATACACTGAAAACTATAAGACACTGATGAAAGAAATTGAAGAAGACACAAATAAGTGGAAAGACATCCCATGTTCATGGATCAGAAGAGTTAATATTGTTTAATTGTCCATACTACCCAGAGCCATCTATATATTCAGTACAATCCCTATCAAAATTCCAATGGCACTTTTCACAGAAATAGAAAAAGCAATCTTAAAATTCATATGAAACCACAAAAGACCCTGAATAGCCAAAGCAATCTTGAGAAAGAAGAATCGAGCTGGAGATATCGCACTTTCTGATTTTAAACTATTTTACAAAGTTATAGTAATCAAAACAGTATGGTACTGGCATAAAAACACATACACAGGCCAATGGAACAGAATGGAGAGCCCAGAAATAAACCCATGCTTATATGATCAACTAATATTTGACAAGAGAGCTAAAAATACTCAATGGGGAAAGGATAGTCACTTCAATAAATGGTGTTGTGAAAACTGGACATTCGAATACAAAAGAATGAAATTGGATCCCTATCCTACACCACTCACAAAAATTAACTCAAAATAGATTAAGGACTTAAGCCTAAGACCTGAAACTATAAAACTTCTAGAAGAAAACATAGGGAAAAACTCCTTGATGTTCGTCTTGGCAATGATTTTTTTGGATTTGACACCAAAAGCACAAGCAACAAAAGCAAAAATCAACAAGTGGGACTATGGCAAACTAAAATGCTTCTGTACAGCAAAAGAAACAATTAACAAAATTAAAAGACAACCTATGGAATGAGAGAAAATATTTGCAAACCATATATCTGAGGAAGGGTTAACATTCAAAATACATAAGGAACTTATATGACTCAATAGCAAAAAAAACAATCAGATTAGAAAATGGGCAGAAGACTTGAATGGACATTTCTCCAAAGAAGACATACAAATGGGCAACAAGTACATGAAAATGTGCTCAATATCACCATCATCAAGGAAATGCAAATTAAAACCACAATGAGATATCACCTCAGATTTGTTAGAATGGCTATTGCTGGCAAGGATGTGGAGAAAAGGAAACCCTGGTACACTGTTGGTGAGAATGTAAATTGGTACAGCTACCATGGAAAACAGCATGGAGGTTCTGCAAAAAATTAGAAGTAGAACTACAGTATAATCCAGCAATTCCACTTCTGGGTATATCCAAAGGAAATGAAAAGAAGATCTCAAAGAGATATCTGCACTCTCATGTTCATTGCAGCATTATGCACTATAGCCAAGATGTGAAAAGGGGGTGGAGGAGAGCAAAAGGGGTAAAAGGGCACATTTGTATCGTGATGATGATAACTAGACTTTTGATGATGAACACAATGTAGTCTATACAGAAGTTGAAATATAATGATGTACACCTAAAATTCATATAATGTCATAAACGAATGTTACCTCAATTGAAAAAAAAAAACTAAATTTCCATCCATGGATGGATAAAGAAATATATATATACACACACACACATAATGGCACATTATTCAGCCATAAGAAAGTAGGAAATCCTGCTATACAATAAAATGGATGGACCATGAGAGTCATCTCTCATTTATTTATTTGAAATAAGTCAGACAGAGAAAGAAATACTTCAAGTTCTCACTTATATATGGAATCTAAAAACATTGAACTCATAGAAACAGAGAGTAGAATGATAGTTGCCAGGGGCTGAAGGGTGGGGGAAATGGGGAGATGTTTGTTAAAGGGTACGAACTTTCAGTTATAAGATGAATAAGTTCTGGAGAGCTAAGGTATAGCATGGTGACTGTAGTTATCAATACTGTATTGTATACTCGAAAGTTGCTATGAGAGCAGAGCTTTAGTTGTCTCTCCACCACAACAACAAAATAGTAATCATGTGAGGTAAAGGATGTGTTAACTAACCTTATTGGGGTAAACATTTCACAGTATGTGCACATATCAAATCATCACTCTGTATACCTTAAACTTACACAATGTTATAGTGTGTAATATATATTGTGTAAAATATATTGTGTCAATTATATCTCACTAAAGCTGGAAAAAATAATAAACTGAAAATCTGTGATAATTAAAGAAATCGTATCAGTAATAGGGTAGACTGAATTATTTGTTCAAAATACGTGCTGCGTCTCTTTACAAAGCTCTCCTGGTAGAAGGAGCATATTTCCCTCCCCATTGATGGCATGCTTGTTTGGCGAATGAATATGAGCAGAAGTGATATACACTATGTCTGAGAAGCCGCTTTCTTTCACCTTTCCTTGTTTCACTTTTTTCACCTTTGACATATCATTTGAGTGTGTCCAGTGTTCATAAGTGAATAAAATTCTAATTTCCTATCCAAGTGTCTATAATGAGATCCTCTTAGAGCACTTCAAGATGTCTCAAATCTAAATCTTCTTTTCCTTAGAACACTCTAGTTTACCTACCTCTCCAGCGGCTGTTGTCATAACTACTACAATCGGCACTCAATGGGTATTTCCATGGTGAAAAATATCTATGTGTCAAAGAAAGCCACTGAGTCCCAGGCAGATGCTTAAATATTTCGCTTCTTCCCGGCCATCCTCCTCACTGATGTTACCAGCTCAAATCACTATTACTCTGCTTCTCCTCTTACAATAGTTAATTCCCCAGCAATTCACAATATAGCTTTCTTCTCGTCAGTTGGGCAGCTGTGTGCCACACCCTGGCATTAATTTTTATGAGTCGTGGATGTTGGTTTTCCATTTGCTCTTACACGTGGTTTTCTAATGCTGACACTGGTTTTCTCATGCTGGTTAGTTTATTTTCCTATTTGTTAGAAGCAGGTCAAAAATCATTCAGGGGAAAATAATAGAAGGCTGTAATTTCAGTTTGAGTCACATATAAGGAAAAAGAAAAGTTAGAAATCAAAGTCACACACTCCATTTTCCCTTGAGATTTACTTCTCAAATCAAAGCCAGAACTCAAATCACTAGGATTCTGCCCATTTCTAATGAAGAGGGGAAAGTTCTATGATGAAGCCAGAACAGAGCGAGAAAGCATCTTATGGTCTTGAGTAGAAAGAAACTTATGGTGGCAAACATCATTTGGTGTCAGGCATCTGTTATTACTGTAAAAAGGCAAGTGAAGGCTGCTGCCAGGGCCTCAGCAAGCCGGAGACCCCGACTGCCTAGAGTCCATGAAGAACACTGTTCAAGGGTCTCTGGAAATATCCTTATGGCAGTAGCCACAACACTAACACGTGGACTGATTAAGCAGCTTCTGCTGTAATTAACTTTTTGGTCAACATTTCATCTGGTCAGAGATGGAAAAACTGTATTTTTAACAACCTTATGAGTGTACATTCCTGGTCTTGAAATGGAAAGGAAAGTAGAAATCCCAAAAACTAAAGGTTCCACATATTTTAAACAAAGCTAATTTCTTGGAAGAACCTTCTGCTGCAGGGATGCTATGAAACTTGCAGCTTTCTTTCACCTTTATGAAGATTTCCCTCATAGCTTTATTCCTTAAATACTAGCCTTTCTGTTGCTATAAACCAACTGGAAATATCCAGCAGACAAACACTGGTAGTTCTATTCAGACTCCATCTAGCCAAGGATCTAAAACTGACATCGTCTCACTGACTAAGGGAAGAACTGATAAGAGATATCAAAAGACTTGTAAAAGCCTACAAGGGTACTTGGCCATATTTGACTCACAAACTCCAATGTTTAGAGGAAGAACATGGCTTAGAATCTCCTAGTCCCTTCAGTTTACAAATTAGCAAGACAATGCTGTAGCGGGTGACTTTGTATTTGACTGCCCAGCATCCCGTTCCTGTTCTCCTGGTGACAGACTCCACTTTCCTAGGGATCAAACTGTGGCACCCCTCACCCTCATCCTGTCCTCACCAGGGGATGGGTACATTAAGCAATCAAGTGCTTTCCCTATGGAATCTAAATTGAAGCCAAGTCCCATCCAGGGCAGTATCTGAGGGGGACAGTTTATCACTTCCTGACTCAAAGATCCCTGGAGCCACTTACTTCCCCAATCTGGTCAATCACTTTTTTCCTTTGATTTCTGTGAAATCTCATGTATCTTTCCCAGAAATTCACCTTGCCTTGCCCCCGACTTCTTAACGTTTGCTTAAGTTAGCCAGAGTTGCTTTTGGTTTCTGTAAGCAAAGAAACTGATACAGAGACCCTGTCAAACGTGGGGAGAAAAATCTCACGTGTTCACCTCTGACCATGCTGTATGGCTGGTTTTATAAGTAGGCAGAGCAGATGGCCAGCTATGAAGTGTAAATGACACCTTCATACAGCCAAAAATTATGCTTTTAACTAAGTAGCATTACTTAGAATTTAGAATTAAGTGTGGTCCTCTTAATAAGTGTGACTTATTCCTCATTCAATATCAAATTGATTGCTTACCCCCAATATCTAATAAAGATAAGCTTTGCTAGATAGAAACACGGGAGATGAGAAGAGAAGGGCAGACTGGAGGGTGGATGCTACAGTGGACAGTCTGGGACAACTAGAGGTGTCATAAAGACACCTGGTGCAAGGAGGAGCATCATCTGGCATTCCTATGGCCTGCTAGCTACCTCCCTCCTGCCTTAGGATCTTATTGGATCTTGCTGAGTTGCTCACAGCCCCTTCTGATGGGGTCTCCTGTCTCCAGTCCCACCACCTCTCCTTCTCAAATCCACCTTCCCTACAAAGGTCCATGATGTATTTTGAATACAAATTTGGTCATCATTCACCTGCTTTATCAATGATTCACTGCCTCAACTACAGAGTAAAATGTAAATTCCTCAGCGTGGCTCAGAAGGCCTTTCATGATCCTACTTTTCAACCTGTTTCTTGCTCCTGCCCCATATTCACTCACATTCCAGCTATACCTGACCACTTGTCTTGTCCTACATCTGTTCCACTCGCCCTGCCTTCGTGCCTTTGAACATGCTTTCCTTCCATCCAGAATGCCCTTTCCTTACGTCTCACTGGACTAGAATATTTCCAGTATAAACTCAGGTATCACCATTACTAGCAAGACTCCCAGGATCCCTTAGTTAAAACTAGGTATCTTTTTTCTGTTCTCCTATAGTATCCTGGAGTTTACATTTTAGCTAAAATTTACACAACAGCCTTTGATTATCCATTTATAGCTCTAGACTTAGAGTGTCTTCCGGGCTTAGGACTATGTCATTTATCTCTGTCTCCTCAGTACCCAGAATATAGTGGGCTCTCAACAAATGTTGTTATTAAATGAAACTCAGTGTTCAAAACTGAATTTGATTTCCCTTTAAAAAAACACTTCATTATTCTTTATGAATAATATCACTATCCATCTCATCAACCATGCTGAAAATTTAATCATATTTACCTCTTCCCTGTCCCTCTCTACCTTTAAGCATTCTGCACGCTCAGTGGGCCAAACACCCTAACCCAAGAATTACAAATACTTATATCCCAGAAGGAGAAACTATTAATTTCTTTACCATTTCCACACAAGTTTACGAGACCATGAGCCTGCATTGCCCACAGCAATGCCCCTGTCATTAGAGTTTTCTGATTTGAACTTTGGTTTATTAAAAATAGTAGTAAGTTATTATGGTGTCCATTTGCCGAGGGAACCAAATGCTCTGGGTTTAGGATAAAAGCTTTAAATGCACCACATATCTCAAAGATAGGAACATCCGCTGCAATAAAATTATCACCTCAGCCTAGGAAGAAGGGACAAGGTCTAAATTGGAGCTGATGGGGATTAACATGGGGGGAAGGCAAGAGCAGCTGGTAGACATTCTACCTAGAGCACATAGTATTCGGAGTTTAAGATTAGCATGTCAGAGACCTTCCTTACAACCACAAGCTCCTTTCACTCTTTTCAACAGCTGAGGCTTCCAGCTGAGAGACAGAATACTTGCCTATCTTAGAATATTTCCCTGCTCAGTGATTGATACGTTCTCCACTGCTGTTGGGATGTGGGGGAAAAGTACTCTTATACATCGCTAGAAGAAATGTGAATTGCTACAGTCTTTTTTTGGACAGCAATCTGGCAATTTCTTTTAAAATTAGAAGTACACATACCCTTTGACCCAGCAATTCAACTCCTAGGAATCTATCCCACAGAAATAAAGGCACAAGTATGTAGAGAAATAATAGGGCCAATATTCAGCGAGCACAGCCCCCTACGATGTACCAGCCAGCATCTGTTCTGATTGGTCTGTACCTGTGCCATACCGCTTGTTAAATATTTTTAATGCCACCTCTGGATATGTAAATAAAATTTTACATAAGTGAGATTTTTAAAATTATGAGCACTTTTTTCCTTACAAACTATGTGTGCGCGCATGTGCTGTGCTTCCTTCCACTCCCTCTGCGTCCCCATCTCTCCAAGTAATCAATGTTCTTCAGTTTTTTGTGCTCGTGTCATGTACATATAAATGTACACACTTATGCACATGCCAGTTTGTTTATAAAAACTCGTTGTTTATAAAAAGCAGAGACCATATTATATACATTCTTCTACATCTTGCTTTGCTCTGTACATTTAGAAATCTCTCCAGTTAAACTAGAAACTCATTCTTTTTAATTTCCATGTACTGTTTATGGTCTGGATGTATCACAATATATTCAACCATTCTCAGATTGATAAGTGTTTGCTCTGTTTCTTTTTTTCCCTCTGTTACAAAGAGTGCTGCAATATACATGCTTGTGTTACCTATCTGACAGAAGAGATGTTCCTACTACTGAGACAGAGCTTATGTTCATATTTTTCTGAGCCCTTTGAATTTGCATTCTCTGAATTCTTTTCCCATTTTTATTGCATTTTTGTCTTTCTTGTATTGATATGAAAGAACTTTGTATATTCAAATATTGTTTCTCTCACACGCACTGCAGATAAGTTACTCTCACTCTCTTGTTTACCTTTTATCTTGCTTATGGTATCTCTTACTATTCAAACATCCTTGTTATATAATCAAAACAGTCAGCCTTTCCTTTTATGGCTTCTAGGTTTTCCATCTTGATTTGGATTAATTTTGAAAATTACATTTGTATGAGTAAAGAACGATTTGATCTTATTTTTCCTCTAAATGAAGAGAGAGGAAAAGGTCACGGGAGGGAGAAAGAGGGGAAAACTTTTTCTGGCCTTTCTCTTAAATTGTACTAATCTTTTTTTAGCTATTCTGATGCAATTATCTTTTCAGAATATCTCTTTTTATTCATTATTTTGGAGAAATATTTGTATGCGTTAAATTTTTTCACCCAGGAGTATGGTGTGTCATTCCATTTTTTTAAATCAGGGGTCAGCAAACTACAGTCATTGGCCAAATCTGGCCATGCCTATTCATTTGTTTATTATCTGTGGCTGCTTTCATACTACAGCTGCAGTTGAGCAGTGGCAAAATTGAGTAGCTGCTGTGGAGACCACATGTCCCACAAAGCCCAAAACATTTACTATTTGGACCTTTACAGAAAAAGTTTGCCAATACCTGGTTTAAATCATAATTTATGTTCTTGAGTAAAATTTTATAGCTTTACTCATATGTACCTTTCTTGTTAAATTTATTTCTAGGTATTTTCTAATCTTGGTTATAATGGAGTTGTTACAATAGCATATTTTCCTCATCTCTATTTCTGACTGATTATTGTTATTATATAAAGAAAAAGCATAACACATATTTTTTATGTGCCAGGTCCTGTCCTAAGCATTTTTTACATATTACAATTCATTTAATCCTCACAACAATGCCCACCACAAGACACAAGCAACAGCCTTCCGTAGACTTCACCAGCTCCTCTCGTGGTCCCTGATTAGACTTCTCTCTGACTCTTTTAGACCTTTATTCCCACAGCTTCTCCCACAATTCTGTAAGATCTTATTTCATCTCACTTAGTTGCGATGCTTTCCCAATCACATTCTAACTGCTACACATTTTTTCTTCTTTCTTTGCTCGTCCTCCTTTGCCCTCTTTGTCCTTTTCCAAATTTTTAAGTTGAATGATTTGCACATTGGTTTCCAACCCTTCTTGTTTCCTAATAAACATTTTAAAGCTATATATTTCCCTATAATCATTACTTTAGCTATATCCCACAAATTTTGACATATAGTCTTTTAATTTTTCTTTCGTTCTAAATATTTTTCAATTTCCCTTATGATTTTATTTTTAACCTAAGGGTTATATATTAATACTGGAAGAATATAGTCTGTCACACACTGACTACCATTTGTATTTCTTTAATAACTACCATTTTGCTCACGTTCTCCATTTGTTCTTGTTTCAATTTTGGCATTTTTATTTTTTCCAGAAATGTTTTCATTTCATCCATATTATCAAATTTATTAGCATAACATTATTCGTATGACATAATGGTTAAGAACAATTGCACAGTTGAGTAAATTGGACAAGTTACTTAGCTTTCGTGTGCCTTTCCTTCAGTTATAAAATGGAAATAATAATGGACCTACTTCATGGGTTTTTCTGAGGATTCACATTACCTAGAACTTGAACCAGCCCTGATGGCCTAGTGGTTAAAGTTCAGCGTCTTTTGCTTCAGCAGCCCAGGTTCCGTCCCGGGCACAGAACCACACCACTTGTCAGTCAGTAGCCATGCTGTGACAGCAGCTCACATGGAAGAACTAGAAGGACTTACAACTAAAATATACAATTATGTACTGGGGCTCGGGGGAGGAAAAGAAGAGAGAGAGAGAGAGGAAGTTTGGCAATAGATGTTAGCTCAGCAAATCAATCCCACCAAAAAAAAATTACTTAGAACTGTGCTTCACACATGCTAAGCACTTCACTGCCAGTTATTATGCTCATTTTATCATCATTACTCATTCCTTGGGATATACTGATGCTTCCTTTGTATGTGATCAAGTTTTGTAAATATTCTATGAATGCACAAAAAAATGTGTATTTAGTGTTGCACAGAGTTCTATGTGTAACTAATAGCTTGAGCATATTAATTGCATCGTTCAGGGCTTCTGTATGTCGGCTGTGTTTTCCCTACCTCATTCCAAGAGGGTTGGGTTAAAGTCTAAAACTACAACAGTTGATTCATCTATTTCTCGCCACAACTGTTGCATTATGTATTTTGAGGTTGTATTGTTAGATGTCAGTATCAATAATTATTATATCTTCTTGCTTAATTATTCCTTTTATTAGAATGTGCTGACTTCTTTCTTCATCTCTGTAATTTTTTCACTGACTTCTATGGCTAACACCCCATTTTTTTTTTGGTTAATAATTTTCTGTTATTTCTTGTTCTATCTTTTTTATTTTTCAGTTTCTAAATCCTTTTAAGTTCTATCTTTCGGATATTGAATGATGTTTTTTGAGATTTTCATTCTAAACTAAGAGTTTCTATCTTTTAATTGTTGAATTTAGCCCACTAAATATATTACATTCATTGCAATTACTATTATATTACTACCATCTCATTTCACATATTCTATTTCCCAGATGTTTGTTTTGTTTTTCCACTTCATTGTTTTCTAATGAAGAGAACTAAATTTTTTTTCCTAATGGTTTAAACTTTATTACATTCTATTTTTAGTTTTACAGAGATTGTCTTCAACCCTAGACTCAAACATAATGTTTCTCAAACTTATCACTGTCTATATCTTCCTCTCAATAAGACAATAACTCTAGCATGCTCACATTTTTGTGACTTTTTCCACCCTTCTCCCACAAGGTTGATATTGTCTAGAATTTCAATTCCAGGTTACATTACAAACATCCAGTCTTAGACCTTAAGACAATGAGGCCCACGCTTCATTTCCCCTTGATACCAGCTGGAAACTATGAAATCCCAGCTAAAATCAAATAATGATAGTGCCCTATCATCATTTGGCACTATGATGAAAGGAAATAAAGTCCCTGATATAAATGGTATGTATAATATATGTGTGTATATGTGTAATATATGTGTATTACATATATATATAATACACATATTATACATTTTATATATATATATGGTTTATATGGTATATAGAATCACCGGTTCCCAAAGTGTGGTCTTCTAATCCCCAGGGATGCCTAAGAGCCTTTCAAGGAGGCCACAGGCAAAAACTATTTTCATAATAATACTAAGACATTATTTGCATTTTTCATTGTGTTGGCATTTGCACTAACGTGCAAAAGAAATGATGGGTAAAATTGTTGAGCACAAATCAAGGCAGAACACTGAACTATACTGGTAGTCATATTCTTCACTGACACACACTTGCAATAAACCAAAAAATGCTTGTTTCACTTAAGAATATCCTGACAAAGCAGCAAAAATAATTAATTTTATTAAAACTTAGCCCTTGAGCACATCTTTTTAATACTCTGTGTGATGAAATGCAAAATGTGCAAAAAGTACTTCTGCTGCGTATGAAGGTAAGATGGTTGTCTCAAGGAAAATCGCTTGTGCGATTGAGTTGAAAGCTGAACTGCTATATATACATATATAGCATAGTAGTGTGTGTATATATACACACACACACACACACACACAGGAAAATAATTGACAATAGTTCTTGCTAAAGATAAAGTACAACTTTTAAATGAAAATAGAATTTTGAAAAAACACCTTGGGCTTGACCCCTTCCTAATACTTAACAGACTTTTCTGATGAAATTGGTGATGATATTAATAATCTAGTTTTCTGATAATATAAAATGGTTTTGTCAACATTTGGAAGATCTGCAAACTCAATGAACCAATATTCTCCACATTACCAATGCATGATGTTACAAAACCATACATGGGTAAAAGATCCCTTCAAAGTGCACAAGAGACCAATGAATTTTACTGTAACACAGTATGAAAGATTCTTTGATATAGTTTCAGATTCCACATTGCAACTAACGTATAAGAACACACCACCTGTCAAGTTTTCGTGTAGTATTAAAGAATATCCACAATTATCTGAAAAGGCTATTAAAACACTCTTCCCTTCCCAATTACATGAGGCTATATGTATGACACTGGAGTTTCCTCACATACTTCAACCAAAAGCAACATATTACAGATTGAATGTAGAAGTAGAATATGAGAATACATTCTTCTACTAAGCTAGACATTAAAAAGATTTGGAAAGTGCAAAACATTGTTACTCTTTACTAGTTTTTGGTTTTGAAAATATAGTTATTTTTTTATAAAATATATTGTTTTTGTTAGCATATAATGAGTTTATTATTGTTATTTAAAATAAATGAATATTTTTAATTGCCAGTTTTAATTACTAATATGGTAAATATAAATATTTACCCACACATCTATAATATAGATACTATGAGCCACATTTCTAATATATGCCTGTATATACCCACATATAACCAGTATATTATAACCTATAATAACAAAAACTATTTGAGGACTAAAATAATATTTAAGAGTGTAAAGGGATCCTGAGACCAAAAAAGATTGAGAATCACTGATATATACAGAGATATATTCTCAAATCATTAGATGCAACACTATATACATATCTATTAAATTGAGGTGTGTGTGTGTGTAATGGTATAATTTGTGTGTGTAATGGTATAATAAGAGACATCTTAAAATAGTTAAGTTAAATAATTCACCAATTTTCAATAAAAAGTGTATTATTTTGCCTTTGTGTTTATTCTTGCAGATATCATCTGTGGGATATAATGTCTCCCCTTATGCCTTGATCTCAAAACACCATCCCACCTGAGATGACAATATTGATTATCATAATATTGCTTATATCATAATATAAGCATTGGTCTAAGTGGTATATAGATAATTCAATTTATCCTCACAACAAGCATAAGGGATAGAGACTATGTTATCCTCTTTAACATAAGAAAACTGAAGTTCAGTGAGGTGATTTGTCCATAGTCATATAATCCATGTGTTTGATTAGGAATTAAATTTCTACTTCTAAAGTTGAAGATGGAAGGTAAATAAATATGCCTTTTCCCAGAGACCCAGACAGAAAGAATGTGGATCAAGTGCAAATAAGCTTTGTCACCACCTTCCATCCTCCTGGATTGCATGCAAGAAAGATAGGGAGGATGTCCAATGGCAGATGGGAGTCAATGACTAGCAGGGCTTCATGCCTCCAGGCAGGTTTGGTATGTGCTGATAGAGGAGAAAGGTGGGTGAAATCTTCCAACAGCCCACTAATTCTTAAAGAAACTGGGTTTACCCTTTTCCAGGCAAGAGAGAAAGACACTACCATCAGTTGGTCTGAAGCTATGCCACAGTGGCCACAAAGGCTGAGTAATTTTCATTCAGTGTTCCATAATTGGCTTTCAACCCAGTTTACAAAGTGCCATCTTCTAACAACTGCTTAAGTCTTGGCTCTTTCTCAGCCTATCCCTTCCCATGCGTAACACTCATACCTTCTGTGGATCTGCCAGGAGAGACAAAGCCTCCTGGGTGCCTTTCCACGTTAATAAACAACAATCTGGCCAGTTCATGCTATAATCTTTGCCTTTCTACCAGAGTATGATTCTTTTTTCAATTTATATAAGCTACGTGGCGATGCTGTAATTTAAACAGTATTCCCAAAAGAGCTAAAAAGTAAACTTAGATCCACAGAATTTATAATCCCTTACTGATGCTACCAAAGAGATCATCAAATCTTACTGCTCCTGAGGCCCAGAGAAGAGAAGTTGGGGCAGACCCTGTTGATGCCCCCCTGGAGGGATGTAATTTTGCTTGGTAGTTAACAGTTCACCCTTAAGACTCTGGAGGATGGCTCTTTGACCCTAGAGCACTTGGCTTTTACAGAGAGCATGAGGAGATTGATTGCTTAGGTTCCCCACTACCCAGCCCCCCACCCCAGCCCAGGACAGCCAAGACTACCTGGTATAAGGGTACAAAATGCAGGGGCTTTGCCTCCAGGCAAACTCTTAGGTGAGATTTAATTCCCCAGATTCGTAGGGATCAGTCTGAGGCAGGGACTTCTGAAATTACATCCTCACTTGGCTTCTGCGCTTTTCCTATCCTGCTCCTCCTACTCTTTCTGTCCTTAGCCAAGGAGCACTGTCATAATAGGTCACTTGGACCTGAATACACATCTAGGAGTTTGCTTCTGGGGAACCCACCTGGGACAGGATTAGATGTACCCATGGTTATACCTCCACTCAGAGGCAGAACCAGGACAGAAGTTTATGTCCTCTGCCTCCTAGTTCAGTACATTTTTCACCTCTCCACAGGGATTCCTTAAAATTCAGCTGCAAAAAGTAATGCTCAGGTTACTTTACCCAGTCAGAGCATCATATCTACCCAGACCTCCTTACTTCGATCTCTTGCAGAATTGCTTCTACTGAAGTGAGTTGGTGTTCTGCCAGTGGCCTCTCCAAGGAATACAATAAAGAAATCATGTAACACTATGCTTTATGGTGACCAAAACAACATCCACCACATTATCCAGCACACCCTTTGTGAAAACCTACAGGAGAAATTTTTATTAGACCTCCGTACCAGGAAACTCTTTGCTTCTCTTAAGAACTCAATGGTCATTTATTATATGCTCAGAAAGAATCTCATAGTTCATATTTTCTCCTTTTATTTTAGCCATTAGGAAGTTCAGAGACAGATTTGCAGTTCATATTCACCAATCGTGCTGTGCCTTATGGCATATCTGTTACTGACTTTTTCTCCGTCCTATTTAGCATTCCACACTGTTTATCTCTGCCTTAAAATACTCATTTTTCCATCTTTTGGTGTATAGTTTTCCAGCTCTCCCCAAACCAAAGTGAAACTGAATGTTAAAGAGACTAAGAAGATGACAGCAATCCATTCTGTAGCTAGAGCTACAAAGTACTTTTACATAAGGACAAATTTTCTGCAAATACTAGGTTAAGTATTACATACTGTTTCTTCCTCCTATTATAGTAAGTAAGCTTTACACTGATTATTTTTAAACAATTTATGGTAATAACTGTTTTTTTCAAAAAGCATCTCCACAGGATCACTGTGTGTGATACTGCTCAGCACAAATACAGAGACTTCCGGTGTTTAATCATTGCAACACAATTTTCCCCTGGTTTATTTTTTAATATTGTTTTCTGCATCATTAGCATAGTAAATGTTTTCAACTCCTATTACACTTACTGCAGTTTGTACTCAGTCAAAAATTCCTAGTAAATATTCCCAGCATTTCTGTAATATTGGCCATAACGAGTAAAAAAGACTTTCATCCTAAACTATTAAGGGATTGGTACTTTCTTTAGAGAAGCCTAGCTAATTGCAATTCAATTGCCAGGGGCCTCTTTTGAAAGGCGAAAAACACTTATGACCATTAGAGATATTTCCTTGGCTAATACTTACCTCATACTAAGAAGTACTCCAGATAACAACAGTACACACTTATTTGGTACTCACTATGTACAACATACTATTATAAGCACTTTACATATATTAACTCATCCAATTTTTACAACGACCCTTTGAGGTAGGTACTATTATTATCTCCATTTACATGAGGAAACTGAGTCCCAGATAGATTAAAGAACTTGCCTCATACTTTCCTTTATTGTATGGGAAGGGAGGAAGCAGCAAGAAGTAGAGTCACAGAGAGCTTAAATTGTTTTTGATTGTGGTCATCCAAGAAAACATTAGAATTGCCACCATGGAATTCATGGTTTCTGCTTTGCAAATTCAAATTTAGTACCTCTGTTCTCTCTTTATACCCTTATGAGGTTAGCAGTACCTCCATATGTCTTCTGTGTATTTCCCTGAGAGAACTCACAGGAAGAAGACTGTGGCCAAAGGCAGGATTCAGAGTTTCTAAGTCCCTTGGCCAAATGTTTGTTGAATAAATTAAATTTGCAAAGTGTTTACAGAAATCAGGAACAAAAGATGATAGGCAATGATCACCAGTAGTAACCACTACAATAATAGGCGAGGATCATTTAGTCAAACAGCATCATCAACAAAACACTTTATCTATCTATCGTCTATCTATCTATCTACAACCCTATGTTGGGGAAAGTCCAAAGTAAATAGTCATAGTTTTGGTCTTTTGGGGAGTTTGCAAAATAAGAAATGCATGAGCATTAGTATGACCCATAAAAATTAAGCCAGTGATGGATACAAAGAAGAAATAACTAATACATATTATATTTCTATTATGACTGCTCTTTACTTCCAGTAGAATGAAGGAGTCATTTCCTTACTACATACTTAGATGGAAATCAAATTGGTCACTGACATACTCTGTCAGCTCTAACACTTTGCTGCATATCTTTAAAATGCCCTCACTCCAGAAAAGTGTCCAGCAACAATAGCTTATTGCCTTTGTGAATCTTACAGGTCACATGAGACCTCCAAGAATGAAAACATCTGGGTCTCCTCACTCTTCTGCACTCTCTTGGAGGGTGACACCATGAGAGTCATAGAAGCTTCTCGTGTCTGGCTGACAGAGTCTCCTGGTAGAGTGTAACTCAGAGTTCTTTGGAAGAAAAAAAGAAAAAGGGAACAGTCCAGGCAGTGGGCAAAGTTAAAGGATAAAAGAGATAAAAGCAAGATTAGGATGATGAAGCAAAGTTAAAAAGATATGCCTAAAATTAGCTAAGAGAAAGGATGGGAGAACAGGAGATTAGGAAAATCAGGGGCACTCTAACATGACACTTTGAAAGAGAGCATAACATAATTCACAGTATAGTGGCACATCAGTGAGGGCCCAGGACAGTGCCCTACAAACGGTAGTCATGCAATAAATATCTGTTATTGTGAAGACAGTGATGGCAGTGATGATGATGATATTAAAGAAAAGCAAGGGTGATGTGCTCTGGTGTCAAACAAAGAAGCAGCTTTGGCACTGTGTTTGTTACCTTTCAATCGTTTGGAGTCCATTAAGGAAACAAACATTTAGCACAAAGCATTTTTAAAAAGCTGTACAATGGTCTTTAAAAACACAAAGGGGAGCTGGCTCAGTAATGGTCAGAATTGAAGCTGGACAGTAGGACAGCTGTCAGGGTCAAAGTTGTGCACACATCACAACTCGGCTTGAATATCAGATCTCTGAAGACAGCCCCTCCTGCTCTCACGTTCCAAGTAACTCCCGCCACATCCTCTAGCTCTCAGCATCTCTTGCAAAGCCTCATTCTCCTCTTCACATCCAAACATGCATCGGTAGTGCCCAACCTCCCACCATGCCTCTATCTTCCAGCTCATCTGGATTTCACTAGTGTAAAATGACTGATCACTTCCCAGTGGAGAAGCCTCTGGATGTTCTCAGGGGATGAAGGAGATATGAATACGGTTTAAAGGCGTTTTGCATATAACACTGTTAAAATCGGAGGGAAAGGATTTGTGCAGGGAAGATAAGATCTAGGCACTGGGTCTTTACCTAGTTACTATTGCATACAATCAAGCCTGGAATTTTAAATTATGAGTAACAAAAATAATAACAATTTTGTATCACACTTGTGTAGTTTAGAACTCTTTATAACCTCTGCATCTGTAGATACTTGGGAAAATGGCAATAAGGTAGACGGCACATTCAATATGAAAAAGAAGATGCCCTACTATCTCAGAGTTGTAGATTACAAAGAAGTTGAAGGCTGTTTGAATGTTAACTAGACCACTGACTCAGAATCTTAATGTATTAAAGAGGTTTCTGGGAGTGCCAGGAAGGGGACTAGTTAAGGAGGAGGAGGAAAATTCAAGCTAAGGAGAAGGCCATTTGTTTTTTAACACATTCAGAGAATATAGACAGCTGTGGACCATCAGAAGAAATAACTAGCAAATGATAGGATAATTGCAAACAGATGTATCTGAAACTTCTGGCGGGATTTGGAATTGTGGATTTTATCAGGTGGTAATTTATCCTGGAACAAATGTCAATCAATGTACTATCCCATTCCAAAACCAGGATTTATTTCCATAGTTTGCCAAAATACCATTGGAGAACAATTATTATTGAGACAGTAACCATTTTCCCAAATAAATGGAATATTCAGGGAATGAGTCATTCTGTTTAAAATATAGCTGGTAAACTGAAAATTATCCAGAAAACCCTTGTAATTCTCATCTATATTTTCGGAAATAATTTCCTGCGATTTTCCACAGAGCATGGTGAACATAATGGAGTTTTCCTGCTGTTGGGAAACGTGATGTCACAGAACCTTGGTTCTCACTGCCCAGGACTCCAGGTGGAAAGAACTGGGCTGCCTGTGTCCTGGTCACAAGTCATTCTCTGAAGGCCGCAGTGTTGCCCAAGCCCAGGGGATACCATTCACACTGAAAGCTGGACTCCAGAGTGCCAGTCACATTTTGAATGGGATCCCCTAGAAAGACAGTTCTGTCTGACAATGCTGTTATTATTGTCTTAAACAAGTGCCTCATGTTTGTTTGTTTTGTCATTTGCTTTTTTTTCCAAAAGTAGGGAGCCGAGGAAAAGCAAAAAGGGTTGGGTGTGATGCATACAGTCGGTCTAAAGAGTGGTTCCTAATCAAGAGCTACCCCCCAACCCCCTGGGGGACATTTAGTAATGTCTGGAGATACTTTTGGATGTCATCATTAGAGGAGTGCTCCCGGCGTCTAGTGGGTAGAGGCCAGGGATGCTACTAAACACACTGCAGTGCCCAAGACCACACCCCACAACAAAGAACTATCCAGCCAAAAATGTCAATAGTAATGAAATTGAAAAACTCTGGTCTAAAATTTTATTATTCATTTCTGGTTGATTGTTTACTAAAATAGGCTATCAAGTGCTATGTTTATTTCAAATATGAAGAGCTGATTAAAAGAAAGGAATTATCTTGGGAAATGAGGGAAAGGTAAGAGTTGAAGGGTAGGAAAGGAACTAATTTTGCTCCAACATTTGAGTACCTACTATATTCCAAGAGCTGTGCCTAGTACATTGCTTACGTTATCCCATTCAGTAATCAAGATAACTAGGAGACAAATGTTTTTCCTACTCTTTCTTTATGGGCAGACTCTTCTCAACTGAATAACTAACATACACATGAGGAACTTTTCAGCAGCACTATAGAGAAAATGAATTCAAGAGGTGAGGCTAGAGGACTTATTTAGGCCATTACCAAAATGGTAAAAAAAAAAACCACCCAAGTAAAATCAAAAATACCTATGACGAACTATTACATGGAGCCTCCAATTTGGTGGAGTTGGCTCTCTTGTCATGTGGGAGAAAGTTCCGTTAATTGCTCAATCACAAAAAGAGCCAGCTCCTCAGAGCGCAGGATGTCTCTAAGCCAGTTCCACACACGTTGAGTCTTGTCTTGATTTCTGACCCATGGTCTCAAGAAGACTGTTAGAGGGGAATAAAGAGCACATTTCTTAATCTGTGTGACGTGAGCCTGACCACCCTGAGATGGGATAAATACTGTCAGTGCCAGGCATCTGCAAACCCACAAAGACCAGGATGCCAGGATGTTTTTCCGGCTAACTAAGATGCACTAAAGTGTTCACATTTATATCTGAAATGTGCCCACCAGCAATACTGGCTCTAGCAGTGTTCTGGGGATTTTAGGTTATTATCCTTTGCTAATTAGATCTACAAAGTGAACCTAAATATGTGTGGTGCTGTCTCCTTTGTTACTATTCCTCTAATTCTGTAGCCTCCGTAAGGGGAAAAGTCTTGCCCGTTAGTGGGAGTCTAGGTCTAACATTGCAGCAATGCCCAGAGAAGGAGATAATGCCCAAAATCCAGTTAGTAGTGTTTCTTCTATAAAATTGCCGATTGTTATTCAAATGATTTTAAAAGATTATACATAAAAGACCATGAACAAGGAAGACTGAAATGAAATACAATCTAGTCACGTTCATATTTTCCTACTCTCAATTTTTTATCGTTAACTTTTAGCTCTTGTCCTTGCCTTCTCTCAGGGAAACCTTTTCTTATATTCCTAACATTGTTTGTCTTCAGTTTCTGGGTTTCTTTGAGGTTTCTGAGCTTCAGAGCATTTTTTGAAAGTTCAACATTTCAAACCTCCATCAAAACTTGCAATGCCTTGTTTCCTTTCCTTCTTTACATAGGACCTTATCTTTTCCTGAGCTCCAGGCTGTCCTTGCCTCCTCCTGCACATTGGAACATCCTTTCACAGTCAGAAGAGCACAACTCAGCTCTCCCTCCTTATTCTCCATACAACTCCAGTTGATCACACAAGAGATCTAGATGAAGATGGACCTGCATAGACATTTCAGCAAGGCTTCCTCACTGAAGGTTGCTACAGTCCAGGAATTGTCCGGCTGCCATCTCTCTGTGTGGTTCTCCACCCTCTCCATCATGTAACCAGCCTACATTTACTTTGTCTTTTTTTCTTTTTCTAAAATTATAATCAATTTTTGATTATTATAATCAAACAATAGTTTTAAAACCTTCTTAGAGTCCCATCAATATTTCCACATGACCTTTATGTGAGAACCCTTCTGATCTGGGAAATACAGATGCAGTTTGTTGAAAATCTAAAGAAACAACCACCTGCACATCAACAAATAAATTGCAAATACGTGAAAAATAATAGAAAGAACTCTGGGGTTCTTGGAGTTTAAAATGCAAAGGTTTTTTTTTTTCCTTTTCAACAACTTGCTAAATGAAAATGTGAAAGGGAAATTAGGTAATTTAAGCAGTTGCAAGTCTCTTTTAAATTGAATCTGTGGGAAAAAAGAGTAAATGAGTAGTGAGTATGGTTAATTATACCTCTGAACAAAATAGGTGGCTGCCGACAGATGTGTGATTTGAAGGATTCCAGAAATACATATTCACCTGAAAAACAAATCTCCCTCCTCTAATCTGCCAAAGTGTTTTTAATATCATTGTTAGAAGTTTTATTTTTTTAAGTAAATATTTCCATGTATTGGATACCTATTAAAATGTAAATGCTCCTGGTAAATAAATGAATTAAATGGGTTTGGTCATTAATATATTAATGACTGGCTGGGGGAGCAGGTTGTAACCCAATGGGATAACATTGAAGAAATGCGACATTTGGATAAGGGTGAGCTCTCCCCACCCAAGTACAGCTGAAGGAAATAATGGTGGTACCGGGTGGTGTGGTTATAAGAGGGGAGAGTGTGAAGAGCCTGGGTAAATAGGAAAAGATGTGAGAAAGGAGGAATCTAAAAAGAGAAATGAGTAAAAACAGGGAGACGAAAACACCTAATTCACAATTTTCTGCAGTCTGGAAAAGTATTATTCTACACAGCTTCCCCTCTCTATCTGACATTGAGCCTCTGAGAGTTTCTAAAAAAAGAACTTTTCCTCCGACTCCTCTTAATACTCTGCTTAAACCCAGCTTAGCACAGTGCCTTTCACGTAGTAAGCACTCAATAAATATTTGATTGATTCATACTCACTCTCCTGTCAGCTTACATGTCCTGCAACTGACACCACATCTCAAGAGGCTCTGAAAACTAAGCAGGAAAATGCTCATGTTGAATGCAAAGGAGACAGATATATTCCCATAGTTAACGGCATGCAACCACACAACTGGGTGCATACAGTGGAAAAGCACACCACAGTTGGCATTTATATAGTTTATTAAGATGGATGAGAAGCAAATGCAATCTTACCTTTCTTGGGAATAAATATTGAGAGAACTTCTCAGCACAGGTTACTGTGGTCAGAAAAACAGGTTTAATAATCCTATATCACAGATGTAAGATACCAGCTAATCAAGATTTACAGTATTTAGATGCATTCTAAGTGAATACCGTCAATGAGCAACAAAGCTTGGCCTCTTGAAATTATCCACTCAATCCATAGCCTAGCCTCAATGAAATGGACCAAGAGTTATTAAATCCTAGCTGGTCACATATGGAAAGCTCTGAAAGGAATGCTGCAGTCCTTTCATATGCTAGAGCATTATGCTGTTTGGGAAGTTCCATACATTTTTCTCTAATGGTACAAATGAAACTGTAAGCTGCTGTTAGTGAATAAAACCAGATTGCTCTGGGCACAAAGCCACGCCAATCCAGGCCTAATGTGTCAACCAGAACTGAGCTTGGTAAGTAGCCTCCACAGAGTTATGAGATGAGAAGCCTATAGCTATTCTATTTGGGCAAATCAATCTAGCTACTGAGTTGAAAAAGACTGTAGGGCGTCCAGGGCAGAAGCATAGAGACCAGTCAGGGACAGCCCTGCAATAATCCAGGCAAGATATGACAATGGCTTGAACTAGTATGGTAGCAGTGGAAGTGGTAGTAAGTGGTAAAAATTCTGGACAGAGTCCTAAGGTAGAGCTGAGAGAATCTGCTAATGAATTGAAAGTGAAGTAAAAAGAAAGGAAACAAGAATGACAATATTTTTGGCCTGACCAACTGAATGAATAGAGGTGCTATTTATTGCATGGAAATGCAAGGTTCAAAAAGAAAACCAGTTGAACTTGTTTTAGTTCAAATGCCTTTTAGACATCCAAGTGGAGAGGTCAAATAGACAAATGGATTTACAGCTCTGGATTTCATAGAGGTTTAGACTGGAGATATAAATTTGGGAGTCAACAGCATATAGACAATGTTTAAAACTATGAGACTAGATGAGATCATTTAAGAGGTGAGTATTGGTAGAAAAGAGAAGAGATCCAAGGTCTGACACTGGGACACTTTGGATGCAAATCTTGGCTGTATTGATGGAGTTTGCTAGGGGATGGGTATAAGCAGGCATTCTGGGATCATTGACTCATAAAGGACCAAGTGACCATAATGGGACATGACTATTTCCATAGATAGAAAATCAGGTATGTAAAAGCTCTTATATTCCCTAAATAAGCATTTTATTATTTATAATGTCTACATGGGAAAATTTGAATAAAGAATCAAATAATTATTCTGTGAATAATTACTAGATATTACTAATTTGGCTGAGTTTGGTCAGTCCACAATCCTCACCACTCCAAACATATTTTTTAAATCCTACTTTTTCTTTTAAAAAGAGAGTTTGGGGATTGAATTGCCTTAATTCCCCACTTCATTTTACTTGGTATAGATCTAGAGTCTCCATAGGCAAAATAAAATGGTTGATTTGTTCATTATTTGGTTAACTTGAGTTGTTAAAGTTGAAAAAACTTTTAACTGGGACACCTGATTTTTGCCTTCAACCTTAATCGTATTAATCAGATATCATTTACCTATGTTTATAAATTCCTGGAAATCATATATCCATTTTACATGATTAGGAGTTGGGGTAATCAGAATATATAGCTTTAAACACCTAGAAAAGTATTAATCACTTTGAGATAATATTGATTGGATAGATGGATTGATGAAGGAAGGCAGGAAGAAGCAAAAATACATTGCACAAACCATCCTTAATGATTAGTATACATCGAGACCAATGAAGCTGAGATACTTTCTATGACCTTATCTTAATGAAACGAACTGAACTTTCTGGTGCACACACCTAGCTGTGGCTCATCTGCACCAGTATGCTTGTTAGCAAGCCCATAAAACTCATGCCAGATAAATATTCAGAAACCATCTCTTGGATTACATCAATACTTTGCTTAGAAACTCCATTGAGAATGATGTCAGCAAGATGGTGGAATAGAAAGCCCTGGACTCTCCTTCCCCATATGGACACACTGATTCAACAGCAATACGTAGAAAAATTCCCTTTGTGAGAAATCCAGAAACCAGTTGAGAGGCTCTTGTATCTCAGGTGAATGTGAAACCAGCCACGTCAAAACTGGTAGGAAAATTGGAGACACCCTTTTGCCATAATCCCTACTCCCAGCACAGTGCCATAGATCAGGAGAAAACCCCCAGCTCCCAGCTTCTCCCTGAGGAGGGAAAGAGTTGGAACATACATCAATCATTGCAACTTTTCCAGATAATGCCCAAGCGACTGGCTTCTATCTTGCCTGTCTTGGGACACTGATGGGATCCTGCATATGCTAGACCCTTGGGGTTTACCAAGAACAAAGATAGCAGCTTAAACTTGCAAGCAGATGATTGCCACAGGAGGAGTCCGGGCTCAGTACAGAGTGAGCAGGTGGTGACAGAAAAAACCCTGCTCCCAGCTTCTCCCTGGGGAGGGAAAGAGTTGGACTGTATATCAAACATTCAAACTTCTCTGGGGGTTGCCCAAGGGATGGCCCCTGTCTTGGAGCACTGATGGGATCCAGCATATTCTAGATACCTGGGAGCCACTGAGAACAAAGAATATGGTGAACTAGAACACAAGCACCCTCCAAAGCCCCTCATTTCCAGTCCAATGTAGAGCACTGATAGAACCCCTCAGAGGCCTAATCTAGATGTCTGGGGGCCACTAAGAGCAATGGTGGCAGTTTGGACTAGCGTGAAGGTTTGAAAGGCCCACAAAAACCCTGGTCAGCTTCATTGGTGAAGTTCTTCTGTATGTGGCCAATGCATGAAGACTGGGAGTGGTGGCATTTTTTTCTAAAGCGTATATATCAACACAGAATCAGGGGAAATGAAGTAAATGGGAAACACAATTCAAACAAAAGAACAAGATAAAACTCCAGAAATTGACTCTAGTGAAACAGAGATATATGAATTACTTGACAGAAAATTCAAAATAACCATCAAAAAGAAATTCAACAAGCTCAGGAGAAGAATGCATAAACATAGCAAAAATTTCAACAAAGATACAGGAAACACTAAAAAGTACCAAACAGAAATTGTGGAGCTGAAGAATACAATAACTGAACTGAAAAGTTCAATGTAGATGTTCAACAGCAGACTACAGCACAGAAAAAAAGACTCAGTGAACTCAAAAACAAGTCATTTGAAATTATCTGATCAGACAAACAAAAAGAATGAAGAAAACTTAAGGGGTTTATGGTTCACCATCAAACAGACCAATATACATATTATGGAAGTCCCAGAAAGAGAAGAGAGAAAAAAAGGACAAGAAAACTTATTCAAAGAAATAATGGCTGAATACTCCCCAAATCTGGGGGAGGAAATGGTCATCCAGATCCAGGAAGCCTAAAGGATTCCAAATAAAAATGAACTCAAAGAAATCCACACAGAGATACATTATAATCAAACTGTCAAACAACAAAGACAAAAAGAGAATTTTTGAAAGCAGCAGGAGAAAAGTGACCTGTCATGTACAAAGGAAGTCCCATAATATGATTAGTGACTATTTCAGCAGAAATTTTACATGCCAGAAGGGAGTGGAATGATATAGTCAAAGTGCTGAAAGAAAAAAAACCTGCCAGCCTAGAATACTATACCTGGCAAAACTGTCCTTAAAAAATGAAGACTTTCTCAGACAAACAAAAGCTGAAGGAGTTCATCACCACCAGACCTGCCTTACAAGAAATACTGAAGGGAGTTTTTCAACTTGAAATGAAAGGACAGTAAAAGGCAACATAATAGCATTAGAAAGTATAAAACTTGTTTGCAAAGGTGAGTATATAGACAAATAACTGAATACTGTATTACTATAATGGTGGTGAGTAAATAACTTTTAATTCTAGTGTAAACGTTAAAAGTATAAAAATAACTATAACTAAAAATATATATATAAACTATAACACAATATATGAGAGAGAGATATATATATATATGATACACAGTAGAAGTAAATTGTGATATCAATAACATAAAGTGTAGGGGGGCATTAGTCAAGTGTAGAAATTTTGTATGTGATTGAAATTAAGTTGATATCAGCTTTAAATGGACTGTTATAACTATAAGATATTTTACTTAAACCCCATGGTAACCACAAAGGAAATACCTATAGAACTTACACAAAAGAAAAAGAGAAAGGAATCAAAGCATATAAATACAAAAAAATCAAGAAAACACAAAGACAGCAAGACAGGAAAAGAGGGACATCAGAACTACAAGACAAACAGAAAACAGTTAACAAAATAGCAATAGTATATCCTTCCCTAGCAACAATTATTTTAAATAGAAATGGATTTAACTCCCCAAACAAAACACATAGAGTGGCTGAATGGATTAAAAAAACAAGATCCAACTGTATGCTGTCTACAAGATATTCATTTTAGTTATACCTGAAACACATAGGCTGAAAGTGAAGGGATGGAAAATGATATTCCATGAAAATAATAACCAAAAGAAAGCAGAGGTAGCTATATTCATATCAGACAAAATAGACTAAGTCAAAAACTGTCACAAGATACAAAAAAGGACATTATATAATGATAAAAGGATCAATTCATCAGTAAAATGTAACCATCATAAATATATATGCAACCAACATCAGAGCACCTAAATGTATAAAGCAAACATTGACAAAACTGAAGCAAGAAATAGACAGCAATACAATAATAGTAGGAAACTTCAATACCCCACTTTCAATAACAGGTGGTACAACCAGACAGAAGATCAACAAAGGAATAGCAGACTTGAACAACCCTGTAGACCAAATGAACCTAAAAGACATATGCAGAACATTCCACCCAGTAGCAGCAGGATTCACATTCTTCTCCAGTTCACAAAGAAGATTCTCCAGGATAGATGACATGTCACAAAACAAGTTTTAACAAATTTAGGAAGACTGAAATCATATGAAGTATCTTTTCTAACAACGTGGAATGAAACTAGAAATCAACAAGTGTTGGTGAGGATGTGGAAAAATTGAATCCCTTGTAAACTGTTGGTGGGAATGTAAAGTGGTACAGCCATTATGGAAAACAGTATGGAGGTTCATCAAAAAATTAAAACTAGAGCTACAATATGATTCAGTAATCCCACTGCGAAGACTATCCGAAGAAATTAAATCAAGATCTCAAAGTGATATCTGCACTCCCATGTTCATTGCAGCATTATTCACAATAGCCAAGATATGGAAACAACTCAAATGTCCACTGACGGATGAATGGATAAAGAAAATCTGGTATATACATACAAAAGAATATTATCCAGCCTGAAAAAAAAAGGAAAACCTTCCATTTGTGACAACATGAATGGACCTGGAAGACATTATGGGAAGTGAAATAAATCAGTCACAGAAGAACAAATACTGCATGATTCCCCCGATATGAGGTATCTAAAATAGTCAAACGCATAGCAGCAGAGAATACAATGGTGGTTTCCAGGGGCCGGGAGGAGGGGACATGAAGGGTTGTTGTTTATGGGCATAAAGTTTCAGCTATACAATATGAATAAGTTCTTGAGATCTGCTATTCAACATAGTGCTTAAGGTTAAAATAAGGTATTGTGCACTTAAAAACTTTTTAAGAGGGTAGATCTCATATTTAGTGTTCTTACCACAAAAAGGGGGGACACAAGAAATCTTTTGGAGGTGATGGATACTTTATTACTTTGATTGCAGTGGAAGTATCATTGGAATTGCATATGTCCAAACTCATCAAAATGTATACATTAAATGTGTGCAATGTTTTTCATATTAAATACACTTCAATAAAGCTGAAAAATGTCAGAAGGAAAACTGGTAAATTCACAAATATGTGTAAATTTTAAAACACACTCCTGATTAAAACAGTATGGTACTGGCATAAAAACACATATAGACCAATGGAACATATTAGAGAGTCCAGAAATAAATCCCCATATACAGTCAACTTATCTTTGTCAAAAGGTAAAAATATACAATAGGGAAAGGATAGTCTCTTCAACAAATGGTGTTGGGAAAACTGGATATCCACATGCAAAAGAAGGAAATGGGATCCTTATTTTATACCACACACAAAAATCAACTCATAATGGACTAAAGACTTAAATGTAAGACCTGAAACTGTAAAACTCCTGGAAGAAAAGTAGGGGAAAAGTTTCCTGACATTGGTCTTGGCAATGATTTCATGGATATGATACCCACAGTACAGGCAACAAAAGCAAAAATAGACAGATGGACTACAGCAAACTAAAAAGCTTCTGGACAGTAAATGAAATAATCAACAGAGTGAAAAGGAAACCTTTGGAATGGGAAAAAATATTTGCAAACCATATATCTGATAAGCGGTTAATTTCCAAAATATATAAGGGGCTTCTGCAACTCAATAGCAAAAAACTAAAAACCTGATTTAAAAATGGGCTAAGGAGAAAAAACGGGGTAAGGACTCGAATAGACATTTCTCCAAAGAAGACATACAAATGGCCGACAGGTATATAAGAAGATGCTCAGCATCACTAGTCATCAGGGAAATGCAAATCAAAACCACAATGAGATATTACCCCAAACCTGTTAGAATGGTTATTATCAAAAAAAACAAAAGACAAGTGTTAGCAAGGATGTGAAGAAATTGGAACTCTTGTACACTGCAAAATGGTGCAGCTGCTATAGAAAACACTTTGGAGGTTCCTCAAAAATTAACAATAGGACTACTATATAATCCAGCAATCCCACTTCTGCATAGTTGTGCAAAAGAAATAAAATCAAGATCTCGAACAGATATTAGCACTTCCATGTTCACTGCAGCACTATTCACAATAGTCAAGATGTGGAAACAATCCAAATGTCCAAATGTGACAGATCAATAGATAAAGAAAATGTGGTACATGCATACAATGGGATATTATTTGGCCTCTAAAAAGAAGGAAATCCTACAATATGTGACAAAACGGAAGAACCTAGAGGACATTGTAAGTGAAATAAGCCAGTCACAGTAGGACAAATACTGCATGATTCAGCATATATGATGTATCTAAAATAATCAGAGAAGCAGAGAGTAGAATGGTGGTTTCCAGGGGCTGGGGAGAAGGACAGATTGGTGGCCCCTAATCAGTGAGTATCAGATTTTAGTTTTTCAAGATGAATAAGTTCTAGAGATCTGTACAACGTCACGCAGATAGTTAACAATACTGTATTGTACATTTAAAAATTTATTAAGAGAGTAGATCTCATGTAAGTGTTTTTACCAAAATAAAATTTAAATTACAAAAAAATTCCATTGACTCCTTCCTACTGATTTGAAAAAAAGTTCAAATTCTTTGACCCGGTGTCTAAGGCCCTCTACAGTCTATAGACATCTGTCCTCGCCTTACTTAGTTCCCACTGTTCCCCTGGACAACTGCTCCCCTGGAGTCATCGTCTACTCATTATCTCTGTTTCACCTTGGCCTTTCCTGTGTCTTTGCCTTTACTTGTACCATTCCACATTCCACTGAAGTGACCTTCCTACTCAGCTCCATCTATACACATTCAGGCTCCCTCAAGGCTAAATCTATCCCTTTTGTCTTTCTTTGTGTGTGTGTGTGTGTGTGTGTGTGTGTGAGGAAGATTGTCCCTGAGCTAATATCTGTGCCCATCTTCCCTCTATTTTTTTTTCTTGTATGTGGGATGCCACCACAGCATAGCTTGATGAGCACTGTGTGGGTCCATGCCCGGAATACAAACCCACAAACCCCAGGCCACCAAAGCAGATCATGCGAACTTAACCACGACACCACTGGGCCGGCCCCAAATCTATCCCTTTTTTATCCACAAAATCTTTTCTGAGCATCACAACTGAAGCAACATTTCCCTTCTCTGAATACTGGTAGCACAGTAACTATATTCTTTTCAAAGCATTTGTCACTTTCTACCTTGTACTATACTTATTTCCTTTATTAGACACTAATCTCCTTGAAAACAAAATCCAACTCTAATTCATATTTGTGTCATGATAAGTGGTAAAAATAGTACTTGAATATAGTGGATACTCAAAAAATTATCTCTTTAGTGAATGAAGCCATCCTGGAGAGCTTAACATAAGGAATGCATTGAAGAAAACAATTGCTCATAGAAAATAATTTATGCTCGGCTTTGGCAGGCATAGATAGGTGTATAAGCCATGTTTGTGAGCAATAATTTTTTCCTCAGAAACTTCTTTCACTTCTTCAACCATCTTCAGTCCAAAAAAATCAGGTCATCTGTGCGGCCTCTCTATTTAGCAGTTATGATAGCCAAAAATAGTAGAAAGGCCATTTTAGATTTCACATTAGCTGTCCTATAGACACAACCTATGTGTCACAAAGAAGCTCAAATTCACACTGTTGCACCTTCCTTTGGGCACTTACCACCGCTGCTTCATCCACACTGAGCGCTGCTTCAAACACAGGAGGGGGGCTTCAGATCACTAAAATAATTAGCCAGGAAAATTGTCAATTTTGATGTAAGGGATAATTTATCATAGTGCATTTCAACAATGAAATCAACCATCACACAAAGCCTTGATGTAAAATGTTAACAGCCACTGGTTCCGGTCTCTTTCTTTCTCTACTCCTTCACCTTTTTCCTGCCCTGCCCTAGCATCCTTTCCTGCCAAGGAGGCTTGCAGAAGGATTTCCTTACTTCTGTTGTGTTTGTTATTTTCCATCTTCTCATTTGGAACAAAGGCTTGCTAGGGTCTTGTTTGAAATTATGTGTTGGACCAAGGTGGCCACTGGTTGAAGTGGAACAAAGTGAAATCCAGTCTGAAAAATGATAATACTGCTTTCCAATTCTCCACTGCATATTCTGCCCTCCTTGGCTCCAGAAAATTCTCCAGTTATTTCCTTTTGGCAGCACCATTTTAATGCACTTAATAAATCTGGACTTATGAGGGCGTAGAGTAGCCTTCCCAACATTTTTTTTAATGTTATGGACATTGCTGTTTCCCTTAGAGAGAGCTAAGTAAAACACCTCCTGCTCTTTGTCATTTCTGGCTCTGCTCGCAGTTTCGGGCTTTGCTGCTCTTGGTGCTGCTTCAGGGCAGGCAAAACAAGGATTCATCTACCCGGTATGATTCAACAGGGTCCAAGGGAGTCCTGAGGACCAAAATTCCTTCCCCTCCTAGAAGACAATCAGCTTCACCCTTTAGATGTATCGGGTGCTTAAAATTCCCCCATTATTATTTATCACCACAGATTATTTAACTGAAATGTCACTTTCTCCATGAAGCCTCTCGTGATTTCTTCCACTCACTTCAGCCTCCCGCTCCACATATAATAAATCAACTCCTCATCTTGTTTGTATGATTAAAACTGCTCATATTGTATTATACAGTTAGTTTTTTTATGTTTCTGCTGGACAGTGAAGGTCCCAAAGGTTAGAGCCATATCTTATTAATCTTTATTTCCCCGGCATCTGACACATAGCAGAGTATCCTTTAATGTTTCATGAATGAATAATGTGCCTGAGATTCTACCATGCATCATTCCCTTGGATTCCATTCCTGCAAAGCTTCTTCTTAAATGCAAATAGTCTTGGGTAGAATATCATGGTATAATACTAATTCAGTAATTATTACTGGTAAACCATTAAAACATTCCTCTTGACAGGGACCAAGATCAGGATGAAAATATTGGGGGCTGGGGAGTGTGCCAAAGGATGATTTAAAAGGGAGAGAAGAGGCCCACAAAGGGAGGCAGCAAAGATTATCTACTTGATGATTTTGGTTTTTAGGCCAAATCTCCCTCTCAGCTCAAGGCTAATTTACTACAGAGAATTATGCTTTCAAAATTTTTGCCCATAGAGGATGTAGGAGTTGACTGTCACAGTTAATCTAGAGATTCATTTGTATCTGCAATATAATAGGGTACACGAAACCTTGCCTAGAGCCAATACGCCTTTAGGCTGGAACTCAATAATGATGTGCCTATAAAAATGTTCCAGCTATTACCAAAAACCCTGGCAAGCTGAGGTGACTATTTTCACAGCCAGCCCTCTGGGGTTCTCCAGTGACTCAGCGTGCCCCTGCTACACCCCAGCTTATTAAGCTGCTGGGTTAAACAGACAGACATTAATTACTCAGAATTAAGTGCCTGCGTGTAAATGCTTATTTTGGATAATTCAGAAGGTTAGTCTAAAGAAGTACCATTAACTCCATAGTAATTTGGAACTTGTGTTCAAAAAGCTTTACTCAGGAAGGCCAGTCACTCCAGTTGGATGACAATTTACTAAAAAGTCGCACTTGACTAAACTGGTTTGCTTTCCAATCTTCTTCCTGGCTCCTCTCTCTGCAGGATCCTTAGCATCTAACAAGATTGTCTCCCCCAAAATTAATTTACTCACATACATCAGTACCCCTTAAAAAAAGTCTCAGTAAATATCTGAATCACTCTCCAACTGGCCATTGTGTTGCTAACACAACTTTCCTGAGCAGCCATGTTATGGGACTTACAGTAGAGGGTCCGCTTAAGAAGCAAGACAAGGATGAAACTGTCTGAACTCCCCTCATCACCACAGCTACTGCTCTTGGTACCCCAGGCTTCCTGGGACCAGGAAGATTTAGACGTTTGAGCACAATCCTTTTTAAACACCAAATTCATCATTTTAATTTTCTGCCCAAAAGAGATAGTGGTTCTTCATTGATATCTGCATCAAATTAAAATTTTCCTGTTAGGTAGTATCCCCTACACTCACCCCTTGCCAAGATATTGGCATTAAGATTAATATTGGAGAACTTACCTGTAAAATCCACATATCATCATAAAGATCTGAAAAGTCACCTTGAAATGACAGCTTCCAAGACTACAAGTCTTTGCTGTAAACCTGATAGTGTCAGAAAGCTCTTTTCTTCCTCCCTTAGCTTACTTTTGGCATGTTTCTTAGCTTTTTGTACTTCAGTCTCCTCTGCTTTATAATGATAATAATACTAGCTATCTCGTACGACTGTTTGGGGTGTTTATCAGTGGAAAGATACACTTAACACAGTGTCTGACTCATCATAAGCACTCAATGAATGTTAGGAATTACTATTAACATCCACAGATAGAATATGTATTTGAATTGAAGCATCAATACGTGCCTTATATTATGAATGAAAAGGGCATATAATCATGAAATTTCAGAATACCAGAGATAAAGAAGAGAGTGTAGTAGAGAGGGAAAATCCAGATTGTGTACAAAGAATTGGAAATCAGAATGATATCAGACTTCTCAACAATAACCACTGAAGCTAAAAGAGGATGGAAAAATGCCTTAAAAATTCTCAGAGAAAGTGATTTTCAACTTGGAATTCTATGTAAAAATAACCTATCTAGTGTGATGGAAGAATTATACATCACCATCAATATCCTCAGAGAGAAAAGATAATGAATCTGTAAAACAAAAATAGGATGCCGTGAAAAGAGAAACTGAGTGAACAAAGAGAGAAAAATAGGAAGAGAGACAGAGAGAAGGAATTCTTGAAAAAAATTTTAGTTAATATAAAAGAAGTACTTTTTCAAAAACAAGTACTAGAACATAAGGTCAAGAAAATATCTTAGAAAATAGGGGAAATAAGTCAAAAGAAAATAGAAGATAAAAGAAAATTAACCAATTCATGAACAACATTCAACTAATAGTAGCTTCAAAGAAACAGAAAATAGAAAGGAGGGGAATAAAATTATCAAACAAAAAAAATTTGGCTCCCCAAAACTGAAAGACATGAACCTCTAGATTAGAACACTCTATCCTGCACTTTATCATGGGCGGAAAAAAAAAAACAGTACTATAAATGAAAAAGGCATATAATCAGGAAAATTCAGAAGCATTGAAGAGAAAAAACCTACATACATACAATAGAAAATCAGAATGACTTCGGATAATCCAACAGTAACGGCTAGAGATAGAGGAAAATGTAATAATGGAAGAATGCCCTAAATGTTCAGATGCACAACCAATCTATCCATCTAGTGTGAGGATAGAATAAACACATTTTCAGACCTGCAGGTCAAAAATTCAATCTTCTTCATACCTTTTTAGGTATATCTACCAAGGATTCTATCCAGCAAATGAATGTATGCTCCAGTAAAACCAAAACAGAATGAGATTTGGGATCCGGGAGATAAGAGTTCTATTATAATTTAATAACAAAGAAAAATCCTATTTTGACAGACGAGGAAATTCCAGGAAGACAGCAGTGAAGCAGGCTTGGAATTAAAGGTAAGTGGGATCAAGAGGATAGATGACTCTGGGAGACTGGTATCTAAAGGGAAATGGAACTGACAGCTTATATGATTGTTTGAGCTTTGTAAATAAAAAGGCAGTTGGCAGATCTATTGGAACATTTGGGAAAAATTAGTAATAGACACATAGGAAACCAAGCAAATGAAAAATAAAATAACCCACATTCACAGCGTGATTCCTAAATTCCATTCTCCAATAAAAGGAACCAAAACCTTCAGAGAAATGGCTGATCCTAAGACCAAGAAGAGAAAATACAAGATGAGACTGGAGCATCTTTTTAAAAAAAAAAAAAAAAAAAAATTTATTGAAGTGACATTGGTTTATAACGTTATATAAATTTCAGGTGTACATCATCATATTTTGACTTCTGTATAGACTGCATCATGTTCACCACCAAAAGCCTAGTTGCCATCCATCACCATACGTATGTGACCTTTTACCCCTTTTGCCCTCTGCCTTCTCCACTTCCCCTCTGGTGACCACCAATCTATTCTCTGTGTCTCTGTGTTTTTTTGTTGTTATTGTTTTTTATCTTCTACATATGAGTGAAATCATACAGTATTTGGCTTTCTCCATGTGACTTATCTTGCTTAACAAAATACCCTCAAGTTCCATCCATGTTGTCAGAAATGGCACAATTTGATCATTTTTACGGCTGAGTAGTATTCCATTGTGGGTGGAATCTACACACCATCTTCTTTATCCACCCCATCTTCTTTATCCATTCATCCATTGATGGGCACTTAGGTTGTTTTAAGTCTTGGCTATTCTGAATAATGCTGCAATGAACATAGGGGTATAGGGGTGCATGTATCTTTTCAAATTAGTGTTTTCATGTTCTTTGGATAAATACCCAGAAATGGAATAGCTGGATCAATGGTAGGTCTATTTTTAATTTTTTGAGAAATCTCCATACTGTTTTCCATAGTGGCTGCGCCAGTTTACATTCCCACCAGCAGTGAATGAAGGTTCCCTTTTCTCCACATCCTTTCCAACACTTATTTCTAGTCTTTTTAATAATAGCCATTCTGACAAGCATGAGGTGATATTCATTGTGGCTTTGATTTGCATTTCCCTAATAATTAGTGATATCAAACATCTTTTCGTGTGTCTGTTGGCCATCTGTATATCTTCTTTGGAAAAATGTTCACATCTTCTGCCCATTTTTTTATTGGGCTGTTCGTTTTTTGCTATTGTTGAGTTGTGTGAGTTCTCTATATATTTTGGACATTAACCCCTCATCAAATATATGATTTTCAAGTATCTTCTTCCAATTGGTAGGTTGTCTTTTCATTTTGTTGATGGTTTCCTTTGCCATGCAGAAGCTTTTTAGTTTGATGTAGTCCCATTTGTTTATTATTTTCTTTTGTTTCCCTTGTCTGAAGACACATGATATTCAAAAAAATATTGCTAAGACCAATGTCAGCATGTACTGCCTATGTCTTCTTCTAGGAGTTTTATGGTTTCAGGTCTTACATTCAAGTCTTTAAACCATTTTGAGTTAATTTTTGTGTATGGTGTAAGATAATGGTCTACTTTCATCCTTTTGCATAAGACTGCCCAGTTTTCCCAACACCATTTATTGAAGAGACTTTCTCCATTATATGTTCTTTGTCGAAAATTAGCTGTCTATATATGTGCAGGTTGAACTGGAGTATCTTGTAGTGCCAGAAAGTAAGGAAGTTCTCAATAAAACATAAGGATGGGAGCATGTCAAAGGGATGCAGGAATCAATCTGAAAGAACTCCAATGGATAGAGCTGAAACAATTTGAGCAACAAAACAAATAACCTAGTGTAGGAGTATAATCCAAAGTATAAAATAAATATCCATTAATTCACACTGATATAAACAAATGATGGAATAAATAAATAAATGAGAGAGAAGAGGCCAATCTTCTTTACAGAAGAATTTCAAATACTTCTGTAGATATCTTCCTCCTTTCCAAGAGATGAAGCTTAGTTACACTCCTCCTTGGGTATGAGGCACACTTTGTGATTTGCTTCCAAAAAGTAGAAAATAGAGAGCAGAGATAATAGCTTTACACTGGAAAATACTGGTAAACAATACCTTGGCCAGGTGATCAAAGTTAGCACACCACCAGTGATAATTCATGCTGATAACATGTATCCACTGATACGATGATGAAAAAGACACTTCATCTCTGTGTCTGCTCTTCCCAAAAACCCATAACCCCAATCTAATCATAAAAACAAAGCCATATTGAGGGACATTTCACACAACACCTGACCAGCACTCCTCAAAACTGTCAAGGTCATGAAAAGCAAGGAAAGACTGAGAAACTGTAACAGAACAGATAAGCGTAAGGAGATATGACAAATAAACGCAATGTGGCAACCTGGATGGAATTCTGGAACTGAAAAAAGACACTAGTGGAAGAACTAGTGAAATACTAATAAAGTTTGAAGTTTACTTAATAGCAATGTACCAATGTTGGTTTCTTAGTTCTGACAATGTACCATGATAATGTAAGATGATAGCAGAAACTAGGTGAAAGGTACATAGAAACACTCTTTGCTATCTTTGCAACTTTCCTATAAATCTAAAATTATTCCAAAAGTAAAAGTTTACTTTTTAAAAAACATCTATTAACTCCAGGAAATCAAACATTTGTATAAAAAGAAAATATAGTTAAGTACACTACCTGGCTCTGCAGTAAATAATATTTATATTTTCATGGTAAAATGATTCCAAATACTGATTTAACCAAAAATTATGACATCACTATGATGGAAGGAAGGGAGGGAAGAAAATAGAGGAAGTGTGTGAAAGAGACTTCAATCCCATTTAACATAGGGAGTCAATAGATAATGTATAATATTAATAAATTAAGAAATAGAGGTGTAAGTATATTATTTTCAAATATGGAGGTGAATAACATTAAAAATAGCTAAAAGAACTGAAAGTGATTGGAGTTAGGATTGAAGAATGGGAAAAGGACTGCTATTTTTGTATTTGGTGTTTGGTTTGATCTTTAAAAAAACAAACTTTGTTTAAGAAACTAACTGGGTTTTTTTTTTCCTTTATGGAATCAGAGAGAAAGGAGGTTCAAGAAAGAAACTTCTTTTCTAGTTTATCCATGCAGTATCTAGGGAAGAGGTACTCCAACCTGTGAAAGGCAAAGCCCTCCTGTGACTAACATTATCCCTATTTTATGGCTTGTATTATCCTCACATAGTAGGCCCACGAGAAACATTTTTTGAACCAATGAAGTGAGTATATGAGTAGTGGGGGGAGCTCCCACCATGTACTGGACACTAAACACACATCATCTTATTTAAATTCAAAGAAAACTGCAAGGGATGTTTCGAGGTTAAATATTTTGCTTGTTGTCACACAGTAAATGGCAAACACGATCTAAACACAGCTCTGTCTGGCACTAAAGCCAAGTTACCTTATGACCTTTACCACCCTACTTCCTGTAAGTCCCAAGGAAAGAATAAGTAAAGGATCAGAATGGTGAGGGGCTAGTCTGGAGAAGCTTCTTGGAGAACTTGAACATGAAATAACCAGAAGGAAACAGCAGGGGACTCATAATCCATCAAAACAAAATGTGTGAAGGCCCAGAGATGGAAAAGGGCAAGACACACAAGAAATCATATGGTGACTGACTGGGCTGGAGAAAAAGCAAAAGGCGGATGTTAATGATTCCCAACCTTCTTAGTATCAAGCTATGCTGGCCTCCTTCACATTTTAACCATGACCCTTTTTTTAAAAATTATTTTATTGTGGTCATATTGGTTTATAACATCATGTAAATTTCGGGTGTACATTATTATATATCAGTTTCTGTGTGAACTGCATCGTGTTCACTACCAAAAGTCTAGTTTTTATCCGTCACCATACATACGTGCCCCTTCACCCCTTTCGCCCTCCCCCCACCCCCTTCCCCTCTGGTAACCACCAATCTGTTCTCCTTGTCTATGTGTTTATCTTCCACATGTGAGTAAAATCACACGGTGTTTGTCTTTCTCTGTCTGGCTTATTTCACTTAGCATAATACCCTCAAGGTCCATTCACGTTGTCGCAAATGGCACGATTTTGTCTTTTTTTTAATTAACCATCACTCTTTTAGCATTAAGTTTAAGAGGGAGACTAAAGTTAGACTACCTAATTCAAATCTCAACTCTGCAGCTATAGGAAAAATACTGAACATTTATGTGCCTTGGTTTCCTCATTTGTTAAATAAGGAAGGTAATTGTACATTCCTCATAGCAGTGTAGTGAGGATAAAATGAGATAATACATTAAAATGCATGAAACTGTGCCTGCCCCATTAAGTGCTCAAAAGATGCTGGCTATGACTGGTTCTTACTTGAGTAGTCATAAAATAAAGTTGGTGCACTTCTCCAGTTTGATCCAGTGCATATCTGTAGTGGAGCTAACTGGTTGGAAACAGGAGATGCTGACACTATATTTTCATGGAGTCAGGCTTAGCAACAAGGAAGGCAGGCTCTTATTATATCGCTGTCCCACAGCAGACCTGCTTGGTCCCACAGAACCGATCTCTCTCTTTCTTTAGCAATGTGAACGAGAACAATAGGCTATTATTGTACTGCCTCATGTCCAAACACCAACTCTGTTACATTGTTTTGATTCATTTTTCACTCTTTTACTTGGTCAAACATTTTATTGGCACTTACCGTGAGCAAGGAACTCTGCTAAGCCCTGTGTCAGATATAAAGATATAGAGTTTGGTCCTCATTACCTCTGGCTTGGGCTCTTGCAACAGCACCATTACTTATCTCCCTGCTTTCTGTCTCTTACCTGTCTAATTCAATCTATATAGACCTCCAGATAACTTTTTAGAGTGTAAAATTTGGATCATGTCGCTTCAGCTCAAAAATCTTTTGTAAAGCCTCTTTCCTTCCCAAATAAAGTTCAGACTTACAAGCTTGTCATTTAACGTCCTCCAGCACCGGACCTGAATCCATAGTTCTGATCTCTCTTTATAATTTTACTACATAACTCACATCGACCCTGACTTCCACTGCCTCCAAGGATTTCCACACTCTGTTCACTCCATTTGAAATCCCTCCACCTACTGAAATACTATGTATCCTTAAAGATCAGGTCAAAAACCACTTTCCCCTTAAAACCTACATTCATCCCATCCATCCATTCCACCAACAAATATTTGTTGAGCATTTCTCATGTTCCAGGTACCACACTAAGTGCAAGAGATACACAAATGAGGTAAGACCCCTGCCCTTAAGTAGCTCAAGTCTAGTGAGGGGAGACAAAAGATAATCAAGTAATATACGATAGAAATATTTACACAATGAAAGTAACCACAACGGAATTGTCACTGTGGCCTGGACGGTTCAGAAGTGGTTTCAAAGAGTTGGCACTTGGGCTAAGTGTTGAATAAGCAGGCATTTACTAGGCAAGCAAGGTGGTAAATGGCATGCAAGGTGGTGAGGACAGCATGAGCCAAAGAACAGGGCAGATAAAACCATATGACAGCCTCAGAGACAGTCAATAGATAGATATGGCATGGAGAATGAGGAAAGAGCAGGAGAGAGGGCAGGGCTGGTCCTATGTGCCATACTAAGGACACACACCTTTTTCTGGGGGCCATGGGAGCCATTGAAAATCTTTAAATAAGGAGGTGATATAATGAAATACAGATTTTAAAACATATGCCATTCTCTGGCAGCAGGATAAAGGATGAATTGGAGGGGAGCCCCATGATGGAGGAAGGGAGACTTGTTGGGATTCCAGTCCAGTTTTCCAGTGAGAGATGAGAAAGCCCTGACCAAAGCAGTGGTGGGAGGCATACAGTGGAGTGAACAAACTGAGAAATGGTGAAGGAAGAACTGAGAGGATTTGGTCAGAATTTGGATATTAAAGGATAGTGAAAATGAGAAGTGGAGAATGGTTCCCAAAGCCACCCTCTCTCAGAGCTCTGTCTTCTAAGTGGGGAGGGCAGCATTTGCTACACAAGAAACGGTATGAAAAAAAACAGTAACAGGTGCATATCAGCAATAAATTTTTGTAATTAAGAGGAACAATTTCAGTGACTTCCTCAACTCAGAGCATCTGTTTCAAGGCGATTTTCCATGTCCAGTTACGGAGAGGAGGATAAGAGCCTTAAATCTCTAAAAAATTTAACTTCTACCTCTCCAAATATCCTGTTAAAAATATGCATACCTTAATGGAGGAGACTGTGCTCTATTCATCGTGGATTCCTCAAGGTACCTCATTCATGAATTTAATTGACTCCAAACAAAATGGGCCTGAAAATTCTGAATTACAAAAATGTTACAGAGTTTACTATTTTCATTGGTCAAATGCACTGAGTAGTTAAGGGCTCTCTTTTCATTTGGTTGTACGTATCCTAACTGCCTATGTCAATGAATTTAAGGCAAAGCTAAATGCCAAATATTGTTTGAACACCTATTATGTGTCAATTTCACCAACTACAAAATACAGCACTAGGACACAACATTGCTCTAAGGTAGATTTAATGGCACATGAGGTTCAAAATAAGAACTTGCCCAGGATCCAATAACAAGTACTTAGTAGTAGAATCTGAATCCAAACCTATCCAAACCAAGCTCCAAGCCTATGCTCTGTTGGTAGCCCAATCCATTTCTGACGTACCAGAACCAGTGAAACAGAGTAGGGAATTTGAATGTTCATACTGAACAGCATGGCCATGTAAATCAGGTGGCAGGTCAGAAACAGCAAGTGTTTTGGTCATAGCACATTTAGGCAGGAGCAGGGTAATCCTTGGTTTAGGTGTTAGTAGGTAGATACAGCTGAAAGCTAGTATCTTTTTGCTGGGAAACAATATTTGCAGCACATAAAGTGGATGAAATATTAGTATCCAGAATATTTGAAGAACTAAAAGAAAAAGATAATCAACCCATTAAAAAGTGGATAAAAGAACATGAACCAGGATTCCATAAAATAGAAAAGATAAATGGCCATTAAACATATGAAATAATAATCAACCTCATTAATCATCAAAAAAAGACGCAAATTAAAATACCACAGTGATATCAAATTTTACACCCACTAGCTTAACAAAAATTTGAAAAGTTGAAAGCACCAAGAGGTGGCAAGGATGTAAAGCAATTCTCATTCCTTCGTAGAAGGAGTATAAGTTGGCACAACCACTTTGAAAAAGCTTGATATTACCTAGCATATCTGAACATGCTTACACTTTGTGACTAGAAATTCAACTCTTACATATGTGCACACCCTACAGAGAAATTCTTGTACGTGTGTATGAACAGACATGCAAATGTCCAAAGCAACATTGTTTATAGTAACAAAAAGGAAAAAAACACATACCTATAAGTAGTAGAATGGATAAATAAATTGTGGCACACTCATAAAATGGAGCTCTATGTAATAGTGGAAATAAAATTATCCACAGCATTAACATGGATGAATCTCAAAAGCGAAAGTTTTAGAGAGAGAGAAGCAAGTCACAAAGAATACACACAATATGATACAGTTCATATAAAATTTGAAAACAGGCAAAACGAAAGAATCTGTCTCCTAGGGATCCATATATAGGTGAAAAAAATGTGTAAAAAGCGAGAAAATATTAATGCAAAATTCAGGATAGTGACTATTTCTGGGGGGTGATCAGGGAGGAGCACAGAGGGGATTTTCAGTCACTGACAATGCTCTAGTTTCTAAATTGAGAGGTGAACACAAGATGTTTGCTGTATTATTCTCTATATGGCACATATATTTTATAGAATTTCATATTATAATTTATTCACAATGAAAATTTTAGGCAATAATAAGCTTAAACTAAAGAAGTAACAACTGCACATTTTCCCAAAGAATTCCTATAGGCTCTTTGCCAGCACGTGGTCCAGCATAAAGGGGCTTTACGAAGCAGACTCTCCCACAGGTGCCAACAGGAAAGGGGGAAAGCATTCATGGCAATTGTCCATGGTGATTAGGATCCAGTGCATAGGGCTGCTTCCCAGAGCTGAAATCTCTCCACACCTGTCTACTGTAATCCCAAACCTGAGACAGCAAGGAACCAGTTTAGTACTTCAGTGAGCAGCGATCAGAACCCATGATGTGATCATGGGAAAAACCGAGCAAAAGGACTGTCCTAGAGAATCCAAGTGGAATGGTCAAAACTTGTATACTTTGCCTTTGCCAGTCTTCTCTTCCCACCTTGCTGGTAAACCCCTCAAGGCCAAAGCCTGTCTTCTACTTTCTTCTACTTTTTGTAACCTTTCTTTCACACCCCAGGTAGCTTTCAAGTAAAGATACACTGTGTCTGTCCGGCAATGGGATAGATTACTTGATAAATACATAAGATCACTCCTGAAAGAGTATGGGCCACTCTGAATAACTAGCTTGAGACATATTCACTTCCCAGCCAAAAGCCTTGATCAACTCCCAAATGCTGCTGTTTTTCAAGGAATTTTGTCAACTTCTTTTTACAAGTCACAAAGACATGCAAATGTGCAAAACCAGCCTCTTGACTTTAGAGTCATACCTCCAATTTTACTAAAACAAGGATTGTTCATTTTGATCAACACTGGGTTCACTGGCGTTACACAGAATAACAGTGCTTCCCAGAGAAGAATGTTTTGCTCCATTAATTTAATTGAAGATTGTGTTTCAGGCTTCAAAATCAATTCCAAGTTAGGTGCATGTTCTAAAGCCCACGGACAGCTGTGGTGTAATAAAAAGAGCCCCAGAGTTGGAGTTAGAAGTATTGAGTCTGCCGCATCCCAGCTGTGCTACCTTGAACGGGTCTCAGTGTCTCCAGGTGTTTCTTCCTGAACCATTGATCTTCAAGAGTTGGCTAACTCTCTAAAATGGCTGCTGGAAGGACCAAATAAGAATTATATGAAATCACTTTGTAAACTGTTAAACGCTGTGTAAATGTAAGGAGTCTTAATTCTAAGCCTGGAAAGCATGCACTGAGTTTCTCTTATAAGAGATCAGGCTTTGGGGTCAGAGATCTTTGATTCCCCTTTCCAGACCTACAGGCTAACTCCAGACAAGTAACATAATCTCTCTAAACTTTGGTTTCCTTATCTGTAAGACTGGATTAGTTAATAGTACCTATCTCTTGGTGTCATAGTAAAGAATTAAATAAGATAATGCATGTAAATACTTAGCCCTATCCCTGGAAATACTAAGTACAAAATAAATGTTTATTGCTGTTGTGTGCAATGAAAATCTTTTCTTGGGCTCATCCACACAAGTTAGACATTCTCTTCTCATAAGATCATGAGAGCTCACTCATGAAATTACTGAAAATTGTATTCTTTTTAAACTGAAAAGTGAATGGCCAATGAACACACATACAGACCATATCCAAAGATCACTTATTCAACAAATAGCTGCCATTTTTGAGCCTATATATCAGGTGTCAGGACTGTGCTAGACATTTGACAAACATTAACTAATTTAGTCTTCACAACAAGCCTACCAGGGGGTTATTATTGCCAATTTTTAGAAAAGAAAGCTAGCCTCAGGAAGGTTACAGAATTTGCCTACAGTCACACAGCAAGTCAGAGATAAAGCCAAAACTTCAATTTAAGTATTCTGTCTGACTGCTAGTCCCATAATAGTCTTTCCTTTTTCTTTCATCTTCTTGTCTTTCATTTTATTTTCCATCCTTTCTTCCTTTTCTTTCATTGTTTGAAGCTTTAATATAACAGTAATCTAAATGCAAATAGTTTATACTTTATACTGATTAATAAAAGCAACATCAGCTTGTCCTGAATCATTTGTGCTGTTGGTATATGAACCACTGAACAAAATAAAGATGGAGTAGGTACAAACATGGGCTGTGCTACTCTAACTGCTCCTTCCTCCAGTGGGGACTTTCTTCCTCCTGTTATAGATACTCATGAGTGAGGTGCTTGTGTGGGACAGGGCGAGGAGTTGGCTTTCCTGTGATTCACCATCTTCTTCATATTTAGGCCAATCTAGTCTTGGTTCAGTCACTACTGGTTCCACATATTGGGGAACAGAAACTTTGAGAATTTACAACCATTCATCATTCAAGCATCAATCAAATACTTATTGAACACCACTTTTGACAAACGGGTTGTATTAAGTACTAAGGATAAAATGAAGCAGACTATTTTCAGGCAAGATGGCAGAGTAGGACCTGACTTCTCACATGGTGCATTATTTGGATTGGGATCTAGACTTTCCTCTGATTGAATTTCTTTTAATGAAGAAGACATATAATGAAAAATAAGTATTATGAGGGAAATCAGATCTCTTTAGTGATGCTAATGTGGTAAACTCTGCTGTGGATGTTTACAAAACCTTTATTCTAATAATATCTTCATGCTTTGAGAGAAAAAAACACCACAGTTTTTGCACAGCTGAAACAACTTCAGGCAGATACGGAACCAATTGTGGAAATGTTTGAAGATCAAAACACTACAAGGTAAATGCAGTCGACCATAGATGGTTGGATGCTGTTTGACCACCAAGCTGACCAACAGGGTTTTAAGCAGAAACATTTAGACAGGATCTCAGGTATGCAAAATTCCAATTGAATGTGGCAATTATTCAGGAGCAGCAGGGTATCTTTATATTTTTAGAGAGTTTGATTCAGTAATGGATAGAAGCGCTTCGGGTTCAGTCTGAGGAAAACGGGCCTCTGAAATCCTCATGAAGGCACAGAAGGCCTTACATATTGAAAAGAAACCACAGATAAAAAATTCTGTCATTCCTCTACTCTTGTCTCATCAGCAGTGAACACGGCTCATTCACTGGTCTCCTATTCTCTTCAATCAGCCCAAAAGCAGTTAATAACATTATTAATCTTTTCTTTTACCAGCCACAGTATCTTAAAGCAGTTCAGACCATGTGTGCACATATTCTCCACTATTTGACTACAGCAGTCATAACAAAGATGTTGGAAAATGCAAGTAGGTGCTAAAAGACCTAGTCAGAGTTATTTAATAAGAGTCTTTCACACATAAAGACCCAATTTCAGTTTGTTAAATGAATTTGATAGGGCCAGGGAGATGTGAGTAGGTGTTTGTGGATGACTTCTTCTTGGTGGCTGGTCTTGAGAATTTCCTTGAAAATGCTGTTCCCTTCATATTTGAGAACTTTGGTTGCGTCCAGCAGTGTATCGGCATTAAATAAGCTGGCAGAGAAACTTAACATGATCCCAGAAGAAGCTGAAAGGTACATTCTGAATTTATTAGAAATGCAAAATTGATTCTAAAATAGGCCCTGTGGTGATGGGCAGTCTTACCTCATCCACAAGTAATCAAGAAGAACAAAGTCTCTCATTTACAAACCAGATATGGACCATAAATATAGAGAAAAAGCATAATGATAGGTCAGATGTTCTCACTTGGGTGACTAAGGACTCTGGTTCTGCAATGCACTGAATGTATCACCCCAAAATCGTATGTTAAAACCCTAATCCCAGTGTGATGGTGTTTGGAAGTGGGACCTTTGGGTGGTGATTAGGTCTTGAGGGTGTGGCCCTCATGGGGAGTGCCCTTATAAGAAGAGGCTGGAGAGTTAGCTCACTCTTTCCACCATGTGAGGATACAAAAATAAGTCAGCCATCCGCAGTCCAGAAGGCGGCCCTCACCAGAACCTGACCATCCTTGCACCATGATCTCGGATTTCCAGCCTCCAGAGCAGTGAGAAATCTCTGTTGTGTATAAGCCACCTAGTCTACAGCACTTTGTTATAACAGCTCAAACTGACTGACAGGCCCATACTGAAGAATTATAAAAGAAATATTTAGAAATTCAACATCATAAACCATTATAAAAAGTATGATATACATTTTAGAAGTAACTAAAATATTGTTTAGAAATTTGGGGACTGAGGAATGAATCGGACCTGAGTCCTATCCTCAAATCATCTATGACCTAATAGAGAAGATAAAACACATAAATAACTATAATGCAAGATGGAAATTAAAAATAACATAAAAGATGATAGAGTTCAGTTCTATAGGATTTCAGGAGATGAGAAATTCCTTAAAGTTGGAGGAAATCAATGGAAGATTTATGAAGGAAGGGACATTTGATCTGGGCAGTGAAGGATGGTAGGATATGATATAAGGAGAAGGGAGGAAAGAGAAAAGGAAAGCAAAGGTACAGGGGAGCCATGGCTTCTATAGAGCAAACTAGCTCTTCAGCTCCATTGGAAGGCATGTGAAGAACATTAACCCAGCATTAGTGCAAGAAGTTAAGCAGAATCAAATCACAAAGGACCTGAAGCCTGGTCACAACATGGCACGAAGCAGCCCTGCTCCAGCTCCCCTTTTAGGGTTCCTCTGTTTCTGACAGGATTCTTTCCACAAAGTTCCCATCGATGGCTCCCCACTCAATGCCATGGCCTTATTTAAATCAGGCCTGACACCCAACACCTCTCTCCTTTCTTCCCCAAGATTTCCCTTCTAGCCTTGACAGGATGCAGGGCCACAGAGCAGCCTGAGCACCAAGTTCCCACTTTCGCAGATCTCACCGAGAGACTTGTGGTGTGGCAGCTCGCCAGGCCCTGATCACTCAGCCAGGGGAGCCTGCCTTGGGGGAGCTAATCTGACGTGCAGAGTGAGCCGCGAGGCTCCCTCTCCATAAGGCGCTGCCGGGGCGTCAGCGCTAAATTGCACCTGACATTTAATTCCAGCTTTGGGCAGTTCCGTGTGAAACTTGACTTGAGTGAGAGAGTGATCAGACCGCAGATCTTCATGAGCTTTGACACAATCAATTTTCTCCAGCGGGTTGGGTGATCATTAGCTGACTTACAGAAAGGCCTGGGTCACGCATGGCTTTCTGCAGGCCTCGGAAATGCACGCCGGGAGGAAATGATGAAAAATTGCTGCCGGCAAGTGACTGCCCCCTTCCCTGCAGAACATAACCAACAAGAGTCTATGACGAGCAGACCCACCTTCAATCTCATCAGCTCAGAAATCTGGATCTTTGAGAGGGTAACGGAGATCATCCAGCTGATTTAGGAAAAGGGAATGACGTGGGATGAGACTGCTCACTCGCGATGTCCTTTACAACCATGCCTTATTATCCCAAAATCCTTAATTTACTTGCTCCATCTTTACTTATCTAGAACTGTCTAGAGATGGGACGAAAAATAAGGTGCTTGATTAGTGTGGGTCCATATAACTTTCTGTGAGGTTTTGGTCATTGAATCAACAAGCACTTACTGGGTTCTTAAAAACACTGCGAAGGCAAAACAGGGTTTCAAGCCACTAACTCTTTATATGGAGAACTTCTCTGCAACAAGACACTACAGATAACTCCTGCATTATATGATTCATAAAATACAAAAGGCTTGTTTTTCCCAAAACATGAACCGAGCTATCAGAAACCAATGTCAACAGTTGCTCCCAGTGCTGTGCCCAGTGGTCAACTGAGTACTTGCCACACGGTCAGCTCTCATTAAAAAAATCTTTGAATGAATAATTCAGGTGTGATATTCCTGATACTGGAGTATTTCCTGTGGTAAAAGTGTTGCTAGAAGTGTTTCTAGAAAGCTCCCATTAAAAAAACGCAAATGCTTGCTTATTTGCACACCTGTATATGTTAGTACAGCATAGCATATATTCAGTAAGTATCTCCTGAGTGACTAAAACTTGCTTATTCAGTCATTTTGGCATGTGAAGTGACAGGCAAATGTTAAGGTGAAGGAGCAGTCTCTGGAGACATAGGTACAATCTGCAGGAAGCCGAGAGTCACCTGGCGGCAGTGTTCTCAGGGAGTATGTACGCTTTCTTCCCTTCCCCGGGTGACTGGGGGCTTTATAATCAAACAGGTAGCCCCTACCCACTGCCCATGACTTGAAAGACTGTTACTTAGCGTTCCCTAAGCGTGTCTCCGTTCTTTCCAACCTAAACCCACAGGTCCTTCTGCATCTTCATGAGGAGCACAGTTTTCAGTGCTTTGAGGGAAGATCTGTGGGGCCTGAACTAAATGGGCTTTGAATTACCTCCTCAAGGAAAGCTGGCACCTCCTAAAGCAGACTAAATCTGCCAGAAACTGGCAGATGGTACACGACAGGCCAGGCTCAGCTCTACCAGGCACTCGGGATTCAAGAGGGTCTGGAACATACCAGGCATTTAGTAGATATTCAATAAAGTTTGCTGAGGGAATTAATTTCATTTCATTAGGTATTTTAAAATATATTTTATTACTTGTAGAACAGATGTTCTCATATTATATGTCTTAAAGCCCATGCCAGAAGGGAAAGAGCTTTAGGTCTGAAATTAAAACACATAGGTTTCAATCCTGGCTCTGCCTATCTTGGATGTGTCCTTAACTTCTCTGGCCTCAGTTTCCTCAGCCATAAAGTGGGTATGATAGCTTTTCTGCCTTCCTTGAAGAGTTTGTATAGGGATTAAACAAGACAATAAATATAAAAGCTCTGAGGAAAACTGTAATTTGCTGGATACATAAAATGTAAGCTTTCATTAATATATAAATTGTATAGTTTAACAGTACCAATTGTATTTGAAGTTTAAATGGTATTGTTACAAATACTGCTGAAACACCCCAATTGGTATAAAAGCGCGCTGCTTAAAGTTAAGGGACACAGGAGTAATTCAGACAGGATTCTGACCTCAGCTGTCCTGTCCTCAGTGTGACCTTAAAAACTCACTTATTCTTCAGGCTCTAATTCCTCCATCTCTTAACACTGATAATACCTGTCCTGTTTATCTCATAGACATTAGTGCGAGTCAGTTCAGATGGTACATAGGAATACACTTTGAAAAGCATTAAGGACAATAAAAATGTAAGGTATATTTGTGTTTTTCTTTTAAAACAAGTTGAACCCTCCATTGATATAGTCCAAAGCAAAAAACCACATTTCCTCCATTGATGTAAGAGTCTCCTCCGAATATGGATTCTGGCTCAGGGACTGTCTGCCTCTGAACACAGCTCTCCTGTTCATTTAGAAAGGCTAGGAAACATGCTCAACAATATGGGAAAACTTCAGCTATAGGGATTAGCCAGGATTTATTCAAAATACTCAAAGCAGTGGAAGTAAATAAAGTCATAGCCCAGGCTTCCATGATCATTCTCAGGCAACCACCCAACCACAAGGTATCCTTTTGAAAGGAACAAACTCACCAGCCATGGGCCACTGTATCCATGAGGGCAATAACACCAGCAACTGCAACAAACCCCCAACTCCCAGTGGCTTGACACAATTAAGGCTTATTTCTTACTTATATTACAGTCCAGTATAGGTTGGGTGACTCTCTAAGCATAGGTGGAAACACATGGTGATGCCATTCTTCATTAAGAAGTATGTGATGGGATGAGGTGGGATGAGTTAAGATACAATGGGCAGAGATGAGATAGGCTGGGTAGCCTGACTCCTTACAAATATCTGTGTACCACCCAGCACCTGTATAATAAATAAGCAATATGTGTCTGTTGATTTAACACAACAAAAGAATGACAGGAGAGAGTGACTATCCAAGGAAGATGTCTCCTTCACCAAACATAGGCTTAAGTTGTGTGGCTCTTAGCAGACTAGGACTGTGAAAGAATCGGTGAGGCTTAAGGATGGGATGAGGGGGAGCAGTGATCCCCCTCTTTCCTTGTGGCATTGAGTTGGCTCCACAATATCTAAGCAGGTACAAACTACTTTCTTCACGCCACTCCTAAATTTCCATTCTTTTTCTTCCCTCTCTCTTTCTGCTTTCCTCTTTAGCTCCAGTTTTCTCCTTCCTATCCCCTCCTTGCTTTTCTTTTCTTCTCCTAGTACCAAGTGGCATGAGGATTGGAGAAGACGTGGTCAAGATTTGCCATGTGGTTAATGTTAGACAAACGGGCAAAACTGAAAGTGTGGTCAGTCATTAAAGAGAGGAACTACAATAGACTCAAAAGACTGTGGAATTCACAAACAAGTAGTACAAGTAGCAATTTCCTGCCCAAAAATTATGATTTAAACCCTACCCATTCGTATTATTTCCTGTAGATATTGATATTTTGTGTAAGATTCTGTGCTAAAAGGTTTGGAAGAGTGATGTAGACCAGTCCTCTTTTTCATGGACGTGAAAAAAATGAGCCATAGAAGAGAAAGTGGCTTAGCTAAGGTCATACAGTAAGTGAGTTAAGTGGCCAAGATGGTCTGAAACTGCACTGCCTAATGTGGTAGCCACTAGCCACATGTCGTATTGAGCACTTGAAACGTGATTAGTCCAAATTGAGATGTGCCATAGTGTAAAATACACACTGAGTTTCAAAGACTTAGTATAAGAAGAACATAAAATATCTCAATCATTTTTGTTCTGATTATGTGCTGAAATGATATATTTTTATTATATTGGGTTAAGTAAAGTATATTATTAAAATTAACTTAGTCTGTTCATTCAATTTTTTAATGTAGCTACTAGAAAATTTTAAAATACATTTGTTCCTCAAAATACATTTCTATTGTTCAGTGCTGAACTAGAATACAAGCCCTTTAACCCTACAAAAGTTCTTTTCCATGCCACAATACTATTTTCCTTTGCTTAGTTCATTTGTCCATTTATTCATTTGCTTGATTATTTTCTTGAGCACCAATCACAGCCCAGTCAGGACCTCATCACTTTTGTCAACCTTAAATCAAAGGAAATGTAAGTAAAAGATCTAATTATTCTGCTTTGCTCCAAATATGAAAATGCTCTTCTGCGCAGAGACAATTATTTTTTTGCATCCCTTATGTCACTCTAGTTTTGCCTAGCTAAGATGAGTGGCCTTAGAACATAAACTCCATGTTTTAATCTGCCCCCGCACCCAGGATTCTGCCAGGCCCAGTGCCTACTAACTCAATGAAAACCCCTGTGCAGGATAGGACCCAGCAAATGCCAAGGCTGTCCAACTGTCCTCACAAAGCCCTGGTCTTGTGGTCTGGGGAATTTGTTGTTACTGAAACAGAAAAACAATTGCTAGTCCAACGACTCAGTCTTCTCTCTAGTCGTAATCAGCTTTTTATATCATCTTTTATCAAGTGCCTCTTTAATAGGAATTAAAATAGGAAAGAACCCATGGGGTTGGAATCAATGCCTTTTATTCCACTGTGAACTCTGAGGGAAATCTAAAGGGAAAATTTCCCTAGAAGGAAGGGAAGGAGAAAAGTGGGAGAGAACGTGACCTTCTGCTGCTGTTGACTTGCCTTGTGTCCCTTTTCTTAGCTTCTTGCTCTTTTTTATTCTGGCCTCATCTTCCCATCCTATTTTGTTCTGAATGCTTGTCATTATAGGTTGTGAGATAGAAAGGCAGCCAAAAATCAGAAGCTATCTAGTGTGCAAACTCAAACCACTTGCCTGCATTAGCCAATAGGACAGAGTCTCTCAATCAGACGGAATCTGATTGACCTACTCAATGCAAAAGGCCCAATGCTGTGCAGGGAAGAAATTGACCCCATACAGCCAGCCCTGCAACGTCACTGCCCTGTGACATATTCAAAAGTGTTCCAACCAGCCCTGCCTTCAAAGAAAGTGAAAAGGCCACCTTGTTAAGAGATTACCTCTGTACACAGAGTCCTTGGAACTCAAGCCCAGTCAGAGATACCTAATCAGTATTTAGCCTTTTTACTTTTATTAATTTCTATCACATTGATCCTTGCTGTAATCCCTTAATAGAAGCTTCTGTATGGTAAGGTCATGGATTAAAGGTTTAGTTGCCACCAAGGGGTATCAATGTCATTAGTAAACTCTGCCCTTCTGAGTTTCTTGTAGGTGTCTTTTGAATATCCCTGTCAATTGCTGTTGACTGCCCATTTTACTTCTGCAATAATTTCAAATGGAAGTATTTTTCTTAAGATGTATGTTCTGAAGCTTGCAAAGGAAGTCAGGGTGTGTTGCTTGAGTAGGCATTTTCCCCTCCTTCAAGATTCATTCAGTGAAAACACAAATGTTGTTCACTTAGCAACCACTGCTGCCCTTGACCCAAGAAATGAGGAACAGAGGTAATTCTGGAGAAAGAAAGAGAACTAGTCCCAACTCAGCTTTTACTATTCATCAGAAATATTCTAGAGTCTATGGACAAACCTAAATCCTGCCCCAAAAAGCAGCAGAACAGATCTTTCCCAAATTGTCACCAAAGCTAGACCATGAAAACAACAGCTGTCACCTGGGTCCCTACCCCCCCAGCTTCTGCATGCCATCTTAGGTGATCATCAGCCACCACATTTTGGCCCACACTCCAAGAGCCCCAGCACATTCTCCTAGACATTCTGTCACATCACTCCCAAGTGCATCTGTTCAGGGGCATTAATGTCTCCTGTTAGCTCAAATCACTTTATCCCTCCTTTACTTGAATAAAAACAAGGAAGGAGGTAGGAGGGGTTGGAGGGAGAGAGGATGGGTTTGTAGCAGGAAGCAGATGTTATGTTAGGTTGTGACTGGCTCAAGGAAGGAGTAGGAAGGAAAAAGGAAGGATTGGTAATGAACCCCAGCAAGCCAATTTGCTGAATTATCAGACGAAGTCAGGAGTAATCTTGATTTCACAAAAAGTATAAAGCAAAGAGTATAAAACCACCTTTTAGGACACTATTGGGAATTCAACTCTCTTGTCCCCAATACATTTTCTTTCACCGCATAACAAGTTACTCTAAAACTTAGATGCTTAAAACAACAAACATTTATTATTTCACAGTTTCTTTGGGTCAGAAATCCAGGCTTGCCTTAGATGGGTACGTCTGGCTCAGATTCTCTTATGAGGTTGCAGTCATAGGCCAGATGTGGTCTCATGTGAAATCTTGGCTGTGGGAAATCCACTTCCAAACTCATTCATGTGATTGTTGGCAGGGCACAATCCCTCACACCAAGGATTCTACTAGGCCCAGTGTCTGCTAACTCAATGAGAACCCCTGTATAAGATAGGACCCAGCAAATACTGAGGTTGCTCACTTGGGCTCAGGAAGACCTGGCCTCGTGGTTTGGGGAGTTTGTTGTTACTTAAGCAGAAAAGCAATTACTAGTCCAACTACTTAGTCTTCTCACCAGTCCCAGCCTGCTTTTCATATGGTCTTTATATTGAGGTCTGTCCACAGGATGCCTCATAACATGGCAGCTGGCTTTCTCCAGAGTGAGCAATCTGAAAGGCAGCAAAAGAGTATTCCCAAAATAGAAGACAGTCTTTTCATAACCTAATCTTAGAAGTTTATAAAAGAAGGATGTAACTTACAAGTTGTATTCCAACACTTCTGCCATATTCCATTCAGTAGTAGATCAGTTAGTCCAGGCTACATTCAAGAAGAAAGGATTACACAAAGGGATGAATACTAGGGATCATTAAGATCATCTTGGAGGCTGCTTATCACATTCTCTATCATTGATTCATTTTAATGTAAAGATTTTGGTTTTTATGTGAATTTACAGAATGTGTTTCTTAAGTTTTATAGATCAATTAGGAGTAAGGTATAAAAAAATAAAATACTACTATATGATGAGTTAGCCAAAAACAATTTGACTGAAAGCAATTTTGTTGAAATAGAGTGGTTCAACAATGTTTTGGTCAAAATATATCCTAGTCATTGGAGAAATAGAATTATAAAAGAAAATAAAAGTAGAACCTCCCCAAATCCTGAAAGGCAGATGAAAATTCCTGAATACTCATAAGGAGTTACAAAAAACTTTCCATGATATACCAAAATAAATCATATCTTGAACCTAGAGACAGGCTATTTATATTCCAAAAAGTTATCATATTGGTCAGCTTGCATCATAAGAAATTGCATTTGGCCAAATTGCCATCAGCCGAATCACCCTATCCCATTAAAAAAAATGTAACTCATTTTGGAGCAAGCTTGTTGCCAGCATTTCATATCAAGATTTCCAGGGTAGGTGACTAGTGCTGGAAAGCTGAGAGATGGTGCCAAGTAACTAATTACCCCACAACTTAGTGGTTTAAAACAACAATAATTATTTATCATCTCTCAAGGTTTCTGTGGGTCAAGAATTCAGGAAGGACTCAGCTCTAAGTTCTTGTTTTGCAGTTCTTGCAGTTGCAGTTAGACGTCACCTGGGGCAGCAGTCATCTGAAGGTTTTCCTGGGGCTGGAGCTACTTCCTAAGTGTCTTAATCACATGGTCACCAAGGTGGTTTAGCTGTTGATGGGAACCTCAGTTTCTCTCTACATGAGTATATCCATGGACCTGCTTGAGTGTATCATGGTATGGCAGCTAGCTTCTCCCAGAGTGACAGATCTAAGACACCAATGTGGAAGCTGCAATGCCTTTTATGATCTAGCCTCAGGAGTAATGTACTTTCATTTCCACCATATTCTATTGGTCACACAGAGACAACTCTGATTCAATGTGGGAAGACACTATGCAAGAGTGTGAATTCCAGGAGGTGTGGATCATTGAAAGCTATCTTGAAGGCTAGCTACCAAATAAACAAAGAAGATGGGCCACATCCAGCCAGTTTTCTACAGATCTTTCTCTCTAGGACCCTCTGTCTCCTTACAGAGATAAATACTGCCTCCTCCTTGGTTTCCATGGAGGTGAGTCAGGTGAGTTTAGGCCTTTAGACTGCATCCAAGATGGGAACTGAAGTACAGTTTATGGGAAGAGCCAGCCTTATACATAAGACCTGCCTCATGGAATATCAGAGACATCAAGGAAGGCTCCTACCAGTAAAATACCAGTCCCACTGTTTGGTGAATAGAGCTTAAATTCCTTTAGAAACAGGCAAAATGCTGTTATATATTTAGAGGAAAATCTTAAAATGAATACACCCCAGGGAGAGGTAACACACTGGTCTAAATTTGCATCAAGGTGTGAATGATTGGTGGCAGATCTTTTCCTGAGAAGAAACTTTCATAGAGGTTGGGCAACAAATATAAAATGGAAAGACTCTACAAAAAAATATGGGAGAGGCTTCCAGGGAAGTGGAAGTCAAATCACTGACATCACTATTTTTCCAGGACCCACATTTATCCCACAGCAATTCAAAGACAGAATTACAGAAAGTAAGATATAGTAGCCAAAGAATAGTAATGGGTCCTAAAATAGAGTACAGTTAGAACTAGTAATTGAAAGAAATGTAATTTTTTAGGAACTTTAAGTTATTTTTTTTCCTTTTGATGAATGGCCTCTCCACTCTTGCTGCTCTGCTGTGTTAGACCTTTAATGGCTCTTACATAGGCGTTGTCAATAGGAGAAGGACAGAGATAGAGGAGATGGCATGGAGTTCTGTGGAGATGTAGTCATAAAACCACACTTGGACTAGAACTAAATTACTGCTGCCACGTTTCTGCTAGTCCTCTACACCACCTGGAATTGTCCCAAATGGGCAGAAAAAAGTATACCAATCTTGGCCTGTATTCGCACAAATTATTAAGAGCTGGCTGTGTAAAGAGTGTTTTCAGGTCAAATCCCATGACAAAGAGCTTCAGGAGCATGGGGGAGTATTAATGCTTCCAAGGTCCTGCAATTTGGCTGCACCAAATATTGCTCAAGATCACTCCCAAATATATGAAAAACATTCCAAGGAAATAGTCCCTATTTGAATTAATTATGATTTAAGATACATAGCTTACAGACTGTAATTTTCAAAAAAATATTGTAATACCTAATTCCTTTGCCATGTCTCCCTTTTTCCTGCCAGAACCAACTACGCTACCACATTCTCTCTTTCTGCTAGAAAAAACTGCTTCCATCTCTTTTCTCCTTGTTAGCCGCAGCCACAAAATATCATTTTTGTCGTTACCAGTGAGTGCTCTCATGTACTGTCTTGCCCACATGCTACACTATGCAACTAAATGCTTCATATTTTGGTTTTAGAGGAAAATCCGTTGGTACAATTAGAAATTCTACACATACTCCCCCCACACACAAAATTAGAAAATTTCCTAATGGGAGTACAGTCCTAGATAAGAGTATTTTCCTCAGTGGAGCCCTTCAACAAAGGAGACACTACTTGTGAAATATTTGTCTCTGGCAAGAGACTGTGGAAGGCAGAACTCGATGTGGGAACGAAAGAAGTTTAAATGGTGTCCCTTTGCCTTCTTCCTTCAACCAGACTTTAAAGGACTATGTCTGTCTTATTCACTGTTGTATCTTGGTAAGTAATGAAGTGCCTAAGATATGGTAAATACTCCATAAATATTTGTGACATGAATAAACATGGATAAATAATAAATGATTCAATGAGTCAATGAGATGTATTATGACTCTTCCCCTTAACTGTGACCTGCTACACCACAAATTCTATGGAAAACCTATTTTTCCAAACCCCTAATCCAGCTCTATATTCGAGATTCATCTGGATTCCCAGCACTCTTTCCCATATCCTTACTAGCTGGCCCTTATTTCCAGACACGTGGACACCTCCCTTGTCCGTTCCCAACCTCCTTCTAGTCCCTACTGATCCCCACAGATAAGACAGACACTTTTCTATCTCTAAGTGCAGAGCAAAATTAAAACATGTCCAAGGAAACTAGATACCAGAAAAAAATAACTACTGCCTTACTATGCCCCCACTCAAACCCTGATTTCAATCATTCATGCATTCATATTGTGGTTCATTCATCCTTTCAACAAATATTATATGTCAATTATACCTCAATTTTAAAAAATAAAAATTAATTAATTAATTAAATTGAAAAATTGAGTGACTTCTCAGTGCTGTTATCTGTATCAATACAAAGATATGTCCACTACAGGACCTCCAGGAGTTGCAGGTAAGGAGTCAAAATCTGGCAAAAATGAATTTATTCCTAGTGCTGAAATGCCAAGTTACTCCTAGGGCTGAATCCCATTTTAGCATGATGATTATAGGGAAACCAGCATTACTGAGTCTCTATTATGTGCCAGGCACTGTACTGGACACTTTCCATACGTCATAAATAATCATTACTACGGAGCATGAATGATGTCCTTGGATATTGTTTGATTACATTGGGTCTGCATGTCCAAGAGAGTCCTCCAGCTTCCCACACTTCCAGAGTCTCCTGGCTGTTGTGAAGCCAATAACTGAGTCACTGCTAATAGAAGCAACTATAACTATCAAGTCACAGATCTTGCTGTGTTTGCAGAATTGTGATCCCAGGAGAGTAAACATTGGTTTGGGGTATTATTAAATGTTATAAGATTAGACCTGCATTACTCCCAAGCTTTACAAGAAATCTGACTTCCAGTTAGTCATGGAATGACTGAGTATCTGAGAATTAACATTGATAAAATCAAATATACATTCACTGAGATAAGTCTTTGACTTCATTAAACTTTGACCAAATGAGTGTATCTGTATCTCTTTTTCTTTTCTCATCTGAGCCTCTGTCTTCCTTCTCCTCCTTGTTCTAATCCCCATCTGCCCATCTCCAAACGTGAGTGGTTGTTTTCATGATCCCTGGATTTGGGCACATTGAACATAGCTCACCATCCAAAACGCTTCTAGGTTTGGAGACCTTCTTCTGAGGATCAGCAAAGTCGAAGTGGTTTGCCAGGTGTGTGTGTGCTCAGCGTGTGCCAAAGTAATGCACCAAATCACTCAGGAAAGGATATAAGATTTTCCAATGTCCAGATGAGCCAATGAAATCTGTTTTAAATTCCTGAGATATAAACTGACTATATTTTGTGAAAAGATTCTCTGTTATAAGCGAAACCTGGCAGAAAGGGGAGCAACCTGAGGGGACTTTCTCCTCTCTGACTTGAAACCCCTGGGGAAATGAGATTTCACCTTTGAGCAGGTCTGGTTGCCAGTGAATTCAGTATGATTGGACTTCACATTTTAGATTCCATGAAATTTCCTTTAAAAAAAACTCTTGAAACTTGACCTTTTATGGCCATAAAATTCCACACCATTTAGCACATTTACCAGCACCTGAAATGATGAGTGAACATCTTGATTCAGTTTAGTATAATAAAAATCTGATAAAATGGAACCCTTAGGGGCATCTCTGAGGTTTTATAATTAGCTTGAGCTGTCATCAATACATTATCTCTGTTGTCTTCCTGATTAATTATTATTCTTACAGCCAAATCCACTGTGGGTAAAATGATGAAAACAGAAGTGTCTACCAAGTATTCCTTTTGGATAGATGAACAGAATCAAAAAGGACACATAAAGTCTGAATACTAAATGGAAGAGGCAGAAATGGTTTCACTTTAAACTGCAACCCTTCTACACCGGTACTATTTCACAAAACCTCCTATTTCCCACCATCCTCCCTTCCAATAGCACAAAAAGTTGAAAAAAGGAAATAAGGATAAAAGAGTGATATGTCAGAAGTTTGCATAATTATACAGATTTTTTACACTAAATAAAATCATAATTTCCCCATTGTTTTAGAGTTTCAAAATATTCTTGTCTTGTTTTTATCCCAACCAAGCCCCGATATACAAATACTTACAAAATCATAAATCAGGTCTATTATAGGGGATTGAAGAACTGAGAAAATTCTCCAGATAACTCAGTGTAGATTATTATCATCAATAATATGTTCTAGCTCCTAAACTCCTCTTCTACTAAAGAAAATATTCCATTTGGATGATAAGATGAGCCACACAACCCCAATCACGTTCTACTTCTTTGTGCCTGGGCAGATCACAAATACTGGAACTTCCTTCCTTCCTTTCTTCATATGCGTATAAAACACTGTAAGAAAATTCATCCAAAAATTAGTAACAATTAACAATGGATAGTGGGATAAAGAGTTCTTTGTGTTTAATATTTTCAATTTTTTTCACTAGAATAATGTATCAGTTTTCAATTAGGAGGGGAGGGTGAAAAAGACAAAAAAGAGAATAGACACACACAAAAAAACATGAAATTTAAGGAAAGATTCTAGACCCCAGAATTCCCATTTAAATTGGGTTTTCTCCACTGGAGGTGTGAGACTCAATTCCCTGGGGTTCATCTACAGTGCTTTGCCTTCACACATGATGAAGGACTCCCAAGTCTTTATATTCACAGCCCTGAGCTCTTTTCACCACCTTTCACCAATCAGCCCTCTTCTGTGTGCTCACTGCATGGACTCTGCCTCTGGATTGCTTCTGGACCCACATATTTCCTCAGTGAGGGTGAATGTCAAGAATCTAGACATCTCCTCTTCACTTTAGAACAACTAGAATCTCCTCTTCGCCTCTACCAATGTATGCAACAAGGCCCTGAGTACAAGACCTTGGTTATTTGCATTTATTCAACTCCTACTAATTGGGTAATACTAGTTTAGAAGGCTTGGCAATTTCCAGTCTGGCAACAAGGTATTCCAGCTCCGTCTCTTGAAAGCATAAAGGGAATAGGATACAGAATTCTTCATTCCCTGTCTTCAAGTGCTGGGAAGCCTCTCAGAGTTAAACACCTGCCACATTCCGCCTCTAACGTAGACACATGTAGTGGAAGGTAAAATGATAGTAATGAGAGTTTGTTTTTGAGCACGTGAAAAGTTTTAAATGCTTTGAGATCTTCCAGGATGGAAATATGCAGCTATTAATAGCCCCTAATTAAAAGAGAGAGGCTTTGTTGGATTTGAAACTTAAACATTCTTCTTAATGGCTATACCTACCAAATGAGGTGGAGAGAAAGAGAGTGATAGAAACAGATTCAGCAAAGCATTGGATTTCAAAAAGACCTGTTCAGTTGACTAAAGTTTTTGACTTTATAATCAACTTGCTTCAATGTTGCCTAGACATACCTATTCTGGGAAGTGGGAATTAACTTTCTCTGAGGTTGGTTAAGTTCCCTTAGGATTTGAAGAAGTGATGTGGGTGACACAGCAGTGTGGCTACAAGGGGGCCAACCAGTAAATAATACTTATAGGGAGAACCCTTGGAAGTAAAATTATCTTCCCTTTGTTTGCATCCATGTGTGGCATCACAGAATGAATAAGAATAGGAGAGACAGCCTCTCCATAATGCCTTCAACCTTTTGTCTGATGTACCTAATATGCTTTTCAAAATATCTCAGAATACTGACAGATCTTAGAAATTACTTACTATAGGACATTAATCAATAAGCCTATGAAAACCAAAACTAAATTTTAATTTAGATGCCATAAAAGGTGTATCTTGGTCTGGCTCAAGAATTCTGGTCATTAGGATTAAAGACTGGCTGGTTATACTGTACTGTGAGAAAATTCCCAATAAAATGTAGAATGCTATCTTTGGTGTGAACCAAATAAAACGTTTAGGTTTCATTAAACATCAGAAATAAATCTCTAATTCAGAATAGTAGCATCAAATGTTATATTATAAAAAACATAAATGCTACCTAAAACCAACCTTCAAGTTACCTGGAGGACTTTCAAGACAATACTACAAGAATCATGGATCTAAGGGAGGGCATACAAAATAAAAAACCTAGAAAACAGAAATCTATGCTAGACCTCACCTTGTTTATGACTTCACGTGAGTCACCACACCTCACTCAGATTGTCTCTACATGAGCACTGAGGTTTAAGTGTTTTATATATTAAGTATGAGTATTCTACCTCTAATGGGTGACTCAGAAAAAAAAATGGCACTCTAGTCCCAAGTCACACATTTTGATTATGTGGACATCCATTCCCACATTTGAAGGGAATGACACAACTCAATACCTGGAAAGGTGTAAAATTAGCTGTTTTATGATTGTTCAGGATTGGAGTAAATATCAACCTCTTATTTTTTTGACGAAAAAAGTTTTATCATAAGATTAAACCCTGCAATTTTGCCTTAAAAAAATCTCTTTCTGGGGCTGGCCCGGTGGCACAGCGGTTAAGTTCGCATGCCCCGCTTCGGCAGCCCAGGGTTCGCAGGTTTGAATCCCGGGTGCGGACCTATGCACCGCTTACCAGGCGATGCTGTGGCAGGTGTCCCACATATAAAATAGAGCAAGATGGGCACAGACGTTAGCTGAGGGCTAATCTTCCTCCCCAAAAGAATAAATAAATGAAAATCTCTTTCTAATGGTTCCAGCTTCAAGTGTTTATTAGATCATAAAGACATGTGTCAATCGAAATAACTACCCTTTCTGCATTAAAGAATCTCAGGAAAGAAGACCTCTCTGGAAATTGTGAAATTTGCAGAGGACAAGGCACCCATTTCTTCAAGTATTATTTGAGCTTTAGAATTTAATGCATAGAATTTGTCCCCAGATATTTTTTCAGTTGAAAGCCAAGTCTCCATGGTGAAAAGAGAGCAGCCAGCAGTAAGAGCAATGAGGGTTAATTCTGACTCCGGATGGATTTCTGGTCTACACTGATAGGTTGCCTTCAACATTGCTCAGATTCCTGTGTAAATTATGTAGACTTCCACTAGATGGATGTAAACCACATTTAGGTGGAAATTAAATCATTAATAGAAAGCTCCCAGCAAAACACTAACTGGATAACCTTGTATTTCTGATGCCCCAGGCAGGAGGACATCTGAAAGGATTGTACCATAAGGAGCGTTCCTAATTATTAGCACACAGCATTCTAGAAAACACTTGTTCAGGCAAATATGTATAAAACCCTCCCACTCCTGTAGAAAATAACATTTGAACTAACATAACAGTTCTGCATCGAAGGAAAGACACCTCTCAGTATTTCTGAATATGTGTAAATCAGTACAGCAGCTAATAGGAAAATAAATAACTGAAGCAGGGAAGCGCAATTCTTGAAATCCATGATATTTTCATAGAAAACTCTATTTTTTAAAACTTATCTTTGCACATTCTTGAAGAAAAGAAAGATTTTTAAATGACCTTGATTAGTAGATCAGCTCTAGTGCAAAAATTAGGCTTGCCTAGAGCAGAGATCAACACGAATTAGAATAAAGCATGAAAGCACATCATTAGATTGTGTGAAATCAGCACGTGAGAGTGGAGGACCTAGTGTGGATTCTACACTATCTACTCTGGTTAAAGAAATCAAAGACAGTTCTGTGAGAATGAATTGGATAGTTAATATCAATACCACACTGCAATAATAACTGTATTATTTATAGTTAATCAGTGTGTGCTTATATACACATACCTAATCATTCTAAACCATTTCCCAGTGACAACAGCTTCTTCCTAATTATTCAGTTCAGATGAAGTCATGTTGGACTCATTCCTGACCTCCATTCATAATATCCAGACAATCATAGAATCTTGCCAGTTATCCCTTTTTTGTCACTCACATTGTCCTTCCTCTCCTTCCTTTATGACAATTTTTGATCAGTCAGTATCTGAATTACCAACATTACTGAGTTTCTTCCCTGTCTTGAAAACCACTGACAACAAACCTTCCTTTTATGCTGTTATTCCACTGCTCGAAAACATACAGAAGCACTCTGGTGAATACTGTCTCAGGTGCAGTCTTCTTTACCAGCATTTCCAGATGCTTTTCAATCGATCTCACCCAGTTTATCCAACTGTACTTCCCACTAGCTCCCAACACACTTCCTCTATTGGTGACAAATTATTTCCAGTAAACATGCCCTCTTCCTTTCCAGACTCAGTGGCTCCATTGTTGACTTCTGTCTAGTTGCCTCTCTTAATTCAGTTTTTCAACTACCTTGCAAATTTTATTAATTTAATTCAATTCGTTCCAATATACGTAGATTCTTCCATTCAACTTAGTAAGGAAGATGTTCCAGATAAAGAGCAAGAGTACTCAGGGTCGGGGCAGAGAAATGTTGAGTGGTTCCAACATGAAGCATGAGGTGACAGAATAAAAGGCTAAAAAAAAAAGTCAAATCATAGTGATCTCTGAAGTATAAGCCGAGAAATATATGCCAAAGGAGTTATTTAAAGACTGTTTTAATCTTTTCGTCATTTAATTCTGTACTTTTAATTTTGTAATTATATAAATATGAATATATTCTTTACATAAATGTTATTATCACACTCTGGCTTTTTTAAAGGGATTTTTGTTCTCCCCCTGCTTTTTATTTGGTTGGCTCTCTTTCACCCTTCTCTCCCTATCTCTAGCCAAATTATCTTCACTCACACCCAAGAAGCCCATGTTTATAACCAGTTTGCATTCATCAACTTTTCCTAGCCTCATATAATCTTATAAGGCATATGCAAACACACACATACAAGGAACCATTTGATTTTTTTTTACAAAATGGGATCATGCTATATACATTTTTTCCTACATATCATTTTTTTCTCACATAGCAATTCTTTTATAGAAAACCTCCGAGTAAACTGATATAACTTTAATTCATTCTTTTTATTTATTGCATAACATGCCAGTGTGTGAATACACAACTTTTTTAATCATACCCATAAGGATGACCGTTTGATTTGTTTCCATATTTTGCCCATACTAACATTACTGCAATAAATATCCTTTATTTTGATGAGATATATTCCCAGAACTGAAATTGGTAGTTAAAGGAGTTTATATATCTTTATTTTAATATCTGATGAAGTCATATTGCTCCCACCAGAAAAGACTATCTTTTTCCATACATCTCTTACATCTTTTGGCCTATCTGATGGTCTAAATTTAATATCTCAATATTATTTGAATTTGTATTTCTCTGACTACTAGTGAATTTTAGCATTGTTTCATAGGCTTGTAGCCATTTGGATTTACTCTTAATTATTAGAATTTTTAGTTGTGAAAAGTGGAGGCACACAAAAAGATTTTTAAAAAAATTAACAAAACAGACACCTGATGTACCCACTCTCCAGACTTAAATACCTTAACATTTTGCCTGATTTGCTTCATATTTTTTAAATAAATAAAATGTTACAAATATGGTTGATGAATCCCTCCCCCCACCTCACTACATCCTATTCCTTTCCTTTCCTTCTAAGAAATAACCAATAACCTAGAACTGGAATGTATTCTTCTCCTCAATGTTGTTGTAGTTTTACCAAAAATATAAGAATTTGGATTTGCATTTGTTTACTTCTCTACTGGTCTGGATATTACACTTTCTATCATTATTCTTTTATTGGGTACCTTCCATTTTTAACTTGTATATTTGATATAACAAAGTCTAAAGCTAATATCTCTGTCCTCCAGAAAAATTGGGGACCCTAGTGCCTTAACTCTGATACCCACCTCCCATACTTTGTGAATTTTTTTCATCTACATATTTACTAATTCCTTTGTATTCTATTCCTTCTTACAGCTCTCCCTTCCTTCTAAGTCCCTTCGTTCTGAACAACAGTCTTCAGAAGTTCTTCCAGTGAGATCTGTGAATGGTCAATACTCACTCTTGAATAAGACTTTAGAATTCCAGGCCATCTGGATTTCTGGATTTTTTCCTTAGCTGTTTAAGGGTTTTATTCTATTGGTTTCTTTATCTAATTTTTCTTTTAGGCAACTTCTTTGGTCTCTGTTACATTTAACTCTTTCTTTTGCTCTTTGTAGTACTACACGGTATGAATATATTTTTCCTGGTCTTGCTCGAGTCTGCTTGTGCTTCCTCAAACAAGTGTTCATATATGGAATTTGTATTCTGAAAAACTCTTAACTATTATTTATCTCTGAATATTACCTTTCCCTTAGTTTCTCCATTTTGTCTCTTTGGAACTCAGATATATGTCATTCTTTTAATTCTAACCTCCTTATTTCTTAATATCTTGTTTATATTTTCTATCCTTTTGTATGCATTCTGGGCAATCTCCTCATCTCCACTCCTCCAGATACCAGCCTTGTGCAGGGGTTTGCATTTCAGCCCTTCTCTTTCATGGATCTACAGCTATGTCTCCTATTGTCTGAAGTGTATTTAAACTTCAGGTTCTAGTCTCCTGGGCCTATATCTGAGTTCAATATCCCTCTGTACTTCCAGTAAGTCATTCATATCAATATATACAAGATGGAGATGCTCAGACAGGATGGGCCAGGATGGTGGCAGCCTCAAAATCATGTCAAGTGGAGGAGTCATTTGTCTGAAAAATATCTGTATTTCATTCTCACTCTTGAACTAATAACATTTTTACTGGGTAAAGATTTCTAGGTTTACATTTTTCCTCAGAATTTTGAGCAGTTTGACATGGAGAGAAGACTAAATGTGGATAATAAAGATTGTCTTCAAATATCTGAAGAGTTTTCCTGTAGAAGAATAATTAAACTTTCCATGTCACCTTGCAGTATAGAACTAGGTCTACTAGATGTCTGCTAAAAGGAAAAAGATTCTGGTTCACAGAGGGAAGAATCTTCCAGCATTCAGAACTGCCAAAGAGGCTGTGGACACTCTCAAGAGGCACTAAGATCCCCATCACTGGAGAGGTTTTCATGTATAAAGATGACAACTTAAACAGACAAACGTTTGGCAGAGACATTGTAGAAGGGATTCAAGCATCATGTGATTAAGTGATTGACCTTTTAGGTTTCTTCCAGAACTGACAACTTCTAATTCTTTTACATTTCCTAGCTATAATTCCGTAGTATTTGCTATGTACCAGCAGTTGTTCAATGTTTGTTAGATGAAGATTTCTATATTATTCAGATCCCAAAATCTCAGTGCCTTATAACAACAAACATTTATTTCTTTGCTCACATTGCACTGGGGTTGCAGTTTGCCTGTGGCTCTGCCGGGCTATGCTGAGAACAGCACAACTTAGGCAGCTCCGTGTGTCTTCTCGTTCTGGCACCCAGGCTGAAGGCTCAGCCACTAACTGGGACACACTGCTCTCAAAGTGAAGGGCAGAAGCTCAAAGCAGATGAGGAGAGCAGAGTCAGACCATACAAGCACATTCAAACCATCTCTCGGACGTGGCTTGTATCATCTGCTTATATTCCATTGGCCAAAGTAAGTCATATGGCCAATCCCAAAGCCTGTGGAAGAGGAAAATAAATGCCTCATACAGGAAAGCTTACCAAGGTCAGGAAAGAGCCAGTGGTATGTTGGAACCAACTCATAATGGCTCAAAAGCCAATTTTTTAATTTGGGAATTTGTCCAGCTGGTTGTTAAACCATCAGTATCTTGCAATCAACCATGATGGAAATATTTGCAACATGGAAGCTGGAAAATGCTACAAACCAGACTTCCTTCTCTACCCAAGAGCCAGTTGTTAAACATTTACCAGCACACCACTAGAGGGAACCAATAGTTGTAAACAAATAAAACTGTCTATCATTGTTTCCTTGGCAACCAGGGCTTCTAGGAGCCTAACAGTAGCAATCGATGAATAACACCTAAAAATTCTTCAGGGTGTATCTCTTCTCTGTACCAGAAGGTCATAGTGCTGGTCTTCTTAGCTCACAGGAAAGAATCAGTGTCATTTAGACCCTCTGGAATCGCCTTCTGGCAGAGCAAGTTAAAGCAAAACCAAAAAGGTAAAAACCCATTCACTCCCTCTATCTTTAATGAGCTCAGTTTAGGGTCTTCTGTTTCCTTGGCAACATACCTGACACTAAAACTACTTCCAGTTCCCACTTCTTTCAGCTACTTTGAGTGTTTCCAGTAAAACAGTTCCATGCCTTTCTGCTTTCTTGGCACGCTCTATTGCTGTCACCCTACATGAGCTCTTAGGATGGTTTCCAGGCTGGGCCCCCCACTTTAGCACACAGTCCCTTCCTCAAACTGGGCTCTAACTGAGTCCAACATTTTCTTTCCTGGAGTGTGGGCTGGACAGTGCTAAGTGCTGTCACTTAAGGAACCCCAGGTGCAAAGGCTGGGCCTCCCCCAATCCCACACTGTCATCTGTCCACCTCCCACACTCACCAATTGACCTACACTGTCAAGATTTCCTGAGCTAGTGTCTGAAGTCAGGGGTATCTGTGGATTCCCCCTGGAGACTATCCCATCCTGAGGATGATGAAAGGATTAAGGAGAAACCAACTTGAAAGGATACCAATAGGTTTCGGCAGAACTGCCTCTGGAAAACACCAAGGCTGTGTTTCTGTACAAAATCCGTGGCCATTTGCCCGCTCCCTTTGTCCTTCCTCTATTGCTCCCAATTTCCCTCTCTCGGCCTCCACACCCCCTGCCCCTGGCCCGCTCCCACCACCCCAGAGGGCTGGTTCCAATTGCAAGGCCATTCCTGCAACAATCTCTGGCAACTGGAGTGAAAGGTGCCGACAAAGAGGCCCTCTCCACAGCTCCCTTTTCACAAGAAGCATGTATCCAATTAAAGGATTTTAATTAAAATGCTTTCTGTAGCATCCTGTTTCTACTCACTGTTATAAATTAAACTTGACATTCTCTGATTTAACAGGTGGGTGAGATTATTCTGAAAGCTGCCAGATGAGAGGAAATAGAAGCTAGGCTGAAGGAAGCTGTGTGCCTGGGAGCATGAGCACGTGTGTGTGAGAGTGCATGTGTGTGCTTGTGTGCACACATGCACTCACACTTGCACAAGTGCACAATTATGTGTGCATGTGCTGTCTTTGAATTGGTTTTAAATTGTTCAATTTTAAATGGAAAAGTCATGATACAGCAAGGAGGACACCAAAAGAAAACAGAACCTCAATCTTGAAAATTAGAATCTCATGCAACATCCTTAAAATCTCAGTCAGCACCACCCATTTGCACATTTCTCACGGGTGACATTCTTTTCTAAGCATTAGCTCAGACAAATCTGTAACCTCCATTTGTTGTTTCCTATAAAGATATTTCACTCCACACTAATTCTTTATGCAGCGGGACAAGGAGGCAGGGAGTTTCGGTGTTGACCATTACAGGTTTTGGCCATTACAGGTTTCACCTCCACAGTGTTTTACAGAGATGTGATTGTTTAAGTGATTGAATTCCACGGAGTTCTTACAGATGGTGCATTACACCTTTGGATGTAAACTGGCACTTCAAGGGCCCGCTTTGTTCTAGTAAAGTCATTTACTCAGAGATCCTGTAGATGAAGCGTATCGTCTAAAATCCATGCTGCTGCCCGTCTTTCTCCCTTCCTAGACCTCTTCTCTCCAAAACTACCTCTTCCTTCCAGATTCTGCTCCTGTTGCTATTCCCCCATGACACTCTTCTTGACCACTCCAGCCATACGTTCTGCTGTATATATTTATCACATTCATTCATTTATTCAACAGGACCAAGTAGTGTTGTAGGCACTGAAGTTTCAGCAGTGAACAATAAGAAAATAAACAAATACAAAATTTGTTCAGTGGTAGATACATGCTAGGAAAAAAAGGAAAACAAACTGAAGTGGACAGAATGTTGATTGTGTTTTTTATCCAATTCTCCTGTCATTTTTAAAGTTTTATATGTTTATATCCCATTTCTCCAACTGGATTGCAATTTCCTTGAGGATTTACCTAGGGGAAATATTCAAAATATTTAACAGCTAGTACAGCAGAGGCACTGATCAGTGAGAGTGGACCTCGGCCATCCTAGTGTGTCCCAGCTGGACATCAGCCCTGCTAAACTTCATTGTATCCTCCAGGTTACAATATTACTCAATATATTTTGATCCACATATTGATTTCATAATGATATTTAGTTTCTCATATTATCTAAATGGTACTTTAGTGACCTGAAAGAGTAAATGTATTTCAATCAAAGAGTCTAACTTATTTTTAAAGAATATGCAGGTTAGGCACTCCTCAAGCAGGGCCAGACAGTTACCATGAAGCAGGCTGGGTGAATTTCCTTAGTCTCAACAACTCATCAGATCTCCTGCCCACCTAAGAAAGATTTTCCAGGAAAATCAGGCCCTTCAAAGCCTTGTCTCTGCTGGAAAAGTCCTAAAATTGCAGCTTCACCATTTAAGTTCCTGAGGGAAAAGTGCTTTATTGTATATTAGAAAAACAATGGGCTTTGGATTTAAACAGACCTGGATTCAAATCCTGGCTGTGCCTGCCGCTTGTCTCAGGTATTTAATTGGCCTGGATAATTAACCTTTCTGAGGCTCGGTAACCTTAATTGTAAAATGGAAAGGATAATACCAACCTTGTGGTGTTGTGGAAAATTAAATGAAATAAAGTGAGAAAAATGAGTGGTGTCTTCCTGATACGAAATCGATGCTTTGTGAATGATAGCTATTGCAGTTGCTGTCATTATCTATTGTTATCTAAAATGGTGCAATCACACATGTGGTCAGACACTAAATTGCACATGTTGGTGGGTACCTATGTATGGCTTACACTCCAAAATGCTCAGTGTTCCACTTTTACTCTGCTTCTACCACTTCATATCCAAGAAAGAAAAGAGGTGCCTACATCTCAAGTATACAGCATCCACACAATATTGCAAGCTCTTTAAGAACATGCATCTCAACTTTCCTTTCTTCTGTATCTTCACTTCTTCCCACCCCATTTCTATGCCATTCCTGGTATAAGGCTCCACCCACAAGATGAAACACAATGTGGAGCAGAAGAACTAGAGAAGAGTAATCAAAAGGATGGAAGGAACTGTGGGGCGGGTGATTGGATGAGTTTTTAAGACTTTTGGGCAAGACTGAAAGGGAACATGCTAGAGTCCACTGAATCATAAGCCTATCAGCATCCAGTGAAGACACTCTTGCATTAGGAGACAACTGCTTCAAGCTGGAAAGAGGCAAACCTAGAGGGAATAAATATATATTTCATTTTTTTCAGGACAGATTTTATGATGATGGAATTCATTCCACCCAAGAAGTGATGCAAGCTGAAACTATAAATAACTGCAAAAATAAGTCAGAAAAACGCATGGAAGACTAATCCACCTTAGAGTACATTAAAGGAGATTACAGCACTTGAGGTATAGTGGCAACAAGCATTTCCTAAAGGCTCTCTGTGCCAGAATTGTGCTAAGAGCAGATGAAGAAGGAAAGAAGTGAAGACAAGGTCCCAGACGCTGAAGGATCTTATGAAACAGCAGAGGTGAGATGTGCCCACAAATGGCTATAGGACAAATTAGATCTGATCAACAATGAAGTGCTACAGAAAATAAAAGGAGAGAGGGCTGTTACTTCTATTTGAAGGCTCCAAGGAAGATGTAGCATTTCAGATGCACACTGAAGAAAGGGTAGATTTTGAGGAGTGGACATTAGCTAGAGGCAGGGCCATTGAGAGAGGATATAGACCCCGGGGGAAAAGATTGAACTGAGATTGATATTCAGTGTAGTGGGCCCCAGCCCCTTTTCTACTGCTAGACCCAACAATTTCTCCTCCCCCAGCCTACTTGGTGGGGGCAGGGGAGGGGAAGTAGTAGAAAAATTAAGGCAAAGATAAAAAAGGTAAATGACTAAAAGGCTATACATCTATCAAGTAATAGAGATGGGGAGGTTAAAGAAGATGACGTCCAAAATCTCCACAAGCTCCAGAAGTGACTTAATTTATTTTATATCTAACTCTTGTCCAAAAGGAGTTAACACACTGCCCAACCTACCCCCTCAAAACACTCACACAATAAACTCCCAGTTCTGAGGGGCTTAGTATATATATGGTCCCACAAAAAGGAAGAAACTAAGTAACTGGCAAACTAGAGAAGGATAAGCAACATTGTCAAGAGCATGGGACAGGATCAGGGGCTAAATGAGGACTGAACATTAAACAGATAAATTCACAAATAAATATATACTTACAATCTGTGACACACATTCTACAGAAAGAGATGGTGGCGCAATGAGATAGGGTGACTGACAGATGACATAAAGGCTGGTACCAGTTTCTGACCCTCTTTGTGGGAGAGGTCTAAATTTACCTCAAATGCCACATTTAGCTTCTCAAATGATTTCTCAGCACTGTCTCCCAACTCATTTTCAGCTTCTTACCATTTAAACACTACTTTCACATATATCACTTCTTTAAAGCACATATAGAAGAATATATAGAAGAATAGTTTAGAAAACTGTTGTTATAAAGCCTGAAACCAAGTTTTAAAGCATAGATAGTCATGCACCATTGAAGTATCTGCCCTTTAAGTCCCTGGGGTGAAATCTACATTTTCAAATGTAGAAAATGTCATTTTCCCCCAAAGTACCCAAGGAGATGAACTTTCCCAAGAACTCTCCCAAGATGCACCATGTTTTTCATTCCAAGAAGAAGCCTGCTTATAAAAGAGCCCATGTTTGGCCTGTTGGTAAAAGATGAATTTGTTTAGCAATTATGTATGACACCCTGTCAATTCTTTTGTCACTGAGTAAGTAGAGCATAAAATCTGCTTGTGTTTCCTCATGAAGGGACTGAGTTATTACCCATCAAATTCTTGCTTTGAAAATACTGACAGCAAGTACCAAGTATCAGGATGAAGCAGTAGAGTTCAGGCCTAGTACAAAGAACTACCCATCTGCTGTGAAAGTTAAAATGCACAAGGAACTATGGGAAAGCCCAGCAGTTAAAAGAGAAAAGGTTTGACCACACCTTTCATATAGGTACACACCAAGAAACTGCATTTTATTCCTTGTTGGAAGGAGAAAAGAAGGTCCTTTCAAGATAATTTCTTCAGATCTCAAATTTTCCTTTGCCCAAGCAGGCCCACAGACACAGTAGGTTGCCCAAGCATAATATTAACCACTGGTGTCTTTCAGACTTAGAATATAAACCTGTTTTTACTCTGAGAGAATTTCTTCTAGCATCTCAGGAACACAGAGGAGAATAGAAATCTTTCCTTCTGCTGCTCCTCTTGCTACAATACAGGTAGAGTGACTAACTGTCCTGGCCCTGGGACTAACCCAATTTTAGTACTGAAAATTCCACAGCCCAGGAAACCCCTCAGTCCCAGGTAAGCCAAGGGTGGTCACCCTATTAGAACACACGAAGTCAAGTCCTGAGCCGCCACTGAGGGGGCGCACCAGGATGGAGAGCAGCATGGAAATGGTAACTAGAACAATACAATAAACTGACTTTGCCTCCTTCACCATTTTGTAGGGGCCCAGGTCTCGACTGAAGAAAAGCCATAACCTATTTTTCATTTGGGACTGAAAAGTATGAAAGTTATAAAATGTGAACAATATCCAGAAATTTTCCTTTATTCTGGATTAATTAGGATGCTCCTGACAAGAAAAATCTAAAATAAAGGGCTCATTCTTCATTTTAGCTCTTTCAAATGGAAAACAACCAGCCCTTGTGGTAAAATATTGGGGCTATTGAAAATGTCTTAAAGAAATCTTGTCTTTCTGTTTCATGGGTAACAGCAAATAAAAATACAATCCCTCAACTGTAAATTGTACTCTGAATAAATGGAGAGATGTCGAAGAATAATCTGAACTGAATGCAGAAAACAAAATAATTCCTATTGAGCGTCTATCTTATAATCAAGCAGAATGGTCTGAAAACTGGGAAGAATAGAACAAGTGCCTTTAAGAAGGAAATTTACCTTCAGAAGGAGAGAAGACAATAAAAGATAACCCATATCACTCACTCCCAAATGTTGCCCCATAAATTGGTTGGCTACATCAGAATCACTTGTAATTCTTGTTAAAGACACAGATTTCCAGGGGGCCGGCCCGGTGGCACAGCGGTTTAGTTTGCGCTTGGCAGCCCCGGGTTCGCCAGTTCGTGACGCACTGCTTGTCAGCCATGCTGTGGTGGCGTCCTATATGAAGTAGAGGAAGATGGGCACGGATGTTAGCTCAGGGCCAGTCTTCCTCAGCAAAAAGAGGAGGATTAGCAACGGATGTTAGCTCAGGGCTGATCTTCCTCACACACACACAAAAAAAGACAGATTTCCAGTCGCAATTCTAACAGACACTGATTTAGGTCTAGGTGGACCAAAGAATCTTATTTTAACAAGCTCTCTAGGTGATTCTGATGAGTAGCTAGTTTTGTAACCATTGACTTAGACTTAAAATGGTTTAAGTTGGCAAGTTCACATGGATTATTCTCCAAACCTCTTGTTAAGAGGAAGTAGAACTAGATGGTTAAGAGACTGGGTTCTCTCAAAACCACAATGAGATACCACCTCACGCCTGTTAGAATGGCCATCATCAAAAAGACAAGAGATAACAAATGCTGGCAAGGATATGGAGAAAAGGCAGTCCTTGTGCACTGTTGGTAGGAATGTACACTGGTACAAACACTATGAAAATCAGTATGGAGGATCCTCAAAAAATTAAAAGTAGAACTACCATCTGGTCCAGCAATTCCACTTCTGGGAATATATCCAAAGAAACAAAAACACTAACTTGAAAAGATATCTGCACCCCCATGTTCATAGCAGCATTATTTATAGTAGGCAAGACATGGAAACAACTTGGTGCCCATCGACAGATGAATGGACAGAGAAGTTGTGATACACACACACACATACAATGAATTATTATTCAGACACAAAAAAATGAGGAAATCCTGCCATTTGCAACAATATGGATGGACCCTGAAGACATTATGTTAAGTGAAATAAGTCAGACAGAGAAAGACAAATACTGTGCGATCTCACTTATATGTGGAATCTAAAAAAAAAAAAAAACTCATAGAAAAGGAGATCAGATTTGTAGTTACCCAAGGTGGGAGGTGGGGGAGGGGGAATTGAAGGAAGGTGGTCAAAAGGTACAAACTTCCCGTTATAAGATGAATAAGTACTAGGATGTAATGTACAACGTGATGACTATTGTTGACACTGGGTATGATATATATGAAAATTGTTAAAATAGTAAATCCTGTGTTCTCATTACAAGAAAATTTTTTTTCTTTTTCTTATTGTATCTTTACTAGATGATGGATGCTAACTAAACTTACTGCTGTGATCATTTCATAATATATGTAAGTCAAACCATTATGCTGTACACCTTAAATTTATACAGTGATCTGTGTCAACTATATCTCAATAAAACTTGGGGGAGAAAAGAGATTGGGTTCTCTTAGGATATAACAGATTCTAACAATCTAGGACATAATCCTGTCTCTTTATCTGTTAGCTACATGAACTTGGAAAAGTAAATAAATTTTTCTGTTCCTCAATTTCCCCATCTAAAATGAAGATGATAAAAATAACCTCCCAGAGTTGCTGCAAAGTTTAAATAGAGAATGCATGTCATGCTCTTAGAAAAGTGAATGCCACATAGTAAGTGACCAATACATGTGAGTAGTTCTTAATACTGAAACAACTGGCAGATGAGAGCCCGGAATCACCAACAGCGATTCTATGTGCATTCATAGTTTAAGAAAGATAGCAGAAGATTAAAGACAACTATGCTAATTAATCTTCAAAAAGAGCAAAACAATGCTTTTCAGGAACTCAAATGATCTCTAACAAAATTCTAGAGCAGATGTGTGCACTAGATTATTATGAGTACTCAGGGGAAAAAATCACTAGAAGCCAGTGTAGGTTCACTCACAACTCATAATGCATCAACTTCAATTCGAACATCTCGGTTGTCATCAACAGCTGTTTTAATTTCTATTTCGGGAAGCCTTTTCTAACTTCTTTACAGACATGATGAGTTGAAGCTCAAGGAAAGAGATATCTCGAGATGAACATGTTCAGAACAGAATTCTTAATTCTCACCTCTACCATCTAAACTAACTCTACCTCAGTTCTCCCTCACAAGCTATTTATGCACAAACCTGGGAATCATCTTGACCTCTAATCCCCACACAGACTCACATGCAATTTATCAAATAAGTCCCATAAATTCTGCCTCCAAAATGTATCTTGAGCCTATCCACCTGTCTTCATCCCCACTGCTACCACCATGGTGCATCTTACCATCCTCTCTCATCTAGAAGCCCACAACAGCCCCCTAACTGGCCTCCTTATTTCCACCCCTCTTCCCTACAGGGCATTCTACATGCAGTAGCCAGAGTGGGCTTTTAAAAATATATTTCATGTCACTCCCCTTCTTCAGTTCCTTCCCACTGCACTTAGAATACTAAATCTAACTTCCTTACCAGGGTCCACGAGGCCCTGTATAATCTGCCCCATCCCACCCTCGTCCCAAGTTACTTCTCCAATAGAGTTTCCTTCAGCTCCCCCTTCCTCATGCAAACTGGCCTCCTTTCAGCTCCTCACCATGTAAAACTCATTCCAGAGGCTCTGAGCTTGCTGTTCCCTCAATCTTCATGCTCTTCCTCATCTTTTCACTTGGCTGGTCTCTTCTCATTCCTTGGGTCTCAGTTTAAATATCTCTTCACAGAGAAGCCTTCTCTGACCATCCTTACCACATCTAAAATGTGACCCTCCATTATTCTATACAGCTGCACCCTATTGATTAGATTCACACTGCCTATTGCAACTTGTAATTACCTTTATTTGCCTTATTTGTTTGATTATCTTCCCAAGAAGATTGCAGGCAGCATGAGATCAGAGATCATGTCTGTTGTACTCAGCCATACTTCCCCAGCACTGCATCTGGCTTATAGTAGATGCTCAAACCTATTTGATGAATAAATACTTTAATGAAAAAGGTAAATTTATAGCCAAGTAATCAGCCATACCCAAAGACTTGACTAGTGGATTTGTTTTTATTTTATAGTGATGTAATAAATGTGGGGGATTTTGCTATATAATAAAAATATTTTATCCTCATAGTACAATTCCAGGAAGCATTAGGGGCAGCAGATAATGATATGTCCCTGAAATCTTGCCATAGTTACCTTTTACTTTTCCTAAGGCCAACGCTGTGAGCGTTATTTAATTTGAATCTTCTCCCCACTGTGACCTCACACAATGCTTGGCCAGATCCACAAAAGAAGTTACCAAAAGTGGCTATCAGTGAAATGGATTGAAGTGAATAAAACAGTCATGGAGCAGGATGACAATTAATGCAACCAACACTTAATGATCTGTGGCATCAGTGTAGGGAGTGTTGGGACTGGGTGAGACCTAGGTGGGTAGCTCTCAATATAGTCCATATATGCTAGGGATCCATTACCTCGTCTCTAAGTTACTCCTTCCAACAAAACCTACACAAGAGTTGTTGGCAAGGAGCCAGATTGGCTGATGGGAATTCCACACCCACTCACTCCTTCCCAAGCCCAGGTCTCTGGCAAGGTGCTAATGAGCAGTAAAAAGGCCAGAAGGTGAGGAGAAGGGGGAAAGAGAGTCTGGATTATCCATGACCTGTATAATCAGTCCCTGAAGATTTGGCTTAACTAGATTTGCAGAATCCTCTTTCCACTCAAGTGCATGTGAGAAATTCAGAGGAGATAGTAAAGTACCAGGAGTTGAGGCACTGCCTTGTTGAGTGTGCAAACAATGACACACCTTCCATAAAAAGTGATTTGTGGAGGACCAAAGATGGATATTGACTGCTTGTCAATGGGAGCTCTCCAGCTGTGGAATTTTTTATAGCTCATTCAGTCACAAAAACTAGTATGATATATTTGGGCAAAGGTTTCTGGAAACTATTTCCCTTCGCCACTCCCACGGCTTAAGATTCTATGGTCTTCCTCTTCGGAGAAGTAGTTTGGCAAAGCACAACACACAAAGTAGTAAAATCAGGTCTCCAAAGGGGACAAAAGCATTAGTTTGTAGAATTTGCAGATTTCCACGGTGTAAATACAGGATTTCAAACTACCAATGTGATGTCACTGAAGGCAGAGCTGGGAAGAGGTGGGCAGAATCAATAGCCCACCGTGAACTGGTATGAGCTGGCTCCATCATACCACTGATACACACGTGGGCTTTAGGAGTCAAACAGATTAAGCCTGAATGCCAGGTCTGCCCCTCACTAGCTATGTGAACTTGGACAAGTTACTTAACCTCTCTGAGCCTCACATTCCTCATATTTTAAACAAGGACAATGCAAATAAAACACTTAGCTAAAAATATAGGTTTAAAGAAAACAGCATCGAGCATATAATAGGCACTCATTAAATAGTAGAAGATGGTAACATTACTGATGATTTGCTTTAGCTAAAAGATTCATATTATTGTAGAGAACCAATGAGTAGCCAGGGGTTCCTGCATTGGAAATACTCACATAAACTCCAACAAACTTAGCTGTTTAGGCACAAGGGCCACTAGACTCCAAGCATCTTTGCTGAGAAGGAATTGAAGAAAGAAGGAAAACTATAACTCTTTACTAGAGATATAGTTTCAATTTTTACAGCAAGAATTTATTCATATTTTAAATGTATAGTTATTTTTGTTTTTTAAGAAAAGCCATGGAGAGGAAATTTCAGAAGCAACACTTTCATAGTAGTAGAAATACGCATTGAACTTGAAGATTGCCTGAAAGTTGAAAATTATATCCCTCTCATTTACTGGGATCCTCTAATATAGACCCGGATAAAATTCCTAGGAAAATCTTATTAGAGATTGTGGACTTGGACAGTGGGATACAGCAAAGAGGTAGGTTCAATAGAATCCCTGGAATGAATTTTTGCTGATGACGGGGATACATTCTAATGGAAATTATTTTTTAAAAAATTAAAATAAGAGAGTAATTATCACAAAACAAATTGAAAACAAAATTCAGATTGAAAACTACTCATGGTAGAAAAAATGTCAAAATAGTGCTGAGTGAAATACATTACCCTTCATAAAATCACTGTTGACAGATATCCAGGTTTATATAACAGTAACTCACCATGTTCGGGAAATGATTGCAGTGTTTGTATGGAAGTCTTACAAAAGGAAGGAGTCAAGATCATGAATTTCAGTGACTGAGCAATGTGATTAGAAAAGGTTTACATTTCCCGATTTCCTTGGCCCAGGGATCTATGAACAGACATTTCTCAGTAGGGAAATCAGATCATCTACTCACCTGTATGTGAATCACTGAAGGCTGACCTGGAGCCAGAAGTCGACTTTGTGTGTGATGTAGTACTATGTGCCAAGTCCAGGGTGTCCTGAGATGAGTCTGAATGCCACCATTACCCACCCCCTTCATGGAGTCCCATGTTGCAGCAGCTCCCTTTGGATCAGGGCTGGAAGCAATACCACCACTATGGTGTTTGAACATTTTTTGGCTCACTTGTGTCTTGGGAACAGTGACATCATTGTCCACAACTCATGGGGCTGTGCAGTCCCCAACACCTTGACCAGAAACTTGGACAGAGGGCTACAGCAGTGGAAACTATTTGGACTTGGCTTAGTAAAGTACTTCAAAGCAGGAGTTCAATCCTCCTGGGAGGCTGCAAGGAGTGATGGAAACCAACACTCCGCCTGATCCAGGGCATTGAAAAGTGTCTACATGTGTATGCTGGTGGAGCCACTTTAAGAAAAGCCAAGATATGGAAATCCGAGTTGATTTAAAAGATAAATTATTATCCAAATAATCTTGTAGCAAATGGAATCTCCCCTATAAAACTATTCAGAATAGGATTCTTTTATACATCCTATTTTCTGCTACTGTTAAAATATGCTTGATTCACAAAACTAGATCCAGCCACCTTTCATTGAACATACACTTTGCATAAAATACAGTGTAGCTATATTTAAATGAATTTAAGTAAATGAAATATGAGTTTGGTTAACATTCCATTTGGATAATATTTTGATCTAGGGGCACAACAGTTTTTATAAATATGAGAGTCAGTTCTGGTTCAAATTGATTCATTGGGAGTGTTTTTATGTTATGTTATTATAGAACATATACATAAATATATATATTTAAGTTTTTGAATAATAAGATTCACTAATATTTGGGGTGCACAGTTTAAATCTTGCCCCTCTGTAGTCAGAAGTCCATTAACGGCCACCTTACTTGGTATTCACTATTAAATAAGATGATTTTAAGACAGAAGGACCCTGAAATGCAGATGATCCTTAGGAGGTGTTTAGGTCTATGTTACTTTTATGTCAAGCGTAAGACTTTCCTTCAAGAATTATTGTATGTTAAAATCTGTTAAAAGACCCTGTGCGAACAGATAGCATATTATATTTGGGGAGAAAAGTGACTTTTACTTTATTATAAATCTATTTTTCCTCATTCCATTATTCAAAAAAATATTTATTGAGCCATTACTCTGAGCCAGGCACTTGTGTCGTAGGCTTTATTACAAATGTTTTCATATTCATTACCTGAAATGATCCAGAGAATTATCCTGTGACATAGACAAAGCAGTTATTATTGTTGTTGTTATTATTATTATTTCTGTCATAGTTCTGAGCACTGAGGGTCAGAGAGCTCAAAATGCCCTTGTCACTATTGCATAGCTAAGAAACAGTGCAGGCAACTAGGGAGGGTTAAAAACACAGTCTGGAGTTCTAGTACTTGGGATCAAATCTTACCTCTGTGTGACCTTAGACAAGTGACGACGTCTCTGTGGCTTGGTTTCCTCATTGCTAAATGGAAAAAATAATAGTTCCTACTTCATAAGGTTATTAGTAAGAATTAAATCAAATATTGCGAATTAGACACTTAGAATGGTGGCTGGAAGCTGGTAAGTGCTTAATAAGTGTTCGCCATTATCATCGAACTCAGTCTTATGGTGCCAGCACCTCTATCTGCCCCCTCTGTGCATAACTCCTGCCTGACTCCACTTGCTCAGGGTTTTTACTCTCTCAGATGAGAAGCATTTATATTTCAAACTCTCAGACTCCCCTGGAGATTCTAACTACGCTAATTAAAACCATTATGACAAAAGCCTTAAGACTGACGTCCAGGAACCAATAGTCTAACATAGTCTAGCAAGTTTTTCACTTTCCAAAGAAAAAAAAGTTATATTTTCCACGTCCATCCATCTTCCCTCATGGAAATTAAACTACCTGGGATTCTGGTAAGCATGATATTCTTTTCATTGAAGCACTAATTCTTTTCTTTACATAGTAGAAATAAAATTTGCTTCCAAGAACTGCATGCTTTAATATCCATACAGACAAGGATCCCTTGAGAATTAAAAATAAGAATAAGGTTTAGTTTACTCTAGTCTGGTTGAAGAAAACTTCTGTGATTTCTTTTCACCCGTTAGCCAGCAGTCAGTGAGTCAGCACACATTTCCTGAGCAGTTGTCTTATGCTGAGCCCTGCGGTAAATACTGGAGATTCAAAGATAAGTAAGAAGTGGTCCCTGACATCATGGCCAAAGGGAAATTGGAGAGGCAGCTGCCCTTTAAATGGGTATCCACGTGTTCCTGTAAGTTACCTTGTTTGAAGAAATCTGATTTGGAAGGAGCATTTGAAAATTGCATGCTGAGCTCACTTCCTCTGGTGCTTTAAGCAAGTTGAAGGTGCCAAGAAACTGATCAGTCTCATAGGTGCAATGACCTCCGTGGCAAACACAGAAAATATTGGATCCATTCTGCCTATAAAATCTCAGAACTGGGGGGAAACCCTGCAGCCTCGTGTCCAAAATGGGAAAATGCTTTGGTCAGGTGGGAAACCCCATGAGGTTGGCAGAATGTCCTGAAGTAGGGCTCTCAGGCCCAAGATCCATGTTCTCTTGGCAAAATAGCAACTTCCTGCTTCGAAGTAAATGGGCTTAAAAGGCTTATGGAAATGGTTCTGAAAGATGCTTGGCTATCCAGAATATCTTACAAAAGAACATTTCGATAAGTTAAGTGTGAAAGAATCAGAAACAGATGGATTAAGTTTCCCACAGAATATTCAGGGCTTAACAATTAACCAAAAAACACAAAGTTTCAAAAAGAGAAGAAGGGAAACCATGTTTGACGATTGTTCAAGTCAGAACCCTTGAAGAAGTATTTGGGATGTTCTGCCAAACACCTTGCTCTGTCAGATCCTTTATTTTCTCCCACACCACAACTATAGAGCCTTACACGAAGTTACGGTGGTATGCTACCACAGCCTACTCCCATATGTGAACCAAGAAAAATGCAGTCAGATGCCCCTTAGTTGTGTAGATTCATTTCCCAGTGTGCTCCATGGGGCACTGTTTCACAAGATTCAAGCCCCCATGCCCTTGCTCTGGCTAGCCTCTCTGCCGAGGAGGCCCTTCACTGCTGAATTAAATCCCTCGTGTCTCTCAAGGCCCACTTCCAATGCCAACTTCTTGAAGACATTTTCTTTGAGTCTCTATCAACCAGATCTCCCACACAGCTTGACAACTGCATTTCCTGTTGGGTGGCTCCAGACAGCTGCTGCCGAAAAGAAATCCTAGTCATCCACAAACCAAAGGAAGAGCAAAGGACAGTGAGCACCTCTGAGAACGAAGTCTGCACTCCAGTACTACCCCACTGCACAACTCCAGGGAACATTGTTAACATTGTATTCTAAGAAAATGGCACCCTCTATAGCAAAATACAATGTGCATGATGCCTCCTGGGCAAAAAAGTCATCTCCGCCATACTCATTCTTGGTCCTACCTCCTCATAGTTAGCCATGTGTGTTGATGGCCATGCTACTCAGGACACAGCGGGGACAGAAGCACACACTGCAGTTTGAAGTAGAGAGAAAAGTAGGACCTAGTTGTTTCCATAGGAAAAATCAAGATGTGGAATGGTCTACACATTTGTCCAGATTTAATGTGGGCCAATATTTGCCAAAGTATATTATGTGGGATGTTTAACGTGTTATACAAAATAACATTTTTTGGCCAAATTAATTTGGGATTTCTCCAAGATTTCTTAGAGCATGTAATATGCTGTTTTGCATTGTGAATTTCCAAAATGGGAGGAGAGAGAGAATTGGGTACAGTGTTTCCCAAACTCATTTCATCAAGGAACCTATTTTGGTAAAGCATCATGTGGCTTTCTGACAAACATATAAAACAAGAAAAAGATACAGATTCCTGCCTTTTTGCAGTAACCCACCTCAATGTGACTCACCTCAATCCCATAATAGTTACTCTGCCCCGATTATCCTTAGTGTGAGGCCCATGAATAGATTACAGGATTTGTGAATGCACTGAAATTGCATGCAAAATTGTATTTGTGTATGTATTCTTGAGAGAGGGATCCTCAGATTTGGGGAAAAGTTTAAAATTCCAAAGTAAGGCAAATTCTCTACCAAGCCCCTCTTCAACACCTTGGTACACTGAGGCGGGGGTGGGGGGGAAGGGTGGGGGGTTCCTTTGATGTCCAGGTAAATGAGTGTGCAGAAACAAACTCAAGAACATAAATGTTTACCTTAATATTACCATCCCTTGATCTGTAACAAGGTGAGTGATGTTCCTAATTTGGCCCAGAGTCCTTTCGTAGGCAGGACATGGAATTTTCACTTTGAAAGGCCTAGTTTGGCATTTAACCTCATGATGAGAATTCTGGTTTCCAAGGCCCTCACCTCACCCTCTTCCATTCCACCAACAGGCTGGCTGGCAAGGGCGTGGATGGCAAATCCATTGGAGGGGCCCCAGATGCCTTCAGGCATCACAGAAATGGGCCTCATTGTACAGGAAAAGGATCCAAGAAAAAATGAGGGAGTTCAAAAGATCAAGATGCATTTTCATTGATCTTGGACTTGTAAGAGCCACACCATCAATCACAGTCGTTTAAAAATTCCTATTAATGGCCCAGAGTGCTGGGGCTCCCATATGGTTTGTCTTTGTAACATTTGGTTTGGGCATCTCTTCGGAATCAACATGAGAATCTGTCAGTGTCAGATTCAGACCTGTGCCTGCTGCCTCACTCCCGGGCAGCAGCATAAGGGAGGGAAGGAAGAACGTGTGCTTAAATATATGGTTCAGGACGATGGTTATTTGGGGCTCTGGGAAGGAGCCAGAAGACTGAGAATCCCTTGCCCCTGGGAGAAAGCGGAAAGCTGAAGCGAGATTCAGCCAGGCCAAGGAGAAGGTCCTAGGACATGTCCTGGAACAATAGTGAGGAAGCAGCACATCCGGAAATTCGGCCTTGTTCCATCTATCTATGTGCTGGTGGTACCAGGGGCAGGGCTGGACCTGATGCTCCCTAGTAGAAAAGCAGTGGGTATTTGAGGGGCTCTGTGTTTAGGAAAAATCAATAGGAACTGAGAGAGCCCCAGAAGGCACAGCACAAAAGGCAAAGGCCTTCATTCTTGCTCCCTCTCCTGCCTTCACTGTGTCACCAACTTGACACAGGGAGAGGAAAGCCCAGCACTGCGCTATCCAAGATGGAAGCCAGTAGTGACATTTGACAGTCAAGGACTTGAAATGGCTAGTCTGAACTTGAGATGTGCTGAATATGTAAACTAAACATCAAATTCAGAGACTTGATATGAAAAAAGATTGTAAAACATACTGTTAATAATTTTATTATTTTAATATTGTTTACATTTAACATATAATTATATGTCAAAAATTTTTTTCATGTTTTTGCCTGATTTTTTTAACAGCTTTATTGAAGTATAATTGATATAAGAAAAATTGCACCTATTTAATGTATACAGTTTGATGAGTTTGGATACATGCATATGCTCATGAACCTATGGCCACAATCAAGGTAATAAATGTATTTATGACCTCCAAAAGTTTCTTCATGTTTTGTTGTTTTGTTGTTGTTTGTTTTCTTTGTGGTAAGAACACTTAACATGGGATCTACCCTCTTAACAAAAATTTTAAGTGCACAATACACTATTGTAACTACAGGCACAATGTTGTAGAGCAGATCTCTACAACATAGTCATCTTGCATAACTGAAACCTGGGTTAAATAAAATATATTATTGAAATGAATTCATCCTTTTAATTTTGGTATGCAGCTACTAAAGTATTTAAAATTACATATGTGAGTCACATTGTATTTCCATTGGACAACGCTGTCCCAGAGCATAGTTAGTTTCCTAGGGCTGCTGTAACAAAGTACCACAACTAGGTGACTTAAAACAACAGAAATTTATTCTCTCACAGTTCTGGAGGTGTGAAATCAAGATATCAGCAAAGGCGGTTCCTCTAGAAGGCTCTGAGGGAGAGTGTGTTCCATGCCTCTCTCCTAGCTGTCAGTGGTTGTCGGCAATCCCTGGCATTTCCTGATTTGTGGATGCATTGCTCCAGTCTCTGCCTCTCTTGTCAAATGGCTTCTTCCTGGTGGTCTTTTCTCTTCTTCTTATAAGGACACCAGTCACATTGGATTTAGGATCCACCCTACTCCAGTATGACCTCATCTTGACAAATTACATCTGCAAGGACTCTATTTTCAAACAAGTTCACATTCGAAGGTCCCAAGAAGGCCAGAAATTTGGGGGGACACTGTTCAACCCAGTATATCAACAAACTTGCCCTTTTAAGGAAACGGGAGTTCACACCTCCCTTCTATGAATGCACATTTTCTCATCATCAAGTGATGAGGTATACCTGCCCTGTCCCCTTCCAAACTGACCACACATAGCCTGAACCTTGAAAGAACTGCCGTCCGGTGGGTGCTTGCTGAGATAAAGCACACTGAGGACTGGAAATTAGGAGACTTGGGTTTGAGCCCTGGCTCTATCATCAACCGCCACAGTGGCCATCAGCAAAAGTGCTAAACCCCTCTGAGCCTCAGTTTCCCTATTTCTGCAATGGAAATACAGGCCCCTACACTTCCAAATTCTCAAGATAGCTGTGATGATCACCTTGGATAATTGGGAATGTGCTTTTAAAAGTACTAATAATCTATATGCAAATTTAAGCCTTTGTTACAGGCTGCAGACACTGATCTTTTCTCTACGGCTTTGAGAGAAACAGGAGAATCACTCTGAATGCCGGAGGATCTGAGATCTCAGATTGGAGATGGACTCCTGCAAAATCCTCCCTGCTGAACTCCCTGTCCCTAGAATTGTCCCTTTTAATCCAGTCTTCCCACTGCAGCCAGAAGGTTATTCATCAAACTTTTAATTTAATCATGTCACTTACTCCCTGCTTAAAAGCTTTTACAAAAAAATATGTGTTTAAATAATAAATTAATGAATAACACAGAGCTTGCCTACTTCTGATCCAGGGAGAAAGGGAGGTTGGGATGGTATTCTGCTAGTCTCCCTCTGGTTGAGGCGCCAGGATTGGAGTCAGGCAAAATAAACAGAAGATCTAGCTGATGAAAGATTTGAAAAATTCTCTGATTTAGAAGGGAAGAAATGGGCACTGTGCTGCGTGGTATACGTGTAGCCGTTCAGAGGAAACTCAGGACATCTAAGCCAACTGTGAGCCAGGCCCAGTGCGGTGGGCAAAGAGCAGCAACTTCTGCAAGACCAGGATCCAATGGCCCATACAGAGAGGAGGCCCAGAGGAAGCCTGAATTAGAAACACTTGCCGTTTCTCATTAGACCTAAGAAAGTTATTTATTTTGTTTTTCCCAGCCTGTTTTATTTGGCAGATCCTGGGTGAAATGGCATCCTCTTTTCCCTGGGTCCTTGAAGCTGCTTGTTTGTTTTTGCAATTGGCTGTTTTACAAGTAGGGGTCACGGGCACTCACATGGAGACCTGATGCCACTGGTGAGCGCATTACTCCACTGCAATAATGGGCTTGGGTAGGGCCAGCTGAGTGGCAGAAAGGCCTGGCCCACAGATGGCGTTGCATTTCCCACCTACGATACTGATAGCTACCGTTTGCAGCTCTGCCAAGGAGTCTTCCAAGGTCCTCCTCCCTCACTGTGCACTGAGAATCTCCAAGTCAACTGTGAATTTGTTATTGATGCTTCCTGCATCCTCAGCAACAGTCTCTATCAATACCACCACCTCCCTAAAAATCTCAGTGCTCCAAAGCCATCCCCTCAGGCTGTTTTTGGAGAAGCTAAGCCTATGCTATCTAAGGAGGGTGACCAGATGTCCCCAGTCTATCTGGGGCGGTTCTAGTTCACATTTGTTGTACAGATATAATAATGCCCCCTTTTCTGTCAAAATTGTCCTGACTTGGATGGCAAGTGATTAGGACACTCTGTTGCCAAACTATGTTTTCTAAAGAGGGTTCTTTTGAATGATTGTACCAGAAGATGCCCAGAGCAATAAGTTTCCTTAGGCAATAAGTTTGGAAAACACCACACATCTTGTTTTAGAGAGTCACAGTTTATGTTAGCAAATTCAGGGTTCCAGGAAGTCCCTGAGTAAAGATGTCTGTTTAACTTTGTTTAACCCAATGTTCCCAAAATTGATTAAACCATAGCCCTGATTTTTAATAAACACCTATTAACAGTTTATTGGAAACTGCATCTCTGAAGTGTTAGATACTCAGTGTACTGTTCCACTCAGATACCAAAGAGATATCTCAGATTGCAAACCAGATATCAACAAGAACCCTCAGGGAAAGCACATGATCAGCTGAAGGGTAGATAGTGCCCTTTGCATATTATCCATGTTGGTCATAACCATATTTTTTGAACTAAAAATCAGACGAAGTGATCTGACACATAGTCTAAAAATGAGACAAGAGATTTGAAATCAGGACAAATCCAAACAAATTTGATTCTTCTATACACAGTCCTGCCTCCATTCTCCCTCATAGTCAGCCACAGGACAGATTTTCAGCCCCACACCAGAAGTATGTGTGACTGGTGCCACTAATACATCCCAGCTTATCTCAGAAATTCTCCCAGGGCAATAACGAGGTACCATTGCTCCCTCCCACAGTCTTGCCTGCTATATGCACGGAAATGAGCTGCTAAGAGGCCAAGTACTCAGGCACAAAGGAAGCTCACACATCCTTGTAGAGGCCTCCCTCCATGGGGTCATAACAGCCTCCTCTCTGATTCATGGGGTAGAGAGATAAACGACTAGATCTCGCCCACCTACCCTGTAATTGTTGCCATGGAAACAAAGGACTGACTGCTGTACTTCTGACAAGTCTGGGTGTCTGAAAGAGCTAAAGCTTTATCCCATTGTGCAGTGCCCAGCACATGGGAGACATCTACAAACATTACAGGCCGAAGACACTTACAGCATGGAGAACTGGGCATCCATGTTTTCTCAGTCATAAGTTTAGGATTGTGTTCTTCTTTCAGTCATATCTTTTATTTCTCCACTCAAAAGATTTATGCTAATGAAATGTTTCTAGCTTTGAAATTTTTTTCCCATTTGTTAAGGCTTGCTCATGGTCTTACAGATCATCTTTAATGTTCCTGAAATCTTAAACAATACCTAGGTGATGTGTCAGCATTGGCCTTTTATAAAATGACTTCCTATGACCCTCAGCAGAGAGAGAAACAGAATGGACTCCAAACATTTGGGGGTATAAGTAGTGGATGACATAAGAAGTGTAAACCAGAGGTGGATCTCCAGCAGTCCATAAACTATCATAATCTGTGGAATTATTGATGACATTGATTCACCTTATCCTGGGTTTCTAGACATAGATCCCCTTTGATCTTTTGGGAAAATTTTTCTTCTCACCCAAACTGGATACTAAATCACATACTACCCAGGAGAACTTTATAGAGCTGGACACTTTTTGCCTTATCAAGCCAAGCTGACTGCATCCTGGCCTCCTGAATATCAAAGACTGAACTGGAAAAATGAACCCTGTTATTGGTACAACTCATTCCTGTAGAAATTTCTGGGAAGAACATTGGATGTAACTGAATGGTTGAAAAATAAGGCCTGCATAACTTTATAAAAGAGACAAAGATTGTTTCTCTGTGAAGGGAAAAGGCTGAGGATGGTCCACAGTTTGTTACGTAGAAATGGTGTTTACATTTCCACTGAAGCCAGAATAAGAGAAAGTGGGACTAGGAAAAGTGTTGGTTCTGTGGAAGGATGCTGGGAGAGACACTCCAGATATGGGATGATTCATTCATTCACTTCTTGTTCATCAACCACTTAATGAAGATTTACTATGGTTTGGACACTGCAATCCTCAAGCTTAAGAACAATTCCAGTTCTTTAGCTACACACGGACTAGTTGGGATGACAACACACATATGCATGATGGCAATATGTGGGTTCATACTAAGAGAGGAGAATGAGAGCCCAGAGGATGGAACAAGCAATTGACATTTCTGAGCAACATCTTAAAAAAAGCAAGAGTTTGTCACATGGACAAAGTAGACAAAGGCGTTCCAGGATAATTAAATGATCTCCACAAGAGTAAAACAGTGTGGCATTAGTTAGCACGAAGAACAAATAAGGAAGTGGTGAGAGATGAGTCTGGTGCTAGATTGCCCAAAGGCACAGGGGTGGACAACTGAGGTCCCCACCATTCAATAACTGTAAGATTCATGACTATTTTCCTCCAGGCTGTCACCAGCTTTTATGCCATGAAATGATAGAGTAGCTCTTATTAACCATGTCAAAAGCTCAAAGTGGAAGGTCAAACCCAAGCAGGAATGAGGACAATGCTGATGGATTTCCCTGCCCAGTTTAAGAGGATCCGTATGCTCACTGGAAACTAACTGCATCAAGGGCCAGAATAATGTCCATGAATACCTCGTACTGCATTACAAAGAGACTCGTGTAGGTTTTTCCTGACAAATGGATATTTGACCCAAACAAAGATGCCCCCAGTCACAAGAGAAATCATCCTGGTGTTTTGCCTGCCTTAAAATGTCATAAATGTACTATATCCAGGGACCCCTAATGCTTGCATCTAAAGCTTCCACAGAACAATGGTGCCACCCATCTGCAAAGTGGGTGTGAGTTTCTGCTAGCCCAAAATTAGGATTTGCCCCATACTTGAAGGAAGCAGCACTGCCCTCAAGAGAGCAGGCTTCACCAAAAACTGAGCCCAGAACTAATTTAGCAGGCATGGCTTTACATATATATAACTCAGTGGGGAAGGCAGCAGGGTCTGAACTTTTCCATTAGCTAAGGCTTAGAGCAGAGGCCCTAGGATGTCTTCAGAAGAAGGCTAGGCATCCAGCACCAGAAACACTGGAGCTGGTAAGAAATTGCTGTAGGCACATCCTGCCTTCTGACCCATGCTTTCTCATAAACATTATTGAATCCTTTTGGCTCAGAAGTCTCTGTTTTAGTTTGAAACATATGGTGACTTCTCCTAAAGATAGCCAGAGATTATTTCTGTGGCATTGAGAGTCCCAGGAAGCTAGGACTTTATCTTCTACATTATCTCTCTGAACATCTAACTTCTTGATTTATTCTTCTAGAAAATCTCCTACAAGCTCAATTTGACTGCCCCTGTATTGACAATTCTTCTGTTACCAGGGCTGGCTTCATGGATCCCACACTTAGAAGGGCCCACTCTTGGTTTAATGCTCTGCTACGCCACCTTGGAATTCTCAATAAATATTGAACAAGGAGCCCCACATTCTCATTTTGCACTGGGCCCTTCATATTATGTGGCGGTCCTGACTACAACCAACAGAAATAATCATCTCTGGCTTTGGAGTAACACCTTTTTACATTTTCAGAGTGCTTTCACATCTTTTCTCATTTGATCTTCACAATTAAGCATCCAGAAAAGGAGAGAAAATGGTAGAAAAGATATAACCTTGAAGGCAGAAGATGCCTGGGTTCAAATCGAGGCTCTGCAGTAATCTTGGGTCAGTGATTTAATTTCTCTGATCCTCAGCTTCCTCTTCTGTAAAAGAGCAGTACTACCTGCCACATTAAAGTTGATGTGATAATCATGTAAAATCATGTATGTGACGGTGCCTGGCACGTGGTAGACATTGAATAAGTCTTTCTCCTTTTTTCTTCTAGCTCTTTGTTCTCCGACTCTCCCAATTTGCAAAATATAAAAATTGAAACTGAGAAGTTTAAATGTTCTGCCAAGTGTGTTATTCTGGGCCCTCTGAAAAGCAGAAGTCAAGCTGGGATTAAATGTGCAAAGATTTTATTAGGGGAAACGCCTGTGTGAGTGAAATGGGGAAGGATCCAGAAAAAAGATGCCAGAGCCATCCGACCAGGAGGCCCTTAGACCAGGAAGCAAGTCTGACTCTGAATGAAAGGGAGCGTCAGAGAAAGTTGGATGAAAGTATTCTAGACTCTTGCGCCATCTAAGGAAGATTCAGTAAGGCAATGGAGGAGCCCTTCAGCCAGCCAGACTCAGCTGTCAGTCAGGAATGGTCTGCCGTGCTCAGTCATTAGCTGGAGCAGCTCATGGGAGGCATGGCCTCAGTGCAAATGAGGCTGCGGATATCAGGACGCAGCATTTAGGCCCTTGGTCAATTCTTCTCTCTGTATTTGGAAGGCTATGAGGTGCATTTTCATGGCCACCACGTCAAACTTCACATTGAGTTGATGCCAAAGCCAGATCCACCCTTGACTCTTACCTGCAAGGATTCAGTTAGCCCAAGATCTTCCTGGAATGTGAAGGAAGCTGTTCTTGAGCCATTGTTTTCTCAAAGAGAAGGACAGCTTTCTGTTGGAATAGGCAATTCTGCCTGGCCCTGGACACAGAGTGTCTGTTTGCTGAAGATATCTTTGTCCTCTCTCTCTGAGGAAGTGAAACCTCTCCACAGAATGTTTCTCTTGCTGCTCAACTCAACTCTGGGTTTTTAGAGCCCGTAGAGGAGACTTGTTCAGTCACGGAGAATAACTCCTTTCATACATTAAGGGTCATTCAGGGGAAATTGTTCAAAAGTTAAGTATCTTTCAGCTGTAATGGCCCAGGAAGTAATTTTTAAGGAAAAAAAGAAAGAAAGAAGGAGATGAGAGTGAGGGAGGAGGAAAGCAATATCAGGAAAGCAACTTCTTATTTATAAAGAATGTTCAGGTACGTTACAAGTTGACCCATTCCTCTGAGAAGTGGGTGAAGATAGGCGTGTGATTTTATCATTTCCATTTTAAAAATGTGGAAATTGAGGTTCAGAGAGGTTAAACTGCTTGCCCAGATTTCTATAGCTCATGATAGGCAGAGCTGGAACCCCAGCCCACGCCTTCTTCCCTCCTCCAGTAAGACTGGGTCTACCCAACACCAATAAAGTCCTTCAAATGGATCATAGAAAATGTTAGTCATTTCAACAAATCGTTATTCTGGCAGTTTGATGCCCTTCCCCACCTCCAGACACTTCCTTTCAAGCTTTCTTAGGGCCCTAGAGTCCAGGATATGTAATCACTGCCACTCATTCATGGGAGGGAGAAGGGACGATCACAAAAAAGCACAGTCAAACTTAATTAATCAAGAGTAAGCAGATTGTGGGCAGAGGAGAAGAGGGAGGAAGGAGAGAATAAGAGGTCTAGTCCTACTTAGGCATGAATCCAAGTAAAGGAATATTTTCAAAGTAAATTCAGTTTTACCTTGTCGTTTTCACCTAAGTGAGGTTTTTGTAGAAATTCGTCAAAGATTTGCCATAAGGAACAAAAATTATTTATAATATTTGTTTCTCATTCACTCAAATGTCCCTAATTCAGAGTTTTTAATGTTTAGAACAGGGCCTGAAACTGAGTTTGCATTTCTAGTATGTATTAAGAAAGATGGTCTAAACCAATTAGTGGGGGAAAAAATAAGAATATGGGGGAATTTGCTATTAACCCATTTGAATGAAAAATAAAAACCATTTACCCACTTAGAAGTATTGATTTATTTGCCAAAAAAGGAATACACAATAATTTAGGCTTATTCACTAAAAACAGATATTTAGATGAGGTAAGATTTAATCAGGTTGAAAAATGATAGAATAAAACCAAATTTCCTTTTTAAAATATTCTATTCATTCTTAATATCTAATTGAGACCAACTTTCTTATAGCCTACTTCCTCTTTACCACCACCCCCACTACTTCACACGTACACACCCTGCTCAGTTAATCCAAATTAACGAAATTTTAATGTGCTTGTATGGTAAATTTGTAGAAGCCTGTTTCCATCTACAATACCAAGTGAGAAAGTGGAGACCAATGGCGAAAATTTAAAATAGGCACAGTGCTTTTTTTTCCCAACAATATCGTAGAACCAAAGCTTCTACCTAATTTGGGAGTCCCTTTAACAATATCCTTCAAAGATATTCCTTCTGCCTCTACAGGAACTCCCCAGGGACAGAGAGCTCTCAGTAATGCGAGGAATCATGACTTTGCAGAATGACTTCAACTTCTAGAAAATCATTTCTTTTACTTCAAGTTCGAATCAACTCCACAGCTATTTGAAAACATTTATACTAGCATCCACTTGTCTTCTCCTTTCCAAGTCATACATATCAATTCTGTCAAACTCACGTGACATCTACAAAGAGATTAGAACCATTTTTTTGAAACATGTAACTTGTAATTTCTCTTCTTTAAGTGTAGTACACAGATCTGAACTGTGCCACCACTGAATCTGTCTTTCCCTTCTTTAAAATAGGGTTAATAGTAGTATCTACCTCATAGGTGTGTGTTGAATGTTAAAAGAAATAATACAAACTGTTGGCGCTTACCAGAATCTGAGTTCTGTTCATCCTCTTGGGCACACAACTGGAGTACATGTTCCAGTCTCCCTTGCAGTCAGGGGAGGCCGAGTGACTGAGTTCCAGGAAATGGAAGGTGGGCAGAAGTGATACATAACACTTTCAGATCTATTCTCTTCCCTCCCCAAAATTTCTTGTGTGTGTCCTCCTTCTGTATTTCCGTCTGCCTGCTGAATGGAGATAATTCCAAGGACCTAGAGGAGGGTGGAGCCACAAGATAGAAAGAACTTGAGTCTCTGCAGGACTGCATCCCCTCTCCCCATCTCTCCCCTGACACACGCTGGTGTGTAACATAGGCAAGAATAAAATTTTATTATATTAAGTCACTGAGATTTTCGAGTTTTTTCAGCCATTAGCCTAATACCGCTATGTATATTAGGCCAATTCATTCATGTAAAAACACAGTGTCAGGTATAGAGAAAGTGCTCGATAAATATTAGCTACCACTCCCACTGACGGCACCTCTCCTGCTGCTACTGCTGCAGTTACTCCCACTGCAGACAGAGTCTGACCGGAATCAACGTATTATCTCCCTTGATCTAGTCACTTCAGCCTAGAATTGATTCTACTATTTTAGGAGTCACAACATACTTCAACTTATATTGAAATTCCAGTCAACAACTCCAAAAGGAAAGAGAAAAACAGATCTTTTTCACATGTGCTTCTTTCAACATAGGTCTCCCATTTCTGTACTTTCAAGAACTAACAAGTTTGGAATTTCACAGTAAGAATAAATATGCACCTCTGATAAGTTTACTGATTTTCATTATTGGCCCATTTTGAAGACTGGCAACACATTTTTGAATGTTGATTCGTTCAGTGTGTTATTTTCCTCTCTGTTTTTACGTGAGATACAAATCTTTTTGACTGTAATCGATTTTTATCCAAATTTCTGATGAGGATGTTGAGGATAAGGCCAAGGAGAGAACTCTGCGGCGTAGCCCTGGGGGCTCCCCCAAGGACTGAGAGCCGTCCATTCATTAACAGCACTGGAGTTCTACAAGCTTGGGCTGCATCATCATTCAATCCAAGTCTCACCATCTTCTCCACAAAATATCTTGAAATCTATCAAATGTCACGTTGATACTGTGATGAGCTAATCCATAGTGTTCTCCTAATCAACTAATTTAGTAATTCGGACAAAAAGTTAAAATGGGATTTGCTTGGAATAACTTTTTTCTTAACAATCCTTGACTGACTTGTAGTAATCATTGCTGTCTTCTCTGAGCATTCTTAAACCATCTGCTTATTAATATATTCCAGAATTTTGCCTGTGCTTGACACCAAGCCTATAGTATTTAAATCTCTTCCTTCTAACTCCTCTTTCAAAATAATGACATCCGCCCTTCTCCAATTTTTCTAGGAACTCTCTCAATATCCTTGACTTCTTAACCATTACCAGTGATAGTTTCCTCATCTCATCTATAAATTTTTCTTGTATCCAGGGTATGATTCATCTGCTTCTAAAAAATTGAACTTACTGATGTCTGAAGCTCCACTCTCTTAGTCACAGAAAGCACTTACAGTTACCAAATACTGTAACCATGACTACAAATAATCCCAGAGATAGGTCAGGAAACTTTATCTTATTTATGGAGCACCTCCAGGCTGGGAAACCTGCGTGTCCACTCAGCTATGTACTGAGGGTCTGCTATGTGCCAGGCGTTCAACACACATACCTCATTTAATCCTAGCCATGAAAACTGAGGTTCAAAGAAGAAAGTTGACCACGGTTACATAACTAGAGTCGGCCTGAGCCAGGAGTCACACCCAAGTCTGTCCAACGCTAAAACCTCGATCCTGCCCACTGACCCATACCTACCTTGTTACTAGGACTCTGATTTTGTCTCCTCACCTGTCTTGGCCTTCAGTTCCCTTTTAATTATATCTGTTCTACACTTTACTGTACTAAGGCACTTCTCCTTGGTGAACAAAATGGGAACTTGTCAGAAACTGAGGTGCTTTGCTCCTTCTCATGTCTGTCATACATTTTAAGCATTCACCTATGATTGAGCATGTTCTAGCAAAAAGAGCTTTATCATTTTTTCACAAGCTTCAGCTTATCTCATACTTTTATGTCAATCCCAACTTCACCCCTCATCTCTCATCTAAAATCTCCTTGATCGTATTGGTGAGCCTGGGCTCCTCCGGGTCCTCAAGGTATGCATTCTGCTGTTTATCAGAATTCCATATTTCTTCTATCAGCGCTGTTATTTGAATCCCATCTTCCTAAACATCAGGGCTCTTCCCATGCCTTTCTTTCTGTGCAGTCCTGATCTTCAACTGGAAGATTCTTCTCAGTGCCCTGCCCACCCTTTCAGGCCCATTCTGTACCCTTGCGGACTTACAAACTAAAGACAGAGCTGTCGACTATCATTTGGTGCCAGCTGATGGACACTCCACGTCTCCCTATACCTGGAGGCATTTTCATCTTTGGAAGGGATTGATGAAGTGAGGTATAGTCATTCCAGGTCCAACTTCCAGAGAGAAACTGCCTGGGTCCAAATATTGACTTTACCACCTACTACCTCTTTGATCTTGGGCAATTTACTTAACCTCTCTGGGCTTCAGTTTATTTATCTGTAGGATAGGGATAATGACTTTTCTAGGATAATTGTTGGCTATTACTCATCATCAAATGGATCTTAATGTTGGCATTTTTGCCCTCTGGGTAAATGAAAAAAGAAATGAGAAAGAGTTCGGAGCCCTTAAGGTTGCCACTTAAGTTCATGCTGTGTGAGTGGTCACCTCTTCTGCTTAGCAGTAAGCAGCAACAGAATTTCTGGGTTGTAAATGTCATCACCTGTGAGTCAGAGGCCAGAAGTTACAGACTCAAATGCCAGTGAAGCAGACCAGATGAAGACACTGGAGAGCTCAAGACCCTTCTGAAGAGGCTCATTACTACTCAGCACCCACGTGAAGGTGTGGCCTTGATGTTACCAAGTCTTCCTTTGCTTTTTTTCCTGAGATACCAGGCTTTTACGTAAAATCACTGAATTTTTAAATGTTGGCAAATTATTTCTTAACTATTTAGCATTTTATATGTTTACTACCAACATTCCAGCAGTTTGCAACCTCTGGCCTAAAGCCTGAAGTTTGACACCCCACTCCCCTAGTCACAGAAAGGACTTGTAGCTGCCACATGCTGTAACCATGACTACAAATAATCCCAGAGATAGGTCAGGAAACTTTATCTTATTTATGGAGCACCTCCAGGCTGGGAAACCTGCGTGTCCACTCAGCTATGTGCTAGAGTCACCCTTTTTTTGCCACAGTTATTATTTTACCACAAGACTGCTCTTGTTGGATCCCCCAGAATCTCCAGGTCAAATTCCTGGCCCATCCCAAAATTCTAGGCACTCACCGGTGATCTTATTTATGGTGTCAATTACTAATGGTGCTGAGATTAAGAACCTGGTGAAACAGATGCCAAGCAAGCTGTTGCTAAAATTGTCTATGTATGGTTAGTGGCAGGGAGAACCCTGCCCCTGCCCTGTGCATCTGTGGAAGAGGGGGGTGGTTACTGGAGCCAGCACCCAGTGTGTTCAGTCAGGTCTGCTGAAGCCCACAGGGAGATCCAATTGGGGAGACCGGGGCTGGTGGCAGCTGTTGAGTAAGCCTTACTCACTTGAGGATTATGAGAGAGCTGAAGAAGCCTTGATAAGTCGCTAAGAGCCAAGTCTATCTTTGGAATACAACATGATTTTCCAGCACACTCAACCCTTAAAGGCTAGAGCTAGGGTTAGCAAAGATTTAATGCCTGCAAGTGGCCAAAATATATATTTTAAAACTATATTTCAGCATTGTTTGTATTGGCAAACTAAATGTAGATAAATAAAATAGAAGCAACGTAGATGTTTATCTGTAGGGAACTGGATAAAAATTATAGTACATCCATACTATGAAATAGTATACAACCAGCTATGGGACAAATGAAATTAATTTTTAAAACTACTTATAGAATTATATTGTGGTATCACTTTTTGGTTAAAAGAAATAAAGGAGAGGAAAGAAGGAAGGAAATAAATACCTATGTGAATGTATTTGTAAGTGTGAGTAGATATATGAGTGTGTGAGCTGAATAGTTTTAGGAAAGTAATCTGGAAAGACATATACCAAATAATTAACAATAGTATGCCAGGAGAAATATTTTGTTTTTATTGAATATACTTTGGCATTTCGTTTTGTTACGACAAGCAAAAAATAATATTGTAAATTTAAAAAGTGAGTATGTAAAGAAAATATTTAATCGTTATCATATCAAGACAACTCATAATTAAACACCTAGTATGACTCCAATACTGTGCTATATACCATCAAGAATATAAAAGAGAAACTCCTTCTATCTTTGAGTATTATAATCCACTAGAGGAGCCTGTATATATGTATCATTTATAAGTACTACTCAAACCCAAGTAATTGAGTCCTTCCCCTTTCATAAGTAAAAGAGAGCCATCACCATTCCTATTCCACAGACAAGGAGACTGAGGTTCAGAGAAGCCAAATGCCAGCACGTGAAGGAACTGGGTTCTGGTTCTAGATCCAGGGATCTTCACTACTGAATGCTTCAAGGTAAGTGTCTTCTTTGGGGTTTCGTATTTCTCAGAGTGTCATGGCTGTGAAGAAGAAAGGATATTTTAACAAAACCTAATTAAGAAGCACTTAGAAGTGCTTGGGCAGAGATGAGATACCCAAGCTTTCAGTTTGACTTTCTACCCAAGTAAGATTTGTCAGCTTATTGCTGATCTTTCCTTTCACTTATTTCTTTAAACAGAATCTATTCCAAAGATTGACCAAAAATCATTTACGAGACCCAGCTGTCTTTCACGGAGCTTTAGAGATGGCAGAGACCTTAGAAATCACCTCTTGTGACATTTCTATTTTAAAGACAGGAAACTGAGGCTCAGAAAGAACTGAAGACTGTCATACAGCTGACCAGTGGCAGGGCTGGGACTTGAATCTGCTACCCTTTCAGCCCATCCATGCCCTGATCCTCCTCATGAATGACCCAGTGAGACATCAAACTAGCATTCCTAGGTACCCCAGTTCACCAGGCAGGTGCTCCTACCAATTGCAACCTGACCTCGGCCAAATTTTCACAGGTTCAAAGTTCCCCAGATCAGTTTTAACGGAGCAGGCAGTCATGCTACTCTAATCATGTCTTTTTGAAACAACTTTTCCTAACATGTTTTTTCTGTCAAGAAGACAAATAGACAATCACCAGCACAACTAGCATTTATTGAGGGGTTATTATACGGCCCTCACTGAGAGTAGGAGTTTTGATTACCTTATCTTTTAACGACCTAGGAGGTAGATTATGATCTCCATTTTACAGCTAATACATGATAGAACCAAAGGCTCAAATCCAGGCCTTTTTAAATACGTCCAGTGCATGTTCTCTGTGTGCTGCTTTCCACGGTGTAGCAGAAAAAGCACTGGATATGGCTCAAAGACTGTAGCTTCTTTAGAAGCAAAACATGCTAATAAAATCTCCACTTCCAGCAGGGAGTCAGTGGAAATAAAATAGGAGTGCATTTCATTCTGTCATCTCTTGACCTATGAAAGTGAGTTAGAAGACCGGACTCCTGGAAAGTTGCTGTCTCCACGCTCTACAAGAGTCTGCTCATTTCTCTTGTTCCAGATTTCTGGATCTTGTCTTCAGGCCAGCTTCCTGTTCTTCTCTAATCACAGCAGCACTCCATTCCGTGCTTGGACAGTCTGTGAAATCTGTGTTCCCTTGGAACAGATGATAGGTCTCAGGCTTGAAAATCCTATAAACCTCATCCTCTGAGTTTTTTGAGATGAGCCTTCAGGAGAGCTGAAGCCAAAAACAGATGCTCTTCATCGAAGTCTAAGGGTTCCTCTACCATCCGCCCACCTCCTTCTTAATGTCTCCTGGTTCTGATCGGGTCTACTGCTTAACGAAGTGGGAGAAAAAGGATGGTTTTGTGCACAATAGCAGGTCCCGTTGGAGCTCGAGTTCCTATAGTACAACTCTTTGCAAAGCAGCATTTCCCCTGAGATAATGAGCTGGAATGAATATACACCCTACTACTGGTTCTTCTTTAATTATTTTTCTAAACAGAAAGGACTATGTCATTGAAAGTATAAAACGCACCTAAAAAAATATTCTTCAGTAAAGCCCAATAGAATCAAGGTGTGACATCCCCAAGAACAGCCAAGTCACAAAAGAGCTAGTCATGCTGGAGGCCAAGTTAAATAACTCATAATTTTGGATCTCTGGGTCCTGCTAGCACTCTTGAGTGTGGGCTTGTGAAATGCCTGAACAGGCAAGACAGCCCCTGTTGAATCTGGCTTGACTTGGCCCTTGCATGGCATGGGTAACTCTTCTGTGATTTGGCTTTCCCCACACATCTCACACCTTCCCACAAGTGACCTTTTCACTCTGTGCTTGGCTTTTCTGTGGTGGGTTAAGTGTCTGCACGCATTCGCGTCATCAGGTTCCTGGTGTGAGGATGACGTGGCTGTACCTGGTATTGCTCTCCAGATATGCAAGAGGGGTGACAGTTCTGCTTGGGTTCCTGCAATCCTTTCTGGGATAATTATGGATAAAAAGGATATAGCAAGATGATATATGCCCTACATATCTCCATGAAGCTACTTACTTCTTGTAGCTCCTTGAGCTGGCCGGTACTTTTTTATCAAACTGAGCTTCCACATATCTGATGGTGCCTTGGACTCTAAATCTTAGATCAAGTGTTGTTATTTCATAACATTCCAGAGTCACTTCCACTGATATGAAATTTCCCAGAATTCCACAGGCATACTGTATTGTGTGTCAGTGGGCTTCTTCATTTCCTTGAATCATTGCTATAGGCCACCCTGATTACAATCGCTGGTCCTTGGCTTATCCTATATCTGTGTTAAGCAGTCTTGCTTTGAACTATCCATCATCACCTCCAGGAAGTCTTCTTTGAACTCTGGATTGACCCAACTGCTTCTCTTCTATGCTCCCATAGCATCCATGTTTCTGTCTATCACAGCATTTCCTCACTACAGTAATTGTTTTTGTTTATGATCTGTCTCTACACTAGATTGTGAGCTCCTAAATTGTATGGACTAGCTCTTATTTATCTATATATTACCAACACCTAGCACTATGTCTTGCACAAAATAGATTTTTAGTACATGTTGAGGAACCATTGTTGAAGGTTTAGTTGTATGAGTTTGGGTGAATATTATTTCCAGACCTGTGAATTAATTCTATTCCAGAAACTCTTCTTGTTGCCAGTATTACGTTGCCATGAAATATTAAGTATGGCTTGTGTTGACATTCAAAGAGAAGGACACACAACCAGATGAAGTTGTCACCACAGAAAGACTAATTAGTTAACACTCAAAGGGCAACTTTATTTACCAGGTCTTGTGGAGGGCCGTGTTGAGGGGGATGACTAACTTCCCCCATGCTTTCACCTTGTGAGAGACTTTAGAAGAGAGTTTAGCAGCCACTTTGGATTTGGCTTTTAATTTGGTCTATGGCTCAATATCCTCTGGCAGTATCTTGCTTAAATCCTCCCAAAAGTCTCTGCTGGACTTCATGGACATTACAAACCAAACTGTCTAATATGACATATGGATCCCTCTCCCTCTGTATCAACTTTCCAGCCACACCACACAAGCATCCTCCTGTCTTAGATAAACTGGGAGCCCCAGAGATAATCTTTGCCAATCTCAACACCTTCAGTTTGCTTGAGGATAGCTCTGTTCAGCTCCATGACAGAGGATGTCCCTGAGTGATTAAATCTCAAAGAGTCTTGCATCCTGGTGGTTGAGTAAAAAAATGAATCTTTCCAACTCTGGGTTCTCTGCCTTTTGCCTTGATTATTTTACTAGGGCTTCAATCTTCTCTAAATCTGAACAGTTAAGGAATCCCTTCCCTGGCCAAGTTTCAGGAGAATGAGCCCATATTAGGGTGAGGCTTGGAGAGCTTTAATAGGAAGATGTTTATAAGCCCATATTGCAAAGAAACAAAACCAGCATTTAGGAAAAAACTCTATTGATGAAGCATGAAACCCTCTTCAGACCATCAGACTCTGGAAATGGAAAATGGAACCTGTGGCAGTTTGCCTCCATGCTGCTGGGAGCCATTTCTGAAAGAAAGGATTGCTGCCCTAATTCTCAGAAGAGAGAATTAATTGGTGAGGGGACCCGAGGTGGTTGTTGGCTTGCTGTACTGAATGCCTCACTCTGTGAGCTCCCTCCTCTGAAGAACATCACCAGCAACACTCTGAGGTCAAAAGCCTGGGCGCTGTCACCAACTTTGACCAAGCCTGGTTCCAGAAACCCAGTTTGGAAACTATGTAGGAAGATTTTACTGGGTCTTTGGGGCTTGCACAGAACATTACATCACAAGGCTTTCCATGCTCCTCCTTTGGTGTAGGAAGTGTCATCCAAAGACATGCAAAAACTGCAGGCTGAGTAGAATGTGATCCTGACTCTAGAGATGGCTTCCTTATCCGTGTCTCTGTTGTGTGGGTCTCAGCCTATTGATAGTGAGCTATTGGCTAGGAATGTCTGGGGCACTCACCTGGGCCCCTACTACTTGTCACAGCCCCCACAGACATTTCCCCTCCCGGAGTCAATGTTGCGGCTGGACCGGTCCTTGTGGTTCTTATTATAATTGCATGATGCACCTTACCCCATCTTGGGTAAAGCTCCTCCTAAGCATGGGTGGAGGGAGGATGTGCAATGTGACAAGATGGGGAGAACTCCAAAAATCCTCTTCAGGGAGTCCAGAAACTTCTCCTAGTATGAGAACTGCTGGAGCGTTGACTTGGCAGTCCTTTGGCAGCCCCCTTTGTCCACTTCAGCTACACTGGGTGAAAATACTAAAAAGGACTCAAAACCTCTTTGGTTTTCTGTGCCTCTGCAGGCCTGCAATAAAGTCTAATAAAAGCAGAAAGTGCGAGTAGGAAGCATCTGAAGTGGGAAATGCCGTTAGGCTGGCCCATAAAAGATGAGTGCTATGAGCAGTAAAATGAGGTCAGAAGGAAAACATGATGAATGTTTTCTCGGCCTTAAGCAGCAAGGTCCCCTTTCACCATCCCACGTGGCACTGCATGCCTGGCTGGAGAAAGCAAGGAGCTCTGTGCAGACCTTGATTCGGGAAGTGTGGCAGCTAAGCCTACCCCTAGGGGCCCTGGCCAGAGGACAGCAGTGGGGTGGGAGTGTTGGGAGGATGTAGCTTGACTCCACCATCACCTTCCAGTCCCCACTGGTCCTTTCCAGAGTGAGGGTTCCCACTGAGACACTGGAAGGAATCCTGAATTGCCCAAGTTACAGAGCTAGGACATCTCACATAGAAAAAGGAAATCCAGAGTCATGGTGCCAGGAGCAGCAGGGAGAACATTTGATTTAGAGATTTGAGATTTGCCTTAAGAGAGTGAACATCCTCTTCCTCAACCCCACCACCATAACTCATTGTCCCAGAGAGAGAATACTTGTCTTTACTGTTCTGCTACCAGCCTTCACACGGAGGTACCCTCCTTTCTCCTCAGCTTATGCAGGTTACATGAATTCTTCAAAGGACAATTCAAACTCAACCTTCTCCGTTGAGTTTGAACACTTCTCTCTTTATTATAGTCCCTATAAATCGTATTTTGGAGGAAAAACATGGTAGTGGAAAGGCCTGGGTTGAAGCCCTGTCTTTATTACTTGCAAGCTCCATAATTTTGTGCACATTACTAACCTCTGTGAGTTTCAGTTTTCCAATCTATAAAATAGGGATTGAAATACAAATCCTGTAGGGTAGTTGCAAGGATTATAGGATAACCTTGCATAATGTGTAACATGTAATAAACACTCAATAAAAATTTGTTTCCTTCTAAAATTCTGCAGCATATATGGTCTTTACCACCAATTTAATACTTTTATTGTTCACTGTCTCATATGCATATATCTTGACTCCTCAACCAGGCTGAAATCTTCTTGGAGGTAGAAATTTTCTGTATCTCCATATTACATAGAATATTTCTGAGAAAATTGTAGAATATCTAGCCATATTTAGTATTTTTCTTATTAATTATTGTTCATTATTAATTGAATGTTGATCATTAGTTTTAACCTTTTAACAAAGTCAGATAGAAGGGATAACTCTCGTCCTCTGCCAAGGAAGTCATGAAAATAGGACTTTACTGGGGCATGTACAGGGTAGACTCAGATTTGAGGAGTCTCTAAATGGCTCCAGTCCCAGAAGGCCAGCAGCAAGGCTTTAGCAAATAAGTATCAATGGTACAAAGCCCTGGGAAGGACAAACGTGCCTGGCCTCAGTGGATGCAACACTAGCAGAGGGCATCTGCTGGTGAGGATATGGCTGCCCTTTGAAATGAGATGCTATCATTCTTCCTCCAAAACTTATTTTATTGACTTTTGAAATGTTATTTCATTCTTAACCTGTCCTTCTTTACTTCCATAAAAATTCTGAGCATCCTTCAAAGCTCAAAGTTATACCTCCCCAATGAACACAATCCCAACCTCACCTTCTTACGCTGAGAATCTTCTCTGCATTTTCAGAGCCTTTTATATCATTTGCCTAACATGTGCGTGACTGCCTGAAAAGAGAACGCTTTCAAGAAAGAAGATATGACGTATTTTTTTAACCCTCAGTTATGTGTAATGGATGCTGGCAAGCTAGTATCTAAATTACATTTACATTAATCTGTCGCAGGATACTATACAAAGAACAATAAATCTTTTTAAATTTGGGTTCCATTAATTTGGAGTGAATGATAATTCAGCCATGCAACCATTTTGCGCTATCCTTGAAAACAGGTTCATCAACAAATTCAACAATACAAATGAATATGTATTGAGATTCTATACTAGGCTAGGAACTTTTCTAGGCATTTAAGATGTGACTGTCACCCATACATATCCCTGGCACACTGACATGTATTCTTATTAAAGAAACTTAGCTTTGGCCCACACCTGACATGTTTATTTGAGATGTTTTTCAACTATGCTTCAAAGAACCCACAGCTCTAAATGGCCCTAAACCAGTTCTAGCCTGACCACAGGAGCAGTACCTTCGCAGAAGGACCTGGAGTCACCCTTGCCTCATTACCATGCTAAGATCCCCGCCCGGGACAGGGGGGAATGTACCTTGCTAGGCACATTTGGTGCTGTGCGCAAAGGAGTCCGGAAAACTGCTCACGCACCAACTGTGCCTGGAAGTCTCCACCCTTTTCCCCTGGAACTCTGATGACGCCATGACCCCTTGTCCTTTATAAGTTCCCCGTTTTCCTGTCTTTGGGGAGAAGGTGTCTTTAGAGCACGAGCTCTCCCTTCTCCATTCCTTGACCAACAATAAAGTTTCTGCTCTGCTATTCCAAACCTGGTCTTGTTCTACCGGCCTGAGCGACTCTGGGTAAAAGGACCCACTTGCTGGTCACTGGTCCCTTGGGGCTCAGTGACACAAAAAGGAACAAGACAGCCGTTCCTCAAGAAACATGAAGAAGGGTATGCAACATCTTTATAACAGCCCTTTGGTAGGTAACCAATGTGCCAATTATAATGAATTTTCACCATTTCTTAAAGAGAATCGGGTAGAGCATATTCTTGACAATTCTTTATCCAGTTCATGTTAAAATAAACATTATTGCTTTCTCAGTTACATATAGAAACATATGCCATAACTCAGATGTAACTGACTTGGATTGTTCTAATTAATCCAAATTACAGAAATGTTCTGTACTTAGTACTCTTAAATGATTATTGAAATTATTATTCCTACTATTAAATGAAAATATGGAGATTTCTACATCAAGTTTGCTACTTGGCGTCTTATAATTATCTATTACCTAAAACCTTATACACTGTTAGACCAGTGAACAACATTTGGGACGTGGCTAAATCAGAAAGAAATAACCATAAGCTTCACATGTAGTTATTTTCCATCTACCTTTATGAAGCCAAGTGTCAAACGCAAGATTTCCAAATAGAAGTCGTTTTAAGTCTTGAGACATGTCACGCCCAGAGAGCCCACATTCCACGGAGGTGCTCATCAGCTATCGTCCCAGCTATTTTGGCAATGGTGTGATGGTTACTGGAACTAACTGGCATGCCACTATTTGAAGTTATTTATAAAATCAAAGCAATGATCAATTAAGGTTTTGTCTCCTCTATATCAAGCTCTGATTCCAGTGAGTGAGTTTGGTGATCAGCAACCTGAGCCCCCCAAATCAAGCCCTGGTGAAATGGGTCAGTGGGCTTCCAGTGTGCCTGCCCACCAGGAGACAGTCAGGGGTAGGAGTAAGAGCAGGAGATTTCAAGTCCTGGCTCTGCTGCTTCCCAGCCACATTCAAGTACAGATAGGTCACAACCTTTATAATACTAGTCTCCCATTTGCAAAACAATACTTCCTGCCCTGTCCACCTCTCATGGTTACTGTGAGGCTCAAATGAGAGAATATGTAAATGTGCTTACAAATGGAATAGCCCTAGGTGCTTTATTAGTCTCTTAGATGTCATTGGACGCGTGACAACTGAAAATTACTCCTCCTGTGCTGTGGTGGTGCATTCAAGGTGAAAGGTATATATTTACAATTAAACATACCAAGTAAATCCAGCCTCAGAGGCACTCTTGCCTCAACCCCTTAGGATGTGTCTTCTTTCCTGACTGTCCAAGGGCCTCATGGGACTGCTAGGGCTCTGGCAGAATGATATAGTGCTCATTGCACAGACCCGAAGGTCAAATTGCCAACTGAATCACTTGCTACCTGAGGGCCTTTGCCAAGTACTTAAACTTTTTAAAGCGTGTTTCTAGATCTATAAATTGATGGTAAAAATAATACCTATCTCACGGAATTGTGGAAGGATGAAATGAGATATTCACATAAAATACATGGTCTGTCTGGCACATCACTACGACGAGGATTGCTATTAGACTCACACAGGTTTCTGCAGCTAATACGAAAATGAACATCCCACTAGAGTCAGATCTGGTTGCAAGTCCTAGTTCCCTCTCTGATGGGCTGTATGATCCTGGATAATTCACTTAATCTCTTTGGAGCTCAGTTACTAATCACAAAATGAGGATGGTAATATTTTCTTCATGGGGTCTACATAAAGATCACCTAAAGTAGTATAGATGAGAGGGCTGTGCTCATTATAAAGCAAAATGCCAATGCATGGGCTGCTGCTTACTTTTCTGTATGAACAAACATGCAGAAAACAATTGCAAAGATTTTATTTAGCGGCTTTCTGTGCTTGGCACTTAGAAACAGAGTTCCGTGCATAAGGGCAAATTTTTATACACCTTTTCTTCATACATATTTTACATACCCTTTTTATTGCCCCCTTTTTTAATATTCATAATATTGGATTCCCCACTAGGCACATAAATATATTTATCTACAACACCTCAAAATCAAAAATCTTGATAATATCTGTATTATTTTACTTGGTATTATTTGCATTTCCACACCACTTAAAAAGTTTAGCTTGCACCAAACTTCACTTGTTTTCTTATCATTAAAGGATTTGAAGGGGAAGGGAAAGATGAAGGAAAAAACCCCAAACTTCAAAATGCAATGAACTATTTGATAAAAATGGAGCTCTAAGGGCAGGTGGAAGGCTGTAGAACGCCCATCTGCAATTCCCTGGGACGTGATGGCATTTCCCTGCCACAGGGGCTGGGGGGCAGGCAATCCAAGTGGGTGTCTGGATCCGGCATGCAGAAGGCCAGGCCTCTATATGTCACCTCTGTTCTTGGTACATCTGTCAGGATTATAAAACTTCCTTTTTCACACTCCATTTCCCTTCCCCTGCCAGGCTGCATGCGCAGGAATTGGCACTTCCCACGCAGTGCACCCATCTTCTGGATCACAATGGTCAGAGCTGTGGCATCAAGATGCATTCCATGCCCCAGTCACTCTCACCAGTGCCCTGACCACGTGTGGTGTCCCAGAGAGGTTTACTCCTCAATAACGCCATGATTCTTTCTATAACCTGTAGGGTGGAGGGAGAGAAACACACCAAAAACAAATTTCCATGGTGAATTAAAACTCGCATCATTGCTCACACTTCCTCTCTCAGTCTTGCTCTCCGCCCCTCTCGTGCTCTCTGTTCTTTCTCTTTCTCTCTCTCCTTCAGCTGCTCTTACTCTCTCTTTTCACGGGCACCACTGGGCACATCAAAGATAGCACACTGAGTGGAGAGAGCCAAAGTTCAAAAGTGATCTTTTTCAGGAAGCCAAGTCCAGTTGTAGTACTGATGTCTTTCCACCTTCACTGATGGGAAGGGGTTTCAGGATACACGGTTCATTCCAGAAACAGGGTAAGCTGCAGGGGATAAAGGTTGGCAGCTGCTGCTGGCCCAGTCCATCTAGTGTTGTACATAGACAAATTCTTGGTGAAAGCACCCATTCTGGGCCTCCCTCCACAGAGTTCACCCAGTTCCAAGTCAGTGTGCATGTATGTTTGTGTATGTATGAGTCTGTGTACGAATATATGTGTGTGTATGCATGCATGCACGTATGTGTGTATAGGTAGGTCTGACTGTGTGTGGGCAAATTTCATGGCTGCTACACGCTAGCGTCTCCCTTAACTTTATTATAAAATGATTATTCAGTTTCTTCAAAGGCCACTCTGGAGTAGACAATGCTTTATAAAACTAAGGTTTGGGAAGGCAGGAGAATGGCCACCGAGTCGGAGATGATTCCACCACAAGTATCCTTCAGTGTCTTAAATGTCTCTTGTTGATCTTGGGTATGTGCTTTCCTTCTCCGGAAAAGAAAATAAAAATAATACAGAGTTCCTGTTTTTCAAAGGCATTGGGCTCCCAAAGGGAGGATCTGCCCATGGAGATTCTGGGGTCTTGGCTGCTGGCCGCTCCGTGGTGTCTGGACTGGCCATTAAACCATGTGTACTGACATCTGGGAGGAGGAGCCTGGGACTGCCCCATACTGTCGGCCATCACAGGTGTTAGTCGCCTGCTGATTATTGGGCGAAGGGCTAATCATGTGCATGCTGTGCTCCATCCCTGTAGGCAGGTACTGCCTCTCTCCAAAGGCCCCATTGGAAGGAGAAGAACAGAGTAAAGTGCTTTGAGAAGCGCTCAGTTTTTCTGGGCTTGCAGCTAGCCTAGGGGAAGTGGGGAAATTGTATCCGTACAGATTGTAAGGGTTGTGGAGAGAGAAGGCATTGTAGGAGCTCTGCTGCATATGGCTGCCCCCAAACATGTGTGGTGATGAGGAGCTGGAGGCTGCATTGCCTGCCTGCATGACATACTGAAACTGGGAAGTGGGGAAGGACCCCAGCTGACCACCGTAGGCTTCCATCTTGCTGTTGCTAGGCAACGAAGGAGGAGTTGGTATTCCTGAGATCAGGGATGGAGTCCTCTGAGGCATGAAGGTTTCAGAGGGCTGAGTGGCTGAAGTGGTGCCACTCTGGAGCCTGTTGTAGCCACTGTCACTCAGCCCTGGGTAGCTCTGCAAGGCAGCCATGTTGCTTCGGGCACATGGAGGATAATCAGAGAGGTTTAGATTACACAGCTGGCTCTCTCGACAGCCCACGTTGAAAGTGTTGGGGGCCAGATGAAATGTTGGAGGAGAACAGGATGGAGATAAAAGATGAGAAGAAGCTGAAGGGGATGGTGTCCCAGTACTGGAGGTGGTTGGGGAAGTGCCTGTGCTGCCCCCTGAAAAATAAAACATAAACACCATTGAGACAGAGGCCTTTTAAAATGATTCTGTCCAGGCCAGATGCAAGCCAGGCAGGAGGTACCCTCAAATGTCCAAGGGCTGATTTTACAGAACCATTGCTTTCTCTTAATTCAGCAGACTTATGCTAAGTGATTCTATCTGTGCACACATACATAGGCGCACACACACACTCCAAAAGAGAGGACAAAGAGGGTGACAAAAACCACTAAATTCTTTTGTTTCTCTGTGTAACAGCCTTAGGAAGTCTTTTTTAAAAATAAATAAATAAATAAACCAATATTCACTTTGCCATTTCTCACCATCAAATTCACTTTCCAGTAAGACTTCTAGTAATCAGCATTAAAATCCACTTGCTCAACTTTTCCCCTTCTCATTGGAAATGCATTAAATATGTATTTTAACCTGGACTGTTGCTTACTTCACCATATTTATTCTTCCAGCTAAAAACCTAGAATACCAAATCTCAGGACCTTGATCTCAGAGGAAATGGGGTACTGGGGCAGGGTGCCAAGTCTAGGTTAAGGCCTGGGAGGGCTGAGCAGAGGGGCCCAGGCAGTGGGAACTGGGGTATGGAATTGAAGTTCTGTCATATGAAAGACATTATGAGCACAATTATAAGAACTAGTTTAGCATAAAGCAACACTAACCCAAAACTAAATCATTATGATCCAGAGAGGCTCTACTAATCTCGCTGTATAAGAGCCCGCCCAGTCTCAGAGACTGGAACAAAGACTATAAATGTAGTCTTTGGATTTCGGATATTTATGAGGACAAGAGGCCAAACAGGTCATAAAGTCAGGACATCTGCATTCTACTCACAGCTCTGCCTCACTAATCCCCATCTGACCCTGAGCACATCACTTACCCACTCTGGGTTTCAGTTTCTTTATCCTGAAGATGAGAAATTGAGTTAGATCAGTGGTTCTCAAGCTAGGAGAAGCTGCCAGCTAAAAACTGTTGAAGTTCCAGGATCCCACATCAGACCAACTAAATGAGATTTTCTGAGCATGGGACCTCCATATGCATATTGTTTTCAAAGCTCCCCACATGATTCTAATGTACGGTCAGGGTTGAGACCCAATGATACAACCTATATTTCTTATTTCCAAGTACCCAGAGTAGTGATTCTTAAACCTGACTGCACAAGAGAGTCACCTGGAGGGCTTGTTAACACAGATCGCTGACTCCACTCCCAGAGTTTCTGATTTTATAGGTCTGGGGCAGGGCCTGAGAATTTGCATTTCCAATAAGTTCTCAGATGATACTGACACTGCTGGTCTAGGGACCACACTTTGGGTTAGAGGACCTGCAGGTCCCTTTCATCTGCTAAAGTCCCAGAATCTGTATTTGAAAGAGTTGCTCTTATGACATATGGATGTTAGAACTGGATTGGTGGTTGATGCACCAACAGACAAAGGGCCAGGTCAACCCAATCTACTTCAAATGTGTTCTCAGTTTAAGGCCAAAAATGACCTTTCCAAGCCTCCCCTTTGCCGGGGCCAGGAAGCATCAGCACAGCATCCATTTCCTGTCTACCCCACTGGAAGTTAAAGACAGTGGTGAGTGCTGGGGCTGCTGAACCTTTCATCTGAATTCCAGAATGAGCAGCTACTTTGTCTTTCATAGGGAATATCCCGTGACGGAATTCCTCCTTTAGGCAAGGTTAGGACTTTCCCAGACTTGTTGAGAGCTATGATTCCCCAAGGGGTATGGTACCCGTTAGGCCATCCACAGCTCATGTAGGCACTCAGAACCTGAGCTGCTCTAAAAGGACTCTCAAGTAGAAAGGAGCAGGAATAAGGTTTTTATCAGCAAGGAAAATATAAAGAGAACCAGCAGGATTCCAGAGATATTGGGATACAAAGAAACCATCCACAGTGTGCCAGGGAGGAAGGTCCAGATGTGAGAGCTGAGAGGCAGATGCCTCAGAGAGGAACCCAAGCTTAATTTTTAGCAGACAAAAAAACCCTCAGCCTCCATCCACAGATACGGTAATAGCATTGGCTACTAAGTGCAAATTTGCTCTTGTTAATAGCTTTTTCAGAGTTAAATTTTTGCAAAACCCAGCTAGTATCATCTCTTCCTTGGCCAAAAAAACTTCCTCAATGAACTTCCAAGGATGAATTGGATTTACTTATAAATAGCTGCTGATTTTAGAGTCATTTCAGGAAATTCTCCTTCCTTGTTTCCTGATCATGCCTTAAATATCTTTAAGAGAGGTAAAAGACTTTTATTGCACAAATTGAGATAAGGCCAACATTGTAAATACCACTGGGAGAAGTAAGCCAGTAGCTGACCATGACTGGAAGAGCACCAATCCCGATTCTAGATCCATTGGCCTCCGCCCAGCACGTGACCACAGGCAAGGCGGGGCACCTATTAATTCTCCTCATCTGTGAAATGAGGGGCTCAAACTGATGGGCTTCAGTTTCTGTCCTTCTCAGAATTATATCTGTGTCTGAGGATTAAATTTATGCTAAAATGTGAATAGCCAATAACAAGCACTTTCCAAGGAATCATTTTAATATAACGAAAGAGTTCTGGAAGGGGAAGGCTGAGAAGGATGAGGAAGAACATCTCACGCTCCTTGTTTTTGTACCTCTGAATGGCAGAGCTTGGAGGGCCTTATGAGAAGCTCAGGGATTCATTTTCTGAAAGCGTGTGGTTCCTCTTTGAGGCATCCTACACATTTTCCTCCTCTTCCACCCTAAATGCCACAAGCTTCAGTGAAATAAGTGCTGTGGCACAAATGGAGAAACTTGACTCCAGCTGTAAAGAGGTTTGTGTTTTACAGGATCTGTATCTGGTCTCCTCTCTTTGCAAGTCCACCCTTGCTCTCCCCGATCTGGTGTTTACGCAGTCCCCGAGGAGACCCCTTGTCTAGCATGCTGTACTGTCCTGTTATAGGTATGCTCCATCAGGCACTGGCCTGAGCCCTGCAGCAGGAAGTGCAAGACCGAGAAGATGACTTTTTACAACTCTAAATGGTTTTCTCGGATGGCCCAAATGGAACGAATGGTACTGATTTAAGGCCTCAATTGGTTTCACTACAAAAAAATAAAAAGGGAACTATTAACAAGTCACAGGGATTTCTGCTGAGCAGATGAGAGGCACATGTTAAAAAGTTTGTAGTCAGCTTGCTTTGGATTTTAAATGACACTCACTGGAAATAAGACTTGGTGGCTGGCTGAGCTGCGGGGGTGGGAGCCCCCAGATGAACTTGTGTTTGAAGGGGGAGAGCACACCTATCCAAGAGAAGGTCACAGTGCTTCTACTCACTTTGAAGAAACGCTCTTAATGCACTTAAAGTACTCAAGACAGATAATAGCTATTTTTCAAAATCCATGTAGAGAAGACTCTGGTATTCATTTTGCAGAGAAGCAAACTGAGATACTGAAAAGTCCTTACTCTCTTATGATCTAACAGCTTGTCAGCTGTTAAACAAGATCGGGATTGCCAGCCAAGTGCTAAATAAGCATAAGGAGGCAGTCCGCCCTCCCTGTGCATTTCAACACTTGACTGACTAGAGGCCTTTCATCGCAGAACAGCTACAGCAGGGAGAGCCAGGCCACATTGATACAGAGGGCTCAGAGCTGCCTCTCAAAAAAAAAAGCATGCCTCCCTCCCTTTCTTGCATAGCATTCTTCCCTTTGCCCTCGTCCTCTCTGCACCCACCAAGTCCGGAATGCTCTAAATCAATGTCTTGATTTAAACTTGATTTAATGGATGAGCATGGACTATAGAGTCAGACAAACTGGGTTCCAATCCCAGCTGTCTTACTGATTATGGGAACTCAGCAAGTTAGCCTCTCCATATAAATGGAATTTTGAACATTTACCTTGTACAATGTTTTGAAAAATAGATAAAATGATATATATTACAAAGTACACATAGGCATAAATATTGTTCTCTTCTATGAGTGAAGGAGTAAAGAAAGGAGAGAGGAATCTTGGGGCATGTGGGTTCCAATGGGGATGGCTCTCAGGTGTTGGCCTCTGTCCGTGGAGCTGAGCATCTCTGGCCTCTCCACACACGGGTGAGCATTACATCACAGCTGAAGACCAGATGCAACAGGCTAGAGGAGCCTCCATGGCTGTGAACTGGAGCACTGGGCACATGACAACTATGGGGCCCCCAGGCCCATATTCCCAAAGGCTAAACCAACCCTGTTTCCTCTCTGAACTGTCTTTCCCTCTCCCCTCACCCCCTTCCCGGGATGGAAATGGGATGCCCCAGGTCTCCCTCTCTTCTCAGATCAAGCAAAATGCAATTGAACACAAATAGTAGACTGGTGTCTTCCCCACTATCCTCAGAGGTCTTGATCCACTTCTGAGAGGTGATTAAAATGTAATGCCCTACATCTACCCAATGGACATGAAATCAACCTCACAAGAGGCTTATGCACCCCTATGTTCATTGCAGCATTATTCACTATAGCCAAGAAGTGGAAGCAACCCAAGTGTCCCTCGATTGATGATTGGTTAAAGAAGATGTGGTATATACACACAATGGAATACTACTCAGCCATAAGAAAAGACACAATTGTCCCGTTTGCAACAACATGGATGGACCTAGAGGGTATTATGTTAAGTGAAATAAGCCAGAGAGAGAAGGCCAGACACTGCATGAACTCACTCATATATGGAATATAAATGAACACACGGATAGAGAGAACTGATTGGTGGTTACCAAGGGGAAGGGGGGTGGAGGTTGGGCACAAGGGGTGAAGGGATGCATCCACATGGTGATGGACAAACAATAATGTACAACTAAAACCCCACAGTGTTATAAACTATTAAGACATCAATAAAAAAAATGTAATGCCCTATATAGCTGAAAACTCTCTGGCGTTCCTGGACCAACCCCCTATCCACCCCACCTCCCTGCATCCTCTCTTACCATGGACCAAAGTGAGGAGGTGCTCATTAAAATTCACATTGGACTTTAAGTTGCTCCAATATTCAAGGCTAACAGCCAAAATAACCAAAAGAATACATGTTCAGCAGTGATTCCATAGGAGGACAATGATCTAGAATATACTTGTGTACCATGAAGACAAGTAAAATGTGACCGTGAAAATCCTGAATACCAAACCTGCTGACTTTTGCATCTTTAAATTCATCACTTCCAGATTGTAATATGGAGGCTTTCACATACAGTTTCCTTTTGGGTTTATTTTGTTGTGCTTTTTTTTCAAAAAAAAAAATTGAAAAACAGTAAAACAAAATCCCATCTGGGCTAATAAAGAATAAATCTCCATGTAATTACTTGGTTCCACGAGCCTGACTCTTCTCTCCTATAACTTGATGGCATCTGTTCCTGCAGAGTGCTGATTCACTGTGTGTCCTTGAGTAGCCTTCTTTGAGGCTTTCAAACAGGTAAGAGGTAAAATGTCAGCACCCTAAGGACTGATTCCAGGAGATAAACCCAGAGGCCATAAAGTTAAACGATCACAGCCCTGTTCATCTCAGCTGAGGAATTACCCTTAGTTGAAAGAGTACCCTTCTCAACATGCAAATGTGAAACAGTATAGTGCTAATGGGAATTGTATGGCTTCACTCTTAGGAAGACTCCTAGTGCATCCTTCTCCATAAAGTTTAAAGATATGCATAGATACAAACCTCTTCTCTTTAAAATAGCTTTTAATATATTCACCCAATTCTCATTTTTCACATTGGTCCTCTGCGTTCTGAGTTTCTCTGCTTCTTAGATGGCCCTATTTTACATCCACCATATTCCCTAAGTGGACTGCCCCATTTTTCCACTTTCCATTAACTTGTTTGTTTTCTCTGCTACTTGTTTTACTGCCTTCCTTGCTGCAGTGCACATCTGTTGTTATTGTCATTTAGAACTAATCTGCCTCTCTCTTGCCAATAGTACCCAGTTTTCCCACTCAGAAATACCCCCTCTCCCACTCTTACCTCTTCAGGCCTACCTCCAGGGAAGGCGCATGACTCATGCCTGGACAAATAAGGCATCATATTTCCTGCCCCCACCACAGTAATTGCTTTAGGGATGACCCAGTTAGAGTCAATGAGACTCAGTGAGATTTCGCTAGAAATCTTAGGAAAGAGGCATATGACCTTTCCCATCAGATTTACATCTAAAACGATGTAGGTCCAGGGCTGCTGGCAGCTATGTTACCAGGGAGACTGAGAATTAAATCAGGTGAGAGATGATGACAGCTTGGAGTGGAGTGGTGGCAAGGGAGATTACAGAGGTGAATGGATTCAAGAACTTGGTAATGGTTGGTTATGGTGGGTGGAAAAGGAGGGAAACATCCAGGATGACAATGGTTGATGGTGTCCTTCCCCCAGGAGAGGGCGCCAAGCCTGTGAGGTAAATGATGGACTCAGTTTTATACAAATTGAGCATAAGGGACTTGGGGAACAAAATAGAATATGTAATCAATAACTGTTTTAGTGGATTGAATTGAGATGCTCTCCAATCCCTGTCATGAGCTCCTCGTGGGCATTATTCCTTATCTCAGTGATATATGAGATCTGAATAAGTTAGCTATCTTGGAAGCACTACACAGGAGTTCAAAAACTGCTGTCCATTGAACTGTTCTTCTTTCCCAGTCTTTCACTAGTATGAATTTGCTCAGTATCTGATCCCTCTCACTGACCAACCTCTAATTAATACAAACCAAACTGATCGAAATCCCAACACCGACAGAGACCCTCATAATCCTAATTTTTAACCGCCTGACAAACATTAAAAGACCCAAGGGTGTTGAAATCTGTCCAGTGATGTCTGCAACCAGTTGAGGAGAAGGGACGACTTCTGTAAATGGCAGGTCTCCTCTTTTCCACAGAAGGAGACATATTGCCAGCTCTGGTGTCACTGGTCCAGGATGGTTCCTTTTAACACAACAGCTGTCAGATCTCTTGGAGATGCTGCTCACAAAAGCTCTCTCAGTTTTGGCCATACAAATAGCTCTATTGTATTTATCATCAGAACAACAGGATTGAACTTGGATATAACTGACCTGGGCTCATATTTCTTTTTTCTTCTGTGTCTGTGTTGCCTCAGTCAACTTCCCCAAGCATAACTTACTTGGTTAGTTAATTTTGTCTCTGCCACTCACTGTATTCAGGCAGAAGCCATTCCTGAAATATCATCTTATCTCCAGACTCTCCAAAGTATAGACTCCCTTGCTGATTCTAAATGAAGATGTCTGAAGACAAGACAATACACTTGACTTCATAAAAATGAAATATAGACCTATTTAGAGTTAATGCTTAAGCTGTTGACAATAAACCATCAATTGGAAAATAAACTAAATTTTTTTGTGGAAAATTAAAGCTCTAGTAAATAAGAACACAGAAAGATAATATGGTCTTGGTGGAAAGGAAACTGCCCTGTCAAGTAGAAGATCCACTTTGGAGTTCTCAACTCAGTTCTCCCACTGCTTACCTGCAGATATGTTACTAGACTGCTCTATGCCTCAGTTTCTTTTTATGTAAAAGGCAGAGGATAACAAATTCCATGCATTCTTCTCCATAAGAGAAAACAACTATGTAGAACACCCATTCAGTATGTTTTTTAAAATAGAAAGATTTGGGTTGTTGCAAAACTGTGGCTAATTCATCTACCTGCTTTCCTTGAAGTTTTGTCAACAGATGGGTCTTAATGAAAGAGAAATAAAAATGACAGCAAGGGCAAGATGAAAAAAGCTTCCTTAGCCTCATCCAAGCAGAATGTTGATCCAGCAGCAGCAGCTCAACACTGTCCTAAGGCCACATATTTGACATGCCACATATTCACGTTGGAAGCAATGAGGTAATATGGACACCTGGGTAAGTCAGTCATTATTTGGATCTTGTTTGATGCCAACACTGCCAATGCTCTCTTCACTGAAAGGGAATTACTACAAAATCAGTCTTCCACTGAAGTTTCCACCAGAAATTTTGTGTCTTCTAAGACACAAAAGAGTTCAACACAGATGGCTGTGTCTCTTTTCTTCATTTTATGAGTGATACTGTCCAGAGTTACTGGAACTCTTAGTTCTTAAGAGAAGATGGAATGGGTGTTGTTACTTTTATGTCCTTTGTTCATGTCAAGAAACCAAGCCACATATTTTTTAATAATGAGAATCTGGATCAAGTTCGGTGTATAGTTCAAAAAAATGTATTCCAATTAAACTATTTAATAGAGTCTTGGCTTTTCCTCTGGCCCCATCCCACTACCATATGTATCCAATAATTTCAAACTCATCCCCCCCTCACCAATAAAAAAGGGAGCCACTGAATAAGTGTGACATTTTGCTTCAAAGGTTTAGTTTTTCTTAAACCATTGTTTTCCAAGTGTCAACAATAAGTCTTCATATCAATAAATTTTCAACAGAAGCACCACGAAGCCTGCCATGCTGCACACCTGAGCAACTCACACGGGTTCCCCATGCCTGCACCTGCCCAGCAGCCCCACATGTTGGTGAAATGCAAGCTGCCCTCCCCAGTTATCCCTCCACACCCATATACACCACATATTAGGTGACTGTGCTCCCAGATATAATCAGACTGTGACCCTGCCCACCTGAGCCACAGTGCCACCAAGTGACCTCATGCATTGTTCATTAGGTACTTCTTGGGTGCCAGGCCCTGTGGAAGATCTTAGGGACACGGCAATGAACACAATGTCGCCACAAATGCCTGCTCTCAGGAACTGGCAATATCCCTGCCAAACTTCTCATACAAGCCTCCATGATACAAGCTCCTGCTTATCTAGAGCCTGGAAAGTCAACGAGGAAAGCAAGGGAAACAAGCAAAACGCCACCTCAGAAATAAGCAGAATCAAGTAAGTGTCTTTGCATGACACATTTTCATTATAAAGCATGTTTATATAAATGGTCTCACAACAAAAGATTATCCTTCTTTGGTAGGTGAAGAAACAGACTCAGAGTAGAAGTAACTTGCCCAAGAGAGTTAGTGGTCATCAAAGATGAAGGCTCAGATTTCCCAACTCCCATAAAACCTCTGCTTCTTAAGGGCCACGAGGGCCTCAGAGCAGTAACACCCTGAATATGTACTGACCCTGCTTCTATCACAGCCTTATGAGGAGCAACCCACTTCATATAAAGGGCTTCCATTTCTCCTCCACTTATAAAAAAAAGAGATGTAAATTCTAGATGACCTGCCTCACCAGATCCCTGTGAAGATGAATAGTCTAATCAAGTTTCGAATAATTAATCATCAAAAAGGCAATATTTCTTGTTCCTGATGCATCTTCCTCTTAGGCATCCATATACAGGGACACAGGGGTTCGATGAACATGGTGATGATGATGATGGCAACGATAGCTAGAACGTACTGAGGGCCTACTGTGATTTCAATGCATTATCTCATTTAATCCTCACAAGAATTATATCATATTCTCCCATTTTGCAGATGAGAAAACTAAGTGCCAGAAAGGATGGGGGACTTTGCCAAAGTCACAAAGCTAGGAAAAAGATCAGTGATGAGAGCCTAACCCAGTTGTCTGAGTCCAGAGCCTCTGTTTTTTTCTTTTTTTCTTTTTTTTTTTTTTTGGTTTTTCTGTGTGTGCGTGAGGAAGATTAGCTCTGAGCTAACATCTGTGCCCATCCTCCTCTATTTTCTGTGTGGGATGCCTGCCACAGCACGGCTTGATGGGTGGTACATATGTCCACACCTGGGATCCGAACCTGCGAGCCCCGGGCCGCCTGAAGCAGAGCACATTAACTTAACCACTACACCACCGGGCTGGCCCCCAGAGCCTATGTTTTTAATCACTATCTTCATCTTAAAACCTGAGGGAGTTCAGTAATTTAAATTACAAAACCTAATTTAGTGTGCAAACTGCTAGACACTCCCCTGAGAAGGGACTGTAATAGAATGTATTATCAAGTCCCAGAATGGCCTCCCATATCACAGAGCCACGAATTCAAAACTTAGGGTTCTATTAATGGCAGCCATTTGATAGAACAGAATAAGCTCAATTTGTAATTTTGATCAGTGTCCCTTTGGGGTAGGAGGAGGTTGGAGAGGCAGACTCATACAGCATCTGACACTTTGGGACGCTTTCACTTGGGTACCCGCAGGAATGGGTGCTGCGCCTGGGTGAGCCACTGACGGCACTGAGAAAAGGAGTTGAAATCAGTCCAGAGGCCCTCTGCACACATGGCCACAGTTTCCCAACCTGAGCTACAAGAGAAGGGAGATTAGCAATTGGATGAAAGGCACAAAGCTGTGGGAGGAAAGAGTCCACCTAACCATCAACGTGAGAAGACTGTTGTTCCACAAAAGCAAAAAAAGGAGAGAGAGCACTGGTGCAGGATTCAGATGGGCTAGCAGCAGCCCCCTCCACTGCCAGACCTGAGCGATTTATTCCCGCTGTCCAGAGCTAAGTTTTTCCTCATCTGCAAAACTAGAATAGGAAAACTGATAAGGCTGCCACGAAGAATAAATGAAGTTATTACGAAGATCTCTTCAAATACCAAGGACTATGTGAATGCTTATTGATAGAAATAATCATTTCACCACCATTGTAATCGTGAACACAACCTTGCTTTTAGGAAGGGAGAGAGAATTTGGAGTGCCAGGTGAAATGCTGCCTCTGGAACTGGCTTGTTTACACAAGTGGCGATGCTCTGGTTATTTACAGAGCTACCTAGTACGTACTCTTCATAACCCGCAGCTGGGCTTGGGGCCAGATGTGCTATATTCGGCTGCACTCCACTCATCCCTCAGAGCTATCACTAAGCAGAGGCCTTGCCCAGGGGTTTACCTTGCTGCTTTTGCATGGTGGTGAAATCCTCAAAGGTGAGTGTGCGCACGGGGGGTCTCCAAAATGCATAAGTCTCCATGATGGCTTCCAGTCCGGTTCTGCAGAGAGAAAAGCCAGCAAAGGAAGGTGTAAATAATCCCAAGAAATGCACTGACTTCTTAAAGATCCTAAGGTGGTTTGTCTGACAAGTGGTATATACATAGACACAGAGAGAGATCACCAAGGAGGTCAATTAATCTGGAAGAGCACAAGGTATAGATGATGCTGGATTGCAGGAAAAAGAAATTAACCTAATTCAGATTATTTGCAAGCAAGTCATAACTATGATGGAATTTCACTCTGATCTTTCTTCAAAGGAGATTTGGTCTGCATAAAAAGAAATATGTTAAATGTTAAAGGTCAAGGTGACTAATACCATGAATAGAGTTGAGCAGAGAGTAGCACTGACTTTCTCTAGCACAGGACGAGGTCATCATCATTACCACAGTGCATTGACACAGCCTGACCCAGAGTCAACTCCACCACTTGACTCCACCATTGACGTGGAGTCAACGAAACTGTCAAGTTGCTGTGGCTTTAAAGGCTTCTTAAATCAGCAGAGACTAGCAGGGCTACAGAAATAAAAGGAAAGGTAAGCAATCAAATACACTTGAGTTTCTGTTGCAACGAGAAATACCTACCTGAAGGCAAAGAAAGATATTGGTCCCAGAAATTACACCTCGAACAAAAAGACCAATACCTTTCTGCAAACATTTGTCTGTATTTTACAATCTAACAATCGAGCTGGTCTTTGAAGGTCATTTACTTGGGACTGTTAGACTTCAGTAAACATCCAATGTTTTACAAATACATTACTTTAAGGCTTCTGTTTCGTTGATATTAAAAGTTCCATTAATTGAACTATGTGCACACTGTCTACTTTACCCTTCAATAAATTCTCTATCATATATATGAGGTGCTGAAGGACATTGTTTTAACGTAATTATCCAGGTTATCTCAGACATATTCTTGTTAATATTTCATATCCTCAAAACAGAGTATTGGTTGGGGCTTCATTTAAAGCTTTGAACAGAGCTTCTGATTATTGAATTTTCTTTAAAACTAACAGCTTCATTTCTATCTAACTGGAGGGAGGGAAAGTTCAGGGATTACGGGGAAGGTACGGGAAGAAGAGTAGACAAGAGTCGGTGGCATAAGTTGTTTCACTGCACAGTCACTGGAAGGTAACATGGTGCCCCTTCCTGGAAAAGACAAGCTTTCCCTCTTGAGACGAAACTTAATGCTACCTGTCCTTCTCCCTAGGTAACACATTTCCAGAGTTCTCTTCAGAAGAGTCTTGTACACCAAGAATAAAGTGAGAAGTTTTATTTTGAGGGAGAACAAATATCCCTCCCTTATAAATGACTATAAGATCCCCTGAGGTTCTTCTCAGATGAGCTGCTGATACACTGATTGGCTCTTTGTGTTGGAAAGTTTCCTCTCTGAACAGGCCTTCCTTGCACAGTTAACTTTCTAAAGTCTTCCCTGGAATCTTGGAGGCTTTAAATACACCAATGTTGGCAAATCAAACTCTGTATTTTTAGAAGAGGTTGAGAGGAGAGGGTGTTGCATGGTGTTTATTAGCTGTTAATCTGTTAAAAGTAGGAATAGAAGACATCTCCACATAGTCACCCTACATTAATGCTGAATACAGTACATGAAACTATTTGTGGAGAGAAAGAGTCCAGGCAATTAGGGAGTTCAGAATAATAAAGGGATAGGCAGATAAAGCTATGCTGAGCCTTGATGAACATAAGAAATAGATAGGCCAGGCTTAGATCTTACTGCCTTGTTTTGGAATGTTGGCGGCCCACCAGAACATCTTAGGATTCCCTTTAATGGCACGGGAGGCTCACTGCAAATGACAAGGTCTTTATTGTTCCACCTCCTATTCCATTCTTCCCAGGAACATGCATGTACCAATGATGGGGACAAAATATCAGCTCAAGGACAAAGAACAGTCCCTTCTCATTTCATTATAAAGTGATAGAAGATTGTGAAGTAACAATAATACACTGATAAACTGCCAATATCATATTTATTAAAGAAATAGAAATGAACTTTGATTTCATTTTCATAACAGGCAAGATGACTGTGGCGAAGGTATTAATAATTTTATTTAAGCAGTCAACTATTTATAGGATAATGACCATTTATCCATTTAGCTAAATCTAAAATCTAACTGAAAGACTGAGTTATAGAATCATAGACTGAAAACTTGGGAAGGCTCTTGAGTGTCATCTACTACTACTTCCTATGATACCATCTTGGATGGTTATCCAGCCTCTGTTGGAGTATTTCCCAAGGAAAATATTTAGTTTTTTGACAGATCTGTTATAAAGTTCTTTCTGACCTTGGGCTAAAATCTCTGATGTAACTTTTACCTGCTGGTTCCATTACCAGTGGGTAAATGGGGAGAGTGCCAGACATTTTCCACATCTTCATCAGGAAGACTTTCCTTGGCTGTTAAGAATGTAACGGGGGGCCGCCTGGTGGCGCAGCGGTTTAGTCCGCGCTTGGCAGCCCGGGGTTCGCGAGTTCGGATCCCAGGCGCCTGCGGACGCACTGCCTGTTAGCCATGCCGTGGCGGCGTCCCATATAAAGTGGAGGAAGATGGGCACAGGTGTTAGCCCAGGGCCAGTCTTCCTCAGCAAAAAGGGGAGGATTGACAACAGATGTTAGCTCAGGGCTGGTCTTCCCCACAAAAAAAAAAAAAAAGAATGTAACGTATGGCATGCCACATATGGACACACTCATGGGCCATCCAGTCCAGGAGTCTGTCACAACAAGGGTCATTTTGATGGTGGAGTTGTGGGGGAGGGGTTACGACTACCAAAAACTAATGGTTAAGACCACACATTCCTAACCACCCTTTACTAATCCACTGTGGATCCATCTCTTACAGATTTATCCTAGACCCTTACTGAATCTATTTATATACTCAGAGTGTATCTCTTTTTAGAAAAATTAATCCTATTTGTTTACTATATGCCACAACTTATTTGTCCTCAAACTCCATTAAGCTTCACTGGATAGATCTAACTGTTAGAAAGTACTAGTTCTATATATCAGGATTTGGTGAAGTGTCATGGCAAGATAAGTATTAGATAATTCACCTCTCTCTACCACTAGCATGTCTACTTTGAATCCCAGGTTTTTCTATGTCCCAGTGCTTAGCACAATGCCTGTTACATGACAAGCTCTCAATTGATATGCATTGAATTAATAAGGAAAGGAATGAATTTCCACCCTGTGTTTTATTACTGAGTCATTGTTTCATGAACTTTAACCAGCTTTCATTTTCCTAAGCCCAAAATTTAGGAAAACAACTTGATATAAAAATCAAGACACTGAAGACAAGAGGAATCCTCTAGTATGGAGACTTAGGGATTATTTCTATAGCTTTTTGTGCCTTTCTTGACTCAGGGCTCAGAGAGGTTTCGGTTTTCCTTTGGTTTCTTCCATTCTGGTCCTGGAATTTCTGACCTTCAACAGAGCCTGAGTCCCCAGCAGAGGCCCGTCATTTCAACCCTCCTCTTCTCTCACACGAGTCCTTGCCAACTCCTCATTAACATTTTCAGCCACTTGGATATCTATTCAAAGTTTATCCAGAGCAACAAATTGTTTACTTATTCATCATCATTCTACCTTAGTTTTGTAAAATTTTATCTCAAGGTTCTTAAAAGTGAATTCATCATCTAACATTAAAAAAGTGGTCTTAGGTAACCACATGTCATTAACTTGTTCCACATGGTGGGCCTCTTGGGTCTGTTGCACATCAGAGATCTGATGTCGTCTTTGAGATTTCCAGTCAGAGACGATCAAATTGGCAAGAGTCCCCCTCTTGCTTACTTTTCCCTGTTTGCTCCAATGACAACAGAGGCCATATCCAAACCCCCTTTGTTCAGTCCTTTGGCTGTTAGCACTTCTCTGATTTCCAGGCCTCTTCTCTTTAGACTTTTCAGTCTGCTCACTGGCCAAACCAACAGAATGTGCTGAAGAGGAGGGAGAAAAGGAAGGAGAGGAAGCAAGCCAAAGAGCTCTGTTGCAAATTGATGATGCCTGGAAATCAACTGATTTGGAAAAATAGCCAGACTGCAAAGAAGGTCTTCCAATCTTCTCATAGAAAAAAAAAAGGTGGGACTATCCCTTTAAGGTTCAGCAAATATTTGAAAATTATAACAACAATTACAACTACATTTTTGAACCTATTAGGTAGCACACCAATGCATAGTTTCTGGTTTTTGTTTGTCTTGAGATAGAGAGTTGTTTTTTATGTTACTTCCATTTACCTTTTTCTGTAGTTCTGACTTTTGACTCTTCCCCATACTATTTGCTGGTGACACTGGTAACAAAGGGAACATATGCTAGAGATTGATAAGGCCACTGGTCATCTCTCAACAGAAGATAGTCAAGGGCTAAGGGAAGTCTACTAAGATGGGAGCTTGAAGTCATAAAGAAGTTACTCAACCAGGAAAACAATTATGTGTTAGGTTCAGGAGATATAAAGGCAAAGAAAAACCCACACAGTCTTCACCTTTTAGGAGCGTCCCATTCAACAAAAAGACAATAACATATAAGTGACGAATTTCTGAACTGTGTGATAAATGCTACACTAGAGATATGTAGAGGATGCCAGGGAGCGCTGAGCAAGAAGTACTTAATACACTTGGAAAACTCAGGGAAGATTAAAGGCCAGTTATTTAAGCTTAATATTAAAGGGCATGCAGCAGTTTTCCACATAAGCAAGAGGCAGAAAGAGCTTCACTAGTAAACAGTATACACAGACTTGGAGGTGTGGAGGAGAAGGCATGTTTGGGGAACTGAAAATAGTTCAGGGAGACTGGAGCTCTGGGTGCAAAATGAGGACACCATGGATATTTATTCCATGTTAGGTGCTTGGATTTTATCCCATGGGTAGTACTTTGCCTCTGATCTCCTTTCTTTTCTCTTCCTTCCAGCATTTGAGAAGACACAAAACCAGAATAAATTGTTCTTTCAGATCTAATTACCATATCTCAACTTTCTAATCCTTTTTCTTAGACTGTCCTTGGTCCACTGAGGTGAGGTCAAACCTTCCACACATCCTTCTCTTTCACTGGATCTGGAATCGGCTCCTCCATGTAGATTCCTCGGGGTGTTTGTTGTCTGGGGATATTCTAAAAGACCTCCCAACAGAGGTCTGCAAATTGGCCAAAAAAACAAGCCATCATTAAAACCTTGGCTTTCATGATGTGCCTTACATGATGAATTGGCTGTCACTGAAAGAACTGGTGTCCAATGGACAGATGTTTGGAGTTCAGTTAAAATTGTTCCTTACCCAGTGATTCCCAATGTGGGAACCCTATCCCCACTTGGAGTCTGAACAGGTAGCAACAGCAGTCTATAAGGAGTTTTCACTGCCTCAAGAAGTACAGTAAAAATCCATGATAACACAAAGCAGGCTAACTAAAATATTAAGTTTCTTTGCATTTGACTAGAATAGTCTAACTTTAATTTGGCAATACTAAATCACACAAGGGACAGGTTAGCATAGTGGTTAAAAGCATAACTCTGGAGCCAGACTGCCTGGGTTCACATCGAACCCTGCTGCTCCTGCATGCACCTTGGCCAAGTTAGATACCTCTTCGTGCCTAAGTCTATCTGTAAAATGGAGATAATGACACTACTCCCTCCTGATTGTTAGTTGATAAATGCAGATTGAGTAAAGACAAAATATATCAAAATGAGAGAAAATACAATGAAAACTTGAGGATCATTGGTCTAACTCAAAAGAAATCCCACCATCTGCTTAGGTTGTAACCTGTGACAGGAGAAAACATTCTTGCTTCACTGGAATTCAAAGCTTTGTCAGCCCTCTGGCTCTGGACTGAATGTGGAGGGACCCGTATGTTACCTAATTCCATTTCTCATCCTCTCTTCAAAGAACCAAAAACGCGTCTCTCAAACCTCTGTAGGCCTCATTATCTTGCAGATATTTCAGACTCCAATATGTTAGCCATTAAAAAGACGTCACTCTGTTAGATGACACCATCCCTGGGTAAGAGCCATAGATAATAAAACAACTGCCAACTTTCCCTGGCAAACCCACATGGACAAAAGGACAATGGTGGAAAAGGTTCATGACAGAGGAGGGAGAACAAATAACAAGGCAGAGAAAAATGTTAAATACTGGCTGAAAGACCATAAGCCAGGGTACATGATAAACAGCTACGGCCTGGATGAATAGGAGGAGCCTGGCAGGATGCTGCTGCCAGAGTCCAGTACAGGGCCAGCTACCTTGAACTGTAGATGCAGCAGCGCCTGAGAGGGAGTCCAGCACTGATTACTTCCATAGATCTGCTCAGTGGCACCCGTGCCAGGGATAACAAAAGAGTATGCAAAATCTACAGAGGCTAGTAAGATTGCCAGGAAAGAGCAGGATGAGATTGGCTGGAAAAATACAGCCAATGGCTCTAGGGAGAACAAATGAAAATGTAGAAAATGAAAGTGAGGGAAACACTTGGAAAGGCATGCTGGTTGAAAGAAGGCAAGTTAGTGATCACCTCATTAGCTGTAACCTTCCCATGTGAGCCCTCAAGAGTGACAGGGAACTGGAGGTGCACGAGGGTAAGGTTGTCTGCTGACTGGTAAGCTGTGCCTAACAGAGGAAAGTGACATCATCCTCTGGATGCTGTCATTGGCTGGATTTGCAAATTCTGAAAGCTAGTACCTCAGTTTTACCATCAGTGAAATGGGAGACATTGTACCAATACCAATCAACTCAGAGGTAAAATGGACCACTTGGACCACAGACACTATATGAAACAATTATTACTATTATTTGCAGACTTACAATTTGAATGCCTAGAAACAAATATATAAGGCTGAACTGTATGAAACTGCTGATATTTTACCATTATTGACCTACAAATATAGTAATTTTACCTGTTCAGCTTAATAGATAGATAACAGTGTAGACAAGATTTGAGATACTTGGTTATAATAGAGAACTCTAACAGATTTTAACTGAGATACAACTGCACCCTTCCCCTACTTCCAAAGAAAAGCTTAGCAAAGATGAACTGGTCGGGGCTAAGTTCTAGCTGACTTTTCCTTTTCCCTCTGTTCACTTTAGGCTCTCTAATTCCTTATCTCATGGTCCTCTTTCCAGCTGCATGCTCATCCTTATTGGGTGTTGTGAGGAGAGGCTGGGCTCTGACAGGGGTTCCTGTCTGTACCCAAGGAGGTGGTTCCTCACTCTATGAACATGGCCTTGAGACAACAGCTGCTTAAGAGGGGGTCACAGGAAAATTCTTTGCTTCCAGATATTTCCCCACCACCAGTAGAGATTCCATCCTTTGGGTTAAGTACTAGCCTTGTTAAGCATCCTCTTCCAGAAAGCAAATACATCCGTTCCCATAATGCAATTAATGGCTCCATTTTTAGATCACCATCCCCCAAAACATTATGTAAAGGGACACTAGGCACCAAGGACAGCCGCCAGCCACACTCCCAGCAAACAGCCCTGCAAGCTGGAAACACTCTGAAAATTAGCTCAGACGTAGATTGCCTCCTGCACTTCATCCTGCAGGCCTGCTTGTTTTTTCAGTGAGGGGCAACCTCTTAAAAGTACTTATTCATGTAAGCCAACCTCCCCATGATACAGAGCCTGCCACTGGCTCCTTTCCCACAGTTCCCAAGTCATGGAATTTGACTGTCCTGGTGCAAGCCTCTAAGGGTGGACTCCAATAGAGAAAAAGATGTCCTTCTAAAGAGCTGCGCCAACTCCTTGGACTACAGAAGGGCCACTCCACCTGGGACCTATCGTGGGACCAACAGCAGTGGTTTCTGGGATGTCATGTCAGCTAGGAGTATCTGCAACAAACCATGTCACATGGGACAGTGCCCATTGTAGTTGTCTTAGATGCACTGGAGGCTGGAAGGAAGGGTAAAGCCCAAGGTCAAAGATAGGATGAAGGCTGCTGACATAGGAGAACCCAGAGTCATGTACTCCATGGCACTTTTAAAACAACATCATAGAATCTCTCACTCCCCAGACAGATCATAATTTTAAACCTCTCCTTTTTATGTATGTGTTTGCTTTGGAGGAAGTCCCTGGGAACTATATAAAATTTCCCAAGCTGACTTGGGCTTTCTGTAAAATCTTGGCAGCCACTCCTAACAGGGACAAGGCTTTCACATTAGATGTGGTCTAAGAGACCCACAGAGTCCTCTTTCCTTCTGCTTCCCTTGCTATCCCCTTAAAGTGCAAGGTCTTTGCGGTGGTAATGCTCCCTCTAGCTGAGCACAGTGGGCTCTCCAGACACATGGACAGAGTACCTCCTGAGGCTGCTTTTTGACTATGACACTTAGTGCAAAGACTCTTGCTTCTCTTCAGCTTCATGACCTGTGTCTTCTCTTTGGAACTGGCTGTGCATTGGGGTGGCCACTCCCAAAGATGGCCAGTTTGCTACTGAGCAACATTTATCAACCAAACCTCACCCCACTTGGCCTCAGCCTCTGGGATGCCTTCTTTCCTGAGGCTCACAGACTCTGAAACTTGCTGGATGTCCTCCTTCTCCAGGGAGGCGGGCAGCACAGACATGCCCCCACTGTCCAGAGCCAGCTCAGATGGCCTGAAGGGTGTGTGTGTCTAATCTACAATTAGGCTCAATCAGTGTCTTACAGCAGCAGGTCATCTCAGCTTTGAATCAAAATTGCCCTTAGTCTTTCAAACTAAGCCTATTTACAGATTCACTCTTTCTTCCCTTCTTAGTTGGTGTCCAAAACCAGCTCCCCACTGTTGCTCTACCTGACTCATCCTTGGTTGGGGTAAGACTTCTTACTCCAGAGTTCCTGGCTTTTAATTTCTCTACCACTCAACTCTGATTACAGTTTCGAAACTAAAGGAATGATTATTATTTTACTCTGTATTGCACTATAGGAAAAAATCTAATAGAAACCTGACTAGGGTCTAGCTCCAGTCTTCAGGGAGCTTACATTCTAGCAGGGGTCAGAGCCTAGGAACATAGACCAAAAGACGAAAAGTCATCTCAGCTGAGGGAATCTATTTTCCCCCAGGACCAGGAAGGTGTTACTGTCTCCTCTGGGTAGGAGAAATCTCCCAGAGGTAACCCTGGATATTGTGCCCTGGGGCTAGGCCTGATGAAAGGTAAACATAGAGTGACCACCACCACCACCACCACCCCCCACCCCGAACAAAGCCATTAGGCCACATAATTTCTGAGAAATCTAGGAGGAGGAACAATTTAGAAGTAAACATAATTTCCCTCCCATTGCAGAGACAATGCCTGAAAGCAAAACTGTCAGTGTCTCCACTGTGAAAGGACCAGCTGTTTACTACTCTCCCCACAACATGAATACACACTCACACAAACACATACACACACACACATACTTCAGTGTAGACTTCTAATCAGGGACATAATTATATGGGAGTGAAAAGTAGCAGCTCCATAAGTAAAGCCTGAAGTGTGCTGAGCTTCTCACACTGAAGTGTGTGAATGACAGTTCCTAAAGAAGCAGGGAGAACTATGACAGGCTCTGACGATGGTGACACCACAGGGCTGACACTGTGGACTCACTGGAGTTCCTGTTGGGGTTCTGGAATGCCCAGTGAATATCATCTCTTATCCTCATTTGAACTCAGAATAAATTCTAGAAATACCCAGAAGCCTGATGCAATAGAGACCAAAATACCAGTTTTACTATTGATAAAGCTGTTTGGAGACTGTGGCGTAGGGTTGAAGGCTGAATGAGTGGACTAGAACTCTCCCGAAATAAGCTGATTCCCAAAAAATGCAGGCCTCCTCTGCTGGGCTCACCACACAATGGAAAGAACCCAGAATGTATGCTCTCTGCAGGCAAGCAGGCCCTGAAGAGTCCCTTCTCCCAGACTCAGCAATCAGATCAGTCACTCTGGTCCCCAACAAGGTGAAAGAGAAAGTGATGGGGCTGGAAGCCAGGAGCACGTCTCCATGGAAATCTCCTTACATTAAATTATGAAGAATGGGAAATAAGTATCCTTACTACAGCTCCCTCAAGTTCTTCTCTACACTCAGGGGACACTGCTGTCAGCCCAGGCTGCACTCTGATCCACTGCAGTGGGAGCTTATGGGCAGAGAGAGATTCACAAGAGGCATTTAAAGAGAGTGTAGTGGGTGGCTGTGTCCTCCCCATCTCTCCTCTCATACTCCTCCCTTCCTGAGCCTCTGGATCGCACCGGGATAGATTGAGATTGACAAACCTGAACATGTTTTGGTTTGAGGTTTGGCAATTCTGTAACTCCAAAGTATCCCGCAAATGTTTTGTGTTCTGCAAAACCAGAAAACACTGGCCAAGCACTTTCCCCCTTAATTTTTCAGCCCATGTGTTTTTAAAGGAAATGTAATCCGTATGTTTTGGGTACATTTATATGCAACTCATCAAACCATGCTCATCTGTATGAATCATTTGATGTCCAAAATGCATGGGGAAGATCACAGATTTATAAGAACTCTGTTAGCACAAGAAGGGCAATAGACGAACCACTGGCAGGAAGGTGCTGAAGTGGATTATGGTGTTAGCACAGAACGACCAGTTCCCAGAAGATTTATAAATAATCCTCTATATCCTCATCCATCAATCTTTCCCATCTGCAAAATGACATTCATAATTCTTGCCCTAATCAGATCCTTCAGGTAGCTGGAGAGAATTAGTGTGACTATCAGGTAATTTTGAACTTTTTAAAGAGAAAATACAAGGGCCCTTGTACTTCCTCAAGAAGTTTGTTTTAATTTAGCTTCCCAGAGCACTGGAGGATGAAAATGGCTTCTACCTTGAATAATTCATCCTTTCCCCATCATGAGACAGGTAATTCAGTGTCATTATTTCACAGTTTCACCTCTAGGGAAGTTCAGCCTGACTTCCTGTCCTCTACTAGGGCACCCCTCCTTTACAGGGGTATAGAAAGTAGATGACAAAGTCATGGGGAAGAATCTACAAAGACAGGCAGAGAAGAAATAGGTTGTTTTATTTGAAAAGAGAAGGTTCTGGATACTTGAGTAGTATCTTTAAGTAGATGAAGGGTCTTTAGAGGAAGAGTTCTATTCTCCACATCTGTTGAAGATAAAATCAGTCGAGTTGAAACTGTTAGCATGATAGAGCGCAAGGTGCATGGGCTTTGAAGTCAGGCATACTTGGGTTGTAATCCCTGCTGCAGCTCTATTGTGTGATACTAGGAACGCTGCTCAAGCTCTCTGAGTCTGTTTCCTCATTTGTAAAACACAGGTTGTTTTGAAGATTAGAAAGAACGTAAGTAAAAGTTCTGGAACACACATAACATCTATAACTACTAATATTACTTAAAATAGCCTGCTGGTTTTAACGGGACATAATGAAGAATTTCCATGCTATCAGAAAAATAAATAAATAAAGCATTGAAATGGGCTAATAAGAATTCATAGTTCTTCCTTCCTGGAGTCCTTACAAAGAACAGCAGCCCACCAGGCAGGACAGACAAATAACTGTCTGTCCTGAGCAGTAAGAAATTCATTGGCCTTAAGGCAGACACAGGCCAGGGCCAAACGATGTGTCAAGGTGTCATCACAACTTCCTAACCACAGGCAAATGCTTCAAGACACCTGGTCTTATTCTTAAGATTAGTGTGGCTCCAATCCCCAGAGCATAGCTCTCATGCTGATCAACACAGCCTATCCATCCCAGTTTTCTTTTCTAGGTCATGCCTCTGAAAAACAAGGACTCCAAGGGGAGAAAAAAGCAAAGAAAAAAGAAAACAATCTTTGGAGTGCCAAGAAGAAAATAAACAAATACTAAATGCCACTAGAGATAAAGAAAGAAAGTAAATGAATAACTAAAGTCAGTAGGGTTGGCCCCTGGAGACAGATGGTTTGGGTCTACAGCAGAAATTCTTAACTTTTGGTAACGGACCTTTTTGAAAATCTGAAGAAAGCTATAGACCTTTCCCAGAAAAATGCACCCCTGCCCATCCACACACAATTTTCCTTACAATATCTAGGAACTCACAGAACCCCTGAAATCCATCCATGGACTCCAAGCTAAAGATCTTAAATACCCTACAGGCTTCTTTATGAAAGGCCAGCTTCTATTTTGAGCTCCTTATCACTAAAAAGGTCCTCAATAAGCCCAGAATGCAGAGCCCTGGAAAAGAAGGTAACAGGAAACAGCTCATAGGCACATTCTATGACCCGGACATGGAATATAAACCAATCAGGAGAAAGAGAACCATCTATCTGAAATGGGAGGAATAGGTATTCATTCTTCATTGGCTAAATTTTGAACACTAAGGCCTTTGTCTTATTTTGAACAAAGAATCATTAAACAGGAAAGCATTTGGCCTGGAGTACATATGCCTGCCTTCTAGTGTGGCTATACCACCAACTAGTTGCTTGACTTCAATCATATTGCGCAAATTTCATCATCTTCAAACTAGAAGTTTAAGTGAATTTTACTTTACTCAATAGATGTGACCTTAAAAAATTCTGAGGTAAATAAAATTTATAGAAATTTAAATGTATTTTAAATATACGATAAGAGTTTCAAAAAGAAGTGCTTTCATAAAATATTTTGTAAATGAAATTATCCTAAGACTGATTTTTAGCATAAATCTGGGTTCTAATATAATGTGCTACATAGTTCATGAAGTGATTCTAAACATAATACTGATAGTTTATCTGAAAACTCTTGCAGAGAAAATAGCAAAGATAACTCCTGACAATCTGTGTCACTCAGATGTAGAGAAATGCCCCCAAATTAGGAAAATATCTGAACACTAAAGTAAATAGTTATTGCAAAGCCTATGCGCTTTATAAGATACACATTACATTGGCCATTTCAGTATGGTTTATAAAATGACATTTTCTGACTGAATAGCCTTAGATATATCTGCTTTCCCTGGCAATTTCAGCTCTCTCCTAACTCTCCGTAGATAATAGATTTTAGTTTTATATAGGAAGGGTGAGATAGGAAGGATTAGGGAGAAGCAGAATTAACCCAAAAAACACCACAGGCTCTAAGGCCATTACAACAGGAGCAAATAGTTCTACAAACTTCAGCAATTCCTAAGAGTTTCACCATATAACAACGTAATCATTATGATGATTTGGGTCATCAAGAAAGGTAGCATTCTATAAACTTTATTTACTAAAGCAGGAAATATCCAATATATTTTGGAAGTATTTCCTAGGAGAAAAGTGGTTAATTTTTAACAAAGTTTTAGCTCCCAAAGGTAATAATTTTCTGAAAATTTTTATTTGCCCACAATTCCTTGTTTCCTGATAATGGAAAATACATGAGATACCTCTGCAGGTGCTGTAGCCACCTATAGATACCTACCAGAAAAAGTAGCAACCTTTTGATGATAATAAATCACCATAAATTTTGTTTTAAGTGACTGAATTACCAAGCATGATGTACAGAGGAAAACATTATAAGTGATTTGATCTGGTGATTGACAGCATGCTAACAAAAACTTGGGATAATTCAACCCTATAATGACAGCTTTCTGATTCTTGGCTCAGCTATCCATTCCTCTTTTTCTGAGTCAGCACAGTGGCAGAGCATGGCAATGATCTCCCAAAAGCAGGGGCCAAAAGCCACAAATGGGACATGGGGGGAATAATGTCACATAGAAATGTGAGTTTCTTTCCCAATTATTCTCACCTGTTCCTTCCAGAATCTCTAAATCCTTTAGCAAAAGGGTTTCGGTCAATTTTTAATCTGGTGATCTGGAAAAAAACAAAAAAGCATGAATTGTATTTACATTAACTGCCTTCTTTTTTGGTTGCTCCTAGAAAATTAACAAAAATTGTTCTGTTAATAAGAGCTGTTGTTTTTATTTCGTTTCCTTTTAGTCTGAGATTTAAATTGAAGTTGATATAGGACTTGGCCTGGCACACAGATGTCTGACCTCCCTGACCCACTTCCCCCTAAAAACCAAGGTTTTCCAGTATGTGACTCTGTAAACTCTCTTCTGCTCACCTTTCTTGCCCCAAAGTGGTGCTAAATCACTTGCCTAGACAAACAAAGGCATCGAAGTGAAAAACTGGGCAACGGTCAGGTCCGTGGTAGCTGACACAGAGGACGCACTTGAAAAGTGCTTGTCGAATGAATGAGTAAACAAATGAGTGAGCAAGTGAGTGAGTGGATAATGGATGAATGGATTCAGTGAATCCAGTCAGGTGGAATCAGACCACCAGACAACCTGCTTCAGCCTGAAAGAACCAAATAATTGACTGCATTTCCCATTTCACTTAAGTTGTGCCTTTCCTGCCACAAGGAATTGTTCTTGAATGACCTAAAATGGTCTTGTAAAAGACAAAAAAAAGTAGCTAGACTTTTGTCAAGGTTGCATGCAAGGGAAAATCTACAACTGTGGGACTGGATGGGGCAGGATGCAGTGCATCTCATCCAGTCTCCAAGATGTACAGGCAAATCAGAAGAAACAAAGAGGCAGCTTCATAAGGCTAAGCGAACCCCGTGCAAACAATTTTGTGACCCAGGTTGGATGGGTCCTGAGCAGCCATCTGGTTCAACCTCCATTCAGTGCACAATTCCCTTTATACTGCCCCCTATCTTTGTCCCCTCAAACTCTGCGATGGTTGTACATATTATCCTCGTGCCTCCAGGCTTGAACAAGCTTGACCAACAAATTCCATATGCGCTCTTGTGTTTCCACTTTCAGCCTTGGTCTTGGAGGCATTTTGATACCTTCATGTCTGAACCAGATGTTAATGACTCACTACATTCAAGCAATAGAGACTTAGGAGCAGCGGCTAGGGAGCTCAGGAAAGGACGGAAGGCACTTTCAACGGAAGGTAATTCTAGAAATAAGGGAATCTCATTATTTAAGACCATCTTCTCATTTCTGAACATTGCAGAACTTATCACTAGGACGGCTAAAGTTGTTTCCTATGTTGCAAATCTTTCCAAGTCCCTCTTCTGTCTCACTTCGTCAAAATGGAATTTCCCAAAGCCACAGTCTTTAAAGGCCTTTAAAATGCAATGTGAGATTCAGACAAACAGACTCTGACTTGAAAGTACCAAAGTTATTTTTTTCCCCTAAATATTCCTTGCCTCTAGAATGACACACTAATAATGTAGCACTAATAAGGGAGCAGAAGCAATTTTACATCTATTTTATAGACCAGAGCAGGATCCTGAAGCTTTGGCTTTCTAAAGTCTAGTGTCTGCCCTGTGAATATTGTATTGAGTTTAAAGACTGTCACTGCTTTTCTGTTTTTGACTTAAAATCAGTTCTTTCTTCCTCCATAATCCACAGCAATAAACCACAAACCATATTTTCTTTTCAAGTTGGGGTTATAATATTTTATTTTCTCTTTCAAGTTGGCTTATCCTGTCCGACTCATTTATGATAGGGGTTTCTGATATATGATTGTGCTGCCATGTTTGGGGGCCTCCACAGACTCCTGTAAATATAACGACTTTCTGTTTCATGGGCCTGGGAGAAATGGTTGAAAACCTGTTTCCCACAGCTCAATGGAGCTCAGGCCACGGGGTCTGCATGGAGATTTAATAGACAAATGCCACCAAATGTTAGGAAAAACAACACCTCTATACATGTTTCAAAGTTTTTAAGGTGAGATTTGGAAAGCTTTATGAAGAGTGTGGCTGTGCTGCTCATTAGTTATTTATCATCAAGTGCCTTTTATGTGCAAAGCAATGTGACAGGTAGCACAAGTGATGGAGTGGTGTACAGTCAGTGTATGGCTGTGTATTGTCCATCTCCCACCCCCAAGAAGCTGGTAATCTAGAAGAAAAAAGCAGATGTATACACTAATAATTACAATATAAAGCATAAAGTGATACAGTTTGCAATAAAGAAAAGCACCATGAAAGCTTAGAGGAAGTAGCGATTATTCCATGTTGAAGGGCTCTTGAGGTTTTACTTTTGAGGGAGCACGTGAGCCAAGCCTTGAATGATGTGCAGGATTTTAATGAAAAAAAATTGAAGAAGGGGAGAAAGGAACAATGAAGCATTTCATAAGAAAGGTCCTATGCAAGCCAGAGCATCAAAGTGGGAAAGAATGAAACATATTCAAGAAGCACAGAGGAGTCCAATTTGACCAGAGCACAGGGTATGGAAAGAGCAGCAGTGAGAGAGCAGGCTAGAGGAGCTGGCCTCAAGGCTTTATGACCCTGCTTAGGCATTTAGATACCCTATAGGTGGAAGAGAGTAATTTTAGCTATATAAACCAAATTATGATCCCAGTTAATGCTTGTGCAGACAACTTTGGCTATGTCTACAAATACCAAGGGTAACAAGGACGGTATTTTGGAGGAGTAAACCAATGTATTCTCAACTTCAATAATCCTTAGTTTCTAACAGTCCCGTAGTACCAAGAGCCAGCCTGGTAGACTCAGATCTTATGAGTGTCTTCTACAGTATAGAAAGTATAGAAAGGGATGCAAATGACATCTGGGCCATAAAGCTTGCTGTCCTATGGTAGATAGGAATGTGATAGAAGGTGAATTCTCATCAGGTAGAAAAAGAAGTAAAACATCTTCCCGTTCCACCCCGGTAGAGTATGAGAAACGAGGAGACAGACAAAGGGAAAACAAACAGTTAGATTTACACTACCTTACTTCCCAAATTCAAACAAAATCCAGGGATGGGGGTGGGGAGACTCAGAGGAAACTGGCAGGTGACCTCCGCACACACACAGTACTGGCTGCATCAAAGTAAAGATGCCGCCTGATCCGATGAAGCAAGAAGAGGACTGAGTTAGCATCTCCAAGCCTCCCATGGCCCTTCTGTAGTGGGTCAGGGACTCAGAGGTCCTCACATGCCATGGTGAGGAAGGCAGGGTGACCTTAAAACAGAGGTGCCACAGCCTAGGCAGGAGCCAAACAGAGGACCTGAATGGGACCTGAGGTGAGGCTGAGCCAGCCAGAGAGGCCCAGGAGGCCCTGACTGAGGCAAGAACACAAATCTCCTATTGGTGGAGCACATCACCCAAGGGACCCAAGGACTAGAGCAGATTTGTCCCCCACAGCAGAGGCCAGTGAGCCCCAGACAACAGCACAGGAACCTACAGCAACCATGATGAGGACACATAAACCCCACCACCTCCACCCCTGCACCCACACCATATGTCTAGAGGCCATCTGGAGTAGCAGGTGAGGGAAAGGAAATCTGGGGGCAAAAACGAAAAACTAAATATTTACCCAAAATAAATAGATCAAGTTACATGAAGCGATATTGAACCCAAAATAGAATTGGACACTTTACATTTCCCCCTAACCTGCCCCAGTACGGAGGTCAGAGCTTTATAGGAAAATCAGCTATAGAAGATTATACATATAATATATATTTTATCTATAATATGTGTATATATATATTATATATATAAAATGTTATATATATAATATATATGTTAGGCATATTTATATATGGCACACATATATATGAGAGAGATATATATCTCTCGCACATTTGAGTAGTTAATTTTCAACGCTACTCCACAATTATGTTTATCAATTAGACTCAAATATGGCTGTCTATCTCCACCTTCCCATCTTAGACCAGGTCACCATCATCTTTTGACTAAACTACTCTAAATAACCTTCAAGCTGACCTCTCTTCTTCCATTCTTATCCCTGTCCAATCTTGTCCACACAGCAACCAAAGTGAACTCTGTTAACACATAATTGGATCATGTCCCTCTCTTCAGTGGCTACCACTGTACTCGAAATTCAATCTAAACTCCTTGCCTGGTCTTGCAGGGACAGCATGCCCCGGCTGCTGCCTACCTCTCCATCCCCACCCCCTCCCCGTGCCTGGTCCACAGGCTCCAGCCACAATGAGCTGCTTTCAGTGCTGGAATGTGCCAAGCTCTTTCCCTGCTCAGGCCCCTCTCACTTAATCCACCCACAAACAAAAATACTCTTTTCTCTATTCTTCCCATAGCTGATTCCTCATCCTAAGTCTCGGTCTAAATGTTTCTTCCTGAGAGGTCTTTCTTGATCATCCCTCCAAAATAGGATACTCTGCTACTCTCCTAAACTGCACCCTCTTTAATTCCACCTTTGCTCTTAACCCAGTTGGTAATTATACATTTATTTTGTTTTTTACATGTTTACTATCTGTCTCTCCGCCTGAACTACAGGCAGGCACCAAGTCTATTTTATATACCATTTTATTAAGCAGAACCTAATATGACATGCTATTCATGCTCAATGAATATTTGTTCAATGAATGAGTGAGTGAATGAATGAGTGAATAAATGAATGATGATGCGGGAAATGGGGATCACCAGTCCCAAAGCCATAACAAGCCTTGGAGAATATAGATCAAACAATTCCCTCAATCCTACTTGCCTTCACTGCAGACATTACAGACAAAAGTCTTAAATGTCCTTCCAGTCAGAACAAGGTCTATTAGTAACTTCCTGTGTAGCCAAAGCTATTCCACAGCAGCCATGTTCAAACTTGGTCCAATGATAATGAGGAGACATGGAAAATTCAGAGGTTGTGGGAGCATTTTTCTTCACTGATTTTATTTCCATAACCTTTTCCTGATTTGTACAGTCTGAGTTACTGAAGACTGTGGCACACAAGGGGGTGGATACTGGCTTGCCATCATTCACTTGAATCATTTTCACTGACTTTTTCGCCTAGTAACATAAAGGCAGTTAATAAATGAGGTATACCTCACAATGCACAGTGCAGACATAAATAGCACAACCTACAAAGAAAATGAAACTTGAATATCGTGAGTATGATTTTACAGTATCAAGGCTGAAAGGGCCTTCCCTTATTAACACTCACTTATTCTTATTTTTTCACCATATTGCTTGAAAGGTGTTCTACTGGGATTGAAAGAGAAAAAAAAACAGTCCCTATGAAAAAAAAATTCTGCACTGATTTGATTGGAAAGTTAGAGCAAAACTGGCTCAAGAGTTTAGGATATAATGAGTAGCTCAGAAATCTTACTGGATTTGCTTACACAAATCTGGCTGTGGTTTCAGACTTCCTATCTGGTGCATGTAGCCAAATCTCATCAAGAAGTAAGACTGTTACCTGAGGAAAACAGGGCTGTGTCTTTTTGAAACTTAGTTTCCTATTTGGAAAAAAAAAAATCAAGGTTCAGCAGTCTTTTCCCTTAGAGAAGACAAAGACTCTGCAATGGAAATTTCCTGCTAATTCCATGAGGACATGTTGGCGTCAGCCTCTTCCAAGAAAAAGCATAAAGTGTAGAGTCGCCTTTATTCCCACCTCTACCACCTTATTCTCGACGATGAGATTCTGGGCATGGTGTACCTTCCTCTCTGCCATAGGCCTGCCAAGTTGGCACTCTGAAAGCAAATAATAGTAATAATAACTTCAGTATGCTAGCAGCCCTGGGAGTCTATGGGTCAATCAGCAAGGGTGGGAGAAGGAATGGGAAAGGGGGAAAGAAAAGCAGACTATTTCACGAAAATAGAAACTCTTTCTTCATACTTCACTACTACTTATATCCAAGAAGCAGAACCACAGATATATAAGGAAACAGGTAGTAGAGGTATGTTGGCTAATCATTCATTCAGTCATTTTCCCAGCATATATTCAGTGCTGTGCTCTATGGGACAGACACACATATCTTAGAATTATGGAGGTGGAAGAGTCCTTCTTCTTAATTAGTGGTTTCTGGGCTTTAAAATTTCATTTTGTTGTTAATCCCGTCTAGTCCATTCCAACGTGCAGCACCTAGTGTACAGTATACAGCAGGACTAGGTACAGTGTACTAGGCCCCAGTCCTAGTGGACACCAGAGTGGAACCCTGCCGAGTCTTTTTGCACCATCCTCTCACCTTCCAGCACTGTATCAGACAATGTTCTCCCACCATTCATAGGGTTTTCATGGCCAATTTTCGGAAGTGGGTGGCCGGGTCCTTCTGCCTAGTCTGTCTCGGTCTGGAAGCTCCACTGAAACCTGTCCACCATCAGTGACCCAAACACTGGTAGCATAGCTTTCAGCATCACAGCAACACACAGCTGCCACAGTATGACAACCGACAGACAGGTGGTGTATTCCCTGACCAGGAAAAAAACCCAGGCTGCTGCAGTGCCAAATCTTAAGCACTAGATCACCAGGGCTGGCTTCAAAATTTCTTAGGCCAATTCTAATTCCCCCCCTCCTAACATTTGAGTGATCAACATTGATATTCCAATTTTTTATTCTACCAAATGAAGAGAGTTAGCATCTATCTACTATCTTCTGCCATCATGTCATAAAATAAATCACATTTTGGTATCAAAAAAGTAAAAAGGACAAAATAAAATAATGTACAGTCTATTAAAATGAATGTTTATATGTAAAAAAAGTCCTTATACTGCCTGTATTTTTCTCATCTTTCAGTGGACCATAAAAACTTCTCCATAGACTGGTGACTGAGAAGCACTGATTCAGACCAAACCATCAATTTGCAAATGAGAATACTGAGGTGGAGTGATTTGTCAAAGGCAGCACAGTCTGCCAGTTGCAGAGTTGGGTCTAGAATTCAAGTCTCTTAACTCCCAACCTGGTGTTTTCTGCCATATCGCATTGGTTTTTGTAGAGGCACAACTTTTGTTCTCAAAAAGCTCGAAGTATTGAGAGGAAGACTGCACACATACACAGGCTAGACTGTGATAAGAGTCAGAGAGAGGCACAGTGCACTAACAGCTCGGTGAGGGAAAGCTCGTCTACAGCTGAAAAAAAGGTAAGGAAAGTTGCAGGGGATGGTATTTGCACCGAACTTGAAGAACAGAAGGAATCTAGATGATGAAGATGAAGGGAAAGGGCATTCGTGGAAAGACAACAGCACAGACAAAAGCAAGGCAGGTACAAGGTGCCAACAACAGTGAAACTCTAACTAGATTGCTGAAAGCCTGTGGGTGCGTGATGAGGATTCACGGGAAATGAGCCTAGAGATGTAGTTGGTAATTAGCCACAGAGGACCTTAACACAAAGACCTGGGATCCTGGACTTTACTCCCTAGGCACTGAGGAGGCATTGACAATTTCTGACAGAGACATGGTGCAATCGGAGTCATGCTTGAGGAAGATCCATCCATCAATGAATATATGTGATGGCTCATGAGACATTAAGCTTGAAGTCCAGGTGACTCAGCTGGAAGCTATCACAGCAGCCCATGGGAGGAGGAGGGCAGGTCCAGAATAAGGGCAGAGCAATGAGATTAGAAAGAAAATATTCCATCGGGAGAAGCAACAGAGTTTAGTGGCAGATTGGATGCGGGGAGAATCAGGTGTCTAGCCTGGGTAATAAGATGGAAGTCAACAGGAAACATAGCCTTTAACAATGGAGAGGACTGGCAGGAGTCATAAATGAATAGTAGAGTTTGGAATATTTTGTTTACCAGCAACAAAACACCACTTTCCCACCTCTCCGATGTGGACTTGCTCAAACTGTACTAATCTAGAATATTGCGAGGGTTAAAAATAAGTTTACAGACACCAACACTCTAATAATTTTCAATACTTGAAAATCGTGCCGATTATCTGTTTGACAACAATAAATTGCTCCCAACCCTCAATAAAAAGCATACAGGAAAAAAGGAAGGGAAAATTATAAATTCAGAGCTAACAGAGACCTTAGAAAGCATAGGCCAACTGCTCATTTTCTTGAAGAAGATTTTGAAGCCCAGAAAGACAAATTAACTTGCTTAGAGTGACGTAGGTAGCTAGTGGAAAATTTAGGACTAAAACCCAGGTCTCCAAATGTCTAGCCCATTGCTGTCTGTGGAATAGGACACTGCCTTTTCGTAGGAAGACTTGGTAACATTTCATTTCACTTCCATTCGCTCTATTGTTCTTCCTTCATTGTGTTCCTCCAAACAAGTTCCTGAGAACAATGAGAACATACCACTGACTTTTTTCCTCTTTACTCTCTCCTAGGCCTCCCAACCATTCCCTTAAAAAGAAATATAGGAAGAAAAACAATTTTGCCATAAAATATTAATTGTTCTCATTCTAGAATGTTGAGGGAAATAAAAACATAGCAATAGGTGAATATATCTCAGAAAAGAGAATAGTTTGTGCGACTCGGCATCTTCATGACAAGTCTGAAAATTATTGTTAGGTAACAGCTCTGACTTACAGGATGCAGACCTCAGGATTCCTAGGGGAAAGGCCTGAGGTTAGTTTGCTTTGTTAGACAGCACTGTATTATATTAAATAACATCTACACAGCTAAAGGGAATGTTAAACGATCATGCTTGTTGATTTATCCAGGGACTGGAGGCCTGTTAAATAGGCAAAAGCTGTTATCCTGATTTCCAAATGGGCAGAATTGAGTATGACTCATCTATTTTGAATGTCAGCACATCATGAATTCACCAACATGATATGAGGGCAGAGATCAAAGTAGTTACCTAACGATTATAATCCTTTTGAGAGCTAATGCAGCTCCTCCAATTCCCAACAATCCACTTTCTTCTTAGTAAGCAATTTATTCTTTAAAATTGCCTCCACACCCCACTCTCCTTCACACCTGTGCAGACCCAGCCATTTAGCAACGTAGGCTGACTACTATTAATTGGACACAAGTTTGTGTCAGTGATGTAATACATAATCCCTCATCTAGCCCTCATAACTCTATAAGGCCAGGACATTTTCAGACCAGGAAACACAAGTTGAAAAGGGTTAAGAAACTTGCTCAATGTCACACAGTTCATTAGTGGAAGGTCCAGAAATCAAACCAGCTATGCCTGTTGCCAAATCCTATGATCTTAATCATGGTATCCCGCCACCACAAAACCACCACGGCCACCACCCCAGGCCAGATGTAGACAAAATATTTACTTGAGTAGAATGTACTCAGACATAGGAACACTGCCTATGAGAGAAGGTAGAGGAAGTGAAAGGGATTTCAGGTACCCATGTTTGGTCTTCTGTTGTCACAGAGAGTTGTAGCTTTCTAGTTTCAACTTGGGTTACAATATCAGCATTCCTGAACTGATCTCAGTGAGTGAGTAGAATGTTCATTCTTCAGTGTTCTAGGTTTCTCTTCAAACTAAAGTCTAAAGTTAGACTATTTATTACCACATCTCTGCCTTCATGAGAAACTAATGATTAAATGGTGGCTGGGGTAGCCTTGGAAAAGTCCAATCAGTTGTCCCAATAACTTCAACTATTATTTCCCTTCTTCTGAACCAAACTTAACCCCAAGGTTCCAGTTGCTCCAAAGGCCCTGTCTATATTTGCTGCTATATCTTGTATCAGAGCTTGAAAAATCTTGATTGTTCAAGTTTTCTGTAGGGATCTTCCATGGCCTCTGCAATTTTACTGTCCAAGGAGTTTGAAAGGATTTAACAATTTTTAAATAGTGCCCCAAAGCAAACTAATGCTCTTCTATTTTAGATCAAATATGGCATCCACAAGGAGAATCTGAAGTCGAGAACACTTTCCGGCTGCTGAGAAAGTCCAGCAACGATATAGTACCTAACATTTATAAGACTAAGGGGTTGTTGTATATCAAATTCCTCTAAAGGTAAAGAACTTCTAAGGAATCTTATCGAGATGCACCATGAAAATAGAAATACCCTTTCTATATGAACCAAAGGTTAGATAACTCACATTCTCCTCCCTGGCACAGAGTAAGCACTCAATAAATGTTTAGTAAATGCATGTTTGTCCTGTCTTACTTTCATTGTCAGAGCACTAAGCACTGTATCCAATACAAAAGATAATGAGTATTATAAGACAAGTTCATTTTGCTCCAACCAGGCCCCAAATAAAACTATGCAGACTTTCAAGCAAAATAAACAAAAATTCTTTGTTTCAGAAAAGGACTGGTTTTCTGAAACAGCCTGTCGACATCTATCATTGAATTATTCCATTGTATTATCAACACGTATTTATGCGTTTTTCACTCAACTAAAACTCTTCTTTGCTTAATAGAGAAATAAGTCTTCATCAGCTCTGTTTCTCTACTAAGCTTGGAACACCATAAGTTTTCAACAAATATTTATGGAATGAATGAATGAATATATTACAGACATAAAAACATACAGATCTTAGTGTGTGGCTGGTGATCACTGGGAGGTAAATTTAGTCTGAAAGTGTAAATGGAAGCGGTGGATCTTAAATAGAGTTTGAGAACCTTGATGACTTGGATGTAGCCTGGTGGATGGATACACAGAAAATTGCAGGTAAGTGGGAAGGAATAAACCAAACCTCAGTACTAGCAAAGGAATTGCATATGATGAGGAACATTCGCCAGGATGTAGTAGAGATCACAAACACTGGTACATGTACAGACAGACATGAAAATGACTTAGGAGGTTTGGTCCTCTTAGTCAAAGATCTTGTCTGATCTAAATCTAGATGATGCCAGCTGCTACTAGACATTACCGTGTTGTCACGATCAGTGCTTTGTGTGCACTGCTAACCTGGTGTCTCTCATTCCAGCTCTTCTGTGCCAGGTGAGAAGGACTAAGAATTTCTTACCAAAAGCAAGAATAAGTTCCTTTAAAAGCAGATGCAGGGGCCACCCGGTGGCGTAGCGGTTTCGTCCGCGCTTGGCAGCCCGGGGTTCGCCGGTTCGGATCCCGGGCGCCCGCCGACGCACTGCCTGTCAGCCATGATGTGGCGGCGTCCCATATAAAGTAGAGGAAGATGGGCACGATGTTAGCCCAGGGCCAGTCTTCCTCAGCAAAAAGAGGAGGATTAGCAACAGATGTTAGCTCAGGGCTGGTCTTCCTCACCAAAAAAAATAATAATAATAAAAAAATAAAAGCAGGGGCCGGCTCAGTGGCGCAGCGGTTTCGTCCGCGCTTGGCAGCCCGGGGTTCGCGGGTTCGGATCCCGGGCGCCCGCGGACGCACTGCTTGTCAGCCATGCCGTGGCGGCGTCCCATATAAAGTAGAGGAAGATAGGCACGATGTTAGCCCAGGGCCAGTCTTCCTCAGCAAAAAGAGGAGGATTAGCAACAGATGTTAGCTCAGGGCTGGTCTTCCTCACCAAAAAAAAATAAAATAAAATAAATTAAAAAAATAAATAAATAAAAGCAGATGCAGCAGGCGATTCTCAAGGGCAGCCTCTTACCTGCTGGTTCTGATAGGCTGTAACCGTGGTGAACACGGTCTCAGGAAAGTTGAATGTTTTCACTCCATCCCCAACAGGGACAGGCTTGGTGGGCGAAAGGTCACTGCTGAAATCCTTGCGAATCACGTGAACTCGAGGCTGGTATTTGTGCATAGAGTGCAGAATGATCTGAAATGAGAAAGGGGAACATTATCCCAGGGTTGGCTCTAAGGTGCCTACATCTTTTTGAGCTCTCATGCAAAATAAATCGCAGGATAGAAGCATTATAGAAAGAGCACAGATTGGGGGTGGGATGTACAGGAAACCGGAAATCAGTGTACTTGCCCATGGTGGGAAGGACTAAGTGATTGAATAGCATTACATGGAACCATAATGCAGGGTATCCCAATCATGGCTGGTGGATGTAATATGTTTGCGTTAACTGGATTAATACCGAATGACTGTATTAGTACCAGTAGACAACACTCCACTAAAAGGTCTCAGAATCTCTTCCATGTAAAGATTGTTCCCTGCTGCTTCAACTTTCCAGCATGGGCTCATGCTGTCTTTAAATTCTACATGCTATTATTTGCGCTTTGTTATTGAATTTGTGGACATTCTCTTATGTCATGTTAGAGTGAACCATATAGGTATGTTCTCCCTCCCTCAGAAAATTGTCGTTTCGTTAAAGATAGGAACCATGGTTTTAGCTTCTTCAATCTTCCCACAGCACCCAGCATGGATCCTGGCATTCAGTGACAATTCAGGATATGTTTTACTGCCAAAGATAAATTAATAAATCAGGTGCTCCAATTATACCTGGAAAGCCTTAAGATCTATTCTTTTCTTATATCTTGACAAATCAGTCAGAATTATCACTTCAGCTGTTTCCCTTGGTTTATTGCCCATGAGTTAGTCTACTGAATGTTGTGATTTTTTCACCATTGTTTAATTTGTCCTGTGTTTCTATCTTGCCCCCCGACTAGAACATGAGTCCTTGGAGCATAAGAACTCTGTCTGATAAACACAACCTGATGCATAGCAGACGTTTGCTAAATCTTAGATTTGTAATAAATGAAATTTCATAGGAGGGAAAAAAACGTTAATTCTTACTTACTTAAAATGACTTAAAGTGGCATAGAGATTTTTATTTTACCTGTTGGAAAAAGGCTGGGGCTAGTCAGCTCGAGAGCAAAAAGGGGAAGAGGGAGGAGGAGGGAGATAGGATTCAAGAGCAAGATGGGGTTCTTTGACTCACATGTCCTTGATCATCCAATTCATTGTTGGTCAGCTTGAGTTTGTCGAAACTGACCACCTGTCTCATCCAAGTGTCTCCAGAAGCTAGAGAATCAGGATGTATATAAACTCTTGGGGGTACCGGGGAATCAGCGTTGCCAGCTACCATCCACTTGGAGCTATGGTACACATATCTGAAATAGAGAGGGAGACAGGAGAATTCAGAGACAGACGCAAAGAGGCAATAGGGGCCCAGGAAACAAGTAGGGACAGGAGAGAGGAGAGACAGGAGATGACAAGAATGGAGAAGTAGTTGGGATTAAATAGAGAATACAGAGGAGAAAAAGAGAGGGTAGATAACCAGGGAAAATGAGATGGAAATGGAGAAGGAGATGGGGTGGGGGAGGGCAAAGAAGTGTTGTGCTTAATGATCAAAGCTGCAGCTCTCACAAGGAAAACATTCTCCCAGTCCTTTCCTTTCTTTTCCTTCTCCTTGCCTTGCACCCCTGTGTGCACACAGGCATCCTGAACCCACGTGTCTAGCTATGAAAAAGGTATTTTACTGCAACCTTTCACCTTTCAAATGCAAACCATATAATCCGTTGGCCACTTGTTCAGGATTTGGTTCCTTATTAAAAACATCTTCCATATTGTCCTATAAAACACAGCCATGTGCAGAGACCCTCCAAGCCCCTCACTTGTTAACCATTTCCTTGCTAACAATCTGAACTTTAAGGCATTTCAATGAAAATAGAGGGCCATTCCCTTAGTGCAACCCTTGCGAGAAACAGCACCAAGTCTTCCCAGTTAGTGTTTTCTTTGATGAATCTAGTTTTGAACGTCATCACCTTCCACATTACTTTCCCACAAAGCCACTGGAAATGAGATGTTGCTGGTAGCAAAGGAGGTCAATTTTCCAGACTTTACCAATTGCCCTATAGTCCTCAAGAGTGTTCATGGATCTGACACTTCCCTGCTTCTCGGTTCTAAAGGACCTGGACCCTGGCAAACAGAGGCACTCAGTCCAAATCACAACTCTCAAGATCCTCTAAAACAGATTTGAAACATCTGTCCTCCTAAGTCCTGCATCAAGACTACTTCTCTCTTAGCCAGCCCGCTCCCCCTATCATACTAGTCCTGGTCTTCCCTGTTCATCTCTGCCCTCCCAATTCGTAGGTTTAGAACCAAGTTCTCAGATATTTCAAAAATGAGTCATGATTCACTGATTTGATTGAGATCTCAAGAGATCAATTAAGTCCCAATGTGTTTCAGACAAGAACTATGTGTCAGCCATCCAACAGACATAAAGACTATGCTGTCTTTTAATGACTTTGAAGAAAAGTTATTTAACAAACTCACTCACAACCCATATTGATGAAAAATAATTCTCCCTAACCAGGTGTTCTTCTTGAGATCTTACCCAGTTCTCCTATTCTTCCCCTACATCATCTGCAGGGTAATACATCAGATATATGATGAATGTACTGCAGTGGTCCATTTCTCCTTCCCCTCTCCAAAATAAATCATCTCAACTCATTTAGCATTTCATAAACTAAATCATTCAATTTGCTAGTCACTTTCAATGTTAACTGAATTAATTTAAGACTTAAGATCCATTTGATTTTTGCTATCCTGGCAGACACAATACAATCCCACTCTCTCCAGAGATTTAGGGAGGATTCCAGACCAAACCATCACTGAGTCCTGATTTCCTACCTCAAGTAACTACTTCTCGCCTGGTGCTCTGCCACAGGCCATTGGCATATCCTTCATCCTTGTTCCCTGTACAGTGCACTGTTAATATGCTTCATCTAATGAGTTTAAAAAACTATCCTGGAATGCTAGTAGTGCCCACATTTCCACATCCCAGAGTCATCATTACCTGTATCTTTTATTGTCCACAGGCACAATGTCCATTGCTATGTAGTACTGCTGGTGTGGATCCAGGCCGGTGATTTTCACTCTCATGGCAGGAAACATCCTCCTATGGAGGAGAACAAGGTAATAAGCTCAGTAATCAGAGGGGAAGAAGTAGCAGGAGTAAAACCTTGGAGAGTCTCTTCTTATTGGGAACTCTAAACACACCAAAGTCCAACGTCCTCTAATTCTCAAAGTTGGCTGATTTTTTTTTTCACTTCGGAAATTATCATAATAAAATATGCTGAGGACTTATATTGCTGAAATAGCTTAATATTGCACTTCTGATCTTAAATTGACGTATCTGATGATTCATATACTCAAAGGGCTCATACCATACCCTGCTTTATATTGTTAGTTAATCTTTAATGTGATAGACAGATGACAGATAAATAGATAGATGGATAATGTGTGTGTATCTACACATACATTTACTATTAGACCATAACATTCTTGAATATACTTATACTCTTGTACTTAACATACTTGAATAACTTATACTCTTTTTATTACCCAGTTAGCTTATCACAGTTGATTGTAGGTGATTATGAGATATTTTTAATTGATTGAGTCTATCTGAAAATGATCATTCTCAAAATAATCTCTCAAGAAAAGAAGAAAAAGGTAAGGTGCCACCAATTGCCAAACAAAGGGCCATCAAAGTTTGTTTACTTTTTTTTTAACACATAAAACTGTAGAAAAATTTCTGCAAGTTCTCAGGCTGTCAACGTGTGTGTCAGAGCAAGGACCCTGTGGAATAGGGAGCAAATACCAAATGAATTCTAGTGGCCTCTGGGAAATACCTTGTTTCTACCACAATGGCTTGTTAAACTTGCCAAAGCAAGCAAGGTCAGGATATGGCACTTTACAACTACTCTCATAATTGAAGAGGAGGAGAGGGAGCAGCCCAAAAGAGGTATTGAGTTTCAAGGAGTCTAAAATAAAATTCACCAGTCTTCTTTAACCATAAGAAAGAAGAAAAATATCAAGCTTTTGTGTATGCCATTCATTTAGAAGCCAGACATAAAAAGTGCTCAGTTCAAAAATTTGGATTGCCCTGAATGAGCTCTAGGGTACTTGGACACAAAATGCTGCATTAAGCTTAACCATCTGGGGCCAGTTAGTCGAGCTAGGCAGAGCTCGGTGCTAATGAGGTCAAGGTCACAGGTTTGATCCACATACAGCCTAATTGGCTTTGCTCCATTTCACGGCCATAGACCATACCCTGACCCCAGACAGCCATCTTGCAAATGTACCCTGGATTTTTACATGAGGGGCTGTCTGTGATATTCACACACTCCACTACTCACCAAAAGCAACTCAAAAGGTAAATGTTCTCTGGTAGTAGGTCAGTGACATCATAATCATATTTGGGGGAAAGCACAAGAGGGACTACAGACCTTTAATAGGGATGATGGCTAATTCTTAAATATTTGCAAAGAATAATATATAACCATTCCTTCTTTCCCACTCTATAACTTTTCAAAAGCTTCTATTGGTATATCATTTTAGATTGTCTCCCTCTACCCTCATAAGTTTAATTTAAAAGACTTATATTTTAGTCTTATGGTGGGCTAATGAAATTTAATGGTGGGCTACTCATAATGACTAAATCTAATATTCACTGTAATTTAGGCACTTTGATCCAAACTACTTCATTCCAAAAATCTGGGAAACTTGGTCTATACATTTAAATATAGATCAGTAATTCCCTTCTTAATAACAATGACTTATGAGTGCCCTGTATGTACAAATGGCCGAAGTGCATCTTGCCAGGGACGGAGAGAAAGTCCCCTCACTTGCTATCTGAAATGAGAAAATTTGGTTCCTCCGTACCATCTATGGAGTCTGCGGTACACAAAAAGAGATGAATTTCTTTTCTTGATGACTTCAAGAAAAGGGGTTAGATGTTTTTAAATTCAGTATCTGTTTTGTCTGGAACACTTATTCGACCTTGAGTGGAGAGGGTACCACTCTCTTATCAGTACCCAAGTTCTAAAATGAATGAGCTGTGTGACTTTGGATAAGTCATTTAACCCCATCACCTATAAAACAAAGGAAAGGGACTAGATAATCTCTAAGGTGCCCTCTTGCTTTAAAATTCTATGACTATATTTGAGTTCTCTTCTTAAAAACTTACCAAAAGTTACCTTTTCTTTTTTGTCAGTATTTTAGCACAGAATATCAAGTGAAGTCATAACACCCTAGAGAAAAAATAATCTTTCATATTCACAAAATGAGATGTGTTTGGTTTTAATGTTATGGCTAAATTTAGGCCTATTTTTGTGTGTTTCAAACCCATTAATCCCTACACGCACCTCTGTCCATGGTGCTGATTGTACAAATTATGTTGGTATATTCAAAAGTAGAGAGTTGCAGTAGTTCTGAATCAATAGGATTATAGTTTGGGATGTGAGAGGAAGTAGATGGTGACTAAGATCTTTGGGGGGAAGAACAGAGAGTCATACATAACTAATGTAACTAAGAAAATGGAAATTGGAATTAAAATTGAAAATGACACTACTTAGAAAGAAAAATGGAGTGAAAAGGAAGAAACCGACTGGGGGAAAGGGGAGGGGGTGGAGAAAATTCACAGATGAGAAAGGCTTCTTTGTTTATTTCTGAGCTGTCCCAGAATTACTTGAGCAGAGTGTCATGTAGCAATAGCAACAGCTGAGGCAATCCAGTACAGAAGCAATGAATATAGTTTCTAAACCTAAACAAAAGGATATGACTAGAGAACAAACTGTTTGTCTGTGCTAGAAATATCTGGAGAAATTCAGGTATCAAGTGAATTTATGAAGACAGAGATGCAGAAAAGAAAACACTGCAGAAGAAATCACCAAATGAGATCACAGGAGAGTTGTCAAGTTGGTGCTCAGGTGAACTGAATTCACTGAAGTGCAGTGTGAGGGACAGAATGAGGGAAGGATATCAGGGACAAAAATGACTGGAAAACACAGACCCAATAGTAGTAAGTAAAAACTCAAAATAAAAACTGGAAAATCTTAGAAACAAAAACAAGTAATATTTCTCCTTCTCTCCAAACAAACTCCCTTGCCAAAAACTAGAAAAAAGAATAAAAACTTTTTCCTTGAATTGTTCCATTTCCTTCCAAGCCATAACATCTCAAAATGTAGAACAGGAGTAGACTGAAGCCCAAGCAACAAAAAAGCTATGGTATTGGAAGTAATTCACTCACTCTTTCTAATAAGCCTTTTATTGGTTTTATTCCTACTAAAACTTAGAGAAGGAAGAGGGTTCCAGAAGAAAAAGAAAATGAACAAGATTTCAGATTCATTTTAAACTCATATTTTTGTTATGTCTTATTGTATTTGGAGGTTTCTCTACATGCATTCAAGTGAACTGAACCCAATCAAAACATCCTTTTATGTTAAATGTCCATGTTCATGAAGACAGCTTATGATTCATGAGGTGGGTCTTTTTGGTCTCCACGACATGAGACGGGAGGTTGGCTTTGAAAATATGAAAGCAGTATACTTGTTTTAATTTCAGTTAACTATTCCTATATACTCAAAAGCTTAGTCCAAATTTATTTTTATTTAAATAATTTTCATTTTGAATCCAAAGGGCAAAAACTACAACCACTTCTTAACAGTGCAGAGTTATAAATAGTTAAGACTGCTGTTTTAGAGCCAAACAGATTTGTGTAGAATTCTGGAGCTGTCCTTTACTACCTGTGTGACCTTAGTTAGGTTAATTAACCTCTTTCAGCCTTTGCATCTTCATCTATATATGGGATTATCATATCCTACCTCATAGGATTCCTATGAAGTTTAAATTATGTAATATATATGTTGAGTATCCAGCATATGGAAAATTTACCAATAAAGGAGCAGCTTAATTAAGTGTTTATTTCAGAGGCCGGCCCAGTGGAGCAGCGGTTTAGTTCACGCTTGGCAGCCCGGGGTTCACCAGTTCGGATCCCAGGCGCCTGCGGATGCACTGCTTGTCAGCCATGCTGCGGTGGCGTCCCATATAAAGTAGAGGAAGATGGGCACAGATGTTAGCCCAGGGCCAGTCTTCCTCAGCAAAAAGAGGAGGACTGGCAATGGATGTTAGCTCAGGGCTGGTCTTCCTCACAAAAAAGAAAAAGTGTTTATTTCAAGAGAAACTGTGTTTTTTTAAAACTTTTATCATCTTACCTAAATAATTTTGCAAGAGTTTCCACCAGGTCACCATTAAACTTTTGTAATAATTTCAAGCCAACAATAGAACACAATGGATCAACAAGCAGGGCTCGGAAGATGCACCAAGCCCAATTCTTACCAAAAACAAAATTCTTCCAAAAACGTCTGGCTGTTTTAAATGCCTTAGAAGATGCAAGCTTTTGTTTGGGAAGCAACATTTGTCTCTTGAAAACATTGGATGGAAAAGTAACACTTGCTTTGGAAATCTACCATTTGGCTGTTAAGTATCGTGGATCTCCAGCATTAGCTGAAATACATTTGCAGATGGGAAATGTTTGTGAGAGTAGAGGTGATTTAGGTTTGAGTAGCCCTTGGAGGAAAATAGCAAAGTCACAGTAAACACAACAAGACCATTTTACCAAGATGTACAGATGCAGAAAAGTGAATGCAAGTTGATTCGGCTTCACCAATGCCACCTACCACAACCAGGTGAAAAGAAAAAATGTATCAGCTCCTACTTTTGTTCTCCATTCTTTGAATCTGGCCATTCAAAGGAACTTATCCTTACCTGCCTGCTTTGGTGATGATCATCTCGGTTCCAATGTCATGGAACCTCTTCCAGAGGTCAGCACACTGCAGCTCCACCTGAATCTCCTCCATGGAAGACATGGCAGCAGGCACAGGGCCTGCAGCACCAGGGCCCAGGTCAGTGTGAGTGTCAAAGGAGCAGGAAGTCCGCTCAGTGAGCACCTCAGAGTCTGAACCAGTGCTCTGCTCAGAATCTGCAGAACAAACCATCAAGTCTTAGGTGAGAAACTGCTGGGGTCCCCCACACCCCTGGCCCTAAAAGATGGGAGGCGGAGTGGGCGGCATGGTGTGGGCGGAGTGGGGAGAGGGGTGAATGAAAGGAGACTTAAAACTGGGAAGCTCCAGAGCACAGCACTCGGGGTATTTTTTTTTTATGGTTTGTTTTTGTGATTTACAACCTTCTTTCAGGTTTCGTGTTTCCAACGTGACATCTGGCATTTTAGTAAGTTTTACCAACAGCTGAAGAAAATTGGTCCACAACAGGCAATATAAAGAGTACTAACATCACCATGTGAAGAGAATAAAGCCAAACTGGGGTGAGAAAATAAATAAATGCCAAATTTAAAAAATATCAATAATAATTACAGGCTATAGCCAAATCTAGATGAGACTATTTCACTTGGGGGGTGGGTGGGATTCAATGCTGACAACAACCTGTTCTTTTATTCCACACCACTCAGCATCACTGCCCATCAGTTATTTTTAAATACAGCAATTTTTCCTCCATTTATATATCCTGGTCATCAAAAGTAATGAAAGGTTGTTTGGGGTCTTTAGAAGCATTTTGTCACATATTTGAGTAAATGGCTTTTCCTAAGAGTCCAATCAGGCCATTTTAGATGAAAAAAAATCTATTGTGAGGCAAGGATGTCCACATATGGAAAAAGTTACCCAAGAAGGCGGTTGAAACAAAGGGAATAAATGAGTTCAGGAGACACCTTGATTGGTTTCTGAAGTATGGGCAGAGGGGAGGGGTGATCCAGACAGGAAGGTAGGATTGAGAGCAACCAAATAAAAAGCTGGCATGCTGGGCCAGATGGTCCTTTCCTCCTGTGTCTTCTGTACTCACAAAGGGGGAGGGGTGCATGTAGACTGATGGAGAAGGCTAGAGTCAGATTTACCAGAGAATTTTCTATAATTTAAAATGTTTTCTTACTCTTAGAGGCCTGATGCCAAGAAATGTATCTCCTAAGAATTTCCAAACTCGGATTAGCTAGTGCAATTTTCTTACATCAAATGATACTGCAAGCCAAGCCTAAGAACCTATTTCTCTAACCCACTCTTAACATCTAGGATTCTGGTTGCTTCCCTCATAAATAAATACACACACAAATAAAGGTTGCAAACAGCAGTGTCTTACTCTGACAACTGGCTTGCAATGCTGTCAAAGGTCAGGGCCTCTTGGGCATCAGTCCTTGACACTAGCAGGATGGAAGATGAAACAGAATGCTAGATCACTTGCTGCCATCCTTACTTAACTACGGCAGGTTTCTAGGCCTGTGAACAACCCATTCCACAATACCTTAAGTTTTTTTCCTTCTAGCCCTAATGCATTCCTCTCAAACCCAGGCAGCATTTCTGGCAAGAATCTCCCATAGCTTTGCCAAAGCCCACAGAGAGCAAAGTACTATTTCTCTCCATCCTCCCCAATTCCTCAGCCTTCACTTCTGAAGACATTCAGGGTACTGCAGAACTGAACCAAACTCCTAAATTACAGGGAAGTCTCTGCCAAAATCTTTAGCTTATCCACAATCACTAGTCCAGTCACCAACTTCACCAAAAAGGGGGGGGAGGGGTTTATAACTAGGTTTTACATGTCTAAGCATATAATTTTATACCCTGGACTAAACAGGAACTAATTCTGGTCTTCTTCAAGCACAGAAAAATGCAGTTACTTCTCTAAGACGAGAGCTACTGTTGAGTGACAAATCTCCATCCCAGCCTGATTCTATATGCCTGTCAGGAGCAGAGGCATTACATCACCACACACTCAGCCAAACACAGTAATTCCGATCCCCTGAGACATGGATTCCCAAATCCCATTTTGTTTCTGTGATATGCCAAGAGCTCCTCACTTATCACAAATATTGTAAATTTTTCAAAAAGTTCTCAAAGCAAGATTTTTAAAAAATACTCTTGTCTTACCTTTGGGAGCAAAGTGTTATGAAATCTCCTTACCATAGAGTGCTACAATTATGAAAAATTTGGAAATGAACATCTTAAGTAGGGCCCCACAGAAATTTTGGACATATCTGATGCGTGTTTTAGGAAGAGGGTGGGGAGGGAAGGATATCACCGCACTAAGTGATAAATCTTTAATGGTAGCCAAATTGAGGTTGGGATTGGATGGGGGACTATGACTGGAGAATTAGGAAATAAGAGACCTTACTTTTAACTCGCTATGTCATCGGGAATAAAATTGGTACTCAAAATGTAACATTAAACGGATTAATGAATAACCTTGTACAAGTCACTTAATAAGGACTTACTTCCTCATTGTGCAGTTAGCAGGACTGAACTGAAACTTTTATAATCTCTTCCACCTCTAATGACTTGAAGAATGTAAGAATCCTTTCTAATGCAACTTTCTGTTATAACCCAGGCAACGTCAATTAGAAGCATCAAATTTAAAACTGTTTGGGCAAGACAAGTTACATGAGGAAAAAGACTGGGGGCTCAGATTCACATTATCATAGGAGTTAAAGAATTAAGTGGGTGTTCTGTTTATAGTTTCAATCAAATCAATCAATAAGCACCTATCAGCATGTGGCTCTATATGAGGTACCATATGGATAATTTGAAACAGAATCCCAGACCTCAAGAAGTTTCCCAGTTGGTGTTGATTAATTATGTGTTTATTGAGTGCTTACTATGTGCCCAGCACTGTGCTAGATTCTGGGAAATACCAAAGTACACAATGAGGTTTCTCTTCAAGGCATTTACAGTACAAGTGGAAACTGGAGCATTCACAAATAATCAGAGATCAAGACAAATACTACCACGCAATTTCCACACATTACATATTGTCCTGTATGTCTCATAGGAATCCAGAAAAGGGAGGGATCTGAGAGGCCTAGAACAGTCCTGGGACCCCATGGTTACTACCCCATGGACAGGATGTGGAGGCAGAGGTAGTATTTGCCCACGAAGAAGATTTTCAGAGATAGTTATTTGTTCCCCTGGAAATATTCTGTGCTCCTAAATTCTCACTCCCTCACAAAATAAATCCCAAGTGACTTTTATGTAGAGAACACAGGTACCAGCCCACACTTTCAATAACATGAATGCACCATGTAATTTTCCATTCTCAATTGTTTCTTAGATGGCATAATTTGGAAATAAAATTAATATTATATTTTATATAGTTTGTTTAAAAAATTCCTAGAGTAGTTGGGGCTACCTGTGATGCAAGCTACCCTATAATACCCTAAAAATAGTCATCTCAGAGTCAAGATCAACAGCCTAGGTAAAAATAAAGTTTAATCCTTTGTAAAATACATTTCTAAATCATAGTTATATAAAATATTTAGGCTAACCAGATCAATTATTTCAACTATTAATCAGGATGTATAATCAAGTTACCTAAGTCATGAATGTAAGAAATGCACAGCAGTTTATTTCAATCAACTCAGGTCATCCATTCAAAAATATAATCAGTTCCATGAAGATCAGAAAACACCTCTGTGTTTTCAAGTTCTTTTATTCTTGGCAATTTGTGACTTCCTGCCTTCAAAAGATAACCATTAGGAACCCATTTGAATGACCTGGTAAAACTTGGCTATTAGATATCACTTGTGAACAGTATTTTAACAAGGGAAGTTTTAGTAAATCAGGAACATAAATTATAATGTTACACATAACTAAGGAAGTTAAAGGAGAAAACTTTGGGAACCTGTACTTAGCCGGTTATGAGTCCCTGGAGAACAGCATGTGACTTAGGGTCAAACCAACATATCTATTACCATCCTAAAAAATCCCTAAAATAGAGATTCTAACCATCAGTTCATAGTGTCACTCATTCTCTATCTCTGACCTATTTCATATGATAAAATGGATACTACAACACTAAGTTCCCACAGAAAGTTGAGTTTAGCTTAGAGCAAGTTCAATTCTCAATTCATGCAAAATAGTAGCAATACTAAAATAGTTTCTTAATTTATATTTTACACATTATCTAATATATCCTTCCATTTGATGAGGTAGATACGGCATATATTTTTTTGTCCATTTTGTGGATGAGGACGTTGAGACTAAGAAAAATTGAAAACAACATGGCCTAGAAGGTAGATCTTCTGCCTCCTGATCCAATGATCAGATCTCTCCAAGATCATACTAGGTTCAACCCTAGCCAAAGCAGCCAGCAATTCTATAACACCCCTCAACTATTTTGACCATCCTTACAACTGAAATGGCTTAACGTGTTTGATATTGGCCAAGTCACATAACTATTCTGGTTCCCATTTTCCTTAGTCTTTATAGCACAGCACATGCACATTTAATTAGGGGTGCCATAAAGTCCCCTTTAAGTCTAATATTTAATGGATGGATTAGTAATGCAGCTTTAACAACCACCAAGTCTAATGACTTCAGCCCGACCACAATTAGTTGATACGGTTGACATGTATAGAAAATGCCTGAGTCATGTGTACTTTGACTTAATATCAAAATTAGACATTATTAAAACATACTTCACAGTCTGCCAAGTGATTTTCATCTCCACTTAACTAATAATTTTGAGGAATTATTCATCACTACAGTGAACAAAGCACATTTTTTCCTGGGGCTCTGCTACTCACCAGGAGTGGGGTCTTGGAAAGTCACTTCATTTCACAGAGGCTCTATTTCCTTATCTTTACTATTAGGGGCTAGAGGAAGATATCTTCCTGATCAGAAAATTATATTTATATCTTCATGATAAAACAGAATCTAATGATTTCATTGATAACAATGTTATCGACTTTGGACAGTGAGATGAACATGAGCTTACAAGAACTATCCCAACCAAAAGTTAATGGTCAACATCTATTGAGCATTTACTATGCATCTGGCACTCTGCTAAGACTTTGCATGCATAACACCATTTAATAGAACAAACCCGAGTTATTATCATTATCTCCATTTTATATATTATTGACACCAAAATCTAGGCATCAAATGCAGGCATTTGGGGCTATATTTAATTCCATTTTTATTTCACCAAACATTTCTGCTTTGTATAGACCAGGTTAAATATTAATGGACCAAGACAGATGAAACAGGTTCTTGCTCTGAAGAAGCTCACAATCTGGTAGGAAGGACACACAAGCTATTAAGGAAGACTGACTGTGATAGGTGCTCCCACAGACAAAGGATCAAAGTGTTAAGGAGCTTTCAAGAGCAAGCAAGTCAATGACGAGAGGATCAAGAAGACTTTACAAGGTGACATTTGAGAATGGACTTGAAATAAAAGTTCAATATGAGCAAGCAAAGAAATTATGGTGACAGATTGAAGGTAATAGGAATAGTATAAGTAAGGACTTGTTATTTTTAGAGAATTACACACTGATACGGCCAGAGCTCAAAATACATAAGGAAAGAGGGGAGAGGAGATAAGAGATGGAGGTGGACAGTAAGATCCAACTCAACTAAACAACTACTTACCCATCCTTGACTACATGCCAGTCACTCTTTTAGATTCTTGAGACATCATCAGGAAAAAAACAAAAATCCCTGGCCAAATGAACTTTATATTCTAGGAGGACCTTGGGTGTCACAATATGGAGTTTAGAGTTTATTTTATTTATACCAAAGTTTTCTTTTACATACAGGTGATGATAGTTCTGTCTTCCCTTCCAGAATAGGAATTCCATAAGCTGAGTTTAATGCTTTGCCACATATCCTGAATGAATGATGTACAATCGCCTGGTTTCAATGTAGAGTCAGATAAGAGATGCAGAATTTCCTGAGATTAGATGCACAGGACTACTTCCATAAGACTGGACCTCAGCTGTCATATTTTACCCCAAGGAAGAAAATAGTTTGAAACAATTAAAGGAGAAAGACCCAACCCACACAATAATCAAACGATAGTTTTTTTTTTCTGCCAATAACTGGGACATGACTATAGTGAGTGGTACTTTCTGTATATATTGGTAGGGCAGCCACTCCTTGGTCCACTTTCTAAGTCCCAACGTCTCTAAAACCAAGACCCCCACAGCCATCGCAGGGCTCCCATTCACCAGGGCAGACATCAGAAACTTATAACCCAGGCAGCACTCTCTGTACCAGGCTCAAGTAACCTCCTATTTCCAGAGGACCTCTGCAGTGGAAATTGGTTCTGGGACATCAGATTTTATCAGGTAGTTTAGCAAAACCTGGTGATGAAACTTTTCATAGAGTAATTCTAAATATGGCAGAAGCAGAGCATTTGGCACTGACCGGAGTACAGACTGAGCACAAATTTGATACGCAGCCCAGAGCTTCAAGGGAATGAACTATAACCCAGGTCGGATTAAACTAAAATTATGATGATAGCAAACACTCAAATGAGCCTCTTAGATGACTTCAGTAATGGAATGAAGTCTCTGAGATCTCCATGCCCTCCAAGTTCTATTTGGGAAAAAGGGGGAGGTAACCTGAAGCCTACCATTCCCATGCCAATAATCCAATTAAGGAGACTAAGAGCGCATATCTCTCAGCTGCTTAAAGTACTCTCCACCTGACAACCAGCACCTCTCTCAGTGACACACAGAACCAGAGGCAAGGACCCAAAGTCATTCCCGAGACCTAAGCCTTTTAAACAGGCTTTGCAGAGAAGTGACAGCAACAATTTCTATTTCTATTTCTTGTTGATCAGACAAAGGCTTAATGTCATTAAAGGTTCAGCCTCTAGTGCTCCAACATGCTTTGAAGGTGGAAGCAAAAAAAGGGAGGAGAAGTAATAGGCACTACACCATAGTTTATAAACATTATCTTGTGCAGTTTTCACAGAAAACCCTCTCAAGCAGGCATTATTGCTGCCATTTTACAAATGAGCAAACTGAGGTGTGGCCAGATTAAGAGGCTTTTCTCACATTATATAACTAGGAGGTGTCAGAGTGGGATCTGAGTTAGTCTGACACTAAAGTTGATGCTCTTTCCGCTATAAGCTGTTGCCTTGTTTTCAGAACTAGACCGGCAGAGCTGTGTGCTTCCCACCACTCTGAACCTGGAAATGCAGAGCTAATGTTCAGGTTGCCCAGTCAGGAGATAGCTCCATGGAAACTAAAGATTGTCAGTTCTTTTGGGAGAGGAGAAAATTCAAATCAAGGGCAGATGGGAATTTTCCTTTCTCAGGGGCAGGGCAGTTATGTTTGGGAATATTTTAGGTCTCTTCAACAACTTAACATTATTTAATAAGTACAAGTGTAAAAGGCCCTCTTTTGTTATATTTCACTTCCTGTCCCCAGTCCCCCTGGTAAAACATCCAAATGTGACAGACAGATCACTGAAGATCACTGTCAATGTCAAACCACTCTTTGCTTTAGCCTAGACCATAAGCGAAGAAGGTACTTGGAAGATGTTTGGACTTTGAGAAATATGTAATGACAGCATTCAAAGACAAGAAAAGGCAGCCGAAGTCGTTCCTACTTGTGCAGAATTTCATTTATTTAAGCTTAACTCAGGTCAGAGTTCAGGGCCCAGAAGTTTTTGAGAGTCCTAAATGGATATCTATACTTGAGGAGAATTCATCTGTTAATAAAGTACATGAAAGCACTTTATAAACAGTGAAGTATCAAATTAACATATAAGACTATATGCCAATGATCAAGTTAATCAGTAAGACCAAGAAAAATTAAGGACAAATACAGGTCCTAGATTTTCTAGAACATTCCTAATTTCAAATATTTTACTTCATTCTCCCCATAAAATTAAAATTCTTGAGACTGACTTTTGGTTCAGAAAATATTCCTTATGAAAGCACAGAAAATGCACAAATGGAATAATCAAAAATTGGTCACCAGCCACATGGCAATATTCACTCTAAGTACCTCTTGCACCAGAGGTCCTCCAAAAGTTGATTCTGATTGACTGGGTGGTCTTCAAGATTTACCAGTCAATTTTAGGCCAGCAGCTGTCAACAAGGCCCCTCCCTGAGGCTCTTGGCATTTTTTCTGGGTGAAATGACACATTAGCTCATCCCCTAGCCAGTACTCATTTGCTCTTTGCAACCACAACTACTTCCAACCTCCCACCACCACAGCCATAGCACCACCAGACCTCTGCCATAGTGGTCTTTTAATTTCCATGAAGTGAAAAGAAGGACTTCTCCCAAAGGCCCTAGAAGAGCTTGTCCCATACTTTGTTGGAATATTCTCACTGAGCAGCAATAAATAAACAAATTCATGTGAATGCACTAAAGGGGAAGAACTAAGCAGCCAATTTCCAAGCAACAAGTGTAATTTACGATTTCTGGAGACAGTGCCCTTGGAGGTAGCAATTTCAAACATGTAAGGAGGATAGACATTTGAGGACAACCAGGAACATGCAATGCCCTTCAAATTATACTCAGGAGACCACCAGCAACACTATGTTTAAAGTCCACTCAACCCATCAAGCCAGAGAGAACAATCCTGTTTAATGAACGTAAGAGTCACATGGCTGGCAACCATATAACAACCCCTTCAGTAATCTTCTAAATTCAGCCATTCAATCAATCATTTATTTATTCAGCAAGTACTTATTGATTATCTAGCCTGAGCTTGGCAATGTGCTAGGTACTGAGAGGCACAAAATTGAATAAGATATGATCTATGCCCTCAGGAACTTACAAAATCACTTAGGAGATAAGACAGTCAACAAATAATCTAACAAAAGTAGAATAGTCAAAATCCAGCACGATGAGGACTGAAATTCAAAATACTGAGTTCTAAAGCTCACCTCTTCTTTTTCCAACTGTCTATTCTTGAACAAGTCACTTAACCTCTTTAAGCCTTAGTATTATCATTTGTAAGATGAGGATATCATTAGTACCTACTTTGTGAAATTTTTATGAATCACTAAAAAGTGTGTGCCTGTGTTTATGTAAATACTTTATCAATAGTAAAACAAATATATTAATGCTAATTTTCATGTATTATTATCTAAGAAGAATATCAACAAAATGCTATGAGTTTAGAAGTGAGAAGAACCTCTTCCAGCCCAGGGGTCTTTTCTGGGCCTAATGAAGAGATGTTTGCAAGATAAAAAGGCAGGGATGGGGAAAAGAGGAGAAAGAGCTTCAGGAAAAGAGAATTTTATGGCAGAGGCACGGCAGGAAAGTCTAGGGACAGGAAGAGGCACGGCAGTAAAGTAATTCAAGCCACATCTGTATTATTCCTCTTGTATCCTCAGCACCTGGAACAGTGGCTGGCACCTATCATGCACTCAATAAAATGTTGTTTTTGTCAAATAAATGAATGAATGAAATGCTGTGTGTTTAGCAAAGCAAGAGAAGAGATGTGGCTGGAGAAGAGCTGGGAGGGTAAGCTGGAGCCAGATGAAGAATCTTGAATGCTATTCTTCTGATCTTCTTCAGAAGACCAATATATCCCTTGTAACAAGGTGTCTTAATTGAATGCCGTGTTCCCAGTGAAATCCCAACGGGGTCACCTCCACACATAATCTCAACCATTGGAATCACACTAGCTTTTCCTTCCCTGACTGTGAGGTGTGTTAAAACTGATTGGCAAAGTCTGACCTGAAATCTTTCCAGGGCATCAAATGAGTTCAGTGAATTCAGTCACTTCTATGAGTAGTAATCACAATCATCCAGAAAATTCTCAGACACTAACTCTCTTCCACATGAACCCAAGAAGAGAAGTTACCTGCGGTCACGAGGATACAATGGGGAAAGGAGCAAGCCCTTCTACAAGTGCTGGGGCTAGTGATGCTGAGGGGAGAGGGGAGGAGGGCAGAGATGCCCTCTCCTTCAGGAACAGGATGACTCCTGCACAGACAGCCACTGCACCCTCCAGACCCCATGTAGCTAGTGTCCCTGCCTGTCTGCAGTGAAGTGGGGTTTCCAGAAAAGCTGCCAGGAAGGGGAAAGAGCACAGTCCTTCTTTAGCATCACACAGACCCAGCTGTATGACTCTGGGCAAGCAATTTAACTTATCTGAGCCAATCTCCTCATCTAAAACAATAGAGACACTGATGGCTATCAGTAAAGGCCCTGGCACACAGGATTAAATGTTAGTGCCTTCCATCATTTGGAAAGGGAGATTACCACAAGCATTCGATCTTTTCCCAATCACCTCCCTGTCCATATCTGAGAGGGAGGAAGAAGGTTTGTGTTCTTTCAAATGGAGAAAAGCAAACCCTAATAAAGAAAATTTAAAATGTAGAATAGGAAAAGGTCATATAGTGAAGAAAATAACTCAGGGCCTGGAGCAAAACTACCAAAATTGAATGGTGTTAGAAGGAGAAATGATGGGAAGGCAGAAGGAGGGAAAGCAAAGAAATAGCAAAAGTGTCAGCTAAGAAAGTCTATTGTTGTGTGGGTCTACTTAAGTGATGCTCTCCTGGTCCATGACAGCTGTGACACTATTTGAGAAGGAAAATGACCAGAATCTGAAAGAAGAGAGAACAGGCCAGACCATTGGGAAAAGTTGTATGTGGGATCTTCAGTCAGGAAATGGGGCCAGGGAAGCAAACTCTAGCCTTGAACAGAGAAGCAGAGAGCTCAACCTTGACTGAAGATGCATCCCAAGGGCACCACCCCATGAGATGTGGAGAAGAAAGAAAAGCCCTAAGAGGCTGTAGGATCCCCTGACTCCAAATTGATAACCTTGTCAAGAGCATTCAATCTCTGGTTCAGGATAAGGAAAATACACACTGAGGAGGAAGAAATTATCTAGAGCCTAAGGGAGTCTCCCAGGGAGCATGAGTGTGAGGTCTGAGAGTTAAGCATTAGAACCCTATTTGACAGGTGAGATCTTTGAGACTTAGCCAAGGTGCCCAGTGCCACTCACCCAGAAGCTTCAGAGAAAAGAAAAGGACCCAGATCTCTCTTGCTCCAAAGCTTGAACTCATCCACCATCCCACACCTTCAGAAACCCTAAAATCAAATGCTTTGACAACAGAAAGGAATCCACTTTTGGAGTATAGAGCAAGCACTAAGAGTTAAACAAATATCCTAGATTGATTTATAGCAGTGTCTTTATATTTATAACTCACCAACCCCAGCTTGAGATGCTTGCAAAACTTAGAATCCCACCTTACATCTCAAGTCCCCAGACCCCTCCAGGAAAAGCCCAGCTCCGAAGCCTCTTTTGTCTTCTTTTTTTCTTCTAAAGCCCTCCCCAGAAGAGAATGAGTTCCAAAGGACGCTAACCCCAGGGTGGATTTTTGGTGATGGCCAAGAAGAAGAGGGTGGGGCAAAGTGAGGAATTGCCTAACTGTCTTCTGTGTAAAGGCTGATTTGGGAATCCCAGAGTCAACATGTTATTCCTAACTCCATTCCTGACTCCTTGAGTCATCTTGCCCAGGTCACTTAATTCCATCATTCCTCAGCCAACACCTTGGCTATAGCATGCCTCTGTTTTTTCCCAGGCTTGCCTACCTTGAAGGGTCAGAATGACCCTTGAAGAGACAGTGTCCTCCAAGTGTGTCAGCAATTCAGAAACTGACAGCTTCTAAAACAACTGGTGTGTTGTTGGACGTCTGTTGCCTTCTAAAGGACTGGTGGTGTCGCCGAGGCAGCAGGATTTCCTTGCCAAAGTTGCTTCTACCCTCCTCCCCATAAAGCTCTGCACTGCCTCTCCCTGTCCCGGCCCAGGAAGACTCCAAGCCCAAGGGCCGTGGCATTTAAGCACTGTCAGGGTTCCCACTTCAATCCTGGTAGTGGTGCCAGTTCAGCATCTGTCATGGTGACCCAGCCTGAACTGTATTTAGAAGCTTCGGACATGGCACCATGTCCTAGCCCATCAGAGTGACAGGAGATTTCCTGAGCACCTGGGCTTGTGATTCAAGTGCTCCTCTTCCCAGGGAATTGGGGTCAAAATGACCTTCCTAATGGTCCGTTTCCTTCTCAGGAGGGGACCCATCTGTTGAAGGCCTCTCTCGGAGACTCAGTCTCTATCAATGCTATTATATAATGCTCTTTCAAAAAGCTATACTTTTTGTAAAGCTCGCAAGACATGGCAGAGGAAAGAGAGAATAGTGGAAAATCAATCAGAAAATAGATTTGGTGCTCCATTCATAGACTATTCTTACAAAGATAAATTTCCCTGGAATTATATCCTCGGAGTACTCAGAATATGCCAGATACTGCCAGTGAATAGACAGAGGCTGCCTATGACTCTTGACTTCTAGAGGGACAGTACATAATTCACTTCATCCTCTTGGCAGCCCCTATGTCAATCATGAAAGTAGCTTACTAGAGTCCAAAAAAATTATAAGTTATTCCTGGTTAATGGTAGAAAAATAAAATCTCATTTATTTACACTTTAATGTAATCTCCACCCAGAGAGGCAGACTGATAATCGTATAACACTAATCAGGTGGGCTGTCAGTTTTGAGGGTTACTGCACACAGAGTGGGTCTAGGACCTCAACTCTGCTAGACCACAGGAGAAAGAAAGGCTTTTTCCCAACTGACCCTCAACTCTCTGCCCCAGTGTCCCTGACCAGAGTCCCATGGAGACACCCTGTCATTTAAAAGGCATCAGTGTTTGGCCTCTTCCCATTTCTGGGCAAGGAACCAACACTCAGAGAATGTGGTTTTAGGATCATGGCATCTAATCCATTCAAGGATTATTTTCCCCCCTACTGCTCAGATGGGCATGTTAATCATCACCTCCCTTTGTTCTGTAATAAATTCAGCCCCAGCTAATTCCAAGCCTCTATGCATCACTGGCTTTTAAAGATGGCGTTTTGACAGGTCAGATATTTAGAATCGATAGACCACCAACCAGTCAAAAATCTTAAGTAGTTTTAGAAACATGTGGAAGTAATTTTTTCCAAGAATTCACAAGTCTGGAGGATGAGATCTTATTGATGGCGTGTGGGCTGTTGTATATATTAAAGTATTACTTTATATACCATATTCTTTATATACCATGTAATCAAAATTGATTTAACAGTGAAGGCAGATTTTCCTTATTATACCAAATATTGCACGTGTTACCAGATATAAATTACAATCGAATACACACTACATATAGCACCTTTAAAAGAACCAATAAAAAACTAAGATAAAACTACAAGTGAATGTGCAATGACTACATATTTAAAATACAAATGTTATAGGCTAGGAAATTTTATAGAAATCAGAATATTTTGTGTGACACTGGCTATATACCTACATTTTAATTATAATCATCTCAACTGCATACAGTGAATCTTTTCGTAAAGGAAAAATTATTCCATAAAATATTAATTTCTAATTTCTTAAATGAATAGGTTACTAACCTAAAGTCAATGGATGGGCTTTGGGGGCTTATAAGTAACCTAACACTAAAAGTTAAATTTGTAAGAGCTTGCATTTTTCTGGGAAGAGACTGTGTGGTATTTATGGGATTCTCAAAGGAAACTGACTTTAAAAGGACAAAGACCACTGGTTTGACGGGTTTTCTTCCAGTGGGAAAAAACACCCATTTTCCAAGCTCTGTTCTGCTGTAATGTAAAGCATTTCCCCTTAGCCAGATATTTCCAATGGGAGAAATATTCAAAAGAATAAGACACAGAACACTAGTGGTTCATCTTAATATAAATACAGTCTTTGTCTCCCTTACGAAGACAAAGTGGTTGTGTTTCTCTGTGAGTGTTAAATGGTCATGTGGGACCACCCCAACTTTCTCTGTATGGTTCCTTATGTCCCATTTATCTTAATTTTAACCCCATATACATGGATGTATAAATGGTTGGGGTTTTTTTTAATATAATCCATATCAAATCATTCTCGGAGGTAGGGGGATTATAAATTATCTTTAAATGAATGAAAATGGGGATTTTCCCTTGGCCTTGCAACTTTCATTTTTTCATACTCTCTTGCTCTCCTTCCCCCTGCCTCTCAAAAAAACCTCAGTGGCACAGGATCCCCAGACTTGCCAGGCTGCTCCTCTTTACATGTGTCAAAACCACAGAAAGTTTGCTATTGCGGGACACGCAGTCCAGTCCCCTCACCAGGGAAGTACTCTTGCTCGGTGGTCCCCATACCTCAGAAGAGATCCTCCTCCCACCCCCACCCCTCCCCTGCCCCATGTCCTCTAGGGCAGTGGCTGTATCTGGCATGGGAGCCAAGAGGCAGCTCCTCAGGGAAAGCTGGACACAGCGAGTGGGTAACGTTGCCCGCGGCAGGACTGCCAAGGCTTTCCTAAAGGCCATGGCACCCGAGCCTGCCCACGAGATCATTCTGGTGAGCTCAGTTTGTTTGCTACCAAGAACCTCCTTGCCCTCATAGTCTATTTTTACCACACTGTGACTCTGAAGACTCTGCTGTCATCAAAGTGAGTGATAAATAAAGTAAACTCTCCATTATCTATCATGCTATGGTGAAAGGAACCCTGGATTCAGAATCAGAAGGCAGGGGTTTGAACCCTGGTTCTGACCTTGATATGACCTTGAGGAAGCCATTTAACCCTGCTGAGTCTCAGTTGAGGCATCTGTGGAAAGTATAAGGAATCTGACTGCTTGCCCAACTCAGTGAGTCCCCAGCAAGGTAAAATAATGCAGATGTAAGCACATTGTAAACTGTCAAGTGCCTTAGAAATATAACTTATCAGCACCATGTTTAATCATTTAACCCACAGAGATTTCTCCCTGTGCTCTAAACACTGTGCTAAATCCGCACCTATTTTACAGCACCGATAAAGAAGGCAACTGACTGAGACTCAGAAGCCAAGTGGCGAGGTGAGAAGACCTGCTTACTGGGAGCCTGGGTTCTCTCCTCACTCATCCACGCCTCCCCCATGTTGCACACTTATTTACTCTTGCTGAGCAACTACTGCCTCATCTTTAAAATGGAGATGATAATCCCTAGCTCCAGTGAGGCAACGATCTAGACAAAATGACCTCCTCAGCATATCGTTCCGTGACCTATGATTCCACTAGACATGACCAAGGTCCCAGGGTACCTAGTGGTGGCATGGGGACTAGCACCCAGGTCTGCTGACCAATGGATCACATGATATCATTGTTGCCATAGTCTCTGAAACACAGCACCCGCCCATCTCCCCAGTGACAACTCTGTGATATGACAAGATCCTGAATTATCCATGAGAAATCACAGTACAATTAGTCTTTCCCATGCTAAGTGCATTTTACCCTATTCTGGTTCTCTGGTAATCAAAGTATATAGCATCTTTTCACTGATCAAGCAAAATAGCTCATCCCCTAATGGGGAGGTAGATTCCTTCTTAAATGATCAGATTATAGTCCACTCCATGAGATCTGCTCTATCATATACCCCTCTATATGGAGGTCACTAGGCTGTAGGATAGTTATTCTAGGAAAATTGCTTTAATCTTACCAATGACAGGAGGCTTTGGTCAATCCAATGGCAAAATGTTTTGTGCATAGGTCCATGGGATTCCCAGACCTGCAGCAGAGGCCTTCTACTCACTTAATGTGAAATGAAAGCCACTCCCAGTGAAACTTCAGGTTTTCCATAAAGTTAGTCAGCTTCTCCAGGGTCCAACATTCCTGTCTCTTTTCTCCTTGAGACTCAGTGTGGCTCTTCTCTCCTTGAGACTCAGTGTGGCTCTTCTCTCCAAGTCTACCTCACTCCTTTGACCCCCAGAGTTGCTGTTGTGGCAGGACTCAACAATATTTACAACTTTCTTTAAACTCTACAAGGAAATGCCTGACGAAGGATGCTGCCGTTGATTCTCATTTCTTAAAAGGATCTTCTGAAGCATGCTGCTTGTTGCCTCAGAGGAAGTGACTTTCCTTCTCTCCAGAAAGACCCTACCATGGTTTGGGTTGGGATTACACATCTGGATTCGGTTCTCACAAAACTATTTATCTCTGGAGATGAATGTTCTGCAAACTCTGTTCTTAGAAGAAAGAACGTGACATGTTTCTTTTCATGCTCCTAAACTAAATTACCTGTGACAGACTTCCTTCTTGTCATTATTTACAATTTAATAATGAGTCCACGTGGTCCACAATGAAATACATCCTCTTAGGCAAGGAGGGCAAATGAGTTTCCACATATATGTCAAATCTGGTCATTTGATGGTGGCAGTTGAGAGCACAAAACTGAGGAGTATGAGGCCCAATCTAGGCTTAGAGTACCAGATCAATTAGTAATGTCTGCCATGGGCACGTGAGTAGGTGATAGTAGCCTACAGTTTTACATATTCTTATCATATTCTTTCCAAGGTATCTACTGAAATGCTGCCATGCGTGAATCACCATGCTGTCCCTCTTTCCTGCTTTAAGGGAATAAATGATATTGTGTCATTGTTCATATTTTGCGTCATTCTTTCCAAGTGGACCAGGTTTTCCAGAGGCAGAAGATAGGCCACTAATCTCTTTCTCTAGCAATAAGGTCATCATGTTAGCAAACCTCCTCAGCTCTGACACAGTTGTGGTTTTAATGGAGAATTAATGTCTTCGTCAGTATCTGTGCTATTTCACACTTCATTTCCTTCCCCAACTCTTGGATGAAACCCATCCAGTCCTGGTGATTTACTTTGTGGGAGTTTCTTTCAAGTTAGTTCTCTTCTCTAGGGATGCCACGCAAGCATTTTCAGGGTTCCAGCTGGGGAGCACCCAGCCTTGAAACATCAGTGTGTGATCAAGTCATTCAAGAAAGCCAAAGGCCTTGGCAGGAATCCGGCAGTGAGGCCCTTAGCCGAGGCCTTTGCGTCTGAGAGTAACAGAAGCAGCTGCTACCTTTTCTGCCTCTTGGTCAGCACCAGTTCAATGGCTCAAGGTGGTCCAGATCACCAGGACCCTGAGAACTGGGAGCAGATGAGACAGACACTTTGCAACCATGTTCCACAGTTCAGGCTGTCTCCAGATCTCTCAACAAGTTTCGCAAAGTCTCCAAACAACCTCAAGGCAAGAATGGTCTTAAACTTCTTTTATATGTCCTAGAGTTGCAGCAACACCCAACCCAGATCCTCTAAAACAGTCCTGATCGTAAATATTCCATTCTGTGGTCCTTGAAATACATTTGCATTTAAAATATACAGATAGGAGATAATATCCTAATATCTGGCTTGAAAAGCCATCCCTTAGCATAAGCACCCAGTAAAATACTTTACTTTTAATTTGGCTCATTCTGACCACATGGGACAACTGGGTGGGATGAACAGGGAAGGGGAAGGAAAAAGTGTCACAACTTCAAAAAAAATTTAAAGGACTACTTTTGTGGGACAGAAACAGAAAGTACCCCTCCACAGTAACATTCACACAGCCTGGGAGGCTAGGCATACGTGGCTTGTGAAGGAGAGATTCCTCTGCTGATTTGAGGTCTGTGGCTTGATCGGGACAGGGCCATGTCTGACTTGTTCTCCACTGGGAGGGAACAAAGAAAGGATTGAGGGTGGAGGACCCAAGATGTAGCTGGCTAATGCAGAGCCAAGACCCACTGGCATAAAGAGGACCTCGCTCTTCATGCATCCTTGGGGCAGAAGCCCACATGATGTGGTCTCACTTTTGGCCTTAAACATAGTTTAAATGAGGACCAGAGCCACGTTGGACCATTAAAGAATCTGCCAATTGCAGTAGAAGAAAATACATAAGCACTTTCCCTTAGAGCAAACTCCAAACACAAGGCCGAGCTGAGGCCTTCCAGAGATGCCTAAGTGGCACTGGCCTGAGCTGTACGACCTCTGATGTGGTTTTGTTGTTACTGTTCTGGTTTTTTTTTTAAGGAATATCTGATACTTGTACCTTGACAACTATGGGCCTGCCCCTCACCATTTTCCAGCAAGTAAGCTTTAATCAGAATACCAGACAGAGTTGAAACACCATTACCCAGAAAAATAAGAAAAAGAACAGCTTCAAGTTCTCAAAGCTTGCTGGTATGAAAGCACAACGTGCTTCATATTTCTCATTGGAAGAGCAGGTGGATCAGTCTCAACATCAGCATATGACCTTGGTTCTTTGCCAAATGAGGTAATGAAAACAGGAAAGCCCAGCATGTCACTGTAGCACTCTGAATAGGCGCTGACATTTATGCCCCCCAAAATTAGCACACATGAGCAATTTTCATACTTTAAACTTTGAGGAACAGACAGAATCATTGCACTATTCGGATGCTATCCAGCCACATACAGTAAGAACAGAAAACAAATGACTAGAAAAAAAACTACATCAGTAATGTCACTAAACACCTAGTTTGGAATAAATTTCCTTGACAGCAGAGAAAAGAGTCCCCTTGCCCAAAGACTAGAAATGTCCAAATTCCAGCTGTTAGAAGGATAACAAAATAGTGGGGAAGAAGTTCCCCTCCCTACTGTAGGAGATACTGTCCCCAACTGGCTTGGTATTCTAAATTCTTAGTAGAGTCCTACATTGAGTTCTGTGGAACTCTCCACACAGGCAACTGCCAAATGCAATTCTCCAGAATGAGAAGCAGGGACGTCTCTCCGCTAAGGAAGAGGAATAACCTGTGCTGCTCTTACTTCTCCCAGCTGGAGAGAGGCCACTGGAGGGGTTTTGAGTAACAATAATAACAGTCATTGGCTCTGAGCCCAGGGCAGGAGATCTGTGGAATCCCAGGCCCTGGTCCTCCCCCTCTGGCTGGCAGGGTCTCCAAATGGCTCTTGAGCTCTCCTTGGCTGTCACTAAAGTTCACCTGCTGCAACCACAGGTGCCATTTTCTGCTCTGCCTCATGGCCTTGGTTGCAACACCCCATTGTTCCTGATCCTGGGTGGTAAAACCTAAAGGTCACCATCGAGCTGGGCCAAAATTGCTTCCTCCTCCCATCCCTGCCAATTTGCACCACATACTCCGAAGGTCACCAGCTTTATGTCAGTGCCCCCTGTCCCTACATAGGCCTCGCTGCTTCTCCAGACATACAGCCCCAACAAACTTCTCTCTCTTCCCTGTGCCATCCCTGCTGCAAGTATGAGAGGACCCTGTCTCCGGAAGTGGTAGAAATCTGAATGTGAATCTCTAGCAGTTCCTTCAGCTCACAGGAATACAGGACTGCAGTGGAAGATGATACAAGTATACAAAAAGGAGTGCAGTTCTTTTAAAAAATGATTTTCTGTGCTTAAGACCAACTATGTCTTAGATTGAAACCAAGACTCTCAATTTTCAATTATTTTAAGTGTGAGTTCTCTTCTCACCCAGGGCCCTCACTGAGAGGCAACAGTCTTAGGCCCACGCTTTTATAGGACTTTTTACAATCCTGGAGCCAACCATCAGTTCCAGGTGTTTAATCTCTCTGTCTCCTGGGCAGCCTGCCTTAACACAGCCTTAAACACCCACAAATACCCAGACTGGGCCCCCACACGAAGTATGGCTGAACTCCCCAAGTGGGCTAGCCATAGGAGGCTCAGCAAATAAAATCATAATTACTCTTTGGCTCCGGAAAGGCTGACAAGGACTTTTTCCTTGACCAAGAACCTGCACTAGATCCCACAAAAGAAAGAAATCAAGTACTTCTTTTATTTGAAATTCTGCTGTCTCAGACAATGAAGTTCAGGAAACTACCAGGAAAAGGCCTTTAGCACTTGAAGAAATGGTGCATCCCAAATTTAGACCCACCCTCAGCTTAGGCCTCTTAGAGCAGTATAGAAATAGAGAAAGCAGCCACAAACAGAGGCTGGAGGAAAGGGAGGCATTTCATTTTTTAAAAAATATAGAGGGGCCGGCCCTGTGGTATAGTGGTTAAGTTTGCACACTCCATTTCAGTAGCCCAGTGTTCGTGGGTTCGGATTCCAACCTGGGCGCGGACCTACACACCGCTCATCAAGCCATGCTGTGGTGGCGTCCCACATACAAAATAGAGGAAGATATGCATAGACGTTATCCCAGGGACAATCTTCCTCACCAAAAAAAAAAGAGCCAGAGACCCAATCCTGACATTTTTCCACATTGCTAGGGACTGGTTTCTGGCCTCTGGCCTCTGGCCAGCTGAGAGTACTCTCTTTAAGACTGGATTTTGTGACAAAATTCATTAAGGCCACTTGTAATTATAAAACACAGTTTAAAATCCAGTTTCGTTATTTCATAGTTCACACAATAATATTTCAGATGAGAATGGAAGACATATGAGAAAGGCCATGTGCCTAAAACATGTATGATGTTACACATATGGGAATTATCTAAAACCCATGCTTCTCTAACCCAGCACTAATATTTTACACACAGGGTTGTTTCAACTTTCTTCCTTTTTTTTTTTTTAAGTTTATTGGCCTCCACACTCAAGAAAGTCAACAATCATCCTCTACACTACATGAAATTTTTAATGAATATTGGTGAATTTTCTCACCCCCTACAAAGGTAGACATTATTTTAGCAGATCTGAATTTGTCCTAAATAAACAGTCTAAAATTAACAGAGCCAAGGAGTTGTCTTTATTTGGGGTGGAGTGGACTTAACATGAATATTGTAAGCTGTCTATAGTGACTCTTGCCCACCTTTATAAATTCTCCTAACCAGGAAGACCAAATAAAGCCCAATATCCTATCCCTCAAGAATTGTCACATGACAGCCAGGTGGTGACTGGGAGGAACACTAGGTCACGTGGACACCTGGGAGAGCATCAGTCTGATCAGCTACTTTCCAGTAGACTGCTAAAGCCTTCTGTTTCTCCAACATGCAGTCAAATCAAACTGTAATTTGAAGACTAAATGTCACAAATCAACAAAGTCAGGTGAACCTTTGGGGACCAAGGAGAGCTAAGGAGTTCCCCTAGTTGGCTTGCCAAAGCAAGGATCAAAGGAAGCTTGGAGTGGAGGCAGTATCACAGCCCTGGAAAGGAGGTCAGGTATTTGGCCTTTTCCAGGCTTCCAATGACATTGAATACAACAGATAAATTAAGATCAAGGCACACGGCAGTTCTAAAAGCACTAGCCTGTCCCCAGGAGATCCCAGGGGAGAGCCATCATCCACCATGGGCCAGATCTCGTCCTCACTTGGAGGAATGCCTGTTAACATGGGGGTGGATTACATATAACAATGTCTAATCAAAAGCTCTACAACATGATCACAGAAGGGGGCAAACTCATGAAGAGTGTTCACTTGGCCAAGGAAGAGTTCCTAATGCAGCCCAGAACAAAGTCGACAAAACTCACTCTGCTCCGGCTTCTGATTAAGCATATGTGTGTGAGGAGGTGATTACCCAAAATAGCAAGAGAACTCAAGTGCTTACAGGAAAATCTGACCCTTTAACTTAAGGCAAGCATGGCCTACCAGCAAATCTCAAAGATAGGAAATATTTCTGGGTTTAATAATTCAAGCCGATATTCATTTCAGGTTGAGGGATTTCCTTAATCCAACTATTGGTTTCCGCAATTGATGCACACAGCCATCCCAGCTAGAAGCACGGCATCATTTGATAGGTCCTTATTCAGTATAGCCTTCAAGTTCCACCAGAACCTACCCCTACTATTAAGAGTAGGGCAGAATCCCAAGCACCTCCGTAGCTGGAAGAATCACAAGATACCAAGCTTCAGGCTTCATCAGGCCCTAGAGTAAGGCCAAAGAAGGGAGTATGAAGAATGCAAGCCATCTTCCAAGAAGCCATCTTCATGGGCAGCATAGAAGTCACCTATGTGGTGTCACTTTAGGGTTTCCAGGAAGGCCTACCTTGCCCTAAGTTTGCCTACAGCTCACCACGGGAGATCATCTAGGCCATGGTTTTATTTTTACTTAAGAGATTTTTCAATATATAGGATCCCCCTTCTTTTAAAAGGCCATCTGCTTTTTAAATAAGGAATAATGTGATTTAAAAAAAGACGTTTAGGAAAAGTGAGGTCTGGAACTGCTATAGTGATCTTGTTTCTATGAGGAAAAATCTGGAGCCACTCCAGGGCCACAAGGTTAAGCTAACACAGCAAAAGCTTTATATTTACATGAGACAACAAATATCGTCACTATATCTCCCATCCCACACATCCCAAAGCAATCAGGGTTGTTTCAGAAAACTAATCAATCAATGAATAATTACCAAGCACATACAATGGGGGATGCCAGTAAGTATAATGCAGGGCCCTGCCCCCAAGGCATTTATAACATAGAGTGTAGACAGTGTGGAAATATAAAATGTTGGACCAGAAAAAAAAACCCTGGCGTGGTGTCTGCTAGGTGATACTCTTTCTGCGAGAGTCTGGAAACACAGCTCACAGGCAATTTTACAAAGAGTAAGAGCTCCCTGCTCTAGGACAATCAGGCAGTGAAAATAGGCAGAGAATCACACAAGGTCATGCTCTCCTGCTCCAACTCCGTGACCCTGTTCTAGGTTCCATGGAATGCTTGTGAATGGAAATTTAGTGAGACCCAAGGCTTAGTTATAGCAACCCACTCTTCCCTATGTGCATCCCATTGAGATTTATAGCCCAGGTATAAAAGGTCACCTATAAAACAGTTCATCTTTCCAGGCAAGGTAATGTACACAGAGTTAATTCTGGGTCTGCAAAGACCTCCTGTCCTGATGGTTATGGTAGCTGTGGGGTCTTGCCTGCCTTCTCCATCCTCAGCCATAACCTCCTCCTCACAACTGGTACAGACTTACTGTTGGCACCCATATAACACTGTGGTGACAATTTACATTCTTTCATGTGGTATTTGCCATGGCTTTTTGTATGATCTTTTCTTCCCTACTAGAACGTAAACTTCTTGGAAGCAGGGATCATGTTTTAAGCTCTACAGAATCAACAAGGGCTAAGCACAGAACCAACCATCAACAGACAGAAGCATATTGAGTTAACTGGGGAGTTTATTGCAGTTCTTAACAAACATGCCCAAATAAATCAATTACCTAAATCAAAATGATACATTGGGCTGGCCCGGTGGTATGTTAAGTGGTTAAGTTTGCATGCTCCACTTCGGCAGTCTGGGGTTTGCAGGTTCAGATTCCGGGTGCGCACCTATGTGCCACTTATCAAGCCATGCTGTGGCAAGCGTCCCACATATAAAGTAGAGAAAGATGGGCACAGATGTTAGCCCAGGGCCAATCTTCCTCAGTAAAAAGAGGATGATTGGCAACGGATGTTAGCTCAGGGCTAATCTTCCTTACAAAAAAGAAAAATGATACATCAATGCACCTGTGTGAATCACATCCAGGCTTTAAATGCCAAAGCAAAGGAGAACAATGGATTCAAAGACTAAGTGATGACACCTTTTCACAGGAAATGCTGATGATATTTCATAGAGAATATGCTGCACAGTACAATGAACACAACAAATAACATCCAGATAGTTGACTTTCCACATGGAATCCAAACTCTACCCTCAGCGAGTATAACCTCCACCCAAAAGAAAATAGTTAATGAATTAAAATTTAATCAATTGTCCTAAGACTGGGGCAGGAAACACAAGACAAGCCTGGAACATCTTATTACATCAGAAGGTAAGAAAGTACTCAAAGGATAATGGGAACAAGTCAAAGCACAGCGGAGCTAATTTGAAAGGACTTCCACTGACCAAGCGAGGAGTGATTTGAGTATCAAAATAAATAATGATAAGATTATAATCCATTAAATAAAATAGGAACCCATCAGTCCATTTAAATAAATATTTTAAAATTACTTAATAAGAAAGCTCTTCCTTACAATAGAAGGTCAACTAATAAATATAGAAGGAATGATGGAGATAAAAATATCATCATCAATGGGCTTCTGATTTCCGGTCCAGCATGTAAGGAGCTTAGAAGTTGTCACTCCATTCTAACAAGTAAAAACCTAAACAAACTGAAAAATCAACAACTGTTCTTAGACGTGTCAGAGAAATGAGATCACAGGACAAACCACTCCTCACAAAATTGGAGAGACAGACAGGAGGGTATTGAGAATCACAATTTACTGGAGCAGAAACCCACGAGCACAAACCTCTGCAGGAACCAGGGCCAGGGTAGGAAAAACTGTAATTGACAAATTACTGGAGGCTTAGTGGACAAGTCTGAGAGATAAAAACTTCAGGAGGACCAAGTCAGAGGGGGGCCCCCACACTTTTGTGAGCTTTACCTCCAGGAGCTCTACCAGGAGCTCTTCATAGTGAACATGAGGGAAAAGTCCCCTCACGCTTCCAGCAGGGGGAGGGAAAAAAGAACCATTCTGAAATGTGCCAGAACATTCTCTTCTCAACAAGGCCTGCCCTCAGAAGAAACTATTTGCCAGAGCCTAACCTACCTGGGGGAAGTGACATACCCAACTTCAGCCGCCTCTAGCCATCCTGTCCCACCTAATGGGAGGGAAAAGGAAACTGAGAAGCACTGGTAAAGTTTACAGTCCAGAAGCACAGGCTCACTTGTGCCCTAATCATAAGACTATAGAACACTTCTTCTCCCCCCACACCTTACCATCATACCACTAAAAGCCTATTTACTACAGTTCCTTTCCTTAGAACATCATGTTCAGATTTCAACAAAAAATTACAAGGCATATTAAAGGCAAAAAACAGTTTGAAGAGACTGAACAAGCATCATAACCAGAGTCAGATATGACAGGAATGTTGGAATTATCAGACCAGGAATTTAAAACTATGATTAATATGCTACGGGCTCTAATGGAAAAAGTAGGCAACATGTAAGAATAGATGAATAATGTATGCAGAGAGATAAAAATTCTAAGAAAGTATAAAAAACCAACGCTAGAGATCAAAAATACCGTAATGAAAATAGGGAATGCTTTTGATGGGCTCATTAGTAGACTGGACGAGGCTAAGGGAAGAATCTCTGAACTTGAAGATATGACAATAGCAACTTCTAAAACAAAATCAAAGAGAAAAAAGACTGAAAAAAACAGAACATAATATCCAAGGACTGTGGGACAACTACAAAAGATGTAACATATGCATAATAGGAATACCAGAAGGAGAAGAGAGACAGGAATAGAAGCAATATTTGAAGCAGTAATGACTGAGAATTTCCTCAAATTAATGCCAGACACCAAACAATGGATCCAAGAAATTGAGAGAACACCATGGATGATAAATGCCAAAAAAAACCAAAAACAAACTATACCTGGACATACCATATTCAAACTTCAGAATATCAAAGACAAAGAAAAATCTTGAAAGAAGCCAGAGGGAAAAAACATTTTACCTATAGAGGAGCAAAAATAAGAATTACTTCTGACTTTTCTTCAGAAACCATGCAAGCAAGAAGAGAGTGAATGAAATATTTAAAGTGTGGAGAAAAAAACAACCAACCTAGAATTTTGTACCCTACAAAATTATCCTTTAAAAGTGAAGGAAAAATAAGGACTTTCTCAGATAAACAAAAATTGAGGAAATTTGTTGTCAGTAGACCTGCCTTGTAAAAAATGTTAACAGAAATTCTTCAGAGAGAAGGAAAATGATATAGGTCAGAAACTCAGATCTACATAAAGAAAGGAAGAGCATCAGAGAATAAAAAAGTGAAGGTAAAATAAAAACTTTTATTTTTCATATTAACTTACGCATATATGTTTATGTGTGTATATATATACACATAAATATATATATATAAGCATACATGTAAGCATACACCAATTAAAAGACAGAGATTGTCAGAGTGAATCAAAAAAACAAGACCCTACTATATGTTGTCTATAAGAAACCCACTTTAAATATAAAGACACATACAAATTAAAAGTAAATAGGTGGAAAAAATTTTACCATTCTAACAATAGTCAAAAGAAAGCAGCAGTATCTATGTTAATTTCAGAGCAAGGAAAGTTAGCAGGGATAAAGAGGGTAATTACATAATGCTAAAGGGGTCAATACTCCAAGAAGAGACAACAAACCCTAATGTGTATGTGCCTAACAACAAAGCGTCAAAAGACATGAGGCAAAAACTGACAGAACTACAAGGAGAAACAGATGAATCCACTATCGTAGTTGGTGAGTTCACAACCCTTCTATCAGAAATGGACAGATCCAGCAGGCAGAAAATCAATAAGGACATAGTTGGACTCAACACCATTAATCAATTGGATATATTAATATCTATAGACTACTTCATCCAACAACAGTAGAAAACACATTCTTTTCAAGTGCACATGGAACATTCACCAAGATAGGACATATTCTGGGCCATAAAACACACCTTAACAAGTTTAAAGGAATAAAAATTATACAATGTCTGTGCTCAGGCCACAATGGAATTAACCCAGAAAGCAACAGAAAGATAACTGGAAAATCCTCAAATACTTGAAAATTAAACAACACATTTCAAATAACATATAGGTCAAAGAAAAAATCTCAAGAGAAATTTTAAAATATTTCGAACTACATAAAAATGAAAAAAAATCATCAATGGATGCTAAAACAAGTGGTTAAAAGTTTGATTAGGAACAAGACATATATTCTCAAAATATCTCTCCATAAATTATTTACTAATTTTAAAGTAGAATGAACTAACTTTACAGTAGAGAGAATTGGTTGACACTACCTTAACCAAGTGATCAAAGTTAACATCACCAAGGTGGATGTGTTCACTACCTTACTGGGGTAATCATGTTGCCATATATACATATACCAAATCATCATGTTGTATACCTTAAATTTACACAATGTTATATGTTAGTTATATCTCAATAAAACTGGGAACAAAAAGACTGTGGGGTAAAAGGCACTGGTGATGTCTTCTCAAAAAAAAATTAATATCACCAAAATTCCAATAAACCAATATCATGTGCTTTTGATATGGTACTCTGAGAAGGACACATCACCTCTGTGATATTCCTACCAAAAATTAATAACCTGAATCTAAACATGAGGAAACATCGGACAAACCAAAATTTAGGGACAGTCTATAAAATAACTGGCCTGTGCACTTCAAAAAATAACAAGGTCAGGGCCGGCCCGGTGGCATAGTGGTTAGGTTCGCACACTCTGCTTCAGCAGCCCAGGGTTTGCCAGTTCAGATCCCAGGCACAGACCAGTGCACCGCTCATCAGGCCATGCTATGGGGGCATACCATATACAAAAAATGGAGGAAGAAGGGCAGAGTTGGCTTGGGGCTAACCTTCCTCAGCAAAAGGAGGAGGATTGGCAATGGATGTTAGCTCAGAAACAGTCTTCCTCACACACACACACACAAAAATAAAATAACAAGGTCAAGGGGGCCAGCCTGGTGACAAGTAGTGGTTAAGTTCGCACGTTCCACTTCAGGGGCCCGGGGTTCGCAGGTTCGGATCCCATCCTGGGCGCAGACCTACACACCACTCATCAAGCCATGCTGTGACAGCATCCCACATACAAAAAATAGGGGAAGATTGGCACAGATGTTAGCCCAGGGACAATCTTCCCCACGAAAAAAAATAACAAGGTCAAGAAAGACAAAGAAAGGCTGAGAAACTATTCCAGATAAGAGGAGATTAAAGGAATTTGACAACCAAGTGCAATGCATAATCTTGGATTACATTTTGGATCAGGAAGAAAGAATATCTGTAATGAACATTAGCACAAACGGTGAAATTTGAATATGGACTGTGGATGATATAACAGATTGTATCAATGCATGAGGTCTCCAATTTACTAACAAATGGTTCAGGAAAACAATTATATACATACCTATATATGCATGTGTATACATATGTGTGTGTATACAAATGAAATGCAAATGAAGCAAAATATAAACAATTAGTGAAGCTGAGTTAAGGGTATACAGACAGAAGTTTCTTGTGCATTCCTGTAAATTTGATATTATATCAAAATCAAAAGTTAAAAAATGTTTAATTTTGGGAAAACATGGAAAAGATTTTGAAAAAATATCACCACTTTATCAGAAAGCTGAAGAGACGCTCAAAGTGTTTAAAATTAGCTTAAAGGTGCTGACACACCAAAACTGCAGGAGTCACACACATGTTTGCCTAACAAAGCCGAAGATTCAGAATGAGTTTTCTGGTTCCTGCCTACCTCTATTCATACAAGAAATTGAGGAAATTAGACTTGATTATTGAATATTATATTTAACTAATTATTGCAGTGTTGGATGAAAGGCAAAGCACTGTGGAACAATGAAAATAATTAAGTGCTGAAAATACAACCATGCACTTGACAATGATCAAGGAAGAAAAAGGAAATGAAGAATTTGGTCAGCACTACACCAATCCAATGAGTGGTCAGACCTTGACCTTTCAGGTCAGGGTGATGCCTTGGCCCAACGCCCCCACCCCAGATCCAGGAGTTGGGGTTTCCCTAGGGCAGGGCCAGGACTAGGATGAGGTAAGTAAGGCACTGGCCTGGAGTGCAAAATTTAAGGAGGCATAAAAAAATTCAGTAATCAAAATAAATAATATTTAATGAAATATTTTTTAAAATTAAAATTAATACAAAAACCAGTAATGAACAAAATATTAAATACAGTGTTATGGACTGAATGTTTATGTCCCCCCCAAAATTCGTATGTTAAAGCTCTAACTCCCAATGTGATGGTATTTGAAAATGGTGCCTTTGGGAGGTAATTAGGGTTAGATGAGGTCACGAGAATGGGGCCCTCATGATGGGATCAGTGCCCTTATAAGAAGAGACACCACAGAGGGGGCTCACTCTCTCTCTCTCTCTCTCTCTCTCTCTCTCTCTCCCCCCCCCACCATGTGAGAACACAGTGAGAAGGCAACCGTCTGCAAGCCAGGAAGAGAGCTCTCACCAGAAACCGACTCTGCTGGACCTTGATGTTGGACTTCCCAGCCTCCAGAACTGTGAGAAATAAATTTGTGTTGTTTAAGCCACCCAGTCTGTGGTATTTTGTTAGGGCAGCCCAAGCAGACAAGATCAGTATGGCTAACTTTTCATTTTGCCTCAGGCTCCAATATTACTCCAACATTTTGATATTTCATTCACCATGGATTTTTCACATTAACTTTGATTTCTTTTTAAATATTCCACTAAAATATTATTTATCTTGATTACTGAGGTAAGTTTTGTCTCATCCTAGTCCTGGCCCTGCCCTAGGAAACACAGTCTAGGGCTTAACTCTGCTCCCATCACAATAGCCTCACATATTGACATAAGCCCACCCTCTCACAGCAAAGTAGCCAAATCTCCATGGTTTCTGGCCTGTGTTTAACCAATCTCTTGCCTTGTTAGGCAATGTTGAGGTGCTCACCAACTCCCTACCAACTCCACCTGGCCAGCCCTGGCTCTTCTGCTTTCCAATGGCCTGGTTCCAAAGAAGGAAAATATTAAACAGATGTCTGACCCTAGGAGAGACAAAGATGAAGGTTGGAATAATAAGTGAGACAGCAAATTGATAAAGGATGAATAGAAGACCATGATTAGGGTCCCAGTAGTATAAATACTATTTAACAGAGAGTCTAACATGCAGAGAAGATGCCTTACCAATCACCAAAGAGTATATCTTCCAGTATGTGTGTGTGTGCGTGGTGTGTGTGTGTGTGTGTGTGTGTGTGTGTGTGTGTGTGTGTGTGTATATATATATATATATATAAAAAATGGGAAATTAAACCATGTTCTGGTAATTTTCCTTGAGGAGGAAGGTAGGAATAAGGAAGAAAAGGGAGGTGAACTAGAGAAAGGAAGGTCAACAATTAAGTGCCTGCTCTGCACCAGGATCAGTGCTAGGTGCTTCCCACATTACCTAACTGAATCCTCCCAACTCTGAATGCTGGGCTGTGGAGGATACACTCCTCCCCTATGCCAGAAAGCTTTCAGATGAATAAAAGTTACGTATTTATAGACATCTGTGAGAGACCCTCAGCTCTCCCCGTTGGAAGGCAGAAAGCTGTGGTCTGCCAGGTGTGCAAGGCTTCTGCATCCGAACGTGAAATGTACGAGGTGTCTCTGGGTGGCGCCTGAGAGATGATGGTCCCTGATATTTCCAGCACCTGACCTCTGTCAGCACTGCAGGGCCTCCAGTCTCTGTAGCTGGAAAAGACACACCATCCCTGTCAAGCTGAGCTGAGCCCTCCCTGGAGTTACCACTGCTACAGCACCTCTTTCATTATGTTTGTGTTTTACCCATCTCCTAAAATCGCCTTAACACTCCGAGCACTAGCAAAATATAGAGCTTTGTTCTCCAGAACAGTGTCAATCTTACTGCAGTCTCCTAATTCATCACTATTAAATAGGGAATGAACTCAGGTCAGTGTGCAATGAGAGCTACTTATAGACCAAATGAAAAAGAGATAAAATCTGACTTCAAAACCAGAATAAGCACAAATATCTGCAATAAATTCAACACATCCAAAAACACTCTGATTAAAACTTGAGTTAGGAGCCAAGTTCTCTTCCTTGAATAGACACCTGGAATATATCGCCTTAGGGTGGAGCAGAGAGGCATGTTTCCTGTGGGTTCCCAGAGAGGAGAAGCCCTTCAGGGAGACCAGCTTCTCTGCACCTCTCCTGCACTCCACGAAAAGGCCCAATGACTCAGAGACTAGAAGACAACTGCAGCCCTGTAGGCTAGATGAAGAGTCCCCAGAGCAAAACAAAGCCTAGAGAGAGAAAGAAAAACAAAGAGCAGAAAGAGGGAAGGCAGAGCAAGGGAGAGGAATGTCTGGCAGGAGCTGGTGGGTTTGAGTGAGGCGGGATGGGGGACCCCTCAGCTATTTTTGCCTCTGCTTTTGGCAGCCTCTCCACCTTGCTGTGTTTATGGGCCTGACGTGACTTTCCACTCAAGTACACTCACTAGGCTTGCCCTGGAAAACTTGCCACCTTGCACACAGTTCAGGTTTCATCCGATTCACACCAGAACGCTCTGGTTTCAAGAGCCCAATGTATTTTTGCAACTGGATGCAAACAATGATGCAAATCGGACCTAGAGAACACCTGCAGGTCTTCACTGCACTTGCACCTTCATCCTTGCTACCAGCTCCCCCATCTAACCTTTGAGGTGACTGACTTGGGTGACCAGATTCAATGACTGAGCTTCTCCAGGCTTTGGTGTCTGCAGCTGCCAGCTTCCCAGGACCCCAGAAGAGGGAGCCAGTCCCCAAAAGCACCAAAGTTTGCCCAACAAGGTTGGGTGACCAGGAGACCAAATTGGAGGATGAAGGGAAGGGCTGTAGGAATGCACGCCAGGCCAGGAGGCATAGGGTTGTAATTTATAGCACATGACACAGCCTCCCAAGCAGGCTAGTGTGTGAACCGGCAGAGTTTCTCTCAGGATCAGGCCTTCATGTTCCGTAGCTGAGTAGGTATGACTCTGACTCAGTCATACCAAATTTTTGCTATTCATTGCTTTGAAGGGAGGAGGCAGGGCAGGAACCAAGATCTGGTCAACCAGCAGTGGCTCAAAGTGCAATTTAATCATCCTGGGCTTGGCTGAACTCATCCTCTTGGTGTGAGGCAGGAACAATTTGTTACTGCTGCTGTCAACAATTTGTTACTACTGCTGCGGACACTGGGCAGCCATCACCAGAGATCTGCAGGCAGCAGTAGCAGGAAAGGCTGGCAGCAGAAGAAGGGGATCAGCAGTGGGACTGGGCTGTGGGGGCAGCAGGAGAGGGGTGGCCCCACAGGGACTGGGAATCCATGCAAGGTCTTCGTTCATCCAGGCCCTGCTTCCGAGAAACCTGGTGGGAATCCGGAGACTAAAAATGACTTCCTGGCTCCTTCCCCACCCAGGCCGGGTCAGGTGTCCCTGCTCTGCGTCCCGCAGACTCTGTACATTCTCCGTCGGAGCACTCATCATCCTGTATTACATTTATCTGATTACATATCTGTCCTCTTGAGAGCAGGGACTGTATTTATTCATCTTTCTGCCTCCTAGCACCTAGGAGCCTGTCTGCCTAGGTTAATGCTTGTTGAATGAGTGAATGAACTACTGCTATGATAAAAGTGTGACTCATTCCCTCCACGGAAACTGAGAGGGTGCTGCTGTGTTGCAGAGCAATCTCTAGGTTTACACAGCACTGCTTGGGACAAAGCAGCCATCTTCCCTAGGACAAAGGAGCATTACTCTGGGTTTGTTCGTCAGGGCCATGCAGCCTAACCTATGCTGACTAAACTCGGCTCTCCCCACTCTCATCTTTTCCCACACCACACTGTGACGTCTCATTTACTACCGTCACATGAATCTTCCTAAGACACAGCCCTGATTACAAAACACCTACTAACATTAATTGATCACTAACTGAGGATGACTTTATTCAATTCTTATAACAAATCTTTGTAGATAAGGAAATTGAGGTCAAGAGAAATTAACCAACCTGCCTAAGTTTTCAGAGCCAGTAAGGGACAAAGTCACAATTCAAACCCAGTCTAAACTCATAACCACTATTCTCCCCAAAATCTTGCAAGGGCTCCAAATACCTACTCATTTATCCTTTGTACCTCGGTCTTAAAGTCCTTAGGGCAGGGATTATTCCTTATTTATCTCCATACTATAAGTGTACAAGAAATAGTTGCTGAATTTTACTGAATGGACTATTTGTCTTAGGCCTCTTGTAAAAACAGCCTGAAGAACTTGTGCATGGGTCAAAGAGAGCAGAAGCACTGAGATCGAATAAGCAACATGGCTCATAACTGCTCGCAGCCATTCTGCGGGAAAGGTGGGAACAGCCATGTAGGAATCATACTCTAGGTCTCCCTCCGGGCTTTTCCAGTGGTTCCAATTCTTTCTACTACAGGAAGGGATAAACACCCTTCATATATTTCCTCTCACCCCCAACTGCAAGGAAAACAGTAACACTAATTAGTTGTAACAGGGTGTTCATTTCACACAGTTCTCAGCAGGTTGCCCCGCTGTTCTTTGAAATGGTCTGGAAACAGCCTTGATTTTAAACATCTGAAGATAATTGAACCAAAGTTGCACCCAGAAACCCTGAGTGACATGCTTTTTATTCTCTCCCTCACTAACGAGAAATGTTTGCTGCCATTTCTTATTTACTCAACACATTGAAAACCTCCAGCACTGATGACTTGCACCCCAGGATCCTAAAAGAATAAGTTAAAGTAATGATCGGTAATAAATGGAGGAGCAGGGAAGCCCGAGAGATTAAACAAAACCCTCTGCCTGTTTAAAGGGAAGAAGGAATTGCCCCATAGACCTTTAAACTTAAGTTCTGTTCCTGGGAAAAACAGGGAAGGTGGGGAGAGCTGAAAAGAACTTATGACAAGATCAATTTGCAAACATTTTTCAAAGACAACGATATTCAATTGTCCCATTTGCAACAACATGGAAGGACCTAGAGGGTATTATGTTAAGTGAAATAAGCCAGAGAGAGAAGGACAGATACTGCATGAACTCACTCATATATGGAATATAAGTGAACACACAGACAGAGAGAACTGATTGGTGGTTACCAAGGGGAAGGGGGGTGGGGGGGCACAAGGGGTGAAGGGTCACATCCACAAGGTGACGGACAAACAAAAATGTACAACTAAAACCCCACAGTGTTATAAACTAAGACATCAATAAAAAAAATAAAATAAAGACAACGATATTACTTAGCAAAGACGGAAACATTTTCTAATATATATTGTTGGCAAGTGGGTAGAAAAATAGGTTGTCCTACCCTGTGGGTGGAAGTGTAAACTGAGCAAACTTTTTTAGAGGGGAATTTGGAACATCCATCAAAATTTTAAATGACATAGCTTCAACTATACAACTCTACTTCTAGTAATCATGGAGTTTTGTTTATAGAAGCAAATGATTGAAAACAACCTAAAGGTCCATTAAAATAAGTTTGATAAAAATTATGATAGATCCACACAATGGAGTACTGTGCGCTTTTAAAAAAGTGGCAATGAGGGAACCTGTAAATATGTCTATTTGACAATGTCCAGTATTAACAGTTTGAAACTAAACTCACAAAGTCCAAAGTACTATGTGTATTATGCCCCGATTTGTGTTTTAAGTTTCAAGTTCGTATATAAACATATGTATGTATGTGCACATAATGATTCATATACATCATTCGCATAATGACTCATATACATCATACAAATATCTGGAATGATGCAAAAGAAACTGGTAATAGTGGTCGATCCCAGAATGGTAAAATAGGAGACCAAGGATGAGAGATTAATTTTCACTTTATGCTTTTCCATGATTATTTTTTGTTTTGTTTGAATTGCTTAATATGTATACAAATTATCTGAATTTTTAAAAAATTTATAAGTAAAAGAGAAGAATACGTAACAACTGTTACAACCTGTTAGAGAATGGAATCTTGCAGGTCAACATGATTGTCCAAGACACAGAGGTGGGCCTGCTACTTTAAGAGGAAACAAAGAATGAAACCTATGTTGTGATGTTGAGGCTTAGATTCAGTCTTTGGGGGAAAACCTATGAACACAAGCAGACAGCGATTTAACAGGTGTAGAGGCAACCAGAGGCCCATTCGCAGAAGGAGGTACCTAATGATCACTATCACTCAGCAGGGATTTAACTAACAGCGCAGAGCGGGTGCTCCTGGGCCTGCTGGGCAGCAGCTGAGGAAACAGACAGGTAGACATTCTGGGCTCAGAAACATTGGCTCCTCAAAACGAGTGAAGGAAACCGTCCACATCACTACCACATGCCTATAGGCCCGGCCCTCAGCCAGACCCCTATAGAACTAGAGGAAAACCTGTGGCACATTCAGACCCCCTGAGAGCATAAAACAGTATTCTGCCTGCCTCCAGGACATCCTATAACCTCCCACCCCATTGCCCAGAGCAAGGGAAGTAGGGAAGTAGGGTGTACTGGGGTTGGGGAGGGGGGCTGCTGTTAATGGGAAATCAGCAGGTCCGTCAAGGAGCTCAGCTCATACCTGGCTGTGATCTTGGACAATCTGTCTTCACTTGTTTCCCCACTTCTAAAATAAGATGACTAGTGGTTCCATGTTGTGGTTTTGAGAAAATTGAATGAGATTATCAACGTGATTTCCCATCCCAGGACAGACAGTGCTTTGAGAAAATAAACTGCTATAAAAATGTAAAATATTGATAGTATTACACAACTGATCTTTTCAGTGAAAAGCTAGTAATTTGACTAAATTGTCTAGTCAGCTATTCAGTCAAACTGAAGCCTAGCACAAACATAACCCAAAGCTATGATTAATTCATTAATTGCCACACACATTTATTGAGCACTTATTGCAAGTCAGGGGTCGTGTGAGGACCAGAGATACAGAGATAGAGAAGACAGACTCCTGACCTATAGAAAATGCCAGATCCAGTCAAGGGGACAAGTGAACAAATAACTGTCCCCCAATGTCAGCACAACAGTATCCTATTAGAGGTACAAGCAAAGTGCCACAGGAGAAAACAAAAGGGCTGACCCTGTGACACCTACAGTATCAACCTGCAAATCCAGACTCACCAAATACCAAGGTATACAGACTAATAACAATTGCTCACTAAACTGCATATTTATTTATTAAGGAATCTGCAAGTGATTAGTAGTAATTTTTTGTAACAAGATATTAATCAACATATTTGTTTAGTATTGTTTTGATTTAGTCAAGCCTCCCATTGAATAATTTCAAAACTAAAGGACCAAAAATGACCCCATAATCGGTGATCATGTCAGATTTCACAGTGGTAGGAATACTAGGTAAAAATTATAGAAATGACCTGTAAGTAGCAACATTATTAGGCAATGTTTCAATCAAGATAACTTAAAATTATATGTTCACCACCATCAAGCTCAGGTCTTATGTTCTCCATGTGCCTGACAAACATAGTTGTACTTCCTGAAAACAGAAGCTTGTCTGCCAATTCAGTGGATCACATCCATCAGTTAAGTGAAGGAGGGGGACAAGTAAAAGATAAAATAGAGCAGTTGTTTAAAGCCACATAGACAAAAGAAAAGGTTAACCAAATGTTTCACTTTTAGACTTGTGTTTTATTCAACTTGATGTTTCATTCAGCTCTACATATCATTCTAAGAGTTGCAAATGTTGGGCAGAGCTCCCTGAGTTAACCTGCATAAAATTAAATTTAATTCTAATTTAATTCATTTCCAGAATGGTATTCCATTGCCAATGTTAAAACCCTGAAGGAGTTTCATTTTCCATGACCTCTATAAAATAACAAGTTGTATTTGCCACAACCAGAAAAACATCCTGAGCCTCATTTGCCTAGGGAGCTTGTAATCAGATATTACTTACTGCCCGGCTTATTTCAATAGTTACAAGTCATTCCTATTAAAACAAAAAGTAATTTTCTGACCTTGCTACAATAATGAATGTTCTCAGTTATGACATTTGGGTGCTGGCAGAACTGCTACAATGGTTTTAAAAATACAGGTTCCAGAGCACTTGTATCATATGCCAAACATGCACTAACCAGTCCCTTGTCTCCTGGGCAGTCCTAAGGAAAAGACAGTGCTATACAACAGTGGTTTCCAAACCTGGTTGCCCACCAAAACCATCTGAAGATTTTCTAAAACACAGACTCCACCCTTCCGCCCTGTCCAGACCTCCTGGAAGGAGTCTCCGAGTTGGGGCCCCAGAATCTATCCCAGTAACGTTCCCTTCAGGCACACTGGGCAGTCAGCCTAGTACAGAACCTTGTCTGGTGTATGGGGTCCTTAAAAGAACCAAGTAGGCAAATAAGATGAGAAAAGTTGGTGGCAAGGAGGGTTTAACAGTTTCTGAACAAATCAAGGAAATCTGGGTATGGATTGACGAAGATGACATCAAGGAATTGGTATTAATGATATTATGTGTGATGACGGCATTGTATTTAGGTCAGAAAATGACCATTTTTGGAGGTCTGCTCTAGTACTGAAGCACTTAGTGGTGAAATGACATAAAGTCTGAAGTTTGCTTTAAAATGCTCCAGCAAAAAAGAAAAAAGAGAGATGGGGGACAAGTGCAGCAAAAATATTGATGGCGCCAGAGGTAGATGGTGGGTTCATAAGGCTTCACGGTACTGTCATGTTGAGAAATTTTCATAATAAAATGTTTTTTAATTGTCTGAAAAAGAACAATGACAATAATCAAAGCCCATCTCTGCCATACAAGGCTATTTTCCACTACCTCTGAAGGATAGCCGCCTGGCACGCTGCATTCTCCCTCATTCACATGGAGAAATAAGGATGCAGAGAGGGTAAACGATTTATCTCTACTGCCAGTTGCCTGCTACTAGTAGGTACCTGACATTTGTCCCTTGTAGGAGCCTTTCCACTCAATATTCCACTCTGCAAGTGGAATCAGGGCCCTCTCCCTAGCCATAACTTAAGCAATGTTTCAGAAGTTGATCTTTGTAAAGTATTTTGAATTTTTCTTTAAGAAATTTCCTGAAACTAGAAACTTTTATTTTCAATTAGAAATACACTCAATCTGTGAGTTTGGCAATGGGGAAGGTGAAATCCAAATCAATGAGTACACAAAATGGTCCATTTTCAAGCTCCAACAAAAATACAGAATCTGTTACAGGAAGATATGACTTAACATTTAGCAAATTTGGTATATGAAAATGTGGCATTACCTAGGGGATAGGAATTTGTCTTCATTTTATCAATGGATTCCTTTTTTGTCCTGCATAGCATTTCACTCTAGAACACCTAAAAACAACAAACACCCTTTGTACATTGAACAGTTAGTTTATCATCCAAAAATTCTATGTACACATTTGGTGAAAATTCACAGACTTCAAAAAGTGAGGTGTAGCAGCACCTAACTATAAGTCCCACTGGTTAAAATTAAGCATAAATTTATTTACAGGGACTACTCAGATATCATGAGTCACTGCTGATAATATTTTACACTTGTAGGAAACAGGCTGTTTTCTTGATGCTGTCACATGAAAAAGCAAAGACCCAGAAGCTCTTAGCATGGAAACTAGTCTGAGGGGCTGGTGGTTCTGGTTTGGGCTTCTGAAAAACGGTGCTGGTTCCACACTCCCCATGTAAAGAGAAGCATGTGATGTGGATGTTGGATTACAATCTGCAGTGAGCACAGCCCCTGAGCCAGCTTCCCTGTTTGCCCAGACCCCTTCCAGATAAAGACACCAGGCCTCAAACTCAATCTTGAGTACCAGGTGCCTCAAGCTTTTTTGAAAAGTGTAAATGTGGGTGGGATTAGAATGTCAGTTTTTGGGTTTCCCTAAGACAGAATGGCCCCAATGTCATAATCACTACATCACCTAGCAGGGGCTGTTAATAAGATCTGGGTTCTAGAGAAGCTGTCTTGCAAGTCATGAAAGGCACTGGCATGGTGATCGGAACGTCTCTTTCCCCAGAGCATCTGCACCAAGTTTCTTAGCATCCTGGACAAATGTACTTACTCCCTGTACTAGTGCAGCTCAAAGGGGAGGCCTCTCCCAGTATCCTGTAGCTCAAGATCCTCCCATCTTCTCCTTCACTCAAAAGGGCCCACATCTTTGGGAAACAGAAAAGAAGGGAGCTCAATCGTGTGATTATCATAAGGGCCACAAGCAGCGACCTTCTGGGGTTACTATCTGCAGTTATTGATCCTGACTTTCTGGACCATGAGTTAAGGGAAGCCTGTCATTTGGTTAAGGATCAGGATGCCGATGAATGAATAATGAACTTTTAACCTCATGCGGGCAATATATACTCTTCGGGATGCACTTCAGCATCTGAAGAACCCGGTTGTCCTTCAGAGGAGTGCAAATAGGATACTTCAAGACCAACAACCAGAGCTTGGTGCGCTGTCAAGTACCCCCTCCTAGGTCTGAGTTCCCAGGTCACATTCCCTTTCTAAAGAGGATTCAGAATAAGCACTGTGTTGGAATGGAGGACTCCCAAAAAGACACCAGGACCTTGAACAATTCCTAGAGTCTGTTGGCTATTAAGATTTAGGGGCCCACAAACTCATCTTGAAGGAGTATCCTCATGACTCAGGATAAAGATATCCAACTAGAGAAAGACATACTCAGAGTTATCTGCTGGTTTACATACAAAGTGCAGAGAAGCTCTCTTTTCCCACAACTTGGAGCTCAGGGCATCAACTCACCCCAGGTCTGTCAGCCTCTGTGTAAGTTTGTCTCCACTCTGCTGTCTTTAGAACTTAACAATGGCTAGGAAGCCACCAGCCCTGCAGAACCCATAATGACACTGGATCGGTCCCAGCAATCAACCGCCACTGTGGGCATGGTAGCTGAGAGCCCAAACAAAGACAAGTTTGGAGCGCCTTTTCCTCTAATGCAAGTCTTAAGATACAAGACAAAAGGAAATAGCAAAGCGAGGCTGTTTTTCTCCTTGACAATCTGCATCAGACCCAGGACAGTACTAAGGATGTTGTAGGTAATTTGACAGGTACCTGGCACTTTGTGTATCTCTGTCTCTGACCCTTTTATGACTGTGCTAGTTCTGAAATGCATTCTCACAGAGCAGCCTCACATCCCTCAGCCCTCCATCTTGCTCAGAGATTACCTTGTGGTTCAGAGGTTTTCCCCTTTTCCTCCTGACAACTTGCCTTCTCCCCCATCATGGGGCTGAGCCCTGAGCCGGGGCCTCCTGTCAGTTCACTTACATATTCCCACTGCTCATGGGAAGGAACAGCCAGAAGAATTTCTATCACTCTGCTTCAGCTTAACCCAACTCCACTCTACTTTCTCAGGCGAACTCATGCAATCTGTCTTTCATTTAGATATTTTTGCACTTCTTTTTAACACTGGGGATTTTCAGATTGCCTTGTATTCTATTTCTTTTTCTCTTTTGCTGAGCAGAAAACGGAGGCTGCCATGGACATAAGGCCCAAAACAAATAGGGTAAGATGGGGCAGAGTTACTCCCACAAACTAATGGTGCTTCTAAAGGCTCATGCCTCATCAGGAGAGAACTCTGAAATAGACACTACGCAGAGAGCACCGAGCAATTTCTAGCTACAAAAATGCCTCGTTAGTAGTACAATTAGATAACCTTTCCTTCTAACTACAATCCAGCAGTCTTATCTCCATTAGAGACACACTCAAGAGCATAGAGATGTCAGTTGACACATCCAAGATCACACCTAGAGGCAACTGGCAGACACCTCATGCTGGGCCTCCAGGGCCATCTTGAAGCCAAATCATCTGTGAAGTGGCTGCAGTGGTTACAAAACCCATCACTAAAGTTTGACAACTACCAATTCAGTTTAACAAATGTTCACAGAGAGCTAAGAGGGATTCAAAGATGAGTAAGACACAGTGCTCTCTAGGGTTTTCCACTCTAGTTGGCTTATAAAAAAAATAAGCCCTCCAAAAAGTTATTATTCAAGGCAAAATGTGTTGTGTCATAAGAGAGGTACAAAGTATTAATTTTGATAGGCTTCTGCCTTATCCCTTCTTCTATGACTGATTTTAAAATGTAGAAAAGATCAATCAAAAGCACTGTGTGAGTGTATATATGTGTGTACATGTGCACAAAGATGGCCATAGAACAAAGAGATACAGTCAAAGTCACTGTCTCCTTGGCTATAGGCATCAATTGCCCAAGCGTCTAAAGGTTAATGCCAACCTAATAGAACAAAAAGACGACAAGAGATGTATATCCTGCCAAGGAAAGAAAGGACTAAAGTCACATTACTGGCCTGCTGGTAATGCAAAGCCTGCAGGGATTCTATGAAGCCTAAGATAGGACAGGAGCCTTGCTCAGAAATGGTCTAATCAGATTACTCAGGGAAGACCTCCTCTCAAGATGAGCTTTCTGATGATGGTGGCCAGCGGGGGACCCCTGTATTTTTACCACCTTGGCTACACCTTTGAGAGTTGCAGATTACCTCGCTGAGACTCCCCTGTGACTATAAAATCACAGAAGCGCACTGGCACCACTTTGAGAGGAAATCATAGAGAGACTCCTAAAAGAGAAGCTCCCTGTAGCAGACCAGCTGAAGATAAAGTTGGTGGCATCCAAGAACTTTCTTCCATTATTGTAGTACCCAAGCTGTGTGTGAGCTCTACATGGACATGCGTAGTTTTCTTCTGAAGTCATCCCATGTTTTAATCTGTACATCATGTCAATTAACATTTATATCAAATTGCCCTTTTTCAACTTGGAATATTTCTGTCATATTTGGTGCTTAAGATGGGTCTTTTTGAAAGTAGGATAAACTTTCTTCAGAAGGAATTTTAGGGGAAGAGAAGGAGAAAGTACTCCAGACAGAAGGCAGAGCAGGAGCACTGCATGGAGGGCTATTAAAAAAAAGTCAGCTGCATGCAAAGGAAATGAAAACAGAATCTCGAAAAAATATCTGCACTCCCACATTCACTGCAGCATTATTCACAATAGCTAAGATATGAAAACAACATAAGTGTCTCTCTACAGATGAATGTATGAAGAAGGAATATTATTCGGTCATGACAAGGAAGGAAATCCTACTATTTGTCACAACATGGATGGATCTTGAGGGCATTATGCTAATGAAATAAGTCGGACAGAGAAAGACAAATACTGTTATGATCTCACTCATATGTGGAATCTAAAAAAGCTGAACTCATAGAAACAGGGTAGAATGGTGGTTACCAGGGGCTGTGGGGTAGGGGAACTGAGGAGATGTTGGTCAAAGGGTACAAACTTGCAGTTAGAAGATGAATAAGTTCTGGAGATCTAATGCACAGCATTGTGCTTAGAGTCAACAATACTGCATTATATACTCTAAAGTTGCTAAGAGATTACTTCTTAATGGTTCTCATCACAAAAGGTGGTAGTCATATTGCAATACATAAATGTATCAAATCAACACATTATACACCTTAAACTTACACAATGTATATGTCAATTAAAAAAAGAAAAGATCAGCCTGTGTGAAGGGATGTGCTGTGAGTAGGGCAGCAATGCAGATAAGCTAAGAAGGGTATTTGGGGACAATCCCGTGTCTAACACACCAAAATGTTTCTCATAAGATCACTGCAGTTTCCAAGTTTTCTCAATTTTCCAAAAGTATAATTACGAGCAAGTTAGACAGATGATAATATCGAGCGCCTTCTACATTCCTGGTACCGTGCCAAGCGCTTTGCATTTGTTATCTCACTTAATTCTCACAACAGCCCTGCAGCAGGTATCGTCACCCTCATTTTACATGTACACAATGAGGCACAGAGTTAAGTCACCTGCCTAAGGTCACACCGCCAGAACCATGTGCTTGGGTCAGGTCCCCCTGACCCAGACCCCACGCTCTGCTCTGCTCTGCAGTGCTGCCTCCTTGGCCTCCATCTGTTGTCTGCGTTTCCCACACCAGCCAGCTCCTAAGAGTATGAAGAACTGTCTGTTTTCTATAACATTTCATACTCATTCCCCAACAGAGGCCATCCAGGGTTGGAATTCAGCTGACAAGATGATGGACAAAAAAAACCCCTCAAAACTCAGGAAAGATGCCGGGTGAAAACCTTTCAAAAGTCTGCCTATACACATGCCCAAAAATTGCCCTTGCAATAAAGCCAGATCTGCCATTCTCAACACTCACCAGCAGTGAACCACACAGCTGTGGAGGCCTAACAATTTAGGCAGCAAAACAGACAGGCAAAGAAAAAGAAGAATGTAGTCAAGCCCCAAGGAAAAAATGTTAACATCCGGAACCAATTCACCCACGCAAGCTGGGGAACCGTCACACCCAGCTCTCCACAACACCCCTCAGCGCCCCCCAGCCCTCCCCTATACACACATACACACACACACACACACACACACACACACACACTTGCCAGGGCTTGGTTTACTATTTGCTCACCACTACAGCAGTCAAACTGTCCTGTGTCTGTAGGAAGCACCTCCTGCGTTACCTACCACCCAGTCAGAATATCACAGAGATGCCTTAAATCTCTGTGATGTCACAGTCTAATCTGGGCAATGCACAGTTGCACCAGATGGGATCTAACGTTCCCAGGATTAATGCTGGCCATGCAACTAGTGCTCTGATCGCTGGAGTGAAAAATGAAATGGCCAAGGCCTGGCTGGTTTCATATCTTGCAGAATCTACATTTCTAATTGGACAGATCTCATGGGTGAGATCCAGTAAATCACCCAAGATTGCAGCATTCATCTCATCCTCTGCCACACTCCATATTTCAAGAGTTTGGCTCCATATGGGTTCCTTGGGAAAGGAAATGGGCCCAGAGGTTCATATGCTTCTATTGCTGCAAGAGCATATCAAATCCCAGCAGTCGTCGCCTGCACGGAATGGGGTGGGCAATAAGAGAAAGCAAAGCTTTAAAACAGAGATGGACTTTACATCTTTCTTTTTTTAGCTTCTAAAAGCCACTCTTCTATCACTGAGCACGGCAGACAGGAATATGATAGACCTTACGCTTAAACAGCCAAGAAATACATTAATGCTAAACTCCACATACTGAAATCGGGGGGTGTAGTTTTTCTCCAAATCCCTGTTGGAGACATCAGACTTCCTAAGAGAGGAAGGTTCCTTGGAGTGGGAGGAAACATGATGGAAAGACAGTGAACAGGTGGACCCCGAAACCCTGAAACCCATTGTTAAGTTCCCTGAATCTCACTACTGGCATCGCATCCACTTCCAGCGTGTTAGAAGAGTTAAGGAGCACTGGGTGTAAGTGTTTTCTGGGACGAGAGATGTCTGCAAATAACATCCCATACCAAACAAGGCTGCTCTAAACAGAGCTGTTACAAAGTAAATGAATTTGAGCAGTCACTCAGAGGTTAAAGTTAAAGCCGCGACTCTGACAGCGAGTGTACATGCTGTGGGTCCTCAAGGCGGTTTCCTAATCCTCGGGCATTAAAAAGAAGCCACTGTGGAAATCAGAATCTCTTCCTTTGTAAATTCAATCCATGGCAAAGGGATTTCAGCTGTGATTGCTGAGTTTGAAAAAATCAACAGTACTTAGAAATGCACGAATTGCTCGTCACTGCAACTGATACGTTTCTAAGCTGTTCCATTTTGAATCAATTACCAATAGGATTCCATCCATCCCGTTGTGAATGGAGAAGGGAATGGGTAAAACAGAGCAGTTAAAGTTTCCCCTGAATTTCACTGCATAAGGGGATTTAGGATGAGGAGGTTTTAGATCAAATTCAATATGTAGCCACCACATTTCAGACACTGAGATTTCTGTGCATTAAAGTCAAAGAAAAGCCATGTTGGGAAGGCTGCACAGCCCCATTCCAAAGACCATGGCTTAGAAATTCAAACCTATATCACTGTCACACAGAGGCCTCTACTAGCAGGTATAGAGAAGGCACATTAGGACTAGAGGGACTAATAACAAGAAAAAAGGAAGACAGAGAGCCAGAAACTGTAAACGAGCTCTCTCTCTCATTTATGATTTAATAATTTCTGTTTTGAGGGGCAGCAAGCATAAATTTCCATCTACAAAAGCTCAAAGTTCTCCCTAGAGCACTGAAAAGTCCCCTGTAGGGCTGCGTTTAAACTCTAGCCAGGTCACTTAAAGTGAACTGAAGCTGTGTGACTGTGGGCAAGTTATTTAATCTGTTTGAGCCTCAATTTCCTAATCTGTAAAACAGGGAAACAATTACCTCGCTTCGAGGACTGTTGGGTGGATGCAATGAGAGAATGCGAATAAAACCATCCGCATGGTGCCTAGGACAAGGTGCACCCTCAATCCATGAAAGCTCTTATTGGTTAGCATTGTGCACACTCTGAGATATGATGTTTGTAAAATTGAGGAAGTACAGAAACATCTGTCTTGGAGATCAAATGTGGAGCAGAGAGCCTGTTTGGAAGACTGAGACCTGAATTCCAGGCAGGGCAGAGCAGCTCCCTCCTCCTCTGGATGGTCAGGCAGGGCCTGAGTGCCGCTGATGAAGGATGCTGGGCTGCTTGAAGGAAGCCTTGGGAGGCATCCTTTCTCTGTTTCTCTTCCCCTGAGAATGCACCTTCTCTCTCTGCTGCCAGGAATCAATACAAACACAGTCTGGGGTATAACCAGTTTTGTTTTTTTTTAAATAGTAAATGATCAAATCCAGGCTTCTGTTTTCTGGAAGGAAGAAAACTGTGTGAAACTGTGCAGCCAGATGTGAGTTCTAACACAATGGCTGGAGCTTATGCTGTTTCCCTAAAAAAAAAAAGACTTCCCCGTCTCTTCTGCCCTGACAGCTTAATTGAAGGTTTTCCTTTTAGTCCCTTTAGTCTTTTTTTTTTTTTTTTTTCTTAACTCAATCAAGGAACACCTACAAATCCTTTACTGCAGCCTTAACTAATTGATGTAACTGGCCCATTTTGCCCAGAAAACTTTGGGAGCCATCAGAATACAGGCTTTACAAAGACCTTATGAAAATCAATCTTCCTTATTTCCTATATGATAAAACCTGACCTTTTGGGATTTCTGGGCTCCAGGTAGAAATATCAGAAAATAACCAAAGAGAAACATGCTTTTGTTATTCCACTTCCCTGCATCCAGAAAGGCCCCTCTGTTCTCTGCCAGAGCCAAGTTCGTGGGGAGTTGGTAAAGCTGAAGCTCCCTAGCCCCACACGTTGCCCACCCTCTCTTACTAGCACACGCTAGCCAGCTGAGAGGGCCAGGAAGCCCTCTCTCCCTCCCTCAGATGCTCACTCAGGTGCTGGCTTTTTGCCTCAGTGGTACCCTGAATAGCAACAGCTCCCAAAGTTCTGTTTGACTTGATTAGCCACTCAGATTCTGGATTCTGTTTCTAACCATGAACTATACACCAAGTGTGGATGCCACTCCAAGTCCCCAACGACCCACTTAAAGCAAAAGACTGGGGGAGAGGGGTGGTGGCTGCTACAGATTACAATTTGCAACAACCTTTTATCCAAGCTGGTCACAGAGGTGAGTAATCCCTAATCAGTTCAATTGGTCAGAATAATAGGCACTGTGCTAAATCCTTTGTTCCTTTATGTGCACTATCTCATTTAATCCCCATGACCGCCTTTTGATGACCACATTTATTATTGCAAGTTCAAAGATCCAGAAACTGGTGTTGGGAGAGATGAAGTAACTTGCCCAAGGTCATACAATTAGCAAGTGTTGGAACCAGGGCTCAGCAACAAGCAGTCCAACCCCTAAAACCTGAGCTTTTAACCAGTATACCACAACATTCATTCATCCATTGCACCAAATAGAAATGATAATAAGATGATAAGAGAAACTCTCTCATAACAGTGTTTTGGAATATATATATTATATATAATTGTTATATACTATTTGGAATATATATATACAATTAGCAAAGTGGCTGGCACATAGTGTTCAATAAATGTTATTTGTTGTCATTGTTTTTCACTATCATTATATTTTTATTATTTATTAGGTGCTCTGTGCCAGTCACTTGTGCTAGGCTCTGGAGATACGAAAGCAATGAAGACAAGGTCCCTGCCCTACAGCAGGTTATAGGATAGCAGTGAGAGAGGATGACCAGTGAATCCCCAAGCCCCTTGATGACAGATGTCTGCAAAGGGGCTGGGGCTGCAGAGAACAGGGGCATCAAATGAGGTTGGGGAGCTCTCACTGGGGTTTGAAGCCCAGCTGTAGCAATCTGTAAGGAAGTAAAGTCCCACAAGATAGAAACATGAGAAACCCTCCTAGGTGTGTGCTGGGCCCAGTTTTTTATCTGACCCTGCCCTCAAGTTCAGCAGCTATGAATAGAGGTCTTGAATGCTAAGCTGTCTTCTGATCTATCTTGTTGACAAGCGTTTTGCCTGTTACTAAGTCATCCTTTTAGCATTCTCACATCTCTGCCAGATCAAGATCTCGGCTTAGCAGACTAGACATGGAAAATAGTTACTAGTGCTTTCCATCAGGCTCAAATAGTAATGAGGGGCAACTGATTTTTTGGGGGGTGAGGGAGGTCCACCAATCAATTTACTAGTGATGAAGTTGCTTTCCTCTGTCTTCATTTTTCAAATCCATATAGTTTTTCCAGCTATTTCTGGGAATGGCACAAAAAAATGTTCAAAGTATAAATAACTTACATTTCCTTTAAATTCACTAATGCCATAGAATTCTTTTGGCAGGAGGGTCCTGGGCGTTCACACAAGCAACAATAGGTTACATCAAACACAAAGGACTAGAAATCACTGATCCAGGACTTCTGAACATGTGATATTAATCTAAAAACTTTTCAAGAGCTTTATGGAAGCTCCTCATTCTAGCTGTAAAAATCTTTTTTGGGGTTGAGGGGGAGGCTTGTGTTGCTATTACTGTTACTTTCTAAAACTGAAGTAAAACTTCCCTAGCTCCAACAAAGAAAGGGATGAGTCAAGGGACGGCCAAAGGGGCATTAGGAGAAAATGTTTGTATTAAAAAAAAAAAAGTTAACAGGATCACAGAATCCTATAGTTAAAGAGGCCTCGCATGTCATTTGAGCCTCTCCCCCTCATGTCACAAACCTGGAACGGAGGCTTCATCAGTGGATATGCAACAACTTTAAAACACTTTTTTCAACATTTATATGTCTGCCTTCAACACAAATATCCCTGGTTCCAACATTAATGACAAAACTAGCACTAGAATCTAGGTCTAATTTAAGCTAGTCTAGCCCTCTTCCTACCACAGTACACGGATAAAATCTAGAATGTGAGGGCCTCTGGTGAAAGCTTTGTCTTACAGTGAAGACTCACAGATATCTACATAAACAAAGTTTCCGAAATGTTTTACAATTCAGTATTCCTCTGCAAGCTTCTTATATGATTAATTTTCTAACTAAACCTTTTTTTTCTAAATAGTGCATAGGTATAGAGCCCCTCCCCAGCTGAAAAAAATAATGAAATCAAATTATTAGGCTTCTGAATGGGGGAAGCTTCGTCAAACCCAGGGAAAGCACTGCAGTGTTCACAATCACTTATGGGTACAAATGCTTGCCCTTACCACTGTGAAAATCAATTATTTATTTTTCAAGAGTAAGAATGCAAGCCCTGAACCACCCAAGTCACCTAACCCCTAGGTTATAATTCTGGGCCCTGGGCCTGGCGTGATTGACGCTTCGGAGCGAGGATGCCTGAGACAGGACTTTCCTCTCAGCTGACGCCATTCCCGCCGGCTTCTTACAGAACATAGTCACTTCTTAAAAACTAGTACTGTGGTCATTTCCCAATCTACTTGATAAAGTTGGGTGGTTTCTTTTTTTTATTTTATTTTTAGGAAAGGAATTACTTCATTGTTTTTAATCTCCAGGAACGGTGTGGAGGACAATTGTTTGATGACCTTTTGTGTCGGTGGGCAATGCCCGGTTTGGGGGGGGGCATCTCTGCCAGGCCACAGAGGCACCCGGGACCCTCTGCGTCCCGAACCCACAGAATGACTTTTCTTTTTCACAGACTGGCTATATTTACTGACCCTAGAATTACCCATTTGGAAATGGTTAGAGATTACAAGTTCTTCAGGCCGAGGGATTCTTGGTTTCTAATTGCTAATGTTTGAAGTCAGTCTGATTCCTCGGAAATTTGTTCAGCCTGATGAAAGCAAAAGCTCCAACTCCCCTCGGGGCGCAAGGTGTAGGATCCTTGGGTTCTGTTTGTTTTTTTGGTTTGTTGGGGGGGTGTTCCTGGTTTTGGGGGGTGGGATCTTTCACCGAGGCCTTCCCGATCACCCCGACTCCCCGCACTGCTCTGGGACGTAATTACCCCCGAGAAGGGCCCGACCATCCCTCAGGATTCCGGGCGCACGCGGAGCGCCGGCCCGAGCCCCGGGCGCGAGCGCAGGAGCCGGGCCGCGCCTGACCGCCCGCCGCTCCCGCCCCGCGGCGCCGCCGAGGCCCGGCCGGGGGCCCGGAGCGGGCGGGCGCGGCCGCGGCCCGGCTCGCCGACTTGTGAGGGTCCCCGAGCCGCCCTGTTTACCCAGGGCTGGCTTCACGGGAAGAGATGCAATCCCAATTCCTTCCCCGGTGAAACGGCATCCGACATGTTCAGGGGAGAGGAAAAAAGTGGGCGTTTTCGACGTGTGTGTAGGAGGTTGGGGGAGGGGAACAGGATGTCGGGGGAGGGGAAGTGAGGGGGGAGGGGAAACTGAGGGGTTTAACTGCTTTCCGAGCCCCTGGCTGGGGCTGTGACGATGCACTGTGGGCTGTGGGGCAGTAAAGAGAAGGCAGCGGGTGTTGGGAGTGAGAATTTCGGTTCACTCTGTTGAGAACTAGGCGCTCAAATGCCAAAGCTCCCGCCTAGGTATATAATAATGACCTCTCATGATGCCTCTCCAGGGAACTCGACCGTTATCTGTAGTATTCTGGTTTTTAAAAGAAGGCTATATTAGGATATTACTTGTGCAATCCATACTTAGGGTTTGTTTCTTTTTTTTTAATTCCTTTAAAGTGTATGGCAATTTGGAAACAGCTCATTTGAGCCTGGGCAACTATGTTGAAGAAAATATAAGAGGATAAATAGGGAGAAGATTTTTCATATATTTCCTATGTTTTTAAGTAATTTTCCCCAAATCACAATGTTTCTCTCGTTATTTCTATTAACCATTATTATTATCCAGATTTCTCTCAGTGATTTCGTTAAGTCTCCCTGGAAGAACATGAAATGACTCTTCAGAATACAAGACAGCATTCTGCCCAGCCAAAATGAAGATGGCATTATTCACAAAGTTAAATGCCAAATTTAGTTAGAAAAATTTCCACTCTCCCTGTTCTTTTAAATTGCATCTGTACAGTCTCATTTTCTGGTGTTTTCTCTTAGACATTGGTCAAAATTTCAGTTAATTTGAGAGTTAAATGAGAACGCCGATACCCAGAAGTTTCAAATCTGGGGTTCTCTTGAATCGTCAAATGATACCTAGAAATAACAAATTTTCTGCCCCCCCAAATTTTAGGGATTCCCAATTTGTTAAACTGGCTCCACCAAAAAACGGCAGTTTATTTTCTCTGAAATATTATCTATGTCCCATTAAGAACTGTGGTGTTCACACATAAATTTGTGTGCAAACACATACACTTGTGTATATACTTTTTAATACACTTGATACACTTATGTATACAGGACAAAGCCAAACACTGGCTGATAAAAAGAGTACAGAATGAAAACCATCGATTGCAAGGCCTATTTTCACTTCTATCAAAATCTCACCATCAGTTTGTAGTCACTTGCCTCAAAGTGAAGCCATAATGGCACAGAATAAATGCTGATTTGTCGTCACCAGTTGCTTGAGTTCCCCACCTCTTCCCATTTCACCTCTGGTGCTCCCTACAGAGTCTCATTTTCCACCCTGACACTTAGAGCAAGGGCCTCACTTAAATTAACTAATGATTATCCTTGCCCAAAGAAGTGTAAATTTATAATTTTGCTAATTGCTGTTGCCAGTGCAGACCCCTGAGTATCTCAGTCATGCGCATATAAAATTCAAAGCTCACTGGAAACCAGAAAAAGCAAAGCAAAAATAAACCACATAGATGAGAAAGAAGGGTGAAAGATCCCACATTCTACCAGTTCCCTACTTTTCCCTGTGGAAAAGTATCCCAAAAGGTCAAAACTAGAAAACCACTTAAATTTTCTCTCCTGCTGAATTGCTTTATCTTTTGGGAATCAGAAAGCAATAACTAGCCACACCCCCAGAATCTTCCTTGGCTGGATTTCTGCATTTCCAGAAAGGAAAGTGAAATGCCAATCGGCTCTTCATCCCTGTGGAATTTGCCAGCCTCTTTTTTTTTTTTTTTTATCTACAGTCACCTAGAAAAGGATCTTACAGATTTAAGAAGTAATCATTTTTCTCCCGGGTGTGAGAAATAAACTTCTGCTAGCGTCCATAATCGGGATCTCAAAAAAGTGCTCTCATCAATGTTACATTTTTGGCCATAGAGAGAATGATTGTGACCGACCTGAAATATTTCATTCTTTAGTACTAGCAATGCCCTTGGAGAAGCTCGCATGAACAAAAATGTGTCAGTCTTCTAAGTCAAAACGTATTTGTCTCTCTCTCCTTGTGGCCCAAAATGAAGGATTAATGATAAGGGACTTGCTTAAATCAAACTTGTGTCCACACACGCTAAGGAAATTATACAAATAAATGGGGGAACACGAACTAACAATCACCAATCATTTTAGTTTTGGCTCCCAGGTTAGGCATTTCACATCATTCTTCACTTGCTCCTCACATGCCGGGTGTATTAATTAAAGAGATTTTAAACTAATTTTCTTTAATAATTAAAAGATGATTATGATACCATTTGAAGTAATTGGTACGGGGGCGGGGTGGGAAGGATACAGGAAAATGGCAGCGAGTATGCGTCAATATAATTTCAGCCCGAACTCCACTGTTAAAAAAATGTAACTCCCCCTTCCCCCTGCATGAACGTCGTCCAGTGAACTCTTCTTTCTGGGAGTTTTACCTATAAAATCAGGAAACTCAAAGTGGCCAATTCTGAACCCAAATAAAGTGTTCAATAAGAAACAACGTTGGGTGGGTGGTGGAAGACGCGAATTCAGAATCACTGCACCCCTAGGCTGTGAGCGGATCCGTCTAGGACAGTCTTCGCCGCCCATTAGGCTTGTGGTCCTGAGACTGGTCCCTGAGGAGCAGAGACGGGCGGGCGGCGGAGCGGGGCAAGGGGCCGCCCTGCACTGTAGAGCCGCGAAGGGAGAGACCGTTCCCCGCAGGCTCGCTTGTTACCCCCGTGCCTTCCACACGCCTCACACGGGCTTCTGAAGCGCGCGGGCGGGGTGGGGTGGAGATCTGCGGAGGTGCAAACCACAGCACATTCCAACCTTCCTTCCATCACTGTCCAAACTCTGCGCTTTACGGTTTTCCCCCTTCCCTGTCCTCCCCACTGCCCTCCAGCAGGTTGCTCCATCTACGTGATGGAGTGGGTTAGAATTATTTCCTTCTTCCTAGTGGCTTCTGTTGTGCCGCCGCGCCAGGGCCCCAGAACGTGTCCATAACCTCTCCACCGCCCGGGAGCCATTGCTGTGCGCTCCCAGCCGGGCGCATCCAGAAGGTGTCTAATTTGGCAACCGTCTGACCTTCGCGAGAAAAGGGCGTTTGGCGATCATCCCCAAGCGAACAACCATCCTCACCGGCCTATAAAGAATTCAGCTCTTGCCTATCCCCTCACTCCCCTTCACACAGAGTCACTCATCAAAGGGGCGACAACCGCGGAAGGCCGTTTTGACCCGGCAGACGAGAGCCTTGTGCACGTCTCGCAGGCCCCACACTCGGCTCGTCCGCGGGGCCCAGGCCCGGGAGCCTCGAGGCCTGCACTGGTGTAGGGGTGCACGCACCACGGAAGAACCAGAGTTCCTCGCCAGGGCCTCTACCCCAGACATACACTTTGGCGTCTCCCCTGGTGCGCCGCACACTCTTGTCCTACCTGCGCCCCGGCTGGTGCTTACCCTGCACAAGCACATTCTCTCCACTGGCTTCAAACTCCACTTTTTCTCCGTTACTTAAACCTTGGTGAGGAGTCACTTCCTTCGTTTTGACCCTGTGTTTCCCTACTGGGGATTAGGGGTGGATAGAGTGGTGATGTCAGGATTAAAATCTTGAAGTTTTATCCTGAGCAAACAAACCATAAACTTGCAGATAAATTCGCGTGACCAGTTGATCTCAATAATTCGAAAAAAGGAAGCACCCTGGGGCACTGCGCGGGCTTTTCCTGTCTCATTTCACCAGAGGAGCGCAGTCGTTTGTACCGGAGAATGCGAGGGCCTGACTCGTGTGCACGTGTGCGCGGAGTGCCGAGCTGCCCGCGTGTTTTTGGGTGTGCCTGCTTTGTGTGCCCACCCGCGTGAGCCGCCGCCACCTCCTTAGGCCCCCGGAGCGCCGTGGCTGCAAGGCTCAGGCCCGCGGGCTCTGGAGGGGGAAAGCCCTCCGCAGAAGGTTTGAATTATTTCGCTCCGCGGGAGACCCGGCCTCGGCAGCGCTCGGCTGAGGATTTGAGCGGGAAAGACCCAAACCCGAGCTGGGGAAGCCGGGTGGAGCCAGGGCTGGGGTACGAGCGCAGATGGCGCCGCCGCGTGCCTGAAATATACTTCCAAGGCCGCAGCCGGAGCAGCTGTTCTGGGCGATCCTGGCTCGAAAGTCTCCTCTGTTGCTGCTGGGTGAGAGGCGGAGGCGAGCAGGCCCGAGAGCAAGGCTCCTCGGAGACGGGTTTTGAGCCCCTCCCCAGCCCGCGGCCGCTGAGTCCTGGCGGCTTCTCTGAAAGACGCGGAGCGCTGACCCGGTGTAATAGTAAGGGCACCTCACAGGCCCTTCTCCAAGGTCCTTCGGGCCTCAGGTTTTTCGGGACCACCAGGCTCGGTGGAAAATTTTGAAATACATACTGTGTGTCCTCAGATGTGTGAGAGCCTACAGCGCGCAGGCCGGGCGGGTCCCCCGCTGCCGCAGGTCTGCGCCCCAGGTTGCGGGCGCTCGGCGCCAACTAAAGCCAGCTCTATCCCGACGCGGAAAGAAAAACGGGCTGCGAAAGGGCAAAAGGCCACGTCTTTTAATAAAAGTTAAACACTAAAATCTGACCCTTGGGTTGTCTGAGGATCCCGGGAATTTGAGGCTCGGACAGGGAGGGCTGAAAAGAGTGGTACCGATCAGAGAGAGGGGATGGTGAGAGTGATAAATACAGTCGCTCCAGGCGGGTGTCCTATGTGTGTGCGCGTGTTTGTGTTTAATCCGTCGCCAGCCCGGTGGCAGTTTTGTTTTTGTTGTTGGTTTTTCCTGTTCCTGACTTCTTATCGGCCTGAGGCGGGCGAGCCACGCAGCGGATCCTGCCCCCTCTCTCGGTCCTAAACCGGAGAAGAGAGCTTGAACAGAACTGTGAGGCCCAGCAGGCCAGAGACACTGCCCTGGACACAATGGCGTCACCTGCGCTCCCTTTCCCACCTCCACCACCATACATACACCTTTAAATGTGGCCCTGTGTGTGTCCGTTCGGGCGCTGTATAATAGGAAAAAAGAAAGAAAAGCCTACAGGGGGACACCAAGCCCTGGCCGTGCAGTCCACTACCATCGGGTCCCCAGGCCCGCAGCTCCGCCTCCTCTGTTCCCCGGACTGCCGATCTCCATGCCACCGCACCCTTTTTCTGAAAGATTTTTTCTCATCCTATGGCTGGTTCGTAAGTAAACATTGGCCACTGCCGGGGCTCCAACTTGCAGCCAGCGACACGGCCAGGCCCGGCTGGTAGCCCTGCTCCACAGAAGGCCCGCGAGCGCTCTCAGTTTCCGGCTTCTTCCTCCTCCCGGACCTTTGCCCCACAAACGTATTTCGTTTTCTGTAATCCAAACGCCCATCTTTTCTTTTTAAAAAAGTGACAGAGGGGAATGAGAATGGGTCAACTGAACACTCTGTTACATCAAGTTCTATGTTAGGTCCTCACCCTCTACCCCCATCCCGTGGGAGGGAAGGAACAGCATTCTGGACACCAGGTCCTCGCGTTTATGTCCCTAGATTGGTCTCTCCTTGCCCCAACCCCTCACTTTTCTCTCCTCGCTTATCGCTGAGGAAAACGGCGTAAAGAGAAAACTGCGTGGGAGCTGAGTCTCTGCTTATGACCCCGCATGTTGGTCCTTTTGAACATGCGATCCTAGACCGGCTGCTGGCGACCTGGCCCCCCTCCCTAGAGAAAAGTACCTGCGGACAGGGCGTCTGCCAGGCACAGTTAAATAACTTCTGCCTTTTCGATCGTCGGGAAAATAAACTAACCTCCCAAATCGTGAGTTGTCACAGGCCTGAAAGAACTTCCACTAAACTGTGTGAAGGCCCAAGAGAGATTTTGACAACAAAAAAAAGGTGAGGAAATAGGGTCTGGCCAGAGATGGGAAACACACATTAGCCACGCGTTCTTTTATGGATTTGCCCACACAGGGGTCCGCGTAGACACGCACCCGCACCCAAATACAGGGAAAGACTTGAGCAGACGAAATAAATCTCCTTTTAATTTTCTTTTCATCGACTAATAAAAATAATTCCCCAGCACTAAACCCAGATACTGTAACGGGCCACAAGAACACGGAGAATTCATAAAACTCTGTCCCTGCAGGTCACCCGCTAATCGCGTTATTATTAGCCTCAGGAGCATGGAAATTGAACTGTCACTGCCGAAAGAGAAAATGTAAGCGACAGCTGTCCCTCCTTGGTCAGCCAGTTTTCCAGCCCCCAAGCTTCTGGGCCCCAAGCACGGTCCCTAAGCTCCTGGGCCCGCGGCCACCCCCATCCCTTTGCGGGCGGCGCACTGACCTGTGTCTACTCCCCAGCCCTAGGTGGTCAGCAGGAGCACCTCCAGAAGGTTTTACAAGTTCTGGCTGGAAAGTTTTTGAAGCCGCTAAACCAAGCTGAGAGCGGGGTGTGTGTGTGTGTGTGTGTGTGTGTGTGTGTGTGCGTGTGTGTGTGTGTGTGTGTGCCTGCGCTCGAGCGCACAAGACTCTTCAGACAGCAGCTGTTCCCCGGGGCTGTTTTGCACAGTTGAAATCTTGGCACTTACTGCAAAACATTAAGTTGTCCCCCCCCACCTCCTAAAGTTCTGTTAAAATACAGACATCGACATCCGCCCTATGTTTTACGTGTTGTGTGCATATAATATGCACAGACTCGAGACACAAATTAATCGCAACGCTCTCTCCAAATACACAGAGAAATGGGCCCTAAGAAGCAACGTTCTCTCCAAATACACAGAGAAATGGGCCCTAAGAAGCAACCTAGGGCGCAAGATAAGAGATCTAACATACATTCTTCTTTCCATAAACGCCAGTGAAGTAGAAATATAATTATGCTCCCTCGTCTCCGGGAATAGAGAAAACACAACAACTTGAGTTCCAGAAACATCAGTGGGAGAAGGTCGAGGGCCGGGGTTGAAGGCTAAAAGGGACAAATTGAGCATTACCCGAGACTGGGGTGTCGTGCCTGAGAACTCCGGGCCAGTCCTCCGGAGCTCTCAGAAGCCAGCCCCAGCCCGCCTCCGCTCCGGCCACTGCCTTCGATCCGCGCCCCTCCTAACCCCAGGGGCCTGCAGCCGCTCAGCTGCGGGCACCACGAACACTGCGTTCTGCTCCAGAAGAGAAAGGGATGTGAGCAAGGAAGCCTCCTTGCTTAAAATTGGCGATGAAAACGCAAGTTCAGGCCAGTTCCCCCAAATTGGTTCCAGCGAATTGGGGGAAGGCTCAAGGCATTTGCGCGCAGAAAAAGAAACCCGCGTTGGAGCAAGGCAGGGCGTCAGCGGCCAGGGCCTCCCTCCTCACCACTGCCCGCCGGCTGGCCGTCCGGCGTCCCCTCTCCGCCCGCCTCCCTTGGTCTGGCCCTACGCACTCACCGGGGTGAGGCTCCAGGCCGTGTGCGGCCGAGTCCTCGGTGTCTCCGAGTGGGCCCGCGGGGCTCAGCGCCTCCATGGACAGGTCCAGCCCCTTCTCCTCCCAGTCTCGCAGTTTCCGCTTTTTATTTGAGCCGATCAAGGCTTCAACGGAGAAGGCATGGGCTCGCGAGCTCAGGGCGACTGCAGATCTTCTCCTTTCACTCATCTTAGCCGCCCGCACCCTAGCCCCCGCTCGCCCCCGCTACTGAGGGAGCAGCCCGCGCCCTCACGCTCCGAGCGCCCGCCGGGCCGAGCCCGGGAGAGGCGGCGGCGCGGCGGCCGAGACTGTGGCGGCGGTTCCGCGGGTCCTCGGCACCCTCCCCCTGAGCCCTCCCCCGCCCTTTGCTGCAGCTCGGATCGGCGCCCCTAGCTGCCCCAGCTGCTAGGAACGAGCGCCCGGAGCGCCGCCCGCTCGCTGCATGAGCGCCGGATTCCTGCTTCCCACCCACCCGGGCAGGCGCTTACAGGCTGTGCAGACTGGACTTCATCTTTTTTTATCCTCTCTCTCTCCTCCCTCTCCCTCTCTCTCCTCCCTCTCCCTCTTCCTCTCTTGGTCTTCCCGTCCTTCCTCTGATCCAAACTTCTGGGAAACTTTTTTTCTAAATTCCTCCCTTCCCGAGGAGCTGGGGGCAGGCGGTGCGCTCCTGTCCGAGGGACGAGGGAGAGGGAGGGGGGAGGAAGAGAAAGACTGAGGGGGAAAAAAAGCCAGCCCCTGACCAATGGCGAGGAGGGAACAGGAGAAACCCTGAGAGCGAGAGCCAATGAGAGGAGGGGAGAGACTGAGGCTCGGGCCAAGGCTCCGTGCCGTTTGTCCCCGGGATGCTCCTGGGCCGACTTTAACCCCTGGCTTTCCGGCCCCCTGGGTCCTCGTGGGAGGAGGGATGGGAGCTGAAAGTCGAGGCCCGATCTGTGCCATTACAAACTCCTGCAAGTCCCAAATCCATATCTTTTCCATCCAAATCTGCTAGATCTCATAGACGCTGCAAGCCCAGAGTCATTTTAATTACACATCTGGAATTTGGGGGCTCTGACAAAATGTCAACCTGTCCAAAAACGCCAGAAAACGACTCTCATAATCTCGCGTCTGCCCCCAGATTCTTTTAGATCTGCTGGTTCCGCCTGGATTTCGCCACACAGGTTCTTGTTTTTCTGTTGAACGATTTCTAAGCAACTCTGGTTAAAGGCAAAACGAAAGAAACAAACAAAAAATCCCCGTTACTATCCAGGGTCTTGTAACTGAAAATCTAAAGATCACTTCCTCCTTCCAGCTCTACCTGGTAGAGAAGGAGACGTAGGCGCCCTCAAAGCGAGAGGCCCGCGGTGGGGTGCGGGCTCACTGCTCGCTGCGCTGGCGGATCCCGACTGGGCCCGTTCGCAGGAAATGTTCGCCTTCTCTTAGGCGTGGATGCTGAGCCGAGCTTTGCCTGCTCGGGGCGCTTGTTCTGGAGAACCCACAGAGAGGGACTGGGCGAGGGCAGCCAGAAACTTTGACAGCGGAGAGGAGCTTTTTCAAAATTCCTTTCAAATCCGATCGCCTCGGGACCCCGGCTCTCCCCGCCCCGCTGATCCTCCCTCCACCCTTAAAAAAAATAAAAATTCTTTCAGGACAGTGCGGTCGTCAGGGATTTCTAAGGAACTTAAAATCCAACACTTCTGGACATTCTGATTTTCCACACCCGCTCAGGTTATGCTACCGGTCGCGGGAAGCAGGAGCCTCCGAGCGCAGCGCAGAGCAAGTTCAGAGGGGCCAAGAGGTTGATCTTCTCAAGCTGGAAAAAGAGCTCAGATTTCTCGGACGACGGGCTAGCCACAGCCTGATCTTCCCGTCCCAACGCTCCGCTCAAGACGGTTCTATCCCCGCTGGAGGAGACAGGGAAGAGCCAGCTCCCGGGTGTGAGCAACAGATTGAGAGGCCCAGCAGACAAGTCTCCCTGAGCAGGGTCTGAACCTGCAAGCTTAGGGCAGATGGGCCCATGGCGTGTCACAGGCCCCCCAAGAACTAGCGCCCATGGGTCCTCCCACCTTGGGGCGAGAGGGGAGGGCCTGTCGGGCCTCTGAAACGGCACATTCCCGTTCTGACCGCCAAGGGGCCTGGAGAAATCTAGTCTTTGCCATTATAGTTGGAAGTGCTCTGGTGCTGGAGGGGGCAACTGAGCATCCTGAATGTACCTTGGGCCTCTTCGGAGGACAGCAAAAAAGGCCACTTTTGGAGGCCCTTCAAATTGGGCTCCAGCCTGGATGAGAGGAAGCTAGCAGCACAGCAAATGCAGAAAGAATAATGAAAAAGTCACCAGAGGAGTGTGATTCAGCCGGGCTTGGCCTGCCGGGCCTTCCAGAAGCCTGCGTCTCAGGCTTGGGGGTCCCCGAGCAGCACTCCAAGAAGCCCGGGATCTAGAAGCCGGGCACCGAGCCCCTCGGCTTCTTCTGCCGCGCTGCCAGGCAAACTCCGCGAGCCGGGGTGGCAAAGCGCAGGGTCTCGCATCTCTGTCACCACTCAGCATTGCTTCCAGGAGCCGTCACCAAAAGTGACCGCGCATTCACCACTACCCGGCTTCAGCAAAAGAGCTGGAGACAAGGCAGGCCAGGAGCGCGCAGTCACCTTCCACGGCGGCTCAGACCTCTCTTTCAGCTCCCAATTCTGGTGTCATCGCCAGTGGCTGGAGCCTGCCAGGACCAGGCCCGGTGAGGCAGCGATGGGTGGCCTCTATTCTTTCCCAGCGTTTTCCTCCTCCCCATCGCCTGTATTGCCCAGCTCCCTCTGGCAGCCTCTTGTCTTTGCCTTCTCTCACAGACCTGGTTTGGATTGAGAATTAGATGCACAGTAGACCATACACCCTCCCTGAGGCCATGAAAGGTTTCTCAAAAAGAGGACTTTTTGGTTTCCCACCCACCTAGACGCCAGGCTAGAAGGTCTGTACCATGTAGGTGTCCATACACACGGGTCCCAGAGACCTATGTGGAGAAGTGAGCAATGCCTTCAACCGCATGAGTCTGCACCACACCGCAAAGCATGCACCCTGCATGGAGTCCTCAAAGGAGCTCCTACACCCTTCCTTCAGGCTGCACATAGGTTGTTCCCTCCCCCATCCCATATACATGTATCTAGAATTGTGGGTTAGGCCATTAAAAGAAATTGGATTGTAATGAAGCCAGGCTGGTTTGGAACAATCATGAAAATAGGGCTTTTACTCTAGGTAAATGGGAGGGGCAGGGAAATTTTCCTTTTGTGACTATAGGGGTCAATCTAAGTTTTTTCCCAGGGGCATATACTCCTTGGTGTGTGACCCTGTGCTGATGGGGAAGAAGGTCTGGAGAAAGACTAAGCAGGATGGTTTAACGTTTGTGACTTTGCTGTATAATTTTATGTGATTGAGAAGAAAGAGGGTTAGGCGGAATTAAATGTAAGAATCTGCGAGTATGGTATGCATATTCCTTCCACTCATTACATGAAAGGACTTTCAAAATCTCGTCTCATTACCCCAGTGTCTCTCTTCTTTAACCTTTAGGAACAAGATTGGGGTCCCCAATGTATGAGGTTAATTCCTGAGGCAATCCCCAGGTTTCCCAGCCACAGGCTCCAACCTTGGGCCCTGGGTGGCATCTACAAGTGTTAAGTCCAGTTCAGGTCTATTTCAGGCCTGAAGCTGATTGCGGAGGTCCAAGCTGGAGGCCCCATCCTACCCCCTGCAGGGCCCCAAAGAGGATGACAAGGTTATTAAGCACCTGAGAAGCCAGAGGAGTTGGGAGGAGGGGGAAAAAGGAACTTCCTGACCACCCATAGGGACATTTGGAAAGTGGATGCCCAGGTCTAGCCTTGACAGGAGGAAAGCCAAGAAGGGAAGGGGAGCATAGTGACTGCTCACCTAGAACTGACCGTGCCCAGACATTTTGATTTTTCAAAGCAACAACAGTTCTGCCGCATAGGGACAAGAGTCCTGGAAATGGAGCTCCTACCCCCTCCACATACTTTTCTTTTCCTTGTTTCTCCACACTAAATACCACCCTAAATGCCACCACTACTAGTGCCTCAGTACCAAGGTGATCCACCAGGCTGTGATTTTGCAGTTTTGAGAAATTGAAAACAAAGTTAAAAATAGTTGGCCAGCAGGACGCGTTAGGCTGGCTGCCCTTAAACACGGTGCGGGGAAGGAATTACAATGAATTTGGCCCTCTAGGTTGGTATAAAACATTCTGAGGCGACTATGGGTGGGCGGAAACCATCGCGACGCCAAGGCAGGTGGAGCTTAGCGACCAGGTCCCGTTCAGCTCTGAACTGTGTGACCTTGGGCAAGTCACTTATTGGCCTGGGCCTCGGTTTCCCTGTCGGCAGAGTTAAGGGGTCCTAAATACAACCAAGGAAGGCGAGCAAGATAATCTATCGGAGGCTGGACAGATTTGAGCTTTTATTGTTGCTGTGATTGAATCTTCGGGAAATGTGAGGCCAAGGTACCCACTTTTCACTTCTTTTCCCAAATTGGCGCCCAGTTATGGGGTGGCATAACTGGCCGGGAGCCCTCGGGTGGGCGTGCAGGGAGTTGACTTCTGGAAACGCCTGCCCACCGCCAGCCCCGCGGAGACCGCGCGGGCCCATTGCTGTAGACCGTGTCTCCAGTCGCGCGGGTTTGAATTGCCCGGAGCTGCGGGGCCGTCGTGTGTCGTTGACCATTCAGCCACCCCCTCACACTTTTTAAAAATAAAAATCCGTGGGGGCGAAAGGGTCTTTAATGATGTTTTTTTGTTTTCGCGAAATAAAATCTTTTGTTTTTATTTTAAACCAGCAGCGTGCCCACCCCTCTGTCCTTCCAGATGTTTGCAATAAAATCGCAGGTTTTGCCTTTGGGACTGGAAATAAAATTTAACGGCCTTCACCCTGTAATTATTCTCTTAGCTCGCCCTTCATAAATTTATCTGCTTTCTATCGGCGTTGGGGTGGGGGCGAGCGAAAGGGGAAAAAGCCCCGATTTTATATTTGTGACTATAAAAAAGCGCCACCCGGTTTCCTCGCCTTCGGCGGCCGCGGTGTAGCCCGGAGAGCCTGGCCCGGTGGGCGGCAACATTGCGCTTTTGTTCACTGACTTCGGTCTGCGCCGGAGCCGGGCCCCTCCACAAAGGGGGCCTTGTGCGGCCATGCCCCGAGCGGCCGCGCCCAGGAGGCGAGGAAATCCTGTTCCCCCAGGCCCAGCTCCTCCTTCCCCTGGGCGTATCGCGCAACCCGGCGGCCCGACCTTCGCCTTCAGTTTGCGCCCACCGCGCAGAGACCAGCTGCGGCCCTGCCAGCCTTCGCAGGAAGCGAAACCTCGAGCCTGCGCTGAGCCCCACGAGCGCGAGGGAGGAGCCTGCTTCTGGATACCAAGGCGCTAGAGAAAGGCAGGCCTGGGGCACGAGGCGAGGGGGGCTTCCTGGAAGGCCCTCCAGCCCCTCTTCTTCGCCTTGCTTCTGCTGGGCTGGAAGGTAACGTCCTGCACCCTCAAGGGCTCAGCGTTGCTTGGCAACCCTAGACAACCCAACCCAAAGTCATCGGATTTTGAAGCCGCCAGAGTGCACCTCGAAGTAAATGCGGGTACATCAGTAACTACTATATACTTGTATAGGAAACTCCTAAGTACAAGGTTCATGCATGTATTTTGTGCGACTACACAATGCCATGGTTGTATTTATCCGGCGGCACACACATGAAGGTACACGCCGTGTACAGCTACACACGTGTATCCACATGCCTTTCTAGAATCAAACATGCATGTAGAAACAACACATGCTTGGGTACACACTGTCACAAACAGGCATATGGGGAAACATCCTGGCCACACACTCAGATCCCAAAGTCTGCAGAAATCTACACACATCCTGCCTGCTGCATCTCCAGCCCTACTCCACAGCTCCCTCGGGCTCTCCCTGGCCTTCTGAAACTTAATCCATGTGGCTGTCCCCTGACCTCCTCTCCTTCATCTACACAGAGTTACCTTCATGGTCAAGGTCTCTTAAGTGACAAAAGGAGGGGAAAATGAGGAACACCCAGCCTTGAGGCCTCACCCCTTGGGAGAGTCACCCAGTGCCTGGGTCAGACTAGGACGTTCTTCAGTGCCTGGGAGACCCAGCAGGGACTGGCAGACTGGGCAGCAAGAAACGGTGGCATGAAGCAGGAGCAGCAGGATTTTGTCTTGTTTTGTTTTTAACTGCATGCAACCTCTTCCACCCTCCAGCCAGCCAGTCTCCTGGCCAGAAAGTCAAAGCCGGAGAGCCACACACTTCCTAGGCAGAGCATTCTTTCCACTTATTTCTGACATGCAGACTCCCAGCTCTTCCAGGTTTGCTCTCTAAATGTGACTCCATCTCCACCTTCCTGCTGGGTTTGCAGGTGCTCGGCTAAGCAAGGTTAAGAGTTCTCTTTGGTTTTTGCACTGAGAGGAAGAATTATCTGAAGCTTATAGGAGTGAAGAGGGGGAGAAGCGCCTGCCTCGCGCTTCTCACTAGAACACAGCGGGCCAGGACCCTGGAACCTAAAGAGGGGACAAGGGGTTCCTGGGGTGGGGGTGGGGGGCTGAGGCTGGCAGTAGTGAGGCAGGGGAGAGGAGATCACTGACACGGGGCCGCCCACGAGAACCAGCAGCTAAAGGCAAATGATTTGAGGCATTAAGACTTTGTTGTGATGGCTTTTTTACCTGAAGTGTTTGGATTTCACTTGTCACTAATAAAAATCGGCCACCCAAGAGGAAAATGTCCTCCGTAGAACTACAGGAGCGGCCAGGCCCTCAGCCATCACCTGCAGAGGCGGATGAGTAGATTTTTACAGCTTCCTTATGGATTAATCTCTCCCTCTCCTCGAGTGGAGAACGAATTGTTCGCTATACAAGGAGAGTGGAAAGCAGGTCTCCCATCATGAAGCTCTGAGGAGGGGCTGGGGAATTAGATCCTCCCGTGTGTGGATGTCGGGGTAGCTGGAGTGGCCAGATGTGTGCCTGCCTCTGTCCTGGTACTAGAGAGAGAGGAGCTGGGAGGGGTGCATGAGCTAGGTCATGGGAGGCTTTCCGTTAGTTTGGGTCCATAATTTATAGGCCACCTCTTAGACCCTCCTTAGGCAAAACCAAATCAAAGGGGGTGGAAAAAAATCCAGAACTCCTGGCTGATATGCATCACATCCCCAGTGACCCTGAAACTACCTGGGGTAGAGAGATTACCAACATGGGGAGCCCCATTGTCTGGACAAATGAGCCCTTGCAATGTTTTTTTGTATATTAAAAATATATAATATAAACCATATATAATATATACCTTATAAAATCAATTATATATATTTAGTTGTTTTATAACTTGAACAGTCTTTCAGAACAAGGACACATGTTGGGGGTCTGTAAAGAGGCCAGCATTGCCAGAGTTGCAGGCCCTGCCAATGTGGAAGAGGTGGGGGAGGGGAGCAGTCCCATGCTCCTGGCACTTAAACAGCTGCAGGAGGCATTGCACTCTGGCCCACAGCCAGGTACCCCAGAAAGCCACAGGCAGGGAGTTCTGTCTATCCCTAATCAAGAAAAATATTCACTCTACTTCACATACTTTCCAAGAACTTCATAGGACAGTCAACAAATCTAGGCAAATGAAAGCATTCCCAGGGCAGAACAATCAGTGAATCCACATTCTCCTAATTCTCAATGGCGTCTGCAGCACCAAGGGCCCAGGAGGTGTGAGGACTCTTCCGAACAAGAGTCAGTAGCACTAGGGTGGGCTGGAACTGCACCTTGGACACCTACCCCAAATATTGTCCTCCTTGGCTGCCTTGAAATGACAGCTTTTAGCCTAGCTCAAAAATCAGCAGAGGCAATGCCATGCAGAGCCCCCTGCTTCCAGGAAAATCAGACAGAAGAAAGATCACTTATTTCCACAGCCTTCCTTTCTTGCCACAAAGTCTCATTCTGTATCTCCTCTCTGGTCTGCACCACTTATAAGGAGCTAATATTTATTGAGCTTTTTTACTGTGCCGAGCCCTGTGCTAAGTCCTTTACATGCACTAACTCATTCCACCCACATCAAGTTCAGGAACCAAGAACTAGTGTTACCAGCCCCATTTTACGGAGGAGAAAACTGAGGTACAGAGGGATTATGTAACTTGGCAAGGGTCTCACAGCTTTTAGTGCAGGTAATGTAGCTCTAGAACAAGAATCCTTAATCGCTATACCCCCAGGCTCTCTCTGGTGCAAACGCACTTACATGCAATTTGTTCTCTCTGCCTGCAAGTGATTTGGGCATAGTGGGGGAGGGGGCCACTGACGGAATTGTCTTATATAGGCGGGAAAAAGCCTCCCTCCCCCATCTAAAATACACACAGGAGGCCTTCCCAGCTTGAGCGCAGCATACTTTCAAGCCAGGAGATAAAAGGGCAGGAGCTCCATCCGGTCTTTCCTCAGGGCGAGGCACGCTGAGCAGAATAGATATAATGCCTCCAGTCATTCTGGTTGCTTTTGGGAGAGGAACTGGAGGCTGTCGTCCCTGACCCGGGGCTCAGTCAATTAAGATCAAACAGCCAAGAACCTGGCTCAGGATACCCACTTCAAGCTGGCCTCTCCCTGCAGACTCGGCAGTCCCGGGGCCTTCCCTTGCAGCTCAGGGTCCAGTTGTCTTGGGCTGCTTTGCTTTAGAAGCATCAACTTTCCATGGCTCTGACCCTTTATTGGTTCAACCCCCAAACCACCCATTCCCCGAAGGCTCCCTGCCTGCCCTGCTCCCAATCTCTAGGCAGGCGATCCTCCACACACTTGTGGGCTGGTAACTGAGCGGTTAGGAGGTAACCTTGGAGCCCCCGGCTCAGTTCAAAGCAGCCATCCTTCTCCAGTGGAACTTGTCCACGCCGTCACAGAGCCAGTGCCATGCAGACCATCTCCACCCTCAGGTTGGGAGCTTCCCGAAGACAGGGAGTGTTAATCTGGCATGGGAACCATCTCCATAACTCCCTGGTCACTAGAGAGATGCTGCTCCCTATGTGGGCCCTCAAATGCGTTCAAACTGAGTACCCCTCCAGCCCCCTTTCCTCTCCTACCCAGACACACCGTCAAAGGGCTCAACTCTGAGGTCCCCTGTATATTTTAATCATGATTTCCATAGCTCAGATCCATCTGAAATGCATTTAAAGACCAGGTCTTATGGCCCTGAGCATTGGTATCAGTCGTTTATTTCTTGGGTATCAGATTTGTCTTGGAAGAGTGGACAGAGCAGGAAAACTCCTAGGTCCCTGAGGCTGAGCATAAGAGAGAGCTCCACATTTCAGAAGAAAAACGTTGGCTTGGGAGAGAAAGCTTTTGGCTTCATTTTGCGGGAAAGGGGAGTAAACCAGAGGTCCCCGGCTCCCAAGGAGGGCTCCCTGTGAAGCCACAGACCAGACCCAGGAAGCGGGGATGGGTAGGAGACACAGACTCATCACCGGTGTCCCCACCTCTCAAAGGGCATGTCTTGGCAGTCATGCTCCAAAGTACTGAGTGACTTTCAGGCTCTGAGGGGCTCAAGTTGAGTTTGGTCATGTTTCAGCACCTGGGTAGGTGGCTGCAGCCTCCTCCCTTCGCCCAGGTCGCAGGCCTAGCTCTTCCTTCCCACCCCCAGTGAAGGCTGGCTGGCCTGGGGAGCTGGGGCTGCGGGTTTGAGGGGAGCTGTGAGGATAACAGTCCCTGGGATGGCCTGGGGGCGCTGGCCCCAGCCAGCCGCTTCGTGTGGGATCCAGAAATAGAGGGAAGAGGGTGAAATGCAAGAAGGTCTCCTCTCATCCATTTTCGCTTTTCCTGATTTCGGTTTCTTGGTGGAATGTTGGCAGCCTCTCTTCTTGGGCTATATTTTCTCTTCCCTTGATGCCCAATCCAGTCTCACTGATAGATTTTGCTCTGAGCAAACACAACATTAAAACTCCTCTCCAGGCAAAGTAGTGTTGGGCCGGGTTCACTGGTGTTGGTGTTGTCCCAGGCTGAGCTCCATGCCACTCCTCAGCCTCCCTCACGCCCTCACTAGCAACCTTACCCATGTCTGCCCTGCCCAGAAGCTTCCCTTGGTGCCACGGATGCATTTTTTCACCCAACCAGCTGACCGAGTCTGCTCTCCTACTTCCCTGGGACTCCCACTTGCCTCCTTTCCATCTATTTTTTCCTGAATTTTTACATTATAACTGGAAGCCCAGCTTGCATGTGTCTTGTGGGGAAGACTGTGGGGAGAGAGGTGAGTGAGTGGGGGTGTCAGTCAGGCAAAGAAAAGGAAAGGTTTGTGCAGGGAGGACCCACGAGCCCCTCTCCTGGGCCTTGGGCCCCCTGGAGGCCCCTGAGCACTCTAAGCCCAGTTAGCTTCTCTTCTGCCCCCGTTCCCCATGCCCCGCGGGCTCTATCTGGGTCTAACAGTGCAGTCCAGCAGGTCGCTAGTGGTCTCCTTACAGCCTGAGAAACGTGGACTGGGGCTTTTTTAGGAGGACTGAGAGGCTGGAGAAAGTAAAACCCAGGGAAACATGAGAGAGAAAGGAAGGATAGAAGGAAAAGACAAAACTTAAGGAAGAAAGAGAGAAAGAAAAGAAGGAAATCAACAATAGGAAAGGAAAGGAAAAAGAGAATAAAGGGAAAGAAACATAGGAGGAAAGAGTCCAGGACTGCAACAACTCCTGAAACCCCACTCTTGGCTTGGGCATAAAATCAGGCCCCCCACTCTCACTCCTCTTCCCAAAGTAGGATTTGGGGTGAGTCAGGACAGATTAGGGAGGGGGTCTGGAATGGGTCTTCCCAGCAAGTACCTCATGCACAGCAGAGCCCCTGTGGCCAACCGCCTAGGATTTAAAGCCCTCAGGCAAGGGTTCTTAGCACAAACCGGACTCCTGCAGAGACCCCAGTGGCCTGGCAGGACCAGCCTGCAGACTGAAGGGCAGGAATGGGTGAGCCTCTGGCACCCCTTCCTCTAGCACTGATGTGTGGGAGAGAGGAAAGAGAAGAGATTCCAGTTAGCGAGTAGAAAGAGAGTTAAAGGGCTGAGGGGCTGAGGACCCCAAGGAATCAGAGACTCAAGCAGGCCCTAGAGCGATGGGAGTTTGGCCAGGTGGGCCAAAGCAGAGGAGAGAGGACCGCCCAGCTGGGTGTGAGGAGTTGGTAGGAAGCCGGCGGGGTTTGGCGCTTTAAACAGTTTAATACTCTCCCGAATCTTAATCTAATTTGAGGTTATTAAGGCAAATGCCGGGAAAGGTTGCACGTTGGTTTTATTTCAGTAAATCCCCGTGGCGGGAAAGACCGATGAGAACGGGTTGATATCGGCCCTCCATCCACCGTGTGTGCAGCTGTCCTCACTCCTTTCCTGGCGGGGAAGAGGTTGGAGGGCACCGAATTCTCCTCTTGAAGGCAGGAGGTGGTTTTTCTCTCTGAGCTCCTCCTCCCCTTTCTGCCAATTCAATTCACCGAACGTGGAGCCTCAGTCTTAGCTTTTCCCACTGCACCCCCTCCCCACCTCTCCACACTTTCTCTCTCCACATCTCTAGGTCAAAGACAAATAAAGCCCAGCTTCCTGCCTCGGGTGAATCACACGGACTGGTCCAGCGGGCGAGGGGAAGAAAAAACCCTGACGAAGAGTAATGCGCTGCAACCCCGGGCGAACAGATGTGCTTGGTACCCGGGCCCAGCTTTGGCCCGGCCCAGAAAGCCGCTCCTCAGCCCTGCGCCCGCGGAATTACATTATTTTCTCCCTGGTCCAATCATCCTTTTACAGAAAAAAAAATTTTTTTAAGAAATATATATTGGTGCTTTGCAAGATCAAAGTGCCGCTTTCTGGTGCATCTGGCCGAGCGAGGAGATGGGGGAGGGAGCGGGGGAGAGTGGCGCAGTCACAGTTACCCAACTTCAAAGTATTCTCAAGAGTGAATTTTGGCCAGTGTATTTTAAATTCTCTTCCCCTTCAACTTCGCGGGGTGCGCAGCGGGAAAGCGCGTAGCTACGCCAGTTCTGGGCGCGCGGAGAAAGCTAGCATTGACCAACCGGACGCCGCACTAAATTCAGAGCCCCCGGGGGCTCCCGCGCGGGGGGCGTGGTGAGCCGCAGGGCAGGGTGGCTAACCACGGACCCTCGGGTCACTAAATAGCCGAATAAACCGCGGAAATGCCACCAAGTCGCCCAGTTCCTTCTCAAGTAGCTGCCGGAGCTCCTAGTCAGCCTCTCCTGCGCTCAGGCTGACAGGTCACTTCTCCTTGTCCAGAAGGACTGGGGAGAACTAGGTTAGGATTCGGATTATTCGGGGGACCGGGGTCAGTTCCAGGTTTCCAGGCAGAGGGTAGCGAGGATCTTGATTGTAGATTTGTTTCTATGAGACAGGCCGACTGGGCGCCTCTGCAGGCCTGGATGATCAGGCGAGAGCTCCCTCGGCCCCCACGCGCTCTCCTTAAGCGAAGCGCGGGGCTGGCACCCGCCACTTCGAGAGCGAAGTGTGGCCCAGGCGCCGGCGCCGGACGCACAGAGAGGTGCACTGCGAGTTTGCAAGGCTTGGGAGTTTCAGCAGCCCAAGAAGCTGAATCCAGGTTGGGCTGAGTCTCGGGGAGGGGCCGGCCACCTCTCCGCTTTCGCCGCGAGGTTATTGTGGAGCCAGGCGACAGAAATGAGGGCTTTTTCTCTCGCGTCCGCGGAACCTACCTCCCGAGCAAGGCACGTAGGGGGACCGCCACGTCCTCACTGGGCCCTTTGGGTCGGGCCCCGGGGGGCAAGCCAGAAGGCTTCTCCCAAACCGCAGAGGTCTTTCCTTCCCTGGAAAGACCAAGTGCGCAATGTCATCACGACTGCACTTGATCCGAGCTGTCCCTGAGTGGCCATTTCTGATGTTTTAAATGTCAGATTTTCCTGCCAGAGCAGGAACGGTTAAAACCGCCAAGCGCGCGCCTGCTGTTTCCTGCCCTGGGTTCCGCGTCTCCCCAGCCACCCGCAAGACTGCATCTCCGACAAGAGAGCTGTCCCCCGCCCCCCATCCCGGGGTGGGGGGCAACATGGTATTATTTTTCTCATTTCTAGATAAGAAAATCCAGGTACCTAAAACTTAGTTGACTGGTCCTAGGTTCCCAAGCGGCAAAGTTAGGACCCTTTACCCAGGTCACCTAAAAATTCTTGTTCTTCCCACTCCCTTAGGAGTGATTCCACCCGCCTCGCACTCCCTTCTCCCGCCCGGCGCTCGAGGTCATCGCCCCGGCAGCTTGAGTAGCTGGGCGCGGGCCTGTGCGCACCGCCCTCACCGCGCGCGCCGGGCATCTCACCTCAGCCAGGCAGGTGCAGAAGTGGCGGGCGCGGCAGCCGTGGGTCGTCCGGCCGAAGGGCAGGAGAGGGCTGGCCGCCTCCTTCTGCTGCCCGGTGGCTGAGGGGGCAGAGAAGGGGGGGAACAGGGCTGGGGAAACTGCCGTCAGCGGGTGCCGGCCCCGCCTCCCGAACACAACGTCCAGGAAACCTCGGAACTTTCCATTGTCTGCGGAGCCTCACTAAACAAATCGTCCTTATGGAGCTACATTGAAGAGCGGATAACTGGGGGACGAAGGAGAGGAGCGGGCCTGGGCAGGCTCTGGACGAGCCCAGTGCCCCGAGCCTGTCTGCTGGGAAGTGTGACCGGAAACCCTCCACGACCCGGGCACCACCCGCACGGAAGAGCGCGGTGCTTCCACGCGCCGCAGTCAGGGGGCTGAGCACCTGGCGTCGAGGCCCCGGAGGAGTGGGTGTCCAAGCCTGGCCTCTTAAGGTCCGAACGGGCAAGAGGCGGGAGTCAGGCAGCGGCGGGCTCCTGGGAGACCTCGTGTTCCTTGGAAGACCCGGTGCCAGGCTATGACCCCAAGCGCCAAGTTTCCCACTATTGAATTTGTAGCGATCCCCACCCTAGAGGGTGGTGGGTGGTGAAGCGTCCCCCTCCCTGGTCTGCACAGAAGGTACACTACCACACCCCCAGATACTCACTTTCCTCTCTCTGCAAATCTCCGGCGCCCCACTATTCCTGGCACACATCTTCCTGCAGCGTGCACTATCTTTAACCCCACCCCGCCCTTGGAGATGGATTCCCTGAATGTGAATCTTCTATTCTCACCACTTTGGGTCAAAATTCGGCAGCCTTCTCTCCGGAAACAGCCGTGTGGGTGTGGACCTGATTCACTGGACCACCGAGTCACCAACTAACCTTGCACAAGTCTTTTGATTACCAAGCCCACATTCCTCATTTGTAAAATTAGGGCAACTGGAGCAGCTTAAAAGAGCTTTACGGTTCCTGGGACCTACCAACTGTGGCGCCCATTCAGAGCACATCCAACAAGTTTGCACATCTACATTTGAATCTCACCACCTGAGCCCCTGGAACATCAGCGCACAGACCCACGGTCTTTCTGTCTCTCAAGCTACTTTTCCTGCTTGCTGGCTGGTTTCTGCTGGGTGATTAACGACCCCAGATAGTGTAAGGAATTCGGCTTCTCAAGCTCAGCATTTTCAATTCCTTAATTTGTCCCTAGGTGACCGTTAGCGATCGCGGCTGTAGATCACATGGGGTGGGTCAGGTAGAGTGAGCAGCTGATTCAACACTGTTGAGTTGGGGGTTGGTTTCGTTTTTTAAAGGCGATTCAGAAAGCAGCCCCCAGAGAACTTCAAGAAGGCTGCAGGCGGCAAGCTGCGGAGGTCCCTGCACTACACTAGCCTTTGGGTTGTCACCACTCTCATTCTTTATAAACTGTAGAGTGCTAGCAGATTGCAAAGCCCCTCTGGCCTTTACCCTATATGTGGGTGGGGCAGACAGGTGAGGAAAGGGAGGATCACAGGTGTCCTGCCCCCAATCCAAGGCTTCACTGGGAGAACAATGCTCTGGGTCAGGCCTGTTCCTAGAACTGCCTCACCATGAAGCTGCTACAGAAGCAACCATAGTGTGACATTTTTCTAGCTGTTCAGGTCAGAAACAAGGTAGACTCCCTTTCACCTCTACAAGGAGTTTGTTGCCCTCCGCTGACTCTGAGTCCTGACCACTGTTCATCTCATTTGAAGAGAGGATATTGGAGGATGTGGAGGGAAGGGAACTCTCATACACTGCTGGTGGGAATGCAAACTGGTGCAGCCACTATGGAAAATAGTATGGAGATTCCTCAAAAAATTAATAGGGGCCAGGCCATAGCGGTTAAGCTCACACACTCTGCTTCGGCAGCCAAGGGTTCGCAGGTTCGGATCCCGGGCACAGACCTATGCACTGCTTGTCAAGCCATGCTGTGGCAGTGTCCCATAAAAGTAGAGGATCACGGGCAAGGATGTTAGCTCAGGGTCAATCTTCCTCAGCAAAGAAGAGGAGGATTGCCAACAGATGTTAGCTCAGGGCTAGTCTTCCTCACACACACACACAAAATTAAGAATAGAACTACCATACGATCCAGCTATCCCACTGCTGGGTATTTATCAAAGAACATGAAAACACGAATGCATAAATATATATGCACCCCTATGTTCATCACAGCATTATTCACAATAGCCAAGGCTTGGAAGCAACCTAGCTGCCCATCAAGGGACAAATGGATAAAGAAGATGTGGCACATACACAATGGAATACTACTCAGCCACGAAAAAGATGAAAACTGGCCATTTTTGACAATATGGATGGACCTTCATGGTATTATGCTAAGTGAAATAAGTAAGAGAGATAAAATCAAATACCCTATGATCTCACTCATAAATAGAAGATAAAAACAACAACAAACACATAGAGACAGAGATTGGCTTGGTGGTTACCAGAGGGGCGGGGGGAGGGAGGAGGGTGAAAGGGGTGACTGGGCACATGTGTGTGGTGATGGATTGTAATTAGTCTTTCGGTGTAATGATGTAATCTACACAGCAATTGAAATATCATGATGTACACTTGAAATTTATATAATGTTATAAACCAGTTACCACAATAAGAAAATTAATTAATTTTTAAAAAGAGGGGAAACTATCTCTCCTGGAGGGCTGGGGGTGCAGTCTGAAGCATTCCAGGTTGCCCCCAAGAGCTGCCACTGTTTCTTTGGCAGTTTTGGCTTTAGTGGAGCTTTAAAACTACTCCTTTCCTGTCCACCCCCCTTCCTGATGAAGCAGGCAGCTGCCTTGGGGGTGAAGCCTTTAGAGACAGCTCCCTTCACGGACCTCCCCAACTCCTAAATGCTGGGGGGGGGGCAGTACGAGGGGAGAGATGGGAGATGACGAGAAAGGGGAGGGCAGAGGGGAAGGGAAAGGGAAGAGCTTTTGTCCTTGTTTTCCCGGGTCTTTGAGGCTGGGGCCGACTCTGTTCAGAGGGGTCAAAAATTAGCTCTTTTCCTCCCCTGCAGTGACTAGGGCACTGGTTGGCTGCTCCTTCCAGCCGGCTATCCCTCAGAAAGGGTCTGGGGGAGGAGGAAGAGGCTATCAGCATCCTCTGGATGGCAGCAGGCTGGCTGGGGCACAGAAGAGGGTCCTCTAACTCCCTCAGAGCAATGAGAACTTGGGGATGGCAAGAGTAAGACCCACTGGGCTGGAAGGTCCTGCCACTGGACTCTCTTCTCTGAGGCACCAGGTTTGCAATTTCTCAAGTCACACACTATCGCAATTAAATACGTTTTTTTTTGTAAAACAAACGTAGAGCATGAGACCAGTCTCAGCCAGACTGGGAATGGTGGCTTCTATCCTCACTGGAACTGGCAATCCTCTCCCAAATTAAGATCCCAAGCTTTCCTATGAACTTCAGCCACTCTGTGAAAATGCTGACAGAAGTTGGGTCGGTTAACAGGGGCGACCTGCTTGTCTGCAGGCTTGTGAAACCCAAGCAGTATACCACCTAGAGAGAGAATAAAGGAATGCGGGGCTGTGCAGAATGAAATCAGCCAGAGAACCTTTATAGAAACATGAGTGTGATCTGTGAGGGAAGTAAGGACGTGACTGAAGTAACCCATTTGCTTTTACTGGCTGACTGACAGGCTTTGGTGGGGATCCGGTAAGTTTACCAACTGGTTGCAGAGACCTGCACCTCAGGCAGGGGCGTAGGGGAGGGGGCGACTCAGCAGAACTGGAAGGCAAAAAGAGACAGATACAAAAACTTTCTCCTATATTCTGGGTACACGATTCTCTGCCACATACATATTACACGGGCACATACAGGCTCATCTAGTTTAAAAAAACTTGCTTTGGACAGAATATACACACGAGTTCATTCATTCACTTAACAAATAATCACTGAATGTTCACCACATGCAGGGCACTTTACTAAGCTCTCCTTTGTAAAAATGTGTGTGTGCACGTCTGAGTACAAATTCACCCAGCCAACTCTGTTTTGGCTTTATGGCCCGTTTGTGAGACTTCCAGCTCTGAACAGTCAGAGTGATGGGGCTCAGACTTCAGGATACACACACACTTTGGGTCATTGCCAGAGGTGGTAACGAGTCTGCTGGCGCCCTAGGAGTTCACACTTTTCCTCCTGTGCAGTTGTGGAAGTGTGGGAGAGACAGCCTTGAGCTCCAACTTCCATCCTACTACCTTTAGGGGAAATACTAAGAAGCAGAGTGTGCTAAATTCTTCTTAAATAATGCTTTTCATTCCTAAAGCCTTTTCTCCTTCCAGGAGCGTTCTAACAAGCTTGGGAATCACAAACCCTGCAACCAAAGAATTTCTTTTCAATGCATATGCCAGACAGGAGGAGAGACTGATTTAGGGCAATTTCCATAGGTGCACACTTCAATGGCATGCTCACACATACAGACACATGTGCACACAAATACACACATTACCTTACTATAGAAATTCATTTACATAGAGTGTTATCATACCTACAAAAAAGCAGAATGGAAGGAGGGTGTATTCAGTTTTTCCTACTTCCCAAATTCAGAAACTCTACAAGCAGGCTCAAAATATCACCTAGCTTTTTAACATTTTCATATGCCCTTACCAACTTATCTGCTTTATCAGCGTGTAACCAGTCCAGCAGACACTGTCCTAGACGTGTAGCAGCGAAATGAGCCAGTGTCCTGTGGCTTCATGGCATAGTCAGTTAAAATCATATCTACACTCCCAAGTGTCAACGCTCAGATCCTCTGCGCCCTGCGGGAGCTGGTGAACATTCTCAGCAGCCTTGGCACGGGCGTTTACACGTACCAGCATATTCCTGGGGATATGCCTTTGAATTCTACCATCCAGGCCAAGCAGAGATACCATATAGGGATTCGGTCTCTAAATGCCTTTTTTGGCTCTAATTGGGGGAGGGTTTATGTGACAAGAGTTGAGAGAAAGGTAAAACGACTCAAAAGATAGAAAAGCCGGCCACAAGCTGCAGTGGAAAAGAATGCCGCTGGAGGGACTGGGGACAAGGGCGGGGGTGGGGGTTGAACGCCACCCGAACCTGTCCCGATGCAGCTGCGCTCAAGCACATCCCGCGCCAACGTCCGATGCGGGTACAATTCTCCCTACGCGAAGGCAGTGAGGAAACTGCTAACCGCACTCTTTTCTTTTATGGATTCAGAGGACTGTAAACTGCACACGACCTCCCTAACTGCCCATTCGCCTTAGCTATGTCTAGTGAAGCAAACAACGGAGAAAATCATCCAGCTCTATCAAGCTGAAACATTTTCACTTGCTCCTGAAACAAGCGAAGCAAACGGCTTTTCCTTTTCTGAACACAGATCTCATTTTTCCATCTAGTCTTTGGACAGGTAGCCTCGGACTTAAACGCGCAGAATCATTTCCACTGCACCTGTACAGGTGAGACCCACTCACGCCCCTGCGGCACCGGATCGCTAAATTACAGAGCCAGGCGGCTAGCACCCAAGGGGAGCTCCCCTCCCCGGCCCGCGTCCGCAGCAGAGCCCGCAGCGGTGCCGGCGCGGGGTAGAGGCGGCGAGGCTGCCTGCGGGCCCCAGCCGCCCACCGCGCCGGAGCCAGGCAGGAAAAGGAGTCCAGCCGCGGGCCGTTCCGGCGCAGGGAGCGGGCGGTGCCGAACGCACCCTTCGCAGCTCTGCGCTTTCCACCGTCTCGGAGAAGAGCAGAGGCTTCTTCGTGAGGCTCCGTCCCCCGCCAGCGAAGGGCATCGGCTCCAGACGCGAGTCCGGCGTGGCCGTCACACTCAGACGCAGACCGGGCTGCTGCGCCGGCCTTTGTTCCAGGCGGGAAGCCGTCGCGCGGAGCTCGGGTGGGGCTGCAAGAGAAAACAGAGTGAGTGTGGGGGGAGCGGCGGGGCCGGGCTCTCGGCCAGGGCCCCCTGGGAAGCCAGCTCTGCGTCCAAGCGCCTCTCGGTCCCGCGGGATACTTCGGGCCTGCCGCTTCCCGCGATTTCACACGCTCGGACACGCCGAGGAACCACCGCCGAGGAGCGCCCCGTGACCCCTCGCGAGGTTTCCGAGCGGCGGCTCGCCCACGGCCAACCCCGCCGCGCTAACTCCCCACGTGAGCGGGCCGCGAGGGCGTGTACGGCAGCCGACGAGGGGGCAAAAAGGCCCCCTCGCCTTATTTCTAGGGCGCAAGAAGAAAAGGGCTGAGGCGTCTCGTCCACCTTAATATGAGTATTGCCTTTTTCTCCGTTTTCTGGAGGAAAAAAAATGCCCTTTTGATTTTTAACGTTTCTTTTCAGATTTTGAAAGGCGACTGCCTCTCCCTGCTTCCCCAAAAGGGCCTGCCCCGCGGGGCACAACGTCCGGAGAGATGGTCCCGTGCTGCGAGTTCGTGGAGCCTGCGGGCGGGACCCCGGGGCTCCGATCGCCCAGTTCGCGCCGCGCGGCCCGGCGTGAGGTCCTGGACCCAAGGAGGCCTCCGGAGCGGGCTCGTGGTTAAGGCCCAGGCCAAGCTCCCCAAGAGTTCATTTGCTGCGAATTCCCAGCCTGACATTTCTCCCTCTTCCTGACTTTTGAGGGTGCCCCCTTCTTTTACATGGTGGGCCCGTGGGGGGAGAAAGTAAAGCCTAGAGGAAGTCCTCCGTCATAAAGCCAGGATCCCCGCCGCTGTTTTGTGGAGCGAGGATCTGGCTTTGTTTTGGACTCGGTGCTCTCGGATTTCCCTTTCCACTCTCACAGCTCGCACGCCCGCCCGCACTGGCGCCCAGCCGGCCCTCGGGCTGCCCGGCACATGCACACCACGGGACGAACGCTCTAGGCCCAGCGCTCCCGCCCTCCGCCCGGGGAGCCTGCGGCCGGCTTCCCTTCCACGGAAGGGACTCTTAGGGGCTCTTAATGCTAAGACAGTAACCCACTTGAGACGGAAACAGCACGAAAGGTTCAGACCGCCTCGTGCCCTGACTGCGAGGGGTGCGGCCAGTGAGCCTGGATCCCGCCTCGCGGCCCCGGCTCGGCCCTCGGGGGAGGCGGGCGGCCTGGGTCGGCTCTGAGTCCTGGAGGCCGGCTGGGGATGCCCAGATTCGGGCCGGGAGACGCCCCCGGAGCGAACCCAGGAGCGCGCTGGTTTGTGAACGAGAGCTTATAATTCTTGGCCGCAGCTAGACTTTCGGGGCAGGCTTGGGAGCGGGAGTCGGCGGGTCCAAAGTTCGAGTCAGGGAGCGCCCCGCAGGGTCCACGCCCCCTCCGCCCTTTGCTAACAGTCCCCGCGCGGTCGTGGGCGGGAGCCAGCGTTCTTGGAACCCGCGGGACGGGCCCGATGCGGCGGGGCAGCGACGCAGGCTGGGGCGCGTGCGTGTGCCAGGGTCGGGAGGGGGGGTCTCCGTAAATTCCCGGAATCTCGGGAATCCCGGGCCTCTCGCTCTCGCCATCGCGCTGAGGTCGTCAGTATCCCAGGACCCGCTGTCTGCGGCCCCCACCCCGCCGCCCCCTCAGCTTCGGAGGCTTTCCATTTCAAAGATCCAAAGGAGAACTTTTGTGACTGTTCACAACCTCCTGCACATTCTCGTGGTATCGCCTTCTGCCTGACTGAGGAGGGTGTAAGGCTTAGTTCCTAAGCCACCTTCCCCCTTGCCCCCTTTTCCCACTCCTCAACCTCAGATAAACAAACTAGCACATCGAGAAAGCTAGTCAAGTCCTTACTGGAATGAGGCAGAGGAAACTTAACAGTCGCAAGACTGCCCCCAGGTGATGGTTTTCAGCAATAACAGTTCTGGGCAACTTGAGGTCGCTTTATCTCTCTTGAGCTAATGTCATCTGTGGTAGAAAAGTTATAGAATCCAAACGTTTACGTTAATTCCTCAAGAAAAGGAGAAATGGCCCCGAGAAACCTCATTCCCACAGACACTGAGAAATTGTTCAATTTGTCTTTCTAGCCTCACTGCCATTAACATTTGATAATTGTACTTTCAAAAGCAGTCTCCCCTCCCCAAGGAGCAGACCTGCTCCCACCCATCCCTTTTTCTTCTTTTTTTCCCCTTTCCTCATTGTTTCCTCTTTCTGAAACAATAGCACGGGCTGCTGGAGTCAGTCTGATGATATAATCGTTAAGGCATTCACGGGCAGACCAAGGGCCAAGCTATCAAAGGGTTCAGCTTCTCCTTTTTTTAAGCTGTTTACTATTCAGGAAATTTGGTAATTATTTTTTTTCCTCCATGTAGTGGTATTACCCTCCTCCTTTTGATATTAGATCCTCTATGGGCCCCTAGCTTCATGCTGTAGAGACAGGAGAAAGATGAAGGGGCTGAATTCTGCATCAGAATGTAATTTTCCTTTATGTCATCATTGCTGCTAAAGACCAGCTGAGGGCTTCCACAAGAACAGGAACCCCCCAGAGCAGGCAGAGTCCTCATGTTTCTAAGGGCAGAAGAGAGTGCCAATTTCATTAATTCCTTTACACCACAAACTTGGTTTTTTTGTACCTTACTCCACCAAAATAGTTTCAGTACTCTTATAGCAGGATTGGAAAGGCACATCAGGAGAGGAAAGGGAAGATAACCAAATTTTAAAAACTAATTGGTTTAGAATGCTCCACAATGAATCATGTTTGGGGAGGGCTGTTATTGATCAGTATTAATATCCGTGGTATATTATCATGTTTACCATGGTTTTCCATGTGCCCAGCACAGTGCCTTGCTCATAAGGCAGCACTCAATAAATATGTGTTGAATGAATGGACAAATTGAGAAGTATAAAGCAAAGGAGCACAAAAGGGATTGGATGTTTAACTCCATCCAGTTAAAAATCCTTCCATGATGCATTTCTTGAGTAAATGTGTCCTGCAAAGCAAGACTATTTTTGCTAGATTGTGAGGGACTGAGCACGTTTAATGGTTTTAAGTTTTGTCTCCCTGACTAAACTGTAGCACACTGAGATCAGAGACTCAGTGTTAATACTTTCATTATATATAATGTCTTGCATATTGCTGGGAACATTGATCAATCATCATAAAGTATGGTGAAGGGGAAGACTCAACTTAAGATGGAAAATGTTAAGAGAAATTTAATGTGCAGTCATCCCTTTGGGCAGTGCCAGGTATCCTGTCAAGGGACAAAGGTGGTCCAACGATAGGGAAATTTCTATTCAGACTCCTCCTTCAATTGAGTCATTTCTTCTCCTGCCCAAATTCTCTTCAGAACCAACATCCTCTCCTCCCCTACTTTCCCACATTAGGCTATGAAAGCAAAGAGAATGGAATGACTTGACTTGAAGATGACTCTTCCATGTTACCTCCCATCCCACTCCCCTACCCATAGCTTTTTTAGCTGCTCTCTTAGAAGCTGTGATGACTGGTTAGTTCAGTCGGTTTGTGTGGGTACTGATGAGATCATCACAAAGGTTCCCTCCACTTGGGCTTTGTTTGTTTGGCCTTATTCCAAGCACATCCATGATAGCCTTTCCTATAAATGCATGCTGTTTGGCCAGGGGAACAGGGAAAGAGCCACCCTTTAATACATCCTCACAGGAAGTTATGTTTCTGGAAGAGGTATGCCAATCAACTGGATTTTCCCAGAGGAGCCAAGGCATCACATAGGCTTATGTGCCTGTGTCAGACTATGTAACAAAAAAGACATGAAACCCACTTTCAAAGAGCTTTCTGTTTCCACCTCTTTTTATATTTTTCATTTAAAATTTCCCCATGGCAAACAGAGGTACTCAGTGTCAAGTTGCTCATTGTTCCTTGTGGCTTTCCAAATAGGAAGAATTTCTGCTTTCTTGAGGAGCTGTCTTGTTAGCACCCTGCACCCAGATATAAAGCACAATACACAAACTTTTAAAATGCGGGCCTTCCTAACAATGAATAGTTCATCCTTTGATTCCTCATTATGTTTCTGCTTTAGCATGTACAAAAATCTCAAATATTTCAATTGACTGTTGGCTAAATTAGAAGGCAAATAGCAAATATTTGATCCTAAATTCACTAAATCAGAAGTATTTTGTATCTCAGCCACACGTCCTTCCTGTTATCTCATATTGGTTAATAGCAACTGTCATTAAGGCAGAGCTCTCTCTTTTGATCAGTTAAAAAATTTTTAAAGGATTAAAGGATTGAAAGCTGACTGGAAAGTAATGGGGCTGATATATATATATAGCAGAATTTATTTATTCAAATTGGAGTTGTCCTTCAAAGAAGTTACCCTGGGGTTCTATATCCTATTCAAATGATTGCTCAAAACATTTTTGGAATGCTTCTTTTGGAAATGTCTTCAAGGATAGTCTACCAGCCACATAAAAGACTGCATCATTTCTTGCTCCAATACTCTTCCTCCTTGCTGGCTAATATGGCTATGCTCTTGGAAATCAAAACTGCCCACACTGAGGAATTAACTGTAAAAGCTAGGAGTATCAGGTGCAAAACAGCATCTTCGCCTAGAGAAAGTGTGTCACCTCAATGGTGTTCAGAACACACAGCAAGCAAAGTGTTGGCCTAAAGCAACTGTGGGCCAGTCCCAACTACCTCCAGTGGCTCCAGAACAAAGCAGCCCCAGGAAATCAGAGCAGGTTCCTAGAGGGGGTACACCTCCTCAGGAAGCCCCAGGTATTCTGGGTCCCCTTATTTGAGAAAGAGTTTGTTCCAGGACAGTATCCCTGTTGGGAAGTTTCTGAGATATAATAATGTCTCAGAGGAATTGGACTAAATTTGCTGTCAGGCCCTTCACGTTCCCAACCCCTCTAAACAAACACAAACAAATGCTTTATACTAGAAATCAGACTAGTAGGGCCAAACAGTGGAATTACAAAAGTTTGCTGATGGCTTAAATGATGATGGGACATCTATAGGTTAAGAAATAACAGCCAATGGCCAACCACATGTTTCTGAATGCCCCCAACATAATCTTCCAAAGTGCAGAGCAAGGAAAAACTTCATGCTTACTACCCACCCCAGGCCTGCCACCTGGATGGTGCTGGAGATGTGGGGGATCTTGTGCTCCAGCCTATACACAGTACTGGCAGCTGGAGGTGGAGGAGGTGTCCCCTTTGCTCCTTTTTGGTATTTCCAGATCTTTATCTCTCTCTCATCCATAAAACCCTCTGACTTTGGAATTCATGTCATCAGCCTACAGACTCCCAAGATCACTCCCCTTCATTTCTTGAAAATTTTATTCCTGGCTCATTCTCACTGTCTCTAATGGTACTTTAGGCATAGTCTTCGTGGTTGTACATTGGAGTAAATGATCTTTACAATACCGTAGCCCCTTTGGCCTTCTCTCCTCCAGAAATCATATTTTCCATCCTATATCAGAAATCATTCCTCGAGCCATACCTCAAACTTTGACAATATAAGAATTGCATGCCCGTAATCTTGAATTCAGGCTCAGACCAACATCTCCTGTCTTTCCAGCTCCCTCTCTCAATTCTTCAACACCACTGGGACTTTCAACCAATTGATCTTACCATCTTGTCACTGTCACTGTCTCCACACTCCTCACATGCACACTTCCCCCCTTGCCCCATTTGGATGTCATGGCTCATTGTTATATGCACTTAGGTCCTTTGCCCCTTCGCCCTTTTGTTACAATCTCCTAGCAAAGCCCAACTCTAGGTTAAATCCAACTTTTCCTACACTCTGCCTACACCCACACAGCAGAGTGTGGCTGGAGCAAAACAATCAACTTTGTTGACTGCTCTCATAAATTCATGTTCTCTAGCCTCAAGAGAGCCCTTAAATGCTGCCTGGCAGTTCTACTACATTTCTCTGGTTTATTCCCTTTCCTTTTCTCTAGATGACTATTTCACACCTCCTCCTCCTCTCTCCTTAAACCTCCAACATGCCCTCCCTCATCCTAATTCTCTGATGAGGACCTTGATTCCTATTTCACTAAGAAACGAACAGACCTTTTACTTGCTTCTCTACCACATGTGAAAATCCGTCTGCATCTGGGCTCCTGTGTACTTCCTTCTCTTCTCTGGTCTCCCATCTAACTCTGCCCTGTTCACATGCGTTCTGGACTCTATCCTTTCTTACTCAAGGACACTGCTTCAGAAATTGTCCTCTCTCACTCCTGTATCATCAAATTTTCCCTCTCTACTGGATCATTCCCATTAGCATACAAACATGCAATTATTTTTCCCAACTTAAAAAGTCACAAAACCTTCTCTTGACTCCATATCACTACCATACTGTCCCATTTCTCTGCTTCCCTTTACAGCATTACTCCTTGCAAGGGTTGTCAATGTGATTGTCTCTAACTTCTATTTCCTCTTAAACCTATTCAGTTGGACTTTTGACCCCACCACTCACCCCTATTGCTTTGACCAAGGTCGCCAGTGACCCCCACATTGCTAAATCCAGTGGTCTTTTCTCAGTCCTTACCTTACTTGACAGATTAGTTCTTTTCTGGAAAACAGCTTTTTCCCTTGGCTTCTGGAAAAACACTCTCTCATTCTGTCATTTCATTGGCCTTTCTTTCTCAGTCTCTTTGCTAAATATTTTCTCATTTCCTTCTACCTCTAAACAGGATCAGTCCTTGAACTTCCTCTTTTCTTTGTCCACACTCACTCGTTTAGAGATTTCATCAAGACTCCTGGCTTTAAATGCTATCTCTATATTGATGACTCTCAAATTAATATCTCTAGCTCAGACCTCTCCCTGGCCTCTAGTTTTAAATATCCAACTTCCCACTAAACATCTCCACATGTCCAAAACCAAACTCCCAGTCTTTCCAAATTTGCTCTTCTTATAGTCTTTCCCATCTAAGTAAACAGCAGTTCCATTCTTGTAACTTCTCAGGTCAAAAATCTTAAAGTTATCCTTGACTTCTTTTTTTTTTTCTCTCAAGTAGCACAACCAATCTATCAGCAAGTCCTGTTAGTTCTAGTTTCACAAATATATCCCAAATTTGACCATATCTTACCACTTCCATCACTACTACCCTCCTCCAAGCCTTCCCTCTTACATGGATGATTAAAATACCCTCCTAACTGGTCTTCCCACTTCCCACTTCCATCTCTGATCCCTGTAGTCTATTTCCCAACGTAACAGCCAGCCTGAACCTTTTATAACTTAAGCCTACAATGGCTTTCCGATTCCGTTGCCATAACCTAAAGTAAAGCCAAAATCCTTAAGTGGCCAGCAAGGCCTTGACTGCACTACAGTTCCTGTCTCATCTACCACTCCCTCTCATTCACTCAACTCTAGCCACACTGGTCTCCTTGCTTCCCTTTGAACAAGTCAAGGCTTGAAGCTCCTGCTTCAAGAAGAAATGTATTTTCTCAGAGTGTGGAGACTGGAAGTTGGAGATCAAGGGGTTGGCAGGTTTGGTTTCTTCTGAGGTCTCTCTCCTTGGCCTACAGATGGCCATCTTCTCACTGTGTCCTCAGTCTTTTCTCTGTGCACGAGCACCCCTGATGTCTTTCTGTGCATCCTAATCTTCTCTTCATATAAAGATGCCAGTCAGATTGGATTAGGACCCACTCTAACAGCCTCATTTTAACTTAATTACCTCTTCGAAGGCCCTATCTCTCAATAAAGTCACATCTCAGGTGCTGGGGGTTAGGGCTTCAACATATGAATTTTGGGGGGTGGGGAGGAGACACAATTCAGTCCATAACATGCTCCATCCCCATTTTCTTTATATTTCTACATAGCACTCAGCACCTAGTGACCTACCATTTACTTTCCCTGTTGGTTTATTGTCTGTCTCTCCACTACAATGTCAATTCAAAGAGGGCAGGGGTTTTTGTCTGTTTTGTTCACCACTGTACCCTCAGTGTCTAGAGCAGTTCCTGGCACATAGTAAGCATGAGTAAATATCTGCTAAATTAATTAATTAATTTACATGATTATCTGTCTAGTGAAGACATTTGAATTTGCAACCCCTAACCTTTCTCTCTTCTCAGGGTTGTTTTCAATCAACAAGCATTTATTTGGTATCTATTCTGCCCAGTATTGTGCTCCAGACCATGAATAATTTACAAAGCAAAAACAATAATAAAACCCCCCAATCTTTTTACAACAGTATGCGCTCAAAGGCACTTACAAACAAGTACATATATGATAAAAAATAATAGTAATTTATGATGCAAAATTCAAGTACAGTAAATAAATCAATTGGTGCCAGCATACACAGGGAAAACTTATCTGTAAAATGGTGATAACAATTCTTATGCTTTGTACAGGTTTGTGAAGATGAAATATAGTCATAGTTTACCAAACACTTCTTTATATGTTAAATTAGGAAAAGATTAGGAAGTTACGAGAAGAAAGACAGACTTCTGGGGGCCACATAAGCTCTTCTGTGGAAGGTTCATGAGGATTAAGAAGGAGTTAACCTGCCTGGCAGCGCCCAGGGGCCTGTTGGGCCTGGTCAGCCAATATAAGCAGATCACAGTGATGTAATTCTTGTAACATGAATCCTTGCTGGGGTGCAATGGTGGGGCATGCTGGAGCCTCACAGAAGAGCCCCTCTATAGCCTGCCCACACAGTTCAATTGACTCTCAATAAAAATGCAATAAAAAGCTCACTTGCCTCCAGACTGTTGAATGCTTTTGACTCCAAATTATTTGGAATAGAAATCCTGACTGACAGTATTTTGGGGAAGAAGATGGATGAAATATCCTTAAAGGAAAGAAGGAAATAAACTTGTTGTATTTTACCGAACTGGATGGTAGTTTAAAGACACTGCAAGATTTTAAAAATGTATGAGCCAGGGCTAAAATAATTTCTAGCAGCAAATGACTTTGTGTTCCTAACAGTGGGTGGGGAAATTAAACCATTTCTTCTAAAGATTCACATAGCTTTGGGGAAGCTGAGCAACACTAACTGCTACCTCTTCATTAGCACAGAGTCTAGAGTTCCCAAGTCTCAGGTTTGGCTAGTTTGGGGATGTGCTAACACTTCTATATGTTAGAATTATCCAAAGTGTTTACCTCCTATGCCAAAGACACAAGATCAATTTGCTGTGTATAGTAATAATATTTTATTTAGCTTTTGGATTATCTACAGATTTCAATTATCTGGATTGTCTCTTGTTAATAAGAATAATGGCAAATTGGCTTTAATCTGAAACCATAACATATTCTTTTATGAATTGCATCCATTGTCTCCTTTATTTCCTCTGTGTTTATCATCCATTAAATCTGAAGTGTGTACAAGTTTTACACAAAACACACTAAGCATAGAGTATTTATTCTCAGGCATCCTCCTTTCTAGCCCACCACCAATACGACATTGGTCTAGACTCGAGTTCTGAACACTGAAGGTTGTAAGGGTGGTGACTGCAAAGATGGTAGTTTCCTTTTATGATATTGACGTCAGATGCTTTCAGAAATAACTTGAACATTCCTAACTTGTGCTTAATGTAATTTTATGACTTTCTCACTCATAAATTTAATCCATGCTCAACTGTTTTATTTCTAGGCCATATAACCCTTTATAGGGTAAGTACTGTAATTTTACTACCCACTGTGTAAAATAACTCCCTCTTCTTATTTGTCTCTCTTGGCTTCGGGAGATCCTCATCAATTCTAATATTGATGATCAAATCTCTGTTTACTCTCTCTACAAATGTAACTTCAGTTATTTCCCCTTTCAGGATTTGCACAGACCCAAATGACCTAAACTTTTAAGCTGTGTATAAATAATCCCATATGTAAACAAAAACAATCTAAGCTGAGTTATTTTGAGTTAATCTGATGAAAAAGGGGAGCAGACAGGAAATGGCAGAAAGTCAAGACAATAATTCTGTTTTTATGACTGATTATCTATTTGCACCTCCTTCTCTCCAGAGTAAACTCCTTGACAGAGGCCAGGTTTTATTCCCTTTTTATCCCCACAGTACAGTGGTTCTCAAAGGTCAGTGTGCATCCAGATCACCCGAAGGGTGAGTTAAACCCCACTGCTGAGCCCCACCCCCAGAGTCTCTCACTCAGTAAGTGTGCGGTGGAGTCTGTGGATTTGCATATCTTACAAGTTCCTAGGTGAGGAGATGCTGCTGATCTGGGAACCATACTTTGAAAACCACTGCCTCACTACACAGAAGTCTCTCACAAAATGTTAGCTGAACTGAATTGAAGTAACCCAACTGGAGGGAAGATATTAGACAAAGAGACTAGTAAGATTAGTATAATAGTTGGGATAATGGCTGAGGTACTAAAACAAAGAGATCCCAAGATAAAGTGGCTTAAATATGATAAAAGTTTATTTCTCAAGTAACAGTCCACAGGTAGGTGAGCAGTCTGGGGCGGAAAGGCAGCAATACTCACTGAGTCCAGGGACCCGGGCTGGGGGTTGACTCTCCCTATCTTTCTCTTGAGGTTCCATCAATGGGTCCAACATGCTGTTCCAGGAAGGGGCGGGGGGGAGAAGGGAGCAATTTCCTTTAAAAAAGATGTGATTTGGAAATTCCACACATCGCTTTTGCTCATATCCTATTGGCTAGAACAAATTCACAGGACCATACACTGCTGCAGGGTAGGCTGGGAAATGTTGTCCCTACCTGGGACTATGTGCTCTGCTAAAATTAAGAGTGAGGGTTTCATTACTAAAAAGGGAGAAGGAGGCTTTGGACACTGGGGCATAGTTAGCAGTCTCTGCCACAACTCTATGGTAAATCCGTGTATAAAGTGGCGAAAATCTGAACCATAAATACAATAAGGGTTCTTTGTGTATTTGTACATATTGTTTTTGGAGGGAGTGGGGTGGGGTGGGGAAGCACTTATGATTAACACAGAGTTTGTTAATTTGGAATTAAAATGAATCAAAAGGCCCAAATCCTTCTGTTAACCTCATGTCAATATGCCAGCATATCAAAGGGGCATCAGAGTGTGCTTTCCTCAAAGAGGAATATGGAGGAACAGGTGGTTCGATGAATGTGAAGTGTAAAATATGGCATGGAAGTCATGACAGTGGCTGGTGCAGAAAGGAGCATGGGATCGAGAGTGGGTAGGAATGATGTATACTGTGGTAGTTATTGCAGAACAGTGGGGAGGAAATAAGGAGCAGTACACAGAAGCTCAGACACAATACGAGTGCGTGGAGTTTGCTTACATTGGCTGCGTGGTGTTAGACATCACGGGAGACTGGGGAAGAGAGAAATAGAAACTACACAGGAGTCAGGAAAGATCTCGAAACAGCGGGGGTGGGAGTTATGAAGCACTGAGCTGGAAGAGTGCCAAAGTTGAAAAAGTCTTAGGAGGACGTGTGTCTTGTTTATTTGTTTCTCTAGAAACTAAGTAGAAAAAGCAATAGGTAAGAGAAGCAGCAGCAGTAGCTGGTTTGGGCATCCACTTAGATATGCGGGGGTGGGGGAGTGGGGGTGGGGAGGCGATAGCCTAGAGCAAACGCACATGCTGGTTATGCATGAATGTGAACACACACTGTCACCAGGAGGTTCTTTGTACTGAGCTTGCAGGAGCATTAAAGTTGACTAGTAGTAGTAAGCAGAAAAGGAGGGCATAAAAACAATGAAGGAATAATAATAATTGACTGAGGAACCAGCAACCTCAGAAATTCCACTATTTGTTAATTCCCAGGAAAGGAATCCATCGTAAAACAATTTTGTGGCTTTGAATTCCCATGAGAACTCATCTCCCCCTTGTAGCATAAGAACTTTCTTCTGGAATACCGCTAAGGAATAACACTCTTCTTGTTCACTGGCTGTCTGGTTCATGGTGGGAACACTTTCCTCCCCAAATCTAGTTCCCATGGTCGTCTGGACAAACTGTACCGTGTTTTGTGTTTTCAAATTATCACAGTTGCTCCTGTTTCTGGGAAGAGGCTACTGCAAACTCAGGGAACTCTCTAGATAACCTATTTATTTGAACTGACACTTCCTCTCAATGGGCTTCCCATTGAGTGGGACAGGCTAGTGTGGGGAGATCTGGTGGTAAATGCCAGGCACACGTGCTTCTTTATCCTGCATTCATAGATTGGAGATGAGACATGACTTTCTTCCCAGGAAGGGTCTCTATTTTAAAACCTTATTTGAAAAAGTGGTTAGGGTGGATATGATGAATGACAGTGACTGTGTAAAATCAGACCAGTTACTCATATAAAGTCACACCATCTGCTTTTCAGAAACACTTTTAGAAAATGATGACTGCCAGCCTGGGTTACTGTGTGTGTATGTAGGTAGGAGTGGGGAGGGGATATTAAAAACACGAGTTTGCATTCCATAGAGCCAACATGGTTATTATCAAATACTAAATATTCTATTTATTTGAGAACCACTAAGTGAGTGTGACATTTAGAAGCTGTATTTCAAGTAATGAAGAGCTAATGCCATAGTTGATGTACCTAGGAGAGGTTCAAGAGTCAGAAGACTTTGGTTCTAGTTCCTGTTCTACCTCTCACTGGCTGTCCATGTTCACCTCCACATGGACAAGGAGGCTGAGGGTGGAGATTGTCTCATTTCTAATTCTTGGTGCTTAGATGGTACCTGCAGAACAGATGCTCCACAAAATGCTTGTTCATTGGATATATTAGGTTGATCTATATGGAACTACAGTTTTGCTGATAAAAAATAATCAAATATTGCCAATTTAATGTGCTTCAATCTAATATTTCCATTCTCATTTTGCCCACATACTGTACAGACTTCCTTTTTCCTAAACGCTTTCATGTTTCTGTGTCCTAATTTCTGACTGGAAAGGCCTTTCTCCTATCCTATATCTATCTTATTCCTTCCCTAAACATCTTGGCTAATCACTCATTCCCATGCTCATCCAGCATTTGCTAGCTAGTATCTCTGGGTGTCCTCCTTTAAATTATAGGCATATTGTATTTCCCCTGTGCCTTTCACAAAGTAGGCACTACATAAACATTTGTCATAATACTGAATTACTTATCTGAGGATAATTCACTAACACTCTGAATCCCAGTTTCCTTCCTGAAGAAAGAAGATAATCCCTGCCTAGCCAATATAACAGAATTGTTGAAAGTTAACATATGAGGGCTTAAAATGATTAACAGTAAAGCCTCCAGGTTGTTCTGCCCATGGGGGTGTTTGAAAATGTTGTATGCTAGTGATAGGCAATCTGTTTTCAGCTCAATTTCAGAGAGGAACTAACTCTTCCCTGCCAAAGAAATTTAGACCCATCCGGTTGACAGGGTGTAAAGAGAATGCTGAACACACAGGGAGAACACATAGTGAGAACAGACAGAGTTGTTGTATTAAAGAGAAAGAGACCAAGAGCTGCCACATGGCATAGTCACTCACTTTAACTAGTAACATAGGCACATAGCACTTGACAGAGGAAAACAAAAGCTGCAGGAGAAAGCAACCTAAAGACTGCTGTGTGCACAAATGAAGAACTTTTGGGGAATAATTATAAGAGAATTGAAGCAAGGAGAGGAAGGAAGAAGGGAGGAGAGAGGGAGGTGTGAGGGGTAAGATCATGAGACACACAGGAGAAGATCAGAATCTAGACTAGTCAAGAGGGGCAGACTGCTCCCTGGGGCACGCTAGTTAATGGTTATCACTGGGTTCCAAACTAGGAGGAACCAGAGATTAATAATAACTGTGTGACTTTAGGCAAGTTGCTGATCTTAGTATTCTTATTTGAAAAAGTAACACTAAAAATTCCTATCTTATAGGGCTGATGTAAATAATAAATGAGATATTGCATATAAACACACAAAGTGTCCAGCATATAGCAAGTACATAGTTGCTAGCTCTCATTATTTCAGTATTCTTTGGGAAACTATATAGTCTGTCATTCTCAACTAATCCTTTTTAATCTTCATGAATTCTCCAGTTGAAGAACTCTCCAGTAAGAGTCCTTAACTGTATGTGCTTGACCTATTACCAACAAAATCAGTAAGCCGAATGCCTTAAAACAGCAGTGCCCAACAGACATTTCTATGATGATGGAAATATTCCTTATCTGCACTGCCCAATATGCTAGCCATTAGCCACTGAGGCTATCTCAGAAGTGCTGCTTAGGGAATGAATTTTTTATTTACTTAGTTTTAATTAATTTAAATTTAAATAGACACATATCTATTGGACCAGGCAGCCTTAGAGCACATTACCCCAAACACACCAGTAGACACGGTGCAGGAGCCACTGCAGCCTAGTGGGACTCTGGATCAGACAACCTGACTCTACCTCTTAGAAGCTGAACTACCTTAGGCAAATTACTTAACTTCTAGCCTCTTTTATCAACTTCCTGAGATCACTGGGCATGTCTCTCAATCATTATGGGCCGATTTGGGGCTTGATGAGCCCTCGGTCACCTTCAAAGAATAACAACAGCAGGAGGTTCACAAGCCCAACCTCACAGGGCTTTACCCCTTGGAGGTTTCACAAGTCATCTAGTTTTTCTCCTCAGAGATTCTTTCCAGGGTACCTTTAGTTCTTTGGACAAAAAGTATTGCAAGGGGGTAAAAAAAAACAAACCACGCAGGTAGACAGACAGACAGACAATTAATTTGAAAGATCCATCTTTAATTTTGTCATTTTCCAGTATTCATAATAGGGTTCCTTTGAAAGGAAAAAAAGAGCCTTAGAAGAAATATGCCCAAACAGGCTCTAAGACTATTGACACCCCATTCCAAGAAAAGATCCAAAAAAGGGTCTTGTAATTTGGATTCTGGGATGCAGTGTTTTGTGCATTTCTATCTGTTCTGATACAAGGACCACTCTACTTCCTTCTCTTAAGAAACATGAGTAAAAATTCTTTGCCCAACATACTAGTCTCTTATGTATAAATGGCGATCATGGTACTCACTGGCAAAAAACTTATAAGCAATCTCTGTTACAAAATCAATCTTGCTAACAGGTCCTGGTGTGGTAAGTCAGGATCACTATTTCCATTTTCTGATGTGGGAATGGAAGTGCAGAGAGGCTAGGTTTTAGAATGACTTGTTAGTACTTAGACTGAGGTAGAGGTGAGTTGAGAAGCTTCCACTCATCGGAAAAATCTGATTTGTCAGGCCTCCCTACTATTGTAGTCTGACAGAATACACTTCGAAGAGTCTCCGCAATAAGCATAGGAGACAAAACTCGGGACCTGCTTTGGGGATTTTGAGGAGCAAATGTGACCACGGTTGGCTGAACCCAAATTTAAAGCAGGCAGCTATTAGTTGAGCTGCTGATATAAACAATATCAGTAGTTCAGGTCTTATATTTCCAGTACCCACCTTCAAAATAAGAATGTTTGGAGTCTCAAACATGCTGCCTCTCAGGGTTTTGTGATGATGTACTCTTAGGAATAAGGAGTAAAGGTTTTAACCTTAGATTTGCTTCTTACTTACTGAGTGCTATTGTGCAAGTTAATTGTCCTCTCCGAGCCTCACTTTCCTTAGGCGTAAAAAGGCACTTCCAGTCCTATATCTTTCACAGGGGGTTGGTGAGATTAAACTGAGAGACAAATGCAAGGAAATACTTATTAAGAACATAATCCAAGGACCTGGGCTTTCGTACAATAAATAATGCAGCCTTCTCAGAAGATTATATCATGTATCTCTGAATTAAAAAAAATACTTGCTGTAACTATATAGTCTCTTGGGAAACAAGCAGCTTAAATACATTAAGGCAAACACCATCTCAGCGACAAATGAACTATAATAATCAACTTATTTTTATGAGATCTGAACACAAACTGGTCCCAATGGCATCCCAAGGATAAGTCTAGGACCTCTACATATTACTTTTAAAAAGAGTTGGGATAGATAAAGTGAGCACCTCCAGAGAGCAACATAAATGATAGTCCCATTTGCCAAATTGCTGCTCACCTCAATCACACTTGTATGGATAAATTCGGGCCAAGGAGTGTGCCTCAAATAATGGAGGGTTCAGATAGCTATGCCCTCTTTGTTTCTTTTTGGTCACAGCATTTTCTCGATAGGATTTATAACATTGCTCTGTTTGAAGGATACAAAGCATTATGCATCAAATGAAGCCAATAATTAGATATACCAAATTAAATGACCCCAAACTATAAATTTTTGTGTGTGAGGCAAGCTGCCTTTATTGGAGTGCACAGACCACGAGATATAAAAGCCTTTTTGTGATTAGTTGAAACTTTCCTATAGAAAGCCCACCAATTTCTTCACCTCCTGGCACACAGGATACGCTAATTCTTTGGCTTTGGCTGACCCAACTTGTAAAACCTTCTCTAAGTGGTCCTTGTCCATCTTCAGTTTTTCAATTTCACTCTTAATTGGAGCAAATTTCTCAATCACAGCATCTGCCACCAACAGCTTGTAGCGAGCGGTGTCGATGCCAGCACTGCAGCGGACCACTTCCTCCACAGGGAGTCCTGTCACTGCGGCGTGAATGGCCACCATGTTGGAGACACCCCCTCGGCTGGCTGGGTCGTAGGTCACCTCCGAGGTGAAGTCCGTCACAGCCTTGCGGAATTTCTGCACTATCTCCTCCGGGCTGTCGGTTATTCTGACGGTGGCCAGCTTATCAGGGTCTGATTTTGACATTTTGGCAGAAGGATCACGGAGGGATTTTACTTTCTTCATCGATGCTAGGTGAAAACACCAACACACACATACCAAAAACAAAAACAAAACAAAACAAAAATAACAAAATGAAAAACAAGACCAGGCATGTCAGTGTCTAGATCTTAAAAAAATGCCAGAATACCAAGTGACTTTATTATTTTTATCTGATGAGATATCAAATACTCAAAAATTCAAGCAATGTACATAAGCATGAAAGTAAAGATCATCTGAAATATTAATAATACTGTTATTTTGTTGGTCATATTTTTATGTATCTTTTAATGCATATATACACATAAAAATGTATAATCTCACACAAATGAAATGGTATCAATCCTATTGTTTTTCCTGTGTACACCTTTTAAAAAAAGTATGGTCTATTTCTTTCCTCTAGCTCTCCTTCCTCTCTGCTCTTCCCTACAACCACTGCCTTTCCTGCCACAAAAACAATTTTAACAATCTGTGGCAATCCTTCCATTTCTTTACCTATGATTATATAAATATATTCCAACACACACACGGGAGAAGTGACTTGTTTATTGGTCTGACAGACTCAAGATGTTAAGCTGTGCTTCATAAACCAGTGTTATTAATAATTGCCTATTTTATGGCTATTACAGAAGCATATAAAGTTGAAATAGGTAAGATAATAATAGGCCAAAATATTAAAATATTACTTATTGCTAAAAGAAGGTTGATTTCGATGCACAGGGTGCCCTAAATTTATTTATGTGAACAGTTGGAATAACTTAGAAATGTACACCCACCTTATGTTTCTAAATTGATGCTAGGCACATATTATACTCCTTTAAAATGTTGTCAGCTTAATAAAGATGGAAAGAGCTGAGGTTCGGTGATTTCTGCTTCTGCCACAAGTTTACATTGTGACCAAAAAGCTGATAGAGATTTACAGCGTCTTTCCTCAAGCAGATTCCAGACCAGCACAGCCTTACCAGCTGCAGTTGAGGTTTCAGTTTCAGTCGGTAGACTGTACATTCCATCTCAGTTGTGCATTTAAGAAGGCAGAGTGTGAGAATGATCAATTCCGTCTTGTTTTACCTGGATTATGATTCAGCAGTTCTCACTCCTATAACTTGTTTTTTCGTGAATAGGGAAGGCAAGCTGAACTGGCTCTGGAATCAGAAGAGCTCATACACTGAGCTTTGCCACTAACTAGATATGTGACTTGGACACAAAGTTAGCCTTGCCAAGCTTCGTTTCCTCATCCACAAAATGGGGAAAGATACCTGTTCTACCAAATGGTAGATTGCATAATACTTTATAAATGAAAATTATTTTCAGTTTTTAGTCTCTCTCATACTTTTCAAACTTTTTTGGTTATTTTATTCAATAATCCGACGAGGTCTACTAGTCCTACATTACAGAAAAAGATGGGGATTCTAGTTACAAATCCTGAAGCCTGTCCACAAGAAAGCCAAGTTTGGTCCCAAGAAAGTTCCAAGCCTCTGTCCATTATCCAATCCTCTCTTCAAAACACACCCTGATTTAACAATCACATTTGTTACTTACTTAGAATGGACTTGGGCACCGGGAAGAACTCCCCATACTTCTTGTTAAACCCTTGTGCTAGATCCTGAACCAACTCCATGTGCTGGACTTGATCCTCCCCGACGGGAACGTGTGTGGACCTTTAATAAAAGACAGACAGAAACTCAGCGAGGCTCCTGCTTGTCCCGAAATGATATTGCAAGCAGCTGCATTTCCTGTGCCTTTTCCACTGTTGGTGTTCAACAAACGTTCACCAACTACAGAGGGAATGCTGAGACCCAAGTCTTTATCTGTGTCTCAGGCAAATGCCAAAGAGACATTTGTCTACTTTAGTTCTGTTTCTTCCATAGCAGAAGAACACAGCCATCAACACCAGCCTGACAGGATCTTGCTGGGAGGGAGGGATGGTATCTTAGATAGCATATGCGCCAAGCATAATTGTATTTTAAAACCACTCCTCCTTCCCTCACCCAGTCAGCACATATTATCCTAGCCTTGACCAGATGCTTTTTACTTCAGAGCTGTGCTCTCACTTGAAAGACACTCCACCCCACTCTTCAAATCAAAGAGGGCAGAAAGCTCTTTGGGCAAGAGTTCTCCCTTCCCGTCACACAGGGAGTAACTCAAGATCTTTCTGGAATACACTCCTTCATTTTCAAATAAATTGCAATCACAGGACAATTAATATGCTGCAGGGAACTTAAAATAAATGAAAAAAATCTATTAGTACAATGTAGACAGATCTCAGAAACACAATGTTGAATGAAAAAAGCAAGTTGCAAAAGATACGTAGAGTACACTGACATCTGTGAAAATCTTAAAGTACATATGAAAATACTATATATATTGTTTACAGATGTATAAGTAGAAAAACATACTGGAAGCTCCTCCACAAATCCATGATTTTAGCTGCCTCCAGAGAAGGAGGGAAGAGAATGGGCCTGGGGAAAGGAACAAAGGAGACCTGAATTTTATCTGTAATATTTTATTTTATTAAAAAATGAAAATGTGAAACAAACATTACCAGAATATAGGGACTTTCTTTATAATTATTTTAATCCCACATATGAAATTTGCAGTGTTGAATCATGAGGAGGCATGTCAAACAAGGGAGGAATTAACCATTAGAGAGAGTTCTTGATTGGGAAAACTTTATACTGAATTATTACTGGGGAAGAAGACAGGTGATTTTTAGTCTTTAATGCTTGGCTGGGGGTTAGTACATGATAACAGAGTTAATAAAGTGCTGTAGTTTCTTGATCAAAGAAGTTTAACATTCCCCCTGGGAAAGCAGCATCCTTAAAGTGAGTTTGAATATTGAAATGATAATTGTACATTTTGAGTGGAAAAACAACAGCTTTTCAAAACAGCCACAGAAAAGGAAAACTGCTAGAACACTACACTACTTTGTTATAGAGAGAAGGACCTCCTAGCCCCGTGGTTAATTAGTGGTTTTTGAAAAATGGGCAGTGATCGTATTATTTTCCTTGTGAATTACCGCCTACAGGCTACTGGTCCATTTAACATAACTGTGTAGAGCATGAGGAAGTGAAGGTAGTTTTGACTAGCATAAAGACTAGCTACATTAATACAGTAAAATACTCAAGAAAATTTTGAAAAATCCCTCATGATTTTGCAATCATTTTTATTTTTGCAAATTACTTTCCAGTCTTTCTTCCTGTCTATATGGATGCACATTTTTATATAACTGCAGTTATATATGCACACCATCTTTTATGTTAACATAATTGACATTTCCCATGTTTCTATGTGGTCTTCATTAATAAAATTTTAATAGATGCGTAAGTGTTCCTGTACTATAGTTACAGAACCATAAGGAACTTATTTTATGGCAGATTCTTTTGAATATTCATATGGGGGAAATTTTCATTTGAATGAAAAAAAATTATCTTTTACAATAATCCAAAAGTCCTGTGGAGACAAATCTGGTGAATGAATGTTTAATACTTTCTGGTCAAAATCAAGGTATGATTGTCAGTTAATGAATCTAATATTTGTTTGAATCATAAAATAATTTTGAATATATTTCCAAAAAAAATGCTGATAAATGTTTTGAATATTAGACAAACAATAGGTTTCAAACCAACTCTTTGATACATCTTTTGCATGGAAGTAACACATTTTATTTGTTAAAAATTCCCTGAACATTAGTTGTGTTTTCATACAGCCCCTCAAATACTCATGCAATTGCTTTGTGTGTGTGTGTGTGTGTGTGTGTGTGTGTGTGTGTATAAAATGCAGTAAAACACTCGATTAAGAACACAGGCCAGCTTCAAATCCTGACTACCACTCTCATTTTGTGTGACTTTGGGTAAATCACAGAATTTCTATCATAGGCAACTTTCTTACTGCAAAATAAGAGTGATAATATTTACTCCATACTATTGTTGTGGAGATTAAATGAGACAATGCATGTAAATTTCTTAGCACAGTGCCTGAAATTTGGTAAGCCTTCAAATAATGGTAGCTGTGTAGGGAATAGATTTCTAAAATGGTATATTGTATTCAGAAAGCTGCTCAAGACACACTCCCTATACAGCTAGAGGTTCACTCATTAACTGAGTCTGATTCCAAGGTCTCTCTAGCTTGGTCAGAAATAGGGACAGTTTATGAGGAGAAAAAAAGCCCAGGGTCATCATGCATATTCAGCAAAGTGGATAATCAAGACCTGATGAATATTTATTTACTTTTATGTAAATTTTCTCAGGAGAGTAAAAAGAAAATAGAATCAACAGAGAGCAATGTATTGGCTTATTTTTCCCCTTTTGTCCCCTAAATGTTGACATTTCTAAAAACACAGTCTTGGCTCTCTCGTTCTTTCCCATCATTGGAGAGCTTATCAACTTTCACACGAGGATCCACATATCCCTTCTCTTCCAGTGATTTCTAGGGCTCTGTCTCAAGAGCCACCAGCTCTCTGAGGGGTCAGGACTGTACCTCTGCCTTCCTACTAGATATTGGCACTAAATACCCACATTTACTCCCAAACTCAACATTGGTGAATCAACGTTCCAGGTTTGAAATGATGTCAGCATTGTAGTCCTATCTCAATTTCTTACTAAAATACCCAGGAAGACAAAGAAAATATAAATAACTGAAAACTAGCATCAAGAGTTAAAACTACAGGGGCCGCCCCGTGGCGCAGCAGTTTAGTCCGCGCTTGGCAGCCCGGGGTTTGTGGGTTCGGATCCCGGGCGCCCGCCGACACACTGCTTGTCAGCCATGCCGTGGCAGCGTCCCATATAAAGTGGAGGAAGATGGGCATGGATGTTAGCCCAGGGCCAGTCTTCCTCAGGAAAAAAGAGGAGGATTGGCGACGGATGTTAGCTCAGGGCTGGTCTTCCTCACAAAAAAAAGAGTTAAAACTACAGACAGACTTTGAGAAGACTTTCATTAACTGTGAAGACCAACAGAACTGGACTGAAAAGAGCAATTGGTTGACCTTCTTGTGGTACAGAGTCAGAGCAAACGCTCCCAGAAACCTATCCTAATTGGAGATGAGGGCAGACACCCCTCTACTGCAGCTAGAGGGATACTGACCCTTTTCTCCTCATCAGCCTGATTCTTTCTTTCTATATTCATTCCTGACAACAACTCCAGAAATAACTGTACAAGCAGGGGGGGTGGCAGGAATTGGTCATAGGGCATTGCATCCTCACAAGAATGAGAACGTGAACTCCATGAGAGCACAGACTTGTTTGTCTTTTCCACTACTGTGCCCGAGGACAGAAAACGTTTTCTTGCTAGGGATGGGCAGCACTAAAGGAACATTTGTTGAATGAATGAAATAAGAAGTGAAGTGTTGAAGGTAAGAGTCTGAAGCAGGATGAGACCTGGTAGCAGTGTATCCTGGTGATGGTTCTTTTTCACGTAATGTATCTGTCTAGAGAGTGAAAGAGCCAGGCAGGCAGTAGAAGAAAATCTATCTCGGGTCAGCAGTACTCACCTAGTTGAGTGACATAGCAATTGGACTAGGAGCGCAGCACGCTGTTCTGCTCTCCTCTTGAATGCTGAGCAGGGAATTCAACTACTGTCCAAGTAGACAGACGGTGGACACAAAATCGTAGATTTTGTCTATTGGAAGACACTATTTGAATATAGTTGTCTTGTTCCAATGTGGACTTAAAAAGCCCAACACATAAAAATCAATCAAGCAAATGAAAAAGGATAAGACCCCAATATGGGGCCTATGAAAAATGTTGTGGAACAAGAGAAAGGGAAGGTTACCCTTGAGACCCTGAGGAAGATTAGACATTTGAAAATGAACTTTTACAAGAAACAGTTTTGTTTTTTAAAGAAAACTGCCTGGTAACCTCAATAGGATTCAAAATGACATGGCTGTTATAAGACATGAGCAAGAAACCACAACAGGAGAAAAACACAGGTGGTGACAGAAAAGGAAGAGAAAGTGAAACGATGACACAAAGAAAATCAAACACATAGCAGAAGTATCAGGAGCAGTAAGGAGCAGAATCCTGAGGACAGGACATAGCAGTGACCTGGATGAGAACTTGGAGCTCTTCAAGAACTCAGAGCAAGAGGAAGAAGAGAGAAATGCAATAAGCAAGTGGCAGGCTGGGGGACTGTCCTCTGATCTAAGACTATGATCCTCCTAACGAAGATGTCAGAACCATCTGAACGAGCAATAACTGAAAACTGAAGGAAACTTTACTGAATTAAAAACAAACAAGTAAGCAAACAAAACTGAGTATGCATATAGAAGGGGCTCAACAAGTTTCACGAGAAACTTACACTGAAACAACCCAGAAAAAAAATGCTGAATTACAAAGTTAAAGAAAAAGTCCTATCAGTCAGAAAATAAAAACAAAAATAAGAAAAATCAGGTTGATAATACAACAAGGGAACAATGTTTATAGGGTTGAGAGAAAAAGATATCAAAAATGTAGCCCAGCTGTCTTTCACGTGTGAACTATAATAATAATTAGTATGATGATAATAAAGTAGCTAATAGCTATTGAACACTTCCTATGTGCCGTACACTTTGCTAAGCACTTTTAATGTCTTGTTATTGTACTTAGTCCCATCGTACAGACGAGGCAAGTTGAACAGAAAGAAATTCTCAAGCATGTAAAGGACTGGGAAAAATTTTGAATCAAACCCAGGGACTTAAGAACTCAGAAGCAGAGATGCTGAGGCATAAAGACTGACTGTAAACACTAAAAACATAAAGTGTAAATTTTGGTTACAATTTGAAATAGAAAATAATGTAAACTAAAATCAATCCATTCATAACAACAACCTTTGTTGAAAATCCCAGGTTAGTTTACAAAATCAAATGGAAGTGTGAGTATAGACTGAGGATCTAAAAGTGTGACTAATAACCCATCTTACCACACGATATCATTTTTCACTTGGAATGATTAACAAAAGATTCAAAAAATATTTTTCAAAAGTGAGAAACTGATACACAAATGGACACTGGCCAAACAATATATGATAAGAAACTCTTGACCCCAAACCTCGGGAAAAACCAGCCCGGGAAGCCTAACCACAACCTTTGTAGCAAGTGGCTCGGAATGGTCAAGACTCGGTCAATGACTGCCACTGTTCCCCAATTCTTTGTCCTCACTTTGTGCAACTCAGGACCAACCAGAGAAAGTCAAATATGCTTCCCAAACCAATCACATAAGATGCCCCGCTTCTAGTTAGTCAGCCCCCAGCTTCCCCATGGCAGCAACCTCAAAACAGGGCATACCCAAAACCTTCCTTTCCTGCAAAGCTTCCCCATTCCCCTGCCTGCCTTCGGGTCTGCGGAACACAGCTGACAGTGGCTGTGGCAAGCTCTGAATAAACAGCCTCTGTCTGTTCTCATTTGGGTGGTCTTTGTTTAATTTAAAGAAGATTACTTCTAGAATTAAAAACAGAAAGCACACCTTCTGAATCGTTGGAATAGATAAAAGCAAAGAAAACATAACCTACACAGCAAAAGACAGAAAACAAAGAATCATAAAAAACAGAAAATATTCAATAATGTGGAGAAATAGAAGATGAAAAGACCAGGATGCAAATTTTTTGGAAAATACATACAATATGTATTTACATAAAGAAAGGCCACAGTGGTTAGAGTGGGGACTCTGGCATCAGGCAGTTCTGGGGTCAGATTCTTGCTCTGCCACTTATCAGTTGGGTGTTACTGGGCAAGATATTTAACCTCCTTAAGTCTGTTTTCTCATTTTTAAAACTGACTAATAATAGTTCCTACTCATGAGGTTGTTTGAGGAGTAAAATAATGCATGCAAAGTTCACAGTCTAGTGCCTGGCACATAGTATGCAAACAAGAAATGTTAGCTTAAAAAACTGGTTTGAAGGAAATGCACCAATATGTTAACAAGAATAGAAATAGTAGCAGTGATTTAAAATTTTTTTTCATGTTGAATATAGAAAGAAAGTTTAAACTATATTAGAACATATAGTTCTAATATGGATAGTTTACAATTCAAATGTTTAAGGCAGGGAGCTGGATCTGTTGAACATATTGCTCCTCTAACCTATTAGAATGTTCCTCCCTGAATTCCTGCATGTTAGCTCCTTTATTTCAGGTCTTAGCTTAAATATCACCTCTTCAGAGAAGCCTTCCCTAACCAGGTTCTCCAAAGTTGGTTTCCAACTCTTATTCTTTTTCACAGTATCCTATTTATTTTCTTTATAGTATTAATCCCAACCTAATCACTTTATTTCATTTGTTTATTTAATTGTATAGTGTTTTCTCTTTTGCTCGAAAGTAAGCTTTTTGAGACCTTGGCTGTCTTGCTTTTCAATAACTCTCCAATATTTATTAGAGTTGCCTGGTATGCATGAGGGGCTCAATAAATATTTATTCAATAAATGAATGCTCTTAAGAGGAAGTCACTATAACCTATATAGTTTTATAGCAAGAGAAAAATTATAATACAATCAGTTCGTGATCAGTATAGAGGATAAGAGCATGGACTCAGAAGTCATTCTATCTGAGTTTAAATCACAGCTCCACCAGCTACCCGGCGAGTTACCACAGCCAAGTGTCTGACTTTCTCCAAGCCTGTTTCCTCTGTAAAATGGAAATCACGGTGGTGCCTCCCTCATACAGTTGTTTCAAGAATTAAATGAGATAACCAAGCATAGTCTTTGATAGTAAGAGCTCAATAAACACTAGCTATTGATATAACATATATTCATTAATATCTGACATGATGAAGGACAAAATGGTAAAAGAAAGATACTATTGGGATCTTGCTGTGAGATACATTGTGACTTTTTTCAAACCAGGATCATTTTCTGTTTTGATAGCTGACTCACACCACAAAAATAAATATCAACATATAATCCCAGAGACAGTCACCGACTTAGGCAGCAGTACTGATATGCGTAGAAGACATACTTGAAACTGACACTTCACATTCTGATTAGGTAATCCCAAAATATAAATTTTATATTTATATAAATATAAATATATTTATATTATAATATAAATATATTATATTATAGGAATTCTGAGAACTCTTAATTTAAGGGAAACAGGGACAGAACAATGAATGGAAAGACGAAATGCAGGAATCATGACAATGGATCAGGAAGTGGTTTCTCTTCTCCTAAAGTCAGTCAATGAATTTAGGAAATTCTAAATGATTGTTAGGGCTGTGTCCACTGCTCTCTTCCACATGGCCTGGCGTAGAAAGTCACTGGCTCAATGAGTGGTAAAAACAAAAATGTTCCTTCTTATGTTTCCCTTGGTGCCTATAATCCCACATGTGCTCCTCTATGAGGTGTACATGCACATGCCCCACCTTAGCAAATTTCTCTTCTTTGACGGACTTTGGTATTCCCGTCTTGTAATTACCTATAGTGAGGTTGACATGCAGAGGTCACCTTGACTCTCCCAAACCAAATTAGCCAACAGGGCGGGTTAAAAAGCAATTACAGTAGCCCATAGGAAATCACAATGGACTGCAACTAACATAGAAAAAACAATTACCATAATCAATACACTAAGCACATCAAAATGAATATTTCCACATGTCAAAATGGTTCCAGATTCACAAAGCAACCAAACTAAACAGAAAACACATTTAGTTTTCATAATGACTCTGCATGCGTCTTTGCCTTATGTTGGATCCTTGCCTCTTTTCTTAGAATTCTGTGAGGTTTTTGCTTTTTTAAAAAAAGGATTAAAAATTTTTAATTTTTTTCAACTGGTCCTATTGTTCCACTTGGCTTTTTCATCTGATTTTAGTTTGTTTGTTTCTAGTCTTTCCTCCCTCTGCTCCTGCTGCTCCTTTCACCTCCTATAATTCATCTTGGCCCTGACTTATCCACTGAGTTTATACTTTACATTAATTCAGCCTGTCTTTGATTCTGCTCACTTATGGGGCTTATTCTCTTCACATTTTCAACCTCTCTCCTCATAGTCTTCATTTCACTTCAAATAATTTAGTGCTGTTCCTTTAAAATTTATACCTACATAATGATATCCATATTAATGTCTTCTCTTTTTCCCTATTTTCTTTTTTTTCATTTACCCTCACTGTGCTTTCTTAGACACAACATAAAACAAAAGCCTTTCATAATTTTGATTGTTATAACTTCTGTCACATAATAATGCGTCTGATCTTCTTCTTTGGTGACTAAACCATTTTTCTTTTGTTTAGTTCCTTGTTGCATATACATTTACTTGGGATCCACCCCACCCCTCTGGCAGAATTAGTGTCCAGATGAATAATCTTTGCCTACATATATCTGCTCACAGAGATTTGTTCTCTTATTTTTTTTTTTTCCTACTTCTTTGGCTGTGTTTGCAAGTTTTCCACAGCCGGGCTGGGACAGGAGTTTGCTGCTGTTTTTCCCTTTGTGAAGGATTAATTCACTATCACTGGCTGCTTGTTGGGTAGGCTGTAATGACTCCCTAATTTAGCAATTACTTATTGAAGAGCTATAATGTGCAAGGCCTGATGCTGGGTACTGTGAGAGATATAATGAAGGTTTTACCTTCTAGGGAGGTAAGGCCTCCAGTAGGAGAGAGAATACCAAATGAAGCTATAAATTCTTCTGGCTAATCCTTTATCAGTATTCCCTATCTCAGTGAAGGCAACACCATCAATCCAGTTGCATAAGTCAGAAACCTAGGGTCATCCCTGATACCTCCTTCCCATATACATCAAGCCATTATGAAGTCCTATCCTTTTCATCCCCAAAATCTCTTACATTTGTCTACTGTCTTCATCTTTACCGTCACCATCATGGGTCCAAACAGACTAGTGAAAGAGCCTTTTAGTAGACTGCCCCAGCTGCTCTTGTCCCCCTACAATTCAGTCTCTATATTTTAATCAGGTCTCTTTTAAAAGCATAAATCAGATTATTTCACTCTGTCCTTAAACTGCACAGATAGCTTCCCATTGCTTTTAGGAGAGTGCACTGGATGGTCTGTTGACATCTCAGCACCATGTTCTCCCTTCTATGCTATTTCTTGATTTCCAGGGGCTAGCAGCCTGGAAGCTACATTTCTCAGACAGCCTTCCAGTAAGGTTCTAGTTTAGTGTGGGCACTTGCCCGATAGCTGGAAAGTGAAAGAGAAAGAGAAGAAATTATTGCTTAGGCAGCCGTGGGAGAGTATGCGGACATCAGCAGACTGCTGGAACGAGGTTTGGCCAGCGGCTCTCAGGATCTCATAAAAACTCAGGACTGGCCTCACAGAGAAAGGATGTAATTCAAGAACTGGAAGTTTCCAAGGCAGTTTTAGGAACTGAATATCTCAGTGGTCCTCACGTCCCCCGGACATGGTGACTCAGCTCTTCTCTGGAATTACCAAGCCTGAAGTTTCCAGCCCATCATCTTAATCTCCCTACCCTTTGTTTTTGGTTCAGTTTTGGTTCTGCTTACTCACAGTTCCTTGAGGCCTCTGTTTCCCCATTTTTCTATGTCATTTCAGCTTTTGCTTTCACTGTTTTCTTATCTGCTTCCCATAGTTTTCTGTTCAAGTTCTTGAAGGAGAAACTGATTAGCCCAGGTAATCACTTCCACCTCTATTTGAGTAGATTTAGTGGTACTTCTCCACAACTTCATTTCTTTATCTGTAAAATGGGAATAACACCACCACCTATCTTACAGAGCTGTTGTGAGACTGAACAGATAATGTGTGTGTAGCAGCTTGTACGGCACCCGGTGAATAACGTTCAACACACGTAATTCCTTCCTTCCCTTTCCCTCAAGCCATGTGTAGTGCCTTTTCCCTGGGTCTGTGGCATTATAGGTACTTAACAAGTATTTGCTGTATATTAATAAAAACTATATGTGTGTGTATATATAGAGAGAGAAAGAAATATTTATTTAACATATAGCCAGCTTTTTGAAATTGGATATTCATAAAATAATAAAGATGTAAAAGAAAAATGATGAATACTTGCTATTTTTGAATATTTTGAATTCTTCAAATATCTACTATTTTATTATACTCTCAAGCTTAAGATGGTTTCAGCCCTCCATTCCTGTGTTCCTCACCAAGTTCTGCCAAAACATAAATCTTTCATACACTTATCTGGAAGGTTCCTCTTCTATTCCCTTCCCTTATATTTGTTCTCCAGCCCACCGTGTACCACTCATTCTAATGCTGATTTGACAAAAGCAAATACTAAATCTATACTTGACTTGCATCAACATTTTATGAAGATGCCACAAATAGATTTGATGGCGGGAGAAAATACACATGTTTTATCCATCTTTCGATCTATCTACCTACCTATCTATATTTATAATGTAAATATTCATAGATGTTCCAGCTATGATATTTTTCAAAATCCAGAAATATCTGAAATAAAACCAAACAAAAAATACCCCCAAGTGCTTGAGCTCTGTTATAGGGAAAACAATGGTACAAGCTAAAAATCAGACCTGGGTTTCAGTCTTGCTTCTGCTACTTATTATCAAGCAATTAGGAATTTCTAAACTTGGGAGGAAACATAATGAGACAGATGAGAAATGTATGTTAGCAGAATAAATGCTGCAGGAAACAAGAGCTGATTTTATTGTACTAGTCTGCATGCTTTGTAGTGGTCCAAATGACATCCACACCCAGGAAATGTGGGATATGTGTGGTATGGCAGCAGTGCCCATGCAAACCGTCTGAAGGAAGATAGCAGGAGAAAAGAGTCCAAAGAAACAGAGTCTATGAGCTGGAGCATATGCGGCCAGCAGCAGGAAGTCCAGCCTGAGACCAGACAGGAGGGAAATATAAGGCTACTTCTCTTAAGGAAAGGAGAAGGCAGGTGTCTGCTCCAGGTCTATGATCTAATTATGACATTGCAGGTAGAGAGTTTCTAGGCTGAGGTAGGAGACAGTCATCTAGAATATAGATAATTACCTAGTTTTATAGAAAAACACTTTTATCTGTTTTAATAAATTGTATGTAAGATATCAGAATCCTGATGGGGATAGATAAGAATCTGCTACCATTATCCTCCTGGGGGGGGGGGGAAAGAAAGGTATCTTATGCCAGTCTAGGTACATATTCAAGAAGGAATATTTACAGTGTGGGAATTTCTTTGTTAATAGGAGGGGGCGGGGCTGTAACTGAGGCTGAAAAAGAGCTACTTCTCCTTGGAAGCATTAACTAACTGTGAGAACCTGCTGGTCGGGCGGAGTGAGGCAGACAGGAAGCTATGGGAAAGGCCTTAGTGTTTACCTCCCACATCTGCAATGATTATTGTTTTGTGTAAGAAAAGAGGACATTCACAACCTCAGGCTTGGCTTGAAAAAAGGTAGAATATATGACAGATTTAGGGATCTTAAGGAGCTATTTTTGCCAATGTCTCCCTTTTCAAATGCTCTTGTACTTTCAATTGCTCTTGTACTCTTAAAAACGTTTGTAATGACTATATATTAGGTGATATCAATTCATACATAATTTGTTTAATAACCCCCTGAGCCATAGCTCATTAACCTACTTTATAGATGAAAGAAACTGTACAATTTTATCATTTTGCCAATTGTATTTTGGGCAACTGATAAAAATCAATTCATCAGCACTTTAGTATATCTGATCTTCTATTGTTCTGGTGGAGGCAATGCTCTTGCCTCCTAACATAACTCCTGGCTCCTTAGGAAGGTCAGCACTGGCCTGAGGAGACCATGATCACGCTCTGATGCTCCACTGTCCACTGACTGGCTGCATGGCTTTGGGCAAATTGCTTTACCTCACTGGGCTGCAGTTGTAAAGCAAGAAGATTGAAGAAGAAGCTCTTTAAAGTTCCTTCCCACTCTATGCTCCGTGGCAGCACAGAGAGGACAATCGTTCTTGTTCAAGTTTTCTCTTCTTCATAGCCCTAAGCTCAGAGGACTCTCCCATTATAGCTCTTGAATTGTTAAGGAAATCTACCTGGTTATGTGCTTACATAGCCTGAAAAATCTCAGCCTTTAATTCTTAAAAGAAGTAGGCCTTGAAAATGAAATTAGACATAAGATTGTAACTGTCAAAGACATAATGATCATCAATCATAACCAAGTGACAGCTCTTAGCATTGCCTGCTTCATATTTCATTTTAATTCTTTTTTTAATTGAGGTGTAGTTGACATACAGCATTATATTAGTTTCAGGTGTACAACATAAAGATTAATATTTGTATATATTGCAAAATTATCACCAAAATAAGTCTGGTCAACATCGGCCACCATACATAGTTACAGAATTTTTTTTCTTATGGTAAGAACTTTTAAGATCTACTTAACTTTCCAATATGCAATATGACATTATTAACTATAGTCACCATGCTGTACATTACATCCTCGCCCCCTTCACCCCACCTCTGGTAACTAACAATCTGTTCTCTGTATCTATGAGCTTGTTTTCTTGGGTTTTTTTAGATTCCATATAATTGAGATCATTTGGTATTTGTCTTTCTCTGGCTGACTTATTTCACTTAGCATGATGCCCTCAAGGTCCATCCATAATGTTGCAAATGACATTCTTTTAAATGGCTGAATAATATATACACCACATTTTCTGTATCTCTTCATCCGTTGATGGACACTTCATTTTAATCCTTTAATAATCCTGTGCAGGATAATTATTATTCCCATTTTACAGGTGAGAAAATCAAAGTACTTCACAGAACCCTTCTAAGTAAATATGCTACTTCACTAGGAAATACATTATTAGATCTTTATTAGACTTTCCTTTGCTATATCCTGGAGAAAGGTGTTCTAGACTTCCTAGGATAAGTCAAAAGTTACTTATTATAAATAATAAATGCTATCAGGAGTACCGCATTCAAGTTAATACAATGACCAAACACATAATCCTTATATATTAGTTTTAATCAGAAATAAAGATAGCCTGCATGTACTGATAGACATTCCTTATCTGTAAATCTAAGCAGCTACTCATCTGGCTGTTTCCATCATAATTGCACAAGGGCTCTGGGGTCATGTCACGAGGTACAAATACTGTCTTCTCCACGCTATCACATTTATATTCAAAGAATTCTAGTTCTAGGGAAGACTCATTTTTATGTTTTCAAGGCTTTAGGGGAAAGGGGTGAAAAGAGACTGACAGAGTTTCTCTTTTCCCTTGGAAGCTTTCACAGTAGCAAGGCTTGGCTATGAGTGCATGCTGATTGGGAGGCTTTATCTCTAGAAGGCCAAATGGAGGCCAAGAGAGGTAACGTGGGGATAGCAGGGAAGAATTGGGAGAGGGATGGGGGCAGAAGCCCTGGCCAGCAGTACAGAGAGTACAGCATTGGCATCCTCTGGTTGTGTAGTTTTGAGACCTGTAAGTGGCAGCCATATCTGACTAGATGGATTATAGGTCCAGGAGAAGTGAGGACACCCTATATCATGTTGAAAAACTTGCTCTCAACCTGCAGGTCCAACAGAGTAAACACTAGTCACAGGCAACTATTTAAATTTAAATTAAATAAAATTTAAAATTCCTCTGTCAACATTTCAGTTGTTCAATAGCCACATGTGGCTAGTGGCTACCATCTTGAAAAGCTCAGATACAGAACATTTCTACAATCGCAGCAAGTTCTATTGAACAGCATTGCTTTACAGTCTAGATTATATGAGAAATCAACATTTAATACTCTTAAAGTTAATGATTACTGGGGAAGTATATATTGCATAATGGTTAAGAGCATACACTCTGTACCCAAACCTCCTAGACTCAAATCTTGGGTCCACGCCTTGCCAGCCACGTGACCTCGGGCAAGTTACTAACTACTCTGTGCCTTAGTTTCTTCATCTGCAAAATGGGGATGACAATAGTGTAAATTTTATAAGCTTGTTGTGAGGATTAAATGGGTTAATATAGGTAAAGCACTCATAACTGTTTCCAACACATAGTAAGTGCCATTTAAGCGTTAGCTCTTTTTTTTTTTTTTTTTGGTGAGGAAGACCAGCCCTGAGCTAACATCCGTTGCTAATCCTCCTGTTTTTGCTGAGGAAGACCGGCCCTGGGCTAACATCCGTGCCCGTCCTCTACTTTATATGGGACGCCGCCACGGCATGGCTGACAGGCAGTGCGTCCGCGGGCTCCTGGGATCCGAACCGCGAACCCCAGGCTGCCAAGCGCGGACTAAACCGCTGCGCCACCGGGCCGGCCCCTAAGCGTTAGCTCTTAATATCAGTTTCACGTTGAAACATACTTCTATAATTTAGTACTATTACTGGAGAATAGATGCAGACTGATTCACAAGTCTGATTCTTTCTGTGCCCCCCTTCTCTGTGAACCACATCTTTTTAGGATAAGTTAAAACAGTCTCTTGTCAGCATGAGCATGCATAAGCCCAGGAATAAACTCTGCTCCTTACTTATACAACAGAATGTCAGCTGCCTGGAGCACTGGGTACGTGAGCAGGCCCATGGTTCCATCATGCTTCTGTTTGGTGGTCTTTGCCTGTGGGGGTGAAAAGAGAGGAGAGGAAGAAATCTGATGTGAACCTAATTATACTGCTAAATTAAGAAATCTTTAAAACCAGCAAAGGGTGATCTGAAGCCATCTGCAATAACATTACATCTCAGTTCCTTTTAGCAACTCTAGCCATCTTCTGGCTGGCTGTCTTCATGCTCCAGACTTGGGTAGGAATAAGGTGAATCCATTTCACCACTGTCCCTTTAAAGGATCCTGCACTGCCACTATTTCTTATTCATTTAATTAAAATAAGGGCATAAGAGTTTTCCAGATTCCAAATCAGATAAATTCCAGATTTCACAGGTAAGGTTAGAAAATATCATGAAATTAAATTTCTATAAATTAGGATGAGTTAACATCAAACACCCTATTGTTTACCTTTGGAAACTTCCCAGAAAGTCTCATACTGTGCTATTGACAAAACTGGAATGTTCCCCTAAAATCACATTTAAAAAACCAAAAAACAGGAAACACGGCATTTAAAAAAGGAAACCAAGAGTAACTGTAATCTAACCAATCCTAATTATCCACCTTGATCTGTAGTTACTGAAGCAATGAAGGTAAAGTGGTTCCAATGAACAGTACAGGTTGTATAGACCAAAATATTTTCCTAATGGAGAAGCTGAGGCTGGGTCTGAAAAGCAACAGCTTCTCTCTTTAACCACTTTAATATCAATGTTCCATAATTTAGTTAAAACTTAACTTTTCTGGTTACTTGAAGTAGTTTCTGGCTCACGGCAACTAATGCTATAGGCCGTTCAAAGGAAATTCGAAAGTCTGAACATACAATTCCGTCAGCACGTCTCCTATTACAATGTCCATGATAGAGGCCAGTTTGCAATGATCACTGGGTAAAGATGATGAAAGTTTAATTTGGAAGTGAGCAAAAAGGAAAAGAACTCAATTTTTAAAAATTGCTACCAGATTAGATTTATAGTCTTTTTATATTAGAATACTGGATCTTGAAATTATAAAGGAAGGGGGGAGATGTGGAGAGCACTAATATTTACTGAATGCCTGTCATGTGCCCCAGATGCCTTATATCTGTGTTATGTCATTAATCCTCCAAATAACCCTGACCTCAGCGGCCCTGACCCCACCCTTCTACTCCACTGTTCTTCCCTTCACTGCCCCAGTCAAAACCAAGCTGGTGCTCTCAGATGCTCCTATAGCACTGGACCTCTTCCCTCTAAGCACTTTTCATACTTCCTGTTTGCTTGTTTAATTGTCTTTTCCCAAACAGACTACAAGTGGCTATGTCCATCCATCCATCCGTCTGTTTTGCTGACTGCTGTACCTCTAGCAGCTAGCATGATATGAGACTGCAGAAGCCATCACCTGTATTTGTTAATGAAGAAATGATCATAGAAGGCAGTAACATGCTCTAGGACAAGGCTGGCATTTGAAATTCATGTTTTTCCCACAAATAAGATATCACGGACTATCAGGAAGGCTTCTCCAGAATATCAGTGCATTCACTAGTAATGTGTTATCAGTAGGTCCTTAGACACTATTTTAGAGTGGGAACATTTTCCATTAAATTAGTATTCAGTTCTTATAAAAAGGATTTCAGCACTCAATTTAGTGTTAGAGTATTACAATAAAATGGGAAAGTCTTGCCTAAAACCAAAATGTGGTCAAAAACATTACAAAATTTTGTTCCTAATTCCTGGCAGGTAGTGATTCTGCAGCATTATCAACACCTCTTATTTAGGCACTGTCACTTTAAAGCTCCATCTGTTTCTCTCTGTAGCACATGCAAAGGCTTCTGACCAGCTTTTGAGGAAACCGATGGCCCTGAGAATATGCCGGAAAGAGGCTTGCAACTGAAATCAGTGTTGACGTGGTTGGGGGCTACCTACCCTCGGGTTATCCAATTGCAAAAATAAATGGAAGTGAAGTACTACGAGTTATCCAATTTATCTTTCTCAGTTGAACTTCTTAGAAAAAGTACAGCATTAATTTTTCTGTGGGTTTGAACTGTTGCCTGGACTCAACTTGTTTAAATGTTAAATAAAATATGTTGTCTCTTCTCCCCACAATGAAAACATTCTTGCCTTACTGCCAGTTAATTCCTGTGGAGATGGGAGGCACCTTCCGAGTCCAGTAATCCAGAAATTTTGATTGTTTGTTAATTATAGTGTGGTAGGTTCAGTCACTACCAAGTCTATCCAAAGGTCATTCTGATTCAACCATTCACAGAGAAAATCAAATAATTAATAAATTGGATATTTTTATCCAGTTTTTAAGTTGGAAGGAATCTTGGAGAACCCTTTTACTTTCTGTTTAATACCCTGATGCAGAGAGGGTACAGATGCTGTTCCAGCCACTTGTGAGTAGGAGACCAGGGAGGCCAGTAAACTCAGGACTCCCAGAGCGTAACACAAAAACAGAGGGGAAAACATTAGCTGTAATGTGGACTTTGAATTCCTTTCTGTTTATTATTCAAATCGCTGGCATTTACCTTCCACTGGTGTAAATGTTGTAATCGGGGTAGTCTGACCATGCAGGCAAGGATCCAACTTAATTGTGTGTGTTCAGGCACCTAAAGAAATAAAATAGAACATTAACAAAGGTGGTCAATGTTTTCTTGCATACAAGGCAAAACTAAATAAACAACAGGTATTACTTTAAATGGCTGAAAAGACTCCAAATCAAGGTAATTTAAAAAAATGACAGGTGAAGGGGGCTGATCCATAATGCATAGAATTTTTAGACGAATAAGAAATCTTCAAAACTAACCAACACAATTACTAGTCTAGTGTTTGAAACCTCTTCACAACATCCCTAGCAAATGTCTGACCAGCCTCTGCTTCAACATCTTCAGTGAGAGGGTTTCGTTATGTCCTAAGGCATCTATTCCATCTTTTAAAAGCCCTGGTAATTAAGACACACACACACACACACACACACACACACGTTCAAATCCTTTGTAAATACATGAAAGCAGCTATACTACCTTAAACGTAAATGGTAGAGAAAGGTACCGGACTTAAAATTAAAGATTGAATCCTTTAGACCTAGAGTAATTTAAATTTAGGAATCACTTTATCATCCCAAAGGGTAGTCTTATAGTTCTATTTCTTCCTCCTCCTCCTTCCCTTTTTTTTAAAGAAGAGGTCTAGTCAACATGAAAATATAACCTTTTCCCAATTTGTTTTTGTTTTAGCCAAATTTAATCAAGTAACCAAACCCGACAACAAATGGGATGATTCTTGGGTCCAGGCCAGGTTCTAAATGATGATCTAGAATTTAAGGCCTATGTATGCCGTTTCTGGACCCTGGAGATTCCAAGCCCTTCATCCATTGTGGCTTTTTTGTGTCCATATGATTTCTCTAAAAAGCAAAGACTGTTGCCAACTTTGAAAAGTGGCCCCAAATGTGTTCTTTGTGGGTTTTGCAAGAGGAACATAAAGGAATGGAGCTGAATCAGCCCAGCCCTGTTCTACTAGCAAGGAATCGCCATCTGGTGTAAGATAGTTTCTCATTTTTTTTCTCAAGTCATGGAGAGGAAAGAGTTGTTTTTCACATGTTTGACAGGGAATCGCTTTTAAAGTTGTGCAAGTCACTGGGCTGAATCTGTCATCTTTCTTCCAAGAGGCATTTGGGTTTCATTGAAGGCAGTGACTTTGACAGCACTATCCATGCAAATTGCTAACTGCTGCTGTAAACAAACAACTATCAGACAAAAACAGGAACCCTGGATAGAAGCAAGAGGATTATAGTGGCTTCCAGTCATCAAGTAAAACACATTCCCATTAGAACTAGTAAAACCAGAGCTGTTTTTTGGCATAACAAAGTAGGAGAGAATTTTTTTCTTCTTCACTGAGTTGGGGAAAGGAATGAAAACACAGAAAATGATCATAGACATACAGAAAAAGACAAGATGACTCCTTGCCTTCATCTCTGGCTCAAGTGCTCAGCTTTGGCAAAATGCAAAAAGCTACCATCACGTCTTCACGAAGTTATTTTCCTTGGAGTAGCTTTTTATTTGGACATATGGAATGAAACTTATTTAATATCCTGCAGAGATCTTCCTGGTGTTTCCAAATAATGGGGCATAAAATTAATTCAAATTATCCTCATACAGAAAAAAGTAGGTAAAAGGTCAAAGGCAATTAATTTTCACAATTCATCGCTAATAATTATATAAGAAGGGTATACTTCAGTGTCTGGCTCTCTTAATTTATTCATATTCATGACAACTGCTTGGAAAGGTTCAGATTTCCAACTGGGGAAAAGTGAAGATGCTATCTAAATATAGTATATTCCCAGTTATGCTGTGAAACCACAAACCAAATAACAATGTGATCTGTTTCAGCCACAGAAAAACAAAAGCATGGAACAAATAAGGTGGCCTGTTGACTATCCACAAACAAGTCAACAGCGACTGAAGACTGCTTACCCTCTAACTGTAACAAGTAAAGACATGTGCACTCTTCAGGTACAGCAGTTTTGCCCTTCTTGTTCGCTTCTGTAAAAGAGTCTGGCACACTGTAGGTGCTCAATAAATATCTGCATGTATAAACAATATCAAAGTCTGAAGAAAGAATGGTTAGGGCCAAAAAGAATCCATTAGATTTAGCAGTGGACTTGGTAATTCTGGCATAAGCAGTTTCAGGAGAGTGATTGGGATGGAAGCCAGCTTATAGTGGGGTTGGGTTGAAGTGTGACTAGCGGGCAGGATATGAAGACAGATATACAGTATAGCACAGTGGTTAAGAGCTCTATCTTTGGAGTGAGGCTGCCTGAATCTAAATGCTAGTTCTGCCACTTATTGCATGGCCGACTTTATGTAAGTGACTTAACCTCTCTGATCCTCAGTTTTGTCATGTATAAAATGAGGTTAACAATAGTACCCATCTGATAGTGTTTAGAACAGTACTTGGCACATGGTAAGCACTCAGTAAAGGGTAGTTATTATTACTTCAGATAACTTTTGTTTTAACTTTTTATTTTGAGATAACTGTAGATTCACATACTGTTGTAAGAAATAACACAGAGAGATCCAGTATACCCTTCACCCAGTTTCTCCCAATGGCAACATCTTGCATAACTATAGTATAATATCACAACCAGGACATTGAATTTGATACAATCCATTCACCAATCCAAATTTAGATTTCACCAGTTTTATATGCATTCATTGTGTGGGTATATTTAGTTTTATGCAATTTTATCACATGTGGAAGACATTTCTTTTTTAAGGAAGGATAGGGATGAGGATACCTGGTAGGCGTTAGAGAATAAAAATTTGTTTTGTTTTTTAAGGTGGGATAGGCCTACTCTCTATGAAACATCTTCCACTGAAACAAGAGGAAGAGAAATAACTACAAGTGGGGACATATCTTGTGGGATGGGAGTAGAGAGCAGAAAGTGAGAGAACTTCACATATAATGGGCTCTATTATCTCTGAAAATAGAAGACAGAATGATTAGAAATAAATGGGGAAAGAAATATACTCAATGGAATTGCCAGGTTTGACAGGAAGGAACAAAAGATCTTCTGCAACACAGTTATATAAGGCTTGATGTTTTGTGGATGTTTTAGTGAATGAAAAAGAACAATCATTCATAAAATACACTCTTGGGGAAATACTAGTATTCTTCCAGGTAGACTAAAATGTTCTGCCTAAATAATTTAAACAATAAATAAGTTATAATTTTAATGAATAATTAAACATTTGCAGAAAAAAATTAAATGAGTTGATTACATCTTTAATTTCCTTCAGTAAGGATTTTTAACAGGATCCAAAAAGTACTAAACATAAAGCAAAAAATTTTGATAAATTAAACTACATTAGAATTAATAACTTCTCTTTATCAAACACCACCAGTGAAAAAGGGAAAAGGCAAGTCACAGAGTGAGAGGAGCTATTTGCAAACCTATACAGAATATATTGGTGTGCAGAATATGTAAATAACTCCTACAAATTGATAAGAAAAAAGCAGATAACCCTAAGAAAATTGGCCAAATGCACTAAATGCAATTAAAGTCATAATGTGATACCACTACACACTCACTACAATAATTAAAATGAAATAGCCAAATAATACCAAGTATGGCAAGGACATTGAGTAAACAGAACTCTTATACAGGGCTTGCTGTTATTTGACCTGACTTAGAGCTCACTCAGTGGGAAAAGCCCTATCCCTGAGACATTTTGCAAAAATAATCAGCAGAAATGATTTAATATTGCAGCTGCCTAAGGTGCTGATACCAGCAGGGGAAAACAAGAGGCTGGCCAAACAACTTAAAGGGAAAAGCTGGGACTTGATATGCCCATAGAGTGCTTTGAAAAGACCTGACATAGTCCTGGGCATCTAGAAGGCCACAGACATGTGTGCAGGGCTATGCACATGTCCAGGAAAGACCTGAGAAGACCCTAATATCTTACCTTTGGCTCATCTTGAGGCTCCTCAGCAAAGGATTGAAAATACAGGATCAAAGCATTTGGAAATTTCTGTTCCATCATTACCTGAGCACTAAGCTAACCCAGCAGAGACTGCAGTGGCCAGACATGACAGTGAAGACAGACTTTACAGAACTGCCGCAGAAAAGTCACTAAACAAACAAACAAACAGCAACAGCAAAAAAGAACCCTGGGTGGTGGTAGTGGTGGAGATTTCACTAGTGAAGTCTAACCAACATTTAAAAAATTAATAGCAATTCTTCACAATCTCTTCCAGAAAATAAAAGAGGAGGGCACACTTCTCTACTCATTCTAGGAGCCCACTATTACCTTGATACCAAAACTGTCACCAACTAGGTGCCTTGAGAAACTCAAAGGTGGGTTTCAAAGCAATCAGCTGTTTTTCCAAGTTGTTTCTTTTCCTTTTGTATGTTAAGGAGACGTAACCACCAAACATCCTGAAACTAATCAACCCTCACCACGAGAGCTACACCCATGATCTTTGCCTTCTTTTTAATGCAAAGATCTCTCCAGGAGGAGCTTAGGCTTCATTATGTGGAAGCATGTTCTCCAGCCGAGCCTGTGCAGGCAAATATCCGCCTCTCCCTTTTGAATATTCATTTCCCAACTGAAATAAAAGTTCCTGCTTCCCTTTGTTCGGGGCACAATGACTTTGGAAATGATTCCTCATGGTCTCCTATTTGCTGCAAATACACTTTACTTTGTGAGACAACTTCCACTGGTGTAGAGTCTTATTTATCTCACCAGGAGGCAAGCCCACTTGGTCCGATAACAAAACCAGACAAAGACATCACAACAAAAGAAAACTACAGACCAATAATGTGAATATAGATGCAAAAACCCTCAACGAAATACTAGCAAACTGAGCCCAGCAACATATATAAAGAATTACACAACATGATCAAGTGGGATTCACTCCAGAAATGCAAACTTGGTTTAACATCCAAAAATCAATCAATGTAATACTACAGTAATCTAGACAATGTAGTACTGGCATAAGGGTAGAATATATAGATCAATGGAAAAGAAATGAGACAAATAAATCCATACATCTATGGTCAATTGGTTTTCAACAAGGGTGCCAAGACAATTCAATGGGGGAAAGAATAATCTTTTCAATCAATGATGCTAGGACAACTGAATATCTACAGACATATACCTACATACAAAAGAATGATGTTGGACCCCTACCTCCCACCATACATAAAAATTAACTCAAGATGGATCACAGACCTAAATGTAATAGTCAAACTATAAAATGCTTAGAAAAAAAATACAAGTAAATCTTCATGCCCTTGGATTAAGCAGTGGTTTGTTAGACCATTTGATACCAAAAGCATAAACAACAACAACAAAAAATAGATAAATTGGTTTTCATCAAAATTTTAAAACGTTGTGCCTGAAAGGACACCATCAAGATAATTCACAAAATAGAAGAAGATATTTGCAAATCATATCTCTGATAAGGGACTTGTATCCAGAATATACGAAGAACTCATAAGTCAACAATGAAAAGACAGGTAATCCAGTTAAAAACAGGCAAAGGATTTAAAAAGACATTTCTCCAAAGAAGACATACAAATGGCCAGTAAGCACATGAAAAGATGCTCATCATCATTAGTCATTAGGAAAATGCAAGTCAAACCACATTGAAAAAACAACTGCGTTGAGGTACCACTTTACACTCACTAGGAAAATTAAAATACAAAAAGACAAACAATAATTAAGTTTGAGGAAAGAAACGGAGAATTTGGAATCCCTTTACATTGGTGGTGAAACTCTCATATGAAGTGTTGTAGCCACTTTCAAAACAGTTTAACAGTTCCTCAAAATGTTAAACACAGAGTTACCATATGACCCAGCAATCCACCCCTAGGTGTACACTAAGATAACTGAAAATATATACCCATGCAAAAACCTTACACAAACGTTCATACTAGAATTTTTCATAATAGCTAAAAAGTGGAAACAACCCAAATGTCCACTGACTGATGAATGGATGAATAAAATGTGGTATATCCATATCACAGAATATTATTCAACAATAAAAACAAATGAAATAGTGATAAATACTACAACATAGATAAACATTGAAAATGTTATGCTAAGTGAAAGAAGCCAATCACAAAAGAACGCTTACTGTATGATCCCATTTGTATGAAATGTTCAGAAAGGCAACTCCATAAAAGACAAAGTAGATTGGAGCTTGCGAGGGAGGGGGAGAGGCAATGGGAGTGACTGCTAATGGGCACAGGGTTTCTTTTTGGAGTGATGAAAATGTTCTAAATTTGATTGTGGTGATGGATGCACAACGCTGTGAATATACTAAAGGTCATTAAATTGTACCCTTTAAATGAGTGAATTGTATGGTATGTGAATTATATCTCAATAAAGCTGTTTTAAAAAAACATGCAGGTGGCGTTCATCACAACTATCTTTTGAGGCATCACCACTTAATTATTCTGTGGCAAGAACGATAACATAGTTTGAGTAGCCCTGACTTTCTGATCTTTGGCATGACTCCACTTTCCTCTACACATGAATTTTCTCCACACAGGAATAGGTGGCCCTCAAATCAAAGCCAACTCCAGGTCTTTTCAAAATGGTTAGCGGGGAAAATGGGCTCTCATCAATGAAGAAAGATAAAGATGGCACTCCAATCAGGTTTTCACCTCGACCACGCCACTACAACCTCTCATCACTGTCAGCAATGCTGATGGTTAAGATAAAGTTGTCATCTTGACATATTTAGCAGCATTTGACACAATGGATTACTTATTCCTCCTTGATTCACTTTCTTCACTTGGCTCCCTAGGCACTGCATTATTGTAGTTTTTCTCCCTATTTCAATAGTTTCCCTTCTCAGACTCTTTGTGTGGTTCCTCCTCTTCTCCCTGACCTCAATATTGCAGTCACCACCCAGGCTTTAGTCCTTGTTTCTTTACTTCTATTCTTTTTACATTCACTCTCTTTGCAATTTCATCTCATCTCATGGCTTTAAATACAATCTGTCTAACTGATGACTTCTAAATTTATAACTCCAGCCAAACCTCTTAGCTGAACTCCAGGTTCATATCCAACCATCTATTCAGCATATCCATGTCGATATCTAATGGACATCTCAAACTCATTATATCCAAAGCTGAATTCCTGATCCTCCATCTCACACTACTTTATCTACAGTTGTCATCTCTGTTGGTGGCAACTCCATCTTTGCAGTGACTTAGGCAAAAGCCTTGGAGTCATTCTTCACTCCTCCTTTTCTCTCACACTTCATATCCAATCCATCTGCAAATCTTGTTGCTTCTACCTTCAAAATATATTTGGAATCTTACCACTTTCACCAGTTCTGCTGTTATCACTCTGGCCTAAGGCACCATAGACTCCCACTTGGATTACTGTAATAACTTGCTAACTGGTCTCCCTGCTTCCACCCTAGCTCCCGTATAGTCTATTCTTAACAGCAGCCAAAGTGACCCCTTTAAAACATAGACCGTGTCACTTTTCTGCTCAAAATCCTGCATTTCCCATTTCCCCAGAGTAAAAGCCAAAGTCCTTACAATGGCCTATCAGATCAGGCATGATCATCTCCTACTATTCAACCCTACAACATCTGGTATTCGAATCCTCCCTCTCTCCCGCTTTGCTCTCTCTTCTCCAGCCATGCTGGCCTCCTTGTGTTTCCTGAATACCCACTCCCACCTTAGGGGCTTTGCACTGGCTCTTTTCTCTGAGAGGAATTCTCTCCCCTGAGATATTCACCTGGCTAACTCCCTCACATTAAATCTTTGCTCTAATATTATCTTATCAAGAGGGGTTACCCAGACCTCACTATTGAAAATAGAAATCTGTTTCCCTCAACGCCACTCCCAATTCCCCTTAATCTTTTTCTATAAAACTTATCAGCTAATATACTTTATGTTTGCCTTATTTATGTTATATTTTCATTATTATAGTTATTATTTATGTTGTGTTACCTAACAGAATGTAAGTACCACAGTGGCAAAGATTTTTGTCTGTTTTCCTCATTGATACAACATGAGAACCTAACACAGTACCTAGGACACATTAAGTGCTAAAAAATGAATGCATGAGTAAAATTAAAGGTTTATTAATAAGGAAATGTCTAAATAAAATGTGGCCTATTTATATAATGGCATACTATACAACAAATAAAAGAAATGAGGTAGATTTACACGCATAAACATGAGAAGGTCACAAACACATACTGCTGTGTGGAAAAAGAAAATTGAAGAAAGGAACTACAATATGGCACCACTGATATAGTTTTTTAAACCACACAGATAAAAATGTTATATATTGTTCATTGAATTATACCTGAAAACAGGTATAAAAAAATTGGCTAGATTGATACACACCAAATCCAAGATTTTGGTTGCCTGGGGATAGAGAAAAGGACTCAGGGAAGAGGGCAAAGGGAGTGGGCAAGGGAAAGAATTAAAGGGGCTTCAACTTTATAAATAATTTTTAATATAAGGAAATCAAGCAAATATGACAAACTGTTAACAATATTCATCCTTGGTGTTGAGAACATGAATGCTTGTTATATTATTCTCTGTATTTTGCTATATTTAAAAATGTTTTCAAAAATATTTAATTAACAAAAAGTACAGAATAACATGATTCCAAAAGACACAGCTGCTAGGTATTAATCAAATCCATGAAAGCAATCAGCTGGTTCAGTAAATCCTGGATCAAATGTCTAAGATACCCTCAGTGTTCCTTAGGATTTTACTATTTCCCATGTAAATGTTATCTTCCCAGGAATCAGGTCCTGTAAGTTTTGGTTAGGATACTTGGAAGTATCGTTAACTTCAGACTTACAAATTCCTATTTATTGTTTCCTCTCAGAGACCAGCAATTTCATGCTGAGTTATTTTTACTAGACTCTTATCATCCCCATGACAAACCCCCATAATAGGAACCTTGTTTGGGGATCTGATTTTAATTAAAAGAACTCTGTTATCAGAGATAAACTCTCATCCACTCTCTTCTGCCTCCTGTCAGTATTTATGTTTGCCAAAGAACATCTCTCTGTATACATTTGGATTTTTCTATATTTTTTCTTAGTCCAATACTTCCAAAGCTAAATAAATAGCTTCTATCAGCCTGCTCCTGACTTAAAAGTCACCTCCATCTAAATTCTATTGCTTATTGTGTATATGTGTGTATACATGTATTTTTCTATCTATAGCATTATATTAATCAGCTTTTTCTAGATTCTGCTGGAGCATGGTATACATCATGCCTGTTCACTTTCCATTGGCTAAAGCAAGTCACATGGACAAGCCCAACATCAATGGGTAGGAATAGATACCTGCCTTCTCCTATAGGAGGCACTGTCAGTCACATGGCAATGGAAGAGAACATACAATCCTCATACACAGGGGTTAGCCTGTGGATTGTTTCTATTCAGCCCATGGGCTAAGAATGGTTTTTATATTTTTTAAGGGTAGTCAAATAAAAGAAGAAAGAGAGAGAGAGAAGGAGAAGGCAAAAGAGAAGGAGAAGACATAGTGGTGATAGTGGTGATGAGAGAGACCACACATGGCCTGCAAAGCCTAAAATATTTACTATCTACGCCTTTACAGAAAAAGCTTGCTGATCTCTGTTCTTAAAGGAAATGAAAATGAATAATTAAGAACAATAACAATAGACCACAAGCATCCCCTCAAAATTAGCTCCCTTGAGGAAGGATAAGAGAGCTATTTGTAGAGAACTTGAGAGCAGACGGTTTATTTTTTAAATAAAATCTATCTCTTCAGTAAGTTTTTATCTTAAATTTCTATGTGGGTATATCTGATAGCCCCAGGAATTTAGGTCCAATAAAATAATGAAAGTTTTTTGGACTACATCAAAATTAAAAACTTTTGTTCATCAAAGGACACAATCAACAAAGTGTAAAGGCAACATACGAAATGGAAGAAAATAAAAAACTCCTACAACTCAAAACAAAAAAAAAATCTGATTTTAAAAATGGGCAGAGGACTTGAACAGACATTTCTCCAAAGATGATACACAAATGGCCAACAAGCATATGAAAGGATGCTCAATATACTACTTATTAGGGAATTGCAAAATAAAACCACAACGAGACATCACCTCATATCCATTAGGATGGCTGCTATAAAAACAAACCAAAAAAATAAGTGTTGGTGAAGATGGAGAAATTGGAACCCTTGTGCACCGTTGGTGGGAATGTAAAATGGTCCAATTGCTATGGAAAACAGTAAGGTGGTCCTCAAAAAATTAAAAATAGAATTACCATATGATCCAGCAATACCACTTCTGGGTATATATACAAAAGAATTCAAAACAAGGTCTCAAAGATATATTTGTACTCCCATATTCATAGCAGTATTATTCGCAATAGCCAAAAGGTGGAAACAACCCAAATGTCTGTTAACAGATGAATGGATAAACAAACTGTGGTACATACATACAATGGAATATAATCCAGCCTCAAAAAGGAAGGAAATTCTGACACATGCTACGATATAGATGAACATTGAGGACATTATGCTAAGTGAAATAAGCCAGTCATAAAAAGACAAATAGTGTGTGATTTTATTTATATGAATTACCTAGGGTAGTCAAACTTAGAGATGAAAAGTAAAATGGTGGTTGCCAGGGGCTGGGGGAGGGAGGAAATGGGAAGTTATTGTTTAATGGGTATAGAGTTTCAGCTTTGTGAGATGAAAAAGTCCTGGAGATTGGTTGCACAACAATGTAAATATATTTAACAGTTCTGAATTGTATACTTAAAAAAGGTTGACAGTAAATTTTATGTTATGTGTATTTTACCACAATTTTTTTAAAAAGCTATGTAAAGAAAAAAGATAGACTAAACATATTTTTCGGGTTAGGAAAAAATGGTTAATTTTATATTATGTGAATTTCACGTCAATAAATTATTTTTAAAAATCAGGTGAAGGGGCTGGTTGGAGGCAAAAAAGAAAGATCTGGTTTCAGATATGTTGAAATTGAGATTTGGGAAAGATCCAGAGAGAGATGTCTAGAAGATAGCTAGAAATACAAGTTTGGAATTAGGGAGAAAGGTCAGGGCTGTACAGGCAAAGATTTGAGAGAAAATGGCTAAAGTTATGGAAGTAGATGAGACTTCAGGAGGGGGCAATATGTATATATAGAGATGTTTATCTCAGGACAGAACTTCTGGGGATTGAAAAAAAGGAATCAATAAAGGAAACAAATGAACCATTAGAGGAGTAGGAGAAAAATAAAGTTACTGCAGTGTCACTGGAGTCAACAAAAAATTCCAAAAGGAACAAGTGATCAATATATCAGTGAATCAGAGAAGTAAAGAAATGTAAGAATTAAGAAAAGACTAAGCCCAGGTAAATCAGAGGTCACATGGTACTTCATTAAAAAAACAAACACTGAGTCGTGTTCTTTATCCTGTAATATAAAACAAAGAAGTACAAAATATGTTTGTAAAAGATGTCTCTCCCTACATAATTTTTGTTTTAATTTGGATAAATATTGTTTACACATGGAAAAGCATCAATTAAAAAGACTATTGAAAACAAAAAAGTAATGAAACTTTTAAATCATAAGATAGTTTTCATATTCTTATTTTAAGCTCTTTACTAAAATTCCCTAAAATTCTTGGCAGTAAAAATTCCTTCAACCTAATTCAAAGCACTATCCTAGGCAAAGCTGTTCTCTTTCATATTTTCCTTGGAGTGGGGTTAACAGTTGAAACACTTGGCTTCATGATGCTTCTTGCTGGTTTATAATCTATAATACTTGAAGTAGTACAGGGAATGTGATACATCAACAAACCAAATAATTACTTTACTGACTAAACTTGTGAGCAGGTTGTTTCTTGGTTTCATTGTGAATGGGTGACTCAAAGATCAGATGAAATTTTCATGCCATTTCTATTTTGCCCTTGTCATTTTAAATGTTTAAATGACAGCTACATTGAACTACCTGTAGTGTTCTCGCACAATTCCATGGGATTTTCTCTTTTCTTTTGACTTATATAACATCCTAAGTGCTAGTCATTTAAAATTTTTTTGAAAAGTATTAAATCAACTTTAGTGAGGCATAATTTACAAACAATAAGATGCACCCATTTAACTGTTCAGTCCCTTATCCCCTGCTCCTGGAAACCACTGATCTGTTTTCTGTTATTAAGAATTAGTTCTGCATGTTCTAGAATATCAAATAAATGAAATTATATAATATGAACTATTCTGTGCTTGGCTTCTATCAGCATGTTTCTGATATTCCTCCATGTTGTTACATACCCTTTTTCATTGTTGAATACTTCCATTGACTGAATATTCTACAATTGTTTATTCACCAGTTGATGGACGTTTGGGTTTTTTTTTCAGTTTTTGGCTGTTACAATTAAAAATTCTATTAACATTTGTGTACAAGTCATTTTGTAGACAATGTTTTCATTTCTCTTGAGTAAATACCCAGGAGTGGAATTGCTAGGTCACATGGTAAGTATGTTTAGTTTTATAAGAAATTGCCATTTTATACTCTTACCAGCAATGTATGAGACTTCAAGTTGCTTTACATCCTTACCAAAACTTAGTGTTATCAGTATTTTTAATTTTAGCCGTTGCAGTGTGTATCTCATTGTGGTTTGCATTTTTCTGATGACTATGCTATTAAACTTTTCACATGCTTATTGGCCATTTGTTCTCTTCATTTGTGAAATGTCCGTCAAATATAGCGCCCAATTAAAAAACAAGTTGTCTTCTTATTATTGAGATGAGTTCTTTATACATTTGGACAGAAAGCTCCGTCAGATGTATGCATCGTGAATATTTTCTCCCACCTTATGGCTCACCTTTTAATTTTCTTAATGGTGTCTTTTGAAAAACAAGCTTTGTCTTTTCATGAAGTCAAATGTATGAACATTTTCTTTTAAGTTAAATGCTTTTTGTGTACTTTCTAAGAAATCTTTACTTACCCTCAAGGTCTAGAAGATTTTCCTCCATAATTTCTTCTAGAAGTTTCATAGTTTTCACTTTTACATTTAGGTCTATGACAGTTTTAAGTTGATCTTTCTGTGAATGGTGTGAGGTAAGAGTCAAGGTTCATTCCCCCCACCCCATATAGATATCCACTTAGATACCTAACACCATTTGCTAAAAAGACTATCCTTTCCCCCACTGAAATCATTTGACGCTTTTGTTGAAAACATTTGACCATATATATGTGGGTCTACTTCTGGATTCCCTATTCCTTTCCATTGATCTATAAGTCTGTTAAATTAAGACCACACTTGCTTGATTATCGTAGCTTTATAGTTAAGTCTTGAAGAAAGGTAGTATAAGTCCTCCAATTGTGTTTTCTTTTTCCAAATTGTTTTGAACATTCTAAGTACTTTACATCGCCATATACGTTTCAGATTCAGTTTGTCAGTGTCTACAACATTTTAATTGGGATTGTGATGAATCTATAAATCAATATGGAGGGGCCGCCCGGTGGCGCAGCGGTTTAGTCCGCGCTTGGCAGCCCGGGGTTCGCAGGTTCGGATCCCGGGCGCCCACCAACGCACTGCCTGTCAGCCATGCCGTGGCGGCGTCCCATATAAAGTGGAGGAAGATGGGCATTGATGTTAGCCCAGGGCCAGTCTTCCTCAGCTAAAAGGGGAGGATTGGAACAGATGTTAGCTCAGGGCTGGTCTTCCCCACAAAAAAGAAAAATTAAAAAAAAAAATAAATCAATATGGAGAGAACTGACATATTAACAATATTGAGTTTCCAATCCAAGAACAAGCCTTCCACTTTGGTAATGGCTGAGTAGCAATGTATTAATCTGCTAGGGCTGCCATAATAAGATACCACAGACTGGGTAGTTTAACAACAGAAATTAATTTTCTCATAGTTCTGGACACTGGAAGTCTGAGATCAGGGTGCCAGCATGGTCAGGTTCTGGTGAGAGCTCTCTTCTTGGTATTCAGACAGCTGCTTTCTCACAGTGACATGGCAGAGAGGGGGTAACCTTTCTCTTCCTCTTCTTTAAAGACCACAGTCCTATCAGATTAGGGTCCTACTCTTATGATCTTATTTAGCATTAACAATCACCTAAAGACTCTATCTCCAGATACAGCCACATTGGAGAGTTAGGACTTCAACATTTAAATTTTGAGGGGACACAATTCAGTCCATAGCAAGCTCCTATTGAATGAACCTTACCACAGATAGCAACTATAAGCTCTGAGTAAAATATAAAAATCAACTGCCTGAAGGCACTGGAGAGCAATCAAAACCAGTAAGAAAACAGAGAGGTGTGGTCTACTCTTTTCCAAAGGGACAACACTGAATAAGTGTCCAATTTCATGGCTTTCTGAGGAGAGTCCTTAGTTGGAGCCATGAAGAGTATCTAAAACTGATAGAAACCTGCATTCTTACTAGATCAAGGAACCAAAGGACAGAGTTTGGGTGACCTTAATGGATGGAGAATAAGCAGAGAAATTCCTGAATGAAAAGAGTGGGAGCCTTAAATTCCACATATAAACTCTACTCAAATCTCTAGCTGATTCCTGAACTATATATGCAGGGGCAGACTCCAAGCTGCCTAACTATGGTTAAAACAACTGGTAAGAGATTTCAGTTGTTGCTCACCACCGGAAAAACAGAGTTTGGAGTTTGAGGCTAGCCAAGTTAATTGGCTGCAAAAACAACAACAGTTTAAAAAAAAAAAGACATTCTTCAGAGGAATACAACTGAATTCAGAATCTCTATTTCTTATTTAAAGTATCCAAGATACTAGCCCAAATTACTAGACATATGAAAAAAACTAGGTAAAAATAACTCATTTTCAAGAGAAAAGGTAATCAATGGAGACCAAACCTGAGAAGTTCCAGATGTCATAGTTAATGGATAAAAATGTTGAAGCAATTATTATAACTATGCTCAAAGACACTAATGAAAATATTCTTAAAATGAATGAACAGACAGGAAATCTCAGCAGAGAAATAAAAAACTACAAGAAAGAACAAATAAGTCTATAGCAGAAACATATGATATCTGAAATATCACTGGAAGGACTTAACCACAGATTTGGAGGACAGAAGAAAGAGTCACTAAATGAAAAGATCAATAGAAATACACCACTTTGAAAAAGATTGAGAAAAAAGGAAAACTACATTTTCTGGGAGCAGGATGTTGGGTGCTATTTTCTCTCTCAGGGAGAAACTACTACCTTATAGTTATTTTTACAGCATTAAAGTGTTCACAGATTATTGCTCTGTTTGCAAGAACAGACAGAAATGGTAGAGGAGGATGAAAACTTAGCAGTAACATGACTGATCTAAAGGACTCCATTAGGCAATGAAATCTAGTAGCTAACTGATTGAGTAGGTTAACAAACCACTTTCACCTGTGGCAAGAGAATCTGACCCTGGCTAACAACCTAGTTCTGTTACCTACCAGATAAGATAGTATGTGTTAAATATGTGTTACTAGGCATTGGGACTTTCAGGGACCCTGGAAGCTACATCTATGGAATGTTAAAATGGATATTGGCTCCCATGGGAAATGAGGCTTCCAAGCCAAAGTGGATTACACACCCATTGATGTGGCTCCTCTCTCCTTGCACTTTAGCTGTCACCGGGAGAGAAAGTAGCTCCTGGACCCTATGTGTATTGTTACATGGACTGCTATAGCAAGGACTCCTGCTTAGAAGAGTTATCTTGCTGGCAAGCTGAGGTTCTTAATCTATGCCCTTCTAAGTAGACTGGTACCAAGCATGGCCTGTGGTGGTCTCGTGATTCTAAATATTTACTTGAACCTAAGAAGATACCCTGGTGACCACTGGAAATGAATAATTACAACAGTGGCTTCCAAAATGAGATTTATGAACCTCAGAGGATAGACAAAATCATCTACTAAAACATACTAAGAAAATAGTAGAACTTTTATTAATATATATTTTTAACTTGTCTTTTTAATTTTTATTTCATAGATAAGTTGTAAAATGTACACTATATACATATATCTTAGGGGTAAATCTCAAAAACTTTTTACTGATAGGCATGAATAATCAAAATAATTTGAAAATTACTGCATTAGAAATTACAAATTATTTTCAAGCACAAATAGACCACTTATAAACATTGACCATTTCCTAAAGTCAATCTTAAAAAATAACAAAGAACTGAAAACAGAGACCATATTCTCTGACTAAAATGCAATGAAATTAAAAATCAATTTTTAAAAAAAGCTAAGTTTTCAAAAAGAGCCATGTATTTGGAAATTTAAACACACACTTCTAAATAAACCTTAGATCAAAGAAGAAATAATACTTGAAATTAGAAACCATTTAGAACTGAGTTATGAAAGTACTACGTATCACTACTTTGTGGATGCCGATAAAATAGTATTTAGAAGGAAATTTATACTCTTGAATGTTTATATTAGAAAAGAAGAATCGCTAAAGATTAAAGAGGTCTATTCAAGTTAGAAAAAGAACAACAAAGTAATTTCAAAGAAAATAAAAGGAAGGGAGGAAATAATGAAATAGAAAACAAAGATACAATAGGTGCACAAAAACCAAATTTGTTCTCTAAAGAGATTAACAGAGTACCCAAAACTCATCAAGGGGGAAAAGAAAGAAGAGAATTTCAAGGAAAACACTCAGAGATGGTGTTACTAATGAAAAAATTTTAGTTTTCAAATGAAAATTAGAATTTTGGAAACTGTGTATCCATCACTATGTGTTAGATATCTTTCCAAAACTTAAAAACTTTCCAGATATGACCTGTGTTGATATAAACAAATTAACAAACTTTTTATATTGTAAATAAAATCCGTCAAAATTAGTAAGATCCACAAATAGATAGATAACTCAGTGTCAAATGTGAAAAGCAAAACTTTAAAACACTTAGGAAACAATACAGAATAACTTTGTTACATTAGGCCAGAGAAGAATTTCTTCAAAAACACACCCCAGAAGCACAAAAGCATAAAGGAAAAGATTGAACTGATTACATTAAAATGAAAACTGCTAAATAACAAAAGACAGCATTTGAAAATTTAAAAGGATAAGCCACAGACTGAAAAAGAACATATAACAGACAAAGGATTAGTATTCAGGATATGTAAAGAACTTCTACAAATCAATGAGAAAATATAAACAATTTTAAAAATGGGCAAAAGAGATGAACAAACAATTCACAGAAGAAAACAAAAGGGTGAAAACATGAAAAAATGCTTAATCTTACCAGTAATCAGGGAATGCAAATTAAAGCAACACTGAGGTAGCATATTCCATCCTTTATAATGGTAAAAATAAAATGTCTAATTATATCAGATATTGCCATAAACCAAAGGAACTCTTCTATTGGTGGGAATGTAAATTGGAATACGAATTTAGAGAGCAATCTGGCAATAACAGTAAGGCTGATGATGTATATATATCATATGTCCTCATGATTCCACTTGTAGGCATGTACACCTAGAAAAGTCTTTCATATGTACGCAAAAAGCATATACAAGTATGCCCAAGTAGTATTGTTTGCAGTAACAAAAAAAGTTGGAAAAAAATCTAAATATCCCTTGCCAGAGAAATGCATAAATAAATTGTGACAGAGCCAGACAATGGAATATTGTAGAGCAGTCAAAAGGAATAAATCTCAACCATAATGTTGCACGTAAAAATATAGATGCAGGAAGGTAGGTGCAGCATGATTCCATTCATATAACGTTTTAAAACATACAAAATAAATAATATGGATTGCTATGGCCAAATTGTATGCGTGCAATAAAAATATAAACACGTGGGAATGAAGAATATCACATTCTATAAAGTGGTTATCTCTGGGGAGGCAGAGAGTAGAATGGGATTAGAGAGAGCTAAACAGAAAGTTTCTACTATACTTACAATGTTTTACTTCTTAAAAAACAAAAATGACATGAAGCAAGTATGCCAAAAGCTTAGCATTTCAAAAAGCAGCCATTCATTTTCATACTTTTCTGAATGTTTGAAATATTTCTTAAGAGATCCAAAAAAACCAATGACAACAAACTTTTCTGAAAATATTTCATTATTGAGTATAAAGAGAGGCACTGTCATTAATTTGATCTCCATCTTCCAATTCCACTCCACCCTTAAACAGATCTTCATAGTATCAAGGAGCCTGGGGTGGGGGACGTACGTGTGTTGTGGGGTAGGGCAAGAGAGATAATTATAATTATCATTAATAATAATGATATTATAAATCATAGTATTTAAATATCCCAATTATAGACATTATAAAGGGGGTTCAGAGAGCTTGAGTAACTTGCCCAGTGTGTCACAACAAGAAGAGGTCACAGTGAGATTCAGGTCAACTATATCTGTCTTCAAAACTTGTACTCCTTGCACCATTGCTCTGAGAGTAAAAAAGAACTCTTCTTGAAGGTGTGATTAACACATGACCTAATCCTGTGGTCCAGGATGGAGGCAGCACAAATACCACAACATGCTCAAGTCACACAGGAGTATAGATCTAGGCAAGGAAGTGGGGCTAGTGGAAACTTTCTAGAGAAGGAAATATACGAGGAGTTTGGTTATATAATAATTTCCCTAACTTCTCTTTATTATTTATGCCATGGGCCATTTAGATCCTCTGTCTCTCCCTAGAAACTTTAGAGGTAAAGCCAGTCTTACAAACAGATTCCTCAAGTCCATTAATCTATACAGATGTTTGTTTTTAGGAGTTGAATATGCACCTGTTGTTGACAGCCCAACCAACAAGAGGGATGAGAGCTCTACAAATGTAAATATGTACTCAAATATGCTTCCAAAATTAATAGGATAAGCGAGAATGTGAGAGACTCTGTTCAAGTTTAGGCCTTGGTTTCACACCTCTAAGACACGGGACAATGGGTCAGGTATAACTTTTGTTTGTACACAGTGAGCCAACATCATGTAGTCAGTTCCCTTGGCCTTGTTCTGAAATTGATTCCCCCATAGCCCCTTCCCTTTGTTATTATTATTGATTTTAGTTTCCTGGGAAACAAAACATAACTCTAATTAGAGAATGAGGCTACATTCCAAAGCTGCAGATTCCATTCTCCTCCCCCGGCTCTTCCCTGGACTGTTTTGAACCCTCTGTAACATGATGTCTGGTGGTCGAAACTGTCCTTTCCTCCTAGCCTTGGCAGAAAGCCAGTGCCTAAAGCTACAAACCCCAGCTTTTATCTTCCATCTGCAGGGTGATTCAATTGCAAGGAAAGTACTAACAACTAAAGATGTGGAGACATGCACCTCAGAGACAGCTGTGGGAATCAGATTGGATCTGCACTCAGGCCTGCTGGAAATAAAAAGACCATTGACTTTGGCATTGGGATGGAAACCTTTGCCAAACACACATAGGCATGCTCTCGAGTGCTCTCTCTCTTTCTCTCTCTCTCTCCACACACACACACATACACACCTTTCAGAGGACAGGCTCCGTAAAATTCCCCACATATGGCAAACATATTTTAGGGGAAGCACCATGACTAGAGGCCAGTGGGAGAGAAAGAAAAAGAAAATAATGAGAAAAATCTTCAATAAGTCTAAATTGTTCCAGTCAGACTGCTGAGAAAGAATGCAAAGGATTGGAGATGAAAATTATTGGTAAATCAGCATCATAACATAGCTAAATTCCTTCCCCACTTCAAATGATTACTAGAACTTACTCTGATGTACAACAGTAGCACCTGGGAACTCATCTTTATATTTAGCTGTAAGTACTTTGCTTAACACAATGGATATACATGAAAAGAACACATTATATAATATAAAAAAATTTTTTTTTCTCTAACTCACAATTTCAAAAATTCTTAATTTTACTTGTAAGTAATAGTTGGGGAGGGGAATGCAGGTATAACTAATTTTAACTGGCATTGACTTCCAACACTTTAAGTATAATTGTTTTCTAAATTCCTATCCTCTCAATTACATATTTAATGATCAAGTAAATGCTTAAATGCACTACAAAACTCCCACTATAAAGGAGCTAACAAAAAACCTAGTTAAAATGTAGACAACTGATCTCTTATCTGTTTTATAAGTAAGAATTGATTTATCCAATTTTCTGAAAATAAAACCAGAGAAAAATGCTCCAACTTCTGCTTTAAAGAGCAAAAGTTCAAGTTACATTGGTAAAGGTTAATCAAATCACCTGAACACAAAACAACCCGATGATAAAAAGTGGGAGAAACACTGACTTGATGCTCTGAGGGGCCTCATTCTGGAAGAGCTTTCTAGAAACTGAGTTTAGATTTTTACCCTGAGAGTAAGAGAGAGGTGCTGACCTATTTTAAATAGAAAGATGACCATGGCTACAATGTGGCAAAGTGCAGGTATTGGATGTGGTTGTAAATAAGCCCTTAAATTTAAAGATCACTTAAAAAAGCAATCTGGCAAGTGGTTACTTTGTGGAGATTAGACATTTTCACCTAAAAGAAGTATGGAAATAGGTACTGGGAATACAATTTTTAGAAACAGTATCACATAAGGATCAAAAGAGAGCTTGTATCAAAAACAGCTTAGATGGAGTGAAGATGATATGCTTTGGAAAATGCATTAGGTGACTCAAAAAAGCAGCTCTAATAATGACCAGCATTATAATGTCAGAGATGGATGCGAAGAGTTTGAATAAACACTGCTTCATGAAAGATGAGAGGCACATCCCTTTCAGAGAGAATGTGAGAGCACTTCTGAGGTACGACAACGAAGTGGGTGAGAAATCTGGGACAAGCAATCATGTAGAATCATGTAGAAGCAATCATGTAGAAGACACAGTTGATTTATTATGTATTTTTAGAGAGCAGAAGTTAAGTGAATGGGTGGAAATTATAGGGAGACAGGTGTTTGCTCAATAAAAGCAAGTAGTTTATAACAATTAGATCTGTCCAAGATTGAATTTGAGAAGTCATGTATAAGTAAAGGCTTCCTGACCAACTATAAGGAACGAAATTGGGGTAAACTGCCTTTATGTTCATTTTAATGATTAGATTCTATTATTTTCTCAAATTATCTCCAATCTGGCAACAAGTTTAAGTTGATAACTGCATTTATTTTTTGAAGATATTCCTTTCATTTATTACATATTTTTTAAATGGTTGCTCTGTGTGAATCATTACATTAAGTTCTGTGGATGATAAAACATACATAAAAACAATGATTGTCAGAAGTTTATAATCAAGGAAGGAGATATACACGCGTATAAGACGTATCAGACATTTATACACGTAAACGTGTGCCAAAACACGTATAACATACCATTCCTTGACTGGGGCTTTGTCACAAGGTTAAAGCAGATATGTAATGAGGGCATGATCCAGTTAAAATTTTCGTCTTCTTAGCTAGGGAGTCTCTTAAGTGCCCTGACTCTAATCCAGGCTCTCTGCCTGTCCAAGAGTAAACTGATTCATCCATAGTGAAGATATGAGTCAAATATTTTGGCTTTGTTCTGAAGCCTTTCTTGGCTTGGACTCAAGACACTGGACATTGTCTTCCAATTTCCCAGCTAGTTCTCTCAAATCTTCTCAAAAGCTATTATGCAAAGAATGAACAATGGGAATTACCTAATAGGCCTTCCAAATGCAATACCCAATAAAGCAACATTGGAGTTATGTAAAACCATTGGTCACTAAATTCTACCTTTGATTGCCAGGAGATTAGTCAATAGCATGAATTTATCAGTTTGAATGCAACCCAGTGTAGAAAAACAATTCCAGGGTTAGAAGTACCAATGAGATACAACTTTTTGGTATATGAAGCACTATAAATTTACCAAGTATAGCAGAGGAAAAGTTGAAAAATTCTATTGCACTATAATGATACTTAATGATATGAATACACACAAAACATTAAAATGAACAAGTAGATTTGATGAAGTCACTCTTGAACAATTTGTAAAAACCCACAGATAGGAGCTATATATACCATCCAAGCTTTTGCTCAAATAATCTGAAAATAAAAGTTTCATCAGTTCTGATCTGAGAAGCTGACCTGAGATTGCTGGAAAAGGATGCTCTTCTCTGGGTTTATGCCGCAGGCAAGAAGAGCAGCAGTCATGTCCAAGATGCTCTGTCGAAGGACGGCCGGGTCTTGAGGGACAGTGACAGAGTGTAGGTCAACGATGCTGTACAGCACGGAGCCATGCTCGTCCTGTAATCTCACCCAGCTCTCAATGGCTCCCAGGTAATTGCCGAGGTGGGGGATTCCCGTCGGCTGAATGCCAGAGAATACTCGCTTCACGGCATCTCTCTGGAAAGAGGAAAACAAATATTTTTGCTTCTGAGGCAGAATCCACAAATCCTATGCCCATGCTACCCTAGCTATGATGGCTAGTCCTATTTTTTAAAACTGCAATCTGACAGACATCATCCTTACGCATTTATTTTATGCCTGCTCTGTGCAAAGCACTATTTTAGGTGCTAATAGGGACAGAGAATGATATTCAAAATGTGGGGTTTTTTGCATTCAAAAACTTACAAGTACAAAGGCACATAAGAAAAGGTCTGCGCCGGCAAGAGAATGCAACCTAATTGGAGACAGAGGATACATTTATGAAAAGATAAGTAACAGTACAATGTGGCAACATGATCATGACCGGTTTGGAAAGATAAATAGCGGGGCACAGGCAGGAGTTCCCACGAGGAAAAGATGACTGTGGATCCGGGGGTCAGTGAGAAAGGCTTCAGACGTAGAATCAGATTTCACTGGAGATTAAAGGGGCCTCAAGGGTTTTTCATGTGATTGCATTCATTTTGCAGTTAAGACAATGATGACCATAGCATTAGGGCTAGAGGCTACTGCTATTTACTTAATTCATTTTTCTTTAAAAATAATTGCTGATATTATAATTCAGTGTATAGGATCCTAGGCTAGAAATTAGGAAATCTACACTCTAATATTACTTCTTGATAAAGTTATTTAACTTAATCATGCTTCAGCTTCCTTTTATTCTTGATAAAATCATACTGGGTTTTTTATTTCTTCAAAAGGAGTTTTTAATTCTGTATAATTTTTTTAAATTATAAAAATATTTTTGTCATGGTCATGTTTTCCCACCGGCTTACACTTTCTAATATCGAAGTTACAATAGGAAAATGAGAAGAAAAAAATGTAACACAGGGTGAAAAAAAGCTATTTTTCCCTTGAATGATTTTGCATTGTATACTGAAAAGCCAGAAATGAATATCTATTAGTAAATGTGCTACAGCTAAAAGGTTCTGAAAAAATAAAATGCATTATTATCATTTTTAACAACAAAATATTAATAATAGTCATAATATGCTGGACAACTACTATGTTGCAGGCATTTATGCTCTGTGCTTTATATACATCAATGTATTTAATTCTTACAATACCCAATATGGTAGGCATTTTATTACCTTTAATTTATGGACGAGAAAACTGAGGCTCACAGATCTTAACAGATTGCCCTTGGTCACATAGTACGTGGAATTGGGATTTCAAGCTAGGTATCACTGACTTCAAAGCCCACGTATTTCTACAAAGCCCAAAGTCTTTCCACTAGCCACCATGTTTTGCTTAGCCACCACCTATTAAGATTTTATTACATTAATTGTATTAATTTTGCAACTTTTCTGTAGGTTTGAAAATTTGCAAAAAAACCCAAAGTTATGGGGGGAAAAAGAGAACATTCTTATACGTGTATCTTTGTGTACTGTGTGCCAAGTTGATCAAGTGTCTATACCTAGGAGTAGAATTGCTGGGTCATAAGGTATGTGTTACGTACCTTCAACTGTACTACAGTGTGCTAAACTATTCCTAAGTATGCAACAATTTGCAGTTTCTACCATCAATTCCTGTTGCTCCACATCCTCATCAACACTTTGCCCACATTTTTATTTTTAGCTAATCTCGTGGAAATGAAATGGAATCTCCTTTTGGTTTAATTGCATTTCCTTCATTATTAAAGAAGTTGAGAACTCTTATGGTTATTGGCTATTTTTATTTTCTCTTCTGTGGAGAGCCTATTCAAGTTATTTTGCCTATTTTTTTCAGATTGGATTGTCTTTTTATTGATTTAAGAATTTTTATATATTCTGGATACTAAAATTTTATCAACTACATGTGTGGCTAATATATTCTCTCTTTGTGTGGCTGTCTTCTTTATGTTATCTTTTGATGAAGAGATTTTACCAAATTTTATACCAAATATATAATTTTCTCAATTTTACCAAATATATAATTTTGTGTGTGTGTATGTGTGAGGGGACTGGCTCTGAGCTAACATCCGTGCCCATCTTCCTCCATTTTGTATGTGGGATGCTGCCACAGCATGGCTCGATGAGCAGTGCATAGGTCCGCACCCGGGATCCGAACCTGTGAACCCCAGGCTGTCAAAGCGAAGCATGAGGATTTAACTACTACACCACCAGGGGCCCCCCAAATATATAATTTTTGACTATGGACTTTTATGTTATAGAAGAAATCTTTCAATACTCTGAGGTCATGAAGATATCTAAGCGTATACACATATATACATATATATGTGCATGTATGTGTATGCTTTCAAGTTTTATCTTTCACCTTTAGGTCTGTATCCACTTGGAGATTTTTGCATATGGTGTGAGGCAGACATCCAATTTCTTTTCTTTTTTTTTCCTATATAGACACCCACTTGTTATAGCACCATCTATTGAAAAAATTGTCTTTCCCCACTACTCTGGAATGCCACTTTTGTCATAAAACAAATATCTCTATATGTTTGGGTATGTATCTGGTCTTTCTGCTCTGTCCCACTGGTCTATTTGTTGTCTCTGCACCAGTACCACAATTGCCTTTTTAATAAGTCTTGGGACCTGGTGGAGCAAGTCTTTCTATGTTCTTCTTCAAGAGTATCTCACCAATCCTTGGCTCTTTACACTTCTCGATACATTTTAGAATCATCTTGTCAAGTTCCAAGAGGGAAAAAAAACTTGGGGTTTTTGATTGGGATTACATTGAGTCTATAGATTGCTTTGCGGAAAACCAACATCTTATAACATCTTATAATACTGGGTCCCCCAATCCAGGAAACCTTATAGCATAAGAGGATCTAATGTAAAACATAGTGACTGTAAGTTGATAACACTGTATTGTATAATTGAAATTTGCTAAGGGAGTAGAACTTAAATGTTCTCACTAAAAAAGAAAAAAAAAAAGATAAATACATGAGGTGATGGAGGTGTTAATTAACTAGATGAGGGGAATCCTCTCGCAGTGTATATGTATATCAAATCACCATGATGTATACTTTAAATATCTTAAAATTTTATTTGTCAATTATACCTCAATAAAGCTGAAATAAATAAAAAAGAAAGTGACATAAAAGTCCTTGTCTTTATACCTAACAGTAACTCCTAAGAGCTAATCTACTTTAGATATGTGATTGCCAAGGCTACTTAAATTTTGCCCTTCCCTTTCCCCAAGACTTCCAAATCCTACATATACAGTCTATTATCCCCATATTGCTTATTTTCCTCTCTACTCCTGAGATAATAGCCCTAAAATAGAATGCTACATCACAGTTCCATGGTCCAGAATTGCACTTGATTTAAGTACTCAGGAGACCTAAAAGATTTGTGGCTCTGAGGATGTGAAAAATATCTTTTAAGTAACTAGAACAAATATAATCTTACCACTTAAAACTGTACACACATACACACATACATACACATATACACAATAGGCCTTCAAATGACTAACTCCCCAAATTGTAATTTAGAAACATTATTTTTAAAATAGTTTGTAGTTGAGAACTGAGGCTGGGAGGGACAGAGACAGAGAGGAGTTAGCATAGGATAAATACATATCAGTGAGGCTTTCTCCGGCACCTTGAGACCTTAACCAGCTCTGGGTTCCTGATATGGGAATAAGCAAAGGAGCTTTCAGTGAGGTAAAAAATGATTAATGGGCTTTAGGGACTGATTGATGAAGAGAGAAAGCAAAGCAGAAAAACAAGCTCTGAACTTAATAAATGGAAGAGAAAAAAAATACCATCCAGAAATGCTTGACCTAGGACGAAGAAGGACTGTTTATGCTAGTGTAAAGGGTTATGAAGACTAGGAATATCCTTATGTATCTAGGAAAAAAAGAATATGAATATTTCCACATAAATTCCTTCATGGTGAAACTAAGGAATTATTCCCCAGGAGAAATGGAGAAACTAATTCTTGAGAAAACTTGAAGAGAAAAGCACTAGAGGACAGACTGTGGGAAAAAAGAATTGTGACCAGTGGGAATGGACCAGACATGATCTAATACATCTTTTCCATTCTCTAGTTTCTATGATTCTATACATCCATGCAGAGGGAATGATGTTATCAAGAAATAAGAGCAACAAGAAATGTTTTGTTCAATTTTCAAGGAGCTATTAAAAAAATACAGCCTCCAAATGAGAACTGGATTCCTGGTCTTAAAAATATACAGAGAGTGTCCTGCTCTTCTGTGGTGAGTTTATGTTCCCGTCTGTTCCCCGAGCAAGAGTCAGCAGGCAGCCTGCCGGCATGGCAGGGGAGATACGCCTGGTACCATGAAATCACAGGGCTGGAATGTGGAGTTTGGGTGGTGGGAGGATGGGAGTTCTGTGTTCAAAAGCCCTAGAGTTGGAAAAGAATGAAAGTGAAAGGAGCATGGGCTTCCCAGTGGACAGGAGGCAAACCACAAAGAAAACAGCTTCAAGACTAGCCCACAGGCAACCACTCATGGGGAAGTCTGGAGCATCAACCTACAATTCCATCACTGTGCTCAGAGGATAGAAAAGGTGCATTTTACAAAATAGGTCTTCATTTTTATTTCAGGTGTATTTCCTTAGCAAATGCCACTTCCAATCAATACATTCACTGGCTCATTCTGTAACAGAATCAGCATTACCGATGGGCAGCTTTAGCCCTGGAATTTGTTGTAGTATTTCAGAAGACGGGAGTGTGTTTGAATCAAAGGGAGAACATACTTATCAATCTGACAGATGTAGATAAAACTATTCCTGTCCTAAGGTACTGAGCATACCCAAAATTCATAATTGTCTTAATTTTAATTACTGCACCCAAAAGCAATTGAAAAACCCCAAGCTGCCAAATTATGGCAAAAGATAATTTTTATGGTTAACTAAAGAGAGCTTCTGTCTTTAATCCCAAGTGAATAAAATACAGTAAAAGAAGACTGCCTACTAGCTTTGAAACACTTTCAATTTTGGTATGGTGGTGGGAACCAAAGACTTCAACTAAAAATTTCAAGACTCTCACTACCAAGTTCTGCTTGTACCCAGCTGTAACATCAGCTGTTCATCCATCACACCTGTTTTAAATCAAAGGTAAACCAAAAACTTGGCTGAACAACCACTAGGTCTAACTGGTTCCATGAATGGCATGTTATCACAGATCGTGACAAAAAAGTAATCAACAACATTATCAACTAATTGGGATAAAAGTTTCTTTCTGTAAGTCTATTTACTCTTCTACTTGTATATAAATAAGAAATACAGCTTAAGACTCTCATTCCTTAGCTCTCTGTTAGTGGTTCTCAAATTCTATCATTTATGTCACGCTGTTATTTCAATCCTAGGCTCCTCAAATATATCTTCAACATTTTCTTGTAAATGCCTCTACTACTAATTAGTGATTTAAGAGCTGAAACAGAGGAGACCCGGCTTAGCAAAACAGCACTTCAGCCCTGACTGGGAGGAGCCAGGTGCTCCTCTGAAGCTTTCTTTGGCCACGGCTCAGCATTGTTCTGCCACAGTCAGCTCTTTCTTCCAGAAAGTACAGAGAGCCCTGGGTCTGGTGAGAAAATGCTGACTCCGCACCAAGAAAAATGGGTTGATTTCTGCTTAGAAATAAAACCAGATGCTCAGACCTGGGAATCAATATAGTAAATATTAATTCAATATGAGAGAAAGCAGGTCTTATATTACCCCCAAACAAGAAACAATATGTAGGCCAATAATTAAAACTGAAGAAAAAATTATTTTTAAAAAGAAAAAAGGAGAAAGGAGTGATTAAGCCATTAGATTACAAGTTCCTTAAGGACGTAGGTGATAAACACTTAATATATATTATTAGGCTGGTGAAAGAGTTTAAAAGGAATAAATTTGATTTTAAAAGAAGGTTCCTATGGACTTACTTAAGCCACTTCCAAATTTCAAGAGCTGTGCATCTCTTTACCATACATACACTGAGCTATCCTCCCATCAGGTGATGGAATGCTTTTGCAGATGTATTTTCCTTCTCGTGATGAACTTCAGCTGTGAGAAACATTCCCTGGCACTTGCATGTACCTCATCTCATTTGATGGAGGAAGGACTCATTGGCCTCACCCTCCAAGGAAGGACATTGCAAGGTTAAATAGCCTGCACAAGATCATAGGCAGGTAGGTCAGATCTGGATCCAGGCTTTCACCACCAGATTCCAAGTTCTGTCTCCTTCCTTCACCCTGGGCTGCATCCAGTTTAGAAATTCTTGGCTTCAAGGTTGCCCTGGCCTTTAAGCACCCTCACTCCCACCAACACTTCCCCTCCACACGCACACACTTCTCAGAAGGGGAAAGGGTGCCGCAGAGATGTTTATGAAAAGGCCAAGGGCACACAGCTGGTGGTACAGCTGGGGCCAGAATCTGGCACTCCAGAGCTCTGCCCACTAGACCACATAACGCTCTTCCTCAGGTTTGTACACTTATGATGTTCTTCTCTTCTGTAGCTATTTCTTTTGTACCTCAACATCTCTTTGGGCTTATATTCTTCAGATCTTTCTTTTCTTTGTTTTTTTTCTTACATGTCAAACATCAACTCAGCAAATGTCTCCCCAACAGAGATGATAAAATATGGGCATTTTGGCTCTCATGAAAGATTGCATTGTTAGCTCAGGGCAACTAAGCTACATTTAAATGCAAAGGTTGTGTGGAGGTACAGAAGAAACTGGCAAGTCTCTTTAGTTTTTATTGGAAATGTGATTAAAACTAAATTAACATATTATCTACACATGACATAAATAATTATAACATGATATGTAGTGAGAAATACTTTTAATTCCTAATGATAACACTGCTCACTAAACCAAATCAGCAAGGGTCAAATTCTTGACATAAATACCTTTACCACCACTGCATATGTATTTTTATATTGTATGGAACAGTAAATACAGGCAAGAGATCAAGAAGTACCAAAATTTTTAAAGTGTAAAGAATTATCTGAAATGCTTAAGAAAAGAATAGTTTTTCCTTTTAAAAAAATTCAAACACTGATCTTAAAGTATTAGAGAGATCATCCTGGGAAGAAATGATTTTATCATTACCTCTCACAGCCAACTAAAGGCTTATCCTACCAACCATTATCACTGGTCACACATCCACATCAATGCCTGCCTGACACCCCTTCTTCAGCTGATTGTCTGAGAACATTCATCCTTTTGCCAGCAGCTGAGAGATTTGGCTCCCCACACCAAAGTCCTCAGATGGTTACTAAATGTGTGAGGATTAGATTACACTGGTTTTAAAACTTTTCTTTTGTTAGTTACATACCCTTTTTCAAATGTAACATTCTTACTAGATGTGCCCAATATGTAGACCAATCCAAAGAAAAGCTTAGTAGGTGGATGGATAATGGAAGTTAGTGAGGCAGCCCCAGTAAGCAGGCCCCTGCCTGCTCTTCAGCCCTCACCCCAGCCAGCCTCATAGGGGGCTTCCTAGAGCACAGGTTTGAAAACCACTTGATTCAAGACATTTTCAAAGTATTAATATTTTGTTGAAAATAAAAAATTGTCTTCCTCAAGGTAGTGGGAAATATAAAGAAGAAAGTTCTAAAAAAGAAAGTGTGGAATAAAAATGCAAATACCACATATGCTGACTAGCTCTGTGCGTACGTCTTCTCATCTCTTCCTCTGGGTTAAGGTTCAAACTTTGAGTGGCAGTTGATGCCCTTCCCAGACATTCTCCATCATCCACCATGAGGAGCTGACCTAGTTACCTGCCATTCTTGTACAGCTCATTCCCCTCTGCATTCAGACTGTTCCATCATCCTGGAACGCCCTTCACCCCCTTCTCTGCCTGGGGAACCTCCCTTGGTCTTCAAGGCCTAACAATCTTTCCCTGATTCTAAACTTCTTAAACACACCCCTTCTCCCTAACACAACACACACACACACACACACACACACACACACACACACACACACACACACACACACACACACACACACATGGAGTTAGTCTCTCGCTCTCTCTCTCTCTCTCTCCAGGCAGAACAGATATCCTCTTCATCAGCTTTTCATTATTGCACATATCACATCGGTAACTTGGTAAATATTTTCTTATTTGCTTAGTAAATATTTTCCCACCTAGAATGTGAGCTCCTCTAGGGCAGGGGCTGTCTCTTTCATCTTTATATCCCCGGTATATAGCAGTGCTAGGTACATTGTAAGCAACTAATAAATGTTAGTGGAATGAATGACAAATCTTTTTCCCCCACTTTGGTTCCAAATGTAAAGGGCAAAATAACTATAAACAAAATGAACCAAATGTTCCAGTTATAAGCAGTTCCTAAACAAGTTTGTTCTAAGAGTTTGTTTGAAATTGGTTTTCTGAAACTCAGAAACTCAATTCTTTAAATGGTGGTTAAGATCCTGGAAGGCAGTCCACTGAAGCCTCATTGAGTCCACAGTATTTCAGAAGAATGGTTTTAACAGCACAATTTCAGCTGTATCTAAATACCATTCAGAAAATTGTTTCTGTGGGAAAGCGAACCCACGGTCCATTTTGGGACACCAGAAACCTACCTGGTGGTGGCTCTGATTTTGAAGTAGAAAGGGCTTAAGGGGAGCAATCTGGTTAGAAGAGGAGGTTGCATTTGCATATAGAGTAGACTTTTAAAATTAGATTGTATGATTACTTGGACCTAGGACAATATATTGAACTCAAGCATCCATTAGCTTTCCTAACACTGATATTGTGAATGTGGACTACCCTGGAAGCATTGCCCTGGTCACCATTGTTGGGAAAGAAAGAGCACAAGGAAGGCAGAAGGAAGGCATTAGAGCAGAGGTTCTCATAGTATGTTCCTTGTACCAGCAACATCACTATAACAGGGAACTTGTTAGAAATGCAAATTCCTGGGTCCCAACCCAGACCTATTGACTCAGAAATTCTAAGGGTAGGCTTATCCCAGAAGAAATAAGAAGACTTACGCAATCTGCTTTAACAAGCCTTCAGGTAATTCTAATGCATGCTCCAGTTTGAGAGGGGCTTTTGGGGACCAACATCTATTCTTAAAACTCATCTCAACTACATAAAATGAGGCCCAGATGAAAACATTATGAATGAAAAGGAGAAAATACCTTCTAAGCCAACAGTTCTCAATCTTGGCTGCACAGTGATCACCTGGGAGCTTTAAAAAATACCGATGCCTGGGTCCCATCCTCAGATTCTGATTTAATCAGTTTGGGATTTGGCGTGAGCATCGGGATTTTTAAAAGCTCCCCAGGTGATTCTAATGTGCAGCCAAGAGTGAAAAACCACTGTTCTAAGCCAACTACTACAAAATGATTCTCCAAAGCTGCCAACCTGCTAGGAAATATACACACGCGCGCACACACACACAAATAAAAAGACTGTAAAATTCTGAAAAGTAAATTCAGTTGCTTATAATTTACATTTCAAATAATAAAATCCCTGAGACATTTATTAACGCAGGTCGGAGGCCTCCTTGGCTCCAGGCAGTTCTGATATCACATTCGGCAGCCATGAAGCTCAGCAGGTTATGAAGGTGTGGTTATAGCCTCTACACTGGTGAGAAAAGACACCTATGACAAGTAAGCACAGCATCTTCCACAGTTAGGTAGACTTACTTGGCAATGTCCAGTTCCATAAATCCTGATGGCTAAGGGATTCAGGAAGATATGTAGCCTAGACTTCATCAAGAAAATAATCCCACTAAGGTTTTGACATCGGAATTGTAATGGATAGAAAACAAACTTATCTCTGCGTAGAATGCTCTTTTCTACCCATTTCCCTGCCTGGCAAATTCTCTAACTCTCTCTGATCCCTACCAGAGGGTCTGAATTCAACACTCAACCAGCTGAATTCATGGTTAGCTCAGTTGGTTGACCGAATCCCGGACTAACAACAGGTGGCCTTGGCTAAGTGAAGCTGACATACCAGAAATTGTTATATACAACGTATGAAATAATTCCATGACTGTCTCAACCATTCTGAAGCTTTGAGAGGAACACAGTGTGAATTTCTTACAAGGTACTCACACTACAAACAGAGAAAAAAAATTTCTAAAGTTATTTTCCTGGCATAAAGACAGTTCACAAAAAAAAAAAAAAAGAGAGAGAGAATCTCTCTGGCTGTCCTAACCACTCCTTGGAGAAAGAAGTATCATTTTTCAGCCACCCATGGCTCCCCTTCTCACCATCCAACCTGTAGACTGACACAATCCCCAGGGTTATTTCAACAACCCTGGCATCAGTTCAGACCCTTCTGTCAGCTCATATTGTTAATTCAACTTTAGAATCAGTTAGAAAAATGACAAAGTCAAGCAGTAAAATATGATTAGGATAACTTGCTCGGTTATTAACCACGGTTAAGGAGGAGGCTCTAGCACTAGGTTGCCTGAGTCAAAGTTCTGGTTCTACCACTTATACGGCCTTGAGCATCTACAAAATGGGAATAATCACATACCTACCTCGCAGAGTGGCTGGGGGGATTGTGAGGAGTTTACTAGTGTAAAGTGCTCGTAGTAAGCTCTTCATAAGTTATCTGACCATTTATGGAGGTCAAAATTTTAAGGGTTTACGTATTTTGACCCAACCATTCAACATACAGAAATCTGTCCTTTAGAAAATACTCATACAAGAATGTAAGGACATCTGGCATTCCCTACCTCATTATTTAATAACAAAAGAACTACAAGCAACTAAATGTCCATCAATAGGGGAAGTATTACATAAATCATAGTTTTATTTTTATATGGTGGAATACTATGGAACAGATAAGAAGAATGTAAGTACTGAGCACACAGAGTGGAGGTGAAGAGGCCCAACTCTGGAGCCAGAATGCTGAGTCCAGTACCAGCTCTGCGGTGTGCTAGCTGTGTTTCCTTGTGCAAGTCAGAGAACCTCCTTGTCTGTAAAATGGGAATAATAATAGTACCCCCGCCCTCCCCAAGGCCTAAGAACAATGCTTAGCCCACTGTGGTTCTACATAAATGTTCGTTCAAGAGATGAATGCTGACAAGGAAGGAGAATACACATTTAACTTAATGGTTACCCCAAGGAACGGGCGTAATGACTTCCTTTTTGACACTTTTGTACTGTTTAACTTGTTTTTAAGGGTATAAACATTTTCTGTAGCCAAATTTAAAAAATATGCCTAGCTTTTCTACATACAGCCTAATTATATTGACATGTAACTATAAGAGTCTCATACTAACAGGAATGTCAGTCATTACCACTTTCTTTTTACATAATGGGAAATAAAGTTAAGTGATTATTAAGCTCATATATGAAGTTATTTGTAAGATGGAAGTAGAATAGAAACAATATAGTGTAATAGAAAGGGCATGTGTTTCAAGGATCAGACAGTACTAGGTTCAAATTCCTTCTACATCTCCTAGTACCTTGCACAAATTATTTAATCTCTCTGAACCTCAGTTTTATTATCTGAACAATGAGGTTAACAATAACAATGGCTAACATTTATTATGCAAATGTTAACATTTATTTGCACTATGTGCAAAGTACTATATATAGCAAGAGCTATGAATGCACAATCTTATTTAATCCTCACAAGAAGCCCTGTGAGGGAGGTAGTACTATCATCTGTTTTATATATGAAGAAACTGAGGCACAGAGGGGTTCAGTGAGTAGTGCATAGCGAGTAAATAGTGGAGTCAGGACTTGAACCCAGGTAGATCAACCTTAGCTGTGTATACGTGAGAGGGAGACCATGAGAATATAGCAAGGCACTCAAGAAATTGTTTGCTTTTACCCCTCTGATCCAATAAACCATGCTACCTTCTAGAATGTATGACCTAAAATCTGCTTTAATTTTATGTTATAATGAACTTCTAAGAGGATGTATGATTCTCTCTCCTGCACTGCTCACAATAAAGATAATTGCCCTATGTTCTTATTTTCATTTAGAAGTGGTGGCCCGTACCAGGGCAGGTGACAGGGACAGTGGTTCTTATTCATCTGGGCAGCAGCTTCAGTGCTAATTCTAAACACAGGTGGTGAGAGAGACAGCCAACAGGAAGAGGGAAGGAATCACTGCTGACATGTGCAACTGGGAAGATTGATGGTTTCCCTCTCTCTTTTTCCCCAACGCGTCGGCCTGGGGGCAGAGACGCAGGAGCCGCTGTGCTGGGGACAGTAAAATACACACCGCAATGTCTACCTTGCTGCAACACTGATTAATGAGACTGAAATGACACAGAAAACAGGCAGTGCTTCGGAAAGGGAATTCACAGGCCTTTCTTTCTTTAATGATTTCAACAAAAGCAGTTCCCATAAACTGCCGGGTTTGAACTGGAATACCCCGTGGTTAGAGCAAGGCAGGGGTGTATTTGGTGGAATGCATGGCACAAAGGGTGAGAGTGTGAAGGGAGGTTGTAATGAAGTAAATTCACTTACAATCCAGTGGGTACAAATCATAATGAATGAGTTCCTCTCCTCTACCAGCTTGGCTGAAAAATGTCGCAAAGTTCCAGAGAAGATAGTTATTTACCTACCTAACTTAAGGTAAAGAGGAAATGAGAATACACTACCACAAAGATTTTCACCCTTTTGCTGGGAGATAATATCACCAATTTTTCATGTTTTACCACAGCTGCATAATGTATATATTAAAACAGCATTTTCTTTTTGAGAAAAGATGAATTTTAACAACAAAAATTACTTCTGGTACTTACTATCAACTATCTATTGGACATATCCATTTGGATTTCCCACCAGCAGTTCTTCAAACTTAATACTATACATAAAACTAAACCTATTGACTCACAACTTTCCAGTCAACTCCCCCCAAACCTGCTGTTCTGTATTTTCAATCCTGACTAATGACACCACCATCCACTCTGTCTCCCAATCATGAGGAGTCATCCCCAATTTCTTCCTCTCCCTCATCAGATTCTGTTGGTTAAAATCCTGGCTCCTCTAATTACTAGACATGTAATCTTTGGCAAATACTATTTGTGCCTCAGTTTCTTTTTCTGAAATCAAAATTTTAATAGTACTACTTCATAGGATTATTGCAAGAGTTGAATAAATTAGTAAATAAAAAAGTGCTTAGAACAGTGCCTGGCACATAGAAAGTGCTCAATAAATATTAGCTATGATTAATCTTAAATGTTCTCACCACAAAAATATATACATATATATAATTATGTGCTGTGATAGAAGTGTTAACTAACCTTATTGTGGTAACAATTTCACAACATATACAGGTATCAAATCATCATGTTGTATACCTTAAACTTACACAACGTTACGTGTCAATTATATCTCAATAAGCTGGAAAAAATATTAGCTATCATTATTAACATCATCTAATCAATTGCTAAATCCTCAGGGTTGTTATCCAGTACAATTTCTCTTCTCCATCAATGTAGTCTAAACCCCAATCATTTCACCTGTGCTGTCTCAATAGCTTCTATCTGACTCTTGTATCCTTCATACCACCATCTGAATTATCTTTTTAAAATACTGAACCTCCACTGGTTCTTCCTTTACAGGGTCAATCCAAACCCCTTAAGTTAGTGTATAAAGTCCTTTATCATCTGACTTCACACACATGCACATACAGATTACTTAGACATGGTAGGGGCAAGTATCTCTATGAATGAACCTTAATTAAGCAAGTAAGAAATCCTATAAGAAGTTTGGGTTAATGTTTTACATTTAACATTTTAAACATGCTATTTTTCATTAATTATCCTAGCACTAGCGCCAATACCATATTTAACTAAAACCACAAGAGTAATCTTTAGAATCTATAATTTAAAGCCCAAAATGCAAAAAAAATTTATATAACAATTGATATTATTCTAGATAAGATTAAATTTACAGTATTTCCATTGCTTGGTGTAGTGGGTTAAATATGTCTCACCAAAATTCATGTCCACCTGGAATGTCAGAATGTGACCTTATTTGGAACTAGGACCTCTGCAGATGTAATCAACTAAGATGAGGTCATACTGGATCAGACTGGACCCTAAATCCAGTGACTGGTGTCCTTATAAGAAGAGGAAAGACACACAGAGACCCAGAGGGAAGAAGGGTCTGTGACAATGGAGGCAGAGATTGGAGTGATACAGCTAGAAGTCAAGGAATGTCAGGGATTGCATGGAGCCACCAGAAGGTAGGAAAAGTCAAGGAAGGATTCTTCCCTAGAGTCTTCAGAGGGAGCATGGACCTGCTGACACCTTGATTTCAGACTTCTAGCTACCAGTGAAACCAGCAAACAGTTAGCCATTGATGATTAAGTAGCTAGGAACTAAAGTTTTCTTCCTTTTTCGAAATTACTGATTATAGCTTTTAGCAGTTTACCCATCCATCATTAACCATGCTGTTTAGGCAATGTGCTATCTGACTTCCACTAGGTTCCTATAGATAACATCTCCTCGGAGCCTGGGTCACCATGGCAATGGGTGTTTGAGCTGTTTTTCAGGAATTAGAACCCCTTGTCCAGTTCAGGCCAGTTGAGACCACCAACCCATCAACTGTGCCCATGCAGATGTCTGATAAACGACCTTTTGAGGTCAGGAGGCCAAAAGCTCCACCCTCAGGTCATGCTAATGCCACCATTTTGTGAACATGCATCCTGTGAAGAGACATGAAGTCTGACTACACTTGTGCAGATCATCAATTACCTCACTGTTCCTCACCTCCAATCATCTATCTCCACATTTCAGACCATCTTGCCCCCACCCCATAAATATCCCTGAGTCCCCATTATGAGGGAGGCAGATTTGAGACTTATTCTCCCGTTTTCCTCACTTGGCTGCCTTGTGATTAAACTCACTCTCCGCTGCAATCTTGTCGTCTTGATGTTTGGCTTTCTGGGCAACTGGCAAAAACGAACCTAGTTCGGTAACACCAGAATTGTGAGAGAATACATTTCTGTTGTTTTAAGCTCTCCAGTCTGTGGCACTTTGCTATGGCAGCCTTAGGGAACCAATGCACTTGGCTAATGCGGTAAATTGTATGGTGAGTCTTTCAGGATCTATAATCTCCCAGGCCACTGAGCTTCTTTTCCGGAGCTGCACAAGCTTATGCTGGGGCAAGGCAGAGTGGAATACAAGCATTCAGCATCTGCTATTGTGATTGGCCAAATCACAACCACACATAGGTAGTGGTGCTGAGATGTAGGAAACATTTTTGGATAGATATCCACATCAAATAAACAAACAGCCAGGACCAACTAAAGGGGGTGTAATCATAGATGAAGTTGCTGTTACGTTGTTCTGGAAAATCAAAGTTCTAGGATCATATTTGCATTGATTCCATACAATTATTGCACATGGTTGGCTTTGCTCCATTTATTTCTTCCATTTAAACAGTAGCTCTGAAATTTTCACTATGCTGTAATCACTCGGAAAAATGTAAATTTAAACTTGGCAAATACTATTTCCTTTGGTAAAAATATTGTGTACCATTTTTCTTATGAAGTAGTATGACATGCATTATTGGACTGCTATGATCTCTTGTTCTCCTCTGAAAGGACTTTTTTTTCCTTTTGAAACCTTAAGAGATTGGTTTTTGGCATAATTACCCCAGCCCAAATGGTTTTGAGATATAAGTTTTCTTAGATAATAAACAGTAAACTATTTCTTTTATTTTTCAAAACCAAGTAAACATGTCTATAATTTTTCTTTGAAGCTCTTTAGAAAGAATTCTTAAAACACTTTGTATGTAATAAATAAACTTGGGGGGAAAAGGGAAAATTCACATTTGGAAACTAGTGTCAACCAATCATTAATTCACTATCCCCTCTTTATGTTTGAAAGATTATCTGGATAATCTCTGGAAGTCTTTGATGACAGCACATAATGTTAGAGAACAAATAGTCTAACATATTTTTGACATACCACATAGCTTCCTTCATGTTACATCTTTGAGCCTCTTACACAAGTTCTGAAAAAACTGGCAGTCTGTACATAGACGCAGAGACTGTGTTGTCAAAGACTCAATACTGGGGGCATTTCAGAGTTTTTACCTCCTCACACTTACTAATAAACCTTAGAATTTTGCACAATCGAGTACTCAGCTCTTCCTCTAAAACTTTGCCATCACATTTAATTTTCTACTCATGTTTAGTGGCAAAATCATGTGGGTGGGTGTGTGTGTGTAAAATAACTCTACATTCCTTAGTCAGTTGTCTCACTATGCCTAATAAAATTCAAGAATATTTCTTTAATTAAGATAGCCTTTTCTTTCCTGATTGTTTACACAAATTGATGACTTTTTTTCATTCGGTTACTAAGTTGCCTCATCCTGTATTGTTGAATAGGCTGAAGAAACATATATCTCCTTTATAAGCTAATGCAACATCATAGTTTTGTTTCTAATTCCAATTATTTCATATGGGATTTGTGCATTCTTGTACTAACCAAGTTGTGACTGTACAAATCAAAATAATTATTCTTTTATATTTTAGTTTCCTTTCCAACAACTCCAAAAACCTGCCTTTATTCACCAGTGAATATTTATGATGCCTCTTTTGCAGTAAACACTGTGTTCCAACAAATTTTTAACTCTGATTTTATTTTTATATATTTTATATATTTTCATATATTTATATTTTCATATGGGTATTTTTTATTTTTGTAAGTATGCTTTGAGTCAAAAACGACAATTTTTCAACAGCTGCATGACAAAATCAGCACTCACACTCAAACTGTAATGATTTTAAATGTAGTTTACTTCTGAGTTTTTAAAACTCCTCTCCCCTCTCCAACTGGAAATTTCTTATGTTGTACATAATTCTCCCCATGACTAAATTTTCATAGGTAAAATAATTAGCGTAAATAATAGAATATTACTCTTATTTTCAATCACATGGTTTGAAAGTGCACTCTGAAAGTACATTATTTTTCATCTACCTAGATGACAAATTACTGTATACTGAACAAATATTAATGATAAAATACTTGGTACCACAAGTGACACAACCGCTTGCCAAAATCGGTAAACTCTTTGACATCTTTGTGAAAAATAACACTGACTTTTGTTTTCATATTCTATCAAATAATCATAGTTACTGAGAAAGAAACTGCAAATGCTCATATCTGAACCCCCAAACAGGAAAGAAGAGTGAGAAATACAGGTACCAAGGGGAACAGAGCTGCTTTGTGTAGACAGGCAGAACCTCAGCTGGTAAAGATGATGCTACTGCAATATCAACAACTGAGTTATACTAAAGTGATTTTCTTTGTTCATTTTCCATTTTAATGAGAATTAAAAAAAAATACTATTACAGAAAAAATAGCCCAATGACCTATCAGATAATTTATGGAACAAAGTATTTTGCAAGTTCCCTCATGTTTCTAGCAACTTTACCTGTTTTGCTGGCCCCCACTGCACCAGCACTGCTGAGTGAACAAGCCCAAGTCCACTTTGTCGGCCTTTTTCTTCCACCATTCCACTCCATGAACTGTCTTTTCTTAGTTCCCTGAAGAAGCCATACTCTTTCTAAACTCTAACCCTCTGCACATTCAGTTTTCTCTGCCTGGTGTGCCTTTCTCCACCTGACAAATTTCAATTTATCTTTTAAGACCCAGTTCAGGTGTCTCCACATTTGTGAAGCCTTCTCCACCTTCCCAAGGGGAGTTACTAGCTCCTCTAGATGCCTCCAATGCCCTGTTCTCTCTCTATTATAGCACATGGTTGTACTGTAATTTACTTTTCCTACAAGTCTATTACCCGCACTAGCCAGTGAAATCCTCGAGGGCAAGACCATGTTTTTATTTCTAACATCAACAGGCTGGAGGTTTAATATATGTATATGAATGAGTGGAAATGAATACTAACTGTACGCAGCTTATAGACTGCGGGAGCTGGAAGTCTGGGCTTAAGTTCCATGGCACTCAGAAGCCCCAGGGGAGAGGAGGAGGAGGGAAGGACATTTACCAAGACTAGCAGGGTTTTTTCAAATTATCCTTTCCCAGGTTACCTGTACAAATGCTAGCCATCTTTTAGTCAACAATATCTACAATTATCAGAACACTTTTTCGAATTCTTAATGCATTATAATTTCAGTTGAAATCTATAATAAAACACTCTTAGAATAAAACGTGCTGAAAAAACTATTTTTATGAATTCCTTACAAAGTTGCCCAACTCTCTTTAGAATTGCAAGTAATCTTACCTAAAGATTCAGAGTGCATTATATGTGATAATTTCCTGACATTTTTATTTTAACAATGTGCTGTTAAAGAGGCATTCACAAATATACAGGGAACTCATGGTACAAATTCACTTTGATATTTGACTAGTTCTGCCCTTAGGTAGAGTGTGTCTAACCTACAATACAGTGTCATTTCCTCTTTTCTGGAAGACAAGCACTGTGTGCCCCCCACCAGGCACCCACGCCTAACCCACAAGGGCAGAAACAGCAAAACGCCACAGGATCAGGATGTTTTGAGTTGAGTTAAGGAATGGGATTTATGGGAAAACCAAGTGGAAATGTGTTTATGTTTTTTTAATCTGAATCTTTAAAAAGAATAAATTAAGACTCTCAGAATCAACATCAGATGTTGCGTGACGACTTCAACACAACGAATAACCTCTTAAAACAAAATATTTTGAAATCTGGTTCCTCCTTCGCTCACCTGCTGCTGCTATGGTTCAAGGGGCCAGGGCTTCCACTGTGACGGTTCCTAACAACCAAAAGCAACATGGAGAAAAATGCTTTGGTCCTACTAGTGTCCCCACTAGTCATGAAGAAATAGCAAACTGCTAATGTTACCTGATATATCAGCTGAGGAGAAATGTATGTTTTAGTATCAGAATCATTTCAATTTTCCTTTATTAGGAAATAACCAGTTGAGAATATTAGTTCACTGATTTAAAATCAAAACCAGACCCATGCTATTTTTTATGAAGGATACTAAAGAAAATTTCCCAGTGAACAAGTCACATTTTACTAGGCTCATCTTAAAGAGTCTTCCTCTGCATACTACAGGTGCTCAATATATAATTATTGAATGAATTATATATTATTAAATTATATTAAATATTATATATTATTATTATGCTTATTGAGTTTCATCACAGTTTCCCTTTTATTCTCATAGAAAAATAAAAGACTGGAAGTCTTTTTCTTTTCTTTTTCAAGTAATGTCTGTCCCTGTCGTCCTTTCCCTCCAAAGTCTTTTACTGAAGTAAAGGCATGTGCCATTAGATCTGGAATCTTGATGTTCACTTATCACATCTAATCCAGGACTCCTAACAGGGCTCCTAAGCCTCTCGAACACACCATGCTAGTCGTTCAGTTTTAAATAGCGAGATCTGAACTATCTCAAAGTTACTGGAATATTCAGATGAGGAGGCAAAAGCAGGAAGGTCCAGGTTCCTTGGGGGCCACTGAAACTGCAAATATGACACTTTTGAACGTGGGCCAGATTCCAGAGCTGCAAGCAGCAGTCACCAACTACAGAAAGGGACAGGCTACCTTGAAAGGGGTCAAATAGAAGCTATGAGTATGTGCACAAAGCTTAGCAGGGATAATGCTGCTAAGAATCATCAACAATGCTTGATTTATGGTTTGAAGGAGATTTTGTTTGTTTTTCTTAATCAAGAACTACTTCTTGTTCTCAATACCAGGAGATCTGAAGGGAGAAAAGAAGAACAGGAAGATTCTGAGAATAAAGTCCCTGAATGATAAGAAGGGAGTACAGACAGTACCAGTTTGGAGCAGAATAAATAATAACTTTGGATCTACTGGATAACCTGAGCAAGGTACAAAACCGGAGTGCTGCTGTCCATGACACCCACTTTAGTAAGATGGCCAGAACCCAGCAAGGGTTCTCCAGCTTCCTAGTTCAGTGTGCGAGATCTAGGAGTTGTCCTAGTATTGAGGGTGCAGCTTGGGGACCATTCCTGTCCACAAGGAAAAGTAATGTCAGTGGTTAGGGTTTGGCATCCCCTCCCTGTGTATGAGACAAAAATAGCAATTGCCCTACAAACTACTGCAGAAGCTATAAATTTATCCCTAAGTACATCCTGCAAAGACCCAAACCAAAGCTTGCTTTATCAGAGCTTAGAGTTAGATGGCCTCCAGCTACCGTAAAACACAGCCATATGCTCCCTGATATTACAGGTCCTATTATGCAAGACTCCTCCCTGATCCCAGAGGAGACCAAATGACATGCCATTGCTTGCTGTTGCTTCCTATCCACATTTTAAAATAACAGAATAAAAAGAAAAAAATCCAGCCACAATTGGCTCCAGTTGGTGTGAATAATGAGACGTGGTTGTCAGATTCCTGGAAAGCAGCCAGCATGGTCATTAGCTGGCCAGATACTGGGCCCACTTATAAAGAGGATAAGGAATACAGCTTTAAATGAGGTCAAGTTTAAGGAGACTTTAAATTTGGCATTTGGGTGTGGGATGAAACAATCTATAAATTAAAATCCTCCTTGCACTAAGTGCTCTCCATAAGAAAGAGGACAGATTGGGACGAGCTGAAGCTTCCTCAGTTTTGGAAATCAAGCTTTGCCCAATTAAAATCTGGTCCTTTTTTGAAGTCTATGATGGAACAATCCTATCTTTGACAAGTTGGCAGTAATCCTTGTGATCTATTTTACTGGGATATATATTGTCACTGCAAAAATAAAACACACTACAAAACTGGAGAGCAGACCCTGCCTGTGATCATTAGACAGACTGGACCAAGTGCCTCAAGCCTTTGATGCCCCTGACATATTATTTTCTGGATGGTGTCCAGCAACACAATGCAGAATAGCTTTTTCTCTACTGTATCCAGATGGCAAATGGAAGAGATCAAATTCAACAGTTTCAGGGCTAACCTTAATGAATGTGAAAGGCTGGTTTCTCTACTAGCTTTTCAGGGATCTACAATACAAAAAAAGCCTTTGAACAGAGAGACAAGTAATTGGCTTTTTTCTCTCTCTCCTCAAAACTAAACCATGGAGGTGGTAATCTGGTTCAAATCCATCTTCTGGTTGAAAAGGACAGCCAAATATCTGATCAGTTCTAATCACTGACACTCTGATCACACTTTCTGTGAAGTTCAGATGGGTGTTGCTCTTAGTATTCTGGACAGCTTTTTTCACCCTTCAAGCAAATATTTTCAATCTTCCTCTATTTCCTCCAAAACTTTAATGAAATATATGTATTCCTAAATGTTTAAGCAGCAGTATCTTCTGGTAAGATTCTCAACACCCCCACTAGAGGCTGAATTTCAGAATTGGCTAGCATGAGCCTTACACATTTGAGTTATCATATAAGCATCCATTAGAACATCACTATTAAGCCATTTGCACAGGAAGGAATATAGTAGAAGGTTACCTCACCCTCCAGATGAGAAGTTTTACTTATTGAAATACCAGAAATACCTCATTAAGAAACAATTTCACATAGAAGTCCTACAGTGTAGATCATAACACCAGCTTTGTAATTAGTAAGTGGTAGAGGAGGCAACAACGAGGAAGAAGGCTCAGTATGTGAAAGAAGGGAATAAGTTTACCTTCCATGAGTTAGTCAACAGAGATCGTCAACTTAAAGTAGTTCTCAACCTGGGTTTAGGACTAGTGAAATTGTACACAAGGTTTTGAGAGTTTATGTACATATTTTTCTAGGTAAAAGGTCCACATTTTAATCAAAGGAAATAGTCACCCCCCCCCAAAAAAGTATAAGAACTCTGAGGACAAGACTTAATAGAAACAACATGAGGTACATTAACATATCTAAAGAAAGAATATGGCCCCTGGAGGAGTGGAAACTTAGAAAAAGCAGCTCTATGGGGAAAACCCTGGCCATGTATTTAAAGAGCTGTCCAAGGGAAATGGTGCTGTGACAGATGCCAGGAATATGTTGCCCAAGGAGCAGGTATGTTTCATAATGGAGATGGAGCTTTGGGTTATCATAGCTTGATTACACAGCCAATGAGGTGATCCAATGAACGCCCCTTGCTCTGATTCCACTCCTATGAAGCTACTCTATTTAATAATTTGGCTTCCCAATTAAGTTTGCCTGCAAGTAGAGAATATGGTAAACAGCAAAGAAAAGTAACTGGTACTCCTGATCATTCTATCCTTATATATGATATGTGGTGTGTGTGCACACGCATGCATGCACTGTGTGTGTGTGTGTGTGTGTGTGTGCACGTATGCACATATGCCTGCGAATTGATCTGTGAAACATTTTCCTCACTTGGCTTCCAGAATGTCACCTTCTATTTTTCCTCCTACCTGTCTGGCTACTACTATCTTGGCTGGTTCTTCTCATCATCCTAATCTCTTAATATTAGAATGCTCACAGGCTCAGTACTCGAACTTCTTCTCTTCTCTTTCTAAAAACACTGCCGAGATGATCACACCCAATCTCATAGCTTTAAGCACAGTCTATACTGAAGACTCACAAATTTATATCTCTATCTAGACCCCTCTCTTGGGCTTTGGTCTCATATATCTAATTGCCTACCTGACATCTCCACTTAGATGTTCACTAAGCATCTAAACTCCACATGTCTAAAATTCAACTGCTGAACTTCCACCCAAAGTCTTGTTCCTCTTCCAGTCTTTACCATCTCAGTAAGTGGCAAATTCATTCTTCCAGTTGCTCTGACCAAAAACCTTGGAATCCATCTTGACTCTTTTCTTTCTTTCATCGTACATCTAACCAGTGGAAAAAAAATCTTGTTGGCTCTACATCCTTTAAAATAAATATCCAGAGTCTGATCACATCTCACAACACCATCTTGACTACTCATCCTCATTGAAGCCACTATCATGTCTTGCTCGGATCTTGTACTAGCCTCCTAACTGGTGTCCTTGCTTCTATTCTTGCTCCTCTATTCTATTTTTAACATAACAGCCAGACTAAGACTTTAAAATATATGTCAGATCATGTCATCCCTCCAAGCAAAGCCTTCCAATGGCTTTCCAACTCAATCTGTGTAAAAGACAAAAATCTTTACAATTGCTTCTAAGCTTCTGTACAGTTGACTTCCCCACTTCCACCCTCCTATTAGCCATATGACCTCATGTCCTACTACTATATGGGCAGCATGAAACAAAATCAACCCAAGGTTTAGCACCCTGGCTCCCTCTCCTTTTTAGCTAGGTGCATTTTGTTGCTCATGTGACAAGTTACTTAACATCTATTTTACAGATCCTCATCTGTAAAATGGGGCTAATAATAGCCCTGCTTTATAGGATTGTAATGAGAATTAAATGAGTTAATATTTTCAAAGTATTTAGAAAAGCATCTAACACATAGTAAGTACTATATAGTATTTGTTAAATAAAGAAAATGCTCACTCTTCTTCAGCCATACTGCCTCTTTGCTGGTCTTCATAGGTGGCAGGTGAGCCTCCACCTCATGGCCTTCCCATTCTTGTTTCCTCTGTCTGGTACGCTCTTCCTCCAGATATCCACCATGACCACGTTCTCACGACCTTCAGGTCTTTCCTCAAATGTCACCTTCTTGGAGGCCTTCACTGACTACCCAATTTAAAACTGCCCCAGGGCAGTCACCATCTCCTGTCCCTGTTTAATTTTTTTCACCATATCATTTATCATCTAACATATTATATATTTTAATAACTTTATTATTTATCTCTCCTGGAATGTAAGATTTTGTCTGTGTTCTTCATTGGTCTATTTCTAACACCTAGCACATAGTAAGTGCTCAGTGTTTATTGATTACATCAATACATATAAAATATTCATGACTTTATTACTCCCATGAATTAGAGATGAGGACAGAGTTCACCAGGTGACAATATCCAATATTCCACTGAACAGAACCTTTCAATAGTTCAGGAGACACTGGGTACAAATGGTCCAAAATGTCTTACAAGACTACATAAATGGGAAAAGAGTAGATGTTTACACTTACTTAGCACTCTGTTGTATTCTTCCCACCTCTTGAATACTCTCCTAAATTGATTAAAGGCTTAGAAAGCTGGGTCTCTTTCTACCCTAAGTTCCGTTATCCAAGAGAGTTCAATTATCAGGTAGATTACCCATCTAATACTCCAGCATTCAATACATTTGCTTGATCTCTTCAACTTCAACCACCTATTCCCACGGTCATACCCTAGACCTGTCATCACCCAGAATGCCTCTGGTTTTGAAATCATAAATGTCAATATTCTACTCAGTCTGCAACCTTCCACCTTTCAGCTCTTCCATCCTTTTATTTCCACTATACTTGCTCTCCAAACTCATTTAGAAATCAGAGCCTCCGATTTTTCCATTTTTTCTGCAGCATTCCCTATCTGTCCTCTCTTCTTCCCTATCCAGCCTGGCCCAAGGTCAATCATTTGGACTATGCTCTTATTAACAACCCCAACTCCCCTTGCCATTATGTCCCAACAGCTACGCAAAAACTCCAGTCCTGGATCCAGGCTAGAAAGCTCATTCTTCACTTATATACCTCAGTAGCTGAGCACTTTTGGTGAAAAATCCTTAAAAAATGCAGAATCTACCCATAAATCTAAGTTATAGTTTCTAATCTCAGCTAGGTTCTCATTTCTCAACAGTGCTTATTGAACCCTTTCTAAAAAGTTATATAGTGCTCACAACGTGCCTGGTACTGTTCTAGACACTTATAAATAGTAACCCATTCAATGCTCACAATAATCTCCTGAGGTAGATACTATTATTTTATTTATGTATTTTTTGTGTGTGAGGAAGACCAACCCTGAGCTAACATCCGTCGCCAATCCTTCTCTTTTCGCTGAGGAAGACTGGCCCTGGGCTAACATCCATGCTCATCTTCCTCTACTTTATATGGGACGTCGTCACGGCATGGCTGACGAGCAGCGCATTGGCAGGCGCCCGGGATTCGAACCTGCGAACCGTGGGCTGCCAAGCGCAGACTAAACTGCTGCGCCACCGGGCGGCCCCGAGGTAGACACTATTATCATCTCTATTTTACAGATGAAGAGATTAAGGCACAGAAAAGTTAAGTGACTTGCCATGGACATACTGCTAGTTATTGGCAGAGTTTACTAACTCCAAACCCTGGCAGACTGGCTACAGAGTTCAAGTTTTAACTATTAAGTGAAGAAAATGAGGTGCAGAGAGGTTTAGTAACTTGCCCAAGGACATCCAGTTATCAAGTGGAAGAGCTTGGATTTGAACCCAGGCAGTCTGACTTTAGAGCCCATATACTAAACCACTAACCTATCCCATCTCCTCAAGACTTAAGGCCCCGAGAGAATTATACCCATCACATTTTGGAATTCCTGGATTTCCCATCCCGTTCCCAGGACACTTATGTAGAGCCACAGGCATCTATACCTCTTTCTCCCAGTCTCAGAGCTGACCTGTCTCTCCCAGTGTTCAGTCATTTGCACTGGATTGCATTTCTTCCATTTCTTTCCTGTATCTTCAACCTCTCTATCTTTACTGGCTCCTATAATTATGCTCAAGTCTCTTCCATCCTAAAAGACCCTACCTCCAAAAAATTTGGTCAATTTTTTATAGTTTCTTTCGCCCTCTCTGACACTTTCTTTTCATTCAGCTCTTCAAAAGAGCAGTCCCCACTTCCTTACCTTTTGTCTCACTGTAATTAATCTTCTGCACCAATAATAACTCTTCTAAAGCTGTTGTTGCTAATATGATTAGTGATATACCAACTATAAACTCTAATGGATAATTTTTAGTTTTGATCATGCTATACCACTATCTTCCTCTTCATTTCTTCTTCTTTGAAATTCTCTACCCCTTGGGAATCCTTAAATCCACACTCTAATGAATCTTCTCCCATCTCTATCTCTTTTTTTGTATTCTTCAACTCTGATCTCTCTCCCAGAGTTTGAGCCTACAGAGGGTTAAAAGCCCCTGATTTATAAAAATTATTTTTTCCCACCTTACATGCTTTTTTTGATGATCTCTCTATATTAAACACAAATTCAAGTGCTATTCAACTGACAATAATCCCATCAGTGATCACGACTTTGTTACTCCTTTTAGAAGAACTCTTCTCTCTCTCCATCCCTTCTAACATGTGTTCCAAATGGAAGCTGGATGACCCATTCTCCACATGGTTAGCGTAAAGGTGGGCATTTGATTTTCAAGAAGACAGATATCATGGAAGCCTGACCAAAAAGTCTGCCATTTAGACAGAAAAATAAGATGAGAGGATAAGCTGTGTCTCTATTTGAGTCATATATATGTTAATATATTCCCAATCAAAATTAAGGACACATGGTCTGCTAAAGAATTTCTGTTCCATTTTAGAATGTGAAAAACAACGTGGAAGATGTCATGTGGATGCTGAAATGTTGGAATTTCCAGGACATTTTAAAGATTTATGGGTACAACTGGTCCTTGATTTAACAAGATGTCTGGCCACTATAGTCAGACTTATCAGGAGGATGCTGCAATCAAACCTCTTCTGACAGAGATGACATTCTGTGATAGTTCTATGATTATGCTAGGTTGATTTCAGGTTTTATTAAACATGTAAGTGATAAATTGGTAAGCAACTATAACAATAAAACTTTTCTGACCAACTACTAAAATGCCACTAGCCACTTTAAAAGAAAAAAAGATAAGTTCTTTGTAATGTAGATACAAATTCTGCCTAAATCACACTCCTCCACTCTTATCATGGTACAAAGAAAAATGCAATAGCATTAGATTGGAAGCTTACAAATGGCCTTACTGTCTACACAGTGTAACAGTGTGGTGAGACTTGAGGCTGTTTGCTACATCTGTGCAGAACATAACAAGATTTATACAGCAAAGGTGCTAGGCATGGTTTGACAGGTTGCTTTAAAGTGACTTAAAATGGACAATTAAGAAAAATGGCAATGTTGATACAATAAATGAGCTTGTTACTTCCTTCATGAGGTGAAGAAAGCATACTCTTGATTACAATAGCAAAAAACACATCAGTTGTTGTATAGATAATACAACACATTTACTGAACCAGACAATCTCTTGGGGCAAAACTATCCTCAAAATAAAATCTTCTCATCTTAATCCTGACTATGTCTACACTTTTCTATATACAGAGGTAACAAGCTTTAGTATAATATATAGAGGTAGAAACCCCATTATAATTAGCTACACCTGTGAAAAATAAAATTTGGGCTAGAGTGGCAATAAAAGTCAGTTATAGCAACAAGTTGGAAATTCACAGCCTACTTGGAAAATCACTGAAATAAAACCAGTATTATCTCCCAGTCACTTATAAACAACTGGATACTTAGGGCAATAATAAGATCACTTATTTACTGCAGCAGACATTGAACATCTTCTGTAATTAAATACATAAAAATATACACAAAAATGTATGGTCTAAATTCAACAATATGCTAAATGCCAATAGATGCACTTTCTCACGTCTTATCTCATTGGTTTTATTTTCCACTGAATTCATTCACTCAATAAATACTTATTGAGCTCTTTCTGTTAACAGGAATTACTATGCCACAGATTGAAGTAATAACTCATTTTCTCACACATACAGTTATCATGGCCAAGGCTCAACAGGAAGAATCCTTCCTGCCCCATCTTTCACGAATGGGGGTGGCCTCCTACTCCTGGTGAGGTCTGCCTGCTGAGTGGCAGCCTAAGGCTGTACCTGTGAAACAAGGGATTTACTATAAACCATTTCCTGCTGGAGTGTTCACAAAAGATCTAAATTAAAAAGAGCATGCTCTTCATCTGTCCTAAAGCAAATGCCTATAAACAGAAACAAAATATAAGGAAGAGTATGTTCATTTCTGTAAGAAAGGTACAAAGTTCTATAAAATTTCAAAATGGGAGCAATCATTTCCAGCTTTAGAACAAAGTTTTCTGGAACCTACAGATGAGTTTTGTTGTTGTTGCTGTTTGTATTTTGTCTCCTTTTTAAAGAATGGTGAAATACAAAAAAGAATGGGAAGAAAAGCCTTTCCAAGAAGAGGTAGTGGATTTAACAAAGAAGTAAAAGGGAATAGCTCCGAGCAAACTTGGAAATTCTATGAACTCCAGGCAAAGATCCATGTAAGACAGCAATGGCTTAGAGTTTGTTTTGGATCTGGACTGTGGGAGGTCTTGAATGTGGGGCTATAAGGAGTCCAAACTTTATGAGAAGCTCCCAAAGGTTTCTGAACAAGGGGACAACATAATTAGAGAGCTGCTTTTGGGAGATTAATCTGGTCAGACTGATATTTTGGGGGGAGGGAGAGGAAGGATACTGTGGAGATGGGGGGAATCAAGGGATTATTAAGATTGATAGGGTAGGGGAGAGAAAGGTTCCTGGGTAGAAATATATATTATTGAAGAAATAATCATCATGAAGCGTGGAGGACCCCTAGGGGCTGTGCACTGGCCAAGGGACTTCATATATATGGCAGGATCTCAAATCCACATAAAATTCCGACATTGTGAGTATTATTATTAATACTTTGCAGATGAGAAAACTGAGGTTTAATGAGGTCAAATAACTTGCCTGGCATCACATATTTAGTATGTGGTGGAGCCAGGCCTGACTGATCCAAACAGTCATATACCTTCTGCTTTACCACATTTCCTCTTAGTGAAGAGCCAGTCAACTTTAAGATGACAAGTATAATGTTGGTGTGACTGTTTATCCTCTAGACACTTGCTTCTCTAGGTTACAGAGTTTCACAGCTTGGCAGCATGGGGGTGGCTGGAAAGTTGCCAGCCATTGGAGCAGCCAAAGTTGCCTGCAGAGAGGCATTTTCCCTCACAACCAAGATGGCCAGGTAAACTAGTATCCATGGAGGGCCAACCTGGCTCTCTCCCCAGAACTGGCAGGGGCTCCACATACTCTGGTCCTTAACATCCCCCTTGGGACTCCACCTTCATCCTGCACACTTACCCCCAGCCCAAGAGACCTTTTCTCTCTTCCAGCAAATTTATGAACTGGCTGCTTAGACCATTCTCCCCATGGGAGGACAGGAATCCAAATCAGAGATTTGAGTAAACAGCTCCATTTCCCTTCACTATTATATTCTCCTGCTTCCCAAAAGGGGCCCAAAGTAAAACAGAGAGTAAAGAGTGGGGCTGAATGAATATAAAGTAGAATGGTCCATGAAAGTCTCTGTTCATGGGGAATATAAGGAAAAGTTCATGAGGAGCCCTATAATATAAGCTCTGTTCAACATTGCTAATCTTAAAGCCTCAATAGTATCCTAATTAATGTCCTAATTGGTAATAATTCACTTTAATTTAATTAATGAATTATAGAACCCTTGAAGAACTCTTTGGAATGAGAATCCTTTAGAATAAAATTCTTAACTTATCCCTTGCAGAAATGGCCCACAATACCAATTACTTTCACCTCTCCCATCTTCCCACTTTACACCTCTGCTACTTCTTGAAGAAAGTATTCTAGTCATAAATCCCAACTAGACCCTAGATAGTGGTCTCCTGGTCATCCATCAGCTTCAGCACTCACCACCTCCCCTCTGCCTGCAGGGCTGTGTACAGGTTGACCTTTTAGCTATAGACTATGTATAAACAGAACTTCCTACATGCACCTTGGGACTCATGTGTTAAAAGCCCTTATTTTACACAGGATAATCCTAGTGGCAGTAGCCAAATAGAGACATGGAGATAAATTTACAAGACAGCTTTGCTCCTTTCTCATAATTCATTGACCCAAACAAGACTAGAAACAGCAACAACAAAGGATGATTTATAATTTCTCCTCTGCATGTCACCATGGCAAGAAATATAAGTGGCTTTTATGGAACAGATTTAAAAGTTGCAAGGCAGTTAGCATATTAACATGGGTAATTTGTTTCAGAATTTAACATCATTTTATTACAGTTAGTGCACAGTTTGGAATCAGGCTACCTGGGTTTTCATCTTCGTACTAACACTTGCTAGCTATGTGACTTTGGGTGAGTTATTTAACCTCTCAGTATCCTCATCTATAAAATGGGGCTAATATTAACACTGACCTCACGGGGTTGAGGATTAAATGAGCTAATGCATGTCAAGTGCTTAAAACCATGCTTCATATGTGGTAAGAATCCAATACACATGTACTAGTACCACCTCTTCCCTGTGATCCTCATGGTTGGTAATAACTGAAATTATCACAGTCATGTCAGACTAGGGCCCCCAAATAAATTAAACATTAAACCAATTTTAGTACAAATAAGAAAATAATATCCACTGAACTAAAAATTTAAAGAATACTGATACTTATTTAGATTTATCATCACTACAAAACTGGAAAAAAATGTGAAGACAATGAAAATTTAATCAGTGAGTGAAAATTTTATATGGCTAAATAGTGAAACTTTGTATGTTGTACTCAAGATTAAATGAGAATACATGAAGCATTTTGGACACTATAAAGCGCTATATTAGAACAGGATATTCTTATTAATGAAGGTAATAGATCCCACTTGATAAAGTTTTACAAGGCGGGATTTGTTACTTTATTTTATGCTTTCAAAATACCTTGATGAAAAGTATACAACTATCATCCTAAGAACCTGATAAGAAGCAACATAACCAAGGTCATTCAGGGCTGCATCCACAGTGGAGTTAGTTGCCCGGCACTAATAATGAGTCACAGCCAGAACATCAGGACAGGAATGCAAAGGAGAAACATCCCTGCCTGCTGGTTAGTGCCCAAATCCCCATGGGTTAGAAATCAGGGTGGCTCAACTCTTTTCAGGAGGCAAAGAGGCAGTCAAAAAGCCAGTTCCTTAGCCAACCAGAAGTAGGTTCAATAGATGTGAGGAAGACTATGCGCCAAGAAAAAAAAGAGAGCTGTAGATGAATTTTGATAAATGATTAGAGGACCAGTAGAACTCAGATGAGGGGGTGGTACAAAGACCTAGATATGACCTTGCTTTGCTCAGTAAACAGGGATGTTAAGAAAAAGTGTTAACCTCCAACTGGGAATAAAAGATAGGGTATTGCTAAGAAATGATATAGAGAGAAAACTAAATGCTTGAGGAGAGTTAAATTAAGTTAAGCTGGAGTCCATGTATCACCTCTGTGCCTATAAATTATCTGTCTGCATCTGGTGTCTCACCCTGGCAGAGCAGCTTCTACTCTAAATGAGTAAATGTCTCCTGTGGAAATACAGGAGGAAGCCTTAGGCCTCATGTTGCAGTCTCTAGAAGAGAAATTTCTGAATCCTGAGTGATGATGATAGAATAGAATCAAGAGCAGAACTAGAGTAAGTGTTCTTTGTGAGGAGGCGAGAGGCCAGGTGAGTTATAATAGTGAGAGTAAATCCACAGCACCATCTTTGTGCACAAAGACCCACATATTATGCAGAAGTAAGCCGTGTTAGGAAAGAAGGAAGGAAGGAAAGAAAATTCACTGATAGGATCTCAAGTACTCCTGTCACTTAAGATAAATAGAACAAACGTTGCATTTTATTGATAAAATCCATACACGTCCAAGTGAATACTCCCAAACTACTCATTTACAGGGTAGCTCCTTGAAAATCATCCATCATATGTGGTCCTAAGCCAACAAACTCACTTGGATAATTAACGAAGCTAAAGTATTTTTCAATCTTCATCTTAAGAAACCCAAGACTGGGTGGCACCATCGCAGCGGTCCCTGGTTGTGTGTGGAGGGAGGGTGTCCTGGGCACAGACAGACGCACCGCTTGTCAAGCCATCCAGTGGCAGCGTCCCATATAAAGTGGAGGAAGATGGGCACGGATGTTAGCCCAGGGCCAGTCTTCCTCATCAAAAAAGAGGAGGATTGGCAATGGATGTTAGCTCAGGGCTAGTCTTCCTCATCAAAAAAAAGAAAAAAAAATGGAGATATTATTATTTCTAATAAGCTAAATCAGTTTCCAAGGAAAACCAACCTAAAGAGCATTTTAAACAAATGGACTCATAGACCCATTGGGCTTCAAAGGGGTTTAGGGTGGATCCACACAACACCCTTATTTACCATTTAAGAAAAGCACAGAGAGATGAAGTAGTCTGATCAAATTGGCAGAGTTATCATCCAGCAAAATTCCTAGATGACTACAGCAGCTCCTGATAGCTCTCCATACTGATGAGCTCAGGTTGCATGTTGGATGGACAATATGTGACAGAGAAAAGCTAAGGGAAAAGTCACTGAGAACACTACCCCATTTTAATGTCACTAAGATCACAGAAACCTACAATAACAAATACTAACTGCAAAATACGGAAATGAAATCTCATATTTTACCATCTTAATTCCACAGTTGCTTAGTTTTGTGACATTAGGCAAGTTACTTAACTAGTTTATTTCCTCATGATTTAAAATAAGGTGCTAACACCTGCCTTAAAGCCTTGTTATTGAACAATATCTCTTCTGTGGTATTCTCGCCAAAATCCATAACCTCACTCTAATCATGAGAAAACATCAAACAAATCCAAATTGGGAGGCATTCTACAAAATAATTGACCAATTCTCTTCAAAAGTGCCAAGGTCATGAAAGACTGAGGAAGTGCCACAGATTGGAGGAGACATGACAACTAAATGCAATATGGGATCCTGGATTTGATCTGGACCAGGAAGAGACAGGCAGAAAAACTGGTGAAATTTGAAATAGGTCGGTAGCTAGTATTGTACCAAGTTAATTAAAAAGGGATGATTAGGCACATGTGTGTGGTGATGGACTGTAATTAGTATTTGGGTGGTGAACATGATGTTATCTATGCAGAAAGAGAAGTATAACGATGTACACCTGAAATTTATACAATGTTATAAACCAATGTTACTGCAATAAAAAAATAAATTAAAAAAATTTTCTTGGCTTTGATCATTGTGTTATGTAAGAGAAAGCTTGGTGAAAAGCGTACCGGAATACTCTGCACTAATTTTGCAACTTTGTAAATCTAAAATTATTTTAAAATAAAAAATTAGAAAAAGACCAATTTTTAAAAAGCCTTGCTGTGAGAACTAAATACAAGATCAAAAATTTAATACATTGCCTGTTGTTTTGCAGGCATGATTTCTTCATTTAATGGCTATACTTAGTGACCTTTAACAGTAGGAATAGTATGTTAATACTGGCCAAACCCAGGCTGGGACAGCTAATAATAGTGTGTTGTTCAACTGCGATAAAATGTGGACATTTTATACTTCAACTGAAAAATTACAAATATTCTTGCAAAAGTCTACTAACCATCAGTATTTACTCTTTGCATTTACAACACAATCATAAGTTAGTGCTTAAAGAAATATGGATTCTGTGTTTGGCCAATGATGACACGCTTAAATTTACCTAATGCCATCAGCATTTAAACATAACATGTCAGATCATTCCTCTGACTCTATGGCTACTCTCATCTTGTCAGACTTCAACAGTTTTCTGTCAGGTAACACCTGGCAAAATAAATCGCTTTCATATAAATTGTGGACACCTCATAATGAGTATAGCTTGATATACTGTTTCCTATTTTTATTTTAAACATGAGTCTGCATCTAGCCTTGAGGAGCAAAAGCCTCCCTTTGAGATAACAAAAGGTTCCCAATGCTAAGCTTATGACCCAAGATTTTGCTTTTTTAAGAAAACATTAAAACAACATAGGAATCAAAATACTCTAGCAGTCACTGTTTCCAGCAAAGCACTGCCATGGCTCATCCATTTTTGCTTCTCACTTCAGGGAGTAACTGAGCAGCCAAAACTAATAACAAGCAACTTGGTTATTTCTTAGTTTTTGATAGAATCATCCATAGGATAAATATACATTTCTTTGTATTATACCATACTCTTGCGAAATAATTTTTGTTTTCTACAAAGGTTATGAGATATCATAAAAATGTCTAATGCATCTGGTTTAAGAATCCAATTCTTCCTTCACATATTTCTGCATGTGTTCACAAAATCTCTTTGACTTCAAAGGAAGCTCTTCAAGAGAAAAGGAAGACACATATAGGAAAAGTGGCCATAAATTTTTAGTAGTCCTGTTTTAAGGCCATTTTAATAACAGCATTCTGGGACACATATTTCTCTTAGGGACCTAAAATATCACAGATGATATCAATGACTATGCATTTATATGGAGATTTATGATTTAAAACTTTATTCTGGGTCTAAAAGTGATATATCTTCAATTTAGAACATGTGAAAAATACAGAAAGTTTAAAGAAGAAAATTTAAACCACTTTTAATCCACTATTTACGAAGAGCAAAGCAAAACAAAAAAAGTTAATAATGGTTGTTTCCTTTCAGTCTTTTTTTTCTCGGCATATATTTATATAAATATTTATTTACAAACATAATACTGTTAACTACACTATCAATGCAATTTTGCTTCTCTCAATTGGTCTTTCAAAAGGCTGCATTAGTCTTTCAAACCATCATTTTTAATGACTGAAAATTATATGCAGATTTATACTTTAAAAAAATGCTCTCAGATTTAATTTTTATTCTACTTAAATCTAAATTAAAGGTTTGGGAACACTAATCTGTTCTGGAAATTCTACATCTTGAAACAATCTAGATTAACAGTTGATTAACTTTAAGATAACCATATTCATAAATGCCACTGAAACAACAGTAGAGCTTTAGGAAATTTTTTCTTTAGCATTTATAATGATTTAGTGCCCTAAACTTCCCTGGGCAATCGTTAGTGGGCTAGTTTTGTTTCTTTTTCTCTTTGATTTTCTATTTCTCATGACATTCTCAGCTCTTGAGTTTGGAATGAGAGGAAGTTTGGATCTAAGGCTTAGTTACTGTGGTACCATAGGTTTTAATATGATGCTATCAGCAATAAATATAGTAATCAACCAATTCTGGTTCTGCAGAATCAAACCCTCAAACTTCAAAGAGAGGAATATTTATGGATTTATCTAATTGTTAATCAATTCTTACCTAAAATTACTGACTGAAAATAACATTTAAATAGTTGTTTTGACAAATAACTTTTCCAGTATAATATCCTTTATACTTACAAGAATCTTGTGAGGCCCATATCAATAAAAAAAAACTTAAGGGCAGAATGTTAAGTAATTTATGGGATGATCAGAAAAAAAGGCTGAACTTAAATCTTGCTTTTCATAATTAATCTCATTGCTTTACTTTGGCTTCATAAAAACGCAGCCATGGATTTTCCAAAGCTTGAAGGAACATTAACACATCAATCAGTCCAACCCTTCTTCCACCCATTTTGCTAAAGAAAATAAACCCAGGGAGATTAAGTGACTTGTCACGTCACACAGCCAGCAAGTGGCAGACAAATCCCTTGACCTCTGGTTTCCTAACTTCCAATCTAGTGCTCTGCACCAGCTACCATACAAAATCCTCACACTTATGCATTACAACAAAGAATATGCAAGGATGCCAGGAATTCACCTACTAATCATAGAATCTAAAGTTTCTTCCTAGTTCCCAGAAGATCTCTCTCAAGAGATGTATGGCAAAGTGTCTAGCACTGAGATTGCACTTGGAAGACGTTTAGTAAATGTCTGAATGAGTGAAGTAAATGTCTGAATGAGTGAAAGGGTATATATGTGTTTGTATATATATGTATATGTATATATATACACACACCCTTTTTATATACAAGATTGTTTTTTTGTTTTTGTTTTTGTTTTTGCCATGAGGGTAAAATTCCAAATATTGACGGGACAGGTTGAAGGCCGTGTCCACACTCTCGGCACGACAGAGGAATGGTAACAGCAGTGCTGCCAGGCGCAGGGCAGGACGACACACTTTGGCAGCTTCCTGTAATTCCTTCACAGACCTGCTACATTCAGGTCTACACTGGGGCATGAGGGGGAACCAGAGTGGAAGATGCACTGACACTTGCTCAGGTACCGCACTGCCAGAGGGAGGACGTCAAGGGGCTGCACCGACTTAAACCGCCCAATTCCTAACAAGACCTTCTCTAATTTCTCCGCTGGCCCTTTCGCTTGCTGTTAGGGAAAGGAGGGTAAAACAGTAATAGGACTATGAGAAGGCAGGCAGTCCAGGAAAGACCAGTCCTCTGGTCTGTGATAACCTCACACAAGAATTGGCTTCCGGCGTTGCCCGGCAACAGCAGCAACGCGGCGATCCCAGAGAGAGAGAGAAAGGGGAAAAGCCAACTGGGCCGGCGAGGGCGCGCTCCTCCCCCCAGCGGTGCGTTACGTCATCACGCATCCTTGCAGCGTCGCCACGCTCCGAGTAAGGCAGTCTTAAGCGAGTCGATCTTAGGAGAGAAGTAGCTCGGTATTCTCCAGGGGAAACGGGAAGAGGGAAGCAAATGGAAGGAAGGATGGGGGAGGAGAAGGACCTAACGGGATGGGAAACCGGCAGGAGAAGGGCCAGCTTTGGTTACCTGGGGAGCGGGTGCAGGTGCGGGTCCTTTATGAAGTGCCCGGATGAAGCTCCAGCACCCACGCGCCTTCCGCATTGAGTGCAGCGCCATCTTGAGAAGGGCGGAGCCGTCTTGTCTTGAGTGACGTGTGCTCGGGGACCCGGTCCCAGATTCGCGGCTCTTTTTCTTGCCGCGCATGCGCGCATGCCTTCGGGGCGGGCTGCTGTGCTGCTGCGGGAGGGAGTCCGGTCTTGGAAGAGCAGGTGGGGATAGGAACCGGGTGGGTTTTGGCTTTAGTGTTTTCTCCAGCGACCCAGTCTTTGCTCAGGCTTCTTGGAGGGAGTGTCTCCTTCGGGGATATTAGTAGCAGCGTTTTAGACTGGAAGAATGTCAAGTAAGTTGCCTTTCGGATCCTAGCCATCCTGCGGCAGCTTTTAAGAAGTTTCTCTAGGAATGGGGCCTCCCCAATCCTTTTAGAGGGCAGTAAGTGGTGTTTTGAAACCTAGGTGGGCTCATTAATTCTTTCAGTCTGCAAACGTTTATTGAAACCTTACCACCTGCTAGGTACTAAAGATGCAAAGAAAGACATATCTTGCCTTCAAGAAGTGTACAGGCCTAATGGGGTAGCGGATAAATGGTGCACTATTTGAGGTGTTATAGAAGCAAACATTAAGATTGGGGAGGCGGGGTGGTTAGAACTGTGGTGCTTCACCCTGGTCCAGGGAAGGCTTCAGAAGGTGATACCTGATAGAAGAAATTGTTTTGGGTTAAATTTTGAGGACAGTTAACACAGTACTCCTGCTTCTGTTAATGCACCCAAAAAAGCGCCCAGACAGATTGGAATCTTTCAGTAAAAATATAACTGGAACAGATTCGTCAGAATTCCTTTATGTGTTTTGTTGTATTTATCCATTGAACAAATACTGTAAATTACCACATTACCATAAGGAGAGGTAGGTGATAAATGGAATAAAGAAGCTCGGACTCTTAAAGGAACTGAAATCTAACAGGTTAAGAAAAAATTTATAAATTAAAACCGTATCTTAAAATCTCATAAGAACGGTACAAAGTACTGGTGGAGTTAAGCATAATTGGTGTAATATAGAAATAAGCAAGGAAGGAATTATAGAGATGAAGGCAAAAAAAAAAAGGCAACTAAGGAAATCAAATCTCATCCTTCAGCAAAACTGATCAGTTTGATTTTGTCTCTTAAATTTGATGTGCTTGTAGTACTTCCAAATGTGACGCCCGTTAGATTGGTCTGGGGCTCAGGAGAGAGGTCTGAACTACAAAACAGATGGTAATTGAAACCAAGAACATCTTTGAGAACACCAGGTAGAGTTTGTGGAGTCAAAGATGGAAATTAAAAGGAATAGCCAAAAGATATTTAAAAACCCAAACAATGTGGTGTTACTGAAACCCAGGAAAGAGATCTTGCCAGTGGAAGTGACGATTGGTCTTTATAAAAATATGCAGAATCTCTTGTAAACATGCAGTTTTATAAATGGCTAAATGTTTTGTACTCTATTATATACAGCAAAGCATTAAAATACAGTTTTTTACAGATATGTTATTAATTAGATCCAATGACCCTAGGAATTAGCAAGATTAGACTTCTGATGTCCTCAGCCATCCCGATTGTAAGCTAAAGCCTAGCAATAAAATGAAAGTTATAGCAGAAAGCTGTCAAAGGGCCTGCCCACTTTATTTCCTCAAGCAGTAGTTTTAGTCTTTTATCTGCCAAGACTCACATGGCTGATAATATTTTCATGGGAGGTATTTCCAAGACATACTCCCATTGAAGAAGGTATATCAGAACACAAGTATAATCAATGTCTGTATTTTTTTAAGTAAATAATTTTCAAACTTGGAAGTAATAAATTGTTTCTCACCACAGTGGTGAGCTGGTGATTCTGAGTGTCACTCAGCCAGCAAGGCTGCTCCTTGGACAAGGACTATCTTTTGTATTTCTTAAATTTCCCCAGCACCTAGTATAGTGTCTTGCACAGAGGAGGCACATCTTTTGAATCTAAATTTTATTTTGACAAAGTACATAACTAATTGTCAGAGGTTAATATGCTTTTAATAGCCAGAAGGGGCAACTGACCACAGAAAAGACACTAGACCTGTTAAAAGCAAGCTAGTTTTTTCTGTTTTTGTACTTGTTTTACAATGGTATTCTGAAACTTTTTAGTGTTGGGGAAAGTATCACCAAAAACCTCACCATTATCTAAGCCCACCATCTTCTCTTCTAAGAAGTGCAGTATATTCAGCATATTTTAATAAGTATTTTAAATGTTAATCCTGAATCTTCAGGAAAAGGTATGTTATTCAGTGTATCTCTTAAAGGAAAATTGAATAATACACTTTTGAAATGTTTTCATACAAAATGGTAAACATTTTAAAAGTTTGTATAGTGCAGGGTTAGTTTGGTTACATGGAATATTTCATTGTCCAACAATGTTTAAATGAAGCACCACTGAATTTATTGGCAATATTTTACAATTGCTATCATTTGGTAAGCCAAGAAACTTTAGTAAAATAAGATATAAATGTTGTATTGAAAGCAGACCTTAGATATACTTACAATTAAAAATTTTTATAGTCATGTATGTATAGCATGTGCTGTATGTGTACCTATGTTCATGCTTACAATTTTGAACACTTGTTTAAAATTTGGTTTCTCATCAACACTTTTATTTGATAGTAAGTTTTGGTAATTTTGCTCTTTCCTTAACATTCCCTGCAAATCCCGTCTTGCTTGAAACAATAGATTAAAACCAGACTGGCAGTTGGGGAGCGCTTTCTATTGCAACCATGTGTGTCAGAAGAAAGGATTAGGTTTCTTTGTCCAGGAACATCAAGGGGAACCTCCACCTCTGCAGACACACCTCTATTCCTCAGTAATGGAGAGTTTATATCTAGTTAGATTTAAATGGGATAAGGAAAGAGTTTAAATCCACTCTTAGCTCTAGTAGTATAATCAGCCCTCAAGTCTCAAAGTATCCAATTTTGTTTCTCTAATTTAATTCTTGGTGTCAGGTTGGTATTAGATGCTGATCAAGGTAATGAAGAGTTACCCTACACATTTATTCACTTAAAGAAGAATTTTGCAGAATGCGAAGACTAGATGGCATCTATGTTCAAAACTTAAGCACAATCCCTTTACCTCTGACCTTTCATTTATATTGAATATATTTTTCAAATATAGAGGAAGAGATTCCACAATGAAGGCAAACCTTTCTCTTCAGAATGTGGGATACAACTACAGTTCTCTGGCCATGCCATCTTATGCTGGACTCATAAGGACCTAAACCAAAGTGAGACAGTCTACCCTTGAATGAGATAACCTCCAAGAGTCATTAAAGTATGTGGGAAAGCATAATAAGGATTTGGAGATTTTTCTTTTTCGCCTTTGGCTTAATTCTAGTTCTACCCCTCATTTTATAGCTGATGAAACTGGTCCAAAGATATTAAGTACCTTGACAAAAATCACACAACGAATAAGAGGAGGAATAGAAAGAACTTTAATCCCCAGTCAGTGCTCTACTTTAAGTGACACCACTGTACAGCTGTAGTAGCTAAGGCCAGTGCTGGTCCAAGTAGGGAAAGTTTTCACGTAAAGGCACGTCCTTGAGTCACGCTTCAAAGTCATAGCAACCAAATGGCTGATTCTTAGAGGGTTGATGCTCTCATCTCTCCACCCCTGACCCCTTAATTAAAAGATGCCGTCTTTCCCTCATAGTTTTGGGGAAGTGCAAATTATAGCATCTTGTGTGAGGGTAAGCATCAGGAGGCTCCCCTTGTCTTTGGGAAAGCTACTTAGGGGCTTTAAGGGAGGTGTTACTATAACATTTTTCCTGGAAGATACCCTCTAGCAAAATTAAGGGAGAGACTGGGTGACATGGATAGCAAAATAGAATTTTTCTGAGAGTACCCTCTCCTTAAAAATTAAGGGCCAAGGCTGTATACTTTTTTCGAGATTCAACTTCTTACCTTAAGGACTCTTTCCTCCACAACAATGAGGACATTTTGATCAGAGCTGGGAGAAGGAGGGTCGGGAGAGTCAGAGCAGACAAAAGTGAATACTTTGCACGTATTGCTCTTCAGAGAATTGGTTCCATTACTTGTAGGGTCCTTAATGTGCAGTACCAGGAGGAGGACTGGTTATATGGGGGTATTGGAGGCCCTGAGATGTCTATTCATATTTAATTTTTCTCTCCATACTCTTCTTCAAACCACTGTTTCAACATTAGAGTACATCTTCAAAGACGACAGAAAATTGCTCCCTTAATTAACTATGGATCTAGAATGAAGAGAATAATTTTGGAGAAATGTGAGACTATTTTCTTTTTTTTTGTTTTTTTTTTTTTGTTTTTTTTTTGTGGGGAAGACCAGCCCTGAGCTAACATCCGTCGCCAATCTTCCCCTTTTTGCTGAGGAAGACTGGCCCTGGGCTAACATCCGTGCCCATCTTCCTCCACTTTATGTGGGACGCCGCCACGGCATGGCTGACAGGCAGATGCGTCGGCGGGCGCCCGGGATCCGAGCCGGCGAACCCCGGGCTGCCAAGCGCGGACTAAACCGCTGCGCCACCGGGCCGGCCCCTGTGAGACTATTTTCAATGTACTCCATCCCCACTGTTCACCCTGTCTTAGGACATATGTTCCATGGAGGAAATGTAGCTTAGAAATTAGCAAATTAAAGTTTTGAAAGAGCGTTTTACTTTGTTGTCTCTCTTTGCATGCCTTGTCTTTTCCAATGGTATGTCCATGAAGACAAGCTCTATATATTATCTGCACACTAATTCTGTTTTTAAATCCTTTGCTCTCAGCTACTTCGTAACTGGGGTGAACAAGCTTCCCACTTCTGAGTTTTTGCTTTACAAAAAGAACAATAGCAAGGTCTCCAAAAAGCTTCTCTTTGGAGTGTCTTTTAGATAGGCTCTTTTCTATTTTGTCTATATAATCAAACTACATTAGATCTCTTCCCACATCCTATCCATCTGGTGTGGTGCTAGGGTCCTAGCTGTGGCTACTCAGTCAGACACAATGCTTAGATCTTGATCTTTCTAAAAACAACATCACAGGATACCTTGATCTCTCTGAAAACAGTGACGGTGTTAACCTCGCTGTCTCAGTCAGATCCCATCTGAACCAGTCAAATTCCATTGGACTTTCCAAAACCCACCGACAGTTGCAGTCAGCTATGTTGTTCTTCAGTTTTTGTCCTTAATAAGTAAAACTGAGCATGAACTCATAGAAAATCTGCATGCTACCTCCATTACTGATCTGAGTGAACCATTGAACCTTCATGTGCCTCTTTTTCCTTATCTGCAAAAGGAGTGAAAAATAGAAGGCCTAGATGACATACATTGTAATTTTTTTGGTTCTAGGAACCAGTTTCGGTTTTGTCCCACATTAGATTCACTTAGAGATACAGAGAAAGGCATTACAGTCGGAATCCACATTTCAGAGCATATCCCCTGACCCCATGTCCATGGCAGATACTGACACACAGATATTGAGAATGGGCCTCAAAATTTTTCTCAAGACCATTTCCAGGCAGCTACTCTCAAACAAATAAAACTGGCCTTCCTTGTCTCACTGGCGTGGCAGGGTTAAGTTCATGAACGACAGAGAGTATGAAACTTGTTTCACCCAACTGTGAACATGAAGTGGCTTTCCACAGATCACTTCTCGAAGGGTGAGTAGGAAGAGTATCGACCTGTTCTCATTCTCTGTAGCTACTTTAGAGATAGTTAATAGTAACTCTCTAAAATAACTGCTAGGGGGGTTGGCCTGATGGCATAGGGGTTAAGTTCACGTGCTCTGCTTCGGGGGCCGGGCTTTCGTAGGTTCAGATCCCGGGCAGGGACAGATGCACCCCTTGTCAAGCCATGCTGTGGTGGCGTCCCATATAAAGTAGAGGAAGATGGGCACGGATGTTAGCCCAGGGCCAGTCTCCCTCAGAAAAAAAAGAGGAGAATTGGCAACAGATGTTAGCTCAGGGCTAGTCTTCCTCAAAAAAACAAAATAAAATAACTGCTAGGTAGCAGTTCCCTTAATTCCCAACTGTATTGCTTTTTGTTGTTTCTCAGAATTAGACTCATTACTTTGTAATTGGCAATCACAGTGACTTATATGATAGCTGCTAACCCAAGAGAGAATTCTAGGAGATTGTTACCCAACAGGTGCCATGGTCTTGGGAGGAATGTAGCCACTGTCCACTCACAGCTTGGCAGGTGTGGGGAATGAGATGTGTGGGGAGGGGAATGGGGGAATAGCCCTGCCTCTCTCTTCTACCTTCTTGTCTTCTGATCTTTTGGTTCTTCCCATTCACTGAACCTCAGGGTAAAGGAACATGATTTATCTGGTCCATGAAGGTCAGTCTTTCTGCTGCCCTCCTCTGAAACAAAAACAGCATGCAAAATGTCAGACAGTGGATCTGGAAGCCCAAATGGAAATATTCAGTACAGAACTACTACCCATTTACAGAACTAGAAACATAACTGTAAAAAATGTGATAAAAATCTAAATCTTTTTAGGATAATTTTCTAACCAGGCATTAAACTTGAAGGCAAGACCATGTTTTCATTTCCAACTAAGCAGAGTATATCAGAAGAGGGCTCAATAACTATTGGTAGATTGATTAAATGAACAAATGGACACATGTAAGGGGAAGGAGGGAAGTGTGCAGGGGGATATTTTAAAGATAGACAGTGCAAGGAATTGGGGGTGGGGGTGGAATTTTAAAGCCTAAAATAAACCCTGAAAGCATTTTTAAGTCTCTGATATATGCTTGCTTTCTTGTGGTTTGTTCTTTCCACCAAAAAGCAGAATGCATAAAATATTCTGATTAGTTGAGGGTTATTACTTAGGTTTCAGCTAATGTATTATATATAAATCTAAATTGCTGCTTTTCTGCCATTCTGCTTCTCTTTCTGTTTGGTCAAATCCCTGTGGGAGGGAGTCACATTCCTGTGGTAGGTAAACTAATTTCTATGGAAATTATTCAAAATGCAATTTCTGTAAACACTGTGTGAAGATATGATTTATTTCTGGATTCAGCCCCTGTGCTTGCATCATCTCCCTGTTTATCATCAAATTCTCTATTTGCCAGCATCTCTTTTTAAGGATCTCTCCATATCAGTTTTGCATCTTAGCTAAACTTCTGTTGGGAGAGTTGAAGCAATGGGAAGGAAGAGAGAAGAAATTGTGTTCCAGGAGGCAATGCGTGCACTGAAAAAGCACATTGGACCTTATTCCTAGTCCCAACTCTGCCATACCTAACAAAGTGATTTTGGAAAGTCCTTAGCTTCTCAGCCTGCTTTTTATCTGAAAAAACTGGCTCATTCTCAAGGTTCCTTCCAGCCCTTAATTATGTAAACTTATGCTTATGCAGGTGTAACATTTTTACCCCAAAGATCTCCTGGTACTTTGGAAATACACCTACAAGCCGACAGGCTGAAATATCCTCCCATTTTGACAGATGGTCCTGCTGGGACCTCAATGATTCTTTAATTATTACATTGTGAATCTGTGGAAAACCCAGGAACTCTTGGGTAATCGGGTGTTGGAGGAATTGACACGAAATGGGACTAACTTGAAGAGAGTGTTGTTAGTGAGAAAATCATTCAAAACAAAGAGACTTCTAATATTATCACATGCATCTCCTGAGAGGGGGCAGTTTGCAGCTGGTGCTGGGGGAGAGAGCCTGGAGGTAGAGTAAGAACTGGAGGAGATAGCAGAACCAGTTAGCTGTACAGGTTGTCAGGCAAAGGTGCCAACACTTTATTCATTCACATTATTAACTCACTCAAAATCACTTAATGCATGCTTACTGCATGCCCATAAAACTAAAGAACTAAGAAGGTAATCTTGTGTCACCACCAGTACCACATATGATACTTCTTGTATGTTATCACATGTATCACCCTCTTTTCTTGGCTGTAGTTTCCTACTTCCCACTCTGAAAACTCAGAGACAAAAAGAACTGGAAAGCCAGCATTCTTTCCCCCACCCCCCCTTCCCATCCTGGCATCCTCCCTTCTTTCTTCCTTTCCATACTTATTGACCACCTACTGTTAACCTGGAGCTGTCTAAGGGACTGGGGATCCATGGAGGAAAAAGACGTGGATCCCACCATGGAGAAGCTGAGTATTGCAGGGAAGATTTCTTGTAAAGTTGTTAAAAAACAACAAGATAGGTGCCATTCCGGAGCATGGACATGGTAGTGTAAACTCAAGTCTCCCACTTTTTAAAATATTAGCAACTAGATAACTCAGTGTGAGTCCACAAGGTCGCTGATAGAATGATGATGCACTTCCTGGGGCCTGACTCCTGGTTAACATGCACAGCTGCCACACCCATCCTGGCTACCCTTATCAATTATATTGTCACTGCTGGTTATCATCTCAGTAAGAATGAGACCCACATGCCTAGGGCACAGAAGGTAACATGAACTGTGGTTTCTCCTCAGAGAATAACATCCCGTTAGAAGTTATTTTATCCCTCGTTTCCTAGAACTGCTTGGAAATCAAGGAGGGAGGGAAAAGAAGGGAGTATCTGGAAGCCCTAACCTTTACTGTGTTAAGAAGACTCCACTCCAATCCTGGTGCCACTCCTTTTGTTAAAATAATAGGGTCTATTTCCCTAGAACAGTCAGCTTAGCTCTCATAGATTCATAGACCTTTCTAGTTGTCTGACATTTAACACCATGAGGTGCTGGAGTGGGGTGGAGTGGGGAGACATGATGCTAATAACACATAAACAGGTTTTTGAGGGCTTGACATTCTGTTATTTACTCATCTAGCAAATACTTATTGGGTGTCTATCACGTGGAAGGCACCATGCTAGGTGCTAAGTACACAAAGCTGAATGAGATACCGTCCATGCTCTTCAAGATCACAGATTAATGAGGGAGACTGCAAACAGCAAAGAGTTTCAGGGAAGACATCTTTGTATCAAGATCTTTTAATTTCCTTCAAATCACACTGTAGGGGCAATCCTACATACTACTTGTACAACCTTGGACAGGCTTCCTAAGGGCCTGGGCTCCAGTTTCCACATCCAAAGATGGGGGCAAAGGATAACAAGTTCCCTGCATGGCCCTGCAGCTCTGAGATGAGTCCTGAGCTGGCTCCTGAAGAAAGTAGAGTGGAATTTTAAATTGGAAAGAGGAGCAGGGTGCCCTTAGGAGGGATAAGTGCATGAAGGAAACAGAGATGCAAATGAACAAGGCATACAGAAAGGTGAAGGTAACGAGAATAAAGTGTTAACACATCTCCCTGCTTCCACCCTGTCCCCTTCAGTCTGTTCTCAATCAGCAGCCAGAGCAACCCATTAAAATGTATGTCAGATCATGGTCACTCCTACGCTCAGAACTCTCTGGTGGCTTTCCATGTCATTTGGAAAAAACCCAAGTCCTCACCAAGACTTACAAGGCCCAAATGATCTGCATTCTCCATCTCAGCTTCCCTTTCTGGCCTCCTTCCTCATTGCCTCCCCCTACCTTGCTCTGCTCCGGACACAGCCAGTCTCATCAGTCCTCAACACTTAGCACCATCTACCATATTTTACTTATTTTCTCCTCTCTAGAATGTAAGCATCATAAGAGCAAGGACTTTTGTCTGTTTTATTCTGTGTCTATAAGGTTTAGAATGTGCATGGCCAATAATACACTTGTTACATGAATTTCCCCAGTTTACAGATAAGGAAATTAAGATCCAAACAGGGAAAGTGACTGAGGTCAAAGTGCTCCTTAGAAGGAGACTCTGGACTAGTTAGTACTTAGATCTCCTCTCTCTCTGCTCCACAAGCTCTATGGTAGACAGAATAATCGGCTCCAGAGATGTCTGCATCCTAATGCCTAGAAACATAGCAAAAGGGACTTTGTAGATGTGATGAAGTTAAGGAACTTGAGATGGGGAGATGAGCCTTTTGATTGTTGGCTTAACTTCTGACATTCCTTCCCTTAGCCTCTTCAGCTCTATTAGATTTATTTATTCACTCATTTATTAATTCACACTCAACCAACATTTGCTATATGTGTTGATATATCTGTTTTAGCAAAAGAAAAAGAAAGGATATGAAAGGAGAACTTTTGCATCTTTAATTTTTTTAAAAAGCAGTGAGATTGTGTGTGTTTGTTTTACTTTAGTTTGAGGATTTCCAGTGTTTTTTTAATTTAAAAAATAGAAACAAATATTTTCTGAGAGGTACTCTGAGCTAGGCACTATGGTAGGTGCTGGAGATAAAAGAAAATTCTTGAACTACACACTAACCGCTTAATAGGGGTGACAAGTGAACAGAGGATTGCCCCACCTAAAGCAAGTGGGTTGGGGACAGGGAGTAGAGAATCCCAAAAGTAACACCTCTAGAGAGTGGCTGTTATCAAGGTTCGGGGCCTTTGGGCTTGTCTATCCCGGCATTGGGGGTTCTGCTAACCAGAGCCAGCTGTTGGGCGGGTGCCTTTTCCCCCTGTCCTGGTGTCCCTGCCTGAGGTCCCTTCATTCACAGCCTCCCATGCCCTGGCGTAACACATGCCTCTCAGGCCATTTCCAAGGAACCTATTTAGAGCCAGCATCCTGTGCAGCTCTTGAGGAGTCCCAGCCCATGATGAGATAAGGGAGGGACTTGGAAGAAAACATGATGAACATGGACAAAGCCAAGGGGGAAAAAAAAGGATGTTTTCATTTGCTTTCCCCAAACCGGATGCTTTCATGCCACCTTCTATAATCCAAACAGTATGTCTTTCCTTAACATACTGTGAAGATGTGGTGGCTATCTATTATAAAGCCACATGAGACATGTTCTTCTCCCAAGATGGAGTTAGCACCCTCCTGGTGCTCCCTCAGCACCCTGTGCTCCCATATGTTATAGGGTCTTTCACACCATTTCCTGGCTGTCTGGGTTCTCCATGGACTTCTAAGATCCTTCTAGAGCAGCAACCGGTCTTACCTGAGGTTATATGGCACATACCCTGCATAAAGGGAGTGCTCAATAAATAATTGCTGAATTGAATTGAAGAGTATAAAATAATGTAGGTACTAGTTTGGGCAAATTTTGAAACATATGAAGTCAAACTCTCATTTTGGAAGGCTGGAAAATAATTTTCAATTTTAAGTGATTATTTCTAAGAAAACATGTAAATGTTCCCACAATTCTCAAATTCATACTGTTCACCAATGACATTTTCAACCTGATTTGACAGGCTGAGGAGGGGGTGCAGGTTGAGTACATCATAAAAATTATGTTTTAATTGCCATCTAACTTATGGTTATGTATGAAGAAGGAACACCAGATACATGAAGGAAAAATGCTTTGAAAACTCTGAAGTGGGTTGCAGATGTTAATGTTTTCACACAACTGAAAGAGAAACTGCCCATGCGTTTAGTCACTTGCAGACTGAAGCCAGCATCAGCATTTGGATAGGACAGAGGAATGGTGGGAGGCACAGTTACTTTATGCACAGAGCATTCATTTGTTCTGGGCTTAGCCAGGATGCAGATGGTTTGCCCTCACTGGGATTGGTCGGGGATGGTGGAGGGGGAGTACTTAGGCTTTGCTTTCACCTAATCGTCAATGTAGGGTTTCAAGAAATCTTTGAACAATGACACTGTTCAGTACCTACTTGGGGAGGTCAACTGCTTGATTAATTTTTAAAATTCAAATCAAGCAAGTGACAGTGACACATACCGTACCTGACTTCTCAGAAGCAGTTGATGCCAGTTGTCTTCTCTGGCAGGGATTGCTAGCCCTGGCTCTGCAGCGGTCCAAGGAGCCTGCAGTTCTCTAAGGGAATTACAAAAATACTTCTAAATATTCTAAAAATGAATTTAAATATTCATTTTATTTTAATTTACATATGCCATCCAGTGCTTTTAGAAGATGTCAGTGCTATGGAATGACATGGCCAACCACAATATGTTGCAACCCTGAGATACAACTGTGAATTCTCAGAATGAGATGCTGATGGTCCTGCATTCCAATGCTGTCTGATTTCCACCCTGGCCAGCTGTGAGGGTTAGCCAATGCTGCTCTCTCTGTGTGCCTATAAAATAATTTGTAGGTCCAAGATGATCAGATATTATTTCATAAAGCCTTAGTGTAGTGAGTTCTAGAAATTCTTAATCTTTCTCAAATAAATACTGGTCAAATCTTCCCTGATAACAAAGTAACTCACCATCCACATTTTACAACTGTAATGTAATTTGGTATGAGAAAACTATTTCCTGGTCCAGGATCTAGAAAGTAAACATATAACATTTAGGAAGCTTAGGATCATGGTCATGGAGGCAGATGCTCTGTACATCTCCATCCTAAGCTCTCCATTTCAAATTTCTTGTTCTTTTCCTTTCTGCTTAAGCATATGTTGGTGTGTTGCCTAGGGGTTTAGATGTGTTATTATAATACAACTAATGATTACGTAAGACAAAGCCCACCTTGCTTTTCCTTTCCCTTCCAGTCCTACTAAAACTTAGACAAAACTCAACTGTTTTCTTCCATTATGTAGAATGGCTATTGACAAGGAAAGATGTAGAAAAAAGAAAACTTTCAGGGGACAGTGGGAAACAGATGCATTGTGATTTACTTAACAGAGAACTATAAGTAGGAATCATGCCCAAGAACATGGAAATTGCTTATTTAAAATAGTTTTTTTTCAATTTTAAAAAGAATACATGCACATGGTAAAAAAAAAAAAAAAAAAGGCTGTAAAGAAAAATACAAAGTAAGAAGTAAAAGTTTTATTCTCCAATATCCTACCCCAACTCCTGCATCCCAGTGCCAAAAGAAACAGCCATTTGTTTTGCATCCTTCTGGAAGAAGTCTATGCATATTACGAAGATGTCACAAACATCCACACTCTTTCTTTCCCTTCAAGCTCTACAACTTGATTTTTTTCCTTATTTTGTCTTAAGCATCTTTACATATCAGTAAACGTCTATATCTCAGTTTAAAAGAAAATTACAAGCTTCGTAGTATTCCACTGAATGAGAGTATCATTATTTGTTTATACACTTTCTTTTTGGTCGACACTTGGATTGTTTTTAGATCATTACTATTGCAAACAACACTTGAGTGAACATCTTGTAAATATATACTTGTACACATAAGAAAATAAATCTAATATCTACAGGGCAAATTTCTAAAAGTAGATGAATAATTCTGAGATTATATATATTTACATCTTGATAATTATCTTCTAATTTATCTCCAAAGATAACCAATGTATACAACTAGCAACAATGCATGAGAGTGTTTCCCACATGCTCCCATCACTGGAAATTTGTTTTTATAAATAACAACATATAAACACTATCATAAGTTACCTCTCTGGTTCAGGGAAAGACTTACTTTTTGCTTTCATAGACATCTGTATTATGTAAACGTGATATAATGATGATGTTTTATTTTGTAATTTAAAAAGATTAAAGAGACTCAGAACACTTGTTTATAACTGGGGAATAAAATTTCACTTGTAAAGTAAAGCCCAGAATATGAGACCATTCATCAAAAGAATACCACGGGAGGGAACAGTTGGAAGCAGAGCCCTGTTTGATGAGGGGCTGATGGAGGGGAAAGGAGTGCTCCTTACAGGCTGCCCACTAGTGAGAACTGGGACAGGTAACCCTGTGGTATCAAGATGCAGGAGCCCAGAGATAGTGATAAATCTCTTGCAATTTTACTGTCCCCCAATGAGGTCATAGTCCTAGAATGAGAATTTATTTTTACAGGATATACCTATAATGCGAGAGACAATGGTCAAGACATACTCCACTTAGTTCTCCTTTCTTGCACCATAAGGACAATACAATCTGTGATTGTCATTTTAAATTCTTCTAGAATAGAGTGTGCTCGATTTCTCTTTTCCTCACATAGACTGGAAAACTTGGATCTATCCCCAGGTTTACACATTTTCTTTTCTTTAGAAAACCCATGTGTCCCCTTCCCAGAATCATTACTGTGGTAGAAGAGTTTTTCAGGGCAAGAATTCGTTGTAAAACAAAGTCCAGATTCAAGGGAAAACATCTGAGTCATGACGATTTAAAGCCCAGTCTGGTCTGCTACAAAGGTGTTTCTATAACATGAAGTATCTCATATGCAATTGGTAAATAGGTAAAGAATGTCAGTACAACATGGAATTTGAGGAACTCAAATATGATTTTCCTAGGCAAGGAGAGCTGGAATAGCAGGAATAAAATTACAACCTTCAGTATGAAAGGAAAAACTTTTAGTATGGCTGCTGCTAAGCAATAATTCTTGCAGCCGTATTTTAAGAAATTTAAAAATAAATGTTTGATTGCTGGTGGTAATGCAAAATTGCATAAACCCAATGAAGTGGAATTTGACAACGCCTAGCATTTACTCTTGGTTATGGGCTGAATTGTGTCCCCTCCCTAATTCATATGTTGAAGTCCTTACCTAAGAAATACTTCAGAATGTGACTGTATTTGCAGACAGGACCTTTAAAGAGGTAATTAAGGCAAAGTGAGGTTATATGGGTGCACCCTAACCCAATATGACTGGTGTCCTTATAAGAAAAAGAGATTAAGATACAGACAGCACGCAGAAAGAGGAAAGACCATGTGAGCACACAGCAAGAAGGTGGCCATATCTGTAAGCCCAGGAGAGAGGCCTCAGAAGAAACCAAACTTGTCAACACCTTGATCTTGGATTTCTAGCCTTAGAACTGTGAAAAAATAAATTTCTGTTGTTTAAGCTACCTAGTCTATAGCATTTTGTTGTGGCAGCCCTAGCAAACTAATGGAGTCTTGGACACATACTCTGGAGCTATTCTCCCACAAAACACAAAACAACATATAATTTAAATTATTCATTGTGATAATATTTATGATAGCAAAAAAAAAAAAAAGGAAACAACCTAATTTCCTTCTACGGGCAACTGGTAAACTATGGTATATCCATGCAATGGAGTATGATGGAGCCATAAAAGACCTCTGTGACCTGATATGAAGTGATTTCCAGGATATACTCTTAAGTGGAAAAAAAAGCAAGCTACAACAGAGCATATACATATGTGTTATATACATATATGTTATATACATATGTTATATGCATACATGTTGTATACATATATATCAAATTTTGTATTAGAAAGAAAGACAAATAAAAACATGTATGTATTTGCTTATTTTTGCAAAAAATAAACACAGGAAGGATAAATAAAAAATGACAATGGTACATGATGTAGAGTGAGGGGTAGGTAAAGAGCTAGAGAAGATAGGAATGGGAGTGCGATATTCCTGGTATATCTTTTACGTAGTTTGAATTATAGAAAAGTTTTACAAATTCAAAAATAAAGTAAATTGAAAAGACTGAAAGAAGCAAACCCTAAAATTGAATACAATCAGAAAAAAATAAACCTAACCATTTACCAAATCGATTAACATAACCATGCAGGTAAAAAGAATTAAAATAACTTTGGAGCACAGTAATCTGAATGGGATATGCTCTAAGGATCAAAAGATCTGTAACAAAATCTGGAGCTTAGTAGGTTTGTTGTTAGAATTGGTATTGGAGTGCTGAAATTATTTAATTTGTATTGGAGGATAGAGCAAAAGAAAAAATATGTTGAAATAGTTGGGAACTTGGGTTCTCCCTGTTTAAGAAAAGAGATAGAAATACACAGTGGGGAAAGGTGAGGAAGAACCCTGAAATTGGAGGACACCATTGTGTCCTCTGTGTCACTAACATTGAGCATACCTAGAAATTAGGTCTTGGTTTCTAAATACCACTCTTCACTAAAAACAGCAAGGCTTCTAGACAAATGGTCATTTCTAAGTTTGGAGGAGGGAAAGCACAACATGATCCCAGAATATATAATACCAGAAATTAAGGGAGTGCTCAAAGACTAAAAAAGACATATCTAAAGGACAAAGGAGCAGTCCTGACGGGGCTCCCGATGGCCACATTTGAGACAATTTGAGCATCCCAAGGAATATATAACACATTAATAATATATTACATAATACATATTATAATAATACAATAACATATGACACATTGAATTTTTAAAAGTCCACATGTCCGTAGTGATACTAAAAAAAAGCAAGGCAGGAGGAGGGAGGTAAGCTTTTCTTTACAGAAGAATGCCAACTAATATATGTAGAAGGGATGATAAAATTACAAATTTACCATTTTGCAACCACCAATGCAATAATTGATTCAAGTAAAGATCATCAGTGGTGGATGTTAACTGGACTTATTGTGGAGATTATTTCATAATATATACATATATCTAATCATTATTTTGTACATCTGAAACTAATGTTATGTCAATTATATCTCAATAAAAAAATAGAAGACTGAAAAAAAAAGATCATCAATGGTAAACTGTTATTGGAGAGCAGAGTATAAGTACATCTCAAAATATTCCATCACAGGTTACTTATTAATTACAAAGGGAAGAATATCTTTACAATGAAGAAATTCAGCGGATGCCACTTTACCGAGTAATTAAACTTAGCATCACCAATGGAACAAATGACATCAGGTGTATCTACTGTGATAAAATGGGAAGTGTACAACATCACCTATACAGTATGTATGCCAAAAATATTTAATCTGTATCCAAACTTGAGGAACCCATCAGACAAATCCAGACTGTTGAACATCCTTCAAGACTATTGGCATGGGCTTTTGAAAAATGTCAATGTTATAAAAAAGGTTAAAGACTTGGGAGAGGGGGACTATTTTAGATTGTAGGAGATAAAGAGATATGAAAACTAAGCATAACCCTTGATGTGATCCTGGATTGAAAAAAATAGCAAGAAAAGGACATTATTGGGTCAATTAAGGAAATTTAAATATGGACAGTATGTTAGGTAATATTATTGTATCAGTGTTAACTTTATTGATGTGATATAGTGACATGGAAATGTAGAATAATCACTTAAGTTTTCAGATACATGCTGAAGTACTTAGGGATGAAATGTCGTAATATCTGTAACACGTTAAATGGTTCCTCAAATAAATGACTTCTTGAAGTTTTATAATTTTAGTTTTTGCATTTTGATATATAATCCATGTGAGCTAATTTTTGGTATATGGTGTTAGTTGTGGATTGAAGTTCATTTTTGTGCATATGAATATAAAATTGTGCCAGTGCCATTTATTGAAAGACTGCCTTTGTACCTTTGTCAAAAATCAGTGGACCATACATGTGTGGGTCTATTTCTAGCCTCTCTATTCTGTTCCATAGATCTATTTATCTTCCTTGACGCCAATACCACACTGTCTTGATTACTGTAGCTTTACAATATGTCTTAAAATCAGGTAGTATAAGTTCTCCAATTTCGTTCTGCCTCTTCAAAGTGTTTTAAGTATTCTAGGGCCTTGTCATTTTCACATAAATTTTAGAATCAGCTTGTCAATTTCTACAAAAATACCTGTGGCTATTTTGATTGGGAAAGTGTTGAATCTATAGATCAATTTGGAGAGAACTGACATCTTGGGAATTGAAAATATTGAATCTTCTGATCCATGAGCAGTGTATTTCTCCATTTATTTAGGTCTTGAAATTTCTCTCAGCGGTATTTTGTAGTTTGCAGTATATAAATATTAAACATCTTTTGTCAGGTTTATCCCTAACTATTTTATATTTTTCGATGCTATTGTAAATAGTATTTTTAAATTTCTAATTGTTGCTAGTATATAGAAATACAATTGATTTTTCTATATTGATCTTGTATCCTGCAATCTTGCTAAACTCGCTAATTAGTTCTAGTGGCTTTTTTGTAGCCTCCCTAAGACTTTCTACATAGATGATCATGTTATCTCTGAATAAAGTCAGTTTTACTTCTTTCTTCCCAATTGGATGCCATTTATTTCTTTTTCTTGCCTATTGTACTGGCTAGAACCTCCGTATAATGTTAAATAGAAGTTATGAGCAGACATCTTTGACTTGTTTCTGATTTTAGAGGAAAAGCATTTAGCCTTCAGCCATTAAATATGAATATTAGCTGTAGATTTTTCATAGATGCTATTCATCAAGTTGAAAAAGTTTTCTTCTATTCTTTGTTTGCAGAGACTTTTTTTAAAAAATCAGGAATGGATATAGGATTTTGTCAAATAATTTTTCCTCTATCTACTGAGATGATCATAGATAGATCATCTTTTAGTCTTTCTTTTTTGTCTCTTAATATGTCTGAAAAAGTATTTCACTTTCATTTTGAAAGATATTTTTGTGGACTACAGAATTCTAGTTTAACAGTATTTTTCTTTGAGTACTTTAAAGATGTTCTACTCTCTCTTCTTGCTTGCATAGAGTCTGACAAGAGATCTATGTCATCCTTATAGCTGTTTTCTGTATGTAAAGTGTCATTTTTCTCAGGCTTCTTTTAAGACTTTTCCCTTTATCACTAGTTTTTTTGTGTGTGAGGAAGACCAGCCCTGAGCTAATATCTGTTGCCAATCCTCTTTTTTTTTTTTTTTTTTTTTTTTGCTGAGGAAGACTGGTTCTGGGCTAACATCTGTGCCCATCTTCCTCTACTTTATATGGGACGCTGCCACGGCATGGCTGACAAGCAGTGCATCGGCAGGCGCCTGGGATCTGAACCTGCAAACCCCGGGCTGCCAAAGCACAAGCTAAACCACTGCACCACTGGCCAGCCCCCCCTTTATCACTAGTTTTAAGCAATTTGATTATGATGTGCCTTGATGTAGCTTTCTTCATGTTTCTTGTGCTTGAAGTCCATTAAATTTCTTGGATCTATGGGTTTATATTTTTCATCCAAGTTGAAAATATTTCAGGCATTAGTTTTTCAAATATTTTGTATCGCCCCCCCCCCTTTGCCTTCTTTCCTTTAGTGACTCCAATTTCACACATATGTGTGTATCCCATGGTTCAATGTTTTATTTTTTTCTTGTTCTTTTTTTAAAATCTTCTGTGCTTCATTTTGGACAGTTTCTATTGCTATGTCTCCAAGTTGATGTATCTTTCTTTCCATGATGTCTAATCTGCTGTTAATCTCATCCAGTGTATTTTTAATTTCAGACATTTTAGTTTTCATCTGTAGAAGTTCAATTAAAAAAATATCTTCCAGGCTGGCCCAGTGGTATAGTGGTTAATTTCACGTGCTCTGCTTCGGTGGCCCGAGGTTCACAGGTTCAGATCCTGGGCGTGGACCTACACACCACTTATCAAGCCATGCTGTGGTGGCATCCAATATAAAGTGGAGGAAGATGGCACAGATGTTAGCCCAGGGCCAATCTTCCTCAGCAAAAAGAGGAGGATTGGCAACAGATGTTAGCTCAGGGCTAATCTTCCTCACACACACACACACAAATATATATATATATATATATATATATGTATGTAGGTATATATATACATACATATATATCTTCCATGTCTTTATTTAATATGTACAATATTTCTTCTAGTTTTTTGAACACACGGAACACAGTTATCATAACTGTTTTACTGTTCTTAGTTACTAATGTTACCATCTATGCCAATTTTTAGTATTTTTTGATTGATTTTTTTCTCCTCATTATGGGTTTTATTTTTTTGATTCTTTGCATGCCTGATCATTTTTGATTAAATGTCCAACCTTATGAATTTTATCTTGTGAGATGTTGGATATTTCTATATTCTTGGGAATGGTCACTATCCTGGCCCTGTATGAACCCTGGGATAGTTTGCTCTTGTCCTGAAAGGTGATTCATTCCCTAGTCTCAGGTGGTTGCCTCACTCACATGCTTGATCAGTTACCAACTGAAACCTTTAAGGGGACCCTCTGTAGATCTCAGTTCTGTCTCTGTGCAGTTCTCTCCCTGGTTCTCTGTTCTGAGAACTCTACCCACGTTGGCTTAGCTGGATTCCCAGCTCTGTCTCCTCACCTCAGGGAGACCACCTGAATTCTTTCTGTGTCATGGCCTGGAAACTCTCTTCAGACAGTAAGCTAAGTGATCCTAGGACTCACCTCGTTTGTTTTCCATCACTCAGAAATCACCGGCCTTCATTGCTTAATTCCAATATGTTTGAGAGCTATTATTTCATATATTTGTCCAGGCTTTTTTTAGTTGTTTTTCACAATGGGGAAAATCTAGTCCTCAATACTCCATCTTGACCAGAAGCAGAAGTCCCGCACTATTGTTTTTATGCATTTTAAAATTTCCCCTAAAACAATCTCCAGCTGATCTGCTCTCCTGGGCTGTTCAAGTTATCTCCCATGTAACAACTACTGCTTTTTTAGTGCTCTGGTTTCAAAGTTGAATATGTTTTCCTCCATTTCTCTTTTATTTTAACAGGCAGTTTTATGCAGTGTTTCTGAGGAATGAGTATATTGTGGTATAGCAGTTATAACCTGTACAATTTAAGAACCTTTGCTATGGTTGGCATATACTTTAAGCAAAAGCAGAGAACACATTAAGATATATATTTACTACCGTTTTCAAAAATGAAACTAAATGGTTATATCTTTGAGGGTAGGTTTCATTTTGTATAAGCCATTGTATTTTCCTTTCCCATAGTGCCTAGCACATAGATCCTCAAAACCATTCGTTGATTTGCTATAATAAATTCATTGGGAGTCCAGGACTGTATTATTATATTCATTACTATGATTATGACTAGCTATTAGTATTGATTGTCTGCTGTAGATAAGGCACTCTGCCAGGCACTTTCTACAATATCTAATTCAGTCTTCACATTACTCTATGATATAGAGATTTTCAGTCCCTCTTTATAGACAGGGAAATGGATTCAGGGAAGTTAAATCACTTGCTCAAGACCCCAAGGCTAGTAACTGGTACTATTGAGATACCAAACCCAGGTCTGTCTGCTTCCAAAGCCCAAGCTCCTCGTATTGCTTCATCCTATTTCATGAACTATAACAAAGCTTAGTGGTTCTTTTCTCTAACAGAAATGCCCTATTTTCTTTCATTTTCTTAAAAAAGAGAATAAAAAGAAAGTTGTTTTAGGATGAGACAGTCCAATGTGCAGCAGAGTTGGTCAAGCAAGTATGCATCTTGAGTTTTCTGAATTTACTCAGGGATCAGATTCGAGTCCAGGGTGATTTCACGAGGCTGTATTAAACCTGAAGACCAGGGATAGATTCTATTCAATAAACACAATAAGCTAAAAATATGCCAGAATCCCTGTTTCATTTTAAAATAATCTTTCCAGTTTCTAGCAATAGAGATGTATTTACTCTTCAAGCACACCCCAGTTCTTTTAGTCATGACAGGAAATGTATTTCACTTGGAGATTCTTTCCAGAGCTATGCAAGGGCTTCTCTTAGGAAGGGCCTAAACTAGATGAAAAATTGAGTTTTGATCTCAAATGGTTTTCTTAATAATGTTGTGGTATAGACTGAGCAGGCATGTTCCCTGAAAAAGAGAGGATAAAATTATATTGACCTCACAATGGCGCATTTTACAGTTTCCCACACTTTGTTCTTCCACAACTAAGAAGCTAGATTTCATGTTGTATGGGGATTGGATTTGAGCCTGGGAGAGTCATAAGCAGGGGCCTGTCAGTGGAGGAAGTCAAGGAACATGAGCCTGGATTGTCCTCACCAGGGGAAAAGAAGCCCGATTCATGGACAGGGCCCAAAGTTTATCTGAATTGCCTTCCACCTTAGTCAAGGTTTAGCATCAGGTCATTGGTGCCTATCACTGCGGCAATGAGGGATTATTTTTATTAAGCATTTCGTGTTTGTCCAAGAGCTTTCAGTCATTAATCATTTAACTCTTGTTCCCCAGGAGACTTTTGTGAAGTAAATGGGAAAGAAATAATACAATTCTTATTTTACAGATAGAGAAACTGAAGCATTTTTGTTTGCCACTGTTACACACTAAAAGAGCTAAAGCCATAGATTAGAATTGGGGAGAACCAGGCCAGTTTGATGAGCTTTTGTTCCACCACAGAAGTGAGGTTTTCTGTTTTTACATAAAACGGACTTGCATATTTTTCATTTTGAAAGCAACATGATTGATACTGATGTGTGCTGAAGAAAAGAACAGACTTCATTTCCTTACATTATATAGTATGAAAATTTTACTGAGTTCCCATAAAAATTTGGAATTCAAATATGCATTTAAGTTTAAGTAGTAAAGATTGTAAGGCATTGCTAATCTTGAATTTTCTAATAAGAAAGAGAATATAAGCAAACACATCCAGTGTGGTTGTGAATAGCCAACGGCAAGTTATAAAGGAACTTTGAGAGGATGGCATGGGGATTTTGCTGCCTGGAATTAATCTGGTGGGCTTCCTGGAGGGGGTGTGTTTTGAATTTCAATTAGAAAAAGATTTCAAAGATGGTATGTCCTTTAGCCCAGATGCTTTGAAATAACTTTGCTGTTTCTTTCTATGGCGTATAAACACCACCAAAAAAATTGTCAAATATCACAGTTAGGAGGAATTGACCGGGGGGTCCACAAGGGCACATTTCAGAGTAATGGAGAGGAAATGAAGAAAAGTTTTCTGACAGAGAGACATTTCGGATCTATTAACAATGAGGTAGTTCGGGGACAAATGGGTAAGGGTGGTAGGGAGAAGGGTGTCGGGGGAGCCACTTAAACCAGACTAGATAAAACACAGAAAGGTCCCTGCGGGAATCAGCATGCCTCCTGGTGGAGGTAGGGAACACAGGGCTAGGACTAATTTACTCCCTTTGGCATAAGACAGACCTTGGATTCAAATCCATTTAGAAGCTGTGTGACTAAAAGTCTCAGGTTTCTCCTTTTTAAAATGGTATGAACAAGGCCTACCTTATAAGTTGATGAGTGAAATAAAAGAAAGTGTTTACATGGTGCATGGCACCAGAGGCAAATTTGGGTTATATTGGGTCTGAAGCTTATACAATATTGAAGGCCTTCTTAAAGAAAAAGAATAAGCAATTCTGGTTATAAAATTAGGTAGTAAAGTGAAAATTTATTTAGAATAAGAAAAGAAATCACAACAAATCACTTAAAAAAACCCCAACAAACTGACAAATACCACAAACATCGCAAAATCCAGGAAAACAACACGATGTTTTAATTTATTAACTATCTGAAATACCTCTATTTTGTATGGGGGTGTGTGTGTATACATACACATATGTAGATATACATATGCTATGTATTCTGATGGCCTCTTCATGTAACAAAAATTTTGTAATATATTGTATAAAGAAAACGGAAACATATTTCAACTTTCTTCTAGTATGATTCATCAAAATTTGTTTTTCACTACTGATAGTTTAGGAAAAAAAATTTTAGCACCACAACTTGTTGCTTGTAATGTCATGCAAAATTTTATGATTGTTGTCAAATTTGGGAAAACTTTTATCAAGGTTTCTCATGGGAGGGTTGTAAGATTTAGATGTCTTCCATGCACTAGCTTCTGACTCTACATTTCAAATCTTTTTTCTCCTCCACTATCCTAATTTTGGGACTTGGGCACTGTAGGATGCATTCACATCCCAGCATGGTATATTTTGGTCCCCCAGCTCACTGGGTGAACAGACAGTGGTAGGAGTGTTTCTGGAATCCATTCCTACACCTGGAGGGCTAGCAATCGTCTATACACAGAAGTGATGTGAACCACATAATACATCCTACTCCACTCAAGCTAAATGTGTCTTCAACTCAACTCCAAAGGCAACCTACATGAAGGGAGATGTGACAGGGGAAGTCAGGACAGCGTTAACTAATTGGTGTTAAATACCTTAATTTTGTAAATTTTACAAAAACATGTAACCATGCCCACACATTGATAGAGCCTCTACCAGGGACTTGGAAGGGGCCCATGCCATTAGCTTCATGGTCAACTACCTCTACATGTCATATCAACGTGCTGAACAATTCTGTCCCACCAATCTGGCAAGATGGCGGTAGGAAGTTGGGGTTACCAATTCGGGAGACTCCCTGAAGGCAATAGCTTGTCCAGTCACAGAGATGAGACACATCTCTTCCAGCCATGGGTGAATCTAAATTAAATCAAGTCTTGAGGTCCTGCTGGTGGCATATCAGAAGGAAACTCTTTGCTCCTCTTGAATTTTGCTGTTTTCTTCCCCCAACATCAGCTGGTTATATCTGAATTCAAAACTCCTCTTTGAAATTGCTGTGAGCTACCTGACTCAGAACTCTTTCTTCTTTCAGAAAATCCCTTCTTGGAGCACTATGATCCCCTTGGAGCACTGTGATACCTGGAGGTAGTAGAGGGAAACTGGTAAGTTTGTCAACCCTGCCTCAGCGCCACTCCACATGGTCCTGGGCAGATACTTTCAAGGCTGGTGCAAGCAGCAGTTGGGAAACAGGGGCCTCGTGGTGTGATGGTCATTTCAGAAATGTAACCCCTCAGAAACGTGCTGCCCAGGCTCTTGTAAGAAGGTAAAACAAATAAAGCTGCCGCCTATTTGGAACATACGCCGGCTCCTTCCACATCTGCAGGACATTTAGCTCTTTGCATCTGGTAATGTTTGTGCAAATATAATTCCATATTCACTAATAATTCCTGGGGCTAAAGGCCCCCCCTTGGGTAACCTTGTTAATATTCTCTCAAGGCCTGGTGTGAACGCCTCATAGCATTTTGATTAGAATTCAATCTTGTGTTTTTTTCCCCTCTCTGTCTCTTTCTCCCTCTCTCCTCTCATGCTTTTCTGGCCCCTGGTTTCCTGGCCACCCACATCAGGAGACATTCTCCCTCCCTTCCACTCTCCATTCTCAGTTTCAAGGAATTTCCTTGTGTCAAAGGCAAAGTGTGATTGACATATTTTTCCCCTCTTAAGAGCAGTCATCTCAGTGTTTGATTTAACCATCTCCTTATGGGGCTCATACAGTCATTACCTGGGTGAAAAAGAGACCTTCTGCTTACCCTCACATTCAAGCACCAGGCTCAGACCCACAGAGCCCGGTATTTTTATAGACTTTTAAATTGCCACTCTCCTTCCTCTTTTTTCTACCTTTTTTTTTTTTTTTCGGTTGGCACTAGCAAATGATTCCCTGGTGCGTTGTACCCTGAGCCTTAAAGAATTTTAGTTATCCACAAACAGGTAGACCAGCTGCCTCCTCCCAGTGCCCTCTGCCTGCCAAGAAAAGCATTTGCTGTTCTTCAGACCTGGGGAAAGAATGGATACATAGTGAGTTCTCTAGTTTCGAATTCACTGACTCTAGGCCGGTTGTGCTCCTTTGGTCCTTTGTCTTACTTGACCAGCTTATTTGTCTCTCAGGAGAAAAAAATAGAAAACAAAAACAAAAGCAAATTTGCCATGGCATGAGGAATTGTATTTAAACCCGAGAAGGATTTGTTGTCAGTGGGGTTCTCAATGCTGGAGTGATTCTGGAATGCATGTACTCTCACTCAGGCTGCCTTATCTTCAAATTACTATGGGTTCTAAGTGTTTCTGCTTGAAGGGAATGAACTAGATGACCTTGGAAGGTCACTTGCAGCTTTTCAACCAGCAGCAATCCCCCTCTTTTCTGTGAAGGGCCACTCTTCTCACAGTGTTGGAGCAGACTCTGTCTTAAGGGGATTACTCATGTCTCTCCAGAGCAGCCTGAAACACAGCCCGCTGTTTCTCCTTAATGGATCGCATCTCCTGCTGCTGGTTATGATATGCTGCCCACTCAGAGCTCACAATTGCAGGCAGCTCTGTTGCTGTGCAATAATTATATTCTTAAGTAACCTCCTGCCCCAAATCCATTGTTTCAGGAGGAAATGAAGTGCTAGAAGATAAAGGCTTGGGTTTGCAGCCACAAAATTGATTTTTTTTTTTCCTGCTGGGATTTCAGTGATAAAGATAGTTTTAATAAAAATCCATAAGTATATAGCTACAATATCTTCATTCATGGTACAAAGCCAACATTCAATGACATTTCACTTTTAAGCAGCGGTAATGGCCTATCTGTAGCAATTACTAAAAGCACTCTTAGTAACATAGTGTGACATAAATACTTGCTTGTCATAATTATCATCCAAGTTATGATAAACAAAGCATAAAGCCAACCAAGCAAAGCAGGCATCTGTTCTTACATTGCCAGTAACAGCAGTGTGTGTATTATAAATTGTGGGTTTGATTGATGTTATATACCACTGCTTTAGGAAGTCTTGACTATAGAGAAAATGCCAGTACTCCCCATTATATAAACACTAATAAGAATACATGTCAGTCCATGGTCCACCCAGACCAGTATCTGAGTCTGAAAGTAGAATTATGGGATTGTGTGTGGAAAGTAATGATTACCCTAAAAAAATAATGGCCCAAGAAGGTTAGGATGGACTTCAAGACATTTCTAGCTATCTCAATTACCTAATACAGGTTTCTAAGAGCCATTCATTGAAGTCAAGACCTGAAGAACTCATGAGGTCCACAGTGTACCAAAATTTTTTCTGTACCTATTTATATTTTCAACCTGTATGCCCACTTGAGATAATAGGTTTCATAAATTCACTACCTGCTTTGTGGAGTAGTACTTCCTCTTATTTGTTGTGTGTCTACTTCTTTCAACTCAAGGAGTTTCACCAAGTTCTAGTACTCCAGGGTTTGGTTAAAGAGTCTATGGTTCACCATTTCTATATCCTCCATGACTTGGAAAACTTTAATCAGATTTTTATTACATACTTCACCCATCCATCTACTCTCTTCTCCACCACTTTCATCCTTCCAGATAGACAAATAGGAATTTTCAGAGCTTGTCTTTGTGTTGAATCCCTTCCTCTCCTCAAAAATGTTTTAGTTGATGATGTCTGGCATCTTCTTTAGTACCAAAATCATGGTGACTAGTATTGCATCTCTCAGTTCATGTTGTTATAGGCTGGGATTTTTGTCAGAAGAGTAGGTATAATATATCCACGTCTTTTTATTCAGCTTTTATGCTATATTTCTGTGTTCAAGATAGTGAGACTAACTTTATGAGATGATCACCAGTAATACATTTAATACCTAAACTGGTAATTTCTAATTTTTTGAACAGAAGTAATTTTTCAAATGAAAAGTTATATGGAATGCAAAAATATGAATTTAGTGTAAGTAACGGGAGTTGGGGACCAAAGCCTACCCTATTTGGCCTTCTTCTGATCTCTGAGGTCTTTTATGAAACTAGAGAGTTCCGTGAAACATGTTTTGAAAAATCACCAAGTTTACCAATCACCAGAGTGAGCACCAATCAGTGCTCACTTGAGAGCTAGAACTTAGTCTAGAAAGCATGCATCCACATTATCTTAACCAATTCTTTCTTTACAAAACATTTATTTTGAAATGTGTCCTTTATTTTGAGTCACTCAAATACCCCCCAGGCCTCATGGTTCATTTGTAACCAAAAAACAGGATACCTGTTCATGGTTACAAATGAGGTCACATACATGATTCAGCACAAATTTCCCTGACCTGGTAACCCTCACCTGTGGGACAGCAGGACCCCAGCCCACGTCTGGGGTGTTCTTACCCTCTGGTGTTTCTCAGGGAGTCTCTAGGAGGTGTCTTGCTTATGCTTCCCTGTCAGTAGTGACAACTTAGACACATTATCTCTGAGTGTGAAGTGGCTCTGCTGCTCCAGAAGGTTCTCTGTAGTTCCATGTAGCCCAGTGCTCTCTTGAGGCCACAGCAGCCACCATCACACTGCCTCTGGGTACTGCTCTCCCCTCTGCCCAAGAGTGGACACAGACTCTTTCTTTAATACCCTACAGCACAGCCAAGAACAGGTTGTAATATTTAATATCACTTTTTATGGTATAGCCTCAGGTACATACAAAAAGAAGTATGCACCAAAATCATCCTTCAGCTGGTGACTATACATCCTTATGCAGTCTGCTGTAGGCCACATTTCTGCCCAGTTACTGCAGAAAAAACTTTCCACTCAATAGCCATTCTCTCCTTTTTTTACAAAAAATTTTATTTGAGATGGTGATGAAGCAGGCTAAAAGTATATCTTTCCTCTTTGCTTCTCTTGCAGGTAGGTAAAGTCACAAGACCAACTTCTGGCTGATCTAACAGAAGTGGAATTCTGGAACGGCTCCTTGCAGGAGCCTTGCGGGAGCAGATACAACTGGGAGACACTTCCTTTTTGCCTTTCCTGCTGCCTGAAATGAGGTGTGATGACAGGGGTTATGGAAGCCATCTTAGAACATGAGGTGGTCTTAAGGGTGAAAGCCAAATGTTGGGGATAGTAGAGCAGAGAGAAGGAGATGAAGTCCTTGATTACTTGGTGAAGTAACCACAATATCCTTGGAGTAGAGTAGTCCCCGCTTATCTGCAGGAGATACATTCCAAGACCCCCAGTGGATGCTTGAAACCAAGGATAGTCCCAAACTCTATATATACAGTCGTGTGTCTCTTAATGACAGGGTTAAGTTCTGAGAAATATGTCATTAGGTGAACATCAGAGAGTGTACTTACACGAACCTAGATAGTATAGCCTACTAAACACCTAGGCTATATGGTATTAATCTTATGGGACCACCATTATGTATGTGGTCCATTGTTGACCAAAATGTTGTTATGCAGTGCATGAGTGTCCTATGTTTTTTCCCTATATGTACATACCTATGATAAAGTTTAATTTATAAATTAGGCACAGCAAGAGATTAACAACAATAACTAATAATAAAATAGAACAATTATAACAATATCCTGTAATAAAAGTTACCATAGATCTTAGCTACATCAGCATACAATTTTTTTCTTTCAAGTCAAGAACTTTCACCTTTTCACTTAAAGGAAGCACTTTTTGGCTCTCTTTGGCATATTCAAATTGCCAGCATCACTACTCTTGTGCTTTGGGGCTGTTATTAAGTAAAATAAGGTTACTTGAACGCAAACACTGTGATACTGCGACAGTCAATCTGATAACTGAGACGGCTACTGAGTGACTCATGGGCAGGTAGCTACAGCGTGGATACATTGGACAGAGGGATGATTCACATCCCAGGTGGGACAGAGCAGGATGGCATGAGATTATCACACTACTAGGAAGGGCGTGTAATTTAAAACATATGAATAGTTTATTTCTGGAATTTTCCATTTAATATTTTCAGTTGACCAGGTAACCAAAACTGCAAAAATTGAAACCACAGATAAGGGGGGACTACTGTAGTTACTTCTGGACTTGTTTGTGTGAAGAAGCCTGCCTCCCTCCCTTGCTATGGAGCTGCTTCGCTCCTGACCTGGTGCATTAAAGCAGAGTCTAGCTTCTCTCCATCATGTGGGAAAGCCTTTAGCATGTCTAGACTCCTCAGAGCCTCTTCCTAAGAGAACCAGAGTCCAGAGAGGAGAAGTAATTCTCTCCTTACCCAAAGTCTAAGACCCAACTGCCAATTTTTCATCTCCTGACCCAGAAGCTGCCTCTTTTCCAGGATAATTGAGAGTTATAATGATTATTCCCTCAGACCCTACTCTCTGCCCACAAGGGTGTGGGCCTCACCTGCTGCTGCCAATGGTAAGCACATCAGGCTCAAGTTTCAGCCTCAGCTCAGTTCCTTCATCTGATAAATGGGGAAAATTTAAAATAAACGTAAACCACAAATGGTTTTAAAATATACTCTTAGGTATTAGTTTTGGCATCCCTACCAGAGTGCTTCTTAAATTTTATTTTTGGCTGATCTTATTTTTGGCTCATCTTACCCATATGTACATCTTCTTAGATACACAGCAACACATACATATAAACCCAGAAATGCACACACAGACTGGTGCATTTACACATACATGCACACGTAGATTTTTATATGTACCTACTCCCACATTGATATGTATACCCTTAAGCATATATTCTGGCACATTGATACACAAGCTCAAAGGAATATGGATTGAGGCTTGGTTAATAGGAAATGTAAGGAATGGAATAGATATAGCAGCTAAAAAGACTAGGCAGGTAGATTAGAAAAGAGCCAAGTAACACCCATGGTGCTCCTTTTTAATGGCATTGCAATAATATAAATTTTCTATATGCTCCAGGGATAGACTTAATGAGGCTGATTAGGGAGATGGGCTTAATGCACAGCCTGGTGCTGCTGCTAAGGTGATCTGTGTAAACCTGGCCATCTCACTGGTCACTTGTTGCTAGTAGAACTATCATGAGCTCTCATGAACACCTCAATAGTAGCAGGGAACTGCAGCCCTGTTTTCCAGCCTCATCATAGACACCCAGCAAGGTTTTGAAATATGAATGAATGATTAATGTACTCTGCATAGACTCCTCTCCCCCCAAAAGACTGTCTGACCTTATTGGTTATGCATGGGGAAGGGAGAAGAAGCAAGCAAAGCGACCTCCTGGATCCAGGAGAGCACCAATGGGTAGTGGGGAAAGGGAGCTTACATAGAGATAAAATCCCTCAGTGGTGGTATCTCACCCCTCTGGCCTGGGAGCTGGGGTGGGCTTACAGCTCTGCAAAGGTAAAGATTTTCTAGGATGTCATCCAAGGAATAAGACATCCATTGCTTTCCTGGAGAGGCTGCCCTGGAGGCTGCCCTATAAACAGACAGAAGGATTGAGACACTTTATTTTTCTTTTCATATTTTCATCTTTCTCCTCTTTATGTCCTCCACCATTCCTCTCCTGTCCTGGTGTCTGAACTTGTTGAATACTTGTACATTCTGACCAGAGCCTGGCTCTGCTGTCATTTAGCCAAATTACACACATTTATGTCTTTTCATCTTTCTTTATGAACCAGTCTCTCCAGTCATTTTAATCATTTTGGCAGTTCTTTTCTGAATTCCACCCAATTTAAAAATAAGCTAAATTCTCCTCCCCTGTGGCTTTGAAAGCAGGCTGTTGCGAACCCATGCAGAGCTCCAGACTGGTTTGATGCATGTAGAGGAAAGATAACCCCATGGTTTTAAACTCTATTCCCAGTTTTCCTCAGCAGTGACAGCCTGAAAAAGGCAATGGAGGTAGAGAAAAGGCAGGAAACTTGGCTTGCAGAGCTGGAGACCATGGTCATTGTTCTGGGGTTTGTTTTTAAATTTTCTTATTGATTGATTGATGGATTAATCAATTGGTATAGGTGATAGTCGTGTTTGGTTCAGAATCCAAAAGGTATAAAAGTATATACAATGGAGAGGAAGTCAAGATGGCAGTGTAGGTGGACTCTGAACTCACCTCCTCCCATGGACTCAATAGGCATACAACTATTCTTGGAACAATTACCCCTGAGAGAGAAGTGAAAACTGGATAAGAGGAACCCCTGCAACAAAAGATAGTCCTGACTGAGATGGGAGAGGCAGAAATTCCCTTCTGGAGAGAAGAAAAGCCACCATCACAAGCTACAGGACTTCATGGCTGGCTGGAAGCAATCTAAAGGTATGCAGCCTTCCCTGGAGGGGTGGGGGACCTGAGCCGGGAGATGTTGCCACTATAAGCATTTTTTTGAAATACACATTCTTTTCAATGCACATGGAACATTCTCCAGGATTGATCACATATTGGGCCACAAAACAAATCTCAATAAATTTAAGAAGATTGCAATAATACTAAGCATCTTTTCTGACCACAACAATATGAAACTAGAAATCAACTATAGGAAGAAAATCAGAAAAGCCACAAATATGTGAAGATTAAGCAAAATGCTACTGAACAATGATTGGGTCAATGAAGAAATCAAAGGAGAAATCAAAAAATACCTGGAGACAAATGAAAAAGAAAATATGACATGCCAGAATTTATGGGATGCAGCAAAAACAGTTTGAAGAGGGAAGTTTACAGCAATACAGGCCCACCTCAACAAACAAGAAAAATCTCAAATAAACAATCTAACAGTGCATATAAAGGAACTGCAAAAAGAACAAACAAAGCCCCAAATCAATAGAAGGAGAGAAATAATAAAAATCAGAGCAGAAATAAATAAAGTAGAGACTAAAACAACAATAGAAAAAAATCAATGAAACCAAGAGCTGGTTCTTTGAAAAGATAAACAAAATTGGCAAACCTTTAGCTAGACTCGCCGAGAAAAAAAGAGAGAAGTCTCAAATAAATAAAATCAGAAATGAAAGAGGAGAAATTGTAATGGACTCCTCAGAAATACAAGAGATTATAAGAAAATACTACAAAAAGCTATATGCCAACAAATTGGATAATCTAGAAGAAATGGATAAATTCTTAGAATCATACAACCTTCCAAGACTGAATCTAGAAGAAATAGAGAATTTGAATAGATCAGTCAACAGTAAGGAGATTGAAACAGTAATCAAAAACCTCCCAAAAAATAAAAGTCCAGGACCAGATAGCTTCCCTGGTGAATTCTACCAAACATGCAAAGACTTAATGCCTATCCTTCTCAAACTCTTCCAAAAAATTGAAGACGAGGGGAACCTTCCTGACTCATTCTATGAAGCAAACATTACCCTGATACCAAAACCAGACAAAGACAACACAAAAAAAGAAAATTACAAGCCAATATCACTGATGAACATCAATGCAAAAATCCTCAACAAAATATTAGCAAATCAAATACAATACATTAAAAAGATCATGCACCATGATCAAGTCGGATTTATTCCAGGGATACAGGGATGGTTCATTATCTGCAAATCAATCAATGTGATATACCACATTAACAAAACAAAGAATAAAAATTACATGATCATCTCAATAGATGCAGAGAAAGCATTCAACAAGATACAGCATCCATTTGTGATAAAAACTCTGAATGAAATGGGTATAGAAGGAAAGTACCTCAACACAATAAGGGCCTTATATGACAAACCCACAGCTAATATCATTCTCAATGGTGAAAAACTGAAAGCTATCCCTCTAAGAACAGGAACCAGACAAGGATGCCCACTTTCACCACTCCTATTTAACACAATATTGGAAGTCCAAGCCAGAGCAATGAGGTAGTAGAAGAAATAAGAGGGATCCAAATTGGAAAGGAAGAAGTGAAACCATCACTATTTGTGGATGATGTTATTTTATATAGAGAAAACCCTAAAGAATCATCCAAAAACTTTCAGAAATAATAAGTGAATACGGTAAAGTTACAGGATACAAAATCAACATACAAAAATCAGTTGTATTTCTATACACTAACAGCAAATTAGCGGAAAGAGAAATTAAGAATACAATCCCATTTACAATTGCAACAAAAAGAATAAAATACCTAGGAATAAACTTAACCAAAGAGGTGAAAGATCTGTACACTGAAAACTATGAAACATTGTTGAAAGAAGTTGAAGAAGACACAAAGAAATGGAAAGATGTTCTGTGCACTTGGATTGGAAGAATTAACATAGTTAAAATGCCCATACTTCCTAAAGCAATCTATAGATCAATGCAATCCCTATCAAAGTTCCAACAACATTTTTCACAGAAATAGAACAAAGAATCCTAAAATTTACATGGAAAACAAGAGACACCAAATAGCCAAAGGAATCCTGAGAAAAAAGAACAAAGCTGGAGGTATCACACTCCCTGATTTCAAAATATACTACAAAGCTATAGTAACCAAAACAGCATGGTACTGGCACAAAAACAGACAAACAGCTCAATGGAACAAAATCAAGAGCCAAGAAAGAAATCTACCCATCTATGGACAGCTAATTTTTGACAAGAGAGCCAAGAACATACAATGGAGAAAGGAAAGTCTCTTCAATAAATCATGCTGGGAAAACTGGAAAGCCACATGTAAAAAAATGGACGTAGACCATTATCTTATGCCATACACAAAAATTAACTCAAAATGTATTAAGGACTTGAATGTAAGTCCTGAAACCATGAAACTTCTAGAAGAAAACATAGGCAGTACACTCTTCAACATTGGTCTTAGCAACGTATCTTCAAGTACCATGTCTGACCAGGCAAGGGAAACAATAGAAAAAATAAACAAAGCGGACTACATCAAACTAAAAAGCTTCTGCACAGCAAAGGAAACCATCAACAAAATGAAAAGGCAACCTAACAATTGGGAGAAGATATTCGCAAACCATATATTTGATAAGAGGTTAATATCCAAAATATATAAAGAACTCATACATCTCAACAATAAAAAAACTAACAACTCAATTAAAAAATGGGCAAAAGACGTGGACGGACATTTCTCCAAAGAAGATATACAGATGGCCAACAGGCACATGAAAAGGTGTTCAGCATCATTAACTATCAGGGAAATGAAAATCAAAACTACAATGAATTATCACCTCACTCTCATCAAAATGGCTGTAATTAACAAGACAGGAAACAACAAATGGTGGAGAGAAGGGAACTCTCATACACTGCTGGTGGGAGTGCAAACTGGTGCAGCCACTATGGAAAACAGTATGGAGATTCCTCAAAAAATTAAGACTAGAACTACCATAGGATCCAGCTATTCCACAGCTGGGTGTTTATCTAAAGAATATGAAAACACACACGAGTAAAGATATATGCACCCCTGTGTTCACTGCAGCATTATTCACGATAGCTAAGACTTGGAAGCAACCTAAGTGCCCATCAAGGGATGAATGGATAAAGAAGATGTGGTATATATACACAATGGAATACTACTCAGCCACAAGAAACGATAAAATCTGGCCATTTGTGACAACATGGATGGACCGTGAGGGTATTATGCTAAGTAAAATAAGTCAGAGGAGAAAGTCAAATACTGTATGATCTCACTCATAAGTAGAAGATAAAAACAAACAAACATAGACACAGAGATTGGATTGGTGGTTACCAGAGGGGAAGGGGGGAGGGAGGAGGGCAAAAGGGATGATTAGGCACATGTGTGTGGTGATGGATTGTAATTAGTCTTTGTTTGGTGAACATGATGTAATCTTTGCAGAAATAGAAGTATAATGATGTACACCTGAAATTTATATAATGTTGTAAACCAATGTTACTGCAATTAAAAAATATATATATACAATGAACAGAAAGTATAGCTTCTCTTCATGTCACCTAGTCACCCAAACCCTGAAGAAGCAGCCAGAGTAACTTGTTTCTATGCATATCTTTCCAGAGATATTTTATGCATATACAGTCAAATATGTATTACATCCGTGTGTGCATGTGTGTGCATGAGATCCTCACCTCCATTTTTATACAAATGGTGATATCGTATATGTATTGCTCTCCTCTTTGCTTTTCCTGTTAGCAATATATCTAGGAGACTTGGATATTGGTCCATATTTACACATAAATAGCTCCTTCAATACTTTTTATGGCTGCATAGTATCTATACTATAAATGTACTATAATTTTTGTAGTCCACAATTAATGAACATTTAGATTCTTTCCAATTTTTCATAGTCACTATCAATGAACATTTTGGGACCTTTCCAATTTTTTGTTATAGACAATGCCTCACTGAATAACTTATACTTTTTGCACATGTGTGAGCAAATATGTAGGATAAAAATTCCTGTGTTAAAAGGTATGTGTATCAGCTGTATGATAGCTACCAAATGATTCGTCAGTTTTCACACCCACAACCAATATGTGAGCATATTTTTTTCCTTATACCTGACAAATTATTAGAACTTTGACAATCTGATGGGGGAAAAAGTAAGTCATTTTTTTGTAACATTTTTCTCATTATGAATGAGATTAGGTGGGATTTTTTTCACAAATTTAAGAGCCATTTGAATTCCCTGTTCAGTGGACAGTCTATTTCCTTTTTTCACATTTCTATTGAACTGTTGGTCTTCTATTGATTTAGAGGGGCTCTTTCTATATTAGGGAGATTCGCTTCTTGTGATATAAGTTGCAAATATATTTTCCTGTTAATCATTCTTTTCTATTTACATAAACAAATATATTCACCTTTTATTTTATGTTTCCCAGGTTTGGATTTTCTGACATACTTAGACAAGTTTTTCTCACTTTGAGATTGTTTTAAAAAAAACCCATAGTTTCTTCTAGTACTCACAAATGACAGATAAGTCCAACTTTATGTTTTTCAGATGGCTACCCAGTTGTCCCAATATCATTTACTGAATAATCTTTTATCCATAGATTTGAAATGTTTATAATATATAAAATCTCCATTGCATTTGTGCCTCTTTTTGATATTCCTAGTCTGTTCCATTTATCTGTCATGCCAATATCACATTATTTTAATTATCTGTAGCTTTAAAAATTGTTTTATTTAAAAGAAATTGTTCACCTTCATTACGCTTCCCTTTCAAAATTTTCCTTGTTGGTTTTTTTGTTTTTCTGTAATTTTAGAATTAAGTTGTCTAGTTCAAAAACATCATGTTGGCATTTAAAAAAATCAGGGCAAGCTAGCAAGGTTGGGTTTTTGTTGTCGTTGTTGGCAATGAAGAGCCATCAAGGGGCTTTACATATGGAAGTAAAATGAACAGATCTTTTCTTTAGAATACCCTACTACCAGTGTGAAGGATCTCTTGGAAGTGAGACAGACTGAAGGCTGGGAGATAGTTATGGAGTTACTGTCATATTATAGTTGTATAGCCAGAAAACCTGAACTAAAGCAAGTGGACAAGAAGGAGGAGGAGGATATTGAAAAATGACTCTACAGTTTCTATTTGAGTGATCCACTGGTTAGTAAATACAAGGATAAGGAGGAGTTGGAAGATGGATACATCTTGGGATTTTTGGAGTCACTGGCTTGGTGATCAGGAAACATCCCTCTGTCGATATCCAGTAAAGAGAAATATAGACATAGAGGTCACAAAGTAAGCAGGGTTAGAGATGAGTAGCATGGAGTGGGACTTCACTAAAGCAGGGGCATGCAGATACAGAAGAGGTTCATTGATGGAATCTTGAGGAACAGCAATTTGGGAAGAGTGATTTAAGAAAGAGGAATCCACAAAGGAAATGATAAAAGGGTAATAAGAGAAATGGGAAGAGAAACAGGAAAGAGTGTGTTATGAAAACTGAAGAAAGTATTTTAAGAGGGAGGGAGTTATCACAATGCCACAAAGAGATTTAGTGGGGTACAGTTTGAAAACAAACTTTTATATTGTTTCATAGGTGGAGCTAGAGAGTAGAAGCCAGACTGTAAGGTCTGAGAAATGAATGGGAGGTAACGAAGTGGAGGACAAAGCAAAACCTATTTAGGGGAAGCAGTAGTTAGAAAGACAGACACTGGAATCAGACTGCTTGTGCTGGCTTCCCAGCTCCATTGTTTACTAACTCTGTGATCCTAGACAAGTGGCTTAGCCTCCCTTTTCCTCAGTCTCCATATCTGTAAAATGTGATAATAATAGCACGTATCTCATCAAGTTGTTTTGAGAGTTAAATGAATTATACGTCAAGAACTTAGACCAGTGCCTGGCAGACAGCGAGTGTTCAATTAGCAGTAACTATTGTTATTCCATAAAGAAATGAGGTGTTGAAAAATAAAGCAGTAAGACCACAGCTGGGATTACAGGGTGGAAACTGAAAAGACGGCAGTACTTTTAGATGAGCATATTTGTAGGTAGATGCAAATGGCCAGAGAGAAGAAAAAATGAAGACTCAGTAGACTGGGGAATTAGGGATTAGAGTTCAAAGGTGGAATGAGTCTGTGGGATGAGGGGAAAAGGTGGAGAAATTGACCCTGGGTAGGACAGCAAGAAACAGAGCTGTGTGTGTATGTGTGTGTGTACACACAATGTCTATATATGTATAAATATATGTGGCAGTATACCATTCATACTGATTTATACCTTAATTTTCTAATCTAATAATGTTATCTTAGAGTTCTCTTTTAATAGCTGGCTAATGTCTCATTGAATGGGTTATCATAATTCATTTAACTATTCTAGTACTCAAGGAAGGGGCATTGAAGCCAAGTCCATTATTTGCTTCTACAAATAATGCTGTAATGGACATTATTGTGTGTATTTGTGTGTGTGTGTGTGTGTATATATATATGCATAGCATATATATATGCAAATATATGCATAGCATAAAATTTTAGCAGTTGAATTGCTAGGTGAAAGTATCAGTAATTACCCCTCCCAAAAGGAGAAGCTATTTTATATTCCTGTCTAATAGCGTATCAGTATGCCTCTTTCTTCACATCCTCTGACCGCTGTTAATACCAGACTTTTTAATCCTTTGTCAGTCCAATATATGAAAAAGATATCTTCATTGTTGTTTTAATCCACATTCTTTAATGACATGTGAGATTAGGCAGCTTTTAAAACGTTTATTAACCAATTGTATTTCTTGGTCTGTGAACTATGTGTTCACATCTGTGGTATGCAGCCTCTAAGATGGCTCCAAGATTCTCACCTCCTACTATTCAGACCCTGTGTAATCCTTGCCACAATGCACCAGGGTTGGTCTGTGTGACGAAAAGAAAGAATATGGCAGAAGTAATGGTGTGTCACTTCCAGGATCAGGTTATAAAATACACTGTGGCTTTTGTCTTGAGTTCTCTCTCTCTCAGCACTCACACTGGGGGAATCCAGCTTCCATGTCATGAGGAGACCGAGGCAGCCTAGGGAAAGGCCCATATGGGAAGAAACTAAGGTCTCTGGCCTACAGCCAGTAAGAAACTGAGGGATGACAACAACCCTGAGTGAGCTTGAAGCAATCTCCCCTCAGTCAGGCCTACAGAGACTGCGGCCCCTGCTGATAGCCTGACTGCAACTTCATGAGAGACCCAGAGCTGGAACTTCCCAGTCAAGCCACTCTAAGATCCCTGACCCAGAGAAGCTGTGAGATAGTCAATATTTGCTGTTTTAAACCTCTAAATTTTGGGGTAATCTATAGTATAGCATTATATACCCAATACAACATCTTTTTTCCATTTTTCCGTAAGTTGTTCATTTTTTTCTTACTGATTTTAAGAATCTTTGTCATTTCAGAAAGTTAACCCTTTAACTGTCAATGCACTGTGCATATTTTTTGACGCATTTTGTTATGTGTTTTTAAAATTGTTTGTTCAGGTTTTATTTCAAGCTGCTTTTAATTTTCACGATGTCAAATATGGCAGTCCTTTTTTTTTCCTTTTTGGCTTGTTTGTTTAATTTCATCTATTAGAATACATGTACCAAAATTTATTTCAAAATTATTTTTAAGAAGTCACTCATGCTTTCTTCTGTTGCGATGTCTTTAAGTTCACTGATAACTTTCTTCTGCAATGTCTAATCTGCCATTATTCCCATACAGTGTATTTTTCATTTCAGACACTGTAGTTTTCACTCCTAGAAATTTGATTTGGGTCTTTTTAATAATTTTCAGGTCTCTACCTGGAATCCTTAATCTTTTCTTTAGCTTTTTGAATGTGTGAATTATATTTATAATGATGGATTTAAGTCCTTGTATATTAATTCCATTATCTTAGTCACTTCCAGGTCTGTTTCTATGGATTGATTTTTCTTCTCATTGTGGTCATATTTTCCTGCTTCATTGCATGCTTGGTAATTTTTTATCGGATACCAGGCATTGTGAATTTTACCTTGGATGATAATTACTTTTGTATTCCAGTAAATATTCTTGAGATTTGTTCTAGAACACGGTTAAGTTACTTGGAAAACCCTGATCCATTTAGATCTTGTTGTTAAGCTTTGTTAGGTAGGACCAGAGCAACATTCAGTCTAGGGATAATTTTCCCCCATTAAGGAGGCAAAAGTCTTCATTTACCCAATGCCCTATGAGTTTTGAGGTTTTTCACTGTTGGTGGTGGCAACAGGAACTGTTTCCAGCCCTTCGTGAGGCATTGTTCTCTCTAGACCTTTCAAATGGTTGCTTTCCCCAGGCTCTGGGGCCTCTACTAGTTTATTCATACACATTTGCTGAGCAGTACTGAGCTGAATACCGTAAGGGGACCCTCTGAAGACTTCCAGAGCTCTCTGTCTGTGTGGAATCCTTTTCTCTCTAGTACTCTAGTACTGTGAACTCTAGCTGCCTTGGACTTCCTGGACTCCTTGCTCCATCTCCTCAACTTAAAGAGATCACTGGACTATATCTGGATTCCCCTTCCCCATAGTGCAGCCTGGAAACCCTCTTCAGACAGTGAGCTGTGGCAATCCTGGGACTCATGTCATTTGTTTCCATCTCTCAGGGACTGCTGTCCTTTGTTGCCTGGTGTCCAATGTTTTAAAATCATTGTCTCTTATATTTGTCTTTTTTCAGTTGTTTCAGGAGGTAAGGTAAGGTCTCTTATTCCTCATGTTTTCTTCTACATCTTTGTTTTATACATTTATAGCTTTAATCCATCTGGAATTTATTTTTATGAGAGAAATATAGTTTTAATATTTTTCCCAATGGTTAGCCAGTTGCCCAACTTCATATTTTGAATTCTTCCCTTCCCTCCTCACCTGGTCTAAAATATAACCTTTATCATAAGCCAGACTTTCATAGATTTTTGAGTCTGTTTCTGAACTCTTTATTTTATCCATTTGGTTTTCCATTTTTTATTGAATAGCAAACCTTTTTACTTATTGAAGTTTCAAAATAGGTTGCATTAACTAGTAGAGCTAATTATCTCTCATTTCTTTTTATTTTCAAGATTTCCTTGAGTATCCACACGTTATTTTTCTGCATAAATTTTAATGTCATTTTCAAGTTCCTTCCCATATATTATGGATGTTATTTATTGGGATTGCACTAAATGTATAGGACTTAGACAAGTTTGAAGGTGGCAAAGAGAAGAATTTGGAGAGTTCAATGACTTCAATTTTCATGGTGAAGTAGGAGGCAAAGATATAAGCTGGGAGTGAGTAGGATAGGGGTGAGATACAGACGAAGGGTAAATGACAAAATTTTGAATGAATCATACGTACTATAATGAGTGGGGTTATTGCATCCCAGACAGGGAGAGCACTAGTGGGTATGCAAAACATTGGCCGAATATCACAGCACTAAAAATGAAGAGTCATCGATGGGTATTTGTACTTCTGTATTTCCTTTCCCTGATAATATCAAACATGCCACAAATGAGTCCCAGAATCAGTATTTGTTATTATCAAACCGTGGCCCTCCCAAACAGATCTCTAGTCATTCAATTTCTTTGAAAATGTATGTTTCTCTAGTTCACTGTCATATCACCAGTGCCAAACATATTGTCTTTCCATAGTTGGCACTGAATAAACATTATGCAACGAATTAGTTAATTTCTGAATGGCTTCCTTTGTTATCTCTGCCAGTCTGTCTTCCGATTCAAGGTAGTCTTTATCCAGCCAAAAATCCAAATGGTCGGTTCTCCAGTTGCCTGGAAATAGGGAACTTATGTGGATTTCTTCTGTTATACAAACTGGCACAATGTCTTAAACTGTTATTTGAGAAAAGGAGTCTTCAATCTTAGACTTCTTAAGCCTTCTTTCCAAATTACTCAAATTATTCATGTACGTAGGCTCTTGGGAGAACTAAGATAAAGGGAACTTTAAAGCAAAATTACCTGATTTCTTTCAACCACTCAGAAGCGCTCATCTCAAAAATAGTGATAAAGAGGGGAAGGAGTCCTCATTGTATTAATGTGTGATTTTACTTAATTTGGCCTTTAGTGAACTGCATACTCCACTATTTGAACCACTCCATGGTTTTGAAAAAGCAGACTCTCTTAGTTAAGTATAGTTTTCCAATAATTGCCTCTTGGATTAAATGTAAACAAGCATATGGTGTAGATTGATATAATACCTCCACCCTGAAACATCTCAAGGTAATTTCTGATGGGGAAAAATGGGGTGCTCTGGTTTCAGGGACAAAGTTTATTCTTCTTCTGATAAGAAGTTAAATTTTAAGCACTCAAAGCCATCTCCGTGCAAGGGTCAACTCTTAACAGGAAAAAGAGAATTTAGAAAATTCAGAACCCACTTAGACATTTTAGATCTTGGACTGATGAGGGCTTTCATAGACCAAGTAGATTCACTTGTAGCCTACTTCCTCCATTTTAACATGTATTTTGTTATTTTATTTTAAGGGAAGCAAGGGTTGAAATGCTTTAATATCCCCTTGGAGACTGTTTGGCCATTACATAGCCCATAAAAAGCAATATTTGGATGATTTAAAGGGAAATGAATCAGAAATTTAAAGGTTCAGTTTTCCTTGTATGACACAAGATTTTTTTCCCCCCAGAGTCAATAGAAATGGCCCTTAGGGTAAAACACATCTTGGATTTTATTGAAACAAAAATATTATGTATGCATGTGCAGATAGTAATGTCTATTCTAAAATATTTTGGTTTTAAAATATTTAGACACTCAATTTTACTTTTTTTTCTATGGATTGACAGGGAATCTAACAACTTTCCCAATTTCTACACAAAAATTTCTTGCATCAAACCTGGTCGATTAAATTCTGTATTTCAGAGCTAGGTGGAAATGTGATCTCAGTCCCCAGGCGATGTTTTCATGAGGTTTCTCTCAAAAGCTATTTTAGGCTTCTCAGTTACACACCCCAAAGAGGATGATGGTGGCATAATCCAGAGTATCCGTGTAACTGGTTGGCAATATTGTAAATGTAGTTATTCATCAGACATTTAATGTTTATTTTTTCTTATATTTAAAGAAGATTTTCATTTAGGCATTGGACTTGTGTGATAGAAGCATTTCTATGTGGGTTAAGAAATGGCTTCACCCTCCAATGATGTAAAATAAATGGGAGTCAACGAACCTGGTTTTCTCTCCTTGCTCTGCCATTACCTCCCTGAGTGACACTGGGCAAGTTCCATCATGTTTTGGGCCATGTCTGTAAATTAGGGTGGTTAGATGATCTCTAGGACCCCTCTCACAGCTGATGTGTAGTTTGGGCACATAATAATTATTCATTAGGGGCCGACCCGGTGGTGCAGCAGTTTAGTTCGCGCTTTGGCAGCCTGGCGTTCGCGGGTTCGGATCCCGGGCACCCGCTGACACACTGTCAGGCATGCTGTGGTAGGGTCCCATATAAAGTAGAGGGAGATGGGCATGGATGTTAGCCCAGGGCCAGTCTTCCTCAGAAAAAAAGAAGAGCATTGGCAACGGAAGTTAGCTCAGGGCTGTCTTCCTCACAAAAAAATAAATAAAATAAATATTTAAAAATAATAATTATTATTCATTAAATGTTAACATTTATTTTCATTGATGAGCTTGCTTCATGGTGAATATTGGAATATCTTAATTTTAGATTCCTAAAGAGCCTAGAAGTTGACTCAAAAGTCTTGGATTTGTGTCTCGACTCACTATTTACTAGCTGTGTAATCTTGGGAAATTTTCTCCATTTTTTAGACTCAATTTCTTTATCTGCTAAATGGGGATAAAGGTAATACTATTACGCACAGTTTTTTGTTACAAATAATAGAACCCACTCTGGCTAGTTTAGGCAGAAAAAAGAATTTGTCAAAAATATTAAGCAACTCACAGAATACCCTGGAGGGCAAGAGAACCAGACTTAGAAACAAGGAGGCCAGAAACAACACCAAATCAGACTGTAGAATTTGCTCCAGTGGAAACACTGTTGCTGCCAACAGTTAGCAATAACTCTGCCTGCAGAGACACTGTAGCTTACATTGATAATGCTTGGTCCTAGATGCCAGGAGCTCAGCCTTTGAGCCCCTGTGGTCGTGTTTACCTAGGATAGATGCCATTCATGTCCACCTCCTTGTACCATTAGCTTCCAAGCTGAGGTCTCACAGGGGTGCATCTGATTGGCAACACCTAGTTCACATGTCTGATGTCAGCAACAAGGGAGCCTGGGACAGTGACTTCTGGCTCTACCTTGGAGGTTACAATGTGGGAAACTCTCCAAAACTCAGCAAAGATGTTCAGAAGATATTGGGCAGCCTGAAACAACTCTGCCCAGGTGAAAATTAATGCCTCAGGTAAGAACCCCTGCACAATATAAATGTGATTACTACCTCTTAAAGCTCATTTTACTATTCAAAGAAAAATAAGGTAGATGAAGCATGTAAATGAAAATTGCCAGGAAATCTAGCCAGATGTGCTTTCTTTTTTTATTTTGAATATATCTATGTATCTATATATATGATTGTAAAATATATTCTCATTATAAAAACTTCACGAACCGTAGAAAAATTATAGGGAAGAAATAAGTATCATCCAGTAATCCTATCAGCAGATAACTACTCTTACCATTTTGGTTCATACTCATCCATCCATCTAATATAGTTATAATTATATAATATGTACATTATATATATATCTCATACATAAAATACACACAAATTTGTATGAATACACACGTAATATTTATATATGATTTTGTACCCAATTAAAAAAATTTAAACAATATGCTGTGGGCGTCTTTCCATGCTAATAAATATTGAGCAACATCGTTATTTTTAATGGCTGCATATTGTGCTGTTGTGTGAACATGCAATAATTTTTTCACTAATCATCTATTTGTGGGTAGTTTCCAAATTTTTGCCTTTATCAAGAGAGTTATGGTGAACAACTGTATAGCCAAATATATACCTAGAGTAATTCTTTATGATGAATTTAGAGAAATAGAATTGCTGTTTTAAGTATATACAGTTGAAAAGACTTTTGATACATGCAGTAAAATTGGCTTCAGAAGATTGGTAACAATTTATACTTCCACATACAACATTTGAGTGTGAATTTCCCCACATTATCAAAACATTTGGTATTATCAACTGTTTTTTTTTTCAGTCAATTTATTAGGAGAAAAATATCTCATTAATGTTTAATTTGCATTTCTTAGTTTACTACTTAAACATATTTTATATATATTTATTTTCCACATATTTATTTATGAACTGTGTGTTTATGTCCTTTGTCCACTAATAGAGTAAATTTTTATTTTCTTTACTGATTTTAATTGGTTTTTAGGGCTCTCTCTCTATACGGATATTACATTTTTATCTTCTATATGTCCTCCAAATACCTTTTCCAAGATTGTCATTGGCTTTTATTAAAATTGAGGTAAAACATATATAGTAAAGTGCACAAATCTTATGATTACAACTTGGTATGAATGTATCACATAACAACCACCTAGATCTAGAAAAATAACATTTCCAGCACCCAAGAAGGCTCCCTCATATTCCTTCCTAGTCAATACTTCTCCACAGACGTAACCGCTATCCTGACACCATAGATAAGTACTACCTGTTCTTGAACTTCATATAAATGGAATCACATGGAAAGAAGTCTCTGGCTTCTTTTACTTACCATTATGTCTGGGAGAGTCATCCAAGTTGATACAGGTAAAGTAGTTCATTTTTCTGAGCCACAATTTTCCCGTCAGTAAAATGAGGATAATAATTACATATTGAGGGCACATAATGAGTACTTATGTGGTGGTTGTGAAGATAAATGAGTTAACGTAAGTAATTAAGTTACGTGTAAATATTAAGTTAAGGAGTTAGTGCAAACACTACAACAGTGTTTGGCCTGTGTTAAATATTAATACTTAATACATGTTAGTTACTAGTATTACACTACTGGATTAGATTGGCTAATTTTTATTTAGAGTTTTTGTATCAATATTCATAAATGAGTTTAGTATGCTTTAGCATTTGTGCATGTATGTGCTAGTCTTGTATTGCTTGGATATAGAGTTATGCAAGTAAATGGTACCTTCACCTACCTGGGTGTTCTTTCCAGAAGTTGTGGAATGAACTCTTACCACTCATATCTACCCAAGATTCCTACCAAATCTGCCTCCCAAATACATCTCAGATCTGCTGACTTTTCTCCATCACTTCTCCACTTTAGTCCACACCTCCATCATCACTCCTTTTGTCCAATGCAATAATAGTTAACTAATGGATATTTCCATTTCCAAACACTTTGTCCTTCCCATTGCACTTAGGTTCAAAATCTAAGATCCTTATCAAGATCTACCAGACTCTTCATATTATGGCCCTGCCTACCTCTCCACCCCTGGCTTGCATCAGTGTTCCTCTCACCCCATGCCCTGGACACACTCCCTGTCTAGCAACACACCTCCCATCCCTGGCCTGGCCAATCCTTACTTATTCTTTCTCACTGAAGCCTTTCCTGATACAGCAATATTGAATTGACTTTCCTATGTAATCTCTCATCTCATCTTTTTCTTTTCTCTCTTAGCACTCACAACATGTGCAATTATACAGTTATTTGTATGTTTAATTTCATAGCTCTTAGCTTTATTAGGTACTGGGTTTTTTTTGCCACTTTATCTTGCATAGTGGTTTGCACATAGTGCTTTGCACATCAAGAGTTGCTCAATGAACACTTACTGAATGAATGGCTCACCATCTGGCAGTGGAGACAGATACATAGACAATAGCCATGAGAGGAAAAGCCAAAACAGATGTGTGGAAGTAGATGTCCAGGGCACAGAGGAGGAAGAAGAAACTCTGCCAGGGAAACTCTCCCAGTGGCAGGTTACAGAGAGAGTTGCTCATTGATTAACTAGCCTCCCCTTGAATGTTATTCTCTCATAGTTGACATGTTGATGGCACTATATTACCATTTAACACTCAAGGAAGGAGTTGACTTCATACCAGGTTTTAGATGCACAAGTCCCAAGGGACTCAAAGAGGCAAAAATTCACCTGAGCTCTTGGCTCACACACAGAGCACAATGGCAGCTCTGAGGGGGGCAGAAGTCCTCTGCACCCACAAGCGCTGTTTATTTTCTCCTCCAGCAGAGGGGTTGTCATAGGTCAGCTGAAATGATGCATCTGATGGTGCAGCTGATGAATATTTATTGATCCAAAATGTCATGCTGACAGACATGTGGACAGGCAGACAAAGATTTCTGTTACAGAGGCCTCTCTTCTCTGCTCCCCAGGTTGTGACATGGCTGACATTTCCCCACATGGGTCCTGACTTCTCCAGCTGCTTCTGGGAATGCTGGTGTCCCATTGATGGGGGTCGTCACAAATACTGTGCCACATGCTTTTTTGAGGGCCGTGCTGCCGCCCAGGCCTCTACCAAACAGTGGTCTCAAGATATTTCCCATCCCCCCAACCCACACATACTGACTGTCACCTAGCCAGTCTCCATTTTAATTTCTTCTCTACTAGCTCTTCCATCTCCACCTTAATTCCATTGCAAGAGTTATAGGTGGCCAAATTCATTGTGCATTTTAAAGAGGGAAGTCCTCGGCGACACTAAGAATCATCTTTGTGGTAAAGAAATGGGTTCTGACATTGCTATAAAAAGTGATTTTATGGTCATAAATCTGACCTTTTTCTTTCTTATTCTTAATACTTTTCTCTCCATTTTCTGGGCTTTCTTTCCCATCTCTCCCATCATAGCTGACTTTATTTAATTAATTTAATTTTTTATTTTAAAAACCTTCTTATTGTTATAATTTTTTATTGTTATAATGTAAGTAACAGAAAACCATAAAAAGGAAATGTGCAGGTTAAAATAATTGTGTTAAGGCTAGCATTCTTGTAAGCACTGTCCATGATAAGAGAATTTTTCCAGTCACCCCATAAGCCCCCTAAATGCCTCCCTCTCAATCACCACCCCCCTCTCCCTGCTAGAGTAACCACTTTCCTAACTTTTACTGCATCTACTTTCCACTTTTCATTACAGTCTTATCACCCAAGTGTATGTTCCTAAACACCAGTTTAGTTTTGCCTGGGTTATTTTTTAATATCTTTTAATCCATAGGTTTTTCTCTCCAGCTGGATTTTGCTGATTGCTTCCCCAGAGCAAAGTTTATTCTGTTCCTCTAGCCTCTATGTTTCCACTTACCCCAATCCAGGTTCTTTCATGTGTAATGTGTTCTTCATCAGGAGACACGTATGTCTCAATGTCTCTCCTTTTGTGATCTTAGAAGTCATTGATATTCAATGCTCTATCTCTAAATTTATTAAGATTACATAGCTACTCCAATTCTATTATTTTTTCTCAATGAATTTGTTGAAATATTCCAATTAAGTACCCATGTAACTTTTATTTTTTCAGCAGTACAATTTGCATAGGAAAGGCAGGATAAAAGTTATTTTCAAAAAAATAGTTGATTCTCTAGTATCTTCTAAAGATAGTAATTTGTTGTTTTTAGAGTGGACTTTCTAAGTATTTAAATAAGCGACCAATCACGTATATGCTCTGACATCCCTTCAGAGGATGTCACTCACAGAGAAGAGAATGAAGGGCAGGAACCAGCAGCACCTGAACCAGGGAGAGGTGAGGCCTGCAACGTGGGAACCCAGGCAGGAGCCCAGCAGGCAGACAAGCCTCAGGTTTACTCAGAGTTGACCTCCCATCTTCTGGTCAAATACATTTGTGTCTAAAGTGGATTATGTTGGCTGCAGTACCGTGTAGTCAACACTTGGGAAGGGATTCAAAAGAGGGCTCTCTGGAGACACTCTGTTTTCCTTTCTGCATGTGATGTCTTCCTGAGATTTAACAGTTCATCTTCCATTATTCTCTTTCCTCTGTCCAATCTCCTCCCCACCCCCTCAAAGGGGATGTCTGCAAACATCAAGTGCATCTCAATTCATCTCCAATTGCTAAGTGATGTCTCTCCTCCTGCTTTTTTTTTTTTTTTTCTTTTAGGAGTAGCTAGGGATTGTGGCTCTGGGCTGTGTTGGGGTGGGAGGTAAAGGGTGAGGGGTGAGAAGCCTGGTGCTCTTTGTAACTAGAAAAACTTTTCAAGTTGAGGTTAGAGTTGCCAGCAGGGTCCTAATTGTCCTTTGAGCAATTCCAGTTCTTCTTCTTTTAAATTTGTTTATTGATATGTAATTCACATACCATACAATTTACCCCTTTAAAGTATACAATTCAGTGGTTTTTAATAGATTCAAAAGGTTAGGCATCTATTACCACTAATTCTAGACTATTTTCATTACTTCTAAAAGAAACCTTGATGCATTAGCAGTCACTCTACATTATCTTCTCTCCCCAGCCCCTGGCAATCACTAATCTAGTTTCTGTCTCTATGTGTTTTCCTATTTTTGGACATTTCATATAAATGCAATCATACAATATGTGGGCTTTTGTGTCTGGCTTCTTTCACTTATCATACAAGGTTCATCCATGTTGTAGTATGTATCTATACTTCATTCTTTTTATGGCTGTATAATATTACATGTGGATATAGAACACTTTGTTTACTCACCAGTTGTGGACATTTAGGTTGTTTCCACCTTTTGGTTATTATGAATAATGCTTTAACGAACATTTGTGTACAAATTTTTGTGTACATATGTTTTCAGTTCTTTTGGGTGTATACTTAGTGGAATTGCTGGGTTGTATAAGTCCATGTTTAATTTTTTGAGGAACTCTCAAACGTTTTCTAAAGAAGTTGAACAATTTTGTATTCCAACTGGCAACATATTAGGGTTTCAGTTTCTCCAGATACTCATCAGCACTTCTCATTGTCTGTCTTTTTCATTTTAGCTATCTTGGTGAATGTGAAGTGGTATCTCATTGTGGTTTTGATTTGCATTTCCCTAATGACTAATGATGTTAAGATCTTTTCATGTGTTTATTGGCCACTTACATATCTTCTTTGAAAAATATTTTTTAAAATACCATACATACTCCCAGAGAGATTTGCCTTTGGTTCTCTAGTTCTCTCTAGTTCTCTCTAGTTTTCTTCTTTTGCCTCTCCTCTGCCCTTGGGAATATCAGGGGAAAGTCCTAGAGTATTTTGCATACCTGCCCCTTGATTGCATCTTTACTTGGAGAGGACTGCACAACAGAAGCAGCAGCAGACTCAGAATGGGAATGGGATGGGGAAAGGGGGCAATGTTCTTGTTTGTGTAATTTGAAAAAACCCCATAAAGGAGAGTGGAAAATATCCAATCTGTTAGTGCCTATCTTTCTCTTTGGTCTTATTTTTGAACACTTCCTCCCTTGATATCTATAAGAAGGCAAGGGAAGTAGAGGTCCTATAAATCATATTTCTTTGTCTTAGAAGAAGGAGAGAATTTTTAAAAATTGTCCATGAAAAAGTTGATGAGGAATCCTGGCCAGGACTGTCTCCAGGCACCTCATCTCCATCCACCTTCCTTCTTCTTCAACTCTTTTTCCTGCTCTGGCACTGAAAGACTTCGAGTGACTCTCAAGCATCCTCTCAGCAAAGGACATAATAAACTCCTTAGTCTTGAGCCGTAGGGACTCCATTATGTCCCCAGGGCGATATATGTTATGAACTATGCTCAGATATTATCCATGTGCTTAGCACTCTGCTGGATGCTGGAGTGAGGTTACAGGAATGATAGATTAGTTTCTTTTCCTCTCATTTTTTCAACAAACATCTTTGAGCACCTACTATGTGCCAGACTCAGTGCTTCTCTAAAGGAGACCAACTTGGGGAAAAAACAACTCAGAACCCAAGTCAACATTTGATGCATTCCATGTGGATAGTTGCCATGTGAAGCAGAGCCTGAGAAGAGAAAAGGCAGGTGGGAGTGTTGAGTGATGTCCTGATGAGATGCAGAGTCATGAGGGTGTGGCCAGTGGTGCAGCTCCCACCATTCATCAAAGAAGTTTGACCCAGGAGCCTCAAGCTCAAGGAGGGAGGAATATCATTGCCACAACATGCATAAGACTATCTTATTCCATGTGCAAATATTATTTATGTAGGCAAGAAGTAAATTTAATTCATCATCAATTGCCAGGAGAGTATTACCATTATATAATCTTATTGAGCTTCCTGCACCTTTTCGATTGCCATTTCCTTTTCAGTCAGTGTCAATTTGTTCTTCATTGCTGGTTTTGGTTTTCTACTTGATGAGCAAAGGTTTTGAATCCATCTTGATTAAAGCAGCAAGGCCCCAACTCCATCCTGCCAGCCTCCTTTGAAGTTTCTATGAACCCTATATTCAGATCAGCTGCCCAGGACATAGAGAAAGATGAGCTATGAGCTGTGACAACATGAGGGCGGCAGGCCAGATGCTTCAAGGCGGTCAGCTTCCTTCTGGGAATAGAATCACTAGAGAGTTTCATCTCTCTGGAATGGTTTAGGTGTGGCTGAGGGGGAAAAAACTCAAAAATCAAAAAATGAAGAGATGATTTCTCCAGTCTCTTCAAGACACTGTCCAAATTAGACTAGGACCTATTTGTTAAAGTGGGTGGCAGGCTTCCGATGCTCGAGATTGCCCAGAAATCTGGATTCTTCCAAGATGTCCCATTTGGTAAGTTGGAGGGTTGGTTCATTATACACAGGACATCAAAAAACAGAAGCATGGGATGTTGTTAAACGTAGACTACAGCATTTTTCTCATGTTTGTGCAACAACTACTCTGTCTTCTGCCATCTTACAAGACTGCCTCTTCCCTTTCTCAAGTTTCTTTTTTCTTTATTTTCCCTCTCTTTGTTTCTTTCTGTCTCTCTGTCTCTGTCTCTGTCTCTCTCTGTGAAATGAATATCTTCCCTCCTTTGCTTCTTCCTCCTCCACTTACTTTTCCCTCTTTCTACATATTTTCAAGTGGAAGTCGTGGCTCTGATACTAATAGATTTTAAACAAGCCACTTATCTCTTTGGAGAACAGTTCTTCATCTGTAAAATACAGTGATCCTAAATTCCCCTCTAATGCTAAAATTCTATGATTCTTCGAAATATCTATTTTGTTCAAATAACCCAACTTTCTTCTCGACCCCCTAAAATCTGTGGAAATTGACCATATGGCTGACAAGCCAAGTGATAACTCAATCCCCTTTTCTTTCTCTTTGGAGACCCCTTTACCCTGCATCAATATTAGAAAGTCAAGCATAGTGTCTGATACTCTCCTGCCCCCACCCACCATTCCAGGAACCTAAGAATAATAGTGATTCGCCCCTGCAGTAGCCGCTTCAGACTTTTCATCAGCATCGGAAGCTCAGGATCTAGGGAAGAGGGATAAAGAAGAGGAAAAAAGTCGGATAACAATTTTTTAAAACAAGAATTTTTTTGTGTGTGGTGTTGAACTCCCAAAGATTATTATATGTAGCTCAGATTGCTTGCCTAACATTCTATGGCATGTATTTTCAAGTTCTTTCACAGATAGAATATCTAAGAGAATCCTCTCTCAAAAGAACGATTTCTATTTTCCATATGGTACATGCTAGCAATCCTGGCATTTGACCACATTTATGTAAACATGCAGAGATACCTATAAATTATTGGACTTATCCCAGTTTGAGTTTCCAGCTATGTACTGTAATCATTACGGCTGTTCTTACTTTAGCCTCAGAAGATATTTTGGTCCATTATATGGCTGATTAGTCATTTAGACTGTAGACTACATTTATTACATTGTTTGGGGGTGGGGAACATAACAGATATTCGCTGGAGGCACCAAGAATCTGTGTATAAGCCAAGAGTTCTGCACACTGGTGGAGATCCCCTAACCTGAGCTCTCAGACCCCAAGTAACAACTGACCATGAGTCACCCAGGGCCACACTGCACTTTGAGATGACTTTGGGAGAACCTGGGCTCTCCCCCAGAGTGTCTAGACTGAAGAGAGGGAGAGGCCAGGAGAACTAACAGTCTCACTTAAAAATCTGGGCCCTATCCACCAGATCTGGGACTTGGTGGTGGAGAGGGGACCCTAGTGGGCCTTAATAATAGCACTGTAGGAATCTTGGCGTTAAAGACTAAACTGAGCTTTCTCAATCAACTCTCCCCCACTCATCCCCACCACAGGTCTCACTGCTTAGCCCAGGCTGAGCTCAGACCCCCTGGACTGGAACTCTTGGGCTCAAGCCTGGTGCCAATACCTGGGCCAACCTGCAGGGGGCGACTGAAAGCAGCTGCTGCCTCCCACAGCTCTTTCATTCCAGAATTTCCAAAGTTATTCGACTATTATTATTTGTAATTAACTATGCAGTTTATTTACATAACATCTTAAGTTTTAGGCACTTTTTTCCCCCAAAGAACTTCTATACGTTTAATGTTTTATTTATGCCTCACAATCACCAAGCAAGGTTACCTGTATAGAGAGGTGAAATGATCTTGCTAAGTTTGAGTGAGACTCAGTGGTAGAGACTGGATTAGAAGTCAAGCATCTTGATTCCTAGATTTGTGTTCTTGCTACGAGAGTTCTTGACAATGAGGATAATAATAAACAGAAAACACTTCTGCTATCCCTTTTATTTTCATTTTCCTCTTTAAAACTTTGACATGTTTTATTTATATCAGTTCTCCTGAGATCAGTTTTCATGAAACTCTAGTACTTTACTGGCTGTCCTCCATGCTCAAACAATGTTGGGTAGGATCACCAGTCTTGTTCTGATTTATTCAGCAGATGGAGAGTTATGATCAATATTTCTTCAGAGTTTGAGGGGGTATTTTTGGATGATAAAGTTAGTTTCCATTTATCTTCATTTTATCCCCAGTGCTGGCTTTGGGGACTCTGATTTTTGCTGTATGAGTGTGAACCATGAGCTTGTATTCAATTTAGCCTGTTTCCAAAGTCAGAGAATAGAGACCAGAATGCAGAAATACATGGCGGCCTTTGGCAATTTGGTGCAAATTTTTCCTTAAGGAAAAACCAGCATTCACTCAGATCTTTATTCGTACCTCTTTAAGCAGGAAGAGGTCATTGAAAACATTTAGTAATCCCAATTCAAGTAAAACATTTAGTAATCTCTTGTTCTCACTGATGCAGAAAATGAGACTCAGAGAAGTCAGGAGACTTGTCTGAGATCACACAGCTACTTAGTGGCAGTGCTGGAACTAGGCATCAGGTCATTTGTCCTGGGTCTGAGGCGTCGTCTGTGAAACCACAGGACCTCTCAAGACAGGGGCTGGCTACACCTGGAGAATGCTGAGGGAGATTCCATGTGATTAATTCAACTCAGCTTAACAAACACTCACTGAGGCCACCACAAGGAAAACCAGCAAGGTATTGTGTGGAACCCCAGGTGACTCAAAAGGGCTGACTAGGCAAGTCCAGCTCCATCCTTTCCTCAGTTCTGTTCTGAGGGGCACAAGGATCAGGCCTCCTGGGATGTTGCTATGTCTGCATTGAAAAATCTGCTCTGAGGACTAAAATCCTTGAGTTGGATGGATAGGGCCCAAGCTTTTCCTCTGTTTCCTGTGGTAACAAAAAGGAAGGCCACTGAGAGGCTTTCCAACCAAACCACAGGAAGATTAAAGGGCTAGGGAGAAGGAACACGTTTTGGATGTGGAAGTCCGAGAGTTCTTGGGCCCAGAAAGGAGCCTTCTCGTTATTAATGGTGGCTCTGCCACAGCTGTGGCTTGGAACTGGGAAAGATGGGAGGTGAGAGAGACCCAGGTGTGTATTAATTTGTGTGTTAATGGTGGCTCTGCCACAGCTGTGGCTTGGAACTGGGAAAGACGGGAGGCGAGAGAGACCCATGTGTGGGTTTGTGTTGCTCTGACTGCAGGTGTGTGCTTTGGACACCATGCCCCACCGACACTCGGCAAGGGGCAGGAATCCTCACTGCCCACGTCTGACAAGAGTCCCTGCTGTCCACCTTCTCCCTCTCTCAAAGGCAGTGAGCATGGTGGGGGAGGAGTTGAAATTGCTAAGAATAGCCACGGTCTTTGGGACTTGCTCTTTTCAAAAAATCAATGGAATTAGAAATGAGATATTAGCTCTAATTGGTCACATATGTTGGGCTCTTAGCCCCTAGGAAAAGAATTTCTGACTGCGGCTCCTCACCCAGTGGGGAAAATGCATCTACACCTGTGGATCTGGCAGGGCCCCTCTTCTGTCCTCTGGAGGGTCCAGGACAAAAGTACCCCTTAGTATATGCTGTCAGTCTGTCATCTGGTCTGATCTGAAGTGGTCAGACTTCTGACTAAGCATCCCCTATGTGGCTTTTCAACAAGTGTAGAAGAATTTCAAGGCACACATAGACCCAGACTGAGCCAAGAATTGGGGGCTGGAGGAGAATTCCACCCCTCCCCCTTGTCTTATTTGCTTATGTTTCCGAGATGTGGGGATGTTTGGAGAATTCGGCACATGGTAAGAGGAAGGGTTTTTTGTTTTACTTTTTATTTTACAAAAGACTTAAACCTACAGATAAGTGCAAGAATAGTCCCCTGTGTGCCCTTCTTGTAGGTGCACAATTGGTCAGCAGGTTTTAACTGAGCATGTGAGTTTCTTAGTGTGGTCCGCTGACCACCTACAACCAAATCACCCCCAGGCTTCTTCACTCAGGACCTCCGGGCAGCTTGCGCTGCTGCACTCTGCTCAGTTCCCCAGGGAGTATTGATGTTCTGGTGCCCATGACCTGCCCTCTTGTAAGCCTTACACCCAGTCAGGTGTCTATTAATTTGCCCCTTAGTTCTTCGTGTTATCAACTCCACCAGCTCCAACAAGTGGTGAGAATATTGTGCTGATACCTTCTCTTTAAACCCTGCATTACACCTTCACAAGACTAAACATGGAAAATTAACCCCTTTTCTTTTTCTAACATCGCGCTCTTCTGCTTGGTTACTATGCATGACCTTTATTCACAGATCTGCAATGAAAAGAGAATCTCATGTTAAGGTTTGTGCCAACTTTTTAATACTTAAGTTTAATTTATGATTCACATTGAAAGTTGGCTTTGTAGTCTTGGGCCTGTGTTTAACTGGAAATGTCTTCAGTGAATTATTTGTGTACAGATGATGGGTGTGAATATACTCACACAAAACACTAGTAGAAATTTTAAATATCAACATTTAAGTATTCCAAAGGGAGTAAAGGATGAAGTTAAGTTTCTGGAGAGATTCAGAGTCCAAGGTCTAATCTACAGTTGTTTGTATTTTGGGGTCTGCATTATGTCATTTATAAAAAAAGGAGTTAAGGAAACAGGGGTGGGTGAAATGGATAAGGATGGGGATGTGTGGTCAGGGATCCAACAGCAGATTAGGTGTTTGCACATTAAGATCATTGGCAGCAGAGTCACGGCCAGTAAGAGATTGCAGCCCATCCCCACCTGCTCCTTCAGATCAATAAATGTTTCTCATACGTATTTGCATTCCTCACAACACCATGCACAAGACTGCACAGAGCAGGTGTTCAGCATTTGCTGAACGCTTGTGTGAATGCTATTCCTCAGCTTCTTCTAAGGGTGCCATTGGCACAATTTCAGGGCTTAGAGAGGGCCAGAAGACCCGGGATCCCACCCCTGGGGCCCACATTTTGGTCTCTCTTATGGCTTCCACTGCTCATAGCCGCCATGTTGCACAACTTCAGGAACCACATTCACTTACATAGAATAGGGTGTTAATGGAGACCCCAGAGTTGGCACCTGACAGCTCTGACTGTGCCTTGGACACCTTCTGGGAGGACCGCTATGGCCACTACAGGCACAGCCTCCTGGGGTTAGCAGATTGAATTTGTGTGGTTCACATTTGCCTTCCTAGTGTTCACTCACTTACAAATGCTGCTCTTCTACAGCTTTGTGCTGCTTTCCCAGGGAAGCCTAGGGGCCATATCCCTTTAGGGAACTGACCCCTCTTCTTTCACCCAGGACTTTTTATCCTCAGCATTCCTAACCCTGTTCTATAAGTATCATAAACGCCGAGTGTATCTGGGACCCTTATAGTTGAAGACATTCACTTTACTGAGGTTCTAACAGAAGGCCTTAGAGTTATGGCTCTTGGAGAAATGCAGGATAAATATGATATTTTGGGCACACGCTTTTTCAATTATGGGCAGCTCAAACCCGGTATTGCTTCTCATCCATCTCAATCTGAAGGCTAGTGGGAGGCTGCTCCTAAACATCTTTGCACACTTAATCTCAAACCCACTCATGCAGCTTCTAAATTTTTTAAGATTAATCAAATCTAAGTCTTGCAAAGTGTGCACTCTGATTTATATGGGTTTTGGCAAACAGGCATACCAAATAAAAACCTTCTTAGTTGGAAATGACAGCGTTAGAGGAGTGAGGGCTAGAGAACGATACCAGAGCACCCTGTTTTGATGAGCCAGTGGCAGCTCTTGGAACTCGGTTACAAGACTCTAAACTTGAGGTTGTGTTAAGGCAGGAGCCTCTAGGTAACATGGCAAGAATTGGTGTGTTCTCCCATCCTTAGATTTATTTTTGAGCTCTGGTTCCCATGAAGGAAACTCTAAAGATGTCCAGTCTCAGAGGAAATGGCAGCAAGCTGTGCAAGGATTCTGTTGCAGGGGCTGGAGGGAAGGATGGGAAGCTGGAATCAGCTCTGGCTCAGGAACTCATCTTCTAGAAAGATGCCCAATTGTCCAATGTCCAGGGCCCAAAGGGGTCAGTGAATTTGGACTTGATTGAAACCATTGCTATCCAAGAAGGTCCAACATAATGAATCAATATGGCAGCGATCATTATAGGATAGTAACATATAGTTAGGCCTGGCACTAGTTCGTGGTTCTGGGTTACTATTCCATCATATGCATTTCCCTGCATTGAGTTAACCTTGATCTCAGACTTACTCTTCAGCAAACTTAAGTTTGCCCCATCAAAGGGCTGAAAGTTGAAGCCTTTTGGCTGGCAGTGCCCTGTTCCCCTGCCATGGGAGGGGAACTGACAGAGTCAGGTGGCTGGCTAAATGGGCTGGGGCTCAGGGCAGAGTGCCAGCCCACAAGGGAATTATTCAGTAGGAAACAGAGGCAGAAACCCAGTCACATGAATTGGGCTGTCTGATGGGAGATAGGGACAGTTATGGCTTGTCAAGCTCAACACCAAGTACACCAGATATGGTGCAGATGTGTAGTAGCAAGATGGGTTCCAGACCTACCAGATAAGGGTCTGAGCCCCTGGAAAAACATTGGTCTTTGTCAAACTGGCTTCAAAATTGGGTGGGGCTGAGCCCTGCAGCTACCTGGGAAGGAAGAACTCATCCTTTCTAAGACATATATCAAAGGAGCAGCACCCTCTGTGAAAACAGAAGAGGGTTTAAAATTAGCACCTAGGAAATAAGTATTTAAAATAAACATTTGAACAATACCTTGTATGTGTTATTCTACTTTTTCTTTTAAGGTCATTTGTAATGCATGACTGTATTCTCTTAACCCATCACACACGCTGAAAATTCTTCCTGAAGAGACCCTGAAATATCAGTGTAAAATTGTGTATCTCCTTACATAGCGGGCAGCAGGAATTCAGAGCACAGTTTAACCTGGCCCGCCAGGTGTCTGGCCTGCCTTTTCAGAGTTCATTGCTCTCTGAGAACTAAGATTAACATGCAGGAAATTACAGGGACCCATATAAGCCAGCTGGTGAGTGCCACAGAAATTCAGAGAAATGAGTGGTAAATGAGGTTCACGGTCACAGGGAAAGACATAAAGAACCCAAGGACAAATGGGATACAATTGGCAGGGGAAGAATGAGGGCAACAATGAGAGGGGCACAGAGTACCCTGGTGAGATGGTCTACGCAGAGGGAGGAGGGAGTAGGGATGGATGGAAAAGAAAGGGAGGAGGTTTTAATTCTAATCTTTCACTTTATCCAGTCCAGAAAACCCACGGGAGATTTGGAAAGATCTCCAACCACTTCTGAGGCTTCAGATCTAGTCAAGGGCCAAATTGAGGATACCAAGGGATTTCCTTCAGTGTTCAGATCTGGTCATTAAATCTAGGTCAGTAAAACAAAATGCCTTTGGCCTAGAATTTGATTGAGGTTGGCAAACTTTTTGCATTTATCCCTTGAAACTTCCATGTAGCTCTATCATTAACAACAGAATCAACAAGAGCAATGATAATGATAAGCAAACTCTGACTCCACCTGCCAGGCACTGTTTTAAGCTCATTCAATGTATTAACTTATTTAATACTCACGTCAACCTGATGAAGAAGGTACAAGTATTATTCCCCTTTTATAGGTGAGGAAACTGGGGCCCAGATAGGTTAAATAATTCTGAACTCAGGCAGGCTGGCCCCAGAGTTCCCACTTAAACCACTGCCATACCTGCCTCCCACAAGTTACCAATAGGGTGACCACAGTGTGATACAACGTCAAGGACCAGCTCACAAGTGCTTTGTTTGGTTTTGCTTTTAATTATTATTATCACTAGTTCTTGGCACCTTGAGCCATCTTGGAGGAAATATTTGAAACTGATGCCTGGTCAGAGCATTGCTTCCGTCCCAGCGTGGTTGGGGATTTTGGGTGGTGGGCTGCAGAGCTGCCAACCTTCCCACGCTGGACTTTGCACTCCGTGATTGGAATTGGCTCCACATCCAGGTGCTGTCTACCTGGGCACACTCTACCAGGGGAGGCTTCAAAGTATATCTGCTCTTTGACCAGAAGACATGAAACTTCAGTTACAACACTTCACAATTCTCTTCGTGTAATTATATCAGATCTTTAAAGAATTTCAGTTTCCTGAATTTTATTGTGTGTTTACTGTGAGCAAAGCATGATAGGTGCTGTCAGGGATACAGTGATAAGTAAAAAAAGGACTCTGACCTCATTTGCAATGCTCTGGGGTAGGCAGAGTATGTGCAAATAATTGTAACACACAGCCAAATAGACAGCAGAGTGTCAGAACTGGAAGAGCTGGGCTTGATTCTGGTCTTCATGACCCACAGGGCTTACAGGCTGTGTGATTTTAGGCAAGTCACTTAACTGCACTGACCTCAATTTGCTGATTTGTACAATAGAAAGAATAAGAATTTATCTTACAGGATTGTCATGATGATTAAATTAAATGTTTTTATAAGTGCATTGTAGAAATGCTAAGTGCTATGCAAATATTAATTACTATATTTCAAATATACTCAATGCTCCAATAGAAATTTTACATGTTAAGGAAGGAGAGTGGGGGCTATCTAGTGGGAGCATCTATTAACTTTAGTTGTAGATGATGCACTCTTCTGTTTAGTCCTATTCTAATAATTTTTCACTTTTTCTTTTGGATTTTGGAGACTCCATGGTTGGAAATCACCTTCATCTGGAGAGCTAAAGGAAAGGCAGGGAGCTGGGATGAGGAGAATGCATGTCACTGTTGGTGAAGGATTGGCAGCGTTTATTTTCAATCAAAAAAATATACACCCATGCTCACCCACTGTGTGTCCACATACAGGTATTAATCTGGGGATGTTCTAAATAAGGCAAAGCTTTGAAGTACCTGTTCTTTGGTGGGAAAAATGAGGCTTCAAGTATTGTTCCTACTGGTCTTTCAAATATAGGGTCAGACATCTACCCACATCTAGATCTCCTCTTATAAACATTTATTCATTCATTTTGTTCATTCAACAAATATTAATTGAGAGTTTACTCTGTGCCAGGCACCATACTGGGCACTAGAGCTTCAGACATGGATAAGACCCAGTCCCTGACCTTACAGCTTTTATAGTCTCATGGAAGATACAAACGGGCAATTTCAAAATGATGTGTGGACTGCTCCCAAAGGGGAAGCAAGTGTGCTTTGAAGCCCAGCTTTAGAAGGAGCACCTGACACAGCCTGGGGAAGGAAAGGAAGGAAAGCCTTCTCGGAGGAAGCGGCAGGTGCAGGTAAACTGGTGATGGGTGAGCCTGCTCAGGCAGAAACCCGCCTCTCTGTGAATGGTTTTGCAGCCCTTGTACCATTTGGGGCTATTCATAGCCAACCAACACATCAGCCCATTTGAAAGAGTAATTTTAGAAATGAAACACCATAACTTCATCTTTGTCAGTGAGTGGGACAATACGGACCTAATGGAAATTTCCTTTGAGGCATTCAAGCCAAGCAGAAGGTTCGTCATTGGAATGCTTAAAGTTTCTCAGGTCCTTTAGGTCCTATGTCATTTTCTGCTCACAATACCCCATAGATGGGTCTTGTTATGGTCTCTATCTTAGTAGGTGGTAGAGCCTCCCACAGAGTGGCATTTATCCACTCCTTTAGGGTAACAACACTTTATGTTAGATAAAGGAAATAAGGACATTGAGCAGTTTGCAACCAAAAATTGAGTTTTTGTTTGATTAAGTTCTAAAATGGCCCCAATTCTTTGTTTTATTCAGATGTCCAGGTTTCTACTGGATTCTACTTCATATGTAATAAAATAAAAAGGATCCTAACCCTGTCTCAGGGAGGATGTGGGTAGCATAATACAAAAAGTTGGTACAAACATAATAAAACGTTAAGTGGAATGTTTGGTGTGTTTAGAGGTTGATTGTTCAGGGTAGTGAGACTAGCTGGAATTTGGAACTGTTTAAAATGACCAAAAGACATTCTCCCAGAGCCAATTCTGTTGAGGCTGTACATTTTTGGAACTTTCAACAAATTCAACTCAATAAACATTTATTGAGCATCTACTATGTGCCAGGTGCTGTGATAGATACTGAGAATGCAAAGGTGAAAACCTGCATTCCTGCCACCACCTGTAGTCACTCTAATTTGAAGCAGTGTGAACACACTCTGAGGAAGCCCAGAGGAGGGAAGGAATAATTCTGCCTGGTGTGGGGCTAAGAGGAAGGCTTTCCAGAGGGGGCAACAGTCGAACTGGACCCTGAAAGTTTCATAGAACGTCACTGGACACTTTTAGGATAGCAAAAGGTGAGAAAACCCACAGGGTCATGGGAGAGAATGGGTGTTTGGGTTTTGGGCTACATGCGGCTGGAAAAGGAGTCTGGAACCAACTGTGAAGGGCGCTCAACAGCCATGGTACGGTGTTTGGACTTCACCTCTCGCAGTGGTGGGAAGGGAGTGGGGAACCAGATAATAAAATGGGCAATCAGTTCCTGAAATAGCTGATGCAGAACTTAATTATCTTCTGGTGAAAAGCATCGAAAAGTGTAAAAGATTTTAGAGTCCAAGGGCGTGGGTTTGAATCCCACATCTGTTGATTACTAGCTATGTGACCTTGACCAGTTTATTTAACCTCAGCTGTAAAAGGAGACTTATAAGCATATCAATCTTACTAGGTTATTATGAGAATGGAAGGAGACAATACTGAAAAACAGTCTATATGCTGTCAAGCACTATGTAAATGTTAATTACTAAAATTGTTATTTGGTGCCAAAAAGAGTGGGAGAGTGTCCATTTGTTTAATATCTTCTCTTTGTGTTGTAGAGGTTTCTTGGTTTTTCAGCAAATGCTATGGTTTGCTTTCCACATGTCATGAAAACCCTCATTAGAGAGAATACTTCTACACTTGGTGTACAGCCTAGCACATACAAGAGCAAAAGGAAGCTAGCATTTTTTAGTACTTTCCTGTGCCAAACACTTGGCAAACATCGTCTCGTTTAATCTTCACTATAACACTTTGACATAGTTATTGTCCCTGTTTTACAGCTTAGAAAATGAATGTTGAGGGTTATTTAACTTGTCCAGGTTAAGTAGGGAGTGACACAACTTGGCTTTGAAAGTCTTGTCTATGCTGCCACGCTTGTTGCATCTCACTGGGCTGTACAGAGCACATAGTTGGTGCTTCAACTAAACAGCCCACATCTTTATCCTCTGGTAACTCCTCTAACCTCTTGCCCTTGATGAAGGGCTTCCTGAGATGGCCATGTTTGTAACACACGACTCCATGACCACAGCTGACTGGATCACTCCTGATCTAAACTGGACCAACCACATCCCTCTTTCTGAAATTGGGAATTGGGACATTCAGCACCTGAGACAAGCATGTGTGGGAACCAGGTGGAAAAGACAAGCAGAGCCAGGGCTTGAGTCCACAGCGTGGCAAGCCAAACTGAGATGCAGATTCGAGAATGGGGGAGTCAGAAGGACATGATGTCCTGGGAGGAGGATGGGGCTGCACAAAGGGAAAAGAGACTGGGGACCCTGGACCTAGAGAGAGTGAGGTAGGTGAAGGGCTGTCTCAGCCCCTGGTAGCCTTCCAGTTTCCAGCTCCAACTCTCATGAGATCTTGATATCCTTACGGCAATCTTCTTCATTTAAACTAGCTGGCCCTACAATCAAACAGCCTTGACCATTTGGCTGCACTCAGTAAATAGTTGCTGAATGATTGACTTATTGGTGTATCTTTTGTCACTTCTCTTGATGTCTTCATCCTGAGGAGCCACCTACTACGTTTTTTTGATTTCAGTGTCATTCTTAGATCTGTAGGTCATTCTTGCCAATTTGGTCTTGAGGCCTTTGCTCTGGAAGAATGAATAAACAATGTTTTAAAAATCACTCACCCAAGAAAGGTGGCAAGATCCTGGAACAGAGGCATTTGAAAAATGTTCATGTGAGTTTTAGGCTATTTTCGGTGGCCTAAATACCTGTAAATAAATCATATCATGTCTCTAAAATCCACATAATGCCAATATTTTCAATATATTTTAAAAATGAATTTTTATTATAGGTTAGGGTTGTTGGTTTCACTTTTAATAATAACAACAAAAAGTTTTTATACAAAGTAGAAAGGGCATGCACTGAAAAGCAGGGAACAGTCTTTCTTGGGACTAGAAAAAAAAGCAGTGACAGATTATATAATTCCTTAGAGGAAAAATCCTGCAGTGGACTTTAAGTGTCAGGGAGAGGAATGCTTTGTGATCTCAATACTGTAACTGAAAAGAACAGTTCAGCTCTTTTAGAGCATGTATAGAAAAGAGGGAAAGGCTTAAGTTGAAGAGGTTAACTCTTCTCTATTTTTACCTCTATTTTTTAAAATATGGCTCCAAATTTTATTTATTAGCCTTTTCAATGTGAACCTATGCTAACATAAGTAAATCTTTAGTTTTGTTGCTTAATGAAAGTTCTATTTTTGTGGAAGGAAAGGCCGATTGTTAGGAAAGTGTGCTTCCTTCTCTCTGACTCAGTTACCCAGGCTGAGGGGACCCAGAGGGTATAGAAATCAAGGCTACAACCCAGGTGGCAGCTTTCCTAGTCAGTATCTGGGCAGGAAAGGAGCACCATATTTGGAATATTGACCCATATTAATAAAATGACAGCCAACATCACAATACCAAAATGGAAGATCCAACACGCTGACTTCATCCCTAGTGTGAATTTTGAGGATGTGGAACCCTTGCCGGCTGTGGAGAAATGGAAAGGGCAGTGAGCTTGGAGGCAGAGGACTGGGTTGCCTGTGTCACTGCCACTTATTTGCTGTGCAGTCTTGGGCAAACCATTTAACTTCTCTGAGCTCAGTTTTTCATCGGTAAAATAGTGATCACAGGAGAAAGGTCCTCGGAAAGTCTCCATTTTCTGGGAGTGTGGGGTTGAATCTTCTAGAGAGGTTGTGGATACGATTAATAAAATCCCATATTTGACTGTGACTAGCATAGTGCCGAGAGCAAAGTGGGCACTACAGAACTCTCCTTTCTTCATTGTCACTCGGGGCAGAGTGCTGACAAGGCCACAGTAAGTCAGGCCCTGTCAACCAAGAATAACATGAGCAACAGCACCCACTGCTCTGCCTCAGCCCAGCCACCATTTTTCTGGGGCTTAGTGGATAGAAGAAGATATTATCCATTGATGCTACCTGAGCAGGTGGAATTCGTGTCTCTTGGAACTTCAAGCACTGGGGGAGCAACTGACTCTTTTCCCTATTTGGGCTTCAAAATAAAATCTCTAAACTACAGAAAGATCTAATTTACAACTGGAAAGATCAAGTGCTTCGAGTGATCAGTGCCTGAGAACCAGAAAAGTCAGCTTCATCGGCAATACTTAGAAAAGGAGGCACTAGCAAGTGTGGGCCTGGTTTGGAGGGTGTCAACATGTGGATGGGGCATGGAGGTGGGGGCCGGAAGTGCAGAAGGATGCCTCAACATTCCTTCATCAACTGCAAATTGCTTTGTAAGGGAGGATTCCTCACTCGGGATCAATGAGCAGTTCTCAGCTGATATTCTTTAAAGCATATAAAAGTGTGGAAGCAATCATACCATGGGGGAGTTTCCATGTGGCCCCAGGCGTGCTGAGGTGGAAGAATGAAAGCTGCCCTAGAGAGCTCAAGAGAGAGAGGAAGGGAAACAGCTGTGAGCATCTCTGGACGGAAGAGATGGTAATATGCACACAGAGTGAGAAGTAGAAAAGGAGCGGGGAGACAGGACAGCAAGAAACAGCACCTTTCCACTCATTTCACTTTTGAAAACATAATCATCTTGTTAAAAAAAATTTAGAAACTGGTTCACACTGTATGAGAATTTGTTTTTAACAAGTGACTAAACACGTCAGTCTTTACCTTAAAAAAATATAATTCTCCACCTTTACTGTTCACTGTCTCATGAATGTGGGCTTGAGAGTACCCAGTAGATCTGCAGAGTTAATACCATAGTAATTAGACAGTAGAGTTTAATACTCTACCCACTGAATTTAACTTGTTCCTAGTTAGGACTGGATGAAACTAAACAGACTGATCCAAAGATGGAAATATGGTCTATATTGTTTCTTCTTTTGCATGGGCTGGAGGATTGACGTCTGTAAAGCAACCAAGATGATAAGAACATAGATTGGGGAAATAAATAAAAGAAATGTGGAAAAGGGGGAGGTAGCTACCACCTATTGTGCTGTGCAACTCCTTAATCTTTCTGAGTCTTTGTTTCCTCATCTGATAAATGAGGGTAATGATACCCATCTCATAGGCTTCTTGTGAAAATAAGATTAAACAAGATCATAATAGGGCATGACCTATAGGAGTAGATATTGAGTCAATAAATGTTGGTGCACTTTCTCCACAAGTACCATCGTGTTCTCTGGTGAAGCATTTGTTGACTACCATGTAGAAATGTGCTTCATGTCATCTAAGGTAAATGAATTGGTGATTGGGTCTACGTTTTCTCTTCTTTCAACCTCAAGGGACAAGAGTTAAGTTAGGAGGGTGGATATTTTGTGTTTCTTGTTGTGTCAGAGAGTTGTCGGTTGTGGGGAGTTGGAGGGGAATGATGGCTATTTTTATGTCTCTGTTAATCATACACAAGATGGTTGCCCGGCAGCTGAAACAACTACATTTTCTGGCATGGTTTACTTACTGCTGGCCTATAGAGAGATAGCCTTAGAGAGTTCCCAAAGGAAATTCAACAGTTTCCTCCTTCCTCTTGAATACCATGCTAAGCACTTTCAAATGCAATACTCCATTTGCTCCTCAGACTTACTCTAGGAAGTAATATTTCCACTTTAAGGAAGGAAAGACTATAGTTGAGAGAGGTTGACTTGCCTGCAGACTTACTACAATCAGTGTTTGTTTTCTGAGACTACAGGTGAATATTAAGCCTGAGTTCCTTGTGAGCTGGTGGAAGAGGAAGGAAAGAAGAAAGAGTATGGACCAAGTCTGCCAGTATTGATTTAAAATCCTCATTGCTTCTGCTGTGTACATCTCTGCAGTCTTCTCAGGCAACCTCTGGAGGTATCTAGCACACACAGAATTTCTCCAGCCATCCCGTAGCACATCCCTGGAGCTTCAGCTCAAGAGGTAAGCCACAGCCCACTCTGCATGCCAGTGCAGAAAGCTACCCATGAAAGGGACTGTTTCAGAATTAACTTCACTTCCTTGATGAGTTTCATTTCATTGACCAACAGACATGCCTAGGTTGACCATGAGTACTGCTCTAGGGAGGTGCCAAGACATGGGATGATTTATAGGGATATTGTTACACTATATTATTGTTATTATTACAATGATAAAAGAAACCACTACTTCTTAAATACCTGCTGGATATGGACTAGCATTTTACGTATATTGTCTTTTAATTCTCACAACAACTCGGTGAAGGAAATATTATCACTCTCATTTTATAGACAAAAAGGCTCAAGGAGGTTAAGAGGCTTGCTGAAGGTCACAAGAAGTGGCAAAGATTCAAGCATGTGATCTTTCCACCTCACCGTAGGGTCTCTCAAATAATTAATCCCTACACCAAAATGGGGCAGAAAGCCTGGGCTCTGGGATTTCAGGTCTGCTGTTCTCCTAAATGAAGTTCTTCTTCTATAAAGTTAACTTCCATCCCTTACACCTCTACATGGAGACAAATTCATGGATCAAAGATAGGAAAGATGATCTCTGTCCCTTCCAAGGCATCTCTCAAGTTTATGATCCTGAAACCCAGGGCACTCCAGCTGGATTTAGCTTTGAATCGTTCCTCACACTCCACCATGGATGCTAACAAGATTGTTGTTTCTTTCTTCCTAATGTTTCCTGTATTCACTTCTTGACATCCAATCCCACTGTCACCACTCTCCTGTATTATTTCAATAGTTTCCTAACTTCTCTTTGCCTCCAGGTGTTCTCCATTCTAAATTCAGCTGCTAGATCAATCTTCCCCAAACATCATTTTGTAAACGTCAATTGTCATTCAGAAATATTCCATTGATATGATACAGCCTTTTAGGTAGATGTTGGAGAAGAACAGTTAATGACATAATAACGCAGTATGTTATTAAATGAAAAAATTTAAAAGGTTACAAAATATGCCAAATATTAATACAGGTAATCTATGTGTGATGGAATTAAGGCAGACTTTATCTTCTTTTTGCTTATCTAGAGTTCTTAAATTTATTGCAATAAACATTATTCTTGTAATAAGATAAAAAAGTAGAATTACTGTAAAAAATAATGAAAAGGCACTCAGGGTAGTGTAAAATAGAACAATAATGAGACTACATTTCTTACCATTCAATTGGCAAAAAAAGTGAAAGAGTCATAATAGCCAGTGTTGGCAAGGGGAGGGAAAAGGCATGCCCGCACTGTAGGCGGAGATGTAAGCTGATACAATCTTTGTGGAAGATAATGCGCAAGACCCATCAACGTGAAAAATTTGCATAAGCTTTGACCCAACAATTCTAATTTTAGGAATCCATGGTATGAAAAGATGGTTCTCAAAGCTTGATCTAGACCAACAGCATCAGCATTACCTGGGAACTTGTTAAAAATGCAAATTCTCAGGCCCCGTACTTGACCTACTAAATCAGAAACTCTGGGAGTGGCATCCAGGAATCTGTGTTCTAACAAGACCTCCAGGTGATTCTGATGCACACATCGAGTGTCAGAGTCACTGCTACAGAAATACCCTTCCTAAGGAAGTACTTTTGTGTGAAAAAGGATACAAGGAGAACTGTAATACTATCTTACTGGTAATGTTGTAAAATTTAAAACAATCTATGTATTCAAGCGTGAAACTTCTAAATACATTATACTAGGTTATCCTGTGAAATACTATGCAATGGTTAAAGAAAAAAAGTATATACACTAGGTTTTAATTTTTCAAACAATAAGTTCATTATTGTGGTGAAAAAAAAAAAATGCCTCCCAGTGGCTCCTATAAGATAGAATGCAAACTTCCTATCCTGGTTATGAAGGTCCTTCATGATCTGCTTCAAACCTGATTCTCCTACTCCGTGCCCTCCACCCCCAGCATTCCCACAAAGTAACTCTGTTTATATCAAACTCTTCTGAGAATGGCTTAATACTTAGTCTTCTTTCCATTCTGTAGTTGAGGAAACTGAGTAAGGTCGAAGTTGAGTGAGGACTTGCCTGTGGTCTCATGGCAGCATTTGAAGCTGGGTCCAGTTTACCATGTTCCAATTCAAGTGCTTGTTCCACTCCTCCAAGCTGGTAGGTTAATTGTTCCCCAATACACCTTTTTGCCTTTGCTCATGCCATTTTCCTTTCTTAAAATTCTCTGAATCAAGTCTTATGTCCTCTACGAAACCTTTCTTGGGAGCCCTAACTTGGAGGTGGTCATCCTGAGGCCCTACACCATGTAGTTAAACCTTCATCAGATGCTGAGGCTCCCTCACCTGCTCTGCTCTCTAGCACTTCAGGTCTATTTCCCCAAGGAAACTGTCACACCTTGGGGCAGGCACTGCTCTGTTCTCTTTGTTCTCAGCATTTGATCTGCAATAAATCGTTGTAGTTGATGAAAATGATGATAGATTTGTACTAACACATATTTGCTATCGATACATCAAAGATTCAACTTAGATAGTAGCAGTGACAGCAATCAGAGAAGCAGGCCTGGCACATCAGTCCTTGGAATTTAGGGATGTTAGATTAGGGATGCAAATGCAATTTCTCTGGGTTTATCTTTTCATACACTTTTGACTTCTGAGTTATATAAATGTTTTACTTATTCCCAAAGTAAGATTAGACATGAAAAGATGAAAAATAAAACAAACCTTGAAACTGTATACAAATAGAAACAAGTGAATCTAGCTGTATACCAAATTGATAGCCTAACCACACAGAGAAAAGAATTCAAGTAAAATTCTGAACGTAGTACTCTATGTGCACTTTCTCTGTGGGAAATATTCTAGGGTTAAGAAGAACTTCAAAGAAATTTTAATTTTATTTAATTAGTTATTTGTTAATAATTATAATGCTATTGGAATTATGAAACTATTCTGTGTATACTGCAAATACATTGATGTGATCATGTGGTAGGCAGACTAATGCTCCCCTTCCCAGGATGTCTGCACCAGGAACCTGTGAATGTGTTATATTACAGGGCAAAAGGAACTTTTCAAATAGAATTAAGGTTATCTTAATTTAGTGAGACTGTTCCATATTATCTGAGTGGGCCTAATTAAATCACATGGGCCCTTAAAAGTAAAAGAGGAAAACAGAAGTGTAGGTAAAAGAGATGCAACAAGGGAAGAGGAAGCAGAAGAGATTCAAATCACGAGAAGGACTCAACCTGCTATTGCTGGTTTGGAAGATGGAGTAAGGAGGCCATGAGCCAAGGCATGCGGGTGGCCTCCAGAAGCTGGGCACAGTCCTCAGCTGATAGTCACTAAGGAAATAGGGGCCTTAGTCCTACAACCACAAGGAACTGACTTCTGCCAACAACCTGAATGAGCAAGGAAACAGATTCTCCCCAGAGACTCCAGAAAGCAATGCAGCCCTATTGACACCTTGATTTTAGGCCAGTGAGATCCACACCAGACTTCTAATCTACAGAAATGTAAGATAATGAAAATGTGTTTTTTTAAGCTGCTAAATTTGTGGTAGTGTATTAATTTGCTGGGGCTGCCATAACAAACTACTGGTGGCTTAAACAGAAGAAATGTATTATCTCATAGCTCTGTCCAAAATCAAGATGTTGGCAGAATTGGTGCCTTCTGAGGGCTGCGAGAGAAGTATCTGTTCCAGGTCTCTCTCTTTTGCCTGTAGATGACTGTCTTCTCCCTCTGTCTTCATATCATCTTCCCTACATCATAATTCCCTGTTTCATAAGGACACCAGTCAAAGTGGATTAGAGCCCACCTTAAAGACTTATTCTTAACTTGATTACCTCTGTAATGAACCTATCTCCAAATAAGATCACATTCTGAGATACTGGGGGTTAGGAATCTCAGTGTGTGTACACACAGAGACACACACATATATTATTTATAAATTACGTATATATAGACCATATTTTACTTATAAATTTTATATATATATATGTTTTTCCCACTAACCATGTCAATTGAAAGGACCTAAAAGCAATAACATCACTGCAGCAATGGGCACACCTAGCACCCAGATCTTGATTTCTAAACATCATTTCCCACGAAAGAACTCAGGGGTCTTTGAAGACATACCTGCTTCTGGCTCTGGTGCAGGGCAAACACAAGTGAGCCTAGGGACTCTTGGTGTGCCCAAAGGAAGGGAATACTTAAAGATTAATGGAGTCATGTCAAAAGGACACAGGATCCTGCTTGAAGGGGTTCCCACTGGCCAAGTTTGGGATAATTTGAACATCAAAAAGAAAATGACAGTAATGGATTATAATCCATTGAAGTTTTTTGAAAAAGGTCCATGAGTCCATAATCACACTCAAAAAAAAAGGACTTTTAAGAAAAAGAATTCCATCTGGTAAATGCAGGAGTGATAGAATTAGAAAATCACTATATATCCAGCCCTTAATGTAATAATTGATTCAGGCAAGCATCATCAACAGATGCTAACCACTGAGTAAAAGATTTTTGAGTAAAAAGATGTTTACACAGCTTCAGTATATTACCTCACAAATTATTTGTTAAAAACAAAGGGGGAAAGGTACTTTTAAAAAAAAAAAATGGACAGATTTGCTGGTCACTACTTTAACTAAGTGATCAAACTTAGCATTACCAATAGTGGAAAAATCTGACATTATTTGAACCTTTTGATATGAGGCCCACCTGAGATGAGGTACACCTATGGATTATTTTTGCCAAAAATTATTTAAATTGAATCTAACCATGAGGAACAACCACATAAATCCAGAATGTGGCACGTTCTATAGACAATTGGCCTGGACTCTTCAAAAAAGTCAATGTCATAAAAGAAATACAACTAAAAAAGAAGTTAAGGAGCCATTCTAGAATAAAAGAAATTAAAGAAAACACCATATGCAATATACAATCTTCATTGGATTCTCAATTTTTTAAAACAATGCTGTAAAAGACATTTGGGGAACAATAGGGGAAATTTTAGTGAGAAATGTATATTAGATAATGTTATGAGATGCGTTGCTAATTTTTTCTTAAGTGTGCTCATGATGTGATGATTATGTTTGAGAAAGTCCTTATTTTTAGGAGACAAGCTGAAGTTATTTGGTTCAGTGCCATGATATCTGCAAGTTATTTAAAATAGTTCAGAAAAAACATGGTGTACTGGAGCTCACTCTTACCAGCTCCTGAGAGCAGATAAATATTCAAGAATTTTGCAAGCCATCTATTAAATCACTGGTTTAAAATTAGCTTGAAATCAGCCATGGTGGGAGTTTTTACACCACAGAAATTGGCAAATACTACAAATGAGGGCTTTTTCTGCCCCCCAGACACCCAATTTGTCAGCACACCACTGTATATGGAATTAAATGTTAGTACTTGAGAAACAATTCAAGTACACCTTGTGTTCAGTACAGTATTCTTTCGACCTTTGTGAAGATTTAAAATTTTTCAAAAAAAAGAGTTGGGTAAAACAGAAAAGAAAAAGTCCTTCCTTCCTGGGAATCCTGAAAACCAGAGAGAGAAGGAAATGGCAGAGAGCGAGAGGGCACTTGGGAATCGACCAGGTGAGACTGTGAGAGGAGTCTGTGGCTCCCGGTGTGCTGACTGGGAACCTCTACATGGGGCACCCGCAGGAGAGGGGAGTGTTTCCTGCTGATGCTCAGTGTGCATGAGCTGCTCTCCTTCCTTCCCTCTGGGCCTGGAGCAGGGCTGCTCTGTTGGTGGCTTGCCCAGGTTTTTAGGATCATACAGGAAGCTAAGAATTCTAATTCTTTTGGGTGAAAAGGTCCAAGGTAGCCTTTGGCTTGTGTGGTAACTAAGGCAACTGTGGGTCGTAGACTGGGCCTCTCTGCATTTTCCTTTCCTTTCCATTTGTCTTTCCATCACTTACTCACTATTCCTCTCCTCCCTCTCGTCTTCTCTCTCTGTACTACCAATTTTGTTCAGGAATGCCCTCCCTACAGCCTACCTCAAGCCTACCCACCCTTCTAGAAGAATCTCAAGACCTACCTCCTCTACAAAGTCTCCCCACTATAACCTCTGACTTTTTTATCATGCCCTGTGGTACTGAGGTCTGTAGTATACCCCATCATATTCTATTCCAGGAAGAGTTGTATGACTGATTTTTTAACTGATCTGTAGGCTCCTGGAGGGCAGGAACTGGATTCGATACATATTTGCTATGTAAAGACACTCCTTTCTCTCAAGTAGAGGTTAGCATAAGATATCTATTGGATTTGATTGAACTTATTTCCTCTCCATCTCTTCTCACTTCTCTTTTTTTTCTTTTTCCATCGTTCTCTCCTTCTCTTCCTCCCGTTTTATCCCATGTGTTTGTCCTAGGCCTGCCCGTGCTCTCTATAGATATTTCTTTCCCCTTCGTTTCTCCCTCTAGTTGGCCCACCAAGGCTGAAGGTGTGGCTGGCCCCTGACTCTGGGCCTCTTTTCAGTCCCAGGGCTTCTCCTTGCTTTTGGAGAAGCCTAATTCCATAGCAAGAAGAAACGTGCCTCAGAGAAATGTAGATGCCTTAAAGTTGTCCTCATTCAGGCTATTCATCCCCGAAGATTCCCGGCTTCACAAAGGAAGCGGTGTCTGGGCAGCGCATAACTCTCAGACATCTGCATCCCACATTTTGTTCTCTCCCATCCTCTCTCCACCCACCACCACCCCCCTTGAATCCTCTGGACTGATTCTTGTGGTAAATTCTCACACATTTTCTCAATCTGTATGCAAACCAGGTAGGATTGACAGCTGAAGAAAGCTGCACATTGCCTGGGCTCTAACTTTTCTGTTCTCCCTCTGAGGGAAAATCTTTGAGCTCTGTGACAGTGCCTCGAAGCCATGGCCCTTGTCCTAGACTCTGCCCTGGCCCGGGTGAGCGCCTGACCCCTGCTAATGTGTGGGACCTTTAGCAGCAGAGAGTTGGAGGAGGTAACCAGAGCCCCCGCATGCCAGTGATTCATGTTCTCTGAAGGGATCAGAGTGTTATTAGAAACCTCGCCTGCCAAATGCAGGGCAAATGTAACCAATTTATTAATGCTGAAAAACCAATGTGTGAAATTGGACCAAGAGGAGAGGGGCGCCAGCCCCTCACCCACTTCCTGTTCTCTGGCAGTGGCAGAGGGAGGGTGGTGGACAAAGGGTTCTGTCTTTTGCAGGAGGACGTTGCTGTCCTAATCACATGTGATATTGACAACAAATATTTCTGGCAGAACTTCAAAGGGCTGGGAGATAATTGTATCCACCATCCCTGGCCTGGCTGTGATGACTCAGCCTGCAGCCCGCAGGTTGTAAAGAGCATTGGGCAGGAAGGTGGGGAGCTTGGTCTCCTTCCATCCCAGCTCTGTCTTCTCTATTGGGATCAGTGTGGTCTGCCATTTGTATTTGCACGTCTCTCAATTTCTAAACCAATATTGTATGCTGGTCACTTAGCCCTTTCCTATAAATGGTTCATCTTAGATTGATCTCAATGTGTCATGGGTGGTTGCAGTTTCTCTCCAGTGGAGAGGGTTCCTTCAGAGCCGTACGCATTTTTATATGCTTCATTGTCGTTGATTGCCCTCTAAACAGGTGATTGAGTTAAAGAAGACATTAGCAGTCCCCACTTATTAAAGGATTACTCTAAGGTATGTCATTATTATACATAATCTCATTCAGTCCCCACACAAATACCCTCATGATGTAGGTTTATTATTCTCAATTTTCAGTTGAGGAAACTGAGCTTAGAGAGGTAATGAACTTGCCCAAGATTATAGGGGGAAGTGGGCAGGATTCAAGCCCATGTCTGTTTAACTATGCTCTTCATCACCCAAGTCTAAGGAGTGGAAATCTCACAAATTTGGGGGGTAATCTGGTGGGATTGTCAAGAAGCAAATACAGGGAATTTTCTTGCTAAGGCTGCCTTAGGAAGTCTCGTATTTCAGATTACCAATTTTCAAAGACTTGGCTTACCATAAAAACAATGGATATGCATTTCACAAAAGCATAAATAAATCTTTATGGTGATTCAGAGAAACCTCAGAAACATAAAATGTCAGGCTTTTTTGGGTTGGCATCATTATCATTGTACAAGACTATGGGGGTGGGAGATGAGATCTGGTCATTTTAGGTTCCTAGATATTTAGATTCTGGCTGAATGTCATTTATTTATACTTGTCACCATGTGTCATGTCTCAACACTAAAGGCAAGATAGCATTTAGCAGGGAAATCTGATTAGTAAATCTTGAATTAGTGTTTTGTTAATAGTTATTATATGAAGCACTAACATTTGTTAACTGAAGATGGCCTTTTTAGTTGACTATGGACACGATTATTTGAAGATGCTGATGGAGTCCCCATTCCCGACTGCTATTAAATTCACAAGTTCATTTCTTCTGGAAATGTGTTTGATGTGTTACAGTGTCATGTTCTGATTGGCATGATGTGTCTAAAGGGTGGAGCTGCCTTCCATTTCTGGGAGCTTTCTCTCCTCCTCCCCTTTCCAGTGATAGTTTAACAGGTCCTGAGGCTGCTGTGTGATACAGGGCAGGAGGGTTGATTTCAGCATCACTCAGATCTAGAAGCAACGTGCAGTCTTCATTTTTAATTAAAACCTAGTCCAATTCGTCTTGCTCATTTTGGTATCTAGAAGAGCACCCCTATTTTTTTCTTCCTCTCTAATAAGTTGTAACTCCCCCAAATCTTCTCAGGAGAATAAATCACTCACTAAAAAAAAAAAAAAAAACAAGCTGTAAGCCAATAAAGTTATGTTTATGTATTTAAAAATAATTTTTTAAAGTCAGAAAAAAGTGAAAACATTTTTTTGTCCCTACCTTATGGCAGCAGTAAAGGAACCCCCAAGGACTTGAAAACTGGGTTGTCCTCTGAGAGTTGAATTATTAAAATTCACACTCAATGGCAGTGATTAGCCATCTAGTAAAAGAATAATTACAACTCCAAAAATAGTAATGGCAGTAATAATGTAGCAAAGGATTGACTATGTAAATGTCAGTCCAACCAAAAGTTAAGCTAGGAATCCTGCCAAGGAGACATAGCTGAAACTTAAGTGTAATTTAGTAAGAGGAAATGGAATGAAATATATTCTATTCTATCTCAAGAATGACTGTAAACAGAGGTTGGTCCTAAGGGATAAAAAGGAAAATCTGAAGATCACTGATCTTAATCTTTTAGAGGCAAAGAAGCGATTTCTAATGGCTTGGAGCATTTCAGTTTTCTTGGTAAAAGTTTTCCTGCAGCGAAAGGTCACAGACTGGCAGCCGATAGATTAAGCCTGGCCCACAGTCACATTTTGCTGGGCCCAGACTGTATGGACTCATAGTATTTTTTAAAATTGAATAACTTGTCAACTAACTTCACATAGAAAAATCCAGGTTTCGAGCTTTTTTTGAAAAAATATTCTATTCTAGCTTTTACTGAGAAGGCCTGGATGAACCACTCTGGCAACAATGGGCTGGAGCTATAAAGTAGCAGCTGCTCCCTTTAGAAAGGCGTGCACTCTCCAGTTTGCCACAGTCCTCTCTATTCCCTATCACACCTGCTCCCTGACCTGCTTTACTCATCTTTGTTACACTCTTTTGAACCTCTGTTGGTTTTGAGTGTGTGACCACCTAGTGGGCAAGACTGCCTTCAGCTACTTGAGCTGAAATTAGCTTCTTAAGACCCTGAACTCTCCTTGTTCTGATTCCATGCTCAGCATGCAACCTTCTGAGAATTTGGCTTCCCACGTAATTTGCCTATAAGGAAAGAATGCATTGATCTTCTGCCCTGAGAATCTTGCTCTATATGAGGAAGTGCATAGAATAAATATGAAAAGCTTTGGCTTTGGAGTCAGACGGGTCTGGTTCCAATTCTGGCACTGACACTTCCTAGATCAGGTCACCATGAGGCCTCTTGGCACCCTGCCAGTTATCTTCTCCAGGAGATGTTGCCCCAGGTCACTTTAGGCCATATACCAGGATATTCAAATTGCAAAAACATTTTTAGGAGCAAAATTAATATCCCTGAGTCAGAAATTACAGCAGCCCCAAATCAAACCAACCAACAAACAGACTTAAATTTCTCTAGAGATAGTAGACATTCCAGAAGGATAGAAAACTATTGATCAGAAACACAAACTCTGTGATGGCTATCTGTTCTAGAGAGGCAGAGGGAGAAATGGTGGCTAGAACATGGATTTTGAACTTAGGAAACTTGTATTCAAGTCCTAGTTCTTTCCTTTATTAACCATGTAAACTTAAGAAAGTCATTAGCTATTCTGAGTCCCCAGGAAAAAAAATCCCTTCCTATATACCTAATATAAACTTTGTGAGGATTAAATGAAATAAGAGAGGGAAGACATTAGGTAAACTGTAAAGTACATGGAATTGTTAGTATCAAAAACTGTATAAGCCCCAGTGAATGCAAGAGTGGAAGAAGTGGAAGAACCCAAGAAGCCCAGGCCAGGAGTTCGTCGCCTGCCAGAGTAGTGTTCACAACCAAAAGATTAGTGCCAGGCTCAAAACACCCATAAATATCAAAGCCTCAAGTGTCAATCAAATCCAACTCCCGTTTATGAAATAAAACAATAATATCCAGTGATGGCAGGTGGGGGGAAAGGGTCTCACAAACACTGTCAGTGAAAGTATAAACTGGAACAAAGAGGGCAATTTGGCAGTACCTATTGAAATTTTAAATGTGTAAAATTTAAATACCAGTTAACTGGCAATTCCCTTCTAGGAATTTATCCTACAGAAACACTTGTACTAGTGGGAAAGAATATCTGTACAAGAATGTTCAAGGCAACATTATTTATAATATAAAATTAATAGGGGGATGGTTAATACATTCGGTATATTCTTACTATGACTACTATGTGGTCATTAACAAGAATGAGGTAAATACATGTATACTGAAATGGAATGGGTATCTGTAATGTGTGATTGATTGGAAAAAAGCAAGCTACAGTACAATATAAAACAGTGTGACCATGTGTTTAAAAAATAACCTAGGTGTATGCATGTACCTAGAAAAATTCTAAACATGTGCAGAACTAATTTTTTTTTACTTAATGTCTTAATAGTTTATAACATTGTGAAATTTTAGTTGTACATTATTGTTTGTCAGTCACCATATAAATGCATCCCTTCACCCCTTGTGCCCAACCCCCCTCCCGCTTGCGCCTGGTAACCACCAAACGTTCTCTCTGTCCCTGTGTTAGTTTATATTCCACAAATGGGTGAAATCATGCAGTGATTGTCTTGCTCTCTCTGACTTATTTCGCTTCACATAATTCCCTCCAGGTCCATCCATGTTGTTGCGAATGGGACAATTCTGTCTTTTCTTATGGCTGAGTAGTATTCCATTGTATATATATACCACATCTTTATCCATTCATCAGTCGAGGAACACTTGGGTTGCTTCCACTTCTTGGCTATAGTGAATAATGCTGCAATGAACACAGGGTTCATTGGATCTTGTATATAAGCCTCTTTGGATTGTTGATTTCAGCTTCGTTGGATAGATACCCAATAGTGGGATAGCTGGATCATAAGGTATTTCTATTTTTAATTTTTTGAGGAATCTCCATACTGTTTTTCCTAAAGATTGCACCACTTTGCATTCCCACCAGCAGTGAATTAGGGTACCCGTTTCTCCACAACCTCTCCAACATTTGTTGTTTTCTGTCTTGGTGATTATAGCCATTCTAGTAGGTGTAAGGTGATATCTTAGTGTAGTTTTGATTTGCATTTCCCTGATGATTAGTGATGTTGAACATCTTTTCATGTGCCTTTTGGCCATCTGTATATCTCCCTTGGAAAAATGTCTGTTCATATCCTCTGCCCATTTTTTGATCGGCTTGTCTGTTTTCCTGTTGTTCCATTGTGTGAGTTCTCTATGTATTATGGAGATTAACCCCTTGTCGGATATATGATTAGCAAATATTGTCTCCCAGCTGGTGGGTTATCTATTCCTTTTGATCCTGGTTTCATTTGCCTTGTAGAAGCTCTTTAATCTGATGAAGTCCCACTTGTTTATTTTTTTCTTTTTTTCCCTTGTCCAAGTAGACATGGAATTTGAAAAGATTCCTTTATGACTGATGTCAAATAGTGTACTGCCTATATTTTCTTCCAGGAGTTTTATAGTTTCAGGTCTCACTTTCAGGTCTTTGATCCATTTTGAGTTAATTTTTGTGTATGACAATAGAAGATGGTCTACTTTCATTCTTTTGCATGTGGCTGTCCTGTTTTCCCAGCACCATTTATTGAAGAGACTTTCCTTTCTTCATTGTATGTTCTTAGCTCCTTTGTCAAAGATTAGCTGTCCATAGATGTGTGGTTTTATTTCTGTTCTGTTCCATTGATCTGTGTGTCTGTTTTTGTGCCAGTACTATGCTGTTTTGATTACTAGAGCTTTGTAGTATATTTTGAAGTCAGGGATTGTGATGCCTCCAGCTTTGTTCTTTTTTCTCAGGATTGCTTTAGCTCTTTGGGGTCTTTTGTTGCCTGATAGGAATTTTAGGATTCTTTGTTCTATTTCCGTGAAGAATGTCATTGGGATTCTAATTGGGATTGCATTGAATTTGTAGATTGCTTTAGGTAGTATGGACATTTTAACTATGTTTATTCTTCCAATCCATGTGCATGGGACATTTTTCCATTTCTTTATGTCATCATCGATTTCTTTCAATAGTGTTTTATAGTTTTCATTGTATAGGTCTTTCACCTCCTTGGTTAAATTTATTCCCAGATATTTTATTCTTTTTGTTACAATTGTAAATGGGATTGTCTTTTGGAATTCTCTTTCTGTTGGTTAATTATTAGCATATAGAAATTCAACTGATTTTTGTAAGTTGATTTTATACCTTGCAACTTTGCTGTAGTTGTTGATTATTTCTAATAGTTTTCCAATGGATTCTTTAGGCTTTTCTTTATATAAAATCATGTCATCTGCAAATAGTGAGTTTCACTTCTTCACTGCCTATCTGGAGTCCTTTTATTCCTTTTTCTTGCCTAATTGCTCTGGCCAAAACCTCCAGTACTATGTTGAATAAGAGTGGCAAGAGTGGGCACCCTTGTCTTGTTCCTGTCCTCAGAGGAAGGGCTTTCAGCTTTTCCCCGTTGAGTCTGATGTTGGCTGTGGGTTTGTCATATATGGCCTGTATTATGTTGAGGTATTTTCCTTCTATACCCATTTTGTTGAGAGTTTTTATCATAAATAGATATTGGATCTTGTCAGATGCCTTCTCTACATCAATTGAGATGATCATGTGGTTTCTATTCTTCGTTTTATTAATGTGGTATATCACATTGATTGATTTGTGGATGTTGAACCATCCTTGTGTCCCTGGTATAAAACTCACTTGGTCATGGTGTATGATCTTTTTGATGTATTGCTGTATTCGGTTTGCCAATATTTTGTTTAGGGTTTTTGCATCTATGTTCATTAGCAATATTGGCCTGTAGTTTTCCTTTTTTGTATTGTTCTTGTCTGGCTTTGGTATCAGGGTGATGTTGGCCTCATAGAATGTGTTAGGAAGTGTTCCATCTTCCTGAATTTTTTGGAATAGTTTGAGAAGGATAGGTATTAAGTCTCCTTTGAATGTTTGGTAAAATTCTCTGGAGAAGCCATCTGGTCCTGGACATTTATTTTTGGGGAGGTTTTTGATTACCGTTTCAATCTCTTTTCTTGAGATTGGTCTATTCAGGTTCTCTATTTCTTCTTGATTCAGCTTTGGGAGGTTGTATGAGTCTAAGAATTTATCCATTTCTTCTAGATTGTCCAGTTTGTTGGCATATAGTTTTTCATAGTATTCTCTTATAATCCTTTGTATTTCTGTGGTATCTGTTGTAATCTCTCCTCTTTCATTTCTAATTTTATTTATTTGAGTCTTCTCTCTTTTTTTCTTAGTATAGCTAAGTGTTTGTCAGTTTTGTTTATCTTCTCATAAAACCAACTCTTTGTTTCATTGATCCTTTCTACTGTTTTTTGGTTTCAATTTCATTTATTTCTGCTCTAATTTTTATTTCCCTCCTTCTGCTGACTTTGGCCTATGTTTCTTGTTCTTTTTCTAGTTCTGTTAGATGTTTAAGACTGCTTAGTTTAAGACTGCTTACTTAGGATTTTTCTTGTTTGTTAAGGTGGGCCTGTATTGTTATGAGTTTCCCTCTCAGGACTGCTTTTGCTGCATCTCATATGAGTTGGTATGGTATATTCTCATTTTCGTTTGTCTCCAGATATTTTTTTGATTTCTCTTTTAATTTCATCAAGGATCCATTGGTTGTTCAGTAGCTTGTTGTTTAGTCTCCACATCTTTGTCAATTTCCTGGTTTTTTCCTTGTAGTTGATTTCTAGTTTCATAGCCTTCTGGTCAGAAAAGATGCTTGTTATGATTTCAATCTTCTCAAATTTATAGAGGCTTGCCTTGTTTCCCAACATATGGTATATCCTTGAGAATATTCCATGTGTGCTTGAGAAGAATGTGTAATCTGCTGTTTTTGGGTGGAGTGCTCTGTATATATCTATTAAGTCCATCTTGTCTAGCTTTTCGTTTGAGTCCACTATTTCCTTATTGACTTTTTGTTGGATGATCTATCCATTGATGTGAGTAGGATGTTAAGGTCTCCTACTATTATTGTGTTGTTGTTAATAGCTCCTTTGAGATTTGTTAATAGTTGCTTTATGAACTTTGGTGCTCCTGTGTTGGGTGCATATATATTTATAAGTGATACGCCTTCTTGGTGGAGTGTCCCTTTTATCATTATATATTGCCCCTCTTTGTCTCTCATTACCCTTTTTATCTTGAAGTCTACCTTGTTGGATATAGGTATGGCCACACTTGCTTTGTTTTTGTTTGCCATTAGCTTGGAGTATTATCTTCCATCCTTTTACTCTGAGCCTGCATTTGTCTTTAGAGATGAGATGTGTCTCCTGAAGGCAGAATATTGTTGGATCTGGTTTTTTAATCCATGCCGCCACTCTGTGTCTTTTGATTGGAGAATTCAATCCATTTACATTTAGAGTTATTATTGATATATAAGGGCTTAATGTTGCTACTTTATTGCTCATTTTCCAGATTGTTTGCATTTGCTTTGTTTCTTATACTGTGTGTTTTGGACTGCCAATTCAGTTTGGTAGTCTGTATGGTGGTTTTCTTAGTTTTCTCTTTATCATATGTGTCTCTGTTCCGAATATTAATTTAGTGGTTACCATGAGGCTTGTATAAGAAATCTTATGGATGAGATAGTCCATTTTCTGATGACTTCTTATTTCCTTTGACTAAGTCAATTCTATCCCTTTCCTCTTCCCCTTCTAAGTTATTGTTGTCACAACTTATTCCATCTTGTGTTGTGATTTTTGTGTTTACAGTGATGAGGTTACATTTATTTTTGGTGTTTTCCTTCCCTTGATCTTTAATGTTATAATTAAGCATTTTGCTAACCTATTCTGATAGAGAGTTGCAATTTATCTGATTTTTGTCTACCTATTTTCTCCTTGCTCAAAGCTTTGTATCCCCTTTCTCTTTTTTTTTTTTTTCCAGGTATGAGGGCTTTCTTGTGCATTTCTTGCAGTGGGGGTCTTGTGGCAATGAACTCACTTAGCTTTTATTTATCTGGGATACTTATTATTTCTCCATCATATCTGAAGGATATTTTCATTGGATAGAGTATTATTGGCTGAAAGTTTTTGTCTTTCAGAATTTTGAATATATCATTCCACTCTCTCCCAGCCTATAGAGTTTCTGATGAAAAATCTGCTCAGAGCCTGATTGGAATTCCTTTGTACATTGTCTTCTTTTATCTTGCTGCCCTTAATATTTTTTCTTTCTCATTAACTTTTGCCAGCTTTACTACTATATGCCTTGGAGAAGTTCTTTTCCTCTTGATACATTTAAGAGATCTATTGATTTCATTTACTGTATTTCTAGCTCCTTCCCCAGGTTTGGGAAGTCCTCAGCTATTATTTCTTTGAACAAGCTCTCTGCTCCTTTTTCCCTCTCTTCTCCCTTTGAGATACCTATAATCCTTTTGTTGCATTTCTTAATTGAGTTGGATATTTCTTGGAGAATTTCTTCATTTCTTTTTAGTCTTAGTTCTCTCTCCTCTTCCATCTGGAACCTTTCTACATTGCAATCCTCAATAATACTAATTCTTTCCTCCATATTGTCAGCTCTGTTCTTTAAAGATTCCAGATTTTTCTTTATCTCCTCCATTGTGCTTTTCATCTCCAATATTTCTGATTGGTTTTCTTTATAGTTTCAATCTCTTTTGTGAAGAAGCTCCTAATATTGTTGAATTGTCTCTCAGTATTCTCTTGTAATTCATTGAGCTTTTTTATGATAGCTATTTTGAATTCTCTATCGTTTAGGTGATAAACTTCTGTGACTTCAGGATTGATATCTGGATGCTTGTCATTTTCCTTCTGGACTGGAGATTTAATGTATTTTTGCATTGTGCTTGATGGTGTGGTTTTATTTTTCCTCATCATGAAGATATCTGGTCACAGATTCCACTTGCCACTACTAGGTGGGGGTCTATAGCTGAGTATTCTGAGCCCACTGAGATCTGTGGGCATTCTGGCCCAACTGAAGCACTGTTGGGCTGATGCGTGTGGCTGAGCTGGGGCTCTGAAATAGGGAGCCACACACTGCTGATCTAGGGGCTGGGCTAGGGCTCCAAGCACAACTGGTCTGGGGCTCCATGCACAGCTGGGCTGGAGCACCACACGCCACTGGGCTGGGCTGGCTGAGCCAAGGCACTGAACATGGCTAAGCTGGGATGCCGAGGGGAAGGGAGGGGTGCCCACCTTCACCTCCCCAGTTCCAGGAGCCCCTCATTCTTCCCTTACTATCTGCTCTCCTGGTGTGTTAGTTTGATGAGGATACCCTCACAACTGTTCCGTTCCTTCAGTGTGGGAGCACCCCACAGGCTGTGAGAGAAGTTGGATGGAGAAGGTTCTCCCGTGGAGGGTTGCCCCTCCCCCACATATCTGAGAGCTGTTAGGTCTTGGTCTCAGGGTCGCTGTCATTGGGGAAGGAGGGGAGCCTTTCCTACCTCCTTACACTTCCTCTGGGGCTTCCAGCACCACTGCCGTCAGACGTAACACTGCGTGGGTCCTTCAGACTTCTTGTGTGTAGTGTGAAAGAACTCTGTTGATATATGAATGACCTTTTCATTGTATCTTAGTGGAGGAGAGTTTAAGGGAAAAGCTCACTCTGCCATGATGCTGATGTCACCCCCAGAACTAATTTTTAACATTGATTTCCACTGAAGAGTGGGAGTAGAGTGTAAGAAAGGGACTTCAGTTTTTACTTATATACTTTTACATTACTTGAATATTTTACAATGATCATGCATTGCTTTTATAATTTTTAAAATGCAATTAAAATAAAAAAATAAAAGTTAAACCAGTATTTAAGCTAGGAAAAATAAAAGATAATCAAAGAGCTAAAGCTGAAGGTAGAAGTAAGGCCAAGACATAGAAGTGGGGGCACAGAGCCCAGAGAACCACATGCCTAGGTCTCCCCAGTGGTTGTTCCCACACACCTGATGCTGACATTTCAGGGCCACACCTGTCCTGCTGGACTGGCGGTGCTCTGGCGGCAGAGCCAGTCAGTGTTGGTGTAGCTGCTGCACCTGCTGCAGTACTGCTATCTGTTGTTCTGTTTCTGAAATTGAGGGTTGAAACCTTTGCCTTCAAATTTAAGAGCTGTGCCTGTGGGGCAAGGCACTGGGCCTTCTAAGAGAGGCCATCCTGCCATCTGTGAGAATTTAACTGGACTGACTAACCCTGTACCTTGACTTCTGTGCTTTGTCTCCATATTAACTCCTCGTGACTTTGACCTTGGATCTGACCACAGATTCTGACTCTGCCTCTGCTCCTATCTTGTATCTTCTTTTCTGGTAACCTACTGCCCAGTTCTGGCCAATTCCATGACTCAGGTTTTCTGCAGGGGCTAGGCTTGAGCATTTTCTTCACACTTGCTTCCAGCACCTAATCCTCTCCCAACCCTACTTTTAAGTGTGTCATCCTGTCTTAGCATTGATGTAGCCAGCAAAGAGGCCAGTGTGGACCCAAACATAACTACAAACATGATAACTATAAGACGTGATAGCTCACGATAACCACACACACGGGGTACCTGGGCACTTGCTATCTGGGAAGAAGTTGTCCTTGACTTCACCTGTGGTTCTTCATGAGCTGACTGGGAAGTCAATGGGAATGGTCAGGCCAGCGTCACAGTGCTGTTGTTTCTAATAGCCCCCAACCCTTTGGGAACAACTTGCCTAAGGTCGTATGTGTTTTGTAAATTAGGACTATATGGAGGGAGATGGAAGGCCACCAGCTTGAGCCGATCTATCCCTCTTAGCTTGTCTGGACACTGACCTTGCCAAATGACAATGTTTATTTATTTTTTATTTCATGACACAGAAAGAACATGTGGGAGGATTCCAGGAGTGAACTTCGCTTTCTTTTAACTGTAGAGTATGAATCAGAACTGTGGCTCCACATAGTTAGGGACCTTTCTTCTCAGACTTCTCAGCAAGCAGGCTAGGTAAGATTTGTGCATTGACAAGGGAGATAGAGAGATATGGCTTCTCCCAAGGCCAGAATTGAAACCCAACCTCAATTACATTAAGAAATCCTCAACTAAGCCTGCCTGGCCCTCTTCGCCCTGCCAGTTTTTAGGAGCTGAGACAGGATCTCCTTGGGACCCAGAACAGAAGCATTTCATAATAAAATTCTTTATACATTTTCATTTCTCCATGGCTCTTAAAATAATCCTTTAGCATGAAGGGTAATTTTCCCTTTTGAATCCCAGGTCTGGGTTTCCCATTACGAAAACAGACATTCAGCACACAGTGCACCCAGAAGTCATAAAGGAAACTAGTATATTACATTTGAGAATTTAAAACATTTATATGGCAGGGAAAAAGAAAAAAATCCATAGCCAAAGTCCAAGGAGAAATAACACATTGGTAAAAATATTCAAAACAAACATGACAGATAAAGGGTAAATTTTCTTAATTCAAAGAGCTTTTCCAAATTGAAAAAAAGAGAGAGAGCCAATAAATAAATAGAATATAAACAGGAAGTTCTCAGAAAAAGATAAAATACAAATCACCTGAAATATATGAAAAGATGCCCACCCTCACTGAGAATTTTAAAAATGCAAATCAAAAACAAAAAGATATCATTTCATCAAATAAGCAAACATTAGAAAGTTTGATATATTTGATATTGGAAAGAAAATACCAAAGTAAGAAAATTTGTATACTGTTGGTAAGAATTTAGTGCAAACTTTAGAGTTTAATTTGGCTATATGTTTCAAAATTCTTAAATGTCCTTTGAACCACTCCTAAGAATTTATCCTAGAGATATAAAATAGCCTAAGACAAATGAGTTATATAAAAAAACCTGAAAACAACCCAAATATTCAATATGAGATTTATTAAAGTTATCTTTTATTGCTATCTTGAAATACTATATTGGCCATTACAAATATTAAAGTAAATGTCTATGTGTTGAGATGGACTATTTTCTCATATAAATGAAGAAAGCAAGATGTGGAGCAGCATGTTTAGTATTATCTCATTTATAAATAAAAAGAATATTATATATACACGTATAGTGATGTATGCATAAACAATTTTTCTGAAAGTTTAACAAGAAAGTGTTAACAGTTTGGCAGAAAGATCTGTTGGGAGGTGGTAACGAGATGTTTCACTTTTCTTTTTACACTTCTCTATATCACTGTTTTCTATGTGGCTACATTCCTCTTATTTAAATAAAATAAGTTAAAAGCACACAGCAATATGTTGTATGCTTTACACACGGAGGTGGTGAGTATCACAGGATGCAGAGGATGGGCCCCACAACCAGGTAAGGCAAGAGGAATGTCAGGGATGCTTTCCTGGATCAAAGGAGGCCTGGGCTTAATTTTTAAGGATAAAAAGTTATTAGGTGAAGACCAGGGTCAGAGTGCTCCAGAGAAAGGAAATGGTATTTGCAAGGGAATTGATGTGAGAGAAGGCAAGACATGTCTAGGGAATAAAAAAAAAAAAAAAGGTTTGTTGGAGTGTGGTGTGATTAAAAAACAAAAAAGCTGGTTAAGTAGAAGCCAAATCACTTACTGTCTCAAGGACTTTGGACTTTATCTCAAGGGAACAAGAAGCCACCAACAAATTCTAAGTGAAAGAGTGACTTTATTAAAACCTATGAACCCTGACGTTGGTCTATCATGAGTTGGAGTAATAGCAGGTACAGTCATGTGACTTCAAAAGGGATAACAGGAACTGGGACTCCAAAAAGAAGTTGTAGACAAGATGATTAGTCAGGAATCCAGCAGGACCAAGGGTCACTGGAGAGTAACACTAATCAAATACTGGGTATGTGGCAGGAGCCAACTAAATGGTCACTGAGCACAGCAGCACAGTCTTGAGCCCTAAAACAAACTGGGATAGATTGGCTGTTGGGTGTGAGTGGTCAGTTTGAGGTGTCAGTTTGGCTAGGCTACAGTCTGCAGGTATTCAGTCAAACACTAATCTAGGTGTTGTGGTGAAGGTATTGTGTAAATATAATTTAAGTCTATAACCAGCTGACTTTAAGCAAGGGCGATTATCCTAGATAATCTGGGTCGCCTGATTCAATCAGTTGAAAGGCCTCAAGGGCAGAGCTGAGGCTTCTCTGAAGAAGATATTCTGCCTGGATGGCAGTTTCTTATGCCTGAGTATCCCACCTGCCCTCCTGATGGCCTGCACCATGGATTTCGGACTTGCCTAGCCAGCCTCTCCAATCACATGAGCCAATTCCTTGTAATAAGTCTCTTAATATATATTTCCTACTGGTTCTGTTTCTCTGGTTGGACCCTGACTGATAGGGTGTCACAGGATGGGGTCAATAAAATTAATAGGAAAGGAAAACACATATGGGATCTTACTCAATAAATCTTCATTGAGTGTAGTTGTTTTTTTTTCCTTGGCAGCATGAATCCTTCTCAAATGTTCCTTACTGAAATACTAGGAGTTCTACTGTTATGCATTCATATCCTCCCCCAAGAAGCTCTATTGATGACTTTCCTGGCATCTCCCAATTCAAATTATTACAATAAAAATTTTATATCAGTCAGGACTTTCTTAGTCGCAAGTGACAGGACCCCAAGTTAAACTAACATAAGCCTAAAAGGGGATTAATGGAAGGCATGAACCACAGAAGCTTCAAGAACCTCAGGGACCAGAACGAGGACACTTGAACCTACCAGGACCCTCTGGCTTACTTCTTTGTTTCTTTCTGTGTGTTGTCTACCTGGTTTCTTTGACATAGCAGGCTTCATGGCTGCTGTCAGTCCTTAGTGCATACATTCCAAGCATTTGTTTACTCATTTAACAAATACTTGTGGAGAAACTTCTGTGCCTTGCACAGTTCTCGATGCTGGACGTACAGCTCTAAAACAAACACAGAAACTCTACCTTATGGCAGAGGAATCAGGTAATGAACAATATACAATACGATGTCTTTATTACTGTATTACAATGCTTTTTGGAGGAGGAAAAGAGTTTTTCCAGCTTCAATTTTAAAAAACTGCAGAGAAGGTTCTAATTGGATAGCTTTGGGTCCTGTCGCCACCTCTCCACTGTGACTGGCAGCTTTCACTCAGTTTCCCTGGTTGTAGTTGATGTGGGGGGCAGGGGAAGCAATTCCTAAGAGAAAGAAGATACATTTCCCAGAAAAGAGAGAGTTGACTGAGTAGACAAAAGCATTTCCCATCTTCCTACAAACATTATACTGGAATTACTGGCTTATTATTTCATTATCCCTCAGCACTCAAAAACATATTTCTTGTGAGTTTAAGGGTAATATTCTTTGGGGAACCATAGTAAGAAGAGAACAGAATAAATGCAAAGTTGCTCATAATCCTATCATGTTAGAAGACCCACTGTGTGTGTAACATCACAGAAGGGCTATCCTAGGACCACCTAACCTGGGATGTGAAAGGTAGGACTAGATTCCTTGGCAACAACGTTAAAGATGTGAGTCGTTCACATGTCACTTGTTCATTCATTAATTCATTCATACCCATAAAAACGAATATTGAATGTATTTTATTTTGAGTACATGGTACATGCAAAGCAAATATTCTAAGCTCTGAGAATGAAGGTACAAAATGCACTCTCTCTGTCGTCAAAGAACTCAAAGATGGAGGGGGAGACAGGCATAGTAAACAAATAATCAAAATGCACTGATAAGTTCTGTAGTGTACACAGTATGATAGAAACAGTGGAGGCAGTGCTTACTCTCAGAGGAATCAGAAAAGGCTTTGCAAATGTGGTGACATTTGAAACAAGACTTAAAAGAGAAAAGGAGCTCTCTAGGTAAAGGAGGGGGGCTGGCATTCTAGAGATAGAAAACAGTGACTAAGCTACAAAGGCACAGAAATGAGTCAAGTGTGACAAGAAGAAAAGCTGGGCTAAAAGGGCTGCAGCAGAGAAGGGAGCAGAGACAAAACTGTGAAGGATACACACATGCCATTTAAAGGACTGCAGACTTTTCAATCCATAGGCAATGGAGCTACTGGAGGATTGACAGCAGGAAGTGTCATGAGAATCTATGTTTCAGATAATCCTAGTGGCTGTCGTGTTGTGAAGTCTGCAATTGGCCCTTTAGGAGCTGTTGAAACAGTCCTGGCAAGAGATATTAAGAAACCAACCTCAGTTCAGGGCCACAGGATTAAAGAGGACAGGAGAGATCTGAGAAATAATTACAAAGAGGGTAGAAGAGGACATGATTTATTGAATTTCTACCTTGCCCCCAGGCCCTGAGATAGGTACTTTACACACCTTATTTTATTTACTCTTTGCAGCAACCCCATGAAGGTGCAATGTCCCCCTTAAGAAATTGAACATCAGCGAGGTTGAATCATTCGAGGTCACAGAAGCATTAAATGGCAGAGCCAGGATCAGAACCAAGGCCTGCTAGATCCCAAAGTCCATGCTCTTTCTCTACTCACATGGAATCCTTTGACTTGGTGATTAGAGTTCCATCAGCCTTCCCTTTCCTAAACTTTGTGGAAAGCAGCGTGTGTGCACCAGCCTCTAGCAGCCCTGGGGAAGAAGGTATTCTGTTAGGTTACATTGTGCTGAGGGAAGTGCTGAGGGAAGGAGTACTTCTTGTATCAAGAAGAGTTTGGAGGCCAAGCCAGTGTTCACCCTATCTAAGGCTGTATTAGTTTTCTATTAATGTTGCTGTAACAGATTGTCATAAACTAATGGTTTAAAACAGTACAGATTTATTTTCTTACAGTTCTGTAGGTTAGAAGTTCAACAAGGGTCTCACTGGGCTAAGAGCAAGGTGTCAGCAGGGCTGAGTTCCTTTCTGGAGGCTTTAGGGGTGAATTCTTTCCTTGCCTTTTCCAGCTTCTAGAAGCCACCACATTGGTTCACGGCCCCCTTCCTCCAGCAATGACAGGTCCAGTCCTTCTCATATTGCATCACTCTGATCTTCTCTTCTGCCTCTCTCTTCCACTTTTAAGGAGGCTTCTGATTTCATTGGACCCACCTGGACAATTAAGGCTCGTCTCTTCATTTTAAGTTCAAGTGATTAGCAACTTTAATTCCATCTGCAACCTTAATTTCCCTTTGCCAAGAAACAGAACATATTCACAGGTTTTGAGGATTAGGACATGGAAGTCTTTGAGGGCCATTATTCTGCCTACCACAAGTTTCTTTATGTGGTTTTAGATTTGAATCTTGTGCTAGTTCTGGAAATTTACAAGGAGAGGCTCAAGAAGGTGGTGGTGAGTAAAGAGTTAACTAGTCATCCAAGAAACACAGGACCTCTTGACAATGTTGAGCGTGGTATAGACCTGTGGGCCAAGAGCTGGGCTATTGCGGGAGGCGGCTCACATCTTCGAAGAAAAGCTCATCAAGCCATGACCAGTGGAAACCAGGACACCAGTCACCTGGGAAACCAAGTAAACATAAACATACAGCAATCCATCACTGCCATCTGGAAAAAATTGGGTAGTGAGGGTCTTCCTGTTAGGCCCTGCTCCAGTATTTATTTGTATAGCTGGAGATCCCAGACCAGCCTTTCTGTCAGCGATGCTTCAATGAGGTGTATGGGGCTGAATCTCAGCCTGGAATTAAAACATACCACCTTTCTGTGTGAATGTGGATGTAAATATTACCAGCAGACAGGTCACTCCAGAGATAGGTGTCCATATTTCCAAGTCTAAACAATCTGTCGGTCAGACAGGGAGGCCCCGTGTGCTTATTGGCAACATCATCTTTAGAAACAGTCTGAATTCCCAGTGAATGCTGCATGTGTTCTGCTCTGTTCAGGAGCTATGGTATCCAAGAAACTTGTCCTACCAGCTCCGCCCTGGTCAATAACTTCAAGTAGAGCTGTGCAGGGGAAAGATGGTTTTAGTTGGGTCCACTGTACAAAGTGATACACTAAGTTACATGGGCTCTCCTCTCAAGTGTCCTCACTATTTATCAAGAATGTTTTCAGCTGTTGCTCCAGCAGTGGTGGGAGATTTTCCCTGCTCCCTTTCATGTGCTCTCACCCAAGGGATTCAAAAATATTTACAAGGCAGCTGGCTGGGATTTGCAGGGGTGAGTCTGGGGCATGGATCAGAGCAAAGTGAAGTGACCTATACAGGGAACAAACCTATAACTTTGGCCTCGTAAGCACTATATCCTTACAGACTCAGCTAAGAGAGCACCCTGAAAGCTCACCCTTCATTCAGGCCTGTATGCAACACTGAAACACTCAAAGGCTCCCTGGCTGAGCAAGAAGGAGAAGATTCACATGAAGCCAGATTTCCTGTTATCATGTTGTTTCCTCTTACCTTGAAGATACATTTGGGGACCCCTAGTTTGGTGATACTAAGTCAGAACCAACGTGTTCTTGATGACCATGGAGTGCTGTAGCTGCATAGAGACTCTCCCATTCTCATTCATGGTTAGTTACAGTGTAAGCTCCTAAAGGGCATGAACTATCTGTATCCAGTCCTTAGCACACAGCAGATGCTCAAAACATGTCAGTGAAATGAATGTTTTAAATGGATGAATTAGTGAGATAAATAAATTTGTCACATGTATCCTGACTTTACTTTGAAAGGTGGCTCTCAAAATCCTCACAATCCTTATCATTTGTTTCGTGGACAGGAAATCCCCTAGACCAGTATTGCCTATTAGAAATACAATACAATGCTCTTTGACATCGGTCTTAGCAGCATATTTTCAAGTACTATGTCTGACCGGGCAAGGGAAACAATAGAAAAAACAAATAGGACTACATCAAACTAAAAAGTTTCTGCACAACAAAGGAAACCATCAATGAAATGAAAAGATAACAATTGGGAGAAGATATTTGCAAACCATACATCTGATAAGGGGTTAATATCCAAAATATATGAAGAACTCACACATCTTAACAATAAAAAAACTAACAACCCAATTGAAAAATGGGCAAAAGATCTGAATAGACATTTCTCCAAAGAAGATATACAGATGGCCAACAGGCACATGAAAAGATGTTCAACGTCATTACTATCAGGGAAATGCAAATCAAAGCTACAATGAGATATCACTTCACTCTCATCAGAATGGCTATAATTAACAAGACAGGAAACAACAAGTGTTGGAGAGGATGTGGAGAGAAGGGAACTCTCATACGCTGCTGGTGGGAGTGCAAACTGGTGCAGTCACTATGGAAAACAGTACGGAGATTCCTCAAACAATTAAGAATAGAACTACCATACGATCCAGCTATTCCACTGCTGGTTGTTTATCCAAAGAACATGAAAACACAAATGTGTAAAGATATATGCACCTCAATGTTCATTGCAGCATTATGCACAATAGCCAAGACTTGGAAGCAACCTAGGTGCCCATCAAGGGATGAATGGATAAAGAAGATGTGGTACATATACACAATGGAATACTACTCAGCCATAAGAAATAATGAAATCTGGCTATTTGTGACAACATGGATGGACCTTGAGGGTATTATGCTAAGTGAAATAAGTCACAGGGAGAAGGTCAAAGACCATATGATCTCACTCATAAGTAGAAGATAAAAACGACAATCACAGAGAGACAGAGATTGGATTGGCGGTTACCAGAGGGAAAGGGGGGAGGGCGGGGGGCGAAAGGGATAATTACGCACATGTGTGTGGTGATGGATTGTAATTAGTATTTGGGTGGTGAACATGATGTAATCTATACAGAAATCGAAATATAATGATGTACACATGATATTTACATAATGTTATAAACCAATGTTACTGCAATAAAAAAAGGAAAATATAGTGGTATAATGCTAAGAGTGAAAAAAAATACAATACAAGCCCCAAATGCAAGCTACACACATACTTTTAAGTTTTCTAGTAGCTACATTAAAATAAGTCAAATGAAACAGAAGAGATTAATTTTAATAATATTATATTTAACCCTCTATATCTAAAATATTATAATTTTACATGTAAGTTATATAAAAATTAATGAGTTATTTTTCATTCTTTCTTGGTGCCAATTCTAGCTGCACATCTCAATTCCAACTAGCCACATTTTCAATAGCCACATGTGGCCTGTGGCTACTGTATTCAACCGTTTAACTCTAGATACTATACACTCTCATTGGTCGGTATTATTATTAATTGACATCTGAATAACCCTTAACAAAGAATCCGTACTTTTACTAACTCATTAGTAATGACTATGTTGATAAGGGCCATTATTTCCACTTTATAGTTGAATAAGCAGGTTTACTTTCAAGCTAGTAAGTCGTAGAACTGGGACTTGAAACCAGGTGTTCTGAGTCTTGTGCTTCTCAACATACCGATACCGCCATTCCTACAGGGAACCTCACAGAAAGTAGAACAGATGGGGTTACTTCTGAAAAGACTGCAGTGAAGTGACTCTTAGTTTTAATTAGCTATCATGTTATAGTTAATTTAGGCCAAATGATTTAGGCAGACACTGCTGCGTTACAAATGTCATGTACTGATGACATTCAAGACTGCTCAGGTTTCAGTGATCCACAGTTTGAGAACCACTGCCTGACTCTTTCCTAAGTTCATTGTTTTAGCAGCTGTTCCAACTCTGGCTGGGCACCTTCTGATTCCAAGAAGAAAAGCAAGACTGTGAAAAGACACATTTCTCCTGTGCCATTTACATGCAGCTCCCTCCTTTCCATTATTTGTTCATTTCAGAGCTCCAAGGAACTTCCCTGAACCTCTTAGTCCTGCTCCCAGAAAGAAAATTGAATTCATCTTCACTCTTTTCTTTCTGATTTCTAAACAGTAACAGTATTTAATAACACTTCCCAATTTTATTCCCAGCTACCTATGGCCTCAACTCCCTTCCCAGTTATGTTCTCAGATAGAATTAATGATGGTTATTTTGCAGCATTCATTTTTGCATAGTCTGGCTGGCCTATAATGCCCCTTTGCTAGGAACTCTGAAGCTGTGATTTTCCTTTTGAAATCCAAATCGTCTTTGGAAAAGACAACCAGTTTCTCACCCAAGCCACGTCCAAACAAGTCTGGTCCCCAGACTGTATCTGGCATGAAAAGAGGCTCAGTGTAGCGCACAATAGATGACTGTAGTCTAATTTTAGACCAGATGGTTCTCAAGACCATGTTTCTTCGTTGTTAACCCCAACTCTTACACCCCATCAGACCAACTCCTCAGCAAGGGACCCTGACAGGCATCAAGAACATACAGGAATGAACACAAGGATTTTCATAAAAGACATATGTGATCCTGCTTTCCTCCTGATTAAGATGCTTGAATGGCTTAGTACACTCTACAAGATGAAGTCCAAACTCTTTAATCACGTAACAAAGCCCTCCATATTAGGACTCTTTCCTATCTCCCCAGCCAGCTCTCCTATTACACCTCATACCCCATGCTCCAACGGCATAAACATCCCTGCAGTTTTCCTGAAAACATCAGGTGGGTTTAGGCCTGTGATCTCTACACCTGAATGGTCAATTCTCTCACCCTCATCTCTGTGCACCTTTCCAGTGCTTACTCATACAGAGTCTCACTTGAATCCATCTAGACAGAATTAACCACTTGTTCCTTTGTGACTCCCCACACTATCCACACCTACAGCACAAAGCCTAAACGTGCTCCTGTGTTTTTTGTTTACATGGCTAAACAAAAGGCATCATAGGGCAAGGACTCTGTCTTCATTATCATTGACCCTCCTTTGCCTATCAATATGCCTGGTGCATAAAAAAAGTATTTTATTTATTTATTTATGAAGGAAGAATAGACAGTTATTATAGAAATAGAGTGATGCCCCACTCTAGGGAAAGGGTTTTAGCCAACTTGTCCCTCACTTAGCAACTCTTTCTCTTATCTAGGAGATATTTAAAAATCTAAGCATGAGGGAGGTTCTGGGACTTTTCGATGGCCTGAAAGGGAACTTGGAAGGGAACCAGGTAGCTGCAAGAGAAAAGCAAGTTGTTGATTGTGTAGCATTTCCTCTGGGCTTAAGGAAAAGTGAACAAAGGGATCTTCAGGTATCCTTTTAGGTTTCCCAGCTTAGCTCAGCAGGAAAGGACAGGAGAGGAGGCAGGATTCAGGCCAAAAGCCTTTCTCTGAAATAAGTTTCCATTTGACCGGAGCATTTCCTGTGCTATATCTTATGAAAGCCTGGTGTACAAAGTACAGTAAAGTAAGGACTGGAACTTTTTTCCCTTTAAAGCTAGTAAAGGAGGTCCCTGGATCATTATGTGATGCCCACAGTTTCAAAATGACTCAAGAAAATGCTGCAGGATATGCAATTATTGGGATGATTTATCTCTGATTTATAGAATCTAGGGAAGACTTCTCTCACAGTCTTGGTCCTTTAGAAAAGGATTATACTTCATAGGGAACAGACTTAATAACTGGGGACCTAAGTAGTAGTGGTTAAAAAAAAGAGTGGAGTTTCCACCTCCAGTAATATCTGAGCATTTCTTATCAGACACACACACACATACTTACACACTCATGCACACACAAACACACTCTGGACAAAATATGTCTTAAAAAACACTATCTAAAGATATAGGAAATTATTAAAAACAGAAAGATACTGGAGAGAGTCAACACACAGAAGGAAGAAATGGCATCGTTGAGTTTCCAGATTTTTTAGCTTCTAGATGGACGCAGGCTCCAGTCTACACCAGGCAGAGTGGCTAAAGCTCCAATATAAAACCCATAGTCTTACTGGCTAGAAGAACCAGAGTATGGGGAAACCACAACAAGTAGAAAATTAAGGGAGAATCCCCATAAGGATAGAGACAAAGAGGGCAAGCCCAACCTCCCACATCTCTGACCTACCCTTGAACTGCACTTACAGAGGGCAGATACGAAGTCACCTAGTAAAGCTAAAAGAGCTGAACTGAGATTTGAGCTGTTTCCTTCAACAAGGGAGATACTAAAAGGATAATAAGGAAATATGGTGAACACTGTACACCAAAAAATTTGACAAGTTAGATGAAATGGACAAATTCCTCAAAAGATGCAAATCAGTAAGGCTTACTCAAGATAAATTGCACGGTCCTAAATCTACTTAAAAATTTGAATTCATAATTAAAAACCTTCCCAAAAGACAACTCCTGGCCCAGATGCTTCACTGATGAATTCTGCACTTAAGGAAGCTGTCATACCAATTCTATAAAAGAAAAAAATTAATAATGGGAAGAAAAATTTCCCAACTCATTTTATGAGCTTGGTATTACCTTGATACCAAAACCAGACTACGACAATATAAGAAAATAAAACTGCAAACTAATATTCCTCATGAATACAGATTTAAAAACTTCTACAAAATATTAGCAAATCAAATCCAGCAATATATTAAAATGATAACGCATCATGACCAATTGGGGTCTGTCCCTGGAATGCAGTATTGTTCAATATTTGCAAATCAATCAATATAATTTACCATATCAGCAGGCTAAAGGAAAAAAACCATATCATCATCTCACTAAATGCAGAAAGATCATTTGATGAAATTCAACAACCATTCATGATGAAAACTCTAGGCAAGCTAGGAATTACAGGTAACTCCTATGAAGGGCATTCATGAAAAACCTATAGCCAAGATCATACTTAATGGTGAAAGACTGAATACGTTAGCCCCAATATCGGAAACACGGTAAATATGCCCACTCTCACCACTTCAATTTAACATCATACTGAAAGTCCTCGTCAGTGCAATAAGGTAGGAAAAACAAATAAAAGCCATACAAATTAGAAAGGAATAAACAAAACTGTCTCTAATCACAGATAACACGATTGCCTATGCAGAATCTGCATAGAAACTTAAAAAACTAAAGGAAAATCTAATAAAATATCTGCAAGATTTGTATGCTGAAAACCTAAAAGTATTATGAGAGGAAAAAAATACTTCAAATAAATGGAAAGATATACTGTGTTCATTAATTGGAAGACTCAATATTGTTGTCAGTGTTCTCCAGATTGTTCTATAGAGTCAATGCAATTCCAATCAAAATCCCAGAAATCCCAGCAAGTGTTTTTGTCAGACTCCATAAGCTGATTCTGAAATTTATAAGAAAAACAAAGGAACTAAAATAGTCAAAGCAATTTTGAGAAAGAAGAACAAAGTTAGAGGACTCACATTACATGTTCTCAAGACTTACTAGGAAACCACATTAATCAAGACAGTGGAGTATTAATAAAATGAAAAACATAAAGATCAGTGAAGAATACAGAAATGGGTCAAGGCAATTCAATGGTGAAGAATAGTCTTCAGCAAATGATGCTGGAACATTTGGATATCCATATGCAAGAAAATATATCTTGACCCATACATTAAACCATATACAAAAATTAACTGGAAAATGGATGACAGACCTAGATGTAAAACCTAAAAATTTAAGCATTCTAGAAGAAAATCTTTGTGACCTTGGATTAGATGAGATTTATTAGATAGCATACAAAAAGCACAATCCATAAATTAAAAAACTGATAAACTGGACTTCATCAAAATTAAAAACTTCTCATATTTGAATATTTTAATAAAATGGAAATGCAAGACATAGACTAGGAGAAAATATTTTCAAAACGCATATCCAAAATATATAAAAGACCATACAACTCAATAATAAGAAAACAACCCTATTTAAAACTGAGCAAAACATTTGAACTAACACTTCACCAAAGACAATATATGGATGGCAAAAAAAGCACATGAAAAGGTACTCAACAACATTACTACTTAGGGAAATGCAAATTTAAACAATGAGATGCCACCTATTAGAAAAGCTGCTGGCAAGAATGCAGAACAACTGGAATTCTCACATATTGCTGATGGGAATGCAAATTTTACAGCTACTTTGGAAAACAGTTTGGCAGTTTCTTATTTTTAAAAATATGCAGTTATCATATGACTCAGCAATCCTACTCCTAGATATTTACCCAAGAGAAATAAAAGCATATGTCCACACAAAAATATATGCACAAATGTTTACAGTGGCTTTATCCATGAATGCTCCAAACTGGAAATTATTCAAATGTCCATCAACTAGTGAATAAATAAACAAACTGTGGTGGTACATCCATACGATGGAATATTACTCAGCAATAAAATTGAGTGAAGTATTGATACATGCACCAACATGAATAAATCTCAAATGCATTATAAGTGAAAAAAGCTAAGCTAGTGAAAAAATGCATTATGATAAGTGTAAGCATGATTACATTTATATGACATTCTGGAAAAGGCAATCTTATAGGGACAAAAATCAGATTTGTGGTTGTTTGTGGACTGGAAATTTGACAACAAAGGAGCATGAGGTGACTTTTGGGTTGAGGAAAATGTTTTATATCTTGATTATGGTGGTGGGTGGCTACTGGATTGTATGAGTTTGTCAAAATTCATTGCACCTAAAAAGGATGGATTTTACTGTATGCAAATTACTCTTCAATAAACCTGACTTTAAAAAAAAAGAAAATAGAGTAATGTCCTTTGTGACAAAGTAAAGCAGTTTTTTCATTAGACCGAAGAAGACACAGATCTAACCTCATTCTTCCTATTTGACCTCACCCCTTGATAGAAAACAGAAGATGGTGAAATTGATATTTGCTGAATGGAAAAGAAAACATGAGGTTATTTTAAGTGTAGGAAATTAAGTATAAGTTTCAAATAATGAATTAAGGATGCATTGTGATAACTGAATTATGGCTTATAACAAGGGAATGAACAAAGGATACTTGAGAAGTATATGAAAACTTTCTCTTATTGAGTATCAAGTAAAGTTTACTTCCCAGATGAGCTTACCATGGATTGTAACTTGAGAGTTAAAATTCACAGAACTAGCTTTCTAAAAATTTAATTTGATTTTAAATCAACATCTTTTTGCTATTTTTCCTTTTGGATAGAAAATCGGAATCTAGATTTCATAATAAAGCTACCTTATAGATAATGTACTCTAGTTTATTTATGACTGAACTATAGTGCCACTTTCAGAGGCATTTTTGTTACTAAAGAGAAAAGCAAAAGGCTTAGGTAATTTTCAGAATATATAATTTACAAAAAGGGGCAATTCAATCATATATTAACCTATAGATAATAATATTGTGAAAAATTAGATTTTTAAATAGCTAAAACTTTTATTATTTGAAAAACATATTAATTTTTTAAAAATTCTTGTCATTTAAATTTTATAAAGTTGAAGTCAAATGGATAATATAAGGAAATATAAATAAATGTCACATAGACACTATTTTTAAAAGAAGTTTTGGATTTAGATTTGGAGTGTTTTACAATTTTCTCTAGTTTCCTACTCAGTTTTATATAAATTCCAAATATTTAATCTGAAAAAGTACATAATAAGAGATATTTTATATATATATAAACAACTTTATGCCAATAAATTTGAAATTTTTGATAATATGGTCAAGTCCCTTGAGTAACACAATTTATCAAATCTGGGACAAGAAAAAATGAAAAATCTAAATAGTCCTATACCTAACAAAAAGAAATGTAATCCATAATTTGAAATGTTCTCCTAAGTTCTACTTCCAGTGATTTTGGAGTTGCCTGTATTAAATAAACTTTCCTGTAGAAAACAATGATAAATCCTGGAGAAAAAAAAAAAAAACTGCTTAAAGGCACTGAATAATGCCCAAAAGCAGGCAGAAACTGGAGAGGAATCAGTCCTTTCAAGACAGCAATTTTTTTGGAGAAGATTTGCCTTTATATGTCTTCTGCCTGAAGACACTCTTCAGTCCATACAACATAGGGCAACAAGAATCCAAGGAGAGAACGTCAGTCTTACCAGTTTGAGGAGTTATTAAGTGGAGTTCAGGGCTCCTAAAGCAAATAGAGAGTGAGAGAGGACATCTCAGAAAGGTGGGAGCTAGAGAGAGGAGTCCCGAAATGTGCATACAAACGCTGTCCAAATCCCTGGATGACCCCTGAACTTTACCTGTGTGGGACAGAGTCCAGAGAGCCCTGTGAAAGGCAACAGTGGAAGTCTGAAAGAATTTAGCAGAGACTTCAGCTACTGCCCATCATCAGGGAGAGAGTGTGGGGTTTGAGTCCAGCCACGTTAAATCCCTGATAGAAAAAAACCACACTCTTCCAGAGGAAGATAACAGTATCCAGTCTCTACAGTGCACCATCCAAAATGTCTAGTATACAATAAAATATTATTAGACGCACAAAGAAACAGAAAAATGTGATCAAGAGAAATAGCAGTCAATAGAAACTTACTCCAAGATGATCCAGATTTTGGAGTTAACAAAGACTTTAAAGTAGCTATATACATATTGTCAAAGACTTAAAGAAAAGCATGATTATAATTAATAAAGAGATGTAGAATCTCAGCAGAGAAATGAGAACTGTTAAAAATTCCAAATGGAAATTCAAGAACTGAAAAGAAATAAATATAACTGGCTGGGATTAAGAGCAGATCTGAAAACGCAAAAGAAAGGGTCAATAAACTTTTAAAATGGTGGTGTAGGGGGCCAGCCCAGTGGCACAGCGGTTTAGTTTGTGCTTGGCAGCCCAGGGTTTGCAGGTTCAGATCCTGGGCGCCTGCCAACGCACTGCTTGTCAGCCATGCTGTGGCCGCATCCCATATAAAGTGGAGGAAGATGGGCACGGATGTTAGCCCAGGGCCAGTCTTCCTCAGCAAAAAGAGGAGGATTAGCAACAGATGTTAGCTCAGGGCTGGTCTTCCTCACAAAATAAATAAATTAATTAATTAAATAAAATGGTGGTGTAGTGGTTAAGTCTCATGCTCCGCTTCAGCAGCCCAGGGTTTGCAGGTTCAGATCCTGGATGCGGACCTACACACCACTTATCAAGCCATGCTGTGGTGGGCGTCCCACATATAAAGCAGAGGAGATGGACATGAATGTTAGCCCAGGGCCAATCTTCCTCAGCAAAAAGAGGAGGATTGGCAATAGCTGTTATCTCAGGGCTAATCTTCCTCACCAAATAATAATAATAATAATAAAGTAAATCAGTAGAAATTATCCAATCTGAAAAAAATAGAGGAAAAAAGATTGAAAAAAAAGTGTAATCAGAGCTTCAGTGACATGCAGGATAATGTCAAGTGGTCTAACATAAGGGTAATTGGGGTCTCAGGAGGAAAAGGGAGATAAAATGGGTCAGGAAGAATACTTGAAAAAATGACAGAAAATTTCCTGAATTTTGTGAACAAGCAAACAGATCCAAGAAGCTCAGTAAATGCCAATCAGGATAAATACAATGAGAATCACTATTAGACATCATAGTTAAACTACTGAAAACCAAACATGAAGATAAAATCCAGAAGCAACCAGAGAAAAGTGAGACATTTTATATGGGAACAATTTAAATGATGGCTGACATCTTATCAAAAATAATGGAGGAAAAAGACAACAGGACATTATCTTTAAAAGTACTGAAAGGGAGAAAAAAGAGCTATAAACAGAATCTATATCCAGTGAAAATACCCTTCAAATGAAGACAAAATTAAAACATTTCAGATAAACAAAAACTGAGAAGACTCATCACCCTCTGTTTTCTGACACCAATTCTCTGATGCCAACTGGGTGTTCTGCAGTTCAGTTCAATTCTGACGCTAACTACCTAGAGTTTGTGCAGACTCCACAGGTTAAGGGCAAAGCTATTCATGACACTGCCCCCACTTCAGACTCCAGCTGCAAGTCTGGGAGGCCATCCACACTTCTGATCAACCACCGATAAATTCAGGGGTTAGTGAATTTGACCTCCTCAGATTTGATAATTTGCCAATTGATTCACAGAACTCAAGAAAGTGCTAAACCTACAATTGCCATTTTAATATAAAGGATACAATTGAACAGACAGATAAAAAGATACATAGAGCAAGATCTGCAAGGATTCCCAGTGCAGGAGCTTCTGTCCCCATAGAATGAAGGTGCACTACTCTCCCAGTTCATCAATATGTTCACCAACAGAACTAACCTATAAGAAATTCTAAAGAAATTTCTTCAGGTGGAAGGGACATGATACCAGATGAAAACTTGGGCCAATAGGAAGGAATGAAGACCACCAGAAGTGGTAGGTAATGGTAAGTAAATAGAAATATATTTCTTAATTTCTTTAAAAGACATGACTATTTCATACAAAGCTATGAAATTGTATTATATAGTTTATAACATACCTAAATGTTATGTATATGCAAAATGGCATAAAAGGTACAGCTGTAAATAGAAATATGTTGCCACAAATTTCTTACATTTTACATGAAGTGGTAGGATATTAGCTTCAAAAAGTCTGATAAGTTAAAAAGAAATATGATACTACCCAGCACAATCAATAAAAACAATGCAGAGGGGTAGAGCTAAAAAGCCAACAGAGGAATTATAAAGGAGTACTAAAAATTTTGGATTAACCCCCATCACTAAAAAGTAGAAAAGGAAGAGGAGCAAGAATGGACAGGTCAAAGAAAATAGCAACAAACTGACGGAGCTAAATCCCACAGTATCACTAATTACACTAAATATAATTGAACTAAACACTCCATTTAAAGTCATAGATTGTTAGACTAAAAAGACAAGACCCAACTATATGCTGTTTACAAAAGATGCATTTTAAACATAAAAACACAGATGGATTCAAAGTAAAAAGAAAAAGATATTCATTCAAACATTAAGCCTAAGAAAGCTGGATTGACTATATTAAAATATCAAACAAAATATACCTCAAGGGCAGGAGCATCACCAGAGATAAAGAGGAGCATTTCATAATGATAAAAGTGTCAATTACTGAGGAGACATAACAATCAAATGTGTATGCACCTAACTAGAGAGCTTCAGAATTCATGAAGCAAAAATGGGGGGAACAAAAGAGAGAACTAGAGATGTCCACAATTATAGTTTAAGATTTTAATACTCCTCTCTCAGTAACTGAAGAAACAACTAGACAAAAGATTAGTAGGGATATAGATTTGCAAAAAACATGATCAACCACCTGGACCTAATTGATATTTATAAAACTCTGCATTCAACTACACAATGCATACTGAAGTACAAATTGTTTACAAAAAAATAGACCATTAGACAAATCTCAGTAGATTTTTAAGAAACTGAAATCTTACAGAATATGTTCTCTAGTAAAGAATACTAAATTAGAAATCAACAATAAAATTTCTAGAAAAGCCCAAATATTCTGAAATTAAAGAATATACTTCTAAATAACCCAAAGTCAAAGAAGCAATTACACGAGGAATTAAAATTAATTTTTATTTGAATGATAATCAGAATACAACATATCAAAATTGAAGTTATGTAACTGAACTTAGCAGAATATAGAGGGAAATTTATAGCATTAAATACTTATGTTAGAAAAGAAGAAAAGTTTAAATTCAATGATCTGTTTCTACCTGAAGAAGCTAGAAAAAAAAAGTAAGTTAAATCCAAAACAAGTAAGAGTAAAGAAAATAAAATAAGAGGTAAAAAACAAATAATAGAGAAATGTAACAAAGATCAACGTTGGTTCTTTGAAAAGAATAATAAAATTGATAAACCCCTAGCACCACTGGCAGAAAAAAAAAAAACCCACACAAATTAACCAGTGTCAGGAATGAAAGTGAGAATATCACTATGATCCTACAGTCATTAAAATATAATGAGGGAATATTATGAACAACTTTACGCAAATAAACTTAACAACTTAGATAAAATGGACAAATTCCTTGAAAAGCACAATTTACTAATCCTAATACTAAGTAAAAAAGAAAATACAAATAGCTTGATACCTATTAAAGAAATTGAATTTGTTAGTTAAAAAATCTTCCCACAAAGAAAACTCCAGGCCCAGATGGTTTCACTGATGAAGTCTATCAAACATTTAAGAAAGAAGTTATACCAATAGAGTTGGTAGGATCACTTCCCAACTTATTTTTATGATAGCAACATAACCCTTATATTAAAACTTGACAAAGGTATTCCATCAATGTTTAGTCCATACTTATATAAACAAAAATGCGTGAAACTGAATTTACTTTGTTAACGTAATAAAGGATAGAGATAATATCCTATATATATACAAATGATTTGGTAAAATTTAGAACCCATTCATGACTCAAAATAAACAAAACAAGGTAAAAAGAAAACAAACATACCTCCTTGAAAACCAGGAAGAAAAGGAACAGGAATGTCTTTAACCTGACAAAGGGCCTCTGTAAAAAATCTACAACAAATATCATACTAAATGGTGAAATATTATTTTTCCCCTAAGATTGGAAATGAGTCAAAGAATCCTACTCTCTTCACTTCTAGTTAACATAGTAATAGAGTTTGCAATGGTGCAATAGGAAGGGAAAAGAAATAAAATATATAAGAATTGGAAAGAAAGAAGTAAAATTTATTATTTTCAGAAAACATAATTGTGTACCTAGAAAATCCAAAGGAATTTATAGATAAACTTTTAGAGTTAATAAGTTAATTTAGCAAACTTACTGGATTCAAGGATAATACACAAAAATTAAGTGTATGTATAGTAGCAACAAACAAATAGAAAATGAAATTTAAAGAAAATATTTACAGTAGCATAAAAGAACATTAATGACCTAGGAATAAATATAATGAAAAAAATATAATAAAAAAATGAAAAAATAAATAGATAGATAAACTTTTAGAGTTAATAAGTTAATTTAGCAAACTTACTGGATTCAAGGATAATACACAAAAATTAAGTGTATGTATAGTAGCAACAAACAAATAGAAAATGAAATTTAAAGAAAATATTTACAGTAGAATAAAAGAACATTAATGACCTAGGAATAAATATAATGAAAAAAATGTTTTCACAGAAAACTATGAAACAGTATTGAGAGAAATTAAAGAAAAGCTAAAACAAACAGATTCATGGATTGGGAGACTCAATATTGTAAAGATATCAATTCTCTCCAAATTCATGTATAAATTCAATGCAATCTCAATTGAAATTCCAAGAGATTTTCTTTTCAGGAGTAGACAAAATTTATAGGGAATTTAATGTGGAAATGTAGAGGGACAGGAATAGCTAAGAGAATCTTTAAGAAGATTAGAGTTAGAATATTTATTCTACCATATGTAAGAATTATTACAAAGCTACAGTAATTAATTCAGTGTGAGTGGTGGTACAAGATAGACAAGTAGACCAATGGAATTGAATAGGAGTCTGGAATCAGACCCAAACATGTATGGACACCACTGCAGAGCAGTAGGAAAACAATGCTCATTTGAATCAATGATGCACAATCAATTGGATACCCGTATAAGAAAAAACTGAATCTTGAACCCCACTTCACACATTATTAAAAAAATCAATTCCAGGTGATTTGAAATCCAAATGTTAAATATAAAACAATAAAGCTTCTAAAAAACAGCATAGAAGAATGTTTTCATGACCCTGGAGTAGGCAAGAATTTCTTAAACAAGATGCAAAAAGCACCATCCATAAAGGAAAATATTAGAATATTGGTAAATTCTGTTTATCAAAAGACACTATTATGGGAATGAAAAGGAAAGCTATGGAGTGGGAGAAAGTATTTGCAATACATATATATCATAAAAAATCCCTACAGTTTAATACAAGTCAGAAAACTTTGTAAAAACTGGACATTATTTTCTTCACAAAAGAGGATATGCACATGGCAAGTAAACATATGAAAAAGTACTTGACCTCATTAGTTATCAGGAAAATGCAAATTAAGTCACAATGAAATACGTGATACACCAACAACACGGCTAACATTTAAAAGACTGACAATACCAAGTATTGGTGAGACTGTAGAGTAACAGAACATACATATGTTGTTTTGAGAAGTGTAAATTGGTGCGACTACATTGAGAAACTGTTAGTATATACTAAAGTTGAACATATGCACATCCTATGACACAGCAGTCCTATTCCTAGATATACACGCCAAAGAAATGCATGCAAGTATTTACTAAAAGCCAAATATTAGAATGTCCATAGCAGCATTATTTAAAATAGCCAAATCAGGAAACTATTCAAATGTCCTCAAATAGTAAAATGGAGAAATAAACTGTGGTATATCCATGCAATGGGAAATATACAGCAATGAAAATGAAGAAACTCCTGCCACATACAGCAACATGGATGATTATCAAAACATAATGTTGAGCAAAAGAAGCCAGACACCAAAGAACACATATGCACGGAAAATTGAAAAACAGGTGAAACTAATCTCTGGCATTAGAAATCAGGAGAGCACTTACCTTTCTGGAGGAGAGTGGGGTCAGTGTCTGGAAGGGTGCCCAAGGTGGGCAGCTGGTAAGGTTCTGTTGATTAGTCCTTGTGATGGCTGCATGAGTGATTTGGGTGGTGGTGACATGGGTTACTTTGTGCTACATGGGCACTTTGCTGTATGTATGCTTTACATCTCTAAAAAGTGTATTTTAAAAAGTGGGTTAGGGAGACAGGATGGAAAGACATGAAAGAACAGGAGGCAAGGCAAATCGTCTGAATTGATATATTCGTTGGCATCAATCGCAAGTGCTAGAGAAATTTAGAGAAGAGAGAAATCACTGACAGCTAGATTGGTCAGAAAGTGTTTTCTTGGACTAGGTAGAGATTGATTTCCGTGTTGAATAATGGCAGAATTTCGACAGGAAGAGAGGAGGGGCAAGGCATTAAGTCTGAGCGAGGTGGGGATACGCATACTCTGTTGACAAAGAAGGGTCCTATCTGGAGAAAAAGTTTCTATTTGGAGAGTGGGGAACAGTCCTCATAATATCGCCTCATCTTTATATGACACATTATAGCTTACTCATACTCTATCTTATTTGATTATCACAACAACTCCATTTTTTTGTAGAAAAAGACCCAAGTTCAAGAAGATTCAGTCACTTGCCCAGAGCCACTTAACAGCTGGGGTTATTTTCCTGGTTTAAGGAACTGCTGAGCTGGATCCAATCCTAGGTCCATCCAACCCAAGATTCTCATGGTCACAAAAGTCTGAAGGAATGTATCAGGAATGGCGTATTGATAAACATAGGGTGTAACCTACTGGCACAGAAATGTTTGGTAGATAGATTTGTCAATTCAATAGTTTCTTCCATTGCATGAAGCTCTGTGTTTCCCATGTTGGACCACAAACTAAAACATCCCTAAACCTTAAACTCAAACGTCTTATGATAAAAGCCCTTAATGAGAATTTTCCCAGGAAGCTTCTAAGAACAGGACAACTTGCACTCAGCCTCCTGTCTCATTCTTGGGCTTGCAGGCTGCTGTTGCCAAGAGCCACCATCCTTCCTGAGACTGGAAAGCTGGCTTGTCATGCCAGGCTGCAAAAGGCATCCCTGGTTCCTCCTTTTTGTAAAAGGAAAATGAGGTTCACCTGTGGTGGCTTTATCTTTCTAGGAAAAGAAAACACAGGTCTAAAGCAATCCACGTGCAGATGAGGCCATAATCACTACTACTTAGGCCTAATTTTTAGACTCACAAAATCTGCAGCAAATAAGTGACCATCTTTAACATCAAATAATGTGACAATTCCCCTGTCCCTTTCCCTGAGTGGACCAATGTGTTCTTGTGCATCTGCTCACCAAGTTGTAGCTCTGATTTGTTATTCTAGAGAATGACCTTCATCCCAGGTGCAGTAATGGGGCCTGGGCTGAGTACAGCATTCTTTCAGGAGGATAAATAATCAATAACTAAATGAAAACACACTCATGCATGGTGAGGAGATAAAGCAAGAGATGGAAAGTAGAAGTGAATGTGTTCAGAGGAGGCAATCTACTTCATTCACCCCTTTCTCTCTAAACTTTTCTGTCTCTCTTCGTTTTGCCCATATTTTAGTAACAAAATGATGGGGTTTTTTTGGAACCTTTTTTTATTATAAAGGTAACACATGATCCTTTTAGAAAATAAATAATATAGACAAATACAAAAAAAACCCACAAATGACTCATAATCCAACTCTCTAAAGACAAACATTGTAAATCTACTGATGAACTTCTTTTGTCTTTTTTCCATATCTATATATAACCTTTTTTACATAGCTAAGTTTATAATGTATTTACAATTTTGTTTGTATCCAACATTCTTCTAAAACATAGGCCTACTTATCCCTATTTATGTTCAGTAGGATACATGATATAGAAGTATTCTATTTTTTTTTAAATGAGTCCATGGTCAAATCAGTTAAGAAACCTCTTAATTTAATACAGTTAGTGTTGTTGGTGCTTTATTTTTAACTACATATTTCATGGGGTCTTTAACATACTAACATGTATCGTGATGTACTAAGAGAGGTGATATATAGTATATTTGATTATGCCTTATTTGATTATTGAATAAAACCAGTTCTGTGGATCTATAACAAAGAATTTTACACCAATGTTCATGGCAGCATTGATCACAATAGCCAAAAATTAGAAACAAGCCAAATGTGCACCAACAGATGAATGGATAAACAAAATGTTGGATAAACAATGGAATATTGTTCAGCCATAAAAAGGAATGAAATTCTGATACATGCTACAATATGGAATGACCTCGAAAACATTATGTTAAGTGAAATAAGCCAGACACAAAAGGACAAATGTTATATGATTCCACTTTTATGAGGTGCCTAGAATAGGTAAATTCATAGAGACATAATTATAAAAGAAGTTACCAGGGGCTGGCGGTGGGGATTGGGAATAGGGAATTACTGTTTAATGGTTATAAAGCTCCTGTTTGGGATAATAAAAAAAAAAGTTCTGGAAACAGACAGTAGTGATGGTTGCACAACATTGTGAATATGCTTAATGCCACTGAATTGTACACTTAAAAATGGTTGCAATGGTAAATTTTGTTATGTGTATTTTGCCACAATAAAAAAAAATTACCAAAAAAAACCCTTGAAAAATTGATAGACATTTCCCCCATATACTATATATTTATTGCTTGTCTCCCTGGCCCCCATTTTTCACATTCCCTTTTCCAGCAGTCTCTGTTTCCATTTGAGGATCTATGTGGTTTCATGGAGCTGACTTCACTTCTCATTTCTGGGGTAAAATGTACATGTTTTAGACCCAGGTTCAGCAAACTACAATCCACAGTCCAAATCTGGCCCTCAGCCTATTTTTGTAAATAAAATTCTATTGAAACACAGCCATGCCATTTCATTTACACATCGTCTATGTCTGCTTTTGTGCTACAACAGCAGAGCTGACCAGTTGCCACAAAGATCATATGGCCCACAAAGCCTGAAATATTTACTCTCTCTCCCTTTACAGAAAAAAAATTGCTAACCTCTGTATTACGCTAAACCAACCAGTATATTACAGCTCCTGGCCCAAGGATTGGCTCAAGGGTGGGTATGTGGCTTTAACTGGTCTACTCAGAGTGAATCTCAGGGATTTTGCTTAGAATACTGGTGAAAGAAGGTTTCTCTTCCTCTGAATGATAGTGGTTTGCAGATTTGAGGCTTTGAAATATTGCAGCCAGTTTGGCTACTCAAGGGAAGCCAATCTGAGGAAGAAGCCACACATGGAGATGAATGTGAGAGAAATGAAGAGTAACATGGACAGAGCCCAGATGAAACCTCTGGATCAAACTATGCCTGAAGTCCTGCATTACTTCTGGATTTTTCCATTTCATGAGCCCATAAATTCACTATAGCTTAAGGTAACTTGTGTTTGGTTTTCTGAATTGAAACTAAAATCATCCCAACTAATATATGTTGCTTATAACCTTCATAAACTTTATTTCTAATACCTGCATAGTATTTTATCTTAATGATATATCTTGTTTAACCATTCTCCTAATATTTAGTATTAAGATTGTTTAATATTGAACTTTTATTAAGTTTGCAAAAAAAACTGGTAATTAAAACTTTTTTCTGAATTTCCAATTGTTTTCTTAGAGCTGAGGCCCAGAAATGGAATTACTGGGTAAATAGTATTCTTAAGGCTTTTGACATTTATTTCCAATTTGCTTTTTTAAAACCTCACCAGAAAATGAAGATGTCTATTGTGCCATATCTTTATCATCTTTAGACTTTGCTATTTTTAGGATGAATCATATTTCACTGTTTGATTTTCTTAAATTACAAATGACTGTAAACATATTTCTGTCCTTATTAACAACTCGCATTTTCTGTTTGCTGAATGTTCGTTCATGTCCATCGCCTATTTAGGGAGGACTTTACAGCATGTTGAGTTTTGTGAGAATAACTAGAATCCTTCAGGTGGGCAAGAGGGTCAGTGCAATTAAAGAAGAGGCAATGGTACCTGCAAATGCAAAGGTATGAAAGGTGAGGCCTATTGTGGGGACCAATCAGTTGTTTGGCATGTAAAGCATAAGGCACTGGGGAAGGCAGAAGAAAGGAAGGGACGTCGTGGGATGTGATGAAGCTGGCAATGGAGGGAGCAACCAGATACTGGAGAGCCACAGAGAGTTTGTTAATTACGTGTACGATACTAATAGGCTTGTAAGGGGAATATTTCGCCTACGGTTTTTTCAGCAGTTTGGGAGCTTCATTTGTATTCACATAAGTGGTGTGTTCATTTTAAGCGTTTTTATCTCTCCGTTCATGTATAGCACTGTGTTGTTGTTGTTGTTTTTTAATACCTTGGCATTTGGTAACAATAAAACCTGCACTTAAATAGTTTAACATTCAGATTATTGATTAAACTGTCTCATCTCTCCTGAGTTGAAATTTGTAAGATTTCCTTTTTAGCTACTAGAAGAGTGTAAGTGTGGAGGGGCTCAGCACCCCTAAACTCAGGCCATTGCATTCCTGTCATGTGCAGGAGGCCAGACCACCTACTACCTTCTGCAGGGGACTGTGGGGGCCGATGAGAGTCTGTAGGATCCGAGTCCAGCTCACACCTTTACAAGCCTGTCTTAGTCTGTTCGAGCTGCTATAACAAAATGCCACAGACTGGGTAGCTCATTGTGCTGTGAGTCCCTGACATTAAGCTTTTGGTTGCTGAGCCACCCATTTCAAAGACATCCATCGGGAATAAACATGTTGCCTGCTGTATGAACAGCCACCAGTAACACACCTAGATAAGGAGCTAGCCCCCCCCCCATGAAGGTCCCGTTTTACAAAGCCCTCGGTAGCCTAGATAACTGACCGCTTCAGTGACCCTACTTATCTTTTCCCGCTCTCCAATTCTCACTCTTATGTTTTAAATTCACCAATAAAGAGTGAACCTGTGAATCCCTGGACACCCCACCCTTGACCCCAATAAAGGCAGAACCCCAGGTCCAAGCTCTCTCTCTCTCTACCTGCAAACTCACCATGTGGCCCCCTGTATGTGCTGTACCCTCCAGGACTTGTGAGTAATGAACCTTGTTTTTTCAAAGTTCCCCGATGTCTGTCATTGAAGTGCATCTTGCAATCATAACAGTAACCACAAGGGCCAGTCCAGCCACAACTTGGCTCCAGTCAGGGGAATGTCTGTGGGGACTGTCACAAGTAGTACAGGCCCAAATGAGTGCCCCAAGCATTCCTAGCCAATTACTCACTATCTATAGGCTGAGACAGACAGGAAACACTTATGAACAACAAAAATTTATTTCTCACAGTTCTGGAGTCTGGAAGTCCAAGATCAGGGTGCCAGCATGGCCAGGTTCTGGTGAGAGCCCTGTTCCTGGTTCGTAGCCTGCACGTTCCTGCTGTGTCCTCACATGATAGAAGGGGCTGGGGATCTCTGTGGGGTCTCTTTTATAAGAGGCCTCCATCTCATGACTTAAGCACCTCTCAAAGGCCCCACTTCTTAATATCATTATCTTTTGGGGTTGGGAATTTTGGGGGGACACCAACATTCAGACCATAGCAAAGCCCTAGGGTTGGGCTTTCCACAGAGGGGCAGGACCAGCTTTTTCTAACCTCTGCATTGGAGGAATAGCTGCTCTCTGACCCAGCCAGGGCCATAGCCAAAGGCCATAGCCAGGGGCAGGGCAATGAGCTATCAAGGACTTAACACTAAAATCTCAAAAAGCATGGGAGGCACAGGGACTTGATGGCTCCCAATTTGCAGCTCTTATGGCTTAGGAACCCAAGTGCTGAGTTCTAGACCTGAGCCTGCCACAAACGTGTTGATTAATCTTGGGAAAGTCAAGAAACCTCTTGTCTCTACTATCTCCTGGGAGTAGATTTGGTAAATGGTGCTGTGGCTAAAAAGAGTGGATGCTTGGGTGAGGAAGGTGGAGACCTTGACAAATGTGTGGAATGTGAACTCTTGCATGGCTTTCTCTTATTCCTTTAGGTAAGTGGTTTTCAGCCCTGACAATACACCAAAATCAACTAAGGGAACTTTAAAAAAATACCAAAGCCTGTGCCCCATCCCAGAGGTTCTGATGTGCAGAAGAGTAGAGAACCTCTGGTTTAGGTCATGGCCTTAACCCGGTGGCCATGAGGTCACTTGAAAACAGCCTCAGCACTGATATGGGAGCAGTGAGGGGCTCACCAGATCTCCCTTACGTGAGCTCCTCTGGCCTCCCAAAAGGCCCAGCTCTCATCACCTGGTGACCAAAGTGGCCCTTACAATTAAAGGCTTTAACATTCACAGAAAGCAGGCACTTCTAGGTATGTGAAATCATGACCAAAGTTCCCCCTCCTAGGAACTGTCGCCAGAATAATGCTTTATGGGTGAGAACAAAGCCACACAGAATCCAACTCTACCCACGACCAACAGATGGCACTATTGGCCAATCCCCTGCCATTTAGTTCTCTGCCAACCATTTATCCTTTTTATTTTTTCATTTTTATTGATGTCTTAATAGTTTATAACATTGTGGGGTTTTAGCTGTACACTATTTTTTGTCCGTCACCATGTGGATGCATCCATTCACCCCTTGTCATTTATTCTTTAATATTTAGTATAGTTGCTGCATTGGTGCATGATTTTGAGATGTTTTATGAACATTTTTGACTCCACATACCTTAGAAGTGCAGAACCAGCAAATATATTAAAATTACTACTGAGAAAAGGAGCATAATTATGACAAAATGAAAGTAGAGATAATTTTAAAAAACAGAAGGTGGTGAGAAAATAAATGGAAGGTTACACATACATATGGAATTAATTTTTAGGTAGTAGAAACAGTCCCAAAGGGCAGAGTGAATTATGAAGCCTGAGAAAAGTGTTGGGCCTATGCAATTGACAGTAATAATCAAGAGATGTAGAGACGCATGAAATGGAAAACTTTATAGTGTGCATCTAGAGAATTACAGTATTTGGTGCATGCTTTATCTTCACCACCAACCATCCAAGTGCTTTCCTTTCTTCTGTTATCATCCAGCTAGCCAAAACCAAACTGTGTCAATTTTAATTCCGGAGAAGGCTGGGGATATTTTTCTAGAACTTGGAACAAGCATGGTAAAAGATCTGCTACTTAAACTTCTGGAGAAAGTTGTGAACAGTTCTGTAGTGTTAAAGCCAGTTCAAATCTGTACTGCTTTAAGGTGTCCAGGCAGCCCGGTCTGATCTAACCTTAACTGCTAGGGAGCTCTATACCCCACCACACCTGCAGAAATGATTGAGGAGACGGGTTAGATCAATGGATTAACACAGATCAAACAGGCCCATTGTAGGAAAAGATACTTGATAGAATGTATCAGCAAGAAGGAGAAGGAAAATGCTGACACATCCTTGCATCAGCAAGAATGATTTAAAGCTGTGAAAGCCTGACATCTTCTTATTTACTGAAAATGCACTGGGAAAGTGCAAGCTCAAGCCCTTTCAGACATCTTGAATTTATAGTGTATCAATCAGGATTCAATCAGAGAAGCAGAGTAAGTAGGACATATTATTAAGAGATTTATAGCAAGGAATTGGCTTACGTGATTGTGGGGACTGGCTAGGCAAGTCCAAAATCCATAGGGCAGGCTGTCAGGAGGGGCAGGCTGCCAGGTGGAAGCTGCCATCCACAGTCAGAGTCTTCTTCAGAGACATCTCAGCTCTGCTTTTAGGGCCTCTCATCTGAATCAGGCCCACCCGGATTATCTAAAATAATCTCCCTTACTTAAAGTCTACTAATTATGGATTTTAATTACACTTACAAAATACCTTTACAGCAACACCTAGACTGGTGTTTGATTGAATAACTGGTTACATAACTTGGCTATTGTCTAGCCAAGTTGACACATCAAAAAGACTCACAAATAGTGTTTTGGAACCTAGCTTGTTTCTGAAGAGAAGAGCTTTTAGATTAATTGTTTTTTGTTTTGGGTTTTTTTTTTTTTTTTTTGGTATCCTGTAGACTCTGGGAACTAGAAGCCTTATGTAGAAGGCACAGACCTCATTGTCTGGAGGATCCGGTGATATTCTTCCTGTGTACACAAACTCATTTATTCGTTTAGTTATTCAACAAACTTCGAGTACCGACTATTTGCTGGTCTCTGTAGAAAGTACTGGGACTATAAGAACGTGGTCCTTGCCCTCAGGAGGCCCACAGTCTAGTGGGAGAGACACAGACACTGACAGCTTCAATATCCTGTGTCAACTGTGCAATGGTAGCTCACATGGGCCTCTAGACTATCTTGTGATGTCAAGGAAGGCTTGCTGGAGGAGGAGGCACTTAAGCGGGGTCTAGACTTAAACCTTGTGGGACGTGGCATCTAGGGGTGGAGAGAAGGGATGGCAGAAACGTCATTGTGGTGAAGGTCCTGGCCCCTAGTGCACACTGACCCCACCCCATCCTGGTGCTGACATTGTCAATACATGGTAAAGGGCAAGCTCAGGGCAGTCTCTCACAGATCATTTCTGTTTTGCAGTGTTTCCATCTCTGTGTCTCTCAATGTGGCTGTTAATGGTGTGTCCTTGGCCCCTCACCCAAGCCTCCAAGTCTTCACGGAGGCACCGCCTCAGCCAGATGTGAGAGTTTGCTCCAAGACTGACAGCTACACATGGTCCAGGTGTTCGTAACAATGGCTTTCTCTTCCCATCTCAGCTTGGCAAATTCTTCTGCTTCCCTTGGAAACATCCCTCTCCTGGCCTGTTTCTCCATCCCTTTACCCACATTTACCCTCCTTCTCTCTCTTCCTTCACGTAGTCGGTCTTGTGCACTGGTCATCTGCACTATTCATTAGCATGAGTCTCTTCATTTTAAAAATGGATTAAGTAGTGTCTTTCCTACCTCCCTGTCAAGAAAGTGAGGGTAAAATGAGGCACTGTGTGAAGCCCCTTAAAACTGGTACTGCCACGTGAAAGTACAGTACAGATTAGGTATTACCATCACCTGTCTCTATCATCCATCTATCTACTCACCCATTAACCACTCCTCAATTGTGTGTCACTTCAGGATAGAGATCATCTTTGAATCTATGGTACCTAGCACAGTTTTCTGCATACAGTAATTGCTCATTAACTGTCTGATAAAGACAATGATAATGAAATCATCTGAGGCTTTGGGAGACAGATAATTGCAAACAACCACACCATTGGTGACCAAATGTCCCCATCCACTACCTCTGGCTAATTGGTTCTTTAGGACTCAGCTTATGCATCTTTGCTGAGAAAGTCTTTCCTACTCACCCTCAGGTGCGAGTTGAGCACCTTCTCCTGCTACCATAGAAGCCTCTCCATGCTTCGGTCACGTCTCTTACTGTCGTGGGCTTTGTGTCTCTAGAGGCAGGGAGTTCACTGAAGTGAAGTGTTGTGTTCTTAGACTCTGTGCGAGCACGGCTCAGTTCCTGGCACAGTGCAAGCATGCCATAAACAATAAATTAATAGCATGATACTCATCCCTACTTATTTTTGTCTCAATATTGGCCTCCTGCCAGAAAGACTCTTCTGTAGAGGAAACAATGCTTAGGCATGTGCTTCGAAATTTTTTCTGTGTCCTTGTCATGTAGGTAGAAAATAAAATGGAGTCTGGAGGAGTGGTCTGAGTTCTTGACCCTGTATTTTCTTAGAGAAGGCATGATTCCCAGAGTTCACCGTTTTGAAGTTTCTCTTGAGCAGATGCTCTGGCTTTACTTAGGCTGTGTCCCTCACAGGGCTGGGCACGTAGGGGGTTAGGTGGCATCAAAAAGTGACAGCAAAATCTCAAAATGTTTATGCGTGTCTGTAACACTGTGGACTCTTTAAGGGGAGCCAAATGTCTGAATTCATTTTTGTATGTCTCAGATCTAACCTAGAGTAAGGCACTCAATAAATATTTATTGATTTAAATATCTGTTGAGCATGTACCCTCAAGGTTGGGGCAAGGTTCTGGTTTTATTGCCCCTTGTTATTAATCCATCTCTCAACTTGACCGTTTCCTGTTGCCATGAGGTGCCTGACAATCAGACTCCACAGCTCATACATATAGGAACCCAGCCAGGTCACCTTTTTTGATGGTGAGTCAGATACAAAAACAATGGAATTCTGAGTTGCACATTCCAGGGAGGACATACACAGCAAGGTAATTTGTTTTTAATAACAGGCTCAAAATTGCGAATTGAAGCATTAACTAACACTGTGTCTTCTGGAATGTGACCGCCAAAAAGCCATTGCCATAGGGGTAGGTCTGGTTCAGCAACTTTCAAATGCCAGCTGGACTACAGGAAGAGTTTGTTGCATTAAGTAATTTATGGGGTGTTAAGAAGTTCCTTAAGCTATTATTAAAAACATGCAAACACCTCCTTGGTTAGACCTCTAGTAAGTCAGACTTCTAACTAAGCAGAACTGATAGGCTGTCTTTTGATGTTTCATGAGTCTGCAGCAGATGGGAGATGTGATAGACAGCGCCATGGTGGTGATTTACTGGTCATGAAACAGAATGATGAGAGCCCTCTCCTGCAAAAAGAAAATGTAGCCGAAAAGACAGGTTTCCCCCTCACCCTCCTCTCCCACCAATCCCTTCCCCTTTCTTTCTTGGTGCATGTGTTTTTAATTTCCTCACCCCCGTGCCTCTCAGTACTGGGATCATTTCCATTCAGGCACACACAGAACACTGCAAACTAATTAGCCTTGGATACAGCCACAGGAAGCCAGGCTGCCAAGTTCTCTTTCCACCACAATTCCTCAACTTTCTCAGCCCGCCTCAGGCCTGCGGCCTTGCACTGGGCCTCTCTGTATAAGTTGCCAGTTCTAATTTTGCAATTTCCCTTCACCTTATCAAATATGCCCCAAGCCTGCCAGCGGACGGAGTGGGGAAGGCTTTGGAGTCAGTCTTGTCCTCTGGACTCTTTCCTCTGGCCCCTTCTCTGCTTTCTCCCCACAATTAGGGAGTCTTGTTTGGATACAGTTTCAGTGTTGACTTGTTAATCTGACCTTGGTTAATGCTTTTAAAGGAAAGCGTTGCCCATCATGCAAAACTCAAGAGAGTTCCTTGCTGGTCTCTTCCACCCCACTCACATCTCCACCTCCCAGGGGCCCTGTACCTCCGACTTTTCTCAAAGGTTAACCCATTTTCCCACGAGCTGTAGGTGTCAACTCTTCCCCAACCAGTTTTGACTGAGAGCTCCTGACACTTACTGGAATAGGGTGTGAAAGGGAGGTGGGGAGAGGAGAGAGGGCTGAGAGACGGAGAGATGATAGCCTGGGCTCTGGGATTCAAGCAGGGGAGGCATGGCGCACAGTCTCCTCCTCAGGGGCACCCCTTCTTTGGGATCCCCGAATCAGAGGCAGCAAACTGGTAGCTCTCAGGCCAGAGCTGAGCCACTGAAATAGGAAATTGTTTCTCAACAGTTAAAAATCAGGAGGTTTCATGTAAAAATCCTAATTGCTTGCTTCCTAGGAAAAATCTAGATGTGGTGACTCTGGGCCAGCATTCAGGCCTGCATGACTAGGGTGGGCTCGAGCTAAGTGGCTCCTGCACCCCAGAGGTAGAGTGTGGACTCTCCGGGTCACTACAGCCCCTACTCCTCCCTCTTGTTTTATTCATGTTACGTGACTGGCTCCTACAAACACTGAATTTGCCATTCTTGCTCTAAGTGGACAAAGGGAAATTTAATCGTGAATCCTAATGGACTTGGCAGGGCTTTCTGCCTGACTTTCCTTCTTTTCCACGGTCATGTCATCACATCAAAGTACACACCATGTTACAGCAATCGCCTGCTGAGTTCTTGGGCTTCCTTCTCCATTAGACTGTGAGCTGGCTGAAGGCAGGGACCCCAGCTGTCTGGTTCCTTGTTATCCTCTCAATCTTCGCAGAGTGCCTAGTGCTCAATATGTTTTTCTTGTCAGATGTTGATGATTTCCTTTCTCATTCAGCAAATGTTTACTGAATGCTCCATGCATCGTGCTAGGCGTTAAGTGTGATTCAAAGGTCATGAGACATGTCCCTTAAGGAGCTCAGAGAGTAGGAAATATGGAAGTAGGAAGTTAGATATGCATGAAAGGTAGAGAACTCAAGAGATTAAGAAGTGTGGTTTTGGTGGAGCAAGTTCTAATCTGAGCTTCTCAGAGGAGGATACACTCGCATAGGGATTTATAAATTGGGTAGGACTTCGGCACAGTACTCACTAAATTTTTTTTAACCAAACCCTTTATCTCACCTTTGCATTACAGGGCTTATCCTCTGGACTCCAATTTTTATCTGTCCAAATCTGCCAGTGACAGAACTATATTAATTTCTAATCGTTGCTTAACGACTTTGTTGCTGTGTGGTGGGAGGCCAGTTACCATGAAAATTCCTCTCTGGGCTGTGTTCAGTGCTTGGAATTCCCCTTCCAAAAAGCCTTCTCAACACAACCACCATTTGCCGTTCTGAAGGGAATAATCTCAGGGACATTTGCTCATAGGAGCTTGCTCCAGAGAGGCAGAGAAATTGTGATTATGAGGGTCTCAGGGAGGAGAAGGTAGACTGGGAATATTTCATAGTACTAAAATATGGCAAAGTAAACCAATGCCTAACACATTTTCTTTCGTAAACATTGGCTAGACTTGAATTACTTTAACAATGAGATAGACTCATCAAATATAGGCTTGAACTATGATCAAATCATGGTGGGTATCATCAGAAAAATGACACTGAAGGAAAGGGATTTGCAATTTATTATATACAGTTCACATAGAAATACTCATCCCAGGAGCCCTATAGAAAGATATCTGCAATAGTCATGTTCTTTAAGATCTTGGACCTGTTGCAAAAAAAAAGAATTCTGAAATTATATATATATGCATATATATATATATATATAATGAGATATATACATCATATTATAGACATGTTTACTAGATAATAAAAATTTCAGTTCCAGAGAAGTTTGAATTTTCACGTTAGACATTTTGTCATCTATAGGAAATACACATGTTGCCACTCACCCCTCCTATGCCCATTATAGACATTGCTAATTGATCACAGACTTTGTTCCTCTTGTACCAAGGTTTGTCACCAAAAGACTTCTCAGCACTATGTGCAGCTAGCCACTACCAACCTACTGAAGTTAACATTCAAGTTGAAACTTATTTGCCATCATAATCTAGATCTTCACGAAAACACTATTTTTTGAAGACAGGTTTTAGATCACATAATACTTATAGAGTACTTCACAATTCACATGCATTATACAGTTTAATCCACCCAACATCCCTGCAAGGAAGATATTATAATTCCTACTTTACAGATAAGGACACTGAGATTTGGCCACTATGAATGATGATGTTCAAGAAACATGGATACGTCACTGCTAGTTGGTTCTCTGGTCTTAGACGCAATGGAGATCTGATTATATGGTGAGAACTCCAAATTGCTAGGCTATACTAGGATTTACACGGCAGAATTTCTTAGCTAAACCCTTTATTCTTTCTTCTCAATCTCTCACTCTGATTTTTGGAAATGTAAACACACATGCACACACATGCTCTTTCTTTTGTCTTTTTTTCCTTTATTTTTTATTGCAGTAACATTGGTTTATAACATTGTAGAAATTTCAGGTGTACATCATTATACTTCTATTTCTGCATAGATTACATCATGTTCACCAGCCAAATACTAATTATAATCCATCACCACACACATGTGCCTAATCATCCCTTTCACCTCTCTCCCTCCGCCGTCCCCCTCTGGTAACCACCAATCCAATCTCTGTCTCTGTGTGTGTTGTTGTTTTTATCTTCTATTTATGAGCAAGAGCATACAGTTTTTGACCTTCTCCCTCTGATTTATTTCGCTTAGCATAATACCCTCAAGGTCCATCCATGTTGTCACAAATGGTTGGAATTTTTCATTTCTTGTGGCTGAGTAGTATTCCATTGTGTATATATACCACATCTTCTTTATCCATTCATCCCTTGATGGGCACCTAGGTTGCTTCCAAGTCTTGGCTATTGTGAACAATGCTGCAATGAACATAGAGGTGCATATATCTTTACACATTTGTGTTTTCATGTTCTTTGGATAAACACCCAGCAGTGTCATATGGATCGTATGGTAGTTCTAGTCTTAATTTTTTGAGGAATCTCCATACTGTTTTCCACAGTGACTGCACCAGTTTGCACTCCCACCAGCAGTGTATGAGAGTTCCCTTCTCTCCACATCCTCTCCAACACTTGTTGTTTCCTGTCTTGTTAATTATAGCCATTCTGACAGGAGTGAGGTGATATCTCCTAGTAGTTTTGATTTGCATTTCCCTAATAGTTAATGATGTTGAACATCTTTTCATGTGCTTATTGGCCATCTGTATATCTTCTTTGGAGAAATGTCTGTTCAGGTCTTTTGCCCATTTTTTAATTGGGGTGTTAGTTTTTTTGTTGTTGAGATGTATGAGTTCTTTATATATTTTGGATATTAACCCCTTATCAGATATATGGTTTGCAAATATCTTCTCCCAATTGTTAGGTTGTCTTTTCATTTTGTTGATGGTTTCCTTTGCTGTGCAGAAGCTTTTTAGTTTGATGTAGTCCCCTTTGTTTATTTTTTCTATGGTTTCTTTTGCCTGGTTAGACATGGTACTTGAAAATATGTTGCTAAGACCAATGTCAGAGAGCATACCCCCTATGTTTTCTTCTAGAAGTTTCATGGTTTCAGGTCTTATATTGAAGTCTTTAATCCATTTTGAGTCAATTTTTGTGTATGGTGTAAGATAACGGTATACTTTCACTTTTTTGCATGTGGCTGTCCAGTTTTCCCAACACCATTTGTTGAAGAGACTTTCCTTTCTCCATTGTGTGTTCTTGGCTTCCTTGTTGGAAATTAGCTGTCCATAGATGGGTGGGTTTATTTCTGGGCTCTCGATTCTATTCCATTGATCCACACGTCTGTTTTTGTGCCAGTACCATGCTGTTTTGATTACTATAGCTTTGTAGTATATTTTGAAATCAGGGAGTGTGATTCCTCTAGCTCTGTTCTTTTTTTTCAGTAGTCGTTTAGCTATTCAGGGTCTTTTATTGTTCCATATAAATTTTAGGATTCTTTGTTCTATTTTTGTGAAAAATGTTGTTGGAACTTTGATAGGGATTGCATTGGTTTGGGGATGGAATGTTCTGTATATATCTACTAAGTCCATCTGGTCTAACGTGTTGTTTAAGGCCAATGTTTCCTTATTGATCTTCTGTTTGGATGATCTATCCATTGGTGTAAGTGGAGTGTTAAAGTCCCCTACTATTATTGTGTTACTGTCTATTTCTCCTGTTATGTCTGTTAATAATTGCTTTATATATTTAGGTGCTCCTGTGTTGGGTACATAGATATTTATGAGTGTTGTATCCTCTTGTTGGATTGTTCCCTTGACCATTATGTAGTGCCCTTCTTTGTCTCTTGTTACAGTTTTTGTTTTAAAGTCTATTTTGTCTGATATGAGTATTGCTACCCCAGCTTTCTTTTCGTTGCCATTTGCATGGAGTATCTTTTTCCACCCCTTCACTTTCAGTTTGTGAGTGTCTTTAGGTCTGAAGTGTCTCTTGTATGCAGCATATATATGGGCCTTGTTTTTTCATCCAATCAGCCACCCTATGCCTTTTGACTGGAGCATTTAATCCACTGACATTTAAAGTAGCTATTGATATGTATGTACTTACTGCCATAGTTTTACTTTTTTTCTTGGTGTTTTAGTAGTTCTTCTCTGTTCTTTTCTTCTTCTCCTGCTCTCTTCCCCTGTGGTTTGATGGCTTTCTTTGGTATTATGTTTGGGTTTCTTTTGCTTAGTTTTTTGTGTATTTATTATAGGTTTCTGGTTTGTGATTACCATGAGGTTCATATATAATAACCTACATATATAGCAATCTGTATTGAGTTAATGGTCTCTTTAGTTTGACCTCTGTCTGAAAGCTCTACTCTTTTACTCCCCTCCTCCCACATTTTATGTTTTTGATATCATGTCTATCTTTGTGTATGTGTGTGCATTTGTATCTGTTACCCTCTTATCGTGAAAATAGATAGTTTTTTCATACTTGTGGTCTTCTCTTTCCCCCTTAAATAAGTCCCTGTAGCATTTCCTGTAGAACTGATTTCTTGGTGATAAACTCCTTTAATTTTTGCTTGTCTGGGAAACTCTTTTATCTCTCCTTCCATTCTGAATGATGACCTTGCCAGGTAGAGTATTCTTGGCTGTAGGTTTTTTCCTTTTAGCACTTTAAACATGTTGTGCCACTCTCTTCTAGCCTGTAAGGTTTCTGCAGAGAAGTCAGCTGATAGCCTTATGGGGTTTCCTTCGTATATAACTTGTCTTTCTCTTGAGGCTTTTAGGATTCTCTCTTTATCTTTAATTCTGTGCATTTTAATTATGATGTGTCTTGGTGTGGGCCTCTTTGGGTTTATCTTGTTTCATGCTCTCAGTGCTTCATGTACCTGGATTCCTTCCTTAGGTTAGGGAAGTTTTCAGCCATTATCTCTTCAAACAGATGCTCTGCCCCTTTGTCTCTCTCTTCTCCTTCTGGGACCCCTATCACACAAATGTTAGTGCACTTGATGTTGTCCCAGAGGTCCTTTAGACTGTCCTCACTCTTTTTAATTCTTTTTTCTTTTGTCTGTTCAACTTGGATGATTTCCTCTAGTCTTTCGTCCACCTCGCTGATCCATTCTTCTGTATCCTCTACTCTGCTTTTAAGTCCCTCTAGTGAATTTTTCATTTCCAGTATTGTATTCTTCATTTCTGTTTGGTTCTTTTTTATATTTTCCATTTATTGGTGACATTCTCACTGAGTTCATCCATTCTTCTCCCAAGATCAGTGAGCATATTTATCACTCTTTGTTTGAACTGTCAGGTAGATTGCTCATTTTTGTTTCAACTCGTTCCTTTTCTGAGGTTTTGTCCTGTTTCCTCACTTGGAGTGTATTCCTTTGCCTCCTCAATTTGCCTCTTTCTCTGTGCCTGTTTCTGTGTATTAGGTAGGTCAGCAACATCTCTTGATCTTGGAGAGGTGACCTTTGTAAGTGATGCCTTATGAGGCCCAGCAGTGTGCTTCCCTCTTGTCACCAGTTCCAAATGTTCCAGGGGTGACCCCTGTGTGGGCTACTTGTGTCCTTCTGCTGTGGCAGGGTTGCTCTTGCTGTAGGTGCCCAGGGATGCTGAGCTGTCTTCCTGACTGGCTGGTTGTAATGTTCAGCTGCGTGTGGTTGTTGTAGGCCCTTCAGTCTCTTTATCAGGTGTGGGGATCCCCAGCACAGTTGATTGCAAAGTCTAATAGCACATTCCTGTTGCAGTTTTTCTATTAAATGAGTAGGCCCCCAGTGTGGCTGTTTGTTAGGCTCAGGGGTTACAATTGCTATAAGCCTCAGCCTATTAGGCTCTTGTCAGCTCTCACAGGGTTGCAGCTGGGTGGGGCTGGCCCCAGGCACAGGAACATCCAACTGTTTCAGGCTTTGGAGGGTGGGGTGGATCCCCTTTGTGGCTGTTTGAGAAAAACAAGTCTTCTGCAGCTGAGAAGCTCTGCCACCGACAGGGCCTCACACACAGTCAACACAGTCCTGCCCCGTGTGCACACCCCGACCCCCGAAAGTGGACCCAGTTGCTCCAAGGCAGGGGCCCCACTCTCTCTACCCACTCCTTGGGCTCACCCTGCCCCGCAGAGGTGGACCCACTTGCCAGGCTGCAGAGAATCCAAGCAGCTCTCTTAAGCAGGCCCACAAGTTGCCTGAGGGCTTGTTGTTGGGTGGGGACAGTCCCTAGGGCAGGCTGCTTTCCTTGGCTGAGCTGGCTGAAATCGGTGCTCTGGTGGCTGGGGCAGACCCTGGACTAGCAGGCCACAGGGAGAACTCCAATGGCATCTGCCTGTGTCTGTGTCAGCACACCCACACCAGATCACAACAATGGCCGCCACCAATGGCTCAGTCCCTCGGGAGGTCTCACCTCTCACTGAGAGGCTCCCAGACCCTTTCTGTCTGGTGATTTTAGGTTGCTTTCCTAAATGCGTGAATTAGTGCATAGGTCTTTTGAGAACAGCTTTAATTTCTTTGTGACCCAGATTTTCTGGGAGTATTCCCTGTTGTTAGTAGCCAGCAAAGCCAGATAATATGACACTTGTCTGGGTTGTGCTGGGTCCCAAAAATGCCAATAGTGGCAATGCTCTCTGGCTCAGGTCCCGCTCTCCTCCAGGGAAGGCTGCATACCTTTGGATTGCTCCTGGTGAAGTGTTGCAGGTTGTGAAAGTGGCATTTTTCTTCTCTAGAAGGGAATTTCTGCCTCTTCCACCTCAGTTAGGACTGTCATTTGTTGCAGGGTTTCCTCTTATCCAGTTTTCAGTTATCTCTGAGCATAATTTTTCCAAGATTCACTGTATGTCTGTTGTGTCTGTGGGAGGAGGTGAGTTCAGAGTCTGCCTATGCCTCCATCTTGCCCTCTCTCCTCTTTTGTCTTTTCACTTAACAATTATGCCTCTTTTTTTTCTCTTCTTTCCATAAAGCTGTATATCTCTACAGATTATAGCATAAGACTTCTCAACACCAGTGTAGAAGTAAAGCCTTTGCCCAGCCCAAACCACCAGGATTCAGCCCTCACCCTGGTTAAAGCTGCTCAAGTCAACAATCTGTTTCCAATAGAGGTCTATGCCTTTGGAACTTTTGGTCAGAAGGATCGAGATGCAATGGGAGCAACTGGGTTGATTTGTCTTCTGGTTTCCAAAGAAGAATCGGGTAGAATGAACAGCTCAAAATTAGCCAGAGGCACATCTCCAACTGTAGGAGCAACTTGGCAGTTAGATATTTCCCAGCCACATGTGTCCCTTCCTCTCTGTGCACTGCAGAATAAGATAGGATTTAAGTAGCTCCAGATTCCATAGAATCCATGAGGGAGTGCCTAAGACAAGATGCTGAGAAGGGGACAAAATTGGCACATGGGTTACTTTGAAACAGATCACTCTCAGAATTGACACAAGCCTTAGAAGATTTCTCTCTCTCTCTCTCTCCCTCCCTCTCTCCTTTTCTCTTTTTCTCTAGCTCTCTCCAGTATAACTAATTTTGAAAAGGTGTTAACCCTTAAAGAGACCATCCAGTTTTTGCCCTGCTACTTGAGATGGGGTACCTCCACTATTTATCAGTACAGGTTTCAGTGGTATTCAACCACCAGACCAAATAAAAATCCAGGTGAATACAGTTGTCAAGACATCATAATGCTAATAAAAGTACATAAATGGACTTTTTAATCAGGATCTTAAATTGTGAAGTAGGCTAGATCTACATGGATCAAGCTGAGCCACAACCCAGTGATATTTGGCCTGTATGTAATCTATATAACTAAAATTTTCTAAATTTTTGTAGGTAATGTGGGGGCTACATTTATCCAGTAATGGTGGAAATTGGACTTGAGAATCTGCTTCTCTGAAATCCTCCTGCAAATCCTAGGAATGGCTTTCTGAGATACATCTAATTCCTAACTTCATATGATCGTGGTGCAGAAATAACTATATCTACTTTTAAAGAGTTATGTTGATTACTAGAAGATGTTTCTGTGTGGTCTCCTTAAACTTTGTGCTCCTCATCTCCCCAGAGAACCATGAAATCTGCTTATTTCTTAAGTAATCGGAGAATTATCGCTCATAGGTGGGAACTTTGTGTTGCATACCTTCTTTCGGTTACTAATTCACTATTAACTTTCAATAAATGAATAACTCATGTACACATTTCCACTACATTATTCATTTTAGTAACTGTTATCACCCTCTATAGGCTTGTTTTTCTGTGACTAATAACAAGTTGAGCTGCATATTTGGACACTAGTTCAGGAAATCTGGGTTACATTTGACTAAATATGCTTAGACTCAGAGCCTTCTGGGTAGCAGGACTCAAACCCAAAGAGAATTGTTAACAGCTCATTATTAGAGAGAAAAACCTTCCGTGATTGGTATTAGCAATCCTCAATAAAACAACTGTGGAGTACTGGCCTAGAACAACTACTTCCTTTTTCCTGTTATCCATTTATATCATATATGGTTATGTTCTAACAATAACGATTACGCCATCTATTGTTGAGAAGCAAAACCCCACACAGCATACTGGACTTGCCTGCCTCAAAATTTCCTAAATTATTTACCCTGACACAAGTTTTTAAAATTAGATGGTTAACATTTTAGTTCAATTTATTCTGTAGTAGGCAGAAAACCATCTATATGGTTGTTATTGTCCTCATTATCGCCATCATGATCCTCAAAAGTTCATCTTTAAGCTTTTTAAATCGAGGCTACGTTTGGTCTAGCTGGCTGCTGAGGGTCACATCGATTATAAATAATTAACTGATGTAATTAGGCACTTTAAAGGTTCAAGGCTACTGATAGAGAAATATATTTTTATTCACATAACAATTATTTATTGAGTGAGTGTTTTGTGCCACCAGTGAACTAGACATTGGAATACAGTAATAAACAAGACAGACATAGTCACAGCCTTCAAGACACTCACATTCTAGTGGAAAGACAAGCAATCAAGTAAATAACATAATTATTTAAGACCATTAGAGTAATAGCTGTCTGTGTTCTCATTTCACTTGAATCAGAATTCCAAAAAGACTCTCACGTTTGAGCATTACGCTGCAGACGTCAATCAGACAACGGCCAAATGTTTCCTTCTTTCAAGTGTTCACTCTCACACATTCCTGTGATATTAATGTTTGAAGCACAGAGCCCTAAACTTAGCATGGAGGGTGAGAGGGAAGAGAGTGACCTGTGTTTCTTTTTGTTGGTCACTGATGGATGAATCACATGTTTTTAACAAATCACTTGCTTTCTCCAGGATTCAGTAGTCCTGTTGATAAGATGAACTCCTTTACAAGAGTGAGGCAACAATGCACAGTGTGATTTCTGGAATCTCTGCAATCACATCCCCCCACATGTCAAGAAGGAATGGGGCTGGAAACCCTGGCCTGACCACTAAGGTGCCCACTAAAGTGGGTGAAGACTACACTCCTTTGGGATGACAGAGCCCCAGTGTGGCCATCAGGAAGTGTGAGTTATGGTTCTAACAGACCCAGCTCTGTAAATTTGGGCAAGTCAATGAACTATCCAGTCTTAATTTACTCTAAAATGAGGGGAAGTAGAAGAGATTTCATATTATTTTTAGGAACATAAACTTTTCTTTTGTAAACTTACACAAAACCTGTGAGAAAGAAAAAACAGTATGGATGCAGAACTGAAGAGTTTACAGGAAGGTGAGGATAAGAGGATAGGTAGAGGGAGGTGGATCCCTGACAGCTCAACCTGTCTTACTTCACTACCTGTAGTGACTCCTGACACACCTCTTTGGAACCCTTGGGCTCCATGATGCAAAGTGTGAGAAGCAGTAAGTCTCTTCTTTACTAATGCCATATGGGTTAGTATAGGCACCAGGAGCCAGACCTCCTGCAGGTGCACAGTGGAGTGGTACCATCACCAACTCAAACCAACTAGCGCCCAGGCAACAGAACAAGACTGGAGAGAGGCATCAAGTCAAGGAGAAGGGAAACCCGTTCAAGTGACAGGAGCCTCCCAGCCAGCCATTCACTCCAGCCCCAACCCTACACCCATTGTGTGCAAAACTTCAAGTCACACCACTAGGTGGAGCCAAGATCTCAGCAGAAGGAAGAGTGCTCAGGTCTCTGGAAGCCTGTGCAAGCAATGCATGAGAACTGGGTTCCTTGGGAAGTTAAAAAGAAAAAATGAAAAGGGGGGTGCATTATAGAAAGTGATGTGTCTGTATTGGTCTCTGCCTGCAGAGAGATCACTTTTCAATTCCACCTAAGCCCTTTGTCAAATTTAAAAGTAAAAGGCTTAAGTATTTAAGTTACTGATTGGTCTCCATTAGCCCCTGTAGAGTTCTTGGAGGTCCCATCCAGACACTGGCTTAATAGGAACATTACTCCACAGGAGGAATGCGTGAGGATGCAAGCAGCCTTGGAGGTCATCAAATCCAACCATCTCAAAGTGGCCTTCTAACCTTGGCTTACACACCTCTAGTGATGGGGAGGTCACAAACACTTGAGGAGCCCATTTCCTTCTGCCACATATATTTATTATAAAATTTTTTCTTAATATTGAGCCAAAATTTGCTCCCCTATAGCTTCCACTTTTTGTTTCTGATTCTGGCCTCTTAACTTGCAGGGAATGAGCCTAATCATTCTTCAGGATAGTCCTTCAAGTATTTGAAAAGGGCTACCATGTTTCCAGAGCATCTTGGGTTTTCCAAACCGAAACCTCTTCATTATCACTTATTCCCTGAAACAGACCATAGTCTCCCCTGTGACACTAAAATCATCTTTCTAGTAACTGATTGATGTAACATAGCAAAGGATTTTAATCTTAGATAAACAGCGATAAAGGTAGTAAACACAGCATCATCTTATAATGATGAGTAGTTTCAGATGACCAGAATGCAAGAGACGCAGAGGCATCATGGAAGGTAAAGGCAGAGAGTGTAAGAAATGGAGCTGGGAAAGGGGGACTGGGCCAGGTTGGGAAAGATCAGGTATTCCTCCTCATCAGCTGTCTCTCACCCATCCGTCTTTGCTTTATTCTGCCAACAAATATCTACTGAACAATTGGCACTATACTAAGCCCTGGGAAGAAAATAGTGAACAAAACAGACATAGTCCTTGCCCTTAAGCAACATGCATTCTTTTGGGGATAAAACAGACATTAATCAATAAAATTATACAAATATAAGTGGAAGCAAGTGCAGGATGTAATGTAACAGGGGGCCTGATCAGGTTGGGGAAGGGATGGTCAGGGAACATTTCCTTGGAGGAAGGACCATTTCAGCTGATATCTAAAGGAAAAGGAGTTAATGACTAGGCAAAGAGGAAGTGGGTGAGGTGGAGTGGAGGAGAGCACTGCCAACAGAGGGAAAAGCATGTACAAAGGTCCTGAGGTAGAGAAACTGAAAGAGTGCTGAGACACCTGGAGGACAGAAGTGAGGGTAAAGTGATGAGAAATGAAGATGGGCAGAGACTCGATTAGCGGACCTTGAAGACCAAATCTTTAATCTTTATCCTATTATCAACAAGAAGCCATTGAAGGAGAGTTATCATAAGGTTTTTGCAGTAAAAGACATGACTAGATCTATGTTTAGAAAGATGCTATGGCAGCAAGTGTAGGAGGTTGGACCAGGGACACAGTTGGCTCAGGGAGAGCCTGGAGGTGGGACAGTAGAATTAACCAAGTGTGAGATGATGAGGATGAATCCGAGACCAGACAGTGATGAATCCCAGCTTCAGAATGTACCAGAGAGGAAGCTAGAGCAGCTACTATCTTCTCACTGTGTGACTGAGGCCCTGAAGGGGAAGGAATTTAAATGACTTGCTCAAAGTCACACAGCGAGTTGGTAGAACAGGGAGCAGGGGAAGCAGGATCAAAACTAAATAACAGTCTACTAGTCATCCCACATTTTTCCTGGAAAGGATAACTTGGGCATATCAGGAATGGATAATGTCCAACGATGTGCTTCTCAGACAAGGAAATGTAGGGGCTGAAACCCAGCTGTTCACTGAAACATGTACTTCTTAAACAGGAATGGGGTTTCCACAAGATTAAACCTTGAATAGGAGACCACTGGATTTTAGGGCTGCTCTTCATTAACTTGCTTTGTCATTCTCTCTGTCCACTGTAGTGATTATAAAAATAGATGTTAGATCTGGAAGGGATTTGGTCCAACATTTGGTCTGGTATTTTTCAACCGTGTGTCACAGCTCAACAGGGACATGCAGGTTGGGTGATCTGGTAAGAAGAGATCACTGGGACCAAGAGCTAAGAGTGTGACCTTTACCAGAACACACAAGAATGTTGGAAGTAGGTAGAAGTCAAGATCAGGGCAGTAAATGACTCCATCAACAGCCACCCAGAACTAAAGGGGGATTGTGTGCTTAGAGCCGTGTAGGACAATGTTACAGGCGCTGTGAGACATTGTTGAACTGAAATGGTGATTCTGGTCTAATTAGTGTGACTTGAAGGCTTTTAATCCTTTCAGGTGTGCTGCCAGAACTCCCTGTGTACCTTAAATCCCCCCAAATTAAGAACCACTCTTCTAGTCCACAGGGAAAGGCAAGGTGACCACATGACACCAAAAAGGATCAGGACTCAGTTCTCTATTAAAGCTTCTACTGCTAAAACCAACCACATAGAGGCCCTCCCATTTAGAACGGCAACAACAAAAGTGAAACTAAAAATATATAAGATAATACTTGAAACTTTAAAGTCTAAAAGGAAACCACTGATGATTTTAATGCCAGGGTTCCAATTAAGGATTTGATTCCAAATATTATTTTACACGTTCCTCCAAGTAAAATGTTAAGAAGATGGTAAAATGTTAAGTAAAATGTGAGAATCTGCCTAAGGTTGGTCATTTATTGATGACGAAGAGGCTTTTTCAGTGTCAAAATCTCCAGAAGCATGAGAAACACACTCAGTGTTAATGAATGATTGCTTAGAATGGACCAATTTCCATCTTAAGAAATTAACTTTTTGTATCAGACCCATCTTATGAGTCTCTGCAGATTCTCTTAGCCTCACCTGCTTCCCAGGTTCTTGCCTGCTTGCTCTGCTCTCAGGGTGGCCAGCTCTGCACCAGCCAGAGTCTCTAGCTCCTCCCACCAATTCCAAATTCTGGTGAAGCACCACAAGACATGGAATCTGGCTTCCCCAGAGACTCCCCAAAGGGCCGGGTCACACAACCCAGAAGTGCTGGGGAATTACTTCCATGGGGACAACTTGAACCAACCAGACACAGAGGATAGGAGGGAAGCCAGCAGATAAATTCCCTCTCCGTTTCCTTGTATGATAGTCTGCTGAGGCATGGTTTACTGTATAGCCATGGGCCACCAGCTATGACTCTTCATAAAAGAGTGACTTGTTGAATAATACAAGACCTCGAATTTGCTTGCCCACTTTTCCTGTCTGGCTTCCCTTTTCCCTCGCTCTTGCTGTCCTGGGATCTGGGACTATATCATCCAATAAAGCATTAGTGCTCAAATCTAGCCTTGAGCCCTTTTTCCTAAGAATCTCTCTCTCTCTCTCTGTCCTTCCTTCTGCTGGTGAATTTTACCTCTGAGGTAGTCTTGGCTGTATACATCTCAGTGAGCATGAGGAGGACTTCAACAGGATAAAACCATAGTTCTGATCCTCTTTTTGATAGTTGCTGCAATGTTGAATTAAGAAAATCACAGAGAAGGACAGACATATGGAATGCCTTTATTTTTTCAGAGATAGGCTTTTGGTACTTTTGAAATATTTCTCTGTACTTTTTTATGGTAAAAACACGTGTTCAGTCTTTATTACTAAGGGTAATAAAGAGAAGCCAAAATCTGAGGTGTCCACACAAAGCTCCTTGATGCCTTGGAAGAAGGCCAGCTCCCTCCTGTACAACGTGGGAAGTACATACCTGTGCTGGGCACTATTCTACGTGCTTTATGCATCTTCATTTAATTACTTTTTGCAGTGATTCAAGAGGTGAATGTCCCTGTTACTTCCACTTTCCAGATGAGAAGCTGATGCTTGGATTGCTTAGGTAATGCCCACAGATACAAAGCACATGAAAGAAGCAGAGCCAAGTTCACCTGAGCACAAAGTGCTTGCTCTCTGCCTACAACACAGAACCACCCCCCTCCCAAGTGTTTCATTCAGGATGATGGGTGGCTGCCACTGTTTGTGGGTAAGGAACATAGGTTGAGGAGGTGGGAAGAGTGGTGAAGATGGCACACGCTACAGGAAGAGAAGAAGCAGAGGAAACCTCCGCCCTGCCCCCAGGTCCCTGGTCTCAGTTTTTCCACTCCTGTCCAGTCACCACGCTTATATCCCCCTGTGGCAGGTGTTCAAAGTCTAAGTCCTGGAGAAACCTTGGCTTCTACACATTCTCCCTCGCAAACCAGTGGGAAGGAGGGGCCCTGGGGGAGCATTTCCTTCTTTTAATGGATCCTGGAAACCCCCTGGGGAGGGAAGGGGACGGTTGGACAACTTGGACACTCTTCTCTCTGCACCTGTATCTAGACTCATCCCCTGCCACACTCACCTTCAATTAGAATTTAACCTTCCACCTCTTCGTGTTTCATCAGATTTTTAGCAAATTACTCCCTCACATTTTATTTAGACTCTTTTTAATTTCTGAGGGGAAACATACACAGCATTTTGGACTCTAAAAAGTTCATGGGTTACTGGTTTTCTGCCTTTGACCTACTGCAGTTGGGGTAACAACCTTCCACCCCCAGCTAAGGTGAATCATATCCTTGCCACCTCATAGTCAGTACCACCCTGAGTTAGGCCAACGGCAGTCAACATGCCAAACAACATGATGACTTGCCTCTTCCAGCTGCCCAGTCACCAGTGGAGAGCACTAGACCCTCACTTCTCTTTTCCTCACACTACCCCCTTCACGGAAAACCTGCAGAACAGAAAGAAAACAGATACACAATGATGTAAGTTTTTTTCTTCATTCATTTATATGATGAACCACTTCATGGCCTACTCTCGTCAGGCACCGGGATAATAGCGAGTGTGACTTCATCCTTGACCCTGGGCTGGCATTCCATCCCAGAGAACAGCGTGTCCTAAGGCAGTGGTGAATCACACAGACATGGGTGAGAAGCCACAAGTCAGTTTGGGACTTCTGGAGGTTAACGTGTCGGCAGGGAGGGGCAGACACACAGACCAGGGGCCAGGCAGTGGAGGGAACGTGTGCCCCATAATAAAGCCTCTGGTCACCAGGAGCCAAAATAGTTTTAACTAGTATGGTGACAAGATCTGCAATGCATTCTAAAAAGGGCACTTTTTAGTGGGATAATATAGCTTACATTGTTGCCTTCCCCAGGGGAGGTTTATATTCTAAGAATTAAGACTCCAGCTAAATAAATGCAACTCTTAATGTTAGAATTCAGGACTCAGAGAACAGGCAGGGGAGGGATTTGGGGAAGATAGGCCGAGACCTCGGTCCACAGCATCACACTACGAGAATCACTCGGAGCTTGACTTCCACACTCCCTGCGCCCTGCCTGCCCCATTCTCTGTAACTGGGAGAACATTAACAGCGGAAAGAAAAACCAAAGTCCCTGAGCCCCATGCCCACCCCCAGCTCCCTTCTCCCTTTGTTAAAACTTTCTGTAGAGAGCAAGGACTGAGAGGATCAAAGCATTTACTTCCTTCCCTTTGATGTGTGGTCAGAGACAGCTCTGATGTCAGAGGCGTGTTGCATTTCATTAGACCTGATATTAAGCTTCCTAGAGGTCAGGCGACCACGCTGCTTTAACCTGGCTATAACCAGGTTCACCTCGCTGGAAATACTGGTGATCCCCAGCTCCCTTCAGACCCGTTAGGAAATTATACAGGTAAAGAAATTGGAATGTAAATATTTTTTCTTGCTCTATACTGCTTTGCATTATGGAGCCTTTCTTTAAGCTTGCTTTTCTGCCAAAACAGCGCGGATTCTGCTTTCTGAATTCATATGCCTTCCTCACGTCAAATTGTGGAGCCTCAAGCAGGTATGAAAAGGGGCAAGTTTTGGTTTGAAATCACTGTTTTCAGCTGAGAGCCCTTGTTTTCTCCAAAACAACATCTGCAACCTCAGCTGACTGCAAGCCCTGGGTTTCCCTTTAACCACGTTAGGCGAGCTCTGGGTGATGGCACTGGATTTGCTGGTGGTATTGGAAACACCACAGTACAAACTCCAACTGGCTACTCTCCAGAGAAAATATTTAACCATCAACTTTCTCCTGTTTCTAAGACAAATGGTCTAAGCTTCATAGGTTGCATTTACGCCCAAAGGAGCACGTTTCCGAGTACGTCTTGATTTCAGGCTGCACTCGGAACTCGCTACAGGAAAGTACTTTCAATGGAAAAACCAAGAATTTCATGAGTTAGGTCTGCTCACTTCTCAGGCCGGATTAAGGCTCGGGCAAATCCCTGGATTCGTCTCCTCCATGACTGAACTCATCATGTCTGCAAAATGGGGAAGTAGTTCCTAACACCACACGGTGGGTATCAGAGTCCCCAAATATATTCTTTGGACATTAAAAAAAAAGAATTGGGGGCTGGCCTGGTGGCATAGCAGTTAAGTTCTCGTGCTCTGCTTCAGCGGGCTGGGGTTTGCAGGTTCGGATTCCAGGCACAAACCTATGCACCTATCGATGCTGTGGCAGGGGTCCCACATATAAAGTGGAGGAAGATGGGCATGGATGTTAGTGCAGGGCTAATCTTCCTCAGCAAAAAGAGGAGGATTGACAATAGATGTTAGCTCAGGGCTAATCTTCCTCACAAAAAAAAAGAAATGAGAGTTGTCATCTAGAAGGAAAAAAAAGAGTGAGAACTCTGTTGGACTTCCTTATAATTACTCTATGCTTTCATAATTCTTTTTTAAAAAATTTAATATTTTAATGTATATCCCTTTTTTTTTTTTTTTTTGCTGAGGAAGATTAGCCCCAAGCTAATGTCAGTTGCCAATCCTCCTTGGTTCTTGCTTGAGGACGATTAGCCCTGAGCTAACATTTGTGCCAATCTTCCTCCACTTTACATGTGGGTCACCACCACAGCATGGCTGCCAAGTGTGTAAGTCTGTGCCTGGGATCCAAACTCGTGAAGCTGGGCCACCAAAGCGGGATGCATCGAACTTAACCACTACACCACGGAGCCAGCCCCCAGTCATAATTCTTTTTATTTTTCAGGATTTGGGAAGAAGATCGTCCACTTCTCAGTGCTTAGGGCTTCTAAAAGTCTTCATCTAGCCCCAATTGGGAGGGGGCCTCGTGGTCCTTTTCCCAAGGCCCCCTCTCTTGTGTCTGCGAGTCTCAGGGCTGGGCTTTATACCTTCCTCTCTAAGCTGCTCCAGGCCCCTAGGTCCTCTCAAGTCTTGTTCCCGTTTGTGGAAAGCAAGGCGGATGCCCCTGCTTTGTCATTGCCCCTAAGAACAATTGCGAGAGCCCTCTCCTTGGTGGAGTTTTCTCCCTACTAATCTTTTGGACATAGGGGCTAAGGGGAACCACCAACGTGGGGATTTCCTGCAGCCCTTGCTCCTGATGCTCTTAGCTGATGCCTGAAGGCATGACTTGGAAGCAGACAACCTGGGCTTAAACTCTTGGCTCTGCCGCTCATATCCAGGTGAGCTTGGCGGCTCTCTTAACTGTTTTCAGCCCAGTCTCCTCACCTATAAACCTACTCAGAGCACTGTGTGGGGATTACGTGAACCAAGGCAGCCTTCACTTCCCCTCTGAAGATAATCTCTCACTCCTCTTCCTCTTTCTTCCTCTCTCTCCCTCTAGTCTCCATTCTAGCCACAACAAACTGAAGATGGCATGCCCCATTTGGGCTTTGGCCTAAATTTTTCTCTTTGGCTGGAATGCCCTTTCCCCACTTCCTTCCTATCTTACCCTGTCCTCAAAACTCAGCTCTATTTTCTCTGGGAAGGCTCCTCTGAGCGTCAGCAACGCCCCGTTCTGTGATGCTCTAGTATTCCAAATACACACCATGGTGTGATAAGTACTGCAGGTTTATCCACCTGCTTCAACTAGGCTAAGAGCTTCTCAAGGCAGGGAGCAAGTCTTTTGCGTCTTTCTTTCCTTATGCGGTGCTTCTGTTAATAACAGCTACCTTGAATTTACTATGTGCTAGGGAATGTGCTGCTCATTCGTTCACTCATCTGCTCGCTCACAAATGTTTATTGAGTACCTCTAGTAGTCCGTAAAGCCTATTTTAAATGCTTACCATATGTATGTATCCATACATTCTGAAAAGTTTAGCATTTGCAATTTCAAATACATAGGATATTCATGTCCATCTGCCCTCTGTACCTGTTAGTGGACCTTCGTAAATTGGTAAATGCCTCGATGCTTAGCTTGAATATGAAACAGGATTGATAAGAAAAAAAATTCTCTCTAAAACATATTGTAATGAAAATTAAGAGTATCAAAAACAGCTTCTAGGGAGAAAGGAAGACTGCAGAACAAGAATCTAATTGGTATCAGACTTCTCAACACTAAAAACAAGAAGCCAAAGGGATAATTAACATCTTCGAAATGTGGAAGGAAGGAAAGAACTTTGAACCTGACATTTTAGAGACAGCCATGACCTGAGGAGGGTGTCACAAACTGAGGACTGTGATCACCTCATTTCTGTATCTTGAGGTTGAGTAAGAGAGAGCATGAAAAATGTAAGCCTGAGTCAGTAATGCAGCAGAAGATATGAGGAAGAGCGAAGTCTTGTTCCCCCAGACACTCTGTTCCTAGGATGATACATGTGATCTCAATTCCCTATTCCCCCTGTGCCAGCTGTAGCACCAACTAGGGTTTTGATGGTGGCAGCAAACCCCATGCTTAATGTGCTGCCTATAGTTCCCTCCATAATTGCATTTACCACTCCCTCCTTCCTTCCTAGTGATTGGAGGGGCAGTGGCATCCTCTGTCCTTCTATCCAATGACAGCGTGGCCAGGAAACATTTCTAATCACACTCACCAAGTTCTGTAGAAACCGTAAAGTTGGCCCAAAGCAACCTGGAGTGGCCAGTCTCCATGAGGATGTCACCTGGCTACAGAACCTCAATTTCTGATTCCTTGTTCTTGACTACACGCTGGTGGTCAGATGTAATAGCAACAGAAACGAGGGTGGTGGTAGAGGGGAAGTTGTTCCTGGAGGATCTAATAATCTGCTGAACAGCAACCAGAATCTTTCGTCAACACATATAGTGTTCCTGTTGCATCAAGTACCCTTCTGGTTATGAGTAATAAATCTCTTAGTCAAGTAATAGATCATTGAGGTTGTTACTTTTAGTTTTGCCAAACCATAAAGAGGAAAAGTCAACCCACATGGTTTGGAGAGTAGAGCATACATCAAACACGAAGACCAAACCCGGGCATTAGCAAAGCATTAGAAGAGAGGCTTTGACCAAATGGACGAAGTGCCGACTCTTAGTGGTTAGGCACTGGGCCAGGTGCTGGGCAACAAGATGGACCTAGTCACTGCTCTCAGAGTACACCAGATAATTTCCAAAGATGGCTGGCACCAATTTTTTTTTACTTCCTCTATGTGCATACCACTCCTTTACTGATGAATGTTTATTTCTCCTCCCCTTGAATTTATAGACCAATAGAATGCAGCGGAAGTGATATCCTGGGGCTTTTTGAACTCAGGTTTTAAGAAGAGTTGCATTTCAACTTTCTTTGTCTTAGAATCCAGCAGCTATGCTGTGAGAAGTCCAAGTCATGTGGAGAGGTGACACGTAGGCACTCCAGTCAACAGCCCTAGCTGAGCTTCCCGCTGACAGCTTGCACCAACTATAGCTACATGGATTAGCTAGCTTAGACACGCCAGCCTAGTCCAGCCCCCAGATGACGGAAACTCCAAGTGACACCCTTTAGAGCAGAAGAATCACCCAGCTGAGGCCAGAAACCTATAGTCAGGAGAGTTAATAAAATCATCGTTTTAAGCCACTAAGTTTTGGGTGGTTTGCTGGAGTAGGTAGCTGAAACACAAAGCTTCTAGTTCAGTGGAGAAGATAGGCATTAAATAGGAGATAATAGTCAAATGTGATGAGTGTGCAGGGTACTATGGGAGTATGGAGTATGTCCCTAAGTTGAGAGCTTAGGATGAGTAAGAAATAACTAATTGAAAAGGAAATATGAGTGTTCCAGGTAGAGGCAAAGGCATGTGTGAAGGAAAACAAGAAAGGGTATAGGGCACATCTGAGAAGCTGATATAATTTTAGTGCAACCTGATCTTGGAGCATGAAGAGGAGTAAGGTGAGAGGAGGGCAGTAGTATTTAGATTTTGTAAATTATAAGGAAGGTGTTTGAAGGATTGTAAGCCAGAAAGTAATGTAAACTGATTTGTGATAAGTTTCATCTTGACTGCAGTATGATGTGGTGTGCAAGTACTAACAAATTCAGCCAACTTGTATTATACCCATTTTTTGTGGTAACTAGATGGGAGAATGGAGAATCTTTTGGGGTGTGAAACTCCCATCACACTCTTGGCTGGTTTGGGGCATGTGGTACTTTTGTTCTTGGCCATGCCAGCTCTGGTCCCCAGGCTTGGCTGCCTTCAAGTTATAGCTAATGGGTGGGACAGGGACTGATGATTTCCATATGAGCTGCCTCTGAAAGGCTGTTGGCATGGACTGGTACAACTCCATCTTCAGCTAAAAATTGTTCATTAGTCTATCCCAACAACCCACCAGAGATGCCTGCTGTCTTTCAGGAAATTCCATGCTCCTGGGCAAAGCCCATTGTTTGAATGCCCCTGACCATCTCCAGAGGAGTTGCTCTCAACCCTAGCCAGAAAGAAGAAATAGATATGAACCCAAAGAGACTGGAAAATTTGGGCAGGAAGCTATAAAATGAGATGCAGCTTGGAAAAATACAGATTATTACATCTGGGAGAGAAAAGAATACATCACTAGCAATCCCTACACACACATACACACACACACAGCAAATATATAAGTATGTTCAAGCATAAGAGCAGAGACAGATTACTGTCACGCTAACAAGGCTTAAGCTTCAGTCACTCAATCGTACAGACTCCTTCCAAGTCCTTGGGAGAGACTAGCAATGTGTTCTTCATATGGTTTTGTAAATTTGCAAAGGTAAGCTATTTTTGCATCCTTTTTCTTAAATAGGACCCCCCCAAATTGTATAAGCTTCATGCTACCCGAAACCTGGACCCACCCCTGGGAAGGCCGAAATAGTTGGTGACGAATCAGTGACAACTCTGGTGGTCACTCTGCTAGATAAGAACCTCTCGGGCCACCAGGTGGCACAGCGGTTTAGTTCGCACTTGGCAGCCCGGGGTTCGCAGGTTCGGATCCTGAGTGCAGACCAACACACGGCTCGTCAGCCATGCTGTGGCGGCGTCCCATATAAAGTAGAGGAAGATGGGCACGGATGTTAGCCCAGGGCCAATCTTCCTCAGCAAAAAGAGGAGGACTGGCAACAGATGTTAGCTCAGGGCCGGTCTTCCTCACAAAAAAATAAAAGAACCTCTCTTCCTAGCTCATGCGACTTTGTTGGAACAATTTCTTCAGGCCACATGTAATGAAGTTAGGCTCAAACCCTTTCAGGCCGCATCTCTGGGTGAGGCTGTGAGCAAATACTGGGTTGGGTGTGTGCTGGCAGAGCTACTGTTTCATGTGACTCTAACACTGGTCTTCAGCAAAGTTATGAAATTAAGGAAATATGTTCTAACACCATCAGCCTTTCTGACGCTGAGCCTCTCGTGTAGTATTACTCTCTCTCTTTCACCTAATCTTGCCTTTGGTGTAAGAACCCGATGGATTCTGTTCACACTGAAGTAGATGCAGCTGGTAACTGACCCAAGGTATCTTGGGATGGAGGTTGCTATCTTCACCTGTTACGGGGATTCAAAGCCTTAAATTTAAAAAATTATATTCTACTAATAGAATTAATTTCAAAAATGGCTAGTATGGACCCATAAGGTTTCTGAGAAACACCTTAAAACCACGGTGGGCTTTGAGGGTTAGGCTGTCCCTCTGTGAGGGGTGACTCCTGGGATTCTGGGAGGCACCACTTTAAACAGCAGGAAGAAAGCTTGAAATTACTTTTTCGAAATCTCATATACAGTTTTGATTATATTCCACACATAAAAATGTTTTCAACTATTTCCTATTGAGTAAAATTGCCCCTCTAGAAGGATGCAGATGATTAGCCCATTGTCCCCTATACCACCTTGCCATCATCTCTTACACGCCTCCGTGGGTATGCGGACCCCAGTTGGAGAACCACGCTTTCCTTCATTTAGCGTGGAGCTTGCAGGAGCAGCTTTGGCTCACAAGGCCTCCTCACAGCATGGGACAAAAAGGAATCTCTAGTATCTGGAAGAGTTTCATGCTTTTTATATTTTAAATTGCAATCCTTCAGGGCTGTGCTTCTTAGCCAGTCCCCTAACAGTGCACAGACATTTGGCAGAGCCAACACCCCCGGCACAGACAGGCTGGCTTTGCTAGAGGCGCCGTGGAAACAAGGGGAGTGGTGTTTGTTGACAGTGGAGGTGCGCCTGGCTTGGCTGAGCATGGGCTTGCCCTTTCCGAGCCCTGTAAGTGGCGCCTTAGCCCAGGAGGCGCTCCTCACTGCCAAAGCCTGGAATCTGTCCCTTTAGTAGTGGTCACAAAATGCGTCTCCCATCTGGCTATGAGTGTCCTTCTTCTCTGTGTTCCTTTATCTGAAGTTTCATGATATCACATTTACGAAAGAATAACAACTCCCAATTAATAAAGGCGGATAATTGGTGTTAGACTCCCAACACAGAGCAAAACGGTGACCTAAGTAGGATTGGTCTTGGACCCTTTGCCTACTTCCCTGTCCCCTCTACCTTCTATGTCCTTTGTCCCCCATAGGAGTTCCCTCTCCTTCAGGACACAGGGCTCTGTTGATTCAGACTTAACGGTCGGCCCCTCTAACCATAGTGAATGTACACTGAGGAGTCTGGGACTTGGTGGTTCATTCCTCTTAGAAATATCACAGAAGATTTCAGAAAGATGGCAAACAATGCTAATGAATAAATCTTTAATAATAAACTCTGAAGCACCTACAGAAGAGTTTTGTTTTATTTTGCAGTGGGCCTTCCCAGCAACCATCAAATCATCATCCATCTTACGGAAAAGGCAAGTCGTCCCAGAAATCCCTTCACTGGGCTTAAGGACCACGTGAGAGGAAAATCTGCTTAGGGCAATGCTCAGGCATTCCAAGCTCTCAGTGTTGCTCAGCTGAGCCAGGGTTAATATTTGGGAAGATGGAGAAACGTATTTCCAAATCCCAGAGGGGATCCCTTGGGCCAAGCTCTACTCCTTTAAGATGCAGTAATTGCTGCAATGATGCATCTAGGTAGAGACCTAGAGCTTGTAAAGATACTCATGAATTTCCACAAACTGCCTGCCCACTCCTCCCAGCCTAAGTGCTGGATGAGGAGATCCCCCGCCAGAGAGGCCTCTGGGGTCCTTGATGACGAGTGCCCTCCATCTCTTATGAAGCCAGCCCCAGCAAGTGAGGTGCATGGAGTTCACGAAAAAGGGCCTGGCCTCATCTGAGACATTTGCTGGTAAGATGCCTCTTATGTCTGTTCCTTGACTTATTACTGGCTATCCAGCTTTGGGGGCTACTTTGTTCTCTTCCTCCCACTTTTTTCTCTAATTCTGCTCTGGTCCCCTCTCCACATACATACCTCCACCATATCATCCTTCCTCCCCCCTGAGTCACGCCTCAAACTTCCTGCTTTGTTTCCCGGATGCTCCTTTCAGGCACAGCTCACCAGGGAATGCTAGCCCTGCTTTTGTGTGGCGTCCTATGCAGCCCTGCCTGGGAGTAGTCCAACCCCACAGTGTTTCCCGTCCCTAGGTCAGTCATGGAAAGCTGGGCTCAAACAATGAGTCCTAAATGTTCAAGGTCCCTGGAGAGGATTGAGGGAAAAAATTCCAATAATTGCAAATGAATCCAAATTATGGGGAAAGTGCCAGCTGTGCTTTAAGATCAGATAAATAACAATGCAAAGGAGGAGAGTAGGAGGAGATGACATTGAGACTGTCTACCTATTTCTATTTTTGTCACCTTTAACTTTAGCTAAATGAACATGATTTGCGGCCCCATTATTCTGGCTGGCTAGTGCGAGAGGCCAAGAATAAAGCAGTTAATTTCCAAGTAAGCTTGGCTCTAGATGCAGAGAGCCTCTTAGCACTTCGGGGCCAGCCATGTTATGAGGTCACTGCTCCCTGTAACAGCCTCTAGTGGGAAACACAAAAAGCCTGCATCCTGGCTGTGTTCCCTTGCCCTGGACTCTATCCTACTCGAGTGGGTCTCACTCTCTTGACATATGTGTGAAGGCATCTGTCTGTTTCCCCTGCTCTAGTTTGGGCTGAAACTGATTTATTCCAAAATCTGGTATGTATTTAGGATGTGTCATGCCCCGAAGATGGGGTTTCTGTGCTATTCAAGTAACTTGTACAATTAATTACACTTTATATACGGGCTATTAGGGGTTGAGCTGGCATGAAGCATATGTATTGGGCAAGAATAATACACAGATGGCGTGTAACAACTACACCAATGGCTAACATTTGTGTAATATGCTGTAGTTTGCAAAGCACTTTCATATACATTATCACTTTTGGTCCTCACACTAACCCCCTTGAGGTAGGTAGCAGAGTAAAAAAAATTATTGCTCCCATTTTACATATGATAAATATGGGACTCAGAGAAGTCAAAAGTGGCACAGTCAGAACTCAAGATTCCAAATTCCACTTAAGAACTTGCAAGCTGAAGCTGAAAAATATGTGACTTTAGCTCCTGGGGTTGTTTAGTTACTTTGTTTGAAATTCTCCATCATTAGCCTGCATCAACTTTTATTTAACATCTTTATTGAGGTATAATTGACATACAATAAACTGCACAGATTAAAATGTACAACTTGATAAGTTTTGACATATATATACACCCGTGAAATCAGCACTATAATTAAGATAATGAACATATTCATCACACACCCCCCCCCAAAGTTTCCTTGGGCTTCTTTGTAACCTTCTCTCTCCTCCCTACCTTCCCCAGGGAAATACTCATCTGCTTTCTGTCACAATATATTAGTCTGCATTTCTTAGAATTTTATATAAATGGAATCATAGAGTATGTACACTTTTTATTTGGCTTCTTTCATTCGGCATAAGATTCATTCATGTTGTAGCATATATCAATTCAACCCTTTTTTTGCTGAATAGTATTCCATTCTATGGATATACCACCGTATGTTTATCCATTCACCTGTTGATGAATATTTGGGTGTTTTTAGTTTTGGGGTATTACAAATAAAGCTCCTAAGAGCATTCATATACAGCTCTTTATATAGACAAATGTCTTTATTTCTCCTGGGTCAATATGTAGAAGTGGAATGTTTGCATCATATACTAGGTGTCTGTTTAACATTTTACAAAACTCCCAAATTGTTTTCCAAAGAGGTTGGACCATGTTACATCCCACCCGCAGTGCATGAGTGGTCTGGTTCCTCCCCATCCTTGCCAACAGTAGCTAGAATCAGTCTTTTTATTTCAGCCAATCTAATAGGTATGTGGCAATATCTCATTGTAGTTTTAATTTGCATTTCCATAATGACTGACAACGTTGAGCACCTTTTCATGTTCTTATTTGCCATCTGAATAACTTCTTTAGCAAAGTATCTGTTAACATCTTTTGCCCATTTTTTGATTGTATTGTATGTTTTCTTACTGTTGAGTTTTGAGAGTTCTTTCTAAACACTGGATACAAGTCATTTATCAGATATAGGCTTTGCAAGTACTTACTCACAGCCTGTAGCTTATCCTTTCATTCTCCTAACAGCACCTTTTTAAAAATTTTGAATAAGTCCAATTTACCAATTTGTTCTTTTATGGATTGTTCTTTTGGTATTGTATCTAAGAAATCTTTACCTAACCCAAGGTAACAAAGGTTTTCTCCTATTAGTTTTAGGATTTACATTAGGTCTGTGATACATTTTGAGTTAATTTTTGTGTGCGGTGAGAGGTATGAATCAAAGTTCATTTTTTGCATATGGATAGCCAATTGATCTACTGAATAAAAGACTATTTTTCACCACTGTCTGCCATTGCATCTTTGCTGAAATCAGTTGTCCATATGTGTGTACTTCTATTTCCAGACTATTCGATTCCATCCATTCATTTGTTTGTCTTTATGCCAATACCACACTGTCTTGATTACTGTGAGGGTTAGTTTTATGTGCCAGTTTGGCTAAGCTATAGTACCCAGTTATATAACCAAATCCTAATCTAGGTATTGCTGTGAAGTATTTCGTAGACTGTTTGTGAAGGTATTTTGTAGATGTGGTTAACACCTACAATCAGTTGACTTTAAGTAAAGGAGATTACCCGCAATCACGTGGGTAGGTCTCATCCAATAGTTTGAAAGGCCTGAAGAGCAAACACTGAGGTTTCCTGGAGAAGAAGTTCTGCCTCAAGACTGCAACGTTAATTCCTGCCTGAGTTGCCAGCCTGCCCTATAAATGTCATACTTACCCGCCCCCACCATCACATGAGCCAATTCCCTAAAATGTATATATATCTCCCCCTATTGGTTTTGTTTCTCTAAGGAACCCTGACTGATACAATTAACTGTAGCTTTATAGTAAATCTTTAACTTAAATAATTTTAATCCTCCAACTTTGTTCATCTTTTTCAGTTTCTTAGTCTATTCATTTAGTGAAACAAAGAAAAGAAAGATGACATTTCACTGAGTGTTTAGGAGGGGTGTGCAAAACAAGATGGTATGAGTTAGACCTTGAAGTTGGGAGGGTTTCTACAAATAAATATATCAGATGGGTGTCATTCCAACACAGGAGGAGGAAACTGCTTGAGCAAGACCTCAGAAGAATAATTTTTCCAAATACTCTGGAAATTAGAGCAACCAAGTGTGGCTAGAAACTAAAGAATATAGAAGAAGATAGGGCAATATAGAAGACATTGGCTTATAGGCCAGGTGGCAGGTGGTGAAAAAACATATCTTGGGTTAGTACACTTTCGCTTCCAAATGAAGAAACCAATTAAAACTGGCTTCTGTACAAAAAGGAATTTGTTAACAAATAACTGAACAATTCAAGGGTTTATAGCTCCAGGCATGGCTGGTTCATGAGAGTTCATTCTCTCTCTCTCTCCCCTCTCTCTCTTTTTCTCTCCACTGTCAGCTTGGCTTTTTTCTGTGGTTTCAATCACAGCCAGGTCTTCTCTATTAGGTATAATCTGACAGCTCCAGGCTTATATTACCTCTATGACTTGCAGCTATATAACCTGCAGTCCTTGTGGAAAGAAAACTTCTTATTTTCACACTAGTTCCAGTAAAAAAAAAAAAAAAATCATCCCAGAAACGAGTCTCATTAGACTAAATCAAGTTACATGTCTATACCAGAAATAAAAACTGGGTTCTAGGATACACTGACTTGCTAGACCAAGTCCATGTGACCATTATTGGAGTGGGAGAAATGTAAAGTGGAGATCAATGGAATTACCACATCCTTCTCAACTTCCTCTCTCAATGACTAGTTTATGCAATCTCAGTATTCATTTTTTCATTTCATCCTTGAGACCTTCTGTTGATTGCTGCTTTCTACATTGCTTCTTTCCTTTTGTAAAAAAAATATGCCTAAACTTCTGCTTCTTTCCTCTGAAGTGTCAGCATCATATGTGCTGGTTTCACCACTTTGTATTGTCCCTGATCATTAGTCAGTTCTCTCCAGAGTTCTAGGTTATTGCTGTCACCACTGGAGTTTGCAACAGCTTTCAATTTGGCTCCTTTGTGAATCTCATTAATATGCACTTATCACCTCTCTCCAGATCATTAACAGACATTAACCAAAACCAAACCTAATAATGAAGTCTAAAGATTCTGTGGCAGTAACTTTTTCACAGGAAACTAGGGAACTCGACAGAGGAGGAATTTGGGTAAGAAAATGGAAAGGGTCCCCTTTTCCAACACATAGAGTTTTCACCAATCCCAAAAGGAGACCTTGAGAGGAAAATGAAGAAACCACAGTGTAAAGACAGAGAGAGAGAAAAAGATACCCTGGAATCTCTTTCTGTAAATTTAGGGTAACAGTCACAGCCACGAGTAGCTGCAAGTTTAGGAGAGCTGAGGTTACAAGCTAGGGTTTAATGAGAACTCAATTAGCAAGGCTACATGGAGGACCAGTTGACAAAAGAAGTTAGTTGTTGGCTGTTCTCTTTCATGTTCTGAAATATTCACTCTTTGGTCTGAGAGGTGTCTCAAGCTGCTTTTTTCTGGGCTTGTGGTTCAGTTTTAGCCTGAGGGTCACTCAGAGTGTGATAGCCTCACCATCGCTGAAAAATAGAAACTTCCTCTGTCAACCCGCAGTTGGATTTGTTTTCAGCTTTTCTTGTTCTATTCACTGTCTCGATCTTGACTGATCTTCACAGTCTTCAAATCCATGGATTCATGCCCATTATCATCTCTCGTTTGGACTACTGCAGCACCTGCCTAGCTGGCCTCCTTACCTCCATCCTTGTGACCCAGGCCCCATTATGCCCCAAGCCCTCTTCCTTACTAAGTCTGAGGGAATCTCTCTAAAACACAAATGAGATCATATCACCTTGCATTTTTCACAAACAAATGAACTGAAGTGCATAGAGAAGCTATGTAGCATGGCAGATGTTACCACCAGTGGCCTGCTTTGTGTGTACGGAGGGAAGGAAGTAAAAAACAAAAACCACCAACTGGAGTAAGGATGTGACTCTCTGAACATAGTTTGGCCATATGCCTGGTTCTGTCCGATGAGTTATGGGGAAAGGGATGTAAGTTACTTCTAGGCTGGAGCATTTAATTGCCAGCGTGAGACCCTCCTGTACTGGGAGTGTGGTGACAGAGGCTCCATCCTCATTGTTCCTGTGGGATTACAATGAGCAGAACTTTCCTACCAATCTGTATTGAATATATAGTGTGAGTAATCAATAAACCTTTGTTGTTTTGAACCACTGAAATTCTAGGATTGTTGTTTACCAAAGCATAGCCTAGACTATTCTGATCGATACAGATATTGGAGCTGAAAGAAGAGTGCTATTGTAATAAGAAAAACAAAAAACACCCCAATGTGACCCCTCCAAAATATGTGACATTGGCTTATAGGCCAGGTGGTAGGTGGTGAGAAAACTGATATTGGAGGCTGGAAAGTTGACAACCCATGTTACTTAATGGGGAAGCATTTGATAAAATGGTATAGTCATCGTACATGGTTGTTAAAACCTCTGAATGGAGTGAGGTGTCTTAAAGTAAAGATCCAATGAATAGCGGGTGCCCAGTAAATCCTTTTAATTGAATAAAAGTGCTCAAAGAAAGAAAATAAAGACGTGGCATGTACTTGAATTAAGTCTAGAGATAAACATGGGTGAGAATGCAAAGCAATAGCAAATAGGGGCGTCATCTTTCAGAAAGGACTGAGAACGTGGTTAGTGGCACATAAAGCGGACTGAAATCCAATATATGGGGAGTTTCAATCTAGTGACCTTTTGAGAGATGTAAACCAAGGAATCACGGGCCTTGACTAAAAAATTGGTGACTGTTAAGACCTGGGCCTCTAATCACCAAGGGCAGGAAGTGCACTGAGACTTTGTCTTAGTCCCCTAAGAAATCATATTCCCTAATGCCTATTTCAGATGCAGTCAAGAGTGATAAAAGGAAAGGAAGAACCTCCCATAGGGTGGACACGGCAGTGATGGAGAAAAATGGATGGGGGAACTCTCTCAACCTGAAGAATAAAAGATTAATCAAAGTACCTTTCTACTCCAAGTAGAGAGCCTCAAAAGGTTAACCCAGCAGGATTTAGAACTTCTACAAGCCAGTGTCTGCTGTACATCTCCCATTCTTCCCCTTTATTGTGGTTATCATGTCTCTATTCCATCATTGTGAATTGGGGAGTGGGGGCAGGTCAGTTGTCTTTTTAATTCATAGCTGTTGAGATCAAAAGATGCCACATCCAGGGCCCAGCCCCTTGGCATAGTGGTTAAGCTTGGCGCACTCCACTTCAGCAGCCTGGGTTCACGGGTTCAGACCAAGCCACGCTATGGCAGCAACCCACATACAAAATGGAGGAAGACGGGCACAGATGTTAGCTCAGGGTCAATCTTTCTCAAGCAAAAAGAGGAAGATTGGCAACAGATGTTAGCTTAGGGCCAATCTTCCTCACCAAAAAAGGAAAAAGAAAAAAATGTCATATCCAGACCTGATGTAGGAATTACAATGTAAGATACTATGATGAAGGAACTTAGGTGCTTCATTCAGAGATCCTAGACTTTGAATTTAATGCCCAACTTGATGGGGTGTTTAGATTGTCTCCTTGGGGAGAGGATGAGTATGTTCTGCGTGTATTAAGATCACACTAAATACATGGAGATTGAAGGCAGACTGCATCAGATATTTCTACTGTTGGCCAATACTCACTTCTCTTCTCTTTTGGGCAATGTGGAAGACTGTGCTTCCCCACACACTTGAAATTAGACATGGCCATATGATTAGCTCTGGTCAATGGGTTGTGGGCAGAAGTGATGTGCACCAGAGGATTTAAAGGACAGTGCAAGACCCTCTAACTCTGCTTGTTACCAACTGAGATGACCGTGGATTACTTTAAGACACCTTGCTCCAGAGAAAGAAGGCTGCATCAACATTGGTATCTGAGTGACTGGAATGAGCAGAGGTTTCCTGCCAACCTGATTTGGACATGCAGTGTGAGTGAGAAATATACTTGTGTTTTAAGCCACTGAAAATTTTGGAACTGCTTACTCTGCAGCATAACCTTTCCTATTCTGAAGGATACCCTTACCTTTCCCAAAGACAGAAAGAAGAGGTAGAACCTCATTCAGATTCTATTTTGTCTGGCTCAGACGTCAAAATGTGGCCACTACCTCACTGTCAGCTGCAAGGGAATTACTAAAGCCAATTCTTGAACTAGGGCTGATGAGAAAAATTCAGCACTGTATAGCTTCAAAAGAATTAAAACATGAAGATATTGATATAACATAATGGGGTGGAAGAAGATAGGGGGAGACTAATATGATTGATCACAGACTTGGGGCATGAAATTGTAAAACTTTACTTGGATTAGCTTATTTTCCTCATGTAGAGAAGATAAAAAGAATATAAAGATAAAAGAGATACTTAAAAGAGGTTTTCTCAGGGAATTACATGAGAATCAGCTATGGAAGTAAGTATTAATTTATTACGTCCTACACAGAAGGTACTACAGCAAACTCTGAGTGACAGGTGGCTATGTGTGTGTAGTGAGGGGTAGATTGGGGTGGGGACAGGGAACAGGGATGATAAATGGGAAGGAAGAAATTGATAATAGTTTGTATAGGTGAGTGAACCAAATTTAATAACTTTATTTAATTTTAGAAACTATTGAAAGGACTATAACAGTTGAAATTTGGGCTAGGAATTTTACCTATTATACAATAGTCAAGAAATACCTTTAGATTTTTGTAGAATTTGGATACTTTTATATTTTCCTTGAAAAGTATTGTTTTCATTCTTACATTGTTTCCTGAATGTTATCTGTTTTAATAAAGTTTGTTTTCCATCAATGTAACAATGCAACTTCATAGTTATAAATCTCTCATGATTATAAATTATAAATAGGAGATAGAGCCTAAAGTTGGAGTCTAGAACTCCAGACCTTGGAAAATCTTGATGTGACACATTATTACTTTACTGACATCTGGTGGCCATGTAGCTTAATTGCAGGAATATTTTTCTTAGTGTGGCAAATGAAATGTGTTGAAGATACATCTTCAAATCATGTAGTAATAGCTGCAAGTGCAATATGTGCAAGCAAACAGCTAAGCACATATTGTTTTACTAACAGTCCACGCCATGAGTTTGTGTTGCCTGCAAGTGTCTGTGCTCCAAGTCCATTCAACCTGAAGGATGATAAAAACCACTGGAGAGTTTTGAGCAGGGGAACAACATGATTATATTTGTGCCTCCCTGGTGGCAACGTGGCATATGGGATAGGAGAACTAAGAATTAGCAACAGAGACAAGTAAGAGACTTACAATAGTCCAGATGTGAGAGCCTGAATGAGGGCAGGAGCAGAGGGGATGGACATAAGGTTGATTTAAGAATTAGAAGAATTGGCAAGACTTGGTAAGTAATTGTTTATGGGGGGGTTGTTTGTTTACTCGTTGGTTAGTTGGTTTTTTGGTAGTAGTGGTGGGCAGGGAACAAGAGGTAGGAGTCTAGAATGACTCCCAGGTTTTTAGCTTGTGCAGTTGAGTAGATGGTCGATGGAGGTACAGCAGGATGTACAGGATGCAAGGGCAGGTTAAGGAGCAAGATTATGTGTTAGGTTTGGACAGGTAGAGTTTGAGGATTGTTCTGGACATTCTGACAAGGATGGTGGTTGGGAAGGATCACAGACCAGTAACAAATTGTGGAGCTGAAACTGGAATTGGAAAGGTTCTCAGGTACCAAGTCCATATCTCTTACAACTCACAGACGAGGGGCCCTCAAGGTTGGAGTCAGGATAAGAATGCATTAGCTCTCCCGTGGCTGATCCAGAGTTATAAAAAACTACAATAGTAATAATAATAGTAACGGTAATACGATAGTTGTCTCTAATAGAATTCTAATTATGTGTGAGAGCCTGGATTGTTTCATTTATTCCTCATAATAACCTCATATAATGTGTGCTTATTGTCCTCATTTCATAAATATGAAAACTGAGGTTTAGAAAAATTAAATAGTTGGCCCAGGTCACATAGTAGTAAGCGGTGGAGCTAGAACTTAACTGTCTTCAGAGTGCCAAGCTGGTTACCATGCCACTGTTCTGACAGCATGAGTAGGCAGCATCATATGTGGGACACCAGAGAGGTTAATCTCTTTTGATAAAATATCTACCGTCTCCCCCAGTCTGCACGTGTGCTTGAAATTTTAATTTTAGAAATGTATTTCTTAGGGTCTAGAAGTTTTAGGAAGGAAAGTTTCTCTAATCCCACTATTCAGGTCTAAAAATCTCTGAGAATTGAAGACCTGGTCTGAATTTACAGAGGTTCTCAGCCTGATTGCGCTTTAGAATCACTCAGGGGGTGCTTTTAAAAACTAACAATGTGCTAATTTGTCCGTGGAATCACTCCACACACACACTATTATTTTTTTTAAAAAGGTGATTCAAGTTTGCATCCAGGGTTGAGAACCAGTGGAGTTCAGTGAGGTGTCAATTCTCAGTAAAATGCCAATCAGAATGGACCTCTGAGGATGGGCCCCAACAATCTGAGTTTTCTCAAGCCCTCCAGGTGATTCTGGGCAGTGCTGTCCTGGAGTTACTGAACAGCCACAGAAAAGTAAAACAGGTACAGGGAGACGGGGAGGGAAGATGCTGAAAGGGGAGCCTGGCCAGAAGACAAACTTCTCTTCTGTACAATTGGAAAAGTCTGATCTGTCCTTCCCGACACGTGGGCTTGTTCATTGTGTTCATTCACTCCAGAGGGCCTTGGGCAGAGTTGGTTCTGCTTCTCCCAGAGGTCTTGGGGGAGGTGACAGCAGCCAGCTGGAGAAAAAGGCCAAAGCCTCTCATCCCTGAAGCAGCTACTAAGAAATGTGAAGTTCAAGCCACAGCCAGAAGGTGGCTCCACACTCGGCCTCTCCCTTCAGTCTCCCAGGGAGTCAGGGAGGACTAAGGATCAAGGAGACCCAGGGTGAAGCAGAGACTATGGAGAACTCAGGAGGCCTGTGATTTGGAAGACTCGGTCAACCAGATTTATTTTTTCAGTTTTTGAGGGAGAGGAAACAGATACCACTTGCTGGGAAAGTTATGTGAAGGGAGGATGCCTCCTTCTCATCCCCAGAGAGCTAAATGGAACCATATTGGGCTCTCCCCCTGCCACTCAGGGGAGATGCTTTTCAAGGGAGTGAAATGTTTTATTGAAGAAACTCCAAGGAGGGAGGAAAGAAGCCCAAGAGAGGGGCAGCCTGACAGGTCGGCAGATGGAAATGGCCCCTTTCATGCATGTGGCTGAAAGCTGGGAGTCAGTCCCTCTGAAGGCGTAGCAGTAGTCCACGGGTCTGCGACGCCTTTCATCTGCCTTCTCGCAGCTTCGGGCTGATGGGGACTAGGAAATTTGCAGCAATCCCCTGAGAAACAGAAATGGGGGCCCACTTTCAGAGTCTACTTAGCTGATAGCAACCCCTGGAGTCCGCAAACTGGGGCAATTCAATTTAGCTACTTCTATAAAATGAGGATAAAAGAAATCTCTTTTACAGAGTGGTTGTGAAGCTTAAGGAAAATTATGTATGGGAATTGCCTGGCATGTGACAGGTACTCAACAAATGTCTCTTCCATGTTCCCCTTTCCCAGAAGTGTTTAACAGCTATACGGTCAAAATATCATCAGCTAGTCATTTTACTTTTTAGATCAGTTTTCTCAAGTGAAAAAGCAAAAAAGGAATGACAACCTCTTCTCCTCAGGCTCTAGGAAACCACAAATGTGACTTCCCAGTTCAATCCGAGGAGTATTATTAGTTAGCAATAATTGCACTTTGGATAAACTTCTCAAGTTCTGATATTGCCACTACACAAGGATATTAATGAATAATACATATATATCTCTTTTCATTTGACAGTTTATGCAGCTTCATGTCCATTTCAGTTATCATGGTCTATACTTTTACAGGTCTTATCTGACTCAATTGCAAATTTATTAGGCATTTTAAACAATACTGTGAGATAAAGATGGGCTCCCTAACTGAACTGCCACCATTACTTTTGGAATGCATCTAGGGGCTGTGGCCTCAGGAACACAGCACTTCCCACAGAGCTCTGGAGTCACCATGTTTTCTAAAACAAAAATCTGGTTAAATATTCACTCCATGGAAACATATCTATTGAAATGTTCTCCAGATCCCTCTACCCATCAAATCCACCCTCCCTACTGTAGTCAGAGTGAACATCTAAATTACAAATCTAACTCTGCTTAAGACCACTTATGGCTCTCTGTCGCCTACGAAACACAGCCTGAGCTCCTCGGCTTGTCACACAGGCTTCCTCGCACACGTGCCCTAGATCCTACTCACACCTCTAGCCTCCTGTCTTACCCTTCCACATTGCCTTTCGCTTCATAATACACCCTAATTACTTGTAGTTCCACCCACATTGTGTGGTTTCATGCCTCCTTCCCTGACTCTGTGCCTGGCTGGATCCTGTGAATCCTCTGAGTCACTTAGACATCATCTTTGCCAGAAGGCCTTCCCTAAACCTCACCTTCACCCTTCCTCTGCGCTTCCGCGGTGCTGGTTTACATGTTCCTCACAGCGGTGGTGGCTCCAGTGGAGTCCACAGAAGTGGAAAGGAACGTGCTCTACCTTATGGCAAGGACAGGCCCAAAGATCTTTCTTTGACTCCCTCAGGACATGTTTCATTTGGAAATTATTTGGTTCTGGATCTCTAGTGGCCTTCCCCAGGTCTCAGAATAATATCTGAGGAATACTCAGTATATAGACATCTTTCTTTCCTTTCCTTTTTCCCTCCCTCCTTCCATACCTTCCTTGTTCCTTCTGGCTCTGGGGTCAGAATGACTGGATTCAAATCCAAGCTCCACCACTTATTAGCTGTGTGACCCTAGAATAGCTTCTTAACTTCTCTGAGCCTTCTTTTCCTCATTTGGAAAATGGGACTACTTATATTCGCCACAGAGATATTCCTCCAATCAGACTGTTTTAAGGATTAAATGCATGTACATGAAAAATACTTAGAACAATGCCTGATACAAGGTAAGCACTCATAAATATTTGCTAATATTATTACAAACTTTCTCTGACCTGTTCAATGAGTAACTAAATAACAATCAACATTTAATAGCAATTCCTAACCCTGGAATCTAAGTTAAGCTGACTGGTATTTTGGATGGGGGCCCAACCCCCATTCACTTGCCCAAATACCTCTGTCTAGGATGCTGCAACCAACATTCCATACCAGAGTTTCAGTCATTTGAGTTAAGACTTGTTCCCCCTTAAAGCACAAATACCACATAAAGTCTTATCAATCACTTATAATGCCCTCATTGAAGTGGTCCCAGACGACCCCAGCTGGAAATAATAATAACTCATATTTGTATGGCACTTTACAATTTACAAAGCACTCTCACATACTCTTGTTCTTTTGATCCTCAGAACGGTGCTGTGGGGTAGGAGCAGCAGGCATGATTAGGATTGTTACCATTGTAAAGAGGAGAATACTGAGACTCACTGGGTCCCTGGTCCCCGCAGCTGGCAAGCCCCGGAGCTGGGCTCATCTTCAAGTGTTGTGGTTCCCGGGTCCAAGCTCCTTGCACTCTACCATCCTTACGTAACCTCTGAAACTCTCTAGCAGCGGCACAGGACTGAGACGCCCTCGGTGCCTAACGCAGAGTTGTGGAGGCTGGCAACTTGTGCTTTCGTATTTGGGGAATGTCAGGGTGAAATGGGACTTTAGAGACAATCTGTTCAAGAACCCAGTAGTGGAATCTGATTTATTGAGTTCATACCCAGCTTTGTCACTTACCGATTAATCTTGAGAAAGGTATTTAACTTCTATGTGCTTTAATTTTATCAGCTATAAAACAGAGCTAATAATAGTAGTCATCCAATAGGGTTGTTGACAGATCAAATGAGAGCATTCATTTACAGCACTTAGTTAATGGGTATCAGCCATCATCACTAACATGTTCAAGTCACAGCTGGTAAGACTATAAGTTCGTTGCCCATTAAAGATGTAGAAGACTAGATCACCTGCACCCATCCCCATGTTTTGTAGGCAAGGACACTAAGACCCAGTGAGCCACGGTAACTGGCACAGCTTGGAAAAGCAGAGACTGGAACCCAGACCCCTGAATCCCTAACTGGGACCTTTTACCATTTACTGGGAGTTGCATCCTCTACTAGGTCTGTGGGAAGATTATTCAGTCATTCAACAAATATTTATGCCTAGCCCTGAAATATCCACTGTGAAGGATTACAAACACTTATAATCTAGTTGGATTGGCACGTGTTAAGTAGTAGTGCATATAATCAGCATTTAATTGGTAGAACAATTCATGCGAGACCATTGGTGGGATGCATGAAGCATATGGGAAAGGAAAGGGCTCAATTAATTAATTTAACAATTAACAAGCATTTTATCGGGCTCCTAATTGTGGCGGACATTTTACTAGGCTTCGGAGGTCCGTGGTCTCTGCTCTTAAGGACCTCACAGTTTAGACAGGATGACATGTGGGTAAATAAATAATTGCAACACATTATTTTTTAAAAATCCACAAGAAAGGTATTTACAAGGTCTGTGAAAGCACAGATGACTATAGGAGCGCTAAGGAGATTATTTCTAAGTCTGCTTTGGGAAGTGAAGGTCCAGGAAATAACATTGGGACTGGGTTCTGAAGTACTGATAAGAATTTGCTAGTGTATAATAGAAGAAGCCACTTACAGGAAGAAGAAGAAAAAGGCTTTGTAAAGGCCTAGACAAAAAGCCTGGCTCGTTACAGAGGGAACTGGAGATTGTACAGCTGGAGTTTGGGTTGTGAGCTAGACACAGAGTCAGGAGAAGCAGGACAGGCCAGATCACAGGGTTCTTGACTACTCATTCTTGACGTTTGGATCTTATTGTGTAGAAAATGAAAACGTGGCACAAATTTTGAGTGGAGAAATAGCCGGGGAAGATTGGAATTTTTTTCTTTATTCCTGTGGGAATTTTCTGATATTTCTGTAATGAACGTGGATTACATCAGAAGAAACATATTATTTCAAAAGAGAGCAGGATCACTCTGGTATCTGTGGGGGTGGACACAAAATCAAAATGGAAACAGCCAAGTTAGGAGGCTGTCCCTCAGATGCAAACTCTTGAGAAAATGGAACAAAATTGTAGAAGGAAGGATGTGAAGGCATCTCAGAGAATGTGAAAGGGGGAGACTGGTGGGGAGGGAGATGGACGGATGTCAGGTGGCCAGCAAGAAAGGGGTCCAGGATGACTCCCAGAGGTGCTGGTTTGAGACTCCAGACGAGTGTCTCACAGCTGCTTTATGTGATTTCTGTATTTTCAGCTAGACTGAGTGTGCTCTTGGGACAACGACATCTGTGTTCCGAGGTCTCTTCCCATGTCTCATACAGAGCCCCGCTCCTCGCTGGCTCCCTGTGCTGACAGACTTGAAAGCTGGGGAGCACTGGAATTTGACGGGTTCTGGTCAGAGTTGTCAGATAAAATGGAGGACAGTCAATTAGATTTGAATTTCCTATAAACAACAAATAATTTCTTAGTCTAAGTATGTCCTATGCAATATGTGGGACATATTTATATTTTTAAAAAGTCATTGTTTATATGAAATTCAAATTTAACTGGGCATCCTGTGTTTGTATATGGTAAATGTGGCAACTCTATTGCTGGGTGTGTGTGTGTGTGTACAGCAGAGAGCAGGAACAGAGAGCTGTAGGGAAGTAATGCGATGTACAAAAGATTAAATTGACTTTAAGGAGCCTTCATTCTAACAGAGGAAGCAGGGAAGACGCAAGAGACAAAAAATGGAGAGTGACACTAAGGGAGGCAGTAGAGTAGAGTGACTTACAAGAGAGACCTTCTGAAGATCACTAGCTCCCTTGTTCTCATCCCATCTCTCGAAGCAACAATCTAAATCTGGCTTCCTATGTGATTTGCTCATGGACAGAGAATGTGCTGCTCTGGGGACAATCCCTTTGGAGCCACGTGAACAGGAAGTAGAGGACATTATTTAATGCATGAGTTTTGTGTCCAGACAGTCTGGGTTCAAATTCTAGTTGCATGGCCTTGGGCAAATCATTTACCCTTTTAACCTAATTCTTCATATGTAAAATGAAAATAACAAAATCTACCTTAGAGAATCCTTCTAGAATTAAGTGGATGTACATGCAATGCCTAGAACATATTAATAAGATACTAATATCATTATTTTCTCATAATAATAATAGTATCTTACCTTCAGAGACCACTTTAGTGCTTTCACATCCATTTTTTTTATCATATCCTCACAATAGCTTTGTGACATGGACAGTACAGGACAAGTTTGATTGTTCCCATAACAGATTTTTTTAAAAAATTAACCAGCTTGGCCAAAGTCACAGTGGAGTGATTGGTTAGTACGTGAACCAGGACTCCTAAACTGATACCATATTAGGACTGGAAGGGAAATGGGATCATCCAGTGGTTCTCAATGCAGGGCGTTTGGAAACGTGAGGGCATTTTTGATTGTCCCAGTGCCTGGAGCTTCTGCTGGCATCTAACACCCGGCAGGTGCTAAAAATTCTCTAAGTGCAAGACAGTCCTGGCCCCAGATGCCAATCACTCCCTATTGAAAAACACTGGTATTCCTGCCCTCTCAATTTGCAACCGAAAAAACAGAGGCCCAGAGGCGTTAAATGACAGGCTCTCAATGGCTTTCACATGGGTGATGATCAAAAACTGTTTGTTGACTGAGAGATTAAAGAGAGAAGTGAGGCCCACTAAGGGAACTTTCTGCTTTCACTCCTCTACATGGTGAATGTGGTACCTAAACATGTTGGCATGGCTGTGGGAGAGAAGAGGCCACTAGGTTCCAGTCTGTGATGCACAGCTGACCATGTGACCAAGAGCACTTCCCTCCTTAACCTTGAAGACTCAGGCTCTCCGTGGGAGACCTAGGGTCTCCCATCTAGTACACTGTGGTGCACCTCACACAGATGTGATGAAGACATGGGAGGAGCCTCCCAAATGCCTCCCAAGTGAGGCGCTCATCAAAAGCAATCGGACTTCAGACCTGTGACTCTCAGGTCCTCATGGTAAATGTACGCAGGAGAACTGGGGGCCCCAGGGGCCTGAGCAGGCAGCCTGGCTGGATGGGAGTGGTCAGCAGCACTAGGACCCATTGCTTGAGCTGCTCCATTGGCTCCCGGTGCACAGTTTACAGCTAAAAGTGGCCTTAAAGGGCAGCTTGTCCAAAACCAACATGTTATAGATGAGGAAAATAATAAAAATGCAACTGTCGTCTTTTCAATATTTTACTACCTGTGCTAAGCAACTTACACATATTGCCTCATTTAACTCACACACCAGCTCTGTGAGGTAGGTATTTATATTCCCATTTACACGTGAGGAAAGTATAGACTACCAATAAATTTACTAAAGTCCAAAAGATGAAAGTGGCAGAGGTGGGATTTGAATCAATGCCCCTCAGATTCCACAGCCACTATACTGCTTTCTGGGAGAAGCTGAGCACGGGAAGGACATTCACTGAGAGGGCCCCTCTGCCTCGAGAGACCGGCACCCAAGTCCCCCACTCCTGTTTCCATGTGTTTTCTGCCCAAGCGGTTCTCGGTCAGGCATGGACGTCAAGGCAGGCAGTGTGATGTGAAATCCCCCTGCCTGCCCTTGTGTGGCGGGGAGGTCGCAGAACTTCCCTTATAGCTTTCATTCCTCCCCAAATAGCCGCCACGAGGACGTGATGTGAATATTGCCTCCCCACCCCCAATCCGGAGCCGCAGAACATCAAAGCGAAAGGAAGCGCGTGCGGGAGGGGGAGGAGGTGTAAATCTCCCCGGCCCCTCCGCGCTGTGAACGCTCGCGGCGCTCCCGCCCGCGCCCCTCCAGGTGGCTGCGGTCCCGGGCTCGCCGCGTCCGCGCGGCCCTCGCCCCGCCCCCTCGCCCCGCCCCTGCTGGCTGGCGGCTTTCATGTGGATCAAGGCCGGGAAGATGACAAGCCTCCTGACTGATAGATACACGGAGACTTCGCTGGTGATTTATTGGCTTTCTGCACCTGACGAGAACCACTAGGCCTATCTGAGGAGGGAGATATATGGGCTTTCCTGACTCCAAGTGGCAGCCGCGGGGCGAGCATGTGATCTCAAGCTGGGCAGGGAAAACGGAGCTGTGCACCGGCCTGTGTTTTGTAAGCGGGCCCAGGTCATAAAAGTGTCAGCACGCGATATATTTCTTGCGGGGGATCCTCTCTGGGCTCTTGCCAGCGCCTTCTCTTCCCTGGCTGGCAGTCTGAGCCGGGTGAGGGTGTCCCCAGCCACCTTAACCTGGGCTTTATCTAGCCGGGTGCCCGGAGTTCGTGATCTCTCCGCACTGCTCTCCAGCGCGCCCGATGCTGGGATGCGGCCTGGGACCAGCCGTGGAGCACTCTCGTCCTTACGTCAGTGTGGAGTCTCTCACAATCAGTCTGGCGCTGGGGACTTAGGAGCTCAGAGCTGGAGTCAGACCTTCATGGGAATTCTGGACCTGTTCCTCATTAGATGAGTGCATCTTAAGTAAATCATTTAATTCCCCTGTATCTGCTCCCTCGTCTGTAAAATGCGAATGATAATAATACACACTGAATACGGTGGGGCGATGTAAACCATTTAGGAAGTGAAGTTCCGACCCAGCTCTGAAGGATGACGTTACTAGGAAGCCGCTGGGGAAAGGGGCAGGAAGGACAGTGTGGCCGGGCCACAGAAAGTGAGCAGGGGAATGTTGGAGATGAGGCTGGGAGCCCATGGTATGGAGGCTGCCAACTCCTGCTTCCCCAAGTCTGAAAAGGTCCAGGGACAGAGAGGGACAATTGGGACACAGAAATAAAATTAACTTAAGGAAAAGAGAAGCCTGGGCTCACAACCCCAGCTCAAATCAACAGCCGAAAGAATTGCAGAGGAGGTCTGGTGTTGACATGGCATGATGTGGCTGACGCTGGAAGCTTCTCCAGAACCACCTGCTTGGTGCGGTGGTTGCATTTGTGGGGAAGATGGCTGACAAGAAGGTGAACGTAAAATCTCTATAACCAAGACTGCCATAGGGAGCAATACTACCAAAGATATTCCAGTAGCCTAACCCAAGCTAGCTTCTCAGGCCAGAGCATCAAAGGCATCATCAAGGGCAACAAGAAGAACAGCCGTAGTCAAGTGATCAGACTCTAGGTCTTGTATCTTTCAACTGTAAGTCCTCTGCATCCTCAGACAATGCAGGGTGAGGATGGGAGCAAAAAAGAGGACACTGGATTTACCATTCACACAGTAGGTGGGGAGGGGCTTGAAAAGTAAGAGATTAAACTGCATTTGGACCCCAAGTTGGTGAAAAAGGTTTTGTGATTTTGGTGAATTCCGGTGTTTCTATCACCAAGTGTTCTGTCTTCAAAGTACAGGCTTAATACTGGGCTCACAATACTCAAGAAATATTTGTTGGTTATTCTTTCCTAGAACTGCATTCTGCCATGATCTGTTTTGTTTGCAACCATTTTTTAAATGTTTAAATTGATAATATGCTTTACTGTTGTCACTCATCTTTCTTCTTTTTTTATTATAATTTTATTGAGGTCATACTGGCTTATGACATTGTGTAAATTTCAGGTGTACATTATTATATTTCAGTTTCTATATAGACTGCATCGTGTTCACCACCGAAAATCTAGCTTTAATCCATCACCATACCTATGTGCCCCTTTTCCCCTTTCACCCTCCCCGACCCCCTTCTCCTCTGGTAACCACTAATCTGTTCTCCTTATCCATGTGTTTATCTTCCACATATGAGTGAAATCATATGGTAAGTGTCTTTCTCTGTCTGGCTTATTTCGCTTAGCATAATACACTCAAGGTCCATGCATGTTGTCACAAATAGCACAATTTTGTCTTTTTTATAGCTGAGTATTATTCCATTGTATCATCTTCCTTCTTTTTCAACTCTTGCCTTAGTCTTGGAAAAAAATATTTTATGGGTAAATTTTCTGCTGGATGACTTCATAGACTTCATATAGGTGTTCAATGAAGAAAGAACTGGCTGAAGCAGGGAAAGCCATGGCAATAAAAGCTATAAGTAGGTATTCACAAGATGAGTCCATAGCCCTCCCTGCATGACCCAGGTGGGGGTGGGGGGTTCTGCTGTTGCTTCCCACACCCAACCTCACTACATGTACATCCACAAGCAGGGCCAGCACCCATCCCCAGCGCCCCTCTGGTGCATAATGGAGAAGGAGGCCTTTCCTCAGAGGGCCCAGTACCTTGCTGGGGCCCCAGGCTTAGAGATCAGAACACAGGCTGAATTTCAGCCTCCACTGGTTCCCTCTGCTGGGGGGTCTCGTACATGGCCAACCTGCAGAACCGTATGGGAGACCTAGCCCTCAAGTTGCTCCACTGTGAACTGCCTTCCCCTTCCAGGCCCACCTTGGGGCTCGTGGTGGACACCTGGGGTTCAGAGCCATGGGATTCCCAGCTCCATCATGTCTAATCTGTGTGATGTGGGGCTCCTCAGTCAATCTTTCTGAGTTACTTTCCCCTTTTATAAAATAGAGATAGGATTGCTTCTCTCACAGGGCTTTTGTGAGGAAACTGATTCCCACTGAGCAGTAAGCTGGATATTATAGGCCCACCCCCTCATGTTTCTAATTACAATTCCATTTTACAGGATTGAGTATCACGAGATAATTCTAAACCTTTGAGCTGAAGGGGATTTGAGTCAGTAAGGGATGATTGGACACAGGTAGTCAGCCCATGACGACCGCAGGACTTTTCCACAGGCACCCAGCACAGCCCCAATGTCTTCCCAGATCCTCCTGCCACAGGCTTCATCACTGCATCTGCCCCACGTCGGGCAAGGGAAGGCCAATGGCCCCCGCCAAGAGCCTCCACAGCAAGGCCAGGGCTTGTTCCTCCCAGATTCCCCAACACTCAACACTCCCCCCGGGCCTATCACCAAGCAGGCCCTCAGTAAAGTCTCTTGTGCTGGGCTGAGCTGCAGGGAGCTGTGGCACTTGTCAACATTCCTTCACTTCATTGCAGATCCCACTGTCAGTTTGGAAATTTTCCCAGAAGATTCAGATGGTGCCTCTTCTTTGACTTTCATGAATTGTGTGAACACAGCAACCCTCCTCATCTTTGTGCAGCCCATCCCTCCTGTACAGTCCAAGAAGACAATGATCCAAGAGAAAGTGCCAAGGCACACCCAGTTCTGGCAAATTCTTGGATACTGTGAAACTCAAACTTAACATCCCAACAAGAATAGAAAAAAGACCTGGGACCCAGAAAGAAGTCAAGGGAATAGCTGCATGTGTGATTTGAGGACAGCCTGGGAGAGTCTTGATGAGCCCAGCTGTGAGGAGTGTCCCAGGGCCACATTGTGAACCTGACTTTTCAAGGCACCAAGCTTCCCCCTAAAAAGCAAGGTTATAGAGTAGAATGTTTGAGATGTGGGCTTTCCGGTGAGGCTGACTGGGTTAGCCAGACCGAGATGATGTGTCCCTGCGCAAGAGACTTAACACCTCTGACCTTCGTTTCATCTGTCCCAGAAGTACCACAAAAAATCTATGTTTTCACCCAGCTGATAATAAAATTGAATATTTACATAATGCTTAATTTTCCCCCAAGGACATTTTTAGATTATCACAATATCCGAAATGTTTGTTTTGTTAGTGCATGCTTTATGGACCTCAACTGTGGTAAAAATCAACACATAAATACTTTTAAATCCTGAAATAAATGAGTGTAAGTTACCTGATTTTTGTGTGTTCCACAAATGGCCATCTGGAGTCAATACAAACCTACACCAGAGTCTGCCCTTTGCCTTAAGTCAGTAACGGAGGAGGTCACAGTTCTGAATTCAGATCAGTCCCCATAAGTTTGAGCCTGCAGTCTTCCCCTGGTACACGTTGGCACTTTATTTATTTTCCAAACTACATTGTTGGATCAAAGATTTCAAGAGATTTATCCTTCTTTGCTTTCTATCACAGTCATTTGATATTTTAGCCATTTTCCACCAGGGGGCAGGAATCACAAAGATTAAAAATATTAACAGCAAAACAAAAGAACTTTCTAGTGAGGAAGCCAGTCTGTGGTTGGGTCTTGGAGAAGAAATCAGGAAATGTGAGTATAGTTCCCATTTGAGGATTGATTCTCTACGTGGGACTGGCAAATCTTTTATACCAGGGCGAAGTTTTTCTGTAAAGGGCCAGATCGTGAATGTTTTAGGATTTGTGGGCCATACAGTCTCTGTCTCAACTACTAACTCTGTTGGTATAGTGAAAAGCAGCCATTGACAATACTATAATGAATGGATGCAGCTCTGTTCCAATGAAACTATCTACCAAAATAGGCAGGAGGTCAGATTTTGCCCAAGAAGAACAGTTTGCAGACCCCTGCTTCACGCCATCTGTGCCTCTGAGTATAAAAATGAACATACTAAAATCTTTCCTTAGAGCTGAAGCTAGCTACAACTAAACATCCACCCTAGTCCCTGTCCAACCCCAAGGTCATGTCTTAGGAAGAGGTCTCAGGGTAGAGAGATGAAGAGTGAGACCAAGTCAGGCCAAACCTCCATGGTGAGGCCTGGGGGTAGATGGGGCCAGTGTGGTCCACCTGCTCCACCTCTAGTGCAATGCCTGGCACACAATTGGTACTTTGTTTTCTGAATAAATAATGATTTAATTAATTGGTTGATTTCTGGGAATGTGAGTTTACTGTTTAGTTGGCTCAGCATACCCTTGGTCTCCAGCTCAGTCACCAACTTCAACATCCTATCCCACAATCAACCTTCTTTGCCAAAGTCAGTAATGACAGCAATTATCTGGGGCTATTATCTGATCAATTCAAAAGGCAAACACAAACTGCTTTGGGGATCAATGTGCCCCAGACACATACTGAATTCCCTGACTTCTCTGCAGTGATTCTTTCCTATAATGAGCCCTCTCCCATCCCCCGGGGCCAGTGGCATTTGGGGGATCAGTGACTATATGACGCTGATGGTTTCTAAATGGAAGGAGGGTCTGCCTGCACCTGAGCATCTTAGAACATCTTGTTTTTGTTGTCCCTACTGGGCAGTCCTGTTGCAACTCTCCTGTTGGTACCTAAGCCAGGTTTGGAGCCGAGCAGAAAAGGCCACTGAGTAAAAGGAAGAGGTACCTCACTGTCTTCCATGACTCCTCCCTCACTTTTGTCTGAAAGGGATGTCTAGTTTGAGGGCTGGTGGGGCAGATTTCTGGCTCTGCCACATATTTCCAACATTACTTACTGCCATGACTTATCATCTGCAACTTGACATGTTCTACACACATGGGCATGTTATACACATTAAGACATGCTTCCTGCATTAGGAGATTTTCCCAGATTGAGGATATTTTCATGGTGCAGAATTGGAGACCGAATTGAGGTATTCAGATTGACCTCAATATTTATGGGTCTAGAGTATGTTTGGAAAGTTTTCTTCCCTTTGAGGGTCAACCTCTGTTCTAAAGAGCAGCAGCATTTGTGTGGGCTTGATCTGGCCCAGGACATGCTGCAAGGAGGGCTTTCTGTCCCTGCAGTGGATGACTGTTGTCTCCCTGACCAATGCCTGCCTTTCTCCTTCCCCTTCCACGTGGGGAGAGGCTGTGGGCTGGAGCTCACAGCTCACCTGGAGCGCCTCTGGTTGCTGAAGGGCTGGACGGAGACTTTGAGACAACCTGATGGATCATCTCATAAACAGAGCCCACAGGAAGGAAAAGAAAATTATGCCAGCAGAATGCACTTATGAGAAATAGATACGTGTGGTGCAGGGAGAAATGCTTTGATATTAAAATTTTTTGTAACTTAAAAAGGCATGAAAAATGATACCGACCACTAACTAATCAACATTCCTTTGCGCATGCAGCTTCAATTCCTAACCAAAAACACATCCCTGCTATTGTCTTGTCTGGATCCAGATGCAAACATGATTAATTAAGTTTCGGGTGAGGAGTGGGAGGGGGATGGTCAGAGCGGATGGCTTGCTGAGGATCATTTTTATATACAGGCCTGGGGAGAGTCCCTAAGGCTGGGTACCTTCCCCCACCTGGCAGGGCTTGCCTCCCATGCACTGACAGCCACACGGGTGGAGTGAGTGGGTTGCACCCCGACCAGAGAGGCTCTAAGGAGAAGCTCTACAGGCAATAAGGAGAAGCTCTTGTTACAGTCCATTGCACTGCCCAGCAGAGCGTGGTAGAGTGGCACGAGCACGTGAAATGTCTTGTCGGGAGACCTCACTCCGCTGCCCACACTGCTACCAAGTAGTTTAGGACCTTGAGCAAGCTGCCTCAGTTTCTGCATTTGTAAAATAAAAGGTTGGATTAAATGTTCCTTAAAGTCTCTTCCACTTCTGACTTTTTTATCCTGGCAGTTGGGGTCCCCTCACTCATAGCAGGTGTTTATAAATTGATTACCAAGCCTGGCAGCGGTTGTCACCTTTGGGCAAAGCAGCTTGCTGATGGTGGGGCTGAGAAGCGTCCCAGGTGGGCATCTCAGGTGCAGGTGGCTGAACTGCAGAGATCCGAGCTACATGTCAGAGGCCCAGCCAACCTACTTTCTGATCCCTGCTCTACCACACTCAGCCTAGTGACAGTGAATGAGATAGCTGATTGCTCTGCACCTCAGGGTCCCCATTAGAACACAGAAACACCAGGCCCAACTTACCCTGAGGTGTCATGAAGCAGAGCAGCGGCACTCTGTTCTGTTCTCCTGTAAGCCGGTCAGAGAGGACAGTGACACGGTGCAGAGTCACACCTTCTCCAGGAGTCTGCTCCCCAGTAGGAGCCCTAGGTCACTGTGCACTGTAATTGAGTGGTTAAATGGGCAGGACCCAGGGTCAGGCTGCCTTCAGATCGCCTCCCCAGCATCCTGACATTTGGACAAATTACAAACCTCCTTTGGGCCTCATTGATCTCATCTATAAAGTGGAAATAATAATCATAGAACATACCTCATAGGATTGTTGTGAATATCAAGTGAGTTGAGTTAAAATATATAAAATTCTTATAATCACAGCTGGCACATTTGGCAAATGCTAAATAAATGTTAGTATTATTATCGAGGGCCCCTCTCCAGCTTAGAGTGCCCTTCAAATGTCCCTTTAGCACGCACTTAGTTGTGTCTTCTCTCAGAAGGGAGTAAGTGGAGCTGCACAAAGCAGGCTCATTCATTCATTCATTCATTTATTCGACAGACATCACTGAGTGCCCACAACACACCAGGCCCTTAGCTGGGTTTTGGGGAGACTACATTACTTGGAGCTTTCAGCTTGGGTGAGGCCTGGGCTCACCAGAAGAGCACACGGCGTGTGTTTTCCCCGCATGGTGAGCAGAAGCAGGCTTGTGCGTGGGTGAGAGAGTTTTATTAGGCCTGCTGGACCCCAAGGTGGTGCTGGTGCCAGGTCTAACACCAAAAGCTTCCCATCAGACTTGAAGGCCCTGGTGTGGGGACCTGAGTCAGAGCCAAGACTACAGTTTAGTGAGCTATTTTATTGGGGGTTTTACTGCCTCCTTCTAAAGCCAGCTGATTCCACTAGTATTTCCCCCCTCTTGATGTCAGCTGGGAATGACCAATTTTTCAGGTTACTAACCACACCCTCTCAAACATTAGAATGATAAACTGCCCAGTTCAAGGTCTATAATTCTTCTCGATTCCAGAGGAAAGACAATGGCTTTTACATATGCGTGATTTTCATTCCCGGGAGCATCTATGAAATATGCAACATTCTCTTACCTAGCCGGGAAATCACTTAAAAAGTATCTCTAATCCGTCTTCATGTTTTCCAGAGGGAGTTTATTATTCCCATTTCCCAGGTGGAGCAACTGAGAGCAGAGTCAGGAGATAGCTTGCTCAGGGACCCAGAACCACAGAAGGAGTTGGTGGTGGGACCAAGAATGAGTTCTTATTTCTGCCTCACAATCTTTGGCAACCCAGGAATGACCTTTCTGGGCAGAGTTATGTGAAATGGAGAATTTAGACTGCAATCCCCCGGACCAGGTCCAGGACACTAAAATGAGTGTCCTGCTCCTGTGAAATGCATTCTAAGGATTATTTACTGTTCTGAATGTAATTTAAGGTAAAGCGGATCTTCCATGGAGGCTCCAGGTGAATCCCAGCCCCCCTCCCCACGCCAGCCCCATTGACAATGACTTTCAATTCATGTCAACAAAGATTTAATCTACACAATGTGCAGGGCACTACTCTATTGGATTTTTTGTTAAGGAACCAAGAGGAGAAAGAATTTCTCCTGGAGGAGCAGCATGCAGATGACTACAGATATTTTGGCCCCCAGCCTGTCTATGAACCAGCTCTGCATATGCATGTCCCATGCTCCGACTGACCTCTCAGGAAGCCTAAGGCTGTAGTGCTACCTCTAGTGGCTGCCACGGCCTCCTATCCTCATTCTCTCCCGAGCTCCTGCTACTCCACTCCAATCTCAAATGGCTCCTCATTTCCGGCTGCTTCTCCTGCCCTGGGACTTGGCATTAGTGTTTGTGCTGGGGTTTCCCTGCTTTCTGTTCTTGAGGCTTTGGGTTTGGGCTCACCCCCAAACACACACACACACTCCCAAGTGTCTGAGCCTTCATTTTCCTTCCTCACGACCAGGCCCCAGCACTGAGTGTTTTGTCTAGGTGCCCAGAACTTGGGCCTGGGGCAGGAGAGGGACCCCCAAGCTCTGGAATTCAGAGTTCTGATATGAGGGCACCTCCCTCACTGGCTCAAGACCTCAAGCCAACCTCTTGCTTAACTCCCTGACTCAAGGTCCCCCCACTAGACCTTGAGCATCCCTGAGCTCCCCTCTGCTCCCCCGTGAGTGGCTGTGTTCTCGAGCATGCTCAAGTCTGAGTCTGCACAGACTCTGAGCCTTCTACGCCCTAGGAGAGCCCAGCTCCTTCTCACCAACTACAGGCAATTAACTTCTCTGGGGCTCCATTTTCTTTTGAGTAAATTAGCACTACCTTCTGTATGTGGGTGTACTGAGACTCAAGCAATATGGTAAAGATCTTCCCACACTGTCTTTAGTATTCACAGCAACCCTGTGTGGTAGCCCAGTGCCCATTTCATGGATGAGAAAACTGAGTGGCTCAGGGACATTATGTATAATTCCATTCATTCAGCTACTAAGTGACTGAATGACAACTGAAAGCCTAGAATGGAAATCCATATTGGTCTGATCTAAGATTTGCATATGATTCAAAACCAAGAATGATATTGTTGCTGTTTCCAAAGAATTTATAATTTACTAGAGAGGATGAGAGAAGAACTGGTTGTATTTCTCAAAAAAATGGAAGAAAAATACCTCTTTGCCATATGTATATTTGAAAGCTGGCAGAAGCTTGCACACATTCTTTCTAGAAATAACTTTATTGGTTGAAGGTAGATTTAAAAGAGGAAAAATGTGTGGTAAGTATTTGATGGATTTTAGTTCCATGGAGGACAGAAGGAAAATATTTACAGAGGTTGATGTTTGCTTGCCTTTCCAATGCAGAGACAGAAAACTCTATAAACAGATTTTGCCTAGGGCAGGTGGGAAGGAACCACCCATGGAGAAATGGAGGATTTATAAGGGTGTTGTATTAGTCAGTTCAAGCTGCCATAACAAAATACCATAGACTGGATTAACAACAGAAATTTATTTTCTCACAGTTCTGGAGGCTGAATGTCCGAGATCAATGTTCTGGCATGGTCAGTTTTTCGTGAGGACTCTCCTTCTGGTTTATAGACAGTCACCTTCTCACTGTGCCCTTACATAGCAGGGAAAGAGAGAGAGAGAGCAAGCTCTCTGATATCTCTTCTTACTAGGTCACTAATTGCGCCCCCTCCCAAGACCTCATCTAAACCTAATTATCTCCCAAAGGCCCCATCTCCAAATACTATCACGTTGGGGATTAGGACTTCAACATATGAATTTCAGAAGACAAAATTAAGTCCATAGCAGGTATATAAAATTATTTTGTCAAATATCAGATCAAAGCTAAGTTTCTCTAAGACTGTAGAGCTTAGACTGGAATTAAATGAGTTAATACATGTGAAGTGCTCAGAACAGAGCCAGGTCCATATATGGGCTATATCGGGGTCTGCCATTATTAGTGGAATCCTATTTGATGTAGCTTTAAACACCAGACATTCACAAGACTATCCTTGTAAATTACCTATTTATGTTGGCATCATTACCAGCTTTTTTTTCAGCATCTATAACCACTCGAGTAATCTTATCAGGATGTCTGGGAGGACAGTTGACTTTTCTCTTCCCACTTTATTTGCATGACCTTCAATAGCAAGATAATTTAGTTGTGTGGAGGATTTGGTGAAACTATATTTGAGACTTTAGTGACCTTTACAGATAGTAAAGCACTTTCAGAAATATTACCTGATGTAACTTTTGTAATAACCTTGAAAGAAAAGTATCGTTATGATCCTCGTCCCTAATTTGAAATGAGAAAATCTTGGCTCAGATGGATGAAGTGATCAAGGTCACCTAGCAATGAAGAAACAGCGTCTGGACTACACCCAGGCCATCTCACATCAAGGCCAATGCTCTTCTGCTTAATTCACAGATATCTTTTTAGCACAAACAAAGCTCCTTCTCTTCAGCATTACTGGACAGCCTGTGCTTTACTGGAACAAAGACCAACCAGAAGCATAAGCAGTGAAAGCAAACTGAGTGAGGGATAACATGTGTGGTAGTAATGGACATGTTCCCCCACACATAACCTCACATACATCGTTCATTTGTACCCTAAATAGCTTCCGGTAAGGCAAATACTGAAGAAACAGGGAGCAAAAACACCAAACTCTTTGGCTTCAGAAGGAATTATCCAGGCATAAGAGAGAAAATATATGAAAGAAGCTGTGAGCAGGCAGCATCCATCTTTCCCGTCCTCCCTCCATCTGCATCCTCCTCCACTTCCAAGCCAACAGATGAAGCCCTCTAAGCTGAGCAGAGAGGAGAGTCGAAGAGGAAATGAAAGAGTTAGATACGGCACAGAAGCTGTGCACCTTTCCAATCTGTCCCCTCCCCACAGCCACTTTACAGATGTAGGTGTGTCTGGGAGGGGTACACAAACTTGGAGATCTGAGAATGGAGAAGATCTGTGTTGCTACCTGCGTGAAGTCCAAAGAGACTGCTCGCCTGACCCACTGTCGTGTATCAACAGTGGGGTAGAAATGGTGGCATAACATATGGAGCCAGAGGCTACCCTGAGTGTCCTGTATCCCTGGGGGGAGAGATGGCGACCTGAAAATATCCAAGGCTCCTGAGTGAGACACAAAAGATATCTGGGAGAGAGTAAGCCCATGGATCCTTGGGACCAGCGCGAGCAAACACCGCATCAGAAGGACGCAGTCCCTGAAGAGGACTGCTGACGTTCCGGGAGGATGCAGCTGCATCTCAGAGGATTGCTGGTATGTGGGAGGGTGTCTTGGATGGATCCAGGACAGGGTACATCTGAAGCTGCAGGTCCTCAGAGCACCAAGGCTGGCATAGTGGGCAGTGAGATATAATTAGACCTTCTGTTTTTTGAGCCTTCATAGAACTGACTATCTCCTCGGGAAGGGAGGCTTTAGCAAGGGGCTATGAATTATTTCAAAAGGATCCCAGGGGCCTTCTGGGAAAACAGAGCTTGAGACCTCAACCCTGCGTCCCAAGGATCAAAGGTATGGTGATCCACTGGAGGTGAACCAGGCTATCCCTAACCAAGGCCAGGGATAGGAAGGATCTATGAAATCCTTGAAAATGAAATTATCTTGAGGAAAGGAGTAATCGAGGTTGATAGCCTGAGCTCAACACAGAGAATGGGAAGTGTGTGCCCAGCCCCAACGCCCACCCCAGCCCTCAACACTATGTTGGCAAGTGTAAGAGCAGCCAGACATGAATGGTTGGTCAGCTCTCTGCCTACTGAAACAAAGACCAACCAGGGATAAGGAAAAAGAGGGAGAAGGAAATGTTGACTGTGACTGAGTTATGACCCATCATGAGAAATCACTGAATTTAACTGGGTTGACCCCAAAATAATTAGATTAACTTTTCTGTACCAGTTTGCACAAGGACTCAAGATAGAAAGTAAGACCAGAAACAGAAAAAAAATTTAAAAAGGTACTTTTTTCCCACCTGAGTCTGTGTTTTGTGAAATGAATAGTTGTCACATTAGCTATAATTTATCGAGTGTCAACGTTATGCCAAGGACTTTATACATATCATCTCATTTAATCACAACTTTATGATGTATGTATTACTATCCCCATGATATAAGATGAAATTCCTTTCCCATCTCTTCTTTATAAGTGTCCGGAAAGCACTGACCCCTGGGAATCAGACTTCAGCTGTACAGCAGAGCTGTCCTTTCTTTTAATAGAGATGAGCAGGCAGTGTAGGCTGAGATAGCCTCATGCCCTGGTGAGCAGATAAGACTATTAAACTTTTGAGATGCAGGTCCCTTAAAAGGTCTGAAAGACCTATAGTTCTTTCTTCATTCATTAAAAATGTTTGCTCATTTACGTATGTGACTCCAGACTTGGGACAGAGTGGGGACATGGGAGAGGTATGCTAGAAGACCCCTTGTACTCCGCAGGAGGGAGGACAGTACAGGCAGAAGAATATCCTTTGCTCTCAAATCTCTGCCCCTCTCCAAACACATAGCCAACTAGCACTGCTGGTTTCCTGTCAGATTGCTCATGGCTTTGGAGGAAGAAAGGATTCTTCACCTGAACAAGGAACAGGAAACAGAAAATCATCGCCCTGGTTGAACGAAGCCTCGGGCTTGGATTTTTATCACATACCTAACGGTTGACAGTGAGGGAGAAAGAATTATTCCAAACCAGATTTTAGGAAGAGGAGGAAACAGAATAATAATTCTAAACCCTCTGATCCATAACACTGTTTTCCAAATTGCAATCATGACGCTTTCCTCAATATGTGTAACAATAAACTTTGGAAAATTAGAAAGAAAACAAAAAGGAGAATGAAGGGAAGAAGAATAGAGTGGCAGAGATAGATGAGGCAGATCCATTTGTGAGTGGTTTTTATTTGTACACAAAATTATCTATGTCACCAATTCAGGGTACAATTTATGGCTGTATCTCTATTAATTTTTCAAAAGTTCACATATGTTGCATTACCAGGGAGTCCAGAATCTCATTTTTTAATCCTCCCCCAGCATCTCACCCACATCTTCAGGTTGTCCAAGATTTCCAGGAACTTACACGGTTGCAAGGAGGTTTATAATTATCTTCTAGAGAGAGAACTGAGCATCCACCACAGTCACTGTTGGCCCTGCATGACTTCGACTTCTGATGTTGTGATGGCCTTGCTCAGATCACTATAGACCATGCAAAGATTACAACTCTTTTGAACTCACATTTCCTTGCTCAGCCTTCAATCTCCAGAGCACGAACATTGGTGTCTATGTGCTTGTGTCTGGAGGAGCTCCCAACAGGAAACTTACTACACTGTGCCCAAACCTACCCTTCCCTACTCTGATAGATTGCATCATTGGTCCTGATTTTCCACCCCTCCATACCTATATCCATGTCCTTTGCCATGTATCTTTGGAGTTTCCCTACTAGAGGGGCAGGGCATATTTCCCTGCCCCCTTAATTTGGATTTGTCCATGTGACTTGCTTTAGCCAATAGAAAAAGGAGGAAGTGACAGTGTGTCAATTCTAAGCCTAGGCCTTAAGAAACTTCCTGTATTTTCACTTGTGGAACTGAGATAAGCCACCCCAACCAAGGCCATCCTAGATTAGCTGAGCTGCAATAAACACATATATACTTGAGTAAGCCCTGTTGGAGATCAGCAGAACTGTGTAGTCGAGCCTAGCATAGATCACTAACCCTTAGTTGACTAGCAGACTCCTGAGCTAAATAGTGCTTACTGGTTTTGCCAACAATATTTTGTGATTGTTTGTTATGCAGCATTAGTGTGGTCATTGTTAACTGACCCATGGACCATCAGCTCTGTGCTGAGCTCAGGCCACCAAACTCAATTCCCCCTTTCTTCAAGATAATTTCATTTTTGAGGATTTCATAGATCCTTCCTATCCCTGGCCTTAATTAGGGCTAGCCTGGTCCACCTCCAGTGGATCACCATACCTTTGATCCTTGGGATGCAAGGTTGAGATCTCAAGCTCTGTTTTCCCGGAAGTCCCCTGGGATCCTTTTGCAAATAATTCAGAGCCCCTTGCTAGAGCTTCCCTTCCCAAGGAGATAGGCAGTATGTGAAGGCTCAAAAAACAGAAGGTCTACTTATATCCTTCTCTCAGAAAACTATAACCTAATCAGCCAACCCTCGTGTAACTCACCGAGATTCCTCAGGATCTGCCTTTGCAGAGCCCTGAAAGCTTCTCTGGCTGGAAAAAAAGATTCTACAGTACACTTTATTATTTAAACATAAGTCTGGGAGTGACACCCTATTACACATATAATCATGGGGTAATGATTTTGTGAACTAGTTTTACATTCAAGAAAACTGAAGCATAAAAAGGTATATATACCTATATATATATATCTCCCCAAATTCAAACACCTAAGGAAAGACAGAGCCCGGATCAAAACTAAAGCTTTCAAGTTCTCCATTCAGGTTTCTTGACACTTAAAACACGTTGGGGTGTCTGAGGGAGCCCAATAAATAGCACCCCTCTTTCCTGCCCGTGTTCTGTACAAATTGACAAATACAACAAAAGACTGGCAAATGGAGACAAAAATACCATTTATTTCTAACAGAGGCCAGGTTGGAGGATGTGGCTGTCTGTTAGCCAAGTATACCTGCCAACACTGGACCCCAATGAGGAAAAAGATCTCTCCCCTAGAAGAGCAGAATAAAATTCTTTCTCGCTGTGAGTGACTCACTCTCAAAGGCAAGAAAGATGGAGCTGAGCTGAGCATGCCCAGATGTATCAGTCAGTTAAGATACTCCATCCTTCCCTGGGGAAGTTTGAGTAATGGAGAGGAAAAGGCCAGGAGTTACACTAAATGAGCTCCCTTTAACAAATGGAAACATCATGAGTTGGATAAAAATATTCCTACAATACGCCAGATTTATTTAATATCAATCTAAGTTAGGCTTCATTAGAAAAGCCCCAGCCCTCATCCATAACGTCAGATAGATAAGTCTTCTGTCTCTATGTTAACAAAGAAAATAATCATTTCTCAAGCCTTAATCAAACTGAGGTACTGTGAAGTAGAGTGAGGTAGAGTGAATACTGAACCATCCTGAAATCATACCACATATTCAAACATCAGTTCTGTCTCTGTATAAAGTTGACCTGGCTAACTCTGACACAAGGAAAATCCTCTGTATCTCAACAATTTGTTAGCTAATAAGAGCTATCTTAATTCTAATAAAGTTGTCATTTCCCATCCCATCCTCACCTTCAGATGTAGAATGTTCTTCTAGGCCCAAACTCCTTCATCTTCTTCTAGAACAATCATCTGTTAGAAGTATCTGGATCTTCAATACGTTGCCATCTTAGCATATTCCCAGCACATTACCTATTCCAGCTGTTTATTAGTTCCTTGCAGCCAATGCACAATGCACAGTAAATGCTTAAAGAATAAGAATTGATGGATGGATTCCCCATACCATGGCGGCACAGATTACCGATTGCCAAAGCCTTTTATAAAGTGGGTGGAGAGAAGGAATGGTTCTCATCATATCCTGTCTCCACCATCTTGATTCATCTACAGTGAAAAAGGAGGAGGGTATGGTGTGGAAATGTGCGTGTGTGCGTGTGTGCATGTGTGTGTGTTTCAAATTGCATTTTTTGGCTACATCTCCAGTGAGATGATTAAAGAACTTGAGCTCTTTGCAACCAGCTCAGCCAAAAGTTTGACTATGCTTCGCTTTCCCAATATGGTTCTCATTTGCTTTCAACCTCATTCATTTCTTATTCTTTGTCTCTCAGAGAAAAAGGCAGCAAGAAAAATCAACCTTGGGCTTCGTTAATTAAGGCCTGCATTCTTGCTGGTATATTTCAGGAAGACAATCGGTTCCTTTTGCCTCACTCTCCCGAGAACTTTATAATGTGGTTCTATTCATTCATCAGGGGTACGTGCAGTTTGGGGGCCCATCTGGGTTTGGTGGTCCTTAAATTCGTTTTCATATAGAATTGTGGACATTGTATCAGTTTATAAAACTAATATTTCTCTGCAGAGCTCCAGAGAGCAACCACTAGGATAATCTCATAAATCTTCATTGGGAAGACAGAAGCAAGGATTTTTATCTGACTGTGATTTTCATGATTAAGAAAAAGAAAAAAGGTAAGCACTAGATCTCTCCCCTGACCCCCACCCAAATACCAAGCCTTCTAATTCTGACACCCTGTTTACTTAGTATCTGAGGTCCTGACCCATCTTAAGGTCAGTCTCATTTTTCGTGATAAACAAAACTAAAGGCAGGGAACTTTGGGGTTATTTTCCAGAATGTGGAACCAGACAGAGTCAGGAAGAGAAGCCACATGTCTGTCTGCTCAAATCTCTTTTCTTCTTCCCATTTATGCCGTCTGGAAAGAAGACTGATGTAGTTCAGTCATTTTACCCAAGCTTCTTTTGTCATTTCCATTAAAATAAAACTTTCAGGCTGAATTCCTTAGGTAAGAATAGATTCTTAAAGATAGTTCTCCATCTATTTATTCAACAGATGCTGTTCTGCTCAAGGCAGTGGTGTGAGTGCTGTAGGGATTCAGAGATGAACCCACAGTCCATATATAAGGAGTGCACACACAGGACAGATATGGAACAGAAAGAAGAGAAGCATGAAGGGATGAGGAGAGGAGTTCAACATGCCCCCTTATGATGTTGATCTCACTGTCCTTGGTTTAGTTGACTCTTTCTTCACGCATCGTCACAATTCTAACCTACTTCTCCTCTAGCATGCAGCCAAGTGCAGCACGGTTAGGGTGCACGAGTGGGAACAAAAGCCTGAGTGAAGTAGAAGAGGAAGGAGAGGCAATGATTATAGACATCTCTTTGAAAAAAAAATCTTCAAAAATAAAATTAAGGAAGACCTTCAGTGTTTAAAAGGTTAGGTTCTGTTACCCGATTATTTTGATGCTGTAGAATAATCACCTCCTTCCGATTCTATAGGTTTTCAGTTTTTTCTAGAACAACAATAGCTAATGTTGCTTGTGCTCCAATTCAGTACCAGGCACCCTTGTTATCTTGTACCCACATGTTTTTAATTTATTTAATCCTTATAACCCTTTAAAATAATGGCTGTTGTTAAAGCCATTCCTCAGATGAGGAAACTGAAGCAGAGAGGTTCAGTAATTTGACCAAGACAGTTCAGCCAGTAAGAGATGGAGGCAGAATTCGAATACAGCTAGATTGGCTGTAAACCCACGCTCGCACACATGTGTTACCCTGTTTGTAGTCTCAGTTCTTTGGTAGCACCAGCTTTTGAAACTATGGGGCTCTTCCCTCCAATGTCTGCCTTGCTGGGCACCACTCAATTCCAGTCCCTGAAGCAATGGAGGGCAGGAATCAGGAAGCTTGTCAAAGCCCCAATTTTCTCTGCTCTCAGCACTCTTATGAATTCTCATGCAGTGGGCTTCTGCTGTCTGTTCTCTCCTATTGAACTTCCCAGGCCACAGCCACCGCCACCTGAGATTTGTTAAAAACTGGAGTGAAGGTGATGGGCAAGGTAAGATGTGAGGCTAGGCTGTTGCGGGAGGAAAACGGCAGTGCCCCGCAATCATCATGTCCCCTAGCAACAAAGCCCATTTTTGGAACCAAGACTGGGCTCCAAAGCCACCATTTCTCCCACTCTTCCTATTTGACCCTTCACAAGAAAAATGCTGAACGTGGAAGAGAAGACCTAGGTCTGGGGTCAGGGGAGGGCTCTGAGAGCATAGTGTGGGTTCTGCCTAGCATGGCCTGTCTGGAAAAGTCCCTCTGGAAAAGTTTGTCTTCCCTCCACCCTGCTCCAACTGCTCCACCACTGGCCACCTGCCAGTTTAAGAGCTGAAAGACTCTTGTTGTCATGCCACACTGCTTAGCTTGTGAGAAAAACATGCTAAGCTGTCTCACTTTGGAAAAGAAGACTATGGATCTCCAAATTATTTTTGTGGTTGAATTACAACCAACACTCCTCTCTGTCTGCTCCCACTCTACTTTTTCCATGCCTTTACTCAAGCCCTTCTCAGAATTTGTTATGTACTTCTCTGCCTTCCCCCATATATTTTATATTCACTGGGAACCAATATTCTGCTGTATTCATCTCTCCATCTTCCACACCCACATCTAGTACCTTACTATATCAGTCAGGAAGTCTTTCAGCCTAAGTAACAGAAAATCTGGCTCAAATGATTTAAATTAAAGGACAATTTGTCCTACATAACAGGGAGTCCCAAGTTGAAGTGTCTCTAGGATTGATGAGTACAACAGCTCAATGACGTCATCAAGAGCCCAAGGTCTCTCTGTCTTTTTCCTCTGTTAACCTCAGTGTGTTGACTCATGACCTGAGCTAGCCTTCCTCATGGTCACAAACATGCCATTACTCAGAGACATGGTGGCCTGCGGTGACAGCTCTTTGAAAGAATTAGGAAATCTTTCTCAGAATTTCTCCCAGCAAACATCCCCTCACACTCAATGTCCAGAATGGGGTTACATGCCCACTTTTAAACTAAGCACTGGCATAGTGAATGGACTTCCCATGATTAGACTATCAACTTTTACCTCTGAGTTGGGCATGGGATCAGCTTTTCTAAGCACATTGTTATATGGAAGAGAGTGGACACCTGGAAAAAAAAATCAGGGCTCTACTATCGTGGAAGAAGTTGGAGAGGGGTTAGGAGGATGAATTTGGTGTGTGCAGTCTACAGCATCTGATAAAATAATGCGTGACAGCAATATTTATCGAATATCACCTCACCCTAGCTTAAATTATTTCATCAGCTCTAGGAACAGAGCTGTGAAGGGGTAGGACCTAGGTCAGATAGTCTGGATGAGGAGAGGGAAGAAAACACGTAGGACAGGTTGGGAGCATACGGCTTACCCTACTGAAGAGCCAATGCGGTGTGAAATCTAACTAGGGAAGATCAGAAAGCCAACACTGAACACCTTCTACATACCAGGCCTGAATTGAGTAATCCACATGTTATCCTAGTTAATCCTTATAAAAATTCTTCTAAAATACAAACTATTGTTCTTTTATTACAGATGAAGAAATCAAGGCTCAGAGAAGTTGGTTAACTTGTCAAGGGGTACATGGCTAGTGAGTAGCAGAGAGAGAATTCTGTTGGCTGCTGACAATGGCTATAACCTTCTCACAAGGTCCAAGTCTCTAAGATTTTACAGGAACAGATCGTCAGCCAAACAAGTACTTTGCTGTGATCTGAGGCTTTGGGCCCCACATCTCTGTGAAGTCTCCTGGTGAGGCAAAGCATTTGTGAGCACCAAATGCTCCCTTGTGCTTCTGGCCTAAGGCTTAGTGAGAGAAGCAGGCCAAGTGAGTCCCTTTCTCCTGGATCAGTACTTCTCAAACATTTCTGCTGAAGTATGTCTAATGGCAGAGGAGGTGGAAACTCAAGTTAGGATTGTAATCTCAAGAGACCTGGGAAATTAACTGATCTTTGCCAATAAAGTGCAGGCTTCAACAAGTCAGCTAGGCTAGGAATGGTCCTAGGAAGCTCTCCCACTTCGCCACTACCTGGGGCCATAACTTTGTGGAGCAAAAAGTGAGAGGAGGCTCCATGACCAGACCCAGACTCAGAAAAGGAGACACAGACCAAAAGCAACACAAGAAAGAAGAAAAGATTTTAATTAATAAGTTAAGAGAACAAGCCATATGACAGAGTGAAAGAGGTCACCTTGGAAAATCAGGCCTATTTCAGCAAGGTGTTGTGGGGCCTGGGCTTCCTGAAGTGGTATAGTCTTCACCAGAGACCAGAAGAAAAGAGAAAGTGTAGGTATGGGAACAGGGCCCATCCACCAAGTGGGGACTGGAGGTGCCAGTGCAGACTGGAGGGCTAGTTGCAGGTGTGACTCAGCCTCCTGAGACTGGAGTCCTAGTGACCACTCAGGTTGCTTGGCTCTGGTCAGGAGGATTTACAGGCTGTGTAAGACCACTCAGGTATGACCAACTGCCACCCAGCCTCACTACCTAGCAGGCCCCAGGATAGGCAGATGGATTGCAGAAAAACAAACAATTGCTCAAAACTCTGAGCTGGAAATACCTACCCATTAATTTTAGTTGCAGTGAAAGTGCACTTCTTGTGATAGACTACATCTATGAGCCTTCCAGAAGTTATAACTGGAAAATAAGAAGTCAGAGGAAGGAGCTATCCCAGCCTAGAGAGTAAAAAACTTGATAAATGCTCCATTCCTCTCCTCTTACTAGATACAAAGAACTTTGGGGGTAGGGGAGAGAGAGAATCCCACCCCGCCTAATTGGGTTCCCATGGTGGGGTATAGGAAGAGCAGGGGCAGATCCAGCTGAGAATTCTTCCTGCCCTCCAGGTCACCTTTCACCCTCAATGCCGCCATGTTTGATCCAGTTCCATGGCTATCCAGGATCCTCCCAGGATCGCTGCCTGACTAGGATGGATGAACCTGGTGTGTGAAACTAGGGCCTCAGTGGGCAGTGAAAGGCATCCTCTCCATATCAGCCACCAGGCCGACCTCTGGGAAGGAGTGGGTTGAGAGCCTGGCTGCCACAAGTAAACATGTACTATCTTCTCTTCACTAAACTCTGGACAAGAGAATTTGTCAGCACAATTTGGAACAAGCTAGAAATCTTTTTCTCAAAACAAAATGTACTTGATATTGAGGATATTTTTGACCAGAATTCTGGGTTGAGGCTGGGACGGAGGGGGAGAGGAAGGCTGAGGAGCAGCAGGTTGGCCTGGCAGGACCTCTCCCCATGAGAAATGATGCAACCAGACAAGGGGACTAGACGGCACTTTCCAGAGTCGTGGTGTTAGAAGGAAGGTCAAGTGGGAAGAGTTTGGAGTCAAAAAGGTCCAGAGAGCATGATGAAGACTTGGGGGAGAGGGAGTGGTTTTGAGGTGAGTGGGTGCTATTGGCCCAATGTAAAATTTTCAATAAAGTTACTCACTTCTGAAAATGCTAAGTATAGTTTGATTTCTTGGGGAAATATGGATCTGATACGAGGTTCTTAGAGGGAAATCAAGAGGGTCAAGAAAAGAAAACAATAAGAACATAGGGACAAGAAGCAAGGAAAGTCTATGGAGAGATCAAGCTTCCTCAGACCTGGAAGTGAGGTGTGAGTTCAGTTTTACTTAAATCTCCAGAGGTCATGGAGGCCCAAGTGATGTATGGGCCACCTGCATATAATAATGTTGAAGTGGTAGGATTGTCATGAGGATCAAACCGGCTCTTTCATTCATTCATTCACTCAGCAATCATGGTTTACATTTATTGATTGCTCACTGTGTGCCAAGCTCTATTCAAAGCATTTTACATGCCTTCCCCCAGCAGCCTGATGAGATGGCTACTGTCACTTTCCCCAGTTGACAGATACCTCAGAGAGGTTGAAGGACTCACCTAATGTCACGTACCTGGTTGACTTTGAATCCAGGCCTGTCCTACTTCACTTTTAGTAGCTAGACCTCTGTGTGCCAGACACTGGGCCAATTACTAGAGATGCAACAATGAAAACTATAGACATGGGGTTTGCCCTAAGGCACTCACAGCAAGCAGGAGCAGAATGTAGGAAGCTTTTGCAAATAGTATACCTCTACCAACTTCAGAGATTATCACTTTAAAAACAGGATATGCTATCAACATGGTGGTTGCCAGAGACCATATTCAAAATATCATCTGAGTATAGTTTGAGCCCCAACCATTCAGAACTGAAGCCAAATCTTCCGATGTGTCCAGGCTCATCATGATGTAACCAGTGACAGCCCATAGCTGTCACTATGCCAGGCAGCTAGGCTGGTGATGAAATGTTTCCTCCTTAGGCCCAGAGAGGCTTCCCTGGTGGGGAACAGTCTTTCTTTGATACATCCCACGTATGGTGGTAGCATGGGGGAGGGGGAGGGATGGTCAGGCTGAGGAGGAGCAGAGAGATTTCAAGGGCATAGGAAGACTGGAGAACAGGGAAGCAAAACCAGCTTGCAAAAAGGAAATCCGCAAAAACCAACTGGCTGAAAACAAATTAACCAAAAATCAGTTTTGTAAAATCATTAATTTGTAAAATGATCAATTTGCCAAACTAGCAATTACCAAATTCTTGTTTCTATTACCTCCTCATAGTTTATAGTAATTCACGTTACTTGCAATAGTTTCAACGGATTTCGTGGAATTTTCCTAAATTTGGTTTCCCAGAGGCTTTGCCACAGCCAGATCCACCAGGTATCATAGAAGAATTCTGCATGTGGGAGAGCTTTGTATGTGTACTCTTGAAGGAGTCGTGAATTGGGGCTAGATGCAGAAGAATCCTAAATGTCAAGTTAGTGAGTTTGAAATTCCTAGGAGGCACGGAGGACCCACGGCGCACTAGAGTGACGAGTGCAGATGACACCTGCAGCAGTGCCTCACGTACAAGAGGTACCCAACACATACCTGTTGAATGAACAGCCCACCTTAAGATACTCCACGTTCTTCTGCTTCAGCTTTGATGACAAGGCTATGAGCAACCTCCTCTTGAAAGCAAAGCCAATTACACTGAGAGCAGTTCTGCTTTGGTTATGTAGAGACCACAGCTGCATCTTTTTTATTAGGGTACAGCACTGTCAAAGGTTATTACACTATCATTATTTAATTATCATCATCATCATCATTTGAAAAGTAACCACCCTGTAGAATGGAGCATGGAAGGTGCGGGGCCCATAACTCAGAGACGGATGGTTCAAAATTATTCTCTGCTGCTAACCTTTAAAACCGGGGGGTTGGGGAGGCCATCTAGTATCTAAAAGTTAAAGTATTGAGGAGGTCATAAAAAAACAACATATATAAAATCTCAATTTCATTTTCTTCTTTCCCAGTCATTTGTCTATTGGGTTATTATAAACAAAAGTGTGAGAATGTTCGGGATGTGTTTAACTCCATTGAATTTGAACACTAGACACAAAGGGCTAAGATCGCGGTGCGTGACCTTGAGTAAGCTTCTTATCCTTTCTGAGCCTTGGTTTCCTCAGCTGTAAAACCCATAACATCAAGCACAACATATTGTTCTGAAGATCACAAGGCGCAGTGCATGTCACATTTGAATGAGGTGCTCCTACCCTGATCATACTGCTGGATTCTCTCCCAGAGTACCTTGTATGTTATTTGGAACAGGTGTGGTCCAGCCATCTTGCTTATTCTCTTAATAAAATTATTAAAATAAATATAATTAAAAGGAAATTACATGTGAGAAGTATTAAATCAGCAGATTTCAAAAGTCTTTGAAAATTCCTCTTGATACCCACATATCAGCCTTCTGCATGTTCTGCACCTCACTCATGGGCCGAAGGAGTTGACACCTTCATGCTGCAGCTTCCCTGATCTGTCCCAGAAATCCTGGCTCTCAGCTGCCCCCTCTACACCCACCTTTCCACCAGGCTGAGGGCCTCCTTCCTCGTCGTTTCCTGGACTGAACACCATCAGCTCTTTTTGCTGCGTGCTTGCCACTCCCCTTTACCCTGAAACCCATGGTCCTTATGGAGAAGAAGGGCCTTCATAACCTCAGTTGTCTTCCTTTGGTCACCCTCCTTTTTCCCCTACTCTGGCACTTATATCTTGACTTCTCTCTTTTTGGTGGGAAGGGACTCCTTTTAATCCCTGTGTCTTAGAAAACCCCTGGCCCCATTCAGTTGGCTCATCTTACTCTCTTATGGCAAGTTCTCCTCCCCCTATTGTCCACCCATCTACTAAAAAAGACAGCTTCCAGTTCCAAGTCCAACTTCAACTACCTCTCTGAGATTCCTTTGCTCATTTACATATATTAAAATTACACATAAACCACATATATATTATGCATATATGTGGTATATTATATATAATACATGCACATGGAGATATACATACCTAGTGCAGGGCTTGATACTTTGGAGGCCTTTGATTAATGCCTTTGTCTCATATTCTAGATCTACCCGTTCAATACAGTAGCCACTATTTACATATGGCTATCTAAATTTAAATTTTAATTAATGAATATCAAATAAAATTTAAAATTTGGTTATTCAGTTGCACTAGCCACATTTCCAGTTTCTATATCATCTGTTGGTGTCTTTCAGCATCTCTCCGTATTATCATCAGATCCTTGGAAACCCAGAAGAGACCTATTTTTGCTTCTAGAAAATGCTCATTCTTTTTCAATTCCATTCAGCAAAACCCAAGACCAAGATGGGTCCCAGCACAGACAGAGCCTTATCCTGGGCTCCGGATGGGGCAGACTGGAGAACACTGTTTTCCAGGAGTTAGAAGGAATCACAGCTTCACTGTTCACATCACCAAGCTGCAGCCCCTGGCTTCTGTGTGTGTGCTCTTGAGACTCTCAGTGAATGGCAGTGATGACATGTTTAATGAAAGGTAAATATTTACGGTCAGTCTCAGCAGATGTGCTCTGTGGGTAGGTGGGTGGGTGAGTGGGTGGGTGGGTGAGGGAGGCCAGCAGCACAGGAGCTGGATCCCAGCCATGGTTACGCTCTGGATCTCACCTGATACGTTGCTGTGTGCCTAAACTTGACCATCTTGTTATTCTGAAACCAGAACAGGTAGGGAACCAGGTGACCAAGATGCTATCTGCAGCCCTCCAACTCTAGAAGGAATGTAGCATGCTTGGAGTTGGAGCAACTTTCCTCGTGCTGTTTTTGAAAACTCCCAGAGAGGCACAACACAGCCACCTAGACAGTCTCCTGGGATACTGCTGGCATCTAGTGGAAGGACAGGGAAGCAGCTGACATGCAAATACTTGGCGCTTGCAGACAAAGGGAGGGTCCCAAACAGGCCTCGCTCTGAACTGCAGGGTTCACATTCCACATCCCCTGCTCTTGTTAGAGTGGTCGCCAGCAAAAGAGAAGCCATAGGAATGGAAAGACGTTGCTCCAATTCACCCATACAGCACCCACTACACTATCAGACCCAATGCCCTCTTTTTATAGTATATATTAAGTTTTTGCCCCCTTTACTATCCTAAAATTAAATTCATAGATAATATAAACTATGCACATTATTATAAAAATCAGTATAATGTCCTAACTGTAATATAAAGGTGAAAACATAGATTTTAAAAATGTGTTTCACTATGTATATATTCACACATGAACAGACTAGAACACATAATTGGGTCACATGCTTGCACTTACATAAAATGACTAAAGTGTGAATTTAAGAGAAGTAAGAACATCAGAATATACAAGAAGTACAGGAACGTCAAAGAGCAGAAATACAGGTGGAAACTAGAATAAAACCTTGTGTTAAGATAAATAATAACAGACCAACCTGATTATCTGTATGTGATAAAAGATAAAAAGAAATAACCTTAACAGAAGTGAAAAGGAGATGTGTTTTACATTTGGCTCAATGGAAAATGAAAAAAGGAAAACAGCTACATGAGGCAAGACACAAGCAGAGACCAAGAATGCAGCAGATGCAGGAACTTAGGAAGGATCTAAAAGAAATGTTGGTCCTCCGAGAATCTATGGAAATACGGAGGAGATGGATGAGAATTTCCCACTCTATGTGAGATGGGAGTTACAGCCAGTTTATTTGCTATTTAATATTGAATAGTGGAGTGGCCCTATGTGACCGGAGGACCAGGAACACGGGAGAGACTGAAACTTGGGTTACAAATCACAGCCCAGGCACTGTTGCTGTCACTGTGTGAGCTTTATCAGCAGGATTTGGTGCCTACTTCAACAAAGATTGGTTGTCAACTGAGTGGATCCACCATTTTGATTGAGAAAACCGCCATATCATTGATGGTGCCCTTGTGTAACTCAAACAAGTAGCCTGCTTGCTATTGAGGCTCTCATCTACCAAGCTCCCACTGTGATAAGTGCTTTATATACATTACCTAATTCTTATAACACCCCTGTGAGCTGTTCATTTATTATCTTCACTTTACAAGGATGAAAACCCAGATTTGGAAAATTAAGTAAGTAACAAAGTCAAGCTCGTGGTAGGATGTGGCAGAGCCAGGATTCAAACGCAGCTGGATCTTATTTGACTCTCACACCCACCCTAGCAAGCAGGTGGGTAGATTCAGGGATTACTGTTCCCACTTTGGTTTTGAGTGACCTGAAGCCAAGAGAAGTGATGTGACTTGCTGAATGCTGTGTAGCTGGCATGCAACCTCCCTCCCCTGACTGCAAAGTCCGTATCTTCTACAGCATTTACATCATATCTTGTGATATTTACTTTATATCTTGTTTGAGGGATCTCAGAAATCAGCTGCTATCTTAAGCAAATTAAATTAAACTCTACTGGCAGCATATGAGCAAGGTAATTTATCAACCAGTTCATAACAGAGACCAGAAATTTAAATGTCACTTAGGGTATTTAGTTAAGATCCGTGCTCAGTATGGGAACAATTAGCTAACAGACTGCAAATAAATTCTCTGATTACTCAGGAATGGGATAGTGACTTGTTACAAAGCTCCTCTTGGATATGAGAGTGATCTGGCTTGAACATCTGTCATCAAATGGGTTGTTGGGTTTGATCCTGCATGGTGGGCTGAGCTGTATCGCCTTCCTCACTTGTTGCTCCTTGAGCATCCTTCCTAATTTTGTATGCTGGGTCTAAGGTCCCAATGAGCGGAAAACCCTTTTCCAATCAGAGGTATGCAAGTACGAAGCATCTCTTGGGGACAGAACACTCTGTGAAATCTGATGTAAGAACCAGTGTTATGGTTCTTTGAACTGTTCTCACTCAGCAGTGACCAAGAAGTAATAGAATGAAGCCGAGATGAAGTGAAATAATGGGAACTGGGGGGGGGAGTATAAAATGTTACAACCACCGGGGAGAACTTTCTCTTACAAAGTTAAAAATCCACCTACTCTGTTACTCAGCAATTTTACTCCTGAGCATCTATTGAAGAGAAATGAAAACATGTTCACAAAAAGAATTGTATAAGAATGTTCATAGCAGTTCCCAAACTGGAAATAACCCAAATGCCCACCAACAGGTGAATGGATAAACAAATTTGTGTTATATTAATACAATAGAACAATACTAAGCAAAAAAGAAAGAATAAACTACTCATACAAGCAACAACATAGATGAATCTCAAGAGCATTTGTTGAGTGAAAGAAGCTATACCTGCATAAATAATCATTTAATTCATTCCAATAATTTAAAGTTCTAGAACAGGCAAAACTAAGCTCTGGTGATAGAAATAAGAACAGTGATCAGTACCGTGGGTGGGAGAGCATTGCCTGGAAAGAAACAAGAACATTTTCTGTGGTGATGAAAAGGTTCAATATCTTGATTGTGGCAGTGGTTACACCAGTTTTGTCAAAACTCATCCAACTCTACACTTAAAATGGGTTTGTTTTATTGTGTGTAAATTATATTCTAATTTTTATAAAATGAAACCTAAGATTGTTTCAGCTCCTGGGAGTCCATAACTGTGTTCTATTTCTGCTCCTGCCCTCTCTTCCACTTCTTTTTTTTCATGCCTCAGGCCTTAATTGACCAAGAATCATACAGTCAATCCTTAGTGGAAATAATTGTGGGGTGGGGCCTGGGGCAATGGAGTCAACGGTAGTTTAACGTTTAAGATTATAGTCAACCCATGATTCTAAGAAATAGGTGAAGCAGCCTGTGGATCAAACAGGTTTGAAGCACAACAAATGATTACTGCTACCTCCCAGCAAAGTATAAGAACAGCCAGGCAGAACACTGTCTGGCACATAGTAAATGGAACCTGAATATCCCTAGCTCTGGCTCAAGGAATGAACCCTGAGCATACACAGAAGACTTCCAGGGAAAGAGGACTTGCACGTTCAGTGTATTAAGAGGGAGGAAGAAGGGCAGTTTCAGGTAGCTGCCTTCCAGAGGCACCAAAGTCTCCTCTTTCCCGTAGTGGCATAGCAAGCCTAGTTAGTCCATTTGGACCTAGTGCAGCTCATTCAGCATTCACAACAGTGGGCTCTAATGGGAGTCAGTGGTGCTGTATATGGGCAAGGAGCTGGGAAACTGATCAGAATCTTAGTACTTAGTAAAGCTACCCCCCATGAAGCTGATTGTACCAACATAACCTGGTGTGCTCACTGGGAATTTGGCCCCTGGATCTACTGAGGTCATTGCAGACTCAGAAACGTGAACATCAGTCAACACTCCAACCTTTGCGTTAAATTGGCCATGCTCTTCCAGTGAGACCCATGGTAGAAAGAAGAGAGATGAAGGAGAAGCTGGGTAGAAATGGGAACGAATGATGCTGACTGCATTCTATGCCTGCTTCTTTGTCTGAGAATTTAGGTTTTAATATCTGTTCTCTAATTCTACAACAAACAATCATCATGTGCTTATGATTCACCAGGCTCCGTGCTGGGCAGTGGGATTCAAGAATGAATACAACATGGTTCCTGGCCTCAAGGAACTCAAAGTCTTTCAAAAGCCAACACCATAATGGGCCAACTGCAATACATTGTGACAAGTTTCACACACACACAAACACACTCTGCTCTGCCTGGCAGCACTAGGAAAGCCCTCATGGGTGGGGAGACACATTAACTAGTCTTAAGGACGAGTAGGAGTGATAAGACTATTGCAGGAAGAACAGCAAGTACAAGGTAGAGGCATGAAAACAATGTGTTTTGGTACAAGCAGAGGCAAAAGTTAGCCAGTGGGTTGTGAGACTTCTGAAGACATGGACAGTCTCTAAGAGTCCCTCACTAGCTGGGCCACTGGTCTCCCACTGCTGGCAGGCTCTGGGTTCAGCAGGTCTGAGGCCTCAGGTGAATACTCCTACCCTGTTCATGTAGAAGCAGGACCTGTGGGCTCAGTTTCAGACCCAAGGACTGGGGTTGGGAGCAGGAAATAGAGTTACATTTATGTTAAAGGGCCAGTTGAAACACCTGTTTATTTGGGTCACCCACTTCCTTGGTCACCCCAACCAGAAGAAATCCCTTCCTCCTCTGCTATCCTGTAAGCTCCTCTCTGTAGTGTTAAGTAATAGCATAATAGTTAACAGTGTGGACTCCGGGGCCAGATTGCCTGGCTTTGAATCCCAGCTCTGCTACTTGCCAGCTGTGTGATCTTGGGCAACTTAGTTTTTTTCTCTATGTGCCTCAGTTTCTCTACCTGTAAAATGGGCACAAAGATGATCCCTCTTACTCATAAGTTAATACATGTAAAGCCCTTAGAACACTGTCTGGCACATAGTAAATGTTCTATAAATGTTATTAATTATTATTATTGAGGGTAAAACTAACTCCCATCTAATGAGCACTTACTAGTACCAAGCACGGTGCTAGGCCCCTTACCCACCTTGTCACAGGTCAGCTGTGAGGCACCCTGGTGTCTGAGCACAGAGAATGTCACAATATGATGACTTTAAGGAGGACATTACTGCTTTCTCAATGGAAGAAACTTTCTCTCCTGCACCAACTGTCCCTCCTCTGCCCCCTAACTCACATATAAATTACGTTTGATCTTGGATCAGCCTAAACCTTCCAAAGAATACAAACCATCTCCAAGATACCAACAGCTCTCACATCAACAGGCTGTTGATCCCACATCATCTCACACATGGACACCCATGCCAGTGACCCCAGGCACCCAGAAGATTCTGAGATCCGGAACTCGTCCTGTATCCAGAGCCCAATTTTCTCCACTATCTTGGGAAGGTTCATAATCCTACCTCTTGCTATCTAGCTCACCTCCACACCCAGAAACTCCATCTGCTTCCAATCAGATCTGATCTATGTAGCAAACAGCAGCTGGAGAGACACTTTTCTTTCCTACTTTAGACCCTATAAAACAAAGACAAACAATACAGCCCCATGACAAGTCATTGGCCTATAACCATGCTCCCCAGCAAGCCCTTCTTTGGGCCATCTCCTCATCCCTCCCTGTGATTCACTCTGCACAGTTGCCCCCACTCATGATGCAGCCACAACCATGGGACTCAGCCTATAGTGGGCTCCATGGCTGCAGAAAGCTGCACACTGCCCCTTGATTTGACTTGGCCCTGTCCATGACTGGTTTGGCTTTGGGTTACAACAACCCAAGGTTAATATTAACCTGCCTACAGCTCCAAAGGGTCAGGTAGGTCTTTAGCCCTGATGGGCTTGAGCACAAACCTCAAAGTCCAGGGCTCATCCTGACTTCTGGAATCAGCTCAAGCAAGACGGATGGCCGGGCAGCACAGCAGGGACCAGGAACACCCACAGTGCCCTCCATCATGGGAGACTGGGCATTCCTTTCTGCTCATGGATCCACATTTGCTCTCTCAGAAGTTAAGCCGTGACTGTTCAGGAATGATCCATTATTTCTCTTCAGCCCAAGTAAGCAGGCACATTGTTCAACAGGTACCCCATGGATATCTGAAAAAAAACCAACATCTCTTTACAACCTTGTCCTGAAACATCCTCTAAGCCCACTGGTGCTGCCCTGTTGAAGCCAGTGTCAGATCCAAGGTTGGGCCCATCGTGAACCCAAATTCTGGAATTCAAGTGATGCTGCAAAAGACCTCACCTCAAATAGCTCTGCCTGTGGCCCTCTGTGCCTCCATTGGGATAATTCCGTTAGGCTAAGGCGTCAAAGCCTCACCTTGGAAGAGAGGATGTTGCTTAACTCAGTGCAGAGATCAGATTCAAAAGGTTCCTAGGACCTCATATTAGATTCAAACTTGAGAATCTAGTAGGAAAAAATTCCACTGTTCTATCTGCTACCAGCATGTCACAAGTATTCACTCACTTCCTTCTCATTACAGTGTGGAGATGTGCGTGTGGAAGTTAGTAAGTAGCTGCAGATTCATGCTCAGGTGTTACGCTCCAGTGTCTGTGTTCTTCACCACCACACTGTAACGCCTCCCGGAAGGGAGAGATGAGGTCCAAGATTGGAAAATGGCCATGGAAAGTCTGGATCAGAGGGCAGTGAGCAGCCCAGATGATGTGAGAGCTGACTGTGGGCATGGCCTAGAGGCTGATTGTGGAAGGGTGAAAATTAGCAGGGAAAAAAAATTTCCAGATCCCAGAATAAGGCCACTTAGAAAGCATTTCTGAGGTAATACTGCCATCTAGTGCTAAACAACACATAGCAATTACTCTCTAAGCAAATGAAGAATGAGCCTGAGTGGGGAAAATATAACAAATTGGCAGAAAAGTTATTTTTTATTCCAACTACACATTCTAAAAGACAGGCAAATCCCACTGCCATGGTCCTCGGAATAGCCTGCAATTTCCACGTGCCACTGAATGGTTGCTACAGGCTAGATTCAAATCCCAGCTCTGCTCATTACTGGCAAAGGGCTGGGGCAAGTTAATTAACTTCATTTTCTCTTCTGAAAAATGGGGAAAACAACATCTACCCATATGCCTGCTGTAAGAATCAAATGAAATAATGCATGTAACATGTCAGGCATACCGTAAGCACTTAATAAATGTTAGTTGTTGTTGCGGTCCTAAGGAGGTATGGTAAGAACTGTGACAGGAGGACAGAGGAAAGGACCTGGATAAATTAGACATTAATTAGTGATCTTTAGTGAACCCCACAGGACTATTCTTGGAGAATTCTTTTTTTTAACATGTTTTCCACATTTGCTTTTCCCAGCTTCTGCCTACATTACTGAATCACTTCTCCACTCAAAGACATGAATGGTTCTCCCTGCCTCTGATACTAATCTCTGGTCAGGCCTCTCACACTGGGCCTCCCGGCTGGGTCCCCACTGCTCTCTGCCCATGGGCTCCTGGGCTGTGGTTGCTCTTAACCCATCCCCTCACTCCCTCCCTAGACCAGCAATACAGGAGCTTTTGAAATTCTGTACCTGAGATCACCTGCTCCCTTCCTCTAACCATCTTTGGTGAATTGGGAAAATATGTATTTGGGGAGCAAATAAGCAATTATTTTATTTTGAAGTTTAATTTAGTAAGGAACGTCACTTAGTTATGAGACAATTTTGCAAAGCATAAAAAGTTCATTTCAAAATTAACCTTGCTCTGGCCTAGTTGCTCATTTACTTCCAAGCTGGATGTAGTTCCCGTGAAAAGATTAACTTTTAGCCTTGACCCTCATCTGTACTCCCGGGGCTGTGGGTAGTGACCTATGTTCCCTATCACACAGCAGTGAGCCAGGCTTTGAGAGGCTGCCTCCAGACGCCACTTTTCCTGAGTACTGGAAGATGCTAAAATCAGGTTTGTTGTTGGGTGTCTTCTGGGGGCTTGGGGCTGGGAAAGGAGATGAAGTAGCAGGTAGGACCAGAGATTGCGTGAGACATCATCGGTGGTAACTGTGGTTTCCAAGACAAGAGAGGCTTGTAGAGACAGGTAGACACTGAGGGGACCGACAAAGGAAGATTTGCTTCAAAGACACTACAAAGCTTATGTCTAGTGAAGTTAAGTCTCAGAATCACCTGGGGGAATATTTATGGATGTACTTAGGAGGGAAAATGGGAATAAAATATATTTACTTGAAAGGGTTCTGGAAGATCTAAAAGATACAGGGCTCTGCCTGTGGCCCTCTATGCCTCCACTGGGATAATTCCGTTAGGCTAAGGCGTCAAAGCCTGTCACTAATATCACCTTGGAAGAAAGGATGTTCCTTAACTCAGTGCAGAGATCAGATTCAAAAGGTTCCTAGGAGCTCATATTAGATTCAAACTTGAGAATCTAGTAGGAGAAATTCCACTGTTCTATCTGCTACCATCGTGTCATAAGTGTTAACTCATTTCCTTCTCATTACAGTGTGGAGATGGTGTGTGTGTGGAAGTTAGCAAGAAGCTGCAGATTTGTGCTCAGGGACATCTTGTACCTGACCATGTACCCTCAGGTATCCCTTGTACCCGTGCGTCAGGTACCCCTTGTACCTTGACCACTGCTTCCTGGCTACAGCCAAAGGAAAACAGGGACATGGCTACTGCTTCTAAAAGGCCAAGAAGTTCGTGTTTCTCAAACAATTAGAGTGGTGCAGTTTCTTTGGGGAATAAACTTGTTTGGAACTAGGTACCAATTCCCTCTAATGAAGAGCCTCCTGGGATTGTGATTGGGTCAAGTTGAATCTGTAGATCAATCTGGGGAGAACTGCCCAAGAACAGTGATCAAGTCAGGGTTAGATTAGTGTAAGATAGACAAATAGATCAATGGACTGTAATAGAGTCTGGAAATAGGATCAAAGGGGAAATAGCTTTTTATGATATTCTACTTCCTAGCAGGAAGCAAAACTTCCAAAGTCTTTCCTCTTAATGACTAGGCTATCCTGCATTTTACAAAATCCTTTGATTCTCACAAGATCGCTATGAGATAGATAGTCATATCCTAAGTTTATAGATAGTTGAGAATTGGAACTTGTCTAGACTAGATGGAGTAGAACATCATCAATGGGATACCATTTGAGAGACAATGGGAATACGCACAAATTCCTGGAGAACTCTTCCCAGAAAAGGATTCCTCTTATGCTCTACATCATATCAACTAATAGAGAATGAGTTATGGAAATCTTGTCTTCTCCTTTGACTGTAAGCTTCTTGAGAGCAGAGATTGATATCATATATGTTTTATTTTAAATCTCTAGTGTTTAGCACAATGCCTAGATATATTAGTCAGATTCGGTTTGACTATTCTGTAGTAAAAAATAAACCCTGAAATCTTAGTGGCTTAACACGCAAATATTTATTTCTCCCTTGTATGAAATGATCTGATCTCCAGGGCTGCTCTGTTCCAAATGGTGGTTCAGAGATCCAAGCTACCTTTATCTTATAGCTACACCTTCTGGAGGACATGGCCTCTAGATTGCTGTAACAGGAGAAAAGAAAGATGGAGGATCTCATATCAGCTCTTGAATTCTTGACCCAGAATTACCACATTTCACTTCTACTCCTAGCCCATTGGCCAGAACTAGTCATATAACTCTGCATATCTTTAAGCAACTGGGAAATGTCAGGGAGCACATGATGAGCAGTAAATGCCTCTGCCTTCCCGCTAATAGTGTGTACTCAGTGAAGGGGAGAAAGAGCATTCTCTACCCATTCTGGGTCCTTTCTGGCTAGGCTACAAATTAAATTGACATGAGGCCAAATAGCAGGAGAAAATCAAACACACCTGGGAGACACCTGGGGAAAATGACTCTCTCTCGACAAAATGGCAGAGATTCTCCTCTTATATAGACAAACGAGGATTTGGGGGGGGGGATTGGGTCAGCTATGGGAGATTACCAGAAAGGCACAGTAAGGTTATTATGCAGATTTAAGGCCTAGCCTTCCACACTGACAAGTTTCTAGAGATGAGGTCATCCACCCCTCTTCCCAATACAGAGAAGGAGATACCTTTACAAATGGAGATTTCCCTTACAAATGTAAACAAAACTCTGATAAGAATGGGCCTAGCAAAGACTCTCCCAATCTGTTGATAGCCAGAGTTATCCAAGGTGATGGCCCGTCCCAGAGACAGGCTTTCCATCCCAAATCCCTTTAGACAGTTGGAGGGGGAGGGTGACGGTCAAAGCCTCCTTCAGAGCAAGGTAAAGAGACACATCTTGAGGTGGCCAATTCTGATCCCCCACATCAGTAAACCTTTTCAGATAAACTAATGAGTAAATCTGACACAGGGTTTAAATGACACCTTCACAGAATTTCTCAGATCTTGAAGCAACTTTCAACCTCCAGAGCCTCAGACAAGAATGCACATGTCATCAATGAAAGGAATAATGCAAATGGATTTACCATTTATTGATGATCTACTCTCTACAAGGCATTGTTCTAGAAACTTTATATGGGCTATTATGTTTAGTCCTCATAAGGGTCCTATGAGATAGGTGTTAATATTCTTCTTTCACAAATAACTTTTTCATGAAACCATGGTGAGCAAGGAGCAGAGCTGAGGTTTGAGCCCATGTTTGCCAAGTTACAAAGCTTAGGAGAGTGTCTTCTTGACTCTAGGGACTCCCTCAGGTATTAATGCCTTATGGAGCATCATTAGCAGCTGAAAGCAATGGCCTTTAGAAATACAATCTGAAGTAGTTGCCATAGTGAGAGATGCTAGGAGGAAGGCAAAGAGAGACAAAGCTCCATTCCATAGCTGGCTTTCTCCATCCCCAACTACTCTGTTCTTCCTCATCTCTCTCCTGCTACCTCCCCGTGACTGCCACTATTAGATATAGCGACACTTACCAGACCTAAAGTCAGTAGTGAAAACAATAGAGCCGAGAGCTTGTTCTGAACATTTGTGTAGTTTCTGACATGTGTTTTGCACGTTCCACTCTTTTTGAGCAAATGAAGAGGCGAGGGCAGTGATGTCCACATAGGACACCTTTCCCAATGGCCTAGATTTTGTGGGACTTGACCAAGCTCACTTTATGCAGCTCTTTCAACCCTACAGAACACAGACCTGAACATCTCCTAGTATACCACTAACACTCCATACTGGCTCAAGTATATCCAAGCAAGTCAGAAGGATTCCTGGTCAGGCTTTGCCATTCTCATCACTGAGCATAGATAATTCACTTGGATTCTCTGGGTTTTGATTTTTTCATCTATAAAATGGGCTCTTGAACATCTACTCCCTAATCACCCTTTATTTCACCAGGTTCTTGTGAGCATCAAATGGAATGATAGATGGAAGAGTGCTTTGTAGACAGCTAAAACTGATTTAAATGTGCAAGGTTATTGTTTATGACCAGTGTAGGGAAGGAAGAAATATTCCTCTACCCTCTAGGTTCTTCTGGCTGCTCTAAGAATTAAATTGACATGAGACAGAATAACAGGAGAATATCAAACAAATTTAATAACACATATACATGGGAGAAACACAGGAAAACTAAGTAACTTGCCAAAACAGCCAAAGCCACCACCTTAAATAACATCTTCAGCTAAAGCGAGAGGAGGATGTCAGGGATAGTGGTTTGGAACTTCAAAGGGGAGGAAGGCAATTCACATGGATATGGAAAAGCAAGCGTTTCATAAATAAATGTTTGCCATGTCTTGCAAAGACAATGAGACATGGAGAGGACTTTGATCAAATGGGCCTTGCTAGGTTCCTCCTGTCTACCACACAAACTTCATATTATACTATAGTTATTTATGGTGATAGCTCTTGTAACAGGCCTTTTATCTTAAATTCTTTTAGGCAGTTAGGGGGGAGGTCAAGGTTTTGTCCTGAGTCTTTTGTTCCTAAAAATAATCAAGCCAAAGAGACACATTTTGGGTTAGCAAATTCTGCTGCCCTAAAGCAGCTAAATAACAAAATTTTCTTCCTTTCTGATTGAGTTATGAGTTTTTTGAGGGAAAAGAGCAAAGCCACATATGTCCATGGCATTGTAAATGCCAGCTCTCTCATTCTATAAACCACACTTGGCTGTACAAATTTGCTTCTTTTAATGATGCTTAAGAGCCAGGTCGTATTACTAGATGTGTGATGCTGGGCAAAGTGTTTTAATCTCTCTGAACTTCAGGTTTCTCATCTGTGAAATGGGGATAATAATATTTGTGTCTGGGGATTATTATAAGGGTTGAAACATTAATGAACATAAAACAATTTACACAGTGCAATGGTTGCAATTTTATTGTCATTATTATTGTTAAGGAATCATCATGCTGTCTCCAAGGGTCTTCGTGTAATCAAGTTATTCCACTGCTCAGTAGAATAAGAAAATCCCCAACCTTTCAAAACACCATATGAGCACTTGGATCAATGTCTCCCAGAATGTCCTAAACAGTCTCCAACACCCCATAGACAGCACACAATTTACATCATGGCCGTGCTCCAAAACTCTACTTGGGAAGTCATTTGTTTGGAACTCAGCACATATTTTCCCATAGAAAGAATGCTATTAAAATAGTGATTGGATTCCCAGGTGACTGGAAAATACCCACTTGATTCTCAAAGTAGCAGAAAATTGGCATATTTGCAATGCAAATGAGTATAGAGCTATGTTGTTGTATTGCTAGTCATAGGCCCAAACTGAAAACTAAGAAAACTGTGTAATAAATAGTTCTTTTATTTTTCATACGTGCTGATGATGAGGAAAAGCAGGGTTAATCAGAGGAAGAGAGAGTTTAGTGGCAACTTAAGGAAGAAATCTTAAGGTGAGTCTGAGGGTGTTTTCAAAGGTTTTGGAGGTTCTTTATCGGGTCTAATGTTACTTCAAAACGTTTTTACTTTTTTGCTCTTGATCCGAGGGATTCTGTAGCACTAATCTCATCCACCACAATGGAGTTATTTTTGGTTTACAAATGGAAAGGAGATGGGAGAGATTAGGGAATGGGGAGAGGGGATAACAAAAATTTTCCAGAAAAAAATCAGCCAATAGTTTGGAGAAATTCAGGAAGGAGGCAGAGGCATCCACATGTAGTAAGATGAATAACCTGGTCTGTGAGCAGGGAAAACAGGTGGATGAGAACCCATATCCTCTTGTAAAAGAGAAATGGTGCCATGACTGTCAAACAGTTCCCCACAGAAGCTGTAAGATGGTCCCACAGGGCCAGAACATCTTGTAAACAGAGAGCCCTCAAAGTTGTTGAGGAAGAGGGAAGGAAAGCTGGGAGCACCCAGCTATCTGGTGTTAGAAAATAAGCTCAGATAATGTGCTGGTTCCCTGTTCTGTATTTTATTGCCACAAAGTAAGCGCTAAACTAGAATGTTAACACGATCTCATCTAAACAGAGATCTTTGCATTTACAAGCAAGGGAAGCACAAAATGTGAGGACCCAAAGGACCTCAGCCCAATCTTCAACTTCTGGTGGCCTCAAATCTGGTAGAGATTAAACTGAAATATATAAAAACTATCGTTTTTCCAAGGAGAACCGAGGCCCAGAGACAGGAAGTAACTTGCCCATGCTCATGTAACTAACAAGTGTCAGTAACCTCCCTGAAGCAGTCGGCCACTAACACTAGTCCACCAACTAGAGATAACCAAGAGTTTGTCCTGTATTCTAGCTTCAGCCCTTTTTGCTGATATTGGCTAACCAAGCAGGGTCAGAAGGAGTAGAGGAGGAGTTGGAATGATGAAATCCATGTAGATAGGTTAAGTCTCTAAAACCCTTACTTTGTTGGAGGTTCATTCCTTGCAATGCTGTGTTCTGTAGGAGGCCAGTGCAAAGGGGAATGCAATGTAAGGAGAGTTGAGGATGTAGAGAATGAGCCCTGTCAACTCTATCACTTTTTCCTCTCATCAGAAGAATAATCAGCCCTAGAATTCAAGCATTAAAATCGTACTTGGAAGTGGCTTTAGTTTTGGTTAACTGAATAGAAAGAGACATTTTCTAAAATTGTTCTTTGAGAGCATAGCTTTTCAGGCTAAGCTGCTACCATGGAGTACAGGAAAATTAGTGTTTTAATCATGAGAGGTTCCAGAAATAGTGCTGTCGGAGCTTAGGTATGGGACAAAGGAATCACAATACATGTCTGTAAACTTTTAAAACCCTGTATTTACCTTGTGCATTAAAAATAATATAAGAAAAAAAAAAGTCTCTAAAACCTTAAGTTATGCTGAGAAGCTAATTCTCAAATAAGAAGTGAATTCCAGGTAATGTTGCCAGGCTATCCAGAGGTAGTTGCAAGAGTCACATACTATGTCAGAAAGAGCACTGGATATAGAGACATGAGACTGAGGTTCATTTTTAAATTCTGCTACGGTGTCAACTTGTACACATCTTTCCATCTCTCTGAAGTTCCTCTCAGCTTCATCAAGCACAACTGTTCTCATTGTCTTATAATTCTCACCAGGCAGGATTTGTGGTCATTATGGCTTGGGGAAATGGGACAGTGGGTAGCTAATGAACTAACTAGGTCACAATAGGTCCAGGGTGAGCATATCCCTAATATAAAGGTACCTCCCCTCAGAACCTCAAAAACTCCTTCAACCTATGATAACCTAAGCTCCTAGAGCAAAACAAAGACATGAGTCATCCCCCATCATTACTGCAGAAGAGGTTCTGAAGAACCCAAACGTCCTACTCCTCATGGTAGAACGTGCCTGTAGGTTAAGAGGGGAAGTTTAATTACTGGAGAGGAAAACCAGCTAATGAGAGTGGTGGAGGGGTGGTGGGCTGAAGAGCAGAGATTACTTTTACACAAAACAGAGTAAAACAAAAGAATAGCCACCATGACCTGGGAGGGGTCCTGGGTCCTTGATTCACAATGTGTGAGGGCTCGTGGAAGAGGTCAGAACTGATCCTGGGCAGATAGAAACCCAAGTCGATTCTTGCAGCATCTGACTACATGCCTGTCAGACCCACACTGACCTCTTCGTTCCTCACTCCCGTACAATTGTAACCCTTGGTTCCTCAGGCCACTCCAATGCTGGAAACACTCTGGTCTCATTTTTACTGTGGTATCTGATCTGATGTTCCTTGGAATCCAAGTCCTTCACCCTGACCTCTCCTCCCCACTTTGGGAACCACCTGGGGGCTCACCTGCCTCAGCCACAGGTGGTGTTGATACGTATCTTCTCTGGTCCTGACACTGCCTGTGGGCCTAGCAGCTCTGGGGCCCCTCCTCCCTCTGCCACCATTGCATTCCATGACCAGAGCCTCCTCTTGCTATAACTTCTCCTCTCCCAATGCTGCCATTGCTATGGTGGTGGCTGTAGGCCACCACTTTGCAGCCACTCTCCTTGAGGCTGTCACCCCATATACAGTGATTAAAGCACTTTCAGCCAACCTTGAACAGTGTAATCTCTGAAACAAGTCCCCAGAAATGTAGCCTTGATGTTATCTCTACCATCCCATTGGGAAATTTGGCATAAGTTCCTGGGGAACCAGCCCAGAGCGTCTTGAAGGACACCACCCTGCAGCACCAAGCACCTGGAGGTGGGTCATCAGAGGCAGCCTTTGCCTCCTGCCTTGTATCTCAGCGACCTGCCCCATGATTTTCACCCTGAGATTTCTTACAGAATGCCTAGGAGTTGTTCATACAAATAAAAACTCTGATATCTCAGAGTTCCTAAAATGCCACCAACATGAATCATATGAGTTGTAGGGGAGGAAGAAATTTTCCTCTACCCCCTAGGTTCTTCTGGCTGCTCTAAGAATTAAATTGACACGAGACAGAATAACAGGAGAATATCAAACAAATTTAATAACATGTATACATGGGAGACACCGAGGAAAACTGAGTAACTCACCAAAATGGCTGAAACCATCACCTTAAATACCATCTTCAGCTAAAGACAAAGGAGGGTGTCAGGGATAGTAGTTTGGGATTCAAAGAGGAGGAAGGTGATTCACATGGAGATGAAAAGCAAACGGTTGATAAATAAATGTTTATCATGCCTTGCAAAGACAATGTGAGGTGGAGATGACTTTGATCAAATGGGCCTTGCTAGGTTCCTCTCTGTCTACCACCCCTAGTTCATATTATACTATAGTTATCTATGGTGATAGCTCTTTCCTGGAACAGGGCTTCTATCTTAAATTATTTCAGGCAGTTAGTGGGAGCGTCAAAATTTCTTCCTGAGAAGTTTCTTTTGTTCTTAAAAATAATCAAGCCAAAAAGACACATTTTGGGGTAGCGAACTCTGCTCTCCCACAGAGTCATACGAAACCTTCAAAGGAAGACAACTTGTTAGCTAGCCTAAATGCGTTAGATCAAATGGCAATAACAAAGGAAACAAGGTCTGCTTTGAAATGCCTACCAGCCCCAGTCATTGTCCTTCCCCCTTCCCTTGGTCAGGGAAAACTATTTGAACTTCAGATGGTTAGCAACAGGTACCACTGAATGTCCTTGCTCTCAGACTTTAGTCTCCTTATCACTGGTATGCTAGTTGTACCTCACCATTTTTTACCATGAGACAAAAAGCCTGAATGGATTAAACGAGCTCACGTTCTTGGTCAGCGTGCAAGAGACTTTTAGCCTTTCCTCCCCTTTCTCTTCTTCGTGGGCAGTCGGGATAGAGGAGAAAAGAAAAAATACTGGAATGGAAATCAAATAAAATGGAATTACAAGAAAACCATTAACTTGGATCCTCCCTTTAATTTCTGATGGCTTTAAGTCTGATATGGATCAAACTGAAAATACATAAAAATGTATAGTGCTGAGTCTCCCTCCCAAACGTAGGGAAAGCTTTGAACACGAAGTTGTCCTCTTCAACTATAAGCCTTATCTTGGATCTCTAATAAAAACAGTGGCTCAGCACTCTACTAAGCTTTATATATGTGACGAAAAAAATGCATCTTAATTGTATTTTCATCCTACAAACTCTTTTAAATTCAATATAACAAGTAATTCATGCAAACCAACTCTTTTGCTCTGCACCATGAAATTGAAGACGGAGACTGTCTATCTTTAGAGGCTACCAGAAGACGTGATTCTGACCCTTCCTCTGTGATAATTTACTGCCTAATCTTTCACAAGTTATTTCATTTCCTAGGCCTCATTCTCTTCCAATGCAAAATGAAGAGATTAATACCTTCTCTGTCTACTTCACAGGGAAGTAGAAAGGAAATAGTAGATAGAAAAGGAAATTGTAAATAGAAATGAGATCAAATAGTGTTTGGTATGTATGAAGATGCTTTCAGATGACATAATTCACGCTGTTCCAGGCAAGTAATTCTGAGTGAGTCTGAGCTATTTCTCTTGGGTTAGACACAAGCACTGTTGAATTTCTATCTGCAGAAGAGCATTTCTGTGAGTGTGTAGTATATAGGATATGGGGATTTGTTGAGACATCGGGAGTTGAAACCCGGTGGAGAATTCTCACCCAACAGGGCAGAGAGAGGACAGACAGGGGAATGTTAAATTCAAGTAATGAACATTTATGAACAGCACCTAATGCTGTCACATACTATCCTAATGCCTGGGGATACAAAGTGTGTTGGGGGTCCCAGGTTCAGTGATTCACTAGGAAGTCTCATAGGACATAGCATATAGTTGAGGCTGTGATTTCTTACAGCAAAAGAATGCAAAGCTAAATTAGCAAACGGAAAAGCTCATGGGGCAAAATCTAGAGGAAACCAGGTATAAGCTTCCAAACGTCCTCTCCCAGTGGAATTATGGGAGGATGCACTTAATTCCTCCAGCAATGTGTTGTGACAACACGTGTGAAATGTCATTTACCAGGGAACCTCATTAGAGACTCATTGCCCAGGTTTTTTTGTTGGGGGGCTGGTCATATAGACACCCTCTGCCTAACCCGTACCAAAATTCTAGGCTCTCAGAGGGAAAGCAGATGTTCAGCATAAACCACGCTGTTTGTACAAACAGTTTAGACATAGTGAGCCATTCTTATCAGGGAATGGTGGGAACTTCCCTGAAACCCAAGTTCCGAGACTCCAGCCAAGGTCCAACCCTGAAAGCAGGCCTTTCGAGGGATAACATTCTCAGTCCTGCTATGTTAACTCTTTCACGCACACAGAAGTATAAATTAGTGATTGAATACAGTTGGATAAATACAATGATTAGTTCATCCGACTAAAGTTACTGAGCCTTCAAAGAGTCAAACAGAAATAAGATAAATTAGACATGGTTGCTGTACTTTGTCAAACTCAACTCAGCACCTCAATAGCTCCCTGCCCACTCACTGACAAGGTGTGTTGCCTATAAAAAGCTCCGTGGCTGTGCTCCAAATTCCTCCCCCTAGCCTCCATCCGGATCCCACTGCACACCCCAGGGGCTCTGTTTTCTGTCTGTCATATAAATTCTTTCTGCTTAGCCCCTTAGGTAGGTGTTTGGGGTTACTTCTCTGTTTGACTTGACTAGATTCTAATGTGGCCCTAGATGCCCTCAGGCCAGTTCTACCCCATCCCTACTCCCACCAAGATTTCCAGCACCCCACTTTCCATTTGGCCTTCTTGGCCCCCTCATCCATTAGCAGAGCTGCCCCATTTGTGTTTGAAGCCCTACTTCCTGGGGCTTATCCCCATCTCTCAGTCAATGACTTAAGTCATTCGGTTTCTACTCACAGCCTTTGACTAATATTTATGCCACTGCCAACTGCCAGGGAGATGCCTAGAGTTGTCAACTACAGATTTCTCAGCCCTTCCTTCTGGAATTCTCTCATGCAGGAGCTCTACATGCTGTGACTGACTGCCACCAGTCAGATGCATCTCTGCAGTTAGTGTTCCCATTGCCCTTGCCCCTACTGGAGGGATTTACCCCCAAACCCTGCCCTCTCCTCTTTCAGGCATGGTTGTATCAGAAGTACCAACCTCCAGGTTTACAGGATTCAGATTGGCGATGGGAACTAATGGAGATAACATGTTGTTTTCTCGATCTCAAAATTAGTAACATGTTCAATGACCCAGCCAAGGAGTTGAAAAAGTCAGGTTCCTTCCCCACATCAAACACAGCCCCAAGCAAATCGGACATCCAGAGGTTCCTGGGAACTCCCAGATATTAGTATCAGTTCAGCCCCAATTTTACCACCCTGATGGATCTCCTCCCAAAAAGGCACAGAGGTATGAAATAGCCCTCCAGCATTCAGGAAATGCTTGTAGTGACTTGAGTGACAAGGAAAAAACCACCAAGAAATGAAACTGGTGAGACAGTTAGGAGCCAGGTCCTGGAAAGTTGTGAATGCCACGATATGGGCCCTTGAAAGACAAGAGGCGTGATCAGACTTGCATTTTAGATAGATCCCGGCAGCTGGAGGGAGACAAGACGGAGAGTGGATATGCAGGCTAAAAGTCAAAGATAAGAAATTTTTGTAATATTCTTCAAAGAGCTGGTGGGGCCTCAACTAGACCTGAGGCAATGGGCATAGAGATGAGGGAACAGACATGAGGGACACTTAGAAGACTAAAGAATCAGGACTTTGGGGGTGAGGGCGGGAGAATGGAGGAGTGCAACGTGACTCTCTGCTTTCTGGCTGGGGTATCAGCATCTTTGGCAGCACCTCCACTGAGATAAAGAATACGGGGGGTTAATGCTGAATCCAAACAGCTTCATGCTGTAGCCCCCCTTCACTCCCTCCTTTACATCTGAAGTATTCTTACTGAGGTTTTTTTGTTTTGGTTTGGTTTGGTTTTTTCCTTTGAAGGTCCAGAAATGCCCTTCGTGTGTTTGACAGACTTTCAAGCCCGTGCACGGGAGCGTCTCTCTAAACTGACATGGGATTATATTGAAGGAGGAGCTGGTGAAGGCTTCACGCGGGAAGACAACGTAGCAGCATTTAAAAAGTTTGGTCTTCTGTATCCTTTCTATTGTTAAGCTAAGGTGCACTGGTTGAGCTCCTCAGAAGGTAGCAGTTCTGATTTCTGCCTCCAAAGAACACAGAGTACTCAAGATATAATAATGGTTTTTGTTATTATTTTGGTTTTGGGGGGTTTCTTTTGAGGGGGGACAGGTGGCTGGGGAGAGGTTGGATAGAGAGAGAACTTATCTCAGTGCCTCTGCAGAACTAGCACAAGTGAATCACTCCCCCTACGCATTCCAGCAACTTTGCCACCTGACAAGATAGGACAAGAGTCCCAGGTCTCCAGTCACCTGGGCAGGGAGGAGAAGCCGGCTGGATAGGCCAAATCTCCTCAGTTCCTAAACTCCTGGTTTGGAGGAAAGAATGTAAAACAGGAAAGAGGACTCAGGGTTGGAGGAAATATGGAGACCCAAGGAGCCTTAGGGATAAAAGAAGAGTGATTCAAGGGTTGGACTGGAACAGCAAAGGATAGAGCACGGGTCAGTAAACAATAGCCCACAGGCCAAGTCAGGCCCACCACCTATTTCTGTATGGTCCACTAGCTAAAGATGGTTTTTCATTTCTAAATGGTTGAAAAAAATCAAAAGAATAAGAATTTGTGACATGTAAAAATTATATTAAACTCAAATTTTGATGTCCATAAATATTTATTGAAACATAGCCATGCTCAGTCATTTACATATTGTCTATGGCTGCTTTTACATTACAACAGCAGAGCCAAGTAATTCTGATGAAGACTGTGTGGTCCATAAAGACTGAAATATTTACTGTCTGGTCCTTTATAGAAAAAGTTTGATGACCCTATATAGAGAGGTCAGAAGAAAATTTAAAACTGGGATACACGGTGAACACTATAGTCTATATTTTCATGCTTAATTAGCACTATACTAAGCACTTTAATTGCTTATCCTGTTTTGTCTTCACAAAACTATTGGGAATTTTGGGTCATTTTTCCAGTTTCACAGATGAAGTAGCTGAGGCTACCTAACTCAAGTTTGCATAATCAGTATTTCCAGAAAAATGTTTCTAAGTTTGTGTACAGAAATAGTAATATTTTTGTGAAAAATAAACATTTTTGGACCCTGAGGCTAAGTATCTATTGGTCTTAAAAGTGTGTTTTGTATATTTATTATTTAAGAATTTTTGTATCTTCTTCTAAAGCAGTATTTAACTCAAATCTTCAAATGAAATAGCCACTAGCAAAAAAAGTAACAACATGATCATTCTCTGGGATTTGTCCTCTTTCAGTGGCCTTTTCTTACTTTGTGGAGACTTGATTCTAACCTGAGAGGGAAAGAGCCTGGAATTCCTTCCTGCTTATTCTTTTCCTTTCTAGTCCTTGTTATGAAGAATCAGTCAAAGCATCCAAGTGCTGAGAGTCTGGTCAGGGAGGCACAGCTCAGAGACACAGACCTCTGATGGAGCAAGGCAGGGAATGGTGTGGACCATACGTACAGGGAGTTCAGAGAAGGCAGGTTAATATGGAATGGTGTGTTGGGAGAGGCTTCTTGGAAAGGGACCACCAGTTGGTCTATGCTGCCTTGTTAGCTACCAGCCAACTGACCCTACCAGAGGTTTCTTGGAACCTAGTCTGGTCTAGACCTGCACCAGGAATCTGGAGGCCCCAGCACCAGGCAGCACCCCCATGCTGGAGAGTAATCCCACCAATAGAAAATCTCTTTATTGTCCAGCACAGAATTCGCCTCCGTCCCCGGTACCTGATAGACGTGTCAGAGGTGGACACCAGGACCACAATCCAAGGGGAGGAGATCAGTGTCCCCATTTGCATTTCGCCCACAAGTTTCCACTGCCTCGCCTGGCCCGATGGAGAAATGAGCACAGCCAGAGGTATGAAGGAACATCACCTTGAGGCTCCCTTCCCAGGGGCCCTGAGGTATGCAGGAGGTATCCTTCAGGGCATGGGAGGCAGCTCTAGGATTTCTCTATAGAAACGGCTTAGGGACAGCAATCTGGTTGGAATTAAGGAGGGTGGGAAAAGGAATGCTTAAAGCTATGTTTCCTAACATTTCACCTAAAGATTGAGAAAATACCCATTTTCCATAATAAAGAATGGTTAGAGTGGGAGAGGGGCTACAGATGAATAAGAGGTTCAAAAATCCCACCAAGTCATCCTGCAGAAGAGGGACGCTGCCTCCTCTGACACACTATCTGTGGGGAAAGGGATGATCAATGTGGACTCAAGGGTAGGGCTCTCTTTGACCCCTCATGGGCCAGGGCTGGGGCTGAATGGTGAGTCTCTGAAGTTCAGATGAGGGGAAGGTCATGACTATAGGTCCGAACACAAGGCCCTGGCAGGTGCTGTCGTCCAAATGTTCCATTTCCTTTCACATCAATTGACTTTGTCATCTTATTTGACAAGAACTTTCTTGTTGGGTTATGTCTCCTTCCTAGTAGCCCCTCATTCTCTTCCCTTTTTACCCCCACACCACCAAAAAAATAATAAGGAGAAGAGAAGAGAAGGGAAAGGAAGGGAAGAGAGGAGAAGGAAGGGGCTAAAAATATTCCTGTGGCTCCTCTGTGACCTTTGCCCAGGGCCAAATCTGTTTTTTTGCAAGTTGCCCAGGGCTTCCCTGGGATCTTTTTCTTTGACTCCGTGATACAGGAAGCAGTGAATCCAAGAATTCTAGAGCTGAAAGTCACATCTGTCTGGTTAGGAACAAAATCTGGCTAGGTTCAAATATGAATAGCCTATATGAATATGACTACTACTTTACTAAAGCTTCATAGTTGAATGTGTTGTGGTGTTTTGAGAGTGGGGAAGATACCCCAAAAGAACGGAGTATCTCCTGTTGACGTTAGGAATTGAAAATATTAATCCTCGATGAGGCCAAATTCTCTGCCCACGGGTTGTAGAATGGTAGTGACATTAACCTGTTGGAGAATCCTACAGAAAATGATTCAAGTAAGAAATGAGGAATATGCTATGCAGCAGCAGTTGTCTATGTCGTCACCATCATTGTCACCAACCTTCTTATCACTGGCCTTTATACAGTATATCACTTTGTAACTTAAAAAATGCTTCCATATCTAGTATCTTATTTAATCTCCCAACCACCCTGCAAAAGAGATATTATTATTTCCTCCATTTTACAGGTAAAGAAAATGAGACTCAAGGCCACACAGCTAAAAAGTGGTAGAAGTAGCATTTTTCTACCTTCAGATATCGTGATCCTTCCACTACAAGCTCAGTCCTCTCCATTGGAATTACATTTTCTCATCTTTTGCCCTCTTTAATTCCCTTCTGCTTCATTCATGAGTTCACCAGAAGCCCATTTCCTATCTAAAAGCTGCAACGTGCCCAAAACGGTTCTGGGGACTAAATGAATCTCTAGTTGGAAATATTTTAGTATAAACTACAGCGTTTGCAAGACAGGTTGTACAGAGGGGCACCCAGGCAGCTTTAGGCCTCCCAGTCTGATCAAACACCTCCTATCCCTGCCCCACAGGGAAGCAGAATGAAGTCAAGCTTTATCTTCACTCACAGGGCAAGCTGGCCAGAGGCAACACAGACTCCTGAGGCCAGAATGCCTCTATCCTCCAACCTGAGTTGTGTCATTTGCTTTGCAGCTGCCCAAGCAGCTGGTATCTGCTACATCACCAGCACGTATGCCAGCTGTACCCTTGAAGACATTGTTGCTACTGCCCCCAGGGGCCTCCGGTGGTTCCAACTCTATGTGCAGCGCGACCGGCAGCTAAACAAACAGCTGATCCAGAGGGTCGAATCCCTGGGTTTCAAAGCTCTGGTGATCACTGTGGATGTACCCATAACTGGCAACAGGCGACATGACACCCGAAACCAAGTGTACTTGATGACAAACTTACTGCTGAAAGATCTTCGATCACCTAAGGAGGTAGGAGAGATACTACATCCAATGGGCAGGCATTAGAGGAGGCAAATTTCCATCGCTCTTTCCTCCCTTCTTTCTTTCCACAAAAATTCATTGAGGGTTCGTTCTGCGCCAGACACTAGGAACGCAGCAGTTCCAAAAGCAGATCTGGTTCCTGCTGCCCAGAACTTCCAGACAAGCAGAATATAAGACAAAATGTTCTCCCCTCTGGAGTTGCCCAACCTTTTACCAGAAGTGCTCTGGCCAGGGCTAGATACTGAGAAATGGGAAAGGATTTTTTCATGAAATAGGAGAGTAAAATAAACAAGTTCTTCCAACGTTTTCTGCTTTGGGCACACTTAGAAAATGATAATTTTGGATGGTACACTTAGATAAACTGACCCTCGGGAGAGGATGCTCACACCCAGGGTGTCCGGCCCATGGAATGTAGCCAGCCCAGGCCCCACCCTGCTGCCTTGAGAACTGAGGGGTCAATATCTCTGCACACCTAGAATTCATCCATGGAGGACCAGGGTACTACAGCACTCTTGTTTGGAATCTCTGAACTAGGTGACTGCAAAGGCCACTTCCCCCATTAAAGTCCTAAAGTCAGATGGGATGGAGTGCTCCAGAGAGAGAAAGCCATGGTAGAGTTGGAATCCCTTGGCTACAGCAGAGATAGGGATATCAGACTTTTCAGCCAATGGGCAGCTGTGATATGCAGCCGAGTGACTCAACAGTTCTACTCATTGACCACAAATTGGCCTTGAGGTTTTCTAGAATCGTTATCTTAGATTCCGGAGACACATTGTGACTTATGGATATTTGATTCACATGGTGAGCCAGGGATAAATATTGGGTAATATCTGATTTAGGATTTTTGAAGTATTGCTTAGTTCTTACTACCCTGTGCATATCTCAACCACAACACATTACATTGGCCTATGAATGCTTCTGCTTACCTTATCTCACTTACTAAACTATGAGTTCTTTTAAAGTAGGGACTGTGTCTTATTTGTCTTTGTGTCCCCAGATCCTGACATAATTATTGAGCAGGGACACAATTGATGGTTAATGAATAAGCAATTGAAGTAGAAAATCTGTTTACACAAATTTTGTTAGGAAAAGGAGCTAGAAGAGTGTTGGATTATGTTGCTCCTCTTTTCAAGTTTATAAATGGTGACTCTCCAAATGTGTCTCATCTTTGGAACAGATCAAGTAGTCTTGAAAGAGTTCAGGACTAAGGTTCTCTTTTTTTCCCCCCCCAGAGAAATTCAATGACTAGTCTCCAGACATCCCCCATTGACCCATCCATCTGCTGGGAAGATCTCTCCTGGTTGCAGAGCATAACTCAATTGCCCATCATCCTGAAAGGGATCTTGACAAAAGAGGATGCAGAATTAGCTGTGCAGCACAATGTCCAAGGCATCATCGTTTCCAATCATGGTGGGAGGCAGCTCGATGAGGTTCCCGCTTCTGTAAGTAGGATGACTTCAGAGGGGGTGTGTCTGTGAGTGGTGTGTGTGTGTGTATTTGTCCACAGCAAGGTACTCTGTGCAATTTGGTGCACACTCCCCTCTCCCTTACCACATATGTTGGTGTGTACCTGTGAATTTTAAGAACTTTTAATCATTAATGATAGCCTAGTGTGCGCCAGGCTATTTTTACCAACTTTACGTACATCATCTCTAAATCTCACAATAGTCCTGCAGGATGAGTACTATTATCCCTATTTTACAGATAAGGATACTGGAGTTTAAAGATATTAAACTCTTTTTCACACTTTGACAAGTTAACAAGTGGTTAAGGTGGAATTTGATAGGAGAGATGTTCTAAAGGCGCTGAGGTCTCCTGCCTTCTGGAAGAAAGTGTTCAGCTTGAAGTTTGCCTGTTTGCATAGATTGTAACTTCATGTTTTCTCATGCGGTACATCCCAGAAAGGAACAGTGCCTCACTTCAGCTAACAAATAACCGTCTTTCACAATAAAACTTAAAAATACCCTAGGAATCCTTTGCTAAAAAATCTGAGACAGTCTGTAATTTTTTCCCTTAACTCATGAATTTATGTCCATTATAGATGGAGTTTGGGGAAACAAAATGAAGAGGAGGGAGGCAGGGAAAGAACGTTTAAATGGGAATTAATTGTTGATTTATTTTCATGGGGATGTATAGCTTATATTTTTTCAAGAGATTCTTCTATTGCTGCTTGACTTATTTTTAAGAAAGGGAAGTGGGGTTTGTTTCTCTTAAGTTTTTTGGACTTTTTTTGCAGGTAAATTATAAAATATACACAAGCAAAAGGAATAAAATAAAAATCACCCCTAATTTTATTACTATCATTATGACAAATATTTTGGTAATTGTTTTGATCAACTTCTTAATGCAAATATAACATTTTGGGTTTAAAAAAACTATACATAATCGTTTGCAATTTTCTTCTTTTCAATTATTAATATATTAAGAGCATCATCGCATTTCAATATATATGCTTCTCTTATTTTTAATGGTGTGTACTATGAATGGACAATTTTTTTAACCAACTTCCTATTGTTGAACTGGATTGCTTCCAAGCTTTTGCTACTTCAAACAATGCATCAGTGACCATCCTTAAATCTTCAGCACATTTTCGATGACTTCTTTAAGACACATTCCAGGAACTAGAAAAGCCACATCAGCCGGTTTGTACATTCCAAGGCTTGTGAGGCTTGGAGGTTTAAGGTGCCAATTACTTGCCTCCTCTCCACCAGGCTCTAACTGAGAGAGAACAGGCACAGAATGACGAGCCCACGTGGAGAGCAACAGGCACACTTTACTGTGGCTCTCCGTAAGAACTGAATTAAGGCAATGATCAGGCCTCCTGCTTCCCACCCCAACTCTTGACCTATGGCCCTAGGAGAAAACAGGTCTGTAGAACACACACTAAGCTCTCTCACCCAACTCCTGCAAGGATGGCCACCAGGCCACCTCTCACACAACCAGTAACTGGCAGAACAGATAGTACAAAAGAGCGTAGCAGGCCCTGGGCAGTCCCAACCGTGCTTACTAGACGGGAGCAAAAAGCAAAGAATCCATCACAAACAAGCAGCAAAGAGGGTAGAATATTGAAATAACTCTAATAAAACATTATACAACAGGCTCTGTCTCATGAATCAGTTTAGCTAGTCTTGCTTCCTTGGGGAAGACTGAGTAATAAGTGGAAAAAGAGGCCAACTAATTCTCCCACTGCACTTCCTCAAGAGAGAATGAGTGTTGGCGAAGGTAGGAGCCAGAGAGAAGGATTTCTCCTACTCCATCATGCTGATCAACATGTTGTTCTCCCAAATCATTTGGCGTAACAACCAAACCCAAGGTCATCCAGGAACAGCACCAAAATTAGTGTGAGGCTAGTGAGGTACGTGCCTCTGGCTCAAAATTTAAGGTGCCAGAAAAACTTAGTAAGATAAATAGTAGTTTAATTCATTATTTAAAAAATGAAAATTAATGTAAAAAATCCATGGTGAACAAAATATCAACACTTTAAATATGAACATTATAATAAAGACAAGATCTGTGCTTGCACTTGCATAACCCTGCCTCACTCCTCTCATCGTTCTCCTGGCCCTGGATCCAATAAAACTTTATTTATAAAAACTAGCACCCAGCTCACAGATCAAAGTTTGTCATTTGGTTTTTTAAACATTGCGTTCAAACATTATTTATCTGAGTTTTTTGCACCCCTTAAATTTTGTGCCTGAGGTAAGTGCCTCACTCCTCTAATCTTAGTCCCCTCCCTGTGAAGGCTGTGAACCTTTGAGTGAAGTCCCTATCTTTATAGGGTTCCATATCTAATACTCTTTGCGTTTCCTTGTGGGACCAGGGAAAAGTATAAACTAGCTATTGTCCCCAGAAAGCTCTAATGAATGTCCTGTTGTAAAGTATCAAGAATTAGCTCTACGGCCACACTGGACCTTAGGCTGAAATTCACTCCCTAATCTGTATCTCAAATTCCATCAGCTCTATTGTCCAATACGGTTCACTAAAAGAGTTTGCACAAACACATTTATTTCTTTTCCACAACATCATAGAAATATCCCAAATAATACCACTCTGGGGCTGTAAAAACACCCATTATTTGAGCATGCATTCACTCCAGTTATTACATGTAAGTCCAAAACATTTAATTCTCCTCCACTTGGAAACTAAAGTATAAAGTTCTTTCCTCCCTGATTTCATGTTCTGCCGAGTCTCAACCAAAGGATCTCATTCAGGTAGAATTCCGATTGATTCCTTCGGCAGCAAAAGTCCCCCTAGGGCCCAGTTTCTATTCCTCCTCTCTGGTTCTCCCTCAAAGAGGCACAGAACAGGAGCCCTGAGGCAGTTCCAGAACTCTTTCCCCAAGTCTTTTCCCAGACTCTGCTGTCGCCCTTCCTTATAGGCTTGGAGGTGACCAGGAGCACAGCTTGATCTGGGGCACCTTGGGTTGGCAAGGCCTGTTGGCCACAGAGCCTGGAACTGAAGAGGCAAGGGGAGAGATAAGTCCAGTGGAGAAACAAGGCCAACATGATAAGCTGCTTTTGTTTTGTCTTTCAAAGTCTTCAAATCTGTGTCACTGCTGCATTCCTGTCCCACGTCTCAGATAACCTGCAAGGGAGTCAGGAGCAAGTTGTTCAAGCGTGTGTGAGGAATAATGTGCAGCCCAGTTACACAAGAGAGGCTGCCGTGCAGACGCTCGGGCCACGACTGATCACTCTTGTTTTGCCAAAAAGACTTAGTGCCTTAGCAATGGAGAACATTTCTAGCCATGCCACCCTAGGAACAGAGAAGGCGGAAGAAAATCAAAAGTCAAAATGTTCTTTAAAAAGAAGAACATTAAAATGAGCCCTGTAAATGGAAAATGTCTGCTTTAGGGTGTGAAGAGGAACCAAGAGGTTCTTCCAAGCTGTCGACATCCAAACAAATGAGTCAGAGAGAAGCTGCCCTCTGTCAGAGCAGAAAATGTCAGGAGGGAGAGCCCGCAGAAAGTTCTGGGCCTCAGGAAGGTATCTGCTCTGCTTTGATAGGCACAAGCAGCCCCAAGCGCAGGAGAAGTCGTTAGACATTGCCCCACTTGGACTTCCTGGTCCCAGCCCACGTTGAGGGGGCACCGCTGTCCCACGATGCCCTGAGAGTCAAAACAGAAACCCCTTGAGCCACGCGTGTCTCTGCTTTTCAGATTGATGCCTTGACAGAAGTGGTGGCTGCTGTGAAAGGAAAAATCGAAGTGTACCTGGATGGTGGGATCCGAACTGGCAATGACGTGCTAAAGGCTCTGGCCCTTGGGGCTAAGTGCATTTTTCTGGGGAGACCCATCCTGTGGGGTCTAGCCTGCAAGGTGAGAGTGGCAAGATGAAAACCAACTGGAAGATACCGTGCTTCTCATTCTTTTCCACGATTTTCTGTAGTTAAGCCCCCAAGCTTAGCCATTTTTCGAGGTTCCCCAGACTCCTGAAGAACAGTTACACCTGGCCCACACCTCCATGCTTCCTCTGCAGCATGCTGCAAATTTTCAAGAGCTCTCACCCCTATCTTTTCCTGTTTGCTTTCCTTTATTCCCAACATAGTTCTAATTTCACAGATATCCCCCCATTGTCCCCACCACAGCTCTGAGCACACCTAGAATTTATACTCAGCGTGTGGTCAGAATGTTCCTTCATGCCTCTTTTTGTTTCTCCCTCTCTCTCTCTGTCTGTCTTGGGAGCAGGGTGAACACGGTGTTGAGGAAGTTTTGAACATTTTAAAAAATGAGTTCCACATTTCCATGACCCTTACAGGTGAGTTTTTACAATTCTTTTCCTGATTTGGAGCTGAAAGTGGGAGGTCTGAGGAACAGAAACGGTGGCTCCTCCGTCTAGCTCACCTTCCCTGGCCCACTTGCAGCCCAGAAGAGATAGCAGGGAAGAAACGTCCCAAACAAAGATTAAACACAAACTTGAAATTCAATAACATCTGCTACAAAAGCAAATGCAACTCCCAGATTATGAGAGAGAGGGTCCCATTTTTCTCTGGCCTGTTCAGATCACATCAGGCTTGTTGGATGTGGTTCTGAGTGGCATGTTTTAAGTGACATTCATGGACTGTGAAAAGTCGAGATATTATGTCAAAGAGGAGCATGGAGGGGCTGGGGAGATAGATACAAACAGGAGGAGAGAAGCGGGATAAGGAAAGCCTCGTCCTGTGTAACCACAGAGGGCAAGACAAACGTGAACGTCTCCAAGTTACGTGCAGGTGGATTTCACTCAAAACTGAAATTATTATAAAGTAGTATTCATAAAAACTTATACATTTTAGCAAAGCCTGGAATCCCAATGATCCTGTAAAAGAGTGGTCTCAACTAATGAATGTAACTTCCATCTTCAGGAGCATTTGGTTTGGATTTTTAGTTTATTTTTTTCTAATTGGCACAGTGGCTGCACAGTGGGTACTGCAGGTATTTAGCACACAGGGATGCTAACTGTCCTAAAATGCTTGGAGTGGTCCCATAGAAAAGAATTGTCCTACCCAATGCCAATGGTCAATAGCTCTGTCTTTGACTGTCTTTGTCTGCTGAGGATGGTCATTGATTGCAATGTGAGAGGACAGACAAGATGGGCCCCAATAAGACCTCCATTCACTCCTCAATTCTAAACCTTGGTAATTACAGAGACCTTTTCCAGAAGTAAGGAAATAAAGAATCAAGAGCTCTGACCTGGAATCAACACCACTTTCACACCGTTAACTTATTTCCACAGATGTTACCAAGCATTTGCAATGTGCCAGGCACAAGGCAAGACATTCAGGTCCTTTCAAGTCTGGTTTTGGTCTGATATATAGACAAGTATCCTGTCCAGTGTCCGAGCTGCATAGTGTCCATTGGAGTTGCAGACTCAACCTTTTGGGCTTGAGTAGTACCAGCTAGAAAACTTAGATCAGCTTTAACCCCAGCACCAGCCTCCTTTCCCCTGAGCAGATAAACAGAAAAAAATGGATCAAGGCATTGACGACCATAACCGTCAGCTTTTGACCAGAGCCATACTACCCAAAGCCTATGAAGATGTCAATAAACGATCCAATGTCACCGAGTCCCTCCCATGAGGGTGGGGCACAAGTGTGAGCAGATATCATATTGGTGTCTTTTGCCCCTGGGAGGGAGGGAGAAGAGGGATGGGAAGACCTATGGGCTTCTGCAAATTCCAGGAGGTTGAGATGACTTCTGCTCCCCCAGATATTTTTGATGGTGAAATGATGTCTGAACTTCTTTTAACAGAAACCTGTCGGGGGAATTCACAATAACAAAGCTTTTTTATTCCACCAAAATTTACACTTAACAACCACTGGGTTGTACATGGTAGCTGGAAAATCTTTTTCTGAAATAGAGAGTAGAGAGTACCCTTTTTAAAAAGGGGCAGGGGAAAAAAAAAAGAAAAAGAGGATTATGAGGAGTTTTATGCCCAACTTTTTGTATTCCTCTCCTTCTACTTGTTCTACAATTAGAATGTCCTGTTTTAAATGTATAGAAAAATTAGTAATCAGAACCAAACATGGGACAGAGAAGAGAGTTCAGGGAGGAAGAGAAAGAACAGGGAAACCAGGTGGATGGGCACCCCTTGGCATCCTCTGTGTGAGAATCTCTCCTTCAGGGAAGACTCGCAGGCTAGTCCCTGGGGAGAGGGCATCTCAGGTGGGAGCCTGTGCTTTTGGTGGAATTCACTAAAACACAGAATCATAGTGTGAAACTCCAGAGATTCTGTCACTCCTTAGCCCTTCCCTGCACAATGCATGTAAGACACCTGGCGTACGATCAGCACCCAGGTGATCAGTCGATGTGACTTCTCTCTCCTAATTCCCCTGGAAATGTGTGACATTTTCCCCTTATGACCTTGTGGCATCACAACTGTGGAAGAGAACCCTATTTGCCCTATTGCTGAAAACAAAATAAGTTTAAAAGTAATGTTTTTCTAACTGCAAGGCCAATTGCTAAAACTATATTTGTAGAAAGGTTAAAAAGCATGATTTGTTTTGAAAAACAAAAATGTCCATATATAAATCATATCAACACAAGGCTGCAGAGACCTCACTAAAATCTCATCCCTCATAAGGGGGAAAGGGTGAATTAGAAAAGTGTATGCATCTTCTTGAAATTTATTGTTTGGAATTACCCACTCCACTTTAAATTAACCAAAGCATTTTAGTGTGAATATCCTAATTTACAGTAATGAAAAAGCAAGAATAAATTGCACTTATGCATTCTCTCTCAAACTTTTACTAAACCTCTACCAAGTGCAAGGCATTGTCCTTGGGACCGTGAGGCACCCAGAAACCAATCTGATGAGAGTTTACACTAAGCAGAGTAAGGACGCAAATACCGCCAGGGCTTACACGTGAATGGAGGCTTCAAACTGTCTCAAAATGGCATCATAACACTTTGATGCAACTATTGAGGCATTTTTCATAGTTTAAATATTATTTTTACTACAATACATAACCGAAGATTATATTTTGGCATCTCTGTGCTCCTTGAGTAGGTCAGCCTGCTTTGAAACCCACTATTCTCTGCCCCGAAACTCAAAGCTCTCAAGGTCATTGTCAGTTCTGAGGAGAGCCACCTCTGGCTCAAGTCCTGCTTCTGCTGAATTAGTTCAGTTTGCGGGTTGTGTCTGTATCCCATGCCTGCCGTTTCTGTCCACTACAATCAACTCAGGCATGAAACTCAACTCTTTCCTCTGTTTCCATCTTTAGGAAAAGGCCCTCTTATTAGTTATATTTTTGTGAGTATTACGTTTTGCTAAATTTATGTTTTGGGAGGTGAAGGTGCATGCATCATAGATGTGGGGAGAACTTCACGTGAAACATTACACATCCCGTTACTAAATTCTTTCAGCCTTCTCATCCCCAGGAATTTTTCATTGTCTACTTGAGCCCACAATTCTCCCCCTCAAAACCATCATGCTAATTTCTCTTTCTCCCTTCTCTCTTCACTTATCTGAAGTTAGTCTCTTCAATCCCTTTGTCTAATCTCAGCTACCGTCTTAATTTTGCATTTTAATTAACTTCCTCCACTAAAGAAGGGTGTTTCACTTTACAGAACTCTCCCGGAGAAGGCAGTTGCTGTATGAAATACTCACCCCGTCTCTTATGCTGTCCCTGAGTCATATTTCTCCCTGACAGATACTTCCTATATCCCTGAGCCTTATCAGGACCGAGAAAAAGGTCAAGTATGTCTATTGAATTACATGACTTGATTAAGAAATGCCAAAATAGTATTTCTATATTTTTACCATGTCGACACAGCTGTGTTAAAAGAGGACACAGGCACAGGCGCACAACAAATTCCCAATGCAATCAGAACTATGTTATTCAGTCTGTATACATAACATTTTATCAGGGTGAGCATGCAGATCAGGTCAGGCTCATTCTCATTGCATCATCCCATTCCCATGGTGGGGTCGGTTACCGGTGTGTTAGAGAAATGAGCTTTTTAACTGCATTGTTCTTTTAGGCTGCCGGTCGGTTGCTGAGATCAATCGGGACCTGATCCAGTTCTCCAGGTTGTAGAGAAAGAGAGTCAATGCCAGACTGCTGAGGTTGCTCACAGGAGGAAGGCAAACTCGGCATCGTGCATGGTGCCACCCTGCCCGGGCCCCGTCCTATCCAGCGCTCATCCCCTGCACCTCAACCTTTCCACCCCTGTGCTTCAGGCCCCCCAAACCCCTCACCTTCCTAAATGTGTCAAGCTCTTCTTTGCCTCACTGCCTTTTATATGCTGATCTCTTGCCTGAAATCCTCTGAAAGGAAAGATCTTAAAAGGGCAGATCAAACATGATTGAAATAGTGGATTGAATATTTTGCATATCCTACATATCTCTATGAAACGATTATGGAAATTTGCATCCTGGACAGGAGAATTATACATATAAAGTATTCCCCAACAAAAATCATACTCCAATCTATAGATAATAGGGAAATAATATGGTTAAAACATAGGCTTTGGATCCATACAGACACGAGTTTAACAGTCAGGACTGCTACTGACAGGCTGTGTGACTCGGGAAAGTTTCTCAATCTCTCTGTGCTTTCATGTTCTCATCTATAAAATGAGGATTATACTACCTAGCCCACTAGGTTGGGAGAAAGGTTAAGTGAGATAATGTGTGTATAAATTCCCAAACACAATGTTTAGCACCTAGTAGAAGTTTAAGGCATAGCAGCTTTTATTATTATTGTTTGGCAAATTCCTATTCATCTTTCAAGACCCTGTTCAAATGTCAACTATTCTTATCCTGGCTACTTGCTAGGTGCTTCCTATTGTACTTTGCACATCCCACTATTAAAACCCTAATTATAATGTGTTTTATTTATTTATTTATTTGCATGTTCCTCTCCACAAATAGACTGTACATGGCTCCAGGCAAGAAACTGTATACTTGGTACTGGGCTTGGCATATAGCAGCATCTCAGTGAACATTTGTGGGATGGGTGGATGGATGGATGGACGGACTGAAGACAAATGGATGAGAGGAGAGATGGAAAATGAATAGATGCCCTACCAGAGTAAAAAGTCCCCAGACCGGTAGTCAGCTAAGATAAACTTCTAGAGCAGGGGCAGCCAGCTGAATAAGATCTGACTCTTGAAGAGATCAAGAAAATTAGGGATGTGTGTCCTAAATAAACCTCAAAACTGATTTCCCCATATTCTCTCTTGCTCCTTGTTAAATTCTATTCTGTATACAACAAGCAAAGAAACTTTCTTTTAAGTACAAGCAAATCTTACGTTCTACCTGTTTGAAGCCTTTCTATGGCTTCCCGTTTCAGTTAGTATAAATTCTAAGCTGATTGCCAGCTCTTCAGGGCACTGCATGATCTGGTTCTGGCTGGTCCTTCCAACTCACTTCTTCATCACTCTCTCCTTCACTCACTATGCCCTGCCATATTGCCTCCTCTCCATCACTTAAACAAGCAAAACTCATTCTTACCTCTGGACTTTCACAGTTACTGTTCCCTCCACGTAAAATGTCCTTCCCCATCCTCTTCCCATAATTGGCTCTTTGTTGACAATTAGATCTCAGCTTAAATGTCACCTCCCCAATGAGGTGAGATTTCCCCAACCATCCTATCTAGAATGGGCCCTACTTTACTCATCACATTACCTTGGTTTTTCCTCTCCTAGCACTTACTATGATCTGCAATTAACTTATCTTTTGTTTATTTGTTTATTGTTCATCAGCACCAGCACAGCAAAAATTATAGCAGTCCCAGAGGGAAAACAGTGAGTTAGGAAGAATAAAGCTGAATGGGTCACTATCTAAGCCAACAGACATGAAGTTTCCTATCATTCCTGGGCTGGACACTTTTCTGCATGAACCTATGCCATAGTACAGTTCCACTTTTTCCCGGCTTATTCCACATGATCAAGGGCCCAGTCAAGAGAAGATTAGATAGCATGGGAAACACTGAAAGAGAAAGCAGTCCTGCAGCAGCCTCCCTGGTCATAACTCTTAATGCTATAGCCACTTGCCTAACCCAAATGTATGGGGCATATGCCACCTACACATTTAGAAAGAAAAAATAAAGTGTGGTGATATTAGACAGTCCTGCTTGTCTATACTGGGGTGTATTCTACCCAGAATTCGGAGGAAATGAGCACGCAGACTCTCAAATCATCAGTCCCTTTGATTCTTCTCAGAATAAAAGATCTTAAAGGGCAGATCAGCAATGACTGAAACAGCCAGTGGATTATATTCTTTGCACATCCTTTATATCTTTATGAAATAATTATGGAAATTTACACTCTAGACAGAAGAGCTATCCATACAAAATATTTCCCAACAAAAATCATATCCCTATCTATCAAACATGGTAGGACAGACCAACCAGATAAAATAAGGTAAGTACAGCTTGTGTAGTTAGAATACTTAGAAGAGTAGCAGACTTTATAGAATCATGATTTTGAAAAGAGGCTCAGGAGGCTGAGTTAGATGTCACTGTTAATGGGTTGATAAAAGGAAGAGGGTAATTGACGATGATCCTTGTGTTAGATCCTAACTTCTTATTCAGTTAAAAGCTTAAATTGGCTCCTGCATTGGTGAGCTCCTAGTTAATTTGAGGCCAAGGAGGGGTCTTAAGTTGGCAGCAGGTATGGGGTGCTTGTGCTGAAAGTTGAGGGACATACTAGGGAAGTGCCATGTCTAGGAGCAACTGGTTGGCTGATCCAGCAGTCACATTGCATTGTGGGGCAGGAGGCCTAAATGATCACGAGTCTTGAAGATGACCCTCAACACACTTATTGGAGTGGCAACATGTGCCTTGGAGAAGATGGAAGCTGTTCAGGATCAAAAAGGGATATGGGGCAGGGGTGATCCTGGTGTAGCCTAGCTCATGCACTGCTGCAAGGGATCTTGGGAAACGTTTTTACTCCTGTTCACAGAGCCAATGCCAAAGACATGAGAGAACAGAAGAGCAAATGAAAGCCTAAAATATTTGTGTTCATGACCTAGGATGCTACAGTATCTTACAGCCCATTAAATAATGCCTATTCTATGTAGTGCACTGACCTCTGGGAGAAGTAGCAAAAAGAGAGTTTTGAGACAAGGGATTCAGGGACTCTGGAAACAAATTAAAATAGACTATACCAGTCCATCACCAACAAATGAGAAAGGAGAGATCTTTATTTTGGTCATACTGGATGGTTTTACTAAATAGATGTATGCCTTCTCAATAAAGTACTAAAGAACAAGACAATTGCAGGGATTACAGTCTGAGAAATATTCTGTTACCCAGGGGTCCCCAAGAACAGGGAATCTGACAGGGGGCAGGCTTTGGGCAGACTCATGAGAGAACTATACAGCCCAGCCACTCCATGTAGCATGTCACTGCACCTAGACAGATTTTGCTCTTCTCTGGACCATTCCCCAGCCTTCATACCCCTGTCACTCATCAGAAATCTGCATCACATACAGTGGAGCTTGGTGCACTTGCTAGAACTTCACTTTCTAGAATTTCACTTCTAGATCATAGAACCATGTTCCAGACACCACTTGTTGAATCCTCTTTCAGTCTGTGTTGAGTCCATAACTTTGATCTCATTATTCTCCTCACAACAGAAATATCTCAGTCTTTTGTGGTGCAAAAGAATAAATAAGCAGCCTTGAAAATAAGGTTTGAGATCAGAGAAATCATCGGCAGAATAACATCCACCTCCCCCCAGTTATTGGTAGAATAATCATCCCCATCTCAATCTTGTAAATAAGATTTTTTTTCATGCTCTGATTGTCTTGCTGGCTGGTAAACATGCTGTAAAATTGCCCAAGTTTCCCTGTAATGACTGTACTTATTATAGGGGCTTCTACATAGGTATGATGGCCAGGTTGTCTCCTCAGCCCTGAAATCACCAGCTGGGGACTTGATCAAGTCATTCCAGTTTGGTTTGGGGTAAGAGTGAAACAAATCACAATAGCATAGGGTATTAAGGCAATTTGGTATGCAGATAATGGTGTTAGCTTACTTTACAAGAGAATACGGTATAAGTTCTTCCTGTACACATCTACCTTGGTGACAACTATTCTTTTTTGGTCCTGGACACATATATATATGTTATTTTTTAAACTGCTTCTCCATCTGGACTCAGAGGGCTAGATCCAAGATTCCAAGGTAAATGAGTAGAGATATTATAAAGATAGTGACAAAAGGGTATTCTCGTTGCCTCAGAAGTGTGGACAGAGGAACATCTACAGTCACCTGAAGAGATGCATATTAAACCTCAGACGGGACTTCTTGACCCCTAAAAATGTCCTACATTAGACTACATGGGAAAAGAAGGTAAAGAAACCTTCTCCACTAGAAATTTTTCAACAAATAAACAAAATACTAGGTGTCTAAAAGATAAACATTGTGTCCTGATAAAGAGGACCAGCTTTGGAGTCACCCCAGGATCAGGCTGCCTGGACTCAGATTCTGGCTCCACTGTCCTCAAGATATTTGGCAAGACTCAAAGCATCTTTGTCTTCCTCTGGTATATAATAATACCAATCTTCTTGGATTCTCATTGTGAAAATTAAATGAGATGGAGGATTTCCAATCCAAGATGTAAGGAGCTTAGAAAGTGCCACTCCATCCTAAGAGCAAGTAAAAAGCTGAACACATTGAAAAAGCAACAATTCCTCTAGATCCCTCAGAAATGTGAGGTCACAGGGCAAACTATTGCCCTAAAAATTAGAGAGACAGGCAGACACAGAGAATCACAACTTATTTGAGCAGAAACCTAAAGGCAGAAACCTCCATGAAACCCAGTACTAAGGTAAGAAAACCTGAATTGTAACTGATGAATTGCTGGAGGATCAATGTGGATAAGTCTGAGAGTTCAAAACTCCAGGGAGGGCCCAGGCATAGGAGGCCCCCCACATTTCCCACATTTTTGTTTTACCTCCACAAAAAACAAACAATATTTCCCTTAGCCCATGAGAAAAGCAATTGTACTAGTTAGGAGTGTTTTGGATGCAAATCTTGCTAACAGTGGCTTAAATGGTAGGAGCATTTATTATTTCCTTACAAGAAAATCAGATATAGGGCATCCTAGAGTTGATTTGTCACTCAACAACATCATCAAGACCCATCCTCTTTGCATCCTTCTACTCGACCTTACTACTATCCCAGCAGAAGTAGGGGAAAGTACCATTTTGAAATTCACCAGAGCATTCTGCTTTTAACAAGGCCTGCCCTCAAGAGAAATTATTTTACTAGACCCCAACCTACTAGGGTTTTATCTAACCGACCTAGAAGAAGAGAAATACCCAACTCCAGTGCCTTCTAACCATCCTGTCCCACCTAAGGAAGGAGCTGGGGAAACTGAAAAGCACTGGTAAAATTCACAGTCCAGGGGCACAGGCTCATCAAAAGACTGAGACCTAATCATAGGACTATAGCATGCTTCCCCACACGCACACCTTACCACCATATCACTCCAGGCCTTTTTACCAGAGTTCCTTTTACCCAGTCATCATGTCTGGCTTTAAACAAAAAATTACAAGGTATACCAAAAGGCAAAAAATATAGTTTGAAGAGACAAAACAAGCATCAGAACAAAACTCAGATATGGCAGGGATGTTGGAATGGTCAGACCAGGAATTCAAAACAACTATGATTAATACACTGAGGGCTCTAATGGAAAATGTAGACAACATGCAAGAACAGATGGACAGGGTAAGCACAGAGATGGAAATTCTAAGGAAGAATCAAAAAGAAATGCTAAAGATAAAAACACCATAATAGAAATAAAGAATGCCTTTGATGGGCTCATTAGTAGGCTGGAATTGGCTGAGGAAAGAATCTCTGAGCTTGAGTATATGGCAAAAGAAACTTCCAAAACTGAAAAGTGAAGAGAAAAAAAGAAAAGAACAGAATCTCCAAATACTGTGAAGCAACTACAAAAGGTGTATTATGTGATTAATGGGACTACAAGAAAGAGAGAAAGGAAGAGAAGAAATATTTGAAGAAATAATGACTAAGAATTTCCCCCAAATTAATGTCAGACACCACACCACAGCTCGGAGAACACCAAGAGGACATATTATCTTCAAATTTCAGAAAGTTGAAGATTAAAAGAAAAAAATTTGGAAGAAGACAGAGGAAAAAAACACATTACATATAGAGGAGCAAAGATAAGAATTACATCCAATTTATGGACCTCGAGAGTATTATGCTAAGTGAAATAAGCCAGATAGCGAAAGACAAACTCCATATGATTTCACTCACATGTGGAAGATAAACAAACTCATGGATAAAGAGAACAGATTAGTGGTTACCAGAGGGGAAGGGAGTGGGGGTGGATGGAAGGGGTAAAGGGACACATATGTATGGTGACAGATAAAAATTAGACTATTGGTGAGCATGATGCATCTATACAGAAACTGAAATATAATAATGTACACCTGAAATTACACAATGTTATAAACCTATATGACCTCAACAAAATAATTGAAGTAAAATAAAAAAGAATTACATCCAACTTCTCCTCAGAAACCATGCAAGCAAGAAGAGAGTGGAATGAAATATTTAGTGTTGAGAGAAAAAAACACCAACATAGAATTCTGTATTCTGTGAAATTATCTTTTAAAAGTAAAGAAGAAGTAGAGACTTTCTCAAACAAACAAAATTTGAGGGAATTTGTTACCAATAACCCTACCCTGCAAGAAATGTTAAAAGAAGTTCTTCAGAGAGAGGGAAAATTGTATAGGTCAGAAACTCAGATCTACACAAAGAAAGAAAGAGTATTAGAAAAGGAATAAGTGAAGGTAAAATGAAACTTTTATTTTTCTTATTCTTAATTGATCTAACAGATAAGGGCTTGTTCAAAATAATAATAGTAACAGTGTATCCAATATATATATATATAATATATATATGCCCATTTATAAGTGAAATAAATGACAGTAACGATACAAGAGACAGGAGGGAGGAAGTAGGAATATTTTATTATTATAAGATACTCACACTACCCATGAAGCAGTGTACTGTTATTTGAAAGTGGACTTGGATTAGTTGTAAATGTATATTGCAAACTCTAGGGCAACCACTAAAAAAGGAGGTATAGTTTATATGCTAAGAAAGGAGAAAAAATGGAATCATATAAATGCTCATTAAAACCACAAAAGGCAGAAAAGAGTGGAAGATGAAAATAGGAACAAAGAACAAAGGCAACAAATAGAAAATCGTAACAAATATGTTAGATATCAATCCAACTATATCAATACTTCCTTTAAACATCAATGGTCTAAATACACCAATTAAAAAACAGAGATTGTGGGCCAGCCCCAGTGGCCTAGTGGTTAAGTTCAGCACATTCTGCTTCAGTGGCCCAGGTTCAGTTTCCAGGTGCAGACTTACACCACTTGTCTGTCAGGGGCCATGCTGTGGCAGCAGCTCACATACAAAAAGAGGAAAATTGGCAGTGGGTGTTAGCTCAGGGTGAATCTACCCCAGCAAAAAGAAAAAAAAAGAATAGAGCAGAACACTCCACAGAAATGCATACCCCAGCATGCTGCTCAACAGCTGTATGGTAGAAAAAAAGCAGAGATTGTCAGAGTGGATCAAAAAACAAGACCCAACTAAATGTTATGTACCAAAAAAAACCCCACTTTAAATATAAATACACATTTACACTAAAAGTAAAGGGATGGAGAAAGATATACCATGCTAACACTAATCAAAAGAAAGTGGGCATCTCTATATTCATTTCAGACAGAGCCAACTTCAGAGCAAGCAAAGTTATCAGGGATAAAGGAGGGCATTACATAATGATAAAGGGATCAATTTTCCAAGAAAACATAATAATCCTTAACATGTATGCACCTAACAATAGATCATCAAAACATGTGAGGCAGAGGCTGGCCCCATGGCCTAGTGGTTAAGTTTGGTGTGCTCCACTTTGGTGGCCTGGATTCAGTTCCCGGCACGGACATACACCACTCATCAGCAGCCATGCTGTGGCAGTGACCCATATACAAAATAGAGGAAGACTGGCATCGATGTTAGCTCAGGGTGAATCTTCCTCAAGCATAAAGGGGAAGATTGGCAACAGATGTTAGCTCAGGGCAAATCTTCCTCAGCAAATATATATACATATATATATACATACGTATATATATATATATATATATCTGAGGCAAAAACTGATCAAACTGCAAGGATAAAAAGATAAATCTGCTATCATAGTTGGAAATTTCAACACCTCTTTATCAGAAAAGGACAGATCCAGTAGGCAGAAAATCAATAAGGACATAGCTGAACTCAATAGCACCATCAATCAGCTGGATGTAATTGACATCTGCAGACTACTTCATCCAACAACAGCAGCATACACATTCTTCTCAAGCTCACATGGAACATTCACCAACATAGACCACATTATGGGCCATAAAACTCACCTTAAAAAATTTAAAAGACTAGAAATAATACAATGTCTACTCTCAGACCACAATGGAATTAATGTAGAAATCAATACATTTTCCAGAAAGATGGCTGGAAAATCCTAAAATACTTGGCAATTAAACAACACACTTCTAAATATCACATGGGTCAAAGAAGAAATCTCAAAAGAAATTTTAAAACATTTTGAACTAAAAGAAAATGAAAACACAACTTATCAAAATTTGTGGGATGTAGTGAGAGCAGCACTTAGAGGGAAAATCATAGCATTAAATGCATACATTAGAAAAGAATAAAGATCTAAAATCAATAAGCTAAGCTTTCATCTTAGGCAACTAGAAAAAGAGGAGAAAATTAAATTCAAAGTAAGCAGAAGAAAAGAAATAGTAAAAATTAGAGCACAAATCAATGATACTGAAAATAAGCAATCAACAGAGACAATCAAAGGAACCAAAATCTGGTTCTTTGAAAAGATCAATACAATTGATAAGCCTCTAATCAGGGTAACTAAGAAAAAGAGAAAGAAGACACAAATTACTAATATCAGAAATGAAAGAGGGGACAGTGCTACAGATCCCATGCCATTAAAATGATAACAAAGGAAGACTGTGAACATCTCCATGTCCATAATTTGATAACTTAGATAAAATAGATCAATTCCTTGAAAGATACAATCTGTGAAAACTCACACAAGAAGAAAGAGACAATCTGAATAGGCCTATATCTATTAAAGAAATTGAATAATAATTAATAACCTTTCAAAACAGAAAACACAGGCCCAGATGGGTTCATTGGTGAATTCCACCAAACATTTGATGAAGAAATTATACCAATTCTCTACTATCTTTTACTGAAGATAGAAGCAGAAGGAATACTTCCTAACTCCCTCTGAGGCCAGCATTACCCTAAGACAAAAACTAGACAAAGATGTTACAAGAAACTACAGACCAATATCTCTGGTGAACATGGAGGCAAAAAACCTCAACAAAATACTAGCAAATCAAATCCAACAATGTATGAAAAGAATTATACAACACAATCAAGTGGGATTTATCCCAGGTACACAAGGCTCATTCAATATTCGAAAATCAATTAATGTAATCCATCACCTCAACAGGCTAAAGAAGAAAAATCACATGATCATGTCAATAAATGCAGAAAAAGCATTTGACAAAGTTCAACACTCATTCATGACAAAAACTCTCAGCAAACTGGAAATAGAAGGGAATTTCCTCAACTTGATAAAGAACATTTACAAAAAACTTACAGCTGGCGTCATACTTAATGATGAAAATCTTTCTCAGTAAGATCAGGAGCAAGTCAAGAATGACTCCTCTCACCACCCCCTTTCAACATCATACTGGAAGTCCTAACTAACGCAATAAGACAAAAAAAGGAAATAAAATGTATACAGATAAGGAAGGAAGAAATAAAACCATCTTTGCTCACATATGACATGACTGTCTAGGTAGAAAATCCAAAAGAGTAGACCAAAAAAAACTCTAGAACTAACGAGCAATTATAACAAGGTTGCTGGATAAAAGGTTAATGTACAAAAATCAATCACCTTCCTACATATCAGTAATGAACAAGTGGAATTTGGAATTAAAAACATAATACCATTTACATTAGCACCCAGGAAAAGGAAATACTTAGGTAAAATCTAACAAAATTTGCACAAGATCTATAGGAGAAAAACTACAAAACTCTGATTAAAGACATCAAAGAAGAACTAAATTAGTGGAGAGATATTTCATGTTATGAACAGGAAGACTCAATAGGTGAAGATGCCAGTTCTTCCCAACTTAATCTATATATTCAATACAATCGCAATCAAAATCCCAGCAAGTTATTATGTGGATATTGACAAACTGATTCTAAAGTTTATATGGAGAGTCAAAAGACCCAGTATAGCCAACACAATATTGAAGGAGAACGAAGTTGTAGGACAGACACGACCCAACTTCAAGACTTACTATAAAGCTACAATAATCAAGACAGTGTGGTATTGGTGAAAGAATAGATGAATAGATCCATGGAACAGAATAGAGAACCAAGAAATAGACCCACATAAATGTAGTCAACTGATCTTTGACAGAGGAGCAAAGGCAATACAATGGGAAGAAAAGATCATCTTTTAAACAAACAGAGCTGGAACAACTGGACATACACATGCAAAAAAAAAAAAAACCTAGACATTGACCTTATACCCTTCATAAAAACTAACTCAAAATGGATATTGGACCTAAATGTAAAATGCAAAACTGAAAAACTCCTAGAACATAACATAGGAGAAAATCTAGATGATCTTGGGTATGGCAATGACTTTTCAGATACAACACCAAAGGTATGATTCATGAAAGAAATAATTGGTAAGCTGGACTTCATTAAAAGGAAGAACTTCTGCTCTGAGAAAGATACTGTCAAGAGAATGAGAAGTCACAGACCGGGAGAAAATATTTATGAAACACATATCTGATAAGGACTGTTATCTAGAATATACAAAGAACTCTTAAAACTCAACAATAAGAAAATGAACAACCTGGTTTAAAAATTAGCCAAAGGGGCCAGCCCGGTGGCATAGCGGTTAAGTTCGCACTATCCTTTTCAGTGGCCCAGGGTTTGCAGGTTCGGATCCCGGGTGCAGACCAACGCACCACCTGTCAAGCCATGCTGTGGTGGTGTCCCATATAAAGTAGAGGAAGATGGGCATGGATGTTAACCCAGGGCCAATCTTCCTCAGCAAAAAGAGGAGGATTGGCAATGGATGTTAGCTCAGGCTAATCTTTCTCACACACACAAAAAAAAATGAGCCAAAGACCTGAACAGACACCTCATCAAAGAAGACATAAAGATGGTAAATAAGCATATGAAAAGATGCTCAACATCATATGTCATTAGTGAACTGCAAATTAAAACAACAATGAGATATCAGTACAGACTTACTAGAATGGCAAAAAATCCAGAACACTGACAACACCAAATGTTGGCAAGGATGTGGAGCAACAGAAATGCTCATTCATTACTGGTGGGAATGCAAAATGGTACAACCACTTTGGAAGACAATCTGGCAGTTTCCTTCAAAATCAAACATGCTCGTACCATATGATCCAGCAATTGCGCTCCTTGGTATTTACCCAAATAAGTTAAAAACTTATGTCCATACAAAAACCTGCACATGAATGTTTATAGCAGCTTTAGTCACAGTTGCCAAAATTTGGAAGCAACCAAGATGTCTTTTAGTAAGTGAATGGGTAAATAAAATGTGATACACCCATACAATGGAATATTGTTCACAGCTAAAAGAAATGAGCTATCCATATGTGGAAGATAAACAAACACATGGATAAGGAGAACAGATTAGTGGTTTCCAGAGTGGTTACCAGTGGTGGGAGGGGAGGGCAAAAGGGGTAAAGGGGCACATAGGTGGTGAACACAAAGCAGTCTATATAGAAACTGATACATAATCATGTACACCTGAAATTACATAATGTTATAAGCCAACATGACCTCTATAAAATATTTTTTTAAAAGAGGGTAATTCTGGGCTTGACCTTGTAACTTGTTTCAGCAAAAGTGACATTGAACTTATTCACTCTGCCTGCTCTCTCGGAATGCTGCCCTGCCATGGAGAACAAGCCCAGGCCAGCCTGCTGGAGGATGAGAGACCACACAGACAAAGACCAGGCACCCCAGCCAAGACTTTCCTGATCCTTCCATCCACAGCTGATCCCAGCTGATCCCAAGTGAATGCAAGTCTGGCCAAGATCAACTGAGGAAGGCCACCCTTAGCAAAATGTTTAGTGTTGTATACACCCGTGATGTTTGACAAATATTTGCTATGCAGCCTTGTCGTGGCCATAGATAACTGATACACTTATATCAAGAACACGTGGGATACTCTTTATGATATTATAACGATGATACATGTCATTATACATTTGTCCAAACCCATAGAATGTACAACAGCAAGAATGAACCCTAGTATACTTAGGAGAAAAAAAAAAGAAATGAACTATCAAGCCATGAAAACACATGCAGCAACCTTAAATGCACATTACTAAGTGAAAGAAGAAAAAGGGTACATACTGTAAGATTCCAACTATATGACATTCTGGAAAAGGCAAAACTATGAACACAGTAAAGGTCAGTGACTGGCAGGGGTTAGGGGGAGGAAGGTATGACTAGGCAGAGCACAGAGGATTTTGAGGGTAGTGAAATTATTCTATATGTTACTGTAATAGTAAATACATGTCATTATGCATTGGTTGTAACCCACAGAATGTACAACAGCAATTAAAATATAAACTCTAAACTATGAACTTTGAGTGATAACACGATGTGGAGGTTCATCAGTCACAACAAATGTACCACTCTAGTGCAGGATGTTGATAATGGGGGAGGCTGTGCATGTGTATATGGGAACTCTTTGTACTTTCTTCTCGATTTTGCTGTGAACCCAAAACTGCTCTAAAAATAAAGCCTATTTAAAAAATTAAATGAGATAATAAATGTAGGTTCCACATGTAAGGAGCTTGGAAGTCACCACTCCATCCTAACAACAGGTAAAAAGCTGAACAGACTGCAGAATCAACAACTGCTGCCTCCAAGATTGGAGAGACGGACAGGCAAATATAGGGAGTCCCGTTGGTAGGGGAGGCGTTCTAGTACCATCATTTTTGTGGTCACTGTTCTCTTCTATTTCGTCTTATGTGTCAGCCCATAAGGCTTTCAAAAGCATTAAGACATTTTAAAGTCCTTGATTGTTCTTGTATCCTTCCATTCCTTTATTTATTCGTTCAGCAAACATTAATTAAGCTTCTAAATGTGTGATATATTGTGCTAGCTCTTATGGGGATATAAAGATGTATAAGACATAGACATGTCATTCAGTCAAATATTCAACAATTTTTGAACACCTACTATGTGCCATGCACTATGCTAGGTGCTAAGGATTCAACAGTAAAGGGAATAGCCCATTTTCAAAATAATATAACTGGAAGTTTGGAAGATGGCAATGTAGGAGGACCCTGAACTCACCTCATCCCATGGATACAACAAATCTACAACTACCTGTGGAACAATTTCCTCTGAGAAAGATCTGGAAACTGAATAAAAAGAACCCCCACAACAAGGGACAACATTGACAGATGTGGAAGAGGCAGAAACACAGCTCTGCTGAGGAAAAAACTGCATCCCAGCCACAGTGCTTCAGGACTGGGAGCAATCTCAAAGGCAGGAAGCTTTGTTCAGAGTTGGGGGGGAGGGTGGGCCCTGAGCTCCACAATAGGCATCTCAGCCCTTAGATTCAGTGCAACCAAGACAAGATCCCCTTATACCTGGCTTTGCTGGCATTGAAAACCAACAGGGGAATATGCCCAGAAAAACTACAGAACTTCAGGGAAAGAAAAACCTGCTCTTAAAGGACCCATGCACAGATTCACCCAATTCAGAAACCAACACAAAAACACCAGAAAGAAAAGTGCATAGTCCATTGGTAAAAGAGAATCATTTAGTAAGTTCCGAGTGCATCTTGGAGAGGCAGGAGGCACCTGTGCGCATCACCCTAGGGACTGAGACACTGGCAGCAGCCATTATCGTGGCCTAGTTCAGCCATGTTGACACAGATGCTGGCAGCTACCATTGAATTCCTTCCTCTAGAATGTTAGTGCAGTAGTCTGCCTCACTACTAGAGCACCTCAGGCAATTGAGACAAGCTAGGACAGGCAGCCCACTCCAGGGACTGACCTCACCCACCAGCAAGCCTGCAGGGAACACATGGGCCTGCATAGGTGGGGTGTGTGGGAATTCTGTGGCAAGGCAAGTATGTCCACATTGGCGGGGCATGCTTGTGTGCATGTGAGCCTGTGTTGGCAGGGCATGTGGGCCCACAGCAGACTTGTGCCACTGGTCATTGCAAACAGCCACACAGGGAATCTGTCCTGTCTTCCAACACCTGAAATGATTGTGCACTGCTTTGCCTGAGGCCAGCTCCACCCATCTGTGCTCCTGACACAGCTGTGTACTGCAGGGCAGCATACCCATATCCGGCCAGAAGCCTGCTCTGCCCAAAAGAGAGCTGACACTGTCTGTGCACCATGGGGAGTCTCACCAGAGGCCTGCAGCAATTTTGAGCCCCTGTGCTCAAACCAGCCACACTGGGGGCCTGGCTTGCTTAACAGCAAAACAGCAGTAGTTGTGTGCTATTAGACTTCACAGCCAGCCATGCCACCCAATAAAGTGGCCATAGCAGCCACACACAGCTGAGTCTTACAAATAGCTGGCCCAGAGGCCAGCCTAGCCTACCTGTGCACCTGCGGCAAAAGCAACCCTGCCACAACAGAAGGGCACATGCAGTCTACATAGGGGACACTCCCAGAGCATTTGGCATGGGTGACAAGAGGGGAGCATTGATGGGGCCCATAAAGCATCTCTTATATAAGGCTGCATTTCCAAGATCAGGAAACACAGCTGATCTACCTAATACATAGGTAGAAACACAGAGAAGTAGGCAAAATGAGGAGACAAAGGAATATGTTCCAAATAAGGGAATAGGACAAATCCTCAGAAAAAGAACTAAATGAAACAGAGATAAACAATCTACCTGATAAAGAGTATAAATCAATAGTCATGAGGATGCTCACTGATCTTGGGAGAAGAATAGATGAATTTAGTGAGAACTTCAACAAAGAATTGGAAAATATAAAAAAGAACCAATCAGAACTAAAGAATATAATAATGGAAATGAAAAATTCACTGGAGGGAATCAAAAGCAAAGTAGATGACACAGAAGAATGGATCAGTGAGCTGGACAAAAGAGTAGAGGAAATCACCCAAGCTGAACAGAAAAAAAAAGAATTGAGAAGAATGAGGACAGTCTAAGGGACCTCTGGGACATCAAGCATACTAACATCCATATTATAGGTGTCCTGAAAGGAAAAGAGAGAGACAAAGGGGCAGAGAATCTATCTGAAGAAATAATAGCTGAAAACTTTCCTAACCTAAGGAATGAAACAGACATGCAGGTATAGGAAGCACAGAGAGCACCAAACAAGATGAACCCAAAGAGGTCCACACCAAGACACACATTAATTAAAATGTCAATAATTAAAAAGAGAGAATCCTAAAAGCTGCAAGAGAAAGGCAACAAGTTACATACAAAGGAAACCGCATAAGGCTATCAGCTGACTTTTCAGCAGAAAGGTTACAGGCTAGAAGGGAGTAGCATGATATATTCAAAGTGCAACAAGATCTAACATCCATATATGATAAAAACTCACAATAAAAGGCGTATGGAAGGAAGTACCTCAACATAATAAAGGCTATATATGACAAACCAACAGCCAACATCATATGTAACAGTGAAAAACTGAAAGCCATTCCTCTGAGAACAGGAACAAGACAAGGCTGCCCACTCTTGCCACTCTTACTCAATACAGTACTGGAATTTTTCACCAGAGCAATTAGTCAAGAAAAAGAATAAAAGGTATCCAAATTGGAAAGGAAGTAGTAAAACTCTCACTGCTTGCAGATGGCATGATTCTATATATAGGAAACCCTAAAGAATGCACCAGAAAACTATAAGAAATAATCAACAACTACAGTAACATTGCAAGGCACAAAATCAACATACAAAAATCAGTTGCATTTCTATACACTAATAACAAACTAGCAGAAAGAGAAGTCAAGAATACAATACCATTTACAATCACAACAAAAAGAATAAAGTACCTAGGAATAAATTTAACCAAGGAGGTTAAAGACCTATACATAGAAAACTATAAGACATTCTTGAAAGAAATTGAAGAAGACATAAAGAAATGGAAAGATATTTCATGCTCATGGATTGGAAGAATAAACATAATTAAAATGTCCATATTACCTAAAGCAATCTACAGATTCAATGAAATCCCAATCAGAATCCCAATGACATTCTTCATAGAATTAGAACAAAGAATCCTAAAATTTATATTGAACAACAAAAGACTGAACAGCCAAAGCAATCTTGAGAAAAAAGAACAAAGCTGGAGGTATCACACTCCCTGACTTCAAACTACACACAAAGCTATAGTAACCAAAACAGGATGGGACTGGCAGAAAAACAGGCACACAGATCAGTGGAAAAGAATTGACAGTCCAGAAATATAACTACACGTCTATGGACAGCTAAGCTTTGACAAAGGAGCCAAGACCATACAATGGAGAAAAGAAAGTCTCTTCAATAAATAGTGTTGGGAAAACTGGAGAGCCGTATGCAAAAGAATGAAAGTAGACCATTATCTTACACCGTACACAAAAATTAATTCAAAATGGATTAAAGACTTGAATGTTAAGACCTGAAACCATGAAACTCCTAGAAGAAAATAGAGGCAGTACACTCTTTGAAATCCATCTTAGCAGTATATTTTTTAATACATTGTCTCCCCAGGCAAGGGAAACAAAAGAAAAAATAAACAAATGGGACTACATCAGACTAAAAAGCTTCTGCAAGGCAAAGAAAACGATCAACAAAATGCAAAGACAACCCACCAACTGGGAGAAAATATTTGCAAATCATATATCTGACAAGGGGTTAATTTCCAAAGTACATAAAGAACTCATACAACTCAACAACAAAAAACAAACAACCTGACCAAAAAAATGGGCAGAGGATATGAACAGACATTTTTCCAAAGAAGATATGAAGATGGCCAATAGGCACATGAAAAGATGTTCAATATCACTAATTATTAGGGAAATGCAAATCAAAACTACAATGAGATATCACCTTATACAAGTCAGAATGGCTATAATTAACAAGACAAGAAATAACAAATGTTGTAGAGGATGTGGAGAAAAGGGAACCCTCATACACTGCTGGTGGGAATGCAAACTGGTGCAGCCACTATGGAAAAGAGTATAGAGATTTCTTAAAAAATTAAAATAGAAATACATATTTCATATTTCTATCCACTACTGGATATTTATCCAAAGAACATGAAATCAACAGTTCAAAGAGATTTAGGCATCCCTATGTTCACTGCAACATAATTCACAATAGCCAAGATGTGGAAGCAACCCAAGTGCCTATCAACAAGTGAATGGATATAGAAGATGTGGTATATATACGTATACACACACACACACACACACACACACACACACACACACACACACGCAATGGAATACTACTCAGCCATAAAAAAGACAAAATCGCCCCATTTGCAATAACATGGATGGACCTTGAGGGTATTACGTTAAGCAAAATAAGCCAGACAGAGAAAGACAAACACCATATGATTTCACTCATGTGTGGAAGATAAACAAACACATGGATAAGGAGAACAGATTAGTGGCTACCAGTGGGGGTGAGGAGAAAGAGGTAAAGGGGCACATATGTATGGTGACGGATAAAAATTAAACTGTTAGTGTTGAACATGATGCAGTTTATATAGAAACTGATATATAATAATGTACACCTGAAATTTACACAACGTTAGAAGCCAATATGACCTCTAAAAAAAGTTTTAAAAAACTGTAACAGGAGACAAAGAATGGCATTACATAATGACAAAGGGAACAATGCAACAAGAGCACATAACATTTGTAAATATCTACGCACCCAACATAGGAACCCCTAAATACCTAAAGCAATTATTAACAGACATAAAAGGAGAAGTTGACAATAACACAATAATAGTAGGGGACTTTAAAACTCTACTTACATCAGTGGATAGATCACACAAACAAAAGATCAATAAGGAAACATTGGCCTTAAGTGACACATTAGACCAGATGGGTTTAGTTGATATATGCAGAACATTCCATCCAAAGACTGCAGAATACACATTCTTTTCAAATACACAAGGAACGTTCTCCAGGATAGACCTCATTTTAGGCCACAAAACTAGTCTCAATAATTTAAGAATATTGAAATAATACCAAGCATCTTTTCTGACCACAATGGTATGAAAATAAAAACCAACTACAAGAAGAAAACTGGAAAATCCACAAATATGTGGAGATTAAACAGAATGCTACTGAACACTATTGGGTCGAAGGAGAAATCAAAAAATATCTGGAGACAAATGAAAATGAAAATATGACATACCAAGAATTATGGGATACAGCAAAAATAGTACTAACAGGGAAGTTGACAGCAATACAGGCCTACCTCAAAAAACAAGGAAATTTTCAAATAAACACTCTAACAATACACCTAAAGGAACTAGAAAAAAAATGAATCCCAAAATCAGTAGAAGAAAAGAAATAAAAATCAGAGTGGAAATAAATGAAATGGAGACTAAAAAAAATAGAAAAAATCAATTAACTAAGAGCTGGTTCTTTGAAAAGATAAACAAAATTGACAAACCTTTTGCTAGACTCTCCAAGAGACAAAGAGGGAAGGCTCAAATAAATAAAATCAGAAACAAAAGAGGAGAAATTATGATGGACGCCACAGAAATACACAAAGGATTATAAGAGAATACTACAAAAAGCTATACACCAACAAACTGGCTAATCTAGAAGAATGGATATATTCTTAGAGCCATACAACCTTCCAAAACTGAATCAAGAAAAAGTAGAGAATCTGAATAGACTGATCACTAATAAGGAGATCAAAACAGTAATCAAAAACCTCCCAAAAAACAAAAATCTAGGACCAGACAGCTTCCCCAGTGAATTCTACCAAACATTCAAAGAATATTTAATATCTATCCTTCTCAAACTCTTCCAAAAAATCAAAGAGGAAGGAATGATTCCTAAATCATTCTACAAGGCCAACATTACCCTAATACCAAAACCAGACAAGGACAACACAAAAAAAAGAAAATTACAAGTCAATATTACTGATGAACATAGATGCAAAAATCCTCAACAAAATACTACCAAATTGAATACAACAATACATTAAAAGGATAATACACCATGATCAAGTGGGATTTATTCCAGAGATGCTGGGATGGTTCAACATTCACAAATCAATCAATGTGACACATCACATTAACAAAATGAAGACTAAAAATCACATGATCATCTCAATAGATGCAGAGAAAGCTTCTGACAAGATACAGCATTCATTTATGATTTAAAAAAAAACTCTGAGCAATAGGGGTATAGAAGGAAAGAATCTCAACATAATAAAATCCATATATGACAAACCCACAGTTAACATCATACTCAATGGTGAAAAACTGAAAGCTATTCCTCTAAGAATAGGAAAAAGACAAGCATGCCCATATTCACCACTCTTATTCAACATAGTATTGGAAGTCCTAGCCAGGACAATCTGTCAAGAAAAGGAAATAAAAGACATCAAAATTGGAAAGAAAGAAATAAAACTATCACTATTTGCAGATGACATGATTTTAAATACAGAAAACCATAAAGAATCAACCAAAAAACTATTCAAAATAATAAATGAATACAGTAAAGTTGCAGGGTACAAAATCAACATACAAAAATCAGTTGCATTTCTATACCCTAATAATGAAATAGCAGAAAGAAATCAAGAATACAATCCCATTTACAATTGCAACAAAAAGAATAAAATACCTAGGAATAAATTCAACCAAAGAGGTGAAAGACCTGTACACTGAAGACTATAAAACACTGTTGAAAGAAATTGAAGAAGACACAAAGAAATGGAAAGATATTCTGCGTTCATGGATTCAAAGAATTAACATAGTTAAAATGTCCATGCTTCCTAAAGCAATCTACAGATTTGTCAATGCAAATAACCAGTAATCAATCCATCGATCAAAAATGGGGTGAGTTTATTACATGAGCCAATCCTGAGGACTACAGCCCAGGAGAGCATCCTCCACTAGGGAAAGAAGCACTATGGAGAAATGAGATGTACAGCATGGTTATATACCACTTTGGAACAAGGAACAACAATCAAATATGACAGGCATACTTTTGTTTTCTTTTTACTACAGTCACTGGATGTTTTGCTATGTACAGCATGTCACAAGATGTACACAGCAGGTAAATCTGACCCTGGTTTCTGGGAAAGAGTGCTTATCTTTAAAGAAATGCTGATGGGGGCAGGGGGCAGTGGGCATTCATCCCTATCTTTAAAGGCAACATTCTTTGCTTTGGGATACTGTAAATGTTTATAGCAGGTATACAATGCATGCTTGACAGGCATTCTGGAAAAGCAAGTTCAGGTCCAATCAGTTTTAAACCAAAATGGCTTCCTCATATTAACTTTTCTTATTGCTTTTCATTTATTCCATCAGATTCAATACAATCCTTATCAAAATCCCAATGACATTTTTCATGGAAATAGAACAAAGAATCCTAAAATTTATATGGAACAACAAAAGACCCTGGATAACCAAAGCAATCCTGCTAAAAAAGAACAAAGCTGAGTTATCACTATCCCTGACATCAAACTATACACAAAGCTATAGTAATCAAAACAGCAAAGGGCCGCCCGGTGGCGCAGCAGTTTAGTCCGCGCTTGGCAGCCCCGGGTTCGCAGGTTCGGATCCCAGGCGCCCGCCGATGCACTGCTCGTCAGCCACGCCATGGCGGCATCCCATATAAAGTAGAGGAAGATGGGCACAGATGTTAGCCCAGGGCCAGTCTTCCTCAGTAAAAAGAGGAGGATTGGCGACGGATGTTAGCTCAGGGCTGGTCTTCCTCACAAAAAAAAAAAAAACAGCATTGTGTTGGCACAAAAACAGACATATAGATCAATGGAAAAGAATCAAGAGCCCAGAATTAAAACCACACATCTATAGACAGCTAATCTTCAACAAAGGAGCCAAGAACATACAAATGGAGAAAGGAAAATCTCTTTAATAAACGGTATTGAGAAAACGTGACCGCCACATGCAAAAGAATGAAACTAGGCCATTATCTTACACCATACACAAAAATTAACTCAAAATGGATTAAAGACTTGAATGTAAGACCTGAAACCATGAAACTCCTAGAAGAAAACATAGGTAGTATGCTCTTCAGTACCAGTCTTAGCAGTATCTTTTTGAATACATTGTCTCCCCAGGCAAAGGAAACAAAAGAAAAAATAAACAAATGGGACTACATCAAACTAAAAATCTTCTAGTTTTTAGCAAAGGAAACTACCCACAAAATGAAAAGACAACCTAGCAGTTGGGAGAAGATATTTGTGAATCATATATCCAATAAGGGGTTAATATCCAAAATATATAAAGAACACATACAACTCAACAACAAACAACCTGATAAAAAAATGGGCAGAGGATATGAACAGACATTTTTCCAAAGATATACGGATGGCCAATAGGCACATGAAAAGATGTTCAACATCACTAACTATTAGGGAAACACAAATCAAAACTACATTGAAATATCACCTTATACCTGTCAGAATGGCTATAATTAAAAAGACAAGAAATAACAAGTGTTGGAGAGGATGTGGAGAAAAGGCAACCCTCATACACTGCTGGTGGGAATGCAAACTGGTGCAGCCACTATGGAAAAGAGCATAGAGGTTTCTCAAAAACTTAAAAATAGAAATACCATATGATCCAGCTATTCCACTACTGGGTATTTATCCAAAGAACATGAAATCAACAATTCAAAGAGATTTATGCATCCTTATATTAATCACAGCATTATTCACAATAGCCAAGATGTGGAAGCAATCCAAGTGCCCATCAATGGATGAATGGATAAAGAAGATGTGGTGTATATATATAGGTAATAGAATACCACTCAGCCATAAAAAGGTTGAAATCATTTGTGACAACATAGTTGGACCCTGAGGGTATTATGCTAAAGGAAGTAAGTCAGATGAAAAAAGACAAATACCGTGTCATTTCACTCATATGTGGGAGATTAAAAAACGCAAACAACTAGGGCCAGCCTGGGGGCATAGTGGTTGGGTTTGCGCACTCCACTTCAGTGGCCCAGAGTTCATGCGTTTGGATCCCTGGCACAGACCTACACACCACTTGTCAAGCCATGCTGTGGCAGCGCCCCACATACAAAATAGAGGAAGATGGGCACAGATGTTAGCTCAGGGACAATCTTCCTCACCAGAAAAAAAAAAAAGCAGACAACAACAACAAACAAACACATAGACACAGAGAATAGATTAGTGGTTACCAGAGGGGAAGGAGGGAGACTGGTGGGCAAAATGAGTAAAAGGGCACATGTGTACAGTGATAAATGGTAATCAGTCTTTGGGTGGTGAACATGATGTCGTCTGCACAAAAATCAAAATATAATGATGTAAACCTGAAATTTATATACTGTTTTAAACCAATGTTACCACAATAAAAAAAAACAATAAATAAATAAAACAATATAACAACCACAACAACAAACTCTTGACCGCACTGGCTTTCACATCTTTTTATTGAGATCTTCGTGGCACAACTTCTTGGACAGGTTTTTTTGTAGTCACTCTTCATCTCTTTTCATCTGTTCCTCGACACACTCCAGTGGGACTTGCAACCTAACTCTCCATGGAAATTGCTCTTAATGAGTTACTTGTGAACTTGATGTTGCCAAAGCCAGTGGTCAACTATTTTCCTCATTGCATTTGATGTCTCAGCAACACCCAACATAGTTGACCACACTTTCCTTCTTGAAATACTTTCTTCGCTTGACTTTCATAATGCCATACTCTCCTCCTGCTTCACACCATCCTGCTCAGTCCCCTTAGCTGGCTCCTCCTCCTCCATTCAACCTCTAAAGCTTATGTTTGTCCCAGGATCCAATCCTGAGGCTTTTCCTTTGATCCATGAATACTGTCTTTCATCTAATCCTGTGGCTTTAAAAATTATTGTATGCTTCTGTTTCCCAAATCTACCTCTCTAGGACTGTGGCACAAGGAGCATAGTTGTCCTAAAGTGACCCAAGAGTTTAAAAAGGTAGACAAGAAGGGGGATTCCCCTCTTCCCAGGATGAGGGACCATACCCTGAATAGCTCCCTGTGGAATCAGGGTGGCTTTCTTCCCCAAGGAGAGGGAAACACTCTCCCTGAGCCCCACAGACTCCAGGTGCTGGGCAATTGACTTTCCCATACAACCCTTGTGGACATCTGGCACTCCAAATACAGACTGTCTGGCACCAACAGCATGTGTCCTCCTCCATTGATAAAGCTGCTTTCTTGTGCTTACATGATACAAAAATAGAATAAAGGAGGCTAATGTCCCCACCCTGGATGCAGACCCACACTTTGGGCTCACCAATTTCCTGACCGCTTATGCATCAGTGTAGGATGGAAGGATGGGGAAATCATGCCTTCTATTGTTTTACCGACCCTTGGACTTTGCGCATTTCCCTAACACAGCATATTATTTAACCCATGCTGCATCATACTGAGGAATTCTTCCCAAACTCTGATGCCAAGTAGCGGTGACCCAGATGAGTTCCACCTTACATAACATGCCCTGACCTTCCCTGAGCATGTAGATAATCCAGTTGTCCCAGTGCCATTTGTTTAAAAGACTATCCTTTGCTCCCATTGAATTTACTTGGCACCATTGTCAAAATCAATTCACTGTATGAATTTAGACCATTAACTCACACCACATGCAAAAATTCCCTCAAATGGATCATAGACCTAAATGTAAGGGCTAAAACTATACAGGTCTTAGAAGAAAACAGAGATGAAAATCTTGATGACCTTGGGTTAGACAAAAACATACGTGCTAAGAGAAAAAAAATTGAAAAATGGGACTTCTCAAAATTAAAAATGTTTGTGCTTCAAAAGACATTATTAAGAAAATAAAGAGGTAAGGCACAAACTGGGAGAAAATATTTTCAAATCATACATCTGTTAAAGGACTTGTATCCGGAATATAAAGCACTCCTACAACTCAATAATAAGAAGATAAATAACCCAATTTAAAATAGGCAAAAGATTTGAAAAGACATTTTACCTAAAAGGTACAAGAATGTCCAATAAGCATATGAAAATATGCTCAGCATCATTAGTCATTAGGGAAATGAAAATCAAAACCACAATGAGACACCACTTCTTACCCACTAGAATGGCTGTAATAAAAAAGATGGACAATAACAAGTGGAGGATGTGAAGAAACAACGATGTTGAAAAACTGAAATGTTCATTCGTTACTTCTGGAAAGTGTAGCCACTTTGGAAAACTGTTTGGCAGCTTCTTAAATTAAAGAGAAATTTACCATATGACCCAACAATTTCACTCCTAGTTATATATCCAAGAGAAATGAAAACATATGTCCACACAAACACTTGGATGTGAATATTCATAGCAGCTTTATCCGTAATAGTCCAAAAAGTGGAAACACTCCAACCATCCATCAATTGCTGAATGAATAGACAAAATATGGTATATTCATACAATGGAATAGTATTCAGCACCTACAAGGAATTAAATACTGATAAATGCTACAACATAGATGAACCTCAAAGGTATAGTATGCTAAGTAAAAGAAGCCAGATGCAAAAGACCATATATTGTATGACTCCATTTATATGACGTCAAGAAAATAGAGTCAGAAAGTCAACTAGAGGTTGCCTAGAGCTGGGGAGTGAGAAAGAGGAGTGGCTGCTAACGGTCAGGAGAGATCTTTTGGGTGTGATAGAAATGTTCCAAAACAGGATTGTGACGATGGCTATACAAGTCCGTAATTTTACTTAAAATAGTTGAATTACACACCTAAAACAAGTGAATTTAATGGCATGTAAATTATATCTCAGTAAAGCTGTTTGGAAACAAAAGAAAGGTGATATTGTGGCCCCCATCAACCTTGCCCTTTATTTTATTTCTCACTTTCTATAGAGTTTATATTTATTGGCTCCACTCAGAGACTGAACTCTTGTTCTATTGGCTCTTTGTCTGAAGGCAATTCCCACTCCCAACAGCCGGCAGGAATGAGTACTGCAGTCCTGAAAGGGTTGGGGGATGTGTATGGTTCACTTAGAGCATCACTATAGCAGGCAAAGCCGTATAATGCACATTGGTAGCCTCAGATAGGGCTCCACAGGTCTCAGCAAGACCAAAGGCCTGTAGCCAGCACTGACAGCTTCAGAGAGCTGCTACAACTCAGCGACTAAGGTCAATCTTTCCTAAGCAAGTGTGTTTGAGGCATGGGGAGTCACATCCCAGATGAGAAGAGAAGAATGTCCACAACATGGGGAGAGGGAGAGACGCAGAGTACGGTGTCAGACCCAATCTTTGTAGAGCATTGACTTTCAACAACTGCAGAAAGCATTCTTTTCAAGTACATGTGGCATTTTCACCAAGATAGACCATATGCTGGACCACAAAACAAGTCTCAATAAATATGTAAGAATCAGAATCATGCAGACTACATGCTCTGACCAGAATAGCACTAAATTAGAAATCAATAACAATAAGATATCTAGAAAATCTCCAATTTTATAAATTAAACAACATACTTCTGAATAACTCTTGTCAAAGAAGAAATCACAAGGAAAGTTAGAAAAAATATTTTTATCTGAATGATGATAAAAATCCAACACATCAAAATTATTGTATGTAGCTAACACAATGCTTAGAGGGAAATTTACAGCTTTAAATGCTTATAGTTGAAAAGAGGAAAAGGATAAAATCAATTATCTAAGATTTGACAATAAGAACCTTGAAAAAGAAGAGTGAATTAAACCCAAAGTAAATAAAAGGAAGCAAATTATTAAAATAAAAGAAACTAATGCAATAGAAAATAGACAACAGAGAAATACAACAGTAAATTTTTCTGTACTCCATGCACAAAATATAATTTCAGATGGATTCTATATTTAAATATATATCCAGAACCATAAAGACTTCAGAAGAAAAAATTAGGAGAGTAGCTATGGGAATAAAAACCAGAAAGCAGTTGTTTCCAGAGCAGATTGTGGGGTGGCAGGGGTGGGAATTGACTGGAAAGGGGCAGGAAAGAACTTTCTAGGGTGATGAAAATGTTCTATATCTTGTTTTGGGTGGTGGTTACATGGGTGGCATAATTGCCAAGGTCGGCTGAACTAAACACTTAGGATCTGGACATTTTAATGCTTGTAAATTATACTTCAATTTTTAAAAGTGGAGGAAAGACGGTATCTTGAAGAGCTTATGGTAGTGGTGTTTGGGCATCTCAGGGCCATAGGCTTCAGAAGTATCCACAGCCTCCTCAGTTCAGGGATCTGCTGAGAGTGATTTTCAACCAAAATGTGGAGTAAGCACAAACACCCATAACAAGAGCCACTGCGGCCCACAACGAGAGATCCCTACTCTCATTCTTCAGGCCATTGAACTAGGTGGTTATTACTACATAGCTTCCCTGCAAGGGACCCAGAGTTCTCCAGGGAGAAATTGAAATTGAGGTTCCGGATATATTGGATGGGTAAGAAAGTCACTTCCCATAAAACTTAGTGACTGGAGCTGCCACCGTTGTAAATGTCTAAACTTCGCAAGACGGCAGCAACATTTCAACTACTCTGAGAGGAGACAATGGGCTAAAATGGATTTTCCCCCAGGTGTATTTACTGCACAAGACGAAAATTCACATTGCAGTGGGAGATTTCTCCCTCTAATTTAAGTTCACGGATTGTGGATCCCAGAGAGCTAGCACCGACTGCCTGGTGTCCTATGGAGGCTAGAACCGAGAGTCTTTAATCACACTGTGACCTTGAAGCTCGTTTTCTTGTCCCGTGCCTTGGAGGAAGGAGAGATACAAGCGAAAGGTTGCCACTTTTCTGGGAGGAGGAATGTTGGAGGAGGAGCGAGGGTGAAGGTGAAGAGGCTGAGTCAGAAGGACAGTGCATAAAGCCCCAGTTCTGCCTTTGGGAGAAAAGGAGATCGGAACCCAGGCTCTTCCATCTGGCTTTTAACACTGACAGGTTAGAGCTTCTGCTCTGGGGCCGTGACATGGGATTTTTGCAAAAATACAGTGAAGGGAACAAAATGGGTTTTTGTGAGCCTGTAACTACTTGACCTCTCTTTTTAGCCCCCTCCAGGGTTGCCCTCCTGTGTTTTCCAGTTCCTGGTGGGCAGTTCTTGTTACTTAGGCTTGGCCATGGCTGGATGGAGCTGCCTTGTGACAGGAGCAGGAGGGTTTCTGGGCCAGAGGATCATCCGCTTGTTGGTGGAGGAGAAGGAAGTACAGGAGATCCGAGCACTGGACAAAGTCTTCAGACCAGAATTGCGGGAGGAATTTTCTAGTAAGTGAACTCGAGTCATAGGTGCGTGGCTCCATTTTAAACCCTGCATAGGTGTGGGTGGGGGGAGTTCTTATCTAGAAAATTAAAGAAAGTTGAAGCCAAATCAAAGCTAATCCCAAGTCCAAAGTCATCCGAAAGGAAATCACAGAGGGTGAGTATAAAAGACACTGCGTGGCTGCCGGGAGACTGGATTCTGGCCCTGGTCCAGAACTAGAGAGGGTGGCCATAGGCCAGCCACTTCAGCCTCTAGGCCTCTTTTGTTCTCATCTAGAAAATCATATACAGGTCAACAAATCCCTTGTCAACAACTCTTTAATGTCCTGAAGATTTTTGACTTGGCGGTTGCTGTGCAACATTTGCAAAGGGCAAGCAAGAGCCATTAATCCGGAGACACCCTCCAGCAGGTCCCTGCCCCTCTTGATTGCCCTGGTCTTTTTATGGCTTAATTTAGCATCTCCAGTGAAGGTGAAATAAAGGGAAGTGAAGGTGAAGCTGAGTGTGTGTGTGCGTGTGTGTGTGCGTGTGTGTGTATGTAAGACAGAGAATTAGAGATAGCAAGAAAGAATAAGAGAGAGAATGAGAGGGTGAGAGAAAGAGTGAGAGAGAGAATTAGAGGGAGAGAGAGGGAGAGAATGAGATAGAGAGGGGAGAGAGTGCGTGAGTGCACAGGGTGGGAGCCAGAGACAGAGAGAGGCAGCAAGAGCGTGGACATGCCTCACGTGGAGTCCCTGTGCATCTCTTTTTACCATTTGTCTCTGTTCCTCATCACCACAAGGAAGGTGACTGCAGAATTTGCTGTAGCAGCTCATTGCTCTTTTCCCAGATTGCTGTCCCTGGTGCAAACGCAAAAGCTGGATTTATGGTGTATTTTCCAACTTGTTTCACTCCCAGATCCTCAAAATAACCCTGTGAGGAAGGTAGGAAAGGGGTCTCATCCATTGAGACACTGAGGAAATCGGGGTCCACATTGGTAAAGTGACTTGCCAAGTCCCTCTGATTAACGGGTAGCAGAGCTCAGACTAGAGCCCCATCACAGAGGCCCCGATCCCACAGCCCTGGGGCTGACTCTTGGCAAAGTGAATCTTCAGTCTCTCCCATTTCTCCCCTGTGTACCCCCAAACAAATCCCCTGTCCCCCTCCCCAGCCCCGCTGGACTGGGTATCTACATGCAAGCCCTGACTGCCCAGAAGACCCCATCTCCCCACTCAGAGGTCCCCCACCCACTCTCCTGGACTGCGCCCATCGCTCTGCTCTTCCTTTCTCTGACCTCTTCAAACATCCTATATCCTCTACCCTCTGCTTCAGTGGTGTCTCTGATAAACAAATTCACAAATGATCAGCATCAACTGTTTGCAATCCTTACCTCTCAGCAATATTTGCAATCTGACAGCTGACGCCCAGAAAGGGCGATGCTCAACCTAGACGAACAGTTCCCCAACATGACAAGCCAGGTGGTGTCGTGGATGGGCAGGGCCCTCTATAAAGATCATGATAGAGAATCCCGACAGCGTTCTTTCTGTGCCTGGCACTGTGCTAAGTGTTTTACATGTGTTGATTCCTTTACTCCTCATAACCCTATGGGATAGGTGATATTATCCTCCTTTGTTTAAAGATGAAAATAGTCTCAAAGAGGCTGTTTTAGTCCGTTCAGGCTGCTATAACAAAATACCACAGGCTGGGTAGCTTAAAAACACCAGAAATTTATTTTTCACAGTTCCGGAGTTGGAAATCCAAAGTCAAGGCAGGGTCACGTTCTGGTGAGAACGTACTTCCTGGTTCATTGCCTGCGCCTTCTCGCTGCATCCTCACATGGTGGAAGGGGCGAGGGATCTACCACAGCAGAAGTTAATTAACCTGTTCAAGGTCTCACGGCTGGAAAATGGCAAATCTGGATTTGAACCCAGGCAGTCTAGCTGCAGCATCTGTGCTTTTAACTACTAGTTTGTCTAGAAGTTTCTCTCTGGACTTGCCTCCAACCCACGCCACATAAGCAACTGCATATTCAGCCTAGGCAAAACACGTGCCAAGACCACAGAGACTTGGAGAGGGAGGGAGCCGTGGCTCCACTACCGAGGCATCCACAGTGCTCTCTGCTGGTCTCTCTGCATCCCTGCAGACAAATGGAGTAAATCTTTTCCTTTCTTGGCTATGGGCCTCTCCCCGCTGGACATATCAATTCCTTTGAGCCAGTCTGTCTGAAGTTAGCTGCAAAGGAGAGGCAGAGGAGGGGAGGGGCGAGGGCAGAGGTGGAGACAAAATCAGAAACTTCTACTCACAGGCTGATTCCCAGCTGCTTCTCCCCTGTCTTTCTCTCATTTCTGGGCCTTCTTGCAGTTGCCTGACAGTGAAAAGGGGCGGGGGTAGAGCAAACTCGGCAGAGGCTTAAGGAGAGCAGATGGTTCTCCCAAGATGTAACCCAGGAAGGAAATTCTCCAGCCCTGAATTTTTCACTCTGAATTTCTCTCTCACTGTTCTCTGGCCTCCATTGCCAATTTCAGTTAAGTTGACTTATCCTTCCTCCGCCTCAGGAAAGAAAAGCGCCAGTCCTGTACCTGGGTGACAGGGGAGTGTGAGCAAGGCTTGAAAGCAGGTGGCAGGCCTGAGCCTTCAGTAGAAGTGTGACTTAGACTTGCCCCTTACCCTCTCTGAGCCTCAGTTTCCTCACCTGTAAAGTGGAAAGCAGAATACCTACCTCAGGAGATAGCTGTGAAAGGAAATCAGAAATCCATGAAATTTGTGTACAAAGTACAAAGCACAAAATAAGTGTAGGGTACTTATCCAAACTGCACGTAGCACAGCATTTATTCCATGGGCTAATTTGAGGTGATGACCTCACTGGCAGTGCCACTTTCCGTGGACTTCAAAGGAGCCGAAGACCCTGATGTTATATCCGTTGCCCTTGGCTAGATGGCTGGAATGTCAGTCCCTGGTGGCTGACTCATTTTCAGCATGGATATCTGCTTTTGATGATATCTAACCAGAGCTTTTTCAGTTAAATCCATCATTTGGGCCCATTCTAAATTCCCTGTTAATGGCTCCACTCTCCTCCTGGTCACCGAAGGGGGAAAAACTTGGGCTGACGGTGACTCTTCCACATCCTCTCAGCCCGTCTCCAGTAAGAACCAGGACCTGTCAAGGTAAGGTCTGAAAGGTCAAACCTTGTGTATCCCTCCCCTTCTCTGCTCCCGCTGCGGGAACCCTGGTTCCTGTCCTCCTTGTCTGAACTTTGGTACGGACATTGTGACGAATCTCTTGATGGTCTTCCTTTCTCCTACATCCCCCACACAGATCCATTTGGTATACTGTGGCCAGGGTTAGCTTCCTATCCCACAACTCTTTTTACGTCTCTCCTCTTATTCCAAACCCATACATGACTCCTCATTCCCTACAGAATTAAATTCACATTCTTTCCTCTTACATCCACTCTCCACAATCACCCTACTCTCCTTAATGAATTTTATGAACTTCACAAGAGTCTCTTTAACAGTTTTGTGTTCCAGGCACACTTGACTCCACCGCTCAAATTCTCTTTCTGGAACGAGATGGGGTGGAAACAGATGTTTGCTCTTCCCTAATAAACGCTGCACGTTCCGATTTCTGTAGCTTTGTTTACTCATTCCTTTCATGGAACGTGCCCCGTGGCCCAGCCTCCCCCCAGTCTGCCTGTCCTTAAAGACCTGGGTAAAATGCCACCTTTATCAGGAAACTTGCAGATCCAGAAAGCCTTCCAATGACCTGACTTGTGTTTACACAGAGCTCCAGAGCAAGGTCAAGCTGACCATGCTGGAAGGAGACATTCTGGATGAGCAGTGCCTGAAGAGAGCCTGCCAGGGCACCTCGGCTGTCATTCACACCGCTGGTATCATTGACGTCAGGCATGTCGTTCACCCAGAGACCGTCATGAATGTCAATCTGAAAGGTATAGTATCCTGGGGAGGAGATGGAGCGAGGTGGGCAAGTGAAGATGGGAACAGGATCAGGAAGGGGGAGAAGCCCGCATCCCTGAACACCTGCTGACCTCTGCACCGAGTGCCTTTGCTTAGCACTGCAAACTACAAGATTCAAGGCTGTCATCCTCCGTTTTTTAAATGGGGAGATTAGGGCTAAGAAAGGCTAAGTAACTTATTCAAGGCCCCACGGGTAGAAGAGAGAGCTAGAATCTAAACCCACACCTGTGACTCCAAAGGTCATGAAAGCTCTTTCTACTGCTGCTCCAATCAAGCATTGACTCAACTCCAACCTCAAACTCTTGATATTCAACCACCTCCTGCCTCTCCTGGGCTGGAACCAGACCTTACAGGTGCCTCCTAATCATCATTTTAGCCCTTCTGTGTTCCTCTAAGGTGGTGGTCACACGGTAAGGCCAAGAACTAAGAGCTCTGTGATATGAAGTGCCCCCCCAGTCAGTTATGAGCTATGGGCCACAGCTCTGCGCCAGTTTCCTTCAGGCAGGACTCCCTACACAGGATGACCAAGTGAAATGAGAACATCCAGAGCGTTCCTGCTCATCTGAAAGGACTCCTCTCAAGGGAACTAGCAAAGCTGGTTCACAGAGGCCTGACAGTACAGAATTATCCAACACTTTCCTTCTCATAATATTTTCTTAACAATAATAGTTTCCCACTATCCATAATACCATCTTTTCAGCTCAACACTGGGCCTAGTATTAAAGAGCAGTTCCCAGCTGGGTACCCAAAGTACACCCTCCTTAGATCCTCATCCCATAAATGCCTGGTGGCTCTTTCTGAATTGAGGCTTTCCAATCTATTTTAAATCTAGACACATTCGCTCAAGGGATTATCTTAAATCCTTTATCAGCTTGCCATGTAATCTCATCACTCTGATCCCTGGAGGCCAGTCTCCCTAGTACCATAGCACCCAACCCCCAAGCCCATCTGTCTTCCATGCCCTGCTCTGCAAAGTTAGTCTACCCAGAGACTCCTTTTCTAAGGCAACTCCTCGCTTTTGGGTTTCCAGCCTAAAACAGCACAATCTCAAAAAAAGCCCTTTCTAGTGTCTACTTAGTCACACCCCTAAACACCCCTCACACTGCCAGGAGGGTGCCAAGATTAACCAGTTTAGTTTTTAGTCCCTTTCTCATAATTCCTACTCTCCACAGCTCCCAACAGCAGTGGATTTGAAAACCCTGAGAAGTGTTAGAAGCATCAGTTGACTAAAACCAATATCACTCCCAGGTTTAGAAAATACTTCACAAGGACGGTCATTTCCCCCTCTGCAGGCAAATTAACTCCAAATTTTCTCTGCCTCTAGATTTAATTTTTTTTTTCAATGAGGCTGTCTCTCCCGAAAATAAAATTTCACAAAGACTTTAAAAGGAATAAAAAATAATAATGATGCTTCGCCCAGGAAACTCCTTCCTTCTTGTAGGGAAGTCGCTTTGCATACCTCCGTGAGCTCAAGTCCTACCCAGCTGAAGGGATTCTACAAGATCGTCCCATTATAGATATTACCACCAGAGGGCGCACTCCTCTTTCAGGTTCTCCAACAGGCTCGACATACAAGGCCAGGGCAGGGCTCGGGAATGCTCAGTAAAAGGCTTTATCACCCCTACTTTCCATACCTGGGTAAACGGAGTCACAGCGGGAATTAGGACTGCCTTTTGTAGGGAACACACAATCAGGAGCAGAGCCTGGATCTCCAACTTCTCCCCAGAACCCACAAATCATTCACTCAGTAACTCTCAAACAAGGTCCTTGTGACAAAATTTTTATTGGTCCTCAAAAAAAGAGAAAAATACAAACAATTCAATGTATATTTAAGAGTATATATTACCTATATACAACTGTGTGTGTGTGTGAGAGAGAGATGTGAGTCCTTCAACTGTCCTCTTTTACCTAAGAACTAGGACTGTCCTCATTCTGAGAGTATGGCCTCCTAATTTTTTTATTTAAAATAATCTGTCTTTCATGAGGTTATAGGAATGATAAATGGTAATATTTTTCATGTCCTCACTTGGCAAAATATAAAGTGGCAATCCTTTGTCCTTTTCCAAAATTAAAAGTACACACACAGGTCAATGATATCCAAAAGCCTAGAAATTCTTGCTTTCGAGAACCCAAATGTCAGTCTCTTTCCATTTTTGTGTTTTTCCTATGGCTACAGCATGGTCAGGTCTCAGCCGAGACACAGAGGAATGCACGCCTGATCTGCAATAACCACCTCACTTGTGGAGGTTTGGGGGAGGACGTGGTTGGCCTTTGGGTTATTTCCTGATACTGACGGTGTGCTCTCCTGGGCAGGTACCCAGCTCCTACTGGAGGCCTGTGCCCAGGCTAGTGTGCCAATCTTCATCTATACCAGCTCCTTAGCAGTGGCTGGGCCCAACTCCTACAGCGAGATCATCCAGAATGGCCACGAAGAAAAGCATCTCGAAACAACATGGTCCTCTCCATACCCATACAGCAAAAAGCTTGCTGAGAAGGCAGTGCTGGCAGCTAATGGGTGGCCTCTTAAAAATGGTGGCACCTTATACACCTGTGCCTTAAGGCCCATGTTTATCTATGGGGAAGGAAGCCCATTCATTTATTACCATATAGATAAGGCCCTGAAGAACAACGGCATCCTGACACATGATAGCAAGTTCTCCACAGTCAACCCAGTCTATGTTGGCAATGTGGCCTGGGCCCACATTATGGCCTTGAGGGCCCTGCGGGACCCCAAGAAGGTCCCAAGTGTCCAAGGACAATTCTACTACATCTCAGATGACACACCTCACCAAAGCTATGATGACCTCAACTACACTCTGAGCAAAAAATGGGGCTTCTGCCTTGACTCCAGAATGAGCCTTCCCATGTTTCTGAAGTACTGGCTTGCCTTCCTGCTGGAAATAGTGAGCTTCCTGCTCAGTCCAATTTACAACTATCAACCTCCCTTCGACCGCCACCTACTGACATTGTTAAACAGTGTGTTTACCTTCTCCTATAAGAAAGCTCAGCAAGATATGGGGTATGAGCCCCTCTACAGCTGGGAGGAAGCCAAGCAGAGAACCATGCAGTGGGTTGACTCCCTGGTGGAACCGCACATGGAGACCCTGAAAACAAAGACTCACTGATCTGCGGGGGACGTGGATATGGATGTGGGTATTGCTGGGAGATGTCTGCCAAGCTCTCCCCTTCTGGCTTCATAAGAAAGTTCCAGGAGCATGAGCCCAGGTCCTACTGCCTCCTTTTCACAAGATGGCCATCTTATTGTCGTCCTCCTGCCACCAGAAACCTTCCCAGTCACTGGCCCAACCAGAACCTTCTGCCCTACCCACCTTCCAGACGACAGACAAGGTGATTTGCTGCAGCTGCTGGTACCAAAGTCTTAGTTGCTGATTCTGAGCCATCCGGGCTTCTTTTAACTTAGAGTTTTGCCTATTAGTTCCATTTCCTTTGTTAAATGTAAAAGCATTTCTTATCTTTTAAAAATTCCTATTCCTTCCTACAGCTCAATGAAAAGAATAATAAATGTTTTAATGCCTAATCTGGGGGATGTTGTAGTTTCTGTGAATACATACCTTCCTCCTTTCCCCTCCATTTCCAGGTATCACCATCTCCTATTTAGAAAAGCAGCGTGGAACTGGGGTGGGCAGAAGTGTCCAGAAGGGGAAACTGAGATTGACTAAGCACCTACTATGTTTCGGGCACGTGCTAGATAACTGACATAGATCACCTCATTTAACCCACACCGGAAACCTATGAGGAAGGGACTACTATTCCACTTTATCAATAAGGAAACTTATTCACGGTCACACTAACTGGTAAGTGACCAGGCCATTTAACCCAGATAGACTGACTTGAAAGCCCTTATCTTTCCACTGAATCATGTAGCCTGAACTGCCAAAAATTTACAGCAAAACGAGGTGGGGTTGTTGCCTGGGTTTGTCAGTGGTGCAGCAGAGCACTGGAGCAGGGGGTGCTGATCCTTGGGAGAGCCCAGCTCCCTTGGGTCACCTGCTTCTTGCCCAGTCCTGTGCAGGAAACTCCCTAGAACCCAGGAGAACCCCTGAGTGGTGTCTGGGAGGGTTTGCATGCCCTTGCCAGACAGCCTGGGCAGGGGAGGGAGAAGCAGAGATGCAGCCAGCCTCCACCGCCAATGCCAGAGTCTCTGAAGGTCTCTGGGACACACTTGGATATATGTGTGTTGGCAGCTCCGGCAATTCAGAAGCCTGTATTCCAACTTTTCAAATCATACAATGAAGCCACACCATGGATTCCTGGGAAAGTAAAGGGAGCAGGTATGAACTCCCCTGAAAATTTATCTCCTACTCAGTCCAAAAAGGAGATTCCACTCCCCGCCCCCCACATCTCCAGACTTAACTCCTTCTGCTCCCTTCCTCCTCCTCTCCATCTCTCCCTCACGCTGCATGCTCTCTTCCTTTATCTCTCCACCTCCTGAGCCTCTCCTTTCGCTCCAGTTCCCCTTAATCACTGGCCCACTCATCCTTCTCAATTCCCCTAAGGAGAGGAGGCCAATCAAGAGACGCTCGGGGACTCAAATGATGACACAGTCTTAACTGAACAGAGGACCAACAGTCAAAAGAAACACTGTCAGGGCCAACAAGGACCGTGTCACCTGAAGCAGGTGAGGAGGTGGCTGTGGGGTCTGAGGGTGGGGAGGTGAAAGCTGCCTTCCTTTAGACCCAGGTGTCGCCTGTCTTTTTGAACCACAGCTGTGACAAAAGTCACACTCAACATCAAGAGAGCCTCTCTCTTACCCAGGGAACGGATTATGAATTCTGTTGAATTTGATTGCCACAAAAGAGATCATTTAAACATTCGCTCTCAAGGAGAAAGGGAAAAAACACTCCGGCCCAGGGACAGAGGATCAGCACCTGGGCATCAGAGGGGAGTGGCCCGAGGGGTGGGGTGAGGTGAGAAATGAAACACTCCCTTCCTTCCTTCCTCCACTGCACAAAACGCGAAAGTCAGCGCCTGCCCAGCTCCTGTAAGGTGTGCACACCTACGTTTATGCCACAAGCGAAGGAAGGAAAAGAGGGTGGTGGAGTCTGGGACAACGGCCTCTCGGCCGCCTTTTTTGCCTAGTGAAATCCCACACCTATAAACCCACCAGGGCAATTCTCACAGGGAAGGGAAGGGATATTGTCGCCAAAGGGCAAGCGGGGCGCGGTGAGCAGAGAAAGAGGAGAGGGATCTGACCCTCTGGCGGTCTCAGGGGAATAAGCATAAAGGCCTCGGAATGTTTCGGCCAACAAAGCCGGCCATCCCTACACCGGGCGCAGGAGTGACCGCGCGGGGAGGTCCGAGCTGTGCGCGCGAGCCCGGGGTGCACCGCAGGGGAAGCACCGCACGGGGGCGGCAGAGGCTCGGGGGGAAGAAGGACGCCGCCCAGCCGGTACCTACCCTCCCCCGCCCCCGCTCCGCCCCGGGACTGCGCAGAGGACGCGGTAAATGAGGGAACGAAAGCACAGGTAAGCGTCCAGCCACCGGGTTAAGTGCTACGGATATATAAGCTGAGCTGAAGCGAATGGGAAAAGCCTCATGGAGTTGGTGGGACGTCAGCCAGGCCTTGAAGGATGGATGGGACTTGGGTAGGAGAGTGAGGTGGTCCAGGCAGCGGGAGGAGTCTGAGCAGTGGTGCCCAGGAGAGGGTAAAGTGTGGAGGAGCGTGAAGGAGAGTGAGGAGGCTGGCCTGCCAGGTGAGAAAGGTTTCCCCACGGGAGATTAGGTGGCTTAGGGTGCCCGACTTGGCTGTGGACTTGATGATGCAACCTCAGGGCTGAGGTGGGGCTGGCAGGTGGATGAATGGCCTGGTGAAGGACCAGCAGAAAAGTGGCAGAGGGCCTGAAGGGGCAGGAGGGGGTGAGGTGGGCGGAAAGGCGGGCTGGACCAGCTGTTGTAGAAACCCGGAGATCCTGTCTCTCCCAGCTACAAAATTCTCTATTACTTTATTACCAAACAGACCAACAAGAAAAAGAAAAACTGACCTCACGATTTCTCCTCTCTAAGTAAGCCCAAATATCCAAGAAAGAGCCAACGTCTGGGAGGAGGGGCAGGGCAGCTCTGGGATTGAGACCCCCCTCCTCATCCACGAGAGCCTGAGTCTAGGCAGCCTGGCCCACCCTGAAATATAGGAAGCTATTTAAGTCTGTCACACTTCATGTGAATATCCTTGCTTTTTTTCCACAGAAATTTCAGTGTGTTTAATTACGAGATGCTGGCCCAGATCATGCTGGGAGTGTTATGTAACATATGATATACATACTTATTACCTTATTAAAATCCAGAAGAAATCTGAATTCCAAAACACATCTAGCCTCAAGTGTTTTAGATAAAAGATTGTGGACATCTAGCAGCAAAATTATTTGCCCAGTATTGCTCTAAACACTTTATATAATAATCCTCAAACAACACTCAAAAGTAGGTACTCTTACTATCCTCATTTGACATGAGGAAATGGAGGCACAGAGAGGTAAATAACTTGCTCAAGGTTATCCAGCAAGTGAGTGGTTCAGTTCCAATAATAAAAAAGCTTTTTGACTTCAAAGAGTTTACATGAAGATAGCAAACTTACATGCCTGCAGGAGCCAGACACTCATATATAAGTGAAGCAGCCTGGGGCTGAGAGACCTTAAGGAGTAGTGGGGAGTGTGGTGTGCTGGAGATCACATACCCTGCCTCCAGGAGGCAGCAGCTGTGGAGCCCCTGCTGATTCATGTTGAAATGCACTCCAAGTTACCAATCTTCTGACTCTTCTAGGAAAGCAAACACTTCCCAATTTTTATGTGAAATTTCTTGATTTCTAAATATTGGCAATTAATTCTAAATTTTAAAACAGTGTGAAGACCAGCTCAGGGAACGGGATGTGGGGGTTAGTGCTCCAATTGTCTATGTAATATTTTCTTTCTTAAAAAGTGGGCAGCAAGATGTTAGAGGCAATCTGTTCATTCTTGGTGATAGGTCCCGAGTATACATTATGTCATATTCTATCCTTTTCTGTATGTTTGATATAGATTATAATTTTTTAAATCAATTAATTTTGATGAAAAACAAAAAGAGTGCAAACTAACAAAACACATCTGCAGGGTGGACTCAGGCCTAAGTCTTCCAGGGTTCCATCTCTGCTCTCAGTCTAGTGGAGGAGATAAAATATGAGACGTGGTAGGTACTGTACACAGTAAAATGGGCTAAGTGCCATAAAAAAGTGGAAGTGTTTCTGGAGGATCCAGTCTGGGTAGGGCACTCAATGGACCTCTTGCGTGTGGGCTGGATGTTGAAAGATGGGGAGGATTTCAACAGGCAGAAATGTGGGGGGAATGTATTCCAGGCAGAGGAAATGGAGTCTGCAAAGACACAAGGAAAGAGAAGTTATTTTCAGGCAACTGTGAGACCAGTGTGGACCGACCAGAGAGCACAGGTACAGGGGAGAATGGAAGACACACCTGGAAAGACATGATGGGAAAAGACCAAGGTCACCTCGGGTCACCTCTAGGAGATACTCCGCCTCCTTCCTTCTTTCCCCTCAGAGCAGGAATTCCATTCCCCTTCTACAGACCATTTGACATTTAACTACTTCACAGGTAATATGCCTCACCTTCTCTGGAAAATTAGATTCTTTCAGGGAAAAGAGCCTGTCTCCATGTCCCCCCTAGCAACAAATATTAATAGTCAGGCTAAAGAACTTGGAGATTATTCAATGTGCAATGGGAAACCATTAAAGATCCTTGTTCAGCTGTCCCTGGAAGATGACTTTGACAGCAGTGTGTAGGATGGATTGGAAGAGATTAAGAGGATACTTCACAAATGTAGGCAAGAAATAAAGGCCTGATTTATGAGTGTTAACAAAATGGGATGCAGGGGGCAGCTGAGGCCAGCCTGAGGCAGAATGGACACTACTTTAGGAGATGCTTGAGTGGGGTCACCGCACCCCCATGCACTCACTTCCTCAAGCCAGAAACCTGGATGTCACCCCCCCCCCCGCCACTGTCCCTCAGTCCTACCAATTTCACCTCCAGAATGCCTCCTGAATGTGTCCTCTCCCTCCCTGGACACAGCCTGGTTCATCTTCTTCATCTTCGTCATCTCTTGCCTTGCCTCCCTGCCTCGGAGAGTTGCCCATGAAATCCATTCTCAGTGGTGTTGCCAGAGCTGTCCAACCAAAATAAAATCTGACGATGTCACTCACTTCCTTTAAACCAATTAGTGGAGCCTCAGGACTCTTAAGATAACCTTGAGTGCCTTAGGACAACATATAAAAGCCTCACAAGATCTAGCCCCTGCCTACCTCTCCAGACTGAATTCTCACCAATCCCTGCCCAATCCCCAGATGCTCCAACAATAGGCCAGGACATGGAGCTTCCTGCATATATCATGCTTTTACACACTCCCATGCCCATGCACAGTGCTCCTTCTTCTGAGAGCTCACCCACCTCTCCTCCCAGCACAGCCTTCTCACCTCCTTACTCACCATCCAAAGCTTTCCTTCTTATCACCTCTGTGTCTTGTGCATATCTAACTGCAGGGTAATTATTTATATATTCTGCCTCCCTCACTACACTGTCATGTCCTTGAGGGCAGGAACTCACCATTTCATCTCTGTGTCCCAGTGCCTGACACAAAGTGGAGACACAGATGGACAGACAGATGGATGGATAGACAGACAGACAAAATACAAACAAACTGAACTGAATTGCTGAGGTGGGGAGGGAAAGGAATCAGGGAGGCAGAAAGAATGACAAAGGGAGAAAGAATTCAAAGATAACTTCAGGGTACCAATGAACCTGAAGAAGCTGGATCATCACCGTAAGAATGAGGAAAAAGAAAGAACACTGGGGGTGTGGGGTAGAAAAATGAATTCATTTTCACCATGTGAAGAGTGAGTAAGTGAAAGGAATATGAGGGAAAAGACTTCTATGAAGGCAAAACCTAGCTGCTAAGATTTTAAGGGGACTGGAAGTTAGATATAAAACCTGAAACAATGTAATACCCAGGGAGTTTCTATACTACAAAAATAAGGAAATTCTATTTTTAAAGACTGAATTCAAGAGAAGATCTCCCACTCCTTTAATCAACTCAAGGTGAGGACAACTCAGTCCCTCTGGTCACAGTCAGTGCTTCTTAAAGCACCAGGGACTCCAGGGAAGTTTGCAGGAGTCCTTTTCCCTATCACCGCCCCAGATCCCACACGAGGGTCATAAGCAGGGAATGGAGGCAGTGTTTTGAGGCATGAAAGAGGCTCATTATGAAAATGGAGGGGGAAGGGAGGACTAACAAAAAGTGGATTGGCCACTCTGTCCCCAAGGGCAGGGGACCCTGGGGTCAGTTGCAAACTCTGGAACAGTCACTAGTCTGTTCTAGAAACCTGAAGCTCCACACTAATTAAAAGTGCAGTCTTTCCTCAAGAAACAGAAGAACCTGCACCAGCAAACTCAGCCCTGCTTCCAAAATAGGTGCTGGCAACAGGGGTCGGGCGTGAGGTGGGCTGCTGGCCCTGCCATCATCTTAGCATGGCCCTGGTCATTAAGGTAGGAATGTCCTTCTAATGGCCTGGATCTAAATTCCTCATTGCACCAGCTGGAGTCTGTAGAGTCACTGGTGTCACGATGAGCGGGGCGGCTTCACGGGCATGTGACCTGTGCGGTCACCCAGGGCCCCGGGCTTGGCTTAATGCTCTGCCTTGGGGCCCCACGTTTCATTTTGCACTAAGCCTTGCTAATTATACAGCCAGTCCTGATTACGAAGATTTCTTCCAACAGTAGGCAAAACAACTCTCGCTTAATCATAGGTATACGGGGGAGGCTCCCTGTCTCCTCCGGGGGAGATCAAAGTGTGCGTGGAGTTCAAATTTTAGAGTTGAAAAGGACCCTAGAGACTCCAGCTTTTAACCATGGGCTCCTTCCCTTCCCCCATTTCACAAACGAGAAAACTGAGGCCGAGAAGTGACATGACTTTCCCAAGGTCACCCAACCAATCAGTAGTGGAGCCGGGCCAGAACCCAGAGCTCGCCATTCTGCCACTCAAGAACACGCTGGAATCCCCATGGTGAAGAAAAGAGCAAAATTTGGAGGAGGGGCCCTGGGGCCAGGAGACACAGATTTTGAGGAGAAGCACAGCATATCTGGCAAGGATAATTGTGTTACAGCTCCCACCACTTCTCTTGCTGTCACCTGAATGTCACCTGAATACATTCCAGCCACACCAAGCTTCCACCATGGCCGCTCCCGCCTGCAACGCATTCCTGTTCCCTTGGCACCCTTTCCTCGGCCAACTCCTCATGCTTCAGGCTGCACCTCCAGGGAGAAGTCTCCAGTCTTCCAGGGAGGGATGAAGTGTCCCTCCACTAGGCACCTGTCACAGGCCAGGGTGGTTGCTTATTGTGTCTCCCCAGCTAGACTGTGGACTCTGGGAGGGCACCACAGGGACCCCATACTGACAACCGGTGCACAGCTGTATCCCCACGTCTGGCCCAGAGAGAACACTCCATCAATACTCACAGAATGAAGAAAGGAAGGAAGACGATGTTCTTAAAGAAAGGGACTCTGAGTCAGAATAAAATAGGATTTTAGGGAGTGGAGTGAAGCTTGTCCAAGTCTGAGTGTCCCCTAAGCGAGACAAAGTTGGACTCCACGGCCACCTGTAACGGTGAGCTTCTATTTGCTGCCCTGAGCTTGGCCTGAGTGCAATGCTGAGCAGGGGGAGGGGAGGCACAGCCTCCTGGTGGCTGAGAAGGCACAGAGCCAGGAGGCTGCCCTACCAACATATCTGTGAAAGAAAGAAAAGGGGATAAGAGAGAACATTTGGGAAGAGGGCACAGGGCAGTCTTACCCAGCTGCCAGAGACTTCTGTGGAGCCCATACAGCCCCAGCCCTCCCACTCAGCTGTGGAATGCGGGTCCTGCATGAACAGAGACAGGAGGCACTCCACGGGACAGGAACAAAAGGTGGGGGGAGTGTTGAGGGAGGGGGATGGGGAGAACAAAAGAATAGGGTCTTCTCTCATTTTAGAAACAGACTGTTTCCATAAATAAGAGTGAAAACTCTGGATTCTCTTTCAATTTTGCCCTCAAACTTAGGCAAATCCCTTTACTTTCCTGGATCTGTTTTCTTACCCCCAAAATGAAGGTTGTGGCCCATCTCTGAGATCCCAGGGATACTGGGCAGCTGTAAGTTGGTGCGCATCCTCTGGCACCTCCACACTTCTGCAGCTAGCCTTCATGTAACAGTCCTCCCGTCGAGTATTTGTTTGTGTGAAGCCGAAGCTGAGAACATGGATTTCCTAGCCCTTCCTCAGCTCTCCCGGCACCTGGCACCTCATCTGTAAAGGAGCATAATGCCCCTCTAGTTGTGGAGCACCAAGGCCAGAGACCAAGCAGCAGCCCAGCAGATTTCAGTCCCCTCTCCCTTCTGAAATACCACGAGAGCTGAGCTGCAGAACCTAATGCAGACTTAGACAAGTTCTTGTGTCATTCTTGCATTAAGCTATGGGTGTTTCCCAGGAAGGTTTTAAGCTCTTTGACAATCACTAGACATTAGAGTGGAGAGAATCAACAGAGATAGTGTCTCCTGAAGAGGAAACAGAGACCCAGAAAAATACGAGCCTTGCTTAAAATGGCAGCCAGTGAACGCCAAAGCTCTGTCCTGCATTCTCCCCAGCACAGGACACCCTCAGAGAGACGGCAGGACTGGCTCCTCCCTTCTTCCTCTGTCCCTGGGAAAGTGAAGGCCATCGCCTCCCATCCCCCCATCCCCCTGCCCCAGGAGCTGGAAATCCAAGAGGACACGGCCCACGTGCAAGCAACTGCCTCTCTCCCTCTAGGCTCCTAGGAGCTATGATACCACACAACCACCCTGAGACCGCCTTGCTTCCTAACACTCGTACAGCCCCTAAACCCTCCAGGAATCTTCATGTTTGTTATTTTGTTTGATCTTTTCCCCACACCTCACACCTGCCTCTCTCCACTGGACAGATGAGGCCAAGATCAAGTCTACCTGCAGTGCCCAGCCTAGGTGCTGAAGCTTTGGACAGTAGCTCCCTCAGTCCAGCAGCCTCTGACTGGGAAGTCATGTCCATGACCCCTACCATGTCCATTAACTTCAACCCAGACAGCAGCAGAGCTACTTCAGCCGAAGTCTTGAGATGGGCCTTGTCTACCAAAGTTCTGGTTTTGCTCAGACACTTCCTAAGAGTAGGCCTGACAAAAGAATGTCTAGCCAGATCCCTTAGCAGCCCCTGGTTCCATTGGCCTCTCCAAGGTCACACACGCCCCTTTCCCCCACCCACCAAAGCCAAATAAGGTGGACACTGCCTGATTTGCAGCAGTGATGACCCTGACTTCTAGTCACACGGGTCCTCAGCAGAGAATCTGCTTCACCCTGAGCCTTCGCTGAAGGTACCATCTTGCCCAAGCATAACATTTGAAGCATTGGTATTAAGAAGTTCCTCCTTTTTCCCTCCCCTCCCGCTCCCCACCAGGGGCCAAATCCCAAAAGTCATACTTAAAATTTGCAAAATAATTCACCACAAGGAAGCTGGGTTTTATGTTAGGCAGAGGACAAAATCAGCCTTCACCTTCACCCTTCTGGACTGTTAGAATACGTGAGCTTCTCCGTCTCTTTCATACCTGTACCCCCAGCATCAAGCAGTACCCTAGCACATCGGCAGTCAACATGTTTATGGAGTGAACTTCTCGAGGTCTCTGCTCTTAATGAGCCACAGCCTTGGGGCACGGGGGAGGCCGCCCATACACGGGAAATGTGTACGAGATATTATGGGAACACCTCTGCAGAAGAACCACTCCAGCTCTTGGGGGTCAGGGAAGGCATCTCAGGAGAGTATCTTCTGTGAATAGATGACTGCATTGAACTGGTTCCAATGAATCCCTGGTCTCCAGTAATTGGTGAGGTCTGGAACCTGGCAATCCTTTCACTTAGGATGAAACCCCTCCAAACACGTGTTTGGAAATGCCAGCTTGAGCACTGCACATACCCTGATTCCTTTTTTCAACCTTTCTGAGCACAGGGAAACTTGGTCCATGAAATACCTTGCCACCCACCTCTTCAGTTTCCAAAGCTGAGCATCTCCGGCTGCTGTGATGAGGCAGGTCACTGGAAAAATGCAGAGAGGGCTGTGAACAGTGGCCTGGATCCCACTGGGGCAGTGAGAAATGGAAAACCATCGGAATGTGCTTTGGGTTAGCAGAGGTGACCCTGAAAACACAGGCAGGCACCAGGCAACTGTAATCTGCAGACTCGAGGCTCTGACCAGGAAACAGAACCCCCAAGCCCATCACCAGTCTGTTCAAGCTGGAGACCTGGTGGGTCTTTCCCTCCAGGGGCAAAAATCAGGAAACAACTTGATTGCCAAGGGCAGCTGAGAAAAGAGTAATGCATGGAATTTTGTTAAGTGAGTCAAGACAGGGAATGATGAGAAAAAAGGGAAGGCAGGCAGTCTATGATTGATGAAGATGAGAAGGGCCAGCAGCAGCCTGCGATGCCCATCTAGCATCGTCTATGAACAATGAAGACAGGCACTTTTCCTGGCCCTTACTTATCACCTTTAACCCTTTGGGGAAGGCGTACGTGAAAGGTAAGCCTACCGAGAGCGGACAGGCAGCAAAGCCCGCCACATCTGACACATGCCCTCTGTACCCCTTAACAGAGAGGATTTCAGGCTTATGAGTTTTACTTACTGTAATCCCAAGAAAGAAAGGAGGTGCCTAATTGATCCTACAGACTTCTTGAACCTGGGTGCCCAATAAAATTTCCTGGAAAGACTTTATAAAATTACAGGTACTTGACTTCACCCCAGACCAATTAATCAAGCTCCAGAACAGTTTTTGGGGGTTTGGGGGGAGTTGTCTGTTTTTAAAGCTCTCCAGGTAATTCTACCATGCAGTTAAGGTTAAATTAAGAAAATCTTGGCCTTACACTGATCAAGCCTGGAGAATTCCAAGTTAACCAGATACGGCTTCTCTAATGAGCACGTGGGCAGAGGCTGCTCTAACAGCAGGTTCAGGCTGAGCATCCCCTTCCAGGGTGGCCCAGAAGACCAGGTTTACTGCTGTATCCCCACAGGCACTGAACAAGTACTTCAAACGCTTGGTTTAATATTGTTTTCCCAGGGGACGCCTGCAGTTTTCCCAGGGACCAGGAGCCAGACTGGTGGGTGCTTCAAGCCAGAAAAGTCAGGCTTGGGGAGGAACGTTGCAGTCACAGAACTAACTGCCTGCCTCCTTCCAGGACCAGGACCCAGCATTCGCTGACCCTCCGAGGCGGAGAAAGGGTTCGTGGACATTCACACAAGGAGGTAGTTATGATCATTTAAAGAAAATCAGGTGTTTTCCGTGCTTCATCTTTTCCATTTCCTGTGAATCCCTTCCTTACAAACTGCAGTCTCATTGTCTCCTGAGGTTGGGCAGAGACTAGCTAAAAGATATTTTGGGCAAATGGCCAGTCTAGCTGATAGGTTCTGTTCAGTATTATCAGTAGTAATTAAGTTGCATTTCTGAGAACTGGGGGAAAGGAAATACTTGATGTGATTAGGGAATACATTTTTTTATAGATTAGAGATGAGACCTGAGACTGCCTCCCTTCTCCATAACTACCTTCCCCCTGCCCACAGCCAAACCTCCCCACAGATTGGTTCTTACAAGGAGTGAAGACACAGATCTTTGGAAATTAATACCAATGGTATAACATTAAGACATTCTCAACATCCCAAAGCCACGTTAGTGCAGAAGTGCTGCATGAATTATGGGCAGACTGTTTAAACATCAGCCAATTCCAGGATGATCTGGGATCCACCTGAATGTTCTAACACAGAAGTTAGCAAACTTTTTCTGTCAAGATCCAGACAGTAAATATCTTAGGATGGGCCACACAGCCTCTGTCTCTCAACCTTGCTGTTGCAGTACGAAAGCAGCCATAGACAAAATGTTATTAATAAGCATGGCTGTATTGGTATGATTGTATTCCAATAAAATTTTATTTACAAAAAGACACAGTCTGGATTTGGTAGTTTGCTGATCCCTTTCTACTAGAACATAGCTTCCAGAGATTGAACTGAGTGACATTTAATGGGTGACAAATAAAGAAGAAAGAATGACATGGTAAAAGACTGATATGGATTTAATGACAAATATTCCATATTGGTTGCTGAACACCAGAATGCTGTCCAAGGAACCATCATTAAATAAAACCTGAAAATAAGGCAATTCTCACATACACAAGCACACACTCACACAAAACCTGTTACTTTTAGGATCATTAAATTATTCACTATTTTAACAGACAGCTGTAAAATAACATTACAGTGAAGGAAAATGTGCACAAACTTCAGAGAGACAGTTCAGATTGTCTATGAACACAGGTTCTTAATTTGTACTTTTTCACATATGTACAGCCTCTTGATCTTGAAGAGACCACATGGCTCAAGGGGTTAACTTCTCATCTTCTCCTTCCAACTCAGAGCTCAAGATTTAATCTATTTAAACTGCTCCAGGTTTTGCTCAGTAAAGGGCAGCCTGAATTTGACCGAACTCCCCAGGAAACAAGTGATACACTTGCCTCCACCATCATTAATGAGCTGGTGGAAGGAGTCTTCAGATTAACGTTTTTAAGGGTGAACCACAGTTAACAGGGTTTGCTGAAGAAATACTATTATTCTAAAACTAGATACAAGAAACGACCTCCTGAATGCATTTCACCTCACTTAATGCAGGTATGTTCCCTGAAGAATTGTAAGAAAAATGGAATCACATTTTAAATGCACCATAAGAGTGGGGTCTTGGTGGTTGGACTGTTTTCTTCTGCTAAAGGATTTGCTCAGAGAAGATATACGTAAGTACTAGCTGACTCTCTTATCCACGGTCACAGAAAGAACAAGAGAGGTCAATGAAATCCAAAGAGTTCCATTGCCACTAAATTATTGTACATTAGCTTCAGTCTCCTCTCCCCATGGAACTCTTTCTCGAAAGCTGCTGCTATGTAACACGTTTGATGCAGACAAGACCGTGCAATAGTATAATGGCAGCAAAAAGCCAAATAACTCATAAAGTAGATAATCAACCCATGAATAATCAAAAGTTGGATGAGATTTCATAGGTACAGACTTGAGAGAACTTAAAACAGGTCGAAGAGGTAGATGTGCATAAAAAACCACAAAGGAGTAAGATTACCTACAAATTGGCTAAATTATTTTCAGGTGAGTCTTACCCACTTGGTATTCAGACTACAAGAGTCAGAATAAATAATGGACACTTGCTTTGCTCATATTACTCTCGACTAAACGAAAACGAAAAAGAATTAGTGTCTTCCCGAACAGTCTATATTTTGAAAATCTATTTGATTTGTGAATAACAATAAACTGATTAAGAGGGCAAGATCAATAGGCATCATATAAGCCCAAAATTCTCAGGATTTTTTTTAAGTGTTTTTATAACAACAAAAACATGCTTTCCTACGGTCCCCAAAGAGGTTCTTTGCTAGAATGCAACTAACTGATCAAGTATAAATTACCAGCATCTACAGAAAGTTTGATAAAACTGTAAAAACAAGCTTGTAGGTTTTTTTTTTTCTTCAAGTGTGTCCAACAGTTTGTGAAGATGCTTCCATAGAAGGTCCAGGGCAACAAATGGTAGTGAAGAAAACAATACTGCTTTCCACAACTCTTAACTCCTAAAGGCTAACCTAGGGGAGGGATTTTCAGCATCAGTAAGCGAAATCTATACAAGAGTCATCTAACTACAGCCCCCTACTAGAAATGGAACATATCCAGGACACGCTAATTACATGACAAAGACCAGCTTTGTCAACAAGGACATCTTTGGCCCTTCTAGACTAGCCTTAAGTTTCCCATCAAGCATAAAAATTTTCAGTGTCCTTATTTTATTATATAAATCACGACAGGTAAGTCTTCCTAGCAGCTGAGCTGGAGAGCACAAAAGATCAGACCACACCTACCACAGCGTCATCACCTCGCTTCAGAACAGCCTGCCACACTCCTGTCCCCAGGCCTTCCCAAAGACAGGGCTTGTAATACTGATCTACCTCACCAAGATGTGAGAAACAACTAACAATAATTGAAAAGCATAAAGCACTTTGCAAATAAAAAAGTGCTATTTTGGCATTTATATAATCACCAGAAAACATTCATTGCTTGTGCTATTTGGCAATTTTGCATTTACACCTCTCCCTGCTTGTAACTTCCTTGTGTAAGACGTGAGCTTTCTACTGTGCCTCCCTATGTAGGAAAAAGAAATTTCTACTCAGACCAGAGCCCGTATCGATATGGATGGAGGTGGGGGTTCAACTATCTCCCCCATTACTACAGAGGGGAAGGGGTACACAGGTACAAAGTAAAGGCAAATGAGATGTAGGAGCTTTGCACCTCAACATGTGAACATTTGCTTTCCTGGATTTTCACATGAGGCCAGCAAAACACTGAGCTAGCTGACTTGTAGCAGGTCACTGGGGCAACTGCTGACAGTCTGAGGTCCATGTGAAACAAGCATCAGGCTGACCTGGGAAAGGGAAAGCGACACATAGCTGGGACTGTCCCATCTCCCTGCACGTAAAAGATCACGTGAGACCTGAAAGAAATACGCGGCCTGGCAAACACCTGACACCAGGGGCAGCGGACTGGTCATCCACATAGACCACCTGGACCCAGCCTGAAGCTAGAGCGTTAGAAACAAAGTAGCAAAGAACCAGGAGCAGGACCAGGATTTCCCAGGAGATCCGAGAAGCAGTTATGAACGAACTTCTAAACCACACAGGTTTAGAAATGCCCTAGAAGTGAGGGTAAGTCGCTTTTCTGCCCAGTTTCCCCTGGATGCCTCAAAATAGCAGCTAACTGTGGCTCAGAGAAAGGAAGGGAAGAGTATACAAAATATCCTCTCCTACAGGATCGACAAGGTTCCCCTACTTTCCTGGGACTGTCGCCCATGTCGGGGGCTAGGGCAAACAGCGGCTTAACACCTGGTGGGACCAGGATAGAATTATTCATACAGGCCTTTTATTTTACCTCATAACCCTCTCCCCTGGTTCCCACAGGCCATCGCAGCCCAAAATACTCTCTTGCCTGACATCCTGTCCCCTCCCCCACCCCCGGCACCCCTTCCTCAAGGTCCTCAAAGCACCTGCTCCTCTATGCTCCTCACCCCTCTGGCGTGTATTTGAGGAACTCATCACGCTCAAGCGCATCTCCCATACGTTTCTTCGTTGAGGAGGAAGCAGGCAAATGTAGCACCCCAAAAGAACACCTCTTGCTCAACCCTCCCCTTCAAGACCCCCTAACACCAAAAGGCTCCCCAGTCACTCTCAGATTGTCCCTCCCGCCCCTTCCCCCTTGTCCCCAAGACATCCACTCCCACATGCTCCCCAGAGGGCAGCCGCCCTCGGGCCCAGCCCTAGCACAGGTGCAGCTTCTGGTGCTGCGCGAGGTGCGTTTTGTAGCGGAAGCCCTTGCCACAGCCGGCGCACTTGTGCGGCTTGTTGCCGGTGTGGATGCGGCGGTGGCGGATCAGGTGGGAGCTCTGGATGAAGCTCTTGCCGCACTCGATGCACGTGTAGGGCTTCTCGCCTGTGTGCGTGCGCTGGTGCTGCGTGAGCGTGGAGAAGTCGCTGAAGCGCTTCTCGCACTGGCCGCAGCGGAAGGGCTTCTCGCCCGTGTGCACGCGCAGGTGGTTCACGAGGTGCGAGTTGCGCCCGAAGCCCTTGCCGCACTCGCGGCACACGTAGGGCCGCTCGCCCGAGTGCGTGCGCTTGTGCGTGAAGAGGTGCGAGCTGACGCTGAAGGTCTCGCCGCACTCGGAGCACATGTAGGGCTTCTCGCCGGTGTGCACGCGCTGGTGCTTCACCAGGTCCGAGCGCCAGCTGAAGCGCTTGCCGCACTCGCCGCAGCCGTGCGGCTTCTCGCCCGTGTGGATGCGCTGGTGATTGGCCAGGTGCGAGCGGCGCACGAAGCCCTTGCCGCACTCCCCGCAGGCGAAGGGCCGCAGCGCCGCCGCCCCCGCGCCGCTGGCCGCCGCGTGCGCGCGCCGGTGGCTCAGCAGGTGCGAGCTGAGGCTGAAGGCCTCGCCGCACTCGGGGCACGGGTAGGGCTTCTCGCCCGTGTGCAGGCGCCGGTGCTTGAGCAGGTCGGCACGCCAGCTGAAGCTCTTGCCGCAGTCGGCGCACAGGTTGGGCCGCTCGCCCGTGTGCAGGCGCAGGTGGTTGGTCAGGTAGGTGTTGCGGCTGAAGCCCTTGCCGCACTCCCCGCAGCGGAAGGGCTTCTCGCGCGGCGGCCGGGCCAGCGCAGGCCCCGCTCCGAAGCCCCCCGCCACGCCCACGCCCATCATGCCCACCACCGCGCCGCACTCGCCCGCGAAGCCGAAGGGCTCCAGGCTGGCCGCGGCGGCCGCCTCCGCCAGGCAGTGAATGCGCTGGTGCTGCAGGAAGGCGGCGCCCGGGCTGAAGCTCTCCCCGCAGTCGGGGCAGATGGTGGGCGCGTCCATGATGCTGGCCATGAGGCTGTCGAGCTCCCCGAGGTCCACGGCCATGGGGTGGTGGAGCCGGCGGAAGCGGCGGTGCGCGGGCTTGTCGCCCCGGTGCCGACTGCCCAGGGAGAGGTGCCGCCTCCAGGGGAGCACGGGAGGGGGCGGCTGCGCTTCTTCCTCCTCTAGGCGGTTCTCCCCAGCACTCTCCTCCTCCTCCTCCTCAGGGGGGCTCCGGGATATGCTGTCGGACTCGGACAGTCCTGGGAACACGGCCATCTCAGCTACACGGGCTTGGTCATCCTCTTCGTCGCGGAGAGCCCCCTCTTCCTCACTCAGCAGCCCCTCTGCAACAGAAAAGGCGGCAGTGGGGGTGATTATACTTGGCGCTCAGAAGGGAAACCCAGAGGAAGCCAGTCTCAGAGCGTGAGCCACGAAGTAATCACCTCTCCCAGGTACTCTCAACCTCTCTCCAGGGTCCCCACGATTCCCGCCTCCTTCCCACCTGGTGCTTCCCAGAGAAGGCCTGAAGGACATGGTGCTCCGTGCTCTGAAACCTAGGGAAAGCTCACTCACCACCTCCTCGGTTCTTCGGGCAGCTGTCTCTGGGCCCAGGCCCCACCCACTGTACCTGAGGCCCAGCTCAGCAGAGCCATCTGAAGGCTTGGCCGTCTGCTTGAGATGGTCAAGTCTGGGCCAGGTGGAACTCCGTGGGATCTCGGAAAACGTTTGCTCATTCTAAGAGCTACCAATGCCTTTCAAGGCCCTAGCCTCAAAAGACAAGTTCAATCCGGCCAAACACAAGAAAAGACGACCTGGCCTAACCGGGCCCTGGACTATGATTGGTCAGTCTGGAACAGCTTAAGGTAGAACAACAAACCAAACACACCCCAACTTAAAGGCTTTTACTATGTAAGGGAGGCAGGGGGTCTAGGGGAAAAGGGGAAGTAAGCACGGGGCCTAGAGCTGGTGAGCCCAGCTTACAGACTGATCCAGAAATGCACACACCCGCCTGTCTCTGGTTGCTCATCCCCAAGCAGAGGGCACTCTAGACAGTTACAGAGATAGGAAAGACCACGTGCTTGTGTGCACTGCAGGGGAGGGCAGCAGGGATTCTGACACGTGTCACAGGGGAAGGAATGTAATCTCACAGTCCTGGCCATAAGGTGTTTCAGCTCATTTCTGTCCCCAAGGCACGCACAGAGCAGGACAAAGCAATGAATGCCCAGAGACAGAACACAGGAGGTGGATGGAGGCCCAGCATTTACTCTTCCCAGGTCCGGAATAGCAAGGGATTTTGCAGAGGCCTTGGGCACTTTGGGTATTAGCCACGTGAACCTGGGCAGGTCACTTAGCACTGAGCTGACTTATCCTCAAAAGGAGATGACGACTGTAAGAGTAAACATCTGGATACTCCGTTTGCTCAGCCCTGTGCTAACTCCTTCTATATGCAGCAACTCATCTAGCTCTCCCAACAACTGGATGAGGCAGCTTCTAACATCACCTGTGCTCTCTGCGTTGTACAAGTGTCCATCTATAGCAGTATTTTGTATACTGTCAAGTGCCACGCCAGTGAGTTACCCTCTTCACCCATGTTTACCAGCACATCCCACCTCAGACTGCATTGAAGAGAAGGATGTTCCTCAGGCTTAAGATGGTACAGAATCTGCTTAAACGTCTCCTCACAGAAAATCCTGCCCTCTGGCTATTAACTCGAGAGGAGCTATAAATAAATGTGAGGGGGCAACTTGCATGGAAATTCTAGCTTTCTCCTCACCTGTGCAGATGTCAGACACTAGTTCCCTCTCCTCTGCGTCCCCTCGTAGAGCTTCATCCAGTGGGTTGGAGCCCATCTCCCGCTCTGGGTGGCCTTCTCTCTTGTCTGTGTCCTGTGGGTTAGAGCCTGTTGCTCTTTCTTCTGGGTCCCCGTTCCTGTCTTCAGAGTTCTCAAAATTGGAGCCCATCCCCTTGTCTGCTGAGTTCTGGGCTTCACACAAGCCCTGTTTCTCTTCTTGTTCCATCCGGGAAGAACAGGACAAGGGAGGAGACCAGGGATCCCTGCTCCAGACAAAACACAGATAAAGGTCACGTCAGTCTGGCCGCATCCCCTCACCACGTCTGGCTTTGATTTCCATGAAAATCAGTGGCACAGTCCAATGAAATATATAGAGTTCCAAGCCCCAGATGGAAAAATCTCTGCTCTACCTTACATTTTAAGGTAAAATGGACTGAGTGCAAAGGAGGCTGGTGTAGGTGGTGGAGGAACAGTGGCAATTCATTCTGAGGCCACACGTTAACTCTCACTGGCCTACAATTTGATTTGCTTCCATCTATGAAGTGGATTATTCTATTAACATGGCTTTATAGCTTTAACAGTGGGGTAACAATGGTATTCCCATTTAAGACCCTGCTAGCCTAAGGCTAACCTATAAGCAGTAAACGGGATAAACCAATTGTGCTGCCTCAAAGTTCCATGTGTTCCTGACTCATTAAAGCTTGCCCTCCTCTAAATACATACAATTTTTATTTGTCGTTTATACCTCAGTAAAGCTGGGGAGTGGGTGTGGGAGGAGAAAGCTTGCTCTCTTCGAGCCCACAGCAGTCTTGTGAGGATTTTAGCTATGAGTGGGCCTCTAAGGAGCCAGAGGAAAAGTGCATTCAAGACACAAGAATAACAGAAGCATCAGTACACTAACTTCCTATCTAAGACCATGTCACCAGCAGCAGCACGGACCTGGCTTTGTGGTGAGGATCTGCTGCCTTCCTGTGAGCGGTGAGCCAGGATAATTCAAGCTTTCGGAGGTCTGTTGGGCTGGGTGGGGGACATGCACGGACCCTCTCTATAGAAGCCACCTCTACAGCCGTATTACATATTTTGCCTTATTACATGGTTGAATTGTAGAAAGCCCTTAACAGGACCATGCCCCTGGCATAATCAGTAACCCCTCTACAGAACAGGCCAACATGTGAATTGTAGGGAGAAAATGACATCAGAACCTTTTGTAGATATCAAGTTTACATTTCAAATTTAAAGGGCCCCCTGCCAAGACTGAGCAATTGAGCCAAAAATAATTTACATCTACCATCCATCATTGCTACAGCCTAGCTCAAGGCAGCAAAGCAATTTATAGGTCAGGGATCTTGGACTAAGACTTTCAAGTGTCCAGCTTTCTTTCTGCCTCCAAAGCCCCCAACAGGACTTACAAAAATATGGCTGAGCAAGATGCCCCTTCCTTGGGAGCTTTTCCTGCCTCTGTAGAGAGGACTTCCCGGAGGCAGCCCGGGCTTTGCAGAGACTTCAGGGTGGAAAGCAGGAGTTACAGGCAGCAGCCGTTCTGGCAGGGCCTGCCTTACTTGAGAGCCCAGAGCAAGTCAATTAACCTCTTATTGTTTCAGAGTCCTCATCAGTGCACTGAGGATAATGCTACTTAACCTTTCTTACAGGGAGGGTGTCAGAAGGAAACATTAAAAAGCACTTTGGAAAATACTGTGGAGAGGAATTGATACTCTGAGTTTTACAAATGTGGCAGACAAACTATTTCTATTTTTAATATGGAATATATACATTATTTCTGTTTTAAATCCTGATGCCATTTGAGCACACCTCAAAGGCACACCAGCCCCTCCGTAATTTCGGCGGACTCACCGCCCTAAAGAGCACATTATATCCTTTCTCTGAGATGATGTACTCCCTAGATTAGACCGGTGAAAAATCAAGCCTGTTCCTTAAACGTCATAGGGAAATGGCTGTATCTGAGGTTGGTCAGTCAACAGTGTCCTGGAATGCAGCTAAGTTCCTTTAGAATGTATACTATTTAAAATGCCAGGTTTCAAACACTCAGGATTAGGCTGTAGGAGAAAAATCTCATTAAAGACAAACCTTTTGAGAGCTCTCTCCTACAAGGGATTATTGACCTCAAATCACTTCTACCTGTCACTCTTGCCTCCTGGAGCTCAGACTCTATAGTCAAGCACATCTGCACATATAATGTACCCCAAGGGTCGGGAGTGGAGAGGTAGGAGAAGGCTTTTCAAACATGTACATATTGGTTTGCTAGTGGCTAAAAGCAGTGCAGGGGTGAGGGGAAGTTAAGGGGGACCTAATCAATGGTTTCTGCCAATCTAAAACCAGCAAGAAGAATTTTACATCAATAAAGTGAAGGAATCAAATGTGTCACCAGAAACCCATAAAACTAAAGTGGCAGGGTATGCTGCCCAGAAGGGTAGAGAAGTGAGTGCAGCTCTCCACACTGAAGGGCGGGGTTTAGGGGTTCACCTTGGGAAGCAGAGAGCATGGTTCCACCTCTAAGCCCTTGTAAAGATGGAGCATCTTCTTAGCACCTCAGACATAGCAAAATCAGAACAGGAGGACTTTCTGATTTGTGATTTCTTGGGAACCAAGAGAGAATTCATGCCAGAGATATCAAGGAAACATGGCTTTCCTAGATTTAAGGGGGGAGGAGGAAAGAGGCAGAGGCTGAGTTCCCCACTTAGGGCTGGCATAGGGAAGTTCACACTGCCGCCACACTCAGAATTAAAGAGGTTCTGAGCTCCCAAAGGGAGCATGTCCAGATCCTCCTCCACACCAGGAGAGGGAGGATTAGATATGTTCTGGAGAGACACCATACATGGCACAACATCTACTCAAGTTTGTTTAAAAATGCATTAGGTTAGTGCAAAACTGGAAACCTGCACACCCCACAATATGGATACAGTTGCATTCGTGCCATCACATCATGGGGTTCCGGGCAGCTATCAAGTAACCGAGAAGGCTATTTAGAGGTAAGGAAAGGCAGTCATGATATATTATTAGATGAAAACTAGCTGGTTTAAAAATAATCTCATTTTGGGCCGGCCCCGTGGCATAGTGGTTAAATTCACACGCTCTGCTTCAGGGGTCTGGGGTTCAGGTTCAGATCCCAGGTGCGGACCGACACACCACTTGTCAAGCCATGCTGTGGCGGCGTCCCATATAAAGTGGAGGAAGATGGGCACGGATGTTAGCCCAGGGCCAATCTTCCTCACACACACAAAAATAATAATAATCTCATTTTATTAGTATATGCACACTCGCATATATATTTACACATGTATACACAGGTTCAGAGAGGAAAACCAGAAAATTACTGAATTGTTAAACATCTCCTGATCACTTCTAGGGGTGTTGCATCATTTTATCTCAACAATAACCCAGTGAAGCAGGGTATTATTTTCAATCAGAGATGAGGAAATAGGCACAGAGGTGAAGTGACTAGCTCAAGGTCATACAGATCCTAAGTGGCCGAGCAGGGATTAAACCCTGCAGTTAGCGCCAGTGCCCACAATCTTAACCAGAAGCTGGTGTGTTGTTTGGGAGGACTTTTCCTGTTTTACACCTCTGTATTTTCTACCATAAAGATGTATTTTTATTAGCAAAAAAGCCTACTTTGTTTTTAATGTGATAAAATATATTAAAGGGAAACATGCTAATTCTAGAAGCGACGAAAAGGAAGACAAGGACAGGAGTTGTGATTACCTCAATCTAGAAGACAATTTTCAGAAACCTTATCTAGACACTGTGATATAACTGGAGTGTCAGTCCATAGATATCTAGGCACATTTTGTTCCAACTCCTTTCCCACTCATTCTCAAAATAAAAACTAGCAACATGTTTTCTTAGGCAAGGCCAGGGCTGGATAACGAGTGGGCGGCAGGGCACTGTGATAGCTTTGTGGCGAGACTGACCTAGGTTCAAATCCTCTGCTCTTGTCAGTTACTTTACCTCCTGCAAGTTACTTAACCTTGCAGAACCTCAGATTCCACATCCATAAAAACAAGGACACTGCCACCTACCATATGAGATTAATGTTTGTAAAAGCAGCCGGCACATTGTAGAGACACAATAAACTGTAGTTATAATATTATGAAACTTATGCCAACTTCTTCATTTAAAAAAATACCCCTTCAAATTGGGGGTCACCTCTTCACAGCTATATTCACTGAGAATGGCCTTTGGCAGGTACAAGCAGAGCTTCGTCTGGCCGGGCCGCTGAAGGCTCTATTAATGAATAGCCCACCATGTGGAGACAAGAACCAGGGTGGGGCTAGCAGCCTAGGGGAGGTGGGGTGAGGGGAAAGGGTTCAGTTCCTGATTGGTTTGGAGATGTTGATAACCCATCCATATACAGAGAAAGTGTAAGTCTAAAGCCGAATGAATGAGGTACATGGTTCAACAAACCCTGACTTACACCATCTGGAAGGGAGCTCTTCTCCCAGTAAGAAGGGATAGAAGTTTAAGGGGGAAAAAAACAACAGACAGAGGTAATGGTGGGAGCAGTCAGGCAGATAAGATTAATTCCGCGTCTAGTTCTAATCACGGAACTAGCAGTAACGGGGGAGAGTCCTGGTTTGGGGCCACCACAGACACTGTGCAGTGTGACTGTGAGTATTTGCCCCCTTTGGGCTTCTGTTCAAAGAGGAGGTTGGGTTTAAATGTGCCTGAGTCCTCTGCTAGCCCATCATATGACAAGTAGGAGAGTTAATCCAGGGAGGCACCATTTCAGTTTCATTAGACATTTTCAGCTCAGGCTTGTTTACTCAACTCCCACAGCAAGCTGTTAACTCCCCAAACACCCACCACCATCAATGCTCCCACAAAACCTTTCTCTTGGATGCGGATCACTTCAAGGTGGCATCAGCCAACTTTTCCAAGACTGCTCAAATCCTAGTTTTTAGAACTTGCAATATTTTCATGTTCCTTCCCTCCTACCCATACCCCCCAACTCAAAAAAGAGTAATGTTTATTACCCTATGAAGTCACCAGGAAAATGCTCAAGTGCCTTCTGGACAAATTCAACCTCATTTGAAAGGCTAATCAGATCAGTTTGAAGATACTGCTACAGAGTGGAAGTAAATGTGATAAAGTATGTTGAAGGAAGGAGGGAGGGAGAGAGCGAGAGAGAGAAAGAGGTGGGGGAAGGGGAAGAGAAGGCAGAAGCAGAGCCAGAATTAGAATTTAACCTGAGTTTATTGGCACTTCTCCCAATGGCCCCCTCCGGAGCTACCTGCAAAACCTATCCCTTTGGAACAGCAAGAGCCCCACCACTTTATGGATTCAACCCAATTTCCTGAGAAGGGGTTGGGGCAGAGGAACGCACACCTCTCCCCCACCTTCCTAAAAGATAAACCACTGGCGTGCTTTCTCTAGTTGGCATTTTGCACAGGACCCCACACTGTCCTGACACTTTCTGGCCAGGATGGGGGTGGAGTGAGGTGGCACAGGCCCCTGCTGGGTGGCAGTCTCCCATCAGAACGGCCAATGCCGCTTACACTACCCCTGAGCAGATCCCCCCTCACTTGACTCCAGTAATTCCACGAGGTAAACACGGAGGCTCACCCACCCTGTTTTACATGTGAAGAAAACGGAGGCTCAGCAAGCTGAGCTCCAGGTGACATGGCTCCTAGGTAGGGTCAGGCCTCAAACCAGCGTCTCTTGGCTCTTTGCCACGGCATTTCCCCCTTGGCTCGGCTCCTCGGGAAGAGGGCACACCGACTGGGGAGAGGAGCGGCCCCTGGCAGCCCCGGGCAGGCAGGATGGCGGGGCTGAGGGCAGACCTCTCCCCACCCCCTCCCCGGCGGGGCGGGGGAGTCATGTGCCACGGCCACTGCCAGGTGGCCGGGAGCCAGGCCGGCGGGGCTGTCATGTCAGGGGAAGGAAGCAGCCAGGCGGCCGGCCAGGAGCGGCTCCCACTCGGCCTCCTCCAGGCTGCAGCTCCTTTCCTGTCTCCCTCTGCTCTCGCAGGTCCCGTCCTTACCTCAACGCAGGCGCCGGCTCAGGCCCCCGCCTGCCTCCCCGCAGCATCGGAGGCTTCCTGCCTTCACTTCCCACGCCCCCTGCGCACCAGTCTCTCCCAAGGGAGGGTTTCCATAGCTGAGTCCAGGCGGGGACGCCCGGCTGGGTAGAATGCTGGAAAAACAATTTAAGTCTGCGGTTCAAAAGGCTGAACTCATGACCATAACTGGGGTCTAATCAGGGATTCCAGGGGGTTAATCATTTGTCAGTCTTCAGCACCAACTGAGTAAACAGTCAACTAGCCTGTCAGGGGATCTGGCCATCAGGGTCCTGCCTCCTCACGGGCGAGCCTGTGGTCAGAACCCAAAGGGCAGAGAAATCCACCTCACTGTCTATGCAGGGGATGTCTCCAGTGAGCAAGGAGAATGTGTCCGCGTCCAGAGGGTGCAGCTGACTTCCCCAGTCACACACCCAGACTGTCCAACCCAAAATGCCAACCTCCCAAGGGACAGACTGCTGCATGGGGTGAACATTAATTTCAGACAGAGAAAGCCAAAACATTACTGCAGCTAAGTATTGACCACTCTCCAGACAGAAGCTAAAATAATATGGTTTCTTCCTTGTGGTTACTGCTTTTTTACCTGGAGAGGGAAGCCCAAGTTGAAAAAAGAGAAAGGCTCAAAACCAAGGCAACGGAAAAATCAATTTACAACCCCATTGGCCAGAGCTAGTCTGAGACTCCTTCTAATCTCTATGGTCAAGAATAGCACAAATGTCCTTGGGGTCAGGCATTTCCTGTCTATTGGTTGGGCTGGGGCCCCTCAGTTTGGCCAGAGGGCCTCAGCTTGTCACAGCTGCCAAGACTTCACCACCACTCCACTCCTCCTGCACAAAACAAGAATTATTGCAACGCAGAGACAGACTCTAAGTGCCCTCAAAGTTAGACCATCTGCCCTCATATGAGAAGGCACAAAAGCTCAAGGTTTTCATGCAGGCATTTACTTGTCCATACTTTACATTTAACTGATTAGAATGTTCTACCTGATGCACAGAGACTCCTTCGGTTCATGATTTTTTCTCCGCTGTGTTTGGCATTGTACCACCACCACCACCTGGATACATCATCAGCTTCTTTTCTTATCTAGCACCTGGGCAGTCCTCAGAATTATCTTCAGATACCCCCTCAGCAACTGGCTCAAATGCTCAATCTCTGTATTTCATCGAATCATAGACTTGGAAATCCCTTAGTTCAGACTCCTTCTACAGACAGGAAACTGAGGCTCAGAGAGGGAAAGTGACCAGGTCAGAGAACAAAAGGCAGTCTGCCAGAAGTTATGACCAGAATCTCAGTTTTCTGATGGCCTCTCCAATGATCTTTCCATCTCTTTAATATAAAACACTACTTCAAAAACAGCCAGCCAGATAAATCTGGGACGTAACTTGTCTTTTTTTTTTGCACACTATTTGTCAGGGTTCTCCAGAGAGACAGAATCAACAGGATGTGTGTATAGAAAGAGAGTTATTATAAGGAATTGGCTCATGTGATTATGGGGGCTGGCAAGTCTAAAATCTACAGGCTGGGCCAGCAGGCTGGAGACTCAGGAGAGCTGACGCTGCAGGTCCAGTCCAGAGGCTGTCTGCTGGAGAACTCTTCCTTGCTCAGAACTCTTCCTTTTTGTTCAATTCAGGCTTCATCTGATTGGATAAGGCCCACTCCCATTATGGAGGGCAATCTGCTTTACTCAAAGTTCACCAATTTAAATGTTAATCTCATCCAAAAATTCTGTCACAGAAACACCCGGAATACCGTTTGACCAAATATTCTGTGTACCTACTGGCCCAGCCAAGCTGATACATAAAATTAACCTCACACACTGTAGCTAAAAAACATAGTCTGCAATAATTCCATCATATGTCAAAATTTACCCAGAAAAACATCTTATTTTTCATAAAAACCATTACTATATACAGATAGCTGAATGGGGTCTCAGGGTGTGTGTACTGTAGAGGATAGCAGGGAAAAATCAAAATTAATCTTAATTAAAGATCTACACAGACACATGTGTGTGTGTGCAGGCATACACCCACACAGCAGAAAGAGATGCAATTTAATAATCTATTTCACTGAAGGATGAAAGAGAAAACAGACTTAGAATGCACACGGGGTGTATGTGGGATATGGGAGTTGTTAACAAACAGCTTTGTTCTGGGAGACTTGATGCTAGAATCCCGTGTTAAGGTTACCAGATGGGGCCAGGTGACCTCAGGAAGTTTTTTCCAACCCAGATAATTCTGTGATCATATTTCCACTGGAATGAACAGTCCTCAAAAGAATATTCATCACAGCAAACAGGGAGAGAGGAGTGTTGGGACCAAAGGGTTTGAGGCATACATTCAATTGCCCTAGTTTCCCACTGTAGGTTCAACGGGAAAAACTGCTCTTCTAATTCTCTGCCCAAAATAACTGTTTGGCATTATTGATGAAGAATGGCTGGCGTGTCCCAGCCCAGTTCATTTCAGCAGTGGGTAAGTGACACCTCTGTATATAATTTGCCAAGGTGTCTTACAACAAAGAGAAAGCAAGAATAAAAATGTGGAGACATCACCTGATCCTTCAATTTTCCTGCCTGATTAAATTTTAAACTCCATAGCTAGAGGGTTTTCAGCATAAGTGAAACATTTATATACACTTAAAAACACCTTTTTAAAAATTACATACTTGCGTTACTCTTATTTCCTTAAAAATAACAGATTATCAGCAAAAGCCAGATCATAGGAAACTATAAGAGACACATGATCCAGTTTCTTCAACAACAATAACAAAAATGGCAAGAAAAAAAACAAAGGAGGGAAACCTGTAGGTCAAAAAACTTGAGATGTATCAACCAACCTCAATGTGTAGACCTTATTTGAATCCCAATTCAAATAAACTACAAAAATAAATTATAAGACAATTGGGGAACTGTGAATGCTGACTAGATATCTGATATTAAGGAACTGTTCATTTTTTAAGGTGTTGGTATTGCAATCAAGTTTACAAAGAGTTCTTGTATCTTTAAGATATACACATTGAAATATTTACAGGTGAAATGGTATGTCTGGAATTTGCTTCATTTGATATGATATGTCTGGAATTCCAGAACAAAGAGGAGTGGGCAGGGATGCAGATGAAATAAGATGGCCACATATTGATCACTGTCGAAGCTGGGTGGCGGTACATGTGGTTTTATTACACTATTCTATCTACTTTTGTATTTGCTAGGAAACTTACTAATAAAAAGTTTTAAAATGGAAAACATAACAAATCATTTTTTTCCTGAAATTTAAGGTTGACTATATTCATTTAAATTCTGAGCAGACCGTAATAAAATGTCAGCGACTTCCACAAAAGGATTAGCCTGCTTTTACAAAGTATGCCAAATCAGGAGTGATTACAATGCCTAATATTGAATAGAGCCCTTGGGAACTGGGGGGAGAGGCAGTGGGGTAAAGAGACTAAAGAAACTTAAGTTTGAGGATTTGGGGTCATGTTTTTCTTTTTATGAGATGGAGAAATAGCTGTTTTGTCCAACGTAGAATCAGAATCCTGCCTCCACTTTCTTCTCCTTTTATATTTCCAAAGAACCCAAAGAAGGCTGCTGCCCCAGCCTGTGCTTGTTGATTTCCACCATTAGTGCAGTAACTCTGCACTCAAGACCGAGGGGAAATAAACCTGGCTGGGGGTCCTGGTCGTGACAACTCTGCAGGAGGAACACTTTATCCCCGGGAAAGTCAAACTGACGAAATGATGTGAGGGTCCAACAGATTAAGTACATTGATAATTGGTCATCCCCAGAATGATCTTTTCCAAGGGGATGAAAAATGTAAGCGTGTATATACATGAAAAGGAAGATAATACACTAGCAATTTATGAAAATATGATCTCCATGAGATGAACCCTAGCAGGAACAGAATTACTTTACTAGCCAAAACTTAGAACTTTTAAATTTCGGTAGTGCCCTTCTCAGAGAAACCCTGAGGAAGCCATCCAAATTTACTCATTCCACATTACAACGAGAATAGCTAGAAGATATCATGTTCCCACTTTAGGTTGGAAACCAAAAGCTCACAGATATTTTCCATTTTAGCCAAGGGTGCACGGTAAGTCGGTGGTGCACAGAACCAGTCACAGGACACAGCTTTCATCCAGGAAGTGATGCATCCGCCTCAAGAGGGAGGCCGTAGCATCCCTGGCTCATTCTAGCTTGAACACCATAGTTCCTAAGTCACTCATCAGGCTCAGGCTGTCTGTGTTCCTTACGTCCCTTTTACCTCCAGTTCCTAGCATTTCCTGGAGAGAGCAGCAGTACCACACAATCTTGTAAATGGAATAATGGTATTTTCCTTGGGCATGGGTTCTCAGCCTGAGGGCCTTCGGAGTCCAACAACTCCCTGAAGCTTTATGTGAATGTGTCTGTAGAAACTTTCTTCTGATGAGAAGGCTGAAAGGGGATTCATGGCACAAAAACGAAACAAACAAAAACCCTACCATAAACCACTACATAGAGGACTCAGGATACATTCCTTATCATAGCATTTCAGAAGTCATCCAGGGTGGTTTTGGGGAAGGGGGATAAGAGCAATTTCACCACTATATGCCACGAGATCTTTCGGTGGGCTGGTGGAGAAGAGAAGATACTGACAGTAAACCTCAAATCTGACAGTAGCACAGACAAAAATATCAGTAAATTTCAAATACAGGATGGAGCAGAATGAAGGACCTGGCAAATGCAACCTGCCTGATCCAGTTCGCTGATCTCATCTAGCACTCTATTTTACAGATGAGTCAGCCAACAGAGACCCAGAAAGGTTAAGTGAATTACCCATGAATACACCAGTTAAAGGCAAACACAAGCCTAAATCACTGGCATCTCAACTTTTGTTCCAATCCCCTTTCTACTCAACCCAATATAGCCTACGGCACTTGGCTGAAGTATTCACACTGGCAGTTTGGGCCTCCCAGCATCATTAGTTCACCTGCTTTTCACTTCCTAATCACTTGTGTTATGTGGCAGGTGCACCAAGAGGGAGCTAAGTTGCTCTTCAAGCCTCTAACACCCTGCCTCTCTGGGATGTAGCTGATTCACACAAGTTTGACCCTGAGTTTATGACTCCCATCAGCTGCTTTCTTGGGCAGTAGTGAAAGCACATCAGTCAAGCCATAACCTACACAGGACACAAAATGCTTTGTTAGTTAATCCTTCTCTTGTCAAAGGAAAAAGAATTAAAATCTGGCGAAAGTCACCAACTCATTCCTAACAAATCATCAAAGTGTTAGCAGTCATCCTGTCTGCAAATCATAACATGGAAACACCCAGGTGAAGAGTATTTCTAATGATGCATCAAGCATTACAACTGAGGAGTTTTAACGCCCCTTCCTAGAATCCAGGATTCTGGGAGTATCACAGAACTCCACGTCATTAGCAGCCCCGATTCACACTTACTGGAGAGTAAAGAAGTGTACCGCCCAGGCTCATCCAACATGACCCATTACTACAAATACAATTTCTCAGATTCATCCTTTTTTCCATTACATCTTTTTGCTCCTGCTTTAATAGCTCTGCATTCTCTGTGTGGGAGGTGGTGCAGAAGTGGGCCAGGTGGCAGGGGCAGGCCAACCACAAGCTAAATTGTGCTGAAGAGACTATATCCACAGATAATGAGAGAATCTCACAATTTTTTTGTGGAACACTTCTTTAAAGGATTCCTCATTTTACATATAAGGAAAATGAGAACTAGAGAAGATAAGTGCCTTGTATAAATTCACAAAGGTAGTGAGTTGGTGGCAGAATTGGGACTACCATTCAGGTTATCTTATCCGATTCCTTTAAAATACAGTCTCCCCTGCGCCAAACTCCCTCCCAGCAGCTCTGTCATATTTATGGGTTTAGTGCTCTGGCTTTAGCGATACCATCTCACTGGCACTACCTTCTTTCTTCCTACTTTTCTTGTTTTCTTCCAGACTCCTCCTTATTTTTCTTCTATTGTGATTTTATTTTTCCTCTGAAAAACCTAGAAAATCTTCCAACTTAACTTCATGTAATCTTCAAAAATGGTCTTGATTTAACAGGTTTTGGATTATCTCCTTTTTTCCTCAGAGAAAACAGACATCTTGTTGGCTAGAAAAAGGCAGTCATTTGAATTAGCATTGACTTAATGGAGTGTTATGGTAAACACTGAATAATTCCAAGTCCTTGTACAGCATTTGAAAGAAAAGCCATCATAAAGGAGAGCGAGTTAGAGAAAAAGAAAGCCCATGAAACATCAACCTGAAGAATTAGTACTGGTTATGCCATTTTAAAAGAATCTTTAAGGACATTTTTCCATTCAAAGGGGAGACTTTAAAAGGGGAGACTTGTTCTGCAGCATCATTTCTGGAATACCTAAAACCAACTATCAAACTGTATTACATTTCCTTCTGCTGTGCCATTTTTTGGCCAAATGAGTCTTACACGCTACTGGGAAAAGGAAGGATAGGTGTCAGCGGGCCCTGATACATTCTAACGTCACCACCACACACATCAGTTTCCCAGTGAACCACAGGCCTCCCAGGTGTGAGCCATGTCAGCGGATGGTATTAACTGCTAACATTTAGTGAGTTGGGCTCACATCAATATCAGCTATAATTTTCAACCTTCCAAATCCAGTGATCTCTTCTCCTTTGATCTCACCATCAACACTGTCAAGTGCTTGGCATAGAACAGGGATTCAGTAAATGACTGCGGAAATCCTGTTGAGACACTCTCCTTGGAAATTCTCTTCTTCCTTGGCATTCGCGATGCTGCACTGTCCTAACCCTTCTTGTACTTCGCTCACCACCCGTCTCCTCTTTTCAACTCCTAAAACAGGTTAACCTTCAAAGTTCTTGTTTACATTTTCTTCTCCCTCTCCCCTCAACCGTTTTGCCCCTTGCCCCAGCTTTAAATAAACACCTCCTCTGTCCAGAGAACTCACGAATTTAAACCTCTTGCCCCAACCCCCAACCTGCACTCCAAGTCCACATTTCTAATGATGCATCAAGCATTACGACTGAGGTGTTTTAATGCCCCTTCTGGTCCTGAAGGGCTGCCCCGCATTTCACATGGGACAAAGAACAGAACACAGCCAAAACAGGGGGGAAAGCACACGTTAAGACATCGACAGACCTGGTTTCAAGTAGAAGTTTGCCACTTACACACTGTATGTCCCTGGGACAGTTATTCACCTCTAAGCCTTAGTTTCTTCACCTATACAATGCGAAAAGCAAGCTGTCTTAAAAGATTATCATAAAGACTAAATGAATTTCCATTTGTAATGTATCTGGCCCTAGTCATATTAAAAAAACATTAATTCTCTTCCCAAATCTTTGTTACAAAGCAGCTCCTCCTGACAGTGCCCATTTCTGTTAATGCCTCTCTCTTCTTACTCATCAGGCTTAAAACCCTAGAATCAACTTTGACCCCTCCTCACCCCTTTCAATCAAATCAGTTGCTAAATCCTTCCTTTTACTTCTCTCCTCTTTTTTCTGTTGCCAGTAGACACTCTTACCAGTTAGAGGCACCTCCATATCGCTGCTGGATCAATCTTAAAACATAGCTGCCATTCCATTTATTCTCTTGCTCAGAAACCCCTAATTGACTCTGCCACAGTTTCCAGGGAAGCACAAACTCCAAGTCCTCAACAATGTAGCCCAAGGCTCTCTTACCTCTCCCTGACCTCTGTCTGCTAACCCAGCCAAAAGGGTTGCTCTAAACCCCCCAGAAGGCATCCTATGTTTTTCCTCTCTTGCCATGGGTTCCCCTTCAACAAACAGCCTGATGCAGCCTCTCCTTTCCTGGAGGGAAGCAATACCTGTAGTGGTTAAAGAGCCAGACCACCTGGTGCATCCCGTCTCTGGCTGTGTAACCTTAGGCAGGTTTCTCAACCTCTTTGAGCGTTGGTTTTTTTCATCCATAAAATGGGGAAAACGACTGTATCTACTCTAGGATTATTGTTAAGTTCTCAGAAAGAATTATTATTATTTCACTTTGGATGACTCTTTAAGGTACTTTTCCTTATTTTATTCTGCCTCACATTCGTTTTTAAAATATAATCTGGGTTATAATAATTTGTATCTTACTGTTTGCTCTCTCTCCCTTCCTACCGCCTCCCGACTGTAAGCTCCTGCAGGGAATACATTGTTTTATTCACTTTGATGATTCCCCACATAATGAACCCTGAAATATTTCTTGAAAGGGATCAAGTTAGGTGTAACTACTTCTCTCCCTCAGTCTCAAAAAGAACTAACAAGATCAGTAAATCTAGTGATCTGGCCAAGATCACATCAGGTAAGACAGAGCCATGGAAACAACCTAGCTCTCCTGACTGGATCCAATAACTTGTCAGCACCAGGAGCCTAGCATGCTAATTATCCTGCTAAATAGGTAGACATGAGAGAAAGTGGTGATTAGCTTCAAAAGTTAGACACACAGAACGTTCTCGAAAAAGAATCCTGCGTCCCTTGGCCAAATGTCAGCGCCCCTTGTTTGCATCAAATAGTCCAAGCTTTTAACACTCACTTCAGCTGTGCAAAAAACAGAGGTGGCACAGAGCTGTACTTGTGTTCACGGCGGGAAATGCTACTAGACTCTCCTCGTCTGACAGGACAACTGATTCTCTCCCAGCCCTGGAGGAAAGACAGACTAACAAACAGAAATTAAATGATGAATGAAAAAAATATCAATGTTCAACCTTTACAAGTAATCATGAGACTAAATAAGAAGTTGCCTGGGGGCAGAGGAGCGAGGTAGGGGCAAGAGGGAGCACAATCAAATGCAGGAGAAGTTTGTATCTAACATTAAAAGTATCTATTTATTCTCTGACAGTTTTCAAGGGTATTGTGTTTTGTTTTGTTTTTCTTACTATGACAAGAAAGGCAAGCATTTCTTAATTTCTCTTCTCACTCAATACAATCATCAGCCTAGAAATCTCTTTTCCTAAAGGTCCAGAATTAAACTGTGAGACAAACATAGGCTCTTAAAGAATTTTGTAAAAGGAGTACAAGCTATATGGGAAGTGGGTGACCAGAAATATTTACCAAACTACCAATTCAGTCAATACACACAAGTACCAACTGGAGAGTGGGGAAAGAGAAATAAACGAGTTCCTGTAGTAACTGCCTCCAAGCTAGTTCAGGCTGTGGCCACAGTCTGGTTAAATTCAACTGACATTTACCTTATTTAAAAAAAAAATAGGGGAGCATTTCTTCAAGTTTATTTCACACTTTAGTTTTTCATGTCTGGGATAAACTGGTTTTATATTAAAATAGATCTGGCATACATATACTCTCCAAAAAGAAAAAAAGATAGGAAAAGTTCATATATATAAAAATATATCAAGAGAATAAGAAGACAAGCCACAGACTGGGAGAAAATATTTGCAAAAGACATATCTGATAAAGGCCTGTTATCCAAAATATACAAAGAACTCCCAAAATTTAACACTAAGAAAATGAACAACCTAATTTAAAAATGGGCAAAAGATCTAAACAGATACCTCACCAAAGATATACAGATGGCAAATAAGCATATGAAAAGATGCTCCACACCATATTCTGGAACTGCAAATTAAAACAACAATGAGATACCGCTATACATATATTAGAATGGCAAAAAATCCAAAACACTGACAACACCAAATGCTGGTGAAGATGTAGAGGAACAGGAACTCTCATTGCCGATAAGAATGAAAAACGGTACAGCCATTTTGGAAGACAGTGTGGCAGTTTCTTACAAAACTAAACCTACTCATACCATACAATCCAGCAATCTCACTCCTTGGTATTTACACAAATGAGCTGAAAACTTATGTCCACCACACAAAAACCTGCGCATGGAAGTTTATACCAGCTTTATTAATAATCACAAGAACTTGGAAGCAACCAAATGAAAGAAGACAACATGAAGAGGCTACATATTGCCTGATTCCAACTATATGACATTCTGGAAAAGGCAAAACTATGGATGGTAAAAAGATAGTGGTTGCCAGGAGCTGGAGAGGAGGAAGAGATAACTACATGGAGCACAGAGGACTTTTAGGGCAGTGAAACTATTCTGTATAATGCTGCAACGGTGGATACAAATCATCATACATTTGTCAAAACTCATAGAATGTACAATAGTGATGCTAGAGTAAACTATGGACTGGGTGATAATGATGTGTCAACATAGGCTCATCAGTTTTAACAAACATACCACAATGGTGCAGGATGTTGATAGTGGGAAAGGCTGTGCATGTGTGGCACGAGGGGGCATGGGAACTCTCTGCACTTTCTGCTCAACCTAAAACTGCTCTAAAAAACAAAGTCTATTTTTAATAAAGTTATATACATGTATATATATAAAATCATTTCCCCAGCTTATGTAACATACAAGCATACACCCTTTGCCACACCTCATTGTAAAAAATTGGCAGTGCCAACATATTAGGAAAGAATCAAAATGAAACATTTTAAAATATAACACATTCCTTCATTCAACAAATATTTATTGAACACTTACCATTTGCTACACATTATTCTGGGTTCTGCCTTGCAGAGATTACATTTTAATGAAATAATTTTAAAAATCCATTGCTTTCAAAATCACCTACTGCTACCAGAGATCATTGTCAATACCTGCTTGAGGGATTATTAAAAAAAAAAAAAAATGGGGCCGCCCCGTGGCGCAGCAGTTAAGTTCGCGCTTGGCGGCCCGGGGTTCGCGGGTTCGGATCCCGGGCGCCCGCCGACGCACTGTCTGTCAGCCACGCCGGGGCGGCGTCCCATATAAAGTGGAGGAAGATGGGCACGGATGTTAGCCCAGGGCCAGTCTTCCTCAGCAAAAAGGGGAGGATCGGCAGTGGATGTTAGCTCAGGGCTGGTCTTCCTTGCAAAAAAAAAAAAAACTGATGCTTTCAAATTCACAAAGGTTTCTAAATGTGAGGGGAAAAAGTCAACGATTGGAAATGCATTCTTCCTATAGCGTCCTGCCTAAGCATATCAAACATCAGAGATGTGCCAACCACACAAATATGCACAGCACCGAGACAGTGAGACCAAAGCCACGTATTTCTTATTAATAGAACCCAGAAAGAATAGTTCCTGTTTTCTAACTTATAGTAAGATCTTGATAAAGTTCTTGGAAGACAATATATCTAAAATGCCTCTCTGAATAAAAGTAGGCCCTTTTCCCTTAACTACACACATGTTAGCTAATTAGAGCTACATGCACAGCACTCAGACTTTACCCTCTGCAGGAAGGGGAACCTGAAGAATTGCATGTGGCCCTCCTGCACACCTAGTTGGAACACTTGCTAGCCTATGGATGCACAGTGCATGACTTGCTGAACAAATGTCGGCCTCCCAAGACCTGTCCTATTCACCTTTAAAATGACTAATGTGCTTATAACAACCCATGGCACATTGCGTTTTTATAGAGGCTTCCAAAGTGCTGTGGCCTTGAGTCAGGGAAAGAGAAGGCTCAGTCAGCCTCAGGAGATGATTTCAATCTTGTGGCGGGTAAAAGCATTTTCCATCCAAAGAGGAGAGTCCGCTGATCTTTCTACCATCCCCATTAATACATGATGCGATGAAGCCCAAATCCATCCTCCACAGAAATCATGCTACTCTCTGAGGTAAAAACGGAAGATCCTCGCCAGCCTTTCTTTCTTTCATTTTTTTTCCCCATATCTGCAGAGGCAGGGAAACCCTCTCATTTTCTCAAATGCACAGCAAAAAGGCCATTCCTAGAGGGTATGGCAGAAGGTGGGCATGACAGCAAGGGGGAAGGTACTGAAGAATGGCCCCACCCATGCTGCCCAAAGGAATGAACTCTATCATCATTTAGCACTGTGTTAGTCAAGCCCATGGAACTCAGCAATACACAGATCTGCTCTGGCATATTTCCAGGGTACTCCTTTTGGCAGTCACGTGAAAAGGATGAAAATTAACTAAGAAAATGATCCCTCTTATCCCTCTCCTACAAACTGTCAACGTGCAAATAATGTTTCATGCCTACATTTCTGCATTCTGAGTCATTACCAATTCAACATTAACTCACAGTTCCTGAAAGCCCACCATATGCTGGGTTGTGCTCTGGACAACAGTTCCTGCCACGTGCAGGAAATATGCAAATACTCCAGCACACTCTGGGGGCTTATTCAAGTTTACTTTCATTAAGAAGACATGGAGTCTTAGGTATTTCAGACAATGCAAAAGATTAGAGGAGAGGCTCAGTGTGGCCTGAAGAGTTAAGAAAGGTTACCTAGAAGGGATAAGACTTGGCCTGGAGGCAGGAACAGAAAGAATTCGGAGAGGCTGGGAAAGAAGGAAAAAGAATTCCAGGCAAACAGTTCTGCGCCCAAAGGTCTTATTAGGGATTCTGAACCCGGTCTTTCCAACTGAAGGCCATGGGAGTTTAAGGGCATAAAAATAAGGAATTTATGAAAAACCAGTGCCTTTCAGAATGAGATGCACTAGGATGAATTTAGAAGCCCAACAATGTTCCTGGTAGGAAATCTGGAAAGTGGAGCACCTCAGAGGAAGAAGGCATAGAGATCTGGCAGTTTTCTCCCAGGGAAAGCAAAGAAACACCCATTCTGAAGAGGCTTGGGAGGCAACAGACCTAAATTAGCCTATCTTCAGTTCAGAATCTGGGACTTCAAGCAAGTTTCTTAACTTATCTCTGAGCCCCAGTTTCCTCATTTTTAGAATGGAGATAATAGGGGCCAGCCCCATGGCCAAGTGGTTAAAGTTCTGTGCGCTCTGCTTCTGTGGCCTGGGTTCGACGGTTCAAATCCCGGGCACGGACCTGCTCCACTCGTCAGCCATGCTGTGGCAGCATCCCACACACAAAGTGGAGGAAGACTGGCACAGATGTTTGCTCAAGGCTAATCTTCCTCAAGCAAAACGAGGAAGATTGCCAACGGATGTTAGCTCAGGGGGAATTTCCTCACAAAAAAATAGTACAATGGAGATAATAATATGTAAATCATCAGATTGAGGCAATGCATGGAAATTACCTAGTTCAATAGTTGATATGTAGATATTTAATAAACAGTAACTGTTGTTGTCATCATGTAAAAAGGAAGCATGAGAAATTGTCCCGTTAGAGATAAGTGAGGGACTACAAAACTGCAATGTCTTTGGGGGAAAATTGGAGAGTCTGATCTGTCTTGTACTTTTATATGTTACATCTTAATCCTGGTAGATTGCTTGGGCTATAAAAATCAGAACAACCTGATGGATGTCAGCGGCTTAGTTACAAATAGGGTGGCCTTTGTGGTGCTGCTTTCAAGAAAGCACACTTCACCTTCATAACTGAGAGGAAACAATCACCTTCCTCGGTCCAGGAGCGTGACAAAAGTCATGGATTATCCACTTGGGATTAATCCATTCTATACCCCGCCTAGAGAGTTTGAAACTTAGGCTGGTGAAGAACCTGCTCAACAAACTTTTAATGAATGTCTTTGTACTAGACACTGTGATAGATCCTTTTAGGGTCTCTTAATCCACAAGCAAAAGGAAAAGTTCCAGTCTAGAAGCTTTAGATTCACAACTGCAATGAATTCTCACAGATCCCCTTTTTTACAGAAGAGGAAAGAGATAAATTAAGATGTATGCATTCTTTCACTCATTCCTTCATTCATTCATGTTTTTCCAATAAACATCCTTTGTGCCCCTGCTAGGTATAAAGCACGTGGTAGAGAGAGCCATCACCCTCAAGGGGTTTACAGTTTGAAGGGGAGAAAGATGAACATCTAACCACTACCACAAGGCACACCAGAGACGTGTGTCATCCAAAGGATATCATACAAGGTACCATGCGGATGAGATTAATTCTGACTGGGAGGTCTGAGAAGACTTCTATGAGGGTGCTCCATCAGCTGGGGGCTAGGATTTGGAGAAAATAAGCAGGAGCAGTGCAGGGAGGCCCAGCAAGTATGGAGTTCAACCTGATGGAGACACACAGGTGGAAGAATGTCTGTTGCATCTGGGAATGGGGAGCTGTTTGTTGCAAGAATGAGAAGGTAATTTGGGATGGCCCCGGTCCAGTGGAGGACAGAGGTAGGTGAGCACTAAATTGTGATGGGTTCTTAATGCCAAACTTAATACCTTTGCGGATTACATTAATACTCCATAGTGTATGGTACTAAGAAACCTGTTAAGGGGCAAAAAAAAAAAGAAGTAGGATTTTAGATACAAAGAAAAGCCCAAATAGCACTGGCATAGGCTCAGGCTCTGGACCTCTTAATGGCACTGCAGCTTTATTTTTTTCCAATCTACACAAGCAGGCAATATCTTTCTTGTCTTAATTAATTAATTAATCGTCTTTGTAACCAGCTTTTATCCCTTCTCCTTCGCTTGACTGGACACTAGAAATTAGGCAAACATGTAGATTCTGAGGAAATCCAAAGAGCTCTTCTGGGTGGAGGGAGAGGAAATGTGAGGCAACCCCATCAGCCTTAGTCACATAACATGCGGTGAGGTCACCCTTATCACTGCGACTGAGCCACATCAGCTGGTTTCTCCCAGTCTATTCTTCCCAGTCACCCCCTTAATCCTCATCATTTTTGAAGGCCATCTATGTTTTCCTTTCTGTAAAGTAAAGAGTGGCCTGACTTCCCATTTATGACTGGTTCACTCTGCTGCCATCTTATTCTCTTTGGGCCGCAGCTGAACTTCTGACATCAAATTTCCCCCAACAGCAACGTCCACCTCCAACACACTCACGTGCACACACACACATGCGCGCACAAACACACACAGCCGACACATTCCAACTAGGAATCATCTTCCAAATTCAGGGCCTTTTCCCTTTATCTCGCCATCCTCATGCCCTCACCCTGGACAACTGGGTTTCTCCCCACTCCATTCTTATCTCACTTTGGATGCTTCATGTCTCCTAGAGAAGCCAGTGAAAAATGTTTTGTTTCCCCCAACAAGCCACTTCTATAGGGTGCCGGGCCCTGTGTCCTACCGCATCCTTCTTTCCATGAACCTTGGGTACTCCTGCCTCACCACCCAGAAGGTATTTTTAAAGGTTCATTTGGCCCCAAGAATGTATTCCACATTAAATAATATCCATATGCTGGCTTGTTAAGAGAAGGAAGTAAACACTTGGGTACAGCATTAAAAAAAAAAAAAAAGGGACAGAAGGGAGAAACAGAGGCCTCTTAGGCAAGTGAGTTCAGTTAGAACAGTAACACTTGGGCTGTGTTCAAAGTTGCCCACTCATCCATCACAGCCTCTCAAAGACTATTAACTTGCTAGCCATTATCCAACCACCTTTACCATACCCTTGGTCCCCCAAGAGACCATACCCTTAGTCCCCCGAGAGGAGGATAATGCCATAGGGGATGCAGAGTATTCATGTCACCCTACAGGTAAGGACAAATAGGCCCGCTATCAAAGCAGGGATACATCACCAAACTGGGCGCACCCTAGCATCCATGTAGCAAGGGGTGGTGATTCACTACTGGGTGGGCAGCTAGGAAAAAGGAAAATCGTGGAAAGTCCGGGAGGAAGTGGTAATCCGATTCTCGAAGCCTGGCCATAATGCACACCGGCCACAAGGTACATACACTCAGCCCCTCCGTAGCCGCCGCTCCCCCCTCAACTTCTTACTCGCCCTCTCCTCCCAACACGCGCTTCGCCCATACCTCCACTCAGTCCTGAGCTTGGCATTCTCCTCGGGTGAAGGTATCAGCTTTGCCCCACCTCCCACACACGGGCAGACAGGGACCACTGGGGTTGGGAAGCCTAACACACTAAACGGCGACCCCTCTAGGGGGCCGAGCTGCTGCCGATCTCTCCACGCACCCATCTTTATTGTGCCATTTGCCCAATCTGATGGCAGCCCAAACCGCTAATCTGTCGGGCTAGAACACAGCGGAGAGAAAAGGAAGGAACACATTTCACAAGGACCCAAGACGACCCGCTGCCCTTCCCCGGATTCCGCCCCCCCCCCCGCCCCTTCAGCCCCGAGTGGGGTTGGGGGCGCAGACAGACAAGGCGAGAGGAGCGCAGTCGGTCCCGGTCCGCAGCTGCACACAAAGCCCTTCACCTTCTCCTTGCCTTCCAAGCTCCTCCCTGGGCTTCGTTTTTCCGAGGGTCTCGGATGCCCCCTTCGGTGGTCGGCGGGACGGTCCGACTCCCTCTCGCAGCGCTGCCTCCTCCCCAGCGTCTCAGCCTCCTCCTCCCCGCCCCTCGCCACAGACCCCGGCGGGAGCTCAGCCCGGGCTTGGGGGCCGCGAGAGCACCCCCTGCGCCCCCGGGTAGCGGACAACGGTCCAGTCTACAGGGCACAACTTCGCCCAGCCGTTCCGCCCCCCGCTCTCGGGCGCACACCCCATCCCCGCAGCGGTTCTGTCGGGTCCCGATCAGCCCCATCCCCAGGCGGCGAGTGCGCCCCGCCGCAGCCACGCTCCTACCTGCGCGGCGGCGGGCGCGGCGAGGAGCGAGGGCACCGAGCGCCCCGGCCCGAGCCCCGCGCCGCGGCGCGTCTGCCCTTGTGCTGCGGCGGCGGCAGCTGCAGCGGCCGCGAGCTGGCTGGCAGACTGGCTAGCTGCCCGGCTGACTCCTCACTGGGGCTTCCTGTAGGGCTGGACAAAGGACATTTCCTGGGAGGAGCAGGGGAATGTTCCCAGCATGCCTCGATTTGTAGTTCCCGGGGACTTCCTGCCACCACAGCAGCGGGCACCCAGGCAGCTCCGGCCAGACCAGGACCCCGGGCCCGGAGGAGCGGCGCTCCCTCCCTCCCTAAGCGCTCCGGGGAAGCGAGCGGCGGGTGGGTCGCGCCCTGGGCCCCGCCCCGCGGCGCACGCCGGGCCTGCGGCTCTGGAGGACTCTGGTGGCCCAGCCGGAGTCCGCGCTCCGCGCATCGGTGGCCGCCGCCTAACTGGGGGCCCGCCGCTGAGCTGTCTTAGTGTGCGGGAGGGCTTTTTCTTTAGAAAAAAAAAGCTGCGGTGGAAGCGGCTTTTTTTTTTTTTTTTTTTTTTTTAGAAATGGAGAAGTTTGGGGTGGGTTCGCTTTGGTTTGACTTTTTTTTAAATAGATTTTCTTTTTCTTTCTCCTATTCTTTTCTAAGCCCCCGGAATCCTGCTGGGGCGGATTAAAGAACTTGACTGCTCACCAGGAATTCAGGTTCCTTAAGATCTTGGTGCTTCATGTTTAAAACCATGAGAGCTGATTGTTTCCAGATCCTGACCTAGTGACATTCCTCCCTCCAATGTTGGCCTTGTCCCAAGCATCTTTTCAAGTAGAGTAATTAAATTAAGAGATTGAAAACAAATTACATGAATTAGCTATAAGACACGTAAAACCACATGTGCTGCTGAATTAGCAACGTGCTGGACTTTCTGGTTATCTTTCCTGGTTCACCTTTAGGATTCGGTTTCCTCTGTCCTACAAAACAGACGTGATGGCCACTGTGTAGTGTGGGGGTATCCGTTAGGGAGGGATCACGTTGACTACAAGAGAGGAACTCCACTTCCAGCCTATCAAGAGTTTATAACATCCTCCACAGATTCCTATCTAATTCTGGAACTACATACCCAGGACCCTCATGGGAAAGTCAAGGAAGGGCCACATAGAGACTAAATGACTAAAAGCCTGTGTTCTCTCACAAGGGGAGTGATCAGAATGTAATGAACAGCTAAGAAAGGAGGAGCTCTAGGATGCTCTAAAATGCACTTGAAAAGTAATCTTATAGGTCATAATTACCTGTCATATCCACTTGGCATCTCTCATTTCAAATACATATGAATCAGAACATTTGGGTGAGGGCTTTAGTTTACATTTAAGAAAAGTGTGTCCACTTTTCTTTTTTGCTGTGGTTCTCTTTCTCTGGAGATCCTTAACCACAGGCATGAGATGCGCTGGATTAATTTAAGACGTTGAGTTGATGAGAAGCCTGCTGATATACTCACCTCCCTCCCAAGAGTGTTGCACATCACTCTGTTGACTGTCCACCCAAACGAATTGTGCTGTGATCCTTGATTTTCCAGACTCTACAAATTACTGCTCCTTAACAGTTTGCAGTCTGGAACATTCCAGTGAAATTGCCCTCCCCCCCAAGAAAAGATAATGGATAATCGTTGTTAGGCAAATTAAGCAACCTCTTCTAGTGTTCAATTTGAAAAGATGATACACTTGCCTGTAGCATTTAACATTGTCCACTATGCCTGCACTGAAGCTATTTTCCGCCTTGCTTCTAATACAGTACACCTCCACCTCCTCCTACGTGTCTAACTTCAGCTCAAGACACCTAAAATTTCTCTCATCTCATCCCGTACCAAACCTGTCCCTTCTCTTTTCTTGCCAACCAGGTTAATTAATTACTTTGACAAAGATTTATTTAACACTTGCTACATGCTAGTAAGTGTGCCTGGAGCAGACATGATAACACTCAACCGTGAGACATTTACCATATACCTACGAGCTGTCTTACCCTCAGGAAGCTCTCACTCCAGCTAACATCACACAGACAATTACTACACACTATTTAAGAGCTGTAACAAAGCCATGTAAAGAGCTGTGTGTTCTCAGAAAGTGGTGCTCTTTCCATAAACTCTTTTGTTCCAGTGAGAGCAGGAGTGGGACAAGAGTGACCAGAGGAGGGAACGGAGGTGAAGGAGTGCAGATCGTACACATGGACACTTGGCAAATTTGGTTGCAAAGGGGTGGTAGCTGGGAAGGAAGTAGGGTCTAAGGAGGGTTTTCTCTTTGTGGGGTTTTTATTGGTTTGGTTTTTAAGATGACAGCTCCTTTGGGATGTTTAAATGCTGATGGGAAATGTCGGGGAGAGAGGCAGAGGGTGAAGACCGAGGAGAGAGAAAGGATAAGGGATTAGGCATTCAACAAATATTTGTTGAATTAACTAATTCCTGCTACGTATCCTTACTGAAGATGTTGAGGTTGAAATTAATAAACTGCACATTCCCAGCTAAGATCTGCAGAGTCTGAGACCAGACAGAAGTGACATTCCTTTCTCCCTTGTCATGTGCCCTCCCCCGCGCTTGGTGTCCTCAGGGAAGGTTAATAGACAAGCAAGTGAGAGGAGGGACACAAGGGCTCCCCCGCTGTTAGAGGATGGATGTCAAGTTTTCCAACTTGACAACAGGTTTCAAAGGCAACCAGCTACTTCAGAAAAGTCTAAATTTTACGCCTGTGGGTTTGCATTTTATTTTATTTTCAAATAAAGCAAATATTTTTCCCTTGCATTTTTTTTTTTTACTTCACTTTCAGGTAGAACGGATAACTATTCTCATTCTCACCTTTCAAAAGGGGAATTAGGCCTGGACAGGTTTGCCTACACTTATTTGTTAAGCTTTCGAGTATAATAAGGTGGAGATCTGTTGTTTTTCTTACCCTAGCAAGCATCTACATCCCATTTTTTTGGTAACAGCACCTTTGGGGAAATAACCCCCTTCCCACCCTTAGTCCTGATGGTTTAGAGAGGAGCAGAGCCGGTCTCCACCTCCACTTCAGTGGCGGCTACGTCATCAACAATGCCAATGAATCTATTCCATTGGTGTACAAAGGATAAACTATTAGAGGAAGAAGAGATGAGGAAGGGGGAGGGGGTGAGTGTGTGTGCATGTGTGTGTGTGTGTGTGTGTGTGAAAGAGAGAATACATGCACAAGCAAATCCTTGTGATATTGTTTGATCATGCCTGAAGCCAAGATACTCCTAGATTTTTAGTTACATGAGCCAAAACATTCCCTTTTGAGCTTAGGCTATTTTGAGTTAAGTTCTCTCTCTTGCAGTCAAAAGAGTTCTATATAGCTGGGTGTGGGGTGTTGTAGTACAGGTCCTTAAATGTACAATGGGCTGAGTTGAGGAAGGGTGAGAGTAGAAAGGAACCTTCTGTACCAGGCTAGGTAACTGGAAATCCTTGTGCTATGGCAGCCAAAAAACTGAATGAAAGGTCTCAGACCCCAGTATTTCAAGGGTGGAGTTTTAGAGGTCTTGACTGACAAATGTCAGGATTTTAGGAGGTTTGGCTACTTACAGTTTTTAGAAATGTTCTAAAGAAAGAGACATGCTGATGTTGAAACAGGCCTATGTAGAAGCAGGGAGGAAGAAATTACAGCCTGACTAAAAGATGCTCTTTCGGCGTCTAGCCGGTGAACCCAAGTGGTCAAGAGTCAGATCTATTGAGCCATACCAGGTTGGAAAAGTGAAATTGTCTGCCCTTTCCAGAGTGACAGCAAAGGCAAGAAGGTAAAAAACTGATCATAGAAAGACTGTCTCCAGGGTCTGCATCAAACTCCTCCTGCTGTGCCAGCCCCGCCTGAGGAAAGGAAAAATTAACCCCATTTTAAGTAGGGTGACCATACAATTTATCATCCAAAATGGGACAGTTTGGAGTGTGAGTAGGGGTGCTATTAATAATTATGCCTGAATGACAGCTCTAAAGCAGGTCACCCTAATTAAAAGAGCTATCCACTAGGACACAGCCTTGCATCAAGAGGCCAATTGGTTAGTCCTTCTCACCCTCGGTTAATTGATTCAAATTGCCCCTGGCAGAGGTCAAGATGGCGGCCATTAAACTGAAGATGGGAAAGTGACTCAGAAAGGCCTTTCCTTAGAAATCAGAAAGCCCCAGATCAGGGTCTAGAGTGTGGATGAACTCCACACCTCTGAACTATAGTAGCAAGTGGGTGGCTAAAGCAGTCCAGTCCCGAGAAGGGAAACCCTCCCCAATTCCCATCGCAGTTGTGGTCATGGAGGAAAATAATAAGAATCTTTCTCCAGAGTTCAAGTGGAGATAGCTGCATTGGCCAAAGAACTCAGTTCTCTGCAGGACAGGTAATTCTTGCTATTTCTAATTATCAGAATTGAATACATCCTATGGGATAGTCTCCCTGCTTATTATTTATCTTTTCCTTTGCTTTCAAGTAGGAGTTACCCTAGTTTTCCCTCTACCATTTTACACTGACTGTGTGGGAAGTGATCAAATTTGTAGTTCAGCCACAAGCTGTCAGAAAGAGAATAAAAATCATTTAAAGGTCACGGACTGGGAGCTAGACACAAAGTAAAGTTCTTTCTCTTTGGACTGTGGGTGAATGCATTTTCATGCATGTGTAGAATAATTGCATGCTATTAAGTGGGGGCATTTTAAAAGCCACGTGTATAGAAGAAGGGAAGCCAAGAGATGAACCGCAGTGCACATGCTCGGCTGTTTTTTTTAATGGCTCAACATTGCATTCCCACTTCTTCTTGAGACAACACCCTAATTTCCCTTCTGAGGAACCACCCCTCCCCCAGCTTTAGTCTTGTCTGGAAGAGGGTGCCACCTTCCCCCACCTCTACCTCTTCACCCTCCAGCTCCAGGGCTAAGTCCATAACCCAGGCCTGCCAGTCAGCGCCCCCACATCCCACAGCCCAGTGATCGGTTCAGACATGGACCTATGATCCAGAAGCTAAGGTTAAAGAAGCCCTCTTTCTCTGTTGGAATTACTCATTGAAAAGACAACATAAATCTGAAAATGCTGGAGGGTGTAGCCTGGATGTGGAGTCAAAAGAGAGAAAAGAAGAGCAGAGAGAAGGAGAAACCGAGAAAGAGAAGTTTATTTGAGGTCTTGAATTCAGCCGTTCCTACTCTGTCCCTGCACTTTTCAGTTACAGGAACGATTAAATCCTCCCCACTGTAAGGTTGTTTGTTTACTGATCTAATTGCATTGGGTTTCTGCCTATTTCAACAGAAATAGTTCTGACTAAACTCAGAGATTTTGAATGTTTTTCAGTGTTTCTTGAGGTGAAAATACTCCAGAAAGAGGGAGGGGAGAACAAGAGAGGGATCGACTTACCTGGACAACAGCCGTCTGTGAAGTGTTCTTTTACCCTGTTGTTGTGGGTGCCAGCTCTCTCATCCCAGCCTCCAGGCCAGTTCCGACTGTGTGTGGTAAACTGATCAGCTTCGAAGATTGAAATGACACAGAACACACTGACGGGTCAGTGCCTGACTCTGGGAGAGCTCAGCCATGTTTCCATCCTTGTATCGGTTCTTTTGCTTTAAAAAAAAAAGATGTTCAACCGTTAACAGTTACTGTTTAGCCTAATTCAATTATTAATAGGTAACCAACAGCTTAGTTTTTTGGTCCTAGGTCTTGTTTTGTTTTCTGGTGGCATTTAGCTTCTTCCTCTTACGTCCTAACACTCGTATTCCCACCTCAGAGCCTTTCCTCCTGCGTCCAGAGTCAACACTCCAACTCCAGTCCCAGCCTTTCTGACGGCAGCTCCTTCCTGTCCTAAAGCTAAATGTCACCTCCTATGGAGACCTTCTCTGGCCACGCTAAGATAGCCTCCCCTTTTTCTCTGTTAGGCCTTTGTTTTCTTCGTATTTGAAGCACTTTATGCTTTCTTTTCCTGTGTTTTGTTTCTCTCCTGCAACTAGTGTGGAAACTCCCTGAGATGAGCGTCTATATCTTATTCATAGTTTTGTCCCAAGAGTCTAGCACAGTGGTCAGCTTTTATAGCAGGAATGCAAAAGATATTCATTGAATACGTTTAGTAAAGAAATATTTTTTAAGCAGCTGAGAGGAGCAGCAGTGTTCACTTGTGGGCAACTTCTCTTGGGTACACTTTTTTAAAGTAAACTTTTTATTAAAAATGTGTGGAAATGAATATTTCATTAAAGTATAATGTATTCAGATATTGAAGAATATCTTATTCCCTAGAGGAGAATTTGGGGAAGGACAAAGTGAGAGTATTTCCCATCTGCTCAAAGGGCATGTTTTCACTGGGATGAGCTCGACTGAGGGCTGGCTCTAAAATAGTCTGCCCCGTACAGATGTCCCCCTAGCATAAGCACAAGACTCTGTGTCCTTGCTGGGCTCTGTATAGCCTGGAATCTCTTCTCCCTCAAGGATGGGGAGAGGAGAAAAATAAATTGTGAGTCACAGGAAAAATGAGATTTCACTCACCTCTGTACTCCAAAGACTAGAAAGATATTTAGTTCACTAAGCTTTCAAAATAATTCTGTTTCTGATTTAATGGATAAACTTTAGACGCCCTCTCTCTAAGATCAGAAGCAGGGTAAGGATGCTCCTCTTCAACTTGTACTGGAAATCCATGCCAACCCAAGGAGAGAAGAAAGTCAACGGTAGAAACATTAAAAATGAAGAAACAAAACTTATTTGCAGATGATATGATCATCTACATGGAACTTATTGTAAACTGGGAACCATCTATTTATGTAATATTCACAAATCATCTCAATTTCACAAATAAGGAAAATGAGACTCCGAGAGGCTACATTTACCCAAGGTTGTTCACAAGTAGGCCTCAGAGGCTGAATTTAAGCACATGAGGCAAGAAGAAAGAATAAGAACATTCAGAGTCAGAGTGTGTAGGGGAGAGCCGGGAAGTCCCATCCATCCATTCCCTCATCCATCTATTCATTCATTCAGTAGTTGGGCACTTCCTGTGTTAGTGTATGCCTGCTCCCTTCCATGCACAGTGCTCGGTGCTAGGGACACCAAATGCAAGATGTGGGTCCTGATAGCAATCTGATAGGAGAATGATAACCACGTGAGGAAATAACTCTGTGACTGAGCTTGTATAGCAAGTGGTCAGGGCAGAGAAGAAATTGGGATTGGCAGAGATTGCTTTCCCAGTGGTGACACCAGAGTTGAGTCTTGAAGAATAGAAGTAGGTTTTCTGAGCGAGGAGCTGGGCACTTTGGGTGAGGGCAAAGGCCCCAGATGCTGAAGGGGAGGGGTTGGGGCAGGATGGTTGCTCATAATGACAATGACTGAGGCTAGAGTAGTAGGCAGGGGCCCAGGTCCTGAATGACATTGTGAGCCAGGCTAAGGAGTGTGGACACAGTGGGTAATGAGACAGACTGGAACAGAAGGTATCTATGCTGGTAGACAGACTGAAAAGAAAAGGGCTCAGCCCTTGTAGGTTGAATAAGGGAGTGGAGTTCAACTGTTTTGTTTTCTTTTACTGTGTCTACACTCAACAGCATCAATTATCACTTCCATTGGCATGCTAATTTTCCTGTAATTTATCACTAGTCACAGCTTTTTAGATCATGTTACCAAAACTTCATCCTATTCTGAATAAGATATTGCTTGAGCATGGAGCAGCCTTGACTAGTACCCCCTACCTACTCGTGAACTTTTCTCTTTGAGCATTGTGGCTTCATCACTAAGTTTATCATCTCCAATCAAGCCAGTGGATCTCACAATATTTCAGTGAAGCAGAAAAGATAAATCCATTATTCAACAAATATTTACAGTGCTAGGATACAACAGTGAATCAAGTAAGGTTCTTACTCTCAAGGAGCTTATGGGCTCGAGTTGACCAAACAGATAATATTTAACACCAGAATCAGCAAATATTATATGATACTATGTGCCAAGCCTTGTTCTATACGCTTCCGTATATGAGTCCTTCAATCATCTAATACTCTCGACAGCCCTATGAGACAGGTTGTATGAGTCATCTCTCCAATTCACCCTGCTGGTCGGCTAGGAATGCCAGCAGTATAGCTCCAGTGTCTGTGTCTTATCCCCTTCACCTTAACGGCCTAAGGACAATCTAGTGTGATAAATGACGTGACGCAGACACACTGCATTAGAAAAACGTCCAGGGTGCTACTGGCACCTAACCCAGTCTTAGCAGTCAGGAAACATTTTCTGGGAAAGTTCCAAGTTGAGCCTGGAAAGAGGAATGGGAGCTAGTCAGGTGGCAGAGGAAGAGAGGGAGGTGATTCTGGGTCGAAGGAATCTTAAGTGCAAAGACCCAGAGCCTAGAAACAGCTTGGCACTCATTGCACAGCATCCTGGAAGGCCAAAATGAGGCCAGGTTGAAGGGTTGGGGGTGAGGGTGGGGAGGAAAAGAAGTATAGTTGGATATCTCAGATCTTAACATTTTAGTGCTAGAAGAAATCACATAGACAAGGCAATGGAACAAATTTCCAGACAATCTTGAGTTTAAATATTATATCTCTTTCAAGGCATGATGACCTTTTTTTCTTCAAAGCAAAATCAGAATCATTTTTTTGGATTCATGGATTCACTTAGATAATAAGTCTTAGAAAAGTATTTCTTATTCATTACATGGAGTTACATTCATCTTTGTTGAAAGGAATAAAATTGCACTCAAATAAACATAAAATTACCCCCACAAATCAGTTACTACTGACTGAACCGTCGTTCTTATATTCAACATATATTTACTGAGCACCTACTATATGTCAGGCCTCGTGTATAGCACCAGAGGACACCTCAGTGAAGAAGACAGGCCCTTGAGCTTGCACTGTGCATATTTCAGCATAGCCTGAGTATCTTAGAAAGTCTGAAAGCATGATTTTCATATATATATAGAATACATAAGGTTTTTTTTTGTCCAAACATCTAATTTTACAGATAAAGAAACTAAAGAGGTTAACTGAGTTACCCAAATTCATACATCTCAATGTAGTGTGGCGCTGGGGACTTGACCTAGAGTCACATCTTCCAGGCCATTGCTCTTTCCAGTCACTCCCTTATATATTCTGAGCCATGAGTTCAAGAACAGTGTTCAACAAGAAGTCAAGGGGTGCTGTAAGTTGAGATTCTCACTGGAGTACTTCTTGACCAATCTAACATTCTCCCTCCTCGTAAGATAACAGCCTACATATGGCCGATGTTGTCCAATTTACAAAGATATTTTCACGTTCGTTATCTCATTTGAGCTTCAAGTGACCCTATGAGGTAGACTCTAAGTATCAATATCCCCAGACAGATGAGGAAACTGAGTTTTAGAGGGGCAAGAACATGCACGGGGTTACAAATAAGAGCCAGAAGGGCAGAGTCAGCTCCCGCAGGCCTCAACCCACAGGGAAACTAAAACAGCCCAGGAGTTAGTAAGATTCAGTGCCGTTTAACTCAGCTTTCTATCAACACTCCCAACACAAGTGCTGAAATGTGAATTGGTTCTATTCCCACTCAAGAAGGAAGTGTTCTTGGATAAAATATAAAAATGCTCCCAGGGCTGCAAATTCATCTTAGTTGACATTTTCTGTGATATATACATGCAAGTTTCTTGGTGTAATCAGAGTTCTGTCCCAGTCCCAAGAAGACCTCAAGTTGGCAGCTGAATTCTGAAACCTAACACAGTACAGGGAATAAGAGTTTTTTTAAACATAAATTGTAATCCCTTTAATTTGCCTCTCATGAAGTCATCTGGTTGGAAATGAAAACAGATGACAGAACAAAAATTATAGAAATGTGGTAAATGTTTTACCGGCATAAAAGTCAATAAATAAATAATAGAAAGGAAACTTTAAAAATATATTCATATTATAGATTATACCAGTGATGTGTGAATACATTCTTGCTATTAAGGAATTGAATAATAAAGTATTTAGATTAAAAAGTAAATGTCACTCTTCACATACCACTAGTGGTCTTTCAGTAATTTAAGAAAAATATTTTTTTTAAAAAACATATCTTGGACGAGGCTGTGTAACATATCCAAGAAAGTCATCTCTGCTCTTGGTGAGTGTCAGTGACTAATGCTCTCCAGTTGTGAGTGCTGGGAAAACTGTGAAACGAAAGACAATTCCAAATAAGTAAAACATTCTGCTATAGTTGCTGCATACAACAAATTCCTTATTTGAGCATAAAGAGAGATTTTATTTTTATTAATGGAAATAATCATCAATTTTTCCTACCCCTCTCTATTAGAGAATATTAGTTTAAAGGGACATCAAATTATCCGGGGTCTGGATCTGCCCCTTGAGACCTCGATTCATTGGCTAAGGCTCAGTTCTTTCACTCCACAGTTTTGGGTTTTTTTCTCTAAATTCTTTGCTCCTTCCACTATCATATTTTCCCATCCCTGTAAATGCCCAGAGTTCTGATAGACCACACCGCAAAACACTCGCATTTTACTTTCTACTCTTTCCATTGGTTCATGAGATGTTTTGTGCAAGTTGTTAGTTCCATCTCCCAACTAGACCCGGAGCTTCTTGGGGCAGGAATCTCCCCTGGTGTTTATCTTCCACTGCCTCCCCCACCGAGTGCCCTCTCTGACTGTGTGTGGGGTCAGTTCACAATCCCTGAAGGAGTGCAGCCCTCCCCTTTCTCTTCTGCAGAACTCAGAGTAACTACTCAGCAGCCACATGTTCTCACGACTCAGAGAAGATGCAGAATTCATGTTTTCCCAGCAGGGAGGTAAGTCTTGGCCAGCCCTTCATGCCTGGGTTCTGTAGGTTCTCCTCCTCCGTAAACTCGCTAAGCCTCTTCCTGGCCCTGCTCCCCAAAGTAGACTTCCCTTGGGCCTGTAGTTAGTACTCCAGCTGCACTTAGTTCCTGGCTTACCTTCCCGACTACTGTCAGCCAGAAATCCTTCCTGGTCCAGGACTTCAATGACAGTCACTCTCTTATTTCACTAACTTTGTTTCCCTTCCTACTCCAGGCTTCACCGTATGAGCTTCTATTTCTTCTGGCTGCTTCCAGAGCCACTACATCCATTGCCAATGGACTCTTTAATGGTTGCTTTAATCATTAACACTTACAGTTATTTATAGAGATTACCCACACTGGCCCATGAAATGTCGACCTCCATCCTGCCCCATGCAAAGGAAAATTCTGTCCAGTATGGTTGTGTCTTATGTGCTTAGATTGTACCAGCACGTTCTTCTGCCTAGAACATGATCTGTCCATCAGTAACTCTGAAAACAATGCACTTTTTTTTCCTGTGAGATTTTATTCATGGTCATTTGCTTTGGCTGTTGATATAAAGAAACCAGTTTAACAGCTTCAAAAGGTCAACTGAAAAAGGAACTAGTCAACCTGTGTACTCATTAAAAATAAATGGAAGAATTATACCTTATGTCAAGACTTATTTTTTGGAGAGGGAGTGGAATGCAGGGCCCGGTGGGAGGTGGACAGTTAACTGGCATTTTGCCCTCAGCTACATCTGTTGTGATGTTTGGGTTGACTCCACGTGAGGATGCTGGAGAATCAAAACTAGGGTTTGCCCCAGGGTGGGGTCTCCAGAGATAAAGATTATATGAAGGGTTTTGAAGGCACCGAAGAATAACTATTTCAAGAGTTCAGATGACTACGAAGATTGCAGCTTTAACCGGAAGCCAGGGATAAAACCTCACACTCACCGGAAAACACCAAGCGTTCCCAAGGACCGTATTGAAAAATTGGCTGACCAAGTAGAAAGGGAAAGAGACAGGAGCTGCACAGCCAGAATTAAGTGAATCAGGCTGGAGTAAATGCTCATGGTTAATACCAGTAGCTTCTCTATCTGCATATTGCTTACATCAACCCCAATTCCTCATCCTATAATACAGTCAGTTTTTAAATCTGAAAACTCAAGTGTCCTGACTGATAAACAGCTGAGAAGGTGTAGGGAAGAAAGGAATAGGTGAGCAGGGCTAAACTGCAGCCCCAAGGTAACAATGGAGCAAAACAGAACTGCTGGATTCTCTTGGAGGTGGCAGATGAAGGAACTGATTGTTACCAAGGAGAGTTACCTACCCAAGAGACCCTGAGGCATTGCATTAGCAGACCAGGACATATGGCTGTTTCTCAACTCTGTCTCCAGTTTGGAACCACATGTCTGCAGTAAATGATGTTTGGAGAGAAGGGGAGGAGATGAAATATCTGTCTTTCTGCTTCCCATGTCTCTGTTAAGATACAGGTGCTGCGGGCGGCGTATTCATCAACTTTCTTGGTGACCCCTCAGACGGCAGAGGGCCACTTTGTAGTGTTTGATGACATTGGCAGGAAGAATGGTTAATGCATAGCAGTGAGTGGACAGGATCCAGTCAGTCTTAAATGTTTAGATCTGGTGCCCATTTAGGAATAGAGCTTTGGAAAAATAATGGCTAGTAATTATTAAGAGCTTCATATGTGCCAGAGACTATGCTAAGATCTTTAAATATATCTTCTCATTTACTCTTCATAACAATCCAATTAGACATTACTACTTTCTCTGTTGTAAATGTGAGGACACTGAGACTCAGAGAGGCTCAGTAACTTGTCCAAGGTCACAGAGCCAGTAAGTAACAGAGGCAGGTTTCAAACCCAGGTCTGACTCTAGATCTCATGCTACCAAGCACTGTGCTGTCCTAGGAAAGGCACCTGAAAGGAAATCTAATATTGCAGTCCTAGATTTAAAAAATAAGAGTAAGATGCTTACATCCTTGCACTCTTTCCCCAGTTTTCTTCATTTTATCACATTTTACACCCCATATCCAGATGCCAGTATTGTGCTTTCAGTTACATGCTGAGTTGTGTGGAAGGGTGAGCAGGGTTTATTTCTATGGAAGAATGCTTATCAATCAAATGGACCTGCCATTATGTAGTACCAACATGGATTATATGGTCTACCACACAGTCCTCACGCTCAGGAAATTTACAACCTCCTTTAGAAGATACGACATGAATATCAAAAAGATGATCCAAGTCAGCATATGCTAATTGCTAAATCAACAGGAAGGAGAGCTGCTTTCCATGTTGGAGGAGGGAGAGAGCACTTCTGAATGGTCAAGGCAGGATTCCTGGAGGACAAGGCAGGATCTGAAAAGTGAGGGAGGGTATTTGGAAGTGGTGGAATCATGAAATGGAGGCATGGAGCAAGGAGGAGAAAGAAGTGTTTGGGGACAGTGAAGGCCCCAGGTCAACTCTAGCGAGGCTCACTAGGGGAAGAGTAGGAGTGGGGCAGGAAAGGCAAGCCAAAATTAGATTGGGCAGACCCTTGAAACCATGCAGAGTAGTTGGAATTCACTATAATCAATGAGACCCATAATGTGAAACCCCAGGCCTATGTAGGCACTTGATAAACTGGGGAGGTTGTCGTGCAGGAACAGCAGAAAGAGCAAGGGCTTTGGAAAGAAAGTTGACTTTGAGGCAAAGTCTAGCTCTGCAATTCACTAGTAGTGCGACTTTGGCTAGTTACTTAATTTTTCTGAGTTTCAGTTTATTCATTAGCAAAACGTAAATAATTCCCATTTCACATGTTATACAGCAGGAGTCAGCAAACCTTTTCTGTTATGAGCCAGATTGTAAATATTTTAGACTGTGGGCCATATGGTCTCTGCCATTGTAAGGTGAAGGCACATAGACAATACATAAACAAATGAGCACAGCTGTGTGCCAATAAAATTTTACTTACAAAAACAGTCAGCCAGCTGAATTTGACCTTTGGGCCATAGTTTGTTAACCCCTCTTACACATTATAGAGGATTAAGTGGAATAATAATCTGTAACACACCTAGAACAAAATAGACTTTAAATAACCATTCCCACCCACCCATGACAATTACTTTTGCCCCGCTAAAGTGGCTTGTACCCCAGTTACCACACTCTGATGTAGTTGATACTTACATATATATTCTTTATCACTTGTTTTTCTTCAGTGCTGGCCCTAATGTTGTCCCATAAAAAGGGACTTCAAAACCGATAGATTTCTTAGGGTATTATCTGCTAAAGGCATTTTAAAAAAGAACTCTTCCTGGTCATAATCATAAATGAGAACCATGTCCAATTTCTAGGCTGGGAGGACATGGCAGTACCTCCCTTTCCTTGACACTTAAGGCTACAAAAAAAGCACTGGAATTCCATCTGCTGAATTTAGAAGTGTACAGGACATTTGGAATGAAAGGGCGCCCCCTAATGGAGCTTTACAGAACTCAGTTGAATTCTGATTCACTACTTGGGCTGAGTGAATGAATGAATGAATGATGAATGTATATACATTGTAAGCAGTCTACTCTTTACAAGTCCCCTCACATGTGACCTCATTTGATCAACAACTGTGTTGTGGGATAATTTTGCTCCTGAGGAAATCGAAAAGAGCTGGTTAAGGACTGGGCTAAGGTCGCACTTCATGAGGAGAAACAATAGAGAGAGCAGGCTGGGTGTTGAGGGTGGACACAGGGGAGAAAGTTTACCAGAGCAAGTAGTGGGAGACTTTGCCCACCCCTGCAGTTTTACCTGTTGCCAACGCCATAACAAATTGAACTACAGTAAGAAACCATCGCCCATCTCACTGAAATCTCTCCCACTGCAAAACAGTTCTAATTGAGCTTGATATGCACTAGGCAAAGCAATCCTCCAGCTGGTAAGCCAAGCTACCCAACAGGGATGACCTGACGGTTCTTTACCAAAGTCGCCATTTGGAGTCACAGGACACTCATTTGCGGCTGGCTCATCACTCCCCTTCCCCTCACCTACAAGTCACTTTCTTAGTTGCTGAGTGAGGTTTGTTGATGATGGGACCAAATCCCTGCATTACAAAGAGTACATACAGTCACCCTGAAGCCCTCTGGTAGTCACCCAGCAAAGAACTGGAAGCACAAGGGTCAGAAGTAAGCAGGACTATGCTAAAGAAGGAGAAACCAGTTCTTGTTCCGTACAGTAACATCTGAAAAAATTGGACATCTGATTCATCTTTGAACTATTTGAATAACAGGATTTGCAAAGTAAATTTAAGAGCAAAACCAAGATTGTGGTAGGAAATGTTTAACTTAAGAAAACAGAAGTACAAATCCTAATGAGTCTTACTTGTTCCTTAGAGCAGTGGAAAAAGCATTCCCTCGTTTTCTAGGCTTTAGAATCTTTCACATTCTTTTTATTTTTTGGTGAAGAAGTTTAGCCCTGGGCTAACATCCACTGCCAATCCTCCTCTTTTTGCTGAGGAAAATTGGCTCTGGGCTAACATCCGTGCCCATCTACCCCCACTTTTATATGTGGGACGCCTGCCACAGCATGGCTTGATAAGCAGTGTGTAGGTCCACACCCAGGATCCAAACCTGTGAACCCAAGGCCGCCAAAGGGGAGTGCCCAAACTTAACCACTATGCCACGGGGCGGGCCCCTCTTTTACATTTTGAATGCCGGAGCAAAACCAAAATAAAACAAAACCGAAAGGCAGCTGTAAGAGTGGCCATGAAGAACTTTTCCTTTCCCACCTGAGCTGCACTAACACCTCTGCAATAAGGCTGAATGATTATACCCATTCTACGAGAGTGCACATCGTCCCTTCAGGTGTCTGGCTACTGTAGCATAACATATGGACCTTTCATACAGCCTACACATCCCAGAGCAGAGAAGATTATTGCTGGAGACCTGCAGCCAGTATTAGTGGGAGAACTGCAAGACTTTTCTCATAATTGATCTTGAAGGGGAAGACTTTCCTCATAAGCCACTTCTCTAGGGGCCACTGTGTTAATTTAAGTGGCAAGAATCTGTTAGGACCAAATTGTGGACAATTGAAACAAATCTGGGGCTGCATGGGGATTTCATGAATTTCTATTCTAGAGAGCAAGGTATAAGATGTGCATGATTGGTTTTCTCTGTTGTCCTTTGGCTTAGGGAGTTTGAATTCTGCAGAACTAATTTTGCCTTTACATTAATCATTGACTTAGCTGTCCCCAAAGCGTTAGCATACTAGGGCTGGTGGATTAGAGCACTGAAAAGATTGGGAGGGAATGGAGCCTAAAAACAATGTTTTTTTTAAAGTAAACTAAAACCAGATTTATGGCACTTGTGCAAAATGGGCTTCATTCCCTCAGTGCTAATAACAAGCACAGTTAAGAAACCACAACCAAAAGACATGACCGTGTTAACGAGGAAGCACATGAAATGAAACAGGAAAGAGGTGACCTGAAAACTTTTAAGAATTGTGTTATTAGTAGTATTTTCCTCAAAGTCACTTAGGTATCATAAAGCCTTGTAGGAAACTTTGGGTTTGGCTGCAAGGAGAGAAGTAGGGACATAGCTCCCCAGTTGTTATCTGAGGGACTGCCTCTTCAGAGCTCTTAATTTCTGTCATAGAACATCCACAGAACTGTTAACAGGTTAACTTGTTAGTCTGCAAACAGGTAAAATCACAGACCCTTCCCACTTCTGGAGAGACACACCAAGATGGGAAGGTTGACAACGGTAAGGGTTTTAAACCTCCCAAATTGGGTGATAGTTTTAACATAATCCTTACAGGATTTTTTTTGAACTTAATAAAATTATTCTTAGCTTCAACCAGAAGAATAAATAACTAAGAATCATGAAAAAAAATTAAAACAAAAAAGAGTAAAGTGGGAGTACTTGCCTGGCCAGATATTAAATTATTTATAAAGCTATAATAATGAAAACAATAATTGTGGTTCTGACATTAAAAAAAAGATAGGCAAGTCAATGAAACAGAAAGAATAGCTTGGAAATCGTTCTATCACACAGAGGTTAAAATATCATGAGGGAAGCATCACATATCAATGATGGAAGACTGAATACTGAAGAAACTGTGGCTCCAAAAACCTAGTTGGATATTTGGGGGAAAAACAATTTAGAAATTCACATGATACATGAATATATGTTTTGATGGATAAGATTTAAATATGGAGAAATATAGTAAACCATTAGCAAATATAAACAAAGCCTGGAAGACAGTCTAATTCCTGGATAGGAAAGGACATTTTGAAATATCTTTCAGAATTTTGAAATTATCATGTCCTTTGACCCAGCAATTTAACTAAGAAAATGCAAACTTCATCTTTAGGGATCTACGACCATTGACTATCTTGCATATTGCTGCATCCATAGAATGGCAGGAATTCAATAAATGTTTATGGAATAAACAAAGAAATGTTGCACAACAACTTAAAGGTGTATGTGCAAGGATGTCACTGCAGTCCTGGCTGCCTGAGTCAGCTGCCAGCAGTCACCCTATGCCTGGGGTTTAAATGAAGTCGGCTTGAGAATCCTAACCCTGCGGGATGTTCCTTGCCTTCCCCAGGATTTCGGTGAGTGTGGCTGTTTTATTTTCTCATAGTTACTTCCATCTTGCTCAGAGTTCTGATTCCGTCTGAATCTTTGATCCCACTTGTGTCTCACCTCTGACAGCTGGTCTCATCTTCTTATCTGAACCAACCTACGCATGGAACTCAGTCCCCTTTCCTTGATTTTCCATCTTCTTAAAACAAAACAAGACAAAGCAGAACAACAAAAACGCCTCCCAAGGCATTTGGATGTATAGCAACTTTCACAGGTTTGAGATGACAATTGGGATTTTTACAATCACACAAATTGACTCATTCAAAAATTCATATTAAACATTCTCATACATAAAAATCCTTTGGCTGCTGTCTCATGAAGAATTTCTCACTGCTGCATTTCTCCATGGGCTCCCTTCCTGATTGTCACTTGACCTCTCTTCACCTCAGCACTTTCCTCACGTCTTACAAGTTCTCTATTTCCAAGGCTTGCTTCCCCTTGGGCTACTTAGGGACCATCAAAATGCCTCCTTTTGTTATGCAGGGCAATTTTGCTTTCTATGCCCTCCCCATTCCTAGCCTATCTTTGCATATCTAAAGCTTCAATAATGGGCCAGACTACACAAGGGACCATGAATTTGGCTTCAAGCTTTAGCAACACAGAAAATGGGTAGAGATTTTCACATTTCAGACTCTTCCTCTTTTACCCACCAGGATTTATAAAATAAAGGGAAGCAATATGGATGTTTGTTTTCTCTTTGATATGAAATATGCCTTTCCTCTCCTATTAAAAAGCAGAAGTGGCTACAGACAGTTTGGGTTTTAAACAATATTTTTTCACCTAGCTACGTTAGGAGTACATAATAATAAAATTAAAAATGACCCAAATGATTATCAATAGAAGATATCAGGTTAAACAAATCATGAAAAAATAAATTTAAAAATGTAATAGATCCAGATGTTCTGAAATGGAAAGATAACCGAGATGTGTTGGAAGCAAGGAAGGGAGGGAGGAAGGGAGGGAGGGAGGAAGGAAGGAAGGAAGGAAGGAGGGAAAGAGGAAAAGCAAGTTGCACGAAAGCATGTATGGTATGAAACTGTTCGGCAACGTCTGGATACATTTTTGGTTGTCGCAACTGGATGGTGGTGGTGGTGGGGTTACTACTGACATCTAGTGGTTAGAGGCCAGGGATGCTGCTAAACATTTTACAGTGCACAGGGCGGTCCTCCAAAGAATTTTCCGGCCCAGAATATCAGTAGCGCTGAGGTTAACAAACTCTGTTCCAGACGAATGTGCGCCAAACGCTTATCAGTGGGGATCTCCAAGAGTTGAATTATGGACGAATTATACCCTTTCTAAGTCACTAATTTCTCTGTTCGCATTTCTCTTAATGAGCTTATTATAATCTGAAAAAAATGTATGAAAAGCTATAAACAGTTGGAAGAGACGGCACATTTAAAAAAATCAATATATTTAATCAAATTACGCAGCGGATGAGCAGAGAGGCAGAGGACAAGACCAGAGCAGCTACGAGAAGAGAGGCGTGGCTTGATCCCAAAGGACACCGCGAGCTGGGCAATGAACTCAAATAAGAATCAGCCCTCCATCCAAAAGGAGGACAGTCCTGAGAGCACAACTCACCTTTGGCCAGTTTTCTCCTCGCCTCACTCTGAAATGCTCCGCCTTCCGATTACCGTTGGCTGGGCAGGGGGCGGTGTGGGAGATGATTGGTGTTCCCCCTGTCCAAACGTCACACCCAGAGCCCTGGGGGTTGGGGAATGGAACAGGTAGAAGGGTGATAGAACATAAAAGCACATGTGAAATAGAAGTCATACTGCTATTTGTTCTTCCAAGGGGTGATTTTCCTTTTTTTTTTTTTTAGGAAGAGTGGCCCTGAGCTAACATCTGTTGCCAATCTTCCTCTTTTTCCTTTTTTCTCCCCAAAGCCCCAGTACACAGTTGTATATCATAGTTGTAGAGTTATAGCTCTTCTATATGGGACCTCGCCTCAGCATGGCTTGAAGAGCTGTGAGTAGGTCCGTGCCGAGGATCCAAACCGGCAAACCCCGAGCCGCCAAGCAGAACGCACGAGCTTAACCGCTGTGCCACCGCGCCGGCCCCCCAAGGGGTGAATTTCAATTTTTTTTCCTCTCCTTTTGTTGCTTTGTTAAACTGGGATTCCTTGAGCGCCATCTGGTGGACAGATTTCTATTACCAAGTCAGATATGCTGCCCGCTTCCCCACAATCGTTTTGGTCACATTAGCCACTGTCTTCGTTTCAGTTCTTCTCCCGGCAGGACTATGTCCTATTTTCAATTCTTCAGCACCTTGTGCAATTGACAGATTATAGGCAGCTAGAAATTGTTTGTTGAAAGAGTAAATATTGATCCATTATAAGCTGGGAGTGGATATTGGAATCAAGTTTGAACTGGTGTTGAGAGAATGAGCTGAAAACCAGGAATAGGTTGTCCTGGTTGTGAAGGGTGAGTGCAATACCTGTGATGAAGGAATAAAACCAGCTCCAGGCCAAAGAGCATCTGAGATCATAAATAGGCTCCTGGGGGACACAGAAGGAGCGTGATGGAATTCTCCCGGAGTCTAGGCAGCTTCTCACAGAGTGGACTCGGGCCCTCTCCTGTGATGAGGTGCACAGGCTCTCTAATATGTAACTTAACTCATCGCTGTCATTTCAGCTCTGCCCCTCTCAATTCCCCAGTAACGTTCCCAGCCTCTAGAGTGGGCCCCAGAGGAACTAGCAAGCACTTCCGCTTCTAATGGGGACAGCTGCCAACGAGTGGGTCCAGTGGGTATTTGACGACAGTGTTGCAATGTTTTCAGACTTTTCAAAAGAAATGGAAATCTTGATAACATGTGAAATCCCTTAATTTTCCAATCGGCTAAAATTGTTTTTGAAACACTCAATGGGCCAAAAAACACATGTGTTTGTGGCCAACAGTTGGTGACCCATCAACCCGAGGATATTTAAGCTTCTTCCACTCTTCTGATTCACTGTGGCTCTGACCTCTGCCCACAGCCATGCATGGCTAGTTTTGAAATGAGGTCAATTGATAATCCTAGCTCAGTGTGAACGACAAGGTCAGGAGTGCCCTTTCCTTGAAGTTTCAGGACAGTGAGCTTCTCTTTAGAGAAAAGACCAAGCTGTTTCTCTTTAGGTAAAATGTCTTGCAGAGCAGACCCCCTCCCCGTTCCCCAACACCACCCCATCTGAATACAGCTGTCTCCTGTGCTTCTTTCTGCTACAGATCTCTGCAGCTTATTGTGTTTCTGCCTCTGACCTAGATCAAGCCTCTGCATTCTGGTCTTTTCACCAGGGTGCAGTCTTTTTCAAACTTTCTCTTTTCATTTAGTGAGAAGCCTATGATGCTATCAAACTAATTAGACTAATTCCAATCAAGCATCACATCCTAAAGCTAGTGAATCACTCTGCCAGTTGGTCTTTAAAAGGGCAGGGTTGAATGTATGTCCAATAGATTTATACATATATAATTATGTATGTATATATATGTTTATCTGTTATAATCAAAATACATATCTTCACTTGATTCACAAGTTGGAAGTTCTAGAGAAGTCAATGTGGAGAGAAAGCGTTGATGAAAGGTGTCTGACCCCTTAACTCAGCCTTGCTCATGGTTGTGGGAAAGTTTCTAGAGTTGTCAGTCACAGGTTCACATGAAAATCTGATCTAAGCAACTGACCCTTCTCTCAAGAAAAGCACTCAGAGGCATACTATGTCCCAAAGCCTGCACATAGACCCCTAGGAATACATGGACCCAGTTAAGAACCCCCGCTGTATAAATGAGGGGCAAGGCAACTGTACAGAGCCTGCAGATCTAATTTGATATGAAGATGGCCTGTTAACCATAAACCATCCCTCAGTATATCACACCTTCCTGCAGAACTGAACTAAGATTCCAAGACACCCTTTTTATGCTCCCTTAGGAACTCAGGACCCTGTACCATGCAAAGCTTCCTTGTGCCATTATAAGGCCTATTAAAATCATATCAACCAATAAGTATTCCCACCTCTAACTCTTCGCTTGCGTCCTGTCTCTTCCATTTATGCTTATCTCTCTCCCTTCAGCTGGATTAGGGTTGAGTTCCGGGTCAGAACCAGGGTTCTGTTAGCATTGGTGATGGGCTAACCAGGAGAAGGCTAAGATCCTCAAACCTGACCATTCTACAAGGCTGGGATAGGCTTCAGCAGTAAGTAACGTGAGGATGCCCAGGGAGCTGTAGCAGGTAAATAACCAGGCAAGCGGGCAGTGCAGAGCCTCAAGAAAGCCTGGCAGGATAGCAGGTGGCATCAGGAACCTAGCCAGGAAATTGAGGGTCAGGGCCGGGACTTTAACCTCTAGGGCTCAGAGAAGCAAGACAAGAACGAGAGTTCTAAGCTGGGAGTCAAGGTAGGAAATTAGACACAGGGGAAAAAACAGGCACCTGGTCACCAATGTTGCAGTAGAAAATGGGATATTTGAGTTAAGGACATACTCCACAAAGTACAAGGTCCCAGCAGGACTAGCAATAAGGTTGACTTGATTCTAAGTCAAGGAGCTTGGGCTGTATAGTTCCTAACACTCTTCCTAGGTATCAGTCCCTCTCTGAGTTGGGGACAGAGATGAACCTGCAAGTGGGAACCACATGGATCTACTAGGGGGTCTTGGAGGTCTTGAGGGGATACAGAGCCAGGCAGGAACCAATAGGAATGTCACTGGTGTGCCCATCCTTGGTAGTATTTTCTATAACAATCGGAGTGGGAAGTCAGCACTGAACATATCCTAGGCCAGAGGCAGGTAGTCTAGGAATATTTTCTTGATTTTATTTATTTATTTGTTTTCCACAAAGCAAGTAGAAAGGTAACAGTATTGTGGTTATAAGTATGAACTTTGGAGCCAGACTCCCTGAGTTCAAATCTCAACCCTGACATAAGGTTAGCTGCGTGACATTGGCATGTTCTAAAATCTCTATATTCCTCATATAGAGGTCAATATAATTTCTATTGTATTATGGAAGAGATTAGAGGGGTTGTTAGGAGTAATGAATGAATGACTGTATATAGAAGTGCTCATAACAATGCCTGACAAATAATAAACACTACATTTGTTGAAATAGAAATAAAGCAACTGAAAACACTTTATGACCTATGCCACCTCAGCATGAATCCTGAGTCTCAAGTGAAATCTCTTGGACAATGAGGTGCTCAAGAAATGGTCCACAATGATGATAGTACTGGGGTGGCATGAGGTGCTGACCACAGGACTCCGGGGACCTATTGATATTTGTCCCTAATATATTTGGGTCTTGGTTTCTGGAGTCCAAAGTGTCAGACTAAGAGTGAAGAATGAGTCAATACATCAATGAGGAGAAGCAACTGTCTGGGAAAATTCGTAAGGTAATGGAATTAAACATTATTTGTCCACACAATACAATCCCCCTGGACTTATCATAATTTTAAGGAGGTGAAAAAGAAACACCTGGCTTATCCAAATATTATTTAATTCCAGTTGATTTGAGTTTCTGAAAGTCAAGGACGATGTTCAATTCTTGTTTATATCCTCTGTACGTGGTAGAGGTCCTATACTGTGTAAGAATTCAAGAAGCATCTGTTGAATCAGGCATGTAACACAAAGCAAAGGTGTTTAGTACTTTGTGTGTGTCTAGGTTTTAAGAAATTTAGAAAGACTGAGCACTAAACACAGGTGGAGTAGGGATTGCCTCAGAAAAAGAGGGATACGTCATAAGACGAGAGTGGGGGAAGAAAGAAAGAAGAAATAAAGAAAGGGGAAAAGGAGGTAAAGAAGGAAAGGATTCTCACTCGATTCTGTGTTAAATAGCATGTTGTTAAACAGAGTAGCCTCGGGTTTTGTATTAGTCAGGGTTCCCCAGAGAAACAGAACCAATAGGATGTATATATACATATAGAAAGAGATTTATTATGAGGAATTGGCTCATGCAATTATGGAGGCTGACAAGTTCAAAATCTGCAGAGTGGGCCGGCAGGCTGGAGACCCAGGAGAGCCAATGGTGAAGATAAAATCTGTAGGCAGTCTGCTGGAGAATTCCCTTTTGCTCAGGGAGACCAGTCCTTTTGTTCTTTTCTTTTAACTGATTGGATGAGCTCACCCACATTATGGTGGGCAATCTGCTTACTCGAAATTCACCAATTTAAATGTTAATCTCATCTAAGAACACCCTCTAAGTTGACACATAATATTAACTATCACAAACTCTAAGCACTCTTTGAAACCGAAATAACCTATGGTTCTAATACCCTTATTCTGAAAGAGAATTATCACATTTAATGCATTTCTACTCTTCTTTTCTAACACATACTTTACAAGTGTACAAGTACAAGTGTACTTCTGTTGGAAAATCTTGGACATTGTTTGGGGGAGAATAAGTTCTTGCAATAAAAGCAACTTTGATCATGAAAGCAAGGAAAGTACCAAAGGAGATGGTGCAGTGACAAAGTAGAAGGAGCATGAGTCCCTGAATGACCTCGTGGAGTAGAGCTGCCAACCAACTTGGACTGCTCACTATGGGACCATTATGTGTGAGAGACGTCAACTTCAGTTTTTTTTAAGTACTATATTTTGGGGCCTTTGTTACAGCAGCTTAGTCTTTCCTAATATATAAACATTGGAACCTGGAAGTGGATGCTGCCATGAAAAGATCTTAAATATGTAGCATCAGCTGAGCAGTCAGGGGTCGGCAGCGAGATATTGTGGTCCAGAAAGCTAGTGAGCCTTGTGGCAGGCAGACACCTTCCATTCTTTTCTCCAAGGGAAAAGTTAACATCTCTCTCCACTATGTTCCAGAACACACATCACTAATAGGAAATACTTTGGGTACTTAATTGTTTCTATGTATCTGTTTTCTCAGGAATATTTGCTTAGTGGAGTTATTGCCAGCATCTAATACAATGCCAGCCCTGGAAATATAAGTTGGATGAATAAGTACATAAATGCTCAATGAATGAATAAATAAATGATGAGGGAATTATTTTCTGAAACTAAATAGAATTGATAAATAAGTGAAATCTCCAGGTGTCGGGAGAGCCTTTCATTCATTCTAAACTATGAGACTCACATCATCCATCAGGGTAGTCACTGGTAGGGCTTCAGGACAGACTGGAAATGCCAGGTAATAAATTCTAAGCTTTACTGACTCACATTGTCACTGCTGGCCCAGGGAAAGTTCCCTTTGTTGGCTGTCTCAGATTTTTTCTATAAAAAAGGCCATGATCAAACTCTAGGACAATGGTAAACTTGCCACGAGATGATGGACAGGAAGCAAAAAATTAAAATTAAAAAAAAATTTAACTCCAATGTATCCTTCATGATAGCTCTATGTTTATTTTAGAATACACACTGGTCAGAGGAGATATTGCTGTGTTATTCTTTCTGTTCTTCTAATGTCTATGCTATGAGAACAAGAAGGAATAAATTATTGAGAAATTATAGGACAAGTAACTGGAGGATTGAATTATGTGTCACATTAGGTTCTGTAAAAAAATAATAAAATGAACAGCATCAAAACAAAAGAAAAAATTATCTACAATCCTACCATTTTACTACGTTTAATTTGTATGTTCTGTTTCATACTTTATTCATACATTTGCCTTTTTTTTTTTACAAAGGTATAATGAAAAACACACATACACACAAACATAAACACACAGAGACAAATCTTGCGTCTACAGGCTAGACCAGCCTGGGGGTGAACATCAGGTCGCACTAACGATAATCAGATAGTATTTCTCTGATTTTCCCCCTTCATTCTGCAGAAACGCCAGTCCTCAAATCTCTCCTAACTGGTTCCTGAGTCCTCAAGAAATAATCCTCCGGCTATCATGTGCCATTTCCAATTTTCCTCTCCTTTCTAGCGTCTCCCTTGGAAATGTCCCCTGTTGCTGATGCTGCCACGGAAACCTCAGAGGCTGCCCCAGCTCCTCCCTCTTCCGTTCTTCCATCGACGAGTAAGGGCCGGTTCAGCTCCTTGGTTAGCTTGCTTCTACTCCATCAACAAACCTGCTCTTTAGAATCAGCAACACAGGCTATAAAGCAGTGCAAACGTGGAGATTTTAGTGAAACTGTATTTGTGGTTTTGGAGGCTTTTTCTTGCAGTCCATTCTTCCTTGAGCATCTGTGAGTCCATAGTTTGGGAGAGGGAAAACAAATGGCAGACAGTCTTCTTATCATTGCCTTTTCTTTTTTGCTGACTCTGTTCCTGGGCTGAGCTTATTGACTTGATTCTCTTCTCCTTAAGATGAAGTTTTAGGGGCCAGCCCAGCGCCGCAGCGGTTTAGGTCGCACCTCGGCGACCCGGGGTTCACGGGTTCAGATCCTTGGCGCCCCCCGCCGCACTGCCTGTCAGCCATGCTGTGGCGGCGTCCCATATAAAGTGGAGGAAGATGGGCACAGATGTTAGCCCAGGACCAGTCTTCCTCAGCAAAAAGAGGAAGATTGGCAACGGATGTTAGCTCAGGGCTGGTCTTCCTCACACACACAGAAAAAAAGTGAAGTTTTACTCAATAAGTTGCTCAGTTCCACACGCAAACCTATGCCAGGTGGGTCTCTCAGACAGATGAGAGTAAATTAGTCAAGGAATTATTCCAGATTGCCCTAAAATACAACATTAAATGTTTCTATCAAAAGTTAAAGAACTGGACCTGGAGCCTGGTAGAAAAGGACATTGCCTCTTTGAGGACATGAGTACTTCTAGAGAGAGCAACCCTGGCCTGAAAGTGCGAGAAGGTGACCTAAGAAGAGAGAACAGTAATTTCAAGGTCAGGATTAGGAATGGGGATTTTGCTGTCTAGAAGAGCAATAAAATTAGAATTTGGAAAAAAGAAAGATACAGTGCGGGACAGTCTAGTCTAGTCCAGTGCAGCCTACAGTACAGTCAATGCAAACTGAATAAACAGAGACTCTGAATTTGCAACTTACCTCACTCATATATATTTGTTTTCTGAAATCCCCTGTGCACTGAGCTATGAAAGTATAAACTCCTGGGCTTGATATATGTTGAAGAAACCTGACCCTGGAGCCTGAGTTTTGGGGGGGAGATAACAATGTTTTGGAGAGTGCTATGGACTGAATGTTTGTATCCCCTCCCAAATTCATATGTTGAAGCCCTAATCCCAGAGGTGATGGTATTTGGAGATAAGACCTTTGGGAGGTAATTAGGTTTTAACAAGGTCAAGGGAATGGAGCCCAGGTGATGGGATTGGTGCCCTTTAAGGAGATGAAGGGACCAGAGCTCTCTCTCTGCCATTAGAGGACCAGCAAGAAAGTGGCCATTTGTAAACTAGTTCCCCCAAGAACTCAGCCATGCTGGCACCCTGATCTTGGACTTCTAGCTTCCAGAACTGTGAGAAATAAATGTCTGTTGTTTAAGCCACCCAGTCTGTGGTATTTTTATTATGGCAGCTCAAGCTGACTAAGGCTTTTGCAGGGAAGCACCTGTGTCCTCCTCAGGTCTCTCTGATTCATTTTGGTAATGACAGGAGATGAAATAGGATGAAACTTTGTCTGGTATCTACTTAAAGACGCCTATTTTGTCTTGAATTCCATTTCCTATGTACATGGCAATCGTTAAGGGGGTGACAGAGCCAGCATCCAACCCAGTCCTGCCTAAGACCCTAGTGGCATGGAGAGATCAAACCGCACCTTCTCTAGGCGTTGATCACTGTGGTTGACTCTTCAAGGGTGTGTCAGAGGACTGCACTTCAAGCCACAAAGGATCCTTTTATTTAGATGTACCTTCCATGTCCTCACACTACATCAACGCTGCAAGGCTGAATTCCCTGCTTCTTGCCCCCCTTGCCTACATGGCTGCGTGCATTTGCTTCCCTTCTGCTACTCTGCTGATGCTCACTGTAAGGCTGTCACAATCTCTGCCAATGATGCAGCCAAAGGTCCTGGAGGTACTAGAATGATGCTTCATGCATACCCTGCTCTCCAGACTCGGGCCACACTGGCTTTCTTTCAGTTTCATGAACATGCCATGTTCTCTCCTCATCTTCCAACCCCCCTACAGATCTGCTCGCATGCTATCTCCTCTGCCTGGAGCGTTCTTTCCCCCTTTTCATTCTGTCTCTCTCCCCCTGAAAGATTCAAAGGGCCTAGTTAACATCTACTCTTTCTTCAGACACCACCTGGAGCTTCACTCCTTCAGAGAAAACTTCCTTCCTCCTCATAAGTCTTAAGGTCTTTCGTCAAAGGCTCTCAAAGAACCAATTCTATGTAACATTTGTCCTAGGTTGTAATTATACCATCATTTGTGTGATTGTTTGATTAATGCTTGTCATCTCTACTAGAAGTAAACTCCATGAAAGTAAGGACCCCAGCACCATCTGGCATGTTGCAGTTACTCAGTGATACAGTGTTTGTGGAACGAATGAATGAGGAGTGAGGACAGTGCACCCCCTTCCCCCTCCCCACCTGCCATTTGAGCAGTATTTCCCTGTGACTCAGGGTCACCTCCCTTAAATAGCTCTTTCAGATTTTGCATATAGTGTGTCACACTCCAATGGCTCAAAATCTAGCTCTTTGAACTCTTTGGGGGATGGGCAGCATATTGTCCTTTATTTCCTGTCTCTTTCATCTCTGGCCTCAGTATCCTCGATCTGCTAATCCCTCCAGGGAGTAGATGCTTGAGGAGTGAGGAGGGGAAGGTGGGGAGAGTTCTCTGGTCCCATCCATCCAGTCTCACTTTAGGCTTAGCTGGGATGACCCAGGGTTTTTTGTTTGTTTTTTTATTTGTTTTAATGTAAATTCCCTTGTTAATTAGAGGGAGAAGAATTAATGGGGGGCAAGGGGACCATTAATGTTCCTTCTACTCTTCCTATCTTCTAAAATTTCTTTTTGTCTCTCTGTCCTGGATGAAATTTTGTTCTTCTCATTTTGCATGGTTTCCAAGTATACTAATTTTCTATTGCTGCTGTAATAAATTACTACAAATATGGTGGATTAAAACACATACATCTATTCTCTTAGAGTTCTAGAATTCACAAGTCTGAAATCGGTTTCACTGGGCTCAAGTTAAGGTTTCAGCAGGGCTGGTTCCTTCTGGAGGCTCTAGGGGAAAATCCATTTCCTTGTCTTTTCCCGTTTCTAGAGGCCACTTGTATTCCACTGTGGCCCCTTCCTCCATTTTCAAAGCACATCACTCCAGTCTCTGCTTCCACCATCACATGGCCTTTTCTCTCACTCTCATCCCCCCTGTATGAACTCCTGTTATGAACACAGTTGTGACTGCATCCTCCCCACCCAGATAATCCAGGATTGTCTCCCCATTTCAAACCCCTTAACATAATCACATGTGCCAAGTCTCTTTTGCCATATAACGTAACGTATTCACAGGTTCTGGACATTAGGGCATGGACATCGTTGGGGGGCAATTATTCCGCCTATGACACCAAGACTTACATTTCTCAGTAAATACCAATATCTTGGACAACTTCTCAGGCAACATAGAATCTCTGATTTCTGCCCGTTGTCGATAGTTATAACATTCGAGCCTTTGTGCTGTTGTTTCTAAGTTGAATATAATATTTTAGATATGTAAGGACCTTCCATTTCATTTTGAAAGATTCAAGAACAGCACAATAAGTTTAACTAGAGATTTAAAGAAATACTATAATCCCAATTTTATGATTTATTGCCCTGTCACATTTGGTAAGTCATTTTATTTCTATAAATTGTAAAGTTGGGGTAACTACAATAGTGTGTTTCAGATTTATCATTTGTAAAATGAGAATAATAGTGGGGTCTAGTCCATAGAGTTGTTGTGAGGATATACTGAACTATACTTATCTAACACTTAAAAATGATCAATAAAGATTTGTATTATGATTATGGCTATTTTGCATTTTGTTATCCTGCCTAACCCATGGAAAATATGTGTTTCTAACAAGAGGTTTATGGGATCCTGGGAGGCCTGTGACTAGGTGTCTGAAGGTGCATGAGTCCCCAAACTGTACACACAGTTTAGACGGTGAGAGGGTTTGTAGTTTCATCAGATCTTCGTAGAGTTCAGTGACCTAAACCAGTTTTGAGACACTGTAGTTGAAGGTAAGGTGAGGAGAGCTTGAGATCTCAGAGAGAAGCTCCGATTACTAGACTTCCAAAGTGGTAGCTCAGAGTCCATTCTCAGGTCAGTAAGTTTAAAAATGTGATTTTACCAGAGCCCCTAGTGTTGATCCAAGTTTCAGAGACCACCACTAGCTGAACTCACAAGAGACCAGAGTAGAAACCCGGATGCTGTCATGCTCATGAACAGGAGGACTTCCCGCTTAGTGACTGTGATACCAGTTCCTTGCTTCTCTGTCACTCAACAGCATTCCCCTGGTGACAGAAGCCCTTCAAAAAACAGTTTTTTAGCTTCTGCCTGTTTCTCCTTTTGCCATGGGACTTAAAGACGATGGGATATGGCAAGAAACAGATCCACCCAGAGGGCACTTACTGGCATGAGGGTACCTGGAAAATAAAATAATTACTCAGATGAATGGTAAAGAAAGGGAGTTACACAATCAGAGGGATATTTTTATACAGACTATGATAAAATCTGAGGAATTCTCCCTGTACCACATCAAAGTACACCTCGCTAATGACCACGGCACTCCTGTCTGTCACATGCACTTTCTTCTTCTCTTTTTCTTGGAACAGGGCTGGGTAGAAGCCAAGACTGACCTTGCCTCATCTATCTGAACATGCAATTCAGCCTTTCTCTTAATACATTCTTCCCGCAGAAAAATTATAATTCAATTGATTATATTAAGAGGTTTTCTTCTTTTCTTTCTTTCTTTCTTTTTTTTTTTTTTTTGGTGAGGAAGACTGGCCCTGAGCTAACATCTGTGCCCATCTTCCTCTATTTTCTATGTGGGACACCACCATGGGATGTCTTGAGGAGTGATGCATAGGTCGGTACCCAGATCTGAACCCGCAAACCCCCAGAGCCTGCGAACTTAACCACTACGCCATGGGGCCAGCCCCAAGGCTTTTTCTTTTTAACATTTAATTGTATTTGGATAAAATAGTATTCTTCTTCCCTTAATTTGATCTGGTGATTCCCCAAACTCTTTTTTCAGGCATTTATCTTCTCTCAGGATGGGTTACTTTCTCCAGTGGTTAACTTCATCCATTATTCATTGATTCTTATTAGTTTCACTGTCAGAGAGTTGCCTTTTCAAGTTCTGAGTGTACCTTACTGAGCTGCTTCATGTGCCAAACGAAGGAGCTACCCCTCTGCTAATCATTATTATCATCATCGTCATAATGATAATAAAAACAACACTGTAAAAAGGAGCATTTTTTGTTGTGTTAATATTTTAAAACTTAGATAATTCTTGCCCTTACGTTTAACTAACCCTTCAATGGTTTCCTGTCCTACTTAGAATAAAATCTAAACTACTTACCATGGTGGAGTGGTCAAGTGTTGGTGTTGCCAGCCTGTCCAATCCCCACTCCCCTCCTTTTGATTCAGCACCCTGAATTCTCCTGTGGGGACCGACCTTTCTCATACTCTCAGTGTACACTTTGGATGGAACTAATCCTTTCCTCAGGTCCAAGGTGGGTGTTTTCCTCGGGACTGACCAGTCAGCATATCCCTTTCCCTGGCCACAGTGATTGGTTCAGGAAAAAATACATGATCCAAGATGGCCCAGTGAAGATCAAGTCTGGAAATTCTGTGGCAATTATTGGAAAATTACTGCAATCTTCTAGGATGCTAAACTGCTAGAATATACAGCTGAATCTTATATTCTTCACTAACTGGTGACACTCTTGCCACATCTTGCCTTTCTGGAAATGAAGCAAACCCAGAGGAAAACAGAGACAGGAGAGAGACACAGATGGCCAGTGACACTGTTTGAGCTCATTTCTGTCCACACTTGAACTTTTCAGACACCTGAGTGTTCGCTTTTTTCCTTGAGCCAGTTTAAATTGAGTTCCTGTTATTAGCATCCACAAAAGTCCAGACTATTCTCATGGCCTGAATGGTGTGCCCCCTGCCAACCTCTCCACCTCATCTCACGCCACGTGCCCCCTTGTTCTCTGTGTGACAGGTGCTCTGAACTTTTGTCAGTTCCTAAAAAAAGCCATGCTCTTTCCTACCCAAGCAACTTTGTTCTCATTGTTCTTTTTCCCTCAAATGTTCTCCACCAGCTCTTCCTCCACTTTCAGATCTCAGCTTAAGTGCTGCCTCTCAGAGACTTTCCTGACTCTCCAATACATTCCATACACACAGTGCACACACTCACACACCAGATTGCGAGCCCACTGAGGGCAGGGACCTCATGTTGAAGCTGGATACCTGAGGGTTATTGTAGATATTCAGTAAGTTTTCTTGTTAAACCTGAGGGGTAACTAAGGGGTTGTGAGGATTTGTGAGCTTGTTTTGCAGAAGAAAGAGAATGCCATCGGGAGGTTGTGATCACCAGATGACCAGCCCCCAGCTGCCCTTGATGCCCAGAAGTCAGATTGCCCAAGGGCTTCTCTGGAGTGAAAGATTACCCCTTTGTTTCTCCAAAACTCCTCTTGCCAAGCCCCTTACCTCTGTAAAATCCCCCTGCTTTCTTCTCTTGTTAAGGCAAATTTGAGAGGACCCATCCTTCCACCTTCTCATTTTAGCCAATTTGAATAAAACCTTTCTCCATCTCCCAGCACTGATGTCTCAGTGACTCGTTTGCTGCACATCAGGCACACTAACTTGAGATTAAGAGGTTTGATATCCAGAGGAGAAGGGGGGAGGGAGGAAGGCAAAAGGGATGATTAGGCACATGTGGGTGGTGATGGATTGTAATTAGTATTTGGGTGGTGAACATGATGTAATCTATGCAGAAATAAAAGTATAATGATGTACACCTGAAATTTATACAATGTTATAAGCCAATGTTACCACAATTTAAAAAAATTTTTTAAAAAGATTCATCAAAAAAAATTGATGGAGATATGTTGAAATCTCACTACAAGAGTAAGTTTTTCAATTTCTCTCTATAATTCTATCAATTTTTGCTCTGTGTATTTAATGTTATTAAATGTATGGAAGTTCAAAAATAAATAAATGAACAAACTGAGGAAACCAGAAAAAAAAAAAAGAGGCGGTTCAGTATCAATGTGACTAGTTCAGCATCATTATCCCAGTGACTGCCATTGTGCCTGGCATACAGTATAAGTGCTACAGAAACATTTGTGGGCAGGTTCCTTGAAATGTGCCAGACTTGTTCTGCTTTTTAATCTGTCTAGAATTTTCTTTCCCTAGTTCTTTGCATAATTAACTTATTTCAGTCCCAACCCAAAAATCATCTTCTTGGAAAGGCCTTCCCTGATCATAAAGTCTGAAATAGATATTCCCTCACCCCATCCTCTCTATATATCACTCAGTTTCATATTCTTCATCATATTTATCACAACCTGAGATTATCTTGTTCAAGCTTTCATTTATTTATTTATTTTCTGTCCCCAACCAGAATGTAAGCTCCATGAGAGCAGAGACTGTGTTTGTCTTGTTCAAAGCTTTCTCCCCAGCGCCCTCAGCAGTGCCTGGCACATTACAAGCTCTTAGTAAATATGTGTTGACTAAATGAATGAGTGAATGATAGCCAAGTGCTACAGATTGCTCTCATTTGTGTACTTTCCCTTATTTAACCCTCACAAGAACCTTATGAAGTAAGTATTCTCCTACTATTAGTCCCATATTACAGAGAAGAAAACTAAGTCTTAGGCAATATAATTTGCCCAAGGTCACATTATCAGTAATTTGAGAAGCTGGAATTCAAATCCGGATGTGCCTGTTTTGCAGATAACAATTCAACACCTACCTCTCAAAATATCTGTTTTATTACTCACAAAGTGAGTTTGGAGATCACAGCTGGGCTCCAAGTAGGAAAATAGGATTCCTACTCCTCCTGCTCCCCATTGTCCTTCTCTACAGGCAGAGCAGAGGACAGCTGTAGCTCTGGCACCCTCGGCACAAATTTGAGGGCTCACTCTCGTCTCCCAGCTGATGTCACCCGAAATAAAAACTCTTTGCTTGCCATAAGCCTGACGTTTTATTTTGGCCCCTCTTGTGTGGTGGGTAGAGAACCTGGGTATGTGTCTGGTAACAATTTGGCGAGGCAGCCAGGAGGTTCTTTGCCCATGGCTCTGTGGCCCCAGGCCAAGTGGGATTCCCTGGGAAGCAGTCCAGCAGCTGCCTAGGTGATTTGACATAGGGACTGTCCCCAGTACTTTCCATGTGACCTGGCACCACTGGCCCGAGGCACATTTTCTTATGGCAAGGAAACAGGCTCTAGATTTGTTTGTTTGTTTGTTGTTACTTCTGGTGAGTCAACGGACTCAGTCTGGAGTAGGGTAAGTCACCTTGAGGACTTCCTTCCCCTCCATCTGGGGTCCTATCTTTTAGAGAGGCAGGGCCATCTGGTTAATAAGGCACCCTACTGGAGTGAGAATAGTTGTAGGACCTTTACCCAGAATCTGTTGGGTGCACCGGTCTGTTCTGTTTGGGATCTCGTCTGGTTGTCTGTTCTGTATGTTTGTAACTCTGAAATGGGGGGAACTTCATCTGTCCCCAAGAAAAGCCCTCTGGGCCACCTCTTGGCTAAATGGGCTGTATTCAGCTATGAGCCCATAACCAAAAAGGAGATGGTTTTCTTTTGTAACACCACATGGCTACAATATTCTTCAGACTCTGGAGGAAAAAAAATGGCCAAACAGTAAATCCTTAAGTTGGAAAAGTTTTAAAGAGCTCTCATCGTACACAGCTATTTCATTGGTACCTATAAAAAAGAAAATACAATGACTAGTCTTAAAAACTTAAATTTGGGGTTTCAGCTTCTTCTCATGGTCTTACAGATGCTATTGAAGGCATTGCGTTAACAGAGGAGAGAAGGAAAGCTGGGGGAAAAAAAGGGACTCCTATCAACAAGGTGAAAATTTTTAGAAGAGTTAAAAAAAATAATAATAAGGTAAATAAGGCCGTGGGTTAAATAAGACAGATATTAAAGGGGACAAAACAAACAGAAATCAGAAAGGGAAGAGTCACAGGACTCATCCCAACAGGATGAAAATTTTTAACTAGTTATTAAAAAAATGGGATAAATAGAACAGACATAAATAAAATTAAAACAAAGGTTTTAATAAAACACTGCCTAAGGTTGGATTTGCTAAAGGGATCCCTTATTGGCGCCCCAACATTAAAGGACCTCAGACAAGCCTATTCTATTTACTCCAGTTTAAAAAATTTAAAAAGCCAGAAGGCAGAAATCAAAATGAGAAACCTGACCAACAACTGTTTGGGGCAACAATTAGGCTGCTCAGGTTGATAAGACTATGAAGATTAAAATGTTTGAAATAATATTATATAAAGAGGTTATGTCAACTTTACCTGGATGTGTTTTTTTTAAATGGATGTTATATCTGGCTGGGAATACTTCCCCTACACAATATTATACGACTGAGACTTGTTGATGAAATCCTAATAAAAGCTATAATTAGAGGTATAAGAGTTAATAAAATTAAGATAAAGTTCTATAAAAGTTGGTGTAAAAAGTTTGTGTAAAATGATTGCATCTCTTCTGCCTGATTGTATTATAGATTGTGTTGTGGGGATAAACATTGTGTCTCACTGGGGAAAGTGAACATTTCCCCTGCTTGGTATTATAAGAACATATAAATCTGCCCTTCAGGCAATGTTAATTAAACATGCTAAAGAAGATCTCACTCTAAAATGGCCAAAGTGGGGCAATTTCAGTTTACCCAAACTGGTATATTTGCTTATGCAGTTAAAAACAAGCTGGCTACAAAATACCAATGGGAAGTGTATTTTAATCTTTTCAGGCTTCTAAATAAAATCAGGAATACTGTACTGCCGCTTTAAAAAAAATACTTAATTAAACTGGCCAGCAGCCTTGAAGTGAAATCTGCTGCTCCTCTCTCCTCTCCTGCTGAGCTTCCCCACTTCAACTTCCTCGAAATTCCTGACATAACATTAAGCAAGTGAAAATAAGTAAACTTTTGAGATAATTTGGGATTGTAATGGCCATTCTGGGAAACCTCTGTTTCAGACGTGTCCGGTAACAGCAGGAGAGTGGACATTATTTGTGGGCTTCCAGTTCCAAAGGAGGGAGTGAAGAGAAGGCTGGCCTGGGCTCACACTAGGACCTTTCCCCCAAACTCGCGAATCAGAACAGGCTGTCTTCCCAAGGGGCTGGGGCCAGGCGAGGGGAGAGAAGGAGGGGTCTGGAAAGAAGGGCAGAACTATTAGTATTTCCAAGAAGGCCAACGTTCCTCTTTTATGAATGGAGGCAATAACACAGGGAGAGGGAGAAAGTTTCCCCTGCTCCTACCCTTTATTATAAAAGAAAAATCCTCAACTTGTAATTGATGTTGGAGATAGGGTAAGGGGTTGGAGATGGGGTGGGGAGGGATATTATCTACATTAGTAGTTTCAGGGCTCAGGTCAGCCAGCTAATTTAATCATGTCACTTAACTAATGACTCAGCGCCTCTGTACTACCTTTAGAATCAAGTTTAAACTCTTCTCAGGAGAAGGCCCTTCCTGGGAAGCCCCTGGCCCCTCTGCGGTTTCATCTCCTGCTCCCCCTGGCATCTCCCACAGCAATTCTTCACATTTCTTCTCTACCTGACTGTTTCCTGTTCAGCTCTCAAAATTAGGCAATTGACCGAGAGCACCTTGAAGGCAGATTATGTTTCACTTATCTCTGCATCCTCAGGCCTCTGAGTGATCACCTTTAATGAGCGCCAAAGGGTCAGCTCAAAAGCAGCCTTGCTGGAAGCCTTCCTGGTGCCTCTCCGCTGTGCTGGGGGATTCTCCTTCTCCCTCCCAAAGCACTTCAGCACATCTCTATTTATAGTTCTAAAGCTATACTTTAAATTTAGTCATTTTTCTTTCTGTCTGAGGAAAGAGGTGTGTCTTAGGTATCACACAACCCCAGTGGTAAGCCATGGTACCCGGCACACAGTAGGTGCTTGAAAATTAATTTTTGAATGAAACCTCTACAACGTGGAAAGCACTGTGCTAGGCACTGTTAGAGGAACATAAAGTTGTGTCTCTGATCTTAATGAGAGTTGGGAGGTACAAGGCATGAAATGTATATGTTATATGAGGCATTTTGAGACAACTTGAAGACAATGCTATAGAAATTTAAAGAGGAAGATTTCTGGCTTGTTTATACTAAAAAATATTACACACCCTCCTTTCCACCTGGAAATGGACTCTTATCTGTTAACTATTTTCTTCATGGGTTTAGAAGTGTCTTTCATTGTGTAGCTTGGGTCTATTTTGAAGGTAGGTGGGGCAGAAATAATAAAGAAAATAATGCCCAGGTGATAGACGTGGAAAGGCCTCTGGGGTGTGGGTTCAGACAGTAATCAACATGTTTGACTTGGGGTAAAGGGGTGGGGTTATAGCTCAGAGATAAAGGATTTAGGTTCTACACTGAACCACCGAACGATAGTAGAGGGTGAGTCCTGGGAAGAGTTGAATAACAGTGGTAACAAAAATGGTTGCTTCCCAAGCCCCTTCATTAGCCTCCAGGGCTAGATCTACTGTCTGTTCCCAGGACCCCCAGGGCTGCTGGGCACCTCCTGAGAGGAAGAGAAATGGAATACTCACAAGTGCTGGAAGGTGGAAACAAGGATTCATCCAAAGCAGTAAACAGGATAGACAAATGATCTTTCCCTTTGGGAGCATTTGGTCTAAAACCTGATTTGTGCCTAGACACTATCAGTCCAAAATTTTTGTTACTTTATGGTGTTGATATTGCATAGGTCTGTAGGATAAGGATCTAGCACTTGAGTTTTGTGACTGGTCCAGGACAACAGCATACACTGTTAACTGGCCTGGATGTCTATAAAACTGAATTCTAACTCATCTATGAGCATCCCTGATTCTGCTTCTGATCCTAGGTGGCCTTAAATAATCCAAAACAGAATTTTCCGATATTTCTATAAAGTGGGACTTGAAAGAGCATGTTTGTTGTGGGGTTTAAACATGAGGACTTAAGAGCTGGGAACAGCCTCCACGGTCAGTACATAAATTAGGCCAGACTGACATCTCATTTTCATTTTCTTCTTTTTCATAGAGAGGAAGTGTAGGAAGAGGAGAATACACAACTTGAACAAACATTCTGGCTGGTCTAAATGCATCAGGTCCTTGCTCTCTTTTAAACTCATCATTCACACTCTATCATTCATTTGGTTAATCACTGCTTTGTGAGGTCTCAGAAACAGTTTCCTATTTTCTTTTTTGTGTGTGGGGAAGGTTAGCCTTGAGCTAACATCTGTTGCCAGTTCTCTTTCTGCTGAGGAAGATAGCTCTGAAGTAACACCTGTGCCCATCTTCCTCTATTTTATGTGGGACGCCACCACAGCATGGCTTGACGAGTGGTACGTTAAGTCCACGTCGGGATTCGAACCTGCGAACCGCCAAAGCAAAGTGCGCGAACTTAACCACTACACCACCAGGCCGGCCCCTTCTATTGCCTTTTATTATTTAATTTTCCGTGTCTTTGTCTTAGGCACCCTCGGACATTAGGCCACCAGAGAAGAGGAGCTATGTCTTTAAAATGATAGGAGCCTCTTCAAAGTCCAGCACTTGCACATTACAGGTGCGTTCAATATACGCTTGTCAAGGAATAAAGAATGAGTCCTTAGAAGGAAAGATGAAACATATCTCTCAGGGTGAGAACAAATATTTCTCAGTTTATTTCAGATATGAGTCAGCTAGTCAGCGTAAATTGTGCTTCTATACGCTCACCAGGTGTGGGGGAGGGCTATGGCTGAGATTGAGAAATTCATTGCCAGAGAATAAAAAAGTGGGCGGGAATCTGCAGGTTTAGAACCGTGAGGAGGAGGCGGAGTCACCAAGAGTTGGCGCACTTCTGTCCAATCAAAAAGAGACAGTAGAAGCCGGAGGGGGAGGTAAAGGGGGAGCGGGAGATCGCGAATCTTGCCTAGTTACACAAGCTCGTCGGCGGGAACAGCAGCTTCTCGCCTGAGGGAGAGAGGCCGATTCCGAAGCCAACTCCAGCAATGGCCTTTGCAAATCTACGGAAAGTGCTTATCAGTGATAGCTTGGACCCTTGCTGCCGGAACATCCTGCAAGATGGAGGGCTGCAGGTGGTGGAGAAGCAGAACCTGAGCAAAGAGGAGCTGATAGCCGAGCTGCAGGTAAGGCGAGCGGAGAAAGACCAGCGCTCCGTGGCATCCTGCGCCGAAACAGGCTGGCCGCGCCCGGGCCAGCACGCCCCACCCCCACCCCACCCCCCGTCCCTGCTATCAATCAGTCCTGAGGCCTTTAGAAATTGGGGATTGCGGGGGAGGGGGGAGAACGAGGGAGGAACAAACGGTGGCGAGCTGCAAGATGCAAACTTTCCGCTCAGTTTGCACCGCGTGTTTCACGTTTGCTTGCCTCCCGCGAGCTTTGCAAAGTGCAGGCTGCTCCAACTGGTCCTGCAGGCTCCCCGCGGGATGCCAGCGCGGCTCCCCAGCGCCTTCGCGCGCAGTGGCCCTGGCAGCTGGGCGCCGCCTCTTCCCCCCGCTCAGGGGCACCGGGGGAGGGGCGCCAAAGTGGCTTCCCTGCGGAGCCCAGGGACTCCTGGTGATCCTTCCCCGATCAAGCCCTGGCTTGCTCGGCCGCGTCCTGCCTTCCCTGGGGGGCGCTGGCGGAGTTCCAGCTTGTCTCGTGGCTGCTGGAGAAGCTGCAGGGAAGGCGGCTCGGCTAGAGCAGCAAACGCCGTGCCCGCCTTTCGTCTGATGCAAGACTGCTGCGAGTTTTCTCCGCCCCTCGGCCTCCTGGGAGCGCTCGCAGGAAAGGGGGTGGGTGGGGGGCGCCCGAGATCCCCGGGGCCGCCCACGCGGCTGCAGCTGCCATGGTCCCGGCTTAGTCTCCGCCCGCGGCCACAGCGGATAGCCTCACCTTTGGCCTCATCGCTGGTCAGGAATGACCAGACTGAACTAGAATCCGATCCCAAACGCCCCCAAGAAATTTGTATTTCTTAGCAAATCTTTGTCAAGAACGTATCTCGGTTTGTTATGATACACACAGCGCCATCGACTTCAAATCTTTCTCTGCCTTGTTTGTAAGGGTCCTGCGAGGTTTGGTGATCTCGTCCAGTCTTACGACATTTATTTTGTGAACTCTTTACCCCAGTCCCTGCACTTCTTACCTCCATGCTGCACCCAGCACCCTGGTATTTTCACCCACCGGTCCGAGGTATTCTCTCCCACCCTTGAACTCGCACACCCTCAGTGCAGCCTCCTGTTAACCTCAACCTACCTCAGTGCGGATCCACTCGCTCCAGATTCCCTCCTCCCGGGGCCCGTTAAATCAAACCACAGAGGCGGCTGCTGTTGTTTAACCGCCTGGTCTTCAAAACTGCCTGTGCCTCCTGGTCTGCCCTTGTATCTGCTGCTGTGTTTCTCCCCTAGAATAGACCCTCCCCTATTTCTCCTCCTCCTCCCCCATGGTGCTGTATGCAGCCCTGTCCTGCACTCAAGAGAAGTTTCTGATATGTCCTTGATTTCAAGAAGCTTGTGGGCTAGTTAGGGACCTGGCCAACACACTTGAGATGATTGACTTGAGTGCTAAATGAGACCATCCAGCAGCCTAGCCTCTGCGCTGCTGGAAAAGTGGAGAGAAGGGAGTGATCAGCCAGGAAGGGGTGGGGTCGAGGGCTCAAGACTTGATCTTTGGAGCGTGGTAGGACTGGATGGGAGATAGGCACCATGCACTTGTCACCTTCTTTTTTATGTGGATAGTATCAGTGGCCTTGGGTCTGGGCAATGGCCACAAGGCAGTGGAGTGGCCTCTAGACAGGCTTCTGATCCTCAACTCCAGCAGACCACCAGGTTGGGAAGTATAGTTTTGACTTGGGGCTTTGCAGCTTTCTTATGGAAATTAGAAATTTTATGCCCTGGGTATGGGGTGGGGACAAGAAGGCGTTAGTGCAGAATTGAGAAGAATGGGAGGCCTTGCCAGTAGTGGAAGGGTTCCATGAAGTCGAAAAGTTGGCTGGGTGGGTGCTGGGAGTCTGGAGTTGAATCTTGGACGTTTTAAAGGCACTGAAAACTCCTGGCAGAAGCTACAAGGCATTGTTGGGCTGCTTGGGGGCACCCAGACCTGTGCCTGTCTTTGTAAAACATTAGGTTCGGAATACTGGTTAGTCTCCTTGGGCAGCCCACTGGAGGAGGGTCCTCGTAACTGCCCTATGCCTTTTTATTCTGCGTGGAGAGGTGTCTGGGGTAGTGTCCCTGCCCTCCCCCACTTAAATCTCTTTAATACTGAAGGAAGCTTGAACACGTTGCCTGAGCAGGCCTGGCCTCCTGCCCACTCCTTGGTATTCTGGGCAGGCACAGTTTGCTCTCTCTCACTCGTGACGTGGTCAGAAGTACAATCATCTCCCGGAACAGTGCTTTTCAGGCTTGAAGCAGATGACAGCTCATTAGTGGGTGGCAATAAAGTTGTTTTAATGGGTCAGGATTAGCATTTAAAAAGACAAAATAAGGAATATCAGAGAGCCATGCATATAGTAGAGCTAAGTATTGTGTCATGAAACTTGTTTCAATTATGTGTGTAGTTGTCTGGGGGGGTGTGGTATGTGAGTATAAAAATCACAATTTAAACATGTGTTTCTTACTGTAGGTCTTAAAAAAGTTTGGAAAACACTGGCTTGGAATAATAAAGCATCTGGTTTGGAACTCACAAAACTCTTCCTTAGATTGTGTGCCCCTCTTCTATCAGCAGATGTCACATCTTAAATAAAGCTAATATGCAGGAACATTTAAATAATCCACATGTCAGTGGCTTTTAAACTTTGACCATGACCCACAATAAGAAATTCATTCTAGGGGCCGGCCTGGTGGTGTAGCAGTTAAGTCCGCCTGCTCCTTTTCGGGGGCCTGGGGTTCGCAGGTTTGGATCCCGGGCGGGAACCAACGCACTGCTTGTCAAGCCATGCTGTGGCGGCGTCCCATATAAAGTAGAGGGAGATGGGCACGATGTTAGCCCAGGGCCAGTCTTCCTAAGCAAAGAGAGGGATATTGGCAATGGATGTTAGCTCAGGGCTAATCTTCCTCACACACACACAAAAAAGAAATTCATTCTACATCATAACTCAGTATACGCATATACATGTGTATACGTGCATACACACACACATACTGAAGTTTCATGAAATAGTGTCTTTACTATATGTGATGCATTCTGATATTTTCTTCTTTCATTAAATAGCAGTGCTGGTTAGAATCCACTCAACTGCATGCTGGTAATGCATTTAACTTACTGAAGCACATTTATATCTTTATCTCAGAATTCTAAGAAAGATAAAGAAGGGAATAAATTTCTGTGCAAGAGTCCATCTTTTGAAAGGCTCTTTTAAAATGACAAGTTCCCAGCCTTTACGCTAGGATTTAGTTTGCAAAAGTTAAACAGCCATCTACTTAATCAGGGTCACACAGATTGTGCCAAACAGTGCCTACCTGCGTTCTCTATAGCTGGGGAACTTGTCCTGGAGAGTTTTCTTTGACTTGCCCTGTGATTTAAGTCAGAGGCTCCAGCAATGCTAGACTCACCCCCAAGGCCAAGCCTGTCCTCCCTGCTGGGAAAGGAAGCATGTGTGAACTTGAGGAAACTGAATGGGTTTCTGTTGCTGTTAGCATAGTTTGTTGGGAACAGCCATAAATCCAGCAGAACAGTGGGGTGCTGTTCTCCAGCTCTCAGGCAGCTGAGGGACGGGGAGCTGGGAGCACAACAAAGTGTGGAGAGTGCCTGGTCCAGCCGCTCATCCACAGACACGGCATGCAGAGAGCAGTAGACAGCAGAGCAGGTGCAGTGTTGAGAGAGGTGAATTCCTGCCCAGGGAGTGCCAGCGAGGACCTCAGACTGCTGGAGAGGAAGGTTATAATCACAGCAAACTGCAGGGAGGATGCAGATGGGTTTGCAAAGGGCTGTGGTTTGCATGAGTAGAGGAGAGGAGAGGAGAGGAGCTGAGCAGGCAGCATGGAGCCTAGTCTTGGAGGGATGACATGCGACCTGAGAAGGGGATGGTGCCTGGGAGTGCAGGGATGTTGAGGGGTCAGTGGAAGATAGGTTGACAGAAAGGCTCTCAATAAATATATGCTGCTTGAATGAGTCAATTGATGATGCAATTGAATGAAGGGTTGAGTGAAGGGGAGGTAGTTGAGGGTGTAAGAGACCTTGAAAGCTAGTGAACCCTGGTCACGTGGGATGCCCGGTTCAGTGTGGGACCAGGGTCTGCTGAATGGGAGTCTCCACAGGCAGATTCCCCGTTTGTGAAAAGTGAACTCTGAATGCACATCTAGTCTGACTGGAGACTCTTCAGACTTCCTGGCTTCAAAGAAAGCTGGTTTGAGGAACACCGCCCTTGAGGGAAAAGTACAGAGAGACTGCCAAGTAACTCTCTGTAAGGGAGATCTTTCCATAGAGAGAGGCTGTGCTTGTTAAAGAAAAATAGTGCTGTTTCTATGCTTGTCCAGAGGGCCTGCAAGAATAGGGTGGACTGCTGGGGAGTCTGCATCCTCCCCTACAGCCAGTCTGTCCTGTGGGAAGCAGATTCTCAAGGTTTGGGGAGGGTGGTGGTGGCAGCTTTGGAGAGAACATTCAAGGAGGCCAGACCCTTGGGGCCTAAGGGAACGATTGGGTAGAGCAGCCGGAGCAGGACTGGGCCTGAGATGTTGGATGTCGGCCCAGGAACTTGACACTGGAGAGGCAAGGTGATCAGACTGTGACTCTGGGAGGTACCTGCTCCATGCCTGCTTCTTCTTGATTGAACTTTGACCCTTGGTCCTGGGCTGACCACTTCAAAGGAGGTTTTATATCCTCAGTGTGTTACCTGAGGTGCCATTGCTGGTGGTAAGAGAATGTACACTAAAAATGTGCTTACACACTGCCAAATTGCCCTCCAAAAAGGTTGTGCAATTTACACTATTTCCCTACATTCTCACCAACACTGGATATTACCAGTTATCTTTTTGCCAATATGATGCCTGAACATACCACATTTTATAATTTCCATTTCCTTCATAGCTAGTGTTTAAGAATTTTTTTATGAATTACTGACCACTTTGCAGTTCTTCTATGAATTGCGTACTTACACTTGGCCTATTTTTTTACTGGATTCTATATCATTTAAAAAATTGATTTGCAGGAAGCCTTGATCATTTTGGATGATGAATCCTTGCTCTGTTCTATATGTTGCAAGGAGTTTTCTCCCCATATCAAACCCGTCACTTGCCTTTGACTTTGTTTATAGGATCTTTTCCATACAAAAGTTTACATTTCAAATGTAGTTGAATTTGTCGGTGTTTTATGGTTTCTGGGATGTGTGCCTTGCTTATGAAACTGTTACCAGACCAAACGTAGAAGTGGGTTAGGGTCAATGTCTGGTGACAAAACTTCCCCATCCCAAGATCATAAAAATATTCCCTGACATTTTCTTCTAATGCTTATATTTTAAAAATCATTTAATTCATCTGGATTTTTAATAATCCATAGTGAGATAGAAATTAAATATTTTTTCCTACATTTTCCTAATTCCATTTATTGTGTAGATCTTTCTTTCTCTGTCAATTTGAATTCTACCTTTATTATTTTCTAAATTCCCACACATACATGGTTTGTTTGTCTAGTGCCTATTTGGTTCTGTTGCTCAGTTGTCAATTTCTGAACGTTTTTCTCCTGGCTCCCTTGCAGCTTGCTCTCCCTTTTCAGAAATCTCTTGAGCACTGTAATATGGGGCTCTTATGCCTTCTAATCACTGTCAAGAGAAGGGATTTCTGATGGTGGATTTTCAATCATGTGACATGTTTGAAATACAGTCATGCACTGCATAAGGACATTTTGGTCAATGACAGACCGCATGTACAATGGTGGTCCCATAAGATTAATACCATATGTACCAGATGTGTAGTAGGCTATACCATCTAGGTTTGTGTAAGTACTGTCGGGGAGGAAGAAATTTTCCTCTGTTCTAGGTTCTTCTGGCTGGTCTAAGAATTAAATTGACATGGGACAGATTAACAGGAGAAAAGCAAACGAAAGTTTAATAACTTGTATTTCCTGGGGAGAAACCCAGGAAAACCAAGTAACTCACCAAAATGGCCCAAGCCTTCACCTTAAATACCATCCTCAGCTAAAGACAAAAAAGATATTGGGGGTGGAGAGTGTCAGGGACTTCAAAGGGAAGGAATGCCATTCACAGGTAGGTGAAAAGGAGCAAATGTTTGGAAAACAAGTGTTTGGCCACACAGAAACAGAAGAACACAGAGGGGAGCCCAACAAACAGGCTTTCTAGCTTCCTCCCTGTCTACCACCTAGTTTGTGTTATTGCTGAGGTGACTGCTCGCTTCCTCAGGCAGGTTTTTTTAATGTGAATTCTTTTAGGCAGTTAAGGGGGAGGTAATAAGAAAAACTTTCTGAGTCTTTTGTTCCTTAAAATAATCAGCCTAGGGGCCGCCCGGTAGCGCAGCGGTTTAGTTCGCGCTTGGCAGCCCGGGGTTCGCGGGTTCGGATCCCGGGCGCCCGCCGATGCACCGCCTGTCAGCCATGCTGCGGCGGCGTCCCATATAAAGTAGAGGACGATGGGCACGATGTTAGCCCAGGGCCAGTCTTCCTCAGCAAAAAGAGGAGGATTAGCAACGGATGTTAGCTCAGGGCTGGTCTTCCTTACACACACACAAAAAAATAATAATCAGCCTAAAAGAATCCTCATGTTAAAGAGACACATTTTGGGGTGGCAAATTTTGTTCCCCTTCAGTACACAGTGGTGAACTTGCCTAACAATGCATTTCTTAGAGCGTATTCCCATTGTTAAGCAACACATGACTGCACCAAACACACCTCATTTTACTGCACTTCACAGATACTGTGCTTTTTACAAATTAAAGGTTTCTGGCAACCCTGTGTTGAGCGAGTCTATTGGCACCATTTTTCCAACAGCATTTGCACACTTCATGTTTCTGTCACATTTTGGTAGTTCTTGCAATATTTCAGACTTTTTTGTTATTATTAGTTATGGAGATCTCTGATCAGTGCTCTTTGCTGTTACTATTGTAATTGTTTTGGAGCACCACAACCCGTGCCAACGTAATATGACGAACTTAATCAATAAATGTTGTATGTGCTCTGACTGCTCTGCCTGCTGGCCATTCCCCAATCTCCTTCCCTCTCCTCAGGCCTCCCTATTCCCTGAGACACAACAATATTGAAATTAGGCCAATTAATAATGCTACAGTGGCCTCTATGTGTTCAAGTGACAGGAAGACTCGCATGTCTCTCACTTTAAATCAAAAGCTAGAAATGATTAAGCTTAGTGAGGAAGGCGTGTCGAAAACTGAGACAGGCTGAAAGCTAGGCCTCTTGTGCCAGTTAGCCAAGTTGTGAATGCAATGGAAAAATTCTTGAAGGAAATGAAAAGTGCTACTCCAGTGAACACACAAATGATAAGAAAGCAAAACAGCCTTATTGCTGATATGGAGAAAGTTTTAGTGGTCTGGATAGAAGGTCAAACCAGCCACAGCCTGATCCAGAGCAAGGCCCTAACTCTCTCCAATTCTATGAAGGCTGAGAGAGGTGAGGAAGCTGAAGAAAAGTTTGAAGCTAGCAGAGGTTGGTTCATGAGGTTTAAAGAAAGAAGCCATCTCCATAACATACAAGTGCAGGGTGAAGCAGCAAGTGCTGATGTAGAAGCTGCAGCATGTTATCCAGAAGATCTAGCTAAGATAATTCATGAAGGTGGCTACACTAAACAACAGATTTTTAATGTAGATGAAACAGCCTTATATTAGAAAAAGATGCCATCTAGGACTTTCATAGCTAGAGAGGAGAATTCAATGCCTGGCTTCAAAGCTTCAAAGGACAGGCTGACTCTCTTGTTAGGGGCTAATGCAGCTGGTGACTTTAATGATCAATGCTCATTGACCATTCCGAAAATCCTAGGGCCCTTAAGAATTATGCTAAATCTACTCTACCTGTGCTCTGTAAATGGAACAAAAAAGGCTGGATGACAACACATCTGCTTACAACTTGGTTTACTGAATATTTGAAACCACTGTTGAGACCTACTGCTTAGAGAAAAGATCCTTTTCAAAATATTACTGCTTACTGATAATGCACCTGGTCACCCAAGAGCTCTGGTGGAGATGTACAATGACATTAATGTTGTTTTCTTGCCTGCTAACTCAACATCCATTCTGTAACCCAGGGATCAAGGAGTAATTTTGACTTTCAAGTGTTATTTAAGAAATACATTTGGTAAGGCTCTAGCTGCCATAGATAGTGATTCCTCTGATGGATCTGGGCAAAGTAAATTGAAAACCCCTGGAAAGGATTCACCATTTTAGATGTCACTAAGAACATTCATGATTCATGGAAAGAGGCCAAAATATCAATATTACGAGTTTGGAAGAAGTTGATTCTAACCCTCATGGATAACTTTGAGGGGTTCAAGACTTCAGTGGAGGAAGTAACTGCAGATGCGGTGGAAACAACAAGAGAACTAGAATTAGAAGTGGAGCCTGAAGATGTGACTGAATTGCTGCAATTTCATGATAAAACTTTTAATGGATGAAGAGTTGCTTCTTATTGATGAGCAAAGAAAGTGGTTTCTTGAGAAGGAGTCTACTGGTGAAGATGCTGTGAAGATTGTTGAAATGACAACAAAGGATTTAGAATATTACATAAACCTAGTTGATAAAGCAGCAGCAGGGTTTGAGAGGACTGACATCAATTTTGAAAGCAGTTCTACTGTGGGTAAAATCCTATCAAATAGCATCACATGCTACAGAGAAATCACTCATGAAAGGAAGAGTCAATTGATGCAGCAAACTTCATTGTTGTCTTATTTTAAGAAATTGCCACAGCCACCCCAACCTTCAGCAACCACCACCCTGATCAGTCAGCAGCCATCAATATTGAGACAAGACCCTCCACCTACAAAAAGATTATGACTCACTGAAGGCTCAGATGATGGTTAGCATTTTTTAGCAATGAAGTGTGTTTTAATTAAGGTATGTACATTATTTTTTTAGACATAATGCTATTGCACACTTAATAGTCTACAGTATATAACTTTTATATACGGGAAAACCAGAAACTTCATGTGATTCATTTTATTACGATATTAGCTTTATTGCAGTGGTCTGGAACTGAACCCACAATTTCCCCCAGGTATGCATATATTTGGGGAAGGAAGGTCTGGATGGGGAGAATGGTGAGGGTAGGTTTCCATGGGCCACGCAATCACTGAATTCATTTATTCAACAGAGTGTTTTATTGAGTATCAGCTATTAAAATGATCCTTGCTTTAGGGACATAAAATATAAATGAGTAGGCCAATCTGCAGGTCAGAGAGAGGACAACTAAATGTAAAACAGATGATACAAAAATAGGGGGAGGGATTGATCATCAAGTCCGGGGTTGTTGGCAAAGGCTTCATGGAATAAAAGTTGATTGTGCCTTGTAAAGTTGATGGAGTGTGGCCAGGCAGGGGGATCCTTTTCTTTGCAGCCAAGTGCGGTGGACTTGAATGTGGGACAGACAGTAGTGCCCCCTTTCTGCCCAGGCACTGGCTGATGTTCAGCTAGGCTGCTATATAGGGAGGGATTCAGAGCGCCCTCAAGATTCCACCTGGTGTTGGCCAGGTGTTGGCAGTCAGCCCAGATGCGGTGGCTCCTATTTGCTCCTCTAACCTTTCCGTGTGCCCTTTACGCTCCAAGGTCACAGCACATGCGTTTAATGGTGAGTTTTGGTGTGTCTGTCACTGTGAGCTCCTTAAGGGGTGGAGCTGTGACTTACTCAGCTTGTGTTGACAGAGTCTGCCAGATACATACATCCCAGGCACCCCATGGAAGGAAGAAGTGAAAATTGGAAGAGGAAGGAAATGGGCAGCCTTAATTTTGTTGGGCTTTGGTTTCTCATCCGTGAAATGGGGTTGGACCAGATGCTTGTAAATGTTTCTTTGAATCTCACATTTTGGGGTTCTGTTCCAGAACCACAGACATAAGAGGGCTTGGAGTGCCTGTGAGGTGTCCCGCAGCTAGCTCTCTGCGGTCAGGCACAGCCCCCAACCAGTGATGATGCGTGAAGCAGAAACACCTCCAGAGAAATAACTCTGCCGCCTCTCTCGAACAGTCATTCCAGTGTTTGGAAGCCCTCCAGGTCTAAATACTCTGCTACAGCCTTAGCTTCATTCCTCTTCTCCCCTCAGCTGAGAAAAATGGCTCTCTGTTCTTTCTCCATGTAGCTTGTCCAGACTTGTTCTTGGGCTCTTGGGCACAGTGAATACAGTGTGGGCCTTTGCCCTAGGAGCCAGGTGCCCATTGGCCTTTCTCTGTCTCCAGAATCCATGTGGTAGAGAGGGAAGAGAGAAGGTTCATGTGGGATCCAGCTAGGAAAAATTCAGAGAGATTTACACTCATGGGTGTCAGATCAGACATGGGAGGAACCTCAGGGGCCATATGTCCCAACCCTCTTATCTTATCCTGATAGAGACCAGGGCTGGGAGTGACATGACTTGGCATTGAGAGACCTGGGACTAGAACCCCAGCTTGCTGCTTGTGCAGCAACACTTGCTGCTTTTTCATCTGGGACGCAGCACCATTTCTTGGGGTTTCTCATTGGGTGTCTGGGCAACAATATCCTTGTTCTGAGAAGATAGCCCAGGATTCTGGATAAGCCTAAGGAAGACTGTCTTGGGGTTTAGCTTGGCCTGAGTAAAGTGGCTATGATGAATCCAGAAAGTCTTACTTTCCACATATGTATATTTTTAGTCTAATATTGCCTGGGTTTCTGAGCAACTATAGACCAGTTTAATTATTCTCCCCTCTTCCCCTTACTTTGGGCTCTATTTTAGGAAATGTTTTTCTTTCAACAATTTTGTCTTTTATTCACTTCATTTATTCATTCAGCCAACCAACATTTACTGAGTGCCTTCTATGTGCTAGGCAGAGAGGCTTACAAAGTAGAATTCGATCCCAACTTGCCCCTTTTGTAGCTCAGTATCAATGGAGGGAGTGATGTCCACTGATCAGGGCCAGATATGGTGCCAGGTTCTGTCGCTGTCCTATCTCATTTCCTCCTCACACACTTGAGGCCAAAGCTCAGATTCATAGCTTATAAGGGATAGAGCTTGGATTTGAACCCAGGCCTGATTGATGGTAGAGCCTTTCAGAAGCGTAAACAATATACAAATGCCATTGCCTTCCCTTCCTTGAATATATCCAAAGTCGGCCAGCATGTGGGAACTCCCGCTTTGGGCAAAGATGCTCTAGGAGGTCTTCTAGACCAATTCTGTGGATCCAGATGTTTCTTCTTCTGCCTCAGGACTGTGAAGGCCTTATCGTCCGTTCAGCCACCAAGGTGACCGCTGATGTCATCAATGCGGCAGAGAAGCTCCAGGTGGTGGGCAGGGCTGGCACAGGCGTGGACAACGTGGATCTGGAGGCCGCAACGAGGAAGGGCATCCTGGTCATGAAGTAAGTCGAGGAGGCCCTGTGGGGGGTGAGTGTGGAGACTGACCACGAGGAGGAAGGAAAAAACTTACTGTAGAGAAAACCCAGTCAGCGTTAGAAGGGCTTCCAGGAAGCTGCCCGGTCTCGGCCAAGTCCAGACAGGTGGTCAGCGCTCACAGCTTAGTAGTTCTGAAGCTTTTTGACATTGAAGCTCTTTGTAATCTCAGAATGCTTCACAAACCCACCCTACAGATGTTTGCAGGTCTGCAGCCTGGTTCTGAAATCAGGAGAACATTAGTGAATTTATCTTCATTCCCTGCTCTGGCTCTGCCCCACTCCCGATTGTTCTGTCTAGAGCCAGGTTTTGTTAGCTCTGCTTTTCTCTGTCTCCCTGTGCAGATGCTAGTAGGGTGACTCTACATTCTTTCTCTTCCTCACTTCCCTGCACCCTTCTGGAGCTAGGGCCCCAGTTTCTCTTTCACACTTCAGGGCCATGAGGAAAAGGGTTCCTAGTAGAGCTGTTTTTTTTGGAAACTTTGGGCGAAGGTCATGTCAGCATGCCAGCGGGAGGTGACACTCATTTCTGGCTCCTGTTCCGGCACTTAGACGGTGAGGCAAAATTATCCTCCAGCCAATTCTGTGTCCTTAAGCCTTTTCTCTTCCTCAGGAAGCTCATCGTCCTCAAGTCCTTTCCCTCCACTTCCCCCTACAGGGTAGAGGTTAACTGACTGATCATCTGACTGAGGTCAATATCCAACAGTAGAAATGTTAACCGGTAACCCATCTGCACTCTCGCCCTGGACCCAGAGGCAGCAGCCCCTAGTCCCTGCACCTCTTTCAGCGACCCCGCACCTCTTTCAGCAACCCCGCACAGCCTGTTCGCCCGGGGAGCCAGGAAGCAGGTGGTCTTGTGGACAGACAGACCCTGAGAATCCTTTTATCTTGACTTTTTTTTTATAGGATCTCTTGACTTTTTTCTCCTTGTAACCTTCATTTCCAGACGTGAAAAGACCCAGTAGGGGAAGAAGGAGCGTGAACATGTGTGTTAATAAATTCTTTCAGAAACAACAACAAGCCTTTGAGAAAAGAAAAGTCATTTTGTAGGTTGCCGTCTTTATTTTCTTTTCTGTAGAATGAGCAGAGCCGCCATTGCCCTATGTACTCAGGTGTGAGGAAGCCTTCCCAGTTCAGAACTTGTTGAGAGAGAGAAGTCAGACTCTTCTGAGGTAGATGTAAAACTATTAGCTTTGTTACTGATAACAGCCAGGTCGGGCAACTTGGTGAAGGTTTGTGGGCAATGGGCTGACCTCTGCACTCGGTAGACTTGCTCACCCATCACGGGCACAGCCTCGGTAAGATGGATGGCAGAGAGCAGCAGGAGCAGGAATTCATGCTCTCTACAGGCAGGTAAATCCTGAAATGAGAGGAGAGAGAAAAGAGCTGAGCCACACACATCTCCTAGTCCAGTGAGGCACTTCTCTGCCTCGGGAGAAGTGAGTTTGGGTCGAGAGGCCAGGTGTGTTTCTCTAACGGAGGTCCCTCCACATGAAAGCATGAAGGCAAGGCACCAGGGTTTCCTTCCAGCCCTGGGATTAGGGCAGGAGTACATCCGAGAACCCAGGACAGAGGCGTGGGGTTTGTGTAAGAGCCGGTAAGCTCGTGGGGCAGGAGAGAGCACAGCGTGCACTCGAGGCTTTGAGTGGAACAGAGGTGGGAATACCCAGTCTAGGCCCACTGATGTCCCCTCTTTTCTTTGGTCTTCAGCACCCCCAATGGGAACAGCCTTAGTGCCGCGGAGCTCACCTGTGGGATGATCATGTGTCTGGCCAGGTAAGTCCCTGACTTCTCAGCAGAGCCCGTCTCTCTGGTATGTCAGTTATTACGACTCTCCAAGCAAAGTACCCTGAAAAACTTAGAAACACTCAGCCTGGAGATGTGCAGACTGCTGAGAACCTTCAAGGCTGTCAGTCCTCTACTGAACATCCACTATACTGTTCTGCACACCAAGGTCTGGTGGCTCCTCAGGTTCCAAGTGCTTGCAGACGGGAAGAGGGCGGTTACAGGGCTGCTCTTCATTACCTTGGAGCAGGCTCACTGAGAAAATAATTGTGTGATCTTTTTCTCCTCAGTCATTTTCCTCTCTCCACGCCCATCCTCTGTGCCAGTTACCACAGTAGGTTTCTGTACACACAGTGCCTTCTCTAACCTCTAAGCCTTGCAAATGCTATTTCTGCTGCCTGGAGCATCCTTCACCATCATCTTAGTCTAGGTAACTCTTCTTCAGGATTAAACTCGAGTATTAATTCATCCAAGAAGCTCTCTGTATTCCCCAGTTGGGCTGTGTCCCTCATTGATTCCTGTGGCCCCCAGATCTCATCTCTGTCAGTTTCCTTACAGATCTGTATTGTAATAGAATGGGGAAAAAAGCTGCCCTGGGATCCCTGTGCCTACTTGTGGATTCATAACATAAGGGAACTCAAATGGCCAAATCTCTTGCTCTTCCAGCAGGAATTCTGGGGGTGTGGGCCTCTTGAGTAGTGGGAACAGCCTAGGAACCGGTGGATGTGGCCCATGATGTGCACGAGTCTTATTGTGTTGGATAGTAGAATGATTGTATTGAACACTGCTGTTGAACAGGCAATTCAAGCATTTCTTTGGTCAGTGGGAAGGGCAAGGAGCAATGGACAGGGCAGGAAGCTGGTCCAGGTCCCTTTGCAGATCCTTGGATCCTTAAACCAGAGGACCCAGGCAGGCAGGACTCTTTCATTTTTCTCTTCAGGCCTAAAACCTCTGGGCTGAGAAATTACTCTTTTCCCCTCTCAAGACTTGTTTTCCCTCCTGCTGGGAGAGGACCTGGAGGAGTTCACCTTTGTCCTAACACTTCCCCGAGATTTCTACCTGAGATCTTAGGTGTTCTCTGATATTCACTGGCTGGTGAAGAGGAGAGGAGGTTGGAGAAAGGGAGGAATAGAATAACTTGCACAGCAGAGAGACCCAGTCTGGAAGGGGTCCCTGAGCTGGCTGTCTGGATCTCCCAGAATGTCTGGGCTGAATGCATTTCCCCTGGAGAAGTGTTGAGGCCTGATGCCCTGGTTTCAATTGCACTATTAAATTCAGTGGTATTTTTTGTGTTTGTCTTTGTTTTTGAGTGAAGGAGGGATCTCAGTGCAGCTTTCTATCTAATTAATTCTCACTTTTTTTCTGGAGGTGGAAAGAAAGGCTTAGGAGCCAGGAATAATTTTCCCCTTATTCCAGGAACAACTTTATTTATAGGAGCAGGTGAAATGAAATGATTTAAAGGAAGCACCCCATTCCCAAGTACTCATTCATGACCTCACTTGTCAAAGATGCATCCAAACTAAGAAATAAGCCCCCTATTTAGAAGGAATTCCCAGTCTCTCATATCCTACTGTGTGTTCATTTGATCAGACTGCTTCCCCAGCAGAGCAGTGATAGAAGGGAATGAATGGGAGCTGTGGACGGTAAAGTTGAGAGCATTGGGCAATGTGGGTGGAGGGTGGGCTGCATGGGCCTCCCGGTGGGGGACTCTGAACAGATGCAGGAGTTCCTCAGGTGCAGGAGAACAGTGACACAGAACGGAGGAGAGGAGAATACAACGAATACAGATTCCACCATTTTGCCTGCTTTACCTTCTCTTCCCCTTGTAAGTCAGGCCAGCTACCATCTATTCTTGGGAGGCCCCTTGCCCACATCATGGTCTTCCCCAGACTGGCCTGGTGAGGACCCCAAAGTGTCCATTTGGTTATAGCAGCTGACGGAGGGTTTGGGGATTTCTTGCTCTCTGTGGTTCTGCATGCACATCTCCTAGACAGCACCCTGGAGTCAGGTGGGCAGAGATGAGGATGTGGGGACTGAGAGGAAGCAGGTGCGGGCTCCGTCTCACTAGGTCAGAGGCATTTATCGGGCCAGCTTTGCTGAGAAGGGAGCACTTCCTCAAGGCAAGTCATTGTCCTCTTTACATTCCTGAAGTGAGGGCCCTCTACTGAGGCCTGAAGGTCCAGAGCAGTGAGACGGAGTTTCTTCCCCAGGAAGCTTGTTACTTATACCCAGGAGTTCGCAGGGCTGTGATCATAGGAGAGCAGATCCTACCCGCTACCCTACCCTCAGATGGAAGTCTGTGTCCTGGTAATGTGTAGACACGAAAGAATATTTTTTATAAGTCAGTGAAGTGGAAATACAGGAACAGTGTCTTAGAATCTCTTTTTTTACTCACGCACACTCAGAAGCGCAGACGACTGAATTTTGCAGGAAAGCCTGCATTACTTAGGAGTCTAACTGGTGGGGCTGTCTTCCTTGGCTTTGAATCCATTCAGCTGCTTCCAGTTGGGTGATGCTGGGCCAGGTGTTTGACCTCTAGTGCCTCCTCCCGTGCAGTTGTTGTGAGCATTAAATGAGCTAATGTGGTCTAAACATTTCTTATAGAGTATCTAAAACAGACAAGGTTCTCCTTAAACATTCTAAACATTGTTTCTTGTCTCTTCCTTTTTTGCCTCCAGAGAAGCCTGGATGACCATGTCACACATAGCATATCTTGCGCTCTGACCTCTAACTTTACCCTAACTTTGTCCCCTCCGGAAAACACATGCAGACCTCCATGTTAACCAATAGGAGGAGATAAGCTGTCGTGTGTGTGTGTGTGTGTGTGTGTGTGTGTGTGTGTGTGTGTGTGTGTGTGTGTCTGTGCACGCGCGCGCGTGTGTGTTTGGTGGTGGGACCGGAGGTGCTGTGGACTTTAGAAGTGCCTGGACTGTGGGACCCATGCACCCCAGTTTAGCTTGAGTTGGTTGGGACTTAAGAAACTCTCAAGGAAGAATAAGTAATCAGCTGTCCCCTAACACAGTGGAAGATGTCATAGGTTGTGGCCCTGGATGGAATAGGAAAATGAAACTCCTTGAACTTCTGGAGCACTTGATGTCATCAGAGTCCCTCAATACCCCATTTTGTTATCCCTACAAACCCTGGAGGATTGGCTGTTACTTTTTACTCTCCCTGAGACACTCGACTGATACCTCAGTGGCTGGGTGGAATCAGAACCTCCTCCCAGACTCCTAGCCAGAGACAGAGATCCCGGGGCTCCCAAGTCAGGTCTTGCCAAAGGCCAAAGGTTTCCTTCTGCTACCCTCCTCTGACCCGCCTCGGTGTTGCTGAATCTGAGCCCCCAGACCCAGGCTGAGCTTGGTTCCCTGGGGGAATGACCGTCCCAGGCTGTGGCTGTGCAGACCTCATGTTGCACCTCCTTCCTGGGCTGGCAGGGGTCTGGGTGGGCCCGCTAAACCTGTGTCTGTCCTTGCAGGCAGATTCCCCAGGCAACAGCTTCGATGAAGGAGGGCAGATGGGACCGGAAGAAGGTGAGCAACAGCCTTGGCTCACTCCCTGGGCCTGGTGCCAAGGTCTGCTCTTGGTGCTGACTTCAGCTTCTTTGCTTTTTGCCTATTTGGTTGCAGTTCATGGGAACAGAACTAAATGGAAAGTTCCTGGGAATTCTTGGCCTGGGCAGGATTGGGAGAGAGGTGGCCACCCGGATGCAGTCCTTCGGGATGAAGGTAAGAGGTCACCAGACCCCTTTGACGTGGGGCTTCCTGTAACAATTTTGGAAGAGGCAGCTTTGCTTGAGAAAAGCTAAAGGCTTTGTCCTAGGAGGGTCTGCCCCTCCCATAGAGCCCCTGACTACCTAAGTGGTAAAGCCAGGGACTGGGGAGGGAATGCTGGCCTGCTGATCTGGACACTTGAACTCAAAATCTGGGAATACTTGGTTTAGGTCCTTCAGCCCTCAGTCCCAGTGGAGCAGAGAGGGGTCTTGTATCCTCCTACCCGTCCTTTCCTTCTCTGCTGCGAGGGCCTTCTTGTTTTGTTCCTTATCTGCCTCTTGTGATAATTCAGAAAACAGGAGCACATTTATAGCCTTACAACAGAGCAATTGCCCATCCATCTTCTAGCTCCCCTCCACAATCCAGAAGAAATTGAAAGGTGCTTATCTATACACGTAGAGCCCATGGTGGTGGGAAGATCTCACACATTTCTCCGAAATTATCCCTGACCCCTGCCTCCCCCCAGGGCCTGGCCTTATCCTATTCTGGGAGCTCAGTAGGCTTCTGTTTGGGGAAGAGTTGTCATCAATAGCAGTGCCACCCCCTGGGGCCAATTCAGGAGACCTTGCAAAGGAGGAGGCTGCTCAGCCAAGAGAGGAGATCCACAGGGGTGCCCAGATAGGCCAGAGAAACAAGGCAGCTGGCAGTGTTGGCCATGTTTACTATGGCTGTTGAGAGAGAGAGATTGTGGGTTCAAACTGCAGCCAGCAAGGCTTTAGTTAAACATTAAGGAAAATAGTTTTGAAAATCAGATCATTTCAGGTCTAGAAAAATTTAGATAGAGTGCTATGGAATTTTCCCTTTCTCTCTTGCTCCTTCCCTTTCAGTCTGCCCCTCCTACCTTCACAGAGCTAGAAGGGACCTTATTAATTAAGATTAACCTTTAATTTATTTTGACCTCTGGACTTGGTAAATTTTTGCTAAGAGCCCACAGCAAATGGATGGTAGACAAGAACCCAGGTGGGCATCCCCTTAAATCACATTGAACATCTCCCACCCTCCTCCCCTCCCACCATATGTATTTAAGTCAGCCAGACGTCCTAAGCCTCAGCACTGAGAAGGGCAGCTACATTTTTCTAGATCTCTGAGAGAGGTGGGTGTGGCCCAGCAGGATCCATCGATCATGAAAACCAACCAAAGCCATGCCCTACTGTGGGGGGTGACGAGGTGCCATAAGCCACAAAGAGCACTATCTCCTCCTCTTTGTGAGGGATCAAGGTAAAGGTTTAGCTCATGGAGAATTCTGATCATCTAAAAGCGGGGGTCAGGGGTTAAGTAAACTCAGAGTGCACATAGCCAAACAGGTGAGCATTTCATTGATGACACAGTGGCTTTGGGACACATTGCCAGGCCCAGCGGCCATTCCATTCTGTTCTCTCCCCCTCCCCATGGCACCACAGCACATAGGACTCTTCTAGCTCAGGAACATTCATTGTCAAGGACTTGAGACTTTGGCAGTGACTTAACCGAGACAAAAAGCCCCACTTCATTTCCTGAATAACTGAAGTGATTGGTAAGCTTCTCTGTTCGTCTGGCACCACTCAGCTACTCAGCTGCTGCCCAGGTCTGCTTCTGAGAGGCACGGGGGGATAGAGGACCTTGAGCATCAGCATTGGAAAGGACTGGCACCTCTCAGACATGTGTTGGATTCAAAGAGATGTCCAGGGCCCACTCATGATTGTCAATCTGTGTGTCTGAGCATACCTCGCACGACATGCCCAAATGTTTATTCGCAGCATGGCTTTGAGGGTGCAGGTGCTTTTATGTTGCAGCACATAGCTGCTTCACTTGGGAGTTCTTCCGTTCAGATGTCTCTGGCGGGTCACCCTGGGCTATCCTGCTTCTGGGACATGCTCTTTGTAAACCCCCGAAACATGCTTTGGAAGGTCCTTCTCCTCCCTCATCAGCCCAAGAGCTGCCTGGCTCTGGTCATTCTGGAGTGGCCCAAGTGGACTCTCTTCATGCTCAGCTGCTCACTTTGACTGAGCTCCCTAACACATTTCTGGGTCCAGATGAATTTTGTCTCAGGGCAGAGATATTACCAGCCTGTAACATCCAAACCTCGGTTGATGTTCGAGCAGTCGTGGAAAGCAAGATTTTCTAAAGGGCAAGGAAGGAAGATTCTTGAACTAATTGTGAAAGGGATGGTTTATCATCATCCAGACAGGAAATAATGATCAGTGTTTACTAAATGCAAGTTGTCTTAAACTGGCCTTGTTCTCTCTTTGGAAACCGATATTAAACTAGTAGATTATGGAAATCCCTAGATGTCATATACCTGGACTATTTAAAATTATATTTTAATCATGCAGTAAGTGAATGCATTTGACTACCATCCCAATCCTAGTCTCGTCAGAGGTAACATCAGTTTGGTGTGTGTCATCTCAGACTTTTTTCTGTGCATTTACATGGAACACATAGAATTCTTTGCCTATAGAGGGGGTTCTATGCCTATAGAGAAGAGAATATTGTGTACATTGTTAAGATGAAAATGTTTGTCTTGGAATAAATAAATTTACCATATTAAACTGTTGCATGGAATTCTGTTGTATGGATAAACTGCTTTTTTATTTGGCCATTCCCTCAATGATGGACGTTTAGATTATTTCCAAATATGGACTTTACCAAGACATTGGTGAGTCTTTCCTGATACCCTTGGGGTTGAGATGGAGACCGTGAGCTTGGTGCTAAGGGTTTAGGAACTGGTTGAAGGATGGCTCCATCTCAGTCTGGAGGGAGATTGTCCTGGATGGTGCAGGGCTCTCCTCGTCCACCATTCTCATCAACAGCCTGAATGATGTGTCATTTGTGGATGCCAGGAAGCAGGGTGAGGTGGTTAATAGTCAAGAGTGCAGAATCAGGTCCTAAAAGACACAAGAAGGCTAGAATGGTTGGGCACCCTAACAGGAAATTTAGTTAAAATACATGTCAGCACCCTACACATGGGCCCCCAAAGCATCTTGACAAGTGTTGTAGAGGTGTTTGTAAAAAGCTTTCTAGGTGAGGAGACCTTTGGTTGACAAAAGCACAGTGTGGTTAATTGTGGCGTGGCTGGTAGAAAAGGTAATGTGACTTTTGGTAGCATTAAAAAAAGTGTGGCTTCCAGAGCAAGGGGGGTGACATTCCTCATGCTCTGTACTGGTCAGACCCTCTGTGAGTTTTGTGAGCAGTCAAGGGCCCCACGCTCTACGAGACTGAAAGCCCTGGAGGTAGAAGGTGATGGTGAGGGGCTCATGTCGGTGCTTCCTAAGGTTGGAGGCACTGGGATCACTGAGCCCAATCAAGACTTGGGAGTCATAGTGGGTGCCTTCAAATAGCTAAAGGGCAGCCCTCAAGAAGAGTCATGCTCTCTAAGGAGTGGATCCAGGGAGGACCAGCAGGTGCAAGCCAGAGGGGACAGAGCTATAGACAGAGCTGGCCCGAAATGGAATGGGTGGTCTCAGGAGAGAGCGAGTCTCCCAGCTTGCAGATACACATGCAAGATGTGTATCACAGATAACAGTTGGCCAACATGTGAAGAGGGGGTGTGAGCATTGATGGTGGGGTAGAAGTAGATGCCCTTTAAAGCCCTGTCAATTCTGAGCACCCATCACCCCATGAGCTACCGGTTTCTTTATCTGTGAAATGGTCTTTAGCAGTGAGTTCTCTGTGTGGTCATAGGAAATGGTGTAAACTCATTAAGGACTGTGGTTTGTTCCAGGAACTTAGGAGAACACTGTAGTTAAAGACAGAGAGTGGGCCAGGAGGTAGGGGGATACTTAGTAGTTCTGGTCGGGCTGGCTCAGGCAGCACTGCAAAGCATGTGAAGATTATCTTCGTCATCCCCTTCTCTCCCTGGCACCTGGGGTCTCAACCTGTGCCCTGATCTGTCACCCAGGCTGTTAATCAGTAATTAGGCTGTTAATGGATGGCAACCTCTGACTCCTTCCAGGGTATCATGATTTCAGAGCTGACCCCTTCATATCACAGGAGCTGTAGGGAGAGACCATCTTATGCTCAGATGTTGGGAATGGACCACCCCTTTTCCTCTCCCTTCTTTGTCACTGTCTGGTCACTCAGGGAAAGGGGATATCCTAGACCTTAGCTCTGCTAGGGAGCTTAGTCACCTGGCTTCCCAACAGCAGCTGGTGTGTGTGCTGGGGGGAGAGCCCACCTATGCTGCCACCCCACAACCAGCACAGGCCTGGAGGAGGTGCCACCTAGAGCAGCTGCTGCCTCCCTCCCAGCCGCCTGGTACAGATGTGGTTTCAGGATAATTCTGGCAGCCTGCAGCCTGCCTGTGCTCTAAGTCTTCTGGGTCTTATGCTCTATAATCTTTCTGCTTGAAACTTTTTCTCAATAGTGTTGCTGAATAACAGGTTGTAACTTTGGAGATACAACTCATTCATGGTGGCATGTCCCCTAGAATGTGTTAACAGGCCCCAGCCAGCCAGGAGCTGAGCCTTGCACTTTCTTGTCAAGGTTTTCTGTGAGGAGCAGACCAGCATCTCTTAACAGTTTCTTTGTGGCCAGTGTTGTGATGAATCTGACGTTAGCCCAGAGGGATGGACATTGAACCTGAGATACCAGCTGTCACAGATTCCTCCGGTCCAGACTGAGGTCTGCGGTGCCAGGTAGTGTGCTCACAATGACCCTGCAGGGTCAATATTATTATCCCAGTTTTACAGCTAGGGAAACTAAGCTCAAGATAATAGGACTAGTAAGTGGTGGAGTCCAGCTCAGACTCTGGGTCTCCTGGATTCCAATCTGGTGCCCTTTGCCCCGCACCACTGCCGCTGCCTTCCTTCCTGATCCATGTTAGTTCAACAGTCCCTGTGCTGCGTCACTGTGCCTTTCCACAAAAGCTCTCTAGGACAGGCAGCTCCTAACTCAGTCTGGTAACTGAAATTCCTACTGCCCTAGAGCAGTGCTTTTCAAGTTCTTCCCAGAACCTCAAGTTCTAGAAGGTGCTTTATGGGCATGGGGAGGGGCCAGGGAGACAGTGGTGGGGCTCTGGGCCTTCTTCACCTCTGCAGCTTTGATCAGTTTTTATTTTGGGTTTCAGTGTAAGATTTCCTTTTGTGAAGGGGAGAGAATTCCAATGCTAAGCCAAAAAATTTGGCTTTGGGGTAGAGAGAGGGTGTGACCATTAGGCTCCTTTGTTGGGGCCCCTTTCCCTTGAAGGCCTTCTTGTGCACCTCCATCCACTGCTGAGCCAAGAGAGCCCTGGAGCAGGATGGTCAGCCTCTCAAGACTGCCTTCTGTGATACCAGCTAGGAGGTCACCCTGGAATGCCACTTGAAAAGCCAGGGTTCCTCTGGTGCCCCAGCATCAGGAGTCTGTTCTGGGGCTGGGATTGAGGTGGGGAATCCCTTTATGTGTCTCCCTAAGGCTCCTCTCTAGGAATAGTCTTAGGATGACATGGACCCGGTTTGCTCCAATTTCTGCTCATTAGGACATCTGACCCTTTCCAGGATACGTCAGGACCCTACTCAGGCATGTGTCTCCTGGGCCCGTGTCAGCTTTTCTACTCCCTGCAGCATGGTCTTCTGGTGTAAGAACCCCAACCCCTATCTCAGTTCAGCTCCCGTCTGCCCTGGATATTGAGTGAAAAATGAGAACAGGGTTTTCTCAGCCCAGTTTTTCCCCTGAGTTGTCTGCAGATGAATGAGATACTGTCTCTCTGAAAGAAGCTGAGTCAGGGCCCGTTGACCACTGTGGAAGATGCTTATCTGCCCCTTCCCATCTGCTCCCCTTTAGCCCAGGCACCTGCAGCGGGGGCGCTGGGCCAGGCTCAGCCTGCAGAACCCTTCCTCCCGGCAGCCCCACAGTGTTTCTTGGCTCCTGAGAGCCCAGAGGTGATAGATTTGTAAGAAGTCATTCCATCAGGCTCGGCTTTGTGACCTCCGTTTGTGTTCCTGTGCTCTCCCCACTCCACATGAGAAAAGTACATCTGGATTAGAGATGAACGGGGCCATTGTTCCAGCCTCGGAGCCAGCGGACAAAGAAGACTGTGAGAACGAGGGCAGGGATCCTCGTTCCTCCCCTGGACGTTTCATTCTCCCCCCGAGAGACGAGTAGGTTGTATCTGAGGGGTGCGGCTACGTGGGCCTGTGGCGGTCACAAGTTCATGATCCTGTCAGGCATGAGGGAGGCGGCCTCTTTCCCCCAAACCTCCACCGATGTTTGGGGTGGGGCCCACTGGCATTTCCTTGTTCCATAAGGCTGATGATGAAAAATGTGATCCAAAAGCTATACCTTATTCTTAACCATTTTCACTTTCTTCTCTGGAAGGGCTGAATTTGATATAGAAATCCTCTTTGCCATTATTTTCTAAAATAACTTTTATATTTCTCTAATTTCAAAAGAAATCTGTGATCAGTGGGGAAAAGTTAAAAAGCACAGAAAAGCATAAAGGAGAAAAAAATTAATTCCACTGTCCAGAGATAACCACTGTTGAAGTATTATGTTTTATATTCTTTCCGTTTGTTTCTGTTTAATTCTGGATCAAATCTGAACATTCTCCTCTTGGGGTTAAGGGAACTTTCTTTTCAAGGAATACTGAATTATTGAATGCTGGAGCAGGGGATGACTTGGAAATCATCCACCCAGCTCCTTTACTTAGGGTTGAGGACCCAGGTGCACAGGGCACCGACTTGCGCCTTGACACACAGTTGACCTTGACAGTGACCGAGGCGGGACTCAGGTCCAGTCTCCTGGTTCAGTGTCCATCCCTTGGGTCCTGCAGGCCCGCCCGGCTTGGTTGGATGCCATGCCTTCTTGACATGAATGCTTTGAGATTCTGACGGCTCCTACACCTCTTTTCCCCCAGTCACTGTGGTTGACATGGGCCGAGCTCATGGAGAGAGCCCTCGGGAGGCCTCCTGGGTAGACCAGGCAGAAAGTGGATAAGTCTTTGCTGTTACAAAAGATAGACGCTTCACACCTGGTTGCAGACTCTTCCCAGCTGCTCGTGCTGGCTTGGTAACCTTTAAAGCATTGCCCTTGCTGAGAGAGGTGTGACTGGCACCCAAGATTGTTTCTGATGGAGGAGAGGAGATGTTTTCATCTCACTCCACCCCTAATTAGAGGGTAGACACTAGGAATGCAGGCTCTGGGATCAGAACGCTGGTTTGTGTCCCAGCTCTACCACTTGCCAGCTGTGTGACCTTGGCTAAATCATTTAACCTCTATGCCTTAGTTTCCTCATCTGTAAAATGGGGAAATAATAGTCCCCAACCCATTGGGCATGAGGTAGATGAAAGCACGTGACATCCAGTAAATGCTGAATAAATGTTGGCCATGATGAGCTGTGACCACTGTCCTTCCTTTCTTCCTCTGAGCTTGGTCTTCTCCAGCTTTCCTCCTCCCATGGCCAATATCTGATGACCTTTGGCCCGTTTCATGAGGTTGATGAAGTTTATCCCCTCAGGCTTCCTGCCTGCCCCCCTCCCCCAGGAGTCAACCTTCCTTCCTTCTCAGCAGCCTCACAGAGGTCCCTCTGCTTTGGGGGCTGCCCCCCCGAGCCGGCCCAAATCAAGGTTCTTCCTGGGTCCTCCTCCATCCACGGTGCCTTCGTGTTTCACTTTCCTCCTCTTGGTGTCCTCAGTCCCCACCCCAGTCAAACCTGCCCTGTGGAAGGGATCTGCCGTTATCCTTTATACCTCTGTGTGATTAGTCACCAAGTTATACCTTCCAGGGCTGGATGCATTTTAAGCCTAATTAAAAGAAACTTCAGAAGAGTGGGCCGCATTCTCCCACAGGTGTGTCAGCACTGGCGTTTCACCCCCTTCCCCGGTGGCCAGGCTTGGTCTCACTCCTAACCCTGCTCTGCACCGCCCTCCCCTCCCTCACTTCTTCTTCACTTTGTTGAAGTGGTCAGTGTGCCTGCCTGTTGTCTGGCCCTGTGGGTCCCCTGACTGCAGCCAGCCTCTCTCCTCCCTTGTCTAGTTTTACCCTACGACCGCGTCACTGCTCCCCACATGATCGTCCTTCCTCATGTGGGCTCCCTGCTTTCTAAGCTGCTCTTGCATCTGTGTGTGGTTAAGAGCTTGGAGGCAGACAAACCTCCCTCTGACCTCTGGCTCTGGTCCTCCTAGTGTGGAATCCCTACTTCCTTCCACTCTGAAGTAGAGAGAAGAGTCCCAACCCCCTTGTATTGTTGTGAGAAGTAAACTGGTATTTGGAAAGGGGTAGAAATAGTGCTTGGCGTATGGTAAATGCTCAATAAATGGTCACCATTATTAATAATACCAATACTAATAATTTTTTTAAACTTTTTTTTTTCAGGGGAAGATTAACCCTAAGCTAACATCTGTTGCCAGTCTTCCTCCTTTTTTTTTCCTTCCATTCCCCCCACCCAAAGCCCTAGTACATAGTTGTGTATAGTTGTAAGTTCTTGTGGTTCTTCTTTGTGAGCTGCCACCGCAGCATGGCTACTGACAGACAAGTGGTGTGGTTCCATGCCCAGGAGCCAAACCTGGGCCACTGAAGTGGAGCATGCAGAACTTGAAGCGCTAGGCCATCAGGGCTAGCTCCCAATACTAATAATTAACAATGACGCTTACCCCCTTTCTCTCTTGCTTCTGACCAGACTATAGGGTACGACCCCATCATTTCACCAGAGGTCTCGGCCTCCTTCGGCGTTCAGCAGCTGCCCCTTGAGGAGATCTGGCCTCTCTGTGATTTCATCACTGTGCACACCCCTCTTCTGCCCTCCACCACAGGTGGGTGTGTCCCTACCTTGTGATTGGCCACAGAAGCCACAGACCAGATAAGGGTGGGCTTTCAGTCTGAACTTTCTGCAGATGCTGGTGACTAACTGTGGGGAGGGCCCCACCCAAGCCCCAGCCAGGTCCTGCAAGCATAGGGCATTGTGATGCTTTGTTAGATGGCCCTGCATCAGACAGAGGAGGGGTGAGCTAGCTGGAAACGCACGGGGTGTCTGAGTGAGCCGGGTCAACATGTTCGACCAGTGACCCTGTGGATACTTTCTGGAGCCACCGCAGGCCTTTCTGTGACCTACATGAAGCACTAATATCTCAGGGACTTCTAGGATGTTTTTAAACTGAATCTGGTCCAAATCCAGAACAAGGATTCCTGCTCCAGAGCATCCGAGAAGGGAGAGGTGAGACCAGAGAGGCTGTTGTCTCGCAGGAAGGAGGCCTGTGGAGAAGGAGCTGGTACAGGGGAAGGGAGGGCCTCTGGAGCCGCTTCCGAGGCTGTGGGATCCCAGGCACCATGGCGTCAGGAAAGTTCTTCCCTTCCTTCCAGGCTTGCTGAATGACAGCACTTTTGCCCAGTGCAAGAAGGGGGTGCGCGTGGTGAACTGCGCTCGGGGAGGGATTGTGGACGAAGGCGCCCTGCTCCGGGCCCTGCAGTCGGGTCAGTGTGCTGGAGCCGCGCTAGACGTGTTCACAGAAGTAAGTGCCTGGCGGATGGGGAGGAGGGGAGAGGTAAGGGGAGGGGCTCAGGGTGGGGAAAGCCCAGCATGGACAAAGGCTTTGGCTTACTGTCTCTAGTGTCTGTGTTAATGGGAGAAATTGTGTTGCCAAAAATAACACCTTTGTGGTGGGAGGAGCCCTTGCAGAGACTGGTGCAGAGGCAGCTGTGTTGTCTTCTGCAAAACTCAGATTTTTAACCAGCGCCTGGTCTCAGGCTCCTCGACTGCTGCTCTGTTGATAAATTCAGGGAAGACAGAGCAGCAAATTAGTTCTGAGGTCGAGGATTTGGGGCAGGAGAGAGGGGTTTAATGTGTTGATACAGGTCTCTGATGAAATGATTCCCATTGCCAGGAGAACATTCCGCCCAGTGTGCATAGGCTTTCCTTTCCTCTCTTCCCAGGGAGGGAAGGAAGCCCGAGGATAATGGTTAGAAGCATTCCCTGGGTCCCCAGGGTGGGCCACTCTCCCTAGGTCTCTCTGCAGGAGCGAGAGACTCAAGCTCTGCTCACCCACTCCCCGCACCCCCCTTGCCTTCACACCAGATGGAATAATGAAGAATGCGTTTCCGCTTGAATCCTGTCAGCCTCTCTTAAAAATCCTGGCCCCAGCATCACAGATCCAGGGGAAAGAGCACGCACTCTGGATTAGGCAGTGGGAGTTTGCTGAGTGACCTTGGCAAGTCCCTGGCCCTCTCTGAACCCCTGTAGATTCACTGTCTATTCCCTGCCCAGGGTTTGTACTCCTGGTCATCTTTCTCAACTAGTCATAAGCTCCTGGAAGGCAGGGCATGCCTGGCCCTTCCTGTATTACCATCTCCCTAACACAGCACCTCCCTCGCTCTCCAACCTCCTTGTGGCACTTAACTGCTATGTGGCCAGCACTCCCAAATCCAGTGGGAGCCAAGTGAGCCCAGGGGACATGATCAGAAGAGAAGAGGCCTAAGTAACATTCCCAAGGGCAATACAGGGTGCTCAGTGAGCAGAAGGGGTGGAAGGGACACTGGAGGGGTGGTAGAGGTGTCCAGATGGGCCGCCTGCCTTGAGAGCCACCGTGTGGAGTGCCCACGAGGAGCATGATGCCGTGCTAAGACCTAAGAGGAAGTGCTGCATGGATGCAGAGGGGGGAGTTTCAGGGAAAAACCAATAACAGCAACAAGAGCTACCAGTGGTTGAGAACCTCCTGTGTTACTGGTGTGTCATCTCCACAAAATGTTATGAGGTGGGTAGTATGAACCCATTTTATAGATAGTGAAACTGAGGCTCAGAGAGGTGGACATTTGCCCAAAGGCACTTAGGTAGTAAGTGGTGGAGCTGAGATTTGAATCCGGCCCACAGCTCTGTCCACTCTGCTGTGGTGGAACATTCATGCGGAAGCTGTTATGGAGTCCAGTGACCATCTTAACAAAACAGAAGCAGAAGGCAGCATCACTCCTGCCTTTCTCCCCTCCACTTCCTCACACCCTGGGGCAGTCCATAGCCACCAACCAAGAGGTGTCTTCCTGGGCAGGAGCCACCGCGGGACCGAGCCTTGGTGGACCACGAGAACGTCATCAGCTGCCCCCACCTGGGTGCCAGCACCAAGGAGGCCCAGAGCCGCTGTGGGGAGGAAATCGCCATCCAGTTCGTGGACATGATGAAGGGGAAGTCTCTAGCGGGGGTTGTAAGTGTCACCATATGGGGCCAGGGCTCGGAGGTGAGGGAGGAGCAGGAGGGGGGTGTCTTGTTGATGGGCGTGGTGACAGCGGGGGTGAGCGATGGTGTGGTGACCAGATTCAGCCCTGGAAGATAAGGGATTCCACTTAAGCCAGCCCTCTGGGTGGGGTGGCAGTGTCCCTATCTCTAGCCCTGATAGCCATGGCCTGGCACAGGGAGCCAGCTTAGCCTGTGACATTGTAGCCTTGCTGCAGAGACTGGCTCTTCCCAGGGCCCGGCCTCTGGAGACAGGCTCCTTTGTTGTCCGCATGCCTTGGGAATGAAGGAGTGTGGCTGGGGTGACTTCTGGACGCAGGGGTGGGGACACGGCCTGTGGAGAAAGCCCCATTAGGGAGCGCTCGCCTCGCAAACTCCCCCGAGCACTCTCTTCATCATGTCCGTCTTAGAACCCTGGGCAGGGACTGGCCCTGCCCTGACAACCTGTGCCCCTACCCCCATTATGAACCCTCCACACCAGCAGGCCCCCATACTTCCCCTAATCAGGGCTTAATGTCCCCACCTCTGGTCTTTGCTCACACTGGGCCCTTCCTGGCACGTGTTTCTCCTCCAAGCCTAACCTGACTTAGACTTCAAGTTCTGTCTCATTAATCCAGTCTTCAGATGTTCCTTAAGCTCCAGTGGGTACCAGACACTGTCATGGCCCTTTGGGGACACAGAGATGAAGAAGGAGGGCACAGGTCTCCTTCAAGAGACTCACTACCCCTTCACGAAGGCTTGCTTGGTCTTTCCAGCGCCATCTCAATCTTTTTGCAACAAACCACATTCTCTCTTGTTACTAAGGTTTCCTGAGTTGACATCTTTCTCCTTAACTAAATTCTGATTTCTCTGAAGGCAAAAAGCCAGGCTGTAAGCTTCCCTGCAGCTCATGTGGCTCTGCCCAGAGCGTTTAATCAATACTCCGGTGCTGATTGAATGAGAGTGGGGGCCAGGCTGGGTGATGCTCCCCGACCTTCCTGGCTGGCCCTCAGCCAGGGATGCTCACTGCTGAGGAGAGACTATGGCAGGAGAGTCACAGGATGCTTTGTCCAGCCCTGCCAGCCTGGTTTGGGAGCCCAGGTCTCCAGGCCACCCTGCCCTCTACATCCTGAGAAAGTAAGGGAGCCAGCTATTGCCCTGTAGGAGGACCGCACATAGGTGCAACGAGCAGGCCTGGAGAGCCTGCTGGCGGCCACAGGACAGAGGTCAACAAAGACACTTGGTCTGTCTGTGTCTCTGCGCCTCTCTCCTCTCTTTACTGTCTGTTGGCTCCTCAGGACAGGACACGCCGTCTCACTCCTTGTGCACGTTGTAGGCATCTGAGTGGGTTCCTTCCTCCCAGGTGATGCTGGTTGGGACCCAGGCTGAGGTGTGGGCTGCGACTGTTGCCAGCCAATCCGGGCTTGGCTTTTCCCTCTCAGCCCTTTCACAAGGCGGGTTTCTGCCCTCAGCCTTGCAGCCCTTGCGAGGTATTCATGTTGTCATTAGGTGGCAGTGGCGTTCCAGGCCTTTTCATGAAGGGGACTCCTTAACACCAGCTCCATCAAATGGAACCATAAAATGTCCTCGTCTTATTTAAGAGGTAAAATCTCGTCATCAAAATAAACTTAGACAAGTTTATCTCTCCAGCCAAAGCAGCTGATGATCATATAGTAGGCATTTGGAAAGAAAGACACTTCTGTCACATAGGAAATAGCTCGCTCTCTAATTCTTTTCTGCATCCTCTCCAGTTTGATTCTGTTCTAACCTTTGACACGGAGTAACATTAGGGTCAGGTTGGTGCCCAAAGGCACACTCGTCTTCTAGAGAAGACTGAGGACCCTCCTTTTGTTCTGCAGACCTGTGATGAGCACCTCCCCAGGGTTGGGCTGTGCCCCACACGGAGGGTAGAAACAAGGCCTGCTGCCTGCCTTTGGGGACTTTTCTTGGTTGCGCACTTTTCCTCCACCTGCTGCAGGCGCTCGCCCAGCCAGCTGTTGGTGGCACTTCAGCTCTGCCCCCAGCAGCTGGCCTTCTCTTGTCCACTCCTGACTGCTCTTCCTTTCTGAGCCCCTTGGAGAGGGAGGCCAGGCCGCCACCCACACAGAGGCTCTGGAGGGAAGCCCTGCCTCTGTGGTCATTTCCAACGTCCTGACTCTCTCTTCTTTATTTCTCTGCCAGTTTTGTCTTTATGAAAACAGGAATGAAAGCACCATCTTTTCATTACATCTTGTAGCTGCTTGTTAGATTTGCAACAAACCCCAGGTTTCTAATGAAATCCTTCTTAGATGGTTCCCTTTACAAATTGCCTCACAAAAGTAGCCAATACTTAACTCAGAGCCAAAGCATCTTGAACTACGAAATGGAATAGAAATTTTGGCCCAGGAGAAGCTGGCTTTGTTATCAAGCCCCTGGTGGGGGTCCAGCCGGCCAGACCCTAGACTTGCAACTTTAGAAGGATATGTGGCTTCCGCCTCCTTCAACCGCCCAGCGCGCCTGTGGTGGACTTCTTAGGGGTCAGTGTTTGAAATGTGATGGGATCATCAAAAGTATATGAATCCTGCTTTATAAATTGTGATATTTGGTCAAAGTGTTTAGTGACAATGAAACACATTTCTTTTTTGTCAAGATAGAAAATAAAAATGAAGGCAAATTAGGAATGCCATCCCATAGAGACCTACCACTCTATGTCCAAGTGATTTTGACTCCCCATTCATCTTATGTCAAAGACCCACCTTCCTATTGTGCTGTCCAGACCCTTCCCCAGCATGGAGGGGTGGGGCTGGCACAGTTCAGGGAAGGGAGAAATGCCTTTTTTTCCTCCTTTCTGGCGATTTGGAGGCATCTTAGCCTTTTCTGCCATTTCCCAGCTCTACAGCTCTCCTCAGCTATAGGAACAAACTGTTGCCTGGTTGGTGGCCGATGGAGGTTGTCACGCCCCAGACACCCAAAGCAAAGGTGGCCCCGTGCCTTCTGCTCTCCACATGGAGCTGAGACTTGGCAACTAGACCTTGTTTGGGAGCCAAGTCGGGTGGGTGTGCCCTGCTCTGCCTCTTCCTGACCTCAGCCCTGCTCCCCCTTTCTCTGCAGGTAAACGCCCAGGCCCTTACTAGTGCCTTCTCCCCACACACCAAGCCTTGGATTGGTCTGGCAGAAGCTCTGGGGGCGCTGATGCGAGCCTGGGCTGGGTCCCCCAAAGGCACCATCCAGGTGGTAACACAGGGTGAGCCGGGGACACTGCAGAGGGAGGGGGAAGAGGGGCATGGACTCTGCACCCCCCTGGGTGTGTCTGCTGCAGGTCACAGACGGTGAGGGATTCAGAGGTGTCCCTGGTCTTGTGCCTCCATATCACACATTCTGTCTGAGGATGGCTCACTTGCTACCAAGAGGGGACAGAGGGGGAGGGCTACAGAAAGTCATTGGGAAATATACTTAATTTTCACAAATCATGTTTATGCAGTATTTTTAAGATGTACATGTTTTGGGAACAAGAGAGACCTCCACAAGAGACAGAGCTTCACGTGAGAGGCAGGGGCTAGGTGGAGGGAGTCCCAGATTAAGTGACAGGATCTGTGATTCTGGTTTTGACCCTGTCACTTACCTGCTGTGTGACTTTGCCTTCTCTGAGCTGTGGGTTCTTCCCATGTGAAGTGAGAGTTGGGGCGGGAGTGCCAGATGAGGCAGTGGGGACATTTTGTGCTCTGTGACATGCTGAGGTGGGCCCTCAGACAACTGACCGTCCTTGAGGGCGTTTGCTTAACTGGGAAGTGGGAATGAGGGCAGTGCCCTCTGTCTGCCCTCGGTCACTGAGTGGGCTCTGGCCGCCTTTGCTGGAGGTCCAGCCCGATGTAGATGTGGTTGAGAGACCAGGGAGGCTCCAGTCCCTTAAACTCTGTGAGGCTTGTCCTCCCCATTGGCTGCTGGAAATCTCCTCACCTGGGGAGAGATTGGACTGGAGTGGGGACGGGTGGCCCCTGAGCATCGCCAGTACCACCGAGGGCAGAGCCAGGGGATCCCCGCCAGCCTGGGTGCCCAGGCCCCAGAGGAAACGAGGCAGGAAGTAGCCAGCAGTTGCTTCTGTTGCCCCTTTCTGCTTCCATTTCCTGAGGCTGGCAAGGGCACACGTGCCAGGTAGGGTGGGAGTAGGGTGTTTTTCAAGTGTCCCCCCAGGGAATGGCAGGCAGCCAGCGTGGCCAGGCCAGGGGCAGGGGTGCGGGAGCAGGGGAGTGGGGCTGAGTTCTGGAGAGGGGTTTCTTAGCCTAGTGTAGCGTGTCCTGGCCTGGACCCCAGTGTGCCTGCCCCGGCTGGCTCTCCATGCTCCTGAGGAAGCAGATCTGCCCGGACAGGCTGCGGTTGGGCCCCAGGGCAGTGAGGGGCCTGTAGCCCAGGGCTGGGTGCCAGTGGTCTCCTGCCGTCTCCTGTGCTGCTCCACAGCGCCCTTATGGTCTCTTCTCTCGGTCCCCAGGAACGTCCCTGGAGAACACTGGGAGCTGCCTAGGCCCCGCAGTCATTGTCGGCCTCCTGAAAGAAGCTTCCAGTCAGGCGGATGTCAACTTGGTGAACGCCAAGCTGCTGATGAAAGAAGCTGGCCTCAATGTGCGCACCCCGCCTGCCTCCCCTCCCCACCCCCATCCCCGGCACCATCCTTCTCCCCCTGCGTTTTCAGAGGAGCTCACTGCCCTGCTCGTGGCGTGGGAGCCCCGGGTGCATGTCCTGCCGTGGACGCTGTCTCCCGGTGAGAGGTAGCCGTCATTTCTTCATCTGCAGGTGGAGATACCGCCTGCCTCCGAGCGTCGCTATGAGGGAACTGATGCTCATGAAGGTGCTCTGTGTATAAGTGCTCTGTGAATGGGAGGCGGTAGCAGCACCCCCATTTCACAGCCAAGGAAATGGGAGCCAGGCTGGAAGCTGGGAGATAGCCTGGCGCTCTCAGCCTCTGACTCTCCATCCAGTGCTCCTTTTACCGTAGCCCCTGGTTTCTTTATTAGCTTGCAGAATCCGGGAGCTAGCAACACATCCTCTTAGCCTCTGCTGCCCCTCACGGCTCCCCTTTGGTGTCTTCCCCCCTGGTTCCCTTTTTAGATCAAAGTCTGTGTCTCTCACAGACCTGGCAGAAGCAGTGGGCAGTAGAGATCCTACATCCCCACCCTTCTCCCCGCTCCACTCCCACATCCCAGTCAGGCCACTGATGCTGTGCAGGAAGCAGGGAGTTGGAGCAGGAGGGACCAGGCTGGGTCAGCCTCTGTGGAAGGACTGCTAATCTGGGCCCTTCTCGTAGCCCTGCCTCCCTCCCTCCGTCCTCCCCTGTTCCCACCCCTCCCAGCCTTTGCAGGTACCTGGGAGATCTCTCCTTGTCCTCCTTTAGGGAGGCATTGACTGTCCCAGGAATCTAATGCTCAAGGGCACAGGGCTTAGCCCATTTGCTCTCTTCCAGCCCTGAATTGCTGAGCATGTTGGCCAGGCTGAAGCCCTACAAATCGGCCATTAGGCTAAGGGAGGGGGTGGGGTAATGCCTCTTTGCCTTCTTTCTGCAGGTAACCACTTCCCACAACTCTGCTACACTGGAGGAGCAGGCCTGCGGGGAATGCCTCTTGACCGTGGCCCTGGCAGGTGCCCCCTACCAGGCTGTGGGCTTGATCCAGGGCACCACACCTGTGCTGCAGGCCCTCAACGGAGCTGTCTTCAGACCAGAAGTGCCTCTCTGCAGAGGCCTGCCCCTGCTCATGTTCCGGGCTCAGCTGTCCAACCCTGCGGTGCTGCCTACCGTGATTGGTGAGGAGGGCCTGTAGGGCTGGCCGGTGCCCTTGAGGCAGGGGTGGGCCTGCTCGGGAGGGTTCTGTCCTGGGATTGGGCTTCACGGACCTTTACCTCCTTCAGCCCTTCTCCATGCCTCAGGGTATCTTTGGTCTGTAGCATACAGAAGGTCTGTCTTGCCAGTTTCCAGAATATTTGGAGGGTGGTTAGTGAGTTCAGAGGGAAAGTGCCTTATCTAAGGTCACAGTACAGTGTGGCAGGGGTAGGACCCCAGAGCCCCTGTTATTAGCCGGGCTGCTCACCCTGTTAAGCACATGGTTTAGATCTGCCTCTAAACCATGGAGCCGTATCATACCCAGGGGCTCAGAGCCAGAGTGCAGGCTTCCTTCTGACCCCAGGCCCCGGTGGCCTGCCTGTTCCCAACAAAGCCTGTCAGGGCATCCCCTCTAGCAGTCGTGGGCATCTTGGACCTGCCTCGGTCCTGGCACCGAGGCCACTGGAGCTTTTGGAGCACTTCCAAGTTTGGCAGAGAGTGTCCACAGATGTCAGAGGGCCCAATTTCACCATCCCTGCTAGCTGCCCAGAGGAACTTTCCCCTCTTGCTGTTGGTCTGGATAAAACTGGCAGTCAGCAAATCAGGAGATTGCTCTAGCTCTTTTTTTCTAGTTATTTTATTGAGGTCATAATGGTTTCTGACATTGTGTAATTCAGGTGTACATTATTATTTATCAGTTTCTGTATAGACGGCATCGTGCTCACCACCAATAGTCTAACTTTCATCCATCATCATACATATGTGCTCTAGCTCTTTGTGGCTGGATCTTCCCTCCCTGCCTTGCCCGATGGTCAGGGTGTTCTGAAAGAGTCTCTGGAATAGCGAGGGAAGATGGGCAGGTGCCCTGTTGTTCCCTATCTCAGCTCTTTGATTCTGAGACCATCACCTCCCACTGCACCTTTGATCCCTGGAGTCCAAGACTTCTGACCCCGCTCCCAGCCTCTTGCTTCTCCTTCCCTCATGCTCTGTGCCAACCAGGGGTTTCTTCTACTTGCCAGGCCTCCTGGCAGAGGCAGGAGTGCAGCTGCTGTCCTACCAGTCCTCGGTGGTGTCAGATGGGGAGACCTGGCACGTCATGGGCATCTCCTCCCTGCTGCCCAGCCTGGAGGCGTGGAAGCAACACGTGACTGAGGCTTTCCAGTTCCACTTCTAACCTTGGGGCTCACTGGTCCGTCTCAGGGGCTTTTCTGAAGAAATCTGCTCACTGTGATCAACAGGGAGAGGAGATCCACCTTCCTGGGGCTGACACTGCTTGTGCTGCAGACCTCTCCTAACCCCTGTAGTACAGCTAGAACCACCTAATAAAGAGCCTACCCCAAATTGCCTTGCGTCTTTGCTTTGTCATTACCCTGAAGAGCCACCAGAGGGCGTGCACAGGCAGCCGTGGGTCTTGGTTTTGGCTGCAGGAAGGCAGCGAATGTGGAGGGAGATGGGGATTGGCGAAACGCATGCCTCGGTGTCAGTGCTCCGAAGAGGCTCCCTCTCCTGTCTCTCAGGTTATTGAGGCATTTTTACAGAAACAAAGCTCAAGGTATTTCAGATTCCTATGGTATTTAAGATCCCTTTCATCTGGAAATATACACACATATTAATAAATGTAATTCAACAAACGTGCACAGCATTATGTGCCAGGCACGGGGCTCGGTGATTTGCCTAAGAGGAGGACTAAAGCCCAGACTGCTCCCATGGAAATCTCCATCTGGTAGGAGACACAGAGCATGCAGAGGTCACTGGAAGCAGTGAGGAAAATGCTACAGGTGTGTATGAATTCTGTTGAGTGCAGAGGTGGAAGTCTTTTGAGCTGAGGATGGTGTCTCCCAGGAGATGCTTGGAGAGATTTCATAAGAGGAAGGAAGTGTGAGGAAAGGCATGGGGCGTGAGGATATTTGGCAGCGTCACAAAACAAGCTCACTACAGGTTGGACAGTCTATTACTTGATTTTTTTCTTAAAGATGATTATCATAAAACATAACCGAATGGCACTCTCTCACCCTTTGGCTTCACCATTTGAGGGTCTTCTCCCCCATCAGTAGGGGATGCCCCATCCCTACCTTGTGCCCAATAGCATCTGCTTTTGAGACTCCTACCTGGACGAAGAAGGCCTGGCACAGGGCAGCTGATGGGTGCTGACAGGGAACCCACCACTTTGGCCTCCTTTGTGCTATTGTTGAGCTAAGCGTCAATAGGAACTCCACTAGTTCTCGCCATGCCATCCTCCGCAGGGTCCCCAGAACGTGTTTGGCGTGGACTTGCTATAGCAGACCTGAGAGGGGGTAGGCCTGGACGTGAACAGCAAGGAGGCTGTGAACAGTTCTGACCTTGACCACAGGGTTTAATTCCCCTAAGCCTTTGTTCCCTCCTCAGTGAGAGGGATAATGGTGCCTCTCGTAGAGCCACAGTGAGGATTAAATGGATTGAAAAGTGTTTATGGGAAGTGTCCAAGGCACTTAACACTGGTTTCTTCATCCCCATGGCTTTCTTTGCAAGTAGACAGCAGGTCTCCCTCAGTCTCTTACAGAGAACCGTGTGCCAAAGAGCCCTCCCCTTGACCTTGTCACAGTGTTCAGCCAGATCTGGATGCTGTGTGCACTGACGTCAGACAACCCATTCCCTCCCACTGGAAAGAGATCTGTGCATCACGTGGCATCTGGTGAGGGAGTCCCTTCAGCCTACTGATAACTAGAAGAACAGGCTGAGATTGATGAAGTTAAAAATTGAGGTCAATTTTCAGCCTCTTTCCTCAAAAGTCCCTTGACAAACCATGTTCTGTGCTCTAAGGTGATCAGAACAATTCTAGAAGCCCAAATTCCCTGAGCATCTCAAAATATCTTCCTAGACATGGGTGGCATGAGAAGGCATGAGACAGTTTCATTGCACCAACCTGCTCCGTGGTTGTCCACATAAATGCTCCCAAATTTGAAAAGACAAGATTAATTTTAAAATCCAGCTGGTGCTACACAGAAGGTGCTGTTTACTCCTTTGTGTGACTCTGGTTTGTGGCATCCGCACCACCTAATTTTAGAGTGGATTTCGTTCTTGTGTATCTTGGCTGGGAAGCAGAAGGCTCACTATAAGCTCAGTGATGGATGCAGGGCAGGTTCTGGGACAGGAGGGAACTGGCCTTGGAATGCTGACTCGTGGAACTCGGAGGTTTAGAAGCATTGCACGTGCATGTGTGCATGAGTGTGTGTGTGTATGTCCCCTAGAGACGTGTGTGTGTGTGTGTGTGTGTGTGTGTGTGTGTGTGTGTGTGTGTTTGTGTGTCCCCTGGGGACCTGAAGTTGCCTCATGGTCAGTGGGCTGGACCGTTCTTCACATCTGTTTTAATAGAACATGTTGAGCGTTCTTGCTTGAGGTGAGGATAACGTGGCTCCATCCTCTCGCCTGCTCTAGGTCACTCTAGGCGATGTTTTGCGCACACAGGGAAGTTCTTTATCTGCACGGGAGTAGCAGACCTTACGGGTGAAAATGGTGACAGGACAATTGGAAAATCTTTCCCTCATATGCTGACCTTACACAGGGAGAGAGGGCTCTGTTGAGAGCTGGCAGGAGTCAGTTTTAATGAAATGGACCCCAGAGGAAGGCCTCGGGCCCAGTATCAAAGCTGGTGAAGAAGGGGAGTTGAAGGGGCCGGGAACCTCTGTGCCATGGTGGTAATGACCAAAGCCATTCTCGGTGCCCTGCAGATGAACCGGGGCGGATATTCAGCGGGCACCCAGGGGTAGGGGTGGTGTCCATCCAATTGGTCAGCACCTTGATATCCTTGTTAAATATTTTTAATGTCACCCTCGTGTTGTGTCCAAATGACTCCCAAGTGGAGGCAGGCCTGGCTGCAGCACTGGGTGATACGGAAGGTTCTGGTTGCTAAGGCTAACGGAGGCAGTTTCAGCACCAAGGCCCCACAGTGAGGCCCCAAGTCTCTTATGTCAAGAACTCAGGTGAATATGGGCTTTTGTCCCATGACTACAGACATTACCCCAGAGATCTTAGGAAAGGCACATCTTGTCCTGCCAGGATGCCAACCAGACTGAGGGCCCCAAACAGCTTGCTGAGGAGGAGCAGGCACCAGGGGCAGCAAAGAGGGGCTGCTAAGAGGCAACTACAGCTGGTGTAAGAGGAGTTCAGTAAGCACCCTGAGAGGGCTGGAAGGGAGTCAGCTGATGCTGGATTAGTGCTCAATCTGGGGCTTATTTTGGATTTCCTGGTGCCTGTTGTGATGTGAACAGCCTTGGGAAAACAGTGAAGTGGGTGGGCCCAGCATCTCATTCCCATGTGCCCAGTGCCCCATTATCCTTAGGGCCCACCCCCACCCCAGCCAGCCCTGCCCCCACCAGTGGAAACCATCCTCTCTCCTCCAAAGTGCTCCTTTCTCCTTGGGGTGGCTGAGGAAACTTTCTAAAGGAAATGAATGACAATAACTTGGTATCTCCCACTCCTCCCCCCTCGCTCCTCCCTCCTCAGCTCAATTCTCACCTCCCTGAACGATTGGTTTTTTTTTTAATTTTTTAATTTTTGGTGAGGAAGATTAGCCCTCAGCTAACATCTGTTGCCAATCCTCTTTTTGCTGAGGAAGATTGGCCCTGAGCTGACATTTGTGTCCATCTTCCTCTCTTATATGTGGCATGCCTGCCACGGTTTGGCTTGACAAGCGGTGCACAGGTCCACCCCGCGAACCCCTGGCCACGAACTTAACCGCTATGCCACCAGGCTGCCCCATGATTGCTTTTTTATAAAAGGATCCTGGAAAATGCAATCCCCTAACCAAAGGGGAACAAAAAAGTCCTGTAATGGAAAGATTTCCTGCCAGGTATCAAAAAACTTTTTTTTTCTTTTGGCTGCAGAAGCGCAAAACCTCACCTATTAACCTCTGCCCTGTGTTTATTTGTCCAAATAATACTGAAAAGGCATGACACGGGAGCTTTGACCTACAGCTCCCACAGTCATTTCTGGCCCCTGTCTGCTGGCTGGCTGTACTGTGTCTTTAGATCAGGGAAGGAAGCTGGGGGTGGAAGCTGTGTTTCACCACCTTTGTTTCTCCTGTAATTCTCAGAGGATGGAACTGGAAGGGGAGAGGGAGAGTGTGAGGCGAGTGCTCGGCAATTTTACTGCTGTGGGGTAATGTGGGGTCCAGAGAGTGCGGCCCTCAGAGCCAGGAGGTCTGGCAGCCTTCTCTGCATGTCCCCTGGTGTATTTCTTGTGTTCTCGCTTCCAGGAAATACAGGAGTCATTTCCTCCTTCTCTATTTTTTAAATTGTGTTATATTAGCTCAGTACCAGATATAAAATTTAGAAATTCACTGAAAACCTTAAGAAACAAAGAACAGCACAGAAATTTAATAATAATAATAACAAAGCTATGACAAATGGTAGGCAAATCATCTGGATCTTGAAGGAGACAACTGATCTGTCACATTTCTGGAGGTCAGCCTTCTCTCCATTCCTCTATCTCCTTCTCTCACGAAGGGCCTCTCCAGCACCCCAAGCCAGTGACTGACTGCAGCAGGGAAAGGCAGGAAGGACCTGCTCACTCTACAGGGCTGGGGCTTATGGGGGCTACTGTGTCCAGTCCAATCTATTTGCCAGCTAAGAGTGGGTTTTTTAATAGTATTGAGGGCAGAAGCTCTGCTAGCATACTTTTCCCAGGAACTGCCGCACGGATCTGTAGAATTTAAAAAAAACAAAAGAAGGACATTCAATCATGAGTCTCCTCCTGGGCACCCCCACCCCCAGGATCTGCTCCTTGTCCGAGGTGAGGCTGTGCAGAGGGGCTCTCCTAACTGCATCCCCAGGTCTGGGATGTTCCACTGTCTGCCCAGCAACAGGCCTGGATGCCTGAGCCACCTGTGCCCAATGCCACAGGAGCCAAGGCTGGGAGCTGGGCAGGGTCCCCACTATACACTCTGCCTGAAGGAGAACAGGCTGGGCAGTGCAGAGACAGTTCCGCAGAGCGCTGCACTGACATGCTCTTCATTTCAGTGAAAATCTCACTGATGTAGGTTCATTGTTCATGTGAGTGATAGGCATGAGACAAGTATACAAGCCCAGCTTTTCTCTTCTTAGGTACAACGCTGCCTAAGCACTGCGAGAAGCTTGTGGACCATGAGAGGGAGGGACCCTGATTTGGAAACTCTCCCTTGAAAATCCCAAATTTCTCTCTTTTTCTCTTTCTCTTTCTCTTCCCTTCTCTTTCTCTTTCTCTTTCTTCTTCTTTCTCTTTCTCTTCCCTTCTCTTTCCCTTCCCTTCCCATCCCTTCCCTCCCCACCCCTCCCCTCCCCTGCCTCTCATTCTCTGCTTCTGATGGCTAAACTAGCTTGACACATTTAAGAGCCCCCTCTCTGCCACTGACTTGCCCTTAAGAACCACAATTCAAACAAACAAATGATTCCCTGGCCATACCAAAGTCTGATGAACCTGCTTACTGAGCTTGCCATTCTCAACCGCACCCTGCAGTCCCTTGTCCACCTCGCCTGGCCCCTAGCATGCCAGCGACAGCACTTCTGCAGCCTAGCCGAGGAGGCCCAGCAGCCGAGAAGGTTGGCAGTGGTTAGGAGTGAACTGAGGGCACCCTTATCCTGTGGCTTGCCTGCCCTATCTGGGTGTCTCCTTTATCTGTGGACTTCTTTCTCCTCTTTGCCCCATACCCTACCCTTGGCAAACCTTTTTATTCTTCCCCCTTAATCTACCAAAGGAGGGCAATAATCAAAACACAGAAAAATATAGAGGGAGTATTTGGGCATGGGCACTGTATTTATTGGGATTTATGGGTTGTAAAAAAAATTGCTTCTCACTCTTCCATTTTGCTTTTCTTACCTATTTTGAAGATAAATTGAAGGTAGTTATCTGGGTGCATGAACTACGAGATTCTAATTCTCAATATTTGATTTTCCTTTAAAAAGTACCATAATTATGATCCAGCTATTCCACTTCTGGGTATTTATCCAAAGAACATGAAACATTAATTTGAAATGATATGTGCACCCCTATGTTCATTGCAGCATTATTCACAATAGCCAAGACTTGGAAACAACCTAAGTGCCCATCAAATGGATGAATGGATAAAGAAGACGTGGTATGTATATACAATGGAATACTACTCAGCCATAAAAAAGATGAAATCTTGCCATTTGTGACAACATGGATGGAACTTAAGGGTATTATGCTAAGCGAAATAAGTCAGACAGAGAAAGACAAATACTGTCTGGCTTTCTCACATGTGGAAGATTAAAAAAAAAAACAAACAAGCACATAGATATAGAGAACAGATTGGTGGTTACCAGAGGGGAAGGGGGTGGGGGAAGAATGAAAGGGGTAAATGGGGACATTTGTATGGTGATGGATGGAAACTAGACTTTTGGTGGTGAACATAATGTAGTGTACACAGAAGTCGAAATATAATGATTTACATCTAAGATTTATATGTTATAAACCAATGTTACATCAAAAAAAAATCCTCCCATTTCACTTCTCACCTCAATCTTCTCCCATTAAACTCTTCACTCCTTATACCCCTCACCACTTATTTTCCAGTCCTCACTGCTTCTCCCCAGAAGGAATCAGTGACATGAGGATTGCTACACCACCCCTAAACCCAAGGGTCTCCCCAGCTGAGGCTTCTGGCTCTAACAGAACTCCACCATCCTGTATCCATATGAATCTGTCCCCAGCACACTGGTGTGTACGTTTTCTGAAGTTATTCCTCTTTGTCACTGATCTCACCCCTTTGCAGTAGTGTGTTCTACAGGTTCAGGTTCACAGCCTGCTTCCCCTTATGGGTGCTAATTTAGTTTCTAGCAAGCTTCTAGCAGAGCTTCCTATCATGAGCAGATCAGGTAAATAAGTTGACTTTTTTTCACATTCAAAATTTAAGAACATGCCCCTCCCCCAGCTTTTGCCTTTCAGGGCAAAGAGCTGCAAGAGTTTTACTTGGTCCTCATGGTACATGGTACATGGTCCCCATTTCTGGAGCTCTGGACCCTCCTTGGCCTGGTTATGGTATCAGAACTGCATCTATTACCCATGGTAAGACTTTAGGGCTTTATGCCACCAACCTTGCAAACTCTCATTCACTACCTTTAGACCGGACGCCGGGCATACTTTCGGCGATGTAGCTCATCCACTCGCTCCAGGTACCAAGTGCCTGGGAAAAGGCTGTTTGTGTCACCAGGTGGTGAGAAATTCACTGTGGAACGAGAAGAGGCAATACTCACAAAGAGCTCTATGGGGTTGAGGAGGAGAAGATAGTAATAGGGATGCGTGTGGCTTCACACAAAGCTCTCCTGGTGGCGTTGCAAGGGGCTGTGAGGTCATCTGTAATACAGTCAATAGAGCACCAGACCAGCAGAAGAACCAGAAGGAGCCACCCTGGATCTGGTACTCAAGGCTTGGCTAATAGAAATTTTGTTACAGGAGCATGACATTTTCCTACAGTAAGCATGCCCTTCCTCCACTGAAATCTTCATTATGTCCTTTTGCCAATAGTACTTAGCTTGAGGTGTACCTCAGAGCTTCAGTTTTCTAATAGACACTTCCTTCCTAGCCCTGAGTTTTCTGACTCTGATTCATTGTAGTGTTTCAGCATTTTGTCCATTAGTGTTTATCTCAGAGGTCCTATTTTTATTTTAATTGTTTTTCTTCTTTGCTCTAACGTGTCCCCTGTTCCAGATAAGATCCATGACTACTAGGCCTAGGTTTTCTGGAACATTCACAATTCTTTTTCTTCTGGTGTGTCCAGAACAAAAGGAATTGTGTCCTTTTGTTCTGTGTCTCCTTTTCAAATTATGCTGCAAACCATGTGTCCCAAATTTTGCTTGAGAAAATATGTTAACCATGGTTTTAAAACCACCATCTGGTCTTTCCAGGCCTAACTTTAGCTTTGTTTCCTTTTCCTTTGTTGCTTTTTGGGGTAATATTTTATTTTTATGTTTGGTAGGGAAAGGGAGCAGTTGGGCGGAGATAGTAATATTTGTTGATAACTTATTTATGTACATTAATTCATTTAACCTGTTTGTCAATCTTGCAGAGTTAATACAATTTTAGAAATGAGACAATTGAGAAAAGTTCAATAATTTTCCCAAAGATAAGGAGCTCGTGAGTGTCACAGTTCAGTTTAGAATTGGATATCTGGCTCCAAAGTCTAGGCTCTCTCAACAGTTGCATAGACAGAATTTTCAAAAAGCATGCATCTGGCTCCCACGGGACTATCTTGTCCAGTATCCTGTCTTGGGTGGTTAGCTACAATCTGTCCTGGGAAGCCACGTACTGCCTCCTGCCTCTTCTCAACTCTGCCTTCTGCTTCCTCACCCAGTTCTTGCCCCTGCGGACCTAACAGATTTTCTCCCAATCATGCCTCATGGACGTCTTCACCGTGGCCCACTATATTCTAGACTCCTGAGGAATCCCTGACCGTTAGGTACTGGCATGGAATCTGAGAAAAATTGCCTTCTCCTCCTCTGTTCTTGCCGTTTTTCTTACCCTTGTGGTAGAAGTGTTCTCTTTCGTCCATTATTTCTGTGAACTTCTCAGGAGACATACGCTTCCGAGATGCGAGGCGTTTTGGCAAGTCTGACATACTAGATACCAGCTTCTCCAGGGGGGAACCTGGAAAGCAAAAGTGAGATTGTTAAACCTGCTTCATGGTCATTATCACCGCTACCAACCATGAGTCCAGTGGAAAGCCGGGCTCTGTGGGAGCTCGGACCCTGGGGGAAAGTGCTCTGTGTGTGGCTTAGAATGTCAAGACGTGATCAAGGTCAGCAAATGTAACGTTGCAAACATACAGACAGACACACCCATTTAGTCACGGTATATCCCACATAGCGCTTAGATGCGTGTCCTTGATTATAGCCTTCATAAAATAATAACAAATATTACTGGATATCTCAAATCCATCAACTTCTCTTTAATCAGTTGCAGCCAACCACCATTACCTCTTGCCTAGACTATTTGCTGGAACAACCTGACTGACTCTTCAATCTAATCTCTAAGTAGTAGCCAGGGAAGTGCTTCAAGTACCTAAATTAGACAAACTTACTCCATTTGCTTAAATTCTTCAGGGATTTCCTTTGCTCTTAATCACAGTGTAACTCTGTCAAGATGGCAGGAAGTGGTGAAGCAGAATTTCTTTTACCAGATGAATCCTGCCAGAAGTTTCTGATAGAAAGACAGGACTCACCTGGAGAAGCATCCTGGGATGCTCGAAATGAAAACAAACTTGCTGCCAAGCCAGAGCCATAAGAGAAGGCACCAATCCTGGAGCCAGCCAAGTCTTGGGCAGAGTACCTGTAGGGAAAGAAATCAAAACCCCCAAAACACATCAGCATTACATTCTGTGCTTCAAATAAACCACCAATCTATCAGCCCAATCTAGTCGACCTCTTGCAACTAGAAATGGGTTCTCGACACTCTACACAAGGAGAGACTTTTGGGAGACCCTGGGGATAGGCCCAGAGGAGGAAAACTTGCCAAGAGAAAGGCAGCTAAAATCCAAGATACAGAAGACACAGCGAGCACAACAGAATTTTGGGGTGTAAAAGGAACTTCTCCCCACCCGTGAGGACACGATGAATTCAGTGAATTCTGAAGGCATCTCCATGTGGAGGTCAGACCACTGGACTCACCTTCAAAGCTCTCACGTTGACTGGTAAGGCTTCAGCGGTTGTAACTTTTATCCTAGCCTCATTAGTTATAACTGGAGCAAGTTCACTCATATATATATGTATATATATATTTTTTTCCTGTGTTATATACATGTACTATAGTACATGTGTTTCCTTATAAATGCACAAAATAGAATATCAATAGAAATAATAACCCACACTTGAGCACCTGCTGTGTATTACCATTTTAATTGCTTTAGACATTTAACACTTATCAAAACCCTAGTAAGTAGATATTGTTATTGTACATATTTTATAGATGGGGAAAGTGAGGCACATAGAGATTAAGTATTTTTCCAAGGTCAAAGCTAATAAGTGGTAAAGAGATTTGAACCCAGGTTGTGGGCTCTAAATCTAGACTCTCTTAACCACCATGCTTTACTAAGTACAGAGATTTTAAATGGATGAGATAAAAATATGCATAAAAGTTCTACTGTTTTCTTGCTGCATCCAAATAGACCTTGTACATTCCCTGACATCTTACATGCACTTCACTTTAGAGACAACTGTTCAATACTGATAGTAGATCTGCCTATACATGCACCTTTGAAACAAGTTTCTTTAATTTCCTTCCTTGCTTCCTTCCTTCCATCTCTTCCTCCCTCCCTCTTTTCCTCTCTCCCCTCCCTCCATCCCTCCCTCCTCCATCCCTCCCCCCCCCCTTCTTTTCTTCCTTCCTTCCTTCTTTAAAAAATTCTGAACTAGAAAAGGAACCACACTTGGTTGACCCCTCAGATGATGGGGCAGGGGGTAGGAGGTGGGGCAAGATGCAGTACTCACTGGGACAGAAGTGAGGCCAGACACCCATACAGAGATGAGGTGTACGTATTCCCATTGTGCGTGGAGAGGTAAAGCGAGGCCTTGGTTTTCTTGTTGAACATGTCCAGAGAGGCCTTTTGAAGTGCTTTATCCATGTCCTTGTTGGTGTAGGTGTCTTCCAGCTTTAGCCCTCTGCGAGGCAGCCAGAGGAATAGGCAGGTGAGAGGCCACAGGAGAGGAGGGAGGCACAAGGGGAAAAGTAACAGCTTTGGAGAGAAGACTTCGGAGAACACTTTTTTATTATAGAATATTTGGAAATACAGACAAGCACAAAGGAAAGCTGTCACTCAGAATCCTACCATTCAGGGAGAGCACTTAGGTCATACTTTTAGTGTGGAATCCATCCCTACCTTCATACCGTTTACTAGAAGATAAAAGCATCCTGCACATTCTGTCTAGTGTGCTTCCTTAACTAATTTTTCTCTATGACATTAAATCATCTTCTATAACATTATTTTTAGAGGCTGCAGAATGGGCCACGATAAGATGTACCCTACTTTAACCAATCTCCCCATTCCTGTCCTCACTAGTTAAAATACTACAGTGAATAGCTACATGTCTTTGTTCGAAATGTGGGATTACTGAGTCAAAAGGTATGCACATGTTTAAGGTTTCTGCTTCATGTTTTCCTATTACTCCTCCAAACCCTTGTTTCAATTTACACACCCACTATTGCCCATTTTCAGATACCCTCGTCAATTCTGGGTATTCAGATTTTAAAAAGGCTATGTAAAGAAAATGGTAACTTCTTTAAATTTGTTACTAATGAGCATGCATATTTAAAAATGTGTTTATGTGCATTTCTACTTTAAGGAAATTTCTTGTCCATATCCTTTGCTCAGTTTTCTATTTAGAGCGTTTTATCTTATTATTGATGTGACTTTCATACATTAAAGATAATAAGCTATTATCTCTGGTATATGTTAGAATTTTTGTTTTCATAGGGCAGGTCTTATAAGCAGTGTTTGTGCTAATTTTGATGTTTCAGTTAGTGGCAGGGTTAGTAGTAGCAGTTAGTAATAGGGGCAGATGTTGGTAGAATACTGCAGAACTTGAAATGAACAGATACCAAGAAGAAAGGGAAAGATTCCCCTCCCAGTGGAAACTCCTTGTATTGAAGATTCTTGTCTAAATGGCTTGGAGTCATGCATCAGTAAAGAGCATTCATCCTGCTTTAATGGTAGCTAAGGGGGTGAGTTGACTATCTCCATTTCACAGATGGGGGAATTGAGGCAAAAGCAAGACATTAATTAAGCCAATGGCAAGTGGAATGAGACTGGACACTCCCCAAGGTGCCATCCTGTATTGTGATTATTTGCTTCTAGGTGTTTCTGTCTGTCTAGACTGTGAGATCCTCAAGGCAGGGATCATGGAGTCACACTCATTTTTGTGTCCCTAGAGTTTAGCATGATGTCTGACACATAGCTGTTGTTCATAAAATGTTTATTGACTAAACGATTTCGCCACACTCCCTTTCCCCTTTTTCTCATTCTCTGAAGCTTCTTATAGTCACTTGATCTAGAGATGCTGGCAAACTCTCCGTGCTCCCTGAGATAAAAGGCGGAGAGCCCTGTGTAGACAATAATCCATAGTCCATGCAAGGACTCGGTGTCATTTCTGTTGCATTGGAGGAGTGTCCTTTTCTCCCCACAGGAGTGGCTGGTGGTCTAGACTCAAGGCGTGAGGAAGCCTCTAGGCTCTCCGTGAACAGCACTCACCTGAAGGCCTCCAGCCCCTTGTAGAGGCTGGGCTGTGTGTCGCTGCTGGCTGACAGGAAGTCGTTGAACACCAGGCGAGCCAGGGATTTCTGGGCCATCTTGCAGAAGGGTGTGTGAAAGATCATAAACTGTAAATCATCGAGCGTGAAAGGTCGATCGACGCCAGCTGGAAGGGGAAGTGTGAAAGCAGAGACGTGGCATGATGAATGAGCCACTTACGTCTACTGTCCAAGATCTAACTGTGCTGAGGGACTCGGCCTCCCAGAGAGCTAGCTCCTACCTCCAGCAAACACACATTTATTTCACAAGCACTTACTAAGCACTCTACTTAGAAAGAAAGAAAGGAAATAAATAAACGTTTTTTCCTATTTACTATTGCCAACCTCTACGACAGATACTTTCTCCAAATCAACCTTGTGTTGTATTATTTTCTCTTTTCCAGAGAAGGAAACAGAGTCTCCAAAATATGAAGCTAAGTCACGTGTCCAAGCTCACCCAGCTTGAAAATGGCTGGTTCTGGATTTAGGTTCTGATGTCTCTGACTCCACGCTCCACACTCTCTCTCTCCCTCTGAAGAGGAGGGCAATGTACCTCTGCCCTTAGAAAGTTTACAATTTAATGTTGTGATCCAAAGCAGCATCCATCAAATTCCGTATGAAAATAGGAGTAAAATTAGAATGCCGTAAGAATTCAGAGGAGGTGAGAGTAATGAGCCAATAGCAATTTGACAGTGGAGAGGCAGAGGCAGAGAGGTCCAAGTTGCCTCCCTACCTGTGGGTGGCGGCTGTGGCAGCCAGCATCCTACCCAATGCATGGAAACGGGCAAGAAGTGGCTCCCTGTGCCACCCCTAAGGCATCCCTGCTCTGACACTTCAGCACATGCCTTTTCCCACACTGAAATCTGCCTTTTGCAGATGCCCATCTGAACATGGCTAAGCAGGGAAGAACCCTTTTAATTATTTTAAAGCAGGTTTCTCTGTATTTTTAAAATAACATTTATTTGTTTCTTTTCTGATTATGAAAGTTCATAATTCAGGAAAATTCAGAAACTAAAGGTGAAAATAAAATCAAATTGTAACACTACTATCCAGAGGTAAATCACTGATAATGTGTATTATATTAGTATACCTTTGTATACTGAAAACAGGTGAGATTTTTCAAGATCAACCAGATCTTAAAAGGTGGCAGACTACAAACCAAGAGTCAAATCACTTCTGACTCCAACAGAAACAAGTCCCAGCCCCAGTAGGATGTGGTTCCTCTACCTCACCACAGTATCTCCCCAGGTGGCCGGCACCCACTGGTTTCATACTGGCCTTCGGCCCTGAATTGTTTACTTTCTTTCATTTAGCTCAAGTTAGAAGCAATTTCATACTTGAATTTGGATGACCTCCAAGTGGACTTGAGCATAGACCCAGGGAAGGGTGTAAGAAGAAGGGGACATGAAACAGTTCTCTTGAGATCATTTTCAGAGGAGAGAAGAGACCTTGTCTTAAGCTTTTAGGACAACCTCTTGGCCCCATGTAAATAGAGCCCCCACTTTCAGCCCTCTGAGCCCCATACCTTGCTTCCACTGGTTCTGAATTTTTTGACGGTATATTGTGTAACATCGGTCCAAGGCCTGTAAGTAGCACTGAATGGAGAGTTTCCCATCCACGATTGGATACTCTGAAGTCGCATCTGGTTTGTAGAAGTCGTATACATTCTCCATGTGGGTTCCCCTAAGCCCTGGCAAGGAACACAGAGGGATTCGGGGACTGCACAGTGTAGCCCTCATCCAGCAGAGAGGATGGGAGAGCCATGGAGGAACAGCCTCCTGGTCTTGATTCTATCTCATGCCCAAGCTCGAGCCCACTCAACATCCCTCACGTGCTCAAAGGGAATTGAATAGATTGTTGCTCTTATATAAATGAGATTTATATTTCCCTTTTCACACTTATATGGGCTTAACAAAACCTGGAAGAAAAGCCAAAAGTCTCAAAGGAAAGCCTTTCACTTTATACCCAATTATTTTCCTTCACCTTCAATTGCCAGTTTAGCTCCCTAAGTGTCCTCGTCAGCAGCATCAACACCATTCATTCCATGCATCATTATCCTAATATGTGATGGCACAGAAGAGAAAACCTCACTGATCCCTCTCTTGCCTTCCTGCCTGCCCTCTGCTCCCTAGTCCAGCCCTTCAAAAGCAAGTGATATTATCCAGAAATCCATACTTCCGCCCTGAGTAGTGGGTGTGCCAATTTGGGATTAGGAGCTCTGCATTTGGCTATACCGTGCACAGTTTCTTGGTACCGTGCATCCACAGTTTGCTACAAACCTCTCTCCAGGGCTAGAGGGGCCTCGGGCCCAACCAGCATTGCCACGGCTCCGGCCCCTCCTGTGGGGCGAGCATTCCCACTGGGATAGACTGCGATATCTCCACAAACCACTATTGCATAGCGACCTGTAATGAGAGACAAGAAATAATGATCATCACTACCAAACCTCGAGTAGACTACATGCCTTCTGTGTGCCAGGCACAATTTTAAGTGCTGGAGACAGACCAGGGAACAAAACCAAAAATCTCTGCCCATGGAGCTCATGTTCTAGTGAAACTCATCAGGACGCATTTGAAATGCAAAGCCAAAACTCAGTGTCCGTTACTCTAGCTGTAAAATGCTCATTTATTCACAATTTTCTTTTTGAGTTCAATGAAAAATTTATTAATTGGCACTTTTGGAGACAATTTAAGCTCATACTGATCACCTTATAGCACTCTGTGGTCCTAAAATTCCTTCCAAATCATAGAAGGCCAAGGGATAGGGAAGGAAACAACATTTGAAATACTAGCTAGACACTAGTTATCCTCAAAGAATCCTTAAAATAATCCAATGAGGTAGGTAACATCCACATTTATGGATGAAGACCCTGCCTTCCAGACAGATTAAGTATCTTGTCTAAGGTCACTCATGTAGTGAATGCAGAATTTGATATTCAAACTCAGTTCTGACCAGATCTTAAACCATGTGCTTTGAATGACTTGGTACTACTTTCCTTGTTAAAAGAGTTTCTGTTGAGTAACCACATTTAATGTAGATGGTCCATAGAAACTACCTCTGTAATAGTCAGACTATTATTCAATGTGTAGTTGTTGTCTTGACTATTATTTGTTCCACTTTCATCTGATATAGTACTGACCCTAAAACTGGAGTTTGTGGGAGAGATATGGTAGTAATTTTAGTATTCTATCTAACCTGTGAGGAAACATCCAGGATTTATCTCAGCACTGTGTTGGGTGCTATATTTCTATATAATTTAATCCTTGAGATAAGCCTATATATCGAACAGAGTTATCTCCTTTTCATAGACAAAGAAATTGAGGCCCAAAGAACTTAAGTCACTTGACCAAAACCACACAGCTAATAGATGGTGGGATAAGGATTCAGAGTCAGGATTCCAACCCAAATTCATTAAAACCCAGGAAACTTCTTTTAAGAATTATAACAACTCAAACTCAAACATCAACTAAAAAGTATTGTTTTCTCCCCAATTTTGTATATATATGTGAAACTATAGAAGCATATTTGGAAGCCATTAAGGAAAAAATAATAAACAGAGATGATGAATAATTTATACCATGTTAAAAAAACTGAATAGATAAGTGTATGCTTGCAGGCACATAAAAGAAATTCTGGAAGAATACACAGAAATTGTTAGTGTTAAATTCTTGGAAGTTGTAATGGAGTGTCAAAAGGGAACTTTTTCTTTACTTCACGCTCTTTTGTGTATGTGTATATATATATATATTTTTTTCAACTGTAAGTTTCAATTACTTTTATACAAAAAAAAAGACAAGAAAAAATGAGGTCTTCCAGGCAATCTGAGCCAGTATCACTCTTTCCTTCCATCATACCCTGCTGTCTCTCTGGAGTGGTTCAGAACTTCCTGGTGAGTCCCAGAACCACCTCCTCCATCTGATGGGCCCCCGGTGGATGGTTGGCCAGGTCAGAGCCTTGTCTGGTCTGGGCAGTTGCCATCAGGCTTAAGCTTAAATATGCTTTTAGTTTTAATCCAAACTAACAATTCATGACTCAATAGTTTCTTTAAAAATGTTTTTTCCCCACCAAGACATTATATTAAAGAAAGATGCATTTGCAGCCCTCTCCTGTGGAATACCCAGCCACTCAGCAGAATCTACTCATTTGAAATGACGTGCTTGAAACTGATGATGTTCCCAAATATAGGGACATTTTTGGTTAAAGGCTGGTGAGTATCCTTTGCCCTTTATTTCTACTCTCCAACTAAGTGCTTGATTGGACACATTGGTAGTGATGGTAGTTGGGGTTGCTGGAGAAGTAATAATATAAGTGCCAAGCAGGGGAAGCACTGTAAGAACAAATTTGATGATGTAGAGACTGGAACATTCCAAATCAATGGAACCATTAATGGTGAAGCTATGCAGGGCAGTTGAAAAAACACTGAATGGATGTATGGAATTGCACTGTCTTGCTGTGTCAACAGAGATAAACCCTAAACTCTTATTGGCAGCCCCTTTTAAAATAAAGAATATTGGATTAGATAATCTCTAACACTTCATAATTAATTAAGACTTCATAATTAATTTTATAATTAATGTTCATTAAGGTTTTAAATTCTAGTTTCCAACTTAGTAAATATAGAGTGCCTTGACTGCCTGGATATTGTTCTTTCACATCTCCATGGATATCTTACTCAATCCTTTCACCAACTCACAAGGCAGGTAGGCAAATAAGAACTCTGAGGCTCAAAGAGGTTAAGGGACTTGTCAACAATTATTGACAGAGCTAGGTTTCTAACTTTCAACTTGTACTGTTTCCCTTGGACCCTGTCTTCCTATCATGACAGGGGTTCTTCCTCCAATATAGCACTGAGGGAAGATGTGAGTAAGATACTGGGTAACATTAATGTGTTAAGCAAAAAGCAATTTCCTAGGAGCTAGGCAAGGGAGAAGGAGTAGAAATACTCCATGTAATAGTCTATCCTGTGATTCTCTGGGTCTGTTTCTACAAGTGTGTTTTCCCCTTAACACCTAAACTTGTTTAAATCTTTCAACATCACCAATCTCTTTCTCTCAGAGACTTAGGAGAAGCTTAAGAGAAATAGGTACCATGAAATGGGAAATATATTGGATTTGGTTTGGTGTCTCACCCCTGTCACACACTATGTGTAAGGTATCAAACCCTGCATTTTCTCATTTATAAATCAGGTAGAGCCCTCACTTCCTAGGCTGTTGTAAGGACTAAATGAATGGCTATGTGAACACACTACCTAATTAACTATATAAAGCTATACAAGTCTAAGTGGTTATTATCATTGTGGTTGTTGGATGATAGCAGCAGCTATGTAAACAAGTTGTCCTTCCCTCCCTAGATAAAACCACCTAGGGAACAGAGAAGCAAAACTGAGGATTCAGCCTCCAACCCCAGATCTTTTCTTACAAAGGGCCTCTGGCAGCACATACCATCCCAGGAGCTGGACTCCATCCAGTTGGCAGCATTGAAGAGGGAGGCAGTGCCACCATAGCAGGCGTTGGTAGTATCTATGCCCTCAATGTCAGTGTTGCCCGAATCCTGGAAGAGCTCCATGAGCACTGTTTTGACAGCCTTGGACTTGTCAATGATGGTCTCAGTGCCCACTTCCAGCCGGCCCACAGAGTCCCATGGGAGCTGCGTGCGCTCCATCAGCTGCTGCACCACTGTCAGGCACAGGGAGTTGATGTCCTCCTGGACTGAGCAGAAGCCCATATGGGTTTGGCCCAAGCCCACAGTGTACCTCCCTGCTTCCACATTGTCATACTTTTCCAGGTCTGTTTGGTCCACATATTGGGCTGGGAAATAGACCTCCAGGGCAAGGATGCCCACATCCTTTGGCCAGGTATCTGTTTTGGCCAAGGGGACAGCAGGGACTGTAGAAAACCTGTAGGGGAGATAACAAGCAAAATCCCACTAATGGTCTCCAGCCAGTTTGCTCAAAAGACAATACAGCAATCATTTCATTCATTTTTTTTAATGTATTTTGAAGCTATGTTATCAGATGAATACAAATTTAGGATTGTTATGTCTTTCTCTTGAATTGACCCTTTTATCCTTATTAAATGTCCCTCTTTACCTTTGTGATAGTCTTGTGATAGTCTTGCCATAAAGTCTACTTTTCCTGATGGTAACAATTTTGCCCTAGCTTTTTGATTACTGTTTGCATGGTATATCCTTTTCTGTCCTTTTATACTTTTAACCTCTTAGGGTTTTTATATTTAACATATATCTCTTCTAAATAGCACATAGTTGGATCTTTTAAAAATTTTTTAAAAGTCTTGCAATATTGGTGGCTTAGTTGAGTAATTAGTCCAGTTATATTTATTGTAATTACTGATATAGTTGAGATTAAGTCTACCTTCTCACTATTTGTTTCTATTTGCCTCATATATCCTTCATTTCTTTCTTTATCCTTTCCTGTATTCTTTTGGATTAAGCAAATATTTACTATTCCATTTATCTCCTCTTTTTCTTTTAGTAATGACTTTAGAGATTACAATATGCATTCTTTGCTTATTGTAATCAAACTTAAATTAGTACTTCTACTACTTTTAGAACAATGCAAAAACCTTACTTTGGTTAACTTCATTTATCCTCTCCATCCCTTTAAGCTATTATTGTCAGATAGTTTACTTCTACATGTTACAAACCCCATAGGACCTTATTTGTGTGTGTGTGTGTGTGTGTGTGTGTGAGGAAAATTAGCCCTTAGCTAACATCCACTACCAATCCCCCTCTTTTTGCTGAGGAATATTGGCCCTGAGCTAACATCTGTGTCCATCTTCCTCTACTTTATGTGGGACACCTGCCACAGCATGGCTTGATAAGCGGTATGTAGGTCGGTGCCTGGGATCCAAACCTGTGAACTTTGGGCTGCTGTAGCATAGCACATGAAGGTAACCACTATGCCACCAGGCCAGCCCTGCATAGGGCATAATTTTTAAAATTTCATTCACTTTTAAAGTGCACCTCTCATTATCCTTCTTTCTTTTTTCTACACAAAAATGTACCTACCATTTTCCTACTTTTTAAGGAAGTTTTTTGCTTGATTCCATGCTCTCTGCTTTTTCTGACTAGGCCTCCCAATATTTACTGAGTACACTCAACACAGTGCTGGGTTCCAGGTGCACAGTAGTGAATGAGACACATCCTTTGTGCCTACAAAGAGGGCACAGTCTAATGGAGGAGGCATTTTTACAGAAAAATACGTAGTGGAACAAGCAAAAGCTGTGAGAATACAGGCGACAGAGACAGCAATTCTAAATGAGAACAGAGAGAAAATGGGGAAAGGGTCAGTATAAGAGGGAAGAGAAAATCTGTTTCTTTCCTGAACCCACCCACCTCTCATCAACCCCAACTCCTAATACCTCTGGTGAAAATCTGGAGTTTCTCCTTCCAGCTACAAGTACAGAGCTCACCAAGTCCACCTCCCATCTGTTCCCACATGAAAGTACCTGAAATCTGGTTACTTTAGTGATATTCTTCATTTTACAGGTGGTGAAATCAAGACACACATTGTTAAAATGATGTGTTTAGACTACCTTTATAGTTTGTCATGTGTTAGAAATATTCTGTGTTTTCACTGCCTTGGCTGCCAATGTTACACATTGGACTTACACTCGTGTGTGCCACCAAGTTCCTTTAACTTGTATCTGGCTACAGAATTCCCTATTATGAAAGAGTGACAGGGTGTCTCCGCAGGCTTATAAATTTAGCTCTATGCCACAGGAATAATAACTCAGATTGAATGTGTCTATCAGTCATCCTCAGGATTCTGGACTTCTGGTGATTATAGTTTTCCCATCAGGAAGGTCACTTTGAAGGACTACTGTGAGGCAAAAGTGGATCACATGATCACAAGATAGTGAGGTGAAGTGACAAATGTTCGTCCGTATCTGACAAGAGAGGTTTGGAAGTTAGTTATCTGCCCTATTTATTTTGTGACGACCCCCCCCCCCCCCGGCCAATAATTGGAGTTTGTGCTCTCAAATATTTGTGGAGGAGCTTCCCCAGGACCTAGGAGCTAATGGTTATCCAATTCTTGGTCCTGTGCTTGGCTGACTTTTCCCTCAGCCTCATTCTCACTCTGCCTTCTCTGAGCTCACTCCCTCCCCCTCTTCCCAGTAGGAAATCTAAGGTTGCAGGAAGAGGTTCCAAGAATCAGCCACTTGGTAACTTTGTAACTGTCTTGGTAGGGGGCTATTTCTGGAAATGGACTCCAGAGCCTTGAAGAAAGGTTAATATGTAGAAGCTTTCAGAAACATCAGGCCACTGGAGTTAAGGGATCCTTCTTATCTTCTACTTTCTCTAAATAATCACTTTATTTAATTTAAAATTGGTTTTGTTCTGGTGTTGCTTGGTTCAAGAACCTGCAGCAAGTGTCTATTTCTTTACTCCATCTCACCTCCTTCCCTTGTGTGTCAAAATTAGTTATTACCTGCTAGGCACTGTGCTAGCGAGAGGCTGCAGGGGTGAACAGGGTGGGCAAAGAAAAGAGGAGGTCAAGGTTCTTGAGGACCTCCTCGACCAGTGGGAGGAATGAGATAAGCACATATGCACACACATACACAATCCAACTGAGAGTCAGAATGTGATAAGGGCCACAAGAGGGATATGGGCACAATCCCACAGGAGTTCAAAGGAAGCAGAGATTGCCTTGTGGGTGGGAGGCCCAGGAAAGGCTTCATGGGAGAGGCTACATTTGAGATCAGTCTTGATCTGATCAACCTGGAGCTTCTGCTGATGAAGAATTGGAGGGAGGTTGAAGGGGCAGCGACCACAGCAGGGGGTGATTGAACAGGTAAGGATACTTGGAGCGGAGAGTGAAGGGGAGTGGAGACAACACACGAGAAAAGCAGGTGGGGACCACAAAGTGGATGGCACGATTATTCCTTAATTTTAAAGACGGTGAAGCAAATGCTGAGCTGGGAGCAGTTCTTAGGTTGGATTTAGAGCTGATGCAGGTTGGTATTAGAGGGGAAAGACACACGGAGGAAAGGAGACCCATAAAGACGATTCTCAATACTTGTTCAGGCCATGGAAAATGGGATTAGCTGTGAGTACATCTGAAAGGGAAATGTGAACGATGATTCCAAGTGCTTGAACTAATGACGTCAGAAGACGGGCAGGTTGGTGAGGACTGAGGTTTGCCTCTTGGCAGGTGGCCAACTGTTGCTAACTGAAACAAGCAAACCCACGTCAATCCTTTCCTCACAAATACAAAAACAGGTTGAATTCTGAACTAGGTCATTTGACCGGTACACGGTGGGTGAGGGAGTGTGTGGATGATGGTGAAGAGTCATGAAGAAAATAAGAAGGATAAAGAGCACTACTCCCTGCCCCACACATCCATACAGCTAGATTCCCTGGGTACCAGGCAAGGGAAGACACTAGATCAAAGTCGTTGTTCTAAGTATTCATGGAATGCAGTGTAGAAATGGGAGGAAAGAAGGGGCTAGTCCTAGGGTGCAGTAGATGGTTTAGGGATCCTGAGGGGCCAGCTATAGCTGTGTTACCATCAATGCTGGGAGACAGCAAGCACTTGAGCCAGATGGGGGAGTGTTTACAAAGAAAAAGTGTGCATGTGCTTCTGTGCATAAGCACATTGCACACACACACACACACACCACTCACACTTATCTTTACATCTCATTTCCCCTTTCATAAAATCAGCGGGCAGAGAAATACACTTTTTTATCCTCAGTCCATCTTGAATTTTACTGCAGTGAGTTGAAGCAGCTGGTTATACCAACACTGCAGTTGGCACAGAATCCTGAAGGTCTTGGCCGGCGCTGGGGGTAAAGGTGGGAACAGTGGTGGAGAGGAGAATGCTGTGGGCCCTGGTACTGATATTTCCACTGCTCCGTGCAGCTGGGGGAGTAAGAGATGTTGTTTACTAGTAGCAGGTGTCAGGGGTTTGGGATCTTGGAATTCTGCAGCTGAGAGGGGCTGTCTGTTTAAGAGAGGAGATAACTGAGACCCTCAGGCCCTCTGCCTATCTTTTACTGGTTCCATGACGCTTCTCAAAGAGTGACCTGTACAGTCCCTGAGAACAACGTGACTCACCTTTGATGGGCTGCTGGGAGAAGGCGAGAAGGCATGAGGGAAACATCCTGCATCACTCTTTTCACTTGCAAGACCCGCTTCACTGGAGTCAACAGCCGCTGCATTTTCAGAGGAGCAAGCAGAAAGCCAGCAATTCACGGTCTTTGGGCGAGGTGCCCAGCGGTGCCCAGTCAGGCTTTATAGAGCACTGAGACTCCTGCCATGGAAGCCCCGCCCCTGCTTATCAAGGTTCAGTTGGCTTCTAAAACTGGTCCAAAGGTCTCCTTCAGAACATAAGTGAGTCAAAGAAAAACATCATCTCTCCAACGTGTACAGAGCTGCCCTACTTCTGGGGATGTGTGGGAATCAATGGCTCTGACTCCTCCTTTCTCGGGCTCTTGTGGCAGCCTTATTTATGCCCAGCCACCCCAGGAAGCTGTGATGTTCCTTGTTGTAACACACCCTGAGGTAATCCCACCTGACCTGTCTGGGATCCTGGCTCCTCATCTGAGTTATTCTCTTTGGTGGTCCAGAATACTCTCTGTGGAATTAGCTGTTATTATTTTAATGTATTATCACAATAAGAAAAATCTTTCAAAACCAAAAGGAATGAATCTCTTGTTAGGAGCCCTTTAGTTGTTGGGAGTGGGTATTGGCACAAGGGCAGAGGGCTGGGTATTAGAGCAGACATGGAGCTTGCTATATTCTACTGTCTCTGTTGTCACCCTTTGTGTGTATAGCTCCACCCAGTTTCCAAGTGGAATATGCGGTAAGTGCTACAGTAGAAGTACAGAAGCCCCAAAACACTCACTGTCATTTGAAGTTCAAGCTCTCCTGAGGAGGACAGGTCTACTTTACAGATCAGGCCAGTGATATGTAGACAGGTGATAGGACTTCCCTAGAGACCTATAGCTAGTAAGTGGCAGGTTGGGGACTCCACCACCAACCAATCTGGAGTCTTTTGACTCCAGATTCTGGTCTTTCCACTTTGCTCTGCTCGTTCCACTTCTCAATAAAAAGGTTCCTGCCATCTGATTTTCCAATGAATTTCTGCCTCCATCCCTCTCTCCAGGCACCAATCTTCCTCTATCTTTTATGAGGGTCATGCACTCATTCATTAGTTCATTCAGTAAACCCCCCTGTCTAATACAATTCTGGAAGGCGAAAAGAGAAGAGCCAGAGTGGGTTCTGCTTTAAGGGGAGACAGAGGTAACTTCATTTTCCTGAAGACAGAGAACTTCTAGGTGCCCCGAGAGGTCCAAGTCTCTTAGATCTTCCATCTTTAGATTCTTGCCTCCATGCATCTTGATGTATTCCTGCTCTAACCCAATCTTCCACCTCTCTCTGTCACCCTAAGCCCTTTCACTGAGCCTTTTCCAAAGTTCTGTCAGCAATTTAAAATTCTTCATTTCCAATCTCTTCTCTGAAAACGCCCTTTGTTTCTTGCTCTGTTTCAAACTGCAACTCTCAAATGGTGGTTGTGCTCTTTGCCTCCTCTGCAATATGCACCCCCGGCCAACAATACCCAATGTACCACAGTGCTCAGAATAAGGCAAATGTCCTCTTTGCCCTGCATTGATACTTTACTTTGCATTGATGCAAAACTACTTCTGTATTTTTCCTCTCCCTACTCTCAAAATCCCTGCTCTCTTCAAGCACATGACATCAGTCTGGGTCACCCAGTGCCCTTTGTTCTTTCAGCCAACTAACAATCTTGCTCCACTCCCCTCGTTCATGAAGATTGAAGCACATGGATCACTGCCTTGCTCTTGACCATCAATCCTTTCAACATTCTTAGAGATGTCAATCTCCACATGGATAATTCATCCACCCTGGCCTCTCACTTAACTTCCCTCTTCCGTGATCTTGTCCTCCGCATGACTTCAGCCTCCCACTCCACGTTCATACTCTTGATTTCGTCATTACAGTATCTATACCACCCCCAAAATTTTAATTTCATACAGCCCATTTTCTAGCAATCTCTATCTTTCCAGCTCACTTTTAAAGTACCCCCACCTTTTTCTCCAACTGGGACTACCATTGACTCCTCTACTTCTTCACCATTATCATAGCTCATGACCTCTTTTCTCTCTTTACTCAGCTCAGATTATCCATGGTGCATCACCATAAACAATCCCTTGCACACACCTTGACATATGCTCTCTCTGTCAGACTGGCCAAGCAAACCTTCAACTTTGGTTAAACCCAGTCTTGGTCTCCTGTATGCTTATATCTAAGCAGCTAAACATGGCTGAAGAAAAGCACAACATTGTACTGGCTGGTTAGCTTTACGTTTGCAACCACACATCTCAAGTGGACCCTCAGCATGGCCTGGCAATTCTACTATATTTTCCTAGTCCATTCCCTCTCCCAGTCCCCAAATAGCTTGTTATACCTTCTTTTCTGTCTTCAGCCCCTCTCCTTTGCTCATTCTTAGCTGACTGCTTTGACTCCTATTTCACTGAGAAAACAGACACAATCAGAAAAGAGCTACTACATCTTCCATTAGTAAATTCAGCAAACTTCTTGCCTCTATACCCCATAGTCTGCCTTCCTACTGTTCCTATCTAAAGGAACAGTCCCTACTCTGGTTTAAGGCCAATGTCACCACTTGTACACTGGCTGTATTGCCTCTGCTCTTTGTGAGGACTGTGGTCCTGCAGTTGTCCCCTCTCTTCCTCCTGATTAATTTCCCTTTCTAGGAGATTGTTCTTCTCAGTGTACAATCCCAGCTTAAAAAACTCTCTCTTAACCATGTATGTCTTAGCAAGTGTGCCACCAAGTCTATGCTCCCCTCGATAGCAAAAGCCATTAAAAATATTGCCTGCTGTCAGTGTTACACATTCTTACCTCTCACTCTGTTTTCTGTTGATCCATATAGGCTTTTGTCCCCACCATTCCATTGAAATTCTTTTTGTTAAGGTCTTTGGTGACTTCCTTATTACCAAATCCAAAGGTGAGTCCTGAACCTTCAGCTTACTAGACCTCTCAGGGGTACATGGTAAGGGTATTCACTCCCTCTTTCTTGAAATCATTTTTTTTTTAATTTGGTTTACAGACCTGACAATTCCATGGTTTTCTTTCAAATCACTGGCGACTCCTCACAGCTGCTCCTCCTTTCTCTGACCTCTAAATTTCAGAGTGCACCAGGTAGTTTCTTATTTCACTGAGAAAATAGATGGAACTGAATAGGAATATTAGGTTCTTAGACAAAAATATACAAATATTCCTACAGGATTGTAGACACATAATACTTCATTATGGTAAAATGAAGACCAAAATCAGTCAATCTAATATAAACTTTAATTAGTATTTATAACAAATTAGGCACTGTGCTAAGTACTGAGAATATAGATGGATAGATCGACTTTATTCCTTTCTTTCTTTTAAGCCAAGCTATACTAAGCAATTACTCTGTGCTAGGAAATGCACTAAGCACTTTTTGTGCATTATCTCATTTAATTTTCACAACTATCTGAGGTTGTACTATTATTACATCTATTTTACAGATGAGGAAACTGGGGTTTAGAAAAATTATATAACCTGTGGTTTTAGATCTTGTAAATGGCTGAAATGGGCTTGGAATTTAGGCTGTCTGGCTCTACACATAATCTGCCAATCTTCAACCATTTTTGACCGGAAAAAGTGGCAATTTCATGTGGCTCAACCTAATATTAAGTTGTTCCTTTGGAATAAGGGAAATTTGTAGGTTGAGGAAGTACCAGGAATATATTATGTAAAATATAAATTGGGGGAAATAACAGCAAAACATCATCAGGAGGTAGCTTTTCAGAGTGAATGGAATTCAGTTGACTTAGGCAAGTAATGGCTCTCAAGTACAATTAAGTGTTAGTTTTTCTATCAATTGCCCAGGGTTGAAGGAAATAGATTACACCACCTGGTTTTTATGTTTAAAGAGACACTTCTCAAACACTTAAATGAATTCACATTCTGAGACTTCTTAAAGCAGATATTTTAATTTTTGCTTTGAGGTTTTGGGGTCCTTCAATTCCTGGGCTACAGCTTTTCAGCTGGAGTGTTGATGAGAGGTAGAGTGTTGATTAATCAAAAATGTGTGTCAGGTGCTAGATAAACATTAAGAATCAGCGAAATTGACTATTAGGGATTAACAAGTTTAGACCTCTAGCGTGAAGTCTGGCATAAACAATATTTGTTTTCTAAGTGATTCTGTCAACAGAGCTGGTTTAGGAGAACCAAATTATAAACAAAGTTTCCAGGCACCTAGATTTTCCCTTTTTAGCCACGCCTACGTCTCTTCTACCTCAGAAATGGTCCTTGTTTCAACAAGTGGTCTGAAAATGCATTCACCCAGGGTTCCTATGACTGATAAACTGAAGTGGATCCCCTCCCATGCAGATTTACACTTTATATCTCAACCTCAAGGAAAGAAGCTTTCAGAACTCTAGGCATCAGAAAGTGGGCAAGAAAGTTATTTCTATGGAAAGTCTAGGCTAGGGACAAGTCTTTATGTTTTTGGAAATGAACCCTGTTTATTTCATACTGATGCAATACAAGCATATCTAGTGCTTTATCGGTTTTGAAGTGCTTTCTCATGCTATCTGTTCTCACAACAGTTCTAGGAAGATGATGTGGACAGTGAGGCTTCACGAGATTAAGGGACCTGACTTGTGGGTATGTGATTGGTTCATGGCAATGGCATGGAGTAGATATCACAGTGGTATCTCCAAATCTAGGGCTCTGTCATTGCATTTACACGTGGATTCTGCTGTGGAAGGGGAAGACCCAATGCTGCTTGTGATTTTGTTACTGGTTAGCCAATCTCTTATTTGCCAGGTCTTGCCTTTTGTGATTGCCTGGAGTGACATTCAGACCTTTGATTCCAAAGCTTCCAGAGTTTTGTGAGGGAGGAGTCCTGAGGCTCGAAAGTATAGATTCATATCTAATTAGGTGAGAGCTTCTGAGGAAAGTAGGGGAAAGGGCATGGAGTCTGATGAGATTTCCGGGAAGAAAAACATCGAGTGCTGTTCTGTAGTTTCTCGAGTTTCATCATTCCAGGTGTTTCCTCATGTTGTTATATCATCTAGGGAGCAAACCTAGCAAGATGATGTGTAGTCTCAAGTGGGAGAGATTCAATATCTGCACAAGGACGACATAGTGTAGTGATGGTACAATTGCCCATGATTCTCAGTGAGCAAATCCGGCATCATCTGTCATCCCTTCTCTGGGATGTATTGTCAAGCCTCCAACTTCACAAACATTTAAACAGTTTGGAAAAAAATTACATTCTCACAGTCATTTTATGTCAATAAATAATACGTCATAAAATAACCAATTTCCTCGTCTTTTTTTTTTGGAGCTCTGAGAATTTTGTTTGTAGATAATTATCAAGCATTTGTAATAAGCATAATTTACATCTGCATAGCATTTAATCGTGTCCAAACTTTTTCTACTTGGCAACACGACAAATGGTCATAGGCTGTTGAATGCCTCTTCCCGAGTCAACCAGGAAAGCACTAGAAAAATGAACAAAGCATGAATTTGAAGAACAATTTAAAAAAAAAGCTGTGAGAAATCCCTGAGGAGTCTGAAGGATGCCTTGAAAGGGGATGTGGAGGTATAGGGTAGGGGGTAGGGGTGGAGGCAGGGATGAGGTTGGAAGGGGGCTGGAGTCTGAGGTGGAGGATGGCTGGAGGGGGCTGCAGAGACCATACAAAATGGAAGAACTCATGCTAAGGACTTGCCACAAGAAAATGGAGTTATGGGCATAACTGACAATGCCTTAAAGGAACACCCACGGAACGCCCAAAACCACAAAAACGACAGATACACCCAGAGAGAACCAGACGGCAGGACTGCAGACCTGGATAAGATATGGAAGCAGCATTAAAGGAAGAGATGACAGAACACTGATGCCAGTGAGTCATACCCCAGAGAGGACAACACACTGCTGGTCGCCTTGCTGATTCCCGTGCCTCTTGCTGTCCCCTGTGACTGGATCGATTTCCCGTTCTGACTCATTGGGCCATGCCAAGGACTTTGTGGACTTTGGTTCGTAACCCCTTGCACATTGAATGCTGTGTTTTGTGTTAATTAGTATGTTCTTCTTGATGCCAGCCCTGATATCAATTCCCCTACGTTAAACCCAGCATATGTGAGGTTAAAACCAAAAGCACTCATCCCCTTTCCCTGCCTCTCTAAGTTACATTCATATGTAACTGTTGGTTTTTTAAACCTTTGTATCCCTGGACTTCACAAGGCAGATAGAAGTTACAAATTGTTAAAAGCCCAGGTGGCCTCAGGCTGGGCTCACACTGAAGTTTTGGCTACTTACCAGGTCTTGAGGTTTGTTCCAGGGAAACTGACATCCAGAGAAGTTCAAGAAACTAAAGCTTCCCAGACCTCAACTCCTTGGCTTCCTGGCACCGGAATCCACTGTCCACCACGGAGCCAGACAATCAAGGACACCCAGCTGCGATTCCCTTATCTCACCACCCTCCTCCCTGCAAGCAGCCTCACAAGGCCCAACATAGGCTGGTGGGAAAGCGCCGACCAGCGAGGCCACAGGCTCCCCTGCCCTACAAGCAGCCGCATTCCTCACAACCTTTAAAACCCCTTGCCTCCCATCTTTTGGGGAGATGAGGCAAATTTGAGGGCTCACTCTCATCTCCCGGCTGATGTCACCTGAAATAAAAACGCTTTCCTTGACATAAGCCTGGAGTTCAAGTTTTCTTTGGCCCCTCTTGTGTGTGGGGTAAAGAACCTGGGTTTGTGTCCGGTAACGTTATGATACTCATGTGATTTGATGAGTCTCTATAAAGGGACACGGGGTTGTTACCTCTGTTCCCAGACCGCAGTCGCTTGTGACAAGATAATAAATTTTGACATTGTGGAAAGACACAAAAGTGAGTGGACAATCCACTGTCAACCGCTCATAACAGGGGGAGTGGGACTGTAGAAGCCCTACCCAGGTGCCCAGTTCATGAAAAGAGGTGCAGATTGACCAATCACACTAACAATCTCTCTAACAAACCTCCTTTCTCAAACCCCTAAACTGGTGGCTCAGCAGTGTATTCTCCTGGTGCCATTATTTAAATAGGAAATCATGGTCAGGGGTGTCTCCTGGTGAAGTGGCAGCAGACAGGGACGGTCATCAGTGGTTCTGTGATGTCTGGGCTCTCCACTGTGGGCTCATCCCCACTCACCTGAAATATGCCTGGAGGAACACAGACTGGGGCCAGGCCTTCAATGCTTCCCCAACACACAGCACCAGAGAGTAGCCATTACCCCCAGGGGACATGAACTCACTTGCAGAAATAAGAACATGCTGAGGAATATAAAAGGAAGACAGCACACCGAAAAATGCATACCATCTGGAACAGAATTTTGAAACAGACCAAGAATTTAAAATAATCATCCTGTGTGCTGTTAACCTAAAAATAAAGAGCCAAAATGAGAGGCAGAGAGGCATTTATTTTGGGATCAAAGAATTTCAATTTGGGGAGCACAGATTTAGGTAGAAACCCAAACATTGTCCACCCTCGGGGGTAAAAATCAGGGGCTTTTAAAGGCAAAGAAGGGAGGTTTGCATGACAAAGAATGTTAATTGGGGTTGGCAGCAGAAAGCTAATCTTGGCTAAACGTACTTGACTGTGAAGGCTAGCTAGAGGGAGGCAAAAGTCCGGTGGGTCGCTCTGAGGAGCAGCAAAGTTCACGGTGTGCTCCACGTGGATGTGCGTAAGACCCATTCGTTAATGGCTTCCCAGCTCCATTTTATCTTCCTAGTCTGTCTTAGTCTGGAAGCTCCGCTGAAACCTGTCCACCATGGTTGGTATTTTAAATACCGATGGCACAGCTTTCAGCATCACAGCAACACGCAGCTGCTGCAGTATGACTGCTGACAGATGGTGGTGTGGTTCCCTGACCGGGAAACGAACCCGGGCTGTGGTGGTGAGAGCGCCGAATCTTAACCACTAGACCACCAGGGCTGGCTGGCAAGAAACTAGGGAAGGAAAAATGATTTTCCCTTTACCCCTCTAGGTTCTTGTCTGAGACCCCTCTGTGATAAAAGACAGATTAACAGGAGAGAAACAAACAAGTTTAATAACATATATACCTCCTGTATACATGGAGGATACCCAGGAAAACTGAGTAAAACTCCCCAAAAATGGCCCAAGCCACCACCTTAAGTACCATCTTCAGCTACAGACAAAAGAAGTCTTTTGGAAGGAAAAACATCTGACAAAATTCACCTCTTATCTTTGATGAAAGGTCAGCAAACTAGGACTAGAAAAGAACTTTTAAAAACTTGTTAAATGTTATATTTTAAAAACCTATATATACTTAAGGGAGAAACATTAATTTAAGATTAGGAATAAGACAAGGCTGACTACTATTGCTTATCACACTGTACTAGAGATTCTGGCTAATGCTATTAAAAAGGAGAAAGAAATAATAGTAGAAAGGATTGAAGAGAAGATATAAAACTATTATTATTTGCAGATGATGTTTAGTTTCCTAGAAAACTCAACTAAAATCAATAAAATATTTGAACTAAAGAAAGGATTCAACAAACTTGTCAGAGATAACTTCAATTTAAAAAATCAGTAGGGTTTCTCTACTTTAGCATTAACCAACTAGAAACTGTGATGAAAAAAGAATCTAATTAACAATAGCAACAAAAACTGTATAGTATCTAGCAATTAATTAAACCAAGATTATTCAAGACCTGTATAGAAAAAAATTTAAAACTTGAATAAATAACATAGGAGATGATTTTTAAAAAAATTAGAGAAACATTCTATGCTCTTGGATGGCACAATTTAATATTATGAAGATATTTAGTCTTCCCAAATTAATCTACAAATTCAATGCAACCCAATGAAAATTCCAGCTAGATTTTTTTTGAGGAACTTAACATATTTTTCTGAAATATAAAAAGAAAAATAAAAGTCCAGATTTAACTAAGTTAACCTTGAAAAGTAAGAATAATAAGGGAGACTTCTACCAGTTATACAAATCCCTAGTGATAAGAAGAGTCGTTCTGGTGCAAGAATAGACCAACCATTGGGAAAAATAGAGTGCTTAGCAGCAGACTCGTGTCTACGTGGACATTTTTATGATACATATTGCATCACAAATCAGTTGGGAGAGGAAAATCAATTGGAAGAGGATAGATTATTGAATAGATGATATACTCTGTGGAGAGAAATAAAACTGAACTCAAACAGGGAGTTGGAAGTAATTTGGGTGTCTATCATTGGAGAGAAATTTGTAAAATGTGGGTGGAGGTCCAACACGGAGTGCTATGAAATGGAAGCAACAGCAGATCGAATGCACAATAGCAACATGATTACGTCTTAAAGGCAATGCTGAAGTAATGCAAAGTAACATTTATGTCAGTTTAAACTAAATACTCACAAAACAACAAGACACATTTTACAAACACAAATACAAAGAGGAATAGTTGTCAGAGTGGGATGAGGGAAAGAGCTCCCATCTGGGAGTGGAAGAATATGTAATGACAAAAACACAAATTTGATATCCATAGCTACATGATCTTATAGTCCAGTGGTGTTAATGTAGACTTTGGAGTCAGGCACACCTGGATTTGCATCCTAACATTGCCATATCCTACCTGGATGAACTGGAATAATCATTTAAAATTTCTTAGAATCAGTTTCTTCACTTGTTAAGTGTGGAGGACAATATTTCCTGTATCATCCACTTGTGGTGATGGTTAAGTGGGATAATAAATGTAAGGTGCTGAACGCAGTGCTTTGAGCATAGTAAGAGTTCAATAAATGAACGCTCTTATTATCCTTCTGCACTGGGGAAAGGATGAGAAAATGAACCAGCATCTACAGGCTGAAGAGGACCTGGCCTGTAGAAAGTCCTGGGCTTCATCTGACGCTTCCTCTCACTGCCCACTACCGTATTTCCTCCTGCCAAAGAGCCTGTACCTCTCATCTGATGCGTGCTGGCTGGACCTTGAGAAATCAAAGGAGAGTCTGCTGTGTGAATGTTGTCAACCTTTCATGAGATAAGAAGAATCATTTGGCTGTTTAAGGAAGGAACTTGGCAGCCTGCAACTTTGCTGGCTCCAAAATCTAGAACATCAAACCACAATCATTATGCCTGCAGGTCATCTTTGATTGTAACTTGATGAGATAAAGGATTTTCTCTGTACAGTGAGTTGGGTTAGTCTGGCTTTTGGCTGACCTGCAAGCTCAGGATGAGAGGGGCAGAATCAATTTCCTCTTGTCGCCCATTGAAACTTTTTTTCCTTCCTTTTGAAAGCTGTTCATGTTTGGTTATAGGGAGGCAGGATCTAGAGGAAGAGTCAGGTTTTAAAGACACTCGACAGAGAAAACAGGCTCAAAAACATGAAATGCTTTGCTCAAGTGGTGATGCCAAGTGGTGATGGACTCCTATTCCTGTTAAAACTCTGGTGCCTGCAAATTATTGTTGAATATCTAGAATTCTTAGTAAAAACATCTGGACAGCAAAAGTAAATTTTTTTCCCACAAAGGAAGTTTCCTTGATTGTTCTCTTCTTAATATGAAGACAAAACTGATTTCAGAAAAATGCAAATAAGCAAACAGAAAACATACCGTGATTCCATCACAACCATGGTTAACACCTTCAGGTGTATCTTTTTGGATGGTTTCTGAACAGATAAGTTAAAGGTGGAAAAAATGTTACATCAACAGAGAAAACTCCAAGCACCTACAGACGATAGTGGGCGAGTGAATTTACTTCAAATATCCCCATCCCTATGCCGGTTTTCTTTTATTCTAACTTAAAAGTCACTCTTTTTCTTTACTTTCTGTGTATACACTACTATGTTGTTCATGATGGACTCCCCAAAGAAATGTTCTCCTCATATCTGTCATCTACGCAAGGTCATCCATCCTCAGAGCCTGACTCACCTGCACTGGACACTTCCCAGACCATCCACGACAGCTCAGGCTGGTCTTTCTCATTGACTTCTAGAATTGACTATTCTTGGCAGAACCACATTCCTCAGTAACCCCTAGTCCCAATTTATCAATTTCAGACTCCTGTCAATTTATCAATTGACAGCTCTTCAAACAGTACCATCTCCCTCATGCCTCTTGTCCTGCTGCGGCCACAATATGGATTGGGAGGATGATTAGAAACTCTCTCACTTCTTACCATATCAGCAACTGTCATTCATCATTTACTGAATCAATTGATACAAATCAAATGTCTGCTATGTAGAAGTTAATACACAAAGAGTCGTTTCCTTATGTGAAGTAAGATCTGCTAATTTCTTTAGGCAATAATTTGTGATGGAAGGAAGAAAAAAACAAAAAGGAAAGGAATAAAGGAAGTGGGGAAGGAAGGAAAGGAAAAAGGAAGGGAGGATACAAAATCCTGGATTTGAATCCTGGGGTGCTATTTACTTGCTATGAGAACTCGGTCAATTTGTTTAGCCTCCGAACCTTTAATTTCCTCATCTGTAAAATTAGAACAATAATTTTAAGTATTTTAAGACTTGTTGTGAGGATTAAATGAGATAATTTGTAAGTGATACTTGGAAAGTATTCAATAAATGTTAGTAATTGTGATGGTTAATTTTATGTGTCAAACTGACTGGGCCACAGGATGTCCAGATATTTGGCCAAATATTCTGGGTGTTTCTGTGAGGGTATTTTTGAATGAGTTTAACATTTAAATTGATAGACTGAGTAAAGCAGATTGGTCTCCCTAACGTGGATGGTCCTCATCCAGTCAGCTGAAGGCTTGAGAAGAACAAAAAGGCTGATCTTCCCCTGAATAAGAAGAAATTCCTCCTGCCTGACTATCTTCAAGCCGGGACATTGTTTTTTTCCTGCCTTCAGACTTGGACTGAAACATCAGCTTTTCCTGGGTCTCAAGTCAGCCAGCCTTCCTATTGGAACTGCACCATCAGCTCGCCTGCATCTCCAGTTTGTTGCAACTTGTTGCAGGCTTGGGACTTGTCAGCCTCCACAATCATATGAGCCAGTTCCTTACAAGAAATCTCTCTCTCTCTCATTAGTTCTGTTTCTCTGGAGAACCCTCACTAATATGGTAGTTAATATTGTCATTTAAAAGTTATATTTCACATACCTTTCCACGATGTTCGAGGTATCTTTACTCCTCTGTCCAGTCCAGTCCTGTGGAAAATTATGTTATTTGCAAAATGAGGAACTGAAGTTAAGTCTGAGAAGAAATTTCCTGACCATGAGTCCTGGAACATTTTTTCCTGGAGGAGGTAGTTCCAGAAAAGTAGCTGTCCATGAGGAAATAAAGGTTTCAAAACCTCTTTTGTTTGTTTGGTTTTCTATCACTTTGACGTCTGCTGAGTTCAACAGTGACCAGAAAGCTGGGGGGAGGTTGGAGGCTGTGTGAAGCAGGCAAAAGGTCATCTAGCTTGAAGAAGGAACCTGCAGGACCCCAGAAGGCTGGTACCTAAGAGGAACGATCTCCTCTAAAAGCTTTCTGTGGGACAGGTCGGCAGCACTCCAGCCCTTGTCCCCAGGAGGTCTTTGCGGGTCTCATGGGAAGCCAGCGACAGCTGTAGGTCCAATGCGCTATTTTACAAAGGAGTTTCCTGTGATTTGAATGCAGACAATTTCAGAACTAGAATGAACCTTAGAAATCATCCAACTTGTAGACTCTGGGAAGATAGTAGTGGCATAGTTTTTGAATCTCTAAATCCTCACATAAAAGCAGAGAGAGGAAAACAAAACTTTCATGAACATTTGCAATAAGACTAAGTGATAGAGTGTCCCCATGACTCCCCAAATACAAGCAGACGAGGATAAATCAATAGTCGTAAAACCTGTGGTGGCATCTGTGAGGGAGAAGGCAGAGGGCAGCAATGGCATGTCTGAGGAATCTGAGAACAAGTGAACCCCCAAACAGTCAATGAGAAACCACTGGAGAGCAGGCAAACCAATTTGGAAGCAGTAGTTCAAAACAGGAGTAGTTTTGCCCACCCCAGTGCTGGTGAGTGCAAGCTCCAATTTCAGCTCCCCAGTAAGATTTCAAGGGCTGAAGCAGCTAGCCAGTGGTAGGCTGCTAACTATTTAAAACCCCAATTTGTAGTGTTTGCTGATTTCCATGGTATAAATACTCCCATCATGGCTGACTGCTGTATTCCAACAGGAATACGAAGTAGGGAAGAGATGTGTACAATTGACTCTTGCGAGGCAGCAGCCAGCTGTGAACTCTGGGAAGAACCAGGGTTCTTTTCCAAGACCGGTCGCACACTGAATAGAAACTACTGGGAGTGGAGTCAAAATTGAGTAAGACAAGGACAACAGCAATGAAGGAAAGAGAAGGTTGAGACAAAAATTGGGGAATGGAACAGAGCCAGGAAATCTGAGAGAGCAAGCTGCCATATTTCTGAACACTGCATGAAAACAAAAGAAGAGGAAGCTTTGGGGCCACCCGGTGACGCAGCGGTTTAGTTGGCGCTTGGCAGCCCGGGGTTCGCAGGCCTGGATCCCGACGCACTGCTTGTCAGCCATGCTGTGGCGGCATCCCATATGAAGTAGAGGAGGATGGGCATGGATGTTAGCCCAGGGCCAGTCTTCCTCAGCAAAAAGAGGAGGATTAGCAACGGATGTTAGCTCAGGGCTGGTCTTCCCCACAAAAAAAAAAAAAAGAGAGGAAGCTTTGAAGAGTTAGAAAAGCCACTCTGAACCACACTACCTTCTAAAAGTTCAGGAAAGCTAATGTCACATAAAAATGAGCAACAGAAAAGTATCAAGGTACAGTCCAACGCAAAGTTATTCTAAGAAGTCATTTAACTCCATGGTTCCCAAACCAGCTGCACAGGAGAATCACTGAGGGAAAGAAGACAAAACAAAATCAGGAAACACTCTTCCTGTGTCATTTATTCTGGATAGGAGGCCACACTCGTGACCACCTAGAAAGAGTTAAACTGACCTAACCGTTGATATTGATAATAGTTGTCTTCAACAGCCTCCTTCCACTCAGCCAACAACTTCCTACACCCTCGTACCTTTCTCTTAGGCGTCCAGAGATTGTCACCTGGAAGGCTGCCAGACTGCCTCATTCTGACCAAACGTTGTCCATCCTATATTCTATTCCTCCATGGCTCCAAATGAGAGCTCATAAATCTATGATAACTAATGCTTCTGTCATTAATTTTAGTTAAACAGAGATTCCCTCCCCAATACTTTCAGACAGCAGCTGTAGTATTGCGTCTGTTTTCACTGTATGACACTCAAGGAATCACCAGTATGGGGATTTCAAAAGATTGAGGTAGACATATAAGGGAGAGATTTTTGGTCAGAGGAGCTTTAACAGTTCAGGTTCTTTGGTGGCAAAGAAAATGAACCCTGAGCAGACTAGAAAGGAGAGTTGTTTGTGGTCTTGGGAAGGGTGGCAACAGGGACCTTCGAGAATTGCAGTAGTAGGAATTCATGAACCATCCATTTAGGGTGTCCATTAGGTAACTCAGTTCCAAACAAATTTTGATTCTCAAGATACAAATTCCAGAGAGAGAAACTTTAATTGGTTTATATTAGGCCACATGTCCATTCCCTTGGTAAGTGAGTAGAATTTTATAATCAGCAGCTCCAAACAAATTTGGAATTTCTCAAGAAGAGAAGCAAAGAAAAAAAACTCAACAGATTTCCGCTAGAGACCTTTCTCTAGATCTGTCTGGTTCCAGTCAGCCTTACTAGGTGACTTGATGGCTGTCTTGTTGAACGAATTCTAAATGAATAATTCAAGATATAAAAAAAAAATCAACCTAATGTGGCTGGTTTGCATGTGGCTTCGTCCTACCCCACCCTATCCCTGCCACTAGACCTGTCATTCACCAGGAGAATCCCCTCATATCACACATTATTGATTAAAGATTTTCTGTTGAGGCAGAGAAGAAGGGTATATTGTATGCCACAAACAAATGAACTAAAATCCTATTAAGAAACTACTACCTTAATGCCCATCATCAAGTAGAATGGACAAATAAAGTTTTGTATATTTGCAGACTGGAATACTACATAGCAAGAGAATTAATGATCTACAGCTATGCAACAACACGCATGACCTGACAAACACAATGTTGAGTGAAAGAAGCCAGACAAAATGAGTACAGATTGTATGATTCCATTAAAGTGTAAAACAGGCACAACTAATCCATGCTGTTCCAGGTCAGGCTCGTGGCTACCCTGGGTAGGGGGAATGTCATGACTGGAAGGGCAGCTTCTAGGGCACTGGTCATGCTCTGTTTCTTGATCTGGGTGTTGGTTCCATGGGTGTGTTTTGTTTGTGAAAATTCATTGAGGCATGCACTTTTGATTTGCATCCATTTTTTTTGTATATTATATACCTCAATAAAAAGTTAAAGAAATCTTACTAGACTTTCCTGCTCTTCCCAAAGGCCCTCCTTGGCTGCCTGACCAATGAGGGGTCCTTCTACTCTCAGCTCTCAGCCATGTGCCTGCTGCACCCCTCAGACTCAGGAATCTTTTCAGCTCCTGCTCCAAAAACGTGCCCTTCCCTGTTTTGCACAGCAACCTGGAAGGTGTAGTTTTCTGCTCTGTCTGCTTCTCTCTCAGGGAATGGCCTTACCCGGCCTTCTGGCCTTCACTAGTTCTTCCACAGTTCTTGTAAATAAAAGGTTCTCTGTCCCATTACATTTTCACCTGGGAAAAGTATTTGCAAATATTTACAGTTTTGGATTCACAAATTCTCTCCCTAAGGGATTGATTAGAAGAAGAGACCTGGTATTCCACTAACTTAAAATTCAAACATATTTCTTCATCTTCCTTCTCCTCCCTTCTTTCTTTTTCTTAGGGAAGTTAGATGCTAAGGACCTGGGGTAGGAGTCTACCGATCACCCTGTGACATTTGGATTTTAAAGTTGGTCATAGCCTCTCAGGCCTCACCATTTTCAGGGCCTGCTGTTGGTGCACAAATACTTCAGCTCCCTTGCCCCTCACGTGCAGTAGGCGGGCTTCTCGAGTTCACAGTTTGTAAGGTATTAACATACTCCCCTGCAGGTTTCCCAGGATCATATCCCAATTCCACGTGAATCCTGTCTCAGTGTCTGAGTCTGGGGGAACACGGACTGAGGAGGTGATCTACCTTTCCCATAACCATAACTCATGCCATGTGCACATGTACATATACACACACAGTGAATTACATTCGTGTATGGTGGACACACCTTAAGGTGACCCCCACTGAGTCATACCCTTTGTATAATCCCTTTCCCTTGAGCGTGGATGGAACCTGTGAGTTACTTTTAGCCAACAGAATAGGGCAAAAGTGATGGGATAATCACTCCTGTGCTTATATTACATTTTAGGAGAGAGAGATTCTCCAGTCGGTTCTGAAGACGCAGACTACCATGTTTGAGCTGCCTACAGGGGTCATGTGGCAAGGAACTGTGGGTGGCTTCTAGGATCTGGGTCTTGCCTGTGGATGACAGCCAACAAGAAAACAGGGGCCTTAGTCCTGCAGCCACAAGATGAATTCTGCCAACAATCTGAGGGAGTTTGGAAGCATTTTCTTCCCATGTTGAGACTCCAGATGAGAATGCAGCAGCTGACACCATGTTTTCAGCCTTGTGAGATCCTGAGGAAGAGGACCCAGCTAAGCTCTGCACAGGCTCTTGACCCATGGAAATTACGGGATAGTAAATGCATGCTGTTTTAAGCCACTAACCTTGTGGTAAATTGTTAAGCATTAGAAAACTACTGCATTTTCTGGTGGAACCTTTTGACCGGAGGTGGGGACCTGTTTCTGCCCATTCCCTAGGACCTCGCTGGCAGGGATCTGACCTCAAGTGCCTCCAGATCCAACTTTGCTCTTTGATTTGTTGGCTAGGGACAGCCAGTATTGCCGCCCTTTCTTGTTCCTCCTGAATTGTTTTCACCAAAAGTGAATATTTGGATGGGCCACTGATTCTCTGGCGAATACAAGTTTCTTCAATAATGTTTCTCCTTAAATTCCTTTTGGAGGGCTTGATCCAGCAGAGTCTAATCTTTCCAACGTCAGGACCAGGTCAAGGCTCAACCTTGTTCCTTGTTTCAAAAATCTGTTGGATTGTAACTCAATAGGTAAAGTTCTTTTCTTCTTCCTGTGTATGTCAGCGACTTAACTTATGAATTCGGGCAATCCTCTAAAATGCTGTGCGGCTTTCTCCTCTGCTCTCTGGGAAGACATAACAAATTTAACATTATTTAGCAACTCTCTATATTTTCAAACACTATTTTACAGGCTTCCAAGAACTTCCCTACAGGTATGGAGCGGAACCAGCTTGGCATCCTCTTGTTCTTGCTTTATCTGCTTTATCCAGCCTTTCAGTACTGTTTCCAGTCAAGACTTAAATATGTCTTCCCTAGACATGGGATGCAAGTGGGAGTGATGGGGGAAGACTTCTTGTATCGCAGCATTTCATTTTGACTGAATGGAGCTTTCATTCATGCTTCGCGTCAGCCCTCATCTCCGTTGGCTGGCCCCGGCTTGGGCAGTAGGCTTGCTTTTGTAATCCGGGTCTCTACTATGCTCACTCATGTCCCCAAAAGAGGATTAGTCTTTTAAGAAATTCAGAGACAAAGGTAGAATCTTAAAAAAAAAAATCACCTTTAAATTATTCCCCTGCTCTATTATCACACTGAAAGTCAGAAAAATTAATCTCCTAATAAATCTGTATTCACCCTCTCTTCTCCTGTGAATAATTTTGCAAGCTACTTTATATTTGCTCCCATTAAAAAAATCTTCAAGTAGGATCCTTTCAAACTCTGTCTCATCACAATCCACCGCTATTCTAAAAGTCAGCAGTGGTTCCGAGCATCCAGGCCACTCATGTTCGTGGATCCTTCACAGAGGCAGACTTCTCTCTCAAATTCTGGTGCACTGCTGTCGCTCCTGGTGTCGCTGTTCTGATTATCAGAGAGCAGTCAGGCATGCTCAGTTGTTGCATTTGTCCACTGCCACAGGAGAGGCACCTCTGATCCAGGTGTTGGCCCACACTTGGGCTCTAATCTCATCACTGCCTCAGGCCCCCCTCTCATGCTCAGCCATCATTTCCTGAAGAACAACCACTGTGTTTGTAACTGAACTCATTGGGTCCGTCTCTTGGTGAGTGCGGAGCCGAAAAGCACAGCTAAGGCTGAAGTGGGTGAAGAAAAGGCTTATTGCTTGCACAAGCAATGGAGAACCCCGGGGATAGCTCCCAAAGCAGTGCCCCACCCCTTAGTGCCGGTGGAGACTTTATACTCCAGAGCACAGAGGATATGATACGACGGTGCAACAACTGGGCCCAATCAGGGCGCATGTGCAGGCCATTACATAACAAGTTCAAGGTACCATTACATAACAGGATCAACGCAATGTGTCATTACATAGCGGGTCCATGGTAACTTTTGGACACTTAGAGCTGAAGCAAACTTCAGGGGTCTTGCCACAACCGTGTAAGTTTCACTGTAGGATGGCAACCTCTGCAAAAATGAGGACATCAACTTCTGAAAAATAGCACATCTAGTTTTCTCCTTGTCTGGAAAACATTTGACAGGCCGTGTCAGCTATTGCTCAGACTCTCAGTAACCCTTTCCTTGCCTGGTCCCCGGTCACATGTTGGGAGAGCTGCTTCCAGGAGTCTGCAGAATCAGCCACAGACAAGGCTGCTGCCTACCCTCTTCTTCTCCAGAGTGCAGTATGTTACCCCTGTTCTGGAACTGCTTATGCAGATGACCCATCTCTTTTCCTGTGACGACTTTGCTTATGTGACTCTCAGGAACTTTAATCAAGTCTAAAAACTTTCTGTTAAATCCTCATCCCAGGACACTGACAGCCTGAGGCTGTTTGCAGTTGCAATATATCGAGAGTAACCATTCAAGTGTGTAATTCCTTGAACTAGAAGATTTGCTATAGGGGTCTAGGGATACACATCACTGTGCTCTCAATTTAATACCTTCCTTGACAAACAGTTCCATTAATTCTTCTCAATGATCCTAAAAAAAATCGTATTTTCCCCCATTGTACAGATGAGAAAACAGCCTCAGAGAGGTTGAGTGAGCTGTTCAAGGTAACACAGCTATTAATTGACTTACCTGGGATTAGAACCCCAAGTGTGTTTGACAGCAAAATTCATGCTTTTTCATTGTCTTCTGACATGAAGGAAGAGAACTCCTGGACTGAAGGGGGAATATAAGGACTTGCCTTATGAACCTAAATACTGAAAGGTGTTTCTCAAACTAGAGCCATGCACCCCTGGTGCTCTACAGAAATAATTTAAGGAATTTGCTGGTTCTCTGAAAAAACTTCTACAAGTGTATTTTCATTTTACTCATAATGTGGGTAAAAAAGATGATTTTCTGTATAGTATGTGTAATCACTTTCTGAGTAATGCCTTGAGACTTTCATGCTGCGTTTGCATTTATGATAACATTCATTGGCACCAAGTTGTACTAGTTTAACTGCGGGCTGATGGGAGAGAACGCAGGCTGACTTGCTACGTCACATGGTGAGGAGTAGAGGCCAAGTGTTGCTGCAGGGCCCTCAAAGAATAAAGGCCTTGTTTAGTTTAGATGGAGAAAAGCAAAGTGATATTTGAGCCGCAAAGTAACTGCTGACCTCCAGAAGAATCTGAACTGTGGCAAAACATACCCAGCTCCTTTTGTAAGCCTAGCTCAGTTGCAGCAAACCAATATTCTCTGTTAAATCAAATTAATGTGAGTTTGAAGTTTGTTAAATACATAGTTTCCTTTCTATTTAACATCATTTTTCTTGGTTTTATGAGCTACAAACATAAAGGATATACACCTATTTTGTTTGTATGTTTTACTATAAGAAAATTATTATTATTATTATTATTATTATTATTTGCTGGGAAAGATTCGCTCTGAGCTAACACCTGTTGCCAATCCTTCTAGTTCTTCTATGTGAGCTGCCACTACAACGTGGCTACTGACACACAAGTGGTGTGGTTCTGTGCCCGGGAACCTGAACCTGGGCCGCCGAAGCAGAGTGCACCGAACTTTAACCACTAGGCCATCAGGGCTGGCTCAAGATTATTTTCTTATACACTGGGGACCCACAAGTATTTTTCCCTGTTAAAAAATCTGAACATTGCTCAGATTTGAAAACAATGTTTTTTTATTAAAGGATAAAAGCTTTATTGTTTTTGTGTTTATTCTTTAGCTATTTTCTTTGTGATTACCATGGGGACTACATTTGACATCCTAATACTCTAATTTGAATTTATACTAGCTTAACTTCAGCTACATACACAAATTCTCCTCCTTTAAGAGCTCCATTCCCACCCCTTTCAGTTGTTGGTGTCACAGAATAACGTCTTTATATATTGTGTGTCCAAAACCATAAGGTAATAATTTTTTAATGTGTTAGTCTCTTAAATTATGTAGAAAACAAAATATGGAGTTACAAACCATTGTTACAATAATACTAGCTTCTAGACCAATAAATGGTTTTTTTAAACGTATTAGTCTCTTAAATCATGTAGAAAACAAAAAGTGGAGTTATAAACCATTGTTGACATAATACTAACTTTTATAATTGCCCATGTATCTACCTTTACTGAGATCTTTATTTCTTCATATGGCTTCAGGTTACTGTCTAGTGTCCTTTCATTTCAACCTGCCGGACTTCTCTTAGCATTTCTTACAGGGCAAATCTAGTGGTAACAGACCAGCTTAGCTTTTGTTTATCTGGGAATATCTTAATTTCTCTCTTACTTTTGAAGGACAGTTTTGCTGAATATAGGAGTCTTGGCTAACAGTTTTTTCTTTTAGTACTTTGAATATATCTGCTGTCTGCCTTCTGGCCTCCAAAGTTTCTGATGAAAAATCTGATAATATCATTGAAGATCTGTACTTGATGAGTTGCTTCTCTATTGCTGCTTTCAAAATTCTCTCTTTGTCTTTGTCATTTGACACTTTGTGTCTTGGTCTGGGTCCTTTGAGTTCATCCTACTTGGAGTTCATTGAACTTCCTGGATGTTTATATTCATGTCTTTAATCAAATTTGGGGAGTTTTCAGCCATTATTTCCTCAAATATTATCTCTACCTCTTTCTCTCTCTCTTCTCCTTCTGGGACTCCCATGATGTGTATGTTGGACACTTTATGATGTCTCACAGGTGCCTTAGGCTCTAGTCACTTTTCTGAAATCTTTTTTCCTCCTGTTCCTCAGTCTAAATAATTTCCATTGTTCTATCTTCAAGTTCACTGATACTTTCTTTTGCCTGCTCAAATCTGCAGTTGACTCCCTCTAGTGAATTTTTTCATTTCAGTTATTGTACTTTTCAGCTCCAGAATTTATTTTTGGTTTCTTTTTAGGTTTTCTATCTCTTTATTGATATTTCCACTTTGTTTTCTTGGCTCTCTCCATGTCTTCCTTCAGTTCTTTGACCATCTTCAAGACATATGTTTTAAAGTCTTTGTCTAGTAGAGCTGACATCAAGTCCTTTTCAGGACCAGTTTCTACTGGTTTATTGTTTTCCTTTGAATGGGACATAGTTTCCTGTTTCTTTATATGCCTTGTGATTTTGTTGTTGTTGTTGAAATCGAATATTTGAATCTAATAATGTAGTAGCTCTGGAAATCAGATTCTCTCCCTTCCCCAGGGTTTGCTATTTTTGTTATTGTTTTTGCTATTTTTTTTTAAATTGTTGTATGCTATCTCTGTGCTGAAGATCAACTTGAGGTGTAAACTTAAGGTCTTCCCAGGTCTTTTCTGAGACTGTGCCCTTCCCTGGGCATACACAATCACTTTCTAATTTCCCCCCATATGTGGTTGCTTTTGACTGTCCTTCTCTTCTATGTTTGGCCACCAAAAGAGGAAAAAGGGAAGAATGAAGGGAGGCAAAGTCACTGGCTCTTTAAATCTCCTGGAAGTCACTTCAGCTGGAGGAGGGGGGATTGCAACAATGGAGGGAGGTGCAACAAAAGTGGCCATGGCCTCTGTGTCTGCACCTTCATGATCAGAAGCAGTAATCATCAGTCAGAGCACAGATCTCCAATATTTGGAGGAAGGAGTCAATTATTCCTCATGGGGAATTTGGATTTATGGTCTGATCATGTGATCATCTCTCTAAATGGATTGATGGTTTATAGAGATTTTGTCTCTGTTGGGTAAGAGAGCACAGGTAATATCTCCACAGCGAATCTGGTTTATTGGTTTTTCCAGTCAGGAGTTTGGTTTTATGGTCTGATCATTTGATGATATCTATAAATGGATTAATAGTTTATAGAGATCTTATTTCACTGGGTGAGGGATGACAGAATATCTGGTTTGTTAGTCTTTTTTGTTTGTCTATTTTTCTCCTTTGAGCCCAAAGTAATTAAGAATTTGTACCTATTTAGGGGCCAGCCCGGTGGCGTAGTGGTTGGGTTTGCATGCTGCGCTTTAGCAGCCCGGGGTTCATGGGTTCAGATCCTGGGCATGGACTGACACACCGCTTGTCAGGCCATGCTGTGGTGGCATCCTATGTAGGGTGGAGGAAGATGGGCACAGATGTTAGCCTAGGGCCAAGTTTCCTGAGCAAAAAAAAGGAGGATTGGCAACAGATGTTAGCTCAGGGCTAGTCTTCCTCACACACACACACACAAAAAGAATTTGTACTTATTTGGAAGAAAACTGCTCTTTGATATGGACCAGTAAGTTTTGTAATTCTGTGTTGACTCTTGACTCATGGCTGAAATTCTACAATTGAAGTTACAAGCTCCCTCTATTTGATTCTGGATGTCTATGTATCTAATTTAAAAAGTCCTTTACATCTCATTGTGTGAGGGGTAATATTTTCCTACTTGCAGTTGGTATTAGCAAATTGGGTTATAAGTTATCTTAAATGAAAAGCTGTCTATTCTGATTAGCATATAGAGATAAATAAGGGCTTATATAAATTGAATATTTCTAAATTCCCAGAAAATAAGGAATTTGAACTTCTAAAGCTTTCAGTGTATTAGATTTAAAAAGTATTCTTATAGAGAATAAGCCAAAAATGTTTTAAGAATTCAAATTCATATAATTTAGGTAAATATTTGGCAAATGAGGTTAGTTAAATAACTTTAGTTTAATAAAAATAGCTAAGTCTTCACTGATTTATCAGTGTTGAGTATAAGTGTGGATTTTTATTCTATGTGGATATGTTCTTCCCAAACTTATGCAGACTTACTGACCAAATAAGCTAATATTACTTCTACTTTAATGTTTAAAGTTATGAAAAATGTAAATTTGTGCTTTACCAAATTGATTCATTATTCTGAAAAAATTTTATTTCTACAACAATTTTGTTTTGTATTATGTCAATCTGAAGATAATTTCCAAGATGTTTAGGTAACTTAAAACCTTAGACTGATATTAAGTAGAATTAATTAATGGATATTCACTGGAGACCTACACAATTTCTAAGTAAGACAGAACACTGAAACATTAATTATTACACATAATTTGAACTTTCTATGTTTTTCTTCTTCTTATATGCTACAGACAGACTATGTATCTTTGTCTATTAATGGGTCTCTTAATGAATGTGCTCATTTTTGCCATTTTGAGAAGTTGTATAAAGTATGGCTATAGAAAGTTGTATGTGTTGTACGCATGAGCTCTGCTGCCCTGCAAAGATGCTAGTGCGTTACCCCAGTTGTCCACCCCTCAGTTGTCTCTGTGAAATAGAAGTTACTTTGGTTAAAAGTTGTGATTAATATACATGAATGAGACTCTATTTAGAAGCAATAACTTCAGAGAAATACAACTGTGTACATACTTCTATTTGTCAAGGAACAGGTTAGTTTTGTCCTAAAGGACTGTTTTGTTGGTCGCCAAATCCCTTTGCACACTTAAAGCTTATTGAGAACCCCAAGGAACTTTCTTTATGGATTATAACTATTAATATTTACCATATTGAAAATTGAAACAGAAATTTAAAAATGCTTCCTTATTGATTCATTTGAAGATAGCAACAATGAATGTATAGCAAGTTAATAATATCTTAGCAATGTTATAAACTTAGTTTTAACCTCATGAACCCCCTGAGATGGTCCTAAAGTAAAGTATCAGCCTGACCTGAGAATACACTGGCCTCAGGATAACAAATTCCCTGATCTGCTGTCCAATCAAGGCACCCTTTCATCTTACTTCACACTTGCCTCTTCTCCCCTTGCTTACTCCTCCCTATAAAAGAAAGCTCTTTTGTCTGACCCTTGAGACACTTGCAGATCTTACAGTCAAGGTTAGACTATTTTGCATATACCTTGTTTGGTTAGATTTGAGTTGCAAACCGTATTCTTTTTTAAGTAATTATAAAATTAAATGAAATCTTGAAAATTTCACCTCCAGACATTAAAAACACAATGTAACAAATGAACCTAAGCGTGGATCCCTGTTGTAGAACAACCCTATGGATTAGAAATATTCCAAGAGACTTTAAAACAATAATTTATCTATATCTCAAGACAGTAACAAAATCAAAAACTTCTTTTCTCAATTGTGTTGTTGCTATTATCTTTATTCTTTTGTTCATATAAGCAAATGAGACATTGTGGTATATTCTAATTCTATGACTCCCAAGTCCTTAAAAACAAAAATGGTTGGTGTTACAGAAAGGAGATTCAGATGAAAGATAGATGTTCAATAAAACCCTGTAGTTCCAAATTTGCATTGGCAGTGTTTGTGAATGTTTGTGAATACACGAATACATATGAACATGAATATGCATTTCCTAGCTCTGTCCACTGGAAATAAACCAATGGCAGTGAGTACCTTGAGGGTACACAGTTTGATCTGGGAATACCATTTTGCACAAAAAGAACCAGAGATTCTTAGAGAAACTTGAACTCATGTTCTTTGTTGAAAGGGAAGATAATTGGATCATCAGTAAGGACCATATTGCAGTGGAGTGAACTATTCCCATGTGTCTGAATCCTTGAGTTCTTATTAACACAGGAAAAAAAGAAAAGGAAAAGAAACTAATTACCAAACACGGGAGGATGCCAGGGGACCAGCTCATTTAGCGGCAGTTTTCTTTACAGACTGTACCGCTAAGTAACTAAATAGTATTTAGGGGAAGTTTCTCTTTCTACAACTGTTCCAGGTAATAATACATGATGATGGAATATCATCATTTTGCTCCACATAATCAATTAATTAATGCACCTGGGCCTTGAGCATAAATGGCTGCTAACATCATTAGGAGAAACACAGGACATGATGTGTCTCCTGAAGGAAGAGCACACACCTTTGAGGAAGTCTTGCCAACATACCAAACGTGAATCTGATCAGTCTCTACATCTGCCAGGTCCAATACAGTAGCCGTGAGAAACACGTGTCTAGTGAATATTTAGAATGTAGCTAGCAGTACAGAGGAAGTGAATTTTAATTTTATCTAATTTATAATTCACTTAAATGTAAACTTAAAAACTAAAGACATGTGTGAAATCAACAATCCAAAGAGATTTATGCACCCCTATGTTCATTGCAGCATTAGTCACAATAGCCAAGACATGGAAGCAATCCAAGTGCCCTTCCATGGATGAACGGATAAAGAAGATGTGGTATATATATACAATGGAATACTACTCAGCCATAAAAAAAGACAAAATTGTCCCTTTTGGAACAACATGGATGGACCTTGAGGGTATTATGTTAAATGAAATTAGCCAGAGAGAGAAGGACAAACACTGCATGATTTCACTCATATGTGGAATATAAACGAATACACGGACAGAGAGAACTGGTTGGTGGTTACCAAGGGGAAGGGGGGTGGGGGGTGGGCACAAGGGGTGAACGGATGCATCCATATGGTGATGGACAAATAATAATGTACAGCTAAAACCCCACAATGTTATAAACTATTAAGACATCAATAAAAATGAAAATAAAAAATAGAAATAGAAAATCTGAATAGATCATTCTTCAGTAAAGAGACTGAAACAATAATCAAAAACCTCCCCCAAACCAAAAGTCCAGAAACAGACAGCTTCATTGGTGAATTCTACCAAGCATTCAAAGATTTAATGCCTATCCTTCTCAAACACTTCCAAAAAATTGAAGAGGAGGGAATGCATTCTAACTCATTTTATGAGGCCAACATTACCCTGATACCAAAACCAGATAAGGACTACACAAAAAAGGAAAATTACAGGCCAAAATCTCTGATGAACATCAGTGCAAAAATCTTCAACAAATTATTAGCAAACCAAATACAACAATACATTTAAATACCATGATCAAGTGGGATTTATTCCAGGAATGCTGAGATGGTTCAACATCTGCAAATCAATCAATGTGATACACTACATTAACAAAATGAAGGATAAAATTTATATAATCATCTCAACAGATGCAGAAAAAACATTTGACAAGATTCAACATCCATTTATGATAAAATTCTCAATAAAATGGGTATAGAAGGAAAGTACCTCAACAAAATAAAGGCCATATATTACAAACCCATAGCTGACATCATACTCAATGGTGAAAAACTGAAAGCTATCCTTCTAAGATCAGGAACAAGACAAGGATGCCCACTCTCACCATGGTATTGGAAGTCCTAGCTAGAGAAATTAGGCAAGAAAAAGAAATAAAAATCATTCAAGTTGGAAAGGAAGAAGTAAAACTGTAACTATTTGCAGATGACATGATTTTATATATAGAAAACCCTAAAGACTCAACCAAAAAACTATTGTGTTTCTATACACTAACAACAAACTAGCAGAAAGAGGAATTAGAAAACAATTTAATTTACAATGACAATGAAAAGAATAAAATACCTAGGAATAAATTTAACCAGGGAGGTTAAAGCCCTGTATACTGCAAACAATAAGACATTGTTGAAAGAAATTGAAGACACAAAGAAATGGAAAGACATTCCATGCTCATGGATTGGAAGAATTAGTGTTGTTAAAATTTCCATATTACCTAAAGCAATCTACAGATTCAATGCAATCCCCATCAAAATCCCAATGACATTTTTCACAGAAATAGAACAAAAAATCCTAAAATTTGTATTGAACCAAAATAATCCCAAATAGCAAAAGCAATCCTGAGCAAAGCTGGAAAAATCACACTTCCTAATTTCAAATTATACTACAAAGCTATAGTAATCAAAACAGCATGGTATTGTCAGAAAAACAGACACAGAGATCAATAGAAGAGAACTGAGATCCCTGAAATAAACCCATACATATATGGACAGCTAATTTACAACAAAGAAGCAAAGAACCTACAATGGAGAAAGGAAAGTCTCTTCAATAATGATGTTGGGAGAACTAGACAGCCACATGCAAAAAAATGAAACTAGACCACTATCTTACACTACACACAAAAATTAACTCAAAATGGATTAAAGACTTAAATGTAAGACTTGAAATGTAAAAATCCCAGAAGAAAATGTAGTCAGTATGCTCTTAGATGTTGGTCTTAGCAATATCTTTTTGGATATGTCTCCTCAGGCAAAGGAAACAAAAGAAAAAATAAATAAATGGCACTACATCAAACTAAAAAGCTTTGCATGGCAAAGGAAAGCATCAACAAAATGGAAAGGTAACCTACTGAATGGGAGAGGATAATTGCAAATCCTATATCTGATAAGGGGTTAATATCCAAAACATATAAAGAACTCATACAACTCAACAACTGAAAAAGTACAACCTGATTAAAAAATGGGCAGAGGATTTGAGCAGACGTTTTTTCCAAAGAAGACATACAGATGGCCAAAAAGCACAGGAAAAGATGTTCAACATCAATAATTATTAGGGAAATGCAAATCAAAACCACAAGGAGATATCACCTCATGCCTGTTAGAATGACTATTATCAAAAAGACAAGAAATAACAAGCATTGGAGAGCATGTAGTGGAAAGGGAACCTCATACACTGTTGGTGGGAATGTAAATTGGTGCAGCTACTATGGAAAAACATTATGGAGATTGCTCAAAAAATTAAGAATAGGACTACCACATGATCCAGCTATTCCACTTCTGGGTATTTATCTGAAGAATATAAGAACACTAATTCAAAAAGATATATGCACCCTATGTTCATTGCAACATTATTTACAATAGTCAAGATACAGAAACAACCTAAGTGCCCATTGATGGATGAATCGATAAAGAAGATATATATATATATTATATATATCTTATATATAATATATATATATATATAAAATATGGAATATTATTCAGCCATAGAAAAGATAAAATCTTGCCATTTGCAACAACATGGATGGACCTTGACAGTATTTTGCTAAGTAAATAAGAAAGACAAATACCATATGATTTCACTCATGTGAAATAAAAAATAAAATAAAATAAATGAAAAAACAAACACATAGATACTGAGAACAGATTGGTGGTTACTAGAGGGGAAGAGGGAGGAGGGCAAAATGGATAAAGGGGGTCAAATCTATGATGTCAAATGGAAAGTAGATTTTGATGGTGAGCATGCTGTAGTGTATACAGAAGTAGAATTATAACATTGTACACTGGAAACATGATGTTATAAACCAATGAGAGCTCAATAAAAAAAAGCTTTCTTACAATAAAAGTATTATGTGCTAAAAATACAGATTAAAAAGAGAAAAAAAAGTTGATTAACATGTGCATTGCACATACACATGGGAATGCTCAGTGATGAGTAACTCAAAGGGGTGGTTAGGAGTTGACCTTATATAGCATCTTAACAAAGAACAATAAATTTGTAGAGAAGTGACAGGACAAAGGACTTATGTTCTTAGGGTGGCAGATTGTGGGAAGGTAAATATATGGGGGAAATAACTAGACCACTATCTTACACTATACACAGAAATTAACTCAAAATGCATTAAAGACTTAAATGTAAGACTTGAAACATAAAAATCCTAGAGGTAAATCCTAGTTAGTAAAGTCTGTGATGTAGGTTCCGTTGGTGCTAAGTGTCTCAAGTTGTCTCTGGTGATTAACTTCTGTCTTTCTTAGTAGAGAGGGGAGGAGGGACATCTTTACAAATTATGTCCTGCTTTTCTGCAAATAGAGGAAGAGCAGAGAGCTTTTCTTGTATCTGCTTCTTCTCAACTGCCTGCAGCTCAAAATAATCCTTATGCCAAAGTGGCATATTTTGGGGTGGCATTTTCTGCTTCTATTCAAGTCTTTCTTTTTCACCTCTTGTAAGTGGTTCTCATATGTGTATAATAGTAGGAATGATAATAATAGCAAATATGTACTGAGAATTTACTATGTGCACGACAGTGGAATTCACTCTAGCTACATTAATGATAAGTATTTATTCAAGGGATTTCTGTAATTTATAAAATCTCCAGGAGGGCCAGAAATCTCATTCGGATGATACGCAGTCAGAAAAAACAGGAGCCAGGAGCCAGGCACAAATACATTACAGAGGTGTTCCAGTGGAAACCACACCTCCTCTGCTTCATGCTACTCAGCACCAGAATCTAGAACCTCTGTGAGGACGCCTCTTCTGTTTCTAAGAAATGCTGATTTTCTCCATGCTTCTTCTGTCTCTCATTGCCCATTTCCACATATGGGTTCATCTCAAGCGGGTTCATCTCTTCGCAGAATCTAGGCCAATCTGGAACCCTCACTACAAGGGAGTCTGGGAAATGTCACTCATAACTTTTCAGTCCTTACAATATTGGAAGGCATGATAAAAGGAGGAAAAGATATCTGCCACAGTAGATATTAAAAGTATTAGTATCAGTATCCACTTTTTACAGAAATTTACACTTTTCTTTCAATCTATTAATTTTTGAAGTGTATTAATAGATCTTCTAATATTTACCCATCCTTCCATTCCTAGAGCAAATATAACTTGTTTACGGTGATTCTTTATTATAACATATTGCTTAATGTGGCTTAGAGATACATTATTTAAGATAATGCCTTAATAACCAAAATAATATTGATCTGTTAAAGTTGTTTTTGTTTTTGTTTGTTTTTACAATTCATGAACCAATATTAATACATTAATATTGACTAAAGTCCATAGTTTACATTAGGGTTCACTCTATGTGTTGTATAGTTCTATGGGTTTTGAGACATGTATAATGCCATGTATCCTCATTACAGTATCATACACAATAGTTTCATTGCCTTAAAAATCTCCTATGCTCCACCTATGCATCACTCCCTCCCTACCCCTGAACCTCTGGCAATGATTGCCAGTTTGTATGGTAAGAGTATGTTTAGTTTTATAAGAAACTGCCAATCTGTCTTCCAAGGTGGCTATACCATTTTGCATTCCCACCAGCAATGAATGAGAGTTTCTCAGAGTATTCTGGTTATCAGTCTACCACTTCTTAGTTCTAAAAATCACCCTTTCTGCCTGCTCTGTGAAAGTGGATCTGGGCCCTTTAAATATTCTTTCCCACACAAAAGAAAGGATGGTTAACATTAGTAAACTAATTAATAGATGTTGCCACATTAAGAAGACTCATAAAATTATTTCAATAGACTCAACAAAGTATTTGGTGAAATTAAATCTTCATGATAATCTTGAAATACCACAGCAAATTAGAAACAGAAACTTCCTAAAACTAATAGAGTATCTACCACAATGTACAGCAAACATCATACTTAATGATGAACTTATCAATTTGTTTCCCTTCAAGTTAGGTATAATCCCAGCTCTCATATGTTCTGAACTTGGCCTGGAAGTCTTAGTTCTAGCCAGGAAAGAAAAAAAAGTCATTGCTTATGGACCGTCTAATTATATACACAAAAAGTCCAAGAGAAAATATAAACTATTGGAACTCATTGCCATTAAAGAGGATGAGAATTTTTTTAAAAAATCAGAATCTTTCCTATTAGTAATTAGTTGACTCTAACCAAATGGTGAAGGAAATTACATGCATTCTGGATGTGGGTTGCAGGAGTCTATCCACCCACATCAGGTGAGAAAAACTGTGTTGTTGAGGGGTATAGATTTACAGACCTCTGTGGACCTAAATGGAGAACACTGGAGGAAAAAAAGGGGTTCAGCAGTTCCATCTGTGCCTCAGGAAGAATCATCCTGGAAGCATGTAGTCCTCATTCCTTGTCCCAGCCTCAGGCATCTGGGTGAGAGCAAAGAGAGCATGACCTAGAATTCCGTAATCTTGCCTCTCCTGACGGGCAAATCTAATTCCTCCTAGCAGACTGTGTTGATTATCCATTTATTGGCTCTTAGTTCTAAAATCACCCTTTCTGCCTGCTCTGTGAAAATGGATCTGGGCCCTTTAAATATTTTTGCTTTATTCGGGGGCACTATGTTAAGCTTTATCAGTGGAGGGTGCTGGAGAGAGATTTTAGCAGTAAGAGGTTTTCCTTCCTGGTGCCAGTGACTCCCTAGACAGGCTCCTCCTACAGTGTAAGTAGCTTCCCAAGTGCCAGGCTCCTGAAGTGCAGGCAGCTTCTCCAGCACCCAGCATCTGCAGTGTGTGGCAGCCAGAGGCACCCAGCAGCCAACGGCAATCCCAGGCACCCACTTTTTCCCACGTGGTTTTGCAATAGAGTGTACTAGATGCCCTGGTGAGACACCTTCTTGGGAACAGCTTTCCCCAGTACCTTAGAGGTTGGATTTCTGGCAAAATCCACCAGAGTGGTACCTCAGTGATTTCTCTGCCATTCAGTGACCAAGGTTGTGCCCTCCACCAAAATCTGGATCTCAGCTGTAGGAGGAGCGCTCTTCCACTGTTGCCCTATTTCAGTCCAATAGGTACTAGGTATACTATGCTATATATTATATTATTTATATTATATTATGCCTTATCATTTCAAGTCTGCCATATTATGTATTATATCCACTATTCCAATATTCTTTAGAGTTTTCTTTACATTTTAGTAGTAAATTTCTTATGACTCCAATTCCCTGTTATAATTAACAATTCTTTATATTACACTTTCCCTCTTCAATTATTGTATGGATTCTCCCTCCTGACTGTACCCAGACTGATAGATACAGAAGGTAACTTTTGTAGGGAAATAAACATTGCTCTGTGTTGTGCTTAGTGTTATCCTAATATCAATGTCAGAGTCCTCTTCAAAGCTACATAATTTTCTTTTATTAATTCCTTTCTAAAAGGGACATAATGAATCATGATGACCATCTCAAAAACTTGGAGCTATTCTTTAAAAAAGAAAAAAAAAGGGAGGGACAAAATGCATTGGTGATATAAATTTTTAAAATGTAGGTTAAAAATACTAACCATATTTAATCTACTAGCACTATCTCTTCAACAATGTCTTTATGGCTCCAAGCTAATCTGTTAATCTAAAGATTAAAAATTCCAAAGCATATTTAATTGTCTCATCTCAGAAAATAGATCAAAAAATGTTTATGTTATTAAGATTTTTTTAATGTGAAATATACACAGAAATGACCATAAAAGTTTTAGGATTGTTTTAACAAATATGTACAGCAAATCCTGGTGGTCAGGACATGTATTGCCGACATCCCAGCACCCTGGAAGTTACATGAACCATAGCCTACCCCACCTCCATTCTTTCCTGATTATAGCCCCTTCCCTTTGCCCTAAAAGTGATAACTCTCTTGACAGTTCTGGTAATTATTTCTTCAGTTTATTTTACCAACTATATGTATCCCTGAAAGTAAAGTTCAATTCTGATTTTGACCTTTATATTTATTTGTGTTTTATTTTTCCATGTTTGTAATATTCATCCATATTGTTGCATATAACTCTGATTCATCATCTCCATTGCTGCAGTTGCTGTGGATGGAAATTAAGATTGTTGCCAGTTTGGGGAATATTGCTACATCCATGTATCCTGGTGCACATATGTAGACATTTCTGTAGGGTATATACCTAGGAGTGGAATTGCTGGATCATAGGGTCTGCATATTTTCAACCACATGAGATAATGCTAAACAGGTTTCTAAAGTGGTTTTGCCTATTTATATTACTTCCAGAAGTGTAGGAGAGTTGTTATCATTCTACGTCCTCATTAGAACTTCAAATGATCAATATTTTTGAATCATTGCCAACCTGATGATACGGTACGTGTAGCATCAGACAGCAGCTTTAATTTGCAGTCTTCTGTTTGGTAATGTAGTTGAGAACCTTTCCATTTGTTTATTGGCTACTTGAAATTCTCTTTCATGAGAATTTCATGTAGAAGTCTTTTGCTACTTTTTCTATTAGATTGTCTCTTTCTCATTGATTTGTCAGAATCACTTAAGATTTTGCCCTTTGTCAGTTATAGAATTATTCAATACCTTGATCCAATAAAAAAAAATCATGTCTCAGATAGTAGGCACAATTTTATTCCATACAAAGAAAATCAGAGATGTACCAAAAGAAATTTGTTAAAGAACCTAGTAGGCAGACATTTTTACTATCATAGGATAAGGGAGAACAGAAGAAAGACATGAAACCCAGAAGTCAGAAGGGCTTAAAATGTTCTGTATGATGAAAGACCATAAAAGTTAAGTGACAAGAGATGGGCAGAATTGATTTGCAACAGATAAATAGCTCCAACAAAACCAATAAAGCAGAGCAAACTACGTAATAGAAGAATGGTGAAGAATATGAACAGGCAAATTTGAGAGTTAAAAAAGTAGACTAGCAGGGCCAGCCCTGTGGCTGAATGGTTCAAATTCTGTGTGCTCCACTTTGGTGGCCCAGGTCTGCAGGTTCAGATCCCAGGGGCAGACTACACCACTCATCAAGCCATGCTGTGGCGGCGACACACATACAAAGTAGAGGAAGACTGGCACAGATGTTAGCTCAGGGCTAATCTTTCTCAAGCAAAAAAAAAAAAAAAGAGGAAGATTGGCAATGGATGTTAGCTCAGGGCGAGTCTTCCTCAGCAGGAAAAAAAAAAGTAGAATGGTATTAAGCTACTAAAATAGACTCAATCTCACTAATAATCAGAGTGCAAATTAAAATAACAAGCTACCCTGTTTTTCTAATGTGAGTCTAGATTAAAGAGTTGGATATTATATACTGCTGCAAAAGGTTGTAGGAATATGGGTCTTCTGTAGCTGCATTATTTAATATGGTAGCTACTAGACGTGTGCTATTTAAATTTAAATTAACTAAAATTAAATAAAGTGTAAAATCTATTTGCTTAGTCACGCTAGCCACATTTCAAGTGTTCAATAGCCACAGGTAGCTAGTGGCTACAGTATTGGACTGTATTAACATTTCCATCATTGCAAAAAGTTCTGTTGGACAGTGCTACCAGGTAGATAGCTTATAAATTAGCACAAGATTTTAAAGGGCCATTTGGCAGTATCAATTAATGTGAACATTTGAATTTTCTTTGAGGTGACAATTTCAATTCTAGGAATCTATCACCACAAATACTTTTATGGGGCAAAAATGTTTACATATACGTGTGTGTTTATATATAAATATAGACATATACATCTTTGTAAAAACATATATGTGTTATGTTTAATGCCACATATTTAAAAATTTCTAAACAACATAAAGGTAAAAAGTTTAAACAACACAACTGTATCATCCATACGTAAGGGAAATGGTTAAATAAGTTATTACTTCATTCTACAGAATACTATGCATTTATTAGAGGCAATGGTCTAAATTTACATAAAGGACCTAGAAAATTATTCACAATATACTCTTTAGTGAAAAAAAGCAAGTGTAAAAATAATATGAATATTATGTGTTATTTTAAAACACAACATAATGTCTAAACTTTTAAAGGCATATCAATAGATGGAGAAATAATCATCCCTAACAGTCCTGTCTGAGGAGGCGAGTGTGTTGGAGAAACATGCAGGTTGGAGGATAAAGGAGGCTTTCACTTTTTACTCTAAATAATTCAGGACTATTTCCACCCTTTATAATATATATGCATAATTTTTGTAAATAAAGTAATAAATAAATTAAATAAATAAAGAGAAATATGTCAAAGCAGCCTATTTCCACAAGGCTCTGTGTTAACAAACATGCTACAGCGTTTAGCACACAGACTATATTATAGTAATATAAATTAGTGTCTTTCCTCAAGAAATTCTCCAACAGCCTAAAGGAAAATGGTAAAGAGATGAAAATGATGATAAAATAGAATGGATACAGGAGATGGATTCCAGCTGTCCTCCTCAATTCAGGCTGCTGGGTGTTGCTTGTGAAAATCAGTCAGATTTACCAACTGGGGAAACTGTAATTTCTGGTTTCCCACCTGAACTAAGAGCTCAGCACACTTGGTGATCCCAAAGCACTGGGCAAAGGGGAGAGAATATTCAGAGGCAGACATGGGGAGACCTGGGCATGGAAGGCGTTCCTCTCTCTCCTCAGCTCGACTTAGGGGTGTGGCAAACCTAGGGCCAGGTGTCCCTCAGCACACATTCACAAAAGACCTGCCCCCCACAAGTAGAAACCCAGAGCACAGAATGTTTTTAAGAGCCTGGTGTCCAGAACACTGCCAGGGCTTGCCATCATTTATAGGAGACGGTGCAATGCAGGAGTTACAGTAGATTGCTGTCCTTAACCCCTTAACTGAGGTCACCCCAAACACGGAGTCAGAGACCACACATCTACAGAGCGGGAGTATTCCTACAGTGACCACAACAGGGAAAACACGGATCTGCGGGACACCCCTTGTAAAGGATCACTCTCTATAAAATGTGGTAGTCGCCATTTATCACTCAGCGTGGGGCACAGGCACAGACGTTCTCATTGATCACTCCCAGAGACGCAGAAGGAAAGGCAGATAAGCGGTTTGTTTGCCGGGATTCTGACAGACAGGACTCTCCTCAGAAAATCACTGCAATTCTCTGAAACCCACAATATTCGGAGCTTCGGTGTTCAGAAAAGCCATCAGGGCATTCTTTTCAGGACATCCAAAACGCGATTGCAAACGAAGGGACAAGTGAACACTAGGAAAACAAAATACACTGATTTGCTTCAAAAACAAGAATATCATTTATTTGCTGATCAAAACTTGAAGGAAAATTAAGTAAAAAAGAATTGGAAGAAGAACCAAGAGCCTTGTGGATAAATAAGCTTGTTCGATATATGACCCCGTGTTATCGAGTGACTGAGGATTGCCTGAGTACTCTTTTGGTTCCTTGTCTTTCTTTGCCTTGGATTTTACCCCTCCAGTGTTAATTAGTGGTGTTTGTTTCTGCTGGGTTTTAGACAATTTCCTATCAATCGCTTGAAAAACACAATAATGACTGAGATGGCAAAGAGAATAAGGCGTATTAACATAATGAACACAACCTGAACTGAGGTGGGCACCTGCATTTTGAGTGGTCCCGGTGGCCCACTGTCAATGCTTCCTCCATACCCTGCCTCCTCACACAACGGAGGGGCCCAGCCATACATGCAGTGGCAGTTTCTTTTATTGTTGCAAATGCCTCGGTGGTTGCACTTCTCAGGCAAACAGTCATACCCCAGATGTGAGCTATTCACACAGGTTCTGTTAAAACATATCCGATTATTACCACAGGAGGTACCATCATTTATCACACCCACGTCAGGTAGCCCAAAGGGTATCTTGGATAGACGATAGCCTACGCCCCAGCACACGAGATTTTCCTCTTGCAAATGAGTGGAAATGATAATAGTATGCTCGGGCATTTCAGGGATGGTTTTGACATTGATACACTGTAGCCTGCCACATATTGCATTTTCCGCAGCACACTTTTGATACTCATTAACTCCTGTAATACCACAGTTCCCATATTGATCACCTATTAAATTAACTGCATCATAGCACTGACTGGGACCCTCCCTGGCATCAGGTCCAAAAATCCGTTGGCACTGCATGTATCTGGACTGGCACTCCTTTCTGAAACAACTGGCTTCGTACTTGCAAGGAGTTCCATCCTGCTTATAAGTGTCATTTGGGCACAGACCCGATGTCCCACTGCAGTACTCTGCAAGGTCACATTCATTTTCTTCCTTCCGACACACGTACCCAGATGGACGAAAGTGACAGTTATGACAGCAAAGTCCAATGCTGCAATTGACACCATGTTTCAGTTTACAATCTGGTTGACAACACTGGTCTTTTTTACAGTCCTCTTTTGAACCACAATCACATTCCTCATTCTCTTCCACAATTTTGTTTCCACATCTTTCAACCACATAACCTAGTCCTGGGATATCATTTAGACATGTTCCTGCTGAATTTATGTGACCAAAATAACTGACATAACTACAGTTACTAAACCCAGTTCGTCCAGTGCCCATGATACAACTACGCCTGCCCTTACATTGACAGTATTCTTCATCATGGTGCATTCCCAGACTATGGCCCAGGCAATGAGCACTCCAGGTGGCAGGTCCAAGGACATTTATATCTGGAAAGACACTTACAGATCCACTATATGTCTGGGTACACACTCTTCCCCAGGACTGTGCAAGATAATCGACATATTCTCCTTTAAGGTATAGATGTATCCAATCCGACGGAAGCCGGGCATTTAGTTTCTGTCTGTATAGCAGAAATTGGCCTAAAGCCTGCTGTATCGTTGGAAGAGTAACCACTATTTTGTTTCCACTTGTCCATACTTCAAGACCTTTCAGGAGTATTCTCATATGGACATCTTGAAAGTAAGTGTCCATAATCCCAGTCATAAGAATGGCATCATTTATGACTCGAGTAAGATTGGAATTGGAGTACAAATATCTACGATGCTCAAACACCAGGCCTAATTCAAAGTACTTTTTCTGCTTATAGGATTCAGAAATGTCCCTAAGCCGAGCCATATTCTCATGTTGGGTCATCTGCCATTCTATTTCATCATCAGCTGAGCCACAGGACTGACTGTAAAATTCCTCTTCTTTCTTCAGAAGATATACGACATGTTCAAAACTGGAAGAGGCCGCGAGGGGCTCGATTTGGTAATGTTCAGCATCAATTTTCAATATGCCTCGGAGACCCCCCATGCATGTACTTAAGGTAGCTTCTGAATCCTGAGTCCCTTCAACAAAGCCTATATAGTTGCAGTCCCGGGGTATATACGGGTAATCCTCCAGGAGATGCCCCTCTTCTGTGAAGGAGAAAACTTGCAGATTTCGGGGCACTAGAAACCTCTTGGGCCACAGGTGGAGGACATGCTTCTTGCCTTTTACCTGCAGGAGGTAGGACACGTGTTTGGCCACAGCCTGCTCCCCTCCCCGGAAGCTCAGCTTCTTGGGGATGGTGATTTCATACGAGTCAAACCCCCACTCAGGGTGGAAAATTAAATCCTCGCCAAGAGAGTCAACCAGGAGCAGCGCCAGTACTAGGACGGAGAGCGAACGGCCTTGGGAGCGTAAGATCCTAACTGACTTCATGGCACGACTCTGTTCTCTAGGGAGTCAGTCCCTGCCACTGAGGCCTTGCGAGTCACACTTCCAGGGACCGCCGCTAGAGGCGCCGGAGCGCAAAGTGCGGAGCTCCCTGAGCAAGGCGGGCTGGAGCCCCAGCCTCCCGGGCTCGGTCTAGCTGACATTCCCAGAACCATACCTAGTCCGTTTTCTGGCCGGCGCCGTTGGGCGCACGTGGAGGAAACGAGGGGGAAGGTGCGCGTGAATAAAAGAGAAAAGAGGGGCTATTGGCACGAGGGATGGAGATAGGCAGGGAGCAGCCTGGGAAAAGAAGGCATAGAGAAAGGGAGGAACAAAAGAGCACCTGTTAAAGGGTCACTCTGCCTGTGCCATTTAGTCTGTTTCTGTTGGCCCTAGTACACACCTGATGTTTTCCATCGGTTGGAATCGGATATTTTATGGGCCACTGTACCCACCTCACCACTCTACCATTCCCAGTTTCCCCCTGGGCACACTTGCGGCAGAGAGAAGGAACACCGCGGAGCCGGCAAGAGGAGCGGCAAAGCTGAGAACTTCGGTGTGGACGCTACAGCCCACGCCCGCCCCGGGCAGCCCTTGACTTCAGGTAAGAGAAAGTTGTTGAGCTCATTTTGCCAGGTGCTGTGTATCCTTGAGGTGCCAGGGGATCAGTGTGATTTGGGGGGGAGGGGGTGCAGTGGTGGGAAAATTGAGGAAGAGAAAAGTACCTGTGAAAACAGCAAAACCCAGGCGGTTTCAGAGAAAGGCGAATAGTTGTTTATGTTTGTAGTTTGAGTGATGGGTGGCAGGAGACCGCAAAGGTCCGCTGAAGACTTCAGATCAGACAATGGAGAGACTTGTCCATGGAAAGGGTAAACCATAAGGATCTGTTGAGAGATTCTGACACAAGAGGAACATTTTCAGTTTTGTTCCTAGGGAATTAATTCATTCTGGCTGCATTACAGGGAAAGGTTAAAAAAGGACCAGGCTTGAGTCAGGGAGACCAGTTAAGAAGCTTTTGTAACCATCCAGACGAGCAATGTTGTCTGTGGGCCCAGAAATAATGGTCTTGGGGCTCATAAGAAACACAATATTTAAGGAAGGCTTACTATGTGCCAGGCTCTTTACATGAATGTCTGTTATAATTCTTCACAATAATCCTATTTTGCAGATAATGATAACCTTATTATCATCATCCATATGTTACACATGAGGAAACTGAAACAGTACTTTCACTCAGATGGTGGTATGAGGTGACACAATCACTACACACTTTTAGGCAGTTCCACCCCAGAGCTGTATTCCTTAGCAGTCACCTCTGCTGTCTCTTTGTGGAAGGACACAAGTGGACAGCTTGAAAATATATGATGGATGTAGACTCTGCCAAACTTAGTGATTGAGTGGATTCTCTCAGCATGAAAGAGGCAAGAACTAAAAAGAATATTCACTTTTCTGGCTTAGGAAAATGCGTGTATTGTGGTTCCACTCACTCAGGGAAGGAGATGACATCAGAACAAGTAGTCTTAAGTTAGCGGAAGAAATATGACAAGCTCTGTTCGGGAACTGTAGATTTTGAGGCGCTGGCAGAGCATTGAAGAAAGGATTCTAAACTGCAGTCAGATAAATGGGCCGCACCATCTGGGGTGAGGTGCCTGGCCTGAGCTGAACCGGAGTCATAAGCACAGTGGTGCTGATTGAAGCCATGAAAGGTGATGACATGCCTCAAGGGACTGTGTGGAAGGAGCAGAGGAATAGACATGACTGAAACCCTTGGGAATACTAGGATTTAAGACTAGGCTGAAGAAAGGAGCTTGCAATGACATGGGAAGAAGCAGATATCCACGTAAGGGGAAAGTGAGGATAAGGGATGGTTACAGAAGCAGTTCATGAAAGATGTGGTGGGTCAATCAGTGAATACCGAGCAGAGCTCAAGAAACACTGAATTTAGCAAAAGGGAGGTCACTTTAGTGAGAATTGTTCAAGGAACTGCTGAGGAGCAAAGTCAGATGTCAGAAGGTCGTGATGTGAATAGGGGGTTAGGAAGGAAAGGTCACAAAGCTAGACCACATCTTCAAGAAATTGTATGTGAAAGACAGAGAAGAGGTAGGACGGTCACTGGAGGGTCCTCTCTGGTAGAAAGAGGGATTGTTAGGTGGAAGAGTCCTGGCCGTTCTCAAGTGTTTGTGGGAAAGCGGCAGCAGACAGCCCCGCTCAACCTCCAGGAGAGGGTGTGTGTATAACGGAGATGAGCTGGTGGGCAGGCAGGAGAAGCTATGAGTGTAGTCAGAAGACAGTGAGGGAGGGCCAGTGCAAAGGCTCTGTTTTCCTGAGAAGTCAGCTACTGAGCGTGAGGGTGCAGTGGAGGTAAAGGAGATGAAGAAGAGAACTCAGGAGAGAGTCGACTGGAAAAAAGGAAAGGATCGCCAAGTGTGTTGAGCTCCTAGTTCAGGTTGGAAACCAGAAATTACAGTTTCCACAGTCTGTAAATCTGATTGACTTTCTCAAGCAACACCCAGCAGCCTGAATTGAGGAGGGCAGTTGGACTCTATCTCCTGTATCCATTCTGTTTTATCATCATTTGCATCTCCACCATTTTCCTTTAGGCCATTGAAGAATTTCTTGAGGAAAGACATGAATTCATCACTTTGTGTTTTTATAGTACAGTGTGTGGGCTAAACTCTGTAGTATCTGTTTATCAACATAGCCTTGTGGAAATAGGCTGCTCTGACATATTTCTCCTTATTTACAAAAATTATGCATATATATATTATAAAAGGTGGAAAAAACCCTGAATTATTTAGAGTAGAATATGAAAGTCTTCTTTAATCTCCAACCTTCATGCTTCTCCAATACACTCCTGACCCCAGACAGGACTATTAGCTATGATTATTTCTCCATTTTTTGTTATGCCATTAAATATGGAAGTTATGCCATATTTTAAAATAGTACATATCATTCACATATTTTTGAGCTGCTATTTTTCAGTAAACAATGTATTATAAATCATTTTCTAGGTCATTTATACAGTTTTAGATCATTCCCCCAGTAGATGCATGATATTCTATAATATTCACATGATCATTTAGCCATTTCTTTTTTGTATGGATAATGTAGTTGCATTGTTTCAAATTTCTACATTTATCTTGTTTATAAATATTGTATACTATGGCAACAAATATAAATATATGTATATATTTAAAAGAATTTATATTATATATTTATTTGTAAATACACACACACACACACACACACACACACATTTTTTTGCACCTTGTGATGGATTCCTGGAATTGAAATTGTTAGATCAAAAAGAAAGCAAGTGCTCAAAGTTGAGCTGTCTAAAAATCAAATAGACCTGTAAAAATCTTGTATTCATTTACAAACTATCTATAAAGCAGCACTGTCCAACAGAACTTTTAAAAAATTATGATAAAAACATAACATTAAATTTACCATCTTAACTATTTTTTAAATGTATATTTCTATAGTGTTAAGTATATTCACATTTTTGTGCAACAGATCTCTAGACTTTTTCATCTTACAATGCTTAGACCCTATACCCATTAAACATTAATTCTTCCCCTCCTCCTGCTCTTGGTAACCATCTTTCTACTTTCTGTTTCTATGATTTTGACTACTTAATGTATTTTATATGAGTAGAATCACAGAGTATTTGTCCTTTTGTGATGGGCTTATTCACTTAGCATAATGTTCTCAAGGTTCATTCATGTTGTAGCATGTGACAGGATTTCCTTCTTTTTAAGGATGCATAATGTTCCCTGTATGTATATACCACACTTCCTTTAGTCATTCATCTGTTGATGGCCATTCGGGTTGCTTCCACCTCTTGACTATTGTGCATAATGCTGTGATGAAAATGGGTGTTCAGATATCTCTTCAAGATCCTGCTTTGAGGTCTTTGGGATATGTATACCCCGAAGTGGAGTTGCTGGATTATATGGTGATACTATTTTTAATTTTCTGAGAAGCCTCCATTTTGTTTTTCATAATGGCAACACCATTTTACATTCCCACTAACTTTTCACAGGGTTCCAACTTCTCTCCCTTCTTGTCAACACTTACTATTTTCTGTTCTTTTGATAGTGGCCATCCTGACAGGTGTGAGGTGGTATCTCATTGTGGTTTTGGTTTGAATTTCCCTAATGATTATATTGAGCATCTTTTCATGTGCTTATTGGCCACTTGTATGTCTTCTTTGGAGAAATGTTTACTCAAGTCCTTTGCCAATTTTTAGAGTGGATTATTTGGTTTCTGTTGTTGAGTTGAAGACATTTTTTATATATTCTGGATATTAAGCCTTTTATCAGATATATGATTTGCAATTATTTTCTCCCATTCTGTACGTTGCCTGTTTACTCTGTCGATTGTTTCTTTTTGTGTGCAGAAGTTTTAAAGTTTGGTGTAGTCCCATTTGTCTATTTTTATTTTGTTGCCTGTTCTTTTGGTGTCATACACAAGAAATCACTGCCGAATCCAGTGTCCTAAAGCTTTCTCCTATGTTTTATCCTAGGAGTTTAATAGTTTATGTTCTTACGTTTACGTCTTTAATCCATTTTGAGTTCATTTTTGTAAATGGTGTAAGGTAAGGGTCCAGCTTCATTCTTTTGCATGTGGATATCCACTTTTCCCAACACTATTTGTTGAAGAGACTTTCTTTTCTCCTTTGTGTAGTCTTGGCCCTCTCGTTGAACATCACTTGGCCATAGGCTTCTCAGTTCTATTCCCTTCTATATGTCTATCATTACGCCAGTACTAAACCATCTTAATTACTATTGCTTTGTAGTATATTTTGACATTAGGAATGTGAGGCCTCCAACTTAGTTCTTCTTTTTCAAGATTGTTTGGCTATTTAGGGTCCCTTGAAATTGCATACTAATTTTAGGATGGATTGTTCTATTTCTGCAAAAAACTGCCATTAGGATTTTGATAGGGATCACAATGAATCTGTAGATTGCTTTGGGTAGTATGGACATTATTAAGTCTTCCAATCTATGAGCATGGGATGTCTTTCCATTTATTTGAAGCTTCTTTGATTTCTTTTAGCAATATTTTGTAATTTTCAACATACAAGTTTTTGACCTCCTTGGTTAAGTTTATCCCTAAGTATTTTATCCTTTTTAAGGCTATAGTAAATGAGATTGTTTTCTTAATTTCCATTTCAGATTGTTCGTTCTTAATGTATTGGAATGCATCTGATTTTTTAGTGTTGATTTTGTATCCTGAAGGTTTGCTGAATTCATTTATTTGTGCTAACAGTTTTTTGGTGGAATCTTTGGGGTTTTTCTATATATAAGACCATATCATCTGCAAACAGAGATTAATTATTCTTGTCCAATTTTTATGCCTTTTGTTTCTTTTTCATGTCTGATTGCTCTGGCTAGAACTTCCAGTACAACGTTGAATAGTAGTGGCAAGAGTGAACATCCTTGCATACTTGTTCCTTTTCTTAAAGAAAAAGCTTTCCCATTGAGTATGATGCTAACTGTGAGCTTTTCATATATGGCTTTTACTGTGTTGAGGTGGTTTTCTTCCACTCCTAGTCTGTTGAGTGTTTTTATCATGAGAGAGTGTTGAATTTTGTCAAATGCTTTTTCTGCATCAATTGAGATAATCATAGGATTTTTTGTCCTTCATTTTGTTAATAGGTGTATTACCTTGATTGATTTTTCATATGTTGAACCATCCTTTCATCCAAGTATAAATCCCACCTGGTTGTGAAATATGATTCCTTTACTGCACTGTTGAATTCAGTTTGCTAGTATTTTGTTTAGGATTTTTGTATCAATATTCATCAGGGATATTGATCTGTAGTTTTCTTTCCTTGTTGTGTTTTGTCTGGTTTTGGTATCAGGGTAATGCTGGCTGCATAGAATGAGTTTGAGAGTGTCCCTTCCTTTTCAGTTCTTTGGAAGAGTTTGAGAAAGATTGGTGTTAATTATTCTTTAAATGTTTGGTAGAATTCCCCAGTGAAACCACCTGGTCCTGGGGTTTCCTTTGTTGGCAGTTTTTTGATTTTAGCTTTAATCGCCTCACTAGTTATAGGCCTATTGAGATCTTTTATTTCTTCATGATTCATCCTTGGTAGGTTGTATGTTTCAAGGAATTTATCCATTCCTTAGGTTATCCAATTTGTTAGCATACAATTGTTTATAGTAGTCTCTTATAATTCTTTTTATTTATGTGACTATTAGTAATGTTTCCTATTTCTATATTAGATATTTGAGTCTTCTCTTTTTTTCTGCATGAGTCTGGCTACAGGTTTGTCAATTTTGTTGATCTTTTCCAAAAACCAACTCTTGGTTTTATTGATTTTTTTTCTATTGCTTTTCTAGTCTATATTTCATTTGTTTCTGTTCTAATCTGTATTATTTCCTTCCTTCTGCTGATTTTGGGTTTATTTTTTTTCTTCTTTTTCTAGTTCCTTGAGGTGTAAGGTGAAGTTGTTTATATGAGATCTTGCTTTTTTTTAATGTAACCATTTACTGCTATAAATTTCCCTCTTAGTACTGCTTTTGTGCATCCCGTAAGTTTTGGTATGTTGTGTCTTCACTTTCATTTGTCTCCAGATATTTTCTAAATTCCCTATAATTTCTTCTCTCAATCACTGGTTGTTTAAGAGTGCATTGTTTCATTTCCATATATTTGTTGATTTTTCTGTTTTCCTCCTGCTATTGATTTCTAGTTTCATTCCATTATGGTTGGAGAAGATGCTTTGTATAATTTCAATCTTCTTAAATTTGTGAAGACTTATTTTGTGACCTAATATGTGGTCTATCTTAGAGAATGTTGCATGTGTGCTTGAGAAGAATGTGTATTCTACTGTTGTTGGGTAGAGTGTTCTGTATATGTCCGCTATGTCCAATTGGTCTATAGTGTTTTTCAAGTCCTCTGTTTCTTTATTGATCTTCTGTTTGCTTTATCTGTCTACAACTGAAATTGTGGTATTGAAGTCTCCTACTTTTATTGTGTTGCTGTCTATTTATCCCTTCAGTTCTGTCAATGTTTGCTTCATATATTTGGGTGCTCTAATGTTAGGTGCATAAATTATTATAATTGTTATATCTTCCTGGTGAATTGACTCTTATTGTTATATAATGTCCTTCCTTGTCTCTTGTGACATTTTTTGTCTTAAAGTCTATTTTGTATGATCTAACTTAGCCACTCCTCTCTCTTTAGGTTCCCATTTATATGGAATATCTTTTCCCACCCTTTCATTTTTAACCTATGTGAGTACTTAGATCTAAAGTGAGTCTCTTATAGGCAGCATATAGTAGGATCTTGTTTTTTTATCCATTCTGGAAACTCATATATTTCCATTTCTTTAGGTTCAGTTTATAGAGATGTAATTGGTTCCTTTAAACATGTCATGGTTGTCTGTTTCTTTGTACATCTTGTTTGTGTTGTTGTTTGTTTGGGATTTTGACATCTAAAGAATCAGACAACTCTCCCAGACTGCTGTCTCGTTTCATACAGAGTGGACTTTCTCCACACAGCCAGGCTAGAGGTTCAGGAGACCTCTCAAGTCTTTTCTGGGTGTGTGTGTATAATGTGTAATGTGTAGGTGTATAATATATTTGAAGAGATTTGTCAGTTACTACTCAGGAGCTCCCACAGGTGTCTGTCTGCAATATTGCAGCCTCTCTGGTGTAGTAAATCACCATCCTGAGACTCCACTCAGTGTTTGTCTGTGGTGCTACACACCTTGGTGCATGGTTTATGTCTTTGTTCTCAGAGACCCCTCACCCTGGCACTCTTGTTCCTGTTAGTACTAGAATACAGGCAAAATAGACACTGGTCCCTCAGACAACAACTTGAAAGTCAGTTGGACTTACATTCTAAAACTTTCACTCCCCAAGGAGAAGATGGGAGTTGAAGGTTTCCTCCCAAACATGCTGCATCATGTGTGTGGGGTTGGGAGGAGGAAACCTCCAATGAGAGAAAGTAGTTGGCTTCATGCTCACCTGGGGTGCGGGAACCCTTAACTGGTTTCTGGATTTCTCAGAGAGGTATTTTGTTGGTTTGTTATGGGAGAACTTTTTGCAATGTTATGGGAACTTTTTGCAATGGTAGAAATGTTAATACAGTCCAATACTGTAGCCACTAACCACCTGTGGTTATTGAACGCTTGAAATGTGGCTATTGTGACTCAGCAACTGAATTTCAAACTTTTATTTTATTAAATTTAAATTTAAATAGCCACATGTGGCTACTAGCTGCCATATTAGACAGCTCAGCTATAGAAGGCCCATATTCCTACAACTTTTCCAGCAGCATTTAATATCCAACTCTCTAGACTCAAATGACAAAAAGAATATAGCTCATTATTTTAAATTGCATTCTCTGATTATTAGTGAGGTTGAGCATATTATAGTAGCTTAATGCCAATCTACTTTTTCAATTCTTTTTTTTTTTTTGTGGGGAAGACCAGCCCTGAGCTAACATCTGTTGCCAATCCTCCCCTTTTTGCTGAGGAAGACTGGCCCTGGGCTAACATCGTGCCCATCTTCCTCCACTTTATATGGGACGCCGCCACGGCATGGCTGACAGGCAGTGTGTCGGTGGGCGCCCGAGATCCGAACTCGCAAACCCCGGGCTGCCAACCGCGGACTAAACTGCTACGCCACCGGGCGGCCCCTCAATTCTTTTTTTAAATTAAGATATAATTGACATATAAGATTATATTAGTTTCAGGTGCACAACATGATTTGATATATGTATATATTGTGACGTGATCACCACAGTATGTCTAATTAACATCTATCACCACATATAGTTATGACTTTTTTGTGTGTGATGAGAACTTTTAAGATTTACTCTCTTAGCAACTTTCAAATATACATTATTAATTAATTCCTAAATTTGCCTGTTCATATCCTTTGCCCATTCTTCTATTACATAGTTTGCTCTGCTTTTATTGATTTGTTGGACCTATTTATATATTTCAAATCAATTCTGCCAATCTGCTATTTGTCACTTAGCTTTTATAGTGTCTTTCACCATACAGAACATTTTAAGCCCTTCTAACTTCTAGGTTTCATGTTGTTCTTCTGTCTGCCCTCATCCTATGGTTGTAAAACTGTCTGCCTAATATGTGCTTTAACAAATTTCTTTCAGTACATCTCTGATTTTCTTTGTATGGAATACAATTTCATCTTCTAGGTGTGGTATGATTCTGTCTTATTACTGGATCAAATATTGAGTAATTCTATAACTGACAAAGGGCACTATAAATGGTTCTGACAAATCAATGAGAAAAAGACAGATAATCTAATAGAAAAATGAACGAAAGACTTCTACAGACACATAATGAAAGAGAATTTCAGGTAGCCAATAAACAAATGGAAAGGTTCTCAACTATATTACCAAACAGGACACTGCAAATTAGAGCTGCTGTCTGATGCTACACATTCCCATCAGGTTAGCAGTGATTCAAGAGACTGATAATATGAAGTTTTGGTGAGGATGTAGAATGAAAAGGACTCTCATACACTTCAGTGGCAATGTAAATCAGTAAAACTACTTTAGAAACCTGTTTAGCATTATCTCATATAGTTGAAAATATGCTCTATGATCCAGAAAAAAATTCATTCCTAGGTATATACCCTACAGAAATGTGTATATATGTACCCTAGGATACATGGATGTAGCAATATTCCCCAAACTGGAAACAATCCTAATTTCCATCAACAGTGACTATGGCAATGGAGATAATGAATCAGTTATATGCAACAACATGGATGAGTATTACAAACAAGGAAAAGCAAAACACAAATGAATATAAAGGGCAAAATCAGGCAAAATCAAACTTTACTTTTAGGGATACATAAATCAAGGAAATGATTACCAGAACTGTCAGGAGAGTGGTTGCTTCTAGAGTGAAGGGAAGGGACTATAATCAGGAATGGATGGGGAGGGGCAGGGTTTGGTTGGTGTAGCTTCTAGGGTGCTGGGGTGTTGGCAATATATTTCTTGAACACTAGGGTTTGCTGTACATATTTGTGAACATTCCTAAAATTTTTATGCTCATTTCTGCATATGTTATATTTCACAATGAAAATATTCTAATACAATTTTTGGGGTCTATTTTCTGAGATAAGACAATTAAATATGCTTTGGAATCATTAATGTTTAGGTTGACAGATTAGCTTGGAATCAGAAAGATATTGTTGAAGGGATAGTGCTAGTAGACTAAATATTGCTAGTATATTTTGCTTATATTGTAAACATTTACATCACCAATGTATCTTGTCCCTTCCTAAAAGTTAAACAAAAAAACTTCAATTTTTTGAGATGGCCACTATGATTTATTATGTCCGTTTTGCAAATGAATTAATGAAAGAGAATTATATAGATTCTAAAATGCCTCTGACTTACTGATATTGGAATAAAACTAAGGACAACACAGAGTGATGTTTATTTCTCTACAAAAGGTACCCTCTGTGACTATCAGTCTGGGTTCAGCCAGGAGAGAGAACCCATACAGTGATTGAAACAGAAAATGTAATATAAAGAGTTAGTAACTATAACAGGAGAGTGGAATAACTAGAGATTGGCTATTAAATTGTAAAAAGAACTCTCAAGAATATTATAGTGGATATAATACATAATATATGATATGATATATGATACAATATGACATGATATGATATATGGTGTACAATATAGCTACCACCCCTAGGGCTGAAATAGGGCAACCATGGAAGAGCGCTCCTCCTACAGCTGAGATCCAGATTTTGGTGGAGGGCACAACCTTGGTCACTGAATGGCAGAGAAATCACTGAGGTACCACTCTGGTGGATTTTGCCAGAAATCCAACCTCTAAGGTACTGGGGAAAGCTGTTCCCAAGAAGGTGTCTCACCAGGGCATCTAGTACACTCTATTGCAAAACCACGTGGGAAAAAGTGGGTGCCTGGGATTGCCGTTGGCTGCTGGGTGCCTCTGGCTGCCACACACTGCAGATGCTGGGTGCTGGAGAAGCTGCCTGCACTTCAGGAGCCTGGCACTTGGGAAGCTACTTACACTGTAGGAGGAGCCTGTCTAGGGAGTCACTGGCACCAGGAAGGAAAACCTCTTACTGCTAAAATCTCTCTCCAGCACCCTCCACTGATAAAGCTTAACATAGTGCCCCCGAATAAAGCAAAAATATTTAAAGGGCCCAGATCCATCTTCACAGAGCAGGCAGAAAGGGTGATTTTTAGAACTAAGAGCCAATAAATGGATAATCAACACAGTCTGCTAGGAGGAATTAGATTTGCCCGTCAGGAGAGGCAAGATTACGGAATTCTAGGTCATGCTCTCTTTGCTCTCACCCAGATACCTGAGGCTGGGACAAGGAATGAGGACTACATGCTTCCAGGATGATTCTTCCTGAGGCACAGATGGAACTGCTGAACCCCTTTTTTTCCTCCAGTGTTCTCCATTTAGGTCCACAGAGGTCTGTAAATCTATACCCCTCAACAACACAGTTTTTCTCACCTGATGTGGGTGGATAGACTCCTGCAACCCACATCCAGAATGCATGTAATTTCCTTCACCATTTGGTTAGAGTCAACTAATTACTAATAGGAAAGATTCTGATTTTTAAAAAAAATTCTCATCCTCTTTAAAGGCAATGAGTTCCAATAGTTTATATTTTCTCTTGGACTTTTTGTGTATATAATTAGACGGTCCATAAGCAATGACTTTTTTTTCCTTTCCTGGCTAGAACTAAGACTTCCAGACCAAGTTCAGAACATATGAGAGCTGGCATTATACCTAACTTGAAGGGAAACAAATTGATAAGTTCATCATTAAGTATGATGTTTGCTGTACATTGTGGTAGATACTCTATTAGTTTTAGGAAGTTTCTGTTTCTAATTTGCTGTGGTATTTCAAGATTATCATGAAGATTTAATTTCACCAAATACTTTGTTGAGTCTATTGAAATAATTTTATGAGTCTTCTTAATGTGGCAACATCTATTAATTGGTTTACTAATGTTAACCATCCTTTCTTTTGTGTGGGAAAGAATTCTTGGTCATGGTGGGTTTATATAATATTCACTGCTAGTTTCAGTTTGGTAATAATTGATTCATAATTTTAGTATCTATGTTTATAGGTAAGATAGATCTATAATTTTCTTTACTTGTACTGTCCTTGTAGGTTTTGCTATCAAAGTTAGATTAATGAAAGTTGAGGAGTAGTTTCATTATTTTTAATTCTCTGGAAGGTTTATGATAGGGACTATCTGTTCTTTTAAAGTTCAGTAGAAATTACCTATTATAGCATTTAGGTCTGATTTTTTTCCCCAACTATGTTAGAATAAATTTGTTTATATTCATGATTTTTAATCTACTGTGTCTGCCAAAAAATCCTACTTTTATTTCCCTAATACTTGTTAGTTGTGCCTTCTTTATAATTTTATTGTTGATTCTTGCCAGAGAATATTCTATTTTATAAGTTTTTCAAAGAACCAGCTTTTAGTTAATTATCTCTATTACTTTTTTTCAGTTAGTTCATTAATTTCTGCTTTTCTTGATAATTTCCTACCTTTCTCTTTGGATTTGGTCTGTGGTTCTTTGTCTAATTTCTTCGGAAAAATGCTGAGGTTACTAATTTAGTCTTTCTTCTGTGAGGTAAGCATTTAGGCTAAAGTTTCTCTATTTAAAACTTTAGTTGCTTTCCATAAGTTTTAATAATTAGTATTTCAAAAGTGTGGTACTATTGAATACGTATTTTTGCGCAGTTTCTAAATATGTTCTAACATATTTGTGTTAATAACTGACTTATTTACAAGTTTTAAAAATTGTCATACATACAGCGGTGTTGGTTACATATTTATTTTTGTTTCTAATTTGATAGTCTATGTTCAGAGATAACTGTCTCTATGATACTGAGTTTTTGAAACTCTCTCTGAGATTTTATCATTTCACATGTGTTCAACTTTTGTGAATGTTCCAGGTATTCTTGAAATAAATTCATAAACTCTCACCATTACAGTCAGTGCTCTGTATATAACAAGGTGTTAAAACAGGATTTTTTTCTATCTTGGATTTTCAGCCCACGGCTCTGTTGATGTCTGTCATTCAAAGACCACCAGGAGCAACCCTGCGAGTCCAAGATGGATTTATTGATGCTCTTTGCTGCAGGGAAAACTGCACATCAGCGGGAAATGTGGGTATCTCAGTAAGTGGGTGTCAGGAAGGGCTTATTATAAGATTTGGACTTGCGTTAGGTGATATTGAGATGGATTCAAAGAATTAAGTATCTTAATGAATTTTATCTAAGTTGTGGGCATGATCAGATATATTTATGATTTTTATCTAGCAGATGGAAAGAATAGAGCAGAGCTAAAGCTGTAATTGATAAAGAAGCAACAGTCACTCAAGTTTTCAGGAGTGGGGGATATTTGACAATATTTGCAGTTGGTAATTTTTTTAAAGGTTATTGCTGTGTGTATGTTGGCGGGAAATGTGTGTGTTTGGTATTTTAAATGTAGTCTTCTCTTCAATTACATCCTCCAACTGGCTTTTGTTTATAACCAAGGTTTTTCTATGAATTAGTTTTACATCTTTTTATTTACTGAATTTCTAATGGTTTAGGGTAGTTTTTCAGTACGTTTTCTTGGGTTGCCCAGGTATATTAACATCTTGTCTTACTAACATCAGATGCAGATAGCTTCTCTTTCTTACCAATTCTTATATGTAAAACCCTGCAATAACCACAGTAACACAGATTCTGATGTAACCTAGTTAGTGGTCGGTGTCCATCCTCTGCCAGGTCCACGTTCTTAAACTTTTTCCAGGAGTCAAGGGAAAGGGGTCATCGAGGAGAGAAAGAGGAGAGAGCGAGCGAGCAACATGAGACAATTCCATTAGAGAGAGGCAGGAGCTGGGTCCCTACACCCCTGTATTTGCCTGGCATAAATTGTCTGCAATAGGCATATGAAGCAGGTGATGATTTACAATGAAGTTCTTGCAAATACCAGCCAGATTGCAGAACCCAGAATTAACCCAAACATATTTATGCTGAGGCAGACAAGGGCCACCAGGGAGTGCCAAATAGCATCCGGGAGCCAGACAAATATGGATTATTCAGCCGGACTCCTACCCAGCTAGTCAACAACTGGCTCACCTTACTCACTTAATTAATTTGGGACTAATTATGCAGTCCCATATTTTATATAACTGAATTTGAAAATATATTTTCTTCATGGATCAACAATTGCAAATAACAATACTTTAAGAATAAAATAATCCCTACAAACCAAATTTATGAAAACAAGTAACTGGGAAAGGAAGGAGGGAGAAATAAATAAATTATATATTATAAATTTTATGTTATATAAATTTATAATATTAAGTGTTTACACATTTCTGTTGGTTATTGTAGATACATTTTATGGCAGTATAACTTACCTAAGTGAAGTGCACAAATCTTAAGTAAATTTTACGTATGTATACATTCATGTAACACCACCCAGGTCAAGATATTTTTAGACTCCAGAAAAATTTTTCTTGTCTTTTTCTCAGTCAAGACCCCTCTCCCAAAAAAGTACCCACTATTCAGATCTCTATTTACCATTGAATTTTTTACCACTGGATTATATAATGGAATCATACAGCTTGTATTCTTTTGTGTCTGGCTTATTTTGCTCAACATTATGTCAATGACAATTCTTCATATTGCTGCATGTTGTTCTTTTTCATTTCTGGGTAGTATTCCACTGAATGAAGGCACCATAATTTATCCATCCTACTGCTGATGATTGTCTTTGGTTTGGGTGCTCAAAGCCAAAGTGATGAAAAAACACACTAGTAGATTGGGAAAAGAAATTAAGTCAGGATTATCAATACATAATTCCTTTTACTTTGTGTTTCCTGCCTTGACACATCAATGGCAGGATGTCAGTAGAAGTTTCTTAGAAATATTATAGTTGGAGGGAGAATGTTTTGGATAGTGATGTATTTATATGTTCGGACTCACCCTCTTCCTTTCTCCACCAAGCTCTTTGCCCCAGGAAGCTGACCTGTATCAACGGATCAAATCCAATTGACTCCTGTATTTTCAGACTTCCACTTGGATTCAGCAAATATCAAGTCCAGGGTGGAAGTGGGGTGAAGAATGAGATCAGGGTATTCATTCCCTGGCTTCCTCATTGTGAGGGGACCTGGGGCTGTCTTCTCTGATAGAAGTCACAGCTCTTCTTGAGGTAACAGGACTCTCTCCTTCCAGTTTTCAGTGACCTCTCCCAGCCTTCATCCACTTGGACCTAAGGGTGGTAATAGCTCTGTCTGCCCTGTCCCTTAGGATTCCCCTACACCTCACATACACACTTCATAATTAGTTCTTTTTTAAGTAAGCTCTTCTTGAATTATCCTAATTTGAATATGCCCACATTTTGCAGTTGGGACCTGATTGGTGCAAATGTTTTAAGTGTGTTTTGCTAAGCTCTAAGTCAAAAGAAGGAAAAGTTGTATTGTTTCACATTCACACACCTACACCTACACACCTACACACACACACAAACACTTCACATATACCCTCTCTCTCTTCAGGGCTCTTGCAAGCACTTGATTCTTATTTCATTTTAAAAACGCTGTCAGGCAAATCAGGTGAATGACCTGACCACTCACACAGCTGGCCTGGAGCAGTGTTAATTGGGAGCACTTACAGAGGCAGAGGAAGTAATAGGCTCGCAGTTCCTCCCTTGCCCATCACATCCTGGACTGTGTGCAGGCATTAAGGGTGGTTGTTCCATTCATCACATTCTGAAAGAGGAACTCAGCCCCCTCTCCTTGGGCTGTGAGGCTTTTTAGCTGCATGACTGAGGGAAGCACCAGTCCCTCCCCTGGCATGACGATGGCCTGGCGTCCAAGTCTATTGTTCCAGCTGTGTGATGTGGCAGCCCTTGGCTTCCAGCCCTGATCTTCCTCCTTGGATTTCATGGTTGGGAGAGCCCTGGATCCTCCTCACACAATCAAGGGCAGGGTTCTAGGCTTGCAATTGCAAGGGTAGGATGTGGCGAGCGGAACAGTGGCCTGCACCCCAGATTCACCAAAGCAGGTTTCCTTGGAGCAAGTTTTAGTTCCCAAATAGCCTGAAGAGGCACCTCCAACTCTGAGAGGCCAGCCTACAGAGAACCAGACCTAGTGAGTCATTCCTTAGCTCTCAAATTCATTCTTTCTACACCATTACAAAACCCAACATGAGGACTCGTGTGTTTTATATAAAATTATAATACTCTCAGGATATGTGCTACCAGTTGTGTTAAAACATATTTGTGCAGATCTTGAATAAGGCTCCTTGATCTGCTTAACTGAAGCATATCCTAAGATTTGAAGTCAAGTCATTTAAAAAAATACTGTTACCATTTAGAATTATGCATGTGTGATGCAGAAGTTTCTGCCAAGCTAATAGAATATGGAAATTAACTTGATGTCTAGGCTGGTATGACTGCTAATGCCATACATATCACCAAAGTCAAACATTTGTGTTCAAACGTCCCACTGATTGACTTTACAAGTAAATGTATGAATGAACTTGGTAATATATTTATATGCAAAATACTATTTTATAATTGCATATATTAATTTCTATACAAAATAGAACAAAATTTAATTTGACGAATAATATTGCAAACTAATAGTTTAAGTAACAGCACCATCAATATTATTAGTTACATCCCAATTCTCAGTTCTGGCTTTAGCAAACACTCTCCATTTCCAGTGGAAGGCACTTTGTCCTGAGCAATTGTCCATTTGTCACCAGCTAGTGCACAGAAAAGTGACTCAGTCTTGTGATGCTTCCTATTTGACAGAAGCTTTTTTTCTCAAAAGCATTTATTCATGATCTGCCTGGAGAAAGAAAGAAAGAAGCCCAGTGCTAGGCTTTGTGGGATTCAGAATGAAAATGATTTCTCTCTCAGCAAATTATTACACCATGAGGTAAATCATTGCAAGACCAGGGATGCAGGAATGGAAAATAAAAACTGCAACGCCACTGAGCTTGACATGTAATCTTTTTTTATTTTGTGATAAAAATGCTTTCATATAAATTTCATCTTAACTACTTTTAGAATGAAACTTTGAAAAGTAAAAACAAAGTGTGCATTTTCCTTACTATGTACAGTTAGGAATATGCAGTCATTTTATCGGTTATTGGGTTTCTCATACAAACAGATATAATATCACTTTTAGGGGAAATGTACACAAGGAAGGAACCATAGTACCAGATAGTTACGAGTGGGAGCCTCAGGGCATATCAACGTGTCCTCTCAGTCATCATACATTCAACGTACTGGTTAAGGCCAAAATCTCCAAACCACCTGCCAACAAAACATTACACCTTTGGTTCTTTTCTATGAGAGAATTATAAATTAGCAAATTTAATAAGATGACATAACGGACTTGAGCAGCTTAGCTGACTGCTTACATTAAAATCTTTAACTCTCAGTCTCTCTTTCCCTCAAACCTCTCCGTCCCTCACCATCATATCATGTAAGTCAGAAAAGGATGCTTAACACAAAACAGAAGAAACAAACAATTAAACAAAAAATCTATCCCCAAAGGCAGAGAGGAGTCAAAGGAAAAACTTTTAAAAATAAAAGGTAAACCAAAAATGGGGGCAGGGGGGTGACCTATACGTGGCATAAAAGATGTGTTCTATAAAAACCCAGTCTCCAATTCTGAACCCAAAGAGAAAGTGATTCTCCACCTTACCTTCTATTAGACTCTGTACAAGTCAAGGGTTCTTAAAATCTAGGAGATTGATAAATGCTTGAAAGGCAGTGTCTTCCTTCTCATCACTGAAGCCTGTTGTATGAAATGGCAGCTTTCACATTCCCTTCCCCAAAACCCAAAGGATCCCAAGAAGGAGAAACAAGCAACTTAGGCCAACACTGAGCTTGGGGAGGGAGGAGGCTACAAAAGATCCAAGCTGCTGGATCAGAGGCTGATACTTTCAGGAAGTGGGGCTGGAACAGGACAACAGAGAGGAGCAGATGTGGTGGGGTCCACAGTGGTCCATGCAGACAGGTTCTCCCCATCTGTGAATTAATAAATGGATCCAAGGATGGAGAGTCACCATTTAGAATGATAAAATGTTACACACTATGAAAGGGGCTGCTAGAGCTACCACATGAGACAATAAAATACAGAATGAACAATCTGCTTATGTCAGGGGAGAAATAATTTTTTTTTTTGGTTAAATGAACTTGGGCAGGACTGAAAAAACCATTTGTAGACTGCCATTCTACCAGACAAACAGGGTTTCCATATTAGGCCACAGACAGATAAATCAGGTAAGTGGGAAGCACTAATCAACACTCCCAGCCAAGGCAGGCACAAAGACTATCATTCAAACCAAAACAGAGTAGACAATTTACCTATTAATATCCACAAAAGACCCCAGGGGAACTAATTTTCCAGGTATCTTGACATCATAACCCCAGGAGAAGTGACGGTGTGGCCACAGGACCAATTATTAGCTGAGTCAGGGAGAAGAGGAAGAAAGCTATTTTCCTCCTATTTCTAGTGATGACTAGAATGCTTCTGCCCTTGACAGAGGGTCAAGGCAGTTGCCAAGACCACAAATACAGAGAGCAAACCCAGGTGAGATGCAATCACAATCTGAACATGAGGATGAGAAAGAGTCTGTAATTGTCCATTATCATCTAGAAGGTGATGCTAGGAAAGGAAAGTGTCCCTGATACGTATCTGTGTTAGTTGCCTAAGAGGGAATGTCATGACTGCTTCAAAGGAAGAGAAATGGTAGCAAAAAAGAGCAAAGGCTGCCTCCTAGTTCCTCTCTTTCCAACGTTCTTATAGGGCTGGCTTTGACCCTAGAAAACGAGGCCAACTTTCTATTTCCTGTACTTGAACATAGAAAATCCATGTGTTTGGTGAGAACCTACCGGGTGCACCAGTAACTGAGACCATACAATGTGGAGGGAAGATTGGTGAACAGTCAGTAATCAGAAAGAGACTCAGGAAGAAGAGACTGTGATCACCTGATGAAAAGAAGACAACTGTCACAGGGTCCCTTGAGCTAAGGAAAGTTCAGTTCTAAATGGCAAGGAAATATCATCTGAGATATTTCCTTCTATGGAGATACATAGAAAGAAAGGCTCAACAGCTAAGAGTAGCTTCATCTCCTGGATGAGTGAGGGAAGGAGGCCGAAGGTTCTAAGATCTGAGAACAAATGTGTTTCACACTCGCAGTCAATGGAATGCTTGGCAGGAAGGGAAAGGAGAGACCTGTCAGTGGGTAACCACTTCTTGCATGAGTTAGCTTATCTCTTGGTCATGCCAACATTCCAAACCTTTGTCTGTCTGTTTGTTTGTTTGTTTAAGGGGGTCATAATACCTATGCTGCCAAAGATAGAATTTCACACAGACTAGGCCAAATGGAAAAACAACTGATTTTTATCCCTCTTCCTGGTAAGCTTATAAGAAGCCTTGCATGCAGGCAAGGGAACTAAGGTGCAGCCTCTTGAAGGGGTCTCCTGTCCCCAAAATGGGTTCAAAGAAATATATTTTGGGGGCCGGCCTAGTGGCACAGCGGTTAAATGCACGTGCTCCGCTTTGGCGGCCTGGGGTTCGCAGGTTCAGATCCCAGGCACGGACTAACGCACCGCTTGTCAAGCCATGCTGTGGCAGTGTCCCATATAAAGCAGAGGAAGATGGGCATGTTAGCCCAGGGCCAATCTTCCTTAGCAAACAGAGGAGGATTGGCAAGGGATGTTAGCTCAGGGCTAGTCTTCCTCACCCCGTCTCAAAAAAAAAAGAAAGATAGATAGATATTTTGCTCCCCTTCTTCTTCTAGGAATCATATTGTGCAGGACAGTGTAATATGTCCATTTTCTAGAAAAACATACCTGAAAGGTTTATGCTGAGAACCATAACCAAAGTAAACCCTGTGAGACTCCTAGGGACACTGGGAAAGTAGGAGGGGAGAAGGAGGCTTAAGTTGCTTTCCAGAGCAGGAATGATTAAAAGCACAAAGGTCTTGCCCTAGAACATGCTGGTGGTGCTATAACCACAGAAAGGTGCAAACATTAAAGCACCAAATGAAGTCCAAAGAATTTCCAAGGATGAGAAGATGAGATAGGTCAACTCAGGCAGAATTCCAGGGCATAATTCCCAATAGGACTCTACTGTAGAATCTTCTCATGGATATGGCAGAAGCCCCCAGGGCTTAAAATGCAGTCCAAGCTGCGAGGCTGTCTGGGCTACAACAGGCATCCATCCTATTCTCCAAATAGAAGAGAGTAAACATGGTCCCAGGTCTTGTATTCATCTTGCATTTCCATTAACTTGGTTTGATAGGCAAGAGATTAGAAGGAGCCATGTCCCTCCCCCCAAAAACTCTGCAGATATCCAGTGAAGCTGATGAAATTGCTTCCCTTGCATTATTTAAAAGATGAGCATCTCCTCTCTCCTGCCTCCAGAGGCTGGTTCCAGAGATTTCTTCATTTCTCTCCCGGATGACCTTCATTTGTTCTTCAGCAGCATTTACAATAGGCAGTTCTGTCCCTAGACTGGAGGCAGACTCTTTCATGCATAAACCTGCATGTTGCTGCGTGGTGGCTCAGACATATGTGTCCCAGGTCCCCGCTGACCTCCTCCAGCACCTCCAGGAGTAGGGCTGGTAGTCACATCTGACCAGTCAGAGGCAGAGTGGGGTGATGAACTTGACCACTGGTCAGGAGACTCTGGGGATGGTGTCAGGTAGGGATGCTCACCCTGGAGGTGACCACTGTGACTGGGTGTTCGCTCAGCAGCATTTGAGGATGCATAACTATGCTGTGAAGGAGGTGTGGGATACTTGCCCACAGAGGCTGGAAAAGGATGATAGGCTGGGAGAATGGTCTGAGCAACCTGCCCATCCTGCTGGGGCATCATGGCAGTGGGGAAAGCCACACTGGGCAAACGAGCCATTTCTGGAATCTGGTACATGGTGGGCAGGGGGCCTGCAACAGCTGGAGGGCAGTTGGACTGAGGCTGGGGAGCCCCAGCTGGCTGGGCAATACTGCCTTTGGGGATTAGCTGGAAAGTCACAATGGGGGGCAAGGGCTCCCGAGGGGTGGTTATATGCTTCCCTTCAGGCGGCCTGCTCTGGGGTGCTATGCCAGGGTGGGTGCCCTCAGCTGGAGCCAGGACCATACCAAACATCTCATTGTACTGGGTCTCACTCATCTCCACGCGGTTCATCCAATCTGTTGGGACAGTGACTGGATGTAGCCTACCCAAGCTCCCCGCACTGCCATTGCCTGGAGGAACAATGTGGTGGTGGGACAGCAGCTGGCTCACCGAGGGAAGCACAGTGCTAGCCCCATGAGCCAAAGGCTGCATCTCATGAAGGTTAGAGAAAGACAGTGCATGCTGTGCATGGACTGGGGCAGGGGGGGCAGCAGTGGCCAACATAGGGTTGGGTGAGGCCTGTAAGATTCCAGGGGATGTAATCATTGGAGAGGATGTGGTGTCAGAAACATATGTGTGAGGAGACTCTAGGGAATCGACAGGGGATAAAGTCACTGAGCTCTCAGACAGCTGGCCTTTGTCACTCAGAGACTTCTTCCTCCTACTACCCTTGGCATCCTTGGCCTCCTTGGCAAGGTTAGGGAGGCTAGTGGGCATGGCATTCTTGGTATTGGGCCGTCTAGGCTTCTTGCCCATTGGGGTGTGCTTCAGACTGAGGAAAGATCTGTTGGGCCCACAGATGACAGGTGAGAGAGCAGAAGTCAGCACAGTGCCTGGAGGGCTTGGTGTCACATTGTACTCATCCAGGAGGCGCACAATGTCATGGTGCATGCGGTCCCGAGCCACATCCCGGGGAAGACGATCCATGTGGTCTGTGATGTCCCGATTGGCAAAATGGTCTAACAGGATCTTGGCTGCTTCATAGCTCCCCTCCCGGGCAGCAAGAAACAGAGGTGTCTCTTCCTACAGAAAAGGCCCACACAGAGCACATTTTAATAACGCTCTTGAGAATATAGCAGTTCCTCAATCTTTTTGTTATTATCACCCCCTTAGACATTTTTTTCCTAACTTCCTCCCCACATGAGGTTTTAATACCACAGATAAACTGTATATCTACCTATGTACTAAATGGATATCTGCATGTTATACACAAAAGAGTAAGATTATTTCCCCCTCCCCAGGAACAAATTTTGTCCCATTGAGGGCATTATCACCTTAGTTGGAAGGTGTGGAATTAAGCATGCTCCTGAGCCAGAGAGTCTCTTAAGAGTGCTGAGCTCATCAAAATAGGGTTTTAAGAGGAAAAAGAGTTAGAAATAAGACAGGTAGGAGGGAAAGAACCTCAAGCATGTACAGAACTGGGAAAAATAAAGGAAAGTAAAAGGAAGAAGAGACAAAACATGTTCAAGAGATAACTAAAATAAGGGAACAGAGGAAATAAATGAGAGGAGATAAGATGAATACGAGAGGGGAAGCCTGACATAAAACTTAGGAAGAAAAGTAAACAGGAAAACATCATGGTGTCCAACAGCAGAGAAAAGAACAGAGGGAAAAAATGAAAACACACAGGAGAAAAGGAAGTGAGCATGGACAGAACTGAGAGCAGGAGAAGGGAAATGTCAGAGAAGAGAGGCAGAGAAGGCTACACTGGCCCTTGTCCCTCAGAGACTTCTTCCTCCTACTACCCTTGGCCTCCTTGGCAAGGTTAGGGAGGCTAGTGGGCATGGCACTCTTGGCATTGGGCCATCTAGGCTTCTTGCCCATTGGGGTGTGCTTCAGACTGAGAAAAGATCTGTTGGGCCCACAGATGACAGGTGAGAGAGCAGAAGTCAGCACAGTGCCTGGAGCCTGAGTTCAGACAGCACAGCCTGGTTCAGACTGAGTGTTGAGCAGAGAGAGGGCTCAATCCTGACACTGCCCTGGAAAAGCCTAATACCCTTCCTCAAGCTCTCTGGACCCAGTTCCTGTCCCACCTGTTTCCATCTTTGTCTATACTCATCACAAGAGGAGCTACAGGAGAAAAGGGAAGGCTTTATAATCCGATGCGCTGCTATGCCTGCCCTCCAGCTCAGAGCCCAGGCTGTACCTTGTTGTCCTGCATGTCTCTGTTGGCCCCATTTTTCAACAGCAAAAGGGTCGCCTCCACATTATTGACAGCAGCTGCCCAGTGAAGAGCAGATTTTCCTGCAGGGAAAAACATTTTTATAAGCAGACAGAGTAGAAGGACATGTCCTACTCCCAGTATAAGGAAACATCATGACTTATACTAGGAAACCTTGAACTTCCCAGAGAGCAACAGAAAGCCAGTTCTCTGCAGGGACTCATAGGAAAAACCTAAGTATTATCTTCTTGTTCCTCTGTTCTAGAAATACTTCAGTAGAGACTGTCTAGCTTTCAGAAGACCTCTACATAAAAGGATCATTTGTCTATGGTACCCACGTCCTCCACATGGCAGAATCTACCATTGGAGGATCTACCAATCACACACTGACGACAATAAGCCATTTATTTATTACATGTCAGAATGTATATTTAGGATATCTCACAACCCCGCTAGTAAAGTCCTCATATCAAGAGTGGGAATCTACACAATCTACCTTTCAGAGACCTGCTTTGAGGTTCAAGAACCCTCACTAAAAATCCCTTCCCATCTTCTTGTATGGATCTCCCACTGGCTCAGTTCTCTGAACTCAATATGTTAAAAAGGAAGAAAGAAAGAATGAATGAATGAATCTTCAGGGGATTCAGATCTGCTACAGTTCTTTAAGGACCATGTAACAATTCTTCTTCTTAGAGACATGCTTTGCAGGGAAGAATCTGAATCCCTGCCTCTCATCCCTACCATGGTCATCCACTGCATTCACATCTGCTTGGCAGTTGATCAGTTCTGCCACCATTCCCTCCACAGCCAGGCGGGCAGCCAGGATCAGGGGTGTGGTACCGTCATTCATCCGGGCATCTAAATCAGTTACTCGGTTGCGGATCAGAATCTAGAAGGGAAACAAGTACAGAAAACAGAGTTACCCGGATTAAAGAAAATAATGAAGCTAAGAGAAGAAACAAAAGCATCAGAGCTGAAGCTATAGTGTAAGTGCCTGGAGGGGAGAGAATGTCTTGTTATCTCTGTGCCCAAGATCCTACCATGGTCAATAAATAAATATTTGTTGAACGAATGAATGAAAATACAAACAAATGGGTGCTCAAGAGACAATGGCTCATGTAAAGTGATATACTTCTACTTTCTAAAGAAAGAAGGATGTGGGAAAATATCATAACTTCAATTATGGTTTGAAGTATAGTTTAAGATGATTCAGAATGCTTTCAATTTCCTCATAAGGTTAAAATAAAAGGGCATCAAGAAGTACACTGTGAACTTATGTCAAGAACACCACCAAGGAGCAGCTAGAAGCCCATGTGGTCAGATAAATTTACAGGGAGGAGCTGACACTAGTCAAAGGCTTCATAACAGGTATCACTGCTATCTCATCTATTCATTTGGGAGGCATTTTGTACATCAAAAAGAACAGGGATTAAGAATCAGAAGACTGGTGTTATCTGCTGTTGGCTCTATCACTATCTGGCTGTATAGAGTTAAATCAGTTTGCCTGCCTCCCTTTTCCTGCTTTTCTGTCTAGCAAGCATGACTCTATCAACTGCCTTAATCTCTCAAAGAATTATTGAATAAATGTAATGGGATATTAAGTGTCTTAACAAAGATAAAACATTATAGATCCATAAGGAACCAACTCTTTTCATGTTCTTTACCTGGAAGACACCTTGGGCATCAGCTGCCACGGCAGCATGGAGAGGGCAGCGGCCCATGTTGTCCTGGGCATTGGCATCTGCACCTGCATCCAGGAGACGCTTGGCAGCATCAGCTCTCGAGTAGCGGGCTGCAAGGTGCAGGGCCATCTCACCGGTCCGGTCTGTCTGGGCCTGGAGGCTGGCACCCTGGTATACCAAGTCTGTGATGATGTTGGCAGAAGAGTCCTCTGCATCTTCATCTTCATCACTCATATCTGAGCTGCCTCCTCGGAGAGAAGCCAGCATCAGCGGGGTGCACCCATCTACAGGAAAGGAAAATTCCAAAAAGTATTCAAGGAGGAGAAGGACATTAATGTTCAATTAACCCTATTGTTGGAATAGTTCCATTTAAGTAAAAGTTATTTTTATGGAAAAAAAAAAATCCCTGCGCTTCCTACCTGGCAATTAGTTTTACATTTGCCACCTACTTTTCCTCTGATAATGTCTTTTCTGTAAAGAGTGATGGGAAAGTAAGAGTCTTTTTAAGCTAGGGGCTCTTTAAGTAAATAAGCTTTTCTCTTCAAGTTTCTAAGTGCTATGTTATTTTTAATTGGACAACTTTTTAAAATATCCATTATTAATAGAATTATATACATTAAGGTGTCAACTAAACTAATTCTTTAGCCCTCTGACTGGGGATGTTATCTTTCTATCCTACTAAAACCTATCCCATATAATCAGCCTGTTCTCAAGCATGCTGTATGTGACGCAATGTGAAATCCTTCCCTTTCTTCTCATGTAAGTTCATAATTTCTGCATGTCTGTATTCTTTAAGAATTCATTTCCTCAAGCTGATTTAGGGTCTGTGAAATTGGCAGAGGGCATATCATTAAGTGGGGTCAACAGAAGGACAACACCATAGAACCAAGGACAGGCATGCCCTAGTGAAAAGGGAAAGGCTTGCAGGTGCTGACCTGGGCCACGGACATTCACATCCAGCACATCCACCTCCTGCTCTGCCTGTGGAGGAGTGAGAGCCAATGATGGTGTCCTACGGATGTCTGCGGCTTCAAGGTGCTGCTGTGTCCATGGACGCCGATCAATGGGGTCATCTTCTTCTGAGAGTAAAGCCTCATCTTCAGCCTGAAAGAGGAAGACAACTCTCCCTATTAATCTGGCCCAGCACCAGGAACTGTGGACAAGGAGCTAGTGCAGAGCCTCCCACCACTTCTCCTCATCTCCCCCACAGCTTTCTCTCTCCTCCTACTCTAACCCTCCAGATTATTATATACATCTGCTTCCCACTGCTCTTGTGATATGGTTCCTATTTACCTTTCCTACATCATCTGTACAACTCTCCCAACCACCCATCCCAAAATCTAGGCTGCAGCCTTAATATGTCACCTATATTACCTACCCAATATGCTACCTATAGAACCCCAAAGCACCATTTTCTTGCTTCTGGGCTTTTTTCCTATGTTGTTCCTTTGCCTGCCATGGTCTCTCCCAATTCTTTGTTTGACTAACTTCTACCTACCCTTCAAACAGAAATTAGACTTTAATTCCTCTTGTTGGTCCTAAAAAGCACACTCTGCTTAACTCTACTTAACTGACCATGTGTTAAGTGCTACAAGCGCACTACATGGCAGTCCCTCCCTCTAGACTGTAAGGTTCATGAGAATACGGAACATGCCTTGTTCGAGGTTGCCCAGCACATAACAAGCAGTCAGGAAATATTTGTTGAACAATAATTATTATTATAATTTAAAAAGCAACTACCCTTTATTGAATATTTAGTACGTGACAGAAAATAGGTAAGGCACTTTATATGTATCATTGTATTTAATCCTCACAACTCATAGGGGAAAGAATTATTATTCCTGTTTTACAGATAAGGATAACTAAATAAAAAGAGGTTAAGTAATTTGCCAGCTACTAAGTAGCAGTGTTTCAGACTTGAATCCAGTTCTGATTATAACTAAAGCAATGTCTTAACCATCATGCTGTACTATGTGCCTGCATTCCTCAAGCATTCATTTCCTTAGCTGATTTAGAATATCTATGGGATACATGCATATCCCAGCCATGTATAGCTATGGATGGATGGTCTCCTTTTTCACATCAGCCTCAGCCCAATCTACATCTTACTTCTATATGGCTTTAGTTTCCTGGGGTTAAGATGTGGAACCTCCAAACTCAATGGTCACTGGCTTTCAACTTCCACTGTTTAATTCCACCTTCCTTTCCAGACTGAAGAGTGCCCAGAAAGGATAAGGGAAAGATCTAGCCATGAAGAAATTGCCATTTACACACATCAGTCCTTATCTGACTATTGTTAGCATGACACTTGAGGAAGGAAGCATGTTTGTTTTATTATTTTTAAAGAGTTCTTATTGAAAAACATACATAGGTAACCCAAGGCCATCAATGACCTAAAGATTCCTGCCTTTCATGACAACCTGGGATAGTCATTGCCTGGGCAACATACAAAGACTATCATCACCCTTTTCTCCCTTTCGGGACACTTGAGATACCAAAGGACACAAATTTGAAATGTGATCAGTTAATGGCTAACAATGGTGGTTCTACCATGGCCAGCTTACCTTGGCTTTCTTTGGCTGGGGCCCTTCATCATCGACCCAATGTTCACTTGTTCCAGAACCAATTAGGTTAGCCTCTGAGACTTGCACTGAGAGATTCCTGATACGACAGGATTATGAAGGAGAAAAAAAAAGCAGAGATTATGTCATAAACTAATAGAGTGGTTTTCAACTTTTTCCACCATGACACACTCTGATGGCTATACTCGGACTTTCAGGGACGTTGGCCCAGAAAGGATGGGCAGTAACTTACATCCCATTGCCTGAGTAAATATCCTTTCCTTTCCCACTGATCAAGAGCTTACAACAAAAGTGTGCATCAACACAGAAGCTGAGCATCACTTCAATAATACATACAGAATAGAAGCATCTAGATTCTATTATTTCATAGTCACTCAGTAGGTATTCAGAATCAGGGTCAAGTGTGATAATGTGGCGTGGCCAGAGGTCAGAATTTGAAATCATGATTCAACGTGATCTGTTTTTTGATTTATCCCTTCTTATTACTACTGTGAATAGTAGCTTGTTGGCAAACCCTCTTACTTCAGCCCCACGGCATCCTGTCCCACTGGCTCACGACGCTTGTGATTGCTGGAATCTCGGCGAAGGGTGAAACCTTCAGGCAGCCAGAGGGAGCCATGCTTACGCTTTCGTTTTGCCATGATAACCCCCAGCAGGATAATAAACAGGATGATGACAACAGCAACAGCAAGTAGATAGAGAAGCTGAGTGCGTTTTGGAGTTAGAGATTCACCTGAGAGGGCGGAGAGACAGGGAAAGTGCTGAACAAAACATCAACCTCCCAATATTAGCATTAAATTTACTTAGAGGGCAGCTTTGACCTCACCAGCCCTGAAAAATAGAGAACTGCACATTGGAAAGTGTGATCTTTTCCCTCTGCCCCCAAGTGATGCCTTTTGCCCCCATACTTTCCCCTTAACACCAGTGCCACTCACTGACGACAGACACAAGAGGGTACGACAGGGTCCCCTGGATGGCATGGGAAGCCAGAAGAGCTGCTGCCGCATCCGTGTTCTTGAAGCACTGGTCTGAATCTTGAACACACTGGCGGTTGTCAATTTCCAGAAATACCTTAGAGCTGTGAGATGCCAAGGGAAGGAGGAAAAAGGGAAATGCTGAGTAAAACCAAAGGTGCCAGTCAATCAAGCTGAGTTAGAAAGGGTTATGTGAGCCTTCCTTCCTCATCTTCAGCATCGGGCTCTCCACCTCTGTCATGCTGCCTCCAGAAAGATCTCAGAAATTAAGATACTGTCCCTTCAGATCCTCAACAATAATTCCCACTCAGGGAATGTCTCACCGTCTTTGGTCTGGCTGAGTCTAAGCCTTCTGACTTAGACAACGCAGGACAAAGTGAGAAAACCGGGTAGAGCTAGTCTTCGGTGCCTTACTGGTTGGGTGGTCTTCTTTCACCCCTTCCTACGTACTCAACAGCACACAGTGCTGTGCTAAAAATATACCCCTCCATATTTTTGGTCCTTATTATCCTTTGTTTCTGCATCTGTATCTCAGCTAACTATAGAGTTGAAAGTTGTGGGATATACCAACAAATAGTGGGGTGTGAATGACAGAACAATTGAAGATGACCCTTGTCAAAGAGACTTATAAATGAAGGGCCTTGAAAAGAGGGCAATGATTAACACAAAAGAGGAGTCACTACTAAAGGGATTTGAGACAACCCTGGCAAAAGGACAGAGACCCCAGCATTTGAGGAGACCTTCCGGATATCCTACCTCCTGCTTGCTCTAGCCCACCCTTCAGGATCCCAAGATCAAGGCAAACCTTTACCCTTAAACATAAGTACTGGGATAATGGGTTTGTTTTACCTAATGGGCTGTTCTGTTTGTCTGAACTTTGCATTTTTATAGGTTCAGTTATGACTTCTTCTGTGTATCAAAGTGCTCAGCTTTTTAAAATTAAGCTTTAAGAAGTTCAGAAACCAAAAACCTACCCAGCCACCTCCTGTTCTTGATCACTGGGAAGGGACCTGCGCTTCATCCTCTGCTTCTTCACAGCAGCTGACTTCTCACCATAATAGGGGTAGACCATGAGGCCCCCCTGGGAGTCCCGTTTAATGCGCAGGTTGGTGTGGAGCAGGGTGCCCAGTGCCCGCAAGAAGCTGCGGGCATCCTGGCGTAGTTGTTCAGGCGGCATTAGCACCACAATTACCAGGGTACCCTCTGCCAGGTTCTCCGGCCGGTCAGCAGCACAATCCAGCCCATCCCAGCCACACTCCTCACTGTTGCATCCCTGGTCACAATGGTTGTCTTTGAAGTGGTCTGCACAGTATTTGTCATACCTAGGCAAGGGAAGGCAGAGGGGGAGAGAACAAGGAAGGGGGCTCAGACTTGACAGGAGCTCTATTTGGTTTTCTACTTAGAACTATTGTGGATTTTCCTACCTGTCTTCTGTGGCCCAGATCAAGTCCCAAATGCCCTGTGAAGCCTTCCTTGAATCTCCTATCCCTGACATCTTAAAGTACATATAGTCTATGCCACTCAGCATCAGTGGCATCTCATTCAGTGCTCTCTGAATGAGAAACAACACTGTGTTCACTATGCTACATGGGCTTATGTGCCCCCAGATAGCTCATAATCTTGTTAAGTCAAATTTGTAAACAAGGCTGCATATTTGAAACAAAAATCAACCCAGTTCATGCTTCCTCCATTTTTGTATCTGCTGCCCCTGTGAGGTAACAATGGGCTTTCGGAAGTATAAGGTGCCCCCTGAACCATCAAGAGCTGCTGTACCGAGGACCACGTCAATATGGCCCATTTCTTTCCCAATCAATATTGAATCCCAACTATGGAAGGTAGGCAGGGAGGGGTGTATCTCAAACAGGATACCAGATCTAATTTGTACAGCCTCTTTCAAATACTGAGAAAAGGAAATTGAGTCCCAAAACCTAAATGATGCACAACCCATGTCATCTACACTCTCCTCTCCTCCCCAACCCCTTGATAGTGACAACATTTGGTACAACTTGCCACACTAGTTCAATGAAGAGATTAGGCATGTGCTTTGGCCAAGTTCTTTAACCTCCCAGGTCTCAGTTCCCTCACCTGTGAAAATCATTAACAATACCTATGCCTCCAAGGTTGTTGAGAATTAATCAGAGTTAAATTCAATGAGATGGCTAAAAAGCAAGTTCCTATGTAAACCATAAAACACCCTATAACTGCAACAATGAAGGCCAGCAAGATTAAATGCCCTAATCTAGTGTATGCTTCCTGATAAATCCAGATGGGGAAACCCAGTCCTAGGGAAAGGATGGGGTGAAGAGAGAGAGGTACAGACCTTTTCATCCATCCTGCAGGCAGGTTATGCGAGAGGCTGCCTGAGAGTGGGTAACACCACTTCCAAAAGTTATCTCGCCTGGGAGGTTGCAAGAGCAGCAGGTGAGAAGGCAGAGATAGGCAGAAAGGGGGTGGTTGTGCAATGAGCATTCCTGGACCTCTGGTCAGTAAGGGAGAGCACAGGCTAGCGTGTGATGGGACAAGGCTGACACCAGGAAGTAGAGGACCTCAGGGCACCAGTCTGAAAAGCAGAGGCAGCTTGGGCTGAAGCACTGGAGTGGTTAGGAGCGAGAACAAGAAACCGAGGTATGTTAGTGACAGTCTCCCTCAGCTTCTGGGGACCTTGGACTCTTACTTGCATGTCTTGCTGTTCCCCTGGCATTCAAAGTTGTCAAACAGGCACTCGGCCGTGTTGCACAGCTCATCACATTGGTTGTTGATGTAATCCCAGCAGGGAAGTGGGGAGGAGCAGTTGGCCCAGGGGTTCTCCATGGTGAGGGAACAGTCACCCCCATCCCACTGGCAGGCATGGCTGTTGCAGGCCTCATCGCAGACGCCATCTCGAGCTTTGTCGGCACAATACTGGCTCAGACAGGTGGCAGGCGGGGTGCTGGTGGGGGCTGTGTAGAGTTCACAGCGGCTGCCCCAGAACGGTGGAGAGCATTGGCACGAGTAGTAAGGAGGCTGGCGCTGAGGGTAGCAGCTGCCCCCATGCTGGCAGGGGCTACTGGCACAGCCAGATTCGCAGTCCTGGGGGTTGGGGCAGAAGCAGCGGGGTCCTGAGGCTGTGTGAACACACTGCTCTCCTCTCCTACACTTCACTTGTCCACAGCTGCTCTGGCATCTTGCCCCGGAGAATCCCTACGGAAATCAGTGAACAAATGAGGATGAGTGACTGACTCTTGAGGGCATGCCCCATTTTCCCTCCTAATCCCTTCTCTGTCACACCCCTGGGGAGATAAAGACTAGACACTTGGCTAAGATCTTCCATGTAGCCTCTTGGACCAAGTTCTAGGAAGAGACTTCTTCAAGGCAACCTATAGGTCAGGGCTGAAGATTCCATGGGATGAATGTAGAATTCTCTCCTTTTAGGAGCTCACTTCTAGAAATTAAATCCATAGGTCATAGTGGGATAAGAGTCAGGTGACATTGTATCTATACACACCTTCGCTAACTGTCTTTAGATCACTCATAGAATGGCTTTACAGGGGGGAAATATCATTTCAGGAGGTTTGGGTATCTAAAAAACTTTCCTATGTCATTCCATTCTTATACTTCCTGCTCAGCCCAGGCCAAGGTCACTGGACAGGTTTCCTTCTGGTATCTCCCCCACACTTAGTGATCTCTGTTTTAGGGAGGTTTTAGCCTCTGGCAGTGGCAAAAGAGTTTGCTCAGCAAGTGGCTAAAATTAGGCTTCCTTCTAGTTTAAGAAGCGTCTTGCTCCCAAATAGTTCCTGCTAAGGAATGTAAGCAACTCTGCCCCAGGCTGGGCAGCAAGACTACCCACCAGCATAGGACTCAGAAGCAACAGACACTAGTCCTGTTTTCAAGGGAACATTCCACCACTTCTTGTGGTTTTCCCTTGGTGCTTCTGAAGATTGACAGTCACAGATTTGGGAGCTCACTGTTTCTGGAAGCATCTTAACAACTTTAAATGGAAAATCCAAGCACTTTCTTCTGAAGGAGGTAAAATTAAGAAATCTCCCCACCAAGAAAGTTCCCCACAGAGCTTGAAAAAAACAGATTTAATTTCAGCTTTGTCACAGGCTGTATGAAAGAGTGCATGTTCCTCAAACACACAACACGGCACTTACCAGGGGACAACGGCAGATGAAACCATCAGGCATGTTGCTGGCCACAGCACAAGTCCCTCCATTCAGGCAAGGCATCTGGGGACACACATCGACGAAAGTTTCACAGTGACGACCTCAAAGCAGAAAATGAAAAGGAGTTTTAAAAGACAGAAGTAGTAATTGCAAGTTACTGAACAGAACACTGCTGGGATGTGAGCCAGCCAAAGGATTAGAGATGGAGCGAGAGGTGTGAGGGTTCAGTTCTAAGCCTAAGGGAGCATGAGAAGATGAAGGAAACACACACACTGGATCTCCACATGATTGACCCACCCCTGGCTCAGACCAGTTCCCTCATCTGTCTCACGTATGCAATAAGGACACATGGCATACATCCCCAAACAGACTCACAAAGCAGGATGGATACAAAAAATTACGCTAATCTCACCAAAAAAAAAAAAGAAGAAGAAGAAGAAAAGAAAATGATACCTCAGGTTTTTTTTAAGGCACTTTAGCTTTTATAAGTCAAAAAACAATTAGCAAAACTGTTCACTCTATTTTGTTAACACAGTCTACTTCATAGGAGAGGCTACTCCAAGTCAATACATCTAAATGGTGATTTCCAGTTTATAGAAAATTTTCACCTGTAACATCTCTTTTCAATCATTTTCTAGCCTTTCTGTAAACTGATTGGCACTGCTTTAAAATACAGCTTAATTTTCCCAGAGTTAATTTTCTCTAGAAATAGTTCTAAAACAGAAGGCATCTAGAGACCATTGCTCCAACACAAAGTAAATTAAGCAATGAAATCATGGGGGAGACATGGAGGCACACCTGGGGCCTCTTGGCAAACAGCAAGAGACGGGTCTTATCTGGCCTGCAGTCACTTAGAAGGAAAGAAGTGGCTTGAAAAAAGAAATTAAAATAGTAATAATTTGGGCCAACCAGAACTAATAGGCAAGAGTTACAGATGTCTGTCTCTTCAAATCACAGCAGCAGCCACTAACCAAAACCAGGCGTCACATGGACACAGGGCTCAGAGACCAACGGTCCCTCCATGTTCATTTCAGCAACAGCATCCCGCAATAATTACAATCAATGAGCTCCAGGGATTTTTTTTTCTTTTTTTTTTTGCTGAGGAAGATTTGCTCTGAACTAACATATGTGCCAATCTTCCTCTATTTTGTATGTGGGTCACTGCCACAGCATGGCTGCTGATGAGTGGTGCAGGTCCGTGGCCGGAACTGAACCCAGGCCACCGAAGTGGAGCACACTGAACTTAACCACTAGGCCACGGGGCCAGCCCCCAAGGGATTTTTTCAGTCACGAGCATGGGAAATGCACAAACACTACCTCCTGACTGTGGGATCCTACTTCAAGGTGGTCTCCATTCCTTCCTTCATGTGTTCCCCCTTTCTTGACAAGCCCACTGACAAGAAAGGACCAGAAGCCAGCTTTGTTTCCCTGGCTTCCAAACACATCATGCTAATGTGAGGCTGTAGATAGACTGTTCACACTGTTTCCGTCCAGCATTGCCTCAGTAGGTATGACGTTCATAATCGATTGTTTCTCTTTTGATATTGCATCCAGGCATCTTCCGTATTGCAAAGTCCCTCCCATTCTTTATAAAACCCCAAAGTTCTTAAAGGTAACATATCTTTAAAATTGGAAGGAAAGAAGTCTGGAGATGGGCTCAGAACGTAGCAGAGTCCAACTTGCCAAATTATTAGCAGACTACTGCAGCCTATTATCTTACTCCCAAGCAACGCTACTGCAGTATAAGATTTGGAATGAGCCCAGAAATGCAAGACAGATTTCTAGTTTGAGTATGTGATGATACTGTCACATTTAATACAAACAACTATTTTAGTCCCAAAAAGTCACCAAGCTGCCCTTCTCCAGAAGTAACTAGGAAGTGCCCATGATAAAGCCCCTATTCTGAAGCAGGACTTGGTCATCTTTATGATCTGTCATGGAAAAAAAAAGAAGCTTGAGAAAAGACTGGGAGCATGGCCAAGTCTTAGCTGTACAGGTCATGTTTGTGACCACTGCAGCTTTCCAGTCCATACCCTCATCAACTGATTTTTGGTTACACACACCCGAATTTGGACCTATGCCTGTTAAGTGCTAGAAGATCCTAAGCCTCTCTGGGTCCCAGAGGTGGAAAGAAGGTCACAGTGGCAGCGACTACCCAGTAACTCAAGTCATGACCGGGCAAAGGAGGCAGAGTCAGATATAAGGTTCCTGAAAACAAGTTGTTATTTTGCTCAGATGAAGAGAGTTCTGTGGACAGAACTCTTGGTAGCGCAACACTGTGAATGTACTGAATACCACTGAACCGTACACTTAAAAGTAGTAAAGATGGTAAACTTTACGTTATGTGTATTTTACCATAATTAAAACATGTTATTTTGCTCAACTACTCCCAACATTCTATTTCTTTTTTTCATATTTCTGCTCCAGTATGATATAATCAATATATAACAAAAGAAAGCATCTCTTAGGAGAAAGAAAAGGTAGAGACTGATTATAATATCCATGGAGCACAGACCAAGGAAAAAATTGGGCCCGTGAATTAAGCTGGTCTAGTTTTTCACAAATAAGAAAAGCTTCACTTGGGTCTGGGACATATATACAGGGGCCATCTCCTCACTAAAAGCCCCCTGGGAGGCAGAGAGGCCGGGGGCTGGAGAGACTCACCAGTGAAGGCACTGCGGCAGACACACAGGTAGTCGTTGGTGAGCTGAATGCAGTCCAGGCTGCCCTCAGGGCTGCAGGGGCTGGAGAGGCACTCGTTGATGTCCCCCTCACATCGCTCTCCAGCAAAGCCAGGCAAGCAGTGACAACTGTAGCCTCCAATCCTATCCACACACTGACCACCATGAAGGCAGTGGGGACCCCCAGCACAATCATCAATGTTCTCTTCACAAAGCAGGCCTGGAGGAAAGAGAGGAGAGGGAGAATGATGACAACCCTTGGAACACTGCTTTCCAGCAGGGAGAGCCACCCTTGTTGGCACTTTCACAATTAATCAGGTTATACTCCTTAGTCTGTAGTGGGACCTGTTAGGTCGGGCAGGCCAAAGCACACTCTTGATCCATGACAGTCGTCATCCTCTTGGCGACCAGTAAGAGGAAGGGAAAGGATATGCTTAGGGCTTCACATGGACTCTCCCAAACAACCAATGAAGCCATCCCCTATGCAGTAGATAGTATTGTTTGTCTCACCCGAGAGACAAAACACGAGAGAGCTCAAGAGAGACTCAGCAATTTTTCATTAATTTATCCATTTTAATTCAAAATATAAAAACAGTTCAAAAGAGAATATAACAAGAAATCATAGATTACAAATATGTAAAAATATTGTTAAGAATTGGAACTAAATTTGAGCGATGTATTTTTTTGTTTTATACCCATTGATTTTTTTTTCCTGTAAAATAGTGTAAGTGCACTAGTTTCTTTCTTTTTCTTTTTTTAGGCTGAGGAAGATTTGCCCTGAACTAACATCTGTTGCCAGTTTTCCCCTATATTGTATGTGAGCTGCCGTCACAGCATGGCCAGTGACAGAAGAGTAGTGTAGGTCTGTGCCCAGCAACCGAACCTGGGCCACTGAAGCAGAGCATGCCAAAGTTAACCAGTAGGCCACCGAGGCTAGCCCATTAGTTTCTTATTTTAAAAAAATAGAGGGAAAATATCCTGCTGAGAGCTCAAAGGTTATTCCATTTAAAAGAGAATTTATTTAATGTACTGTAGATGTAAATGAGACATCAAGTATGAATATCTGTATATATTTGAGAAGAAACTAAAGAAATCAATGACTATTTTAGAAATGATTCTATGATTAATTCAAAAAATTACAAAAGAAAGGAAAACAGTTCTGTATTCCTACCACTTGCATTTGTAACATACACTAATATAAGCAAGACCATTAAAAAAGAAAAAGAAAAATGTAAGAAAAGACCTCATTTTCAATAGCAGTAGCAAAAGATAAAATAGGAATAATCTTAACAAGAAATGTATTACACCCATAAAAACTTTAAAATAGTCCTGAAAGGCACAAAAGGAGACTTGAATAAATGAAAAGAAACTATGATTTGGTTAGGAAGACTCCTCACTGGAAAAACATCAGTTTTCTGTAAACAAATTTATCAATTTAATGTGACTCCAACAAAAAAATGCCAATAGGATTTTTTTAACAGACAATCTGATTCTAAAATTGTATGGAAAAATAAACTATAACCATAGCCCGGAAAACCCCCAAAAAAGAAGATCCATAATAATTAAAACAGAGTGGTACTGATAAATTAATAGAAAAATAGAACAAAAAATAAAGTCCAGAAAAACACCCAAATACACATGGGAATTTAGAATTTGATAAAAGTGCCATTTCAAATTATTGTACCAAAGATCAAATGTTCAGTAAATTGTGTTGGGACAAATCAGTAGCCATCTGGAAAAAGTGCTTCAGTATTCCAGCACTTGAAAAAAATATGGGAGAATTCTCTTATAATCTTAGAGTGTGGAAGGTGTTGCTGACCAGGATTCAAAATCCAGAAGCCGTTAAAAAGATTGATAAACTCAACCTGATTAAAAATGAAAAGCTCTGCATTTAAAAAATGCATAAGAAAAGCAGAAAACAATATATTGGGAATATATTTACATTTTGCATTACAGACAGCTAATCTCTGCAAAATATTAAGAACAACAACATAATGGAAAGAAATGATACAGAGACACAGAGAGAAACCATAGAAAAAGGAAAACCAAATGACTCTTAAATGAGAATATGTTCATCCACATTGAGAAGCCAGTATGCTCATACATTGCATTCAGCAATATCAATCAAAATTACAAATGTACATATTCTCTAATCCAGCAATTCCATTTCTGAAAACTTATTCTACAAATACACTTATATATATATATGCAAGACTACCCAAATTTCTATCCGTAGGGCATTGGTTAAGTAAAATATGGTATGACCATAAAGGGGAATTCTGCAGGATAAAAATATTTAAGGAAGTTCTATGTTTTGATATGAAAATATCTCCAATTAAGTACCAAAAAAAATCAAGTGCAAAAGACTGTCTAATATTCTATCTTCAGAGTAAGAATTGGGGTAAATAAAATAATCTTTGTATTTGGCTTCTATATACATAAAAATATTCTGAAGGATGCATTAAAAAAAAACTCTAGAAAGACACACACAAAAAAAGTGGTGGTTACTTGTTTATGGGAGAGAGAACTAGGTATGGGAGAAGGGGAATGGGAAGGAGAGTTTTCACTGTACGCTTTTTCTATGTGTGTGTATGTAAAATTCTGGACCATGTGCATATATTATCTATTTACAAACTAAATCAAAAACAAGAAAGTAAAAATAAACAAAACCAGTATGTGCTCCCACTCTCATAGAATATTTGTTATTTAGGGACTGCTAGTAAAATGAACATAGATGCCTATCCTCCCATCAATATGGAACCAGCAGTAATGGACAGACCTATCAAGTGAGAAGGAGCTCAACCTAGGCCTGAAATAAAGTAGGAGGGAAGGCAGAGCTGTCACAGTTAGCCCTTGACCTGGGAACTGGAGGCATCTCCAGACCACGATCCAAAGCTCAGGAGTACAGGAATAAAAACACCTCATTGTGGTAACTCTCACATTGAGGTTATGGGACTTGAGAGTCTGCTGGAATGTTCACCAATGACCAGAGAAGTCAAGCCAGGAGAAATAAATAGCACTCTACACACCTAACCAAGCACACATAGTATAAAAATTCAATGAATCCTAAGTATGATAAACTCAAAGAGATCCACACCTACACACATCATAACCAAACTGTCAAAACACAAAGACAAAGAGAGAATTTTGAAAATACCAAGAGAGAAGCAACTTGTCACATGCAAGGGATCCTTAATAAAGTTAACAGCTGATTTCTCATTTAAAAAAAACATGAAGGTCAAAAAGCAGTGGGATGACATATTTAAAGTGCTGAAAGAAAAAGATGGTCAATAATAGCTAACCTATTGTTTAAACCATCCTTAACAAATGGTCAGAAGAGAGAAATTTTGTTGCCTTACGAAATGGTCCTTTCTAGGATTGACATCTCTAATCAATAAAACGTTCATGGAATAGCAGAGATTTTAGTGTTCAATGAATATCCATGTGCTCTCCCACATTTCCCAGTCACCTTCGGCATCAGGTTGAGACCATTTTACTAATTCTGGCCAATATATTATGAGCAATAGTGATGGTTGTCACTTCCAGACAGAGGAAGTGAAAGTGAAAAGTGAAAGGTGCTGCATGACCCTACAAGTCTGTCTCTCTTCCCCTGCTGTGGAGGCCTTGGAGGCCAAGTACTTCAAACCACATTTCTAAAATATACAGAGAGGTAGCCCAACACCCTCATACTTTGGGTAACAAAATAAGAAAAACACTGTTGTTTCAAGCCACTATTTGAGGTTTAATTTGCTACCACCAGAATCGTAGTTTGTCCTAAACAGTACACTTATTCAAAGGAACAAACTAATAATGAATCGAAATCAATTTCTACTTCTCTTACAACTATTGATTTCTAGAGCAGAGAACAACTCTCCTTTTCACAGGACAATCTTCAAATATTTAAAGGATGTTTCTCCTTAGTTTTCGCCTCCCCTTTAACCTCATTGCTCAATAACTAGCCTACTAGTGGGGTACTTTTCTATTTTACTTTAGCCAAACTCTGAACTCAAGTAAGGTAAATTCTCAAAATTCACTGACACAAAGGCCTAAGACAGTATAACTACTTCCCTGACATTCTACTCTCTTTGACACTGAGAATGAATTTTCCACCACTGTAGATGCCCTCTTACATTTTTTTCCACAGGCTGCTCAGAGCAGGTACCAATATAACTACACCTCTTCTAAGAAACAATACTCCAAGCTCTTTCCAGGAGATTGGAGGTGGGGGCAACGCCCATAGCAGAATGGTCGCTCCACCATTCACAGCCTAGGGTTGCATCTCATTCAGCCTTACTGCAATTCTTAGTTACAGTTAGGCCATCAGTCTCCTCCCCTGGGCTTATGAAAATAAGCAAATGTTTTCATTTCATTTGTTCCCCCACCTTATGGAGGCAAGACTTGGCAAGTTTAAAAAAATACATAGGCTGGTAAATGTGAATTATTTACTCAAGAGGCCACTGAGTTGTTTTCCCTTGAAGCACCAAGAAATCTTGCTAACCAGGCAAATTTTGTTGCAACATTATATCATTTCCACATTCTGTGTTTCATGGAACATAATATGTCAACAACAACCAGACAGAACTGAGAACATGAGTCAGAACATCAGAGTTAGGCAAGAGATGAGAGAATGAAATAGCTTGCACTACCAGGATTCAGAACTAAATGCTTGATTTTTTAAAACCCCCTCAACACTAAAAATGGATTTATAACTTAGAGAATGCCCTGGATGGAGGACATCTGAGGTTGATTTCATACCCCGAGTGCCTGGTGGGCAGGAGCACTTGAAATGGTTCACAAGGTCAATACAGGTGCCTCCATTCTGGCATGGCTGATTCTGGCACTCATCCACTTCATACTCACAATTGACACCCTGATATCCTGGGACACACTGTCAGGAGAAGCAAAAAGCACAAGAAATATTGGAGCATTGTTGGAAACAGACCATGAAAACAAATGATATCTGGAATGTTACTGTGACCCTCTCCTCCACCCCCACCCAACTCTTGTGTGCTCTGGCCACACGCTCCACTCATCATCTTGTGCAGGGGCACCTTGCAGCTCATTGGCACTTACCTCTTCCAGCTGAAAAAGCCACTTTAAAGGGAAGGCAAGGACTAAACATTCTGAGGGATATTTCAGATGTGACCCCTGTGCAAAACTTCTGTCCCCATAGTGTGCAAGTTTTCCCATCTTTAGAATATGCATTCCTTTGTATGTGGTGAGGACCCTATGACTCAGTCAAATGGTATGTGTGGATGGTCGAAAAGACATTGCATTTTACTGGTCTCCAGATTCAGGAAACTAGATGTATGTGTGGGAAACTGGCTGAGATAGGGGTAAGGGCAGGGGGAGGTGGGCTAGTTGGCTGTGGTAGATGTAGGGGTTCAAGGAATTTCAGGGCTGATCAAGGAAGAAGATATCTACCGCGAGGTGGCTTTATTTGGGCAATGCTTTGACAGGTTTGCATGTGGGGGAAGTCCCTCACAGCATGAGATCGTCCAGAGTGGGGAGGAGGGTAAGGAGAGGAAGGCAAGTGAACTCCAAGGGAAGCGGGTAGCAGAGCAGGGGCTTACATGTTTGGTGATGCGACTCAGCAGCCAGGCCAGAGTCTCTGGGTCAGAGAGCTCTGCAGGGCAGCAGTGGCTTGGGGTCTTTATGTCCTGGGGCTTATCTTATCTATGGCTAGAAGATATTGGGTGCAGTTTTGCAGAATATGCAAAGCAGGCAGGCTCTAAACGGCTAAAAATCTGCTTATTAGAGCTATGTTTAGAACAATTGGATGTGTAAAAATTTGAGTTTGCCATCAGTGGCTTTTGAGTTAACAGGTCCTAGCCTGCTGTGAAGAAATAAATAACCTAGGGGCCAAAATACAGAGGCCATCTTTAGCTCATTTATGAGAAGTAGAGAAGCAAAGCTTTTCTCAGTGTTGCCTGGTGACTTGAATTGGTATGAAGTTCATGTCTCTGGTGTTTTGTTAACATCTTGCTCTATTATCAGCCCAGACATTAAGAAGATAGTGACATGTCCATTAAAAGACACACACTTCCCCAAATATACATATGTAACACTTAGTATGATGCTACAGAGAACAGGCTGAGCAACGTTATTTTTTTGAAAGAATTATTTATCAATGACTATATACAAAGATGACACAGGTCAAAGGGACACTCCTCAAAACAGCTTCTCCTATCTCAGCTGCTATTCAGGGAAGTACCAGGGGCCACTGGTCTGGGTGGGCCTGTGAAATGCACTCTGGTAGTGAATGTTGACTCTGAATCCCGGAGGCAACCCTGTGGAAGTGTGATGGTTCCATACCTCTAAAAAATTTATTGTACAGGACTGAAAGAAACAGTGATTAGTAAACACTGTAATGGGGATTGGTTAAAAAAATCTGTAAATTGTAAAAATAAGACATAAGCAGCTAAATTCAATATGCGAGTGTTCACAGTAGGGCACCATCTTCTGGGAGGCCCCCGACCTCTGCTCACTCATCTTGCTCACCTCACATCTGTATCCACCAATGAAGTCACTGCAGGTGGCTCCGTGCTGGCAGGGATTGGAAGAGCACTCGTTGAGCTGCTCCTCACAGTAGCTCCCGGTGTAGCCCAGGGGGCACTGGCAGTGATGCGAGTTGCCAGCACTGATACAGATGCCTGAATGCTGGCACAAACGGTCAACAGGCACCCCTGGGAATCCAGCGGATGAACAAACATCACAGAACAGCACACAACACGTCAGGTTCAGACCAGCTGACGCACAAACTAATCCAAGCCCGTTGACACATCAAATTTTATTCTTATCTAGTTCACGACCCTCAGCTCCAGATTTATATTGAAAATAAACAAGCTCCGAAAGTGAAATATGCCTTCGTTTCATTTCAAATACATTTCTTTTTGAAATCTCTCAACCTGTTCCTCTGCCCTTTCACCTTCTGACTCAGACCCTTTCTCCAGGGTCTTGCCCATCCACTACTACCTGCCCTTCCCTCTCATCCCACGATAGCAATTTCTGCCCTCAAATGCCACTGATCAGTCAGGACTTCAGGGAATGACCCTTCAGGGGGCAGAGCTCACCTCTGCGGTCAGCCGCCACCTCACAGGAGACATTGGGCACGTCACAGTAAGCACCAGCCCATCCAGGTGGACACAGGCACCGGGACTCCGCCTTCTCCTGAATGCAAGTACCTTGGTTTTTACATGGAGACCGACTACAAAGGTTCACCAGGGTCTGAAACAGAGGCATACACATACATCAACAGCCAAATCCAGAAATGAAGAAAGCAAGTTACACTGCATTCTAAGAAATTAAAGGAAAACATACTAATTAATCCAAAAAAAAAAAAAAAAAAAAAGCTCTCACCCAAGCCTTAAACCAGATCCAGTGTTCCCAGGTAAGCTTAAGCATTTTATATAGTCTAATTCCTCCTGGCTCTGCTATTTAAAAAGTTCTCACACAGAGGTTTAAGAATTTAAAGAAGCCCAATAGGTTAATTTATTCTCTGTATCATGATTACGTCTAGATATCTGGCCACGCTGCAGGGCTAAAAAGTAAGAGTTCAAGCTGTCAGACAGGCCTATAACTCCCATGCTAATCCCGTGTGAAGAAGCCACCTGGGTCTTGTTCAAATCTGTCTGTGGTGAATATGAGTAAAAGGACTTAAACCTAGAAACTATCAAATAACTTATTTTCAGGGAAGAAAAATCAGGCTTATGAAAAACATGAGGCAGAGAGTGCAAGCAAGACTAGCACTTTCTCCATAAGTCACATGTGGTGGCTTGGCTCCTGCGGAGAGGAAGGTCACACTCGCCATACAGACTGTTTGTGAAAGAAGGGGCCCGGGAGAAGGGGAGAGTGCTCCCCAGCACTTGTAATCTCACACTGAGAATAAGCAGGAGCCCAGTGAAGAACGTCCTCCTGATCCTCAGAATCAGCAACAAGCCGTCTAACACGCAGAGGTGGTCATGTGCATATCCAATTTAGCCAAAGCCTTAGTGGAGTGCACCCTGTAAGGCTGGTTAAATTTGGCCATTTATTCCTAAATTCTTTGGAGTTCTGTTATTCTATCATTCTAGCATTGTTTAAGAGGTAAAGCAGCATAGAATTAAACACGATGCTGTTTGGTATGTAACCTTGGAAAAGTTACTTTGTCCCTCTGGGACTCAGTTTCTTCTTCCACAAAATGAAAGACTAGTTGGCTCTAAGGGGTCCTCCCAGCCTAAGAGTCTAAGAAAATGTACATTTATATATTTGAATTTAAAAGGTATGTGAATAGCTAGGTTTTGACAATGTTACAACACTGCAAGACATTGATAACTATTATTATTATCCCCTTCGATGTTGAATCTGACCTTTGAAGATTTTATTTTGATTGTTCTTGGATTGTTAATCCATATAATCTTGCCAGTGTCACCATTTTGGAATCTACCAGCTATTAAGTCATCCAAACTTATCTCAGGGGCATCCCTGAGACCCTGAGTTTTCTCTTTCAGGAGGGGTTTATTCTGCCTAGAAAAGGATTAGGTGTAATACTCAGCTACTCTGAGGGAGCCGAGTGAGTGGGATGGAATTTAATTACCTGACAGTTTTTCCCAGTGTAGCCCAAGGGGCAGGTGCAGCGGTAGGTACCCAGGCCATCAACACATATTCCTTCATTCAGGCAGGGATGAGAGTTGCATTCGTTGATCTCATGGAGGCAGAAGGAGCCAGTGAAGCCCACAGGGCACAAGCAAGAGAAGGAGTTAATCCCATCGACACATGTGCCACCATTGAAACAGGAGCTGAGAAGCAAACAGGGAGAACAGCATCAGCTGTGTAGTCTGGCTCCTCTGACCAGCTCCTTAAAAAAGTAAGGTTCTTGGAATTTAAGATTTACAGAAGCAAATACTCCTGAGCACCCCAAACTCCTACATCCAGTCAACTTGACCTTTTCCAAACTAGACTGGGTGCCAATTAGCCTGAGTCCCAGCTTCCTTTCCACAAACAAAAAGCTTAGAGGAGTATTTTAAAGGGTGAGCATATTAGAGATTCTTAGAAAAAGTGTAGGTTTCCAGGTTTTACCCAGTCCTTCTGTTGTTTCCCATGTACCCTATTTCAAAGTCAATTTAATTTATAAGAAAAGTGCTAAATAAAGAGCTCATGACTCTAGATTTCTTTATGAAAGAGAAACAGAAAAAAAAAAGAAACAAACCTCCCAGAAATTACTTAAAGAGTGATTACAAATCTGCAAAGAAATAGGAATTTTTAAATTGTCAACTGAAATGAACAAGAGACAAAGAAAAGAAGGGAAAAGAACTATAGCTCTTTCTGTTCCCTAAGCAAGAAATAAATGATGATCCATCCCACTAAGCTTTTCAACCTCCAACCTTTGACCTGCTAACTACATGTCTACAAGGAATCAGGAACTCAAGTGGATACCTTATCCCTGCCCCACAATCCCAGTATTGCGCTCTGTAGCTTCCTCCCCTTTCTCCCTTTTTCTATAAGACACTGGCACCTGAGTGCACGGGCTGCTTACCTGTCAGTGCACTCGTCGATGTTGTTCTCACAGTGGACTCCATCAAATCCCGCCTGGCACTTGCAAGTGTAACTGTTGACATAGTCGGAGCAGCTCCCTCCATTCTTACAGGGTTCACTCAGGCACTCATTCATGTCTGTCTGACACTTATCCCCAGTGAAGCCAGGAAGGCACAGGCAAGAGAAAGTATTCACTCCATCCACACAGGAACCTCCATTCTGGCAAGGATCTAAGCCATGACACACAAGAATCAGAGCTCTGAAAAGCTGCATCAGTTTAATCCTAGACTCATAAAGGTGAGTGACGTGAGTCACACTAAGAACAGTGACAATTCTGACTTTTCTATACTTGTACTTTTCTTTCTGTCTATTTTGCCCTGACTCCTCCACTTACGAAAATGAATACAATAACACTCGCCTGAGATTCTTAACCTGTTTGATAATGGAAATGAACTTTACATAAACCACTAACAGTTTTGCAAAATTAAGAGTCATAAAACTTGCACTGGTCCCCTACATGTTTGCAAGTCAAATATGTGCCCCCAACACACAGAATCTCAGAAATACCAATAAAGATTTTCAAAAGGAGCATGTGGTGGGGGAGTGGGTGGGGTAGGATAGAATACATATTAATCAGCTCCCGGTGCTGATCCATCTTTCTTTCCTTTCTTTTCCCTCCCTTCCTTCCTTCCTTTCCTTTTTTTTAAGATTTAGGTAGAATTAGGAAACAAAGTTTTTTTATTTTTTCATTTTAAATATCACATAGCTCAATCTTAGAACACTTTACGCTCAGAGCAATTAATCAACAAATTTTGAGCATGGTCCTCTGCAATATAGATGGCACACAAATCGCAACAAGAAAAACAAGGTGTAGCTCCTGCTCTTAGGGACCTTAAAATATAATTGCAAAGACAGGTCATAAACATACAAAGAAAACTAAACACCAGGTGGATAATGTAGCCTGTATTTTATAAGAGGGACATTTAATGTACCTATTCAGCTATTAGGCTAATTTCATTCTAAGGCTCACCTGCAATCTCCACTGGACCAATACTAAAATCATATTATCCCCTCTTGTCCACAGTACACAGCTACTGTAATTTCCATCTTTCAGGAAACTCACCACAACTTACTGAATTGTTTTAAACTGTTAATATTGCTAGTCCTCCTTCAAATAGGAAAAATTTTAAAATACTGAAAATTTTGACTAATACACTAATTAATGTGGGGAAAGAATCCAAATAGTTTGATCCCACTCCCCGAAATCTCTCCATCAATTGTATCTCAGACATATTTTTTTCACTATTTGTCACACAATGTTGACGTTATTTGTCTACATGTCTTTCTTTCCTAACAGACTATGAGTTTCATGAATGTAAGGACTGGGTTTTATTTATCTTGGCACTGCCAGGACCTAGTTTGGTGCCGTTCAGATGATGATCTGAAATTACATATGCTGCGAATTAAGGTGCCACTATTCTTAATGCATTGTGATAACTTCATTTAAAGTTTAATGCTTTAATCACCACACAAGTAACTGAGTACTGGTAAGTACTGAGTACATCACAGGCATATGATGAAACTATTGAAGCTGAGGAAAGAATCACCAGAAAGAAGCAGGCAGAACAATCCCTCAAGTTTACGCTAGGCTGAGCACAGCTCATGCTCACGCCAGCCAGAATGAAAGGACCTCCTGCCAAATGCGGCACTGAGGACAGCATCAGAGAGTGCTGTCTCAGTAGTGAGCCACTGTAGCCCTGGACTAAAGGCTGTTCTGGACCCACCTAACAAATCTTGAAGAAAAGACTCAAAAGGATCAAACTGTTTCCAAATAATCCTTAAACAAAGCTTAAATATACTACAGGGACAAGCCTGGTGGCACAGTGGTTAAGTTCACGTGCTCTGCTTTGGCAGCCCGGGGTTCAGGGGTTTGGATCCTGGGCGTGGACCTACACACCACTCATCAAGCCATGCTGTGGCATGTCCCACATACAAAATAGAGGAAGATGGGCACAGAAGTTAGCTCAGGGCCAATCTTCCTCAGCAAAAAAAAAAAAAAACACTTGAAAGATTTTTTTTTAACCTAGCATCCAATCAAAAATTACCAGGCAGGCAAAGAAACAAAAAATACAACTCAAGATGAGGAAAAAAATTATTATCAATAGAAACAGACCCAGGAATTTCTCATATGGTAGAATTAGTGTGGAGACAATAAAACAACTATGATAAATATACTCCATATGTTCAAGAAGGAGAAGAATAAGTACGAACATGACAAGGAGAGAGATAAAGTTATAAGGAAGACTCAAATCAAACTTCTAGAGATAAAAATACAATATCTGAGGGGGAAAAATGTACTGAATGGGATTAACAATAAACAAAACACTATGGAGGAAATGGTTAGTGAACTTGAAAATATACCAAAATATCTTCAAATAATAAAGTAATCTAAAATGAAACATTGAAGAAAAAACTCCAAAAAAGTAAGTAAAATACAGCATTGGTGAATAGAAGGACAACTTCACGCAATGTAAAAAATGTATAATGAAAGTTATAAAGTGGGGGGGGGGTTGATAAAATAGCGGTTGAATATTTTCCAAATTTGGACCCATATATCCAAAAAGGTCAATGAATCCCAGACAGAAGAAACATGAAGAACACTATATGGGGCATCATAACCCAACTGCGAAAAATCAGTGGATAGAGAATATCTTAAACATGGCCATAGGAGAAAAAAATAACATATAGAGAAGCAAATATAAGAATTACAGCAGATTTCTCTTCAGAAATAATGCAAGGTAGAAAACAATAGAAGGATGATTTTAAAATGCTAGAGAGCACTTTAAAGTCAACTTAAAATTCTATTCTCAATGAAAAGATCTTTGAAAACTGAGTCAAAATAAAAACCTTTTCAGACATACAAAAGCAGAAAGAATTAATCACTAGGAGATAAGCCTACAAGAAATATTACAGGAATTTCTTTAGATAGAATGAAAATGATACCTGATGGAAATGCAGATCTATACAAAAGAATGAAAAACACCAGGAACTACAAATATATAGATAAAGACTTTTAAATTATTTTTTAAATTTCTTGAAAAATTAATTGACCATTTAAAGCAAAAATAATATTTTGGGAGGTTTATGATATATACAACATTAAATGACAACAATAGAACAGAGGGCAGGAGGAGTGGAAATGCAAGCATACTGCTGTAAGGCTCTTATCCACTCTACAAAGTAGTATAATTGAAGGTAAATTTTAATGAGTTAAAGCTGCATACTGCAAACCCAACAATCAAACACACACACACACACACAAAAGATATAGCTAATATGCCAGTGAAAAAATAAAAGTAATGATAAAAATAATTATTCCAAAAGAAGGCAAAAAAAGAGAAATGGAAATAGAACAAAGATAAAGTAAATAGCAAGACAATAAATACTGAACTCAGTCATACTAAAAATCACATTAACTTTAAGTGGTAAAAACACCTCAATTAGAAGACAGACATTGTCATATCAGAGAAAAAAAGCAAGACCCAATATATTCTCTCCACAAGAAACCTACTTTAACGACACAGATGGGCCGAAAGTAAAAAGATAGGAAAAAATATATACCCTAACAATAATCACAATAAAGCTAGAATAGCTAAATTAACACCAGGCAAAGTAGACTTGGGATATTACAAGGGGTAAAGAAGGTCACTTCATGACAAAGAACTCAATTCTTCAAGAGGACATAACAATCTTAAATGTTTATGTACTTAAGACCAGAGCTTCAAAATACACTAAGCAAAAGCTAGTAGAATTCCAAGGAGAAACATATACAACGATAGTAGATTTCAATATCCCTCTATCAAAAATTGACAGAATGAGTAGACAGAAAATCAGGGAGGGTAGAGAAGACCTAAAAACACTGTTAACCAATCTGAATTAATAACATTTATAGAACACTCCACAAAAAAACAGCAAAATATACAATTTTTTCAAGTGCACATGGAACATTTACCAAAACAGACCATACTCTGGGCCATAAGACAGGCTTTAATAATTTAAAATAATTTAAGTCTGACAAAGTATGTTCTCTGATCACAATGGAATTAAACTAGAAGCTATCTGGAAGGAATCAGCAACAAAACATATTTGGAAACTAAAGAACACACCTCTAAACAATCTGAGTCAAAGAACAAATCAAAATAGAAATTAGAAAGTATTTTGAGCTGAATGAAAAAACATGACATAAAATTTGTGAAACACAGCTAAAGCAGTGTTTTGAGGAAACATATATAGCATTAAATGCTTATGTTAGAAAAGTAAAAAGAAATAAAATTAATGATCTAAGCTTTCATTTTAAGAAACTAGAAAAAGAACAGCAAACTAAACCCAAAGCAAACAATGAAAAGAATAAAGAGTAGAAATCAATGAAATAGAAAACAATAAAATAGAGAAAAACTATGAAACTAAAAATGGGTTTGCGAAAAATAAGAATCACTAAAATCAATAACCCTCTACCCAGAGCAATCAGAAAAAAAGAGAGAAAACACAAATTACCAGTATCTGAAATGAGAAACTGGAAATCACCACAGATCTTACAGACATCAAAAGTGCAATAAGGGAATACCATAAATGGCTCTGTGCCAATAATTCTGACAACTTAGATAAAGTAAAACTCATTCCTTGAAAGATACAAATTACCAAAGCTCAATAAAAAAGAAACAGATACCCTGAATAACACCCTGAACAGATACCCTGACCACTCTGAATACCCTGAATTAATATCTATTAAAGGAATTAAATTTATAGTTAAAAACCTTCCCAGAAAGAAAATTTCAGGCCTAGATGTTTAGAAGAAATAATACCAATTCTACACAAACTCTTCCAGAAAATAGAAAGGGAACACTTCCCATTTGTTCTATGAGGCCAGCACTGTCCTCTTATCAAAATCATACAAATACAGTAAAAGAAAACAGGAGAACAATATCTCTCATGAATATAGATACAAAAATTCTTAACAAAATTTTAGGAAATCACATCTGACAATATACAAGAGAGAGAATACATCAGGACCAAGTAGAATTTATCCCAGGAATTTAAAGTTAGTTTAACATTTGAAAATCAATTAACATAATTCACTTACAAAAGACCAAAAAAAAATGGTATTACCATCTCAACAGATACAGAAAAATCATTTGAAAAAAATCAACATTCATTCAAGAAAAAAAAAAAAAAAACTCTCAGCAAACCAGGAGTACACAGTAAATTCCTCAATTTGATAGAAGGCATCTACCAAAAAACCTATAGGTAACATCACACTTAATGGTAAAAGACTACATGCTTTTCCCCTAGAATCAAAAACAAGGCAAGATTGGCCTTCTCTCACCACTTCTATTCTGCATTTACTAAAGGTCTTAGCCAGTGCAATAATGCAAGAAAAAAAAATTTCATACAGATTTTAAAAGAAATAAAAGGCATAGCAGTTTTATTTAGAGAGAACATGATTATCTCTGTAAAAAATCCTAGAAATCTGAACAAAACTAGATTAGCTAAACTAATTTACATTAGGTAAACTAATCTAGAATTAGTGAGCTTAAGCAAAATTACAAAACAAAATTACTCTTTAAAACCTTTAAAACTCATGTAAAAATTAACTCAAAATAGATTGTGGACCTAAAGGTCAGTGCTAAAAATATAAAACTCTTAGAAGAAATTAAAGGAGATAAACCTTAGTGATCTTGAGTTAGGCAAAAATTTGTTAAATAAAATACAAGAAGCATGAACTATAAAAGAAAGTCATAGGTATATTAAATTTCACCAAAATTAAACTCTTCTTGAGCCACCCCTGATGGCCTAGAGGTTCAAGTTTGGCCTGCTCTGCTTCGGCGGCCTGGGTTCAGTTCCCAGGCACAGAACCATCAGTAGCCATGCTGTGGTGGCAGCTCACATAGAAGAACTACAAGGACTTACCACTAGAATATACAACTATGTACTGGGGCTTTGGGGAGGGAAAACAAATAATTAAACTCTTCAAAAGAAAATCAAAACGGAAGCTATAGGTTGGGAGAAAACAGTTGTAAAGCAAATATCTGACAAAGAATTTGTATCTAGACTATAAAGAATTCTTTCAACTCAATAATATGACAAACAATCCAATTTTTCAAATGGGCAGAAGATTTGAATCGACACTACACCAAGTAAGATATACAACTGGCAAATAAGCACATGAAAAGATGTTCAACATCATTAACGAATAGGGAAATGCAAGTTAAAACCACTGTGAAATACCATATACACCCATTAGAATGGCTAAAATTAAAATGGGTAATCATACCAAGTGTTCCTGAGGATGTAGTTCAACTGGAACTCTCATCCAATGCTTGTGGGAATGAAAATGCTACAACCACCTTGGAAAACATTTTGGCAATTTTGTAAAAAGTTAAACATATACCTACCACATAATTCACCTATTCCACTCCTAGATATTTACTCAAGAGAAATGAAATCACATGTCCACACAGACTCATTCATAGCAGCTTTATCTGTAATACCACAAATTGGAAAAAAGCCAAATGTCCTACTAGTGAATTGTAATACATCTGAACAATGGAACACTACTTAGCAATAAAACAGAATGAACTATTAATACACACAACATGGATGATCCTCAAATAATATGCTGAATGAAAGAAGTCATATTCCCTCTCCCTAAAAAAAGAGTTTGCATTATATGATTCCATTTATATAAAATTGTAAAAATTGTAAACAAACCTATAATGAGAGAGGTAGATCCCTGGTTGCCTGGGAAAGGGAAGTGGAAAGAAGGGTTAAATTACAAAAGAGATGAGACTACTTTCAGGGGGTTAGATATGTTCATTACCTGGGGTGATGGTTTCAGCTGTCTTACGTCAAAACTTACTGAATTGTACATTTAAAATGTACAGTGGGTTGTATGCTAGAGAAAAAAAAAGGGCTATCATAGCATTGTCCCCACTTTGTCACTGTACAAAATCAGTAAGGGAATGCTTAAAAGAGATTCCATTGCCTCAACTCCTAAAGTCACTAGCTTCAAAAAGAAGATTTTTAAAATACAAATATTACAGACATGTGATAAACTATTGGGATGGCCAGTCTCAGCACTGAGAGGCAGCTGCCTCCACTGAGCTCTTCTCTGCTCCCTGTGTGCTTTCCTCTCCCTCACGGGGCTTAGGAGCTGGCTGGATACTTACTGGCAAGGCAGTCATCGATGTCCTCCTCACAGTCCATGCCACTGAAGCCTGGAGGACACTCGCACAGGTAGCTGCCCTGGGTGTTATGGCAGAGACCGTGGTTCATGCAGGGTTTGGAGACACACTCATCAATGTCAACTGTACACCGCTGACCTACAAACATAGAGGCAATGAATGGTTCAGTCTTTGGAAGCTGAGCTTCAGCTGGGGTAGATGGGGCTACTCCAAGGATATTCTGGTTGGTCTCCCGCTTCAGGAAGTCCCCTTAAGGCTTCTGTGCCCTGGCAAGTTGCTGCCCAGGTGCTAAAATTCCCTGTGGAACATCATGGTTTCAGACTCAGGTTGGAGTCTTCCAGCCAGTAGGGGGCCCCAAAGACATGAAAAATGGAAAGGCTTTCTAAGTCATTCCAGTAAGCAGCTCCTGTACAATGCCTGTGTTTTTAACAAAGACAGGCAGGCCTCAGAAGACCAGAGTCTTCCATGTCATCTGATGACCTGACCACTTTGTTTAAAGCTCTTGGTTTCTTCACTCCCATGTTGTTACCTTGCCAGCCAGGAGCACAGAGGCAGGTGTAACTCTCAAAATTTGGTGCCTCTTTGCAAACAGCAGCATTCTCACAAGGGTTTGGGGAACAGGGAGCCAATACAGTCTGACAGTTCTTGCCTGTAAAGCAAATGACAAAGTTTATGATGCAGAACTAGCTAAGGAAACTGAAATTTTCCCAAATTCTATACCAAAGGATGCTCTCCAAATTCAAGTCTAAAGTAGTGGTTAAGAGCTTTGGAATCTGAAAGACCTATGGTCCTTGGAGAGTCTTAGCTCTGACTTGATTACTGTGTAACCTCAGGCGAGTTATTTATCTTCTCTGAGCCTTCCACAGAAGTAAAATGGGAATTACGATGATATGTAACTCATAGAGGCTTTTAAAGGATGAATTGAAAAAATGCTTACAAAGTCCTTATTAGCAAACAGCCTGGCACACAGAGTAAGTGCTTAACAACCATTGAGCTGCTGTCATCTTCATGTTATTATCACAAGTGGTTACGTGGATTTGGACACTTGCATCAGTGAGGGGGTGATAGTTTCTGCATCTCCATAGCTAAGATTCACAGGTACTCAGAAGCTCAGTCACACAGATTCTCCTTCACGTGAGCAAGGAAGAAGCAACAATACGGCCTCCTACTCCTCACAGCCTCTGCTGGCCTGCTCCAGAAGGTGACGGGGTTGATCAGAAGGCCATCAGAGGTGGGAAACAGTGAAGTAACTCTGATTACCTCCTTATACCAATATCAACAACATGCCACTGATATCTGCCCACCAATATTTCCTGCGTTAGTATACTGAATATAAGCTTCCAGGAAAAAAAATTTTTAAGAATGCTTTTATTAAAAGGAAGATGAGGTTTTTAAAGTCAAGTTACAACTAACTCAATTTTAAATTTGATCAGAAAACTTTGTATTCAGAAAGAAAAAAAAAATCACCACAAATTTCCACTGATATCCCCAACCAGTTTTTAACATGTCTGGTCAGAATAGTGGCTCACAGGGAAGGCAGTGTTGCTTAGTTCCCTTTGTGATGGCCAAACTCAATGACACTTAGAATCCCTAGCCACACTCATCCCTGAAATTTTAGTCTGCATAAGTTTTAAGTCTAATACAATTTCTCAAAGTTCACATGTAGTAAATTCTTTTATTGGGATCCTTTTCTGAAGAAAAACCAATAGCTAGCATATAGTCCAAATATTCTTATGAGTAGCATGAAGACAAAATACGTATTTTCAAGATGAGCTGTACACCTAAGTCATGCTCAGATAAGCCTATGATGTGACTGAGCATGGTGACACCTGCTTATATCTCCCCACAGCCATCAATTGTCAGTCTTTATGGATGTAAGTGAGATGATCTTACTACCAACAACTGTAATCAGCAATGTCACTATGGAATGACAGTATTTAGACTCTCCTTTTTTGGGAATGGTTAGGGATCTCTGATAACTTTGACTTGATCAACCCGGCTGGCTAAACGTACATTCTCTACATGAACATTTCTTCTAAAGAGGGAGAAAGGTAACAATGTCTTTCAGGTAACAGAGTCATGCTTTTGGCCACTCTGCCACTCTAAACAGCTCAGCGTCACTGTTAACAGCTGCTATTAATAGCCCAAGACTCCAGGGGAGTAAGAATTCAGCCACGCTCCTGCCTGCATGCCATGCACTGGAGAAACATGCAAAGCCATCATCCAGGTTTCTTTTCTATTCCCCATGGATGAAGAAAATGGATGATGAGGAGTTAAGTGAGCCACACAAATACAACCAATCACAAGATGGCAGTAATGAGGCAGGAGAAAACAAAGAAGAACAGTCCAAGTACACACCTAAAATACCACCCGAAACAAAGACACCTGATATGAAATGAAGTCACACCCATGTCTTCTGTGTGTGTGATCGCCATCCAAGGGGCACTACCTCTCTGAATGAGACGTAGTGGTACTGAATGTGAGGAGAAGAATGGCAGTTAAGAGGACAAGCTTTAGATTCAGAGAGTTTTAGGGGCAAATCCCAGATCTACCACTTACCTATGTGATCTTCAGGAAATAACTTTGCTTTGCTTTAGCTTCCATGCATAAAATGGCGATAGGAACTCCCACTTTGCAGAATTATTGTGAGCACCAGATTAAATAACCCAAAGTACATAAAGTGTACATCACATAGTAAATTACCAATAAGTGGTAGCTGTTGTGTAACTGAAACTAAGACTAAGAGAGCAGGCCAAGGAGACACTGGGTCCATTCAAATAACGGACTAAACCATCAACTATGCATCGATTTCAGCCTATAATATATAATTTAAAAAAAATTTTCAAACCCTAAAGTACAAAGAAGGCAAATGAGTTTCCCCACCACTTGTATCTGTGTAACTGAAACTAAGACTAAGAGAGCAGGCCAAGGAGACACTGGGTCCATTCAAATAACAGACTAAACCATCAACTATGCATCGATTTCAGCCTATAACATATAATTAAAAAAATTTTTCAAACCCTAAAGTACAAAGAAGGCAAATGAGTTTCCCCACCACTTGTATCTAGGGAGGCCACAGAGTTTTCTCAGAGCTCAAGATCCAGTCAGTAAGGGCAGGAAGGGTGACCAGGGAGTGATTCCTTGGAATGGCATTGTTGACCCACAGACCCTGTCTCTGAAACTCAGATGTCTGGCATGACAAGGCAAGACCAAACATCTCCTCTGGTCCCCACACCTGTAGGTCTCACCTGTGTATGGCAGCACACAGTGGCAAGTGTAGCCGCTTATGTCATCAAAGCAGGTTCCTTGGTTCAGACACGGATTTGAAGCACATTCATCAATATTCACCTGACAGTTAAAGCCTGTAGGCAGAAAAGAGGAAAAACCCAAAACAGTGAACCTCTCTGTTAGCCTCCTCATTACCTCAGTTACTAAGCAATCCTTTCAGTGATAAAAATTAAACACCTCAGACTTTGCATTAATTCCTTCAGGCCACTGGAACACCTGTTCATTCATTTCAGTGACAAGTCCCTGAGGTACAGTCAGCCGGTCAAAGACAATGCTTAATAAGTCAAAAAGATGACTGCAAGATCAGTATATCCTAACAGCCTGAAAGTCTAATGCACCTCCAAACATAAGTTATTTCTCAATAATGAACCAAGAAGTTTATAAAGAGTAATAATCTGCTGCTGTATCTAAATATAAGCTCTTTCTATACAAAGTATGTGGGCAGGACTTAGAAAGGGAGTATAAATTATCAAGGAATAATATTTGTGAATACATTAATCAAAGCTTCTTATTTATGCCCACTCTTTCATACACACATCAACCATCAATGTGGTAGTACTTCCTGAATTCACAAAGCTGTCCTGCCCTGATCCAAGACATGAAACCTACTCCCAGTGTGAAAAAGAGAAAAGCGAGGAAGCATCAGTGGGGATCAGACAGTACCCAAATATCACACACCTTTGCATCTTCACTAGGGCCTGGCACAGAGCCCTAAAATACAGAAACTACAGCACCGTAAAAAAGAAAATATGGTCTGGGTGTACAGAGGTCTGGGTTCAAGTTGTACTCTGCTCCTCAACAGCCGTACAGCTGTGGATTTATGTTTTGATTTTATTTTGTTCGTTAGTCGGCAAGTCTCAGTGAGACAAAGAAATAAAAGTGCTTTTAAATCTGTAAGTTTCTTTGCAAATGTAATATAATATATCAGAAAATTAATAATGAAATGGTCTCAGAAAATTTTTAAGTAATCAGATAAAGTGACTCTGAAACATATGGCTGTTATCACGTGGCCTGGCACAATTCTTGAGTAGGGAAAACAATGACTAAGTGGATAGAGGAGTGCAAATATCAATGATTTACCCACAGATTTCTCTCGCGCGAATTTCTAAGAGAAAACTGATGACAACTCAAGAAATGATCTTACACAATACCCACTATTCTGCATTTTTCCAGAAAGCCATAGGTGACTATGTATCTAAGAGTATCTCAATGTGCAAGAGAATTTGCTGGAAGGGTTTTGAACACATGGATTCGTCCATGATATTACTGCTATCATAATTACAGTAAAACATTTTCATTCTACTACTGATATCCCTTTTGAATTATCATAGAATCAAACCTGCACCAAGAAGCTGACAATTAGAATACCTGTCCAAAGTTGTATAAGTGGAATCCTAGCATCTTACCTTAAATAGTACTGTTTCAATTGCTCACCTCTCTGCTAGGCTGAAAGCAGAATTTATATCTATATTTATGTTTTTTATTTCCCAAGTGCCTTATAAATACTAAGTGCTCAACTTATGTTTGCTGTATGAATGAATAGGAAAAAGGAAATGGAAAGGAAGAAAGGAGTTGAGCCGTGTGCAACAACAGAAGGGCATAGAGGGAGACAGAAACATGCACTTCTGTTTCACCTTTGAAGCCCCTCTTGCAGGTACACCTGTATCCATTCACCAGATTGTCACATGTTCCTCCATTTTGGCATGGGTTAGAAAGACATTCATTTTTGTCCACTTCACAGTTGATGCCAACCCAGCCTGCATCACAGAGGCACTTGTATCTGAAAGAAGATGGAGTTCTTTACTGTGGGGGATGAATATACAATCAATATACAATTGAGTTAATACAGGACTTGGTGAAGAAACAAGGAACAGAGGAGCTCATGGGTGACCTCATCTCATTTCTGCTCTTTGATGGACCTATACCTGGATCACCGTGCACACAGTGTGAATCACGTGGGCCCATCTGGAATATTCAGTAAACAGACCTTCCTGGTGCTTCCCTGGCTCACAAAGATGCTAGAGAAATTAATCATAGTGAGCTTTCATGTGTAAACAGTGGTTGGTACAACATACTGGGACAATCTGAAAGACACACTAACATGGATAAATCTGCATAGTTTTTCTTATATATAAAACTAAAGTAAAGCAAACCTTTTAGATCACTTGTTTCTGGTGCAAAACAGACACTCAGGAAGCAGGTTAGTATCAGAGACTCTAAGCCACTCTGAGGAGCTCCAGGGCTGCTGCCTTCAGAGACATGCTTCGTTCTGACCTGAAACCCTGCCCCAGAAAGCACCTAAGGCACTGAGCAGAAGAAGGAACAAAAATGAAGGTATTTGAAATATATGGACATTGTTCACAGTTTGAACATCATTAGCTCTTAGAATGTAGTATCAGGAGATGAGAGCCTCCGTGTCTGGAGATCCTGAGGAAAAGGGTAGATGGGCTGGGATGCTTTGAAGGCTCCCATACTCTGAAACAGGAACACTGAGTTAATTTATCTTGGAAATAATTTGATTTCCCATTTACCTCTAAATACATTCTTCATTCTTTCACCTGCTGTAAGTATGGCAAATGGCAATGCCCAGAGCCCTGTTCTCCGGCAAGCACAGCAAGAGTATAGAACTACCTCATGGGTCCTAACGTCACACTCTGTGATTCTAGAAAATTACCTACCAACATATTATACAACTCTCAGGGGCTTGCAAACTGCGAACATCTGACTAGGGCCACATCTAAAGTTAGCTGACACCAACTCAGCGGCACACATTGGTACCACGATAGAACAGAGTTGAGCTTTGTTTAAGCAGAGGGAAAAATCAAATAGAATATCCCTCAGAACTGAAACCTGCAATAAGTACTAAAAGCACAATTGCCAAAGACTCATAAAATAACGCTGGACTCCTCCATGTGCTGACTACCCACATGAGGGAGACATTCCTCCTCATTCTCCACCTACTCAGCATTGGAAGGTAAGGAAGAAGCGGCGATATGGAAGACTATAATGCAGACTAGCAAATCTTCAGCCAAGTCTCCGCTCAAGTTCTTGACTGACTTCTACAGGGTATAGCCAGTACTAAAACCTAACTGGCTTGGCACAGGTCAATAAGAAATATGGATACACGGCAGCTACTCACCCACTGAGGCCCCCAGTACAGTTTCCGTGGATACAGGGATTGCTCAGGCACTCGTTCACCTGTGAGTAGCAGCTGGGGTGATGGGGCCCTTCAGGGCATATACAGCGGAAACCATTCACATCATTGATGCAGGTGGCGCCTTTGCGACAGGGATTGGAGGCACACTCATCAATGTCAATGTTACATCTCTGCCCTGTAGAGACGGGGGACAGTTTTTGTCAAATCTAAAATGCTTAGGGAATAGACACAGAACTATAAGACATACTGCATTGACACCTTCATCTGCCCAGGCTATAAGATGCCTTGGGCACCAAATCTCAAGATTTAAAGAAAGACATCCAATAGGACTCAGTGCCATGTGAGGAAGGAGCAAACAGCTTATCAAAAGACAATGAAGCAAAGTTAAAACGCTGGAACAGTGTTGTGTTTTGACATATATTTTTTCTTCACTCCATCTCAGAAACAGGGAAATATCACAAGGATTCAAAAAGAGAACATCGAGTGCTACCAAACTTGCCTGCTCTTCTTGGTGCTGTTCTGAGTGCTGTCACAGGAGCCTTTCTTATCACTGCTTTCAGCTGACTTACCACAAATTCATTTCTTCAGTCAACCTCGCACATTTCTACATATGGTAAATCTCAATAGTGAATGGACTATTAATTTAATGATTAAATTAGTTAAAAAGAAAAACCATTTTGCTTTCATTCTTAGAATTGTATTAATCCATTTTCTGCCTCAGGAAGAAGAACATTCTAAGTATAATTTTACTGTCCTCTGATAATTGAGAAAACAGTTCAGGGTCTCTCAGTCTAGACCAGTGGTTCTCAAACTTTAATGTACAAAACGAGTCCCTTAAAGTACTTGTTTTAAAAGGAGATTCTTAGGGCCCATCACCATGGACTGTGATGGGTCCAGCAAACTACATTTTAAATAATGCAGGTGGTTCAAATACTCATTTTGAGAAACTGTGATGTAGACAATTATTAGTTTACCATCATGTAAAAATGTAAATGCTTAGAATATATGAAATTGAAGTGAATATATTCTTCTTCTAAAACATACCCAAGACTGCACTGTGAAAAGATGTCTGGTATAACCTTGATATTTATTGCTTTAACCTAAATAAAATGTACCAGTTATATAAGAGTTTTGCTTTGTTAAATTTTGAATCATTGAAATTTAACTATATACTCCAAAATAATATAAAATTTTAAAATAACCCATAATTCTGAAAATGAATGGCAACAAGCAACTGCTATGAAAGAATTTATAAATTTCAAAGAATACAATGTTCTGATTCAGATAAAAACATGCATTTTTATTTAAGAAAGAGTAACCCTGCATTTAGAACAGGAAATTCCAAATGAAATACATACCCACCTCTTTAAAGTATGGGTATTAACATTTTTTCACCCTCCGCTGCTCTCTGAACCATTATTGGCGGTTCTTGCGGTAAAGACCCATAATCTGGTAGTGGTTGCTGTTTTCCCCTTAAGTGTTTTATTAATAACTTATTTTAAAATACTATTTCCTTAGCCTCAACCTCCGACTTTTTTTTAGATGTTCGCCACTGGCACCAAGACACGAGCCAGAACTCCTCAACTGCAGAGCTGTCCGCAGCCCGCAATCCAGTGGAGAATGAGAGGAAAAGCCTTCTTCATTTTCTGTCCTTTTTTGGAAGCATGTTCTCAGAAGCCACGCCTCCCAAGTTTTCTTTTAAAACTCTTTCCAGAATCAATTTCAAGACATCTTTAGCCAAGAGAGTTAAGCGCCTCTTTGTGCAGTCTACCACGTGGACTGACAGCTGTTTCACCAACAAGGTCCTACACTTAATGAGTTTCCACACGGCATCAGAAATGCCCAGCACAAGGCTGTGCACCTTGTTGGGCTCAGCAACTACTAAATGAGAAGTTAACCAATGTTTCATGTAGGTACTCAACAAATTGGTGTTTAATGAATGAAAGCATGGTATAGTTCAGACTCAAGAGTCTGGGGTTGGATGTCAGAAGTCCCACATTTGAGTTCTAATCATTCATTCAGCAACATTTACTGAGTGTTTCCCCTATGCTAGACACTGTTTTAGACACTGGCTAAAATGATGATTTAGGGAGGTCCCGGCCTTCTGGGAACTCACAGTCCTAACTGTGCGACTCACTAGCTGACAACATGGACACATCAAGCTCTATTTCTCAGTTACCTTATTTGTTAAATGGGGATAATAAAACTTCCCTATCTACCTTTTTGGTTTTTTTTAATTTTTTAATTGAGATATAATTGACATATAACATTGTGTAAATTTAAGGTATACAATGTGCTGGTTTGATACATTTATATATTGCAATATGATTACCACTGTAGCTTTAGCTCTGTCATGTCACATAATTATCACTTCTTTTTTTGTGCTGAGAACAATTAATATCTACTCTCTTAGCAACTTAGAAGTTTATAATACAGTATTGTTGACTATATTCACTTTGCTGGGCATTAGATCTCCAGAACTTATTCATCTACTAGTTGCAAGTTTGTACCCTTAAACAATATCTCCCCAGTTTCCCCACCTGCCCTCCCAGCCCCTGGCAATCACCATTCTACTCAGTTTTTATGAGTTCAGTTTTTTTATATTCTGCATATAAATGATATCATACAATATTTGTCTTTCTCTGTCTGACATCTTACTTAGCATAATGCCCTAAAGGTCCATCCATGTTGTCACAAATGGCAAGATTTCCTTCTTTCTCATGACTGAATAATATTCATTGTATATATATGCCATATCTTCTTTAGCCATTCATTCTTTGATGGACACTTAGTTTGTTTCCATATCTTGGTTATTGTGAATAATGCTGCAATGAACATGGGTGTGCAGATATCTCTTTGAGTTACTAATTTCAATTCCTTCAGATTTCAATTCCTCAGGAGTGGGATTGCTGGATCACATGGAAGTTCCTATTTTTAATTTTTTGAAGAACCACAATACTTTTTTCCATAATGACTGTACCATTTTACATTCCCACCAATAGTGCACAAGGGTCCCCTTTTCTCCACATCCTTGCCAACATTTGCTATCTCTTGCCTTTTTGATAATAGCCATTCTAACAGGTGTGAGGTGGTATACTCATTGTGGTTTTGATTCTCATTTCCCTGATGATGAGTAATGTTCAGCATCTTTTCATAAATCTCTTGGCCACTTGTATGTCTTCTTTGGAAAAGTGTCTATTCAGGTCCTTTGCCCATTTTTGCTTCCTGATTCTAAACATTTATTTGTTTTCCTTCATCACTTATGCATTTCTTGACTGTATGCACATTGTTTACACTTTCTTCCACAGTCTTTTGTCATTTTCTTACACAAGCAGTCTGGGTTCCTGATCACACTTTAAATCTTTTTGAAGGCATGAACTCATTTTCTACCACCTTTGCCACAATGCAATGCTCCTCACTTCCCCTTGTTCTTAGCAGTATGCCTGTGCAAGACACGCCATTATGTGGTTGACTAAGGGTCAGAGAACCAAAAAGCAATGGCATGTTCAACATTTATAAATTCATAATTTATAAACACTTATACACTTTACTACTGATTAGAAACTGTTGTAAGAGATTTAAAGAGAGAAGACATTATAAAACTCATATCTATGTTTTCTTGTAGTTTGGTGATTTTATATATTTTTATAATGACATTGTAATGAGGATTAGCTATGCTGGTAGATTTCTTACTCATGATTAGCCTATCAAATGCTATTTGAAAATCACTAGAGTTTGGAAGATTGTGACGCTTTCAAAACTCCACCTGTTTCAGATGATATTGATCTCTAAATACAAATAATGATTTACAGCTTAAAAATACAATCAGTCTGTGGTTAAATCATGTAGCTCTGAGAATTAGAGTGGACACTTCCAGTATCTTCTACCTGGAAATTATTGGGAATTTTCCAATAATATTTTCTAAAACTGTGTTTGGCTATTCCTGCCTAATGTGGCTTTTTAAATTGGCATATAATTGACATGTAACATTATATTAGTTTCAGGTGTACAACATAGTAATTTGATATTTGTATATATTGCGAAATGATTATCACAATAAGTCTAGTTAACATCTGTCATCACATAGTTACAAATTTTTTTTCTCATCCTTTGCCTACTTTGTAACTGGATTATTTGCTTCTTTGCTATTGAGTTGTACAAGTTCTTTATATATTTTCGATATTAACCTCTTATCAGATATATTGTTTGCAAATATTTTCTCCCATTCTGTAGGTTGCCTTTTCAACTTATTGTTTCCTTTGCTATGCAGAAGCTCTTTAGTTTAATGTACTCCTGCTTGTTTATTTTAGTTTTTGTTGCCTGTGCTTTTCGTTTCTTATCCAATCTATCTACTTTTATGGGCTATTATGAGAAATCAGCAAAATAATGGATATGGAGGTGAAACTGAAAAAGTAGTTTACAGAAGTACCACCTGATTTCTTACTTTTCCCATTCAATCAGTAAGTATAAAGAGGTTTGAGGAGACCAGGGAATTTAGTCTTAAAAAAAAAAATTCCCTTAAATCTGTCAAAGCTGTTATTAAAATGGTTAAAAAAAAAAAGTAGTAATATTAAAATAAAAGAAAGAATAAACACTTCACATTTACAGTTCATGAGTATATATCACAGTTGTCTCTGATATTTTCAGCAGCTGATTAAAAAAAAAAAAAAAACCAAAAAAACAGACATAGAAAACAGTTCCAAGAACAGGGTACCACCCAGTAACCAAAACATTCCATTTCTTGGTTATGTAGTTTCATGCTACACCTTAAGTTTATTTTAGAATATTTTTAGCTATGTCCTCACTCCTTGACCTTCCTGGTTTGCTGAATGTTAAAAGGAGGGAGAATATGATTCACTGGCATTTCCAAAAAAAATAAGTCCAGTCTAAGGCTTATATCTAAAAAGAAAGCACAAGAGGCACCCACTTGGGCTGCCCAGTGAAGTGGGAATGAGCAGGCCCTGGAGAAGGACTGCCTGGGGTGGAATCCTGGCTGTAGTGCACTGGTAATGCTACTTAACCTCTCCAAGCTCTGCGGTTCTCATCAATACCATAGGAATGATAATAGCAGTGACAATTAAATGAGATTAGGCACTTAATTTAATGCTTAGCTCAAAATAAGTCCTTAATAAATGGTAGCTATTCTCTACTTATTACCTATTTAACAAAAATGCAGCTATTATCCTATCTAGCAGGAATTTTTGTGTATTCAGTTGGCTGTCACTTAATCTTGGAGTAAGAAGTTTCAGGACACAGGAGTACATCTGGCTACCTACCACCAGCAGTGCTCAGCACGAGATATGAGAGCTTTCATCACACCTGTCTTCTGAGTAATCTTCCATTTAAGAGGGATTATGGTGACCCAGGTGGGCCACAAACACTCCTCTCTAGCGTCCACAATCACACCAAGCAGGAGAAAGGACTGTGAAATACAGAGGAAAGGAAGTTCCTGGCAAGCGAGGGGCAGGCATCCACTTCAACTGGGTCCAATTACCTTTTCACATCATAATTTAAAAAGCTCTGAGGAAGTTTCTCACATTGGTTGCAAATGACCACATGGTATTTATTAAATGGTAACATCATGTTAGTGTCTGCTTGTATGTGGCACTGTCTTGAAAGAATAAGATGGGCACAGTATATGCCCTCTGATGGTGCCATGGACAAACAGGTGTGTCAGTAAGGGGCCTCAGGTTTCCTCAGTAGCCTCTAGCACTTTTTGATCAGAGGGTAAAAGATAATCTTGTTAACAATAGAAGAGAGAAGATGTGTGTGCACACATGTGTGTGTGCATAAATGCTCTACTGCTTATAACTTAAGAATTATTATAACCAATTTCATTTTAGCCATTTACTTTCTTCCTCCTGGGGAAAAAAATCTCACTCGTGCTAGCCAAATTAGGTTGGTCCTCCCAAGTTCTGGCCTTATCCAACAATCTCCCATAAGAAAAAGTACTCAAAGAAGCATTCAGTGTTTTTACAGAATTTTACCTTGGATAGGCCTTTACAGAAGTCATTCACTACTAAGTCTAGAAAAATAAAGGTGGCTTTGGAAGCTATATAACTCAAGCACAGTGATAGAAACTCATGGCTTGACTAGAAACTCTTTTCAGATACCTGTAAACACATGGTCCAAAAACCCTAACTAATGAGTTTCATGTTACCATTTAGGAAAGGTCTGCAAGTAGAAAACTGGGCCAGAGAAGCACAGAAACAAAACTTCTAATCTTCCGAGAGACAAAAAAAATAGGAAACATTAGAAAAGTAATTTTCCTTTAGATGCCCTTTTCCCAAACTGATGGGGCTGAAGGTGGGACCTTCCAGCAAAAAGGAGCAGTACCTGTGAATCCTGGTGAGCAGACACAACTGTAACGGTTAACACCATCCATACAGACTCCATGGACACAAGGGTTACTTGCACAGTCATCAAAATTGATTTCGCAGTTAACACCTGAAAAGATAAAAGCAAAGAGAAACCACACAACATTACCACAGAAATACCAGTGATCTCTGCTTGTGCCACTAGGTGTTAAGAACTCTAAAGGGTATCCAGCCAACCCTGGATGGAGCAAAGCAGCGGTTCTCCAAGTGCAGTCCTCCAGACACTGTCAGGGGGGTCCTGAGGTCAAAATGATTTTATTAATCATACTTAGCCACTATTTGCCTTTTTCACTGTGTTGGCATTTGCACTGATGGTGCAAAAGTAATGGAGGTAGGACTGCTCACATCTTAGCAGGAAGACTGCTGATATCTTAGCAGGAATCAAGGCAGTGGCACCAAATTGTACTAGCGGTCATTGTATTCTTCACCTCCATGCATTCATAGTTAAAACAGTCTCGACCCTTGAGTATACATCTACTGCTCCGTATGATGAAGTGAGAAGTACTCATAAAGCAATTCTGCGGCATGCCAAAGTACAGAGTTGTCTCCAGGAAAAGCAGTTGTGTGACTCTTTGGGTTTTGAAACAGTTGCTTTTTTCATGGATTCTCATTTTAATTGAAAGAACAACTGATAGACAAACCAGGGCTATTCAGACCTAAGTATTTAGCAAACATTAAGTAAAAGAAGTAAACCCGTCATTTCAAGGAAAATAACTGACAGTGTTGGGCTCCAAAGATAAAATTTAAGCTTTCATGTGAAAATTATAATTTTGGAACTTGTATCCACCACTGTAAGCTTGAAACTGACTGTCACTGTTATGGGCTAAAGTTCAGGATAAATCTTAAGAGTATGGTAACTTCAACCCAGGTATGCTGCCTTCCTCCTGGTCTATTCCCCAGATGGATGGTGGAGTTTAACCTCGTTAAGAAAGGTTTAATTGTAGATATGGGTAACTAAAGAGTAGGAATATACCAATCATTATTGTTACCATTATTTTGTAAAAATAGGATATTTCATTATTTATTTAACATGAACTTAGTGATGCTTTTTGGGTATCATAGAAGAATACCTTCATAGTTTAAAAAGTCTAAAAATAAATCCTGGTAATAAAGATATAAACTAACAAACAAAACTTCCACGACAAAATGCCATCCTTTTGATTCACTACTACTTTGTATCAATATTTATTAATAACAATAATATTAAAAATTTATTGAGCTATTATTATGTACAAAGTACTCTGCCTCCCTCTTTTTTTGTGTGTGAGGAAGATTAGCACTGAGCTAATGTCTGCTGCCAATCCTCCTCATTCTGCTGAGGAAGATTGGCCCTGGGCTAACATCCGTGCCCGTCTTCCTCTACTTTATATGGGACGCCGCCACAGCACGGCTTGACAAGCGGTGCATTGGTCCATGCCAGGATCTGAACCTGTGAACTCCAGGCCACCGGAGCAGAGCGCGCAAACTTAACCACTACACCACCGGGCCAGCCCCCTCTGCCTCCCTCTTTACGTAACTTTTCTCTGATCTTCTCACTTAATCACCAAATCACATTGTATTACACCCATTTTTATCACGGACTTGCACAATTACAGCAGCACAGCTAGGATGCAATCCAGCTCTCTGGATTCTATACTCTTCACCACACCATACTAGTCATTCTGTGATTAACGGGGTTATATTGCCTCACTAGCCACAAATGAGGCAGGGTTTCCATACTCCCTGTATACAAGTGGATACCTTTAGGAGAAGTGCCCAGCCCTTGGCTGACAACCTCCATTTACCAACAATTGACCAAGGCAGGCCCCAGGAAGCCATGGTCATCCAGTGTGACTCTGCCCCCAAGGCCAAGTTTTGTTCCAGCAGGAACAGACACCAGCCCAAGCTGGGCCAATAAAATTCTCTCATTGGAATGTTGGAATATGAACTGTATGACCTATGGTCTGCAAATGGCCCTGATTCCGGTAATCTCTGCAAAGCCTTATTGGAATCCGTAAGATGTTCCTGTGTGCTTTCATGAAATTCTTTTTGCTTGTTTTATTGTTTGCTTGTTTGTTAATGACTCTTTAAGCCTGTCAAATTAGTTTCTGTGACTTGAAACCCAAAAGCTTACTTAAAACAGTTTCCCATCATAAGACCAGAGGTGAAAGAAAGCATCAGAAGTGATTCTGGGTAGTATATCTCACTTTAAGTACCCAGTGAGTGAGAAACCACAATCATAACCAGCAAATTGTAAAGTATCCCTTCTGTCTACACACTCATCCAAACGCCAACCTACCAATTTAGACCATATTATGAATGGGTCATGGATTCTTACTCTAGAACTCGAGAGTCTATTCCTAATGATTAATTGAATGAGTCCTTTCACCCGGGCCCCTAGTACATGCCAGGTCTTTCTCCACCCATTATACACCAAGATTCTTTATGTTGCCTGCATCTCTTTGCTTGAATTCTCCAAACAGCCACAGGAATGGATTTGGCAGTTTTCTGAAATTCAGGGCCTTCCTTCTCTAAGCTGCCTGCACATCACTCAAATTTACTTCTTGTCTTTCTCAGTGACAGCTACTTACACCTTCTCTGCCCTCCCCAGGGAACACACCTGATACATCCTGGCATAATGATACAATCCTAGAGAAAACAAAGTGCTTGCCAACCCACCACTCACCCAGGCTTCCAGTACGTTGTTATAATGGGAATGATAGCAAAGCCTAAAACAGCCCCACCATTCTAAAGGCATCCATTCAATTGCTTGTAAATCTCTCAAATTTCTTTTCGTACTGCAATTTCTCATGTCTGGGGACCAGCCCGGAAGCAAATTGCTTTTGGAAGGTTTCACAAAGATCTATTCAGCCCTTTTAGTGAGTTATCTAAACGTGGGGAGGGGGGAGGCATTTTCAACTGTGAAGGCATGGGATGTTTTTCGTATGCTTGAGCAACTCAAAAAGGACTTTGTTTTCAAACTTGGCATGTACGAGGTCCTGGATGAAGACCAGGGCCTTTGACAAGTTTGAAGAAATGGATTTGGAAATAACAAAATAAAATGAGGGCAGTGAACCACCTCCCCCACCTTTGCCCCCTACATAGGCTATTTTCCTTAAATGGAGAATGAGTTCCCAATAAATCACTCCCTTGTATTGGCAGGTCCCCTTCTAACAAAGGCACACACTAGTTAATCTTCCACTAATACATTTTCCTTTGATCTGAGACATAGTACTTCTCTGTCCATTAACCACAGTTGTGACCATAATTATTCCTCGAATAAGTAAAACAGAATCCAGTGAAATACTGCTGCCTGAGAAAATAATTCAACATTTCCCCAGAAAGAGCAGCATGCCCTCACAACTAACAAGCAGTCATTCAACCGGAGTCAGGAAACCGCAATGAACTCGGGATGGGAAATGGCAGCTCCGCATTCTAATTTACAATGACTGGGACATGATGCAAAATCTTTCCTCTCCCATACAATGCCCTAAAATGCCCAAGGCCCACCAGAGACAAATGGCAGAAGAAAAATGTCACATTAAAGATACTGGACTCTGAAATATAGAAAAAAGTATTGGAAGGGAGGGTCAGATGGGGTGGCGGGGACGACCAACTTCATTAATCTGAGTGGGGTGGAGGTTAAGAAGAAAAAGACAATCAAATCAAGCCACAAAGGCAAGAGGGTTTTCAATTTTAAACAATAATTTCAATTTTTTGAAGTGGTATGCCTCTTTTTAATGAAAAACACATACACAAAATCATCAGCTTTGTAAAGCCATTGTCTCTAATTTCTCCACTGGCTAGAGCCATCTGCCTCTGAGATGTTTCTGGCTGTGGCTTTGGCTGTGCTTCTCTGAATCAGGACTATTTTTCAGGCATCTAAGCATATGCCAAGAGGGTCTGAGACATCTGTGTCAATAGTTTTTGAGAAACAGTGAAAACTCCAAAGGAAACACAGGCAGAACAAGCTTACCTGACGTGCCCGGCTGGCAGTTGCACTGGTAGCCATTTACCAGGTCAATGCAGCGGCCATCATTCAAGCAAGGGCCACTGTAACACTCATCTATCTGGTCACTGCAGATGGCGCCCATGTACCCGGGGCTGCAGATGCACGTGTAGGAATCAATCCCGTCCTGACATTGGCCGTGGTGGCAAGGGTCGGGGTCACAGTTGTCGATGTTTTCCTCACACAACACACCAGTGAAACCTTGGAAGGAATTTTACCAAGGAGGCTTAAAAACCAAGGCAGATACCCCACACCTGAACATAAGTGTAGCCACATCCACTTACCCTACACATTCCACATCTTAAATAATTCATACTGCAGGCAATGAGCAGTTGAAACTATCTGCATTGATTTATAAGGCAAGCCTAGAGATTGTGCTTAAAATAAAGTTTTTCAAATCAAATTAAAGAATTCACATACCTTTTTTCTAAATGGTCAATGGTTTCATTACAGAGATGCTTTAACTGTACTTCATTTCATACTGGGCTTCAGTGGGAAGAGCTCTCAATAAACCCAACATACAGGTACTGTATTAATGGTCTCATGGACCTTATCTTCCCAATTCTGACCTTAGAGGACAGAGAACTTTTCTTTATTCCTCTCAACCCCTCCCAGAGTGCTATGCACATATAGTTAATTTTTAATAAATACTTGTTGAATAAAATGAATGAACAAGTTATGAGCATTTAAGAGAAAAAGGGACAAATACAAGCTCCTTCATTCAACATTAAATCTTTTTAAAGACCCCAGGAAGGCTCGCCTCTCTTTTTAACATGAGTTCAAGGTTTTTAATTTCTCTCCAGTGAAGATATTCTCCATGAGCATAATCTGGCCAGAGTAGGACAAAACCTGGAACTTCTCCAACCAGAGACAACAGTTATGAAAAAAAAGGGAAGTTAATTGATTCATCTGACAGAGTCTATTCTAAGTAGGCCTAATAAGTGGTGATGTTCAACACTACTGAAATATGAATTCTCTGTTTATTTTTGTGACTTAGTTTGCTTTTCTGTGATCAGAAAGAAATCATGTACATGATGTTTAAAATCCTTTAAGAATCCATTTTCTAAAATAAGAAAAATGTCTTGAATTATATTCATAACTTCTTTCTGCCTTAAGCAGTCAGATAAAAAAGAAATTGGAAAATAACCATTTCTAATAATTTCTAGTCTTGCTCACAATACTGGTCTGTGCAGAAGCAAATGTGTAATAGGGGACATTTGGCTTATTCAAATCTACTCCCATATGAGAAATGTGGCCATAGATCAGAAACATAGAGTATTTGTAAGCAGATTCTTTTTGACTCTAGTAACAGAAGTCAGGAAAGAGGACTCAAACTTTCCCAGACAGAGTTCTCTCTCCAGTTCAGATACACACCTGACTCTCATAGCATGAGTTGTCTTTTAGGCAGAAAACCTCTGCACTTCTACACAATCGCCCTTCGACTTCTGGGCCTTTGTTCAATCACTTGCCTCAAGAAACACAGAGACAGGCCTCCTGCTGAGAAGCCCCAGTGGAAAAATAGCTTTCAACTAGAATTCCTTTATTTCCCAAAGGAGTAAGTCAAGCCAGCTGGAAACTCACCGCTGCCAAAATCTCTCCCAGAAAGACATGGACACCAAATGGAAATGTCCAGGCCAGGCCACTATTGTGGTAGAGAATGAGGCAGGTGTTATAGAAGGAAACAGTGAGAACAGCAAACAATATGCCAGAAGAAGCTCTCTCTAAATACAGAGCAGCCCCTGTTAGTGGACTGGCCTGGTAGGGCAGCTAGAAGAGGACAGTCTCCTATTTGGTTCAGGTGGACCTACCAGGGGAATAAAAAGTGAGAAAAATCTTACCTGTGGCACATTGGCATTCATAGCCATTAGGGTGATCAATACACTTTGCCCCATTCAGACACGGAGTACTGGAACAGTCATCAATATCAATCTGGCAAACTGGTCCAGTGAAACCTTAAAAAGGCACAGTGATGACACAAGCCAAAGGATTATCCTATGTCTTCCTTCACTATGAGAATGGTGCCCATAAGGAGTCGGGTTAAGTTACTGGCAGTGCTTACACCAATGAGTCAGCAAAGGTAAAATTATTCTCCCCAACAGGTAACTGGAATAACTGGGTGAAGCTCAGGGCATCAGAGGCACTTGTGTGTGTCCCTACGTCTGTTTCTTCCCAGGACAGATTTCACTTCTAGTTAAAGTACTGACTGAATGGTTACAGGCAGAGCCCTCAAACAAGTGAGTGCCACTTCAGAGGAACTGGGACCTTCTCTTTGAAGAAACAACAAAAGAGGCCATAGTCTATGGCAGAAAATTTGGCATGTCTTCAACAATAGCTTTGGGAAGCAAAAGGAGAGATAGAGCATGCTCTGGAAAAAACTGACTTATTTCTGGATCCATGGGTGAAACATCTAAAAATAATCATCTCACAGAGGGGCTTCAAGAATATGACCCATGGGAAAATAATAAACTTCTGAATAGCCTACAACTAAGGCTTCTGTGAGGTATGAACTTTCTGAAATATACACACAGACAGAGAGGTCATGGGCCATTCAGAATAGACTTGGACTTCTGGCTACGAATGATTTGGAAGATATACAAGCTGAAACAAATTCCTCATTTCTGTACACACACACTCCTATCCCGAAGTGCTCACTTTAATGACTTCCTCATGTACAGCCCACACACATTCTCTCCCTCCTCCCTTCCCTTTGGTCAGTCAGCTTTGTGCTTTCAAAGAAAATAAGGGCAGGTGGTGGGCACTTACCAGGCGGACACAGACACTGGAAGCGATTGACTTTATCCACACACTGCCCATTGTTCACACAAGGGTTGCTCTGACATTCGTTTATCTCCAATTCACAATGCACACCTTTGAAACCTGAACAAAACAGACCACACAAGTGGCTTAGAAAGAGAGAACGGGATATTCTAGCCAAGAAAGCACAAATTTCCAAAAATGACTACATCCTCTATGAGAATGAACATTTCTGCAGAGGGCATAGGAACTCTGCCATGATGGGAAACAGTCACTGCTGGCATCAGACAGGAAATACTCTGGGATATCCACATCACTGTGAAGAGGGGGAAGAGGTGACCTTCAAAGACACTGGAATGACCTAGCATGCCCACAAAGACTGTCCCACATTCTCTGACTAGTTCAGGTGTTGCTTTCAGGACAGCACCAGGCTCACAGGATCTCCTCTCCATGTTCCTATAGACCAGCTGAGTCGAAGATACTGTTGCTCTCAGAGTGCAAGTCAAGATCAGGAGGGCCTCCCAAGGCAAGGGTGGCTAGCATCCTTAACCAGGCAAAGCAGCCACTCCCAGCTATCATTTTGAGCTGGATTTAGCTGTGCTCTCTGAGGACTCAAGAAATAGTCTCTGCAGAAGAGCTCCAGAATACAACAAAGCATGTGTACATCACTATGACTAAATGGGAAGTTCTTTTATAATTATGGGTAAAATGAATTTCTACAAATGGAATGGTATGGTATTTGTCATATATCAGAGAATTAGGAAAAATTGCTGTTTAAAGGATTCATGTGGTAAATCCCTCATTAAATTAAAGAATACTTGCACAAAAACCATCACTTCTGAATTTTTCTCTTACATGTAACTGATGCTGAGGGCTTGGTTAATTTGGTCTCCATAACTCTGATATTCTAGCACTGCCTTACTCCATAAGGGTCCCCTTGGCTGGGAACCCTGTCATTATTGGGAATTAAATGCTAACAGAGCTCAAGGAATTGACACACTATACTGAGCGCTCCACCTATGAGAAGTACAGTGCAGTGCCCCCTGTCTAGACCCCACACACTGATGGGCCCATGTACCTGGCATGCACAGACATGTGAAGCCTCCAATCTTATCCAGACAGGTGGCATCGTTCTGGCAGGGGTCTGAATGGCACTCGTTGATGTCCATCTCGCAACGAGGCCCTGCATAGCCCTTTAGGCACTCACAGTGGAAGGCACCATCTGTGTTCACACATTTTCCTGCATGCTCACAAGGATTGCTATTGGCTGGAAGACACAAGCACAAATTACTGAGATCAAAGCACTTTACGGAGTTTCCACAAATGTGGACTACAGAAGCACGTCTGATTGTTACAGCATTAGGGCCAGGCCTTTAATAATCTGATTCTCAACTTCCATGTTCTTCCTTAAAAAAAAAATAAGACAGACTAGGCCAATCTCAATTCTTGTGCATCTCTGCTGTTCTTTTGCTCACACTGTCACTAAAGCAGGACTTCTATTAAGAACCAAGGACAGAGGCCGGCCCGGTGGCGTAGTGGTTAAGTTCGCGTTTTGGCAGCCCGGGGTTCGCGGGTTCGGATCCCGGGCACCGGCCGACGCACTGCTTGTCAGCCATGCCGTGGCGGCGTCCCATATAAAGTAGAGGAAGATGGGCACGGATGTTAGCCCAGGGCCAGTCTTCCTCAGCAAAAAAAGAGAAGGACTGGCAACAGATGTTAGCTCAGGGCTGGTCTTCCTCACAAAAAATAAAAATAAATAAAAAATAAATTAAAAAAAAAAAGAACCAAAGACAGACCTTCCATATATTTCAATTCCCAGAAAAGAATATATGGTTATACTGACAGGTGAGTTGCAAACAGTGGGCATGTGACAGGAGAGATCCGACGTTTGGGTGAAACATGCCCCTATAGTAAAACGTGCTTCAGTTTAAATGCTTGCCGAGCTCGACAGACACCACAAGGAACAGGAAAAGTCGCATGTACTCACCCATGGCACACTCATCCACATCTTCTGTACAGTCAGCCCCTTTGTAGCCTTGTGGGCAGGTGCAAATATACTGCCCATTCAGGGGGTTGGTATCACACAGTGCCCCCTTGTGGCAAGGATTGCTGATGCATGCATCGTCCAGATGACACAGGAGACCTGTCACAGGGTGGGGCAAGGAGAACAAAGAGAAAAGGTCTCTTACTTGGGGAAGTTTTCTCTTTAAAGGAGAAGGGAAAATCTTGTGATGGACTCATCAAAATCCAGTATGGACATTTAGTGGAAACTTCCCCTTTGCCTGATCCTACCTTAGGGACACACTGCAGCCATCAGCAAAGCAAGGGGCTTCTGCAGACAACCCTAGTGCTCTGACCCTGAGCCCTTAGCTAGACCTCTCCTCAAGGGGAGAGTCCTCTACAGGCCAGGCAGTGAGCTGGTCAGATGATAGAGACTGGAACATGGAGATATCCTTCCCAAAGAGCTGCCAGATTTAGCAAATAAAAATAGAGGATGCCCAGTTCAATTTGAATTTCAGATAAACAATAATTTTTTTTGATAAAACAATAATTTTATTTGATATGTCTCAAATACTGCATGTATCCTGTATTTTATTTGGCAACCTACTTTCCCAAAATCATGCTACCTGATGATCACGAGGCCACCAACATTTCACTAGCTTCAGAATTAAAAAACAGCTGACTATCATCAGCCTATACTAAGGCAACCTTTCAATAGTGTCAACATTCCTGGCTCAAGTGCCCCCAGGACTCTGAAGATGTTACTAGGCTCCATGTTCTGCGAAGTTCACATGGGAACTGGATTTTCCAGTCTGCAATTAGCTTAAGAACAGGTAACGAAGGCTTCTTCTACAAAGCTGGAGGTGGGGCTTTTGGAAAGACACAGATATGAGAACATTTCAAAACTGCTGGGCACAAAGTTCTCTCAGCTAAGCTATCTTCTTCCATCACATTCCTCCCTTCATTGCTCTCTACCCCTAGAACTAGAAGCTGTTAAACTGAGAGGCTAGAGCAACGTTAACTTTGTAGTCGGTAAAAATCCTCCCTTAAAGGAATATTTCCATAGACATTAAGAGCTGGAATGCACTTAAGTGCTTCTCTCCTGCCAACTCCTTTTGAGTAAACGGATTATTTCTTCTTAAAATGAAGTCCCTAAATCCATTTATTAGTAAGTTTGTCTTAATTTCTAAGGAATTAATCTTAATTTCTGTGGTGCTTTTCAGCCTAAGATCTTAAGGAGGTCAACAGATGCTCCCAAGGCAATAGTTACTAACTTTCATTTTTGGGGGATGAAAAACTCAGGTACATGGAGTGATTACATTTCCAGAAGAACAGCCTTGAGTGACATGTTCCTACAGATGGTAATTAAAAGGGATAAAGAGAAGAAGGCAGAAATTCTGAATGCTCACCGGCCCCTTCTCTGATCTCCAGCCCTGTCCTTCTGCTGGCCTTACCTGCCTTTCCTTCTGGGCACATGCAAGAGAAGGAGGCCACTCGGTCAATGCAGGTGGAGCCCGGAGTGCAGGAGGCGAAGGCACAGTCATCAATGTTCTCACTGCAGTCATCTCCACTCCAGCCATTAACACATACACAGCCATAGCCCCCATTGCGGTTGGTACAGGTGCCCCCATTCTGACAGGCATTGGGTTGCAGCAGGCATTCGTCCACATCCTCCGTGCAGAACTGTCCTTTGGGGGGAAAAGTGCCTTTGATTAGGGCTTTTAAGTCTCCAAGGATTAGTACCACACCAGCCCCCAGACAGTCTTCACCTTCATGTGACCTGCCTGAAATTAAGGCAAACAGAACTCACAGCAGACCAGGCCTTCACATGAATTTTAAGGCCACCTTGAGCCATCCAAATGATATTTATTCCAAGCAAATAATTTAAAGAAGAATGGAAATTGCTATCCTTAGAAACTCTGACAATATGAGAATTTAGCCAATCTGTCAAACAGAAGATAAGTCTTATAGGATGCTTGACTCAGTTAAATCCCTGGGACATTGAATATATAAGTGAGAAGAGTGAGGAGAGAAGAGTCTAAGAAATGAGTAAGGAAAAGAATAATTAGAAGGAACCAAAAAGTCAAAATGTTACAGCAATTGTTCTCTATCTTGACTGTACCAATGTCCATATCCGGGTTATGATACTATACAATAGTTTTGCAAGATGATGTTACCATTGGGGGAGACATGGTAAAGGGTATAAGGTATTTCTCTCTATTAATTCTTATAACTGTGTGTGAAACCACAATTATCTCAAAATAAAAAGTTTAATTAAAAAATAAAAGTAAGGACAAGCAAGGGTAGAGAAAAGAGATTAAGGACAACGAAAAGCCTTGGTAAAATATGGATGTGAAAAGTAAAATCGAGATGATGAGATTGAGCAAATTGTGCTCAGCCTGATGCACCCAACCTTCAAGGATGCAAATTTGTAGAAAAAGATGCAAAAAGTTGACCCAAAGTAATAGAAGATGGAAAAAGGATCAGTATGCTTTGCCTGAAAAAGAGCAAACTGAAGGATGATAAACATGAGACCACTTATAGACATACTGCAGGTCACAACAACAGCAAAGCGTGGAGGACTGTGGCAAAGGCTCTCGGGCTCTGTGACAAGGAACAACAGTATGTCTTCAATTTACAAGCAGGGAATTTGTGATTAACAAGCAGTTTAGCACCAGGCCACCTGAGTTGTAAAACACGTTGATGAATCGGTCTTATTGGAGGTCTTTTGATACCAGTTTAGAGAGCTTTCAAAAGGAACTAATATTCAGTTCATCTGAATTCTCTAAGACACAACACAAGTGGCTGAAACTCAAAAAAACCTCAAGATGCCCTTAATTCTTTCTTCGTAAAAGAACTCAGTGAATAATTCAAAAAGGCATTCTGATGAAGAGGCCTCTTAATGAAAAAGCATATGACGTTTATACTCAGAAAATGCCAAGTCTATCCCTAGACACCAGAATACCTAACAATAATTCAATTGGTCAAGTATTTTCAGAAAGCCTGCAACGTGCCTGTCTAGCTGTGTCGCCTCACCACTAGCAGAAGTTAGCTGTGTCTGAGCTGAGCTAACTGACCACCTATTCTTTACTCCTGTCTAAACTATACATCCATTATTACAGAACCAACATCACTCTATTATATTTATTTGATTGCACATCCATCTCCCATCACTTGGTTACAAGCAACCTCAGTTCAGGAATATCTTTTTGTATTCCCAGCTAGGATCCCACTGCCTAAGATGGCAGGATGGGTGTTTGGGCATCTCTGGAACTTTGTGCTCAGCCACGCCCTCCTGTGCTCTTCTCTTCACCCCACCTCATCCATATAATTTTTGAAGCAGCTACCATGTCTTTACATGATCATGCCCTCCTGGTCATAGCTGACTGAGCCAGGATGGGCATCTGATACGAGCTTTATCACTGTGACTCTTTTTCAAACTTTTGGACTAGGGACCTTTTGCCACACGGACCAAAAGGATGAAGTGGCCGGTCTACAGACAAAGTGATATGGGTGAATCAGATGTGCTCAGAAGAGAAAAACAGAACCATGGTGGCATTCAAGTTATTGGTTCCAGTTGTTCCTGAAGCTCAACTGCTCCTAAGCCCATTTGGGGGCATAGCCATTCTGAGAGATGTCACTTCCAATACGTTTCCCTAAATTCAGATGGGGATCTGTCAATTGCAACTCATAGTATTAACTAACACAGACTGAGTGAGTGAGTGCTCACACTGGCAATCAATTCCCCCAGGGCAGACAATGTCATTTATTGCAGAAAGCTTTGCTCCCTTACTGTACTGGCAGAAATTCTACCTCAGAGTAAAGACAGATGTGTAATTAGGATACAGGTGGGATTTAGAAATGAAAACATGACCAAGAAGTAGGTGAAGAGTTGCTATAACCTGGAAATTACTGACAGTCTTATCTCTTACACTTATGCTAACTCAAATATCTATGCTGCCCTCAAACCAAACTGACTTGCTGAATGTGAGCAATCTGAATATTTTTCTTTTTGACTGGGTCTGTAATAATTCTGAGTATAAGAGACTTTGTGTTTAAAAAGATCTTGTAGGTATTTCTTACGCATAATACAAGGTAAATAAAACAATGCTTGGAATGGAAATTTGGAACTCTTGGGAAAGGAAACCAAGAGTCATTGATTGCCTACTATGAACCAGCCATTGCGCTTGAGCTGTCACAAAAATTATCTCATTTATAGTTGATGAAACGGGCTCAGAGAAGTAAAATAACTTGCCTAGTGAGAGGTAGGAGTGCAGGAGAGCTGGGACTTCAACTAGAGCCAACTGACTCGAAATTCTTAAAGACTTGAGGTGTGAGGCTCACCATATCAAACCATCTCTGTGTGTCTCAGTTTCCCAAGCATACAAAGGCATGGGGAAGTGGAGAGGATGCAGAAGGTGAGGATTCAAATCATGACTCACATGACTGGATTACTAGAAAAACTTAGGACTCCAAATTACTATCCAAAAATCAAATGTACTTTTGGGTGCAGTTCACTATTTTTTGAATGAGATTGATTTTTGAAGGTTAGATATCTTCACTGAACACCTTAGGTGCTGTTTGTTAGAGAAATCAAATTTAGGGAGCCAAGAGCATACTGACTTATAAGTTATTTTCTACAAAATAGATCATTTTTCTCTAAGGTTCAGGCATATTTCTCCAGAACAACATTCCCTCCCAGGCTCATTTCTGCCAGAACTATTTTTCTCCTCATTCCAATCCTATCAACCAGTTTAAATTGAGAATGAGGAAAACAGTAACCCGGGTGGCCACTACAATTGCTTGTTCCAACATTCCCAATAGAACGTCTGCTATGATACTGCACTTCCTTCATGTCAGCACCCTCTTGGCACAGGAGGAAACCAATGAAGAAGCCTAAAAATAAAAAACAAGGCTCAGAAAGCTTAAGTAACCTTCCCAAGGTCATAAACTAGTAAGTGAGAGCACTGTCATTCAAACCCGGATCAGTCTGACTCTAAATCTACTGCTCTTTGTACTGAAGCACAGTTAAGTATCCAGCCCTGGATCTGATCAACAAGATCTACAGACTAGGTTCCTGATCCTAGGGTCTTAAAGCACACTGCGAAGGCATAGAAGCATGAGACAATTAAAGAACACCCTTAGAAGTGAATAAAAGCAGAAGGTCATTAAATACTAGAACAGGAAAAGTTCTTGGTGACCATGTAGAGGGTTGGGTGCATTGTCTAAGGTCATTTGACTTTCCCACTACAGCACACCAAGAAAACACCAGCATGGGCTGGAGGGAGAAAGCTTACTGGGGGGGGGGGGGGGGGGGGAGGGGCTTAAAAGAAGGAAAGGTTGGAGATAGTTAAAAGTGTTGAATTCGACTATGAATTCTGAATTTGATACAACAAGCAAAGGAGAGTTATTGTAGGCTCACGGGCGGGTGAAGCCATGATCAAAATTGTGTTTGAAGATTAGTCTGCCAGTAGAATATAGGAGGAACTAAAAGCAAACGACTTTCTGTGAGTAGGTAGAAAGCACTAAGTTATGAGCTACCTACCATATAAAAGCTTCTAGTGAAAAGGGAAAGCTGTGTTGTTTCCACACCCTATCAAGCTACTAAATTTTCAGTCCAAAAAAGTCTCGGCATGTATCACCATCTGTGTCAACACACAAACTTTGCTGGTGAACTCATAAAATACATTGCACAAAGCTCAGTTAGGCAAGTTTTTGAGGGCATCAATTATCCCTCTTACTAATTTCCACCTGCCGGATATTGCAGGTTACTACCATTTAACACTGGGAGTAAGGCAGTGAGCTATTAGGCTCTTCCTATTTCCTGTGTGCAAAATAAAAAGAAATAACTAGGGGGCCAGCCCAGTGGCATGGTGGTTAAGTGCGAGCACTCCACTTCTGTGGCCCGGGGTTCACAGGTTCGGATCCTGGCCGCAGACCCGCACACTGCCTATCAAGCCGTGCTGCGGCAGGCATCCCACATATAAAGTAGAGGAAGATGAGCATGGATGTTAGCCCAGGGCCAATCTTCCTCAGCAAAAAGAGGAGGATTGGCAACAGATGTTAGCTCAGGACTACTCTTCCGCACCAAAGAAGAAATAACTTAAAAAAAAAAAACTACCTTCTCTATTGCCACCATGAGTCCAGACTAACTTGGTACGAAATGTCACACTACCAAATCTGAGGCTGATACCTTAAACACTTAGAGCCACCAGTAGCTACTGACAATTTTCTGCCTGATAATTTTTGCCTTGTAAATATATCTCAAATCCATATCTTCCCTTTATATATTTTACTCCAGCCACAATGGCTTACTGTTGGTTCCCTAAACATTAAGTTCTTTCCTACCTCAGAGACTCTGCATATCCTGTTCTCTGCACTTCAAATATTCTTGCCCCTCTCGTTTATATGGCTAGTTACTTACCACTCTTTGACCTCTCTTATAAATTAAGTAGATCTCCAAATTCACATCTCCCCGCTTTTCTCCATCATCGCATCTATTCCATTAAATCCAGCCTGCCATTTACCAAAAGTTGTAATTTTATATTTATTTACTCTTTACAGTCTCTGCCCACATTAGACTATAAGTTCCATGAGGGCAGGGAATGTGTCTGCCACTCACCTCAGTTTACATATCAGGCACTGTACTAGACACTTGGTATCAGTGGTGAAATAGACCTTAGACCTTGGAACTAATCTAATATGCTCATTTTATGGATGAGAAAACTAGGACCAAAGAGGTACAGTGATTCTCCATGTTTGCACAGCTAGTTGGCAGAAGAATTAGAAATAGACAAAATTAAAGATGGAAATCATTAAGTGCTAAAAAGGATCTTGGGGGTGTGAGATCATGGCTGATCAAGTTAGTCTTCAAAATGGGGAAGGAGGGCTGACTGTTGAGGGATAGGGCAAAGTTAAGTAACATAGGGAAAGAGCAAGATGCCTCAGTAGTGCTATTAATGAAGACAATACTACTAACCCACCATTAGAAAAATAAGTGTGCTGTATTGGCTTTAGAGGAGTAGGGTCACTTTCATGTTAATCTTTTCTTATTGCCCAATTCTATGGTCTTAAAACCAAAGGATGAATGAGCAAGATTATGGGCACAGCCTGTGGCAGTAAATATAACAAAAGAGTGAACCTAAGAGGTCTGTACTGAAATGGAAACCATGACCTAGGCCTCATTAGCATTCAAGATCTAGCCATGTGAGCCAGGGACCACTAAACAGACACCATTTTATGAGCTGCAACACACCAGGATACAAACAGCTCATTATGCCTCTCTCAAGATACCACAAACACCATCAATCTGACTTGGAGTTACAAGTGACTGGGAAGTAAGAGGAGGAGGGGAAAAAAGAAAAGAAAAGAAATGATCACTGAGCCTTAGCACTTTGAGAAGAAGCCCTCACCCTTCCTAGTTCTCTCTCAACTGTGAAGTGTGTGGGAAAAACCTTTATCACATCAATGGCCCTGTTAAGGGTCAACTCTCATTGCAACAACCACCACCACATGGGGAACATATAAAAAATGAGCTTGGCTGGCCCTTGCCCTGACCCTGCTACCTCCTATTCTATGGTTAAATCAAGATAATTTGGTCTCCAATATATCCTTCCAGCCAGCAGTCACCCAAGCTCCTGAGTTGTGGAGTTTCATCTTTCCATATCATAACAGAGCATTCTTATAACCTCTGTCCTACAAAACCTTCTTCTCTGTACCCAGGAGATTTTGCATGCTGCCGCTGAAGTGAAAGAACAGAGGACAAGCTTGACTGTCCTACTGCCTGCTGGGTCTAAAGCTGGTTGAAACATTCCATATAAACACTGGAGTCTACAGGGTCTGTCTAGTGAGGGAATGTGTGTGTGCACTAATGCGCAAGCACAGGAATGTGTACACGAGGCCTGCAGGTATGGAAGTGGCTAAGGGGATAACGTAGAGGTGGGGAATACACATATGGATAAATGCAAGAATCTCAGTGAACGTTCCCACTAATCCTAGACACCATCACTTTTTTCAGGACTCCTCAAAAGCCTGGTTTCCCCACATCCTGACCAATATATTTTCTAAAGGGTCACCAGAATGATCTCAACACGTAGAGTGGATTGTGCTATTTGCCTGTTCAAACACTTTGATGACTTCTGTTACACTTCGGACAAAATTCTAAATTCTATCCACTTTTTCTGCCTACTTCTCCAGTCTCTCCGCTAGAAACACCACTAGCTCCAGCCACTCTGGCTTTTTTTCATTTCTCAAAATGATCACAATCTTTCCCCTCTCAGGGTCTTTGCACATGCTGTTCCCTGTGCTTGGAACACTCTTATCCACACCTTTCCCTAACTAATTCTTACTCACTGTCCACCTTCTCAAAGAGACCTTAAATGCCTACCCCAAATTCAAATAATTCTGCCTGTTAATATGCTCTCCTAATAACCACTACTTTTCCTGAAGGCATTTACTGTAGTTCAAAATTTTACAAATAATTATATGATTTCTGTCTGTGTTCCTCACTAGACTGCAAGTTCCATGAAGAAATGGGTGCTATCTATTTACTTCATCAGTGACTTCCCAGAACTTAGCATAGTGCCCAGAAAATAATATTTCTTGAGAAGTGCTCAAAAATATTTGTTAAATGGATGTTTATCTGCTGCTGTCTTCTCTTATTTAAGTCATTCTAATCCCAAAATAATAACCGTCTTTCAACTTATCTCTCTCACAACTTTATGGCGTGTCCACTCTTCAGACTCCCAAAGTTTCCATCGTCCCCTTATCCACATCCACCAGTGAATACACAAACTTCTCATTCCATCTCCCTCCTTAGTTGCTGAACTCCATCTCATTTATACCACACCAAATTCATCTTGCCTTTGGCACTAATACTACAACTGCGTCTCAAGGGTAACTCTACATTATGGTAGGCATCTTCCTTCTTCATCTGAAACCTAAGATTTCCCTAAAGACTGTCATTCCAGCCAGGCATCTTCAACAGACGTCCTCGTCTTCCAATTGCTTCCATCTGCATGAAGGCAAGTAGGCAAAGGATCAATTTTTTCTTTAATCCCTAATACTGCTACTGACTTCAAAGAGTAAAAATATATTTATTTAGCTATTTCTACGTACCAGACACTGTGACAAGTGCTTACATTGATTGTAACGTAATCCTGTCATACAATTCGTCCAGTCTCACAGATGTAGTACACACTCAGTTCACACTGAAAAAAGACACTGAAGTATCTCAGGGAGGTAAGGAGAAGAAACTCTGACAAAACCCAATAACAGCCTTGAATTTGGAGGGAAGGGTTGGGCCAGGAACAACTACAAAATTTAATGTCCCAATTCATTCATTCATTCATTTACTCAACAAATATGTATACACTATGTGGCAGGCCCTGACCTATATACACCGAGATTTTAATAATAAACAAAACAGTTGTGGCTTCTACTCTGTAGAACTTACAGATAAATAAGGGTTTTACAACCAAACAAACAATTATAACAGAGGGTGATAAGTACCGTAATAGATACATGTTGCCTTGGGAGCACAAAGTAGAACAGAGAAGAACTATGTTCTACAGGTCCAGTTGGGGAGGACACGTTTCATTGGCAAGCCAGAATTATGGAACCAAATGACAGCCCATATCAAGGCAGTATATTTTTTTTCACAATTCATTTTCCTACAGACTACCCCTTCAAATCACCTAAGGTTGCATTTACAACAAGAATTTATTATCCAAATATTAACAGTAATGGCAGCATTTGTCTTGATATTCTAAGATCACAGTGGTCTCCTGCTTTAACTATTTCTAAAGTTCTTTTATCCATTTGTTCACTGCTATGTGATCCAGACCCAGATGAGCCCCTAGTGCCAGAGATTGCATGGGTCTAAAAAACAGAGATAAGCACAACAGAGTATCTCAGCAATAGACTCAGAAGTATGCCATGTGATTCTACCTTAAAGTCAGAATAACCTGCATTGTAACTGAATAAACTCTAAATTACTGTTAAAAAAAGAGAGAGAAAGAGACTTTATGTGTTAACCAGGTTGCAGAGAATGTGTATGTGCGTGAGACCATATAGAGGAAGGTAGTAAAGTGTGGAGTACTTCAGGCAGAAGGAAGTGTATATGTATAGGTTTGAAAAGAAGAGAAAACATGGCTCATTTGAGGTAATGAAGAAAAATCATTGTGGTTCAATGACAAGGCATGCACCAGGGGAGATATGGCTGGAGAGGGAGTTGTATGCAGAGCCTTGGAACTATCGAAAGACAAGGAAGATCCGCTGAAGCGTTTTAAGCAAAGAAATAACACGATCCTATCCGTGTTTCAGAAAGCCCACTCTGCTGCTGTGGGAGGATGGACTGAACTCCATCTCACCCCTTCAGGTCAACAGCAATTTAAAGCACTGGAGACTCTCCGGGCTCCTGTGGCCGCTATAGCAACAAGAAAGTCTGCGGTGCATCTGGGGCAAATTCCGGATGCAGCAGCACCAAAGAGAATCCAGCCTCAGCCACTGTATGGAGAGCAGTGGATGCGGTGCCAATGCTGGATGTTCAGAAAGCTGACCCCTGGCGCAGAGGCTTCTCCACACAGAGAAGAAAATGGTGCCAAGCTTCGGCCCTCCTCCTAGGAGGCCCACACTCTGGCTCTTTCCCCACCTCCCTGGGCTGCTGGGCTGTTAAACCAGTTTACATAAAGAATCCCTCACCTCACTGGGAGAAAAAACTAACTGCAGCAGGGGTTCCAAAGAGAATCAACATACTCTATTATGGGCAAGCAGTTACTATAAGCAGAAGGAGTAAACTGGAATAAAAAAAAAATAACATGGGACCTATTAAAACGTTCTGCAATATAAAAGATGGAGAGTATACATGCAGATGAAGAGCATACTTGTGAAAAATACTCACTTCCAGAAACTAATAGACTTTAGAAAGAATTGGTTCTGGATTCTCAAGAAATTTAGACACATGCAGGTTCTAGAAAGAAATAAAAAATAATATAGAACATCAGATCTGATGAAAGGGGGCAGACTGGGAGAAAGGCAGAAATAGAGAGGACCGAGTTGCAATAAGTAAATATTGTAACAACATAAAAATGCAGTGAAATAAAAATCAGAATTGGAAGCTATAAAGGATAGAACTGACAATAAAAATAAATAAATCAGTGTTCTGAAGGAAAAGCTTAAGAAGCTCTCTTAAAATGCAAATGAAAAACAAGCAAATTAAAATATGGAGAGAGAAGATTTTAGGTATGGGGAAGAATGAAGACCTAATGTAAAGATAATAGGTGTTCCTGAAGACACAAAAACAAATGAAAAAGACATTCTTTTCTGAGGTTAGAACAGACCTAAGTCTGCAGATCCAAAGGGCTCAAAAAGCACTAGGAGAAAAAAGAATAGGGAATATACCTATACCAATATTGGTTAAAGATTTAATTTTTAAAGAGAGAGAAAGAACAGAGTAGAGACAGAAAGAGAGGGAGAAGGAGAGAGAGGGAGACGCATCTGACATTGGACATCCCTAAAATACTCACCATAAGAAGCAAAGGAACGATGTCAAGGAACTTGGTAAGATTAATTTGTGACCCAAGATTTCAATATCTAGACAAGATGCCATTTGTGTATGAAGGCAACTGAATCAAAAGATATTTTTCAAATACCCAAGAGCTCTGAAGATATGCCAACATGTAACTTTTCTGGAAAAAAAAATTACTCAAAGATGTACTCATTTGACTGAAGAAAATAAACCAAAATAAAGAACTAAGGAATGAAAAGGTTGTGATATAAAGGTAAGATAGTTAACACAACAAGTTACACACAGAACTAAGTCTAAAATATTATAAATTGGATCATAAAACAGAATAAATATCAAGAATAATTTTAAAAGAACATGCATAAAATTTTAAAATACTGTAATATGAATTTTTAAATCCCAGATCACATAAACAAAATCTGCAGAGTGAACAGAAGATATAAGAGAAGTAAAAGTATGTTTATTCCTCATCCTACAGAAAAGGCAATTCTTATATACAGTCTCATGTTTGACACTAAAAAGTAGAGAGATGGATTCAAATTCAAATTTTTCTAAACATGTATACCTCTAAAAATAAAATTAAAAAACACTAAATACTATCACTTAAATCATCTCACCTCTATTTATTGTCCTCCTGGACCAATTTCCACTTCCTTGGATGACAAGCACATAGCTTATGTTCTTCTCACTCTTTCCTCTCCCATCTCCCATGAAATCTCCCATCTCCCATGAAATCAACATCTGGGTTAAGGACCAATAAGGTCATCTGAGCCAAGAATTAGTACTTTTCTCAACTCAACAGACCTCTACATCCACTCCATATCACAAGCATACTCACATTCTGGATCTCATTATAAGACACTCATTGTTCCAACTCTAAGATCTCAAACTTGGTACTTCCACTCTCTGACTCTAACTTCTCATCTCCCTCCTTTCCCATTCCCAACAATCATTTCACCTAATTTACCCCCACTAAAACTTGTCAAGAGTAAACCCCTCCTAAATAACCCAGTTCATTAATTAACCAACTACCTTCTAGCCGCCTTGAGTCTTAGTCTAGCCAAGGTTCTATGATAGGTCACATGAATTAAGTTTCTGTCTCTATAGCTACTGCCCTGCATCTCTCTCTCCCCCTTTTTCAACTGCATTAAAATCTTGAATAAGTTATCTATACCCACTCTTTCCCTTCCTCAACACCCATTTTTCTCTCTAACCCTTTGCCATCTGGCCTCCTCCTCTCCTTTATATTGAAACTACATTTTAGAAGATTTCCAATGACCTCAAAAATTCTGATTAACTCTTTGCAGTTATCATTCTTATTTGAGTCTCCTGTCCTTCATTCAATAACCATCATTTGTTAAAATCGGTCCTGGGAATGCTGAAATAAGTAAGACCAGTTCTCAATCCTCCAGAGGCTGAGAGGCTATTAGGTGAGGAGAGCATATAAACCAGTAAGAGCAACAAATAAGAGCAATAAATGTTAGTGCTACAACAGAGGCAGGTAGAGTTGAGTCAAGGGGACAATCTTAGCATGCCCCCCCCAACTCAGGATGTTGCCTCTTCCCAACTCTCATACACCCCCTTTTCTCACCTTCCTCCTTTGGATCCCCTTCCTCATCTGTTTTCTTAAGTGTGGACATTTCTCAAAATTCAGATCCAAACCCTCCCGTTCTTCTCACTCTACACACTTTCCCTTACAGACTTGATACATTCCCAAGACAACCAAAAATGACTCAAAATCTGAGTCTCTAGCCTCTCCCTCTATTCAGACCTCCTGGTCTTACTGCTGGATGTTTTTTTTCACTTGGAAGACTCACCTCAAACTCACCATCATCTCTAGCCCATTTCTCTGTCTCTATCAATAGCCCCCATATTCTCCCATTGCTCAGATTCAAACAGAATTTAACTCTTCTCAACTTCCCTGCTCACTCGACTGAGTACTTAGATGGTGTCTAAGTCCTACCTATGGTTCTTTCAAACTCATATTCATTCATATTTTCTACCTCCTATTGTGGTTATGTGTAGACTTTATTTCTTCCTAGTGAATCTGCCCATTCTTTAAAGGTAGAAATTGATATATTTCTTCTTTGTCTCTCTTACATCATCCAGCATAGCACATTGGATGTAACAGTTATTCAATAAGTATCTGTTATTGAAGCTACCTTACAACCATCCTGTGGGGGCTTGAAAAGCCATGAAGTGAAACTGGATCTTGCCTAGGCTGTAGCCAAAGTCAGACATTAAGTCACAGACCACAAGGGCAGGAAAGACCCCTCAGTCTCACCCCCTGCCTTTTGTGGGGGGCTATACTAACCACTCACCCTGTTCACACCCACGAGCACAAATCAGCTCTGAGACCTCTGGGATGAGGGTGCTTCAGGTTAGCACTCTGGCAGGCTGCCCAACTGAGAGCAGACTGAAACTGGGGTGGGGAAGCAGAATTCCAGAAAACAGGCTTATTATCAAGTCCTCACAATCAAGTTGACAGCAGAGAAACTGAAATGGAAGATATATTTTCCCATTCTCCCAAGCAGTATACAAATGAGAAAATTTTTACAGTCCTAGATATAATTAGTTTCCACTTTCAATCAAAAAGCTCCATTCCTATAATATTTTTTAAAAAAAGAAAGAAAGAAAAGTGGTAGTGAGAAAAGCCTCATCCTAGAGAATAGCTTGTAACCAACTAGAGGCTAGACTGAAAGAGGAGCATTTAGTTCAAAATCAAAATACTGCCATGAAAAGACTCCATTCCCAGACACAAAGAACTCATGCACCACCTCTGGCAGTATGTATTAGCCGATTCATGCCAAAAATTTTTACTGAAATTGGAGCAACCAAAAGCAAAGGGAATCTTAACTAACTCTTTAGGCTCATCATGTTATAAAGGAGAGCTGAGAGAAAATGTGGTCAGTTTTATTTGACTCATGTCCACCTAACTTCCATCGTTCACTTCTGCTTAGTGTCCCAAAACACTGTTCCAAGCCCAAGCCGAAATTACATTTCTGGGTTAATAACAAGAACAGGAAAATAAATCATGTCTGCCCTAGAAGTGAACCCAAAACCAAAAGCTGCCAGAGAGGAATTTGTGAGTTGAGTTTAGAGGCAATTTTAATTCTGAAGGAAATGAACCTTTAAAAAGAAAATTCAAATAACAATCTACGTAGACAAAACATTAATCCACACTGCATTAATTAATTTGGGAGGCTTTAAAAACTTTTTTTTCTTAAGTGGATATCTGCCAGAGCAGAACTTCTCTCATAAGATGGCTTGGGGCCAAATACAATAATAGTCAAGACATTTGTGCTCAGGCTTCATCAAATCCTTAGGTGCGCTTCCATTTCCTAAAGCAACATCCAGCTACTCAGATTTATCTCTCTAACAAGATTCCTATAAAAAAGTAAACCATTTGCCAACCCCCAACACTAGTTTTTTTCTTTCTCCTGTGCTTTAGTTCGTCCAGAAGAGTGGTAGCTTTTGAAGGCACAAACTAATACTATTTAGACTGCCATGTCAGATAAAAAGGCTCTGCGTTGGGCTAGAACACAGTTCTGTCCACAACTGATGTGGAAACCACACCAGAACAAGGCTAACAGGTTTCCTCCGGTGAGACCAACACAAGGCCCCTCCACGGATAGCTACAAGTCCACTCCTCTATCACACAGGATCAGAGAGGAGGCTCCTACACAGCAGCAGTGATGGTAATACCTACAGAACATCTTTGCATCTAAAGTAGTATTGTCCAATAGAAATATCATGAGAGACACAGACGTAATTTTTAATTTTCTGGTAGCACTTAAAAAAAGGAAAAAAGAAACCGGTGAAATTAACTTTAACATTACATTTTATTTAACTCAAAGTATCTAAAACATTATCATTTTAGCATCTGATCAATACTTAAAACATTATTAATGAGACATTTTACTTTTTTTCATACTAAGTCTTCAAAACCAGGTATTTTACAATAGTGGCACATCTCAATTTAGACCAGTCACATTTCAGATGCTCAGGAGCAAGATATGGCTAGTGGCTACCATATCAAACAGCATGGATCTAGAATGTTTTATGTGATAATTGTTTGCTGAATAAATCAAAAGCTCTAAAAGCTTGCTTTTGCACCATTTACTCTCCTAATACTCCAATAAAGTAACTAAGAGATACTAGTTGCATGGATAGCAAATAAAGCCTTCCGCAGAAAAGGAAGCTGACTCATTTACCCCAAATCAAACCATGAATAGACTCGGAAAAAATTTCTGGTCATCTTCAAGTCCAGAACTTGCTACAAAAGACCAAGCCTTCTATTTATGTGCACTTACAAAACAACACAGTATCAGGCTCTTCTCTTTAAAAACGTGGCAAATTCCCAAATCTCAATTTATTTCAAATTGATACCTAGTGTTTCAGCTATATAATCCCATCCATTCTTTTTCAGATAGCTGGCAACTTCATTTCCTCTCCTAGTGCCTACTCCAACCCTTTCTTTTCTATTTTGTCAAAAGCCAGACCAAACATCATGCTTCAACAGCTGGAAATTATAAAGGAAATTCTGAACAAAGTTGTAATAAGGCTCTTAGGTATAGTGAAAAAAAACACCAGGCTGAATATAAAACATTCACTTAATATTCAGTTCTAATCTCAAAGTAACCAAGCAAATATTTAAATAGCAAAAACACAAAGAATAAATCATCATATCCTAGAATAATAAAACTATAAATTGAACTTTCAGTCTATTAAAAAGGCTCAAAGTCCTTAAAAAATAAAACAATCCATAGAGTCAATTTGTATAGAAAAGAGACCACAGATTTGAGCACAGACTCACAGTTCAACAAGCCTAGATTCAAACCCTAATCCAACCACTATGTGACTTGAGTAAATTGTTTAACCCTTCTGAATGTCCATCATCACCTGTAAAAAGGATATTTAATAAACTCTACCCCAATACAGTTATCGTGAAGGTTACACAAAATAAAACACTGTAATTGTAATTTGGGTGCTAATAAACATTAGTTAACTCCCAGCCCCCAGCCCCACTCATTTCTTTAATTTGTGTAATGCAGAAAATATTAATCCGAATTTATAGCTCTAACATAAATAGAAGTAGCAATGCTCTGAGCCAAAATTTTCTTTCTGTTCTTCTCAGAATGAGGTGGGAGCTAGAACGGTGAACAGCTCAGCTAATATTCTACTGAGAACAAAGGTTTGTAAAGGGTTGTAGTAACTGGTGTCATCATCAGTTCAACCACCCCATAACTTGGTACTTGCCTTACCTCAAGTATACAATAATGCCAGTATTAATGTGGTGAGCATTATCACAGAGGAATGTATGGGGTAGTAAGGAAGCCCAGAAAAGAACACTTAGTTCAGTCTGCAGAGAGGTTATGGAAGGCTTCCTACAGGAAGCAATCACTTGATCTGAGCCAGGAAGGCAAAAATGGTGAGGACAATCGAGAGAGGAGTGGAGAAGGGAAATCCAGAGAAAAGGAATGGTGTGAATGAAGACAAGGGTGTGGTAGATACAGGAGAACTGGAAGCAGTTCTTATTGCTGGAATATGAAGTGCTGGTGGATGCATGAGAAGACTGGAGAAGACAGGGCTGAGGCCAGGAAGGACTTCATATAACAGAGGAAGGACCTTGGATTTTACCCTGTTAGTGATGGGGATAGCAAAAAACAAGGCTGCCATTGGAAAGCAAAGAATTGGCACGAGTGAAAAAGAGGAAGGAAACTTGTGGTGGGAAACTGTTAAATGACAGCAAATCAAAAGAAATAAATATTGCCACATTGAACTTATCCATCATTTCTGTCACCCTTTCTAGAAAATGCAAAAACACATGGAGGAAGAAACAGCTTATCAGGACTTTCATAGAAAACAGGTATTTATTAAACATCCTGAGATAAGAAATTTTGGTAAAATATTATTCCATTGAGAAACTTTCCCCCCAAGACTGGGCCTTCCTAATTCATATCAAAGCAGGAAACTGAGTATGGTATCAAAGAAAAATCAGCAATGAAATCACAATATCACAATCTTCATTGGCATCAGAAGCCTTAGTACGTCACAGAGCCACTCTCCCACAGGGCAAGGGAGAGATTAGAACGGGGTCAAGTTCCTAACAAGTATCTCATCCCGCCCAATACCACTGTGAGGATCATTAAAAAGAGAAACATTCAAATCTCTCCAGTTATTATTTGTCATGTAATTAACTTCACAGTAATTTTTTTTAAGTTGAAAAAAAATGGTGCCTGAAAAGTCTACCAGAGAAATGGCAAAAGCTAAAGAGAAGAGAGAATATGACAGAAAGAGCAGAGGGTTGGGAGTGAAGTCCTAGGATCAAGACACCAAGAAGAAATTCTAGGGGAAGTCCAATTCTAGGGAAACCCAATGGTGGGAAAGTATTGAAAAGGACAGTTTGGGGATTAAAAGCAGAAATGTGTGCCCTTCCAGGAAATCGTGTTACTGAAGTTTTAAACCCTCTTAATCTCTTTCTATTCATAGTCTACAGCTCTAAAGAGTACTCTAAATAATTAGCTGCTACAGAAAAAGGAAAGCAATTCCGAGACCCTAACGAATACCAGGTAGTAACGGCGGCGATCCAACATCTAGACTTCTTCTCTGGGTACAATCCCTCCCTGGCACTGGAGTTTCTTCCCTGTAACATTAACTTATTCTTGGGTTTCCACATTACATCAATCAATTTCTCTCAAAAAGGCTCAGTTCTTAACCATTTAATCAGTTCTTAATTGTCTCCACTTTCAGTTAGACAAACAGAAACAGAAATTGGAACCAAATGTCTGCATAAAATCACTTAACTTTCAAAAATAAATTGAAAATCTGCCTAAGACAACATCAGAAACTTCCAAGAGGTTGTACTCTTCTAATGTCAGAGGCAGAAAAATCTATTTTTGTCCTATGCACAAACACGGATACAAAAAAGGAAAAACTAGAAACATAGATGGATGTCATAAAAATAATGCCATCAAAAGTTCCTGCCCAACTCTGCATAATTATAGGACACAACAATAAGATGAGATAGATTTCTGTCTGTGAACAAACAATAAGTTTTTTTTCAGTTGGAGGGAGTATTTTAATAGCCTTTTCCTATAATTATGAATATCCTTTAATATTACACCAAGACTTGACAAGTTGTAGTTTTCTTTTTTCCAGCCACCGTATTGAGATATATTTGACATATAAGACCATGTAAGTTTAAGGTGTACAATGTGATAATTTGATATATATATATTGTGAAATCATTATCACAATAAGATTAGTTAACACATCCATCACCTCACATAGTTACCACTTTTGTGAGTGTGTGTGGTGAGAACAGTTATATTTTCGCATTTAAGTACGTTCTTGTCCTCTCAAATATTTACTAAGCATCTAGTATGTTCCAGGCAATGTGCGGCTTTTCCCAGATAATAACCTCAGAGTCTTTCAATCATGCTCTTTTCTCATATCTGCCACGGCACCTAGCATGGTGCTGAGTTCAGAGCAGCTGCCCAAAAAACACCTGTGAAAATATTTCTTTCTTTCAGAGAATGTAGATGAACACACAGGGTTAGTACTCTACCCAATGATGTAGCACCCTTTTAAAAAGTGCCCACATCAATAACAGTCTGCCTCTGGACACCAATCCATGCCCCATCCTGGCTGACTCACCACCTGTACATACCTGTCCACTGAGGGGGGCAGCGGCAGTTGTAAGTATTGACGCCATCCACACAAACCCCTCCATTCTGACACTTGTGGTTAGGGCAGTCATCGATATTCCGCTCACAGGTGCTCCCTTCAAAACCTGGTAAGAGAAGAACAAGACAAAATGATGAACTGTCATAGAGGAGAAGTGATCTCCTCTTCTCCCAGAGGACATGATCATCAGAACAGACCTACTTCACTATTTCAGTTCAGTAGTCAGCAGCTGGTCACCCAGGATTCACCATATAAAAAAAATCCCCCAATTTTCTGTCTTCTCTTGCTTCAAGCATAGCTAGACAGTTAAAGTGACTCATTATGCCAATGACATGCCTTCATAGTTACCTCACAAGTATTTCAAAGTGTTTTCATGAAATAAAATCCCAGTGAAGATAAAAGTGTACTTGGGACAGCTAGTCACTGGTTCAAAAAAAAAAGGGTAGCAGATTTTCCCCAGCTCCATGCTGGGGAATGAGCGGAACAGATAAAAGATTACCTAATTAAATTTAAATTCCTTTTATTTTTTCTTTGGATGATTGCTTCGGAAAACTAGGTGGAAGTAGGGAGCATAAGAAAAATATTGAACTTCAAGTCTGAAGATATGGGTCAAGTTCCAACCTCATTACCTACAAGCTATTTAAACACACGGCAATTTACAAACTCTGAATCAGCTTCCTCATCTGTGAAATGAGGCTGATTCCACCTGCTCAGCCTGCCTTTCTAGGTTGTTATAAGTGCGACATCATGAGTAAAGTGCAATATAAATATAAAAAGCTATCTGAAAATGGGGTGGCATTACTACTAATTGAACTTACCAACTCTTCAAATTCTTCATCCCCCTCTCTACATTTATAACATTGCTTCCTTCCTCCTGATTTTTCCCTTTGATGAAAAATGAACCAGCACACCAAACTTCACCTTAACTTCCCACAGTGTGTTCCTCTGTAATTTATATATTGGGCTTTTTCCTTCCTCTCTCTGTGCTACCAAATCCCTTACTATTAAAATAGAAGACTACCAGCTTTAAAACAAGAGAATGTTCACTGAACATTCTCCTATCTGAAATACAGTATGACTAAGTATTTGGCCTCTTCAAAATATCCCTTAAAGTTTTTCTCTCTCACTCAAAACACTTATTGGGCCTTAAACTAGGCACTGGGGATATAACAGTGAGTAAAAGCGACAGAGTCCCTGATCTCAGGGCATTTACAGCCTGGTGGGTGGGACAGACATCAATCACACCTTGCTTTATTCATTCCTTATCACAAGCTACCGTGGTATTCTACTTCTGCTCTGCTACACTGGAACATGGCTGGTTCCTCTGAACACAGTGGCAGTCATGTAAATGAATATAAACCAAGTGGCCAAAAAAAACCTACCCAAAGACCAAAGGAAATCACTTCATAGAAGATGGGGATAATTGAAAGCTTGATTAAAGAGAATTATATTTCTCCATATATTTGGTACTTAGTCCATTCAAGCAGATGAATCACTAAGTAAGCTTGAAAAAGACTATGAAAATTTTTATAGACTCAGATTTTTAAAAATTTATTGTATTACTCATATATCTGTTTTATCACATGAAAGTCTTACAAATGGACTAATGAATTAGTCAAAAAATGTTGAATTGTTTAGGCCCACCTCTAATTATGATAAAGTGAAGGCAAATCTACAGATCCACCAAGTAGCAATCCTTGAATAAGAACTGAGGTCTGTGCTCCTAGGCTAGTGTTCTTAATAGAAATATCCTTTAGGAAAGTTAAAAGTTCTAGAGTATGGGAGAGAAATAGGGCTCCTGGCCCACCACGGTAGAACCTGTGTGGTCTGGGGGTATTCTAAAACTGGCAGTGGTCATCCTCTCCCTAACTTGATCTCTCTGGTGACTAAAACTAAATATGGCTGACTAGGGTATCAAGGAGGTGATGCAGCCCTTGTAGCCAAACTATAAGGAATTGAAACTGCAACCCTGAATTTATAGTAGCCAACGCTACAACCAACTGAATTCACCAACCACAGACAAATTAAGAAAGCAGAAGCATTTCAGCATAACCACAACGAATAAGAAATAAAAAGTTTTCTTTTTATGACTAACCATTTTTAAGGTAGCTCTTCCCTGTCAATAGGTACGTAGGTAAGAAGGCAGGTAGGTGGAAAAGTTCATTCACAGTTAAAGCATGGCCTCTGGGGCCAAACTGCCTGGGTTCGACTCTCAGCCTTGCCATGCAATAGCTACGTGAACATGGGCAAGATACTTAAACTTTCTTTCCTCTCTGGGAGAAGTAACAGGACATAACTCAAAGGGCTGTTGAAAGATTAAATGAGTTAGACATAAAGAACACCTAATTTAATAAATAGTGTTGGACAAATGAATATCTACCTGCAAAAGAATAAAGTTGGACCCCTTCCTCACACTATATACAGAAATTAACTCAAAACATAAGAGTTAAAATTATAAGACTCTTTTAGAAGAAAACATAGGGGTAAATCTCTGTGATTGATTAGTAGTTGTCTAGTGCTGGGAGGGAATTGTGGGGGATGGGAAGTGACTGTTCATGGGTACAGGGTTTCTTTTGGAATGATAAAAATGTTTCAAAATTGATTGTGGTTATGGTTACACATATCTGGGAGTATACTAAAAACCACTGAATTGTACACTTTAAAAGAGCAAATTATATGGTATGCAAATTATGCCTCAATAAAGCTGTTATATTTTGGGGAAAAGCACTTAAAACAGTGCCTGATGCATAATAAGTGTTCTATACATATTAGCTACTACTATGATATATAAATGGGATCAATGCATCCACTAGAGATTATCTACTCCAATCCTTTTATGGTACAGATGAAGAAGTTGAGGGCCACGTGGCTGACTTATCCAAGTTTACATGGCTGGTAGGTAGGAGTCAGGACTAAACCAGAAACTTTACCCAGTTTCAATCAGTATACTCTCCGGGACTCCAGAGTTTCCTTTCAGTAATCTGAAAAACTGACCTTAGGTCAAAAGCTCCCATGTCTGAGAAAACTCAAGCCAAATCAGTTCTCCTCCAGAGTTAAGACAGATTTATGCTTTAAAAATAGAGATACAGAACTCTTTTTGGAAATAACTAGGAAATACTTGTAAGAAATTCTACCCAAAGGAGGGGGGGGGGTAAGGTTTATATGAATAAGTTACAGTGCAATCACTTCTTAAAAATATTTTTTAAGGTTTTAGGGGAAAGGGAAACAGACAAGTCTCCAGACCCGTGGGTGGGATGGGTGTAGCCAACTTAGGGAGAGGCTCACATGACTGTAACTAAAAGGAGTCTACTGCTTAAAGCCAACTCACATCCTTAAAAGGCCAAAAGGAGAGAAATTAAACTTAGAAGGAACATTTTAAGACTGTGCTGTTATAAAACCGTAGGCCACGTAACTGATAAATGATGACAGTGAGGGTGGGGAGCAGAAAAGAGTCTTTTGAACTTGCCATCCCACACAGAGAACAGCATCTCTCAAGAGAGCATCATATCTTTCCACTTTCAGACGCTGGGAGGTGTGAGGGTGGAGAGACGCAAAGACGAGAGCAGAAAGGGGAAGATGAGATGACACAACCAGGATTCTCTCAGGCCAGGCTGAAAGTCCTCAGGAAGAGCCTCAGTGCACAGGGATGAAAGAGTGAGGAAAAACCAGGGACACCTGGAACTAGACAAAGGTAAAAAGCTACAGGGCCACCTTCTCCCCTCACCGCCTGGGGAGAAGCCTGTCACAAAAGCAAAGTGGTCCCATCTTTGTCCAATCGGTTTTCTTGGCACACATCTTCCATCCTCTGAATGGGTCCAAATGAGCTCAGTGACCCCCATGACTGGTCCATGTAACCCCCAGCCCCACCACCCACTCAGGCTGCTGCTCCTACCTGACTTCCTTGATATCTCCCTAATGCTCTCCACTTTCCTTTCTAACCTCGTCACCAAAGAAGTCAGAGAAATGAATAATGAGATTCAAAAGAAATAAACGCAGTACATTAAAAAAATTACACAATATAGGAATTCTCTTCTCTATCACATTCAATTCATTTATTTGTTGAATATTCATTTAGTCTCAATTTTGTGCCAGGCACTAAATTGGGTACTGGGGGGAAAGTCAAAACAAGAGTATCTACTGGGACAGAGGAACAAATAAACAGTCAGTTTGATAAATGCTGTGCTAGAGGTATGCAGGTTGCCAAAGAATCTTAGAGGGTTTCTAATCCCCATGGGGGTAGAAAATATAGAAGCATTTCAGCGAAATAGGTACCTCTGACAAATCAGAAAGAAAAAGTTCTATGTAAAAAGGCAGGGTGGGGGGGCAGAAGATGATAGAAAGCTGAGGAGATTGCATGGGCAAAACTACCAAGCATGGGAGAACAGGAAAGACTTCTAGGCACATCAAGTCAAACTGGACTTAGGGCCCAAGTCAAAGGAGCTAAAACAATGCCCCCTGGAAAGTGGTATGATCATTTCTGCATCTGTTCCAGAGAAACCTGCCAAAATATGATTAGTATAATACCCAAGAGAACATCACATGCCCCTGCAGATGAGAATGCAAGAGGGGATTATTTCTAACAGTTGTTAAGCTCAGCAACAACAGAGCAGACACAAAAGCCACAAAAAGTACTTAAGCTTTATTTTAATGATATAGGGATATTACATATAATCAGCCTGTAAAGTACAGAGGTGGTTCAAAAAGTATAAACCTTCCTTGTTTGGAGAAGACAGATCAGACAGATTTTTATGAAGTTTAAAAAAGATCATAGAGGAATAAAGAGGTGTGGGAGAGAAAGAAAAAGAGAAAGTACATAGAGGACTGTCTAAGCCAACTGTGAACTCACAAGGCACGGCCAGCAGGTTCAAACAACCCACTGTTTTCAATTATTGTGCTACTTTTTCAAATATCCACAAACACAAAACCAGCCCAACTCATTCTCTCCCCACTAGTTGGCCCTAACCCCAAAATACCAAGAGTCAATGATTCAATAATTTATTTTCTATTTTGCTCTTATGTTAAAATCATCCTGGCTGAGTGCCCCTCCTCAGCGCTTCTGCTAAAGACTTTACTTAATGGTAGCTCATGAAGGATCTGGATTATTAACAGTTGCTGATCCAAGGAGAAGATGAAATACAGTTCCTTAGTTTTATTCTATTAGTTCCCTCTTAAATATATTCTTTTTTCTTCCCTCTATGGAGAAACACTTCTTTTTTTGTCACACAAGATGAGTCATTTTTGCAGTTTTAATTCCCTCCCCAAGAGTCTTACAATAATACTAAAATCAACTCACAGTAACTGCAGTGCCCTTTGCAGGAAAAGAACTATAACTTAGCCATTTGAATATAATCACTAATTTATGTGGGGTTCACTGACTGTCAGCGCTGAAAAGGACTCTAAAAATTCTTCTTATCCAGTATTAGAGTACACAAAAACAAAAGGAGAAGCCAAACTAAGGATGCACGATACCAGGAAGAAAATGAGAAGACCCAAGTTACAATCTCAATACTGTGATATTATACTAAACTAAGTCCATAAATATTTGTGTGCTTATTATGTACCTGGCACTGTTTTTAGGTGCTTGGGATACATAGCTAAACAAAAACAAAGATCGTAGCTTTCCCTCTGGAGGACGAAGAGGCGGCAGAATTTGGTAAAGACAGACAATAAACAATAGACATAATGAAGTAAATTATATAGTGCAAATTATATAGTAAGAAGATAATAAGTGTTACAGAAAAAGTAGACCAGGGGCAGCAATTAAGGGGGGAGGGGGATGGTTATAATTTGAAATAGGGTATTCAGGGCAGGCCTCAATTACAAGTGCACAGACTGAAATGTGGCGGGAAGTAGCCATCAAGAGTTGCAGAGTACCTTAACAAGATACTTTGCCTCCTGCCGGCTTGGTTTCCCCATTTTTAGAATTGAAATAATATTCTCTTCAAATAAGGGTGTTGTTTACCTTGAGATAGTGATTATTATTTTAAGTAACATTTTAGTCTCTTGAATAGTGTGGAGGGCAAGGGAGGGAGGAGCAAGGAGAATGGTACTGCATTATGAAAAGGGCTTTCTAAAAGCAAATTGTCTTCAGGCACTATTCCCCTATGTGGAAATAAAGTTAATACTTTGCAAACTCCACCTGGGATAAAAAAACAATGAGCATAAAAATCTTACAAATTGTGTAACTACATATTTATTCATAGTGTTACTGCACCATCTACTGTTTTGAATTCTTTTATAATCTCCTTCTATACATTGTCCAAGCTGATGTGATCTGCTTTAGATCATGGGACCCCAAAAGGCAAGAACTAGTCGACTTAACTATTTTTAAATATCTGCATGATGCCATACATAGGCTGATATGTAACAAATATTATATGATCATAGTTAGAAGTATCTCCTTTTTCTTTTAACATGAACCTACTTTTTTTTAACCCAAACATCTTAAAGCATTTAATAAAAAGTTTCACATATTTCAGGGGCAGACAAGCAGTGCAGTGTGATGCAGCAGGATGCACAAAGCACAAACTTTGGAAATAACCTGCCTGGGTTTCAGGACTCAGCCTAACCACGTCAGCTGTGCAACTTTGGGTAAATCACATCACAGCTCCAAACTTGAGTTATTTCACCTGGGAAAACTAAAAAAATAATGCCTATCCCCAAGGTTTTCATGTAATTGAGCTAATAGATGCAGAAGTACCTGGCACAGTGCCTGACTCATAAAAGGCATTAAATAAATGTTGGTTTTCTCTTCGCCAAATCTTCTCCCCGCCCCCGCACTCCCATCCCGATCCCTAACACACACACACACACACACACACACACACACACACACACACACTTACTTCATCAGGGAGTAAATAAACGTCTTGCTTTAAACTACAAGCAGAGCGTAAGAGACAGCCAAGATCTCCTTACTCCATCCCACTAGCCCTGGCAGCCTCTCAGCTGTGGAATCCCTGGTTATTTCCTTTCTCAAGGAGATACTATTCTGTTTTGACAGATCCTTTCCTGGACACACTCTCAGAATTCCCTAAGGTTCTTATCGTGGCTAATGGCTAACAATGCAGAGACTATGGGAGTGAATAATCACTCTCTCCTAGCTAAAAACTTCCTTTATTGACTTCTCTGACTTCCCGTCAGTATTATGCTGCCAAATCAACCTCTTGTTCTAGGCAACTATTAAAAGTAATTTTCTTGAAACTGAAAAATACATTCAGCCCTCAACAATAAATCACACTAACCTCAATTACTAGCCATTTAGACTATTAGAATATTAGGCTATTAGAATATTTGTAAAATTAAATTGTTTACATTTCTATTTGCTTCTTTAATCCTTAAAATGCAAACAAACATGGGAGTGAAGAAAGATATCTTCTAGTTATTCCTTCTGTAAGATAATGTGGATGATAATAATTATGTCAATAAAAATTTATTTAGCGCCTAAAATGATAGCATTATTTATTCTTCATTGAAAGAGAAACTGAAAGCAATACAATTAATAGCTTGTTCTTGTGGCTTACAGTTAAATGGTATAAAGTTTTCTATTATGTAGCAGTGTCTGGTATCACTGTATCCCAAGCACACAGCACAGTGCCTAGAACATAGCTCACAGTCAATATATTTTTACTGAATGAATTGAATAAACTGCCATTTGGTTTTATACCGAGGACCACCATATCACCTTTAATCTCCAAAAGATAAAACACACAACCCCATTATACGTGAACCATATCCACAACACCAGAATCTAAGATTTCTGTTCTGAAAGAGTAGCTAGAACAACTTCCTTCTGAGGCAGTTCTGCTAACTTAGCACATTATTCTCCCGTACAGTTTTCCTTCTTTTGTTTTTGTACTAAGGATATTTGTATAAAAACAGAATCTTTGTTGCTTAGTAATTCATCTGCTCCAGCTGCCTGTATTCTGTTCCCAATCAAAATTCTCAGTTTTCAACCTCCTCATCATTTTTATAAGGAGTTTAGTGAATTGGCCAGGCTTGCTCCTTTCTCCATCTCTACGGAATGCCGGGCCCCAAACTCCCACACATTGATCCTCTCTTTGCTTCTATCTTGGGGTTAAGTGCTCATTGATTAACAGAGCACCACCCCCAACCCAGTTCCAAAATTCTCTAGCTTAAAGTCAGGGTAGGGTTAACCCAAAGTCAGAGAGGGTACATGAAGAGGGTTCTGAAGGCCAGAAGCCCAGGGAAAATCACAAAAGGGTAAGTGGGTGCATTTAGGTAGAGAGGAAAATAATCTATTACCCCCTCAGAGGTGAAAGCAAATAAAAGTTAGTCACCTAATATTACTGTCAATTAAAGCACTTTATTAATTACACACACATATTTTTCTATGTCTAATTCTCACTGTATTCCTTTCCATGCCATAGACTTATCACTTTCCCAGAGCTCTGTTTCTCTTATTTATCACTGTTTCTCCAAAAAGAACAATAAACAATTTCCTAGCCACTCATCATCATAAACCCTGACATGTTAAACTACCCCCTGCTCAGTTTATGGACCACATTGGGCCCATAAAACTCCTCCCTCACCAGTAACCCACCTCACACAAAATTCTCACTTCCCCTTTTCCCTGCTGGGAAGGCTACTTCCTGAAGGAGCAGTTGAGCCACACCTCCCACCTTCGTTCTGTGCTGCAGGTGCATCCCCCAGTCCCAGGACACTAGGAGGACTCCTTACCTGGAAGGCAGTTGCACTCAAAAGTGAAGTCACCAGTCTGCCGGCAGGTGCCTCCGTTGACACAGGGGGAGGGTGCACAGGGCACATAGGGGCTGTCACAGTGCTGGCCTGTGAAGCCCTGGGGGCATTGGCACTGATAGGAACCCGGTAGGTTGAGGCAGGTGCCACCATGCTGGCATTGTCCTGGGATTTCGCACTCATTGACATCAGTCTCACACTTCTGCCCTGTGAAGCCTGCAAGGCATCTGCAGGAGAACTGGTTGGCCACAGTGGTACAGGTACTTCCATTTGCACAGGGATGAGACAAGCAGGCATCAGTCCATTGGCACAGCTTACCTATAGGAAAGATAACAGAACTCAGCACCACTCACAGAAATGGGTGTTATCACCATCCTCAACACCCCACATCTTCCCCCCAGCAGGTGACATCAGGGAGTTCTTGCATAGAGAATCCCTAAACTCTTTGAATTTTACAGGCAGCCCAAATCAGAGCCTCCTCAAGATCATCTGACACAGGCACTCTCCAGGGCCCTCAGCCAAGACACAAAGAGCCAAAGAAGCACATGGAGAAGACTGTAGGCTAGTCACATGAAGACCAGTCCTGCAGGATTCCATCACTCCCTGCAGCAAAGAACGGTCTGGGTCCATTACTGTCTCACACTTCCTTGTCTTTGCATAAGTTGCTCTTCTGTTTGGAATGCCATCTTCCTTTTTGTTTACCTAGTGAACTCCCACATATCTTGACAACTCTACTCATAAATCACCACTACTAAAGTGATCCTTAATGCCCCCCTCAACTCCCCAAATCTCTCTCTCTCGAAACACACACACACCCCTGCATACACATACACGCATCCCAAGTTTGCTGTTTCCTTCTATTATACCACCTGCCACAGTGGCAGGGGCTGGATCCCTGTAGTAGGCTCTCAAATCATGTCTGCTGAATGAATAAAATGTATTGATATTTTTCGCAACATATTACTAGTTACTAAATAGAACTCTTAGATGATAGAAGCAAGTCAACACTACTTCTGTTTCCTTTAAACACAACACACACACAAATTCTGGAAAACATTTTATTAATTGTGGTCTTGCTATAAATATTGCTTGATGTGTTTGAAGAGGTTGAAGAATCTCTGGCTCCTTATATATAAAAAGAACTAGAGGGGCCGCCCGGTGGCGCAGCGGTTTAGTCCGCGCTTGGCAGCCCGGGGTTCGCGAGTTCGGATCCCGGGCGCCCGCCGACGCACTGCCTGTCAGCCATGCCGTGGCGGCGTCCCATATAAAGTAGAGGAAGATGGGCACGATGTTAGCCCAGGGCCAGTCTTCCTCAGCAAAAAAAAAGGGGAGGATTGGCGACGGATGTTAGCTCAGGGCTGGTCTTCCCCACAAAAAAAAAAAAAAAAAAAAAAAGAACTAGAAGTTGTCATGAGAATAAATGTCTAAAAAGGTATCTCTTGTGGACTCTCTAGATAGGAAAGTACCCGCAGAAGCAGGAAGACTCTGACATGCTGGATCCTAAGACATGACTCCACGAAACAAGGTAGAGAGGTAGAGAGGTAGAAAGAGAGAGAGAAAAAAAATACTCCCATGCTGCTAGTAAATTTGGTATTTACATGGCTTTTTGTTTTCATTAGCCTCAGCTTTTTTTAAACTAAAGATATGAGAACTCCCTGAATTTATTAATACTCCAGCTGGTTGTCTAGGTAAACATCCAAATCGTTGACCCTCACAGAAAAGCAATGAGGACTATGACAGCTTTTCTAAAAGGGACAAAGAGGTGACATATGAGCACACAGAAGTGCTCTCTGCCTTTTAAGGAATATCAAATCAAATGGGAAAGGTGCAATAAAAATTTGGGCACAGCACATATATCTCAGGGTGCTAAGCAGAGAGAAAATGAAGGAACTGCCATTTTTCTTCTTATTTTCTCTTCATTCCACTGAGAGGTACTTACCTACAGTGGAGAAGAGATAAAAATGCTTACTTCTGGCAACCGTGTGTGTCAGGGTATTTGCCTAAAACTGCAACAGAAAGGTCCTCGAACTGGGTTTTCCATATATGGTACATAGGCACTAATATACACAGGCACTAACTTGCTGCCTCTGTTTCTTCATCTATGAGTAGAAATAAGCTAATATGGCCTGACTAGGCTGGGTACTGGGCTATCACAAAACCAAAGGGGTGGACTTAACCTGTGGTGATTCCTCAAGTGACAGACAAAAGTGGTAGATGTATAAAGATGATCAAAACCCTACAGAACACCAAAAAGAGATCCTTTTAAAGGCAACGGAAGAAGCCTTAATTGGGGGATCATTTCAGAGTAATATTTTAACTATGAAGAAAGCATTACTGCCATTTCTACTAATCAGGACTAAAATGTTTAAAATGGGTATGCCCCCCCTCCCTTTACCTTGTGGAGCAAAACAAGTCAAAACTGACAATCAGGAAAAAGATATTCTCTTACCCACCACATCTCTTCAATGACTCACAGCATCAATGTTGACATAGTCACAACAGAAATCATCCTAACTATCCTCTACCTGTACATCAATACCTTTTAATGAAAAATGAGTAGAATAAGTATTCCAAACTAGTCTAGTTTTATGAGTATGCTTTTCATTTTTTATTAGATCTACAGACTTGTTGGTGTGGTGGGGGACAAAATGGTGAATGGTTCTCCTTTTCTCATATAACTTAATAAACACTTATGGTTCATTTTGAATACAGCTCAGTCCCACTTTTGAAGAACCCATAATCTAGTTAGATGAGAGACATGTAAAAAATTAATTACAATAAAAAGTGACACATAAAATAATAGAACATAGAAACTAACTGCCTAAAGGAGTCGTGAAAGGGTCAGTAAGACAGAATTTTAAGTAACATTGAGCAATCACCAATTGTAGAAAAGGGCACTCCAGGCAGAGGGCATGCAACAGCATGGAGGCAGTAAGAAGGACATTTTCAGGAAGTGATGAGAATGCTGGCATGACTAGAGCTAGGTGCTGGTGGGGAGGTGACCCTATAAAAGATGGAAGGCCTAGACTGTGAAGGGCCATGGAAGCCATGTAGAAGAGTTTGCAGTTTACCCTGGGATGATGAAAAAGTCATCAGGCATTGTAAGCAGGTGAGTTCATGAGAATATTTGCATTTGTAAGTAAAGATGTGGCAATGCAACAGGTGAACAAGACGGGGAGAAAGTAAAGGCAAGGAAACCAGTTAGGAACGACTACAGGAGTCTAGGTGAGAGATGACATGGACCTCAACTACAGAATAGGAGAGGAAATAGGAGTAGACAGGTAATTCAGAGGCTCGGTTGGATGACTGAGTCTAAGTGGGGTAAGGACAAGGGAGAGGGAATTTCTAGTGTGGAATACTTGGTGTGTACATTGGCACCACCTATTTATATCAACACATTGAGTTTGAGGTACCTGTTGAATTTCCAAGGATAACATGCAATGGATAGTTAGAAATATGAGCCTGAATGTCAGGGTTGGGGTGGAGTGAAAAGGATAACTATGAGAGTCACCAGCAACTAATGAGGATAATGACAGCTGAAGCAATTGGAGATAGTGAGATTCCCTGGGAAGAGCTATGATGTGGCTCAAAAGAGGGCTCAAAACAGAGTTCCAAGGAATAAAAAAATTTAATGGATGAGGACAAGGCAATGCAGAAGCAAAAGGAACAATCAGAATTCAGAAAACCAGAAAAGCCAGTGCCCTAAATGTCTAGAGAGAGGAGATTTCAAGAAATAAATTATCAATAGCACAAACAGCTTTTCTTCTGGTGAAAGTGAAATAATTCTGATCCCCAATCCTGACATATATACTTTAGGTAGTCAAAAACTCAGAAGTATTTGACTTTTTCTTTCTCTTTCTCCCCTCTTAAAACTCTCAAAAGGAAGTTAAGGATAGTTATCTGGAATGTTCCAGTTCCTTACCATAATGTTAAATGTGCACCAGAGTTGGAGAACCCTTAGGAGCCAGATGCCAAGATCTAAAAGATGCTAAATAAAGGTACCTGCTGAAAATAGAAAAGCATGGGCCTGAGTCTCATTCGTTACCTGTAAAACCAACTTGGCAGGCGCACTCATAGGCATCGCGGCTAAGCACATGGCAGGTGCCTCCATTCAGGCAGGGGTGAGACACAAAGCAGGGGTGAGTGGTCGAGTACTGGCAGTCCTCGCCTGTGAACCCTAAGGCACATCGGCATATGGCTTTCCCCAACATGGCCTGGGCCACACATGTCCCACCATTCTGGCAGCGGTTCTTCTCACAGGGGTCTCGATGTTGACAATATTCTCCCAAGAAGCCCTCTTGACATCTGTGTGAAAAAGAGAGGAGTCCATGGAAACACTTGACTTCTTGTAAGTCCAAAAACTTAAAAGATAATGCAGTCCATTCAAGCAAAGACTAGATTGTGAATTGAGAGACCTGAAGGTATAACTTGTAAAACTGCCTCACTTTAAGCGAAGTGCTTGGAGAACTTAACCACACACTTCCATGGCCTTTTGAGTCTTGAGTCTTGGCAGGTGACAGAATACCAGGTGGGTGATCCAGCATGGCCTGTCATAGAGAGTCAGCATGACCCTTATTCAAAGGAAAAATACAACCATGGCTTTTTTCACATAGGTACAGGCTGGTATGGGGTAACAGCACCTTTCTGTTTAAATCCATTCACTTTCTCATTTTGACTAAGCCACTTGATAGGATCAAGATGGTCACATGACAATCCATGGGCTGACCCTCTTATCATTTTAAGATACATAAAATATCACATGTTTTCTCTCAAGTAAGCATTGGGAAATACTAAGTTTTTCTTTTCTTCTTTCCAATGAGACATCAATTGGCCTATACATGGATTTCTGGGTTCTGTTCAGGAGGTTGAGACTGTGATAGAGAAAGAAAAAGGAGTTACAGGAATGGGGAAGGGTTCGAAGGGGCTTTTTTTTAACTTAAATCTGTTAATATATAAGTAGCAGGCAGCTTTTTTAACCACATAAAAAAAGCACAAAATATAATTAAAAATAATAACATAAAAAATATCTAAGGTATCATATAAACACCAAAGTGAAGAAGAGAAAACAATTCAAGAGTAATATTCTGTAACATTTTCCACAAGCTATGTTGAGGAATCTTTTCATATGCCACCCATTGATTAGTAAGGTGTACAAGCATCCCAAATTATGTATAATATTTATGAAAATTTTCTCTAAACAGCCTAAGAAAGGCATGGGAAGTCTCCATTTTCATAATGAGGAGGTTGTTTAAATGGGACCTCTAAGAAGCATTTGAAAGGAACACAAAAACTTTGATTCTAACTATGTATTTTGCCATTTGGCTGTCACCCCAGATATTTGGTTCAATTTCTGCATTTTACTTTTTGAAGAATAGAAAACTAAACCTAGGAGGCTGTTCCACCATTACCTCAAAAGTGACACATTTAAACCAAACTCTAAATTTTCCCCCTCAAAACCAGCTCCTATCATGTCTTCCTACTTTCAACTACTGTGTCCTGATTCTCCCAATCGCCCAGACTTGAAGCTCTGTTTTACTCCTTCCTGTCTTTGCCAATCATATACAAAATGTTTCATTAGCCACCGGTTGGCAAGGTGAGGTCTTTAGAGGTCACAGCTATTGGGAAAAGGAGGACCAGATATTAGGGAACTAAGACTGAACATGCCCAGAAGAATTACGCAGTAGCTAAAATGGCTGGAGGGGGAAACAGAGCTGGTAAGTAGCCACAGCGGTAGTGACGTAATTGGCCACTGCCTCCTCACCCCTTTCCAGACCTATGTACGGTAAACACAGCAGAGTCAGGAGCAACTAGAGCTTCAAGCATCCTCATGAGCAGGTGAAGCTAGAGACCGAAAGGCAGGGAGGAGAGGACACAGCACTGAAACCAAAGACTGGCTGAAGTTTCCAGTGAGGAGTCTGCACTGCATATGGTCAGAAGGCCTGTTTGGAGTCCTGAGGCTGTGACCTTGGACAAGTTACTTAACCTCACTGACTATCAGTTCTCTCGCATTTTAAATAGTTAATAAGGCTACCTCCATCATGGGATTGTTGTAAGAACTGAACAAAAACAAGTATGTGCAAAATATTATAAATATTAAAAAGTTTTGCAAATGAAAGACGTTTTTCTTTCTTTGCACTTATTGAAGAAAATATGATGCTTTATTCAAATCACAGCTTGATTTAATAATAGAATAGGTTATTTTCTGATTTTTTTTTTAAGTAGAGGACCTAAAACTGCCAATGTAGCATAGCTAAAATTAACCTTGAGCTATAATATTAAAAGCATTTGCAACTTATTCAAGAAATCTGTTATGGATGATGTTAAAAACTGCAACACAATTCTCATTCACAGTGACAGTCCTCTGGGCATTAAGCCTGGCTGACAACTCTTGATTCTGCCATATGGGAACTAGTCACCTTGTAAATAATGACAAACTTTTAAACGTGGGTGGGCTTTGCTCCTGGACTATGACACCACCACCACCTCCCCAACACTATCATGTGGCATCTGCTCAGAGAATGCAAACATTTAAATATTAGCATCATAATCATGTAAGGAAAACATAAGGTTCCCAGGAAAACAAAAATGAAACAACATGAAAGATTCCGGAGCCAAACAAAAGTATTCCTGAATTATCTGTTACTACTATTTAATCCACATTGTTGTTCTCTAAAAACTATGGAAAAATAAATTTCAGCTAAGATATGTTTAAGAAAAGAGTAAGAATAGAGGTTCGCAAACTACAGCTTGCAGACCTACTCTGGCCCACTGCCTGTTTTTGTATGGCCTGTGAGCGGAGAACGGTTTTTACATTTTTAAATGGTTGGTAAAAAAAATCAAAAGCAGCATAATATTTCATGACATTTAAAATTATGTAAAAGTCAAATTTCAGTGTCCATAAATAAAGCCTTATTGGAACACAGCCACACTCGTTCATTTATGGATCGTCTATGACTACTTTTGCATTACAACAACAGGGCTGAGTAGTTGAGATGGGACTATACGGCCCACAAAAATATTTACTATCTGGTGCTGTAGAGAAAAAGGTTGCCAATTCCTGAGTAAGAGAATATATGAAGCCTAACTCTATAAATAGCATCCAATATGCTTATATGATGTTGATGATGAAGAAGGTTCTCAAGTCAGTTTCCACAAAGAATATTACACTCATTCATTCATGCAACAAACATTTAGCAGGTGCCTATTATGTGCCAGGCATTGGTGCAGTGCTAGGAAAATCCTTGGACTTGTGGAGTTTAAATTCTAATAGGAGAAGACAAAACAAAATTAATAGGTAAAACACACAATTGGGGCCGGCCCGGTGGCTTAGCGGTGAAGTTTGCGCACTCCACTTCAGTGGCCCGGGGTTCGCCAGTGAGGATTCTAGTGGACCTACTCACCACTTATCAAGCCATGCTGCGGTGGCGTCCCACATAGAGCAACTAGAGGGATGCACAGCTATGATATGCAACTATCTACTGGGGCTTTTGAGAGAAAAAAGCAAAAAAGGAGGAAGATGGGCAACAGATGTTAGCTCAGGGGCAATCTTCCTCAAAAAAAAAATTTGAAAAAAAAAGAGAATGTGAGGAGATCTGGAATAAAGTTAAATGTGATTATTAACAGAAAAAAAACACATAATTTGTTAGGTGGAGTTAATTGCTATGAAAAAAATAAATAAAACAGGAAAGGAGGATAGGAAGGGATAGAATTGGGGATAGTAGGCTGTAAAGTGAGGTATTTTGGTTTTAAATAGGAAAATCAGAGAAGGCCTCACTGAGAAGGCACATTTGAGTCAAGACCTGAATGAAGAGAGGGACTAGCTGTGTAGGCATCTAGGGGAAGCATGTTCAAGGCAGACGGAACAGCAAATGCAAAGGCCCCCAAACAGGAACCAGTCCTGGCAGTTTGAGGAATAGCAAGGAGACCCCTGTGGTTCTACCAAAGGGATTAAAAAACAGAGTAGCCGAAAATAGATGAGAGCTATAACCAGGAGGCAGATCATGAAAGGCCTTTAGGCCACTGTAAAGACTAATTTAGGGTTTTATTCTAAGTGCGATAATACTTGGATAAGACGTATAACTGATTCATTCTCCTAAAGTCCATGTACAGAACCATATCTTATATTTATGTGAAACTAGACCTACTGTTGGTATAATAACAAAGACAACGTCTTATTTAAGATGTTCTAGAGGGCTAGACATCAGCCTATTTCTTTACCTTAAAACATGTACAAGTCCCTTTTAACCTACATTTTTCATGAAGCCACATTTCCCTTTCCAAATTCTTCTTCTTTCACAACCAAACTTCTACCACTATAGCCTTCTTTCACAGATATTTTCCCTTTCTTTTCCATCTACTTCTTACTTGTCCCTTTGCAACAAAAATTTCATTCTAATTATTGCCCAGAAACTATGTTCTAAGAGCAATGACCTTTCCCTTGTCAAGTTCAGTGGCCTAACCTGAGACTTCATGAGGAAATTCTCTCTCCTATAGGAAGTATTGCTGACCACGCCTTCCATCATTTTAATCTTTTCACATTTGGCTTCTATGACGCCCTCTGTCTATCTCAAAGCTCGGTAAATTCTTAGTCTAGATTGCTGATTCCTGTTCTCCGTCTTCCCCCTCAATTATGGCCACCTTAAAGTTGAAGTCTAGGCTGCACTGCTCTTTTCTCTCATATGCACTTGTTATTGTTGTTCATTCGGTTTTAAGCAACTGCCTTCATGTATCTGACTCTCAAAATACAGCTCCAGTTCCATATGTTCAGTTTACTAAAAGTCATCTACTTACCCTAATATATCCTGCCAATACTTGAAACTAAACATTTTAAAAGTGGGATCATTTTCTCATGAAACTTTAATTCCTCCATTTTTCTAAGGCTTCCATTCACAATCTCAAAAGTCACTTTGGTTAATCCTTTTCAGTTATCTATAATTTATTACCATGTTCTGACAAGTCTTGTTAACTGAATTCCTACAATACTTATCATTCATATTCACAGTTTCCTTTTTGATACAAATTCTGATCATCTTAAAAGCCTCAGGCCAGACATCTTGCTGCTGGTTTTTTCCCCACTTCCATCCATCCTTGGAATTCAGGACACCCTAAGGTAATTTCTATCCAATGAGATAATTCTTTCTAAAATCACCTTAAAAGATGATCACAGGCCTCTGCTTGAATACCAGCAGTTAAGCAAGGTGCCTAGAAATAGTAAGAATTTAATAAATTCTTGAAGTTATTATTGTTCCTGCTATTAAAAGTATAGACTCTAGATCCAGAACACCTGGATTTCAATCCTAGCTCTACCATTTACTTGATGAATGGTCTCAGGCAAGTTAGTAAACTTCCCTATTGTAAGATGGATTTAATAATAGTGTCTATCTCCTAGCAGTTTTAAATAATTGTAAAGCACTTAGAACAGTATGTAGCATACAGTAAACACCATGCATTTGTTAAGTAAAATAAAATTACTATCTCACTACTTCAACAATAGAACAGTCTTCCGTGTGGCTGGATCCCATTGTCAGAAAACTCGTTCTTTCTAAAGTCTTAAAATTCTGCCTCCCCTCCTAGGTATATACCCACAATAGCTGAAAACATAAATCCACAAAAAAATTTGTAAAGAATGTTTGTAGCAGTATTAATTATAATAGCCAAAAAGTGGAAACAACCCAAATGTCCATAAGCTGATAAATGGATAAATAAAATGTGGTGTATCCATACATACAATGAAACATAATTTGGCCATAAAAAGGAATGAAGTTCTGTTACATACTATGACCTGAATGAACTTTGAAAACATCATGCTAAGTGAAAGAAGCTAGGCATAAAAGGCCATATATTGTATGATTTCATTTATATAAAACATCCAGAGGAGGCATATCAATAAAGAGAGGAAATAGATTAGTGTTGTCAGGGGCTGGGGGAAGGGGGAAATGGAGAGTGACTACTAAGGAGTAGAGAGTTTCTTTGGGGGTAATCAAAATGCTTTGAAATTAAATATGGTGATGGTTACACATATCTGTGACTATACGAAAAACCACTAAATTATACACTTTAAAAGAGTGAATTTAACAGTATGTGAATTATACCTTATTTTAAAAAAAAATCTGCCTCCCTACAATTTCCACCTACTGGCTATCCCTGTCCTCCGGAACAAAAAGGAACAAGCCTTCTGCTTCTCTTACACACAGTCCTTTAAGAATGTGAAGACAGTTATGTTGACCCTTTGTTTTCTTTTTTCCAGGATTCAGTGCTTTAGACTATCCCTCAATATAAAATTATTTCCAGACTTCCTCACCATTTTAGTGGCTCTTCTATGCTTACAACATAACAAGATAACAGTAATAATAATCACAATGACTAACGTTTTTAAGGCACTTACTCTGTATTATGTATTTGCTAAGTATTTTACAGCAATTATCTCTTTCATTACTCCCTATAACAATACATCATATTATGATCTCCATTTTGTATTTGAGGACCTTGAAGCTTAGAAAGATTAAGATTTCACAGCTAGTAGACAGCAGCAGCAGGATTCAAACCCAGGTATGACTGCAGAGCCCACATATAGTCATGTGTCCCTTAATCATGGGGATACGATCAGAGAAACCCGTTGTTACACGATTTTATCATTGTGCGAACATCATAGAGTGTACCTACACAAACCTAGATGGTATAGCCTACTACACACCTAGGCTGTATGGTACTAATCTTACGGGACCACCATCGTATATGCAGTCTGTCACTGATCGAAATGTCATTATGCGGCGCCTGACTGTACTTCAACGCTGAGCTATCCTGTCTCCCCCAACTAGGTGATTCTAGTTCATCAAAAACCTCTTTAAAATGTGGGGCCCAAAATGGAAAAAAAATAACACGTGTTCTTACCAGTGTAGCATAAAGCTGGACTATCACCTCCTGTCCTGTGATCTGGACACTCCATTTCTACTATTGTAGCCTAAAGCTGTGTTCACTTTTTTAGAAGCCACAAAATACTATTATATGCTACTGAACACAGTCAGTTTAAAAACCCAGATCTTGTTTTTTCACATGAACTACTTTTATGCCATATTTCTCTCATCCTCTACTTGCACATGTTTTTTGAATCCAATAACTGGACCTGTTGTTTATTCCTTTTTAATTCATCATGCTGAATCTTTACCCCAAGTTTCCTTGATTGGGATAACTTTTATACTTTATTCATATAATCGCAGAATTTCAGCACTGCACCATACCTCAGAAGTCAACTCGTCTGGACCCCCACCGCACTGATAAGGACACTAAAGGTAAGTGACCTGCCCAATTTTGTTTTCTGTGAATCTAGCCATTTCCCCCAGTTTTGCATCATCTACAACTACATCTCTATCTTCACTAGATCTTTTATCAAAACATAAAATGGCACTTAACTGAAAGTATTCTACAAGGTCTTTCCCCAAGACTGGCACCCATTCAGTCAGTTCTATCATCCTAACTGCAGCAGCATCCTATTCACACCTCTCCATAAGGAGAGCCTGGAAATTCCTTGCTCAAACTAAGCACACTACTTAATAATCCTTCTCATGCACAGTTTTGATCATGTCACTTCTCTGCTCAGAAATTAGCATTAGCGCCCAGACCTTCAAATCCAAGTTCCTTAGAATCTATGATCTGCTTGTCTGCCCCACTCCTACCATCTTACTCTTTAGTAACCCATAACTCAAACACTGCAGATTATTTCCACACTCTTGCCTACTGCTCCCTACATAAAAATCTTCTTTCTAATTTCAAGTGAGAAACATCATGCTCTCCCATCTGATATGTCTCTAATTAATGTTCCTTTCTTCCATCTTTGCTTTAAAGATCTGCTCAAAATCTATGTCCTCCATTAAGCCTCCTCCAAACCATCTCACCCACCTCTGAGCCCACCAATGGTAGATGCAGTGCCATATAATGCACTCCATTATTTCTACCAGTATGGCTCGTCTTCATTTAAGCCATTGTTATGTCTATCCTGTACCTCTTTCAAACTCCCCTTTGATTTTGGGGGGGGGGTGGTAAGGGGAGAATGTCATGTCTTGAGACCCTCATGCAAGTTCCTTGAATACCATGAGCATCTATTTACCATTAAGCAACTGGTTCCAAAGCAGGCTAAATTTCATAGGTTGGATAAAGTCAGTCTCTCAAGCCAAATCTGCTACAAAATCCCCTTCCAACCCCACACTGTGCTCTGCCTGGTAGAACACAGGCCAAATCAACCCTAAGAATCATCCTGAGGTACAAGATTATCCCTCACACCCCAGGAGGCTAAGCAGAATTATGGACATGGGAAGAAAGGGGAGAAATGGGCAAGTGAACCAGAAATAAAGGACCCCTGTTTCCTAAAGCAGGAGATCCTTCAACTTTGCAAATCCCTGTTCAACTGTAATACAAGAACACCATATACCCTGTTAGTATGAGTGGGAATTAAGACTCTTTGCCTGAAAACAAGAGTTTAAATAGCTCTTTCCCTGAGATGACTCAAGTTGAATTTGGTTAGAGGCTGGAAACATGACTAATCATCCAAGTTCCCTCACAAATCTATAGTTCTATTAAGCAACCCCAGCACAATTTTTGGAAAATAGCCTACATCTTGAACTAAAGGTGTATGTGAAAAAGTTTTCTAAAAAATAACCAAATAGGGGCTGGCTGGTGGCGTAGTGGTTAAATTCTCACGCTCCACTTCAGCAGCCCGGGGTTCACAGGTTTGGATCCTGGGCGCAGACCGACGCACCACTCATCAAGCCCTGCTGTGGCGGCCTCCCATATCAAAATAGAGGAAGATGGGCACAGATGTTAGCTCAGGGCTAATCTTCCTCAGCAAAAAGAGGAAGATTGACAGAGGTTAGCTCAGGGCCAATCTTCCTCAAAATAAATAAATAAATAAAAATAACCAAATAACTCTTTTTTTGGGTATGAAAGCTGACTTTTGTTCCCAAAACTATATGAATGCCTCCCTCCTGGAGGGAATTTATCAATATTTTAGTAGTTCTTTCAGTGACTTCTGCCTATTCTGTCCCCCTTTTCTAGCTTTGGAACTCTGAAGGAATAGTTCACAGGAGACTGTTAATACAGGGAAAGTTTGTGGGGGGGGGCTTTTTCTCTATAAAATAATTCGATAAACTAACCTGAATACTTATTAGGTCCATACAGATATATTCATGCCTTTTTCTGAAAAAGTCTGCCATTTCTGACACGAAAAGGTTTACTCTTTCACTGTCACTGTTCAAACACACAGGGAATGGGGTGAAGGGGAGGGAATAAGGGAGGAAAAGAGACAAAAACAAGGGAGTCCTCCTAATGGAACTAGAAAACATTCCATTTGAAAGGATGCCCATACAGTCCCCCCTCAATAAAACAGATGAAAACCAGACCCCAACTCTCACATGTCACCAGCAGCCGGGATTCGTTTACATGTAGCCACTTTACAGATTTCAACGAAGCTGGGATTTGAATAGCAATTCCAATCTATCTGGCAGTGGCTGCAGTTCAGAATGAGTCTCCCTAGTAATACAGCACAGAAAAATTTGTTCTTTCAAGTTTCCTAAGTGAATAGCCACTCGTCTAGAGAAAAGCCGAAAACACTGTAGCAGCTTGTGTCAGCTCCAAGATGACTGAAGTCTGAGCAGGAAATAAGCCCCCTTTCCAAATAAGAGCCAGTGTTCCCTCTCCTTGTTTTCTCAACTGAATGTTCTGTATCAGCAGGGTGAGCCCAAATTGCATCCAGGGCTTTGCTGCAGCTCTGCCTTTAGTTTTTTTTGGTGAGGATTTGGTCATTAAAAAAAATAAAACAACAAAGCAAAACCCCACCACATACAAGAAGAAGAAAAAGACAGGCGTGCTTTACAAAACAGCTATTTCAAAATCATGATTTTTTAAAAACTATACAGAATGTGGAACGGAGGGAAAAAAATGTCTCATGTGGGTTGCGTCGGCCCTGCAGCTGCTCCTCATTAAAGCTCCTCTTTACTCCCTCTGGGCTGGTTTCCAGCAGAAAATTCTTTAAACAGAACTCTGCTTTCAACCCACTTTCTTCTTGCTCTGGGCCTCTCGGCCCCCCAATCCGCAGTGGCAGCCTGCCCTAGCTGAGCTCTAGAGGGAAGGAGCTGTCGTTAAGGTAAATGAGGTAAGGGCAGGGGAAAAAAATAACAAAACCCAGAAACCAAATTAAGCATTGGTCAGTAACAAAGGTCTGCAGTTTGAAAAGGCCCCAAATCAGTCTGTTCTTTCCTGTGACCATAATGCCAGCTTAGTTTCCTGCCCCCTCCCCTGCACCCCTGTTAAAATAGATAAAAATAATTGCTAACAGCCAAGGCTAACAGTAACTAGTGAAAGTTCCTATATAACATCTAATTCCCAAGGCTCTGGGCAAACTTCTAGATGCCCCAGAGCCTACAGAATCAACTCTATTCTCTCAGGTTGGCATTCAGGAGGCCCAACTACCAATCTAACCTCATCATCCCCCTCCTCCCAATACCTCCAGTTTAATATCTCATCAGACTGTCAACTTTTTAATTCTGTAACTCTGTGTAAAGGTAACTAACCAAGTTATGCCAATTACTGACTATGTGAAAAAAAACAAAAACAACTACATGAAGACTTCTAGTTAACTTCCTGGTAAAGAGGGGAAGAAAAAGGAAGAAGCTGTGTCATGTTGACTTCTTCTTGGCCATTCCCACTCCCACTCTCCCCTCCCCTCCTCCAAAAAAGAAAGAAAAAAAAAAAAAAGGAAACACTATAGCTTACTCAGCAAGAAGGAAAAAAAAAAAAAGTATTCGTGTATAGAGTTAGGGCCCAGTACTGGGCTGTTTGTGGTAAAACACACTTTCTAGGGCTTTTTTGGTTTGATGTAAAGGAAACAAAGACAAAAATACAATCTCTCTCTCTCTCGTCAAACACACACACATACATAACTTTTTACCACAACTAATAAAGACTACCAAATACTGTAGGACAGCCCATTTTCCTACTATGTAAATTTAGCTTCCTGCACAGAACATTTCTGCTTTTCTTGTAGAAGTATTTCAGAAAATGTTAATCTGGGTTCCCACATTGGCTGAATGCTTCCAAATTAAGTTTCCCACAGGAAAAGAATTTCACAGGGAATTGTGAGGCTGGGAATTATCTTCTGAAACTCCACCTCACTTGGTTTCCATGTGTTCAGGTTTTTCACTCGCCCCTCCCCCATCCAAATCAAGCAGTAAACGCACACTGATTTTAATAAATCCAAACCAAAAAGAAGCTGCAGTGGTACAAGCTTTAAAGCTGTTAATTCACAGCACTGTTCATCTTCATCAGAGACTATGAAATCAGTAACCACTGCAATGGGAAACCATGCTTTATTTACACAAGAATTTGCAAACACCCTTATCTTCCAGTTTACAGTCTGGGCTCATTTATCAGAACTCAAAAGCTGAAATGAGCGCCTAGTCTCTTCAATCATCACTTGAAAGATTGGGCAACGGCACACAAACAGTGTTGAAAGACTTGTGTTGCTGCTAAAACAGAAGGTGGTCTCTCCTCTGTATTCTAGCATACAATCAGTACCTTACCATATTTCACTGCACTGGACCCTGAGAAAATGTCTGGTTGTGATTAAAAGATGGCAAACATACTCTAAACACATGAGTGCACAAAAAGCACCCTTCACAGTAACAGGCAAAAATGAATGAGTTAAGCCAGTTGTTCCCAAGCTATGGGCTGTACAGTTATTGCATGGGCTCTGCAAATGCTTATAAAGCATTCTCTAGACCACTAAATGTCCTGTCCATATTTATGTCTGTAGATGATGTTACAATTACTAATATATACAGGTGTTATAAAATGGTTACTGAATTCTTAGTAGATTTTGACATTTTGCATTGTATTCAAAAACAGACTGAGAAACGGCTTCATCTCCAGATCATCTCTCCTTTATGCATGACACTCTTACTAGGCTCAACTTCTTGCAGCTCCCAGAACGTGCTACAGTGTGCCACTTCTCACCTCCAGACCTTTGTACATGCTGTTCACTCAGCCCAAAGCACTCTTCCTCACCCTCTTCTCAAGCTAAGCCCTAAAATTCCCTCAAGCCTCAGTTTAAATGATATTCCCACGGAGAAATAGGCCTGATACCCCTGCTGTATGTTCTCATAACCCTGACATATCATTCATTATCCTTTATTATGATTATTTGTCTTCCCCAACAGACTAAGAATGGTTCATCACCATACTCCCAGGGTACAGGATCACAGTAACTGGCATATAGAAGGCATTCAACACTTCAGTGCTCATATTCTTAACAGAAGCCAAAGGGCAAAATGCAAGAGTCCATGGAATCCCTACATCTTAAAAAGACTCTTTAATTATACTCAAAGTTGGGAACCACTAGGTTGAACTATTTACCCAAAAGATTATCAAAACTAATTAAGATTCCTGATATATAGAGGACTTCTTAACCCTCACTCACCCCTAAATCATTCAAAGTGGGCCAGCCAACCCTACAGGGAGTAGATTTTTTTAAATCACATTTTCCCCCAAAATATGAAGTTAACCAACACACACACACAGAGTCTTCATTCGCTCTTGCACTTTTACTAATCTTTTATTAATCTTTAATAAAACACTGACTACATGAACCACCAGAGTCTGGAGTCCTTAGTGACAGAACATCCTACAAAGTGGCCTCAGTAGCATGAACTGCTTGGTTCTTTAGAGACCCAAACTGAACAAGATTTCACGGAAGCCAGTGAGTGTGGTCGCCCGCTTTCTGTTCTCCAGCATGAGTGGGTGACCCCCAAGTCCAAAAACTGTCTGAAAGAAGAACAGTTCCAAAAGCTTATGGTTGGGTCTGAAAAGATTCCTAGTTCAGAAATAATTGACCCAAGTCACATCAAACCAAACCTGACTGTGAGAGTGGGCTGGAGAAGAATCTGCATTTCTTTAAGAGGGTAAAAAATATTTCTTTGTAGATTTGTAAAAAATCATTAACAAGAGAAAAAAAGGAATCACATGTGCAGGTATACGAAACTGTTCAGTGAATAATTGGGAAATATAATTTCAGTATGCCCTGAAACACAACAAAATCCCATTTAAATGGCCTTAATTAGAACCACAGATAAGAAAAATAGTGGACATCACAGGAAAAGAAATAACAGTGTTTAACCCTACTTCAAGACAAAAACCACTACTTCTCTTAAAAGATAGGACCATGGCCCAAGGGGTAATAAAATTGGTTCTTGGAGGTCAAAAAAATCTTAGATATTAGAATGGTTTGTGGCCTTCCAAAGGGCCACAGTAGATAAACAAATATACAGTATATGATATTTAAATGGGGGGGCAATTAGGAAAAAAAAAATCTTAAAAGCCTCCTTTTGGGAAAAGGGGTAATGAAAAAAGATTGAGAAACACTGAGATAGCTTACACAAATAAAGTAATTCTTAGCCTAGTATCCAGCACTCATAATGCTCATAGATGTTAGTTGAATTGAACAGAAAAGTTTCCTACAAATGTTGCCTGTATTAGTATATATCCAAACTCACATGTCTTGAAAATCACCTGTGCCTCAGCTTGGGAAATTCCTTCACCTGTGTCTGATCTGCTGTTATGAACTCAAAGTCTATGTCTTCACAGGGACAAACTGAAAATCCCACAAAGTCAAACAGTGGTCTCACGAGAAAGTTTATCTGACATACATCTAGATACCATACAGATTATTTCTTTTAAGAATATAATGCTATCATTATATTACGTACTCTTGCATTCTTACAACGACAAAAACAACAACAAAACCCACAAACCCTCATTATAGGGATGATGCTCGTAGTGCATGAGAGAGTCTTAGCCTACTGGAGCCTGTCCTCGGAAGCATGCTCTATCACCAGCTATGATGCTGGGACTGGATATGGTTTGTTTATCTGTTTTTCTCTAGATTATAAGCTTTTGAGAACAAACATAATTATTAAAATCATCACCATCACAATAATCACCCAAGAAACTTTTCCACACAAAGGATAACTTGCATGAACGTAATGACATCTCACAACATTGATTACTTTTATGGCAACAAGAGAACAGTCATTGTCAAAGAAAAAAATGTAATGTTTTCATTTATTTTCTTCACACCACTCATTAATTTAATAGAATCTCAGCTTTAGTGCAGACCTCCAGTATAGATGATCTCAACTAGACGAGTGGCATCAACCAAAAATAGATACAAGAGGATTCAGATATAATTCTTTGCTCCAACTGCAGCAACATCTGCTTCAAGAATTTCTTTTGGATATTAAAAAAAAAAAAAAAAAACTGGCCACAAAGAATGGTTCTTCCAGTCTATACTCCACATCCTGGGAGGATTTGAAGCATTTCAAGTGGCTATTATGCTCTAAGGTAAAGGTCACCAAATACTGCCCTCGGGCGAAATCCACAGGCCACCTGTTCTTGAACCTCCAGCCCAGGAGCTAAAACTGGCTTTTACATTTTTTAAATGGCTATGTTTTAAGTGGGTATGTAAGTACCTATATAATATCCTCAATTTGCCTCTTGGCCAGCAAAGCCTAAAACATTTACTATCTGGCACTTTAAGAAAATAGTTCACTGATCCCTGCTCTGAGGCCCACGATGGCATTAAGTATATGTAGGCAAAAACACTTTCAAAACACGTGCTTACGGTTTAGGTAACTTTTGTTTATTAGAAGTCAGGCCACTTTAGGAGCACTTGTAATGAGCTATGTTCAATTTCTAAAAGGCAATCAAATCGTCAAAAGATCATCGTCAATTGCTATACCTCTGCATAATTAGAACCAAAGATAATAAAATAATGGATATCATGGAAAAAAAATTACAGTGTATGACCCTAATGTGTTGACTCAAGACAAAAACCACTACTTCCCTTAAAAGATAGGACCATGGCCCAAGGGGCCAAAAAAAAATCTTAGCTATTACAATGATTTGTGGCCTTCCAAACCAGAAAAACTGAGTATCAAACAGGTATCCTGGAAGTATACACTCAAGTTTACTCCAAGTGAAGATAAACGCATTCTGAGAATACATTTACCCCAAACCAAAAAGATGGAGGTAACAAGCACCAAGACACTGTGAAATCTGAATGGCCCAGGCTACATCAGTACTTAGCATCAAGCTGAAGCTCCAGATAAAATCTCCCAAATCTAAACAAAAAGCAGTATTATAGGGGCCGGCCCGGTGGCGCAGCGGTTTAGTTGGCGCTTGGCAGCCCAGGGTTCGCCGGTTCGGATCCCGGGTGCCCACCAACGCACTGCTTGTCAGCCATGCAGGGGCGGCGTCCCATATAAAGTAGAGGAAGATGGGCATGGATATTAGCCCAGGGCCAGTCTGCCTCAGCAAAAAGAGGAAGATTGGCAACAGATGTTAGCTCAGGGCTAGTCTTCCTCACACACACACACACAAAAAAAGGCAGTATTATAGCTGAAACCATAATATAAATCAAAACCCAAGTTTTCACAGTAACTCTGGGGAGGCACTTTACTGAACTGAGTCAGGACAAAGCCACACCTGACAGGGCTACATTCGACTGAACCATTCTGCTTAAAAAACTCATGCCTGGTGCTAGGTGAGATGTTTTTAGGGCATACTTGAACAAATATATATTAAGATTTAAAAACACATACAGGGGCCACATGGTTGAGTTCGGCGTGCTCTGCTTTGGCGGCCCAGGTTCACAGGTTCAGATCCTGGGCGCAGACCTACACCACTCATCAAGCCATGCTGTGGCGGCAACCCCCATACGAAATAGGGGAATGCTGGCACAGATGTTAGCTCAGGGACAATCTTCCACAAGCAAAAAGAGGAAGATTGGCAACAGACGTTAGCTCAAGGAGAATCTTCCTCACCCAAAAAAACCCCAACTTATATACATATGTTTATATATATGTTCAGGTATGCCCTAAAAACAATAAGTTTTTAATCTTAATAGTTGAGTGTGTTTTTCATCTGAATAAGAAAAATATAACTAGTATATTTTTGTTTTACAAAAATCTCTCACCCAAGACTTCAGCATGTTCTCAGATCTCAGTGATAGAGTGGCTCCCCAGCCCTGGCTCCGCCACTAGGTGTTAACTTTGAACAAGCCACTTTACCTCTCTGAACCTCAGCCTCCTCATGTATTAGAACAAGACGCTAGACCGATAATCTCCAATATTCCCTTTAGCTCTAAAATTGTATGATTCCATTGAGGTATGCTCCACAGCCCCTTGGGTATTGATACAGGATAGATCTCCTTCATGAGGAACTCAAAAGAATTTCCACACTATTTTGTTTCATGGAATGTTAACAAATAAAAATGTGTAGCTGGAGTTAAAATCCTTGGTCTTTCAAATTGCCTCGCCAAAGCCCTAAGATTTTTTTTATTCTGCTTTTGTGTGTGTGTGTGTGTATATATTCTTGGTCTTATAGACATAAAATCCTTGGTCTTTCAAATTGCCTCACAAAAGCCCTAAGTTTTTTTTAATTCTGCTTTTGTATGTATGTGTGTATAAATATATATATATATATATATATATATTCACCCACATCAGTTCCTTGAGGGTTGGTACCAAGAATGAAAAGAAATAGTGCTTGATCTTGAGATCGCCTAATGGGGTCTGAGAAAAAACTTTTAGTCCCAGACTACATTCTAATCAGTTATATAATACAGGGTAAGTCACTTGGCCATTTTAAGTTTTAGGCTCCTCACATATAAAGCAAGATGAGTGGGAAAGGTGCTCACCAAAGTCCCTTTAACCTCCTAAGTATGATGACTCTACAATTTCAGCATTTGAATTCCCTCAGGAATGCTGCCCAAGGATGTAATGACGCTTGCTCATGTTAATGCTTGGGGTCAGTGGTTATATACCTGACCATCACCCCACTCCAAGCAGGGGCTCCCTGGGGCAAGAATTGTGCCTTGTGTCTCTTCTTTTATATCCCTCACACTGCCTACCTATCACCCTTCTACGTGTGCAGACAGTTCAATACACGCTTGTGTAAATGAGTCGTTGCACAGCTCACACTTTCAGCCAACCCCTCACACGAAGCATAAGGAAGCAAAGAACAAGCAAAGGTGAAAAGAAAAATATATTTAAGCAAGACACAGAGAATAAAAAGGAATCCTGAACCTAAAAGGGAAAGAAAGGCCTTACCATCTTCCCCCAAACAGTTGGCCAACAGGGGAGCCTGCTTCCTTCAGCACAGAGTGCTTGTAGACATCACAGTCTCTTTATAAAATCTGACCTGCTGATAAATTACACAAAGCTAAAAATGACTGATGTGTGTGCAAAACAATGGTCTGGGAAGAGATGCACCAAATTTAAACTCGCAGGAAATCAACCACTTAATTAAATTCATGTAGGACTTTTTCCACATATCATTTTTATATACCTCTCAACACAACATAAATGCCTGTCTTACTCACTTCCCCAGATCATGATACTCTCATTAATTCTTATAAAATTTAGGAAAAATAGGTGATGTCCCATAATTAGAGAGTGTGCTTCTGTGGAGACTAATTAGCAACTGAGAGTCAGTGTCAGCCTTTGCCTGGAAGGAAATGAGTCAACTTTTCATTACTAGTTCTGTCCATTTTTCAAGAGTGACCCAGAAACTTAAGGCCATGAGTTTTAGCAATATGAGACAGAGAATCAAACACCACAAACATTATATACAAATAGGACTAAGACAGAAAAATTTAAGTCAAAGACGTTCCTGAGGTACTTTTCAGGATGACTGAGGTTTCAGGAGGGGCAAGTTGCCCAGTAAAATAATTCCTCAAGGAGATGTGTCTGGCTTACACAACAAGAACCAGCATTTCAAAATCTTAAAGGGACAGGCAGTTAAATGGCTAAGGCACTACCACGGTCTAGGCAAGAGAATCATAACCACTGTCAAATGTTTTCCACACAGAACAGGCAGCCCTGGTTTATTCTGGATAATTGAGGGTTTGGATATGTACTATATAATCAGAGGAAACAAGCAGTAAAGGACATGAGCTAATTTGGGGTAACCAAAGATTTGGCTAGCAGATGCTTGCTTACTCTGGATCCCTGAAATGAACTGGATCAAGCCAATGATATGCTGGACAAAAGAGATTTGAGGTTGGGATACCTGAATTCTGAGCTAGGAAAATGCACTATGGAAACTGATCCTGTCCTTAGTGTGTCTGTTTTGACACCACTCCTCCTATCCCAACCCATTCTTTTTCTTGCCTCAGAGACTCATGGACTCTGAGATTCCTTGTAAATAGTGTTCACAAGCCTACCTGGCTGCTCTGTTCTGGAAGCAGCACAAGAATCAACAAACAAGGCCAAAAGGTCGAGGGTGGGGGGACAAGGGGAAGTGATTGCTCCCAGCTGCCCTCTCCTCCTGTCTCCTGGTCTTCCCCCTCACCCCTCACTCTAGCCATTCTATCTTCAAGCATTCAAGCCAACATGTGCTAAAGGAATGATTTTTAAATCACTTACCTGTCACTGTGAAATCAGATGAATCCACATACTAGCTTAGTAAAACCTCACACAAACTGGAGTATAGACAGAAGAGAGCAACCAAGATGTAGAAAAGTTTTGAAACCATGTCATTAAGAAAAAAGTGATGAAGATATTGGTAATAATTATTCCAGGAAGCAATAGCCCTTCTAGTCCCCTCAGTTTCCCTACCTCCATCCTTCTACTTATCCATCTTCTAAGGCACTATTAATATTCTCAAATTTATAATCTAGGTGATCCACCAAAACTCCTCTGATTTTAGCCTTCTGTCCCATAGTAGTTGCTCCTTTGTCTGAATCTCCATAGTTCTTATCATCTGTGCCACTACATCAGGCAATGACAGACAGCTTGAATTTATACATACATGAATGCTTTATCTCTTCAACAAGATGACAAAGTGTCAGAGGACTGCCACCATGTCTTATGCAGGAGAAACAACTTCCATTAGCAGACACTCCCAAGGTATGTATACTTGTGAGGAAGGAAGTCAGACAGCTCAAGCCCCTTGGGCCTTTATGCATATTCACAATATCTGGCACAGTATTATCACAGTAGCCAACTCAAGAAGTACCAGTTTAACGAAAATTAAACTTTTCTTTGAAGAGTGCTAGGGACTAAATGTTTGTGCCCACTCCCCCACCAAAATTCATATGTTAAAACCTTAATCCCCAATGTGATGGTATTTGGAGGTGGGGCCTTTGCGAGGTAATTAGGTAGATGAAGTCATGAGGGTGGAGTCCTCATGATGGGATTAGTGCCTTATTAGGAGATGAAAGGACCAGAGCTTTCTCTCCCGGCTACGTGAGGATATACAGTCATGCACCACACAGTGACATTTCGGTCAAAAACAGATGGCATATACAATGGTGGTCCCATAAGATTAATATCATATAGTCCAGGTGTGTAGTAGGCTGCACCATCTAGGTTTGTGTAAGTACACTCTATGATGTTCACACAACAACGAAATTGCCTAAGGATGCATTTCTCAGAACATATCCCCATCGTTAAGTGACACATGACTGCAGTAAGAAGGCAGCCATCTGCAAACCAGGAAGAAGGTCTTCACAGGGAACCCAGTCGGCCAGCACCTTGATCTTGGACTTCCCGGCCTCCAGAACTGTGAAAGATCAGTGTCTGCTGTTTAAGCCACCCAGTCTGTGGTAGTTTGTTGTAGCAGCCTGAGCTGACAACGAGTGGGGATCCTACAGTGCTTCAGAGTCTATCTGACTTCCAGTGTTCAGGATACAGGATTACAGATATAGTAACTGCAGGAAAGTGGCCTGAATCTATACAGATTCAGTACCCTAAATGCTACTGTTCTACATAAGTCCTAATCAGGTTATTTTCTCATTAACACCGACCATCTCCTCATACTTACGTGAAGAAAAAAACTTGGATATAATGTTCCAGTTGGATGTGTTCAGTGAGTAGTACCACCTGTCCCTTAAATAATGCCTTTATTTGTCTTTGCTTTCACTTTTCTTTCATAAAGACCTTTTTCATAGAGACCAAGTAGGAGATTGCTTAGAAGAGGAACATTTTAAACAGAAGGTAACTGCATGAATAAGAGAAGGCTGAAGGCGTCAGTATAAGAATCAGGAAAACATTTTTAGACCGAGTATGAGGTGCTAGTGAAGATTACTGATGACAAATAAATAGGATATAGAAAACTTTAGGAAGCCCAGAGAAACTGTAATTTACCTTACATCAAGATGTAAAGTTAAACATAACTAAGACAAAAATGAAAACAAAACACACACATAATAACACACACACACATACACAATGATGGGGGTGGAGGAGGCACAAACTTCATTCCTAGCTACCAGATTCCTGGCTACAGGACGTCAAGAAGGCTTAATGAAAACCTCCATCATGCCCAAATATCTATGCTAGCTTAACAATGAAAAAAGTACTTGGAAAGTTTTAGATAATTACATTTTTATCACATGTTGATATTCACCCCTCCCTTTGTATTCTATCTCACTAGCCTCAATAAAAGACAGATAACCAAATATAAAATAAAAGATTTAATTAAACTACTCCAGATCTTGAAAGAGATTTCTCATCCCGTTTAGTCACAAGAAATAAGGGGAAAAAAGAATTCCTACATGAAATTAATGGTGCTGACATGTCACAATGAAACAATAAGAAACTTTACATAGGATTATGGTTAACCTGGGGACTGTATTGAAAGAAGTGTAGCTAAACTCCTATCTATTCATGCCAGGTTTGCAGGCCAAAATGAGTTGATTTAACTTATTGGCAGTTACCCAGGACAGGCAAAAGGACACAGGCAGAGTCTAAGAACCACCTTCTTGTATTTCTCTACCTCACACTGAAGTTTATAAAGGTTCCAACCTAAAGAATCAAGATTGGTTGAAAAGAGTATGGGAATTGTGTCGTCATATATTGATAAGACGCTGATAATCAGGACCTCCTTTATGAAAAATTCCTCAGGGACACTTAACATATTTGTTAAAGGAGTTTTCAAGGACATAAGTGTTAATAAAAAGAATCACAGGAATGGTACATTAAAGGGTCCTGATCTTAAGTCCTAAACAAGGAAAGCCTCACAGGACATACATCTATACATCTGTAACTCACTATGCAAACATGTGGTGCTATGTTTAATAACCTGTGACTTCTGGCTGGCAGCAACACTCATCATTTATCAGAAGTCACTGAATTTGACCTGTCTCAATTTCACAGCTGCATAAAATCTGTCTGGACTTGCTCATCTTCCAGTAGGAAAAAGAAGTGAGAGGTTTCAAGTTTTTCAATTTACTTTTCTCTACTAAAGAGCATTTTAACAGATAATATCCTCTATCCCCACCTTCATTCCCCTCTTCTTGTACTTCATCTGCAGTAACTGCACTGAGCTTTCAAGTCAAAGGTCACTTCTCAGAAAGGCAGCATTAGCCAAGCCCGGCTCATGTACACCCATGTAGCTACCAGCAGGTTCAATGCTCTAGTATTAGGTGAGCTGCTCAGGCCTACCTACTGCCACTGTCTCCACTTTAAAATCAGGAACTACATAAAGCAGAGTTTTAATCATAGTCCTGATCTGAAAAGTCACCTTTCATATACTGTCACATGTTCCACACTTCCTTTTCGGAAGGTCCTGTTTGAACTAACACTTTAAAAATAGGTAATTCTGTCCCCTTTTACTGATAGGCAAACTGAGCATCTGAGTGACAGCACATTTTCCAAGAGCACATCTCAGATCAACTACTCAAGAGTTATGTGATCTTGGGCAAATTATTTAACCTCTGAGTTTCCATATACTCAACAGGGATATTAAGACCATCTCCCCTTATGTGAGGACTAAAATCATGCCTGTAAAGAGCCTGATTGAGCACAGAGTCTGGCACATAATAAGTGCTCAATAAATGTTAGCTAGCACAATATTCTTTAACCCACCAAAGGCCAACTGCTAACAGGAATTAGGTCAAACTCAAGTCTATCTGGCATAAAAACCTATGTTCTCTCCATGTCACCAGGCAGGGCTCTTCCAGATGCTTTAATCCACCCACCAGTGCCAAACTGAACCATACCGTAGCCTGAGCCAAAAGAAAAAATCAGTAATACTGATCTTCTCTTTATTTAAAATTTGGATTTTTTTATCATAGTTTTTTTTAAATTAATTTTCATTTTTTGAACTATTGCATTGAAGTATTATTTATCTTGATTACTGAGTTTTTGGCACCGTCCTGAATTTTACACCTAAGATGAATGCCTCACTCAACCTCACCCTGGTCCCAGCCCTACGTCACTGGTGGTTTCTGCACTGAAATACCACATTACAGTCAGTCATTTCACAACTGACCTTACAATACTCTAGTAAGACTCGTTGTGAACCTCTTTAAGAAGTCCAGGATAATGAATTGATCATTATTTTATGACATCCCAAAGAGGTATGAAATAATGCGATAACAATATTGAATAATTGCAACTACTACCACAGATCTGAGGTATGTTATACGTGGTGCATAAACAGCAATACAATAAATAATTCCTGAATTAATAACTCCTTAAGCATCACATTAAAAAAAATTACTCCATGAAAGGTATTCAGTAAGCCAAAAGACAGCATTCTTCATTTTATGGTAAAGATAAAAGAACTATCAAAAAGGGGCCAGGATTCTGCTAGCATCTGCCAGAAAAATTGCATGTACAATGTTCTGCTAAATAGGCATCCCACTAGAAGGAGCGCTGCTGGCAGAACCAGTTTCAGCAGAGAAGAGAGAGAAAGTGATTTAACAGTTGATACTTTTCCCAGTGTACTTCTTTGATCTGACACTGCCCCTGAACAGCACTGAATGCACTAATAAGGTGAGGGAAAGGGGAAGATACTGAGTCAGCCATGACTTTTGAAAATGTCTTTCTAGGGGAGCACTACCACAGCACAAACACTGATAATGCATTCTCTACTATAAGCCAGGCTCTGGAAGATTCTGAGTGTTTCTATTCTTTCCTGACTATATAGAAACTTATCAAGAGGACAAAGAAGGGAATGGCTCCAATTTTCTTGGATGGCTTTAGGAGGCCTGGGCCATGAACATTACTCCCTAATCCTGGCAAGGAAAATTATTAGTTTTAATGTTTAATGTTTCTTACAGCTAGTAGACAAATTTTAGGTAAAATGTGACACAAAGTTGTATTTTATAACATTTTATAACAATTTACTTTAAAATGTAGTTTCTAGTTAGATACTATGGCAAAAAGTAGAGATTCTCAAATGCAGTCACTCATCCATAGGAGCCTATGTAACTCATGGTGATTTTCCATTGTTTAACAAGCACTATGCTAGTTTCCTCCTAAGTGGTAAGTAGAAAATTTTGAAAGACTCCTTTACAATTATAATTTTTATCATTAAAAATAATGGCAGAGTGGTTAAGTCCGCGTGCTCCGCTTTGGTGGCCCGAGGTTCGCAGATTTGGATCCCGGGCACAGACCGATGCACCACTTGTCGAGCCATGCTGTGGCAGGTGTCCCACATAAAACAGAGGAAGATGGGCACAGATATTAGCTCAGGGCTAATCTTTCTCAGCCAAAAGAGGAGGACTGGCGACAGATGTTAGCTCAAGGCCAGTCTTCCTCACCAAAAATAATAATAATAATAATGGCGGAGTAACATATCAGACTAATTCTCTTGCTTATAATAATTATAAATTCTGGAAAAAATATTAAAGGTACCTGAGAGCAACCAAAAGCAGGCAGAAACTGGAAGGGATATGAGCCTTGAGAAAAGGAAAGCAAACTATATGAAACCGACATTTATACAGCTTTTTCCCTGAAGTTATTCCCCAGTCCAGGCAACACAAGAGGAACAGAATGTAAGCAGAAAATGGAAGCCTTACTGGGCTGAGGCGTAAAAGGTATCGGGAACTGTCAAAGCTGCTGGAATTTGAGGAGGAGAAATCCTGGAAAAGACAGAACCACAGAGGGAGTAGCCCTAAAATACGCATACAGTTCTACTCAAATCCTTGAATGATTCTTGACTGTGCATGAACAAGATGATACTTAGGAATCCAAGGGAAAGCAAGAGCTGAAAGGCCAAAAGGCTGAGCAGGGCTCTGGGGAGTCAGAGGTTTGAATTCAAGTCCCACCAAATTAGAAGGGCTTGGGAAAAACCCAGGGCTTGGTAAACACCTCACACTTTCCACTGAACCCCCTGAGGGGTCACACCTTGGGAGTAAGGACCATATCCCAGGACTAAGACTTTCACCATCAGACTAAGGACAAAACAGACCCACCAAAGCACAGCCTAAATCCAAGCCTCCACAGGATCAAGGTGATCTTCCAGTAATGTAGCTGCCTGCTAGAACAAAACTCAATATTCTTTAGTGGAAGATAAACTTTAAGATGCATCACCCACAATGTCCAGTAAATAATAAAAACTACTATAAATGTGAAGTACAGGGAAATGGTACCCATAGTCAACAGCAAGAGCTGTTGACAGAAACACACCCAAAGACAACCCTTTGGCAGGCAAGGCTTTCAAATAACTATGATAAATATGTCCTTAAAAAAGCACATTTTGTGAATTTTAAAATCGTAACCTCACCCACCCCCAACATTCTAGTGAACTTGAATTGCCCATGATTTTTAATCAAATCCGGATTTGGAATGGTTTATATTGAAAGCCTGAGACAAACAACTTGAAAGTGATTAACGACAGCCAAACTTAATTATATATTTACACCTCCCAGTAGGACAAGGGAGAGAATAAAATGTCTTACCTCTCTGTAGTGAGAGGGCTTTATTAAGATCTGACAACAACTATTTAGGAGCAATAATTGAGTTTTACGCAAGATTACACAGGTTCTCCTTGTCTGGCATCCCAATCTAATCACAGACTGATAGAATACTCAGGCCCCTAACAGTGAGAAAAAACAGGTGAGCTGTGTACAAAAGTAACCTTTAAAAGTACTTATCCTCCTCTGTCAATGTGATCTTATCAAGGATTTCTATAATTTCTATAAACAACCATTATATTTTAGCTGAATCAGTAGCATTATGCTCTTTAAACAGATAATCAGATACCTTCTACTTTAAAACATCTTCCATTAATTCCCACGCCACCCCCCAGTAAAAGGAATTTGGCTTCAATTTTCTTTTCTTAATCCACTAAGCAATCTCATGAATAAAAAGATAATCATATGCTCTGCATGGCTGATGTAATTTTTACAAACCTTCTAAGTGTTCTAATACTCATTTACCATTTTGTGAAAATAATATTTACTGAACAAGTTGGATTACCTTCTTTCCCCAGAGAAAAAAGCAAAGTTGGTGAAGATATACTGAAAGGTCTGCCAAGTAGATGTTATTTTTGCTTAAAATTTTGCTTAACATTCTGTGGCGTGGCATTGCATGGATGGTTGACCTGGCCTCCCTACACTGTCCTTGCTTTCCCTGTGTCCACTTACATTGACACTGTTACTCTTGAAGATGCTAATACTACTTTTACTGAGGCAGAGAAACACTCTTTTTACAAATTTTGTTGTTCACATTGGTGTCCCAAGAGGATATCCTTGCCCATTTTTTCCCTTACTCTCCCTTCTCAGGGAGCTTGTTTCCCTTACAACAGGGTTGGAGAACATCTGAGGGACCCACCCAGAACTATATCTAGAAGCAACTCAACCCATCAACAGTTAACAAGTATCCAGGGACAGAAATCAGGCAGCTCCATTTTTGTCAATCACAAAGTGAGTTCCCTGTTCCCTAGCAGTGCTTCTTCCAGAAACTGGGGGCGACTTTGTCTTTCTCATCTTGGTTGGTGAGTGTGAGACTGGCAGGCCACAAATTCGTTATCTCCCGAAAGTTACCTTTAGTGTCCTCTCCTGGTAAGTGCTCAGAGATTGATCTTCTTTAGAAATCCTCTCCCTCATGTCAGACTACAAACATGTAGGCCAACACTTAGAGCCTATTTGAAATTCTCCCTACATAAATTGTCAAGTTGAATTATCTCCAAAAGAACTAAATTGCCTCTCTGTATAGTACTACCATCCTGGATATGGGGTGAAGCAAATAAAATTCTCAGAGGAGAGGACCAGCTTCTTCTTATTTAAGACAAAAAGATTCAAAAGCATGTGAATGATAGTATCTCTTGAGCGCCTTTTGGTTCAAGAAACAAATTGTTGAGCGCTAGCTACATACCAGGCAGTGTACCAGGCATTCACTACACAAAAACGCATAAGACCAGGACCTGACAATCTAGTAGGAAAAACAAACATATTAACAAATGATCCTAGTGTAATGGGTTAACTACCACAAGAGAGCTGACTAACAGAATATAGCAAGTAGCTAAGACACCAGATGCCAAAAAGGGACCAAACGAGATTTCGATGGCCAATGCTAAGGTATTAAGTTCCTTCCCTTATTATCTTCAGTTGTGTTTCCGATCTTAGAGGAGAATGCATCACATGTTTTTGGTTTGTTTTTTTTTTTTTCCAGCTAGAAAAGCTAAATGAGCAGCTCATAATCAGTTATATAAAAAATTTCATTTCCAATGTTATCTTTATTCCAGTCCAAACAACCTATTGTTAAGCTTTACTGTCATCACAGCTTAAAATATTTTCACTTTGGTGAAGAAAATTTTTTCTGACTTGGAAAAATTCTCGTCTTTGATACTAAAGAACTTAGATCCTGGTGTCAGAATGGACTTGACTGGAACAAATGTCGTTATTATATTTACAGTATTCAACTAAATATCCAGAGAAGAAACAAAAATGTGTTGGATAAACTCACTTAAACTGTTTATCAAGCAAGTACCTCTACCAAAGCAAAGAACAAATACACCCCACAAAAGTGTTAAAGAAGATAAAGTTCATGTTACCACATCTTATTTTCCATGATATAAATAGAATGGATACATGTTCCTACCAAAAATTTTCAGTTGAGGTAGAAGGAAAAAAAAACAGTCCATAGGAAACCTAGAGAAGCTATCTATGAGATTATCTCACAGGATTCCTCAAACAAAAAGTATGGCTAGACGAGATGGTTGGAGAAAAAGAGAAGAAATGCTCTTGAGAACTAGCCTACACTCCCTAGTCCTATTCCTCATCCTTATTCTTTTAAAGGCCTATAATGACATTCACCCTGACGACCCCTGCTCCCCACCCCATCCCTACAGGAATGTTGTTCACCTTACTCTCTCACAGTCTCTCTTTCAGAATTGGATTTTTTACACTGTGAGAAAAAAGTTTCACGTGGCTGCAATATTCACTTATACTAGGCAGAATTAAACACAGTATCTATTGGGTTTGACTTAAAAATGAGATCAGAGCTAACATGCTGAGGAGTCATTCTAAGGCTTTGCCTTAAATTGAAAAATGCAAAAGAATGTCCTTAATATATATTAACTAGCCACTCACTGAAAAGTCTTTTTCATACTGAAAAAGATAATGATAAGATAATAAGTTATTAACCATTTATCTGACATCCATATCCTTTCATCCTCATCCCCCACATAAACTCATCAGAAAAATTAGAGAACCAGGAACAGTAATTTCACAGCAGTATTAAAAATGGAATAGTAGAACCAAATCTTGCCCAGCATCCTATTGAGGAAAAATAAACATATGAAAAAGGAAAAACCCAGAGCAAAACTTACTTGCAGTATCCTGTGCCATTGTGGTAGGTAACACATATTCCTTCATTTACGCAGGGCTCATAGCCATCCCGACATTGCAATGCTAAAAAGTAAAAACAAACACACATTAGAAATAAGTCACTAATCATAACCCTCAGACATCAAAGAAATGTTATACACTCTAGGTCAACATTCATTCCCATATTCAACCTGATCTGGGTTTCCCTTTAGAGTTTTAAGCAGTTTTTTGGCTTTTGGGGTCATAGAAGTATGGAAGCTCATCCCAACAGTCTCTTCCCACAGTAACTGTTTTGTGGTCTTGAACGATGAATTCTCTGTGCCTCTATCTCCCCAGCTGTTACATCCCTATCTCCCAATGATAGTGAAAAAATTAAAGCTATAACATCCATGACATGCCATGAGCCTCTTGGAACTTGGATACTTGAGACAAGTAATGTAAGGATTCATCAATGAATATTTAGGGAGACTCACGTAGATACTAGGTCACCATAATATTAATGAATTACTTAAGCATTCAAGTAAAGTTTCAGAACGGGCCACTTCAAGAAGCAATGAGAAACTTCACCAATATTCATTCAACAAACTGTAGTTGAGAGCCTAGTACGTACCAGGCACTATATTTGGATCCAGGGGAAAAAGGGGAAATGGAACACATAAAGAAATGAATAAATATAATCTCTAACTTTAAGGGGCTCACACAAAGATGGCGAGTAGACCATGAATAGAGATTGCAGAGGAGGGGAGATCAAAGTAAACAAAATGAAAAGTTAATTTTATACAAACAGATAAAACAGTAATTCTCAAATTCCTGAACCCCAGTCACTTTACGAGGCAATGAAAAGGCACATCACCACACTAATCCCTCCCAGAAACAGACTACTCAAAAATAAACAGCAGTAGTGGGAACTTTCACTGATTTCAACCAAAAGAGGAGGAAGGCTACCCGAAGTCTGCCACTCACTCGCTGGATAATTACAATACTTTGATAGTTTAGCTTTTAGAGATGGAATTTTCATCACCAAAATGCTCATCAAGGATCCTAATACCACATGGAAAGACAAGACAGAAAGAAACCTAGCCAAACAATAGAACTCAAAATTGAAGTTCACAAACGTTTCCTGGAAGATTATTAAGATGTCCATCTCCTAGGATGGTTCATATATAAACACCCAAAAGCAAAACTGAGAGGTCTCCACCTCTGAGTTTCCTCCAGCCAAGCCACTCTGTGAATAAACTGCAATATCAGAGGCTCTGGGCCTGCCCTTCCTGAGCATCGAAACCAGCTTCTTTTCACAGCAGGGCCTAGGCACAAGCCGGATGCTAGAACTCCTCCATTAACAACTACTGCATAAGAACCCTCTATCTGCCCAGTACTGTTATCAAGTGATGGAACCATTGAGAACATGTTCACAGAAATCTCATCTCTTAAGATAATAATATTTAAAAAACAGTAATAACAATAGCAGCTAGCACTAGCACTTACTAAATATCAGGTACTGTTCTAAGCACTTTACACCGACTAACGCAATCTTCCCAACAACAGTATAAAGTAGTTAATTTCATTATTCCCGTTCCACAGAAAGGATAAGTGACCTGCCCATTGTCACACCAGTGAGTTAAAGAGCAGGAATTTGAACCTAGGCTGTCTGGATTCTGTGAGAGAGTCTGTGCTCTTAACTACAGTGATACACTGCTTCCCACTATCTGACATTTTTCTTCTCAGGATGGGCAGGATAGGTATTATTATACGCATTTACTAGAAAGTGAAGGCCAAGGAAGTTAAGCGACCTCCTCATGGGCATCACACCACTAGCTGTGGCTATGCTGGGCCTGGGACCCAGGTCTCTTATTGAGTCCAGCCCTGTCTCCATGACAGCTGCTGGGGTCACACAAGCAGTCACTAGGCTGCAGCCAGAACAGGCAGATTCAGGAAGAGGGTCATCTTGTTGTCCATATCCCACTTCCCTGTAGGGCTCCAATGCTCTCTCTTCCCACACTGATAAGCCCAATGCAACAACTATAATTAAAACAGTTAATGTCAGGTTATTTCCTCCATACTAAAGTTCTCAAACTGATTTTTTTATATTCTTTAGACACTTTTATTAGTTTCAATGAGAACTTCCTGACTTTTTTCTATTTGCTTTTGTTTCTTTAAATAAAAAAGACAGCCTCTCAGTAGGAAAGGAATGTCCTGCAGGCACAGAGCAAGCTGCAGCTATGTCCTCCCCCTGTAGGAATCCTGGCGCAGTAGAGGGAGTCAGGAGGCCTGAAAGCCTGTCTCTACCACTAGCTAGCTGTGCTACTGCAAGCAAAGCACAGCCTCACGGGGGCTCAATTTCCCCACCTGTAAACCAAATGGGGGTGAGCGAAATGCTTCTGAAGGTCCCCTGTGATCCAACACTGACACCGCCCTCATTAAAAGTATATGAATGACATGCCTGGTACCTGGAAAATCTATCCAAAAGAACATAAGGACCTGGCCACCCATGACTCAGAAAGCCATGGGTGCAAAAAGATCAGTCTGTTCCTTTTAAGTGTCCTGGCAAATCATTACAGTGACAGGTTCAGAGAAATACAAACAACCCAAAGTCAACATGTGGCAATCAATCTAGCAAATAACTTTACAGCCTAGCCTTACTGAACTAATCAAATTCAGTGGCCAAAAAGGAGGTGGGCTAACAGGGCTAATAATTAATGCCATTTGGCTGATCTGTAGGATCATGCTACCCTTGAACCTTTAACATCAACTAAGCCACAGTTCTCAAACTTTAGTGTGCATCAGAATCATCTGGAGAGCTTGTTAAAACACGGATTGCTGGACCCCATCCCCATAGTGCTGGCTGAGTAGGTCTAGAGGGGCCTGGGCATCTGCATTCCTAACACGTCCCAGGCGATGCTGACACTACCAGACTGAGGAAGCGCACTTTGAGTACAACTACTGTACTCAGGCAGGAGTGTCCACTTTAAGGAATCCCCTAAGACTATATAATCCACTAGAGATCTTGGGTGATCTAGATGATAATATATTACTGAATAAACAAAAGAAAAATAAAGTAAAATTTGAGACTCATGACTTTGCTCAGGGGCTATTTCTAAATGAACACTGTAATTATTTGCCATACAAAGAAAAGTTAAAACTTGGATAACTCAAAACCATGACAGTGAGACTGAGAAAGACCTCATTTCAAAATTCAATTTACTTTTTTCCCCAAGGTAAAACATTTAAATTTAACAATGAAGTTGAAAGCAGCTTTATATTTGCTGAGTAAAAAACGAAATGCTCAGTCATACCACAGAGAACTGATGTTTAAACTGATGTTTTAATAGACTCAGAGAAACTAGTCCCTCACAAAAAGAGTGACTTTTTCCCAAATTTTCATCTTAAGCCACAAACAGCGGTCACTCCATAAATACTGGCTGACTGAAATCAATCTCATATACTGCATGTGTGTATCCATATGTGCATGCCCCCTCCCCCAAAAAAGGGCAAAAACAAAGAGAAGCAGTGGATTCCAATTTCATCACTCCATCACTTGTCAGTATGACACAAAATCTAGAGGCCAATTTCCCCAATTTTCATACCTTTTCCATGCAGTGTGTTTGGGGACTAGTGTTCTAATATTCAGAACATATTTACAGAACATATCTACCCTGTGAGGTGCAGGCCCTGACGTCAGGGATACCATGGTTAAGAGAATAAAGTCCTTGTCCTCATGAACCTTATTTCTATTAGAGAAAGACAGATAATAAATGAATAAATAAATCATTTCAGACAGGGGTAAGTAATAGATTCTGGTGGCAATAGAAGCAGTTGTGGGATACACAACTAATCACAGAGGCTGGCGGTGTAGGGAGCTACTTTAGATGGGGTGACTAGGAAAGGCCTCTCTCAGCAGATATCCTTTGAGCCAAGATTTAAATGAACAAGAATCATACAGATACAGAGAAAGAGTAATCCCAGGCAGAGGAAACAGCAAGTGTAAAGGCCTTGAGATGGGAATGAGACTGGTATTCCAGGTTCCTATGGCTAGAGAGTATTCAACTAAAGGGAGAGTAACAGGAGACAGGCCAGAGAGGCAGGCAGGGTTAGATCACAGCTTCTACTCCAAGTGTGACGGTAAACTACTGGGCTGCTTTAAGCAAGGAAAACGACACAGATTTATCTTTGAAAAAAGTCAAGATTGTAAAACGTTCCAGTGAGTGAAAGGTTTTTTTCCCTTCTTATATAAGCTTATTCAAGTCATCCCTTTTTAGACTAGGCTGAAGACATCCATTTTCTCAGCTCCCCGCAAATGGTAAGGATTTTATTCCAATGCCATCTAACCTCCCAGGAGCACCACTTGCACATGTCACTCCACCACTCTCTAATCTACAACGGCTTTCAGTTCTAAATCAAGCCTCAGAACTTACTCTCAGTTTGGCTTCAGAAGATCCAGCCTCAGGTCTATGCAGTACCTTCACACAGTATCAAGCTTGGCACTTTTTCTTTCAGCGGCAGGACATTCCTTACTTCTTCCCATCTAAACTCCCACACTCACCTTCAAGATCGCAGCCTACCTTACCAGCCCAGTATTGCCTTTAAATGCAGTCTCTTGCTTGAACAGATCACCACTGAACTCAGTTCCATGCCTCCATGTGTGTCTCAGCTTCCTCTGATTGCTGCCTTCCCCTCTACTATCTAAATTGTACTCATTCCTCCGAGGCTCAGCTCACCCCCTGCCTCACCGACAAAGCCTCCCCTTGACAGTTCTGGCCCTCACAGGCCAACCCCTACTCTCTACCACTCATTACTCACAATTTAGCATTTAATTTTATAGTATCTTCTAACTCGCTCTGCTTTTTCACTTTTAAGTTCCTAGAGAATATAAAACATTTCTTCTTTTCTGTATGTTTGAGGCAATAGTTTAGTGGTTGAAAGCATGGATGCTGAAATCAGGATCTGGGTCTGAATTCTAGTTCCACCATATACTATCTATCTCTGTATCCTCTTTGTGCTTCAGTTTCTTCATCTGTAAAATAATCTCTCTCAGAGCCCTGGTAAGAATGAACTGAATTAATACATTTAAAGAGCCTAGAACAATGCCTGATACATAGTAAAAACTCAAAAAAGGCTAGCTCACATAGTAGGTACTTAAATTCTTGGGAACTGATTGCATGATAAATGGTGCCTCTAGGGAAACTTATATCAATCAAACTCCAGTTTCAACAAACAGAAATCTGGAAAAATAGAAGACCCCTGGGTAATTTAGGATGTGATAGCAATAAATGGAGTAAGTTCTTCCCAGTTGCCATCACTAAGAGTCTAATAAAAGACATACGGAACTACCACTACAAAAAAACAGGTCACTGGTCTTACAAGAAAAAAAAAGGTACAGCACTGCAGACATAAGGAGTGAGTCACTAAAGGTAAAATCAACACTGTATATGAGCAAAAATGTCATCCAATATTAATAGAGTTCTATTAATATTTGTTGAACAACTACTGTGAGCATGGCCTTCTTCTAGGCATTGCATGGAAATCAAACACAAATAACACAAACAATTCCTATGCTCATAGTCCATACAATCTAATGGAGGGAAGTTAGGAGTAGGGACAGAGAGAATGTGACCTACCCAAATGACTCTAAGATAAATACGAACATAAAAATGGCTTTTATTATATACCTTTAGCAGACCCTCAATATCAATCTCGGAGTCACTCCAAAAAAGAAACTTTAAGAAATACATTATGAACGCTTGTTGTTTAGCACTAACTATAACTCAGTCCAGACAAGGTTCTAGTAGTTACTCAAGTTTATCAGCCTCTTTTGTATATAAATACTGCAAACAACAGAATAAGCTGTCGTTGATTTTAACCAGTTCCAGTGCTCAGGAATTTGCCCATTTAGGGACAGGCCTAAGGAATACAAACTTGATGGAATCTTCCTTAAAATTTCCTCTAGGCATTTACTTAGGTTTTCCTGGGCTTTTCAGTATCATGCCAGCTATGAACCACTGGTTTAAAAGCCTCTCTTTGTTTTAGGAATCTCTAACATGAGTAATTAAGCCTGTACCCCAGCCAGTGTAATCTGAGCAGCCTTCAATGTGTTTCATTTGTTGCATTAACATGTAATCGTTTTAAATTGGCATTACTTGTTGCTTTGTAGCCTCTTCAAATAAGCCTCTGTTTTCTATCTCACATGATTTTTTTCATATCCTGCTCCCTCTGTCTGCAGTGTGGTATCTGTTTGTGCTTGTATGTCCACTGCTCACTTAAAAGACATTTTAATGCCTTGAATGGCTGGGGTTCCTAAAATATGTGAAGAGGAGGTATACAGGGCCCATTTAATTTTCTCTTCAACGTTCATGCAAATTTCAAGTAGCAGCATTTGAGGGAGATGAAGTCTGAGTTTACGCCCTGGGACACTGGCTGAGGCTGGCCGCTGTTGCTTCAGGCACACGGTGTCTGGAAGAGGCTCAGTAAAATGAACAAAGGAAAGTTTTCTGAAATGACTGCCTGCATTATTACCAAAAATAGGAGAATTGAGGGCAGACAGGGAGACATCAGGGATTTGCTATAAATTCTTGTAGCACCCGCAATTTCAAACAACAAAGCTTTCACTAAATTTTTTATTCCATTTTTTTGGGATCAAGCCATGAAGAAAAAGATCCAAACAAACAGAAGAAGTGCAGAAGCTTCAAATCCCAAGTGGTACATTTAAATAAAAACAAAGTGGAGAAACATCTGTCTTCCTCCTTGAAATTTGTCTTGATTAAAAGGCAAATAAATGCAACAAGGGAGATACTCATTTTATTTTCCTAACGGTTCTGAGGATTTCTATGCCCCTTACAGATATCAACTAGTAGAAAATGTGTTTCCTACTTAAGAGATGCTGATACCAGACCCATAGAGATTAAGACTTAGGCTACAGGGTTCATATAGGGTTCAGCAAAATATTACTACTTTTCAAAAACAGGTATACCTTGATTTAAGAAAATATAACCAAGAAAAACTGAAGTTATAAATAACATAAGGGTATTTTTGACATTATTAATAGAATTTTTGTTTTATAAAGTTATTCATCCCAGTGACTTGATAAATCTAGAATAATCTTTGATTTTAAAAATTCCAATTTTGTCTTATTTTATAATACTGGATTTACTGCAGAAAATAAAATCCATCAATATTTACTGTGCTATATTGACATATACTATGCACTGTTTTTTCCTTTTTCTTTTTTTTTTTTTGGCTTTTTAAAGACTGCAGAAAATTTTTAATTTATTTATGAGTTAAATTTTAATTTCTTGGTTTTGGGGATGAAAAAGGATTTAGCTCTTCCATATGAAATGCAAGATTTGAAAAATCCACGGATACTTATAAATTAGATGTGGCCAATTTGTAAATGATCACCTATACACACATGCACATTTTTCCCTCCCTTTCCTTCTTCTCCATCTTGCTAACTCCTACTCATATTTCAAACCATGGATAAAGCATTCCTTCCTTAAGAAGCCCTCAGAGACCCTCCATTTAGATGTTCCTCATCTGTGCTCCCATTACATCCTGGGCAGACGTATTATAAGTGCTGGCTTACCCATCTCTCTCTCCAACCTCTGTGCAAATTCTCTAAAGGCAGTGACCTTGACTGGCTCATTTTTGTATACCCGGGACCTAGTGCAGTGCCTGGACCACAGCAGGTAAACTCAGTACTCATAAGATATTCAATGAACTATCTGTAACTAAGACAAAACCTATTAACAAACTCAACAATCAGTTGATGTGTTTAAAATGTTCTAAGCCTCCGATTTTAATAAGCATACAGATACCCAAATGTGACTGTGCCTAATAATTCTGATTTCATTTTGTGTAAGAAGTAGAAAAGTAAAATGAGAAGGAAAAAATAGTTCAAATCCCTGGCCTTTAACAGGGATGAAAAGTTGAGAAAATGGAACTATACTTTTCTAATCTTTGTAAAACTAATACATCTTTGAAAGTTCCTGCCTTAAGATTTGCATGAATGAAGATATACCTTCCCCTACGCTCCCCCATGAATCTTAAGCCATGTGTATTATGCTAAGAATTGATTAAAATGGGTTGAACGGAAGCCAGAATAATTTACATCTAAACAGCAAACGCAGAAAACATAGTAATAAAAATTCCAAGTGAATGATAAGCTAAGATAGTGTTCATTGTATGGTACCATTTTCCCCATAAGTAGATTTGCTGATACACATTCACAGAACAATAACCACCAATCTGATCCAAAGTAGCCCAATGTATTTCCTTGCTATAAGCATCTAACCCCTTGTAAAATGACAATGATCAAAATAATTACAGGGTTTTCGTGTTCAAAATGTTCAGGATCTTGGTCTAATAAAACCCAACAGAGGAGAAGAAGCTATAACATATCTAAAAGTTAAATTATTCTCTACACAAAGGGCTATATATTTGTGCACCACTTAGTGGTCAAAAAAGGCCAGTCTGAGGTGCTATTTTATTGTCTTATATCTTCTATTGTCTGTTCTGTTCTATGATTTATATCTGTTGTGTTATCAGAGACAAATTCTGCGTGTCTAATTTCCTGTGCTTTTAGTAAACACTCCCTTTTGAAAGGTTTTTAAAGACTATTTTGTAACATACAGCTTCATTTTTTAAAAAGCCCTTAATTTTAAAAATACATGCTTTTAAGTACCCTTGCTGGAAAAGAATTTTATAAATATATATAATCCTCTTGCTACCCACCCAAAAGAAACAAAGTGTACTTTTAGCTTAAATTGTTCTGAACACTTTTAAATGGAGTAGACAATTGTGATTGTTTGTTAATTTATAGGTAGACCCCAAAAAGAAAGACTAAGGGACAAAATTGTGTTAAAAATGAAAATGGAAAAACCTAAGATTGTTATATGTTATTATATAAAATCATGAAGACTTCCCAAAACCAAATGGAGAAAATCAAGAAAACAGCCTCAGATTTCCCCACGGGCATCCTTCCCCACAGCCTTTTTTAAAAACCCTTGATTGCCAGCAACGAAGGATACTCACAAGAATCAAGCCACCAGAACACCATAACTGATGTACTGTGCTAACAGATGATAGGAGGTCTGAGTCCCACACAAAGTCCCACTACATGTATCGCTAATTCTTCTGAAGTCAGGGTTTGCAGAAGCTAAGGTTCTAACATTTGGGTTATTTCTATATTATTATCTGAGTCACAGAGGTCTTACATCTTCAGCCAAAAACAAACCCTATTCACCTGTGGACAACATTCAACTCAAAATCCCTGCAAACATCACTGAGAATTGTGTAAACCCAAGAGCTCAAAAGGACCTAAACGCCGGGCTCATACCCAGAACATTCCAGATAAGTGTAGAAACCAGCATCGTGAAGAAAATATCTAAATCTGGAGATGGTAAATGCATATCATTCCCATTTCCACAGAACATGCCTGGGGCAACAATCTTGGAACAGAGGAAGGGCAGACAGCAGGAAAATATCAAATCTTTATTAAATACTCAGGGGAGAAGAAAACATGAAATACAGTCCAAACTTCAATTTTATTTAGTTTTGTTTTCAATTGCTCCCTTCTTTTAATTTGTTTCTTCAAACAAATCAATGCCAACTGACATCTACATAACTTGGGCCCTGTGGTCAGCAGAAAAAAATAGCAACGCACCCTTAAAGATATTTGATGAAGAGCTGATAATTTCAATGGTCAATCGAATCCTCTTAAAAACTCCAGTCCTCCAACTCCATAAACCTTTCAACTACTCATATTCTTTCTTTACTGTGAGTGTAAGCAAGAATTTATCTCCAAGACTACTTAGATTCCAGTGTTGAGTAAGTCATTTTAATAAAAACAGCCCAGCACACTAACAAACAGTCACAATCAGGTTTGTAAATGCTCTCATCCATTCTTGCTCATCCAATTGTTGCTGGATGAGCAAAGAAAGGCAGCAAAGATGGAAAATTTTGTATACATCACTAAATGACCATATCGGAACTTAAACTTTCCATGTTTGTGTCTTCAAACTCAGGAAGGAAATCTAGGTTTTTCCATTTCAGCTACACCTGATTTGGCATTCCCAAACGTTACATAGCCTGTGACAAAGGTTTTCTTAGTTCTAGAGAGGTCAAAAGACTTCTCTTGTTCCAGCTTCAGTCCAGAGTTCTCAGAAAGAGCAAAAGAAATGACCTAAACTGTAATATATTAAATTAAAATTTTTTTGGTAAATCCTGTAAGGGGTGTTGACTTTCTGGAGCCCAGTGCTTCCCCCACTGTCATAAATGAGTCATAAATTCCTAGAGGAATTAAAAAAAAAAAAAAAGTAGATGCCCCAGCCCACCACTCATTTCATCTGCTTTGCTGCCACTCTTCCTGCCTGGCAGCCCCAAGGAGTTCCAGCAAAAGTCAGATTCTGGACTGGGCAACACCTACACTTGAACCCAGCTATGATGCCAGGCACATGGTAAACGCTTGGAAAATGTGTGCCAAGCCCAACTGTTGAAGGAGCAGGCCAGTAGTTTTCTATCTCCCTCCAAGAGAACATAAACAAGTCCTTAATTTCCCACAAAAGAAGACAAAAATAAAATCTGCAAAATGATAGTTTATTCTAGCTTTCTAAGGTCACAATGACCTGGCAGATGAGATATTTTAATCTCTTTTGTTTATCACTCTTAAAATACTCTCTTCAATAAAGATTCATTCCACTTTGGGGACATGGGAGTCACACTCACATTGAACAGGAGGATTTACAAAGGGAGTTTTACCAGTTAAACTACTCCAGGCCCAGTGGGAATGTCCTTCCCACCATCACCTCTTCACATTAACAGGATTAAGTCCTTTGGAAAACCAGTAATAAAACAAGTAACCCTCACTTCAAGCAAAGAGACAAAGGATTTAGTGAATGTGGTTATTAGTGTAGTGCTGGTGATTAAATAACATTTCTCCTCCTCCCCACCAAAGCACACATTACCTCACTGAAAATATTCAAACCAAGGCATTGTAATCACTTTGGCTATAAGCCTAAATATAAGTTACCACAGAAAGTCTCAAATACTCTAAGTTTTATATTAAAAACATCAAGTGAATCAAGTATTCTTCCCCTCAATGTAATCTAGTTTTACAATTGTCAAGTAGAACAAGTTTACAAATTTGAACACAGTGAGCTTCTGTATGTGCCCTTCCACCTCCACAAAAAATAACAAAATCAGTAACCTTCCAAAGACACAATACCTTACACTCAAGGAGTAACTCTAATTATGTGATTTTCAGAAATTTGCCAGTCATATCCTAGGTTAGTAGGCTGGTCAGTGTCCTTCCAGTAAAATAAGAGTAACAATCACCTACTCTACCTAAACACGGACTTGGTGTTGACTTGGCAACATGTATTTAGGATTAACATCCCAGCTTGTAACGGGTAAGTATTTTCAGCTGATTTCCATCTATGTTCCCCGACCCAAACCTACAAACATTCTAAGGCCAATGTGAACATTGTGACCAAACAAACCAGAAAGTCACAACCCTTGATTTCTTAGCCCTGAGAAGACTGACCATACCCAGATCAACTGGCTCAAGACAACACTAAAATAAAAGTATCTTCATAGTTTACAAAACATTTTCATACAAATGATCTCATTAGATCCCCACAACAACCCTGTAAGACACGCAAATTGATATTAGCACCATTTTACAGAAGAGGAAACTGCAACTCAAAAAAATAAGGGACTTGCCCAAAGTCATTCAGGTCAAGATGGCCAAACCTGGACTAGCACACAAGTCTTTTACCGACTAGTCCAGCATCATTTCACTCATTCCACTTGTTGAGATGCAGTCAGAAAAACCTGATATCCACCAAAACCTGCAAACATCCATAACATACATTTGTGACTCTAACATCCTCATGTAGATAAGCACCCACATACCAGCTATGTACACAGAAAACATTTATGCCAAAGGTCAGCTAATGACCACATGCTTGTCAAAAACAAAACCAAGACTGAGTTCCCAGGACAAGAGGGGCCACCAATGCTACATTTCAGAACCACTCTTCACACACATGCCCTAACAAGGACTGACATCCATTCATCAGTATCCCTCCCACCTCCACAACAAAAGAACCCCACTTTTGAAAACTTGCCAACTCTAGGATTCAATATAGTGCTATGTATTATTTCTCAGGAAAAACACAAAAACAAACTACCCTTTGAGGTAAAAGAATAGGTGAAATTGCATAGAGTTCTTCCTTTGTAAAACTGTAACTAGACACCATTTCTTCTCCATAATAGAGTAACACCTCAGAAGCAAAAAGAAGTTATGGAACCAGATCATAGGATTGATCACATTTATCTTGACAAGATTTTACTCTTAAGAACGGTGACTCTATTAAAAGTAGGCAACCCATCATCACTTGATCAAGCTACCCGTAATTCAACTGATCAGAAATAAATCCCTCCAAAGAACACATGTGCAGTGAAGTTAGTGAAAACTGAACCACTGAACAGGAAAAGTGTGGTCTGCTACTCAGAGAAGGTGGGTAATGACTAATGTGGTAAACCAAGAATGCTGTAAGGGAGAACATTTTCTTAATCTGGTCTGCTTCTCTCCAATTAAAGGAATCAACTGGGGGGGAAAAAGACAAAAACTCACCTTCCTAAATCAAGAAATAAACTCTCCAGACATATACTCTTAATGATATTGGATCCCACTGGAGGAAACCTCAGACAGCTCACAGATATTTTCCCACAAGGCTGAGAACACCAGATTCTTGTCTTCCAAAGTCAAAGGGATATATTTCATCATTACAGTTTGGTATATTGTTCCATAAAATACCACCTTACTTCATGTCCACACCACTAAAGAACTGTAGAAAGTAATGACATATTAAAATAGATCACTTTTCTGTTTCCCTTAGACATTTTTTAAAGGATATCTGACACCATATACCAACTCTGGTCCATCATTTGGTAGGTGAATTCAAAATAAAGTTTTAAACTACAATCGGTCTATAATAAATACTCTATAAATAAATACTGCATCATAATTCAGGAAATCTGATGACAGAACTCTAAGGAGAAAATAAATTTTTGAAAAGTCTCAGGCAAAAAGAAAACTAAATGGCTATAATTGAGAAAGAAAGGAAATGGGCAACGTCTTTTTTTGCATCTGAGTCCCACTTCTGAAACAACAGTTGTCTTTGCTCAGCTGGAGGAAAACCACAGGACTTGGAATAACTCACTTAATGTACTGTCCCTCCTTATGTTAAAATGACACTGTTGACTCACCCTCAGTAGGACATGTGCTTGGTTTAACTCGTTTTTCCAGTAACAGTAATGACTGAGCTGCTCTAATGTTGAAATGATTTGCATGCTCACAACTGAAAAAATATTTGAAAATATCTACATACATAGAATACATGTCCCTGAGTTTGTCTGGCCCTGCTGTGTAGCCAAAGTGAGTTTTATCCCTCTCTCCAATTCGCTCTCTGGAGTCTCTCTACAAATGGTGACCAGCGTTATTCCTTTTTATTTTGTTACAAAAATGGGATTTCTTCTAATTACTAAAATAATCTTTCATTTTGTCTTAGCTAATAACTGTAGTCCTGGGCTTCCCAACTTTGAAATAAAATGAAGTAATTTATTTTCTTTACTTCTGATTATAAGTCTTGCTCAACTTTGGGTGATATTGCAGGAGGCCTACAAGAAATCAACAACCCTTGCATGCTACCAGTCTCACTCAACAACATTCCATAAGAAAGTGTGGTATATTCTCCATTCTCTATTGCTCCGTCATTTCTAGTTTGCTCTCTAATTAAGAAAGAATTTAAAAAAAAAAATCAGCAAACATTTACCAAGTCCTAATATGGATTATGAAGCAGGTTAATCACTATAATGGTGGGGAGGGAAGGCTTAATGGCATCAAACAAGGGGTTTGCACAAACACAGACCATGAAAGGGAAAGTTGCTCATTCTCCTTAGATCAAAAACAGCACTCTTTCTCAAGGAGAGATTCAATCTGTTTCACATACATCCCCCATCCTTAACCTCTTCCACTCTGGAAAGATAGTGTTTTAACTCAAAAAACTTCAATTCAAAAACTATTTTGCAGAAGGACATTAGAAACATTAGGAGTGAAAAATAATCAATCTAATGAAAGAACCAATAACTTTGACATTAAACTCTTCAATTTTCATTCTGGACCAGCAGTCTGCAAAATGAGATGTGTGTATCCCAGAGATGGAGGGGTGCAAGACCATCCACTGGGGTACCAGAAGAACTTTTAGAACGTCTAAATATTTACAGTCTAAAAAACATATAATTAAGGGGCCAGCCTGGTGGCATAGCAGCTAAGTTCGCACGCTCTGCTTCAGCGGCTCAGGGTTTGCAGATTCGGATCCCAGGCACGGACGGATGCACCACTTGTCGAGCCATGCTGTGGTGGCGTCCCATATAAAGTAGAGGAAGATGGACACAGGTGTTAGCCCAGGGCCAATCTTCCTCAGCAAAAAGAGGAGGATTGGCAACGGATGTTAGATCAGGGCTAATCCTCCTCACACACACACACACAAAAATATATATAATTAAGCTTTACTAAGAATTAAATATGCATGTATGGTTTAATAGTTGTATATGTATATAACTTATAAATATTTATTTATTTGGAGGAATAATATATTTCTCAAAGAAAATATTTTTCTTGGAGCATACATTTTTTTAAAAGTTTGGAGGTTTCTACTTTACCCATGCATTTCACAAACTCGGACACACACAGCTCTAGGGGGAAAACACAAAATTTGGGAGAAAATGAAAAGAAACTGGATAAACCTGGTACACATTCCTGTCTCTATCTCATGCACTCTAGGGTAAGTGACAGACACTCTTTTCTGTAATCAGATGCTCTGTAAGACAACTCTGGTGAACATGTCTTAGGATGAAAGGGGCCTCAGAATGATGACCTAGGTTCTCTGCCTGGCTCTCTATCATCTAACCATCTGACCGAAGGCCACTCACTTGACTCTTCCAGGCATTTTAGGCTCCATCTCCCTCAAATTTTATGATTCACAAGTTAAGGTTTTCATCCCATCCTTACTTGCTTCTACATGTCATTCTTCTAACTAGAATCTCCCCACCCATCTCAACCCCTGCCTCCCTCCCTGATGAGGCCTTGACTTTGCATTCCCTCAGCTTCCATGGACTATTTGTATAAGGACACTTGTTGGCAGGGTTTGTAAGCATTCTCAAATTCTTTCCGAGTGTCCCCCATGACTCCTAGACAGACTGTAAGCTCCTTCGTGTAAAGTGTTGGGGCAGCATTCTGCACGGGGGACCAACATATATCATCACCTGATCATGCAGACAATCCACAGCCCTGCCTCTGATGCAAATCAGTAATGTACTAATTTAAGGGGAAAAGTAACAGCAACCTAAATTACCCACTTAATAAAGGTATATTATCTGGCACAAGAAAATGAAGCTGAGACCACGCCCAGGTAAGCCAGGCTACGAGCTCTGAATTCAGCAGGAAGACAGTGAGGAACTGGGGACAGCACAGAGAAGTGACAACTCATGCTGGCAGGACCGCCGCCTCTCACTCAATATAGCCGAGTTCACGTCCCAGCCATGGCACCCTGTCAAAATAATTAGTAATTAAATGAATTAATATATGAAACATGCTTACAGCCTCGCCCTGTTAATATTATTATCCCCATCCCATCGAGTACACCAGAATTAACAGGAGAACTTTGTCTGCAAACTCTGGGGGCTCCACGACAGAATTTTCACCTACCCAGAGCAGCCTGAGATTCAACTTCCCTTTTCAGGTTTTGTCAACATCTCTAAAGTTTCCATGGCATATTTCCCATCACATGGAAAGATAAGACTCAATTCCCAAGCAATATAGTGCACTTTTAAGGAAGGAGCATGATGTGAAGGATAAAGCAGTGGACCAGGGGCTAAAAAGTCAAACCTCTTGTCTTTGTACTGCCATCATTTTTGTGCTCTTGAAAAATTACTTACTTTTCTAAAGCTTAAATTTTCTAATCTGTTAAAAAAAAAAAAGGAAGATTAGATGACCTATGGTCCCACACCCAATGAGGCAGTAGCTTGCAAACATTTTTTACTGTGATCTACAGTAAGAAATATATTTTATGTCAAAACTTAATATTCACATATATACATACACAGCAAAAACAAAAATGTCAAGAAACAATGCTTATCCTTACTGTGATATTTTCTACTCTATTTCATTTTTTCCCCCAAAAGTGTTGTTTGAGACCTACCAAATTGGTTTCATGAACTACTAGTGGTCACAAACTACAGTTTAAAAACACTGGACTAAAGCATGGTAGTAAAGAGCTCCACTGTTAACTAGTTGCACTATCTTGAGTAAGTTACCAACTCTTTCAAAGTTCATCTTCTAGATCAAGATGAAAACACCAGGGTTGTTCTAAAGATTAAATGGGATAATGAATGTAAAGCTTAGCTGCACTGTGTCTGACAAAGAACAAGCACTCAATAAAAAGTTATAGTGATGATTAATAATATCACTGTCATTATTACTAAAGTCAAAGATTCCAAAAGAAAGCAAAATAAGTGGAAGGGAGCTAGGAAAGGGAACAGGCCCACCTGCGAGCATCAATAACCAGCAGGACTGATGTCAAGTTAATCGTGGCCTATGCTCACTTAAGTTCCACAAATGAAGGGATTGTTGTGTGCTTTCTTCACAGTATCCACTAACAACTGTAACAGTGCCTGGCACAAAACGGTCACTCACATATTTGTTGAATGAATTAATACATCTGGAAGCTCATCTCTATGCACTGAAATTGCCGTGAAAAGATCCCAGCCAAGCTTGCATAAGCTCCCTCTGACCCAAAACTCAAACACCTGATGTTGCTCTAAGCCAATGGTTCTCAAAGTCTAGCTCCCAAAACAGCAGCAGCATCACCTAGGAACTTGTCAGAAATGCGAATTACCAGGTCCCACTCCAGGCCTACAGAATCAGAAACTCTGGGGATGGGTCCAGCAATCTGTGTTCTAACGAACCCTCCAAAACTTAATCACACTCAAGTTTGAAAACCACTATTCCAAAGTGTGATGACTTGGAACCCTACAGCACTCCCAAGGAGCTACATGTACAACCAAAGGGACTCCAGCAAAGTTCCTTAGTCCTAGGAACTAGTTCAACCAAGACTCCTTAGGGCCAGCTATAACCTCCAGGGAAGTTCCCAACAACTGCTTCTCCTCAGCTCACCAACAGAAGCCTAAACTAGACAGAGAGGCCCTCTGAAACAACTATTCTAACATTCAGCACAAGACCTGACTCTTAGAAGGAATGCAAAACCTATCTCTTCAATGGTGTCTTACCTAAGAACGTTCCCTGGGTTCATAATGTCCCATACCAGGACTTCTGGACCACAGGCTCCAGGAGCTCCCCAAAACTCGCATCAGTTCTCAAAAGATGAGCCACGTCTCCCAGCCAGTCTGCATGCAGCAATCTTGGCACTGAAGCTCTACAGCGCTGTTCTACCAATACTCACCTTGCATTTGACCACTTGCCAAATCAACAAGAACTTATTAAGCATCCATATTGTGCATAGATATATGCTTCAGAAAGAAGGTAATCAAATATTAAGTCTGTAATGTGTTGGTAAATCAAAGAACACATTTGTATCACTAGATTGAGTCTACTCCTTCAGAAAGTATCGGAAAAGCTCGCTAATTTCTATAAAACCTTAATTTTCCAAAACACACCTTAGTCAGAAGCCCTGCAGTGCCATCAGACTCTAACAAGATTTAGAGAAAACACAATGATTTTTATCAAAGGGCAGGAAAATATAACAATCTTCTTTCCACTCTAGAAAGGACTGCTAACATACCTTCCAAAGGCAAAGGGGTACCTTTTAAAAACAGAAAGATTCCACATTTCTGCCAATAAAATAATCATTCAGTTATATAGCAAGGAACAGATAGAAGACCTGGCTTTGGTTCTGCAGCCAGCCCTCAGACCTACAGTGTGACTCTCGATTCAGTCTCAGAGGGTATCTGCCTCAGTCTCCACAAATGAACACATGGTCTTGTAAAAGATATAATGCACATGAAAGTGCTTTGCAGACTATTAGATTTTATCTTCTCAACATGTAAATTTGTTCCTGTGAACCAATTCCTCCCCTCCCACTCACAGTGACCAAAATGATTTATATTAGAAAGTGCTCACAGTGGTTTGACAGAAGTCGTAACAAAAGTATAAACTAGAAAAGATACTGAATACTTTTGTACACATAAAGCAGTATGAAGCCAGACAGGAAGCCTCTCAAATGACAAGGAAAGGGGTTAGAAAAATGACCCATAGTACGTTAGCCCTTCCTGGTTTTGGCAAAAATTTGAGCTGGAATGTATTTAAGAAGGAAAATTAATGACAAACAAGAAATAAAGTGAATTATTTCAAAACCTCACAAAAGGCTATGTTTAAAGAGAAGTTTGGGAACAAAGGGTTAGAGAGAGCTATGATTTTGTCAGGTCTGACTTGCCCTTTGCTACGGGTACACTGTCTTTTCATGTGGCCCCAAAGAAATAGTTGAGCCATTATTGTTGTTGATAATGACGAGCAGATGCTGATGAGATGATTGCACATCAACAGTTCTCAGACTCAGGTCTTGTGTAATTGGGTGTGTCGACCTATGTCACTCCACAGATGGTTATTAAACTAGTTACAACTTCCCTAAATCTTTTCACTAGACCCGAGCAACATTCTGGATAGCTATTCTCTACCAACTGAGAATAGGCACCATTATAAAAAAAGATTTTTTTTTAACGTACCAAGGTCTATTCCTCCTCCCAACAAACTCACACACACACATACACACGCATACTTAAAGCAGGGATGTTTGTTTAATTCAAAGATCCAAATTATCAAATTTGAAATTTAAAACTTTACCAAAACCATAAATATTCTTTTACTGAAGTGAATGTAACAAATCTATTAATTTCAACCTGTCATTAATAAAAAACATAATCAATTCCCAATTTTCTATGAACAAACTACATGCATTTTGGATAATCTATGTACCTCAGGAGCAACCCTGCTATCCAAGTTCCCCTCGGGATTATGGAGAATGGGGAATCCCAGATGTCATGATAAACAACTGTTAAACTCTTCCTAGTGAAAGAGCTGGATGGCCCCAATGTAGCTAGAGGACAGCAGCCTTCATCAAGGCAGCTTTCAACTGACCACAGGGCATGGCCAAGTGTCCAGCTGGATTGCTGGAGAAGTCAAAATGGTCCAACTGGCATTTTGCTGATATTGAAGTGTCAAACCTTCAATTAGTTGGCCACTCTTTGCAGTAAGCCGTACACTATACACCTGAAAGAACATTTGCTGAGATGGCTCCCTTGAATGAAAAGCACAACCTGTAAAATGCACTCGTGTGGAAAGGTGCCTACCTTCATGTACTAAATGATGGAAACAAGACAGAGACTCATACAAGTTATTAGCCTCAGGATTAGTAAGCTAAACTGAAGTGCGACATGTGAGTTTGATCATTTTTCTTTCTTTCCCTGTGAGCATTTGGCAGTTAAAATTTTAGCTCAATTAAAATCATGCATTTTCTTCCCTGAAATGTATCAGTTACAGTTCCCACAGAAGCTAGCTACGCATTTCCTTGTGGGTGTATGTGTAAGACTACCATAACAAAACATTTTCTATTTCCTCATTTTGATTAAAAGGAAAGAAGAAATGCTAAAGTGCACTTACATAAGTGACAGTGCACTATTGACATGCCTATCTGTACACACAACTTATATTCTGTTTAAATTTAAGGTTATAATGATTAAGGACAGAAATGCCAAGAGCTATGAAATAAAATTACATTAAGGAGTTAGCCCCACATTGTATGCTCTTGAGAGACTTTAGGGAAACTTCAAGGAGCAGCAAAGTCACTTCAGGCCACTTAGGAAGAATTAAGCCTTGAGACATTAAAAACAGCTGCAGAAAAATACGAGACATCAGAGCACATAAAATGCACGTAAATGAACATGACATTACGGACTCCCCAGGAGAACATATGGAGGTTGTGCTGGGTTAGGCTGAGTCAGCCATACTCACCCACCTATTTCACTTTGGATCAACATCCTGTCTAGGTAACAGGGACAAATGGTTACTGCAGGCACAGAACAGCCTTAAGAAAAGCTAACGGACCCATCTGGGGAAAGAATCCTCAACTTCTGCTTCATTGCTGTCATGCTCTAACTGACATGGCTAATCAAACAGAAAGGAAGAGAATCCTTTCATATCATGCGGAACAGAATTCAGATTTAGGGACATGATGCAGGAAGCAATGTGGTATAATGAAACAAGAACTGCCCTAGAAATCAGCACCTGGGTTCTAATCCTGGCTTTGCCATATACTCAGCATGTGATCTACAGGAATATTAAGCTATTTGAGACTTACTATTCTCATCTGTGAAACTAAAATAATATCACCAACCCTCCCTCCTTAGCAGAGTTTAGTTGTGGCTCAAATAAGATCATGTTTATAAAAGTGATTATAAACTGGAAAGCAACTATTTAATGTAAAATTCCTAAATCCAAAATTCTGTGAAACAGAAAATCCTCACCATCTAGCCTAGAAATGACGAACTATTACATGATTCAAATTAGGTAACGTACACCTATATTACGAGACCAGCCCAAATGGGGGTGGGAGGTATATGTGTGTTGGGCTAGTGTAACCGACTTCAACAATTTTTTTTTTTTAATTTCCCCACTGCTCTCCTAGTGTCTCAGCAATGCTCAGGAATTAGAAGCAAGAGCAATAATCTCCTCAACCTTCCCTAGCCTTCTCTGGCACAGAAATCCAACACAGGCCACTTCACATGCCTGATTAGATAAGCTTTCCCGATGCTGAAAACCAACTGCTTCTAACATTTCAAACCTGATTTCCATGAAGATTCAGGGGTGAAAGAAGGAAACAAATAAGCCAACCAAGTAGATCCTCCTTACTGAAAGAGTTCTCCGGCTTTGATTTGAAACACTAAATCATTTTTTTCTATGAATCAATTGCTTCGGAGGTGAGAGGTGCAAGATGCTGCAAACTACAAGCAGACAAAGGGGTTAGAAAGGCTTTTAATTCACACACAGTTAATCTACAAACTTGAAATTTCTAGACAATAGTGCTTTAGTCTGTTCTTTAGGTGAACCATAATCTCGCCTTGGCAGTGGAGCAGAGTCTAAAGGAAATCATTACAAGAGACTGAAACAAGGAGGTCCAGAGACAAGTATTCCCAGACTCTGTCTTCCAGAGGGGGAATTACCACGAGGCCAATGAAGGTTAAACTTTGGGGCTCCCCGCACTTGACTACCTATTTTGTGCCCAGAACCATGCACTTAAATGTGTTGTTTCCAATATTTACAAGTAATCCTGCAAGTTAGGTATTACTATTACTCCCATTACATAAGTAAGGAAACTGAGACTGAGAGAAGTTAAGTGGCTTGCCCAAGATCCTGACCTAAGAATCAGAGCCGGGTCTAGCTGGTTCCAAAACTCACCAGCTATGCTAAAGTAAAAATCAAAATGTAGTGGGGAAGGGTGTCTAAAGGTCATTCCAAACGGTAATTAAAAATAAACAATCCACCTTTACTGTCATGTATCTCTCATTATCCTTAATGTCCCTGGGCATCTTCTCCTTCACCACTTAACTGGCAGCTAACAACTAAACCTTGAGGAGAAAGTCTAGTATGTTTGAAAAGACCCTCATGTCTAAGCATGCATGTGCAGGACTGTATTTTAAAACAGAAGGGAGCATATGAGATTATCTCTTGGTGTCCAATATACTTCTCTCATCTATTAGTACAGATGACCATCAAGTTTCAGTGACAAAGGAGATGATAATAACTTTTTCTTGTGAAAAAGTTCACAAGAAAGAAGAAAAACCAAGGTTATCCTCATGCACTTTCTATAATGATATGTGTAGAAATGCTGCACACAGTTAATTCCAAAGCTCCCAGGCCCAGATAGGTTAGTCCTGGGTAGTTTTAGTAATTGGCTATCTCCATTGTTCGTATGCTGAGGCATTCCAATCATTTTACATGGTCTCTTACATCCCTTTCAGAGTGATACAATAAGAATACAAGTGCACAGTCAAGAAAAAGTTATCTGCAACTAAAAAGGCTGGCATAAATATGACTCTGGATGGCTATTTTCCATCTTTCAATTTTTTTTATTAAAAAAAAAGCTACAGATTCATTTCTGGTCTTAATCTACTACAGAATTTATTTTAGGATCAAGAAGTAACAGGGAAAGAAACCCTAAACAACTTTCCTCGGATTACAACAAACATAAATCCATTCTTCCTACTTTCAAAAAGATTTAGAAAGAACTGCAACTCCTCAAAATGGAATTCTGAAGTTTAAATAATTTCCATATTATGCAAATGTTCAACCAGAGGTAAGATGTTAAGAAGAGTAAAACTTAAGTCAGTTTAGTGCACAAAATATTATTAAATTCAATGTTACAGTATCTGTGGGACTACAGGATTCCAGCAAATAGACAATGGCACTATTTATAGGGGGTAAGTGTGTGAACTTTGGAGTCAGGCAACAGGGGTTCTGGTTGCTGGTCTATACCACTGACTAGCTGGGTGACCTGGATGACCATCCCTTAACCTTTCAGTAAATAGGAATCCTAACACCTACTGTGAGGAGTAAAGGAAACAGGTAAAGAACTTTTTCTGCAAGCATCTGTCACATAACAAACCCTCAGTATACAGAAGCTACTGTTACTTCTTCTTAGCTCCACGAGGACAGAGATTTTCGTCTGTTTTGTTCACTCTATTAATAAGAAGGCATGCCTTGGTCAGCTTTCATGCAAATATTCCTAGTTACTCCAAAGCGACATTCACATTCATCTATATTAATTACATTCAAATGTGGCTATCCTCAGTGTATACCTCCTCTCTCTTACTGTAAGTGGCTTCAACTGCTTTTTGGAAAGATTTAAATTATTGGAAAATATTTTAAGTGTTTTAAGGGTATTTGAGTTAACATGCAACACTTACATTTTCTGTAAACGGTGTGCTTACACATAATTATAAATACCTCAGACTATAAAAGAAAACCTTTCATAGTACTCCCACAACTGAAAAACAAAGTCTTAGAAATAATTATAGAGGGAGAGAGGGCAGTGGTAGGTAGAAGACAGTTTACTAAATCGGCAAAATAAAATTTGGAGTTTTGTCTCAAAACAAAACAAAACAAAACAAAAAACCTGACAACCATTTGCTCAAGGCTGCCAAAACTTGAGAGTAAGCAAACTGTCATGGGAAATAAATGTTAAGATATGAAACCCTCTTCTGAGAAAGTAACTCCACCAGTCCTGGCTAATCCAATTCTGAATCACTAATGACACCAGCCCTGCTGAGTTGTCTTAACCACCACAAAGAAGTCCAAAGGGACAGGCAGGGGCTCACAGGCAAATATTTTCTCTTCTGTCACTGACATTTTCAATATGGCCACACCTGTCCTCTCCCTCACCCTTCCCACTCCTGCACTGTTCCCTTTTCAGATCTCAAAAAGCAGACAGTTGACATACTAATACATCATTTGAGTAGTGAGTGTAGAGAAAAGATGACTTGACTAGAAAACAAGAGCTTGGATTATGGCCCTAACCTCGACCTAGCTCTGGACCCTTTCACCAGTCACTTCCCTTCTCTGGGCTTTGGTTTCCTCATCTGTAAAACAAGGATGGATTAGATGGGTGGTTCCAGTCTGAGATCCCAAAATCTCCAGGAGCCCCTGAAGTTGTAATAACAGATCATGGGATATTTTCATTAATCAAAATGTTTAACAGAGATAGTCCATTAAGTGCTATAAGGCTAATTAAAACATCAAATATTTTGGCCTTAGGCTAGTATTCTACATGGTGACACTGGATGGCACATGATGTTGTTTGTCATATCATAAGAAATTGAGGAACAAGAGTTTTGGACCTGATACTGTCCTCTAAGCTACACCTCAGAAAAATCAGTTTCTGTACTAAACATAACATCCAACCACAAAACTCTGGTTAATAAATAATGGGGAAATGATTTAACACCTATCAATGCAATTTGTATAATAGACAAAATTTCTCCATATTGGAAGTATATCTCATTAAGAGAACAGACTCAAATATAATATCCATAAGCATTGATAGGGTCACTGGAAACCAGTGACAATTTACATGCTGCAAAGGTAAAGCTCCTATTTATCAGCTAGGGTCTGAATCACTCATTCACTTTCGATTAAAGAAAAGTGAAAGCAACAAAAAGCCCATCCACTCTGCAACATAAAATAACGCTACCATCAACAATAACTACTATTTACTGCACTCTTACTATGTCCAGGCACCGTACTATGAATTTAAAACTTATTAACTTATTTAATGCTCATAACAATCCTAACAATTATATGCTGCTATTATCTTCATTTTACAAATAATGAAATTGAGACACAGAGTGCTTAAGAAACTTGCCCAACGACACAGGGCTAATATGTCTAGAGCCAGACTTGGAAATATCCCCACCCTCTCTCCCCATAAGCTGGCAACCCCTCCCAAAGAGAAGTCTCCAGAAACACAGACAGGAATGTCCCCAAGAAGCCTCAGGAGTTGGGCCATTGCTCCTGAGAGCAGCCCTCTGAAGAGCTCATAGTGGTGGTTCATTTGGGAGAACTCCCCTCCTCTCGACCCAAATTCAATTTGCTTGTCCTGGTGACAGAAATCAATTGAGAGAAGGCAAGGGCCATCAGTCAACTAATGTCCATCCATTTCTGATTTATTCAGAAGATACAAACGATTTCTAACAGCTGGCTCCTACACTCAAAGAACTGACAGTCTTATGGGTGAATTTTTAGCTACACATACCATAAAAACATGCATCTTCAGTGTACTGAAATGAGTAAAGGTTATGGAGACAAATAGGCCTAGCTCTAAATCCCAACTCTACCACTTACTAACTGCATTATTCTGAGCATGTTAAAAGCCTCAGTTTCCCTGTTTACTTACTCCCCATCTCATAGGGTTGTTGTGAGGTTTAACTGTATGCATGTACATAAAGGCACCATGGCTGACTACAGAGGCCCTGGAGCCAAAGAGAGGCTTGAATTCTGGCTCCATCCCTCACCACATGATTCGCCCCAACACCCAAAGCTATGAATCCAAGCTCCAATTTCCTTATCTGTAATATATGGATAGCTATGTGAAATGGCTTAAATAAGGAAATATATGTAAAGCCCCTAACAGAATGACAGGCACATAGTAAGAATTCAACAAATGTTTAAAAAAAAAAAAAGCTGAGGTTTAAAGAGTCAAACCACAAATTTAAGTCCCAGCTCTGTCACTTATTATCTAGGACTAAACAATGGTATACAAGCCAACTAACCCTCTGAGGCTCAGTTTCCACCAAGGTTTTGTTAAGATTAAAGGAGGCAATTGTGTAAGAGTGTTCTGTAAACTCTACATTGCTATGTAAATGTTGGGGTTGTTTTACTTTATGAAAATAAGTTTTGTTAATTGTATCGCCTAGTCCTTCTAAATACTATCTTCATCTTTAAAATGGAAAAACTGAGGCAGAGAAGTTTTAAGCTACACAGGGAAAGCTGATGGTTTCAAAGCAGGATGGAGAAAAAGACTGGGCCAAAATAAATTCAGACCATGACAAAGCAGAAAACTAAAAAGGCTTCAAGAAGAAAGATGAGAATGAACACCCATCAACCCATGTTTTTAATCAGCAGCTTCACCTGCTGATTAAGCCTCTCAGAGCACAGTCTAGGCATAAGAATTCTCTAATTTCCTTGCAGGGACACTATTAGACTTCAGGGTGAGAAAAAGCTTCACTGTCAAATCTCTTTTCCCATCCATAAATTCATTTTGTGGATGAGGCACAGAAACAAAGACCAGTGGACACAAACTGGACTCTCACTCCAACTGGCATTCTCTTAACCACATGTCAAAAAAAAGTCACAATCCTTCAGAAAGGTTTCCTTCTTTGGTTGGTCAGAAACGTCCCTGTTCCCCAGGTCTCCTCACGCTAATATGGTAATAGCTGGCAAACAACCAGCCCAGTAAATTCCAATGATACTTAAGAAAGCATTCATATTGCCTGAAATCACTCTGAATCAAACACTTAAGACCTGTGGGGCTTCCACATAGAGCAGTTCAGCTGGAGTTCTTAATGTCAAAAGCATCAGGGTGCCTTAAGAACATACAAGCTTGAAAAAAAAAAAACAATCTACTCTTCTTTATTGCAACATTCTTCAGCAACAACATTGATCTCCTACGCACTGTGCACACAGCACTGCACTAAGGCAGTGAGAGGCTGGAGGGAGAAATGGAAGAAACAGGTGGTGTCCATGGGGTGCCAAAACAACAGGTTGATTCAGTCAGTTCTGTCCCACAACTAATCAATTTGGTGAGGGGAGGGAATCTTAGTCATCCTGTTGTCTGACCAAACTGACTGGCTAGACCACTGTACAATTATCAATTAGGTCAAAATGTCAGATTTAGTAGTGCATTAGTCCTGCCTTTCAGGGATGCTACATACTTCAAAAATCTGGGATATCTAGGAAGAAAGGACAGAAGCAGATTACCCTGCTCCCACCCAAAATCACATATTTGGTTCCAGAAAATATTGTTTTCCTCCAGTATCTTTTTACAAAGTATTAGAGTAAATGTGCATTTCCTGAGCACATATAACTGATGGTTTGTTGATTTATGATACAGTCAGATTAGAATTTTAAAGTAGTTACAGAAAATACCAGTTAACAAATACACAGAAAGCTCATTAGAAATCAAAGGATAAAAAAATTAACCTATCAAATAAATAATTTTTGATATCAATATTGGTATCAACTTGATATTATGTTGTTTAACCTGTCCATATGTGTTGCAACATATCTAAGATAGACAAAAGACTACTACTCTTTTTTTTTTTTCTTGTGAGGAAGACCGGTCCTGAGCTAACATCTGTTGCCAATCCTCCTCTTTTTGCTAAGGAAGACTGGCCCTGGGCTAACGTCTGTGCCCATCTTCCTCTACTTTATATGGGACAGCCCCACGGCATGGCTGACAAGCAGTGCGTCAGCCGGCAGCCGGGATCCGAACTCACGAACCTCAGACTGCCAAGCACAAACTAAACCGCTGTGCCACCTGGCGGCCCCCAAAAGACTACTACTCTTAATATTTAAAGAGCTTTTTCAAATCAGTAACCACAAAATGAACATCTTCATGGATAAAAGACACAATTTACCTAAATAAATAAATTTTTAAAAGGCAATACAAATGGCCACACACCATATGAAAAAACATTCAACATCACTGTAATCAGAGAGGCAAATAAGATGAGGTAGGATTTACCACTTACCAAATTGGTAAAGAGTTTTAAAAATAAAAACTAGTGTTGACAATGGTGGGGAACACTGATGTCCCATATTCTGCTGATGGAAGTATAACCTGGTCAATCTATATGGAATTTGGCAATGTGTATCAAAAGCCACAGAAAGGTCCATATTCTTGATACAATAATTTGACTTCCAGGAGTTTAAGTTTAGGAAGTAAATATTCCTACCAACATTTATATACAAGAATGTTAAACATAGCACTATTTATAATTATGAAAATTGGAAACTAAGAATTGGTTTCAGTTTAAATAAAATATAGTAAATCCTGGGGCCAGCCTGGTGGCGTGGTGGTTGGGTTCACATGCTCCGCTTCAGTGGCCTGGGGTTCACGGGTTCGGATCCCGGGCTCGGACCTACACACCACCTATCAAGCCATGCTTGTGGCAGGTGTCCCACATATAAAGTAGAGAAAGATGGGCACAGGTGTTAGCCCAGGGCCAATCTTCCTCAGCAAAAAGAGAATTGGCAACAGATGTTAGCTCAAGGCTAATCTTCCCCCACACACACAAAAAAAATATATATAGTAGATCCTTAAGACAGAACAGTAAACAGCCTTTAAAACTATGTTCTTAAAGACTATTTATATATGTGGGGAAATGTTCACAATCTTTTACCTGGTGCAGAAGCAGATGATAAAACTGTTCGTATGTTAAATCCCAATTACAATAATAGATGCAGAAAAAAAACTGTCTAGAATGTATGAAAATGTTAACCATGGGTTTTGGCTGGAGGTGATGGGACTAATGGAGATTTCAGTTTTCTCTTATACTTTCCTATTGTTGGTTTTTTTTAAATTCTGTTACCTGATTTTTAAAAATCACTCTTTTGACACAGTAATTTCTCTTCTGGAAATCTAGCTTAATAGAAAAATTCTAAAGGGAAATTTCTATATGAAGATGATCAGGATCATTTACATGGAAAAAAAAAAAGGAACCAATCAAATATGCAACTGAACCAAAGGAGAGTGATCAAAACATAGTAAATCTATTCATTAGAATAATACTTAACCATTAATATTCAATTTATGAAAAATGCTTGAAAATATGAAAAATATTTATAACCATCAAAGAAAGAAAGAACAGAAAATTGTATATATATTATGAATCAACAACTTTTTTAAATCTAAGGGTAGAGAAACAAGACCCAAAGATAAAAGATGTACAGCTAAATATTAACAGTAGTATGATTATGAATATTTTTCTTACACTTTTCTAGATTTTTCAAACATCCTTAACTACTTTTAAATGTAATTACTTTTTAAATAACCACTCCAAAAAAAAATCTTGTAAAGGTGCCAGAGAAAATCAGCAAAGTATAAATATGAGTTAATTATGTGTAAACATAAGGAATAATTCTGTTGGTATGTAAACCTAGCTTAAAATGTTGCAATGTTTGTTTTTAGTTACAACCATTTTCCTTAAATCTCTTAGAAAGTATATATCACAGGAGCCCCATCATATTGTTACTTACTTTAAACAGTAACATAATGCAAAAGACCTGCATGATTCACAGGATATAGTTTTTTCCCTAATAACCCTCATAAAGATTATAAAGTGCTTTAAATGTTGTAATAAATGTCCTTAATGTTTCCAATTAAATAAGATCTAGCAAATAAATAAAGCCATGTTCACAGCAAAGAAAAACAAAATAAAAAGTAATAATCAAATTATACATGTCCTCAATCTTCAATGAGTCTTGACATTTCTGGACAAACAAAACCATGTGAAAGCACAGAATTAAACAAAAGTTTCTTTGCATCTTATCACACTTACCACTCAGAGAAGGTAACACACTAGCATTATCTAGTTTTGTGACTATTCATAATCAGAAACTCAACAGAATATATTAGTGAGTAGACAGTATTCAATTATTCTTATTGGAATGTTGGATACATATGCCAACATAGCAACCTCTCCCTGTTAGGTACTAGTTAAAATAGGCTATTTAATCTTTGAGGTTTAAAAGCCTTCCAGAATCTCCTCACAAAAGAGAGATGAGAATAGAAAGAGATGAAAAAGAAGTAAACAACAATAATTTTACAATGCACCTGCCTCTGAACAAGGCAGCATGCTTTAGAATGGAACCACAGGTTCTTGTACCACACTTCATTCAGCAAGCAAAACTGTATTTAAAATGGATGCTATTTGTCAAAAGACAACATATTATTAAGGAGACAATATCTGACTCCAGTCAAAATATTATCTTCATATTTTCCTTACCTCACAAAACACACACACTTTCTTCATATGAATAAATATATATGAGGGCGGGAGAGCTACTCTTAACCCAGAAACAGGTTCTGCAACACCGAGAGATCCAACCTGTCTTTGTGAGGCGATGAGTCCATCTTGGCAAGACATGGGGCTGATGTATTCAAAGAATCAGAGTCACTGCCCAGCTGCCAATACCTGCAGAAGGAACTAACTTGGAGACCAGAAACTGCCCTAGGCAGGCCTCCGAGGAAGGTACTTTAGTCCAATGGGAAGAGAGACCCAGGTCCCTCACTGCTTGGCCAGGAGACCAAGGGCACCAGAGCGGGGCCAAGAGTAGCAAGGGCTGTTCAAGAGTAGCAAGGGACAGTAAAATGACCCCCCAAGAGTTTGTTCAATCATATCTAGTAAAGCCCAAACTTTGAGGAGCTGGTAAAACAGGGTTTTGCCAAGACAAGCACAAGAGGGTGAGGGAGATGGTAGCATGATTAATCAATGCCACCTGAGGCAGCAACTCTGGGTGTGTCCACACCGCACCTCAGTCGTTGCCTGGCTGTGACGAGAAGTTCCTTCAGCTACTGCCACTGAGAACTAGATCTTCCAAAGAAGATACTTCCACCTTAACTTGTCCTAGATCAGGCTTAGCATCCCGGACTGAGAACACAGCCCTCTCTCTTGCCACAAACCCACTAATAGACATAATAAACACCACAACATGTGCCAAATTTATACTTACACCCCCACCAGACAAATGGATCTTTGTCTTTTCCCCAAGTCCAGTTTTGATACCTCTAAATTACAGCAGAGAAAGAGAACAGCAGACAAGCCCAGCAGGGGTGAACGGGGGGTCACTGTTCCCAGGAGGAGCTGGAGTTGACTCCCCCAGACTCTACAGCTCTTAGTCACCCAGACTGCAGGAAACTGCTTTCAGAGAGTGCAGATAAGTGACGAAATGACTGTGCTTCATATTCCTAATTGTGTGCTCATCTGTCTTGTCTCCATGACGATGTCAGCTCCTTGGGGTCAGGACCCTACCTTCTACTCGGTCAATGATTCCCACACATGTAGGAGGGCAGAATACCCTGTACTCCCTACCACATGATGCTAAGGGAAACACACAAATTAAGGATGACAACACACCACAATCCTCCCTAACACACCATTAAGATGACAGAGCTACAAAGATAATAAATCGTAGAGCCAACAATTACAGCTCCTCCCATAATATTATACAGATACTTATATATTTATATATATAAATTAATTAATATAATAATTACTTCACATTTCTCACTTCAAGCTACAGCTTTTATCATCCCCGCTTCTTGGCTTGACTCTTCTTTTTAAGGTCGCAATGTATTTTCTGCCACACAGCTGGTATTCCCCTCAAAAAGGAGAGAAGGAGAGAAAGAACAGATCTACAGCAAACCTCCTGCCACTACAACGAACACTGCAGTCTGTCCTACCCAGAGGCCATGAGCATATCCTTTCAGATCTGAAGCCACTTCCTTTTTCCTATCAAGGACAACATCAAGTGTCTTTTTCAGAGGAGCACTCCTGGGCCCCTTCTTACAGGGCCCCTTACGCCCCTCTTGTTCTGCTCAAGAAGTCCTTGATTCCTCCTTTATTCACCCTCCCTTATTTCATTTACTGCTGCAGCCCAAATACCCCAAAAGCAGGACTGCCTGAAATGAGTGGCCTTCATATCTTTTTGCACTAACACATTTGAGGGAAATCCTGACATCAGATATGCTCATGGGTTAACAAAGCAGACATCCTCAAAGGCAGCATCATTCACAAGGGCTGAGGACAGAATGCCTTAATGGACACCAGAAAAAAAACACCTACGTATTCTGGCATCTCAGGTAACATTCTGATGGAGGGATAAGGAGGTGTCCACTAAAGTTATGCATGACACACACACAGCAGTCCTAAGACTTTGGATAGTTCACAGATTTTTTTTTTTTATTTTGGTGAGGAAGATTGGCCCTGAGCTAACTTCCATGCCAGTCTTCCTCTATTTTGTATGTGGAATGCTGCCACAGCATGGCTTTGATGAGTGGTGTATAGGTCTGCGCCCAAGATCCGAAACTGCAAACCCTGGGCCACCGAAGCGGAGCGTGTGAACTTAACCACTAAGTTACCAGGCCGGCCCCTGCAGATTATTTTTTTGAAAGACAAAACAAACAATTTTACTAGCCTTATGGAGATACTAAAGCAGCTTTCTTTTCCCTAGTGACCTAGCATTCAGCAAGAAGGGGAAAAAATGACCGACCACAGGACCCAGTCAAAGCAACCCACCTCTAGCACTATCAAACAACAAACAAACAAAAACTATACAACAAACCTATGGCTTCTCCACATTCACTCTGCAGTAATTCCAAAACTTCCCTGATATAAAAACTACCTGGCTATTTCCTAAACATACAAATTCCCAGACACTATTCCAGACCCACTGAATCAGAATCTCCAGGAGAACACACCAGACGGGATCACGCTCATGCTCCTCACTGAGTTTAACTTCTTTCATTGGGGGTAGGTGTCAGCTCCAGGAAGTACCCCTTTTGGATCTTTGTCACCCACAAAGGGCTCAGGAGTCTATGAGGCAAATTCCCAAGAGGATGCCAATAGGAAATCATAAGGAGGCAGACTACAGCTAAATATAAGACCTTTCCAAGAATTAGAGCTGTCCACAGATGGACTAACCTGCCTCTGGAGGCAGGGAGCCGTGTATCACAAGAGGTATTCAAGCAGAAAGAAGGTAGACTACCTCTTGACCAGGATGTTATAAGAGGATCAGATCCAGCACGGGATGGATAGAAGGACTAGACGAATTTTAAAGTTCCTGCCAACACATAAGTCAACAAAGGAAAATTTCAACTACCCATTCATTAATAAGAAGAGATAGCATAAAAGTCTGTAGGTGGGGTCAGCTTTCAACTGATCTTTTCTCTTCAAAAGAGAAAGGAGCATAAAGACACACCTCTGACTCACCACCAGCCTCTCCTCCAGAATGTCCCAAAGGTGGGGAGGACAGCGCAGGAGTCACAGATGCTGTGACCAAGCCTGCTGCTCAGCTGTCTCTGCATGTTGGGCATATGCTAGACAAGTTTTGTAGGCCAGAGAAGAAATATGTGTGACACAGTCCCTGCCCTCAAGAAGCAAACCGTGGCGGAGACAGCTCACACAATATATGGTTCTCTCAAAAATTTATTTATCATCTCTCACCTTTAGAGTTTTTGCTGATGGTAGTGATTTTCAGGGAACACTCTTGGTGGGAAAAAAACAAATAAACTTTACTAAATGTACATATCCTCTTAGTCCAGTACAAGTCTGCAATATCCAGCTCACAATGAAAATAATCTCAAAAAAAAATCATCTAAACAAACATAAATTTAATTAACTCTAATTTAAAAAATACTACTCCAATAGACCCCAAAATGACCAAATTACAATAAGGTGTGGAAACTCTGAACAAAATAATAGAAATTGCTGGCCTAGTAATATAGTAATACAGGAAGCAGTAGTAGCAACTCAAGTGAGAGGCAGGGGGTGGGTACCAGCGCCTTTGAGGTTAAATTCCAAAGTCAAAGTGACCTTTATGAACTGCAGAAGTGATCAGAAGAAAAAAAAGAGAGAGAGAGAGAGAGGAAGAAACCATGCACACAGAAATTCAAAATGGCAAGTTTAAATAAAACATCTGGGGAAGGGAAAAATTTGGTTTTTCCCCAAATGTAAGGTAAGCAATGATTCTTGCAAATACTATTTTTTTAAAAACTATCTTGGAGTACCATAGTAGTCCAGAACAAGAAAATGACTAAAAGTAATTGTTCAAATGAACAAATATTTATTGAGTGCCTATTAGATGCCAAGGCACCGTGCTAGGTACAAGCATAGGGGAGGGGACATTAGAATAAACAGATAAATGAAAAGAGACAATTCTTCTCCTCAAGAAGCACACTAACAATAAGCACTTGAGGATAGTCTGAGTGTTTTTGTGTACATGAGCTCATTTGTGCAAGAGACAGAAGTGATGTGGAGATTGAACTAGGCACTGGACTGAGGACCAGAAGAGAGAGATTCTAGTCTCAACTCTGTAATTGGCTCAAAGACTATGGACAAAGTACTTGAGCAAATGGAGGACCAAAACTGCCCTCCCAAAAGATCACAAGACTAATTAATAACAGACCTGGAGGAGAATTCTGGTCTTCTGGCTCCTAGACAGTGATCTTTCCAAAATATTATACATACGGTAGACCAATAAAGAGAGAAAAGTAGAAGAAAATAAAACCTTTTGGTTTGAAGTCACTTGCAGAGAAAGGGAGGAAGAAAGGAGGAGAATCAGGAAAGGGTGGGAGGAAAATGAAAGGCTCAAGTTGCACCAGATAGAGATGTCCAGAAAGAAAGCACTTAAATAACGAGTGTAAACACAAGGTAAGGATAATGTAAAATCTCATGGCTTAGAATTTCTTACTCTAAAACCATTAAAGACCAATAGATAAAAGGTCCCAAATGATATATTTAAATGAAGCTTGAGGAAAAAGAGATAACAGAGAATAAAAGGGGGAGGGGGATTTATAATAATATCATTCAAGTATATGAAGTCCTTCTAAAGAGATCATCAGAACCCATCATGCCCAGATAAACAAGAATAGATGGCATTACAGTCTATAGCTTTCATGTTAGCAATTTTAAAAATCTTTGAGAGGCAGAATGTTAAACACTGGAATGGCTGACTAAGGTTAGGTTCATTCTGAAAATTATTAAAATTAAGAAGGAAAGACCCCATATACACACCTGAAGGCAGAGTAATGAACTATCAGTGGGTTCCAATCAAGGTACTGTATCAGAACCTGTGAATCTTGAAAAATGCAGACTCTCAGACCTACTGCATCAGAGTCCCTGCTGCTGAGTCCCAGAGTCACCCCAGCTGACTCTGAGGCAGTGGGACGTGGAGTGTTGTTCGGTCACAGTGGACAGGGTAAGGAGGAGGGCCACTAGGAATTACATCAGAGAGTGGGAACTAGATCAATGCAAATTCTGTGGGCAAAATAGAATTTCTGTGGGTGTGATATTTTTGAAATGTATTGTAAGGCTGCTCTGAAGCATCCAAGCATATCCCACGGAATTTAAACATTTTCTAAAGGTCCTGAAGTCAGCAACTACAATTCAGGTGAACCAGAAGTTACTCCCCTATGTCATAAGACGTCTACAGAAGAGGCAGTAGAGTGGGACTGGCACGGAGAGATGCCAAGGAGACGTAGGTAAATATTTTTAAAAATCAAAACATCAGGAAAAAGAAAAGAGAGACCAGAAACACTCACTCACTTTCCTCCTCCCTCCCAAAACAGGAATAATAATATAGAAAGAACAAGAAGAAAGAAAAAGGAAAATAGTTTTAGGGTACATTTCATCTCCATCTGAAAGAAAAAACAATTGCTCTTTGTGATTTCTTTCAAAGCAAGAGAAGAATTCAGCTGAGAAATTATCTAGCAGGCAGCAAAACCAGGGAGTCACTTCCCATTGCAAAGCAAAAGAAAACAAGGAGCAAGGGGTGGTCCTGGATAGCTGTTTAGATAATCAGACAGATGGGTTGACAGCTCCTTGCCTTAGGAACTCAGTGATGTTTAAATTAACAATTGGCCACAAGCCAAATACAGGAACACTCAAAAGTTTGGAAGGGTGTGTTATAATTAGTATCTTGGCAAAACACAATGATAAGAAATTGAGAAGATTCAAGAAGCCTTCACTGCTAGACTCTGAAAAGATTTAAAATTTGTACTGAGAAACATTTTTTAATCTCTTATGGTACAGTAGTTTAGTGTTCAAACGCCTGTCTAAAAATCAAAATATCTAAATCTTGTCCTTTGAGCTAATTGACTAACACTCAACTTGTCCACCTGAAAGGTAGCTAGTAATAGCAATACCTCATCAGTGCAGAAGTATAAAAGAGGATATCATTCTCTGTACTGAGGTCCTAGAATGAGAGAAGCCCGGTGTGTCACAGTATCCTATTTCTGACATCGGTCTTATTTAACGCTTAATTTTCAAATCATTCTACAATCATATTATTCCTACCAACTCTAAAGCAGGTTATTTCTTCAGTTCTATTTCATAGGTGAGGAGATTACAGATCATAAAGATTAATTTGTTTACTAAAACAAGTTAATGGCAGACCAAGGATTGTAACCCTCAGACTAGCCAGTTATTCATACCTCTCTCTATCCTAAATCTACACTTATACTAAAGTTTCCACTCAAAGAAAAAGGAAAGGCAAAAATACCATTGTACGTGTTTTGTTAAACACTTGCAAAACAGTTTTGGTTCATCATCACACAGCCTCCTGGTCCATTTCTAAAATTCTTAGGGACCCAGAGGTGTGCAGAATTTGATCTTTCCAAGAAGGATCTGGTTGATGCTGAACAACCCAGCACTGTGATAAATAACCTTGTTCTCTTTTAAACATCTGTGATTGGCATGTCGACTGCCTCTTAACAATGAACAAAGAGCAAAGTTTTCTGAAGCTCACCATCTTCTTAATCTTTTCTTTGCAAAGAGACATAGCTCATGTACTAGTTTTTTTATAAAGGTAAAAACTTTCCTTTAGATTAGGCTAGGAAAAGAAGGGGCCCCTTTCAGTTCAACAAACATGCACAAGCCACCATCCCACTGGATGCAGAGTTCAGAAAAAATAAAATACAGCGCTGCCCTGAAGGGCCTTTCTACCTTTTGACTGCCATGGGTTTAATATATATTCTCTTAATTAATCCTATTAGCTGGGTAATTTCATTCCCATTTTATTGGTGAATTCATACAGCATAGCTGCACTTGAACCCAGGATTACAGAGCAGGTCTCCAAAGCCCAAGCTCTTTCCACTACACAGCCTGAAGAAATTTGGAATCCAAGAGTGTGAGTGGGATGGGTAAGATACGATCTGATTTCCTTTCCTTGGTCCAACCGAGTTCAGAAAGACTGTTGCAAATATCCAACCATAAAGAGGCTAAGGAAGCACTTTGAATTAACGTATCCACTTTTCCTCACCCGCCCGTGCCCCACCCCCAACCATGTCAAACGAGCAGCAAATGCTGCTGCCAGGTTGGAGGAGTTGGTGATCGTCACACCACATTCCTGGGGCTGGACACAGACTTCGAAACAGCGCCCGAGCTCCGCGCCTTGGAAAGAATAACAGCAGTTGAGATTTTTAAATCATGTGGCTCAGCATGCAGCCACACCAGTTTTCCTTCTGCTCCTGCCTCCACCTTTCCAAGACTCGAGCCAAAGAGACAGGATTCATCGGGACCATAGATTCGGAGTGTCAGAATTCAGGCGCACCGCAAAAATCCTGTCCCCATCCAAACCAACCCGCATTGTGTGCCTCCCTTTGGCGAAGCGAAGCCTGGCTGTGAAGGTACAAGCCGTTGGGCTTGGAGGCCCTGCCCCCGCTCGCTCCACGCCAGAATCTGGCATTCCTTCGCTCAGCCCATCTGCGGTCCGCGGCCCGCGAGGGTTCGTTTCGGGCAGCCCGCCCCCGGCTCTCCCTCAACCCAGGAAACGCGGAACCAAAAGGGCAAAACTGCCCAACTCCCCGAACTCAAGTGCTCGAGAGAGAAGTTTTCTGAGACTTGCTGCCCGGCCTCCCTCCGGCTGAGGAGGCGTGTGTGGGGCCACCGGCGAGGGGAGCCGGAGGCAGCGGGGAGGGGGCGCGCCCGGGGAGGGGGCCCCGACGATGTGCAAAGTTTCGGGAACCAAGTAGCCTCACTCCGCGCCGACCGCCGAGCCCGGCCTTATCGCAGAGAGGAGGACGGAAGGGGGGGGACGGTCGACCCAGGTGGCCGGCCGGGCCGGGGCGGGGGCGGGGGGCGCGCGCCTGGGCACAGGGGACAGCACCCCTCGGCCCGGTACTCACCACGCGCGGGGGCCGCGCGCCACAGCCAGAGAGCCAGCAGCGCCCACAGCGGAGCGGGGCGCAGGGCGGGCATCTTCTCGGTCGCCTCCTCCACCGCCGCCGCCGCCTGGGCAGATCCACATGGGGAGGGGGTCCCGACCGAGAAGCCCCCACTTTCTCCTCCCCTCCTCCTGCTGCTTCTGCTGCTCACAGCCTCGCGCTGCACCCCGAAGCTCAGGCTTCAATGCCTCCACCCCCTGTACCCCAAGTCCGCCGCTCCTGGGCCGCCGCCTGAGCCGCCGCCCGAAGTTTGGCTGAAACTTTCTCGGGTGTGCAGCGAAGCAGCCTCGTGTGTCCTTCCGCCTCGGCCGCCTCCTCCCACCGCAAACCCCGCCCCCCTGTCGCGGCGGCCGGGCCCCGCCGCCTTCGGCACCCAGGGGTTTCCCGCAGGAAGAAGCGCCGGCCCGAGCTGCGCGCGGAGGGATCTACTACGGTCCTCAGACACCCCCTCCAGCCTTCTCCAACCCGCGTCGGGTCCGGACGCGCCTTAACTCAGTCGGCGCTGGAGCGCCTCGCTGGGCCGACCTCGGGGGAAAGGGGGTGGGTATTAGGACTCTGAACTTCAAACACTAGGATTGCCGAGATCGTGAACTTGCAGGGAGAGACAGACCTCATCCCGTGAGAAGGGTCTCGCCCCCGCACACCCACACATCCACACACTCACGGGCTAGCTAGAGGAATGCAGTAGAGGACCAGTGCTATCAAAGAAGAAATCGGGGCTAAGGCGCCAAAGCTGTTTAAAATGAACAGAGCCATCAACTGGGTTGTGCTGCACCATTCATTCATTCATTCATTCGTTTAGCAACACTCTCGTAAACTGCCTTACTTTGGGAAGCATTGTGCATGGCACAATGGAATGATACTAAAGGCGCATGATGCGCAAGCTACTTTTGAGGACCAAGACTTTGCTGCTGCGGGCCGGGGGATTCAGGGAAGGCTTCCATGGAGGAGCTGGGATGAGAGCAGGATCTTAAAAGGTTAGTAAAATTGTATAGGACGAGGAGATCAGCTAAGGATATCCTTTGTAATAGCCAAAAATTGGAAACAACGTAAAAGCCTACCCATAGAGGAATAATGTATGGTATATTTATAAAATGAAATGCAATACAGCAACTGAAAAGATTATATTCACGTATATCAATAGGGATGAATCTTAAAAATAAAATAGTGAAAAACTAATTGCAGAAAGAGATATAAAGTATGTCATTTATGTATATTTAAGTTTTTTCAAAACAATGCTATATTTGATTGATGGATGCATACCATACAGTATATAGTCATAGAATATAACCAGAATAATGGTTACTTCCAAGGCAGGACAGTGGGGGATGTGATCAGACATGGGTACAAGTGGCTTGCTATTGGTTAAAAAAAGAGCTGAAATAAACAATAACAACAACAAAAAACGTTTGTGCGGGCATAGCATTCCAGGGGAGAGCCACTGTAAAAGCAAAGATACAGATCAGAGAATAAGTAGATGAGTTTTGGCACTATGAGCAGTGACAGGAGGCAAGGAGGGAAACGGTGTTGGGACCAAATTATGCAGGACCTTGAATGGCAAGCTGAAAAGGGGGAGGGGGAGTTATTTCTCAGGTCACAGAAAACTACTGAAGTTTTTGAACGGGAGTGAGACTTGATGGAAAGGAAGGTTACTCTGATAATCCTGTGCAAAATTGATTGTCAGGAGCAAAAGACGAACTGGAGTCCAAGGGCCAGTCAGGAGTTTGTGAAACAGTCCAGGCATGGGTGACGAAGGCCTCAGCTAATGAGGTAAATGTCAGAGTGGAAAGGAAGAGATGGATCTGAGACAATCTTGAAAGGAAAAAAATAATAATAACAGATGGGGGAGGGTCAAACCTATGTGACTAATTGAATGTGGGAGTTTACAATCCTGTTGGGGAGGGAAATCCTACCCGCAGAGCCTCTCCCTGGCTCCTATAGGATAAAGTCCAAACTTCTAAAAAACAGTAAATACAAGGCCTTTACTTCATTGGGCCCCATCTCTTGTCCTCTCTGCCCCCATTGTGAACTTTACACAATAACGGTATTGAATGACTTGAGATCCCCTCAAACATGTCTTCTTGTTTCAGTCTCTGTACCTTCTGTTCCCTTGGCTTAGAATGACTCTTGTAGTCCCCTTCCCTCCTCCTCTTGGTGAACTTCTAATCATAATTCATCCTTCAGTCCTGAGAAGGCTTTGCAAATTCCTACTCCTCACAGACAGTCTCTCTGCTGTACTGCTTTTTTATCTTATACTGATATCTATTTTTCACACACAACTGTTTACACTTCTATATTCTCAACTAGATTAGGAGGTCCTTTTGGGCAAGGACCATGGCCTTATTCATTCCCAGTGTCTATCACATAATGAATGTTGAACTAGAGTCTAAAACAACAGTAAACAAGTGCGAGTCAGTATGATCATAGGCTTATGAAATTGCAGCACTGGATTTTACTAAGCACTTTATAATAGCTAAGCAAGTGCTATTATTAAAAGTAGTCACCTTGGGATGCTAGAAACTCTTCAAAAATAACGTAATTAGTCAAAATAGTTTTGGAATTTCCCTTGTGCAAATACGTTCAAAGAAAGATAATCACATTACTTTTTAGTTGTTGACCCATAGAGTTACCAGCTTGATCATTCTCTTTACTCACTAAATATAGCTCATAGTGACTTGGCTGTATATAAATTTTAAAAATCACTTGCAAATATTAGATTTGTCACTGTTCAAATATATTCAGAAGAATGTAAAGGTAATCGTCCCCAAAGAACAGCTTGAGAAATGACTGTGGCTTTGACAACATTATTAAAATAGGTGTGCAGTTTCTCAAGGTGACTGTTTTAAGGAAAGCAATTATTATGTTCACATATAACTTTTTGTTGGTTTTTGTTATAATGTTAAACTTATGGCATACATTCCCATAAGGACAAGAGGAATAAAGAATAAATGTTATGAGTGAAAGTAGAAGACCATGACCAAAGAGGTGTTTTAAAAGACATATTTTGAAGGAAGCTATGGATATAAATTGGTAAAAATAAAACAAAAAGGAGCTGAAAATCAAGGGAAGAACTGGAATCAGCAAAGACGAGAACAGTAAGCCCAACCCATCAACTAGCATTTTGGTGAATATTTACCATAGGCTAGATCTTGTATGAGGAGTTGAGGGGTAAAGAAAGAGAGACAAGTAACCAACAATTAAGATCAGTATGACAAGTAGAGTGTTGTGGGTTCACAGCTGAGGGACCGTGAGTCCTGTCCCAGACCAGGGGTAGTCAGAGATGGCTTCCAGGAAGACCTCAACAGTTGGATTAAGGCTTGGAGGACCAAAAGATTAATCAGGTAAAGAAGAAGAGGAGGGGGCCGCCTGGTGGCGCAGCGGTTTAGTCCGCGCTTGGCAGCCCGGGGTTCGCAAGTTCGGATCCCAGGCGCCCGCCGACGCACTGCCTGTCAGCCACGCCGTGGCGGCGTCCCATATAAAGTAGAGGAAGGTGGGCACGGATGTTAGCCCAGGGCCAGTCTTCCTCAGCAAAAAGGGGAGGATTGGAACAGATGTTAGCTCAGGGCTGGTCTTCCCCACAAAAAAACAAAACAAAAAACAAAAAAAAAAAAAAAGAAGAAGAAGAAGAGGAGATTTCTCATGTTGAGAGGCCTAAGGCTGTTCCAGGCACAGGGAACAAGTATAGAGGCAGGTAAACAGCAGAAACCAGAACCTGTTCCCTAAATTGGGAAGAAAAGAACTTAGGCAGGGGTTGTGGGAATGCAGAAAAGATGGGCATTGGCTCATAAGACTAGTAACTGCTTAGATGAGAGAGGAACAGTAGATCAAGGAATCAGCAATGACCTCAGTATCTTGAGGCATGATGAGCTATTCCCAGATATAGGAAATATAGGAAAAGGAAAAGGAGGTTTGGTAGAGTAGATCGGGAGGCAAGAGATCGGTGTAGCTGGAAGGGGAAATGGTGTTCAGAAGGAGCAGCAGCAGCTGTTGACTGCTTTACAGAGAGCGAGAAATAGACTGACTGAATTGCACTGAAATATGCTTTCTACTATTGGCCTCTCCCCAAAGCTAAGCCTAAATTCCACTGTGCATTTAGGTGACTATTTCCCTGATCCCTAGCAGAAGTAAAGGGGTCTGTGGTGGTGTCTCAAAACTTGAGTAGCAGCTGAGGATATGAAATGCCTGGAGATGTCAGCCCCAAATGTGCTCAGCAGATTAATTACTCAACTGAATTGGAGAATGGTCTGGTCTTCCTGAAGGTCAGTGCTTCTGGTCAAAGCAAATCCTACTTTATAGGAGAAATTGGCAGGAAAACATTCAGGTGATCCTATAACTATTCATAGCTATTGCTATTCTTTAAATTTCCAGAGCTTCACTGATGCAAAGAAAAATGGGATCCCACAAACTTTCATCTGAAAAAAAAAATCTCAGTGTCCAGGACCAAATTAAAATTTACAGACCCTTAGCATTATAAAGGCCAATACTAGTTTTCCTTTTAGTCAAAACTAAAAACATATATGTATATATATATATATACACACACACATATATATATATGTCTTTACTAATTAAAACTCACATGTCAAATTGCCTCCTGAAACAAAAGCAGAATTAGCCATTTATTTGTTCTCATGTCTGTTCTCTCAGATCCAATAAGCTGAAGAAACCCCACAAGGGCAGAGATCCTATGTCACTTGTCTATTTCGCTCCAGTTCCTAGCACAGTAGTTAGCACACATAAGTGCTCAATGATATATGTTTAAATAAATGTTGAGTGAAGGGCATATGTATCTACATGAATTGGAGAGAGACATAAGATTAACAGAAAGTTGAGGTGTTTCCAAGGCTGAATCATTTAAACACTATCAATGCTGAAGAAAAGATTCTGGGGTCCATATCAAGCATAGGTTGACATATCAATCTACTCCACGCATCTCACCATATAACTCATGAACCCAGGGATGTGTGATGAAGTGTTTGTGGAAGCAGGAATTCAAGGGAAGATTTCTTTCAAAATAATGCCTTGCATTTGTGCAGCGCTTCGGGCTTTCCAAAACACTTTTAAGTATGTTATCTCATTTGATTTTCAAAGCAATCGTGGGAAATAGCCAAGCCAGTCATTATTATTCCCATTTCACAGATGGAGAAACTGAGATAGAGTTTAAGTGCCTTGCCCAAGGTTAAATAAGTTAATTATGACAGAGCCGAGACAAAACCCCCACTGTTTCTGATTTTTTATTCAGTCTCATTCCACTGTCTCTTCCTGCAACACAGTGAAGCACATCCAAGACAATATTTACTGTGGGGACCTCTGGGCAGAGGTCCACCAGCTTCTTATCACTTCCATATTGGTACAGAACAATCTGACCCACAGTAATTAGGAAACCTAAGCAAGCAAATGCATTCTTTTATTTAAAAGCATTTTTTCAGAGCCTACCTTCTACAAAGCACATTCTTGACTCTGTGGCAGTACAGACATGAATCAGATCCAGCCCCTGTTCTCTGGAGATCGCAGTACACTGAGGGAGGCCAACACACAAACAGCATAACTACAACAGAGATAAAGCACAGGGCTGTGGAAAAGTAGAGAGCACTGTGATTAATTCTAAGGCCACTTTCATTTTGTCCTGTCCCCAGCCTACAAGATATTAATGAACTGATGTGGCCTATACAACTGGACTGTACACAGCGTGAACACAAGAACCTCCTCTTATTCATATCGGTAAACCCCACAGTAGTTGGGTCTTTGTCTTGCGTAGAGTAAGTAAGTGCCCAATAAAGACATACATTCTGAGAGGTCCACAAGTTTCAGCCAAACAGAGAACAAGTTCCAGAAGGCAGGAGTTAATTTCAAGATTCAAACTAGCTCTGAGAATTAGGAGCTGGTCAGACCCTTCAACTGAGCCCAGACCCAAATAAGTAATATAAGAAATTATAATTTTGGCTTCTTGACATATTTTTGTCCTTTTAAGAAAGTGATTATCTCAATTTAATTGATGTCAAGGAGAGGAAAATTTCAGATTGTCTTTGTGTAATTAATTCTTCCTCATATGCATGTATCATACAACAGATGGTACCTATGAAACTTAACTAGGACTCCAAACTTCTCTGCTATCCATGAAATCAGCAGGAAAAGTTATCACAGGAATGCTCATTTTAGCACTACCTGATTTAAAATTTTCTTTTAGGTATTTTATACAGGAAGGCATTACACTTCAATTCTTGAGTATACACTTTATACATGTAATGATGTGAAAAAGAGTTGACCTGTATGTACGAGGACATCTCCCTAATTCAAGAGCAGCATAAGTCCACAACTGTGTAATTACCAAACCACAATATTGGAATGAGTCGCAGTGCTTCAGCCACTAAAATGGTTATGCAACTCGGGATATTTGTGAAATGTTAAGGTGTTTGTTCTCAGAGACTATTCAGTTGTTTCTACCCAACATTCTTATATTCTTCCCTCACAATTAGCCAAGAAATTCTTGAGCAGTGAGGTCCAGGCATACAGAAAGTTTCCACCTTAAAGCACGGAAAAATCTTCATACTCTCTGGGGGCAGGTCACATCTAAGTCTCCTAAAGCAGAGGAAAAGAGAACGTTTTCTTATATGTGGAATTCAAAACGGTTAACTAACTATGAGGATGGGGCCATCAAAAAGAAAGGAAAAGAAATCTCATTTTTAAAAGTAAGCATAAAAAAATCTCCTCTAAAGTAATTCATCAGGAGATAATTAATGGCTGGCAACAGGTATTTAGAATGGAAGCGTACATGGCCTTAACGATAGGGTTTGGCTCTGAAAACATTCTAATTAAAAAGGGAAAGAGTAATTTTATAGGAAAGTACAAATCAGTGGTGTGTACGTGTGCTAATGTGTGCAAAGACAGAGGTGGTAATTGTTGGGCTCAGAGCAGCCATCTGTTGCTGAAGATAAAGACCTTGTAAATATACAAATAGGGTTTCCAACAAAGCTGAAAGTAGATCGTTATTATTCATCAATGTGGAATGGAATGTGAAATTGGAATTCAGCAGGTGAGTGGTGGTTGTACCTGATCTGGTTACCAACTTATTTTTGTTTTTAATCATTCTGATTTCTGTTGAGAGTAATGTAATATGACTACTCTGTTCTCTTGCTCAGACGACCGATCTAATCATTTTTCTTTCAAACCTTTGAAATCCTTCCCTCTTATCACACTCACTAGAAGTCGAAGCAGGAAAAGAAGAATAGATGCTAGCAAGACAGAGAACGTTTCCAACATGGAGATCTACATCTGAGTCCAGGAAAGAACACTTCGTTGCCAAGAAGAGCCCTGTGGACAGTTCACACCTCTGTGGGTTTCTTTTGTAATTTATAGTTACCTCAAAAGAGCCTTCCTTAACTGAACTCCTATGGTCCAGAACGCTTGCCTGTCTACTGGTGACTATCACTGGTTGGGAGTATAGATATTTTTTAAGTAAGTGAAGGAATGGGTAGGATGAACACAGACTGACTTACGTAAACTCCAACTGCTAGAATTAGGAGACAACTTTCAAGTTTCAAAAAGGCAAACTTGGAACGTGCAAAAAGTGGTATACTTCCTTACTCATCCACCACTTGGGGTCTTGAGGAGAAAAGGGAAGTAAGACGAGTTGAGGAGGAGAAGAACAGAACGGAAGAGTCGGGAGAGGAAGGTGAAAGGGTGCTCTGGAGTAACATGCACCTGCTTAGAAGTGGGGAAGTAGCACGAACACCAGCAAAAGAAGAACCAACATGGAGTTCCTCCTTGCACATCTCCCTCTTCCCTCTTGAAGGCCTGGGGTGAACCCACAGCACTGTTCTAGAGTTGAGAGAGAACCACCCTCGGGACACCTCCCTGAATTCCCTCCACAGAATTCAGAGTGCCCCCCAGTCCAAATCAGTTCCCTCCATCATAAATATTTATGAATAATAACAATAATCACATTCATAATGATAATGGCAGTAACCATTTATGGAGTGCTTACTGTGTGTCAGGCTCTGTATTAAGTACTTGACCTGCTTTATTGTTTGTAATGCTCCAACCAGCTTATGAGCAAGTATTATTATTTCCACTTCAGAGAGAGAAAGTGAAGCCTGAGAAGTTGCCCAAGAGCACACAGCTGCTGAGCAGTGGCACAGCCCATGCTCATCTGACCACCTTCAGTGGCACACGGTTGACCTCTGCATGGCGTGTATGCCTGCCCGTAGGTCTCTGCCTCAGAGATCCAATCCCATCCATTGTTTTGACACCCCACTTGAGCACAGAATAAGTTGTCCTCAAATCATTTATTGTAAGCCGGGTCTCCCAAGTTTATTGAGGCTTGATCACATACCTCCTTTGTGCTCCCCTACGTCACGATGCCCAATCTCTTACTTGTCAGCCTCCAACCCTGGGGCAACTCAAGGATTTCATTTCCCTGCTTCTGTCCCCTAGATGAGAGAAGGTCAGATAATTCTGCAGGTTGGTCCCACAGTATAACTTTTTATTTTGAAATACTCTCTTCTAAATGTCCCTAATAAAAGACAACACCAGTAGGGAAAGAAGCAATTCTATTTATTGCCATGTCTTTGTTTAAATTATCAACAAATATATATATAATTAAAAATCAAAGGAAAATCACCTATAATACCACCATTGAGAGTATTTTGGTTTATTTTATTCAGTTGTTCCCTCATATGCACATTTCAAATAGTTATAATTAAGACATATCCAGTTTTTATCCTGCTCTCTCAGCTAATTCATATATCATAAATCTTTTCCTGTGGTGCTACAGAGCTGTCATAAGTAGCATTGTTATGTCTGCATTATATTCCAGCATCGGTGGTACATAGAATGCTTTCTATATTAGTATTGGGATCTGTATCCAAAGTTGTCCATCTTGTTGCAGAGACAGCCCCTGCAGACAATCCGCCCACACTGCTTCCCCTGCCAAAGCCAGTGGGGTGAATGGGTGGGCCCTTCAGCAGCTGAAATGGATCAGCCCCAAAGAATCCCCTGCTATGGCTCTCTAACCTCACTCCACCCCCAAATCCCCGCAACCTCCATGGCATTTACAGCCTTTACCACTCTCCCCGGGCCTCTTTCTCTCTTTCTGTTCCCTGTTTCCTTGCCAGCAAAAGGCCTCACTTCCCACTTCAAGAAAGACATCTCCTAGCACAAATATCACCTCCTCTGTAAAACCTTCCCTTGCCCTCCCCATCTCTATACTGGCAGGCCATCTAAGAACTCCTCCAACCTCTCTACCTCAACCCACAACCTATCTCTTCTGTACCCACCTTTACTTCCTGCCCTTATATCTCAGAGAAACGTCTTTCCTTCATTCCAATGCTAATCCTTCTGCATTGGCCATTGATTTCATCCTCTTCTGCCTTTTCCAAGACCATTTTGCTGTGCATTATCCATCTGTCCCCAGTGTCAGTCATTCACCTCTCCCTCTCTACTGGCTTAATCCCCTCAGCCAGCAGTTTTCTTCCAGCCTTGATGTACATGCATGTGCACACACCCATGTGCTTTCTATTGTAGGCTCACTCCCTACACTCTTTCCTTTCACTCTCAGCCTCTCAAAAGAGTAGTTTATCCCTTTCTGTTCTTGCTTCCTCAACCCATTACAGCTTCCTCTCCCTACACTTACTGAGCTTCTACTACATGAAAGCAATGGGGAAATAGAGATGAACAATGCAGTCCCTACTCCCAAGGAGCTTGTAGCTAGTGGGAAAGACAGATAGTGAACCAGACAACACAACACAATAAAATAAATGTCATAATAGAAATATGTGCAAAAGTACCCATAGAAAGGCTGCCTGGGGGAAATTGGAAGGACTTCTCAGGGAGGTGGCACTTGAGTTAAGCCTTGAACAATAAGTACAATATTGCCAGGTAGAGACTGCATCTAGAGAGAGAGAGAGTGAGAGAGAGAGTCAGGGAGAGCATACAACTGAGAGAGGGAACAACACTTATGCAGAGGGCTGAGAAACCATACTATTAACAACTATTTAGGGAATACCAGACATCTCAGTTATTCAAGAGTTGGTTTTCTAGTAAGCACTGCTTAGAGAAGAGATGGAGAAAGATTTGTTTAGACCAATGGTTCTCAAGCTTTAGCAAGCATCAGAATCACCCAGAGGGCACGTGAACACACGAATTTCTGGACTCCTATCCCAGAGTTTTGGGGTGGGGTCTGAGGTGAGGCTGGTAATTTGCATTTCTAGCAAGTTCCCAGGTGATACTGATGCAGTTGGTCTGGAGACCACACTTGGAGAACCATTGGCTTAGTAACCTGGCTTCTGCTTGGTTTGTTCTAGGGAAATTATTTTTGGATGTCACCAAAGACCTGCAACTGCCAAATCCAATGAAGTCCTCAGTCCTCATCCTCCTTGACCATTTTGCAGCATTTGACACAATTGACAATTTCTTAACTGGTCTCCCAGCTTCTAGTCTCACCTTCTTTCAGTCCATTCACTACACTGAAGCCCAGAGGGCTGTTCAAAATACAAGTATAATCCTGTCGCTCTATATTTAAAACCCACTTGTGGCTCCCCATTCCCTGTAGTTAGAACCCAAACTCCACTGGCTGACATACAAAACCCCCGGCATTCTGGCCACATTCACCTCTTTCCCTGCGGCTGCCCCCGTACTGCACAGCCTATGTTCCAGGAGCTTCAGACTACGGGCTAGTCCCCAGACATGCTGTGGGCTCATGTGCTCTTCACATCTGTGCATGCACTTTCCTTTGTCTGGCATGTGCTACTCCCTCTCCTCCTCCATCTTCCCCTTGACCTGTGGAATCTTAGCTCAAGGCCTAATTCAAATGTCATCTCCTCTGTGAAGCCTTCCTCAGCTTTGTTGTGCCTTTCCCTGTGCCACTTTACAGTTGGTTTCTACAATTAGTTGAACATATAACTACAATATTGGGACCTACTTGAGTGCATAGTCTATCTTATTATTTTTGTTATTCTCATTCAAGACATTCAATATAGGTGTGTTGAATGAATGTTGGGTACTTAGTACACACTCAATAAATAATTGATGATTTGGGTAGGCACTCACTGCCTACCAAGTGGAACCCAGCAGTGGGCAGGCAAGCAAAGAGGAAAATGTAAAGAGAAACTTTGTTAATGAGCAAAAGTCAAATGTACCACCTCACAGCCACATGACTCCCTGCCTGAAAGGTTGAACCACAGGCTTTTATTTCCTATGACTCTCTCTTTCTTTGATGCCACACCAGTTTGTCAGCTCCATGGACCACGCAGTCATGCAGCTGCCTTTCTTGCTTTCGGCAAAATACTCTTCAGGGACTTATCCAGAGCTAAGGAGCAACATCTGTGGAGACTGAGCAGGAAACACTTTGGTTGCTTGGCTTGATGAACACACCACCAGCAGGCAGCCATTTACCTCTCATTCCTGTCCTACTGCTGAAAGAATGCTGAGATTCTCTGCCTTTGGGGAGAACAGATCCTTTCCATTCTTTCTCTCTCTCTCTGCCTTACTCCTACACATTCTGATTGCTGTGGTAACCAGATCCTGCTGAAATAAAACAGGCCTGGATTTCTTTGTGGCTAGCCTGCATTATCCTTATTCTCTAATGATAGCATGAAGTTAAGGAAGCATCTAGCAGCTAATGAGCTCAGAATGTCATGCCTTTTGTCACCTCGCCTTTTCCCATCTCTGTGCAGATAGTCCTATGAAAGCAGCCATTTATTCAGTGACTCTTATGTGCTAGATGTTTTACATACATGACCTCATTGGATCCTCACAACATTCCCGCAAGGTAGATATCTTTGTCTCCATTTGACAAATAAAGATACTGAGGCTCAAAGAAGTTAAATAACTTATCCAAAGTCAACGAGTTAATAAATGGTAGGGTAGGATATGAATCCATGTTGTAATAATTCGAAAGTTGGTATATTTTCCATTATTCATACCATCCTGGAGAACTGAAAAGATTGAAAGTTACAGAGTTAGCCAATGTCACAGCAGGGTTTAAATTCAAGGTGTCCTGATTTCCAGGGCAGCCTACAAATAGTCCACTAATTTGAAAGAATTGTTTGAATGGGTATGTTTGATGTTCCAAAAATGTACAAAACTTAAAAAGTATATTGAGGCTACAATGTGAAAATGACCCAGAACTGGAAAAGATGTCTAATTACCTTCCAGTGTCTGTTGCTGCTATTCTCTTGTAGTCAATGGCCCCTCTCAGGTGTGTGCACCTAAGAAGAGATGCTTCCCTATCCTCTAAAGCCATACATTTACCTGTGGTTCAGACTCCCACTTGAAGCAGTGTGTGAAAAATCTTCCCTTTTCCTCTTCTCTTCCCTCTGGAGTGCAGAGTATGACCAGAAAGGAGGATTAAGACTGACTACATGCATAAGTAGTTTGACAAAATATAAATGATTGTTTATTTCTAAAACAATGCCAAATTCAGTAAAACAATGATGTTTCTTTTTCTCTGGTCAACTTGACACTTAAAGAGTAGGTTTTCCTGAATATTTCTCTGTTCAACTGGTGCTCTTGGCATTGTGAATAAACAGAGCCGGTGATAACATCCATCAGAGAGTTAAGCCCACACAGTGGGTGATAAAGTCAACAAGAAGCTGAAAACAAGATTTACCACCGATAAGCTGCCAAGAGTTGGCTATAGAATCTAAGTGGACACTGTGGCTCATCCATCTTCCCCCTTCAGCTTTCCACCCCAACATCATCCCTGCTTCAGCACTCATGACAAGAGTAGGAAAGCAGGAGAGAAGGAAAGCCCAGGAGTCAAGTACAGGAGATGAATACAGAGCAAAGATGGTCTGACTAGGATCAAATGCAAAGACTCGGTGGTAAATTCTTAATTAATGCTACAAGAGAACAAAGAAAAGCATTTTAAAAGTCAAAACAAACAACCAAATCGAGGTCATACTCTAGAAGAGCAAGTAGACACACAGGATTGCCGGGCTTCCTTTAAACAACGTTCTGTTTCCTTGTCCTAACCTACCACAAGCCCAGCTAAGGAGGTTCTAGAGTCTGTCTATTGTTCAAAGACTTGAAATTGTTTTCCTTGGATTATTCCCACTCTTGTATTTTCCTTGCTTCTCTTTTCAAAAGTAGGTTAAGGATGTTCAGGTTTCCCTCAAGCATTTTAATGAGTGAGTCATGATTACAATTGCATCTTTTAAATTGCCCAACCCGTTGAAAGGCTGCCATGAAAGGAGCTTTTACAAACAGAAGCTGGGCTGTGTTTCTTATTTTCTTATATTGCAAAATGTGAATAAGGAGTTACCTCCAAGTGTGTAATTAGCATAAAAGCTACTGAAGCAGAGAGGAGATAGGTGGGCTACTATCTCAATGGAAAATGTTGCTGTTCTTGCAAGGAGTATGTACATTGAGAATAAAATAAAGAGATGTTTACAGTGTGAAAGGGTTTCACACAGCTCATGGCACATAATAAGTGCTCAAAATTTGTTCGCTAGATAAGAATCTTCTCCATAATCTACTTCTCAGTCAGTAACCAACCATGGCTACCTCCATTTCCCCACCATCCACTCTTCTTGTGCTCCTCTTCTGGCTTGAATTTCAGCCTTGTCACCTATCAGTGTTTCCCAACCTTTTTTTCCCCCATTATTGCCTTCCTAAGGAGCCTTTCAAGATATTTTTAATTACGCCCCCATGACATTTTAATACCACAGATATATTGTTATATCAGTATGTGTTCTGTATTTATATCTGTACTTTATACACTAAAAAATTAAGTTGTTTTTCATCCCCCTAGAACCATTCTCACTCCTGTTGAGAATGCATAACCTATCAGACTAAAGTAGACTGATCTAGGACACAACAGACGCATATCACAGAACTAAATGCTAGATGAAATCAATTTGGGGGAAAAAATCCAGGCAGGTGGCAGGCATAGGAGATTGTCTAAGTCAGGGTTAGTATGGGTCAAGACAGACAGCTGGCCATAAAGGTTAGCCAAGAAGGACATAGGTTGGAGAGTGCAGCTGAAAGCAGTTTGGTGGAAGACAGGAGAGTAAGGTTCAAGGCAAGCAGAGATGTGGAGAATATTGGTCCACTGGGTCAGAGAATGCCTCATCCAGAGAAATCCCAATATCCAGAATAGCTCTACAGAAGAGAGATTGCTCTCAGGTCTGAAGCCAGATTAGACATTTTGCCTTTGATCCTAAAGAGCCCCTGGACTACCAAGCTGACTGTGCCCCATTGATGAAAATCTCTGGTTATTATAGAGAAACATATCAAGTTGGTCCCTGTTTTCCCTGAGAACCACCCACATCTCCCAGTACTTTGAACCCTCTGTATCAGATGAAAGAACCAAGCCTTCCAACCTGACTTGGAGCTGCACTGTGGTCTTCATGTCCTTAGACATTCAAACAGGTTGATTGGATAAGAAGCCTGGTTTTCCTCTTCCTCAAGTCATTTATCTTCTGGAGATCTTTTCTATCCCAACTTAAAAACAAGAATGAACCCAGGGCCCCAAGTGAGCACTCCCAAAGCTGTGCTTCCTAAGCCATTAGGAGCCCTTAAGGTCAATCCAACAGCCTTTCTTGTTGATTTTCCAGGTCAGCATCTCAGTGGCATTTGGTGCTGCTGGTCACACTCTCCTCTTTAATTAGAGGTCCATCACTCTAACTCTGGTCTTCATCACACTCTGCTTCCTTGAGTCTTCTGAACACTCTTTGCAAGTGTCTTCTCAGTCTCCTCTTGCCTCCTTACCTTTACTCAAGGGAATCCTTTATCTTTGGTTCCCTCCTATTGCCCTCCATGCTCATCTGTTTGTATGTTCAGTTTAATTTAATAAACATTGCTGAGCACTTGCTATATGCCTAGCACTGGTATAAACAAGACATGCTGTCTGCACACTGCTGTGTATAACCAAGCAAAACACAATGTGAGATAGAGAATACAAATATGTGCAAAATATCTCAGCAACCCAAATGAGAAAGGGATTAAATCTGTCTGGAAGAGATCATAAAAGGCATCACATAGGGAAAAATTTTGATTTGCCTTGAGGAATGAACAGGGATTCGTAAAACAGAAAAGTTGGAGGAAGAGCATTACAGATAGATGAGGATGGGAAGGCACGGCATGATCAAGAAGGGTTAGAAAGTCCATGTGACTCAAAGTAGGTGTGAAAGTGGGGCAGTGGGCAGGGAGAATGGTAGAAGATGACCCTGGAGAGTCCAGCACACACTGTAAATTCTGTCACCATTTAAATCTACATTTCTAGGGGCTGGCCCGGTTGCGCAGTGGTTTAGGTTGCGTTTTGACAGCCCAGGGTTCCGGGTTCGGATCCTAGGCACCAGCCGACACACTGCCTGTCAGCCATGCCGTGGCGGCATCCCATATAAAGCAGAGGAAGATGAGCATGGATGTTAGCCCAGGGCCAGTCTTCCTCAGCAAAAAAGAGGAAGATTGGCAATGGATGTTAGCTCAGGGCTTGTCTTCCTCACAAAAATAAATAAATAAAATCTACATTTCTAGGTAACATGAAAATGAGTTATCCTAGTGCCTGGCACATTCATTTTCTAAAAATAAATTTAGCTCTTATTTAATATATGGTGTGTACTATGCTAGGTGCTGGTGATACAAAGATAAATAAGCTGCCCCCTCAAGAGCTCAAAGTGTAGGACAGAGTTAGACATGTTTAAAAAATTAATATAGGGGCTGACCCAGTGGCGTAGTGGTTAAGTTCACATGCTCCACTTCAGCAGCCCGGGGTTCACAGGTTCGGATCCCAGTTGCAGACCTACACACCGTTTGTCAAGCCATGCTGTGGCAGCGTCCCACATATAAAGTAGAGGGAGATGGGCACAGGTGTTAGCCCAGGGCCAACCTTCCTCAGCAAAAAGAGGAGGATTGGCAACAGATGTTAGCTCAGGGCTAAGTCTTCCTCACAACATAAATAAAGATGTCCATGTCCTAAACCTGTGAATATGTTACCTTACATAGCAACGGGGACTTTGCAGATGTGATTAAATTCAGGGAAGATGGAAAGATTAACTCTGTCTTATAAATTATCCAGGTGGGCCCCATGCAGTCACAAGGGTCCTTATATAAAAGAGATACAGGAGTGTCAGAGCCAGAGACGATGCAAGCAGAGATTAGAATGATGTGGTCATCAGTCAAAACACATGGGCAGCCACTAGAAGCTGGAAAAAGTCAAGAACAGATTCTCTCCTGGAGCCTCCAGAAGGTATGCAGTTCTGCCAACTCCTTGGTTTTAGCCTCATAAAACTCACTTCAGACTTCTGATTTCCAAAAAAGTAAGATAATAAACGTGTCATTTTTAATTCAGTAAGTGTGTGGTAATTTGTTACAGCAGCAAAAGGAGAGGATACAGATGTAGCAGTAGGCAGGGTGTGGGGGTGGAGAGTGTCCCAGGCAAAAGGAATAGCATAAGCAAGGGCACAAACTAGCATGGCACACCCTTGGGGCAAGGGCTATAAGCAGTTTAGTGTTTCTGAGTTTCAAGGATCACCCGGTAAGAAAACGCTGGAGTGTGAGGCAAGTGCCAGATGATATAGGGCCTTGCAAGGGGCTTCCCTACCTGGGAGCTTGCTATTGCTTAAGCTTAGAAGGTAAATCAGGAGCCATTTAATGATTTTAAACAAAAAAGTTAAAATACTGGATTTTCAATTTTGAAAGAAAAGTTCAGTGGGGAAGAGCCTGGGGCAGGGAGACTACTTAGGAAGCTATTGCAAAAGTCCTAGGGAGAGGTTATTTCAAGCCACAGCTTGAACTAAAGCAGTGTGAGTAGGAGAAGTAGGAATACAGCGGTCCCTTCATATCTGTGGGGGATTGGCTCCAGGACCCCCTGAGGATACCAAATCTGCAGATGCTCAGGTCCCTTAGCCCTCTGTATCACAAGTTCTGCATTGGTGGATTCAACCAACCATGTCAGGACTCAGAGAGCGACAGAAAACTGGGGACAAAGACAAAGGCAAGAGTCAAGGATGACCCCAGGTTTCTGATTTGGACCTTAGTGGATAGCCGTACTGCCTACTGAGATGGGAAAAACTGGAGATTCCTCCCAACATTTCTTAGATTTACATTTTCTTTATTTCTTTGTCCACTACACTGATTAGTCCCAACAACCTATATTTAGACTGTCTTTAAATTCTTCTAGCTGCTTTTTTCTAATGCTACCCTTTCCCCTCCTTAATCTATTATCTACATTGTAGTTAGAACAACTAATTCAATCCTCAACCATGTGCCAGGTACTGGTATAGACTCGGGATATTGTAACAAACAAAATAATTTTAAAAATAAACTAGCCTACATGTAAGGTCTTTTTAGAAGGTAATTTTGGACATTTCCATCACCAATTCACATCTTCTACGATGACTTCCAATTTCCTCTCACTTTATATCTAAATTTTTTGGTGTGTGCTCAAGCTCTGTCAACTAGATTGTCCCAGACTATAAGAAGTCTTAACTTACAACTGGGTTGTGATCTAAAGCAGTGCTTCTCAAACTATCTGTGGGGTTTTGTTTTGTTTTTCAGTTTTTTTTTAATTTCCAAACTATTGTGGTCTGATATCAGGTCCTCCTGCACGTGACTAGTGCACAGGTCATGCCCCAAGTGACTCACTGTGCAAATTCCACAACACCCAAACTCTTCCAAACCCTTCTCAATGACATGAGTCCACTGATGACATGCTTGTATGTCACAGCACTCTTGATTTGCTCTGAAATTTTCTAAGTGTTTTCTCTCAATTTCTGTACACTGTCCATAGAACACACTTTGAGTCCCCATACTTACTAAGTCCCTTAGTAAAACAGTTTTGAGGAATTTGGAACAAATTATATGGTGATTGCATTTTTCGCTAGCCCACTGAAGCCTATGTTGGCCATGCTAGCTTGTAGTTTTCCTATAAATAGACCCTAGACTATGTGGAGGCAGGAGAATGAAGAGCTCTAGGACTGCTGTTTGGCACATCAGCTTTTTACAGAGTAAATACTTATTTCCCCTTCCTTTTCATGTTTTTCTTTTACTTCTTTCGTCAGCTACCTCCTTAACCCAATTCCAACTCATACAAATGAAGAAGAAAATTAATGTGAAAGTCCCTCAATTCTTTATCAAGTTCTTGTCAGAGATAGTCCAACCACCTCAATTTCACTAGCCCTAAACAGATGAAGCTATTTAGCATAAATCATAGTTTAAGTCAACCTCAAGCTTATGAACTGGATGGGACCAGGAAATAGAAGGAGCCTTTTGCCTCTGATTCACTGGCTCAACGCTAGGGCTGGCTTATGCTGGACTTCCTCCAGCCCCCAAAGAGTATATCTGCAGCCTTATATTATAGCTCTTCCAAGATGTTTTTTCAGTCCTCATCATCCTTATCTTTTCTTTGGTTTTGACACCATTAACTCTTTCTTCCCTGTGAATAAACTCTTTTTGTATGGCTTCCATGACTCCACATTGGATTTGTTTCTACTTCTTTGTCTACTCCAATTCAGTCTTTGTTGGCTCATTCTCCTCTCTCTCCTCCTTTCCCAAGGGCCTCATCCTAGACCTTTTTCTCTCACTCTCACGAGATCTCCAGATGCTCTCCTCCTCTCCTATGGACTCAGTTATCAAGATACATTCATGAACTAAACTCTTTTCTGAGTATGAGACACATAATTCCAACTGCTTTCTCAATATCTTCATGTAAGTATCTCATAAGCAACACAAACTCAACTTAATGTTATTTTTCAAAAACCTCTTCTTCCTGCGCTCCATACGAGGACACTGCCATCTATTTAAATATTCAAGATAGATGTTTGCAATCATTCTTGACTCCTCCCTTTCTCTCATTTCTTATCTTCAACCCATCCCCACTCACCATTCCACCACTGTTGTGTTTCTCCAATCACTCTTTTCCTCCATCTCCACTGCCTTGCTTCAAGCCCTCAACACTTCTCACCAGGACCATTTTCAGTTCTCTGAATCCTCAGATCAGCAATGTCATATCTGGACTCAGAGATGCCAGTCCCATCTCTCTCTAGAGCAGCCTCTGTGCAGTTGCTGTATTGCCCTTTCTCTTGACAGTCAAATTAAATCATTCATACTCTTGAATACTGGCCTTCACAACTTTTCTTTCTCTAGATCCTTGTAACACAATCAAAATTCCTTTCTTTGAATGGATTACCAGGACTTTCACATGAAGGCCCTGACTGACTTTTGTAGACTCTTCTAGTTTAACAACAACAAATCATCATTTATCAAACATGACGCCATTTCTCAGGCCTCTGCACCTTTGTGCGTTCTATTCTTGCCGGCAGATATGAACCAACCCCTGCCCTCTGCCTTGATGGGCTCCTGATAATCTAAGACTCAGTGCATACTCATTATCTTCTGGGGCAACTCCTTCAAGCACAGGTCGCTGCTCCTTCCATTGCATTGCTATAGCACTTTGCAAGGGTCTCTGTGGGCAGTTCATTCAATGGAGTTTTTATGAGCCAGGTGCTGAGCTGTGTTCTAAAAGTACAAAGAAGATGATCCTGTCACAAGGAACTTATCTTCAATTACTAGAGAAAGACATAAGTGTAAATAGAAAATTTATTTTATTTATTTGCAGGGAAAGATTGGCCCTAAGCTAACATCTGTTGCCAATCTTCCCCCCCTTTTTTTTCTTTTTTTTTTCCTCCCCAAAGCCCCAGTACCTGGTTGTGTATCCTAGTTGTAAGTAATTCTAGTTCTTCTATGTGAGCCGCCACCACAGCATGGCAGCTGACACACGGGTGGTGTGGTTCCACGACCAGGAAGCAAACCCAGGCCACCGAAGTGGTGAGTGTTGAACTTGAACCCCTAGGCCATCAGGGCTGGCTCTATATTTATTTTTAAGAAATCAGTGTTACAAAGTACTACAGGTGCTATGGGAGAAGTATAGGCAGGACACAGTGGACAATAAACACAGGAGGGAGTGGCCAATTCTACCTGTGAGATTGGAGATTGGAGGAGAGAAACCTAAGGAAGTATGATAGAAAGGAAAAATCACCCTGGAGGATGAGAGCAGGGCATTCCAGGCAGAGGACAACATGAGCAAAGGCTTGGCAGGACGAAACAGTATGACATATTTAGGGAAAAGCAATTGGTTCTCTATGGCTAAACGTGGGCATCAGCATAAACACGGTGAGACAAGAGGCTGGAGAACAAGAAGGAGGCAATGAGAAGCCACTGCAGGGCTTTAGGCAGGGACAGACAAAATGTTCCAATTTGTATTTTTAGAAAGATCATTCTAGCAACAGTGTACAGAATGCAGAATAATGCTTTTTTTTTTTTTTTTGAGAAGAGGGCTATATATCCATTTTCCCTATTAGATTTTGAGCTCCTTGATGTCAAGTATTATGTCTCTTTCATTTTTATCTTCTCAGTGCCTAACATACTTATTCACCAAGCAATAAGAGAGAAGCTACATGCTGTTGGTGCTGGAGCATGGGTCTGAGAGTTGGGGGAACCAAGTTCTGGGCTAGGCTGTGCCCCAGCTTAGGGAGACATCAGCAAGTCACCTGTGCTTCAGTTTCTTCATCTATAAAATGGTGGCTTATTCAAGATCATCTTTCAGTTCTCTTTTGCTCTAACATTCTGTAATTCTAGAAGGGAGGTTCCTTTTTTTTAAAGTTCACAGTCAATATTTGGTAATACAAGTAACAAATCTGTCTCCAGTTTATAGAGGTGAGTGTCAAGAGCTTAGTGCACCATGAAGCACAAGTTGACCCAAAGGTTATATAAACCATTCTCTGAATAGTGAGCAATGATTCTGGTTAAATTATTCACACGGTGAAAGGATGGGTTCTTCTCGCTGAAGGGGTACAGAATTGTCTCCTCAAATGTTTATTCCTTTTTTAAGGAAAATAAACAGAACTTAGATTATTATTACTATAAGCCTTTAAGAGACAGGACAAACACATTTTAAAAACATTAGAAGCTTGAGAGAAACCCAATGGTTTTATCCACCTTAAATTAGTTAGTTCTCTATTTATGAGCTCAGCAGAACACACAGGGCTCTACCAGGTTCTCCACATCCATTTCAGAATTTTTGTGTATGTTTGACTTAGTAGAATATACTCTGACATTTCTGCTTCATCCGTGTAATACTGGCCTGATTACCAGAATTTAAAATTCAGGATCTCTAGCAACAGAGCCAATTTCTATTGACCAAAAAGCAAAGACTTCTCTCACCCTTCATACTATTTGATCTCTATCTTAATGGGACTATAGCCTTCAACTCTCTTATAAAACATCCTTTTTTTGCTGATGATATGATTTTAATATCTTTTACCCAGAAGTTTTAAACAAGTTTCCCCATGTCCTTCTCGACCATGATCTTTCTCCATTGATACTGCAATATAATTAAATTTAATTTATTAGAGATTTTGTTTTTAAATTTTAAAGTTTAATGTGTTATTAGACTTTTCCTAAGAAATAATTCACTGCCTATTGAGTTCAAATATATAAATTATCTAATTTCCTAATATACTACGATCCATAAAATAAAAGAAAATTCTTACTTTGACCATATTCTCAGAATAAACAATGTCCCCGGGTTTCTTTTTACTGTAAAATATAGCTGGCAAATTTGTGCCAGGGTATAATTTTGCAAAGGGGCTTGTAAACTAGCCGCAGTAATTTGGAGATGCTTCAACCGAGTTACGCCTCCTTTATAACAAGCCTTTAGTAGAGGAAAAAAGGCCTGTTTTTCAGTTTTGTGGACACAAAGAGAAAGACAGTGGTGACCCCACCCTTCCCTTATTCTCTCACAGACACTCTTTTGCTCCAGGTGGGCCGGTGAAGCCGGTGATGCTAATAATCCCTTGGGCTTTGACTTAGCTGAGCATGGACTGTTTTCAGTTGCTTGGCTTGTTCTTAGAGAATAAGCTAACAGGGTGAATTCGGGTCTCAGAATATCACCTAAACAAACAAGATGTGTAGTGTAGCAGTTCCACCTCCAGAGAAGGGCTGAGCCTTCTTACAGTGCTCCTTTCTCCACCCCTCAGCCCTCCTGTATGTGGGAAGAAGCAGGACTGTCCCTGACTGGTCCATCTCCCAAGGTTGTTATTTAAGAAGGGGCTTATTCTCATTGGCTCATTTACCCCTAAACCCATTAAGAGCATCTAATTTTCATTTGTTGAACTGCATATGAAATATATTTGGGGGTATAAGATTAATAATCTTTAGGAATCAAAAAAGTCTTCTGGCTGGGTCACCATGACACAATAGAAAGTTCTAAAATTCACAGCAAATTTTGACCCAAAATGCACTGTCTGAAATTTAAACAGAGTATAGTTTTAGCTTCTCTTTTATCTCATGAAGAAAGTCAAAACAATGTTCTCTAGGAAAACACCCAATACGCAGGTTGTACTTGCTGTTCCTTTCCTTATCTCCAAACCTCCAAAGTGAGATGATTATAATTTTTTTAATATCCTATGCAAGAAAAAATAATGGGAAGGAGAAATGTCACTCCAGATGAGCTTCTCTTCCTCATCATAGACCTAGCAGAAGCTGGAGAAAATAGCATAAGAATTATTGAAATGTTAAAATATCATAAATTAATAAGTCTGAATGTTTTCTCATCCACTTCTTTTTCCTGGTTTTTCCCTAAGGGTATCAAATCTGAAAAGGCTAGTCTCGGATCAAACCTGAGAGAAATGAGAGGGAATTGCGTACTGATGAGAAAAATGGCTGATAAGAAAAATGAAAGATACCTCTTTACATAGGAAGATTTTAATGCACATAAATAAATTTTATGCTCTTTTCCATTAGTGTATAGGTTGCCTTCACATACTGACAACTAATACGTGTTAAAAACAAGGTTCTGGAAGGTTTGCCCAGCTTATGTAAGAATGGCCCTTCACCGTTTGTCCTCACAGACATAACTCTACACTTATCTTGTTTGTAAAAGGTTACTATCCAAACAACTACCTCTTACGGAAAAGAGGGCAGAAAAAGATGGTTTAAAAAACTAAGCTTGTCACTTTTAGAAACAAAGTTAACAAATTTCAACAGGTAATAGGTAATCATCCAACAAATGAGTGCCAAACAATTAGACATCTAAGAGTTGTTCTCACAAACCATTTACTTGGAGGTGCATACTGAGATTAACTGCAGAGCCAGTGCGGCATGGTGGCTGCAAGGGTGGCCTCCGAGTCAGGCAGTCTGTGTGTGACTCCTCTGTCACTCACTAGCCATGAGATCTTAGACAAGTTACTCTCTGTGCCTCAGTTTCCTCATCTGTAAAATGGAAACAGTAATGGTACCTACCACAGAGTTTTATGAGGTTTGAATGAGTTAATACATGTAAAATGATTAGAAAAGTGCCTGGCATAGAGTAAGCACTTAATAAATGTAAAGATTGAACTACACTGATTGATTCTGCTTTACAATTCTTTGTAGCCATGAATGGCCTAAATTTTTAATGGGGTATAGGACTGAGACTGAAATAATACAGGACACAGATCTAGAAACTTCTAAAAGTGGCTTCTAAAATCTTCTGTCTCCTGGAATCTCATTGTTTACATTAAAGCAGAGATTGAAATCTTTTAGCTGGAACCCATACCTATAATCACATTGCCAGAATTAAATGTGGTTTAAAAGTGAACTTTCATTTTGGCTCCCCCTCTTGTTTATTCTCCTATTCTTTTCCCCTTCTCCTACTGGTGTAACATTTTTTCAATATAATCTGAGTGCTGGTTATAATAAAGACACTGGGCTAGATGCTGTATAGGAGTCAAATTTAAATTTTAAGAGTCTATTTAAGATTTAAATAGGCTATTATAGAAATCTTACAATCATGTACAACATCGTTACTAGGAAAACACATTCCACAGTGGCAAATAATTGTTTGGGTAGTCATCTCCTTTCTATTTAGTAAGTCAGGGGCCTAGGGTTGTTGATTACACCAAGTCCCTTCCAGTAATTAAGAGGAATACTCTCACTTGGGAAAACAGGAGTGATCTTGTATGCCTACTTGCAGCTGAGTGAAACAAGGCGCACACCCTAATTCGGGACGCTCATTGCCAGGTTGCCCTTATGAGTGGTTACCAAATGTTTTGTCTTAAAGGGTTATGGGTGGGATCATCTCTCCAGATTATCTGCACACTGACTTCTACTCTTATAGTGATTTAAAACCCTCACACTCTCCTGTGGCTTCCCCACTGTGATTCATGGTTTGGCCATGTGACAAAGGGGTGATGGATGAGGCTCTTTCCCCTATTTGCTGCTGCTTCTACTGAGTGATTTGAAATACACTCATTTTAGATGATTGTCAAGCCCAGCAATTTAGACACACTGTTGTTTTTAGGACTGAAAATCAAAAGCCTCCCCCAAAATGTCATAACTGTATATCTAGAAATTACTTATAAGAAAACATAAAGAAGCTCATTTGTTTATCAAATATAAATAAACGACACAAGTTGAGCATAGAAAATAAACATAAATCCTGGGTACAATGTAAGTATTGTCTCAGCCAGGCCATGCTGTCTCCAACCTGATCCCTCCCCTGGAGCCAATGTCTGCCTCTTGCAGATGCAGCCCTGCCCAATCCTTGGGCCAATGAGAGCCAGATGTCATTCCAATTCTTTCTCCAGAAGAGAGGGGAGAAATCAGGAAATAGTTTGTTTTGTAGCTCGATTCCCAGCACCTAGCCCCATACCTGGCATGGTGCCTGGCATATAAAGAACACTCAGTAAATATTGATTGAATGAACAAATAGCCTGCCACCCCCACTGTCAGTATCCAGTGTGACTTGGGATGGATTTACCCTCCTGAGGCTTCTTGTATGCATTAATCTTCAGTTTCCCTACCTGCCTCTCACCAGGTGAGGCTGACCCTCCTAGGTGGCCCTTCTGATCCAGACATCTGCCCCCAGTTCCCCTTCCCATACCCCTGGGAAGATCACAGCATGGTCTGCAACCTCAGCTGATGGGCCAGGGGTGAGGGGGAAGGCAGAGGTAGCCTGACCTTCTTACCTGGGTGCTACAGTCCCTTCTTCCTAAGCCAAGGCCTGTTTCAAGGGTCTCTTATATTACCTGGGAACCTCATTATTAACAACCCTGAGTCCTAATGTTGAGAATACCCTCTCCCCAAGGCTTTGCACTGCTTCCTGACTCATTCCTTGAACATTATTGCCAGAATCTTCTCCATGTCGTGACTCAACTTTGACTCTTTTTGCCATAAGCTATTTTACTTTCATCTCTTTTACAGTTAAAATCCAAATATGAAATCCACATTAACATAATTTTACCGTAGATTTTCTCAAAGCTGCAAGGACTTGAGTATACTTGGTCTGTTTCCTTCTTGTTTTTCAATTACCCAATCTTCTCTTTCTGAAAGAGACTGAAGTTACCTCCCTCTTAGAAGAATCCTCCTTTCCTCATTTGATTTTATGGGCTACTTCTAGAAGCATATTGAATTCTGTCTCCCATGTTTTTAATCAATCTTCACGGCTTCTTTCCTTTCCACCCCTTTTTTTCTGTTCCCATTTCTACCACATCAGTGAAGGCTTTCATTAGCTCTTGCCTCAGCTATAGCAACACCTCCTCCATAGTCTTCTTACTTACTGTACCTGTTCACACTGGCCCTGGCCCTTATTATCTATGGGGCCTGAGGCAAGTTTCTTTCACTCTAATCCCAGTTTCCTCATCTGTAAAACAGGCATATTACAGTGTGTACCCTATAGGGTTACTACAAATGTAAGCAAATATCCTAGGTTCTCCCAGGCTATAAATCCAGATGCTAATTAAAAATCTTAATAGTTCTCGTCCTCCCCCCCAAATATTTTTGGGAAACCCACAAAATGGATGAACTCAATGAATATTTATTGAATAGTCTGTGCTAGTTACTGATCCAGGCTCTGGGGACACAGCAGTAAACATAGACCTGGACACTACTTTCATGGAGTTTACATTCTAGAGGAGGAAAAGAGACAATTTTTTATTAAAAGAAGATGAAATAAGAAAAATTACAGTATGTGAAATGGAGATAAGTGCTATGGAGAGAAAGTTGGGGTGGGTGGTACAGAGGGTGGCATGGCAGAGGGGTGTTCGGTTTTATACAGGGTGGTCTCGTTGAGAAGTTGCTGTTTGTGTAAAGACATCAGGTGAGTCATTAGCGGGCAGATCTTGCCCATGTTCTTGAATCAGTCACCATCTGTTGTTACAGTGAGCGTAACTGGACACCACCATGCTGGCTCTGACAGCACCACGGTGAGCTAGAAGCCCACATCACTGCCTCCTCTGGAGCCCTGCACTGTTCCCCTAGTCAACGATGCTTTTGAAAAACAGGAAGTGAGAGAGTCCATTTTTTCAGCATTAATGCCCAAGGTAAAGTGTTATACCATTACCTTGCTGTGAAGTGGGTGAAAACTTGTTCTGCCACCCCAGCTGGCCCTTGGTGCTAGTTTTGTGGAAATTCAGGACTGGGATAGCCCCTGTGATGCCTGTCAGCATCCTCTTTCAAAGTGAGAAAGGAACAGCCCTCTTCCTGGATGCTATACTCAGTTACCCACTGGGGAATAGGCCCTAGGGCATGACAGAGTTTCATAAAATGGCTCTTTCCGTGGCACAGAACCCCTCTTTGTTTTCTTCTGGGAAGACACATACAGAGAAGCTGAGTTAGGCCCTACGCCATGACAGCCAGACTGGCCTTGGCCTTCCAGGACTAGAGCCCAGCCTTATCACTGAATCCTTCCCCAACGGGCTGTGCTCTCCCTAGGGGCCCCACTATACCTGCCAGCAATCTGCCCACCCCTGGAACTCCCCCTAGACATGTCTATGCATGACTAAAACCCTACTGAAGCCAGGATTTGAGTTTTTCCCCCAGTAAACTTCTCAGCTCCCTTGTAAATCAATGGATGCCAATCATTGTTTAGGAAGGAGGGATATTGTCTTACTCTGCATCACAGACATATTTGTCTTAATTCTGGCCCAGGTGGGACTTTTTATTACACAGTAAATAGAAACACTATTTACAAAGTGACTAGCATAATTCTATTTAGTAGGTGCTCAAAAATTAATAACTATCATAATTATGTAGGTAGTTGAATTGTGGGGAATTATAAATTTATTTTTTATAATGTTTTCAAAATGCTTTACAAATTTATGTATTATACAATCAGAAGTGAATTCTTAAAAATAAAAAAACAACAACTCTTGACATCGAGCTGTTTTCTTCCCCTCCTTTTCACCTAAACTTCTCAGAGAGTAGTCTTATACCCATTGTTTCCTCTTCCTCAACTTGCTTCTATCTGGTTTCTGCCCCAGTCATTCCTCTGAAATTGCTCTCACTGAAGCCACCAACTATTTCTTAATGTCATTCCCTCAGGAATATGTTGGTGGGCTGCAAAGGGAAGGCACCCTCAGGTAAATGATAACTTGGAGCAGAGTGAATTTGAGTAGAAGGGGGGGGGCGGCGAGGGAGCAAAAAGCAAGGCCATTTCATCCAAGCTAAAAGCATGATCCAGAACCAAAGTTGAATGCAAACACTCACCTTGTCCAAGAGTCAAGCAGTCTAGTTAGAAGGCAACTCACCTAAGTAGAAGAGAGGGTCCAGAAATGAGCCAACTCCAAATAGGTAATAAGCTGACAAACCAAGGTAGTCCAGAAGGAAGAGTGTAATGTGATGGCAGGCCAAGAGGAATTCCAAACTCAGCAAGGTACCAACTGCATTTGGCTGAGCTTTCCTGGGAATGCCTGATGAAAAGTCCAAATCTACAAAGTCACTTTTCAGAGATGAGAGATGGGCTCCCAGGAGCACTCCTATACTGGATATGTCAACAAAGTGCCTGCCACACCCAACTTCCTCTTCGAGATGAAACTGCCCCACCCACAGCCCCCTGCTCTGAGAAGCAGAGCTGGGTTGTTCTTTACGGAGGGTTGGCTACTGATTGGACCAGGGATTGGCCCCTCCAAAAACCAGGGCTTGAATGGCAAAGATGAGTTTAGTCAATCAGATTCTCTCCTTCTGGGATCTGAATTGGGAAACATGGAGATAATGAGGCAATGAGCCAAGGAAACTGAAGTTGAAAAGATGCCATACAATGGAGTAGGGGCCATGGAGGGTCATATAAACCAAATCTATGAGGAAGCAGAACTGGATGATAAGAAAGCAGAATTTATGAATAAGCAGCAATTATGCAGTAGAAAAAAAAATATATGAAGAGTAAACAGAATGTGTTAGGTGGAATAGGATAGAAGGAAGCAAACCTGCAAAGAGTAGCTGAGAAATGATGCACCACTGTTATGAAGATCCTGTCATCTGGCTCTACTAAAAGCTACTTTCCTGCCACCCAGATTTACTAAGGTCCTGTGTTCTTCCTCAGGCCAACCCCAATTTCCTGGATTCCCTTGCTAACGTATGTTTGGCACCTACTATGAGCTAGGCATGGTTCTAGGTGTTTGGGATCCATCAGTGAACAAAACAGGAAAGTAGTTATAACAAAGCCCTCATTATTTCAGGTAGGGTCTCTGTTTCAAAGGGCCAAGTGAAAACAATTCCTCGTGCCCTCACTCTTTCCCATGGCTAGTTGGTGAGGTCAGTCACGGTGTCATAATGAGTCTATTCCCTCTTGGGATTACAGTTCATGTTTATCCCCCCTCATCACTGGGGTAACGGCTGGAGAATTAGGAGAAGAGAAAAGAAGAGAAGAAGCTGGGAGATTGGGCATGGAGGAAGTCAGCTGAAATAGGACAATGGCAGCAGAGTGGCTGAATGCCCAGGCTTTAAATTAATTGGCGTTCAAAATTTGGCTCTACCACTTACTCATTACATGATCTTTGGCAAGGCAGTTTTCTCAGCTGTAAATTGAAGGCAAAATAGTATCCTCTTCATCTCATTACTGTAAGAAAATATATGCAAAGCATTTAGCACAGTACCTGGTCCATACTAAGTGCTCAATAAATGACAGCTGTTGTTGCTGGTGTTGTTATCAGCAATTCTCTAGCTTTCGCATTAGGTAGGTAGAATGAATGTGCTGGGGAGAATTAGATAGCATCCTATACTCAAACCTTCTCACTGAAGGCTGCTGCCAGCCAGGACTTGCTATACTCATCAAGGTTCCTTCAAGTCAGTGTGTACCTTCCCAGGTACCCTCTAGCTGCAGGAGTGTCAATAGTGCAAGGAAGAAGGGGTGCAAGAAAATGGTATGGATGAAAACTATTGTTGCACAGAAAAGCAGTTCTAGAAGGAGGGAAATAATAAATTCTGAAACCAAAATCAGTGGCAATGACATTTGCCAGAGCAGTCAGCTGTGTGTGGGAGGTAGAAGAATGCAGGTATTCCTCAGGCACTACTCTTGTCACCCATCTAGGGGTGGCAGGCAGGTGGATGTGGACTTGATAGGCTCAAGGGCTCTGGTTGGAAAGCAGTGCTTTGACAGACCATGGAAGTAGAAACTCTCTTTTACCTCTCAGGATACAAGTGGCTAGAGTGGATGGAGGAGCAATGCATGGAGGGAAGCATGCCTTCTTTATGAAGCTGTCACTGCTAGGATAGTAAAAAACTGGGCAAGAGGGACAGACCAGAGATGGAAATCCCAAAGGTGGAATCCTGGAGGTATGTGAGGATCAGAAGGAGTCACAGCTGCTGTTCAGGAAGCCCAGGTTATCCTTGCTCGAGGTCCAGGTTTTGTCGTGGTAGTGTACCAGAACACATCATGTTGGAGAGGGCCACAGATTGTTTGATAACAGAACAGATAGGTGGCTGAGCTGATGCTGAATTCAGGCCTTCCTGCAGGATGTGCACCACCTTACTCATATCGAGTCCTTCCTAGTAGTTTACACCTCTCTGAGCTGCTCCCAGGAGGCCTTGGATCTGGATTAGGACCATATGTAGATGTGTGAAAGATAACTTGGGCTGAATGACTGTGAAATACTCAAGCCAGAGTCTTCCAAGGTTAAGTCTCTCTGCTGGCCCTTGTGCTCAGGCTTATAACATAGACCATCTGCTCTGTGGTTCTGTTGCTTGGTGTGAAGCTGATGAGGCACCAGAGGCACATAAGATAAGGCGAGCCGCCTTGCATAGTATGAGCTGAGCTTCCAGATTTGTGCTGGCTGCTCTAGGCTACTGCAGACTGATCCTGCTATCATGCATTAGACACTCTAGGCCTTGAAGACATTTTTACAGCAAGCCATTCTTCTTCCCAAATGAAGATAATGGAGGACAGCATAGGCCTCCTCCTCAGTCAAGATGGCCTATTATTCCCATCCACAGTGTTGGTAGCACCAGTCCCAACAGTGTAAGGTTGAACCAAGCTGGCTCCAGGCTGCCTTGAGTTGGCACACAAGTTAAGAGGACAGACTCTAGAGCTGGATTGCCCACATTCAAATCTCAGCTTTTACTTCTTAGCAACATTTTTACCTGTGTGACCTTGGAGGAATTACTTCTCTCTCTCAGTTTCTTCATCTGTAAAACAGCAATAATAACAGCACATACCCTATAAGCTTATTATGAACACTAAATTGTTAATACAGATAAAGTCCTTAGAAGAGTGTCTGGCACATAGTAAGTGCCTGCTAGTGCTATAATGGAGCAGAGGTGAAGGGAGTCTTGAGTTGCCTGAAAAATAGTATCAAGCTCAGCACATCAGGCCAACTTCCTTCTCTTCTTTATGAGGTCATTACCAGGTCAGTTGCACAGAAAAGAACAAAATGTTATCAGGCATATTTTGGAATGTCTAGGTGTCCTCAAGTGACCAAGGAGTCTCCCACTCCAGAGTCATAGACACCTGGCCACACTGAAGAGAGTTGTCCAGAGACTGTTTGGGAGGTGGTAATGCTTCAGGTAACCCAGGATTGCTGGACTAGAGGATTATATGAGGCATAGTTGGCAGGGTATGTATGAAGGTGTTTAAGTGTATGTTGTCCACGAAGTGCAAAATCATCTCCTAGAAAGTCATGCAGGATACTGATCATTTGGTGCTGCCATAGACAAAGGGGCATCATGGTCTCTATAAAGTGTCTAGACACTTCTAGAAAGCCATCTTTCACTCTTTATCTTCCAAATGCAGCTGATGGAAGGCAAACAAGGTTATAGGCACTCAGAAGGTCTAATTCATAGACCCCCAGATCTGGAGCAAGAGGGGACCAGACAGGATCAGGACCCCTAGCAGAGGCCCAATTCTCTGCTTTTCTTCTTCACAAAGTACCCCAATACCCTCTTGAAACAAATGGAGGCCCAATGGATCCCAAGGCCTATAAATTCCTACTGAGGTTATGGGGGTTGTGGTGCCCACAGGGTTGCGGGGTGAAAAACACCTGGTTAAATTTCAGTTATACAATGAATAATTTCTTAATATAAATATATCCCAAATGTTGTGTGGCACATACTTATACTAAAAAAGTATTTGTCATTTATCTGAAATTCAAATTTAACCAGGTGTCCTGTATTTTTATTTAATAAAAATGGTAATCCTCGCTGGGGGGTGTGGTCAGGGAAAGGTGATGGATGCGTGCAACCTCCAACTGAACACAAAGAGCAGAAATGCTAGAGGATTCTGGCGCCCTCACCTTAGAGTGGCCCAATTATACTGGCTCATTCAGTCCAAGTTGCTGGAACTGAGATAGGTCTAGATACCTACCCACTCTAATGTTGTAGGTAGCTACTCCATGGACATCAAGGGCTCTTGCTGGCCAGTCATGGCTGTGATAAAGTCCCAGTGATGCTGACAGTGTGGGCTTCTAAGCTATAGTTGAACAGTTGTCCAGAGTCCTGCTTTCCGTGCAGAAAAGAGAAGTTCCGTTTACATAAATGTCCTCTTGTCCCCAAATATTAATCTATGTCTCCATAAACAGCTAGAGCTGGATTAAAAAACATGGCAACTGGAGGGCCACCTGCAGACAGTCTGCTCTGACAACAGGCACTGCAAGTCTTGGCAATGTCTGAGCAGCAACCTGTGATCTCCGAGCCAGCATCCCCATGTCAGTAATTTGCCACATCTACAGAGCAGAAACAGTAGCCACCATCTGAGACCACAATTCCTTATTTCCCTTCTATAAGCTGAATTGCAGAAAATTAGCAGGGGAACAGCCTTGTGGATTGAGGGACAGTGTTTGACCTCACTTCCTCAAGATGGGAGTAGGTAGTAACCAAGAGTAGGGATGTGGTATAAGGCTGGGTTTCCTAAGCTGAGAGAACAGTCCAGAACCTCAGACAAGGACACATAGGAACAGAGTTCAAAAGCCAGGTCACCAAGAATACCAGAAACAAAGAACTACCCAATCAAGTCAAAAAGTCAAGGCAGTCTCTGGAGGCAGAGTTCAAAGAGAATGAACCAGCAACAGGTCAGTGTTTCCAAAGTCAGCATGTGACTAGCCAGCTGTGGTTCATTTCTCATTCCTGGGGTTCCAAGTGGGGAATATGGCTGGTTACAGATGCTTTCATAAGGTTAGAGATATTGTCAGGGACTAGGCCTAACTGTCAACACCAATGGACATTTCCCAGCTCTGCTCTTCCAGTTCTCTGCTGTCCCTGACTCAGTTAGACACTCTCTTTTCTTGTCACTCTCTATGCATTTGGCTCCTGAGAATTTGTACTCTTCTGGCCTCCTCCATCCTGCTCCTTCTCTGCTTTCTTCATGGGCTCTTCTTCCTGATCCTTAAATATTCATATTCCTGAGGGTCCCGCCCTTGACTCATTGCTCTGTGCTTCTCTCTTTCCATGGTGCTGGGATGTTCTCATTTGCTATCATCATTCCAACCAAGAGCATAATTGGTTGTAACAAGGGTTGTGGAGACAAAACATTTGGGTCTTTTTTACAACCTCCTAGCTGTGAGATGTGGGCACAGTTTTGTTTATTTTTTTAAGCTTCTTTAGGCTTCATACCCTTATCTACACAATGAGGATAAATAACACCAACTAGCTTGTAGGGCTGTTACGAGAATTAAATAAGAAAATGTAAGTAAATTGCTTTGCACCGTGCCTGACATAGTAAGTGCTCAATAAATGTAATCATACTATTATTTATTACTACTTATATGCTGTTGAATCATAGATCTTTGTTTCTAGCTCAGTATTCTCTGAGTTGTTTTGCCTCTTCAACCCTTCCACTTTATAGTCCTTCCCCATTTCTTGATAAAAACCTCTTAAAAAGGTGGTGATTTAAGGCCAAGGCCCTAGCTCTGAGAAAGTTCATGACTTTGGTGGCAAAGACAGACTCCTGTTGTAGTTCATATTACTGTTCAGAATATTCGCCGCCCCTGCCTATGAGACCTATAAGGAGGAATATCTATCTTTGCCCCACTGACATCTGCCTTGGCTATTGATTTGCACTGGTCAATGGAATGTGAGCATATGTGACATGTGCCAGTTGTGAGCAGTTCTAAGCAATTCTGAGCAGAAGCTGTAAGAGTCATCGTGTCCCAAATAGGGCCTGCTCCTTCAGCCTCAATCATGAATGAAAAAGATGAAACAGGGCAGCAGCCAATTCATGATATACATGCAATATGAATAAGAAGTAAGTCTTTTTTTGTTGTCAGGATATTGGGATCATTTGTTACTGCATCATAACCTAGCCTAAACTGACTGACACAACTTTCAGAATTATTCATAGAGTCTTTGAAGCTAATGCACACTGATATGGAAATCAGTGAGTCATAATGACGTGAGGCACAGTGTTCTCCAACAAAGTAAGAAAGCCAGGTGTGCTGACAAGCATCACATATGCTTCACACATGCACAGGGTACCAAGATTCTTTTTCTGTCAAAGTCCTGATTGGCAAAGTAAATTTTTACCATTTTGAAGATGTCAGTAGCTATAGGAGTTTCTATAAGGGACCAACAAAATCAGACTTAAAAAAAATCCTTCTGGTGCATAAATAATAAGGGGAGGGGACAAAACAAGAGCTGACTGAATCAAGAGCTATCAGGGATTCATAATGTTGCATGCTGAAAGGAAATGGCATTGCTGCAAGCTTCTTTATGACCTACTTCAACATATTGGAAGAAATGTCAGCAATTTGGGGGTTGGTAACACAATTTGACAGAAAAACAGCTTCAGTTTTCTAACTCTACCACAAGCCCCAAATCAGCCTGACCATTTCTAGGGCACATCTCCTTGGTTTGGCAGCAACAGTAGCAATAACGATAGGTAATAACAAGTGATCACATACATTGAACTGTGTCAACGTATCAGTAGATGTTAAACAGAGCATTACTTTGCTGTTCTATGTGGCAAATGTGTTTATTAACAGGGCTCTTCAACGCTCAAGTAGTCTTGACTCAATACTCAATAGTAAAGCAGTTTCTAAATCTCAGCATATTGACATTTTGGGCCAGATAATTCTTTGTTGCAGGGACCATCCTGTGCATTGTAGGATGTTTAGCAGTATCCCTCAGCTTACTCATTAGATGCCGGTAGCACTCCCACAGTCGTGACAACCAAAAATGTCTCCAGACATTGCCAAATGTCTCTGAGGTGTCTTCCTGCTCTAAAGGAATGACTCTAGTGGTGGAAAGTTAGAAACATTGGCATACTAAACTGAAGATACTTTTGAGTGGACGGGCCTTTTGGTTGATCTAATTAGTTCAGGTGGTTAGTTCTTCACTGCTTATAAATCAAACCAACCCTGCCCCAATTCCTGGTAACAACTATTGGTTGAGTACCTATTGTAGACAGTAAACATAATTTGCATAGTCAGTATACTGTGGAGATTAAGCACTTGGATCTGGTATCAGAGCACCTGGGTTGGAATTCCGGTTCTGCTATTTGTTTGCTGTGTGACCTGGGATAAATTCCTTTACCTCTCAGCCATTGTTTCCTCATCTGTAAAATGAAATAACATAGCATATATGAAATTACATAGGATTGAGAATTCAATGAATCAATGCACACAAGGTGTTTAGAACCGAGCCTAGGCTGTAGAAAACAGTAGGTGTTCACTGTTCTTAACCATTACAACAACCCTGCAACTTAGGCAACATTATCTCCATGTTATGCACGTGGAAGCAAACGTTTAGGGAAATCAAGCTCAAAATCACACAGCTGCTAAGTTTCTTGGCTGGCTACAAGAGAAATCACAAATCAAACTCTAAGACTGGAGTATTTCTCACTACAGCCAGGCCTGAATGAAAGACAGGCTAAATCCAGGTTAAACCTGGGAGGAAGAGTTCTCTTTCAGGGATAAAAATTGGAACTTGTCCACTTGGCTTGCTGTGTTTGCCTGGAGTAACGGAAAGACCCACCGAACAGGAGGCAGAAAAACCACCTTACCACTGAGCAGCTGTGAGAACTTGGGCGAGTCTCTTGAACATCCTGAGGCTGTTTACTCATCTGCAAAATGGACACAAAAACACCTGCTCTGCATCCTTCACGGGTGGTGGTCAGAGTGATGTGAGAAAAGGCATGCAGCAGAGCACTGTAAAACTGTAACGTGCTCAACCAACGTTGAGGCTGGAAAAGCAATGCTCTTGGCAGATTTGTGCTGTCAGGTAGGCATGCCTAAGACTTCTCCTTTCTGGGCCGTGTCCAGCAGCGCCACCAAAGCATGTATTGCTGGGACCCCCACTGTGGTCACTGGGCCTGGGCTGCAGCAGACGAACCTGGAGCCCCACGTGCAGAGAGGTTGGGCCTTCTCCAGCCTGGTCCAGGGTGGGCAATCTGGGAGGTGACCCCAACGTGGATGCAGCGGCTGCTGCTTATCTGTAGTTAGTCAGCGACCCAGACAGATGAGGTGTCCGTGGCGACCTTCCTGCCTCAGTGAGTGTGGGAACTCCGGGCTTCCCAGAGCTGGGAGGTGGGAACGTAAACAAAATGGCCCCTGCTGGAGCTCTGGCCTCCGTCCTCCCTCGGCGCTGCCCTAACCTCGGAGGAGGCAGGAGACATCATCTAGGCACCACCGCCAAGGGTGCGGAGGGAAAACAGCTGGGGCTCTGGGGCGCCAGGGTTGCTCTGACCCCCGGCACGATTCTGACTCCCCCAGAGGTGGACGCTTCCTGCCAAAAGTCCCACCACCGCTGCTATGCTGTCAACGCGGCAGAGTCAGAAATATGTCAACCTGGTGGAAACTCTCCTTCCCTCCCTCTTCCCCTCAGTAGGTTATCTCTGTATTCTGCAGCCGGCTCCCTGATTAGTCATCTGTAGAGAGCAGGGATTCCCCGTCTCTTTCTAGCAAAAGGCAGCAAACAAGACACAGTTGGGGGAAATGGCTCCTTCTCAGCCTCCTTTCATTTGTCTGCAGAAGGCTTGGCCTGGCTGTGGGCTCTTCAGGATGGACACCTGTGTTTGTTACTCTTTACACTGATTTGCCTCTCCATGCCTTTCTTTCCTGTTGGCGTCCTCTCAGTTCCTTTCAGTTGCCTGCTCTATATGCCCTCGCTTCTCCCAACAGCACCACTTAGAGTGGTTCTGTGGCAAAATGTAAAGCATTTTACGTTCATGTGCATGTCTTCCCACTTTTTTCTTAGTCTTCCTCTCCATCTTTATATTGGCCAGCACCTGCTCTGCATTTAACAAATGTGCCAGACATGCCAGACACCATAAAGGTGCTGGGGATACATCAGCCAGCAGGCAAGATACTGTTGATAACTTCTTGTTGGGAAGACACATAGTGGACAACTATTCTCAAAAGAAGACGTTCAGGGTGCTGTGGGTGCTATATCAGTAGGTGCAAACCCAGACCGGGCTCGGGAAAGCCTCCTTGAAGAGACGATTGGGTTAAGCCTGGAAGCATGAGCATTATCCAGGTGAAAGGTGGGAAGAGGGCTGAAGACCGGAGAGGGTGGGGTGAGGGTGGGGTGGGGAGGGGGGCAATATATATGAAGGCACTGAGGGAAGACAGCATTTGCAGAACCAAAATGAATAGTAGTGCCATTTGTGGTCCATGACCTGGGCCCCACCCTCCCTCGTGAGCAGTGCTTCATCCCTAACGGTTCTGCCTACTCACCCACCATAAAACCTGTCACGTGTGCTTCTTTGAGGCTCTGCTTTCTTCCTTCCATGACTGCAATCTCAACCGATAATTTCCTGAAATGGGCTTGGGGTCTGGAGACTTAGATTCTCAACTGAATTCTACCACTTAGCTGTGTATCCTGAGCAAGTGACTTAGCTTCTCTGAGCTGCAGCTCTTCTTCAGGAATGTGGGCTAGTAATGTGCTGATAGGAACATTCAATAATGTTTACTCTGTGCCAGTCCCCAGTGCTAAGTGCTTTCTGTAGTTTATTGCATTTAATCCTCCCAAATCATCATGAGGTTGGTAATATTTTTACCCTTTCTACCCTTCTCAAAGGATTATTGGGAAGTCTGAATGTGACACTAATCATGGTTGTGTTTTGTAACCAAGAAGGGTTAATGCAAAAATGAAATAATATTACTACAGTGTTCAACAAGTGCATACGTAATGAATAAATTCACGTTAAATGCCACAAGCGTTCTGGGCTATACATAATTGAGGCTCAAAATCTTTTGTGTCTGTCTCCTGAGCAAACCAAACAAAAAGCAGTAGCAAGAATGAAAAATGTTGTCATCACGAAAGAGCTAATTACATGTAGTGCCAAACCACTGAAGGGAGAATTCTACAGACATGACCCTGAACCTCCGAAGTTTTCAGTCTGATGACCAGCACTGCCTGGAACACATATGCAGATCACAGAGCGAGAGCTTGGAATCAGTTCACGAAGAGACACTGAGGTTGTGGCAAACTTCTTGCCCATCAAGGGTAGGGGTCTTTCAGGAGGCTGAAGGAGCTGGGAGAAGTTCATAAGCTTATTGCAGAATTCAAGGTTGGGGCTGAAGCCAGAAGGGTCTAAGTCTCTTGGTTTTCTCCTTAGTGCATGTCTCTCCACTTTCTATCACTTTATCACAACAATTTGTTCACTCCAAACCCCAATTCTGGGATATTATTTATACATGATATACGCTGTCATAATCATGATAGATTACTAAACTGTCAATTCCTGAAACCACGGATGTGTATCACAAACTAGCATGAATATGTATGTGTGTGTGCCTGCATATGTGTGGGGAGGTATTTGTGTGCACGCTCATGAGTGTATGAGAGAGGATTCCTACACTTACACTCCCCAACTTGGTAAGAAGTAGTGCGCGACCCCCCCCCCAATGTGGGAGGAGACACCAAAAACAAAGGAGGTGAAAGATGATAACTGTGGTTTGATGCTTCCAGGTCAGATGAGAAGCAATGAATAAGAAAGTCAATGAGCCGAAAATGACGTGATTATAGGCACCTCCTAGGATTCTACCCCCTGGAAATGATTGTAATAAGCATTTGTTAAAACTCCTTTAAAGTGCTTTGAGCTTTAATATCCATTCCCCCTCACAATATAGGTAGTCTAACTTGGAGATTAAGAGCACATTCTGAGTTCAAATCCAGGTTCTATCAGATTCTGCCACTTACTAGCTGAATGATATTGGGCAAGTCACAACATCTCTGTGCCTCTATTTTTTCATCTCTAATGTGGGAAGAGTACTGTGTACCTCATGGAGTTCTTGTAAGGATAAAGGAAAATAAAACATGGCAAGTGTTTTGCATTCAATATTTAGCAAATGACTACTTGATGGTATTTTGCAGGTGACAACACAGATGTCCAGAGAAGTTAACTTCCTCTTCTGGGTCCCCCCCAGCTAGTTAGTGGCAGTGTCAGGGGAAGCAGTCAGGCATCCCGTCTCTGGCCCAGGGCTCTTTCTACTCAACCACGTGGGGCACCAATCCCACACTGAAATAATTTTCGGGTTACAAGTGATTTTTCATGCATAACCTCTTTAATTTGCACTTCTCTGCCAAATCCACACATTAGCAAGCACAGAACTCTGAAGAAAAGGTTTATGTAGGGCCGTCTGGAAAATTAGTCCAGATCTGAGGTGACCTGTGCAGACCCAAAGAGCTATGTGTGACAGAAAAAAAAAGACACCCTGTCATACCCTCTTCAATTGTGGACATGTAGATTATTTACTTTGTGGATTGATGTGACACAATCTTTAATCCCATGTTGGCTACGCTCTGCCACTTCCCTCCACCATTCCCTCCGGCAATGTAAACTCAGGAAAGTAATGCAAAACCGGGAAAGTTAATCTGCTTTTTACACCTCTCACCCCACCTCAGCCTCCTCCTCTCTTTTTATTTCATCCCCCTCAAGCTTTAGAAAACCAGAGATAAATGCGTTTTCAATGATCTTTGCTCAGCTCCCATTATGGAGACAATAGAAAGACAGCTGGACTAGGAGTCAGGAAGCCAGGGGCTTTAGTCCGGGTATGACATTGGTTCGTTGTGGGCCCAGGCAAGTTAGATCAGTGCTGCGGGCTTTGGTTCCTTATCTGTTAAAAGAGAGGAGAAAAGGAGCATTTACAGGGTGCCTACTCTGCCAAGTGCCTTCAATTATGTCACTTTAGTCCTCTGAAAGAACCCTACTCCATAAGAATTTTTATCTGTATGATGCAAATAAGAAAATAAAGGGCAGAGAAACTAAGTAAATTGCCCCAGGCCCAGGGGGCAAAGAAGGACCTGAGCTGAAATTTGAACCCAGGACCATCTGATTCCAAATTTATGCTTCACTAGTAAGCCAGTACACTCTCTAATGCGCCTTCCTATTCTGACACCACACTGTCCTGTGAGCACAGTTAATCAATAGTTGGCTGAGTTTGTTACAGTGAGTCATTGCTCCATGACTTGGGGTCTTATTCTGAGTAGGCAGAGGTCCTGAGGAGATTTACTTCATCCCCGATTTGGTCAGCTATTACATCATCAACTGTATACCCTGATGTAACAAGAAGTAGTTTTATAGCCATCAATGGAAATGTGATATTTGCCTTCATCTTAAATGCTGCTTCCAATAAGAAAAATATTTCCTTGGAAACCCTTCCCTTATCTTTCCTTGGAAGCTAAATATTTATATAATTGACTTTACCTTCAATTACTGAAGACTGTTCATTAACACACCAAAGATATTTCACATTTATATATTTAAAAGATTCTAACCCATGTAGAATCAGGGAGTAGTACGAAGGGTACTTGATTCCTGAGAAGGGGAAGGGTAAGAATATTGGTGAGGAGCACAGGACATGGAGTGACCAGCTACTCACCCTTGTAATGGAGATTTGTCCTTCTCTCTCCTATTTTCTGGTGCCTCTGAAGTTGGACTCAAATAAGAACATCTCTAAACTGTAACTTCACCACATAATAGCTGGCAGAGGGAAGTATAGTGGAGTGCACCCCACTCTATGGGAGGACAGACAGGAATACTGTTACTTATTCCTTTTGTAGTCAACCAGGTATATCATCGAGCCTAGTTCCTTCGCAGTGTAGTTATGCTCTCTAAAGGTAAGGATGATAGTTGTTTTATTTGTTGTTGCATCCCAAGGCTAGGATACCTAACACATAGTAGATGCTCAAGAAACGTATGTTAAATGAGCAGGACAAGGCAGGCCAGTAGAGAAGATAATTAGGGGAACCTAGAGCATCACTGGATTAAATGTCACTTAGCAATTTAAATCTACCTAAATCATGTGATATCAGGTCCTTGAGAGCAGTGACCTTATTTTACTCATCTTTGTGTTGCCTAGGATTTAGGCTTATATAATAGGGGCTCAAACATTTCTATGGAATTAAATCATCTTTAGGGACTCCTATGATCGCATAGTAAAAACATCCTAGAAGACGATATTGTGGAGGGACAAAAAGGCTAAGTGATCTGAAGGTGATGATGACAAGGATGATAACGATGATCACATAATCTAACTTGGTGGTGGTGAAGACCAGGATGCCCACGGAAAGGAATGATTCTAGTGCTGGTGAAACTGCAAGAAAAGACGTCCAGGGAAGGGTTGCTGTGTCTAAGTCTTCTCTCTGCTGCCCCATGGGTGCCAAAGCAGAGTCCATTCACACTGCTACTTTAGGGAAAGTGATTCCCCAACATTCCACTCAGTTTTGCCCCCAACATCTCCTAATAGTCCAATATATCACAACTCTCACTGGGCAGGCTATTCTTTCTTTTCTCTTGTTCTTATATACAGCCACTTCCTGGGTACATGAGCCCCAGGATGAATTACAGCATCTGCCCTCCTGAACCCAGTACCACATCCCTCTTCCTCTCCAATGACAAGTTCTCACCAAAAGGTTGGGAGGGGGTTCACTATGCCCACGACACCTCTCGTTGCCCTATCCTCCTAAAGACAGCCATGCTCAGTGATTCCAAGGAGATTGCCTGTTCTTCACTGTGATTTCCACGACTGAAAAGTTTTTCTACTAAAGTGGAGAAAAACATACTTTTTAAATCATTAGTGAGACACCTCCTCTGGTTAAGAGGACATCTTGTTCTATAAGGATCCCAGGAGTGGGAGAACAGATGACTTAGTGATACTTCATAGATTTCTGGTTGTGGGGTCAACTTAGATATTGACTCAAAGTTGGCATGAATAGGAATAAATTAATGGCTTTTGTGGGGGGTGAGTAAGGCTGATTTAAAGTCTGGAGTGAGCAGTGTGCTACATAGATGAATAAGAGACGGGAAATATTCTTGAATGGAGCAAGAAAGTGGGAAACATTTGGATGAAAAAAACTGAGACAAAATAAAGAAATGCAGAGAGCCTTCGTGTTCACACTGAAGCTTTTGGAAGATAATAGCTAACATTATCCATCAGCAATCTTCTCAGCTCTTTAGATATACCACTCTATTTAATCGTCACAGCAAGCCTATGAGGTAGATTTTAGTATTATCCCCACTTCACAGATGAGGAAACCAAGGTACAAAACTATGGAGTAACTTACTGAGGGTTACATACAACTAAGTGGTAAAGAAAGCTGGGATTTGGGGCTGGCCTGGTGGTGTAGTGGTTAAGTTCAAGTGCTCCACTTCAGCAGCCCAGGGTTCACAGGTTCGGATCCCAGGCACAGACCTATGCACCACTTGTCAAGCCACGCTGTGGCAGGCGTCCCACATATAAAACAGAGGAGGATGGGCACGGATGTTAGCTCAGGGCCAATCTTCCTCAGCATAAAAGAGGAGGATTGGCAATGGATGTTAGCTCAGGGCCAGTCTTTCTCACCAAAAACAATAATAATAATAAAAAGAAAGCTGGGATTGAAGCTTAAGATCTACCCTACTATAACATTTATTCAGCAATAACTATGTACTGGGCAGTATGCTTTAGTCTAGATCTGGGGTGACCCCAGGAGACCTAAAGAGCTATGGGCGAGAGGAAAAAAAATACCCTGTCATACCTCCTTCAGTTGTTAACATGTAGATTATTTACTTTGTGAATTGATGTGACACAATCTTTAATCCCATGTGTTTTGAAGGAGTGTGTGTAAACATGTAGAGTGTGTACATGTTATGGTATTTATATATTCAAATACAATGCACCATCAGTCTTCAGGATCACGAGATCATGCCTCATTTTTACCTCTAGTTTTTAGCATGATTTCCATTTACTGTTCCTGAGAGGAAATGAGCCAGTCCTTCTATTTTATAGATGGTGAAAGTGGTTTGGAGGAGGTCAATGGCTTGAGCAAGTTCACAGATCAAGTTAGTGACATTTGGCTTAAACCAGGATCAATAACCTCTGTCCCTCCAGCCTGATCCTTAGACGGTCTGCCTGTCCTGGGGCCTGGGCCACATTCCAAATTGGGTAATCTGGTGCACGCTGGCTGTCTGAAATTCCCCTTGTGGTTTTGCACACATCTGGTGTTTTTCACTTCTCTTTCTAAACACGTGCTTTGATCCTATTGCTGCTACAGCAGAAAGATGTCCATGGTTCCAAGGAGCATAGTTAATTTAGTGAGAGGTGAAAGATACTCCTCTCAACGAGACTTCTAAAAATAAACAGAATCAGAGCCTCACCATGTCATGCTTGAAGCACTTTCCGGAAAACCCCAAACTTAGTAACTTCTACACAGTTTCTCTGTAGCCCTCAACACTCTGTGTGCCTGGACTCCTAGCCCCCCAGCTCCTCTCAAATGCCCAACATGTTTGAAGTCTTCTCGTGTTGTTCTTCCTTTTGGTCTTTCTCGGGGTAGACAAGGGTCACGTGGTTCAGTGTCTACCATGAGAGTGCTATGGTCATATTTCTCTATCAGTTCACACACACTGAGCTGAGAGCTCTGTATATTTACTTCCAGAAAACCTTATCTACAACTAGCCTTCCTGTTTTATGTATTTTATCAAACTTTATTACTCATTCTGCCCCTTACCTTATCTTAGTAAGTCTGTTTCTTAACTATAAAAGTATTTTTCCGTTACATTAAAAATTTCAGGAAAATAGAGAATAAGAAAAAAAATCCATAATCCTTGGACTCTAACATAACCATTATTAATTATTTGGTTTATTTTCTTTCAGGCTTATTTTCCTTGTATGTGTGTATAGTTTTTTTTTTTTGTTTATTTGTTTTTACATAGCCAGAATCATAATTTATGTGCAATTTTTGTGTTCTCTTCTTTTTACTATTTAACATTATGTTATAAATATTTTCCTGTGTTGCTACACAATCTTGCAGATATAAAATGAAAGGGGACATGTAGGTTTTGGCAAGGGGAGTGGGCAAAAGCCATCAGTGACCTCCCATAAAGAAGTGGATTGTGAATATCACTTGTGGGGACCTAATTCTTCCCTAAGTTGCTGGGATTTAGAATGCAGATAGAAAAGACATAGCTGAGTATAAAGAAGCAAAACAGCCCTCAATTTTCGAAGACCAAGGATTAATTTGAAGTCATGAATGACTAAATTCAAGATTCCAGACAATTAACCCTCCCTGTTGAGATAAGTCAGAGGCAAGGATAAATGTTTTGGTAGCACCTACCTAAACAGTCTCCAGAAAAGAACATCTTATCACAGATATGGCCAGAGAGAGGGATGTTTGGGGAACACCCCTCCTAGGGAAAGAACATCTTCCCATGGGCTGTGTGGAAAATTACAATAAGTAAGTTACATTGCCTGTTCCATTTGGCTTCCTGACTATGTTTTCTACCTTATCTTGGTCCCTCTCTCCTCTTCAGTTGCGCCATCAGACCCTCACCTCAAACTAAGAAATATTACCTCAGATGGATTAAGTCGTCCTCGTTTAACCAATCTTTCTCCAATCAACCTTCCAACCTCTCTTGCTCTTCTTTGCTGACACTCCCAAACCCAAGGTGTCCAGCCAGCTTCCTTGTGCCATCTTACTCTCCACATCCACCTTCACCACACAGAGGCCAGTGCCGAGCAGCATCCACATGCCCTACTTGGCAGCCATGGCAAAGCCTTCTTTTAAGAACTGAGCAATCCCCTAATGATGAATAGAAGAAACACGGGCTATTGTGCCCTGCTTTACTTCTTTGGAGTTGATCTCCCTACTCTAGGGACACCGACTGAACTACTATGTGTCAGGCACTTTCATCCTACAACAATGCTATTCTCAAATGGCTATTCTCAAATCATGGATGAGGAAACTGAAGCCCAGGGATTTGTCTATGTAATAATACATAATATTGTAGAGATGTAAGAGAATTGAGAAAATACCTAAAAGTGCAGAGAAGAGTACAAAGCAAAATTACCTATCATCCACCCTCCCAGAAGAAACACTATTAACTTTTCTATATATATCCTTTCAGTTGTATATGTGTGTCTGAGACAGCAAATGAGAGAAAGAGAGAGAAGGATCATCTATAACATATATGGGTTTGTTTTGTTTTACAAAATTGGGATTATACTATTTCTATTAGTTTGCTAGGGCTGCCACAACAATGTACCACAAACTGAGTGGCTTACACAACAGAAACGTATTGTTTCATGGTTCTGGAGACGAGAAGTCTAAGATCAGGGCTCTTGTAGGATTGGTTCCTTTGGAGGGCTTTGAGGGAGAATCTGTTCTAGGCCTCTCCCCTAGCTTCTGGTGGTTTTCTGGCAATCGTTGTTGTTTCTTGGCTTCTGCTGCATCGTTCCAATCTCTGCCTTAATCTTCATGTGGTGTTCTCCCTGTACGTGTGTCTCTCCACATGGCATTCTTTTATAAGGGCAACAGTCATATTGGATTAGGGATGCACCCTACTCTGGTATGACCTCATCTTAACTTGAATAATTCTGTTTATGATGACCCTATTTCCAAATAAGGTCACATTCCGAGGTACTGGGAGTTAAGACTTCAACATATGAATGGTAGAGGGGCGACACAATTCAAGCCATAGCAACTATTTATACAATATTTCATCTCACTTTATTTTTTTTCACTTAAAATTCTATTGTAGACATTTTCTGGGACAAGTACATTTTTGTCAGGGAGAGGGACTGGAATATGTGGGCAGGGAGAGAAGGCCTGCGTGGGGCACCACAATGGGGAGCAACCCAAAGCCGTGGGGGGAAGGCGGGAAATGAGAAGAGCATGTAGAAAGGGCAGGAGAGCTGTCAGAACGTTGACCATCATCGTGGTTTGCCTACCTCACAGGTTTCTAAGAAACATGCTTCTCAGAAACATGTGTTAGAAAAGGAAAGCTGCCAGGACCGCCCAGTCTCCTCCACGATCATTTCTCCACCCACGTATCATTATCCAGCTTGGAAGAGACCCTGGAGGAGGACAAGAGAAACCATAGAAACAGACAAGAGGGAATAAGTGTGAGGGAAGTTTTGGAAGGTGAATGTAGATTTGTCAACTAGGAAGCACTATAATATGATAATCAAGAAGTCCTACATAGAGTCAGAGAAATTTTTTTGTATTTCCAAATTCTAGCTCTGACACTCTTTTTTCTGTAAGATCTTGGGCATTATTACTTAGTCTCTCTAAGTTTCAGTTTCGTCATCTGAAAATGGACCTGATAATAGTACCTGTTCGTAGGGTTGTTGTGCGAATAAAAATGCAGTGATATCCATGAAGTGCTGACTGTAGTGACTGGAATGAAGAAAGCACTTCATTCATTCATTCAAAAAATGTTTATTATCCACTGTTCCAGGGACTGCATTGAATGCGAAGTATACAGTGGTAAACCAAACTGACATGGTTCCTGTCCTCATGGAACTTACACTCTGCAGAGAAAGGTAAATATTTAAGCAAAAATACAACTAAAGTCTATAATTATAAACTGTATAAATAATTTGAAGAAAAACTGATTTTTAAGCTAGAAAACTGGGGAAACTGATTTAGTGTGGTGGGGGTGAGGAGGGGAGCCACTTAGGGAGGGGCATTCTGAGGCACTGTAAACTGAGACCTGAAAGTCAAGTTGAAGATAGCCAGATGGGGGGGCGGGGAAGAGCATCCCAGGTAGGCTCTAAGGTTTAAGAGCTGGGTACATCAGAGGAACTGAAAGAAGCATCAGTGTCATGGGAGTGTAGTGAGGACACATGAGGCTGGAGACAGGCAGACACCAGATCTTGCAGGGAGTCCGGGGAGCTCTGTGGACGCCTGTTCTTGAGAGGGCATCTGAGGGGAGAAGGCAGTCAGAGAGAGAAGAGGTAGGAAAACCAGGAAAGAAGAGTGACACACAAGGCGGGGCCTGGGGCGGGGTGGGGTCAGAGAGACAGTAGAAGAGGTGTTAGATGTCAAGGGTTTAAGGGGGTTGAGGAGGATGAGGACTGAGCAGAACCAAGGGATTTAGCAGGCAAGAAGCCCTTTGAGACTCCGAGGGAGCAGGTTTGGTGCAATGGTCAAAGTGAAAGCTGGATTGTACGGGGTGAAGAAGTAGCATGTGGTGAGGAAGTAAAGAAAGAGAAGGAAGTTAGCATATATTCTTTTTAGAAGTGTTGTGATGAAGGAAAAGAGAAAGTTGGGGTGATAACTAAAGGGAAAATTTCTTCTTGGTTTATTTTTATTTGAGACGTGGGAATTTTTGAGCATTTTTCTAGGCTGGGAGAAGGATCCAGTGGATGGAAGTTGACAACAGGAAGAGAAAGCAGGACTGAGCCTGCTCTCAGGAGGCCTCATTTCCATGGGTATTTTCCTTCACTTAGAAAGCGATGGACTCTGGTGTCTTGATAGGGCTTCATACCTAAACAATGGGATTTCAGTCACAGACATGGTTCATCAAAACTCTGTACAAAGCATTTCTATGGTTTTTTAAAAAATTAAAACTATAAATCAAAATAGTCATGTTTCTGAATTCTGGATTTTAAGGCAATAGGCATTTAAAGTAAAATTTCAAGTTCATATTCAAATACAATTAAGAATTTATTCCACCAACACTTTAGTGCTGTTAATGGCTCCCTTAATGTAATCCTGGTTTTATTTTTGAATTGAATAGAATCCTTTCTTTGCACCGATCTTGGATCATTTCCTTGGGTCAAAACCCTCCTAGGGCAGCCCCAGATTTCAGGTCAGTTTGGCATCAACAGCTCTTTTAAAGACTTTTAAGTCTTAATTTCCTAGTTGCTCATAATTTTTTTTCCTGCCTCAACAGGAGGTGGAAAGACAATGGCCCTTCTGCGTTGATGGACTCAAGCAACAAAAAAGTTTCACTTTACCTTCCCAGCTTCCTTACCAGCTCAGAATGACGCACATTCTCCACCTCACCTCCTCCTTTTTCATACAGCAGAAGAAAAAAGATGATTTTTATTTAACTATTTATATCAAAATTGAATATGCACATAGTTTAAAGAATCGAATGGTTCTACTTTACTAAATAGCAGTCCGGATCCCCTGCTCCCTTTCTCACTCCTCAGAGGAAATCACTTCCAATGCTGTAACTAATCCTTCTTTTTGGAATCACCATATCTCTAACCAGCTACTTCCTACTTTTATCTAATCCCTTTCCACTGTGGAAAATGGGGGTTTGCTTTCACCCCTTCCTTACCTCACACACATGTATTTCCTAGGCTTGTATACCTTATCGTTATTAGATTGATACTCAGTGTTTACGTTATTTTGACCAAATAAATATTATTCACACCTGTGTTGTATAATAAATTCTGATCACTTTCCTGAAAAACATTTTGCTATCTCTGGAGTTAATCATTGTCCCATTTTTCATTTGCCTAGGTTTTCCCATGCGTATATCACTAATTTAATCCCTACTCTTCTCCAGTTGTTTAAGTCTCCTCTCAACATGTTCAAACAAATTTGGTATTCAATGAATTTCATCTTAAAGTTTTTCCAGAACCTTCTGATCTGCTCCTATCTGGGCTGGTTAACCTCTAGGCTTGCTATACAGCTGTCAGCTTGGGATCTCCCTTCACCACATCCTGGGGATTCCCTTCACCTCTTGTGTTGAATATTCTAGTTCTTGGATTCCACCTCTTCCTCTTTCGTGATTCACTCCGTTATTTTGGTGGAGCGCACCCTCCAGTAGTTTCCTAAGAAAGAGTGGAGGGAAGATGTAACAGATGCCATCAGTGCCCTGCCCCTATTCCCTTGGCACATACCACACCTATGCACTCTAAGTTACCAGCATAAATGTCTCTTTACCTGAGGGTTTTTTCTGGCCACTGAAGGTTTGCTCTTGAAGTGTTGGGGAATTAACCCTCTCCTCCCTGGGAGCAGCCCTTAACCAATGACTGATGAGAACTGGTAAATAAATACCCCAGCTTCCTCAGACCTGAGTGGGGATAACTTTGAGGTGTGATTTCTACACTGGTCTCCCACAGTTCCCCAAAGGTACCAAGTTCCAGGTGTCCACAGTAAATTGCTGGATATACTGGCTTCCTTGTTTCACTTCCCCACTGCCCTACAGGTGTTTCCTGGGATCGTCTCCTAGATAAACTACTTTTGCTCTTATATCTTCTGTTTTCCATCTCTTATCTTTTTGCTTCACTTCCTACTTTCCCAATCTTCTACTGAGTTTTTTTATTTCTGCAATCATATTTAAATTTCTGAGATCTCTTTTTTGTTCTCTATATGTTCCTTTAAAAAAAAGCATTCTGTTCTCATTTCGTGTATGCATTATCCCCTCTCATCTCTCTGAGGATATTAATTTTTTGTTTTCTTTTTCTCTCAGAGATACTGCTGTTTCCAAATGATCTTTAGGGTATTTTCCCCCAGTGTGTCAGGTTCCCGGAGAACGCTTGCCTAACCTCCTGGCGGGATGTCAGGGTTGTGTGACTAATGTAAGGGAAGAAGGCAAGGGGTCTCCAGGTAATCTCCTTTTTTTTTTTTTAAGTATGTTGTCCTTTCACACAGCTATGTCTGGTCCTCCCTCTGTCTTACTCTCCCACCAGAAGAAAAACCTCCATTCTTTGGCCGTTGTGGGGAAAGGGCAGTCCATCTGACAGCAGCAAGGGGAAGAGGGGGTCTGGGGACCTCGTTGCTTCTTGAACTGACTTTCAACTCATCCTACTGTTTTTAACCATGACCTCACTCACAAAGTACTCACAAAAGTACCTGGTGCCACCAATTGCTGAGCACACGGAGGATTCTGAAATGTAAAACAAGTTGCTTTAGCTTTCTCGTCTGCTGGCTTAGACGTCAGCTTTGTCAGGTCTCTTGATTCAGTTACTACTTACTCATCTACATTCCAGCTTTTAAAATTATCCTGCTGTGTCTCTTTCAGATTCTCTTTGTCCTTATAGATTTTCCTTCAAAATAATCCATTTGCTTAAATTCTTATTTGCTTACATGTACATAAAGAAACTCTGGGAACACACGTTAAAAAACTAGTAACAGTGTTTACTTACGGACAGGAAGAAGGTGGGACCTGGGCCAATGGGAGACATGGATGAGGGAAAGTTTTTGCTCTGTGCTTTTCTACATTTTTTGGTTTAGAACCATGTGAATGTATTACTTCATCAAACATTAACCTTTGGTTGAATTCTAGGAGGGAGTGGAGCACAATGCATGTGTTTAATCTGCTGTCTTTAACCAGAAATCCCAAGTGTTGTTTTTCTAAATTGCAGCTTCAATGTTGAGACTGTAAGAAACTTCCCAACTAAAAGGCATTCTAAGCAATTTCAGAAGCCATAAGCAAAAATATGGACAAATTTGACTCCATAAAAATTAAAGATTTCTGCAAGGCAAAAATCAAATCAAATAAACAAACTTAGAAGACTAAAAACAAATTGGGAAAAATATTTGCAGCACATATGAAAAAGGACTAGTTTCCTTAAAATTTAGAGTTCTTGCAAAAAAACCTAAAAACAGATCAAAATTCAATGGAAAATAGGCAAAGAACATACAGAGACACATAGGTAAATAAATACAAATGGCTTTTAAATATAAGAAAAATACGCAACCTCACTCATGGTTTAAAGAATGAACGTTAAAACAACTACAAACCATTTTTCACCTATCAGAATGGCAACATTATAAAAACCTGATAATACACATTGGTGAGGTGAGGATATGGGGAGATATGAAGTCTAAAACATTTTTAATAGGATTAAAATTGGTGCAGTCTGTTTGTACTGTAGTTCGTGACTGCCAAAATTAGAGTTATACCCTTTGACCCAACAACTTCACTGCCAGAAATTTAGCCTATAAAAATGCTTGCGTTGAGCATTGAGACACATGTAAGACATATTTACAAGGATATTCATTGCAGTCTTATTTGTAGTCAAAACTGTAAGCAACCCAATTGTTCATGGTAGGAGACTGGCTACACAGATTAGGGTATATTCATTCTGTATACTGTATGGAATACTAAGCAGCCATTAGAAACAATGAGGCACCGTTATATTTATGGAATTATCTCCAACGTGTATTGTTAAGTTTAAGAGCAAGATATGGAACAATATATAGGGAATGACCCCACTGCTGTGTTTGGTGGTTTTTAAAGTGCTTTTTCTTAGATACCTAGATATGATTACATACACACAGAACATCTCTGGAAGAATACATGAAAAACTAGCAATGATGGTTACCTCTAGAGAGAGGAACTGGGAATAAGAGGTCAAGAAAGGGAAGGAGACTTGCTTTTTGTTTTTCTTAAACACATTTTTTCTTTAACCAAGTGCAGTTTTAAAAAATAATGGGTGCAGGCTGGCCCCATGGTGTAGTGGTTAAGCTCCTGCACTCTGCTTTGGCGGCTCAGGGTTCGCAGGTTCAAATCCTGGGCGTGGACCGACACACCGCTCATCAAGCTGTACTGTGGCGGCATCCCACATACAAAATAGAGAAAGATGGGCACAGATGTTAGCTCAGAGCCAACATTCCTCAGCAAAAAAAAAGAGGAAGATTAGCAACAGACGTTAGCTCAGGGCCAATCTTCCTCACCAAAATAAATAAATTATTTAATTAATAAAATAAATAAATAGTGCATTAGTCAGGTTTGGTTGCAAGCAACAGAAACAAACTCTGGTTAATTTAAATAGAAAACAAATTTATTAAAGGATATTGGGTAGCTCACAGGCTTTCTAGGTGGACTGAAGACCCGGGTTTAGAGGCTACATATCCAGAAATGACTTCTAGAACTATGCTACAGAGCAGCCCCGTCAAGGCACCAATGCCTCCACTGAATGGACATCACTGCTGGGACAGTGGAGCCCCCAAGTCTGGATGCTGATCCTTGCTGCTAGAACCACCACCACTGAAGCATCTGGAAGCTGAAGGTGGTTATTGTAAATAATGCCACTCTCTGCAGAGCAGATCCAGCAGTCTCTGCTATTTGAGGTCACTAGTTCCTGAGTCAAAGTCCAGTGCAGATCCTTACACCTGTGCATAGCTGCAAGGGAGGCTGGAGAATAAGTATCTGATATTTTCAGCTTCTGTAGTAGGAGGTTGTCTCTGTATCCCACCAAGGCCCATAAAGTGGGGAATGTCCCAAATATAGAGAATTTAGATAACTGGGGTGTAGCAAGGGAGAGGGGGTAGGGAAGGAAGAGGGAGTTTCCCATTAATTTTCACTTTGCTTTGGAAGAAAGTAAGAAATTCTCTCCTGGCTCGCATGTGACATACTCACTTTCCTAGCTTAGTCTTTCCATGCACAGTATTCAGAATCATAGATCTTCAGAGTAGAAGGGTCACGATAGGTCATTTGGTTTAACAACCTTGTTTTATCGTGGAGAAGTTTGGACAACTCAAGTTGCCCAGTATTACCCAATGAGAGTTTTTGACGATGTGATTAGTTTTTGATAATGTAATGATGTGATTAGCCTCCCAGTGTGGGCCCCTATCCTCCACAGAATCTTTGTGCATAAATAGTATTTTAGCAAAAGCTCTTTATTGAATCAAGATGCAGATTTGTTTCTGGGAAAGCCTTTTCTTAAACAGCTGGTGCCATTTGTTACAAATTTGTTGAAACATTTGTATAGAACTTTTAAAGTTTATTTTAAAAAACAATTTTATTTTTAATTACTAAAATGGTTTATTTCTTAAAAACAAGCAAGCAATATTGAAGGATTTAAAGTAAATGGTAAAATTTCTACCCTTATCTCCACTTTCCTACTCCCTAGAAATAATCGGTGTTCAAAGTATGGTGAGTATCTCTCAGTTCTTTTTCTGTGTATATATTTATATTTATTTATAGATATATGTAACATGTATATAATCTTTTATAACTTGCTATCTCACTCTACATGTATAATGGACATAACCGAGACGTGATGTGGCTGCATGCCAGCAAATTACTGGCAGGCTGGTAAGCCCCACATGGAGACATAGTGTCTGAGGAGGGGAAGTCACACACCATGGTAGGCTTGGTGGTAAGGTGATGTTTTTGGTCCAGTGGGCCTCCTGGTATAAATCATCTCATGTAGAAAACTACCATCTTTACCTATATTCAGGGCTGCTGCAGACATGAAGGGATCTCCAGTCATCTAGTCTAACCTCATTTGTAGGTAAAGAGCTATTTTCCTGGGAGGAGGGGAGAAGCTGGTTAGGGGCCTGGCCCAAGATCACCCAGCCAGGAAGAGTGACAGAGTTGGGACTTCTTTCTCCAAGACCTTTGCTCATTGCATGGTGTTGCATTGCTTTCTGCAGCTTTAAGAGGGAGAGGGAGGGCAGTGCTCAGTTGAAAACATCCAGATGCTCAGACCACACTTGATTTCTCAGACAGCAGTGCTGGTGCTCCAGGCCTGACTTTGTGCCCATGAGTTCCTCCATGACCTTTTACTTTAGCCTGCTGTATGCTTTAACACTACCACTGATTATTTTCTTTGGGACTACCAGTCTTGTACTTTTCAGTTATCTCATGGCACTTTGCACTCTTTACTTCTCAAACACAGCTTTATTATTTGCTCAAGTTTGGCAGAATATTGAACAAGACATAGTATTAGATGGATGAAAAAGGTGGTGAAAAAACAAAGAAAGATAACCAAGTTCATATAGATGCCAAATTCATTTATTTGGAGAAGGGTCATTTAGTGCTAGATAATGAGGAAGGCGGGGTACAAATTAGAACAAGACATGTCTCTTGCCCTCAAGGAGCTTACTTTCTAAAACAGTTACCTCCAAACTCTTCATCATGTCACTCCATCAAAAATATTGAGCATGCATTCCCAATAATTGCACATTTATTATAAATTATATATGCTCTACTATACTAATTTTTAAAATACTGGTAAAGCTTAATTTTCTTAGTATTTTAGATTAAAGAATAAATAGAAACAACTGTTCACGTATTTTCTTCCCACACCTCAGTGTATCATCTTGGGCACCCCACTTTGGAGCCCACTGTTCCAACAGGGGAATCAGATGGATACCCAAAAACACTATAACACGAGAGTGTGAAGAAGGCTCTAATATCAGGGTAAGCAATGTATTCTTAGAACATCAAGGAAGTATTGCCAAAGAAAAGGAAAGTTGAGAATATCGAGGACTCCTGACCTAGCCCCTGAGCCCAACTTCTCTGGGCTTGGGCTAAGGGTTAGTGCCAGACTTCTCTGCCTAGGCTGGTGTCTGTGCAAGGACTGCTTGATGAAAAGACTGCATTGATGTGACAGCCTACTTCATCCCTGAAGCATCCATTGCCTGGTACCTCGAGCATGTGAGGGCTTAATAAATAACATGTCATTCCATGGTGCTAGGGACAGACACTTCTGACCCATGGCTCAGAGCCACCTTTGGCTGTCTACGCTCAACAGTGGAGCAGCAAGTGCCCCAGATATGGAGTCAGGAGGCTGAACTGAATCCTGGCTCTCTTACTAACCAATTGTATGACTGCAGCCCTTCAATCTGTCTGAGCCTTAATTGTCTCATCTGTAAAAAGAGAACAATAGGGGCTGGCCTGGTGGTGTAGTGGTTAAATTCACACACTCCGCTTTGGCAGCCCAGGGTTCCCAGGTTTGGATCCCAGGCACGGACCTATGCACCACTTTTCAAGCCATGCTGTGGCAGGCGTCCTACATATAAAGTAGAGGAAGATGGGCACAGATGTTAGCCCAGGGCCAATCTTCCTCAGCAAAAAGAGGAGGATTGGCAACAGATGTTAGCTCAAGGCTAATCTTCCTCACCATAAAAAAAAAAAAAAGAGAGAGAGAGAGAACAATAAATGCCCTCCAGGACTGTGAACAATTTCTAACATTTGTTGAGTTTTTCATTGTGCTAAGTGCTTAATGTGTATCATCTCATGAAATCTTCATGACAATGTGATGAAGTAGATGCCATGATTGTTCCCATTTTGCAGGGATGGAAACTAAGTCATAGAGAGAGTAGATAATTTTTACAAGTTCACACAACTGCAACGTGCAGAGCCAGAGTTCTGAGGCTTGCTGGACACTGAAGCCCAGGCCCGACCCCCTCTGCTCCACTGCTGACCTCCCAATGCTGCCTGGAGGGGCAGAGAGGTAACATGACCTCCAAGCACACACAAGCTACTATTACACACGGTGTAAGATTTAGTCCTTGTCCTCAAGTCTAAATTCAAAATATGCTTTTCCACACAGCCCTGAAGGTCAACAAAGTAGGATGTGATTAGAAAGAAAAGGTGGAGAAAGAGAACTTTAAAGTTAACTTCCCTAGTTTTGGTCCCTTACAACGGTGTATGATAATCTGGAAAGAGCACTAGGTTAGGAACAGGAGACCGGTTCTGCCCTGCGCCTACCTCTGACTTTGGGCGCATCACGTAAGTTGAGTTTATACCTCTGTTGGGGTCCTAATAAATGAACTCCACAGGGTCTTCTTGTTTGACTATCTCCAAACCCCAGTCTCAAAGCACTCTGCAATCTGGACTCTCGCTGCTCTCCGGGGGAGAGCCCTGAAGAGAGGCGCGAGGACAGGGAGACGCTGCTCAGGTCAGCCAGGGCTTACTCAAACAAGGCCGTGTGGGGGCAACAGAGAGGGTGGATGGGGACTCCACCAGAGCTCTGGTGGGCTGGGCCGGTAATTATAAGGAAACATTGCAGAGAAAGTTTCTGTTGTGGTTGTTCCCTCTGTTTACTTTGGGCAGTTCTGTCATTTTTTAACTGACCCTTCCCAGATGAGATCGTCAGTTTTCAGCTGGGTAAAGTTGGAGCCTTGCAACTGATGGGGTATTTGAATCCTCTGTGGCTCTGTTGTTGGAGGGAGGCCAGGGCAGCTGAACCCCCTTCAGGGAAGTGAAGCCAGGGATGCAAACTTGCTGACAGTGGCCCACGGCCTGCAAACCCAAACATCCTCCTCTCCTCTGCCTTGGTGTAGCAATGCGAAGAAAACAAAGCCACGAGCTTTCCAGAGCAGGGAAAGGCTCCAGCCATTCCCTTCCAGCATTCCCTCCTCCCTTCGGCTCACAGCCATGTGGGCACAAGGTTACAGTTACAGATGAGAACTGCTGATGTCTACTTTTTGGTTGTTGCTTAAAAAGAAAAAAAAAAAACCACACGTACATTTTCCTTCATGGCTTAAAGCTTCACATGGCTGATTCAGACCCGAAGGTATATATTTGCTTTGCTTTGCTTTTCATGTTTTCTTAAGTTTGAACAATACGAATGTGGCTGTTTAAGAGTCACAGAGAAGGAAAGCTCATTTGCTTAGTACTTGTCCTAAACTTTCCGGTTTCTTTTGGCCTCCGAAAACCAAAGAATAGAGTCTTTTATGCCTAAGATTAGAAACATCTGGCCACCACATTTGAGTAACGCTTGGCTGAAGTGGGGCAAAGCCAGGTGGAATGGCCTGCCTATTTGAATTATGGAATTTTAAGCATTGATAGGACTAAAAGTTACTAAATTCAACCTCTCCATTTTGCCGATAAGGAAATAGGCCCAGAGAGGTTAGGACTTGCTTGATGTCACACATCTTGTAAGTGTCGGAGGTGAAGCCAGGACCCGGGAGATAACGGGGAGAACCTGACTCCCAGGCTACCACTCTTTACATACACCCATGCATAGGGAGGACTGGATCATTGAAAAAATAGAATGTTTATAAATATTCTTAATCCCTCATTTGACACACCCAACTATTTCCACTTTTGCATACTCCCCCCAGCTCTTATCCTCTGGGTGTAGATTCTTCCTCAGGAGAGGAGAGGGATTTAATGTCCATAGAGCAACTGCTGTGTGCCAGGTGTTCATCACATCTTCTCATTGAATTTTCACAACAGGACTGAGGGAAGCATGATTATACCTGCTTCACAGAGGATGAAACTGAGAGGTTGGGCACACTTGCCCAAGGTCACACTACTAGAAAGCAGGAGAGTCAGGATTTGAACCAGATCACTCGAATTCTGCAGCTCCCAGGCTACACTGCACCACACTGTGTGCACAGCCACTGTGTGTGTCACAGCTTATATCTTTATACTTTCCCACTTTCAGAATTATGACCTACTTTTCATAATTATTACTTTTATGGATGTATTCATTCATTCAACAAATATTAAGCAGCTATTCTGTGCCAGGCACAGTCAGGACACTGAGGATATGGTGGTGAGCAACATACATAAATCCCTGCTCTCACAGAGCCCAGGTTCTACCAGAGAGAATCGGACAATAACCCAAATCACTAAGTCAGACAGGTGATAAGTGCAGTGGGAGGAATAAAGGAGAAAGGAGAGAGGAAATGCTGGAGGGGGTCGGGGGAAGACAGCAATTTTAAATAGCATGATCAAGGAAGGAAAGTGTTCTCTGTGACATTGGAGCAGAGATCTGACGGTGGTGAGGGAACAAGCCAAATGGATATCTGGGCGAAGAGGCAAGAGTGAATTCAAAGTCATTGAGGCAGGAGGCCTGAGGTGTTCAAGACACAGTTAGGAGGCCTGTATGGCCAGAGCAGAGTGTGCAAGAGGAAAAGTAGTATCAGATGAGGCCAGAGAGAAATGGGGCCCAGATGAGGTAGGGCCGGTGACCAACAAAAGACATTGGCTTTTATACTAAATGAGAGGGGAGCTGTGGAAACTTGTGGGAAGAGGGTTGACACGTTCAAGTTTTCTAAAGGGTTCCTCTGACTACCGTGTTGAGAGTAGTCTAGCGGGTGGGGAACGAGGGTGAAAGCAGAAAGACCATTTGGGAGGCCATTGCAAAAATTCAGGCGAGAGATGATGTGACTTGGACCCAGGGTAGTAGAGAATGCAGTGAAAAGGGTGCAACGCAGGGTACGTTTTGACAGCGGAAACAGTAGGATCCATATACCATCTTTACATGCCATGATGTCATAAAACATTTATTTTAGAGATTTAGATTGTTCCAGCTGATGCTATTGTAGATGACATTCTCATTTACATTGCCACTCACACTCTTTCCATGTCTTATTTCCTCAGGATAAACTATTAGGAGTTGAATTACTGAGTCAAAGGATGTGATCATCCTTATGCCTCTTGCTACATATTTTCATATTCCATAGTAGGCTCCACCAGCGTTACCTTAAAGATCTCTTATTTTAAATGCTCCAGAATTCCTCTCCTATCCCCAACATCTCTAACCCTCTCTCCCACTATGGTTTTCTTCTTTTTCTCCCTCTCCTTTTGGGGAACTTATAAAAGGGAAGGGTAACAAAGATGGACAAAGGTTAGGACTGGCCCTAGAGAGAGGTCAGAAAAGACAGGGAGGCATTTCTTCATTTTTTTCTTGTCTTATAGCCCTGAGAAAGGGCCAGCTGCTTCCCTTAGTTAGATGAGAATCTTCTTCTGTAAGAATCAGCAAACTAACAACACTGCTTACTTAGAGACCTTTTTTCTTCTGGGGAGATCAATGGACTTAACAATTTCAATTATCTTTCACAGTGTCCCCGGGTGCTACATCAAACTGCCTCCTCTGAACAAACATGCCTCTCACCAGAGTGGGAAGTTTACCAAACTTTTTGACTCCTTTATTCCCCTCCTTCATCAGTTTGGTTCCCCTTCAAAAGACCCTCCTGCTTTCCGCAACTCCAAAGTGTACTTGTTCAGTCCTCTAATTTCATCCTAAGTATGGAAGAAAATATTTTAATCATTTATTAAAAGTAGTGACTTTCTTATGAATTTTAGGATCAGTTTGTCAATTTCTACTGATCCTAAAATTCATATGGAAATGCAAGGGACTCAGAATAGCCAGATGATCTTGAAAGAGAACAAAGTTAGTAAACTCATGCTTCCTGATTTCAAAGCTTATTGAAACACAACAGTAATCAAGACAGTGTGGCACTGGCATGGGGATAGATGTACAGATTGATGGAACAAAATTAAGAATCCACAAATAAACCGTAACAGTTATAGTCAACTGATTTTTGACACAGAGGCCAAGACAATTTGATAGGGAAAGAATAGTCTTTTCAACCAGTAGTGCTGGGGCAACTGAATATCCACCAGCAAAAGAATTAATTTGGACCTCTGCCAAATATCATACAGAAAAATTAACTCAAAATGGATCATAGACCTAAATGTAGGAGCTAAAACTATAAGACTTTTAGAAGAAAACATGGAGTAAGTCTTTGTAACCTTGGGTTAGGCAATGATTTCTTAGATATAACACCAAAAGCACAAGTGATTAAAGAGAATATTGATAAGTTGAACATGATCAAATTTAAAAACTTTTCTGTTTCAAAGGACACCATGAAGAAAGTGAAAGGACAACCCATAGAACGAGAGAAAATATTTGTAAATCATAAATCTGATAAGGGGCTTGTATATAGAATATTAAAAACTCTTACAATTCAATAATAAAAAGACAACCCAATTTAAAAATGGGCAATTACAATAGACATTTTTTTAAAGAAAACATACAAATGGCTAATAAGCACATGGAAAGTCATTAGGGAAATGCAAATCAAAATCACAATGAGATACCACTTCTCACCACTAGAATGGCTATAACAAAAAGACATAAGTTTTGGTGAGGACATGGAGAAATTGGAACCTTCATACACTGCTGATGGGAAAGTAAAATGGTGCAGCCACTTTGGAAAACAATTTGGCAGTCCCTTTTAATGCTAAAAATAGAGTTACCAGGGGCTGGCCTGGTGGCATAGTGGTTAAGTTCGCATGCTCCACTTCAGCAGCCTGGGGTTCACAGGTTTGGATTCCCGGCATGGACCTATGCACCACTTATCAAGCCATGCTGTGGCAGGCGTCCCATATGTAAATTAGAGGAAGATGGGCACAGATGTTAGCCCAGGGACAATCTTTCTCAGCAAAAAAAAAGGAGAGGATTGGCAATGGATGTGAGCTCAGGGCTAATCTTACTCACCAAAAAAATAAAAATAAAAATAAAAAGATAGAGTTGCCATATGACCTAGCAATTCCAATCCTAAGTATGTATCCAAGAGAAATGAAAACATACATTTGAACCTCAAAAACATTATGCTAGGTGAAAGAAATCAGTCACAAAAGACCAACTATTGTGTGATTTCATTTCTATAAAATATTTAGGATAGGTAAATCCATAGAAACAGAAAATAGAGTAATTAGTTACACAGAATTACGAGAGCAAAAGAGTGGGGTGGGGGGTGGAAACAGTGGGTGGCTGCTAACTGGTGCAAGGCTTCTTTGTGCAATAATGAAAATGTTCTAAAATTAATTAAGGTGATGGATGCACTCTCTATATATACTAAAAACTACAGTACACTTTAAATGTGAACTTTATAGTATATAAACTATATCTCAATAAAGATATGTTTTAAAGGTGGCTTCTTGTTCACTATTGGAAAAAAGACACCAGATTGTTCCATTCAGTGCCCTCAAAAAATTTGTTCATGTAATGCATGAAGGAGCATGCTGTGGGATTGTCCTAAGGGGTTGCTAGTAATAAAAGCTGGAGGCGGAGAGGGGCCAGGGGAAGAGGAGGATGGAATAAGGGACGGAGGAGGGACGATAAGGAATAGGTGAAGAATGCACCCATAAATGAAGGCATCAATCATCTCAGTGATTGGAGAGCCAGGTGGGAAAGGGAGAGGAAATGTGGGAGTGGAATTTGCAGGATAACTTGACTCCAAACCATGTAGGAATTGGAGTGGAATTGTTCAAAGCAAAGCTGCAAAGCAAACAACTAAGTGGAGCAAGACTTCACTCATTCGTCGAGTATGTAATGCTGTGTAGAGCTGATGGGAATTATTTCGTAGAAGTATGTGAGCACTGTTGCCAATTGGAAAAAGGGATCATGATTGCTGTTGCCAAATTTGTATCAAAGCAAAATTATAATGCAGTTCTGCAAAAAGGCAGAAAAGATAAAAGATTAACCCTTCCTACAAACAAAACTGTGGATTAACTGTAGGTAACGTCTAGGAAACTGCTCATTTGTCTAAGCAGAAACCCATGCATATAATCTTATTTGTACAGCCCCTTGTATCTCAAGAAGGGTATTTTTAATTTCTAAAAATATTTTCCCTAAATTAGAGCTTTTTAGAGAGATGTTGGATCTGAAATGTGTCCATTTTTAAATAAGAATTTTAAAATAAGAATACAGCACAAGTTTAATAATACAACAGTAACTCATTGTATCTAGTAAGACATGTGCATATGCATACACCATCCCCCAAAGGTTCAAAGCACGGCAAGATACACATCACACCACTGCAAGCCTCTTTCTTGTGGGTCTTGGCCCTGCCTGCTCAAGAGCCCGTCTCTTCCTCACAGCCCTGTCACACAGGGTAGTAGAGACAGGGAACAGCTGTGACCAGGGCTCACTCATCTGCGCAGTCACCAGACAGTGAGAATTATATAATTACCACGTGTAAAGGCGCTGCAGTTTACAAGCCAGTGCTGTGCACTGGATATTAATTTAATTTTAATCTTCATAGGAATGTCTCCTTTTTTCCCCAGATGAGAGAATCAAAACTTAGGAATGAAGTGACTTGCTTGAGATCTCTCACTACACTCTTTCTCCTGAAGTGCGTAAACACACCTAAACTTCTCTCAATATAAAAAAATGAATTCCATTATTTATTCCATATGCCCTTGAGTCACTCTCTCTCTCTCTTTCTTCATAAGTGAGCATTTTCAAAAAGCAGCCCACATTCCCTGTCTCCCCCTCTTTGCACTCACATTGTTAATTTTCCTTGTCTAAGGAATGTAGTGTACTAGGGCAGGTCACAAGCTGAAAGATCGCACCTGGGGAGCACAGTCACCCAGCCCCTGCAGCTTGGATCATGCATAATTATGAAACACAACTTGAGGGTTTAACGAGAGGAATGTCCTTGACCAAGTGGGCAAACTCTGGGCAGGCACTCAGGCTTGGGAAGCTTGCAGCATTCTATGGCTACTTACCCTCCCTTCCGGAAGGAAGAGAGGAAGGGAGGAAGGAAGGAATGAGAGAAGGTTGGTTTCAAAACAAAGTCATCAGGCTACAAACTCTATTCCTTTTCTCCTTTATTAGGATCCATTCCAACTCACTGCTGTTGGGTTTGCTAAAGCAGAAGCCACATTTTTATCACTTGTAGCTCTAACCTTGTGAGAGAAGAAGGTTCCTCTCCTCTAGAATTGTTTTCCTCACCTCCTATCAAAGTGCCTATAATTCCTCCATTTAAACTTCATTCATGATCTAGATCTTGGAAGATATTCTGGGTTGAAGAGACTAAAGAAGCTGAACAAGACAGGAAGGGGTCAGAATGCTGCAAGGGAGGGGGTATTCCTGAAGGCATGTTTCACCCACTTCCCAATGCTCCCCAAGTCCTGGTCACTTACAGGATAGAAAAGTGTGATGCAAAGAGGCCAATGAGTAACTTAATGCTCTCGGGTACACAGTAAGTTCTCTCTCCCCTCCCAGCTGCACTAACCGTATTTCCTGTTCTGTTATCTGAAGTGTGAGTCTGGCACTCTGTGAAGACGCAAGTGCCCACTTTCAGCAAAGCAAAGCAAAGCAGCCTTTCCTCCAGACCAAAATGGTCACCCCTATTCTCAGTGCTCTGCTTCTCCAGCTGCAAAGGCCCAGCTCTTGCCTCCCCAGATCCTGAGGTAACGAACCACTATGAGAGTGTAATTCCAAAGAGTTCCCAACAATACCAGTGTTTAGAATCTACACTTACTTACTACACATTGCCCCCCACTTTTCATGCCTTCCCTATAATTCAGGCTGCTGAAGAATTAGTATCTCTGATAGCAAAGGGGACAAATAGGAATAGTCAGGGTGGGCCATAGGCAAAATCATAAAGTAGGTGAACTATATCTTTGATGCTCCATCTCCTTCCTTTCTCCTTCTCCCTCTGCTGAAGTCAGGAAAGAATCTGAAAAAGGTCATTTATACCTTAATGTGAATTTAAAGTTCTCTAATCGTATCTCACAAGGACTTTATCTTCAGTTATAAAATAAAAAAGTTCTGGCCACTACTAGAAGCAAGCTTTCAGGCAGGTAGCAAGGGTATTTTCAGGGAACATTGGGAGCCTTCATCTGGGAATCACTGCAGGTAGAGAGCCCCTTAGAAACACTCAGATACCCAAGATCTTCCTGCTAGCGGGGCTGGACCATGAGGGGAGTTTGAGATGAATGGTTCACAGTCATTCCTTTCAGGGACTTTCCCCCAGCCTCTACCTCTCTGGTGGCTTTTCTGCCATGACCCACCTTCTTAGGCCAGTACATGGTGACACTCATGGTGACCCAGGAAGGCTGGATCAGGGGAAGTGAAGGACGGGCTGTGCTGATGATTTATTAAACTCTGTGGCTTCTTCCTCCTCCACAAGACTCCTCATCAGAGGGTGCGGCTTGGGTCATGCTGGGCACTCAGCAGCTTTGTGGTGGGTATCGGTTTGTGCTTCCTCTCCTTTGCTTTCGATTCAATGCTTTCCTGTTGCAGTCTGAGCAGTTCTCTTTAACCGCAGCCCCACAGCAGCTACCACTGCATGCAAACTGGGTCCATTGAGGGGCAAGTGCAGGGCAACCAGAGGGGAAGGGCTGAGAGGTAAGATAGGAGAGTGGTGGAAGCAGCTGGAAATGAAGAAAAATTCCAAAGATAGAATGTCATGATGAATAATATTCAAGAAAACATTCCAGTAATTTAAAAAATATGTTCCAGTTCACATTCAGCTATGGTAAAAGTCAATCCTGATCTAAGTTAATTAGTTCAAATGCATTTTCATTAAAACATACCCTTGGATGTATTTTTCAAAGAAATAAGAAACATTTAGGATGAGAGGTTAATTTGGGTTTTAATTCAAGAATTAATTAAAAATTAAGTATCCAAAATCAGTTCTGATTCAGGAATAAGATAAATGACACTTTAGGGGTAGGATTTAGACTAGATATGTTCGAGGTCCTATAATAGTGTTCCAGGCAAAAGAGAGATCATTTGTAAAGGCCTAGGAGGACAAGGAAACAGGATGTGTTTGAAACACTGGAATCCAGCATGAGTGGAGTGCAGACTGATGGCAGGTAGGCAGGTTGCTGATCATGAAGGGCTTTTGAGCTGTGCTGAGAAGTTTGGACTCTAGCCTAAGGACAGTGGGAAGAAACTAAATGATTTTAAACAGAGGAGGTAAACTTATCAGAATTGCATTTATAAAAAACTTTCTGGTGGCTGGTGGAAAATGATCCAAGGGGAGAAAAACCAGAGGCAGGAAACTAGCAAAGACTTGCAAAACTCCAGAGGTGATCAGTTATTTTAGGTGGGGATGATGATAAGTGGGTAGATTCAAAGAAGTAGATTTTACTGGACTAGGTTATTGATTGACTGTGGAAGGTGACCAAAGAGTAAAGATGAATCCTAGGTTTCTGGCTAGAGCAACTGGGTAGATGTTGTGACATCTACTTGGATAAGGAAGATTAGAAAAGGAATAGTTTGAGGCAGTGAGTTGATTAATATGGTTTCAGGAATTTCCAGTTGGAGAGGTTCTAGAAGGCAGTTGATTATGTAAGTCTGGAGTACAGGGGAGGTAGAGATTTGGAAGTCATTGGCATGGAGATCTCAACTAAAGCCATGGAAGGCGATGAGATTTCTCAGAGAATGTGTAGAGGGAAGAAAGGCTGACATAGGATGGGATCCTGAGGAACACCGATACTTAAGGAGCTCGTAGAGAAAGAGGAGCTTGCAAAGGACACTGAACATCCATGACTAAGGTAGGAAAAAACAAGTGTGTGGAAACCAAAAGACAGTGAGTCTATCAAGGAGATCACTAGCACCCGATACTGCCCAGAGTCAAGTAAGGTCAAGACTGACGTATCCATTGGATTTAGTAATATGGGGGGCATTATTGTCCTTAGTGAAAGCCCCTTCAACACAGTGGAAGCCAATGCCAGATTAGACTGGGCTGAAAAGAGAGGGAGAAGAATTAGAAACAGCAAGAGTAGACAGCTCATTCAGCAAGGTGTGCAGACTATCTCCTCTCCCTCAAGTGCCCTTCCACCCTGTTCCTACTCGGTAAAATCTTGCTCATTCCAGGATAGGGCTGAAGTGAAGGGGATTTATAAACAAACAAACAAAAATCCAAGGAATATATATTTTTTCCCAGATGCAAATTCAGCCAGGGCTGGAAGTCAGGAAGTGAGTGACTTATTCCGTGCTCAGCAGACAAGAACTTTCGACCAATAAAGAAGGCCTGTACACTCTCTGGTGCCAGTGTGGGGGTGTTGGTCTACATTACGCCAAGAATGTGATGCAATTCTTAAGAAAAGGAAGAGGTTATTTAGCTGGAATGGAAAGAGGACTCTGACTTAGGGTGGCAGTACAGGGGGTAGAGTGGGAAACAGTTTTTTTTCAAAAAGCAGAGCCAAAAAAGTGGAAGGAATTGCAAAACTGTAACTGAAAGCCTTTCTACCCTATCTCTGACTTTAGTAAAGCTGACAGAAAAGGCATCAGATTCAGAATTGGCTCTTCTGTTACTTATTAGGAGAGAGAAAAAACCCACCCCTCACGACTCTCTTGACATATGTGGCATCCCCCTGCGCTTTTCTCTTCAAGCAAAGGGCAGCTATGCTGATTACAGATGAGAAAATTTATCTGTAAGTGCGGATAGTGGCTATCAACCTTTCATATAATAACCTGTATGAAAGCATCTTATGTGCTACTAAGAACAGTTCAAATGTTAGCACCTGATGTTCTTACGAGATATAAAAGCACAGGATAGTTTTAAACAAATTTGAATAATGAGAAAATAAGAAAGACTAGATACAGATAACATTTGTTCCGAATGACAGAGACACATCCTACGACAGACTTATTTAGACACTGTTGGGAATCATTCTTTGCACTTAGCTAAGGCATCTTAAATTGAAAGAATCAGGCCTGAACAATTTACTTTCCTCTTATTAAAAATGATTTATTTAAAAATTGGTGCTATGTGAGATCTAAAAATAGGGGGTTAAATGGAAAAACATGGCTAGGGGTTTCTGGTTACACAGGTCAAATCATTAAAATGAGATTAAAGAAACAGCCCAAATTATTTTCTTCAGAGAATACAGAAAAGGCAAAATATTTGAAATGGTGAATGTTTGTTGTGGTATTTATGGGATTTTACTCGTTTGTCTCCTAAAGACCATCATTTTTTAAAGATTATTCTCTTTACAGTATAGTTGTTTTCCTCTCAAAGAAACATTGCCTTAGACACTTGAAGGAAGTGGCCAGGAGCCTTTGGATTGGCGTTTTGCTGCCCTCTTCTGGGAACATTAAGTCATGGCCTGAAAAGTGGACCAAAGGTTCCTAAATACTGCAGGATCAACAGACCAGGCTACTGCCCCATCAAGAGTAAAATAACTATGGAACTGAGTTATTAGCTTCCAGAGGAACAGGCAGGATTGCACTGGTCACAAATGCTGTCCTTGAACAATTAGAATAGTAATAATAATAATAATAATAGTGATAGAGTGTGGTACTTACAGATCACCTCATGGTTCATAAAATCCTCACAACTATTATTATATTTTTACCTTTCATCCTCAAACAGTCCACCTAAAGTAGGCGGCAGAGCAGACATCATCCCATTTTTCAATGATGGGAAACTGAGGCACATAGTGCCTAAATAACTTACCTAAAGTTCTACAGTTGCAGAGTGGTGAGCTGGGTCCAGAAGCCAAGTCTCCCAACTCCCAGTGCAATGGTTTCTACCCTTTCCCCTCCATGGACCACTGCTGCATGTGATGTCAATAATTTCTGTTGCAGTTTCCTAAATCTCTATCCCTCTTCAGCAATGTCCATTTTACACTGTAGTGTTCACTTGATTGATGAAAACAAATATGCTGCTTTGTATACGATTCTAGCAAGGCTACACTGTTAACTGTGGCAAAAACAACAAAAACAAATCTATCTACATAAATCCCACAAGGAAGTGGATGAGCTACAGCAGAACTTCTTAAACTTTTGCTTGGAAGTTCTTCAGTCTTTTTTTTCAAAGAATTTTTAGCAAGCAGAATTTTGTAATAGTAAGTCCCAACTCTGCTACTGGAGAAAATTGAGTTTGAGAAAGATGGAAGAAAGTAGAGTGTCAAGACGAAAAAAAAATCAAGAAAAACCAATTTGAAAGTAAAAGTACTTTTAAAGTTCTGCGTGTGCAAATAAACACTCTCCATATTAATGCAAATAGCCTGAAGGCATACAGGTAGATATGTTTTCAGTCCTTACTTTTATAGGACTTACTACCTGCCCCTGCTTGCCCAGCCCGAGAAACCCCATTGCCACCTACACCACTTGCAAGGGAATCATTGGGAGAAGTTCGACAGGTGCAAACTGCCATCAGTTGGTCAAAACTATGCCTTCAACCAGTTTAACTTGAGCATGGTAAAATATGCCTCACTTTATATGGCATATTGGTCAAAGTATTTATTGTTCAACTGAGTCACTTTTTCAGATGACAAATTGGTAAGGAGTTAAATGACTTGAAAAGCTCATTTAATATTATCCACACAAGATAAAAGCAACCATAGCCATGATGGCTCCGTGGTCAACTGGAAACATTTCCAGACCGAGATCTGCCAGTCTATTTGACTTTGTGCTTTATCTTCGAGTCTAATTTGTCTCCATGCCTTAATTTCCTATCCCTCTTCACTCTCGTACCTTTCAATTCTTTCTGTCCTAAGGAATCAATTTCATTTGCTATATCGTCTGTCTTTCTCTTCTCCAGTGTGTTCACTATACAGACAGACTCTTCCTGTTAGTCTTCTCTTGTTCTGGCTTCTTTTTAATGTGCCTTTTTTCTTTCCCATTCCCTTATTTGGCCTTTACCACTTAATCCCACTTTTTCTCCTTTCATTCAAATTATGTGTATATCCACGACTTAGAGAACAGCCCACTTCCAGAAAATGTGCATAAATTTTTATGTCAGTGTCTCACTCTGCAAATATTTGCTAAGTATCCCAACATGTCAGCCACTGGACTGAGTGCCAAGGATTCAAAGACACATGGATAACAATTGGTCTCTACCTCAGGGACTTCACACGGTATACAGCCAAGGAGCAAACAAGTACCACACCTACCGCTATTCTAAATTGGTGGGTTCTATGCTAGAAATATGCTAGGAAGATGAAACCATAACTTCTCCCAGGTTGGTGGGAAGGAGGATGTGAGACTGTTAGAAAGGCTTTACAAAGGAGATATTAGAGCTGGGTCTTTGAAAGACGAGCAGAACTTTAGTAGGTTGAAAGTGAAAAGGACAGGGGTAAGGAATACAAAAAAGATGTTCTGGAGAGAAGGCACCAATGAGTCAAGGAACGAGGTCAAGTGTTTGACTGGTTAGAGAAGGCTAGATAATTCGGTGTGGCTGAAACAAGAGAGATGGTGGGGATTGGCAGATGAGTTTGAAATGGTACAAAGGGGTCAGATTTTGGAAGGCAGATTGGAGTAGGTGATCTTTTATTCTACAGGAATTGGAGGTGTGATTATCTCTTTAAGAAAATTTCTGGTACTAACATGGTAGTACTGGGTTGAAAGAGAGACACGTGTAAGGAAGGCAGTAAGGAGGGTACTGCAAGAGTCCAAGTTCAAGTTAGTGAGTGCTTGAATTTAAGGCCAAAAGGAAGTGATGGATAAGAAATATTTTGGCAGTTATGAAAAACAGATTTTGGTTAAGAGTTGAGAGGTGGAAGGAGAAAATAGAGGAGTCATATGCAATTCATGACTTGTAGGTCAGGTCAAAGGGTGGCAGGTGATGCCTAAAAATTAGAAATATAGTAGGAAGCACAGGTTAGGTTTTACCTTTGAGAGTAACTGAAAGGAAGTAACAAGATGTTTTAGATGCACTTAAATAATTATGGGATACTCAAACACAGATACCCAACGAGAGGCAAAAAACTGGGGTATGGGCCTCAAGTTTGAGGATTGACAGGTATATTTTGAAGTTATCGAAATATAAGTGACAGCTGAAGTCCTAAATATAGAAGATAAATTAGAGGACTTGTTCTTGAAGAATTCTTGCAATGTTTGAAATTTCTTCTAGAGATTCCTTAAAGCAGGGGCATATCTGCATTGACTAATAAGAGACCAGTTTATTATAAAATCAATAAAAGGTAAGATAAGGTCTAAAAATAAAGAGTACATATAATAACTGATTTCGAAGCTCTTGCTTGCAGAAGCAAAGTTGTAGCATTACATTAACTCCTAAGTAAAAACGCCATCTAGGGAAATGAAGTAAAATGGAAATGATAAAAGAAGTGAGGAAAAAGAGTGGGGGGAAAAATAGAAGAGAATGGGCAAAAGGACACAGGAAAAATAAAAGGGGATATTTATTTTTAAAAATTACTTTGCTAAACCTTAAGTGAATCAGATATAAAGAAATATTGAACATTGAGATCAAATAAAAAAGTAAAGGAGCAAATAAAATAAGATGTATTACAAACCAAGCATGAGAAAGGGCAAACAAGAACTCAAAAGTATTAAAAAGGAATAAAGGGAGAAATGACAGAGAAGTAAATTAAAAAGAGATGGGAATAATAAAATGAAATCATAAATACATATATATACCCTTTCAAAAAAAAAGCAAATTAATAACTTGACAGGACAAATGGAAATGCCAGAGCTTAAGAACTCATTCACATCATTATTTAGGAGTAGTAAACAGTAAAGTGTACTGGTTTGGTGTCTAGCAGTCCTGGATTTGAACCTAAGTACTTCAACTTGCTATGAGACCTTAGGCAAGCTGGGAAAATGGTTATGAGGACTATAAAAATACATGTAAAATGCCTAATACATAGTACTCAATAAATGAAGGTTATGGGAGAAAAAAATAGTCCAGTCTTGATTAGTATATGGAAGTCAAATTTCCAACAATTTTTCTAGTCTAAAACATGAATTTAGTTACAGCACTTGAAATAAACTTTATTAGAATTGAGTGATTACATTGCTCAAGATAGTTTTAAACTGTCAGGTCAACCCTGTCTGTAATGAATAGGATGCGAGACCCAATTTGCCCATTCTATCGCAAACTTAAGTCACATGTGCTACAAACTTATCTTTGGGGACCTTTACAGTACAAGCTATCTGGTCCAATCAGTTAATGCGCATTTATAGTAGTAACATCTACACAACCACTGCTCTTTGCCTTTTTGCTGAGCTGAAATGACAAGCAGGTGGGGCTCATTCAGTCTGCTAAATACACTAACCAAAAGCCTTGTGTGGTCACCAAGACTTATGCCCTTAGTCATGAAAACTGCCAGTAAGATAGGAATTTAAATGAGATGTTTTCTTAATACATGTAGTAAATACCGCGTGTGCAGAAACGATTATCCACTTGCCTTCTTAACTTGCTTTTGTAAGACTTCCTACTGATCAAAGTAGAATATATAGGGACCCGCCCCATGGCCTAGGTTAAGTTTGGTGTGCTCCACTTTGGTGGCCTGGCTTTGGTTCCCAGGTGCTGACCTACACTACTCATCGGCAGCCATGCTGTGCCAGTGACCCACATACAAAATAGAGTAAGACTGGCACAGATGTTAGCTCAGGGAAAATCTTCCTCAGCAAAAAAAAAAAAAAAAAAGTAAAAGTAAAAAATATAAATTTTAAGATCCTTAAATGTGATTTTTGAGGAACTGGGACCAAATGTTTTTTTCTGTAGAACCAGATCCCTGAATGCACTCCAGGAAAATATTTGATTTTTTTTTTCGTACACAATTTCTCAAGACTGAATCTCATCCACAAAGTTAGCTCAAACTGCAGAATTCTTCCAATTCACCACAGCTGGACAGTTTTCAAGGCTTCTGGGCACTTACCTTTGAGTTCCACATCCTATGTATCTGGAGTTCGTAACTGTGGGATCATGGACCACTGGGTCATGAACAGGCTCTGAGGAGTTCTTGAATACCCTGACACAGTATGTGATACTTGGTATGCACGTACACAGGAACATTTTTCTGGGGTAAAGGCTTTCATCAGATTTTCAAAGGTTTTCCAGAAAGCATAAGAACCACTGTTAGACATTTAAATGAACATATGTATGTACAATGTGCCAAATATTGCCACATTTTAACATTAGGGAGATTTTTAATTAAAGCATGTTATGAAGTTCCATGTCATAACAACCAGAGAAGCTACTTGTAAGAGTAGCTCTACATGTTTACTTACTAGTGGTTCACACAATCCTCAACCCAATGCAGTCTGACTTCTGTCCCCACTTCTCTGGAATTACTTCTGCCTGTATGATTAAGTTCCTAATCGCTAAATTCAAAACACATTTTTTGGTACTTATTTGACCTCTTGATGGTATAGTATAGTGGAGAAAAGCACAGACGCTGGAGCCAAACTGCTGGGCTCAAATCTTAGCTCCATCACTTTCTAGCTCTGCAACTTTGAACAAATTACTTAACTCTTCTGTGCCTCCAAGTGGTAACCTTTGTAAAGTTTCTTTATTCATACAGTATGAACAGTTCTTACTCCAAAACACCAATGTGAGAATAAAATAAAATGTCAAAGTGAGAATAAAATTAAATAAGTTCCTAACAAAGAAAGCACTATGTAAATATTAGTGATTAGTTGGTACTTGGTATAACTCTTTTCTTGAAAATCACTTGAAACCTGTCTCCTGTGTCTCATTCTACCTTGGATGGCTCCTTAGCTTCATCTCCCTACTTCCAGGCTGATCCCTCTCTAATATATTAATCTTTTAAACTATGACCAGAATGATCATCTGAAACTATAAATCTGATGCCATCTCTTGCCACTGATGCTAGAGGAGTCTAAACACTGTAGCATGGTAGACAGGTACCTTTATGATACTATACCAGTCAAGTTCTTTTTCAAGTCTCAGTTGCCTACACTTACCCTACAAGGTAAGTTGAACCAAGCTAATTACAATCTCCAAAATGTGCCTCATTCGTTTAACTCATGACTTTGCACAAGCCATTGACTGTCTAGAATACCCCATTCTCCTTCTCTTACCACACTCTTTACCCAAGTAAATTAGGTGTTCTTTCTTAATGCGCCCCCAACAACCCTGTACAGTTGTTCATCACATTCTATTCCAGATGCTTGTTTGGTTGCTGATACATTTCATCTAGTCAGATCTTCCCATTATCTCCAATAAAGAACAGAAGTAGAAGCTATATTAAGACAGTTGTGTTCTCTCATTTTTCTACTATCCTAATCTTAAACCACTTTCTTATTCCTTTGTTCATCATCTCCCCCTTCTCATTTTTTAATTAACCCACTGAGTTTAGGTAGAAATGTACCTAGAAGGATATGTGTACATAAATTAACTAGATAACAAAACTTCACACTGAAGGGAACATTCTACAAGTATTTATTTCATTGCTGACCACTTGGTTGCAGCATGCAACTCTCAACAATGAGCTGCCACTCTCCACTCCTATAGAAGTACCAAATACTATGGTACCACTACTTAGGTTTTTAGCCTTTCAAAGGCTTTTATTACCAACATCATTACTTAGGGACAAGCCTTTTAGGGACTTAAAAGCACTTATTCTTTATAAAAAGTAACTTGATGTTTCATGCACAAAACTCCAATTGGCAGATTTAGGTCCAAAATGGAAAAAGAAATTGTACTCTAGTTCTGTAAATTATCAGGAACAAAATAAGCATTTCTCTTTGCCTTGTTATAAGGAAATAGGATTTTTTTCTCTATCAGGAATCAGGACAGTAGCTTTGATGATCTCTTAAGAGTTATAAAATTGCTTACTGGTTAAAGTTCTTTCCAAAGATGTTAAGAAATAAGAAGTTGGCTCATTTTCCTGTACAATTTAAAGAAATATTTGCAGTTATGTGTAGAAGTTATAGGTTATATTGTAGACCCTTGTGACAATATTTAAAAGGCCTGTTCTTCCCATTTAAAAAATCCTACCTCAGAAGGTAAAAGGAAATCCTCATCATCCCTGAGCAAAAAAGGGAAAAATTATAGGTACTTTTGTTAACAGAAGCTACTGTAAAGGATTTATCTATCTCTAGAACATTCTCAGAGAACTTACATAAACTGAAGGAAGTAGGAAGTACTCTCAGAGACTTTCTCAGATAAATGTATTTAGTAGTTTGAGTAGCTGGTATGCAAAAATTTGAATTTAATTAACTATACAGCTGAACATTTTCCATTTTGAAATTTGACAATGTCCTGAGAGGATGCTTATGGGACATGAAACTACTGGGCACAGAAGAATTTAAAAAATGTTAGCAAACCATGGCAGGAGGAATAGAGAGTGGGGAAAACTCTAGCGGAGAAAGCGAGAAAAGGGCAGGACAAAGCTGTAGTTACGAGTGGGCCTTTCTTCTCATTACGTCAGGGGCCTCTGGCTATCCGTATGCTATTCTCACACTTATATTAATATAAACCAGATGATGAAAAATAATATTAAGAATGTCCCAAACTGATTTAAGTCTTTTAAGGAGTAAATGACAGAAAACATTTTAGCTTCTTAATCAAGGAGTGCTATAATATAATTTCCAGGCATCTTAATATAATTCATTTAATCCTAAAGCAATTGTGCAATAAGCAAAATATCATAAAAGAAAAACAACAAAGGTTAACTTCCTACAGGGGACAACAGACAAGATCTTTGCAGCACAGCAATTAACCTTCACATACTGGAGTCTTATTTAAAAGGCCATCAAAAACTCAGATTACTGAAAATCACAAATGTCACCAACAAAAGGAATGTTGATTAGATAGAGTCAAAAATCTTCCCAAAGGGCTGCCTTCTCTGAAGCAATTTCAGACTATTGCTAGCACAGATTGGTTAAGCCAAATCTCACTGATGGCTCCATTAGAGAATGAGGATGCCCTGGTCAGTGCTATTTTAAAAATATAAAACATGGGGGGGCGGGAATAAAACAAAACAATCTACTGTTCCCTAACATATATGGCTTAGCACCCAGAGAAAGCCTCTGCCCCCAAAAGAGACTTTCTACACAGGGTTAAGCTTCATTAAATGAGGTGTAACCTTTCATTTTCAGGGCATGTCTTTTCTTGCAAGGTCTTTAGAGGCAGAAGTTCCACTTGGATCCTAATACACATCTCTGTGAGCTCAGCTTCCTGAAAACATACACCTGCCGGATTCTAGGTTCTCCCTTGCCAGTGACTGGATTCACTACTTCACAGCCACCAGAATCGCACATACACTATTAACATGATGAAAAATACAGCAACTGCTGCAAGTTTGGCATAAGTGGAACGCATGTTCAAGTACTTCGCATCCTGGCGGTATTTCTTGGACAGACTGGACAAATTGTTAGCCTTTGAATCCAATGCTGTCAAAGAGGAAAAAAGGAAAACATTAATTAGTCCCTGAAAGTATTTTATCAAATGTATTAAGACATAAAAATAACCAAAATGAGTGTCACTATACCATACAAACATGAAGCTTAAATTATCATTTTTATTTTAAAGGTAAGGTGGCATGTGCTGATTAACTCATGCCCCTGAAGCACTGTAAAATCTTCAATGCATTTTAAAATTATCAGACCAAATTATGTTCAAATTCTTGAGGCTGTATAGTAAGGTGGTTAGGAATGCAGGCTCTGGCCTCAGACTCTGGTTCAAATCTCAGCTGCACCAGCCATGTGACATTGGCCAACTCACTTAGCCAAAGACCCAGTTTCTTCATCTATAAAATGGGGATAATAACAGTAACCATATCAGAGGATTGCAGGTACATGAGAGTGCCTGTAAAGTGAGCACAATGCCAGCATATGGTAAACATTTGATAAATGTTAGCTGACATTAATCATCTTCATAATCTTTTAATGGTCTAAATCATATCCTCTCATATTTTGCAAGATGGTAATCCATGTAAGGTAAGACTCAGGTAACCAGAAAACTCAGTGAACCAGACGTTGAGTATTAAGCTGTATCTCAGTGGTGACTGCTACCAAATTTCTAAGATTCTCCACGTAATAATGACTACTAAGAAGGTAAAGCTATCAGCAATTACATTTCAACAGACATAGGAAAGTTGTATTATAACTAAAATACAATCACAGGTACTAGAAAACCACCAATATCTACAAAATTAAGCTTTTTAGAATTTTCTGCCAAGTTTTTTTCTATAAGAACATTTGTAATGTTGTTATCTTAATTGTTAACTGAGCACTTAGAGAAATAGCCAGATAGACACAAGCTAGACAGGACTAAAATATACAGCATATTTTAGTAATAAAATCAAACTCTCAGTTTGATATAAATATATTCTATCAAACTTTTTACTTCTTTAAATTTTTGAAAATCTATTTTGCAATCTGAATTTGTTTGTTCTTCCTTAGGGAATATTTTTGGAATATCTGGAATTGCTTAATAGAGACTGGTTTTGATTGAGAAATGTGGTATTACTCAGCAAGACAGACATGACAGCCACTTTTAAATCAGCAACTTGTCCTGTGGGTAAGAAAAACACCTAGTCATGCAAGAAAAAGTTAGGGGATGAGAAATAACCATGACAATGTTGCAAGGAATCTTCCTAGCCAGTGTACTGGAATGTACACTCCACTAGACAGAGGTTTTTAACTACTGTGTTTATTGCTATATCCCCAGTGCCTCGAACAGGGTCTGGCATATAGTCAGTGCTCAACAAATAAATATTTGCTAAATGAATCTAAATCTGCTGAGAATAACTGGGCAGAGGAACAAATATTAGGTCATATGAAATACGTAATAGTTCAGAGAATTCCTTTACATAGGAACATTTTGAAACACATGATGTAAAGACAAAGCAACTACTCAGAGAAGTCATTTAGCAAATATTTACATTACAGGCACCACGTGAAGTGCTGGAGGATACAATGATGATCAAAACGTATGAGATTCCTGTATTTGTGGAATTCACATTCTAGGAGAGTAACATGTTTGAATGAAAAAACAAAACCCATGGCTTAAACAAAACAGGTATATTTAGGCAGTTAAAAAAGACATAATTTGATCTTGCTGAAAGAACCCACAGGAATTATTCTTGGGTCTTAAATGCAAAGTAGACTAACTCTAGAACTTTAAAAATTAGAAAGAGAAGAAAGCATAAAAGAAGGACTCTTATTATAAAGAAGCTTAAAGAGGAAGAAAACATTTTTTGAAGTAGGCTAATCTTTTCACTGTCCTTCAAATATATTCTGTTCACATATTTTTTCTTCCTCTTAAAGTACCACTCTCTTCACTCCTTCCTAATCTATCAAAATTCAATAAACCTTTCCTGTTCATTTCACATTTATCTACTTCCTTCTATACTTTTATAGCTCTTATTGTCTATATATCTATTTACAACTATCATACACTGAAGATGGACAGGGACTCCAGAGGCCAATAAATTCTGCAAGGCACTAGCAGTGTGTGTGACTTTTGGTAAGCTATTTAAGTTTTCTGAGTCTCTGCTTCTTTATCTGTAAAACCGGTTAGGTACCACCCATTTCACATGGTATTACTCTAAAGAATAAAGAAGATATATGTAAAGTCCCCCTACTATATTGCCTACACAAAGTACGTGTTCAATTGATGTTTGCTCCCTTACACTGTCTATATAAATTACTCTGTGACAATGTTTCTTATCTTCCCAATCAGCTGAAGTTACTTAAGGGTAGAACTGCACTTTTTCAATCAACATATCAGTTTTGTAGCAACCAGCAAAGCACTAGAAGAGAATCCTTTACACTTTTGATAAACTGGCCAACATATAAATTTCGGATTTAAGAAAAATTCTTGTGCTGGTATACTTTATCCCAGGTAGAAACTGTTAAGTCCATCATGATAAAAATTTACACAGACTCACTTACCCAAAATTTGATCTTTAAAGAGTGTGAAGCTACACACTAGGACAACTGATGACTACTAACATAAAGGTTAAAATTTGCAGTTCATAATAAAGGAAAACCCATTTACTCATGACTATGTAACAAGGTTGAATTCAAGAAATATTCATTAAGGCAACTACTTGTGATCATTACTGTGAGAGAAATAAAAGAAGTATGTGAAATAGAAGGGAAACACATAAATACTACCTTTAAAGAGTACACGACCACATTAAACACCTAGGTAACATTTAAACATTATGTAAACATATGTATTTAAGGTAAACTGGGTAAATACACACACACACCATGATGCACTAAGAACACGATGTAGCTAAGTGCTTTAAGAGTTTAAAGGACAAAAGAGATCAATCTGATATGGGCTGTAAGGATCAGCGAAGGCTTCTTCAAAAAGGCAGTTCTTATCTAGATCTTAAAGAACAGGTCCAGGATGGTGAGGAAGCTACCTGGCTGAGGCAGAATGTTCGTGAATGAGGGAGACAGAGAGATGTTCACAATCTCCTTATCTTCCATTATAGACAATATGATGCCTTGCACATTACAGGCACTCAATATAACGACTGAATGAAAAGTAAATTGAGACCAGATTAGATGTGCTCTTGTAGTCACAGATTCTACAAGTTTTTCAGCAGAGGAATGTCTTGATGAAAATGGCACTTTATAACATTTGATCTGGCACCAGTAAAGTCTCCCAAAGTGGCTACTCAGGAAACCACTACAATAAATCTTTGACAATTTCCTCTCATTCTTCTTTTCATTTTCCTGAACTTGTTTCTGTACTGTTCTATAAATATTTACTTAATTTTGTAAATATCTTGGAAACAGTAATTGCTTCTGATATGGAATGAGACTTTTCCAGTTTCAACTCAACAAAAACTAATCATGCTAGGAAAAAACATGTAATATTGGAAGATTTGTAATGTAATCTATTTCTCAGAGATGAATTCTTAACAGTGCTAGATATAATCTAACAGCATAAAAGGTAACCCCAAATAAGCTATCCTTGTCTGCGGAATGAGAACCACTTCTTCCTAGGACTCTTATTGCCTTCAGATACCTGAGAGTGCTTCTCCCCGTTGTAGCACTTCTTCAATATTGGCCACCATGATCCTCTGCACATCTTGCAATTCAGTGTTGATGGAGCCTAGGTTTCTCCGAGCACGACTGTCAATGTAGAGCTTCTTGGTTTTCTGAATGTAGGTATCTAGAATGTAAAGAAAAGTGACCATTAATAAATTCTTTCATATCCATCAAAGCACTGAAGTAGGGAATAGCAAGTTTTGAGATTAGTCCTAGATCTGCAACTGTCCATGGCTAACCAAGTTCTTGAGTGAGTATCAAATCTGAGTTTTGATTTCTTCGTCTGTAAAAGGTAAAGATATAATGAATGACCATTCAGCAGAAATTTCCTTTGCACACCTTCAAATTAGAAGTATCTGCTATCAGGATCCTTAGAGAAATTAAGACCCTCTATAGTAACCCTTTCCTGAAAGCAGAAATTTTCAAACTATATTCCGAGGACTCTTAGGAGGACTTCATTACTTAACTCTACATATTCCCTGAAAAGGATGCTGGCAACAATCTAGCATCACTACAGCCTAGCACGGCAAAAGAGTGACATTCTCCTTAAAAGGTTGAAAAACACCATCTTTTTTTTTTTTTGTGCGGAAGACCAGCCCTGAGCTAACATCTGTTGCCAATCCTCCCCTTTTTGCTGAGGAAGACTGGCCCTGGGCTAACATCCGTGCCCATCTTCCTCCACTTTATATGGGACGCTGCCATGGCGTGGCTGACAGGCAGTGCGTCGGCGGGCGCCCGGGATCCGAACTCTCAAACCCCGGGCTGCCAAGCACGGACTAAACCGCTGCGCCACCGGGCGGCCCCGAAAAACACCATCTTAAGAGTATTTTCTTTAACATACGTTCCCAATTTCACTCTGTTCTTAAACTTCAGGTAAAGCGAATGTGATCGGGAATTTCCCAAAATACCACCATAAAATTGCAGTATCATTCATGTCCAGCCTGTGTCTACATTTCTCAAAACTATGAGAAGAATGACTTACTAAAAATTTTATTTTTAACTTTTGGCAAAAATCTTAAGTTATGTGTGTTGGATACCTTTCATGTGCCTCTTTACATCTCCTCTCCACCCTTGTGCACCCTGCTTTCTGCCTTGGGAAGCTGACCTGCATGGACCACATCCATGGGCTCCCTGCCCTCCAGCGTCCAGGGAGGTTCAGCCAGTGGGGGAGCCCCTCAAGAGCAGGGAAGGAGGAGAGCAGATAGTGACATCAGGGTATTTACTCCCAGAGAAGTCCCCTTGAGCTGGCAGCGTCCCTCCACCAAAAGTGAGTGTTCCTCTCAAGTTGGCCCTCTCTATAAATTTTTTCCTTCCCAGTTCAAGAAACTGCTCCCTTCTCTTACCCCTTCAGGCCTTAGGATGGTAACAATTACTGTGTTACTGATCTCAGTTTACTATACCCTGTGGTTCACCTATAACCTATTCATATCTTTGCATATAATCCTTTAAGCTAATTTGAGTGTACCAACTATTTCCTGTGTGACCCTGACAGAACAGTCTTGTTTTTTTCTTGGGTTTACTGGACCACTATTGTCTACAAAAATAAAATTTGAAAAACTGGACATTATAAAAATCAGCACTTGGAGAGTTTGTAGTTATGAAACACTAGAATGTTTTGCTAAATTTTCTTTATTTCTAAAAAACAAGATGGCTTATCTAGCAAACTTGAAACACTTCAGAAATTCAGATAGTAAAACCAATTTCTTTTTTAACTAAAAATGTCAGTGATGTAGTCTGATCATACTTGTTCTATTTCCTTTACTTACTATACTTAGGATATTTCCTTTAATCTAGTGTCATCAGATACTTTGCTAGGCCTGACTAGTGATGAGTCTTTCTTGTACAAATACGGATACCCATGCTCACTACTTCTGCATGTAGTAAATGTTATCCCCCAATACCATATCCCCCCTGTCGGTTGACATATTGTGGCGGCTGTGTGTTGCTGTGATGCTGAAAGCTGTGCCACTGGTATTTCAAATGTCAGCAGGATCACCCATGGTGGACAGGTTTCAGCAGAGCTTTCAGATTGAGACAGACTAGGAAGAAGGACCTGGCCACCCACTTCCAAAAAAAACTGGCCATGAAAACCCTATGAACAGCAGCAGAGCATTGTTTGATATGGTGCTGGAAGGTGAGAGTATGGCAAGAAAAGACTAGGGAGGGTTCCACTCTGCTATACACAGGGTCACTAGGAGTTGGAATTGACTCAACTGCACTAATAACAACAATAATACCATATATCTTCTGGTACTTTTTTTACACTAGAGGATTTATTCTCTTAAAAGAAACAAAACATCATTTTTTCTGATCTCCAAATTCTGATCTCCATAAAATGAGCCTGACGTGTGTGTGTGTGCACGTGTGTGTGTGTGTTGGGGGAAAGAACAACTCAGCTAGCCAGTCAAGTGGATCTTTAAGCACAGTTCTTGACCTTAATGCAGAATCCAACAAAATAACAAAAAAAGCAAAGGGCAACAAGTTCTATGGGGAAAAGATCAACAACTAGAGAAAATTACTTATGAGAAGGAAGCCTCACTCATTCAAAAGGACAAAAAGAGGTGGAATGGAAGAGGAGGCAGAATCCAAAACTTCAGTAAACAAACATCAGAAAAAATGTGTCAAAATTATATCCACGTAACAAATAGCTTCTCCAAATTGTTTGCTCCCTTGAGAGAGAGGTGAGGAGCAAAAACTTACCAAACTCAATAAAGGAATATGGCCGAGACACAGTGGGCACCTTCTTCCCATGCTGTTCATCAAACTCGGAGTGCAAATCTTCTAGATAGGCAAAAGCCAACTTCTTAGGAAAAGCAGCTTCACACAAAACCAAATAACACACTCCCTGCTCAATAATGTAACTGGACAGACAAAAAAGCAAGAAAAAATGGTAGGTAGAGTATTAATACCTCCAACAATCTGAAACAGACTCTCAGTGCCATACAAACTTTTAAAAATATTCTAGCCTAAGCCCTTTGAGGCTAACTAAATCAGAAAGTCAATTTCAAACCATAAATCCTTGGAATCAGAAAGCAAACATCTTCCCGTTATTAGAAGTAGATTACAAAAGGAGTATTTAGACATGTTTATTATAACTGTTTATTCATTACATAATTTTTCAACTAAAATAAATTAGTACCTAAGATTTTTTCTTGAAAACTTGGAGTTGTGACTCCATCTACCCTTTGATTATGTATGGTAAACTAGTAAACACACAGTTAAATCCTTCCAGCTGTAAGAAAAACAGCAGAACTGGAAATTTTTGTGGATACTTACAAGTTGGAAGTTAATGCCACATTTACTGGGTACAGAAAATAATGACCTAAGGACTAATAATATTCCCTAATCTCCAGGGTGGGAGAACTCTGTATCAGCTGGAAACTACCCAATAACAGAACTGACTTCCTCTTGTGAGAGTGAGCTCCCTGGCACTTTGGAAGGGACCATTTGACTACATGTCTGAGATATTCTTGTAAAGAGGTTAGGCTACTCAGCGGTTTTCAAATGTCTTTTTAGCCATAGTATTCTTTACTTCAGCAGTAATTATATTCAGAAGACCAATATGTAGAGCAAATAAAGTCAGAAATTCGTTAAGTAAGAGTTTAAGGGCCCAAAGTATTACACATACCCCCACCCCGGCCCTTTCTATGTGGCTCCTAAGGCATCCTAGGACTCCACAGAGCGTAGTTTATAGTCTATTATATTACATGATCTCTCAGACCCTTTTAAATAACAGTAATGATGATGATGATGGTAATAATAATACCGCTGTCCTGTCTCTCGCTTGGGCACCTGAATAATGATGACGAGGAGGAGGAGGATGATGATACTAACACTGCCCTCTCTCTTGCTTGGGTGCCTAAATTAACTGGTCTCCTTGCCTTCAGTCTAGACCATCTTCTAAACCACCAGTTTTACTCCTAAAAAGTAAATATGACCACATTACCCTGCTTAAAAACTCTGGGGATTCCCAAATACCAATAAGGTAAAATCGTACTCCTTGGTATAGTATATACAGTCCTCCCAAACAACTATAGGTCGCATTCCATCATCTATCCCAACACACCAAATGACATGCTCTTCTCCAACAAGCTAGGTTCTTTCACGTCCTCGTGGACTTCTGCTTATATTGTTTTTTTCTAACTGTAATACTCTTCTATGTACCTGGAGAAACCTTGTTCATTTTCATATGCTCAATTCCACTATAATTTTTTCTGTGAAATTTCTCTGTATTCTTCTTCCCTCTATCCCCTTTCCTCAAACTTACTCCCTACAAATGGGAGTTTATGGCTTCCTTCTCTCTCCTCCCAAACCATTTTATTTATATCCCAATTACAGCATTTCTTGCCATAAGGTATTATAGTATAGTTGTTTGCGTATGTGTCTCTAATAAGAGGATAAGCTCATTAAAAGCTATGGACATTAAAGGCAGGACTTAATACACAGTCTGGGAAAGAACAATTCTTTAATAAATAGCTCTTGGATGGAAATAAAGGATGAGATGAGATAATAAAGGTCCTAAAGGAACTTGGCAGAAGAAAATCTCTTCAATTCCCTGAGAACTTTCCTAGGTCTTTTGTACCTAACACATGGTAGAGATAAAGATACTATATAATTAAGTGCCTCTAACATTTTTTGATGTTGAAAATTAGATATATAGAAAATATTCCATATACTATGTAAATTAATACCTTGTGAAATTTAATATCCACTACTTTCTCAACCAATAGGCCACCATTTTGTTTTGGTTTTGCATCCTTGTTTGCTGGTTTTTGATAAGTAGAGGTTTTCTTTTTTCCTTTTAAGTTAAACACAGCAGGTTCCTCCTTTCCTCCTCTATATTATCTTAGCATCTGAGTTCCTAAAGTAGCAAGGATTATTCAGCTAATCCTTTTTTATTTTCCTCTGATCTTCTTGTTCTCTCTTTTCTTTTTTAATCCCTCATGTTTTATCACCTTCAGACTTGACATATATTAAACATTTAATACCAATTATTTATAATTTGAAATTTAATCAAGTCCCTTTGATCTCTCTCTCAGTTGTATGCATTGTCTATAACTACTGATTGAGATGCTCTTAAACTATCTTTTATAATTTTCTCTTTTCTAACTAATAACTAATACTCACTGACTATCCTCTATGTGCCAGAGAGGATTTAAGAGGTATACATGGATTCCCTGACAAAACTGTGACTATTTTCCCTATTTTATAGAAGAAACTGAGGCCTGTGAGTTGTTCAAGGTTATGTTGTTAGTTAACGTCTGTGCAAGGGTACTAACCTACATGTGTCTGGCTCCAACAAGCTCCTACAGCTAAAAGTTGTCTATTATTTCATGATGGGCACAGCATTCACTAGACACAGAATAACAGGTTAAATTATTGTATGGAAGCTGAATAAACAAACCAAGATTTCAGTTTTGCAGAGAATTAGAGCCACGGAAGTTGCTTCTATGAAGAGACTATATTTTTAAAGTTACCTTTACTTCTAAAAAAATGTCACCATTCTTATCAGGTGTTACTTATATTCACTTTTTTTTCATACTTAAATGATCACAAAGAAGTCAGGATTATACTCACTGGAAAGTCATGGCGCCAGCTTCCAAGGTACATCTGGTAGGGGATTGTTCATTCAGTTTTCGAAAGAGTTGTTTAGCCTGACTCTGGTACTGTTGAAGGTCCCGACCAGACTGAAAGAAGACACCTTCATTTAAGAATTTTCCACAAAAAAAGCTACGTCAGTTAGTGACAAGCATCATATTATGAGGATGCTATGTGAATAAGGTCCTTCATTTACAAGTCAATAAGATTCATTTTAACAAAAGAAAAATGGCCTACTTTTAGAGCAAAAAGGAAGACCAAACCCCTAGTTCTTCAAGAAAATCACTTTAGTTATTTGCTAAGAGGCAAAAGCGCACTCCTCAACTACATTTAAGACAACTTTCAACCAATGTTCTTTCCACTGTTAGGTCAGTGTCCTCCTCCATTTCACCTGCACAGTTACTGGCACAGAACTCACAGCATCTTCTATACTCGGGGAAAGCCTGGGAACAACAGACTAATGAGTCTCATTTTTATGCTGGAATATCAAGCAAAGGCTTCCACAAAGTGTTACAATATTGAGCATTTAAGCAAAACTAAATGTGTGTACGCATGACTGTAAATTATTATGAACACTATAACTTCAACTAGGTAAAAATGAACAAGAGTAAGGACGAAGAGTGGAAAGTCAAATATCTTTTATCAAATAAATCTATTTGGTTCCCAAGTTCAGATTGCAAGTCTGGATAGCAAGGGATATATGTATACAAAAATGAAAATAATAATATTCAGATGATAGAATTACAGGCATTGTTTTCCTGAACAATTTCTAAATGATTTTACAATTTTTTTTTAAAAAGAGGGAAAAAAGTCTACTGGGGGAAACAGCATTGTCATTTCAAAAGGAGAAAATCATACCTCACTAACCTACTAGATCCAAAAGGGTAAAGAAGTGCAGGAGGAATGGGAAGCAAATACACATTATTTATTCATCCACATACCGGGGGGGAAAAACCCAATAACTTTTGCCATGTGATGGAAGGAATTATTTTATTTTGGATTATTATTTTGGAGTGAAAGATAGAACACAGTCTCCCCTTGGTAGATGTTTAATACCTAAATATTTAAATAGAAAAGTATTTATATGAGGTTCTCCCAGGGACTGGATCTGAGGTCTAACTTTGAGAAAGTACAAAGTGAAATCTTAAAATTCTAGATAGTGAACCACTGAGCTAAGAGTAAAAACAAGGAAGCAATGATAAAATTGTGTAAGTGGCAGATAAGCAAATGTACAAGTATAGGATTCTAAATTATATTTAAAATGGTGAACTGGAAATGCAAATCAAAACCACAATGAGATATTACCTCACACCTGTTAGAATGGCTATTATGAAAAAGACAAGAAATTACAAGCGCTGGCAAGGATGTGGAGAAAAGGGAACCCTGTGCACTACTGGTGAGACTATAAACTGGTACATCCACTATGGAAAACAGTATGGAGGATACTCAAAAAATTAAAAATAGAACTACCATATGATTCAGCAATTCCACTTCAGGGTATTTACCCAAAGAAAATGAAAACACTAATTCGAAAAGATATATGCATCCCTATGTTCACTGCAGCATTATTTACAACAGCCAAGATATGGAAACAACCTAAATGTCCATCAATGGACAAATGGATAAAGAAGATGTGGCATACATACACAACGGAATACTTTTCAGCCATAAGAAAGAACAGAATCTTGCCATTTGTGACAACATGGATGGATCTTGAGGGCATTATGCTAAGTGAAATAAATCAGACAGAGAAAGACAAATACCTTATGATCTCACTTATATGTGGAATCTAAAAAACAAAACAAAACACCAACTTATAGATAGAGAACAGATTGGTGGTTGTCAGAGGGGAAGAAAGTAGGGGGTGGGTGAAATGGGTGAAGGGAGTCAAAAGGTGAAAACTTCCAGTTATAAAATAAAGAAGTCATGGGGATGTGATGTACAGCATGGTGACTATAGTTAATAATACTATATTGCAAATTTGAAAGTAACTAAGAGAATAAATCTTAAACGTCCTCATCACAAGAAAAAAATTTTTTCTATCTATGGTGACGGATGGGAACTAGACTTATTGGGGTGATCATTTTGCAGTATATGCAAATATCAAATCATTATTGTATATCTGAAGCTAATACAATTATACGTCAATTATACCTCAATAAAAATAAATATAAAATGGTGAACTAGAAATTTCAATCTGAATAAGGAAGTAAATAAGCATGAGTGAACCAGGGGAGTTAGGCAGAAACCACTAGAAGTATCAATTTATAGATTTATTTTGTTTAGCACTGTCCTTATGGCAATGATTTGTCATAAAGCTGTTCACTTGAGAAATATTTCTGTATTAACATATATATGTATATATGTGTGTGTGTGCATATATATATATACATACACAGTTTTATATATTAACAATACTTTATAATAACATAATATATATTAACATTATCATACTAACAGTATTGCTAATATATACATATTTTTTTTTCACGAGAGGTCAGTCAATAAAGGAGAGTGAATACTATCACATGCTTTGACCTAGTCCACAATATCCTACCTTCCTAGATTTGAAAGGTACTTGCCAATCTGTTTGCGTCACCAATGCCATTATGTGGCATTCGGAGGAGATCTGACCCCACAACAGTAGATAAAAGGGATGCAAATAAAGTTGGAAATGCTACTACAGTGCCAAGAAATAATAACACAGATCAATGATTTTCAACATGGCTTCACACTAGAATCACCTGGGGATCTTAAAAAAACTACTCATGCCCAATCTCCACCCCCAAACCAATTAAATCAGTATTTCGGGGGTGGAACTCAGACATTGGTTTTTTAAAAATATCCACAACCACAGATGTTATGTACAAGTTTTTGACAGCCAAAGGCAGGGGAACACCTTAAAGGAACTAGTTAAAGAAATAAATGGCAAGGGACAGCCCGGTGGCATAGCGGTTAAGTGCGCGCATTCTGCTTCGGCGGCCCAGCATTCGCCGGTTCGGATCCTGAGCACTGACCAATGCACTGCTTGTCAAGCCATGCTGAGCCGGCATCCCCCATAGAGCAACTAGAAGGATGCACAATTATGACATGCAACTATCTACTGGGGCTTTGGAGAGAAAAAAGAAAAAAAAAAAAGGAAATGGCAAAAAATTGTCAAAGTCCCTTTATAAGAGGCTTTGTAAACACTACTGCAACCTGAGAGAAAGAGCCTAACAACTATATCAACAGTAAGAAGCTATGTCCAAAAGCATGCTACAATCCCAGGGATTTACAATGAACAAAGCAGTGGCTGCCAACGTACAACACTGGGGGCATATCAACACAGGAATTATGGCATGCCAACCAACATTTTACACTGCTGGTTCAGTTAGCATCACCATTCCGTGGAACATGATGTTGGCACAGTCTTTCCAGTAGTCATTTTGGCAATACATATTAGAAATTATGAAATTTTGCATCCTGTTTTATTCATCAATTCCACAACTTTGAAAACACACATCAGCATTATGTATGTGTTAAAAAAATAACTACAAATGCATATAAAAATAAAAAGCAAATCTTCAGTAATAGGATAGGAGACTGGTTAAATAATATGGTATATTTATATACTGGAATATTACAGAGCCATTAAAATGATGTTGTAAATATTTAATGATATGAGAAAATATTCATTATACAGTAGGTGAAAAAAATTAGGTGGAAGTCTTACAGTATTACTGATCATTTAATTTTACACACACACACAAAGATTAAGGTTATACATCAAAATGGATATAATTTTAATTTAAGCAGGGATTATATAGGTAATAATCACCATTAACATTTTGGTCCTTTTGTTTGTACACATCTACTGAATTTTCTACAATAAGCACAGATTAATTTTGTTATGGGAAAAATTATTCATTCATCCATTCCCATTTATTGCATATTTGCACCCACCATATTATGTATAATTCTAGTCTGTGAACTTTAAGAAAGGCAATATGGAATTAGAAAAGACTCTTCGGAAATAGCCAAATGAAATTAAATGGAAGTATTCTTTGCCAGCCACTGTTCTAAACACTTTACACAATTTAACTCATATAATCTTTAGAACTACCCTATGAGGTGATTAGACTTATTATGTCCATTTTATATTTGAGAAGTCAAACTTGCCCAAGACTTGGGGCCAATAAGGGGAAGGGCTAGGATTTGAACCCAGGCAGTCTAGCTCTGAAGCCTCTGCTCCTAAGCATGCAATACCACCTCTACAGCTAAATTTGCTTCAGTGACAGTAGATCCACCTTCCAGGTGATGTCTTACTATTTAATGTTAATTCTAATTCATGGGAAATGCTCAAGAAACTACGTAGCTCTGATCCAGATCTCACCAAACAATACAATCACTGTTTTACTGATAAACCCTCAGTTTGCTTTCAAGATAAAAGTCACAAAGGACCCACAGTCAGCCAGTCTACGTAAAAATAGGTTAGATGTCCTAATTCTGTTTTCTATTTCATCAAGAACAGATCTGAAGAGCCTTGTACACAGTATAAGGGAAAGATATTTCTTAGTAATCCAGTAATGAAGTGGATGTGAATGTCTGGACAAATTCTGAAACTAATTTGAGGTCATCCAATAGCAGATATAGGATTTGGTTCTATATATAATATAAAAGGTACACAGTAGTAATTTGCCACAACCACAATATTTTCATTGCTGTCACCTAGGACTGCTGAACAACCAGTTGTATCAAATGCCATCTTTTGTCTTGACAAGAATGTTCAGCTAAGCTCTTATCATCTTTAAATATGTTGAACTCAGCTGGTCAAAGGCCAGCAGCACCAAGAACTAACCATTTTCCCCTAAAAGCAGTTACAGTAGGGTGATTAATCAACCCGCAATGGCTGGGGGCACGCGGTAGTTCAACTGTACAACAGACTATCTGCTTTCTTGGAGCTCCCTCCTGTCTACTTGGTTAAATCTATCACCTTCTTCAAGTTCACAAAGCTGGGGAAAAATGAAAGAGAAGAGAATATGGTTCATTTTAAGGTAGAACAGAAAGGGAGATGAAGAAATTGCAAACATCTGAAAAGGAGAAACACCAGAAAGGAAGAAAGAAAGGAAATAGAATATAAGTTAAGGAGTCTAGGTTTGAAGAGAAAAGATCATCTCTCCACCTGCCTCAGGCCTATGTTTCTAGTGAAGCACAGAGGAAACACTGTAAAAGATCCTCCGCCTACATCATTTTTTAATTTTACTCTCTATTGTATTATCTGAGCAACTGTTCATCTCAAGTAATAAGGCAGCTTGTACAGGGCCTAGCACCTAGTAACAACCTGAAGTCTGTTATTTATTATCAGTGTAAATAACTGAAAAAGTACATTGTATTATTTGCCCTGGACAGTTAAGGTACTTGACTATAAAATTATTTGGTTGAGATATCCATTTCTGAAAAAGTTATTTCTGGATTCCTAAGAAGTAAATACTTTATTAAAAATACTTAGAACAAGGCAGTAAAGTGTAGCGGATAGGTACTAATAAGGCTCTAGTCTAGAGTCAGACAGATATCGATTAAAAACTAGTGGTTCTCAACCACAGGCGAGTTTGCCCCCTGGCCCCAGGTGACATCTGGCAATGTCCAGAAATATTTTCGGTTGTCACAACCGAAGGGAGGGGGGTGGTAGTGCTATTGGCATCTAAGGTGTAGAGGCCAGGGATGCTGCTGGACATCTTACAGTGCACAGGGCAGTTTCCCACAACAAAGAATTATCCGTCCCAAAATCTCAACGGTGCCAAAGAAACCCTGATGAAAAATTCCTTTATGCTACTTATTAGCTGTGCAACTTTACGCAAAAGACCTATCCTCTCTAAGCCTCAGGGTTTCACTATCTATAAACGGCGATTAGTACCTATACTAATATGGTTGGTATGAAGATTGAATGAAATCATGCACTTAGGCTTAGCACGGGCTTGGTATGTAATTGGCACTGTGTAAATGTTCTGAATACTACTATAAGAGTAAAAATAATTCTAGATTCTTATTTTTGCAGATATTAAAAGTTTAAGAAAGACTATCATTCAAAGTCAAAATTCCTGAGGGAAATCACAATGGAATTACAATCACAAAAATATTTTGGTGTAAAATTTCTTTCCTTGTCAATTAAAACAACCCATCTTGGTAGACCGATACGTAATTTGAAATTAAATTAAGAAACACATAATAATATATCAATTAATTTTTCAATAAAGTATCAAAGCAGAGAGTAAAGGCCCCCTAACAGTTAAGTAGACTCTCAAATCTACTTTGTATTCTTTGTCCACATTGGAATTCAATGCAATAGTTGGAAAACTGACCAGATTTTCCCTACCCTGGGAAAACTATTTCTCAAACTACATCTCCTTCAAAGAAAATTTCCCCACACCATCTCCCTTGTTCAAATCATGTTCCTGCATTCACTTTAACAATTTCACTCCTTCTGCAGAGTGGTCCTAGAAAATTCTTAACAAATTGGAGATGAGAAAAATATTTCACAATTGAAAATTCAGGACCTGATATATTTTCACATTTTTAAATCAATGTTTAGACTTTGTTTTGTGGAATGAATAGATAATATTTCAGTTAGCATGACCTGCAACTTCATAATCTATGTCACTATTCTCCTAAAAGCGAAAGTAAACATATTTCCAAATCAAACCGAAAAAGACACATAACCAAATACATATGAGCTTTCCTTATTATTAGACACTACTGTCAGCTTAGATGTCATTTCTTCTGGGAAGACTTTCCTGATCTCCCCAAATCAACTTAGAAACCATTTCCATGTTCAACCACAGAAGCTTCTTCCTCTTCCACAGCAGTTATACTACATTATAATTGTTTGTTATCTGACTTTTCCACTAAACTGTAAGCTTCATGAAAGGAGGACCGTGTCCCCTAACTCCTTGCATTAGCACCATGCTTGGCACGTTTGATGTGCTTAATAAGTATTTTTTTCATGAACATATGAATGAAAAGTCCAGTAAAAGATATGTGCAAAATATTTTTTTCTAAACTCATCTTTTTTAGACCTTGAGGCTTTTAAACAAAACTACTTAGGTTGTATGAGAAGGTAAAATAAAATTGATCACTTTAAATAAGTTACATAAATTTCATTCTCAGCCTCACTTCTTCAGGAACCCCCCAACCTTGCTCCAGATGTTTGTTTCACACTAGAAACTTCCCTTGTGATTCTGAAGCACAAAGCAGCCTCCTTTCAAGATATCTGGAGTTGTTGTTTTTTAATCAATTCAGTGCATTTTTGAGCACCCAGCAGAATAAAGCTGCTGCTGTAAAAGCTATGGGAGACACAAAGATGACTTAAGAGCTGTCGTTCGCCTGCTAGGAAACCCAATTTATTAAAAGGCAAAGGAAAATAGAGAAATAAAGGTACAAAGAGTTACAGGAATATAACAGCGGTTATAATTCCAACCGTAGGAATTTAATAGGGCTTATTGGAGGAGATGAGAATCGGGCATAACCTTTAAAGATGATACTGTACTGAACTTCAAACGAGCGCCAATATGGGGCAATATTACCTCACTCGCTTTCAAAAGATGTCAGCAAGCTAGATCAAGGATCAGGTACTACAGTAAAGGGAGCTGGAGAATTTAGGAGCTGATTTTTTCCCCAGGACCTGTCAGTCAGCCTTAGCAGCAGCAAAAAATTAGAAATCCTGAATTTTAACAAAGTCCCCCAAAGTTACAGGACACTGGGTGACAACCAGCCGAACCTATCCCTACTCCAGAGCGTTTTCTAAAGAGAAACACACCATCGACCTCCGCCTTCGGGACAGGTTTCTTCTGACAGGTAGTCTCTCCGCCCGCAAAGGATGAAAGAGCACTTCGGAGGGGTCGGGAGCGCCCGGGAGGCCGCAAGGGGCTCCCGCGTCCTAAGAAGGAGTCCGGTGCTCAGAGCACAGCGCTCCGGCGTGGACTCGGGGTCGGGGGATCTAGCCGCTCACCTGTTCGTCCTCCTGCATCGAGGCGGCCAGCGGGAGCCCGTCCGCCACCCGGGCGATCATCGTGAGCAACACCATCTTCACAGGCTACAGGGACCCAACAGTGGCCCGCACGGCCGAAGGCGTCGCCTTGACTTCCTCCGCCGCGACAGCACTACACCTCTACCTTAGTTCGCGAAGATCCAGCTGCTTGCGTCTCCGCTTCCCGCTGAGGTGGCCGGAAATAAGCTCCAGAGCTTTCCACTACCGGTCCCCAGAATTGGCTTCCCACCGGAAACAACAACCACCGGAACGCTAGTTCCGCGGTCTCTCCTTCCACCTTCAGAAACTTCCAAGGCCGCGCCCACTTTTCTGGATTCGAAGCTTCGAATAAGCTTTGACCCTTGAGGGGGCGTGGCACACGAACTGAAACAGAATTTTCTAGTTCCTGATATTCTAAATCTGGGGAGAGAGCTGGGAAGGCGGATGGGAGTTAATGAGTACTTATACGAAAAGTACGTGAAAAAACTGAAAATCAGACTATATTTTCATATTTAATTCTATTTTCTATACGTAATATTTTCTATATTCATATATTTCTAGGCAGAGGTTTTTGTCATTTCTTTTTGCCTGTTTGTTTATGCTGTTTCTGTTAAAAAAATTTATTGTGTGCGTGCATAAATGACCAAGTACAGGACCTCAGAATCACCTAGGTCAGTCACCCTTCCAAAAGCTGGGATCTCTGCTACATCTATCATCATAGGTACCGGAGTAACCTTGGTAGAACTTCCACTAACTGGGCATTCACTCCCTGTTGGAGCAACCTCTAGACAGTTCCACTTGAGGAAGTATTACCAACTCTATTTTCTTTGGTGTCCCCATCTCTAAAATGGGGATGTTTTCTGTCAGGATGTGAACAGTAAATGAGAAAATGCAGGTGCATGGGTTTTGTAAACTAAAAAAAGAAGTTATACAACTGTTGTATTTATTACTTATAACAACTACTCTTTATTAAGCAGTTAGAATTGGTGTTTGCATTAATGGAGCACTTCTGAGTGCTTTATGGATACTAGTTATTTAACCAAACAACCCAGTAAGGTTGTTTAATATTATGTCCCCACTTTGTAGTTGGAGAAAAAGCCTCAGAGAGTAATTTTTCCAAAGTGACACAGCTAGTAGTGATGAGAACAGGATTAGAGCTGAGATTGAACTCTAAACCCTATGCTCTTAATCCTGATGCAATTCTGTCTTAACATTTAACCATAGGTTAAAGAGCTCATGCTTTTGTTACCTTTTCTACAGCTCTACAGCTATTAGGAGAAAATTAGTATTATTTCTTGAGAGGATTTGGGGAGGAAGACCCAGTAAGACCGAATGATTGACTCCACACAAAAGACAAAGGACTGGGATACAGATAAAGAAACCAATGGTGCTATTAACAGAGACAATGAGAAAGTGAAATAGAAGGCAATCCTTGTGTACATAGGAGCCTAAGCTGATAAAATCGTAGTATCTTACGTTTAGAATAGCCCATAAGTATAACTTGATCTAACTTCCCTTCCTCCCACTCAACAAGGACATGACTTCTACCGTAATCTCAAATGATGGTCATTCAGCCTCTGCTGGAACAACTGCAGTAATGAGGAATTAATAATAAAAATATTTTAACTAGGAGTATTGCTAGGTGGACCAGAGAAGCAGAGAGAGAATGTAGCAGGCATGCACAATAAGAAGCAGATTTGGAGCAAGAGTGCCAGCTTCTTTCCAGTTCCTGGCTCTAGGCTTTTCCCAAGGCCCAGAAACATTCCTGCTCACAGATTGGCTGAGTCATCATTGTTTCTTTATAATAAATCACGCTTTTTTTTTTTTTGCTTAGTTTGTGTTACTTACAAAAACAACAAAATTAACGAATAGAGAAATGCGGAGTCACCCTGGAGCAACTCTATCTTGAAACAGCAACATTCATACTTGCACCTCTTACTTTTTTCCCCTAGACACACTAGATTCTGATACCCTTTAGACACACTGAAATTATTATTCCAGGGAGACAACAGTGGTCTTCTTAGGTTACTGAGCAGCCATCAGGAGAAGGCCAGAGTTCTCTCTGAAACTGCTCAGCTCTTAGACCCCAGGAACTATGGAATCTGAGTTGCTTTTGCTTTTGATTTGATCGGCATCATCTCATTCACCACCAGATGTTGTCTTTGAGCTCCTGCCCCTTGGTCTTTTGGGCAATACAGGACTGGGTAATAATGGCAAACACTGTGATCAATACTTGGAAGGTTCTCAACTCTTTTACTTTGAGTGAAGAAAGGGTATCAATGAACATTTGTTCAGTACTTGAGAATTTATAAAGCTTATGTATCCTTTTATTACCCAACCAAATGGGTTCTCCTCCTCGTGAGTTAAATAAGACTCTATACCAGTGGAAGTTGTCTCACAAAGTGAAGTGTATTTGCAGCAGATAGGAGGCCATGAGGAATCATTTCCAAAGTCATGGCTTCCCAAAACAAAGGGAAGCAGGAGTCTTTATTTTGGATGGGAACGAATATTCAAAAGAGAGAGGCAGGTATTTTTGCCTGCAGAGGCTCAGTTGGAAAACGTGCTTCCACATAATGAGGCCTAAGCTCCTCCTGGAGAGATCTTCTGTTAAAAATAAGGCAAAGATCATGGGTGCAGCTCTTGTGGTGAGGCTTGGTCAGTTTCAGGATGTTCGTTGGTTACATCTCCCTTGAGTTTCTCACTTGGTCAGTTTCGGAATGGTGGTGGTTCCATCTCCTTAACATACAAAAAGAAAAGAAACAGCTTGGAAAAATAGTTACTGCTTCTGAACCCACCTCTGAGTTTCTCAAGGCACCTAGTCGGTGACACTTTGTCTGCCTGAAACCTGACAACAACACTGTGAAATGGGTCAAAACCAAGAATCTTGGAGCTTGTAAACGGTGTACTAGGGGGGAAAAAGGGAAATGGAAGCCTTGAATATCAGTTGGAGCTGCCAGCAAATTCTTAAAACTTATCAAAGAAACCGAGTAAAGTCACATATCTAAATCAAATTAGATTAAGCTGCTAAAACAAGATAAGACTTTCCATTAAAGCAGAGTAAGAAGGTTGCAGAGATTTTACAAGTGAGATCAAAAGAAGCAATAGTTAGAAGCTTGTATCCATTTACTCTTAAAACAATTCCTGAGTGTCTAATTATATGCCAGACACTGGGCTAGGTCATGAAGATGAATGAATAACAGTTCAAGCAACCTGCGGCCCATATCCACCCTCAGACCAAACACTGTCACTTAGAAGAAGAGGTCTGCAAGTAAATAGCAACTCCTGTTTGAACTACATGATTGCATAAATGGAAAAAGCATTTCTCAGAATGAGGTGATGCTCTTGGCAGACAAAAAAATAAAAAAATAGCCATTATATCTGGACTGGTATCCAGCCATATGCACTAGAATGGCCAAACCAGTTATTAAAAAATTGAAATGCTTTCTTACAGATTAGTAAATAGCTACTGCCCTGAGCAACCCCTCTTCAGCCCACATCTCCTACCATAACAGAACCAGAACTCTTATAGTTGTGCCTCCACAGTTCATCCACGTTAGGTTCTGATTGGTTGGTTTCCATGCCAGTCAGTTTCAAAAGCTCCGCCTCCCAGGTGGCCATTGGCTTATTGTTGTTATGTGCCTTCAAGTTGGACTCTGACTGCAGGAGACCCTATGAATGAGTGATGTCCACAATGTCCTTTCCGCACAGCCCTACTCCGCTCCTGTAGACTCATGCCTATGGCTTCCTTTATGGAGTCAATCCATCTCCTATTTAGCCTTGCTCTTTTCCTGCTGCCTTCTACTTTTCCCAGCATTATTGTCTTTTCCAAAGAATCCTGCCTTTTCATGATGTGCCCAAAGTAGGACTGCCTCAGTTTTATCATTTTTGCCTCCAGCAATAGTTCAGACTTAATTTGCTCTAGGACCCACTTGGTGGTCTTTCTGACAGTCCAGGGTATCAGTAGAGCTCTCTTCCAACACCATATTTCAAACGAATCAATTTTTTTCCTATCAGCCTTCTTCACTGTCCAGCTTTTGCACCCATATGTAGTAACTGGGAATATGAAGGTGTGGATAATCTTGGCCCTGGTCTCTAATGACACTTCCTTACACTTGATGATCTTTCTTAATTGTTTCATTGCTGCCCTTCTGAGTCTCAGTCTTCTCTTGATTTCTTGGCTGCAGTCTCCATTTGAATTGATGACTAAACCAAGGTAAACAAAATCTTTAACAATTTCAATGTCTTCACTGTCTATGTTAAAGCTGTGTAGTTCTTCTGAGTCATGAGTTTTGTCTTCTGGATTTTCAAATGCAGTCCTGCTGTGGCACTTTCTTCTTTCACTTTCATCAGAAGTCGTTTCAAGTCATTGCTGCTTTCTGCCAGTAAGATAGTGTCATCTGCATATCTTAGATTTTTGATATTTCGTCCACAAATTTTCATTCTCCCCTCATCTGAGTCTAGCCCAGTTTTTTGAATGATGTGTTCTGCATACAGACTAAACTGAGGAGAAGATAAAATGCACCCTTGTCTGACACCTTTGCCTATACGAAACCATTCTGTCTCTCCGTATTCTATCTTGATAGTGGCTTCTTGTCCACAATACAGGTTACACATCAGGACAATCAAGTGCTGAGGCTCGCCCATTTCTTTCAGAGTAGCCCATAGCTTTTCATGATCCCTGCAGTCAAAGGCTTTACTGTAGTCTATAAAGTATAGACTAACCTTCTTCTGCAGTTCTTTGGTGCACTCCGGTAGAAAACAAATAATCTCAATTAGATCTTTACCATTGGCTACCTTCAGGGAATCTAGAAGGGCCCCACCTTCCACTTTGGTGCCTGCCCTTCTGCCATGCCACTGCCCTATGCAGACTCTGGCTGGGCTGGGAAGCAGTGCCCCAGATGGACCACCATCTGTGCTGGTGATTATTTTGAACTATTATCCCTGACTATACCTTCTCACAGTGCGAGCTCCATGAAGGCAGAAATTTGTCTTCTTCATTCTTAAATTTGTTCACAAAACTTACCTGTGTCATCCACACAGTCATTCCAGACAGTGAAGTGAAAGTAAAGATTTGGGGGAGGAAGGAAAAGAAAAGAACAAAGTACACATTGTAAGTAATGTGAAAGCCTCTATTTAAAATAATTATTACTTTAGATAGCCTGCTTCAAATATAGAGCCTTAGCAAAGCTACCCCTTGCCTTCTAGAAGCTAACTCATGAAACTTCATCTTTCATCACGTCTGTCTGGTTTCCCTAGTTTGTCAGGAAAGACAGGCAGAGAGTGGGCCCAGCTTGTCCATCCCTTGGAGTTTGGGATGGTGGTGGGGGAGGCGGGTGGGGAGAAGGATAGTTGGGGTAGTTTGGATAGCATGTAAAATATTTTACTGAAATTAGAAAAAAATTTTAATAGATTTCTTTCTTCTCCTACTAGCCTCTAAATCCTTTCAGAGCAGGAAAAAGTAGTCATTTGTTATTTCTCAGGATCTCGTATTCTGTACCTGGAACCTAGCAAATGTTCAATTAATGTTTATTGAACAAGTGACTGAATGAATGGCATGCTCATGGATTGAGACAGTACTTCATTGGTTGTTTACAGTACAATTCACAGTTGGTTCTGTACTAAGTGAAGACATATCCATCACCATTCTCTTCAGTCATCCATTAGTTATTCAACAAATATTTATTATTCAACTACTATGTGCTAGGAAAGCAGGCCTTGGGTTATACAAAAGTGAACAAAAGAAACATGATGTTTGCTGGTAGAGGTTACATTCTACCTGGCTCTGTCTCTCTCCCATTACCCCCCAACCCACCTCCATCCCCACTGCTTTCCCGCTCCTCAAAATAACTTGCTGGTATTTTGTTCGGGATTGCATTGAATCTGTAGATCAAGTTGGGAAGACATGGCATCTTGACAATATTTAATCTTCCTGTCCATGAACGTGAAGTATCTCTCCATTTATTTAGTTCATCTCTGATTTCTTCCATCAGTAGTTTTTTAGTGTATTCCCAGATGTGTGCAACCATCACTGCTATCTAATTTCAGAACATTTTTATCACCCTCAAAGAAATCCATAGCCATTATCAGTCACTCACCATCTCCATCCTCATCATCGGCTCTCCCATCTCCCAGCCCTTGGCAGCCACTAACCTACTTTCTATCTTTATAGATTTGTTTATTCTGGACATTTCATATAAATGGATCCATGAATATGTAGTTTTTTGTATCTGGCTTTTTTCACTTATCATGTTTTCGAGGTTCATTTACTTTGTAGCATGTGCCAGTGTTCCATTCTTTTTTATTGCTGAAAATATATCACATTGTATGGAAAAGTCACATTTTGTTTATCCATTCGTCAGTTGATGGACTTTTGGATTGTTTGAGGTTTTTGGCTATTATGAATAAAGCTACTATGAATATTCATGTACACACTTTTGAGTGGACTGTTTTCAGTTCTTTTTGGTAGATACCTAGGAGTGGAATTGCTGGAATTGCAGTAACACTGTTTTTAACTTTTTGAGGAATTGCCAAACTGTTTTCAAAAGTGGTTGCATTATTTTACATTCCCAACAGCAGTGTGTGAGAGTTCCAGTTACTCTGCATTCTTACCGACATTTGTTGGTGGTATCTCGTTGTGGTTTTGATTTGCATTTGCTTAATGACTAATGATGGTGAGAATCTTTTCATGTGCATATTAGCTATTTGTATGTCTTCTTTGGAGAAATGTCTGTTCAAATCCATTGCCCATTTTTAAATTAGATTGTTTTATTAGATGTTTAACTAGATTAGATGTTTAACTAGATTAAAATAATGTTTTATTAGATTGTTTACTTAGATTGTCCTTTTATTGTTGATTATAAGAGTTTATACACACACACACACACACACACACACACACACACACACACACACTTGCTCCCTCCTCTCTTTCAGGGACTGCAATTACACATATATTACATCTTTTGACTGTATTCCACATGTCTGTTATGCTCTGCTCTTTTTTCTCTTCTTTTTTCTGTCCTTCCTTTTGGAATTTTCTATTGACCTATCTTCCACTTCACTAATCCTGACTTCTGCTGTATTCAGACTGCTGTTAAACACACCCAATGGGTTCTTATTTTCAGTTATTGTGATTTTTATATTTAGAATGTCCATCTGATTTGTTTATAGATTCCAATTCTATATTGAAGTAAATTATCCATCTTTCATCACTGCTCACTTTGTCCTCTATTTTCTTAAACCTATTAGTCATAGTTATTTAAAGTCCTGTCAACTCTAATATCTGGGTCTGTTTCTATTAATTTTTCTCTTAGTGGTTTGTCACTTGGATTTGATTTTTAGCATGCCTCATAATTTTATATTGGATCCTAGACATTGTGGATGAAAAAACTGCAGAGGCTCTGGATAATGTTATCCAACTCCAAAGGGTTCAGTTTTGTTCTGGTAGGCAGAAACAATACCAGATCACTTTGATCCTATAAAGACTTGGTTTTAAGTTATGTTAGAGCTATTCTATTTCAGTACTGTATTGCCCTTACTCTGAGAGTGTGGCCTTTATGGGGTCTCAACTGAAAGCCCAAGGTATCTCTCTACCTTGGAGAGGCTTCAAAGCCAACTTGTGTTAGATGCTGAAATCTCTTCTTAGCTCATTAACCTCCAAACTGCTGTTTTCTGGGATCTTGCTTTGTGCATGCTTGGCTTAGAAACTGGCCACTATCCTGAGGAGAATTTGTACCTAGATTATTGAGCTGCTTCTCTGCCATTCTCCCCTCTCTGGTGGTTCTCCCTCAAGTCCCAGCCACTTTGGCAGCCCTGAACTTTGACCTTTGACTCTTTAGCGCAGTAATACTGCCGTCTTGTACTTGGCCTTTATTCTCTAGCACCAAATTTGGAAAATTCTCTTGGGAGAAAAATCCCAGGCTGAATATGGAGCTCACCTCATGTGCTTCTCTTCTCTCAAGGATCACAGATTCAAGCCCTGTCTGCTTTGGTTATCTTCAATGCCTTCAAAGATTGGTTTTTGCATTTTCCTATATTTATATATATATAGTATTTGTTTATTTATAAATATTTATATATTCTTTTTAATCCCACTCCCCTTGCCCAGGAGGAAAATGTTAGTCTGATACACGCCCCTCCATCTTGGCTGAAACTGGAAATCTCAGCACTTCTTAGCTTTTGTGTTTGCGGTAATTTCACTGAACTGTTTTTCTACCTCAACTAATGAAGATGGCATATTCTCTTTAAATTAAGGAACTCATTCCTTTTAATTTGTGTATTAGATAAAATCTACCATTCATCTCTGGGCAAAGTCAAAGTCTGAGTCTGCTAGGAGGGCAGCTTCAGCCAAGTAATAGGATTAGAAAGCTGACTTCAGAGAATTAGGGGGTAAAGAATGAATGGAAGTCAGGAAGTATAGATATCAAATGAATACAATGTATTTAAGCAAATTGGTTAGGAAGGGAAGTGAGAGCTATGATGGTGGCTAGAGGAGGAAGGACTTTGGTTTAGGGATGAGGAGACATGAGCATGTTTATAGGCTGAGGCTGGAGCTAATGGAGAAGGGGAGGCCAAAGATATAAAGGCAACAAGAGATAATTAAGACTTTCTTAGTAGAGATGAGAGCAGTAGGGTAAACTGCCCAGGTTAAGAAAGATTGGAAAAAAAAGACAGGTAAAGACATAGATTAAGGTAGGAGGTTTGAAAGAAAGGATGATAAGATACCTAATAGTGCCATTTCCCAGAGGCAGTTGGAATCATGATGGGAGGGACCACTTAAAGAAGCAGTAAAGTAGAATTAAAAATTGAATGAGATGGATGAGTGAGAGAGACAAGTCTCTGGTGACACCCAGGTTTGAGGTTTGGGCAACTGGGTGGATGGTAGTGTTGGGATTAAAAAAAAAAAAAAAAAACAGGACTACCGCCAGCCCTGGTGGCCGAGTGGTTAAGTTCAGCGTGCTCTGCCTTGGCAGCCTGGGTATGGTTCCCGAGCACAGACCTACACCACTCTGTTAGCAGCCATGCTGTGCTGGCAGCCCACATACTGAAAAATAGAGGAAGATTGGCACAGATGTTAGCTCAGGGTGAATCTTTCTTGGCAAAAAACACAAAAAAACAACAGAAAAGACAGGACTAAACAGCATATTTGGAAGGAAAAAATGAGTTAAGGATGAGTTCAGCTTTGTTCTGTCAACCTTAAACATAAAAAAAGCCAGTTGTTTTACCAGCAAAATGATTTTATTTGGGGATAGTCATAGAATTGCAATTTGGAACATGCATGCTATAGTGGACCATCAGCAAATCCAACAAACAAGCGATAGGAATGTTATTTTGTAGAGAAAAAGAAGGAAATGGCGGGGGGGTGGGCGTGGGGGTTGGGGGTGGGGTTTGTTTTGAATGAAAAGTCCATTGCAGGAAAGCAAGAGTTCATGGTGGTGAGGTTTCTCATTGGCTAAGTTGCTGGGGTAGTCCATTTCTGTTTGGGATGCAATTACATTTCTTCCTGTAATTGACCATTCGTTCCTGTTGACCGCTTCCTGTTGGGGTCTATAATTGACTATCTTTCCTGTAATTGACCTCTAATGGTACTGCATGGGAGCTTCCCCTTCCAGCCTCTGGACTCCATTTTTAATGAGGTTTGTTTTAATTTTCACAGTTCACACTGAGTCAATCAACCATAGTGACTATTGCCCGTCAACCTTGGCATCCATAGTACCCACTACAAAGATAAACCTTCTCCCTTGCAGGCCTTGTGCTATACAGAATAGTGTAGCAGAAGCATTCTGCTTTGCTGAAGACTCACTAGCTTCCATTCTTAGAGGACATCGGAATACAAGAAAGGGTTTTCAGAACAAACATTTAATGGATGGTTTGTTTGACCTATGAACTTTTTCTTTAACCATGAAAACATTCCCTTGACTTGATGGTGGATACAAAGCTATACATATTTTACTATGAATTTTTAATGAAAAATGACAATCAGAAAGTCTCAATTTAGGGGAAAACTGAAGTTGTTTAGAAGAAAGGTTTTTACAATGACTAAAGGGAAAATTGAAAAGATTTTAAAAGAAGGAGAAAGAGGGAGAAAAGAGGCTAGCCAACAACCCAGAGAAGTAGTGATTCTAAGGAGAGGATAATATAAGATGATGACTGATTTTGAAGGAGGAGAACAAAAACTAGGAAAATATGGAGAGAGGAAGTGAGAAAAGGAGAAACTTTTTGAGGTTGGAAATTGAGGATGGTGACAATAGAACGCATAGGAAGAAAAAAAGAATGAAGTCTGGGAATGAGAAGATCTCCAGGTTGACGTAGTTGGTGGAGAGAGAATGGGGAAATGATAGAGGGTAAAGAGGCGGCGGCGGGTGTTTGTGGGAGAGGGACAGAGGCAATCTGGGCGGAGCAGGTGGCAGAGGCAGCCGCGGAGGAGGCCTAGTCCTTCCAGGTCTCCGCCGCAACAGTGGCAACTGGTATGAATACTCATTCACGCCTAGAGGATGCGCCTTGGCAGTGCGGGAAGACCGTAGGAAAACCAAGCAGGGACAGTAACCAGGATTGGGGTGGCCAGGCCCGGGAAATCCATGAAGAGGACCAACAGCGGATCCTGCTGCCGCCGCCGCTGCGACTACAGCTGCTGCTGCCGCGCGTCCCGCCGAGCGCACCACGCGCCTTACTGGTCCGGGGACACGGCGCAAACCCCACAGCCCTCGCGGCAGTCTCCCGGCCGGGAACGACGGCATCCCGAGCAGGCTGGGAGCTGGGCAGCAGCGGCCGAGGAGGAGGAGGCAATCGCGGCGGCCGCACCCTGGATGAGGTGAGAGCACCGCGGGAGCCCCGGAGGCTGCAGACTGCGCCGGGAGTGGCGGCGCTCCGTGCGCTGGGCTAGAGAACCGTTCCTGGGGCTGGGACCTGGGGCTGGAGACCTGGGCGCCTAGGAGGGATTGGTGCCAAGTGACATTAGCTTTGAGAAGGTTGAAGGGCACCGGGAGTGAGGGGTGATGCAGCTAGTGGCGGGCGCGGGAGGGCGAGAAACAGTGGGGAGTTGCCTAGAAATAAAGATGAGGCGCTGGATTGTACCGGACTAAATTTTAGGAAATCCAGTCTCTATCCCAAGGTCTTTGCTTAATGTGTAGATACCCGCTTTGTTGGTGGAGATGAGGTTGAAGGCCATGCTTGTTGGGTGGAGTCAAAAGAGGGATGAACACATGATTCAGAAAGCCATGCCATGGTGGACGCATTAGGGATGCTGAAAGGAGAAAAAGGATCAGGAAATGTGCGTCGGTGTACATTTGAGAGAGTACGCACTGCCTTCTCCTACACCCTCTCTTTTTATTTTTTTGATTGTCTTAGATACAGACAGCAGGATGGAGGTTGGTGACGGTCCCTTCTTCCTAGGCTACCTCTTTTCCCCTGCAGAACTGGAGCCCTGCCTGCTGGCTGGATGAGGCTGTGCAGGACAAGGTCCACGCAAACTCAGTTCCTTCCTTCGCTCTGGCTTGGAAGACAGGGCAGATTGGCCCAGATTTTCTTCACGGGGCAGTAGCAGGATGAAATTCTGCCTTACATACGACTTTTTGGAAAAGAGACAGATGGTGCTGCTGCATTTTCTGAAATAAGCATTTCCTTGTCATAGCATCTTTGGCTTATTCTTTTATGGGAAGCTAGTACCCGTGAATCAAACTACAAGGCAATAGGGATTTCAGTCTGTAAGCTGCCATTAACTAACTGGGATCTGAAAAAAGTTACTTTATTTCTCTAGGCTTCAGTCTCCGATGCGTAAAATCAGGGTTTGGATCTTTTGAGTATTTATTACAGAACTAAATATTAATGGAATCTGTATTCTGTGTTCAGGACTATGCTTTACTTGCGAACTGGGAAACTTATTTATAGACACTTAATTGTATTTATTCATACTGTCCACTGTTGGAGAAAACTCAGACATTCAGTTAACAGTGCTTCAAGGAATCACATTTCTATTAAGAAACCCCTAATAAATTACTGATTTTAAGAAAGAATGAAGCAAGAAGTATTCATTATTTGATTTTTTATAAAGTCAATTTTAGCCCAAACATAATTGCTTTTTTTTTAACGTGTATCTATCGGGTGTTGAATATTTTTCACAGAGTGCTTTGGAATTTTTTTAAAAACTGAAACAAAAAAATTTAATCTGAATATATATTTATAATGCAAAATCTTAGCTACTTTATATACATTGGTGTGAACTCTTTTCATGAAAAGAAGCATTACCATTGCTAAACTGCAATTTTATCATAAAGGTGTGATTTTTCTTACTGTCTTTGGTAACAAAAAGTTTGTAAGATTAGAATTCAGTTCTCTAAATTGTGATTTAATTGTTAAAATAAATAGCATGCTTTCATTATTTCATTAACAGTTACTCATCTGACAAAGCTCTACATTCATCTTAGTTGATGTAATGACGAGCCTTGAAATGTTTTTAAACATTTGAGGAATTCCCGAAGGAAACTGTCAGGAACTTGACTGGGGTTGGTGCTACGCTGACCTTCATTTAAAAATCAGTTCTCCGGGAATGTGCAGTATGCTTTTCAAAACATACCTGTCTTAGCTATAATATTAGAGGTTTGTGAGAATTAGAGGCTTGTACTTGGGAAAGGGTGTTTTTGGTATCCAATTTTCTAACTCCCAATCAACTGAAAAGTGGAAGAAAGCAACTCTGCACATTATCCAGGTTCAACTTAATTCAGTGTTATTTCTTAAGCAGCGTTGGTGGAGGCCAGTACAAAACTGGATGCTAAACCACCCTCAGGTACCTGAGAATCCATAGTTCTAAACCGTGCTCATCTAACTGTGTATAGTGTGGAATAAGCGCTGTACCAGAAAGATGAAGTGTGGAATAAAAAAAATAAATAAGAGAATCTCTCTGGGGAAAGCTGACTGACTGTGTCTCAAGAAGCCATATATGGTGGCATTATCTTGGAAAATATGTCAGAATCTGGTCTTTAGCTTGTTGAGTCTGTTTCTCAGACTGATATTCAACAAATCCACAAGACTAGTATATAAACCCAGGATGGCACATTATTAATTTATAATGAGGATTCTAACATCTTAGGGAACTAGACCCTCTTTGGTTATTTCAGTGAGGTCTTTTGGCATACTTGCTACATTTGGAAGCCAAATTATAACCAAAAGGTTGTTTGTGAAACTTGAATTTAGAACAAGGGGAATTAATCAGTGAATTCTACATTTAAAAAGAAGTCAGTAGCTTCAAACAGAGTATCCAAGGGAAACCAATGGGTTCTTTCTTCCCTGGATAGTGGGTGTCACTAATGATCAACTTCTCTTCTCATGTACACCTTTTTTTTCTGTCTCTGACATGCTAATATTTTCAACCAGGTCATAGTCTGTTTAGCTTGGGAGTCCTGTGTCGGTTTCATATATCTGCACATCTCTTCTCTGAACCAGTTTGTCTTCATTGTAAAGTTTCAGTTCCAATGGTGAGCTTACTTTCCCTAGGTAAAATTCATGACAGGGATAGGAAAGTAGGATTGGGGGACCTTGTTACAGCCGCTATGTCCTGGCAATATGAACCAGGTAGTTAATGGCAACTGGATATGGTGCTAAGAGGCAGAGGATCAGAGAAGGCTTCACTCACGCAGGCGATGAACTTTGTCTGGCCTGACAAGACAATGAAGTCAGGGGTGAGTGGGAAGCAGATTTTAGCCTAGGGATATGAGCAGATGTATTGCCCTGGGAAAATGCCTTGTTGAAGTGAGACCCACGGTGGGATAGAACTTTTCTATGAGGATTTAATTCAAAGGTGATCATCTTTCAAGTATACAACTACTTAAAAGGAGGAATTGAGTGAGTTGCTGATGGCAGTCTGCCTAGTGTGCACTTCTGAAGCCTAGCAGATTGCACATTCTAGGCGGATAGCCTGGAACCAGCAGACAACGGTCAGGTGAAATGATGTCAGAGAAGGTTCAGTAAATTTCTAACATCAAATGTCAACCATTATGTCTCTTTAGCCATCTCTCTTTTTGTTGCTATTATTTTTTGCTGCTTTATGGAGATATAGTTGACATACAGTAAACTGGGCAAATTTAAAGTGCACGATTTGAAAAGTTTTGATATATGTATATACCTGTGAAATCATCACATGTTCATCATCCCAAAAAGTTTCCTTCTGCTCTTATATAATCCCTCTCTCCTGTCTCTTCCTGCACCACTAACACACAGACAACTGCTGATCTTTCTGTTACTATATGTTAGTTTGCATTTTCTAGAATTCTGTATAAATGGGATCATACGGTATGTACTCTTTGCTTTTGCCTGGCTTCTTTAGTTATTTTGAGATTTATCCATGCCATTGTGGGTATCAATAGTCCATTTTCTTTCGTTGCTGAGTGGTGTTCCATTGTATGGATATGCCACAATTTGTTTATTAATTCACCAGCTATTGAGTTGTTTCCAGGTTTTTGGCTATTACAGATAAAGCTGCTATGAACATCGGTGTACAAGTCTTTATGTGTGTATGCTTTCATTTCTCTTGGGTAAATTTCTAAGAGTAGAAGAGTAGGCGTATGTTTAACTTTTTCAGAAATTACCAAACTCTTTGTCAAAGGGATTGAAGCTTTTCCATTCCCACTAGTAATGCATGAAGGTTCCCATTTCTCCACATCCTTGCCAACATTTATTACTGTCTGTCTTTTTTGTTATAGTCATTCTAGTGGTTATCTTATTATGGTTTTTATTTGCATTTCCCTATTGACTCCTGATGTTGAACATCTTTTCATGTGCTTAATTACCATCTATACATTATTGGTGAAGTGTCTGTTGAAATCTTCTGCCCATTTTCTGAGTTGTTTGCTTTTTTATTGTTAAATTTGGAAGTTCTTTATATATTCTAAACACAAACCTTTATTATACGTGTACTTTGCAAATATTTTCTCCCCATCTGTAGCGTATCTTTTCATTTTAGTAATATGTCTTTCAAAGAACAGAGGTTTTTAAATTTTGCTGAAGTAAGTCCAAACTATCAAATTTTTCTTTTATGGATTTTGCTTTTAATGTTATGTCTGAGAAGTCATTGCTTAACCCAAGGTCCCAAAAATATTTTCCTATGTTTTCTCCTTGAAGTTTTATAGTTTTTCATTTTACATTTAGGTCTTTTATCCATTTTGAGTTAAGTTTTGTATATAGTACAAGGTATTGATCAAAGTTCATCTTTTGCATATAGATAACCAATGGTTCCAACACTGCTTGTTAAGAAATCTATCCTTTCTCCATTTAATTTCCTTGGCACTTTTATTGAATATCAATTGAACATACATATGTGAATCTACATCTGAATTTTCTATTCTGTTCCATTGATCTATTTATCTATCTTTAGACCAATACCATACTGTCTTGATTACTGTAGCTTTATAAGTCTTGAAATCATGTAGTACAAGTCCTCCAACTTTGTTCTTCTTCTTCGAAATTGTTGCAGCTATTCTAGGTCTTTTGCATTCCCATATACATTTTAGAATCCATTTGTCAGCACAGTCAAAAAGCCTGCTGGGAATTTGAGTGGGATTGTATTGAGTCTATAGATTAATTTGGAGAAAATTGATATTTTAACAGTATTGAATTCTCTGATCCATAAACATGGTATATCTCTCCATTTGTTTAGGTCAGTGGATCTCAGCTGGGGGCAATTGTGCCTCACGAATTACATTTGACAGTATCTGGACACATTTTTGATTATCATAACTCACAGCAAGGGTGATACTGGCATCTAGTAGTTAGGGTCAGGAATACTGGTAAATGTCCTACAATGCACAGGACAGTCCGGACAATGAAGAATTATCCAACCGAAAACATCAGTAGTGTTGAGGTTGAGAAACCCTTATTTAGTTCTTCTTTAATTTCTCTCAACAGTGTTTTATGTTTTTAGTATATAGGATTTGCACATCTTATAAGACACCTATCCCTAAGTTCTTCATATTTTAATTTCTGTTATAAATGACAATGTCTTTAAAATTTCAATTTCTGATTGTTCATTGCTAGTTTACGTTGATTTTTGTTTGTTGATCTTGTATCCTCTAGCTTTGCTAAATTCACTATTTAGTTCTAGTAGATTTTTTTTGTAGATTCTGTAGAATTTTCTACATGATGATTATGTCATCTACAAAAAAAAAAAGAGATACGATTTTACTTCTTTCTTTTCAATCACTACGTCTTTTGTTTAGTTATTTATTTTGCCTTACTGCACTAGATAGCACCTCTAGTACAAAGTTGAATTTAAATAGTGAAAGCAAACATCTTTGCCTTGTTCTTGATCTTAGGAGGAAGGCATCCAGTCTTTTACCATGGAGTATGATGTTACCTGTAGGGTTTTTTATAGGTATCTTTATTAGGTTGAGGAAATTCCCTTATAATTTTCTGAGAGCTTTTATTAGGAGTGGATGTTTAATTTTACATCTATTGAGATGCCTATATTATTTTTCTTTTTTATTTTGTTAATATGGTGAATTACATCAATTGATTAAGAATGTTAAAATCAATGTGGAGTTCCTGGGATAAATCCCACTTGGTCATGATATACAGTCCTTTCTATATTGTTGGATTAGATCTTCTAAAATTTTGTTAAGAATTTTTGCATCTATGTTTAGGAGAGAGATTGGTTTGTATTCTTCACTAAATAATGTCTTTGTCTGGATTTAGTATAAGGATAATGTTGGCCTCATAAAATGAGTTGGGAAGTATTCCCTCCTCTCCATTTTTTGGGGAAAGTTTGTGTGGAATTGTTATTATTTCTTCCTTAAATGTTTGATAGAATTCTAAGGAAAATTATTAACATAATATCTTCAAGTTTCATCGTGTTGTAGCATGTGTCAGAATTCTGTTCCTTTTTAAGGCTGAATAATATTCTGTTACACATATGTACCATATTTTGTTTATTCATCCTGTTGATGGACTTTTGGGTTATTGTGCATAATGCTGCTATGAACATGAGTGTACAAATATGTGTTTAAGTTCCTGCTTTCAGTTCTTTTGAGTATTTACCCAGAAGTGAAATTGCTACATCATATGGTAATTCTATGTTTGATTTTTTGAGGACCCACCATATTATTTTCCACAGTGGCTGCACCATTTTACATTCCCACCCATAGTGCACAAGTGTTCTGATTTCTCTACTTCCTCACTGACACTTATTTTGTCTTTTTTTTTTTTTTTTTAATAATAGCCATCCTAATGGGTGTGAGGTGGAATCTCACTGTGGTTTTGTGGTTTGCATTTCCCTGATGATTAGTGATGTAAGACATATTTTTTAAAGTCGTTTCACATTTACTCACATATTTACCATTTCCAGTACTCTTCATTAGTTTATTTAGATCTAGATTTCCATCTGGTATCATTTCCCTTCTTCCTGAAAGAATTCCTTTAACATTTCTTATTCTTATTGTGCAGATATGCTAGTGGGGAATTCTTTCAGCTTTTGTATGTCTGACAAAGTTTTTTTTTCACCTTCCTGTTTGAAAGATATTTTTGCTGATTATCAGGATTGACTACATACTTCCTGATGCAAAATGAAAATGTAGAGCCCTCTATTAAAAAATTATTAAGAATTTCAAGCCGTCAACAGCAGAACATTAAACCAAACATGGTCCTTCTGAGCATCGTGCCCTGTGTGACTGCACAAGTTGAACACACAAGTCTACTCTGCTGATTACAGAATTCTAGATAACTACCTTTTTTTTCGTTTAGTATTTTCAAGGTGGTGTTCTGCTATCTTTCAGCTTGCAGTTTTTTCTGGTGAGAATTCATTGTTACCTTTGTTTCTCTGTATAGAATGGGTCTTTTTTTTCTCCTGAATGCTTTTAAGATTTTCCTTTAATCACTGACTTAAGCAATTTGATTACAGTGTACCTTGATGTAGCTATTTTCGTGTTTCTTGTGCTTTGGGTTTGATGAGCTTATTGGATCTGTGTGTTTAGAGTTTTCATTAAAGTTGGACATTTTTCAGCCATTATTTCTTTGAAATTTTTTTGTTACCCCTTCTCGCTCCTTTCTGTTGGAGACTCCAATTATATGTATATTAGATCACTTCATTTTTTTTCCCACAGATCACTCATGCTTTGTTCATTTTTTTCAGTCTTTTTTTCTCTTTGTTTTACTTTGGATCATTTTTATAGTTACATCTTCAACGTCACTAACCTTTCTTTTGCATTGTCTAATCTGCTATTAATCTCATTCAGTGTATTTTTCATCTCAGATATTGCTTTTTCATCTCTAGAAGTTTGATTTGTGTCTTTTTTTATAACTTACATGTATTCTACTAACTTGATTAATCTTTATTCTACCTTCTTGAAAAATGGAATGTTATAATAACTGTTTCAAGTCGAACATGTGTGTCAGTTTCTGGTATGTTTCTAGTGATTGATTTTTCTCTTCATTTTGAGTAGTGTTTTTCTGCTTCTCTGTATGCCTGGTAATATGTGATTAGATGCCACACATTGAGCATTTTACCTCTTGGGTGCTAGATAATTTTGTATTTCTATAAATATTCTTGAGCTTTGTTCTGGGACATAGTTAAGTTACTTGGAAACAATTTGACCCTTTTGGATCTTGTTTTTAAGGTTTGCTAGGTGAAATCAAAGCAACATTTCATATACAGTTAACTTTCCCTACTAGTGGGCTGATATTCTTCTGTGTATTCTACCCAATATCCCATGAATTATGAGATTTTTTCATTTTGGTTGCTGGGGAAACAAACAGTTTCCAGCCTTGTGTGAGCCCAGAGGATTGTCCCTCTGATATTCTCATGTGCTTCTTACCCCAGCCTCAGTTTCCTCATACAAACGTGCTGATCAATACTCAGCTGAATACTCAAGGGGCCCCTCTGAGATCTCTGGAATTTTCTCTCTTTTCTGGTACTCTGCTCTATGAACTGTAGCTGTCTTGGCCTTCCTGGATTCCTAGCTTGGTCTCAAGTTAGGGAGATAACTAGGCTCTGTCTTGATTCCCTCTCTTACCACTATGAACTATAAACTGTTTCCAGGAAGTAAGCTTGGGCAGTTGTGCAGCTCACTTTGTTTTTCTCTCTATTCTCTGGGATTACTCCCTATGTTGCCTGATACCCAGTGTCTGAAAATCTTTGTTTCATATATTTTGTCCAGTTTTTTAGCTATTTCCATCAGGCGTGAGGGAGAATAAATATAGACCCTGTTACTTTATGCTGTTTGGAAGTAAAAGTGTCTTTCTAGCCATCTTTTAAATTAGTAGTTTTCAACCCTGGATACACATTAGAATTACCTGCGTGAGGTTTTTAAGAAAACTGATGTACAGGCTCTATTCCAGACCAATTAAATCAGATTCTTTCAGATGGAGGCCCTAGCATCAGTATTCTTTAAAAGCACTGAGGGTCGTCTTGTGTATAGCAGGGTTAGAAAACCACTGAATAAAGAAACTGTTGCATTTATAAACAATTTTGAGAGACTTTTGTGTTCTGTCACTCCAACCAATACACAAAGGTGGTTGTTTTCTTTTGTTTATTTGTTTGTTTTGTGTTTTTGATAAGCACTGTGGAGCTATAGAAGGTTTTAAAGTAGGGTACTGACATACTTAGATCTTTGCTTTAGAACCATAAGTGTGACAGCAGTGTGGGAGATGGGGTAAAGTGGGTTGAGTCAAGAGACAGGGGATCACTGAGAAGCTGTTACAAGTGGTTCAGGGTCAGAGGTGATGAGGGCCTGAACTTGGGCAGTGGTAGTAGGAATGGTGAAGAAGGGAGAGATTTGAGAATTTCTGAGGTAGAATTGATGGAACTTCCTGATCAAGGAAGTATGGGAAATGAGGAAGAGGAAGGAAACAAGAGTGACTCTTAAATTTCTAGGTCAGTCATGGAGTGATTAGTAATATCATTAACTGAGATAGATAATATGGTAGGAGAAGCAGATATCAGGGAAATGAATTACATTAGTGTGGAACTTCCAAAAGGAGGTATCTTGTAAAACTGTCTCCTGACCTCTAAATTTTTCTGAAGCATAGGAGAAAGAAAACATTTAAGAGCGCATCTTTTGAGTGCGCTCTATGATTTTGAACCGTTGTGACTTTGTGCTTTTGTTTGACTTAGTTTAATATTAAAATCTGCTTGCATTTCTTAAGAATATATCAGTTTATATTAGAATAAAATAGGTGTCTTATAGATGACAAGATATCAGGTCAGGAATTATTGTAAATGTTTTCCCTTTTTTTAGCTGTGGGAGCATTCATTCACTCCTTGTTTCTTTGGACAACAACCCTACGTTTCTTTTGGAGAATTACCTTTTTTGCCATTACTTGATTGAAGTCTTGGTAGGACAGTCAGTTAAGGTGCCCTGCCCTCTTCTAGCTAAGTGAGGGTGATGAGACCCAAACTAGGACAATCCAACTCTCTTCATGAATGTTGCACCTTCAGTGGAGCAACACGAGAGTGGAAAAAAAATGGTTGAAACCAATTGGCTTCTTGCTACCTCAGTCCTTATTGCTTCTCCTTCTTCTGCCCCTTCTGAGCCTGTTTTTTTGAGTCTTCAACTGTTCATTTGATTCTGTGGGTCTCCCCTTCCAGTATCCTCTTTTTAAAAACTTAATTTAACCAAAGTTGGTTTGTTCATTTTTTCAGAAAAGTATATATGGAATGCAAGGCATAATTCTGGGTGCTAGAATAGAATGAAGATAAGATTATTGGATAAAGGCTCTACTCTCACAAGCTTAAGTTTAATGAAGCTGTAGTAGTACTGGTGAAGAGATAGACAGCAAAAAAATAAATAAATATACAAATAAAATTATTTCTGATAGTAATAAAGTTTATAAGGAAAATAAAATAGAATTATTGGTTAGAAAGGGATTGAGGCAGATAATGAGAGAATTGCAATTGTAAAACCCCTAAGGTAGGAATAAGCTTGGTATGTTTGAAGAACAGAAAAAAGACCAGACTAAGGCAACTGGAGCCTGCTAAATGAAAGAAGAGTGGCAGGAGATGAGGGGGAAGAAGTGGGCTGGGCTAGACCTTGTAGGCCACAGTAACAAGTTGATTTTATTCTAAGGACATTGAGAAACCAATGAAGAGTTGAAGTAGGAGTGTGATATGATCTGGAAAATGTTTGAAAATATCACTCTGCTATTGTAGAACAGACTTTAGGAGGCCAGGCATATAAGCAAGGGAGGCTGCTTTGAAGACTGTTCCAGTAAGTAGTCCAGATATGAGACAATGGTGATTTATTTAAATCATGGTGGTAGCAGTGGGGGTGGTAAGAAGTGCACAGATTCAAAATATATTTTGGAGGTAGCACCATCAGGATTTGCTGGTGTATTGGATGAGGGGAATGAAGTTTTAAAAGGAGGTATCACAGGCCGTTTAAAAAAAGAGTAATTTAAATTGAAAATTGCTCTAAAAATAGTCTTTAAACAAAAAACATTTTTAATGTCAACTTAAAAAAAAAAAGTAATTTTCCCCCATAGCCTCAGGAGTTAGTTAAGGGCTGGGCCCTTGACTCAAGCTCAGAAAGGATTCTTTAGGAGCCTCCTGAAAGAGGCAGCCTTTCTTCTAATGGATGTGAACCGGACGGAGAATGTAGGCCTGGACCTGTTGGCAGATAACTTGCTACCTTGCAGGTGCTGAAAATAAAACCAGCACAGAAAATAATTGAGAGAAGAAGAGAGACATTGTTGGAGTCTCTGTTTTAAGCTGTATTTAAACCTCTGGCTGAGGTTTTTTGCTTAACCCTAGTTGAAGTTTTATGCACACTCAGTATGGGAGCGGTGGTGGTTAGGTGATGGGACAGAGGGATGAAGAATGCTCCACTGGAGAAGACCTTGGATAATATAAAAAATATCTTCACTGAGGACTGCATGTGATGACCAGATGTGGTAGTGTTCATGGTGGGAAGGTGGTAGCAGGTGGGGAGATATTTGCCTCAGGCCACTCCAACCCCTCCTTCAAGTTACCTGTCCTGTCAGTCTTATTTGCCAGAGCAGCCTCATAGTAGAGGGGATTGTACTAGATCTCACAGGAGTTCCAAACAGAATTCTATAGTTTAGATTTTGATCACTGACATCCATGGCAGCAGCATTGTCATTATTATTATTACATGTATAATTTGCATTGTTAATAGTATTTAATGAGCACGTGCAAGCAATTTATAAACATAATCTCATTTAATACTCACTCCAATTCTGTGAGAAAGATACTATTATTATCCCCACTTTTATAGAAAGGTTAAATAATTTGACACAGTTATGAAGTGGTACAGGGGATGCTTAATTGGCAGGTGTAAATTTTTTTTTCATGTGCATTTGAGTAGTTAGTTTTGTCCATCTTGTATGTTTAAAAATTTTTTTCTTTCAGTGACCTTAGATTTGCTTTTCCTTAAAAAACAAATCAAAACTAACAAAAACAACAACAAAAAGCCTTTGATAGAGCTTTGACAAAAATGGTCTAGTCTCCAAATTAGCATAACAAGTGTGAAATGTCATCTGTTTTAAAATAACAAGCTGCATTATTAAAATCTGACCTTGTGACGATCTGCTTTCTAATTCATATGGCAAAGTGCCTGAAGGTCAGCACAGAGAAATGAATGACCCGTTTAAAACAAAAAGGAGTGTACCTGGACACGACCGAGAAATCTATCGAAAAAGCATCAGAGAGCTCCATATTTAGGTTAATAAGATAGAATTGCACATTTCAAAGAAGAGTCTGGGACACTGTTCAAATAACAAAGACTTAAAGCAAGCTGGGCTCACTGCCCAGAGCAATAGCCACATGAATTCACAGAATAGGGGGCTTTTGTCCACTGTGTGTATGCTCATGGACACCCACATTTAACCACACAACACTAGCTCAGAGTGGAACCAATAAAAGAAATGTTAACATGAACAAGTGACCTTAGTGTACAAACAGAAACAATACCATATTTTAGCATCCTTTTAGTCCAGATCTATAATATCCAAATCTGTAACATCTTTTTGCCTCATTGCTATATGAGATTACCTTGACTTGGTAATCTCCAACTAAATATTGCAGCTAAAATGTGCAGCTTTATTGTAGTCTCAACAAGAAACATTTTCATGGATTGCACATATCTTCTAAAATAATGTTCTTGGTAGTAATTAAAAGCACATTCTGGAGAAAGAATGCTTAGGCAATATATTCTACAGAATGATCTTACAAAAGTACTATTTATCACTCCCTTAATTTTCACCATAAATCTACTTTCCTGTTGTGCAGCCTTAAATAAGTGCTCTGAATTCTTTGTCCTTCACTGTAAAGAGAATAATAGCTTCTTTGTGAATGGGAGAGCTGGGTCTCTAACTCTACAGCATGACTTTGGATTGAGGGAAGGTTCAGGAGTCTGTATATCAGTTATCTATTGATGCATAGCAAATTACCCCAAAACTTAGCGGCTATGATGGTTAATTTTATGTGTCAACTTGACTGGCTCACAGGGTGCCCAGATATTTGGCTAAATGTTATTTCTGGGCGAGTCTGTGATAGTGTTTCCAGATGAAATTAGCATTTGAAATCAGTAGACTGAGTAAAGCAGATTGGTCTCCCTAGTGTGGGTGGTTACCATCCAATCCAGTGAGGTCCTAAATAGACCAAAAAGATGGAGGAAGGGAGAATTTGCTCGCTCTCTGTCTGACTGCTTGAGCTGGGACATTAGCCTTTTGACCTCAGACTGGGACTTACACTATGGGCCCTCTGGTTCTCAGGACTACACTGTCGCCTTTCCTGGGTTTCCAGCTTCCAGACAGCAGATTGTGGGATTTCTCAGCCTCTGTAATTGCATGAGCTAATCCCTTATAATAAATTTCTTTCCAATACAAAGAGTGTGATTACCAGGGATCACTGGGGGCCATCTTAGAGTCTGCCTACCACAGTCTGCATCCAATACCTGAACTCCTGGAAATTAGAGGATGGGATTTATTCCTTCCTTGTGGAATGAGGCTAGTGCAAATCGAGCACAAAAAGCAAGGAGGAGTGTAAGCAGGGCTGAGGCTGCAGACTATGTGTGTCATGTTAAAGAATTTCATCTATATCCCCAGAAAAATAAAAACCTCAGACTTTACTTGCTCAGTCAGCTCTTCAGGCATCCCCGGAAGACACTGCTGGCAGTGACTAGCTCTGGCCATCTTCTTGGATGCCTTAAGGGTTGAGGGGATCAATTTCTGGACAGATAATGTAACCTGTTTGCAGCACAAGAGGTGCAGTGGTTGGGAAGCTCTGCCTTAGATGACCTACTGGGAGACCACCTTGTGTATGTAGTTTACAGTGATAGTCCCTAAGCCACTATTCATTTACTAAAGTTTGCCGAAGAAAAGATCCTAGCTGGTGTATCCATTGTCTATCACATGCACTACAATGTAACACTGCTGCCACCAAATTAGAGTATGTTTCTAATGTAAATTAGCAGAGCTGCCCTCAGACTGGTCAGGGCACGGTAGAGCCAGAAACTGGGGGCATAGATACAGTCCAAATAATAGTAATATTAATGTTATTTGATTTTTAAATTAATAGCTTTCATAATCATTTTTTCATTCTTGCATCATTTCATTCTTGAGGTAATAATTAAAATGTTATACTTTGAAGGATTAACAGAATTTCAACATGTAAAGTATAGAAGGAGATTTTCACTCTGAATTATATCTAGAATACTTACCTGTATTTGAGAGTGAATGTTCAGATATTAAAAATCTAAATGGCCTACTTTATTTGTATTACCGACATTTATGGTGTTTAGATATTATGGCAGCCCACATGAGCATAAGTTCAGAGATGTAAGGAACGATACTGAAGTCAGATTCAGCTATTGGGTTTTGCAAAGCTGAAGCCAAATGGCAGATTTTGGCTCAATGGTGATGCGAAACTTTGGCACATCTCTAAATTTATATTATACTCTTTTTACTCTTCTGGTTTGACACAGGGGCTAGTTTTTCTCAGCCTTCAACTTCAGCTCTTTAGTGGCTGCAGCTTTTTTCTCTTTTCCTTGCTTCATTGAAATCTTAAAAAACTTCCATGTACCTTACCTCCCTCCTATCGCAGCCGGCCCCCAGGACTTCCCTTTACCCCAGCCTCTTAGGAGAGGGCCCCACTTGGTCAGTCCTAGTTTCACAGACAGAAACTGGTTGTCAAGGAGGACCAGAAGCGGGGGCCAATCCCTGGAAATAAAGCCGTTGCGAACTGAGCTAAAGAACTAGGGCCCTGCCTTCAGTTGGGCTGAGCCCCAAGTTATATTTCAATGAAAGAAAGCTGGAAGCAGAGTCTGGCCCTAGGTGGACTGTCAAGAGCCTGGCAAATGGTTCAGTTCTCCAGGCTGAGGTTCAGACCTCTGACTCCAGTGTCTTGCCCAGAAGTTCAGTTAAAAAAAAGATGGTATGAGGGACCCAAGACTAGTGAGGTGGGTAGGCCCGGTGAGGCAGATGTAGGTAGAGAGGCTGAAGGCAGGCCTAGGGTGCCCTACCACTAGGAACCGGGCAAGCCATCTGGAGGAACATGCAAATGCCTGGTGCCTACTGATGGCCTGACAGGTAACATAAATGAGTGAAGCAGGTCAGGTGTAAGACCACAGCGGGTAGTATTGGTGACTGTGATTACCTAGAGTGTTTATGTCCCATCTACGGGCCAAACACGATACGTTGTGAGACCGATTCTGTAAGATAGGTTCTGCCAGCAGGGGGCAGCTGTAGATGGTTTGCACTGTCGCAAGATCAGGTTTGGTACTTATGGATGGGCAGCTCTCGCCAAAGGAGAGGCTCCAGTTGGATGAAATTTCCTAAGCAGCTTGAGTTCACTAGAGCCTGCATGGAGGATGTAGCCTGGCTACTTTGATTTCCAGAGCCAACTGTAGCATGTGACAGGAACACTAAAGGTGAGGCAGATTGTGAGTCAAGTGGGCAGGCACCTCAAACTGAGAGCTGGGGTCAGGGTTTTCTTAAAAGGACGGGCTAGTTACATTAGCAGCAACTCATGAGGTAACTTGTTCTTTTCTCCTCCCCGACCATCTCCCTTCTCCATCTGTTCCACCATCTCCCTGAAGCCCTCGAAATCACAGAAACTTGCCCTTGAGCCTTGAAAGTATTTGGGAAGGAGGTTGGAAGAACTGGCCTTGGCTCAGATAGTCACCCTTGCCTTGTGGTGTCTTAAAAGTGCCACCCGATGTCTGGCAGTTCATAATACACAGCTGCTGCCAACAAGATTAGCAGAACAGAGCAGGAGAGAGTACCAGTTTGCCTCTTGTCACACTATCTGGATAAACAACCAGACCCTGACTGGAGTGAAGCAAGTCAGGCGTTCCCTCCCAGGATCGTGCAAATGCAGGGGCATTATTCAAAATTTTGACATTTTGTTCATCATGGATTTTTTGCACTAATTTTGTTTTTTAAAATACTGCATTAAAATATCCTTTACCTTGATTACTAACATTTTGGCATCCCTTAAATTGCCCCACAGGTGACTGCCTCCCCCCACCTTAGGTCCAGCCCTGAAACACCTTCACAGCTGAATCAAAAGCTTGAGTCCCTTGTACCAGCCCATCAGCACCAGGACCTTCTGGCCTTGATTGTTCCCTCCCTCTATCTCCAAACTTGCCAAAGCCAACGCACAGAGGATGCAATCACTCTTTTCTGTATATCACAATCTTTTCTGTATATCACAGCTGATTTAGAGTCAGCTAGTATTTTTGTACCTGTTGTTATATCACAGACCTAGCCTAAAAATGGGATCCTTTTGTCTAATTTCAAGATTATTTTAGCTGAAAGGAATTGTAGTGATTAATGTTGGGTGTGTTTGTTCTTTCACTGAACGGCTATGATCTAGAATGGGATTAACTCTTACAGCCACTATACTCACTTGGACTTTGCCAGGGTAAAGGACTGTGGAGGTGTGCTCATTTTTTATCTAGGATTGCCAGATGTTTAACATTGAACTCCATAGCTCAGTATTTTGGCTTCTTATATGCTAAGACAAAAATTAAAACAAAAGTGAATACACAGCTGTGGGATTTTTCTCATTAAAATTTTTTCTTGATTGTGTGAGGCTTTCTGAGGCTGTATCTCAATATTTCTGAACCCTTGCCAGCTGGAAGAAAGGAAAAGCATCTGTTTTGAACTGCCAAGAAATTGACTTCCAGTAGTTGTGATGTGGAAGAGGGCAATTGTCTTTGTTGTATAGTTCACCTTTGTCCCGGGAGTGATTGGATAGCTCCTGATAGTAGTAAAATAATTCAATGCAAATACTTCAGATTCTGTTTAATAGTGACAAAAGCTGACCTGGGAGAAGTGGCATATTCTTTTAAATAATCAGAGTAATTTAATAATTTTAATTACTCTTTGGAGACACACAATGAAATATTTAGGGGTGAAGAGTCTGCATCTTACTTTCAAATGGTTCATCAATAATTATGTGCTGTGGGATGGGGAGAGAGAAAACAAATGTGGCAAAATGTTAGCAATTGGTGAATCAAGTGAAGGATTTACAAGACTTCATTGTACTATTTTTGCAACCTTTCAGTATGTTTAATATTTTTAAATTTTTGTCAAAATGGAACGTTTTAAAAACTGATTTAAGTTATAAATAAATATATACTTATATGTATATGTGAAAATGTATACATACATATATGTGAAGCATTAACACCGATTTTTAATAACTTTAAGATCCAATCTGTAGAGGAGACAGAACACCAGGGATCCTCAGTGTCTGCCAGAATTTTAAATCCAGAGAAATCCATCTTGATCGATTGGCGGACAAGCTAGTAGACAGCCTGATACAGAAACAAAGGCAGAGACCACAGCGGTGTGGCTGCCTTGTCCCCAGCAGTAGGTTTTCTGATTCAGAATCCAGTCTGAGCACTAAACCAGGATCACACACTGTATTGTTATCAACCCTGTGGGTTTCTTAAGAGGCCCAGATGGCCTGATGCGTGCTGCTTGGCCTTGGACTGGAACTGCTGGTCCCATCCTAGAAAATGACTCAGGTTTTAGTGATGGTGCAATTGTCATGAATGCCTTGAAAGCTATTTGTGAATTTATTCCAGTATTGTTTCTGATTCCAGAAATTTATTAACCCTCACATCAGTCCCTTCAATTTTTAAGGCTCAATATTTATATTCAAAGCAAGGAGGATTATCCAGGTAATTCAAACAAGTCTTTCTTCCCTGTTCTAAGCTTCTTCCTAGAAATTTACATACCACATTTCTTGCCTGATTCCCCCTCCTCCAACATCAGATACACATAAATAGTGGGTGTTGAAAGGATGAGGGGGATTGTATGAGTAAATTGCCACCAGCTGTCTGAAGGCTTGGTCATCATTTCTTTCCTGAAGGTTTTTGTTACAGCTGAGAGACAAGGGTAGCTAGTGAAGGAGATGAGTCTGAAGAACATACACACCCAATCCTCGAGATGGGGAGGAGGTTGGGAAATATACAAGATGGAGGAAATAGCCACTTTTTTGTCCCTAGAGCTCCAGCCAGGAAGTGAGGGAACCAGGTTTTTCAGCTTCCTTGCCAGTGCGTTGGTCTCATAAGATGAGCTGAGACATGGAAAATCTGGATCACTGGCCTAGCCCTGGAGAGCAGTTTGGAGCAGAACTGAAATTAAAATTCACGATTTCTATACAGGGTTGGAATCCTGCCTGGTATGCAAACATTAATAAAAAATTAGCTATGATTTATTGAATGCTTAAAATGTGCTGGGCAATGAATTAAACACTTTTCATGTATTATCTCATTTTGTTCTCACGAGTACTCTATTAGGTAGTTATTATCAATAATTTTACTTTACAAATGAGGAAGCTAAAGCACAGAGTTTAAGTAACTTGTCAAAATCACAGGGCTTGACAGAGGAGTGGATTTGAACCCAAGTCTCCCTTACTCTAAGGCCAGTAATCTTAACCACTCTGTTGTAATGCCTGCCAGTGACATCAGCTACTCTGTGTGGCTTTTCCAGATGAATGGGGCCCTAGGCAGTCACTCAGGGGAAACTGGGAACATTTCTCTTTCTATCAATGAAAATTTAAATTTTCTAATAAAAACACTGTCTTTTGCAATCCTAATACATGATAAAGTTTTGTATTACTAGCATCCTTCAGGATCCTACTCAGATGCTACCTTCTTTTATGAGACCTTCTCTAGTCAAATTTAATCACTCCTTCCTTTGTGTTCCTTTTTGTACCCTTACTGTAGCCCTTACACAATCTGATTTGTATTATGGTTTGATGAATGCCTGCCTGACTTTCCACACTAGATTTTAAACACGTAGCACAAATGCTTAGCATATGCTCTGTGTTTGTTGAACTAATGTTGAATAATGAACGAAGATAAGGAAATTGCCCCTGAGTTTTATCAGTTTGTGGGAATAAATTAAGTCCCATGAGCATTAGCTACCTCTAAACTCCCACCTGTTCATTTAGGAAATGAAGTCTTTTCCAAAGTCCCCTTTCCTCACCCAAGTGTTTCTGCTTATCCCAAGGGTTGTTTCCCAATCTCTCATAAACTGCTCCTAGTTCTCATCTCTGAGGCACAGCTGCCACTTCGCCTACTACGTATAGTCCTCAGAGTCACACAGTCCCCAGCCCCTGCCCCCCTCCAGCTCCTGAAGGGCAGATCTTTCAATTCACATACATGCAGCCTTTTCTCTCCAGGTTCTTTCTATGGCCTGGGTACCAGGCACATCTATCCAAGCCTCAGTTCTGCCCATTATTAGTTCCTTTGTTGCACTAATAATACAGATAACAGACTTGAATTTATGAACTCTATTGGACAGTTTTTCACCACATGAAACTCCAGTTTTATTATACCTGGGAACCTGCTTCTCTTACTGGCCTCTTAGTCTCTCTAAGGCCCCATTTCCTCTTTTATAAAACGAGGTTGCCTTGCTGGGATGCTCTCTTAATGCTGCTTGGTTTCTCTTCATTGCATTTATCACTTTCCGCCATATTGTAGTTATTTCTTTGTTTACTGTCTGTCTATACCAGTAGACTGTAAACTCTATGAAAACAGGGTCTTTGCTTTTTTTTTTTTTTTAACTACTGTGTCCCTAGTATATAGAATAGTGCCTGACACATAATGGTCCTCAGTATTTTTTGAATGAATGAATGAATGAAATAACATATCAGAATTATTGTGTACATTTTAAGGCCAGTTGTCTATGTCTGCATAATGATGTACTTCAAAACTTGGTGGTTGAAAACAACAACCATTTCATTATATCTTATGATTTTGTGCGTCAGGAATTTGGACAGGTCTCAGCTGAGCAGTTTTTCTGCTTCAAGTGGCGTTTACTGGGTCACTCGGTGGTATTCAGCTGAAGGCTGCTCTGGAGGTCCCAGAACAACTTGACTCACAACAGGCACAGAATGTGAGTGTTGCGTGATGCCTTCATGCGGATTGCTGGGGGCTATTTCACAAGTGGTCTCAGGGCCTCTCCTCAGGGTCTCTCCAGCAAGGTAGTCAGACTTCTTTCATGGCAGCTCAGTATATCAGGAGCCCCAGGTGAAAGCTGCACGGCTTCTTGTGACCCAGCCTCAGAATGTGTGACCCAGCACCACATTCTGTTGATGAAGCCAGTTACTAAGACCAGCCTAGATTCAAGGGGAGGAGAATTAGACCCCACCTCTCAACGAGAGAAGTAGCGAAGAATTTTCAACCATCTTTAATCTACCGTATTTTTCCACCTTTTGGCCATAAACATTACTGCGTGCATTACTCACTCTCTCCCAAAGCCCCCCAAAGTTTTATAACATGGACTGTATCAGCTCAGAAGTCCAGAATCTCACCATCTAAATCAAGTTCAGTAGAAGATGAAGCTCCTGGGGTACACCTCCTTGTGTATGATTCCTCTTGATCTGAAGACTTCTTCATCTGCCCTCTGGGCTCTTGGTTCCATCCTTATCTATGTCCATATATAGATATATAAAAGGTATAGGACCTTGAATCTTCTTGAGTTCTTAACCATGTGTCTAACAGCCACATCTTGGATTTGATTTTTGCCCTGAAACTACTTCTTATTTTGAAAGCTTTTGCTAACTGGAGGGATTGGGGATGAGAAGCAGTTTGATTTTCGAACCTAGCAAGTACTGACACTTTATATTTCCTCTAAATTCTGCTTAAAAATGGAATTTTTTTTTAGCTCATCTTTTTCTAGCCATACCTTATCATATGTGATTAAAAGAAATCAGTTAACACTTTTGAAATTCTGCCTAAAAATTTCTTTTTCCAGATCTACCCATTCATTAGGTACATTTTCTATTTTTCATTCTCATGGGTAATGGTTTTGCTAAAATTCTGCCACTACATAACACAGGTCATTTTTCAGCCCCCAATAGTATTTTCTTCAGTGTCCTTCACAGGCTCTCCAACAGTTTCCTTAGTGTCCCTCCAGCTTTCACTAACACTCTCCTGAGGCCTTTCCAGCTTTTGCTGCATCCAGGTCTCAAAGTCATTGCCACTTGTTTTAGGTTTTGTTATAGCAACACCCCACTTATAGGTACCAAATTTGGTTCAGCTATATATTGCTACTTAGTAAACTACTCTAAAACTTATGGCTTAACACAAAAAACATTTTATTATATTTCATGATTTGGAGGATCAGTAATTCTAGCCTGACTCAGCGGGGCAAATTTGCTCCATATAGCCATAGCTAGGGTTGCTCAATTATGTCCAGCTGATGGTTGGACTGACCTGGAAGGTCCAAGACTGCTTCACTCGTATGCATGGCACCTTGATGGGAACTGCGAGATGGTGGGCTCAGCTAGGTCCCTCCCTCTCTCCGTGTGGTCTCAGGGCCTCTCCACATGGTTTCTCTAGCATGCAAGTTTCTTATCTGGCAGCTCAGGGCTTCAAAAGCAATTGTCCCAAGAGTCTTGCATGGAAACTGCAAGGCTTCTTTTTGAGTTAGCTTTGGCGGTCCAAGAACATCTCTTATGCTGCATTCCACAGTCAAGTAATTCTCTAAGGCCAACCCAAATTAAAGGGGAGGAGAATTAGATTCCATCTCTCAGTGGGAGAAGAAGGAAAGAATTTGTGGCCATCTTTAATCTACCACAGACACTTCATCTTTGATAGCAGAATAATTCCTCTCTGTCTGAAAGGACATTTTTTAAACCCAAGGTTAGAGAGATGGACATTGAGCTCTGAGGGACAAAGGACATCTACTGACTAACCAAGTCAACTGAATCAACTGCAGTGATCAGTGAAGTGACAGATATTACAGACATATTGTTCTCCCCATCTAAGGCTCAGTGAATGTTAGGGGTCAAAATTATGGAAGCAGTGTGCATAGTGAGTGGTTAGGCATGACGTTCTGGAGATAAACTGGTTTTAAATCTCAGCTATGTGAACTTAGGCAAGATATTTCACCTCCTTGTGCTCCACTTAGTGGTTTACAAAACAGAGATAACTAGAGCCCACCTCATTACGTTATTGTGAGGCTGAAAGGAGTCAGTACATACAACGCTTTTAGAAGAGAATCTGGCAAAAAGATGTTAGATATGGTTATTTTTCTTATTGCCTTACGGTTATTTTTCTTATCGCCTTAAACTTCATGGACTAATCTATATCACGATCAATAGTCCTTTTTACCCAGAATCAAGGCGGGGAGGAGAAGAAAGGGAAAAGGACTAGAAAAACTGAATGGAAGGTAAAAGTACCATTGGAGTATTTGGAGCTGAGCATGAAGACACTGATATCTTCCTTTTCTGTGTCCCTTATCATCAATTCAAACATTTCCTGAAGCACTGTCAGCTGACTAGTTCAAAAGCAGTGTACTCAGAAGAGAATAACATAACTGGTTTAATTTATCAACACTATCTACCAAGATTCTTTGAGCTCTAATCCAGAAAACTGGGAGAGATCCATAAGGAGGAAGATGTGTGACTTTCTACATAACGATCCGTGGGAGCTACAGTCTTCTCTCTGCTTCAGTCTCAAAATGAGTTAAAAAATAAAATAAAATAAATAATGTGTCAGAACAGGACAGGTTATGCTGTAGTAATAAGTAATTCCCAAATCTCAGTAACTTAATACAACAAAAATATATTTCTTGCTCATTCCACATGTTCACTTTGGCCTAGTGGGAACTCTCTGATCGTTAGAGTTACTCAGGGAGCCAGGTTGATGAAAGCTTCATCTTGACATGTATCAGTTTCCAAGGATCAATACAACACTGGAAACTGCCAGTTGCCAGTTGTGTACTGGGTCTTAAAAACTTCTGCATTCTGCCCAGAGTGGCCACATGAGACTTCCTCTCACATTTTAGTGGCCAAAGTAAGTTACATTTCATTGGTCAAATCCACACCTAACTTTAAATGGGGTGAGGAAGGGCAAAGTTACCATGTATCCACAAGGAGAAAAGCTTAACAAAAAGCCAGAAAGTATGACCTACAGTAACTGGTAGATTGTATTATTGTTGCATAAATACTTTCTTACCCCTCCTGCCCTCTGTGGGCAGAGTGCACTTTTCTACATCAGTGAGTTTGGACTTGGCCACGTGACTTACTTTGAGGAGTGCAATATAGCAGAAAAGTAAATGTGCCAGTTCTGAGCAGAGACTTTAAGAGATACCACAAGTCTCTGCCAACTCTCTTACACTCCTGTACTCTACCATGAGAAGAATATTCCACAGGTAGCTGCTGCTGCTTCAGTGTGGTTCCTGGAATGAGAGAGACACAGAGCAGATTTGAACCCATGCCCAACCAACCTGAACCACAGATCCTTGAGTGCAAATGGATGTTTATGGTACAATACTGAGATTCGCGAGTTCTTGGTTAAGCAGCATTGTTTCAGCAAAAAGATAACTAATAACAGTGACTCAACACAGTAGGATTTCATGATGACTAGCTACTACAGATAATGGATTGTAAGTAAGCATATGAAATAGGAACGTACTAGTTAGAATTCTGAGAAATATAAAGTAAAATGAGATAATGTTAAATTATTTATATACTATTAGACATAGATATGTATCTAAAATATAACTATTAAATTATTTCTTATCTATTAAATAAGAAAACTAAAATGATAAATGCTAGTGCTGTTGAGGCTGTATAAGATGATAGGAAGTCCTTTTACCCTAAAATTCCTATGCCTTAAGAAGTTATCTTAGATAAATTATTTAAAAGAATAAAATAATGAAGGCAGGAAAACTTCATTAAGGCATTGTTTATAAGAGTCTAATATTAGAAACAGCATTACTATGCAGTAATAGAATATTATTAAGTAAACTATGGTTATATTGATATTATATAATATTATGCAATCAGTAGAATAATAAATATGAACCCTCTCTAACAACATGGACAAATATCTGACAAGTGAAAAAAGGAAGATATAAACTTATGTCTAAGCTGTAATTGTAACTATACAAATCGATATGTAATATATATGGATAATGACTAGAGGGAATATGGGGAAATTTAAACAGTTGTGCTGGAGGAGGGATATATGAGTGAATATTTTTCTTTTAAAATATAACACAAAATGTTCTTTTGACAATAAATGTAATTTTAAAAACAACAAAGAAACTGCTCAAGAATATATTTTTGTGTGTTTAAGAGAGAGTCAGTGTTTGGGTTAGAAGATACATTTTTTAAAATTTAATTAATTTACTTATTCATTTTGTGAGGAAGACTAGCCCTGAGCTAACATCTGTTGCTAATCCTCCTCTTTTTTGCTGAGGAAGACTGGCCCTGGGCTAACATTTGTGCCCATCCTCCTGTACTTTATGTGGGACACCTGCCACAGCATGGCTTGACAAGCGGTGCATTGGTCCACGCTGGGATCCGAACCTGTGAACCCCAGGCCACCGGAGCGGAGCACGTGAACTTAACTGCTATTCCACTGGGCTGGCCCCAGAAGATACATTTTTTTAAAGACAGGAAAGAAAGTTAACAAACTTAAACATTATCTCTGGGTATTATGGGTAATTTACTTTATACATACTTTTCTATATTTTCAAATGTTTTACAATGCATGTGTGATGAACTTTGTAGAAAAGTTATTTTAAAAATAAATGAGCATGTTCTCTAGCCTCACTTCTGAGACCCCACAGTTTATCTAGTCAATGCTGTCATTTCTTGAATGCAGCACATGTCTGGCTGTAGACAGTTTCTCTCCAAACTCAGTAGCCCATAATTTGATTTGAGACAAAACTAAATATAGCACCAACTTTGGTATGGAGGATGGAAGTCTGACTCTCTCTACCCTTTTTTAAAAAATTTATTTTCTTTGCTTCAGAGGCAACAGGAGATTCTTTTCAAGACAGGTGGCCTGTGAGCCTTGTTTCAGGTCCAGCTGGACCTTAAAATGTTTCCTGGAAACATTCTGAGCTCGGGAGCAGATAGCTCAGGAGCTGTGGTCTCAGGTATGAGATAAGTGTTGAGGTTGGGGAATTGTAGACTAGGGGCCTTTTAGACAGTTCCTCCGAACTCTCAAATGTTTTAATGTTATCTTGCCCTCCTGACCCTTATTCTGTACTGATAATTAGGGGAACTAATGAAAGTGATGGGAGGCAGGATGACAGTTTGCCCCAAGAATATAGGCTCCCCACAGCCGCACCAATGTCCAGGCATGTGAGGGGCCTTCCTGAATTAAGCTCCAAAGATGCCTGAGAGAATCAGTTTGCTCAAGAGAAGCCCTGTTGGTTTCATCTTCAGAGAACATGTCTCTGGGGGTAGAAGACAACCTGTGTCAGATCCTTAGCAGAGACTTTGAGGCTTTTTGGGTCTCAAATTTATCATCAGTGAAACAAGTATAACTAAATCAACATTGTCACACGTGGGTACTATACAGCTTCTGCAGATTAAAAAACGGTCAGTGGTAATGCTAATAATAACAGTGATTATGTCACTTAATAAAAAGGTTTTATTTTAGAGCTAAAGAGGAGTGTCGGGGCTGTAAGCACTTTAATTATAGCATGTCTGACTTGTTTAAACTTTGTTACATAAATAGATGGTACGGGGTTTCAGGCAATGCCGTCACCAAAGGGCCCTTTTCCACGATCTTAGAACAGTTATGGGGGAGAGTCTAAGTCCTGATGGCCACTGTTTTGAAGCTTTTCTAGTGTTCTGGGAAGTTCAGGAACCCGCTGCCCCCTTGAAGCTAGTGGTAGAGCCCAGTTGCCTCTGTGCTTGGGAAACTGAAACGCAGAGAGGTAGGATACCATAAAATCAGGGGACGTCCGAGATGGAGGCAGCTAAGGCTGCAGGCTTTTGTTAGGATGCTTCCCTTCCTGAGGAAGGTTCCTGTCCCCAGATTAATGGTGAGACTGACAGGTCAGATCTCTAGGAAAATAACATCATGTCCTATGATATGTAGTGTGGGCATCTGCATTCAGCCAGGATTGCACCTAAAACCTTCCTAGACCCCAGCTCTGGCTCCCAGGTTACCTGTGGGTGGGGTGATGCAGGCACACAAGAGGACCTCCTCTCCAAATTCTCCCCACAGTTGGTTGGCTTTTCCCTAAGCCCCTCAGTGGGATGGGCAAGGGACAGAGGGCTTGGGACGGCGTCCTCTAAGGCGTCCGCCCGTCTGCCGACATCATCAAGGCAGGGAAGACGGGCGTGTGTGTTCAGGCGGCGCGTAACCTGGGCCGGCTCAGCCCCCGCACACTGGCTGTCGAGAGCCCCGCCTCCCTCGCGGCTGACAGCTCAGCTGGTGCTGAGCAACTCGTGCCAGCCAGTCGTGTCTCAGCCTGGGAGTGTGTGCGCGCTCCGCCGGGCTGCCTCTGGCCCCAGCTCCCAAAACAGCCCTGGGCGCCGCTCGCTCCACGTCCAGCTTCCTGCTGAGAACAGTCCCTCCCTTGTGCCCGTCGCACCGTTAGCTGGAGGTTCGGCCACGTCAAATCGGTTTTCTAAAAAAGCGGGGAGTAGAGCTCTCCCTTCGCCCACACAGAAAGAGGAGCTGGGGAGGAAAGAGCGGCTGCTCTTTGCACTGGAGATTCGCGGGCAAGGCTTCTCCTTCTCCCAGGCTGCTTCCACTCCCGGGTGAGGAGCGCCCTGCGAGTACCGACAGCTCCTGGAAAATGGAGCAGACGTGGACAAGGTAGGTGAGCTGCTTCTTTCTCCCCTCATTCCGGCTTTGGTGTCCCTCCCCCGCCCTTATCCCTGCGCGCTTATGGAGAAGTCGCCCCTCACCAGTAGGGGCCTTTGACAGCTTCTCTTTTTTTATCGCCTCGCACTCCCTAAATTCCCAGCCCACTTCTCTTGGTCCTTCTGCACATGGTCTGTTCTCTGGTGTTTTCCTTGCTTAATGAATCTCCCTTCCACCTAGCCTTCATGTTGAAAATACCCAATGAGGCTGCCTGGAAGTTTTTGTAGAAATGTTTCTCTGTCTTGTCCTTACTCCACAGATGAGAGGGATTCCCGTGGGTCTTTCTTTAGAGGTACCTTTGATTTTTCAGATACCTTGAAAAATACGAGATTTCCTTCTCCCCCTGGCACGTTTTCCTTCCCAACCTCACCCTCCACTAGTCACACAAAGGCAGAGGACTCAATGAGCACAGCCCACCAGCGCTCATTTCCAGGGTCTCCAGTTGGAACTGACTTTGGGAGAGGAAAGGAGAAAGAAAGAGACCAGGGTGCCCCTTCACCACTCAGGCTTTGTCGAGGTCAGGGTGACAGTTTGCTTTTAGGTTGGATTTGGAGATGCCTGGTGAAATTGTGTTTTCTCCATCCCCTACTCTTTCCCCCAGATATACTTTAAAGTGGAGCTCACTCAAGGATAAGAGATGATGTGTTGACACAAAGACTTCATTTTTGTTTTTCAGTGGGAGGTGGGTGAAGATTGTATTCAGAGGTGTTTCCATAACAGATCCTCCTCCATCTCCAGGATTTAGTTTTGGAGAATTGGAGTGGGGCCAATTGAGTGTTCTGAGTCCTAAAAGAGGGCAGACTGTACCATCACAGAAGGTAAATTTGGGGCTTAACAGTACTTGTGAAAGATCTGGGGGATTTTAGCTGATTGATAACAGGAGTGAACTATATACTGTGAATTTTAAAGAAAGGGCTGATTGAAGCTTAGAGTGTGTTGATAGAAGCATGCTATCTGGATTTACAAGTGATAATTCTATATTTTGCTCTTTTCTGCTCTTCTCAGGCCTCTCCTAGAGGACTGTGCTCTGTTCTGGGCATCACTAGACTAAAGGAGTAAAGGAGTGTAGTCAAGAGATGTGAGGGCCTGAAAACCATACTTGGAGGGATGACCAAAGGCACTGGGGCCCTTTAGTTCAGAGAAGTGAAGACTTGCAGGGGGGGTGGTATGGATATGGTAGCTCCCTCCAGATATTTGAAGAGCAGTTGGTGGTAGAGGGATTGGATGACTTTGGAATCTCTCAGGAGGACAGAACAACCAGTTGGAGCAAGTTGTGAGGAGGCAAGTGATGGCTTAGTGTGAGGGAAAAGCTTTCTAAGAAGCGACCTACCTGGGCAGTAAATAGATTCCTGACCCTGGAATTATTCAAGCAAAGGCTAGATGACCACCTGATGGGAATGAGAGTGAGGGTTTCAGGGATTCTTGCTCACTATCAGTGTTTCACACTTTTACAAAAAGTATTATTTTTTAACTTTTTTGAACTTTTTATTTAGATGTAACAATTTCAGACATTCAGAAATAATTTAGAAAAATCATAAATTGTATGTTTATAGTTCAGTTCTATTTCACAAACGGAGTGCACTCATGTAACAGGCACTTAGATCAAGAAAGAGAACATAACCAGCACCCCTGAAGCCCTCGTGACCACAAGGATAGGCATTATCCTAACTTTTAATGCCATAGACTGGTTTTGAACTTTACATAAGTGAAATTATCCACTGTGTATTCTTTTGTATCTGGCTTCTTTCACTCAATGTTATGTTGTATTCTTCCACGTGTGCGTCATTGTAGTTCATTCATTCTTGCTTCTATGTAGGATTCTATTGTGTGTAAATATATCAAATGTATTTATCAATTCTGTTGTTAATGAATATTTGGGTAATTTCTAGTTTGGGGCTATTATGAATAGTGTTGCTATGAGCATTCCTGTGCATGTCTTGTGAATATATGTACACATTTCTGTTGGGTAAATACATAGAAGTAGAATTGCTGGGTAAAGGAAATGCGTGTTCAGCTTTAGTAGATGCTGACAAATAGTTTTCTGAAGTGATTATAAAGAGGATATCCAAAGGGCTGTGATACAACGAAAAGGTGCTCCCTATCGCTAGTTGGCAGGGAAATGCAAATTAGATCCACATGCCATACCACTATATACATATTGCAATGGCCGAAATGAAAAAGACAGAAAATACCAAATATCGGTGAGGTGGAAGAGTCAGAATGTTCGTGCTTCTTTTTTCACCCCTACCCACAATAAGAAATGGATTTACATTACAACCGAGTACACTCCCATATGTAACTGAAGCAAAAGTTTCATGTAACACTACTTAACCTTACTATGTGTTTTGTAGTCTGATCTTTTCCACCCTATTCTTTTTCTTTAAAAAAAAAACATGCTGGTGTGACTCAATTTATTTCACCACCTACTGGGTCACAGATGGAAAAATCCTATAATCATATATGGTAACTGATGTCTCAGATACTTCCTAAATTACAGTGAAGATCAGTTCACAGACATTTGTTTAAAATGGGAGAGCCCAGTACAGGCAAGACACTGCGCTAAATGCTGAGGGTAAAGCAATGAATGAGACTGGGTTTCTGCCTTTGAGGGTTTTGCTTTCTCATTGTCTGTAATTCTAATAGAGAGAGGCTAAGGCAAACATATGCATTGGCTGCTCTGGGAGCACAGTGGAGGAGTCCAATTTGGGGGATTCAAAGTATAAAAATTAACTGTAAAGTGACTATTAAGCTTGCATTTATTAGTTTCTGCATTAATCCCTTTGCATATTTTATTTCACCTAATCCTCACAACCATATGAGGTATGCGGTAAAAGTTATTATACTCATATTTAAGTCAAGAAAATTGAACTTTAGAGAGACTAAATAATTTACCCAGGTAACACACATAGCTGAGGAAGAAATACAGCCTGAAACTGTCTAATTCCAAAGCTTATGCTCTTAATTGCTTCATTTGAATTGAGTCTGGTAGGTGACTCAGTTTCTGAATTGGTTCTGAAGCCAGCTACTATTCTGACTGTTCTTACGCTTATGAATAAGACTATTGGCAGCTCTGGAAACCCCCCTCTCTAAGGGTTTCTTCACATGAGGCCCCATAACCTTTATCTTGCTCAGTCTACTCACAAAGGACAAGGTGCTGAGTATTCGAGTTCTCAAAGTTAAATATCCGCTACTCCCAGCTGTACATCATCTGCCCTGCTACAAGTCAATGGGAGTGTCTTTTCCCAGGAGTATTGCCTGACTGTTGCCAGACTCTGGTTAAATCATTTGGGGAAAGCATGGTTGGTCTGGAATAGCAAATTTCCCATGAATACATTGGCCTCACAAAAAGCTGGTTTGGTCACTAATCAAACTGATATCCATGAATAGGGTAAGAGTTGTCAAAGGGATAAGCTCATGGAGATGATGAGGAACCTGATGATGAGGGTAGTTTTGCTCACCTCGTAAGTCTAGTATCAATCTACTGCTCTAAATTTTTAGCATTCACCTGTCTGGACTAGCAACTTCCTGGAACAGTGTGGGTATTTCAGAGTCCCTGTTTGTATTAGTCTTCTTTTGCTGCTGGAACATATGACCACAAACTTAGTGGCTTACAACAACACAAATTTATTATCTTGTAGTTCTGGAGGTCAGAAGTCTGAAAATTGGTCTTCTAGGCTAAAATCAAGATGTCAGCAGGACTGTTTTCCTCCTGGAGGCTCTAGGGGAGACACCATTTTCTTGCCTTTTCCAGCTTCTAGAGGCTGTCCACATTCCTTGGTTCATGGCATCACTCCAGCCTCTGTTCATTCATCTCATCTCCTCCTCTCATTCCAGCTCTCCTGTGTATCTCTTACAAGGACTCTTGTGATTACGTTAGGCCCACCCCAATAATCCAGCATAATCCCCCCATCTCAAAATCCTTAATCACATCCAAAAGTCCCTTTTGCCATGTAAAGTGGCATATTCACAGGTTCTGAAGATTAGCAATGTGGACTTCTTTGGAGGGCCATTATTCAGCCTACCACACTGTTAAATGCTGGAAAAATCATTACTAATTCTCTTCCCTTTTTAGGTGGAAATGTTCTTGTTTCTAGCATATAGGAAAGCTGAATAAAAGTCAGGCGAATCATATATGAATCTTATGCAACTTCCCTGAACAAATAATCCAAGAAAAAGTGAACTTGAACTATTTAAAGGCTACATATAAGGTTGAAGGTTAGGAAAGGAAAGCAAATTAATTAGTCTGTTTTGGTTTTTGTTACATTGGCCTGTAATTTGATTTAATAAAATGCAAATATTAATTGTATTTGCCTGCTGTGGCTGTGAAAATTTGGAGAAGGGAAGTAACATCTGAGAGAAATAATGATTCAGTCTCAAAATTCAAGAATTTCGATTTTATTTCTCTTCTTCCACATAGTTAAAGTGCAGCTGTCAAGTAAGACAAGATGCCCATTTACCATAGTTATAGTGCACTTAAAGGTCCCCATTGATAGCTTATTTGCATTTATTCTGCTCAGTATTAACTCGGCCTAGAGGAAGCAGGGATATTTATTTCTCTTTGAATTCATGGTGAGTTAGCAGACAGTCCCATTTACTAACGCATAGTCACAACCAGAGATGGCATTTCCCCCCATTTTATAGATGTGGCAGCTGAGGCTGGAGAGGTTAAGTCAGCGTTGGAGCTTGAAGGTCTGGTTGATTCTGATATCTTTGCTTATCGTGGTGCTTCTGCTTTGCATATAGCACTTTTTATTAGGAAAATGCTCCTTTTCATAATTGTATTATTGAAACATCTTTGGACGTTGAATTTCCTGTTTAACATTCAGCACTTCTAGCAATTAATTTTCTGCATTTGGGGAAGGAAAATCTCTGCCTTTGCAATTCTGATCTACTTTCAAATAGGCATATACTTGGACTTTGGCTTGAGGAATTTATCTCAATCAGTGTTTTCACCCCTACTTGCTTATTTCTCACATACCAAATCAGACTGGAGCCCCCCCACCCCCTCCTTCTTTCAGCTTACATGCTAAGGCTGGATTTAAAATACCAGAAGACTGGGAGGGGCTTGTTTTGTCTCTGAAAGGACAGATAGGCTGACCTCATCACAGCGCCCTCTCTGTTCTGTGTGGCTCAGGGATGATTTACACAAGGCCGTGTGGAGCATCCATCCATTCAGTGGACACACTCGGACACTACTGCTGTTGAAATTGACCCTATTTTATAAATAAAATTCCAAACTGGGCTCAGAACATTCCACAAGTTGTCTCTGGCAAAAATTCAAATAGCATTTAAAGTTAGAAGAAAGTCCAGAATACAGGAGATGTCATGATGACCTAAGGTGGCTCTATCTGATTCTATTTTAAAACTTTCAAGTGCACTGAGGACTTGTTTTCCTCTGTGTCAGAACGTCTTCTGAGTTCTGTGGTCAGCAAGAGAGGTGTGATCTGAATTTTCCTTTTTTTCTTATGGCTGAAGCAATTCATTAGTCATAGACTATTTATAATTATAATAATGATAATGACTTGTTTTTTTCATAGCACTTTAATAGTTTTGAATACTTTTTTTTTTTTTTTTGCTAAGGAAGATTCACCCTGAGCTAACATTTGTTGACAATCTTCCTCCTTTTTTTGCTTGAGGAAGATTAGCCCTGAGCTAACATCTGTGCCAATCCTCCTCTATTTTGTATGTGGGTCACCACCACAGCATGGCTGATGAGTGGTGTAGGTCCATACCCAGATCCGAACCCACGTCGAAGCAGAGCGTGCCAAACTCAACCATCATGCCATGGGGCTGGTCCCAGGTGTTGAATACGTTTTACCTTAATCTGTGTTACCATCTTCAGTCCTTTTCTGCTTGTTCCACTCTACAGAAACTTCTTTCTCCCTTGCTTTCTCCAAGGCCAACTAGGGAGGAGGTAACCTGCAGCTGATGTCTTCTCATCATGGCCCAGGTGGAAGGGGTGGAAGGAAGCAATACTGCTGGTATATAGAAGGCATTGACTGACAAAGAAAACTGAATAATTTCTAATATTTCACACAATTTAAGAATACGTTTTCTATTTCATCATGTGGAATATTATTACTCATAACGTGGAATAGCATGTCATGTGGAATTATAATACTTAATCATTCCCCTATACTGAGGCCTTCAGGTTTCCAGTTTTTAACTATTATAAATAATACTTGATAAACATTTAGGTGCATAAAGCATCTTCTTCCATAGGATTATTTTTGAATGATAGATGTTCAGAAGTAGAATAACTATGTCAAACATTTCTAGTTCTTGAAAATACATTGCAAATTGCTTAGGGTTTAGACTCATGAAACTCAAATTAATATAGAGGATATTTCATTCAATTTAATCTTTTTCAAGACCTTAGTCCCTACATGGCACCAGGGGAAACAGGGACACTGACATCAATGGCATATCCTAGGATATCCTAGGCAAATCAGGAGCAACATTCCCAACTGTTACCTCTCTCTAGGGTAAAATGCTTCACTGTTGCTATTAACTGCCATTACCATCTTGAAGTGTTTCCTGAAATGGTTTCCAGAAAATTTTAACAGAAGAAAGTAAAAGTGGATATAAATTACATCAAAATTATACATACATATTAGTATGTCTATTGCAAGGAGAGACTAAAAAAGCAGATAGATGCTGTATTTGGTTATGGGATTATGGACAACACTCCTTATATACTGCTTTAAAACTAAGTCAGTATATGTTTTGTAGCAGGAAGAAATTTACTTTTATGTCTACTAAGTGACAACATGTCAAGTTTGGAACTGAGTTGGTTTTTAGAAAGATTCTTCTGTGCATTACTTAGAGATGTCCAGATTATTGGCACCATGGGAGCAGCATTATTGCCTGCAGACCTAGGTTGTACTGTCACTTTAGTCACGCTGAGCTAAAATTATTATGAGTGGGCCTTAATATACCAGTTGCTCCCACCCACACACTAGCCTTGCCTCTGCTAGGATAATTTTGTTTATCTTTGAGGTTAGTTTCAGCATTACCTCCTTTGGGATTATTTTTAGAACCTGGTTCTGGGTATTTTCTGTAGCCAGAGCATGCTCTGCCTTCTCTGTTATAGCATGCAGCTAGTTGATTTACTTGGTATTTTCCATATTCTAAGTTTATTGGAAGAAAGGACTATCTTTTGTCTGTAAATCATCAGCATCTTACATTGTTTCTAGCACTTAGCAGATCTTCAGTTAAGAACTTTCCAGAGAACATTTCTGCAAGGCTCATGTGAATATCTCTTTGGTAGGTGTCTCCCTATTATGGAATGGATGCAGCAGGTTATCAAAGCTGGATGCCATTATACATTCAAAGTGTGTTTATTTGTTGTTTAAGAAATATGCATCAAATTCCCATTCTGATCTAGACTTCTTAAATGCTGGATACATGATAGCGAATGATATAAAAACTCTGCCTTCAAGGTGCTGACATTCTAGAGGGGTCACCAGGCATGTGTATACATTACTGTTACACCTTGACCTCACAATTCCTTACGTTTGATTCACTTCAGTACATTATAAGCACAGCCACCCTTTGTAGCTCATCTTCACTCTAAATTCTCCATCCTTAGGATCCTTAACTCTGAAATTATATTCCCTGACCACAAGGTCAAGTCCCCCCATCTCCTCATTCTTTCTGAATATTCAGTTTACCTTATCATTTACTGCGGTTCCTCCACTCCCCCGTATCTCCCAGGCCATCTGCTCTTCATTCATCTCCCTGCTGAGCCTAGGCCTGACGGTCAGCTGTTTGAATGGTTCTCGGCACTGCTTTAGAATCTCTTACTGCCTTAACAATTCTCAACCTTTGGTAACGCTCAATCAATTTTTCATCCTCTAGGATTCTACAAGCTTTGTTTTAGTATATTATAAAACCATAGTGAGAAGGGAGACTCTAAATTCATTCTTGCTAGTCTTGAGCAGGTCTGTAATGTTGTTAAGACCTCTTCCCCCTCCTCCCCCTCTCACCTGCCTCCTCTCCTGACTCTTCCTCTTCCCCTAAAAATGCATTCCTCAAAACCTTCGATTTCAGTCATATAAATAAAATCAAGATACAAAATTGTATGTTCAGTGTTTTTTCTATTTTGTAGAATTCACACAGGCATAGACTGAAGAACAACTAAAAGTAAATACAGAAACACCTTTATCAATGTTGCCTTTAGGTGGTAGCATTTTTTATTACTTTTATTTTTCTCTATACACATTTTTCTGAAATTTCTAGAAGTACATAATTTAAAAAAATTATTAAAAATAGACATTATAAAGAAAGGAAACAGTAAGAGATTATGTGAATAAAAAGGTAGGTGAGAATGGGAAGAAATCATCCATTTCTTGATGCTTGGTCTAGGGCTCTGAGGTAGACTGAGCCAACTGCCTTGGCATGCCCCAGTGCCTTGTCAGTAGTGGCTGTTAATGAAAACTGAGGACTATGGAATGCATTGCCAGGACCAAAAGCAAAGCACAAGCTAAGTTTTAGAAGTGGGGGGAGACACCATATACCATCCCTGAGTGATGTGACTGAATCCAAAGCAGGTTATTTTCGTGTCTCTTTTGAAAGAGTGTTATCAGTGTCTTGGCAGATTCAGGGGACAGGGAGGAGAATTTATTAGATAGTTGAATGTCTGATAACCTCATAGGGCAAAGCGAGGGAAAAAAATTACTTCAACAGCCTTTACCTTTTCGCAATATTAAGTGGTTTCTCTGAACCTTTGTGGATAGCAGCAAGAAAAATAACGTTAGTCCCTTTTAGGACAAAGATTTAATGCAGGAGCAAAAGAAGTCGTGAAACTCAGAGAAGGTATTGCAGCTGCACAAGGATGCTTGCAGCTCCCTGTAGCAATTGAGGACTTAGCACTCCAGAAAACTACCTCCCAGTGTTCCAGTGGGCTGTGGCCACTCTGAGTGAATAGACTGTGTTGAGTGAAGGGTGTAATTGCAGCCTGTACTGGAACAGAGTGGATGTTACTGTATCGGTGCCAAGTTAGCCCACACTTAGTGTGCAGAGGGAGATGCACAAGCGATGCTCTCTCTGTTCTGAAAGGCTTTGCAAATTAAGCATCCTAGCTTGCAGAGGTTATAATGATAGGTCTTGAGATGAGAAAAAATTATAATCTCACTGTATTTATTATGTAATAGTCTTGTGCTCTGCATCTGTGACTTCTACCCTATTTGCATTTGAATATGTGTTTTTGGAATTCTGGTGCCAGATGGGGGGTATTTGGCAATATTTGAAACATAGAAGATATACTCAGTGTCTCTCTTGGCAAGAGAAAAAAGATCTGAGAAGGGGAAGTCTCAGAGCTAGTTCACTAATGGCCTTTCCCATTCTGATTGTGTCTATTTCTATCACCTCTCCTGCCTGTCAGTTTATTTCCTTTGCCCCTTAGGGACAATGCCAAGTGTTATCAGAGAAGGGGTTCAGGGAAGGTGTGAACATTTGGAGAAATTTGGATAGAGATAGGGAAGTATAAAATAACGAATGACTCACTTTTCAGGAGAGGACCTATATAAAAAGTCATACTTGCCACTTCCCTTTTAGGATTTTAATTCATTTGTCACACAGCATCTGTTATACCCAGACTCAGATACTCAGGTGTGAACTGTGTCCATTAGAGATGAGCTGGTGTCCCAAGAAACGAATTTGTGTCTAGATTTGAGTCTTAGTCCCATCTCTTTCCCACAGCAGCACTGCCCACCCTTCCTTTCACCTCACTCTCTCAGGGGTCATTTCCCTGGAGTCAAAGCAGGTACAAAGGAAGTTCCTGGTAAATGTGTGGGTAGAAATAAGGCATATTGAACAGAGGAAAGGTTTGAAGTCAGACAGAGAAAATTTTCAAGTTCAGGCTTGACACCAACTAGCTGTATGATCTTGAGCAAATTACTTCATCCTTCTAGGCCTCTTGTTTCCTCATCTATAAAATAGGGGTAACAGCACCTATTTTACAGGATTTTGTGAAGATCGAATGAGGTAATGCCTAGAAAGTATGTCAGACACTCAATAAATTGTGGCGGCAGCATTGGTGGTGAGTGGTGGTGGTTGTCCACAATAATGATGGTGGTCATTTAATGCAAGGTTAGTGCTGAGGAAAATTCCAGTGTGAAAAAACATGTTGACCTGTAAAGTTATGCGCAGGCAGTCCAGAGATTGATACTTGTAGATTCCTTTGTTTCTAAGTTGGCACTGTTGGTGAAACGCCCCCCCCCCATTTAAAAATTCTCAGAGCCAGAGCTTCACACATTAAATAAAGTAGGCCACAGTTCTCCTTCTTCTAGCCCTTTTATGTTTGCAAGGGTTGCATGTGAATATAAATTAAAAATATGAAAAACAGTTCTTTGAACATGAGGAAGATTTCTTTCATTTGAACCAGAATCGAGCAACTCATGTCAAATGAACTTTAATAATATGGGATTAGAACATAATGCGTGTTTGGTTCAGCACCTAATACTGGGGGCACCCCAATAAACAGCAGACTTCAGCAACCTTCCTGTCATACATATATGCCCCACACTGAGCCTAATCCCTTACATGTTTCATCTCTTATCGGGAGCATTAATTAGAAGAACAATGTAAATTAAATCAAAATGTGTTCCCTAGGTTTTTTTTAAAATAAGAATTAACCATTTAGTATAAAAATAGTAAAAAAAAAAGGAAGACACTCACTTGTATTTTCTACCATCCTAAACTCCCAGCCTTTTCACTTCTCCAGATTCTCTCCTAGTCTGATTTGTAGGCATTTTTACTATAGTGTAAATCTTAGTCCTGATCCTTTCTTGATGAAAGTCTCGATTATTTTAAATCATCTTTGGGGATTCTAAGGAGTTAGATAAAGCTACAGTGTTTGAAGAGGGAAGTGCAAATGAAGAAATGGTTTCCCTGTTGACTCCCCTTAATACTCCTACGTGAGCGTTGGACCTGGGGGAGGAAAGGCTCGAGGAGAGGGAGAGGTCAAAGGGAGTTGGAAGGGGCCCTGAGGAGCCATTCGTGCTGACTTAGGTGGAGGGAACAAAAGAAAAGCCCTGAATACACCTCCCTTTTCCTATTTTGGGGCCTTTATCGTGTTTCCTTATGTATTCATACCCATCCTTCAAGGCCTAGATTCAGTGTTCTCTATTTTCTGTAGATCTCCTAGACCCGCCCCCCCCCCCAGGCCCAATCAGGACAAAATTAATTGCTATGTCATTTATGTTCTGAAATCTCTATTTTAAATCTCATTATTCTAGTAATTATCTCTTTGTCTGTCCCTCACCCCCAGTAGACCCTGATCACCTTGGTGAGAGGGTATATTTCTTTTTGACCTTTATATTTCCAGTGCTTGCCACATAAGCAACCTCTCAGTTGTTTATGAAATGGAATGAAAAAAAAATAGCAATCAAGGCCCGGTGTTTTGCTCTAAGTACTGCTATAGCAGATTGTTTTTCCTCCTTCTGAATTTCTGTTTATAATAAGAGAACCGTATAAAAAGAAGTTTGAAAGATAGGCAGTGTCTCTGGGAGATGGCCTTTGTCCCCAGGCTTAGAGATGTTAAGCCAGGGTGGTGGTGAGTGATGAAATAGGGGGGCCAGACTGTGTGGTGCTAGGACAGCCTAAGTGTGTGTGATTGCCCTGGGGAGGGGCCTGAAAAAGTACCCACCTCTTTGGGAGTTTGGACACTCATATGGGAAGAAGTAGCCCTCGGTTAATTATCTTACTAGGTGAGACTGAGAAAAAAGCAATGGGGCCCAGACAGGCCTATTTCTAGTTCCTTAGAAATAGTCTGGGGGTGATTTTGGTCCTGGGATACTAATATCTCACACTGTCCAAAGACTTGTTGCACAACCTGCTTTGTGATGTGAAGTACGATTGTCATCTTGCCATTGCTCGTGAATGATGTGGTCCATTAACACAGTCCATTGCTCTTCTCAGTCCACAGATTAAATAGGTCAAAATACACTACCACCAAATGTGCAGTTTGCAAAGGACGGTCTATGGCTGCCTTGTAGAAAATCTCTCTCTGCAGGCTGCATCTTAGTCTTGCCCTTTGCTAAGGAAGAAGGACCCAAGTTTCCACCCCTCCCCACAATATTATGAGAGACCAGACTAGTGGGACCAGCGAGCTGCTTGGAAAGGAGCTGTGACCATTTTCAGTGGCCATTTTCCAGCAAAGCAAAACTGAGTGCCTTGGATATTCCTGAGATAATTGAAGCTACCATATTTAGAAAATTGCTGGAAGAAATCATCAGAGCACAGTTTGACAGCATCAGAGTATCAAAATGTAGCAGATGGCTTTGAGGGGAGCAATTATTTTCTGATCATTCTCAACCTAATCTCCCTGGAAAACTGTAGGAAAAGCTGGTAATATGCGATATTGAATTTTGATGTATTGTTTGAGTCCAATATCTTCATAGCTACTTATCAGCAAATCAAAAAAATGTGGGTAATATTGCAGAAATTAAATGAGCGGAAAGCTTGGGGGTGGGTTGTACTTGCAAAATGCTTGATTCTTCAAATTAAGCAGGAGAGTGTCTTGGCAAAAATTAATAAGTCTACTTTTAGTGGAATTGGTATCAGTATTGACAGATTGATGAGGTAGGGAGAAGAAGGATAAGGTCATGAGGGAAAGTATAGTTCATTTAAACAAGAAAAGCAACATTTAAGGTAAAAGTATCTTGGAGGAAAGATTATATGTGTACATCTATGCAGGAGAGCTGGAAGTGCCCAGGTGAACCACATGCTAGCTGGGCGTGAATCATTCATGGACTGATGTTAAAAAAAAAGTCTAGAAACATTTGAATTTGAGAGACTGGGACAAAGGTATACAAGTTTTTTTCTGAACTTGGGTAATATGGAAGAATTGATCAATATCTATTACTGCTTTGTGTGTGTGTGTGTGTGTGTGTGTGTGTGTGTGTGGCGCCAGGCTTGGAGTCTGCTCTAGCATACCCCAATTCTCTTTTCACTTCGGTTTATCAGATGTTGTCACAAATTGCAATCCCCTAGACATATACCCCCTTCCCTGGGGGAGCATCAGATTCCTTACCAACCTTTTGGAGCAGCTGAGTGAGCCCCACTCTCTGGCAATAAGGGAGGGAACTTGAGCTGTTAATAGAGTTAAAGTGATTTTTAAAAAATCTCCTGAGACTATAATAATCCCATTAACTCAGTACTCCTCCAAGGTGACCTCACTACCTTTCCAGTTATTGATTCATACTGGGTAGGCAGCTGGCTCAGAGGGGTTGTGGGTGGGGTGGAGAAGGTGAGGTATCTCGTGGGACCATGAATTGCCTTGCTGTGTTACCTGCTCCTGATCTAGAATGTAGAATCTTCCGAGCAAGGAGGATTGAATGAGATCATGTGTGGAAGGTTCCCCGGATCCTTGGAAAGTATTAAAATGGGTTTTATGGTTAAGCATCTATTAGAATAGAATTGCATAATTACTGCAAGGAACCTTAGAAATTCATGCATTTCTTTTACAAATATTTGAGGAAACTGGAGCCCAGAGAGGTAAAAGTGACTTTAAGGCACTTAGTAGCTTATCACAAATTAATTAATTATGTGCTGAAGCCAATAAGTTACTCAAGAGCGTGTCTTAAGCAGAAATGAAATCCTCTGTGCACTTGATCTACACCAGGGAAACAGCCTCAGAGACCTATCAGGAGCCAGGCAGGTGTCATAAATGAGTGCATGAGCCGGGATTACAAGAATGGGGAGTGACAGGGACTGTGGCAAGCTGGAGAACACGTCTGTTCTGTTTAAAGGAAGCAGGTTATCCCCGTATGTGGGAAGACAGGCCCGGTGTTGCTAGACCCAGTCATTTTCCAAGAGAAGTTAGAAACGGGTCAACCTTGTGTTGACCAAATAAGACATGTTGGATGGGCTGAATTTGCCCTGGGGAGTGACCCTGCTCCTGACAGCAGATGCCCAGGTACCTAGGTCTGTGGCCTCAGCATAGTGGAATCCATCCAATGTATGAATGGCAGCAGTGAAGTCTAAGTTTTTTCCTCACAAATTTTTCAAGACATTATTCTGGCTGATAGTTTCAACATCCTTCCCCTACTTTATCTGAACAGAGGGAAGTCCATAAGTAGTACATTCATCTCTTTCATTGTTCACCCTCAGGGAAAATTTTTATTGAGAAGTGGAGAAGGGAAAGAGGCAGAGAGTCTGGAAGAACCAAAAGCTGGTGATCTGCTTTTGAATAAGAAAGAATTGCCAGGTGGTGTGTATCGTCCAATGTGCCCTGTCTGGTACTTTCATGTCCATCTGGAACTTAACAAAGTGAAGATTCGTGCCAAGATTCAGCCCTGAGGCAGAAAAGAAAGACCATCAACAATTTCTAAGTAAATGCCAGGCTCTCCTCCGCCTTCCTGTGAATGTCTTCTGGCTTTTAAAAGGAGAAGCCCTCTAAATCTCTATCTACAGAATTATTTTTGGAACAACTAACTGGGAGTACTCCAGGATTTAAGGAATAAGCTAAATGTTGAAAGCATCTCTGCAGGATTATTGCAATCTTCTCTCTGTTTCTGCCTTCTCCACCCAAACAGTCTGTTGTCAATATAGTAGCCAGCCATTTTAAGACATTCGTCACTCGGTTCATCTCTCTTTTTGATTCACAAGACTCCAGTGGCTAAATGCCTGTCAATGTCCTGAAGGGCTTTATACAGTCTGCCCCCTGCCCAGCCTTCCCACTGCTTCCCTGACTTCACCTCCTACTACTCTGCCCAGCCACACTGGCCTCCCTGCTGTTCCAGAAACGCCCAGGCATGCTCCCTCCTAAGGGTTTTTGCATTTGATATTCTCTGCTTAAAAGAATCTCCCCAGATACCCCATGGCTACCGTCACTGCTTCTCAGACACTACTTGCCTACTGAAAATTGCAATCCCCTTTTTCTCCCCACACCTCGGGCATTCCCCAGCCCCATTCCCTGCTTTAATTTTTATAGTGCCTGTCCCCTATTACTGCTATACATTTTACTTACTTCTTTCCCCTTACTATAATATAAGTTCCATGAGTGCAGGCACTGATGTCTGTTTTGTTCATTGCTACATTCCTGGAGCTTAAAACAGTGTTTAAAACACAGTAGGATTAGAGGAAGATTGGCACAGGTGTTAGCTCAGGGCCAATCTTCCTCAGCAAAAAACCCCACAAAAACCAAAAAACAGCAACACCGTTAGGTGCTTGATGAGTATTTGTTGAATACATTTTGAGGTTTTTCCCTCCCCTGTGCTAGGGATGGTGGTCTTCACTGTGCTGGACAGGTACACCTGTTGCTACCGAATCATGGTGTTTTTAACATTTCCCTAAATAGCCTTTGTCTGTTTTCCGTTTCATTTCTACTTGCTAAACATATCTTGAATTTTTTTTGCTTCTCTCCATCTCTACTGTCTTTTCCCTCTGTTAAAACCATCACAACTTCTTGCTTTCCCCAACCACTTTTGTTCCCTCCACAGTCTCAGCAGCCAGAATGATTTACCTGAAATCGAGATCTGGTCATTTATCATTCATTTTCTCATTTAAAATCCTTCAGTGGTTTCCTGTTGAACTTCACAGAAAACTGACTATGCTGACCCCATCCCACAGCCCTGCGTGGTCTGGTTGCAACACTGGCTTCTCTCTTCTTCTAACAGGGCAAGTTCTTTCCCAACTCAGGTTCTTTGCTGTTCCCTCGTGGTGGAATATTCTTTTGTTTCCATTTTTCAATCAATGGTTGACATTGTCTTGCTCTCGGTTTAAATGTCCCTTTCTCTGAGTCTCTCTACTAGTTAAGTTACTCTCTATTTTCCTTCGTAGCATTTACCACGATGGTAATCGGATGCTTGTGGAATTATTTGTTCAATAGCTGACTCTACGGGTGCTTACTGAGGACGGGAGCCCTTCCTGTGGGGTTTGTCTTTGTATCTCCAGCACTTACCACTGTCGCTGGTACAGAGCAGGAGCTTAATGAATTCTTGTGGAGAAGTACATGAAAACAGAACATAAGTGTCTTGCCACCTTGGGTACTGGGGACCGCGTGGGGCGATATCTCATTAATTAACGGTGTGTGTTTCTCTCCACAGAGATTATTTTGCAGAGGACGATGGGGAGATGGGACCCAGAACAAGTCATGCAGCAGGTGAGGAGGCTGTGGGCCCTGCCTTCTAGGTTCTTGGTTTCCTGCGGATCACAGTCCCTTGAATTATGGATCCTTTAAATCATCATGGCAATGTTCTCAGACTTTTTGTGGATTTCCAAATTTGCACATACCACTGTAGCGTATAATCCCCCACCTTCTCAGCATAGTGCAGTAAATCATAAAACTGAAATACGTATGTGAACTCTTCATACTTTTAATGACTCTGTAGTTGTAAGATGAAAGTCACTTGTAAAATAGATTCTGCCACTAAAATGAAATCTCTAATATACCATTAAAATGGGTAATAAAGTGTCAGCTTTTATAAGTGAGATTAAGTGAGAAAAGCTCTTGGTACAGAGCTTGTCAAGGAATAAGCACACTGTAAATATTATTATTAATGTATTCATAATAATATAATACCATTACCGCGCTAACATCAGCCGGGGATCTACCTGAATTACAAAACCAAAGTGAAGATAGCTCTCTTTGGGGGACCATTTTTCACAAAAACTTTCAATCACTGAAGGGTTTTACTTCTTTTGCTGAGTGTTTTGCCTTTTTCATACCAGCCTTGAAGCACAGACGGTTCATATGCACAATATGGAGAAAAGCTTTTAATTTGAATGTGTTAAGGACTTCAGAGTCACTTAAAATTAGCATTGCTAATGGTGTATATTAAATCTACAGATTCCAAGGGTCTACCATACTCATTTTGAGCATCACGATCCTCCATTTTGAGGTCAGAGAGCAAAAATGGAAGAGGAATGGAGAAAATGCCTACTACAGGCAAAATATTAGGTTGGGTATTTCATTTATTGTTTCATTTAATCCATATAAAAGCTCTGTGAGGGAAGTATTATTACTCCCATTTTTAAGAGGCAACGAAGCTCAGCAAAGTTAAGAGATTTGCCTAAATTCCCACAATTAGCAAGTGGTCAGGATTCATATCCAAGCTTCAAAGGCTCTTCTCTTCTCATCATATCCCACTAATCTAACTGTAATATGTTGTAGTTCTGTTTTATCAAATTTTATTCCATTTAATAGCCTATTTAATTTCACCTGAATGTGGAAGACATAATTCTTTCTAATTTCTTTTAGTTAAAACATTTGTATTTACTTAGGCATAATCAGAATGTCAACAAAACAGGTGCAACATTATTATTACTACTATTATTGTTATTAATTTGCAATCACAGAGTGGTATATAATTAACAGAACAATGACTATTTTATACAAGCTGAATCAAAGACAGTTGAAGATGGAAAAAATACCACTTCCATCTATAACTAATTTGTGCTGCACCCCAATAAAACCTGCTTTAAACTTCTGTGCTAATCTCAGCCCCTATACTCCACCAGGCAAGGTCAGTGGCTATTGAAAATACCATTAAGGACAGGGCTATCTAAAGACACACTTGATAGTACGTTAATTTTACAAAAATGAAAAGACACTATACAGTGTCCAGTTTAAAAGCAAATCATATGGCCTTACATTTCATTTTTTTTCTTTAAAATCAATAATGTAATGGGGAGTTAAATACTTTTAGACAAGAAAAAAGATGCACTGAACCCACCCTATTTATCATCATTATTTTCTTCTTCTTCTTCATCATTCTCTTCACCATCATCATCCTGATCCTTTTTGTCTTCCTTCTTTTTCTTTCTTTCTTTCTTTTTTTTTTTTAAGCAGAGACTGCTCTTTTCTTAGCATTTAAAAAAAATTCTGAGAAGTTGATTGAAGTATCTGGGGACTTTTTCTTGTGCTTCTTCTGGCAAGTTTGCAGAAAGAAGGAGGGTGGGAGAGAGGGCAGGACGGATATTGTCTCCCATCCCATAGGTTGCCTTTTCATTCTGTTGATGCTTTCCTTTGCTGAGCAGAAGCTTTTTAGTTTGATGTCGTCCCACTTGTTTATTTTTTCCTTCTGTTGCCTTTGCTGTTGGTGCACATGCATATATGGTCAATCAGTTTTCAACAAAAGAGACAAGAATATACAAAGGAGGGAGGAAGGAAGGAAGGAAAGAGAAAAGAAGAAAGAAAAGAAAAAAAAAAGGAAAGGACAGAAAAAGAGCCTATGATGACATTTTGTGTCTTGGCCCTTAGGACATCCTTTGCCTGCATGTCCAGTTCTGTGGGTTCTTCCTCAGTGAGGGGATTCACCTGGAGCCCATTTGCTCTCACTTGCACTGACACTGTCTGTGGAGACCAGTGTATTGCAATGGCTGTCATTCTTTCTGACTTAAAATTGTTCGTAATAAAGGCTTACTGTTTCCTTCTGTCAGCCAAGAAAAGATGTATTTTTCTACACCTTCTACCTGTGTCTACAAACCCAAACCCACCTCAATTTGAAGTCCTCTGTGTACTATGCTTAGGAAGTCCTGATTTCTTATTCTTTCACAATGTTACTTCTCAAAGGCACGTGTAGGGTTCACAGCAGCTTAGCCTTCGCTAGCCTCTCCCAGGGCAGTGCTTCCTTTGATTAATGGGATGATCCTGCCTCTGCCCTTTTGCCTGTTTTTCCCTGACTCTTAGGCCTGTTACAGTCCCCTTTGCTGCTAAAATAACACAGTATTAGCAGACCGTTAGGAAGGTTGAGTGGAGAGAACATAGAATTGGTTGTGCCACTCTTTAGCAATATAATCTTGGGCAAGCAAACTTTCTGAACTTTTATTTACTTGCTAGTAAAATGGTTTTAATAATCACATCAGTCTGTTTCACTGGTTGCAGTAACTTTATAAATGAAATAATTCATGTGAAACAATTTGGTAACCTGTAAAGCCTATTAAAGATGTTGGTTGTTACAATAATGGTTATTATTCCTAAATGGTAACCTGAAAGATTCTCTATAGAGAGACTTGTAGAAATACTTCTCAGCTAGTAGCTTGATTAAAAAGAAGAAGAGGTATTTCAGTTATCTTTTGTCATGTGATGAACCACCCTAAAACTTAGTGGCTTGAAACAGAAATCAGCAAACTGTGGCCCATGGGCCAATTGCCAGTTTTGATAATTAAAGTTTTATAGCAACACAGTCATGCTCATTCATTTACATATTGTCTGTGTCTGCTTTGAGCTACAAGGACAGGGTTCAGTAGTTGTGACAGAGATGATATGGCCCATGAACCTAAAATATTTATTATCTGACCCTTTAAGAAAAAGTTTGCCCACCCAGGGCTTAAAACACAATGCTTTATTATTTCTCACAATCCTGTGTGTTGGAGAACTGGGCATTTCTTCTGCTGGTCTCCCATGGGATCACTCAAATAGCTGCAATCTTCTGACAGCTTGCCTGGGGCTGAGATCCAAGAAGGCTTTACTCAAGTGTCTGGCAGTAGGTGACCGGCTGTCAGCTGGGGCGTCTTCATTCCTCCTGTACTTGGCCTTTCCTCCTCCAGGAGGGTAGACTGGGCTACTTCACAGCATGGTGGTCTTGGGGTTCTAAGAAGGCAAGAACAGAAATGCAAGGTCTCTCAAGCCCTAGTCTCTGGAACTCATACAGTAGCATTTTCATGATATTTTCTTAGTCAAAGCAAGTCACTAGGCCAACCCAGACTCAAGGTGTAGAGAAATAGACTCCACTTCTTGATGGAGAAGCAGCAACATCAAATTACAGACGGGTGTGGACATAAACGAGCGTGTTCCGCTGGGCACCATTATTAATATGATCTACCACAGGCTACTTTAGGTGAACTGTTCCTATGTGGCCTAGAATTGGTTTGTATTTTGCAGAAACCAAATTCTACTGGACTGTGCAGATTGGAATGATCATAATGCCACTATTATATAAAATTTTTTGTTGTCCTGTTTCACTGGCAGCTTTTCTTAGTGACACTAAAGATCGAGGTCCTCCAGCGCAGTCACAGACCTGGAGAAGTGGTGAGAAGGTCCCCTTTGGGCAGACACATTCCTTGAGAGCATTTGAAAAGCCCCCTCAGGTGCAGACCCAGGCTCTTCGAGACTTTGAGAAGGTAAGTCACGTGGGTGGATCATTGTTATCCCAGTTAGAAGCAGTACTATTGGGTAGTGATCTCTCCTAAAAATATGACTCATGGCTTAGTCTGGATTGTGGGCATTCTTATCACAATGGTGTCTCTTTTAAGAGCACATGTCCCAGTAAGCATATGCACTGTTTAGCTATGTGCTGAGGGCTGTGGTTCATGGGTCATTTCCTGTACCAGTGATTCTGTCTTACCATTTTTACCCTTGGTTTACTTCTTAGATAAATTCAGGAAGTGTAAATGACATCCGGAAAATCTGTACCTGGACCATAGTGAGCCCAGGAGACCTAGTCCGGTTGGCTGGCATTATATTCTCTGGGCTGGCTTGGACCACTCCAGATATCTGGATACTGTCTGCAGTGTGAGGTGGCTCAGCCCCACCATTTGCTTCTCAATGAGAATCTGGCATTGTTGCCTGAAACTCCTAATTCAACTCCTGACGTGCTCTGTGTCTTGATACTAGTTTGTCCTTGAGTCTGGCCAAGAGCCAAATTACTGATCATATAATATAGATCCCCAGCTCCCTGTGCCCTGGATTGATTCCAGGACATCTGTGCAAGAGAACCCGTCTACTGAGATTTATATGGCCTGGAAAGAGCACCCAGGATTTCTTAGACCCTTGTGTGCTAAAAAAAGAAACAGCTCTTTGGTGCCCCCTTGGGGTTACCCAGGGATCAAGCCACACCTGAGTACTGTGTAAATATACCCTGAGATATGTGGTTTTCTTTCATTGTTGAATTGGTAGCTTTTAATATAAAATAATAAAGTTCCATTTTCAAAAAAGGGTTAATAAAGCACTGTTGATGTGGGTTTACCCCGCCTTCCCTCAATTTGTAAATAGAAATGTTTCACTAGGACCTAATGTACATCCTACCAGATATTCCTGTGGACGAAGAATATGCTCCGTATAACACGCGCCTGAGAATTCAACAGCCTCCTCTTGGGTTTTTGCTCAGAGTTGTCATGGATACTGTTTAAAAAAAAAGGCACAGAGAGTTTGCAGGAATATTAAGTGGCTTTTGAACACTAAATCTCTGAACAGCTGTGGTGCTGGTGGTGGGAGTGAGGGTGGGAATGCCCAACCCCTTCCTCTTTTCTCACTTTTGCATCTACTGCAATGACAAATGGGAAGCCGAGCCACAGCGCTCCTCAGAGCCGCGTGGGTGCTCTCCGAAAGTCAGTCTGCCTGCACGCTCCTCTTGGTTGAGAGGTGGTTTGGACCATAGAAGTGAGGGGTGTCACCTCTACTGCTAGAATGGATGGCTGGATGCTGTGGGGAAGAGAATGGGCTGAGTTGGGTGACGGAGGAGCAGAGGTCAGCTGTGGAGGTGTGGAGTTCTGAGTCCTTTTCTCGTAGCATTCAAGTCTCATATCGCTGATCAGGACTTACTTCTCAACGCTGGGAACCACAGACAGAAACCAAGCCAGGACACAGAGAAAAGGCCAACGAGAGATATTTAAAACTCTCTCCCCTATGCGCCAAGTAATAACAACGAGTCTACACCTTTTTGTCAGAAAGATCATTGCTGGGACTCGTAGAAATTGTGACTTTTTCAGTCATTGGGTTTATGTACCATGATCATAAATCGTGACAGGTTGTTGGGTCAGAAAGATTTTTACAAATGGCCATGTATTGAGAAAAACTTCCTATGTGTTTCCTCACTGATCCCCCCCTGCCCCGACCCCAGCATCTCTGGGAGGAGTGAGACAGCACATAGATAATACTGGCTGGCACCGTTGATCGCTTTCTGTGTGTCAGGTACTGTTCCATGTGTGCAATATTATCTCATTTAATGCTGGTGACAACCCTGTGAAGAAAGCGTGATTATTACCCCGGTTGACAAATGAGGACATAAAGGCACAAAGAGTGACAAAGGAACTTACCCAAAGTCTTGTAATGTGGGCCTGAAAATACTCATCATTTTTGCGACTAAAATAGTGAGTACTTTCTAGGTTGGGAAGCTTAGCTGGTGAGAGTTTGGTGGTGGTGGGACTGGAACCATTAGCTCCTTCTATTTAGATGGACACAGAGAGCATTTCTGTCTTCCACAGGTAAACTGTAAATCTACTTTTATCTCCTGATATGCTCCATTACGGGATTTTTACTCCATTAATTCTGAACTGCTTGCAATTCAAAGCTGTTTCATACTTCTGAATCTTTCTTCCGGCTGTTCCCTCTGCCTAGAATACCTTTTCTCTATTTTTTTTACCTGGCTAAAGCCTGCTCATCCTTCAAGTTTCAGCCTGGGTGCCATTTTCTTTTTTTTTAGGATGCCTTCCCTGGCTCTCCAGTCTCTAAATATATGCCCTGACTCTAAGCTCCTCAAGGGCAGAAACACCTCTTGTTTATCCTTTTCTAGTTTCTAGAATCTAGCATGATGCCAGCGCATAGTAAGTGCTCAGTAAATGTTCATCAACTGAACTAAACTTGCTGGATCTGTATTTGTGTTTTGCCTGGCCTCTTTTCCTCCAGCCAATTCTGTTGAATTTGTGTTTTCCCCGGTCTCTACTCAGTATTCACTGAATGTATTTATAGTAAGTTGAATGGTTCTAAGGAGGATATTAGTATATTAATTGATGGGTTAGGAGAGGAAACTGGGAAGTCAGGAAAAGTACATTTGTTTTTAATGATGAGTTTAAAGGAAGACAATTTTCCACCTAAACTGGGATGATAAAATTATAAATATAAAGTAAGAGAAAGCAGCAGAAACCTTTTGAAATATCTGACAGGATTTATTAAGATCATAGCAGTAGCTAATAATAATAAACAATATTTATTGAATTTTTTATACTCTAGGCACTTTTCTAGACACTTAATATATTTTATTTCAACTATTTTTCAGTTCACTTAACCTATGAGATAGATATTATTATTACATCCATTAGACCAGTCAAGAGACCAAGGCTCAAATAACGTGCCTAAAGTTATATAGGTCTAAAGTGGCAGAGCCAAGATAATGCCAGTGACTGCCAAGATTCTTGGGGGAAAGGAGGACCATTCAGAGGAGAGGGTACACTGGTGGAATGTGTGTGGTTTGGTTTTATACACAGAACCAAAATGGCAGATGCTACAGAAAAGCCATGGAGGGTGGGGGTCTGTGGCTCTAAGGTCTAGAGGGGACCTCCACTACCCTCTCCTGTTTACACATTTCCTAATAATGTCATCTTTAACATGAAAATGCCAGCAAAATCAGCTGCTATGTTTGCCTAATTATAGTCTGAAGCCAGCTCTCCCTGTCAGTCTGGAGCCAACCACAGTGAGTCAGCCTCATGAGGCCCCACCCATCCTGGCACATTTTTCCGCTTGGATCTTGAAGTGTGTAGGGGGAAAAAAGTCCTAAAAGGGACTTTTCTAGTGTTACGGATATCTGAGTTATCGCAGTCTGGGTTTCCTGTTCTAGTTTAGGAGAATCTGGGTCATGTCACTGCTGCCTTGAGGTCCAGCAATTTCAGTGCTTCTTGAATGTTTCTCTGTAATTACAGCCTTTGAAAATGAGTGCTACCGGTAAAGTGCGTTTTCATTTTAAAAAAAAAAATGCCATTTATGCTCTCTAAAGCACAGTGCCCCAAGCATACTGATTTTGTTTTCACTGGTGTCTTGAGATGTCCAAAAAGTTATTAGATGAAAAGGGAGGGGGGTAATCCTAAACTTTCAACAATCATAAGCACAGAATTTTCTTCTTTTTAAACATGGCTTTTCAGAGGGATTCCACATCGTCATCCCGCAGAATTTGAGCAACATTTTCACTCCTAAGCAACATTGCCAAAGACACGTATCAAATCAATCATTTTTTTCTTAAGAACTGTGAGTAAAAGGGATGATTCTGCGTGCTGTAGAGGATACAGAGAGGTATACGAGTTACCATTCTCAGAGAGCGTGCAATCTGATTGGGGCACAAGAAATTTAAATTACACAAGATTTAATTTAAATAACCCCTAAGGCAACAGTGGAAGGGGTATCACAAGATGAGAGTAATTGCCAAACAAATATATGTCTTTAAAACCTAAATAATAGGACAAAACATTTTTTCTAATTTGTATTCATATATATTTATATGTAAACGTCACAAAGTTATAAATAGTAGCTCATATTTGGTTATATAATTAATAAAACAACTTTATAAAAAAAATGAAATCACAAAAATTTGAAAACCCTGAAAATTCTGAAAGGTGTGGTTACTGCCAAGGAAAAGAGCTGTCACTTCCATGGAGAAAATGAGGCTTGAATGAGAATAATTGCTCTTATTTTTTAATTATGGGGTGTATGAATGCACTTGACTTGGATTATCTCATTCAGTTCTTTGAAGTTAGTGCAACCGTTATCTTCATTTGTACAGAGAGGAACACTGAAGCTAGGTAAAGATTAGTGATTGCTAGAAAGTACTAGAGCTGGGATTTAAACATAAGTGTACTGATTCCAGAGCCTGAACTCTGAGCCACAATGTTCTCATGCCTGTCCATGGACAGCTGATCCCCTTACGCATTTGATTATTCATCTACTCATCCACTCAGTGTACGGCTGCATCCTATGTGCCAGGCCCTGTTCTAGCTGTTAGATGCACGATCATCAAGTATGAACATATGCAAAGATGTGTGTTCAAGGATGAATGTTTATTTCAGTATTCCTTATGCTAATAAAATATTGGAAATAATCTAATATCCACCAACGTGAGGATTAATTATTTCAAGTATGGTATATGCGTACAACAGAACATCAGAGAGCCATGTAGTGACTTGCAAGGGTGTCCTTAATACCAAATTTAGGATTAAACAACAAACAACAACAACAATTTGACTGACTGTTACGTAAAATAAGATCTCATTTTTGAGGGAGAAAAAAACCAGAAATGTCTGGAAGGGTATACACCAAAATATTGATAATGATTATATCTGGGTGGTGGAATTAGCCATGATTTTTGCCTCCTTTATTACTTTCTGTATTATCTAATTTTTAATAATGTGTGTTCATTTTAGTTATCTAATCATTCAACAAATATTTCTAGAGCTCTTAGTATGTACAATATCATGTCTTAGGCACCGCAAATACGATAGTGAATAAGCAAATATGGTTCCTGCCCTCATAGAGTTTACGGATTAGCCAATTACAACAGAATGTAATCATGATTATGATGGAAGTAAAGGGTGCTACACAATATAGCTCCTAACTCAGTCTGAACGGGTGGGAGGATTCAGGGAAAGTTTCCTAGAGGAAACTACATATAACCAGGGATCTGAAGGAGGAATAAGAATTAGCCACTCATGTGGGCTGGGAGTGGGAGAATGAAGAATGTTCCTTGCAGAGGAAACAGCATGAATCAAGATTCAGATTAGAGAAAGAACCGAGTAAGTTAATATGTCAGAGCATGGGTGCAAGGAATTTGGAGAAGAGTTGAGACTGGAGAAAAAGAGAGAGGAGCCAGCATACTGGGCCTTGCAAGTTACATAAAGGCTTTTAAATTTTATTGGAGTTCATAGGCAAATGGCTGAAAGCTTTTAAACGGGGAGGTGATATGATCAGATTTTCCTTTTAGGAACATCACTTTGGCTTCTGTATGGACTCTGGACTGGAGCAGTCAAGTCTAAGCAGTTAGGAGGCTGTTGCAGCATTCCAGGCAAAGGTAGGTAGGGCTGACAGTACAGGAGTGAGAACAATGGAGAGATAAAAGACAAAGAGATTTCAGAAGCAGAAGGGACAGTGGATGTAGATTGATTGGATGTAGAACCAGTGAGGGAGAAGAAGCCCAAAGATGACCTACCACCAGTTCATGTCTCTAGTTCCATCCCAGGCTAAGTTGTTACCCTGTTGTCAATTTACAGAGTACTTGTACTTTCCCTTTAATCACATGAGTTACTTGTTCAAAGTCTGACTTTTCTGTTAGAATCTGAGCTTCATGATAGCAGGGACAATAGCGATTAGCAGAGTGCCTAGTACATAGTAGGCATGCCTGTTTCTTTTTGTTGTGTTTTGAATGAATAAATTTCAAGTTGTCTTGCTTGAGCCACTACTAGATGATGCCATTCACGGAAAAAGGGAATAACTGGATTGGCACATGCAGTACTTTTATAGTCATTTATACAACAGCGATGAAAACCAAAAACCAGCAAAGTGATTTTCACTTTCGGAAGAAAAATAAGGAGATCCTTTCTGTTCTTAAGGAACTCTAAATCTAATTGGTGAGACAGTCAAACAGATACCCCAATGATAAGAGTAGGTACATAATGCTGTGGAAGCACTCAGGAGGGGCCCCCACCCAGGCTTTAGGGTTAGATAGGCTTCCTTTAGTAGGTAATATCTAAGTCAAGTCCTCAAAGGCAAGTTGGAGATAGTTAAGTCAGAGCTGAGTGGGAGGTGAAGAGAATGATATTCCAGACTATTGTGCTACGCATGAAAGGTCCTGGAGGCAGCAGAGAGCATAGTGAGCTCAGAAATAGAAGGCTTTTTGTCACGGTTGGAGCACTAGAGTGTTGACTGAGGTGCAAGTTGGCTGCGTCTCCCCCTATCCACTCCGTACTCCTGGTCAAAGCCTTATTGTTGCAGCCATTGTCCTCCATGATATCGCTGGGAACTCTTAGCTCTTATGCCTAGAGAAAGTCCTAATTGGGCCTTTGAAATCGTCTTCTTTCCTAGAGAAGGATGGAGAAAGGATTATTGAAAATCCAGAAAAATAGGTGAGACCATAAATTGATATGTCCCCCCTGAATACCAGAAGCTCAGCAGATAGCCTTCCTGGGTTGAACCAACTGTGAACAAACAACGCCAAGTCCTGCTGGTGTTGGTCGTGCCAAACTGATGGAGAATCTCGTTTGGAGTCCTTGGGAGCTCCCAGCATCAGTGCAGTTCAACTGTTGTTTCTGTCATGGAGCTCATGTAACTGTCTCTGACAGCACTATTTCTGGCTGAGCCATTTGTTTTTAGTGTCCAGGGAAGTTGTTATTTGTTTTGTTTTGGTTTTTTATAATTCACAGTGCTCTGATATGATGATGACGATGACAACTTGTTATTCTGGGATTGGGGGTGGTGTGGGTGTGTATGTGTGGTGGGAGAAGGCAGCAGGAACATCATCTGAATCCCTATCCTTTATCCACACGATGACGCTGCCAAAGACAGGATTTATTTATCCACTTGATGTAATAGCTCTGTTGTTAGCTCTCTTGTCATCAGTCCAGTTATTTCAAGAAAAGGCTGTGTAGAGGGTGGATATCAGTATGCTTCTGTTTTAGGGGAGAAAACGGAATGATATTAATATTTTGTTGTTGTTGTTTTTTGAGGAAGATTGGCCCTGCGCTAACATCTATTGCCAATCTTCCTTTTTTCTTTTTTTCTCCCCAAAGCCCCAGTACATAGTTGTGTATCATAGTTGTAGAGCTGTAGCTCTTCTGTATGGGACGACGCCTCAGCATGGCTTGATGAGCAGTGAGTAGGTCTGCGCCCAGGATCCGAACTGGCGAACCCTGGGCCACCAAAGCAGAACGTGTGAACTTAACCGCTGTGCCACCGGGCTGGCGCCGATATTAATATTTTAGCATTTAAAAGACTCTTGAACTTCAGAAATTATATTGAAATTTCAGAAACAGAGTTTCAGAAGAAAGATTTCTTTATTGTCTGACCCAAGAGAAAAAAAGACAAGTCTTTGTAGAATTTGCCATCCTTTGTGACACAGGCATCAATAGTTAAATTCTGGAACACCGGGCAGAAGCCCTGTGTGGAAGTTAAGGGTTGAAGAGTGGAAGACCAAGTTGATTGACTTTGATTGACATTTTCCTTGTTAGATGGTCTGCACAAGTTATGCACATTCTTCAGGACAGCCTAATGAGTATGTTTTTCCTGTGTCAAAATATAGAGTGGATCGTGTTTTCTTTTTGTTTTATCTGAGGATTGTAACAAAACTTTTTAAATTGATAAAACATAGAAACCCATGAGTTTGCAATATTGAGGGCTGCTTAGAGGAAACTTCATCTAGCCTTTATGTTAGGGCCCCATAATCTGAGCAGGATTAATATACAGAATGTTTAGAAATGATCATTTCCGAACTATTTGCTTTTAACTGAATTGAATTGAACTTTGATCTTTATCATAAAAAAATCCTTTGTAGAAGGTGAAGGATTGGGCAAGTTACTTCTCCCGGCTTGGGTTTCTTTCTTCTTTTTTATATAACAGCTTTATTGAAATATAATTTACATATCATAAGAGTCACCCTTTTAAAGCGTACTGTTCCATGGTTTTAGTATATTCACAGAGAGAGTTGTGCAACAATAACCACTATCTAGTTACCGAACATTTTCATTACCCCTAAAGAAACCTCATACCATTAGCAGTCACTCTCCATTCCCCCTCCCCCCAGCTCCTGGAAACTACTCATCTACTTTCTTTCTCTATGGATTTGCCTTTTCTGAACATTTCATATAAATGGAATCTTACAATATGTGGCTTTTTGTGCCTGGCTTCTTTCACATTAGTCTAATGTTTTCAAGGTTCATCCATTTGTCGCATGCATTAGTACTTCATTCCTTTTTGCGGATGAATAGTAGTCTATTGTATGGATATACTAAACTTTGTATATCCATTCTTCAGTTGATGGAGATTTGGGATGTTTCTACTTTTTGACTATTATGAATAATACTTCTATAAACATTCACACACGAGACTGTGTGTGGACATGTGTTTTCAGTTTTCTTGGGTGCATGACTAGGAGTGGAATTGCTGGGTCATATGGTAACTCTATGTTTAACCTTTTGGTTATTCATCTTCAAAGTGAAGAAAACTGTATTTTATATAGGTTCAAGTGGTCAAATCCTCCAGGATCCCAAGGAAGATTGTTTATAGTGAAGGTTACTTTTTAAAAAGATACAAGGACCTAAGAAAGAAGTAGAAGTACTTGATCAGTCACAAGGGATCCCAGGTTCACAGGGGTCATCTAGTGTTGTGATTAAGGCCCTGAGGAGTATGCAATATGGGTCAGACTCTTGGATGCTGTGGTCTGTGCTCCTCTACTTTCTGGATGAGCAAGTCAGCTAACTTCTGGATGTCACACTTTCCTTTATATTAATGGGCATAATAATATGTATTCTGCTTACTTCACAAGATAAAATGAAACAATATACATGGAAGTGCTTTGTACATTGTCAAATCCTAGCAGGTGATTGTTGTTGTGAAGACAGTATAATTTTATCCAGTTAATTTTGTAATACAAATCCAAGTCATTAAAACAGCTGGGAATTAAACTTGTATTCCTGCAATTTAGACTTTATCAGAAAAACATAGGGACTCCCACACACATAGATGTATTATAAATAAAATATTTATATGTGGGAAAAAAACCATCCTCCTCCTCCTCCCTGCCCCATCCCTTCCTGTCTACCCCTGTTCTCCAATCCAAAACATGTTGGGTTCCTGGGTTGGATTCAACTGAATGCTAAAGAGCAGGAAATACTCTCCAGCTGGTTGTGTGCCCTTCCTATACGTCTGTTTTGAAAATATGACAGTTAGCAAAGTTATAGGTTAAATAGTCTATTGGAGATCATCTTTGGGTCCCAGTCATCGTTGCTGCTTTTGTCTTGATAATATGACGGCCCTTACGCTCACTAATCCCTTTTTCCTCTTACTGCACAAGGCAGCCAGACTCCCACCACCTTTTAGGGCTCTGCTGTAAGAGAGCTGGTGGGGTGTTCTGAGATTCTTCAAAAGTGATAGCTCTCTCATTCATGCTGCCATTGGTAGTATTGTTTCTGTGAGAAAATATGTTTCAAACATAGAGTCTCAGGATAGCTTAGGATCTTAAAAGTCCTCTAGGACTAACTCCTAGCTGACATGTGCAGACTTCTAGCAATATCTCTGACAAGTGGTTCTTTAGTTTCAGCCGAGTCCCCTTTGTGACTGGAAATTTACTCTCTCTCATAATGTTAGTGCTCAGTAAATATCTGCTGTATGAATGTATGGATGAGGTGTGGCAAAGTTCATTACATCCGACTCTACTTGAGAATTTATCCTTGTGTCTAATTGACAGCTGCCTCCCTCTAATTCCTAGTTTGATTGCCCTTAAAATAGGTTTTGAAATTATGAGCTATTTCACAAACAACAGAAATGTACAAAGAATAATAAGATACTGGTCCGTGTATCCAATATCATCCAATATCTACATTTTAATAAATATTATTTTCACTCTATTTGCCTCAGATTAAAAAACAAAAGTTAGCATTACAGATAAAGTTGCAGCTTCCTTAGTAGCCTACCCAGATCCCAGTCTCCTGACTCCTTTCCTACAGTTAATTACTAGTACGTAATTTTCCCAAAGTTACGCAATCAGAAAATACCTAGATCTCCTTGGTTCGAAAGCTTTTGGTCTTTCCACAATGCTGCACTACCCCACCTAGACAATATGCATAATGGTGATAATATTTATTGCCTATTTGTAAATGAATAGTACAGCTTCAAAGGTTCCTTAAAACACTATTCTCCTGTTCCTCTGCTTACCATATTAAGTTATTTAAGAATATTTTAATTTTCATGAACTATAAAGATATGAATTATCACACATATCAAATTAGTAGAGTTTAAGTTGCAGAAGTTTTATTATATTTGAAAAGAATGTGTCAATTAAGATAATCATTTTTAGTGGAGTGGACCTTTATTTTTGAGAGAGAGAATGGTAAAAGATTATTATGTTTTCAAGCATTTCCATTATAAGAGCTATCTGGGGGGTCTGAATATGTTAAGCAAATGTGAAGCTGAGTTTTTTTTAAAGGCTGACTTGACAGTTGGCTATGTTAATGGGGCATGACACACAACAGCTGGGTTGTAATCTTCCTACTATTGTTGGCATTGATTGAGTCCTTATTAAAGTCTTATTTCCAGTCTAGACTAATACATTAAGAAGCGGTGGGAAGAAGAAATTAAGGGAAGAGCAGGGAAGAGCCATTAATGTTTGGAAAAAATATTTTGAGAGAAGAGTAAAGATTTTAGATGTACTTGTATAAAAAAGAACAAAGATTGAAACACTGTCTGTTGCTCAAGAACCTGCAGTGTTTGTTTCCTAAGCAAGGCAGAGCCTATCAAAACATGTAGGCCTGGGAGCTGCCCCCAGAAGGTTTAGTATTTGTTTGTTAAAGCTGCAAAAAACAAATGAGTAAAACAAAGCATAAGCAATAAACAAATCAAACAGTCTTCTTAGTAAGCGGTTCCTGGCCCTCCCCACGGCCTTTCCCCTCACCCTTTGTCCAAATTGAGAGCCAGGATCTGTCTGGAGGAACAAACTCAGGCTCCTCACCCTGACTTTCCAGATCTCTCTAAAATGGTTCTTCGCTCCCATCATCTCTATTCCCTGTTACAGGGAGGTATGTGCCCTTGGTTTCCGTCCAGTCAGCTGTCTGCACCTTTGCTCAAGTTCCACCCAGATGGCCCTGTATCCTCCCCTCAGCCTGTCTAAACTTGATTCATCTTTTAAGCAAGCTAAACACCAGTTCTCTGTGGAAGCTTCTCTGACAACCTCTCTTTCTTGATTTCTACAGTTTTTAGTGTTTGTACAGTTCGTATCGTTCTTTGACTGTAATTTGTTGTATATTATTTCCCATTTGTTCAGAACTCTTATACAAAGTTTGGATTCTGCATTGTGTAAAAATTAGTCTGTTAGAATAATTTATTTTACTTATAAAATAATCTTTTTATAAAGAGGAATGCCTCTAGATGCTCTTCATCCTAAAACATCTGCATAATCTTGTATACAGATTGGATTCTATTAGAATTAAACCCAGTGAGGTCCAAGTCAGCAGGTTAATTATTTATCCATTCTTTTATTCAACAAATATTTATCGAGCACCTATTATGTACAGGTACCAGTCTTGGTACTGATGATGTAGCAGCAAACAAAACAGGAAAAACTCCTGGCTTTCTCATGGGATTCACAGACTAGTGGGAAGAGACAGACAAGAAACAAGACAAATAAGTAAATGTAATGTTTTGGAAGGTGTTGGTACTCTAGAATAAAAAAACAATTAAGGGAGATACGGAGTGCTGGGTGAGGCACAGGGTGAGTTCCAGTTTTAAATATCCAGAGAAAGCATACCATACAGAAGGATCAACAAGCTGAGGCCCTGAGGAGGGAGGTGCTTGCTGCTTTTGAGAAAGAGCAAAGAGAAACTGTGACTGGAGCAGTGTGTGTAGGGGAGAGTAGCAGGAAAAAAGTAAAAGAGAGGGCAAGGAGAGAGGCTCCAGATTATGTAGGGGCTTAGGCCTTATGGGTAATTAAGTGACTTAGCCTTTCACTCCAGATTAGATGGGAGCCGATGGGGTTTCCAGCAGAGGAATAATCTGACATATTTTACAAGGGTCACTCTGGCTGCTGTGCTTAGACTATAGGGGAGCAAGGGTGGAAGCAGGGAGACCAGTTCAGGGCTATTAAGATAACTTAGGGGAGAAGTCATAGTATCTTGGGCCAGAGCAGTGGAGGTACCATGGCAGTGGTGATAGATGGAGTCTATGTATATATTGAGAGTAGAAATAAGACTTACAGACAGATGAGATGATGTGAATGAGAAAGAAGAGACAAGAATAACTCGCAGGTTTTGGCCCACACAACTGCAAATACTGAGTTGTTACAAATTGAAATGGGGTCCAGTGAGGAAGGAATATATGGGCTGGGAAAGATCAGAAGTTCCGTTTCAGGTATCACAAGTACAAGATGTCTATATTCGAGGGGAGATTTCTACTAGGAAGTCAGATATAGAGTGGAGTTCAGGAAAAAGGTCAAGATGGGCATTTAAACTTAGAAATTTAAGTGAACAAAAATCATTTTTCTACAGTAACCATTCTAGCAAATATAGTTTCTTTGGAACTATTAAAACAAACCTTTCTATATTATTGGAAAGTTATGACAATAATTTCTATTTATTGTCTAATTGTTAAATATGCTAGCCCATATTTAACAAATCAAATCAGCAAAAAGTAAAATATTTTTGGAATACCTATCTTTTCATGAATTCAACAAATATTTGGAGAGTGCTTCCTAAAAACTCTGCAGTGAGAATACAAAGACTCCAAATATGCCTTGCCAGCCCTCAGAACACTCTAGTCTGGTTGAGGTGACTGTAAACAGGCTGGGACTGCACAGGGAGATGGCTGTTATTGGAGAGTCTTCTTGGTTGTTATGGGAGCTGAAGGAAGATGGAAAGACATATAAGTCATTGACCCTTTCCCTGGGCAACTTCCAGACTAGTCAGTGAGACATAAACACATGAAAAGTTAAATAGCTCTAAAAGGTGTAAATAACACTTCAAGCCAACAGAAAGCAGTATATGAGGCAGCATATGAGAGCTTGTCGAATGTTAATATTTGCCTTAGGAATTCAAAAGAGGAGGAAGTCTTTTTAGGCTGAGGTAGCAGGGATGGCTTTGTTTGGGTGGGATTCCAACTAGGACTTCAAAAAGAGGCAGGGTGTTTTGAGGGAATGTGATGGTGTTTTCCTTTTATTCTGAGTGATGAGATGCCTATGAAGGGTATTAAGTAAAGGAGATGACAGGATCAGATTTAAGTTTTGAAAACTATACTTTAGCTATAATACAGAGAAAAGATGGTTCGAGTGAATTCTGACAGACATGATGGAAACTGTTGCAGAAGGTTTTGCTGTGAGGTTTGTTGTGAGAATGGGACATTCAAGTTGAAGTATCTAGCAAAGATTTGGATGTGTAGAGCTAGATCTTGGGTGAGAGGACTCCACTGGAGATTTGGGGATTGTTTGGGAGACAAAGGTGATAGCCCTAAAAGTGGATAAAATCTCTAAGGGAGAAAGTGTGAAGAGAAAAAATCAGAAGGCTAAGGACTAATCATCATTTAAGCCCCTGCTTTAAGGAACTGGCAAAAAACACAGAAAAGAGGCCAGAGAGATAGTCAGGGCATATAAGAATTATCTCAGGGCATAATAAGAAATAGGCATTAATGTATAGAAAGAAATATCTAGGTTGGATGAGGATAGCCTGCATTCATATGCAATTTTACTTGCCATAAAACTTTTACTAAATTATCTTATGTGATGAAGGAATCCAAGTAGACACTGCAAGCATGATTAAACACTAATCTAGACTCTGGCAGCCTGGTTCCCTTTGTGCAAAATGGGGGTGATATTAACTAGGTTGTTCCTCTAGGAACTTAGACTAGGAAAGGGCCTTAAAAATCACCTAGTTCCCAACCACTTCATTTTGTAAATGAGAACAGTTAGGCCTCTGGAGAAACGTGCTTCCAAGGTCATTCAGCTATTTAGTAACAGAACTGGGATCAGAAAAGGATCTTCTGAGTTTTTTTTGTGTGTGTGTGTGAGGAAGACCAGCCCTGAGCTAACATCCTTTGCTAATCCTTCTCTTTTTGCTGAGGAAGACTGGCCCTGGGCTAACATCCGTGCCCATCTTCCTCTACGTTATATGGGACGCCGCCACAGCATGGCTGACAAGCAGTGCATCGGCAGGCACCCGGGATCCAAACCCGCGAACCCCTGGCTGCCAAAGCACGACTTAAATTGCTGTGCCACCAGGCCGGCCCTGCTAAGTGAATTTTAAACAGTTTTTGTTTTTAATGAGGAATGTTTTGTCTTAAGTCACGGTCTATGGTAAGAAACATGTTGCCTTCCTTGTAATCCAAATCTATTCAAGAGAAGGCCCACTTCTAATTATGCCCTCCTGGGGTCACTTGATTCACTCAATTTTTTCAATTTTTCAAAGCAAAGTGCAAGTGCAACTCCTAGTGAAGCTTTCCCTCATCATCACAGTAAGAATTAACCACTCTTTCTTCTGGATTCCCATAGATTCAGCGTTTTTCAAACTTTAAGATGAAACTTATTAGTGGGTCGTGAAATCAATTCAGTGGGTCACTCCCAGAAAGAGAAATAGAATAGATAATATCCGAGTGCATCACCATGGTGATGGTAATATCACTTTGTGAAACTTCCACTTCAGTTATGTGTGTGTACTGGACTGCAGTATAAAATGTAAAGTTTGAATAACACAAGCTTGGAGGATTGTAGTGTAAAACACATACCTATATGTATATAGCCGCTTAGCTCTTTGAGGGTTGGGGCTGTCTTCATCTTTGTATCTCTCAAGCCCAAACTACTACCGGGTGGGTACTCAGGAGATATTGACTGGAATTTACTACAAAGACTTAAGAAAGAATTAGAAGAAAGAAGAGCAGGTAGTTTGGGGAGGAAGAAGTGAGTACTTGAATTAAGTATAAATTTTTTAGTCTCCTTTACATTGGATGTTAATATTATTTTTTTTTCAACCTGGTATTACTGCAACCAAGAACCTGTGTTTGGTATCGGTGCTGGGGGTTGTCGCCCAGTCACCTTCAATGTCTCCGTGTGATGTGGTATAAATAATACTTCCTGCTAATGTTGCAGCTGTCATTCAAGAATCTTAAATTGCTTTACAAGCAGGATCTGGTGATGAGAGCCTGGCTCCACTTGGCAGGTGCCGGAGTTAAGAACCAGTGACTGGCTGAAATCTCTGGGCTCCAGGCTGACGCCTCCCTCCCTCTCTTTCCCTCATCCCTTGAGGAGAGGAGCCTTTGACCCTGCCTCTTTGTGAGCTTGTGTAACTAGTAAACAGAGTTTGCAAAGACTCCGCTGAACTAGAAGATTGGCTCTTTCTTGTGGGGGTGGCTCTAGTGTGTGTGAGGGGAGGCGCATGGAATAAAGTCTATTTATTTAATTGCCTCAGGTATTGAAAATTCCAGGGAGGAAAACTGGGAAGGATTGATTAGAGGTGAGCTTCTGAACCATCAAAGGAAATTAGAGACACCTGTGGTTAGTAGCGCTTTAAGATTTGCACCTGACAGAAGGGGAATATTTGACATGTAGTCACCATTTTGTACACATGCGCTCTTCTCTATAGCAACCTTATTTCTTGCTTCTGGCCACACTCCTTTGGGTTTTATTGTGCAAATCAGCCACCAGGAACTTAAATACCCACTCACACACACACCCCCGTTCATTTCCTTCTCTTTTTTGCAACCTCCACATCACCTTGAATTACTCCATTCCCCATTTCCTGGAAGCTTCTGGGGGTCAGTCCCCTCTCTTTTCCGAGAATCTGTTAACTGCCTACAGTTGGGCCTGGGAGGCTCTGGGAGGGTGACAGCCGAGTCCTGACTTGGAGTCGGGTTACACCACTTGTGTCTGAGTTCAAGCAGCATGTTCCTCTGTCAGGGATTCCGCAAATATCTCCCGGAGGTAAAAAAGGAAAGTGCGCTGCGCTTCAGCACCCAGAAGAGTGAGCCCAGTCCCAAGTCCCCGAGAGAGCGCCAGCCATCAGGGCCATGTCGCTGTAGCCTCAGCAGCGTCCCAGCCGGCTCGCTTCATGTCGTGGTGCAGCTGCACCAAGTTCCTGGGGTGAGGGGGCGACTGGGCATGCTCCTCCCCATGGGTTGCCCACCATGTCTAATGGATATCGCACTCTGTCCCAGCACCTCAATGACCTGAAGAAGGAGAACTTCAGCCTCAAGCTGCGCATCTACTTCCTGGAGGAGCGCATGCAGCAGAAGTATGAGGCCAGCCGGGATGACATCTACAAGCGGGTGAGTGCAGGGGCCGTGCGCTCCCCGCCGGGCGGGGGCTGGTGGCGGACCCATCAGACCCATCGATGTTCCAGGCTTTTCCTAGCTCTGCTCTGCTAATTAGTGAGGGAGGCGGGCTCCAGGCCCCTGTCTGGTCACCTTAATGCCGTGTGACCTTGGACAACCCATTTCAACTCTTTTGTGCCTGTTTTCTACTTTCCTTCCCTGTAGAGAGAGGAAGCTGAATTAAATCAGAGGCTCTCAAACTCTGGTGTGGAACTCTGCAGAACAGTCACCTTGGGAACTGGTTTAAAATGTAGATTCCATGCCTAACTCCCCAGGGATTCTGATTTAGTAACGGGAGGTGGAGTTTCGAAATTTGCATTTTTAAACAAGCCGCGGAGGTGATTCTGAAGCAGGTAGTTTCCAGGTCACACATCCAGCTAGAGAAGAAGTGCCCCTTCTAGCTTTGGCTCAGTGGGGGCAGAGAATGATGTTCTGGAGAAAAAGGGCAAGGGCTGAGGACATTTCTGTTCCTTGAGAGATTCTTGTTTGTTTTTGAAGACGATTATGCAGATCAGCTTTTAAGACAGAATCTTAGGCATTTCAGTCTTAGGCATAGTTCACCTTAGAATGAAGAAGAAGGTACTCATGGATTAGGAGCTGGCCTGAGGAGGGTGGGAGGGGATGGCAGCTTCCCTGAAAGGGAGGGCTGTCTTGATTGATGGGTGAGTGGTTGGGGTGGGGAAGGAGGATGGAGGAGATTGGCTGAGTTGAGGGTGAGATGAGACAGCACCTTGGTAAGAGGACATTAGGCTATGGGTTACAAGGATTAAGCGTCCTAACTGGTTACCACGGTACTGGTTTCCTCTGCCCTCTCAGTGTCTGGGCAAGTACTGAAGTGGCCTGAGTGACTGGGAGCTGGTCACCTCTGACTTTATCAGTGATGCTCAATTTCCAGCTGTTTATGCCAGAAGACCATACAAAGATTATCATTGTCTGTGTGTGCTCTGTGCTGTCAAGAAGAAGGTTAGGAAGCATTACAGGCTGCTAAATAATATCTTGTATCAGAGGAGTAATTGGTGTCTGTGGAACCCGAACAATTATTTGGTAAATTCAAGTAATGTGGATAGCTAAATCTGGGGGATTTAGCCTGGTTTTTTGTCCTTCCTGGATTTCCGTGTTTTAGCTGGAATTTTCCTGAAATTGGTCCAGATTCACCTTTAATCTTGTATGTGGCTATATAGTGAGTGTGCCTCAGTGGGGCTGCCAGGGATCGAGGAAGATATTGCCTAGTGAAGGTTGGTAACTCAGAGAGATGGGGAGAGGGAGAGAATGAGTGACAGCATTTGCCTCAGGGTAGGAATAGTGAATGAATTTGTTCACTGTGGAGAGGAAGGAGCACTTTCCTGTTAACTGTCTCCAAAGCAAGGCAGTAGGAAGGACAGTTTCTTAGACAATTTGAGGGAAAGGATATTTTTAGCTTGAATCAACTGACTGCTTGAATTATTTGGTCTCACCTTTTCTCTGCACTGGCTAAGGAGACAGTCTTCAGGGAACACTTTGGATGGGGTGTGAAAGGACACCATTGCTCTCCTGGAAAAGTGTGATTTAGGAGCTGTACGGGGGGGAGGGGGATGTCACACGACATTGTCATAAGCATAGGTGACAACCCTTTTGTTATCCTAGTATTGTCATTAGTCCCATACAGGGAGTAGACATGGCTCTGTCTCTTCCTAGTCTTAAATGCAGAGGAGTCAGGCAGCTACTGGCATCATATGATTTCAGGGATCTCAAACTACTGTGTCCCCTCCTTTCCCTTCTCACCAAATCTTGCTCATCCCATTTGGCTATGATTATTTGGGGAACACTAAAGGCTTAGGTTAAAATGCTCTTATTACTTGGGAAGGAGAACACGTAAAGCCATTTTCAATCATTAACATCATAGTTGAAATTAGTTTATCACACTACGTAGTGGTGAGGGATTGATAGAAGCCAGGGCAGTTCTGTTTTGATGGAAGGGCAAGGGATTAAAAAACCACCACATCAGGAGCTCTGGACAACCAGGGGACCTAGGCAAGTTACTTAACCTCTCTGAGCCTGTTCCAGTCCCTATAGAACTAGCATTAAAGATAATGCACAGCACCATAGACCCTGAAAATTATTTGTTGAGAGTGTGGATAAATAGCAGCCACAAAGATTAAATAAGAAGACTTATATCAAAGCACTTTGTAAACCTCACAGCTTCATGTCTACTAGTAGTAATAGTTAGTATGATATTTAAAAATGAGGAAGAGGCTTGGCTCTTTTAATCTCACCCTCAGATATTCCCATGAATGTTTCTTACGTTCATCCTTATTAGTCACATTGTGGTTCTGGAAGGTCGGGATGATTAATTAGCAGCAGTGTTGGCAATGTCTCTTCGCCATGTGATGCATCACATGGTCAGTCAGGTGGTTCGGCTGGGAACCTAGGGCCCTGTTCTGTGACCAAACTTAGCTTGATTTTTCTTTGGTGTTGGAAGGACACTTCTTTAAATATAGTAAAAACACTAAATCACACCCAACTGAGTTAGAATCTGCAATAATCTGGGTGCTGTATGAATGATTCTCTTAAAGGAAACCAATGTTTGTGAAACATATGTAATGCAAGTCTATTGTGAATGGTAATTATTTTATCATTTTTTGTATTTTTGCTCCAGCAGATTTTTATTGAGATGTGTGTACTTGAATGAAAAATTACTGTCAGAGACAATCAAGCATTTCACCATGATGACTGCAGGGAAGGGCAATGTGGGAAAGTTTAGGAGAAAAGGACTAGAGAGAGGGTTCAATCTTTCTCTTTCCAAGTACATGTCCTCCTTAGGTAGTTGACTGAAGGAAAGACTAAAATAGATATAATCCTTAATTGTAAAGGAAGCTGCAAGGATGTTTAATTGTATGAGAAGTTGTAAGAGAGAGTTACGTAAAAACCTAGAAGTATCAACTTCGAAGCAAGTAAGTAAAAAAGGAATTAAGGCTTTCTCTTTTTCAAGCTGTTCAGAGAATTCAGAAATAATCTTAAGACTCATACTAGTAATGGGTTAATAAAAGTGTTAAATTATACATAAAAATTGGACTGGCTGCTTTTCTGTTGACTATTTAAATTAAACTATTTTTTAAGCTTCAATATTTGTAAATAATTAGAAAAAAGAAACCCCCACACAGGTAGAGGCTACGTACCCTCAGCACAGATAAACTGTGGCATATACCTATGTGATTAGGTACCACTGCCCCCTCTTGGTAGCAGATATTAATTGTAGGTTCATTTTTTTGGGAAGACAGTTTTGAACGTAAAAAGCAAGAAAAGGAGAAACTGTTGCAGTACATGTAACTTCTGATTCTGGAGCAAAGTAAATTGAGAAAATGTTGAGTGGTCCACAGCTGAGTATGGCCCCCTCCTCGGGAGACTGGCTTGTTAGCATTTCTGGACTGCAGCTGCTCTGGTAAATAATTCCTGGGTGGCAACTTGGCTGACTTCCTCGTTGTTGTTGATTATCTAATGCTACATATTCTCATGATAACTGAGTGTGCCGCCACTAGAAATATGCCTGACCCTGGAATTTATGAAATCCACTGCTGTGTGGTAAACACCCAGTCCCCAAACAGCAGACAAGACCACCGTCCACTGTGTTTTGTCCCATCATGACTACTCACTTGTTAAACTTGTGTGAATTTATTATTGCCCAAGTTTGCTTTAAAAAGGATTTAATGTTCCATTCCAGAAATGGAGTTTACAATCTGACAGGGCTAGATCCAATAACAAAAGCGTCAGGAGAAACTGAATATTGTCATCCTGGACCAGATAGAGTCAGTGTTTGAATAGACATAATTGAAGTAAGAAGGTTCAAGTGGATTTGGCCTAGATAGGAGTTGAAAGAGTTGTGTTCCATTGTTTTGTGGTCCTTAACTGCCTGACTTCTTTGAGCTGTGGTTTATCGTCTTTGGGGTTGGATGATATTTTTCTTGAGCAAACTTTGAAGCTTATGTGTAGCATCTTTCTGCAGCTGGATTTTAAAAATCATGATAAACAGCCGACTGACTTTACTTGCCTACGAAATTTTCATTATTTCTGATATCTTGCTGTCACTGGGCATATGGTTAAGAGTAATGAACCAGACAGACCTGAGATGGAATCTTGGTTCTACCACTTGCTATCTGTGTTAACTTGGGGAAATACTGTAATTTCTCTGAGCTGAAGTGGGTGTGTGTGGTAATAGCACCTCTCTTATAGGATCTGGGGGAGGATTCAATGAGCCAATTACTTGAAGTCAGCACAGTGCCTAACATATAGTAAGCCCTCAAGAAATAGTTGCCATTACTGTGACAAATTGAGAGATCACAATATTATCCAGATAAGTCTAATTACTGGACACATTCATTCTGGACCATTTTTTATTCCAAATCAGTTTGTTTTTCCTCAATAGTGGATTTGGGACCATTTGTCCTATTTGTCTCAATTCTCCATTTTAGTTTGCCCATGTATAGATAACATAATATAATCCAAGTGTCCCTATTGCAGCAAATTTACTGTCACTGTCAAATACAAATGTTTCTTCAAGGAGAATAAATAAGAAAGGCTGGGTTTGTTAAATTTCTTTTTTTTAAATAAAATATTTTATTGAGTAATGGCACAAAGTCCTTTGGTTTCACAACAATTACTGTTATTATGACTGTGATTGGTTATAATTTAAAATTTTTTATCATCTTGGTTTAATACTTTATATAGCTTGGTCTAGTTCTAAATTCAGCTTATTTTATTATTTTTTATTTTTTAAGATAGATCTTTTTTTAAATTGAGATGTAATTGACATATATCATTATATTTGTTTCAAGTGTACAACATAATGATTTGATCTATGTATGTATTGTGAAATGATCACCATAATAAATCTAGTTAACATCCGTCACCACACGTAGGTAGAAATTTTTTTTCTTACAATGAGAACTTTTAAGATCTACTCTCTTCATTAAATTTCCTTTGCCTCACTGATTTTCTTTAGTCCTAGCCTAACTTCTTTAGGCTTTGGACAATATGATGGGTAACAGTATACATGCAGACTTACTGTGGTATGAAGCACCCAAAAGTTCAGTGAGGTCCCAAGCAACTCCAACAGGCTATACAGTTTAGGAAACTTGACTTGAACCAACAGAAGGCTATTACAGAAAGACGAATATCTTTGATGGATATCACAACGTAGGGACACAAGTTTTGGACTCAATTATAAAACCTGTATTCTAAATCTACCTTTTCCTGCTACATGTCCTTGTCCTTGTCCTTAACTTCCTTGAGGCTTAGTTTCCTGAAATGGAGGCATGAATTCCTGCCCTGCCCTCCTCTCCCTATGTAAGCATGTTTTAATGTGTTAGATGTTAAATAAATGTAAAGGATTATTATTATCCTGCATACCTGCAGACACATATTACAGAGTATGCACCTTCTCAGGTTATTGTCTAAAGTGACTGCCGCAGCTGCTGTTGCAGAGTGGAATAATTTTCTTCTTATATTTAACAGAGTTGACTCTGTTTTCTTTTTATGATTGGATAGCTTGTTTAGGTAGCTGCTAAGGTTTTTTTCCCCCCTGGATTTTACTTAGATGAGCTTTAAGAAATGTGTATAGTAGAGAGGGGAGAAATGTAAGTAAAGAGAGAGAAGTAAGAACTACTTTGGCCAAACTATTTTTAAACAGCTCTCTGGGCGCCTGGTATAAACGTAGTCTGTGCGTGTTTGTGTCTGTGCACACTGTGTGTGCTGACTCCTCATTCTCAGCTTTCTGAGGTCTTAGAAGGCGTGTATGTCCATTTCCTTTTCTTTTTGGTAGTGGAAGTAGGAAGAAAGTAGAGAAACTCTTTTCATTAAATAGTTGTGACAATATTTGTGTTCTTGGTTAAAAATGTTTTTAAACCACACCTATTAGGATGGATAATATCAAAATAAACCAAAACAAAAAAACCGAAAATAACGTATGTTGGTCAGGATGTGGAGAAACTGGAAACACTGTATATAGCTGGTTGGGAATGTAAAATGGTATAGCTGCTGTGGAAAATGGTATAGATATTCCTCAAAAAATTAAACATAGAATATTACATGATCCAGGAATTCCAGTTCTGGATATATACTCAAAAGAAGTGAAAGCAGGGACTTGAACAGATTTTTGTACACCCTCATTCATAGCAGCGTTATTCACAACAGCCAAAGGGTAGAAGCAACCTAAGTATCTGTTGACAGATGAATGGATAAACAAAATGGGGTACATACATACAATGGAATATTGTTCAGCCTTAAAAAGGAAGGAAATTCTGATACATGTTACAACATGGATGAACTTTGAGGACATTACGCTAAGTGAAAGACACCAGTCACAAAAGGACAAATATTATATGGCTCCACTTATGTGAGGTACTTTGAGTAGTCATATTCATAGAGACAGAGAGTAGAATGGCGGTTGCCAGGGGCCGTGGGGGGTGAATGGGGAGTTATTGTTTAATGGGTATAGTCAGTTGGGGAATAAGTTCTGGAGATGGATGGTTGCACAACAAGATGAATGTACTTAATGCCACTGAACTGTATACTTTAAAATGATTAAAATGGTAAATTTTATGTTATGTATAAGGAAGAAGGGAAGAAGAAATTTTTTCCTTTGACTACTTATGACCTTTTCTTCTAACCATTAGGAAACAAATCTAAAACTGAATTCTGGAGCCTGATTTAATTCTAGTCTACTTTCAGTTATCCTCTTACCTATGTCTACATAATTTATACTTCTGCATGAACTTATTACAAAGCCACTTCTTTCTATTAGTACATCCAGGTTTACACACTGATAGGAGTAGTATGATATAGTTGAAAGAATAGGCGTGCAAAATTCCCATCTCAGCTGTTTCCCTTATTTGCATGATCACCTTGGCCATTCATTTACTCATGTTCACACACGTGCGTTCATTTGTTCAAACATCTATTGAGTATCTTCTGTATGCCGGCTACTGTGTTAGATGCTGGTGGAGAAAGATATCAACAAATAAATAAAAATGGTATAAGGGCTACCCTAGTGGTATGTATAGATTCCTCTACAGTACTAAGGAGAATGATAAAATCCACCAGGAAAGACCTTGCCAAGCATCTGACGTTTGAATTGAATCTTAAAAGATAATAACACAACAAAGAATGGGGAAGAGCATTTCAGATAGAAGAAGCAGTATATACAAGGGCATAGAAGCATGAAAAAGCATTGCATGCTTGGCACACTTCAAGCCCTTCAATATGGCTAGAAGATGTGGTATTGAGGACTTGTGGTGGTGGTAAGATGAGACTGGAAAGGTAAGCAGAGGATAGATCATGGAGAGCTTTGGATTTATCCATTCATCCATTAATAAACATTAGTTGGGTACCTACTATATTCCAAGTATTGTGCTGGAAGTTGGGGCTTCAAAGATGCGTAAAACACAAGTGACACAGTGTGGTAAAAAAGCAATAATCTAGATACATATAAAGCTCATATGAGGCATCTCTAATCCAACTGAATGGAGTAGATGGAAAGAAAATCTACAAAGGATTCTTTAAGAAGATGACCCTTGAGCTTTGTCTTCAAAGACGAGTAAGCTTTAATTGGTCAGTGGATGGTGGAGTGGAAAGAAAGGGCTTTTGCCAGAAGCAAAAGCCTAGAGATAAGAAACCACATGATACATGTGGAGAATTATAAGTGGTTTTGTATGGTTAAATTTAAGTACTGGGCATAGAATGAGGCTGAAGAGTATGCAGGGCATAATCCTTTTTGCCATTTTAAAAAGTGTAGACTTTATCCTGAGGATGATAAGAAACCCTTGATGGGCTTTCAGCAGCAGGGAACATGCTAGATCCTTCTGGTGGGTGGGGAAGATGGACTCAAGGAAGATAAGGCAGGAGGACAGACAGGCCAAACAAGAGATGATGAGGGCCTAAATGAGGGCCATGGCAATAGGAATAGAGGGGAGGGAACTGATGTGCAAAATATTTGGGAGGTAAAATATCTGCAGGACTTGGTGATTGATGGGCTGGGAAGATGGAGGGAAAGGAATCAAGAAGACTGCCAGGTTCCTGGCTAAGACAAGTCACTTTTTCTGGGCCTCTGGTTCTTTATGTATAAAATGGGTAGGCTGGACTGGGGCTGACACTGACACTGACATATCTCCCAGCTCTGGAGTTCTGTGATTCTGGCAGCCTGTTTGGACTCACTCTTTTTGGGGTAATTGCTTTCCTTCTCCCCATCTCTCAGCTCCTCTGATGCCTTCTCAGTACGAGAGGCACCAGCAGGGCTGAGATGGCTTTAAAACTGCCAGCCAATGTCAGGAGAATCTAGTGCTGTTACCAGGTAGCTGGAGTTATAATTAGCCCAGTTGCTAGGGAAAAACGGAGATTCTGTAAGCATGGACTGCCAGAAACAGCTTTTCCCTACTGGGTGAATGTATTTGTTTGCAGGAACAAAGTGGATATGGATGGAGTGTTTTTAATGTGTTTTTGGAGAATTCAGTTTTTGCCCGGGGTATGAGATATGTTAAAAGCAGAAAATAGGTTTGTGCTGGAGCTGATCAACATCTTGTCTGTGGTAGGAGGACTGGGCAAAATTGTGCTTTGATATATATTTGGATAGCTGAAAGAGACTTATTTCACCTGAAGGGAGACAAATAACATAGAATCACAGTTTAGAGCTACAGAAGATCTGGTCCATAGAACCCCTTTGCTTTTTAAGAAAGCTTTTTATTTATTTTTTCTTCTTCTTTTTTTCCTTTGTTGAGGAAGATTTGCCCTGAGCTAACATCTGCGGCCAATCTTCCTCTTTTTGTATGTGAGCCACTGACAGATGAGTGGTGTAGGTCTGTCCCCAGGAACCGAACCTGGGCTGCTGAAGTGGAGCGCACCACACTTAACCATTAGGCCACTGGGGCTGGCCCAGGAAAGCTTTTTATTTTAAAATAAACTTAGACTTACAGAAAAGTTGTGAAAATATTGTAGAGAGTTCAGAGCTCTATACACTGTTTACTCAGCTTTCCCTAATGAATATACCCTTCATTTTAAAGATAAGGAGACTGAGGCCCAGAATGGTAAAGTAACTTGCCTAAGGTCATATGGCAAATTAATGGCCAAGCTGAAACTAGAATCCAGGAGGCCCTGCTTCCTGTCCAGGCACTTGCAGTGACTTCCTTGGTCTTGAACAAAAGTTCAAGGAATTTATATGCTTGTCAGAAATTTAGACTTTCTTCCCCTTTGCACTACTGGGCTAACATAGAATATACACAGCAGGAGCTAGAGTAATTCACAGATAAATGATTCTGTACCCTGTGCCTACTGCCAAAAGAAAATGTTTAGTTCCTCAGCCTACATATTCCTTCCCCAGGAGTTTCATCTATATGTTTCCAAAAGCCTCTATGAACTTTTTTTTCTTTTTTTGGCTCTTCTTCCTCCGGTGGCCCTTGCCATCACATCTAAGCAAGTTCAGCTTGACAGAGAAATGAGGCTGTGTTATACAGGGAGAAGGCACAGAGTAGGGGCTGGTGCAAACTGGAAATGGGCCCGCCCTATCATATTAAGTAGCAGCTAATCCACCCACACACCAAAAGACTGATCTGACTTGGTACATGCTGTTCTGTGGAGAGCTAAGTATTAGTCAGGTGGCTTTTTGCCAAGTAACTTTAGAAAGGACTTTGGGCTATACTGGGCAGTTACCATCCCTGTTATTTGGAAACTTGGCTTGAAGAGGTTGGGAGTCAATGAAAGGCACAGGCTGCCCTGTAATGCCAGCTTTTCATCTCCCAGCCTCGTGCAAGGTCCCGCTGCCATGAAGGGCAGGAAGCCACCTGTTTATGCACATAGGGTCATAGAAAGCCCGCATGGGGGCTTGTGGAGGAAGCCCTCCTCTGGGGCCCCTGGGCAAGTGGAGGGAGGCTGCCAGCATGAAGGCCATGACCTGGAGCTACAAAAGGAGAGTCTAGGCACCGGCTGAGAGCCAGAAGTAAGCAAGTCCTTCCAAGTCACTTTTTCCTGATAGGTTTCAGAGCTCCCCTCTGAGGCCATGTAGGTGGCTGTCCCTCGCAGAGACTCTCTAACAGATCTCCCTATTATCCAAGTTCTCTCCAATTAGGCTGAGTATCTGCTCGGGACAAACATAAACCTTGTCCTTCCCACCCAGCACAACTCAGTTGATGGCAAGGTGTTGTCATCACTCTGCTCCAACGTCGGGAACTCCTGAGTCCAGAGCAGGACCCTCGCGTCTCCCCTGAACAGAAATGAAATGAAGGTAGTGAACCCCTAGGGCTCCGAGGAGCAGATCCCTTAGAGGTGGGGAGCAATCTCCTTTCTAAGTCTTGTTCTTTCTCTCCGACCCCTTCCAGGCTGTGGGATTGTGAAGGCCAGCTTGCTGCCAAACCATTTGGAGCCTCGGAGGACTCAGACAGAGTCGGGGTGGTAATTGGTCCTCGCCAGCTTCTGCAAAGCTGGGGATGAGAGTATAGGAGTTCTATTAGCTGTGGAAAGCTTGGTTATGTAGGACCACTTAAAGGGGCTTGCCTGAATTGCTCCAGTGGGCAGTGACCTCGAGTAGAACTGGAATTCCTCCTCAGGCTTTTTCTACCTTCATTTGGCCCTCAGCTGCTAACTTCCTATTTTTCCTCTCCTCTCGTTCATCTCCTGTTCCCCCTACTTCTTCAAGGTGTCAGGGTATATCATCAGTGCCTTAGTGTCTTGATGTAAGATGGAGGAAAATAAATGGTCATGAAGAAAACAGCCAGAGGACTCCTCTGTCCTTTCTAGGCTACTTATCTCCAGCAGAGGTTTCTAGATCCAGGTCTTGTCCTACCTTCTGGTGTCAGTATTCTCCCCACTCTTAGGCTCTTTCTGTCCTTGTTTGTCCCATATCCTCTCTCCTTTCCCCAATTTCACATGTACATATGGAAAATAAATATTAAACGCTTCCCATTTACACCCTATGGAGGAGGAAATCCATTTAGTGTTTATTGCATGTTGGGCACTCTGCTATGCATGTTATACACATTTAATCTCAACCGCATAATAGGCCTATGAAGTTGGTGTCTTGTCCCCGTTTTTCACAGGACCAGATTTGCTATTTATAGCCTCAGGGAGTGTACCTGGTATCCCAGCAGGCACATGGCCTAATTCTTCAGTTAATAAGCAAGGGCTTGGCACATTCTTTAGAATATAAAGTTAGTCCCTCTTTGAAATGCAAACGATGTTTTTTAGTGAATAACTCTACATTGTGTTCAAGTCTGACTAAAGAGAAAAGAAAGAGCTCTAGTCAAGGATACTCATTTTCATAGTGGCTTTCACCCAGATTGTGGCAGGAAGAGGGCTTTGTCTCATTGGTGTATCTTTGGTAAAAGGTGGCATTGACCTCATTTTTACTTGTGAAACAGGTGCAAACTGCCCTGTAGAATGTAACAGAAACCAGGCTATTCTTATTCCCGGGCACTGCCTTGTCAGACTTGTGCTGAGTCTGGTATGACACTCCAGAAATTCAGAGGAAACTGGGACATGTTCAAACCAAAATAAAAATTAGAAAATGAGGCTTATGAGAAAAGGGCAGTGGAATTGGGATTTTTTTTTTTTTCGTGAGGAAGACCAGCCCTGAGCTAACATCCATTGCCAATCCTCCTCTTTTTGCTGAGGAAGACTGGCCCTGGGCTAACATCCTTGCCCATCTTCCTCCACTTTACATGGGACGCTGCGTGGCTGACAAGCAGTGCGTCCGCAGGCACCTGGGATCCGAACCCGCAAACCCCAGGCTGCCAAGTGCGAACTAAACCGCTGCGCCGCTGGGCCGGCCCCGGAATTGGGATTTTTAATTTGAGGAAGCACAGACTCAGAGGTGACCTAATAGTAGATTTTAGGTACATGGAGTCTCGGTATGTGACAGATGGTGATTAGCTATGCTGTCTCTGCTGAGAATACAAATCGATGGATCCTAGTGTAAACATAAGCATGAGGCCTCGTTCGTTTAAAAATACTTTTTGAGTGCCTGCTATGTTCCAGGTGGAAGTGGTTGGAATGTATACCAATGAGCAAAACAGACAAACATTCCTACCCTCATGGAATTTATATTTTGGCATGAGGAGACAGAAAATGAACAATAAATGTTAGAAATAAATAAATATGCAGAATGTTGGAAAGTGATAAGTCCTCTTGGGGGAAAAAAAACCCCATAAGAGTGGAGGGCAGGTTGCATTATTTAAAGAGTGGTCAGGGGAGGCCACATTTAGAAAGTGATTTTAAAAACACACATACACATTTATTATCTCATGGTTAATGTGGGCCAGCAGTCCAGGCACAGCTTAGCTGAGTTCTCTGCTTAGGGTTTCACTAGGCTACAACCAAGGTAGTGGTCAGGCTGAATTCTCATCTGGAGGCTTGACTGGGGAAGAATCTGCTTCTGAGCTCACTTGGGTTTTTGGCAGAATTCATTTCCTTGTGGTGGTAGGACTAAGGGTTCCAACTTCTTGCTGGATGTTGGCTACAGGCTGCCCACAGTTCCTTGAAGCCACCTACTATTCCTTTCTGTGTGGGCTTTCCCCACGTGGCCACTTACTTCACGTCAGCAAGGAGAGGCTCTAGAGCAAGGCTGCTAGCCACACAGAGTCTTAAAACTTAATGTAGCCACAGGAGTGACATTCCATCACCTTTGCCATATTCTGTTGGGTAGGAGCAAGTTACACATCCTGTCCATACTTAAGGGGAGGGGATTTCACAAAGGCATGAACCCTGGGAGGCAGGGATCATGGGGAGCCATGTCAGAGTCTGTCCAACACATGATCTTCCCCCTTTTTTTACAGAGATGGAATGGAAAGGGAAGTAAATAAACATGAGAGTGACCAATGGAGGAAGATTTTTTCCTAGGTTTTACCTTCGCAGTATTTATAGCTCTCCAGTCTGACTTGAGGCAATGAAAGCATCTGAGATTGGTGGTCTCTGTGTGCTGAGCTCCTTACTCACCCTTTGCACTTGGCTGTTTGCATTGCCACTTCCTTTATCATTTCCATTTTTCTTTTCATCTTTCTGTTTAAATCTACTTTATTAAGTGTACAGTTTGATGAATTTGAACAAATATATACATCCATGCAGCAACCACTACACAATCAAGATACAAAACATTTCCATCATCCAAAAAAGTTGCCATATGTCCCATTGGTGCCAACTCTCTCACACCTCTGGCTGCAGGAAACCATTGATGTGCTTTGTCTCTATAGCTTAGTTTTGTCTATTCTAGAATTTCATGTAAATGGAATCATACGGTATAAGATTCTGGTGTCTGGCTTCTTTCACTTAGCATAATGATTTTGAGAATCATCCATGTTGTTTGTGTCAGTAGTTCATTCTGTTTTATTGCTAAGTCATATTCCATTGTATAAATATAATGTGTTTTTTTATCCATTCACCTGTTGATGAATATATGGGTTGTGTCCAGTGATTGGCTATCATGAATAAAGCTGCTATGAATATTCATGTACAAGTCTTTGTTTTATTTCTCTTAAGTGAATACCCAGTAGCGAAATTGTTAGGTCATATAAGTGTATATTTCAATTTTTAAGATACTGCCAAACTGTTTTCCAAAGTGACTATGCTATAGAAAATGATTTTTTAGGAATGACTTAAAGGAAATGAGGAAGTTAGCTAAACAGATAACTGGGGGAAAAATATTCCAGGCAGAGAAAAAGAGGAAAGCCATGGGGGCTGAAGCAGCATGAGAAAGGGTGAGAATGCTGGCAGATGGGGCCAGAGGTAACGGGGCTGGTGTAGATCAGATAGGCCCTTATAGATAATTTTAAAGACTTTGGCTTTTACTCTAATTGACAAGGAAAGCCATTGAAGGGTTTTGAGCAGAGGAGTGATCTAGCAAATGACAGCCCTATCTGACTTTGAAAAGATCGTTGTGGTTATGGCATCATGAATAGGCTGTAGAAGCGTGAGGGTAGAAGGCAGAAGGGCTGTTGCAGTAATCCACAATCCACATATGAGATGATGGTGATCAGACTAAGGTAGTAGTAATTGCTGTGGGGCCATGTGGTGAAGGTAGCACCAACAGGATTTGCTGATGGATTGGAGGTAGAATGTGAGAGAAAGAAAGGAATCAAGGAAGACTCCAGAGCTTTTGGCATAAGTAACTGGAAGGATGGAGTTGCCATAGTTAAATAGGGAAGGCTATGTATGGAGCAGCTTTGAGAGTGGGAGTTAAATTTTGGACATTTTGTGTTTGCGATATTTGTTGGACATTTCCAGTGGCAATATCAAGTAAGCAGTTGAATATATTAAGTCTGAAGTACTGGATGAAGGGTTGGGCTGGAGATGTAAATTTGGGAGTTGTCAGCATGTAGATGACATTTAAAGCTGTGAGACTGTATAAGATCACCAAGTGAGTTACATCTACCAAGGGCGAAGAGAAAAGGATCAAAGACTTAGCCCTGGGTCACTCTGGCATTAACAATTTGGGGAAAGGAAGAAGAACCAGCAAAGGAGATAGAAAAGGTGCAACTGGTGAAGTGGGAGGAAAACCAAGAGTCTGGAGCTGTGGAAACCAAATAAAGAAAGTGTATAATGGAAGAGGGAGGGATCAACCTTTTGAGATGATGCTGATAGCTCAAGTAATATGATGACTAAGAATTGACCTTTGGATTTAACAACATGAATGTCATTAGTGATCTTGATTAGAGTAGCTTTGGTGGACTGGTGGAGGCAAAAGCCTGACTGCAGTAGGTTTAACAAAAAATGAGAGAAGAATTGCAGTCAATGAGTATGACTGATGATGATGTGGAGGAGTTTTGTTGCAAAGGAGAGCAAAGAAATGGGACAGTACCTAGTAAGGGTATGGGGTCTATAGAAGATTTTTAAAAAGATAGATGAATAATAGCATGTTTATATACCAATAGAATTTTCCAGTAAAATGAAATATTGTTGGAGGAGAGAAGGGGAGACTTTCTGGATGTTATTTTTGAGAGGTAGAATTAAGACCTAAAGCATAAGCGGAAGGTTTGACTTTAGATAGGAGCGTGGATAGTCAATCGGTGGTCACAAGTGAAAAGACAGAGTATGTGAGCACAGATTCTGGTAGATGGATAGATATGGTGGCAGCAGACCATCAGAGTTTTCTTCTGGTTGGTTCATTATTCTCAGTGAGGCAGGAAGCCAGCTTTATTCTCCCACGATGTATTTTCAAACATGTTCCTAGAGTGAGTCACTCTCCCTCACGTGTGCTAATTCCTGCTGACACATCCTTGTTTACACCTGCAATACCTGTATCCCTTTTCTCTGCTTATCCAAACCCTACTCAGGTTTCAGAGTCCAACTCAGATTCCTGGATTTCAGCCCAGGCTCAGGTGGGCCTTTCCTCATCACCACTGACAGAAATCAGCTTTCACTCTCTGTGCTCTTCCAGCAATTACAGTTCAGATAGATTATTTGGCACAGGTTATTTAATCCCTGGCTGGCAATTATCTTTCCATGTATACATTTCTTATCTCTCCTTTTAAATTATAAACACTTTGTGGGTTGGATAGATCTCAAACTTCCTCTCTATCCTTCAACATAATCTTGAACATTGTTGAGCCCATAGTAGAAACTCAGAAAGTTTGTGTTGATTGATTACAAACACCCTAGGAGTTGCAGGTGAGGCTCATCTGCACAGATAAGGTGGAAGAGGAGACCACCTTTCCATCCTTTGCTATCTCCTCCACCTGAGAGGCCCAGAAGCTGTGCTTTTGAGCACTCCAGGTGAACCTCCAACTCTTCTTGGAACTGAGCAGTCTCCCCGAGAGAAGGGTTGGCAGAAGTAAGAAGCAAACAAATTGAGAAAAGAAACAAGTGTAAGAAGAGAAAATTCTTGGCAGGGAGAATTGTTTAAGAGTGGACTGTTTTTATTTTGAACAACATCCATTCATTTGATAAACATATAATCATCTTCTATGTGTGGGCACCCTGCTAGCAAAGGGGATACAATGGTGAAAAGATAGAGGGGGTCCGTGCCCTCCTGACACAGTTCAGTGTCTGAACATCATTTGAGTAGTCCTGTGATCTGACTCCTGTTCAATGTCATGCTTGTTATCACCCCATAGATAGTTTTGCTTCACTTATAATTAGCTGGAGTTACTTCTGTATTTTGTTGGTTGATGAATGCCATAACCCCATAAAACTCCTAAAAGGGCTCTTATATACCGCAGACTTAAATGTGATACAGGCCAGAGCATGTCTCCAAGTAATTTAAGTTAGTACATCTTTTCCCCAACATCTCATAGAGCGGTGCTGTCCAACAGAAATATAGTGCGAGCCACAGATGAAATTTAAAATTTTCTAGTGGCCACGTTAAAAGAAAGTAAAAAGAAACACATGAAGTTAATGTTAATAATATATTCAAAATATTAGCATTTCAATGTGAAATCAGTATTTTAAAATTGAGATTTTGTGTTCTTTTGTTGTGGTTAGTTTTTGCAATCTAGTGTGTACTGTCTTTGAAGTCCTTAGAGCATGTCTCAATTTGGACTAGTTACATCTCGAGGGTTCAATAGCTACATGTGGCTCATGGCTGCCATCCTAGATGGTGCAGCTGTAGAGTCTCCAGTCTAAGTGTTGTCCCTGGTCCCAGGCAGAGGTATAACTTCAGAAGAGCTCCGTAAAATTGGACCTGGCTTCAGGACACAGCTAAGCTTTCAAGAGACCAGTGACTGCCAGGTGTTAGAACTTAGATTCCAGTTTGTAACGTAAGCTTCAGTGTCAGAAAAACCGTTCTGGACTTTGTAGGACACCAATGAGTGGCTTTATCCTTTTTGGAGAATAGATCAAAGCACAAATATCAATCCAGAATTGAGAGCCGAATTTGGGGATAAATGTCAGATCATGTTAGATGCCATAGATAACTTAAAAATATTTAGTAGGCTGTAAATTTCCTATGCACCAATTTATCTACAGAAAAATTAATATAGTTTTTATAGTTTCAAACTCCAATGTAAATTTTCACTTAGTTCCCAATTCTATACCTGCTGCCCCGAGAGAAGTCAAGGAAAGCACAGGACGGTTCCCCTGAGTTCCAGTTCCTAAGTGCTGAAGGGAACAATCATTCTGAGCCTCCTCTGAGCCCCTTCAGTCCTGTCTCCACACAAGGTGTCCTGGGGGTTGCAGGCCTCCAGCCTCACCCCTGGCTTTCACAGGAGGCCTGTACTTTGCTAAATTAAGCCCAGCCAGGCCTATTTGTGAACAGAGAGGCTCCAGCCAAGTGAGAGAGATTGTCCTGCAAAGGAATGTACCGGGGAGGGGGAGAGAATCACTGAGATCATCGGTATTTATGTGTATGTTTTCATTTGCCAGCTCACTCGGGCCAGATCAACAGAGGCTTCTGGGACTCCACCAAGATTTTAACAGGGTGACCGAGAAGGGTTCAAGTTGGAGATCAGTGTGAACACCATGGCAGTGTGTATATTGGGATCTCTGAGCTCAGAGTCTAAATAAAACAAGCCCAAGACACCTCATATTTTTCCCCATATTTTTAACTAGACTTTATTTTTTAGAGCAGTTTCAGGTTCACAGCAAAATTGGGCAGCAGGTACAGAGATTTCCCATATACCCCCTGCTCCCACACATGCACCGCCTCCCCCACCATCAAAATCCAAAGATACCTCATTTTAATGTATCTTTTCTTGGTTTCCTAAACTCACAGTTGACCAGAAATAGGTCTCTCTGCTTCTTACGATCCATGCATCTCACTGCCTTTGGGGAAACAAATGTTTACTGAACACCTACTATATGTCAGCTATTTTCATTTAATTCCCCCAATATCCCTGAAAGGTAGTGATATTAGCACCTGAAGCAACTAAAACTTAGGTTAAGAGATTTACCTTTAGAATACAGAGGATGAACTATGTAGAACATGTGAAACTGTAAAAAAAAAAAATGGTTCAATATCTGCACTTTTATATGATTCAACTGACAGAGTTAGTATATGAACCCAGGCCAGTTTAATTCTAAAGTCTACACTCTTTGCATTATACCACACTGCTGCCCTAGGTACAGATGCTTTCTTTTCCCTCGGTAGTGCTGCAGTTTCAGATTTCTCTCTTTCCTCGCTAGATGATTAGACTGGGGAGCTGAGAGGAAGGGCAACCCAGGGTATGACATATCTTGCACTGGGTCTAGGAGTGTTTCTTTGGAGGCTAAAGCCAAGAGTTACAGGATGGACCTGCATTGATTTGTGTATCTGCTGCTATTTATATCTGCCACCTGTGAGCATTCCCATACAGCCATCTGATTCTGGGTCTCTTCTGTTTATCACACTCCACTGTAATCAGCTGTTTAATTGCCCCCATAGGCTGTAAATTCCCCAAGGCCTGTGATTATATCTGTGTTGCTCTTTCTAGTACCCATTAGAGTGCCTTGCACATGCAGAATAGATGCGCAGTAAATATTTGATGAAAAAACAAATGAATAAACAAATGCTACTGTTGCACAAGTCGGCTACCCTGTCCTCTGCTCATTGAGTACCCTTTCTGTCTCTGACTCTCTCTGTCTCCCTCTCTCTCTCTCTCTCTCTCTCTCTCTCTCTCACACACACACACACACAAGAGCACCTTGGCTGTGTCTGTCCAAATACCTGATCACCTTAGAGCTCGTCTGTGGCCTCAATGCTTTCTCAGGTGTGGGTGTCTGTGTTTGTGTTATCAAGGTAAACGGGGATGGGAAAGGAATGGAACTGTTTTCAGGCCTCTACTAAGGACTGGCCTGGCTTGGGCTTGAAAGAGTGACCTGAAGAGAGGAGTTGTGCCATTTGGGTGTAGATCCTTGTATTCTGTGTTGTATAAATGGAAACTTTTCCATTTGGTTTTTTTCCATCTCTTTGGGGGTGTGGGGACCAGAATCAGCCACCTCAAGCACTGAAGGAGGCTTTGAGCTTCCCTGCCCCCACTAACTGTCTGAAGGGATTTGGGATGAAAGGCCTGTCCCCGGGACAGGCCATCACCGTGGATAACTCCAGGGGTATCGATAGACTGGGAGGGCCTTTGCTGGGCTCATTCTTATCAAAGTTCTGTTTACCATACATTTACATTTGTAAGGGAAATCTCCATTTGTAAAGGTATCTCCTTCTCTGTACCAGGAAGAAGGGGAGATGACTTTACTTCTAGGGATTTTGTCGGGTGCAGAAGGCGAAAACTTAAATCTGCATACTCTTTTTACTGTGCTTTTCTTGTCATCCCTCATGACTGACATCCCCAACCCCCCCAAAATCCTCGTTTGTCTATATAAAAGGAGAACCTCTGCCATTTTGTTGAGAGATACTCATTTTCCCCAGGTCTCTCCCATGTATACATGTTTTAAAGCTTTGATTTTCTCCTGCTATTCGGCCTCATGTCAGTTTAATTTGTAGCCGAGCCAGTAAGGATCCAGAGTGGGTAGAGTATGCTCTTTCTCCCCTTCAGGGGACTGGACACTAGAGCAGACTCTGGCAGGAGAGTGCCTGGCCTTGTAGTCTTCTGGTTACTGAGGCTGAGGACACTGCCCTACTGTCCTTTCCCTGTCAATGAAGGCCATTTGTCACATGTTAGGGCAACCTATGTGTCTAATTTGGGGATGAAGGGGAGAAAGAGCATTCTCTACCCACTCTGGGTCCTTTCTGGCTGGGCTACAAATTAAATTGACATGAGACCGAATAGCAGGAGAAAATCAAACAAGGTGTTATAACATGTATACATGGGAGAGACCTGGGTAAACTGAGTATCTCTTGACAAAATGGCGGAGGTTCTCCTCTTGAATAGACAAACGAGGATATTGGGGGTTGGGTCAGTTATGGAAGATTACAAGAAAAGCACAGTTAGGTTATTATGCAGATTTAAGGCCTCGCCTTCCACACTGACAAGTTTCTAGAGATGAGGTCATCTGCCCCTCTTCCCAGTACAGAGAAGGAGATACCATTACAAATGGAGATGTCCCTTACAAATACAAATGTTTGGTAAACAGAACTTTGATAAGAATGGGTGTAGCAAAGACCCTCCCAGTCTATCAATACCCAGAGTTATCCCAAGGTGATGGCCCATCCCAGGGACAGGCCTTCATCCCAAATCCCTTTAGACATTTGGTGGGGTGAAGGTCAAAGCTTCCTTCAGAGCAAGGTAAAGAGATACATCTTGAAGTGGCCAATTTTGATCCCCCACAGGGCTTAACTATACTACTAGAAGACAGTGAACCTGAAATCTGTAGAAAGGCAGGGATTGTACCTCTGAATAAAATCTTTCCTCCACTCTAGGGTCTGAGGAGTTTAATGTTTTGCATTTGAACACCTTCTGGCTAGGCATCTTATAGCAACATAGAAGATGAGCAATGCAAGTGGTGTTATAATTCTTATGGGCAAGAGGGAGAGGCTCTGATTCAAATTAATTGACTGTATAAAAACATAAAGCTTTGGGGGTGACTAGTCTAAGGTTACACAGTTAGTTCATGACAGAGCCTAATATTTAGACCCATTAGGGTTCTGTTTTGCTTTAAAACCCCGTGAATGGAAAGAAACTTCATTTACAAAAGAACTCACTTGGAAGCTACTAACATGTGTTTCTAGGGATTGTGTAGGGACCAGCCCCTTGCCCCCTGGTCAGCACAGATAAAACCCCATATGGAAGGGAAGAGGAGGCTGGAATCCTAAGCTGTATTCAGAATTTTAGTGACTCGAGTTGCCCTGGGGCAAGTTATTTCTCCTTTTTATGCCTCAGTTTTAACAACCTTTTATCTTCATTGGGTTAATAATATGCCTCTTGGAGAATATACCTCTCAGTTTAAAACAGAGAAAGTCTTTTAAAGGCTTCAGATAAAAAGCTTTTTGGACAATCACACAGCATTATCCTATCCCCTCTTTACTCACTCAACAAACATATTGTCATTCCACTTCTGCCTACTGTCCATCTGTTCCCATTAGTCTGTTGGTTGGTTGGTTCGTTCAGTGCATGTACTACACACAGAGTACAAGGCACTGTGAGGGCCCGGGTTAGTCACAGCTGCTAGTTATTTGAGTCAGGAACTGTACTGGGTCCTTTACATAGGTTATTTCATTTTTACCTACAACCCTCAAGGTAATTTTTCTAACTCCGTTTTATAGATGAAGAAATTAGATTCTGAGAGGTTAAATAACTTACGCATAAAGGTCACTCAGCTAGTAAGTGGAAGAAAGGCCTTTCGAGGTCTGTCTGTCCTGAAACCTATGTCTCAGCATCACAAAGCTGAAAGGCAAGAGCAAACAACTAGCAGACCCAGCTAGCTCCACCACACCTTCATTTTCCTGTCCCTATGGAGTCTGTAATTTAAAAGGGTAAATAAGACATGTAGAAATACAAAGCCTTGTATGATGTGTCACTATCGAAGTACAAAAAGAATGATATTATGAAAAGTCAGAGGCATAAGAAATGACTTTTAATGGGGGGAGATAAAGACAGGCTTCGAAAGGGACATGGCAGTTAATGATGAAGCTGAAGGGAGAACAATGACAAGGCACTGAGACAGCGTAGGATGCGTGTGGGAAATCCGGTTAGACTGGTGGAGTATGGTGGGCGATAAAGCTGGATAGGTAGGGTGAGGTCAGATTTTGAATGGACTCTGTTATTGGGCTCAGTTGTGTAAGATTTAATTGCTGTGCAGTTAAAAAACATTATAAGCTTTTTGAGTAAAGGGAATAAACTTATCTCTGATTAGTTAAATTAGGAAACATTTAAATGGTGGAGAGACTGAGGTTGGGGAGACTAGTTATGAGACTATTTACTCTGATCCCAGTGAGAAAGAAGGAGTAACTCATAGGGTAGTAACCGTGGGGGCTCTTGAGGAGGGGCAGGATTGGAAAGAGATTTTGAAATATCCAGTGCTAATCTCTGTTAGGGAAGCTTGAAGACAATGTATAGTGTGCTCTGTAGTGCAGATATAATAATAATATTCCTTTGTGCCAGACACTGTTCTAAGTGCATATGTAATATGCATTATGTAGTAATCATTGTCATTTAATTTTAACTTCTTAGGGCTTTTAAAAATATTTTATTATAATTTAATTGAGATGAAATTCACATACTTTTATAACTCACCCCTTTAAAGTATACCATTCAATGTACATGCTAATGTTTTTAGTATATTCACAGAGTTGTGCAAATATTATCACAATTATAGAACATTTTCATCACTCCAAAAAGAAACCCCAACTGATTAACCATCACTCCCCAATTCCATGATCCCTCTCCAGCCCTAGTCAGCTGCCACTATACTTATTTCTCTGTGGATTTGCCTACTCTGGACATTTCATGTAAATGGAATCATACAATGTGTGGTTCTTTGTGACTGACTTCTTTCACTTAGCATAATGTTTTCAAGGTTCACCCATGTTGTAGCATGTATCATCCCTTCTAATGGCCAAGTAATATTCTGTGGTATAGATATACCACATTTTGTTTATCCATTCGTCCATGGATGAAATTTTTAAAATTATTCTAGAACTTTGCTTTATCAAATATTTATATGCTTGAAATAAGTGAGCCACTGAATGGCACTTGTACATTTGGATTGTATCGCAGTTTTCTATTTTAATACCATATTTCCTTATCTACAATGACCTTCTCCACCCCTCTCTATCTTCCTCACCCATTAAGCCTTCCCTGGGTTAGGCCATATCTGAACTCCCTCACCAATGATCACCTTTAGCATTTTTAATCCATACCTTGGAATTTTGCTCTTCTCTCCTCAACTAGACTGCAAGTATATTGAGTGTAAGAAATATATCTTACTGAAGTGAGACATCTTCAGTGTTCCCCACAGGACCTTTAAAGTGCCTTTCCACACTAAGAATGTTGTTAAGTTGGAGGACAAGAGCCTGTAAGAGTCAGAGCAGACCCATTAACACTCCCTGGCCGTGACTACACTTTTTCACTTTAAATTTCTCCCTCCCCCACTCCTAGAAATGTCTTGTGGAATATTCGTGGGAGATAGTGTGCATACTATTGACCTAGTTAATATAATGGGTAATAATGCTTCTAATCTAATGCCGAAAGGATTGATATATTTTGCATTATGATTTTTTTTAATTGGTTGAACATAGGCATTTCTCTTCTGTTTTTTAAAAAGTAGTTTTTTAGGATTCACTGTGCCTTGGTTTCTACTGGAGCAAAATTTTGAAAATCTTATTATTTTTAAAAGAGATAGCCACATTGTGGATTATGTGAGAGTGGATCTATTATAGAGTTAAAATTGGAGCCTTTGGAAAGGAGTCAGGTAACTGGTTACTGCTGGTTGCTTTTAACCCACATCTATGTTGAATTTTACGGTAAACACCAGGGTGGAAACCAATTCAGGAGATTCCTGTGTTTAACATGGATTGCTGTTAAAGCTCTGGTCAAGTGATGTTTCCTGAAACAAAACAAGCTACCGGCACAGAAAATCTGATTAAACACAGTTAATCTATAAACTCATTGTTAGCCCAGTCCTCTAGTTCCAGGTACTAACACTATAATGAAAGTTGATTGTATTTCTTATTTAATTTCAGCTTCATCCTGGAAACTTTTCCTTGAATTAGATGGGTGAATACTCCCCTGGAGACATGGAGAAAAAGAGGCTCTCTCCTCCCCAGCTACCCCTTTCCTGAGTACTTACATTTCCTTAGAAATCTTGACAAAGCATTGACAAGATTTGGTGATAAGATAAGCAAATACAGTTAATTTGAGATCCACTTCAGCTATACTTGAATTTGACAATTTGCATATGAATATTTACTATGGAGAATGAATAAATGTGATAAACTAATGGAGAATGGAGAAATGTGATAAACTATGCAGTGGCTTTCCTGAAGGAAGAGGTTATAAATAAGGGTTAGACTTTAAGGCTGTAAATTGGTACATACTCTCATTTCCATGTGGTAACATTTTGTAGCACCCATGAAATTACTTTGATCCACTGGAATAATTGATTGTGAGATTTAGGATCTACTCTTGTGGAGATGAAACTATTTTAGCAGTTCTATGTGAGACATAAACTTTATTGTCTGATTGATTAAATAGACATAATGCTGAAGCCTAGAGAAGTAATTCTACTTTTTATTTTTCCTCTTGTTTTTTTTTCTTTCCTTCCTTTCCCCTCTTTTCTGCTTATCTCAGAAGGATAAAGCTGATGTGAAGAATGTTCAGATTGGGTCTGTATTTGTGTGCAGGTGCCTCACATATCCCACCTTAGGTGTAATAATTTTTTTCCTTTCTATGGCATAATATTAGTTTAATATGTGATTATGGCCAAGAACTTCAGCTATTGTAGTCAGAGAGAGTAAATTGTTATTTTTCTAGTTAATAACGGGAACATTTTTTGAATGCTTACTGCATGCCAGGCACCGTGCAATGTGCTTTTTGTGCGTTATTTCAGTCTTCTTAACATCCTTAAAAGATAGGTACCATTATGATCCCCCCTTGATAGATGAGGAGGTTGAGGCTTCTAGAGAGGACAGGTGACTTGCCAAGCCCTCTTCTCACCTTCAGAGCCTATGCTCTTGACCACTATACTTACCGTCTCCATATTTATTCTTTCAAGAGTTAACTTAATGCAGCATGTTCCCTAATTCTATAATTTACCACATTCTGTTAAATCAGGCAAAAATTGGCAGTGTTTCCTGAGTTGGTCTCTGACTGAAATGCTGGAGCAAAAGTGGAATGCTGGATTCAATTATTGCTTTAATCTTAGAGGAACCCTCTGGGTTTCCATTTCCTTGTCTTTAAAATGAGGGACCTCGAACAGATAAATGCTAAGGTCTTCGAATCTGTGAATCTTTCACCAATTAATTCAAGTATTGACTTCATTTTGCTATCTAGGATTTAGAACAGATAGAGCCCACATAATTTACATCCTCCATTTTTCCTCCCTTCAGCTTTAAATATTTTTCCTGGTGGGGCTGAGGTGGCACGAGTTAACCTGGGAATGAAGGAGAAGTGAAGGAAGGTTGTTGAGCGGCTGTGTGTAAGGCAGTGTTCTAGGTGTTCTGGGTGAATTGTATGCATTATTTCATTAAATCCTCACAAAGTCCCCTGTGGAGTAGACATTATTATCTTCATTAGAAAAGAAAGCAACCACGCCATATCTTTGAGAAAACTGAGGCTCCTATGATGATGTCCATAACATAGCGTTAATAAAATTCTTCCTGCTTCGCACGATGTTATGGACTTCATCAGAGGGGACTAATTCACCTCTGTGTACTTAGTTCTCAGTGTGAATAAAGTAAATGCCTCAACTAATATGTATAGCCTTCCCTTTAAATTTCCCCACACCTGCTCCTCATTTTCTGTTCCCTATTTTAGTTAATAGTAGGCATTACCACCCAGAAATCTCAGCATCAGCTTTGCTCCTCCCTCTGGTTAATCTGAATCTCTCACAAATCAGCAGGCCCTGTGGATCCCACCTCTGAAATGTCTTTTGAGTCTTTCTGCCTGTACCTCTTTGGCCTCAGATGGTCTCCATCCCTATTCTGGTTAGTTGCCTCCTGACTCATCCATATTCTTCACATCCACCATAAATTCCTTCCTCAACACAGACCTGATCATGGCAATATTTTGCCTAAAGCTCCCTGATGAGTTCTTGTTCTCTACCGATTACGATTCAGTCTTCTTAGCATGACTTTCACAAACTGGTTGTAAACTATTTTCTATACTGATTTCCACTCCTCACCGCACACCAGGCCACTTAACCTGCACTGACACTTCTTGCACAACATCTCACCAAGTCTTTGTCCATACTTTACTTCACTTGAGATATTTTTATTTCCTTTTTCTGTTTGTCAAAATCTTACTTGTTGCTGCTTCACCTCAATAAAAATTGTTCCCTTCATAGATTTATCATCAGAATCCACTCTCACCTTAAGCAAACCCAATTTATGAAAGTCCAGTTTTATGATAAAGGCAGCATATTATTTTCAAAAATGTTCACAACATAATGTCTTTAAATAATTAAACCCCCAGATATATTTAAAATACAGTTCTATATACAGCAATTTGGTTTTCAAGAACAGACCTATATTAGTAAGAAAAAATTTTTTTAATATATACTCTGTCCTCCAGTGCTTTAGTGAGTGAGTAGGCTTGGGCAGTGTCCATCATCTGGGGGCAACGATGAACAGGTTGGAAGAATGGATAAGTAGCTCGGGGGAAATCCTGAGGCTGCACAGTTCACTCATCCTTGACTGGGTTACTGATCCGTCTGAATCTCCATTTATGTCAAGGACCATGAAGACAACTGAGATGAGACGAGCAGCTGCAGACTCAAGACTCAAGTAGGAACCTGGTTCCAGGATAGAGGGTTTGTGGCAGTTAGTGATGATTAATGCCTGTATGCTTTTCAGAACATCGAGCTGAAGGTTGAAGTAGAGAGCCTGAAACGAGAACTCCAGGACAAGAAACAGCATCTGGATAAAACATGGTGAGTTGCAGTTTGAATTAGTTGAACTCTTGGTCCTTTCCAGAGCCTGGCTCATTAATCTGAGAGCAATAGATTTGGAACCAAATTCTTTAACCTTAACTCTGGCATTTGAATGCTGTCTCCAGTTGAGGAGCTGAAACAATCTGGTTTCTTTCTCTGGGGCTCTGTCTGTTACTAAGTCTGAGAGACTGCCACAGATTGGTACGTTCCCCAGACCTGAGGTTATAAACTTCCTATTCAGTAATCTACTAATAACATCAAGGGCTGACATAGAATTTGGGGAAAATGGGCACTCTTAGTCACTGCTGGTGAGAATGTGAATTGTGGCAACATTTTGGGTGGGCGCTACCTATCAAAGTAAAAGAACATTTCCTTTGATCAGATAATCCCTGGAAGGAATCTATTTCTCATAAATAAAATCACAAATATGAAAGGATAAATGTATAAGGATGTTTATTTCATCAATATTTGTATTGGCAAAAACTAGAAACAACTATACATTAATAGGGCAATGATTTAAGACATTTTGTTATAACCATACTGTGGAAGATTATGCAGTCATTAAAAAGAGTGAGTTAGCGTATATAATTATTCTGGTAGGAAGTCCCTGATTGACTAAGTAAGGGGAAAAAGTGCTGAGTGATGTTTATGGTATAATCTCCTTTGGGTAAGGACAAACAGTCCTCTCTGTGTGTGTATGTGTTTGCTTGATTATGCATAGAAAACAACTGGAGGGTTACACAGTTAACTCGTTAACATTACTTATATCAGGGGAGTAAAACTGGAGTTTGTGATGGGGAGAAACTTGATTTTTTTCTGTATATACTTTCGTATTGTTAAAATGGTTACTTTTTGTGTGTGTGAGGAAGATTAGCCCTTAGCTAACCTCTGTTGCCAATCACCCTCTTTTTGCTGAGGAATACTGGCCCTGAGCTGACATCTGTGCCCATCTTCCTCTACTTTATGTGGGACGCCTGCCACAGCATGGTTTGATAAGCAGTGCATAGGTCCACAGCTGGGATCCAAACCTACAAACCCTGGGCCACTGCAGCGGAGCACGTGAACTTAACCACTACACCACAGGGCTGGCCCTAAAATGGTTACTTTTATAATTTATGGTTTTTATAATTTAAAAAAACCTCAGTTTTAAATGACAAGCATTATTAAAATTGTTATTAAAAACAATTTTCAGGTTATATCCTGGGATCAGTAAACATTCAATCTCATCTGGCATCCCTTCTATCTCTACAGTATTCATGATATTTAGGAGACAGTCCAGCAAGATCAGAATACTCAAAAACAGATTCATTTACACACAGTGTGCTGGTAGTACTAAATACTTACTAAGGTATTAAGCGAGCTAATAGAATTTCAGGAAAACTTATAATAAAAATTGAGTAATAAATTTTGAGATTTGTGTAATTCTTTAAAAAATTTTTTTTATGTCATTTCAACTTTTAATTAGGTGGCATTATCCTATTTTTAGAAATGAGAAAACTAAGGTACAGAGCATTAAAATTCTCTCAAATGAATGGCTGAGCCCACATCTTCTGGCATCAAGTTCATGGCTCTTCTGACTTTACAACAGCTGTAGCCTATTAAATCAGGCATTTCTGGCTAACTGAGTTACTCAGAAAATGTATAACTCCGTTCTCAAGATATTGTAGTTAGCTGTTCTATTTATCAAGGAATATGGAGTCAAAGTAAAGTTAATGATTCCTGAAGTCTGCCTATTTAGGGGTCTTGGGTTATTCTCCTGACTTGTGTCCCTTGTATGACCAAGACCCTTCTCCTGAAAGGCTGTAGAATGCCATGGGAGCTAAAGAGAAATATAGCCTCTGGGATGGTGCTGAGTAGTGTCCACTATAACCAATGAATCCTGTAATCATTAGCGAAGCCCCATTTGGTCTCCATGGACACAACTTTCTGGGCTAAATATTAAAGTACCACTGGGCTTTAGAGCAGCTTTGATTTATCATGAGCCTGTGAAGGTTCTATATTGTTCTCTGCCCTGAGATCAAGAAGATAACCCATGGTTTTCAACAAATGGCTTAAAACAGGAATAAAACCAAACCGGAATTAAGATCATTCAGCACTTGATACTGCCCCAAAATTTCTAATCCTCTAACATCCAAGGGCAGCTGTTGTTAGCTATAAATAAGCTGGTGACACCTTACCCGCTTCATGCTAGCGCTTGGACTTTCATTCCTAAGGACATCAGAGAAGCAAAGCTGGGCCAGAACCCTGAGCTTCCACAGATTAAATGTCTGCTGTCTGCATGGACCAGGGGAAAACTGGATAGAACTCTGAATAGGTAGACCAGACTCAAGACAATCTATAGGTTACTGGCTGTAAAAGAGGAGAGCATTTCTATGGCTGTCGAAATGGTTACTCCACCCCAGCAACCTAAATAGAAGGACCACTTTAAATTCAAATAGCAAGAAAGACAGGGAGCCAGCAAAGCACTCTGGGAGAGCAGTCTCACGGGAGAGTCAAGGAGCAGATGATAGTGAACGTGGATGCAGTGTTCTGAACCATTTGATGACTACCTGCCTTCCAAATGAAAAATTCTCCTCTTGAAGCTACAGCAATAATGAAGCCTCTAGGGAGTCAAGTATATTCTGATTGACAAGCAACAAAAACCTAGAGTCCCTAAAGGATTGTCTGAAAAGGTTGGAAGGAGCAGTTCTACAAATAACTGCAGAGAAAAAAGTGCTTTGTTTTCCTTCTTATCAGTGTGACTCTGAATTACTGAAACAACCTTAATGGGTCCACTTGCTAAATTGTACGACTGGCTCTGACTGGCTAATGCCCTGTGGTTTTAGGGCTGATGTGGAGAATCTCAACAGCCATAATGAAGCTGAGCTCCGGCGCCAGTTTGAGGAGAGACAGCAGGAGACGGAGCATGTTTACGAGCTCCTGGAAAACAAGATCCAGCTTCTGCAGGAGGTGAGTAGCAGCTCCAGAGGTCCACGGGATCCTCTTTTACCTCCTTCTCTTCTGCTCTGCCTCCTGGCATTCAGCTTTTCCCTCCCGACTTTCCTTCCCAAGCTCATCAAGTGTCCCTGTGTTTTAGGACTCCTAACTTGGGTGGGGACTTTGCAGCCTCTTGGTTTTGGTTCTTTTTGCAGGAATCTAGGCTAGCAAAGAATGAAGCCGCACGGATGGCAGCTCTGGTGGAAGCAGAGAAAGAGTGTAACCTGGAGCTCTCAGAGAAACTGAAAGGAGTCACCAAGGAAAGGGAGGATGCACCAGAAGATCGAGCCACGCCTGACCAATACACTGAGGCCCTGGCCCAGAGAGACAGGTAGGTGCCTTTGGTGCTCTACCTGTCACTTGTCTTTTGCCTGTTCTCGAGGCTTCGAGAGCATAGAGCAGCTGCACTGTTCCCTTTTAAGGGCTTACCATGGACGCTCACCATTTCCAAGACGTTATGGCTCCATACCAAAGAATTTCTTTTTAGGGTTGAGTCTTCAATGGTATCCTTTAACAGGACTCACTTGTTGGCAATCAGGAGCCTTCAGTAGGTTTAAGTAGAACAACGGTCAGATTCTGGCAAGCAGAAGACATGGATTCCCTTAGGCACATTTATTGAGCACCTGCCACATGCCAGACACTGGGCTAAGCACAAAGCTTACAGAGATGGAAGACCCAGCTCCTCTCATCTAGAAACATGTTACACAATTTTAACAAGTTCTCTGATGGAAGTAACGTGGGATGTTCTGGGGACATGTAGGATTGTCATCTATTCCAGACTAAAAGAGCAAGGGGCCATTGAAGGTTTTCTGGAGGAGGTGAAATCTGAGCTGAGTTTTGACGAATGAATAGGAGTTAGAAGAAGTAATGAGGGAGTGGGTGGGGAAGGGAAATGTACTGTGCAGACGAGAAACCATGGAGGGGAGACACAGGGAAGGGCATATTTCAGGACCTGCAAATAGTTCTACAGAACTCGAGCAGAGAGTCTAGGGAAGACTAGTGAGAGGTAAGCTGCATTGAGAATAGGCACTGGTTGTGCCAGCTTTGTGTGCCATCATAAGGAACTTGAATGTTCTCCTGAAGGCAGTTGGGCGGTTGTTGAGGCCACCACTGTCTGGGTAACTGCAACAACTTCCTAACTATTCTCTTTACTTCCGGTCCTGTTCTTCTCCATTCCGTCCCAATCTAACAATTCAGAGCAGATTTGAAGTGGAAAATTCAACAATAACAAATTGACAAATAATTTAGCCTCTTAGATGCACCATACTATGGTGGCATAAAAAGTCTTAAGTGGTTTTTAACTGAATAGGTGAAAAACCACACAATGCACACACAGTGACCTGTGTGAGCTTTTTGAGACACAAATCCTGTCATGTCCTTGCAGAGCCATTTAAAAAGCTCCCCAGCATCTTCAGGAGATAAGATCCATTCTCCTTAGCATGGCCGTCAAAGCCTTTTATGATCTGACCCCTGATTTCTCCCAGACTCATCCCCTACCACGACCCCTGCATACTTCAGTGATGCTAGACCAGTAATATTAATGATGACTGAGGGTTGTTGAGCGATTACTATACAGGTGAGCTGAGTACTTAACGTTCTTGTTTAATTCTCCTAACGATCCCATGAGATAGGGATTATTATGTTCTATAAATGAAGAAACTGGCATTCAGAGAGTTATGTAACATGGTTTCAGGCTTTGCTGGAATCCAAACCCTGAAGCCTCACTGCTCCAGAAGCGTGCAGTGCTATATCAGGTCTCCAGAATTTTGCTCATGCTCTTCCTGCTGTGGGAAACATCTGTGTTTTTCCCTCCTGGTGAACTATTCCTTCCTCAAAACTCGCTAACGCATCAATCGTTACTTCTGCAAAGGCTTTTGTGACAGCAGAATTAAGTCTCTATATTGTTGCTTTGTTTTATATACGCATCCAATATTGCACAGTTCTCAGTTTGGTATTGTATATTCTTTCAGATCATCCCTGCTAGGTTGCCTGAGACTGTCTCATCTCTGTATCCCAATAAACACTTGTTAAACTAAAGAAAAGAAAAACAACAGAAAACATATGCACACCTGACAAATAAATTGAGGGAGTTCATATCAGATGGCCTTGAAGAGCTTTGTAAAGTAGAATAGATTATCTATAGAGACCAAGGTTCAAAGGATAAGTGAGGTGAGGCTTGAGGATAGTAGAGATGTTCTAGCACAGATCCCATGGGGAATTTGATATAGAGCCCAAATTCATCATCACAGTTATCATTACAGCCTGTTTTTGTATAATGTTTTTAAGTTTTTAAAGTTCTTTCTCATCCCCAAGTCTTGGCTGATCCTCATACTCTAAGTGAATTTATAATTTGTCTGTGAGATTCCTACTTGATTTTCTGGTACCCTTGACCTTTCTGCCAAACTATTGTTCTCCCAAGGTGCTATCATTATCTTACATGCTTATACAGGAATAATAATAATTGGAAACATTTTATCGAGAATCAGCACATTTTCTAAGGACAGGTATTTCTAGTACTCTAAGACTTACAGATTAACAGCGAGATATGCCTTGCACATAGTAGATGAGGAATAACTGTTGATTTGAACTTGTGGTTTCTATACTTCAGCACAGCATGCACAGTCTTCTACAACTTAATCATAGTCTGAATTTCCAGCCTCTTCTCCAGCCATTGTCTCTTCCCTCCAGCCTTTCCCCTTCCAGTGATTCTTCCCCAGATATATTTTGTATCTTCATGCCTTCGTTCCTTAGTTCAAGCTCCTTCCTCTGAGCCTGGAAAATAACCCAATCTTCATAATCTTTTCTCCTAAGCTTGCCCCGTACTCCTCCATGTCAAATGAATCACTGCTTTATCTTTCTTCCTATAGCTGCATAAAGCCCCTGATGTACTAAATGGTATATACCTCTGGAATGGTAGCACTTATTACATTCTATTACTGTTATTTGTTTATATAGCTGTCTCCCCACTCCCCAAACTCTTGGCACACCCACCAAAAGAATTTTAAGTTTCTCCAGAGGAGAGATTGAGTCTCTTCCAACTTTATATTCCCAGTACTTGGTAGAGTGCATTGAGTATACATAATGGTTATCAAATAATTGTTTCTTGAGTGGAACAGCAATAACAACCAAAAAACCCCCACAGCTTCTGAGCCCTTATTCCAATAGTAACATACCTATGGTCTATAGATCTATAGATTGGCTTGAGGGGTCTGTGAACCCAGTGACAGTGTAAGCAAAAAATCATTTGCATGTATATTTGGCGGCTGGGGCCAAGAATACATGGCTTACTGAAGAAGAGTATCGAAGAGTTCAATGACCCAGAAAGGTAAAAACCTGCTCTACTGGACTATGCTGACTTTGGAGTGGGCTGAAAAATAAAGGTGATAATGGTATCATGACCATAATTGTTGTTCTTATATATTTTTTGCTCCAGAAGAATTGAAGAACTGAGTCAGAGCCTGGCTGCCCAGGAGAAGCTTGTAGAACAGCTATCTCAAGAGAAGCAACAACTGCTACATCTGTTGGAGGAGCCAACTAGCATGGAAGTGCAGGTGAGGTTTGGGCTGTGCTTCCTGAGGCACTTGCTTCATGCTTGCACGAGCCCTACTTCTTTCTATATCTAAGTGTATTGGTTATCTATTGCAGTCATGTGTTGCTTAACAACGGGGTTACATTCTGAGAAATGAGTTGTTGGGCGATTCATGGTTGTGTGAACACCATAGAGTGACTTACACAAACCTAGCTGGTATAGCCTACTACACACCTAGGCTATGTGGTACTAATCTTATGGGACCACTGTCGTATATGCCATCTGTCACTGACTGAAACATCATTATATGGTGCGTGACTACACTGTGTAACAAACTACTACAAACTTAGTGGTTTAAAGCAACATACATTCATTATTCCACAGTTTCTGTGGGTCAAGAGTCCAGGCATGGCTTAGCTGGGTTTTTTGCTCAGGGTCTGACAAGTCTGAAATCAAGGTGTCAGCCAGGCTGCTTTCTCATCTGGAGGCTCACTTAGGGAAGGATCCGCTTCTAAGCTCCCTCAGGTGTTTGGAAGAATTTATTTCTGTGTGGCTGTGGAAGTTATGGCAGCTTGCTTCTTCACAGCCAGCAGTGGAGAAAGAGCGTGCCTGTTGCTTCTCTCACATCTAGACATTCTTTTTAAGGGGCTCGCCTGATTAAGTCAGGCCCACCAGTAATAATATCCCTTTTGGTTAACTTAAAGTCAGCTGAGTTGGGACTTTAATTACATCTGCAACATCCCTTCACTTTTGCTGTATAACATAGCATAACTGTGTAGTGGTATTTCATCACCTTTGCCACATTCTATTGGTTAGAAGCCAGGTACAGTTCCCACCCACACTCAAGGGGTGGGGATTATACAAAGGTGTGGATACCAAGGGGTAGGGATCACAGGGGCCATCTTAGAATTTTGCCTACCACACTAAATGATTTATAGCTATACAGAACGTGGAATGTGGTTTTAATATTGAAGCGACAACCCTCACTGTGGTGAAAATAATTGCACTGATGTATAGTGTGGTTCTTGGAGGTTACCTCAGAGGGAACTCCCCTCCTCCATTCAACTTTTAATTCACTGAACAGATACTTTCTAAAGGAACCCTAGAATATACCTGTGCTCAAGCAATATAAACAGTTTTCAGGTATTCTTACAGGTCCTAGACCAATGACAAAGCAAGATGTGTGCAGTTTAATTTATTGGTTTATACAATACAATTGGTAATATACAAAGGTTGGAGTCAGGACAGAAATAGCAGTGATAAGAATCAAAGTAGTGCTTCCCAACCTCTCCCATGTCATGGTACAAATAGCAAATGATAATATTTATAAGGCGTAGTGGTGGATGCTTAGGCCACAATGAGGGCAGAAGAAATCACTCTCTTGGCCACACTTGTAATCTTCTTGGACATGGCTCCATTTTGGTTGGAAAGCTCTTGTTGGCAAGCTCAGGAAATGATGTGTATACATGTAATTTGACAGATATGAGTAAAAATTAAAGTTCATGGGCTTTTTGCAAGATACATATTGAAATATAGGGAAAGTTTCTGAAAGGACGCTTGAAAAGATTCCACAACATTTTTTAATTAGAAATAAATTGGCTGGGAATTAGGAGAATTGGATTTCTATCCTGATTCTTTCTTTATTAACTTACTATTAACTTTCTTTATTAACTAACTTTATTAACTTAACTATGGATACATCACTTCTCAGCTTCCATATGTGTAAAATGGGAAAATTAGCCCAAATAATCTCCAAAGTCTCCTTTAGTTCTGACATTCTATTATTATGAGTCCAGAATCATTGGAAAGAGTTATAGTCCCCAAAGTGAGCACTTTGAAAGACATAATACTCAGGTAAATTCTAAAATAAAATTACCCGTATTGCTCTAGTTTTATATTTACAGATACATAAATACAGATATATTTATGTACATATACTCATTTTCATCAGTATCTTTGGTAAGCACTGAAATGGGAGTATGTAGTTCAAGATTTGCAATGCTGATGAGGGGAATTGGTTTGGTATCAGTTTTCAGAACAGCCTTGAAGCACAGAAAGATTATAATTTCAAAGAGACTAAATTATTTATATTCTATTTTAGAGGCATACTTAGAACAAGGATAAATACAGCATCCAGAGGATAATAACATTGCATGGGTAGAAAAAAGAAATGCATAAAGTCACATAAATTGTACTAAATTGATATGCTTCTTTAATGTTGCCTAGTACCTATAAAAATTTATGGTTATTGTAATTACCCAACTCTTAGTACTTTTATAAACCTGATCATATTGTGCTGTTAATTCTGTAAATCAGTGTTTCCCAACCTCTTTCATAGAAAGTTCATTTTCATAGGAAATTACTGTGTCTGTGGTACTCTGAAGTAAGTGACTGAGGCTGGTCGTGGTTGGAGATGATGACCTGTGTCCACCTCCAGACCCATCCACCACCTGAGAGCTGAGGGGATGGCATCTCAGCACAATGGTGGGCCACTCTGAGGCACACTGGCTAGAACTCCCAAGTTGGAAAGCTGTGTCAGAGGGGACCTCTGACAGTAAGTCCTCTCAGATGTGGAGGACAGAAAGCCTCCCACAGCTCACGTCCTAGTTTCTCCCTTTTGGTCTGTGCCTTATGAAAAAAAATTAGGCACCAGGTACTGCCCAGTGTGCACAGAATGATTTTATATCATTTCTAAAACAGCCCAAAGAGGCCTGGCCAGAGAATGCAGCCTTCTAGCAAGCATTCAGATAATCCTCTGAAAACTTCCTTCTTCTTCCAGTGTGTGTTCAGATTCCAAAGGAAAGGACATGGTGTTGGTCACTGTGCTTCTATCTTACATTCTGTGGCCTAGACAAAAAGAAATATTGAAATGATTTCTATAATATCTTGGGAACGTTTAGCCATACTTAAGTGGTACAGATTGACTTACAGAAGGATATAGTCAAGTCTAAGTTTAGGGAAAGAATCTGATCCTTCAGTAACTGACGCTGGTATGAAGTCTCCTGGATTTTAACTAGAGAAGCAAGGTGGTGTGAAAGAATGAGCTCAGGTTTTGGAATTTGAATCCCAGTGTCAACACGTTTTAGATACATGGCCTTGGACAAGTTACATAACCCCTCCGAGTAGTTTCCTCCTCTGTAAAATAAGGATAAAAATTCCTAATGTTCAGCTATTTGTAAGGATTAGAAATGATATATATGAAGTGCCTAGGATATTGCTCAAAACATGGTAACTGCTATTATCATTATCCGTATTAAGAACCTGAAAGAGAGCTATTCTTAAAATGAGTAGCAGCTGTAAAGACAAAGTCAATGAGTCAGATAGTCCACACTTCACTCACATGTACCTATCTTTGTCTTACAAAAGACAAAGACAAAATTGATAAGTATAGCAGTTACTTGTTAATGAGATTAGTGGTCACAATCCTTCCTTTGGACCTGTTAGCCTTGCACATAGAAAAACTGTTTTATAGGCCAAGACCGAACTCAGAGTTGTCAATTTGTGTTATTGCTTCCCAGGAGGACCACAAGGGAATGTGAATTGTTCAGGTCAAATTGATCATGAGAATTATATCTCACTTTAATCTTCTAGGCAAAAAGGAATATTGAAGTACTTTCTATAACATCTTGGGAACACTTAGTCATGTTCAAATTGTTCAGATTATTATAATATGAAACCTAGAAGTGAATTCACAGGATTTCTTAAATACGTATTTCAAGTGTAATTTAAAATGTTTATCAATGAATATTCAACAAATTTTCTGTAGTAATGATATCAGCACATATTGCAGCATTTTCTGTGTGCCAGGCACTGCTCTAAATACCTTATATATTAACTCAAATTAATGTAAGCCTCAAAGCAACCCTGTGAGGTAGATACTGAAATATTAGAAACATAGAAAGAGATTAATTTATAATAAAGTAATATTTATTTAAATGTGTAAATTCTTGGGCACAAAACTATATTGAAAGATATAAAGAAATAGTCAGGCACTTTTACCTGTATGGGAAATCACGTGAATGTCACAGTTCAAATGCAGTCTGATTCAGGCATGTTATATTGGCAATCCAAACATGGCAAGGGGTAATGCCATTAGTAATGAGCAAGGGGCAATGCCAACGTGAAAAACTCTTGGTAAATTTCCAAAAATAAATAAATAAATAAAACAACCCTTAATTTACATAGCAATTTAATTCATGGAAAATTGAGGGTATATTGATGTTGTGTTCATATATACAACAGAATTAAGTCCTAGGTTCAGATGATTGTATAAACAGTTTGATTACTTCCATCAGTGCCCAGGGGAACATTCGAAAGTCATTCAGATTTTGTGACAATGCTTTGTCCTGCCCATTGCAAGTTATGTCGCACCCCTTGCCCCACTCATCATTGGGAGGACAACAAGAACAAGAAACGCCCCCATGAGTTTCCAAAATGCACTCTAGGATATGGTACAGTTGCTCAGTAAGAACCATTGGTCTAGAGGGTCCTAGCCTTTGAAGGATTTACAATCCAATAAGAGACTGACATGTAAACAAAGAACTAAAATACAGGGTGATAAATGGAGAGAAGTATACGCATAGTGCTAAAGGGGCCCACAGATGAGAAGGATTGACTCTACCTTTGGAAGTCAGAGAAAGCCTCACCTGGAGTCACCCTTGACCTGGTCTTAAAGACTGAGTACACCAGGCAGAAACTAGGAGAAGGTCATTCTAGGCAGGGAAACAGTATATACAGTGATGTGGAACGTATTAAGGAATTGGCAGTAATTGGTGTTACCACATATGTGGTGAGTGTTGGAGAATGATGAAATACATACATAGCTGGAAAGTCCCATAAATGTCAAGCTAAGGATGTCATGTTGTAGGCAATGAAGAATTAAAAAAAATAAATAAGCAAGGGGAATAAAAGCTTATGATTTGCATTTTAGAAAAGCAATCCTGGTGGTTGTTTAGACTGAGGATTGACTGAACAGATAATTAATGTTACGTCTTGAGATAGCAAATCATGGTTTGACCCAGCTATTAACTGCTTCCTCTAGTCCATTAGATCAAGGTGAAGAATATTATAAGACCAATTATAAAGCACTTTGTCTCCCCTTACTGTGGGAGCAACTCTTACATTACCCTGTGGCCACTCTTGCTATGTGTGACATCTGAAGCCTTTGCTGTGAGTGTTCCCCTTGTCTGCTAACAGCAGCAGCATCTTAGCCCAGTGGTATTTCTACTCAAACCTTGTCTGCCATGCCACTTCTCAACACAGGAGCCACACCCCTACAACGTGGAAGGCACAAGTTCGATTTCTAAGCTCTGGGACTGCTCTGCAGAGGCTGAAGAATTTCCTTATCCCCAGCAAAGCCATCCCTGGATCCGTTACAGATGTTAGAGGATGAAGGAGCTTGAGTTCTGAGGACTGATTTACTTCCTCCTCCTCTCCCCACCCCTCACAATTGGGAATGCCACAGTTGGACTTTAGAAGAAAGAGAGCTCACAGATCTGACGCTTCTGTGTTTGAGTTGTTCACATGAAGAACACTCATCTTACCCCACCTCCCCTAAACAAGGATTTCTCATGTGATCCCAGTGTGAAAGTCTGGACTGGGGTATAATCTCTGACTACAGGAGGTTTCACTTCAGAGCCTTCATTCTCTCAAATAAGACAGACAGTTTTGATAAATATTATTTGATTTGATTGATTTTACTATCCCTTTAGCTGTTTTCCTTTTCCATTCTACCAAAGCATTGTACGGCATCCATGTTAGCGGGAGTGTACTGGCACAATACTTATGAACTTCTATGATGTAATTAATTTCATTGAACGACAAAAACTGGACATGCCACTGATTGACAACACCCCATGTTTGCTTCCAACCCTCCATGTCCACGCCGATTGCCAGCATGTTGTTGGGATCAGAGTGCTCAGGAGTTTTTTGATACAGCTGTCGTGCTGCAGGACTTATCTATATATTTTTCACTAGGGAGTCAGAAAATCTAATAAAATGAAGGTTACAAAGCGTTTTTCTCTTCCTTAGTGAAAGTATCCACAAAGTTAAAGGGAAAGCTGGCAATTGTTCCAGTTATTGGTATTATTCCCTTCTACAGAATGGTGGAAGCTTCATCTGAAAGAATCTTTTAAATGAAACCAGACCTGGAGGGTGTGAAGGCGAGGGAAATAATGTACTTGCAAAGGAAGGTCTGGAGCCATTCTTGTTTTGTTTCTTTCCTTTTTTTCCTCTCCATTTCCCCCCAATATTTCTTAACACGTAATTACACTATGGTTGGCCTAAAAAAATGAAACAGGACAACAGCATTCGGGAGAGGCATCCATTAAGCAATCAGGATCTTTCTACTCACACAAAGCAGCAGACACTCAAGCTATTGCATTTAAGCCTTGTTTGGAACCTAATGTAAATAGTACTGCATGCAGTGAGGCACATTTCCTAAAATAGCAAACATTCCAGTGTTACCGCGGAGAGATTTGCTGTGGAGGTTAAGGCAAGAATGCACTCTGAATGCTCAAGGGAGAGACTGAAAACCTTGCAGGGATTAGGAGCTCAGGCCGTTCCAGCCAATTTCATGTACGATTATTTTTAGAGCAGCTTTTCAGTATCTCCTTCTTAAGCCGATGATTGTTGAAGCTGGAGACTCATTTACAAATCCTCACTCAACATCACTGTCTCCCAGACATAACCTTCATTGGTAACATGTCTCAGAAACAGGCCTTATCAGCTAAGACAATCATAGTTCTGACCCTTAAGAGAAGCAAAGAAGGTGGAAAAATAGGGGCTTCTCTACAGCCTCAGTGAAAATATTTACTGAGCATTTACAATGCACAAGGTACTTTAGGTGAAGGAAGAGGAAGACAAAGATGTATAAGGTTTAGTTTCTGCCTTCTAGAGATTACAATCTAATTGGAAGGTAAGAAAGTCTCTAATGGAAATAAAATACAAGGCAGTAGAGAAAGGAAAAAGTCATCATGGGCTGGGGTGGGCAGCGAAGATTCTGATCTGTAAGGAATGGGTAGGATTTTAATAGGAGATGAAAAGGAGAGGCATCAATTCATTCATTCATTCATTCAATGATTATATACTAGATCTAGGAACATAGTGTTCTAAGGACCTCAGAAGATAACAAGATGAGTAAAGTATGGTTCCTCTTCTTAAAGGAGCTTACCAGCTAATGGAGAGAAGGCAATATGGAGAAATGACACAAATTACTATAGGTACAAGTAGTGCTTTGGAAGTTCAAAGAAGAGAAAGATGTCTTTTGAGGGGACTAAGAAAGGCAGTTTAAAGGAAATAGTTGAAGGTCACATAGGATTTTGACAGGTGGAAGTGGTAATGATAGAAAGAATATTCCAAGTAGATGAGATGGAGAGGTAGGGAAGTTCAGTGTAAGGAAGCAGTCATTGGAATAGAATATATGTAGGGGGACAGTGAATTTAGGCTAGAAAAATAGGGTGAAGCTAGAGTCAGAGAGCCTTAGCTGGCACGTTAAGAAGTTTATGGTTGATGGGTAAGTCATTAGGTCTCCAGGTTACTGTGCAGGAAAGTGATGTATCTGAGATCTGTTTTGGAAAGATTAATGTGGAAGGAAGATAGAGTAGAGGGGAAAGAAGTTGAGGGGACAAGTTATTATGGAACTCTACTACTTAAATATGAGGTCATTAGAGGGTAACCAAAAATGGAAGTTTTGTGCTAAGGCAAAAAAGTGAAATAAAATTTTAAGATATAATAAACAGTTCATTCATTCATTCATATATTCCAGTCAATGACTACTTATTGAGTGCCTACCATGGCCAGACACTAGTGTTGTTAGGTGCTGGAGAAACAGTTAGAATAAGTGAGGCAGAGTCCTTTCCCTCAGGGAGCTTACATTCTAATAAGGGAGTGAGATAAATAACCAAGTAATCAAACAAACAAACAAATAATTGCAAATTGTGATAAGTACATTGAAGAAAACAAGGAGCAGGGAATGGCAAAGTTTTTCCCTAAATGGTAGTCAATAATTCTGTAAAAGGTAGTAAAAAGGTAAATTTCTGCAAAAGGTAGTAAAAAATATAGTAAATAGTCTAGACTTTTCAGGCCATAAGATTTCTGCAGTTGTAGCACAAAAACAGCCATACACAATATGTAAAGGACTTGGCATGACTATGTTCCAATAAAACTTTATTTACAAAAACAGGTGGGGGGCTGGCCTGGTGGCACAGCGGCTTAGTTTGCGCTTGGCAGTCCTAGGTTCACGGGTTTGGATCCTGGGCGCTGGCTGACACACTGCTTGTCAGCCATGCCATGGCAGCGTCCCATATAAAAAGTAGAGGAAGATGGGCACGGATGGTAGCCCAGGGCCAGTCTTCCTCAGCAAAAAAAGAGGAGGATTGGCAACGGATATTAGCTCAGGGCTGGTCTTCCTCACAAAAAAAAAAAAAAAAGACAGGTGGGGGCTGGATTTAGCCCACAGTCCATAGTTTGCTGACCCTAATAGAGAATTGGGAGGAAGCTGGGGAGGCACTGTAGGTAAGGAGAAGATGGCAATCAAGAGTTCCGTCTTTCCTGTGATAATTTTGAGATGTCTCTGACACATACATATGCAGATACAAATAAGTAGTTGGCCATTTGAGAGTTGAACTCAGGAGAATTCTGGGATTAAGATATTCTTTTAGTGGTTCTGATCACCACTTCCAATATGTGTGTTGCGGGGCTGGGGGTGGGGGCGGTTCCCACACAACACCAACACCTACTGGTGTCGGAGAATTCAGCTCGCTTCTGACGTGATCTACCCAGAGATAGCATCAGATCTCACAGGTTAAGAGTTCAGTCTTATAAGACTGTCCGCCCTGCTTCAGACACCAGTGGCAAGCCCAGGTTACCACCTGTGCCTCTGACCAACTGGCTATAGATTGGAGGTTCCAACAACCCCCTCCTAGGACTTCAGATACCAGACGCCAAGTCCAGGTTGTTACCTGTACTTCTGACCAAATGACTATAAATCAGAGGTTCCCACGACCCACTCCTTGGCTTTGATTAATTTGCTAGAGCAGCTCACAGAACTCAGAGAAACATTGTACTTACTAGATTCCCGGTTTATTGTAAAAGGATAATAAACTCAGGAACAGCAGATGGAAGAGATGTGTTTGGCAAGATATGTAGGAAGGGGCATGGAGCTTCCACACCCTCTCCAGGTGGACCACTCTCCCAGGTTTTCCATGTGCTCACCAACTTGAAAGCTCTCCAAACCCAGTCCTTTTGGGTGTTTATGCATAGGCATTAATGATTAAATCATTGACCATTAGTGACTGATTCGACCTCCAGCCCCTCTGCCTTACCCAGAGGTTGTGGGAGGTAGAAGGGGACTGAAAGTTCCAACCCACTAATCACATGGTTGATTCCTCTGGCAACCAGTCCTCATCTTTAGGTAACCTCAGGGCATTCTAAAAGTCACTTCATTAATATAACAACAACATTTACCACTCTCATAACTTAGGAAATTCCAAGGGTTTTAGAAGCTCTGTGCCAGAAACAGGATGAAGACCAAATGCATATTTCTTATTATAAATCACAATATCACAGATATAAATGGGAAGTTACTGGTTTAAAGGTGGGAAAGGATGAGATGACAGTGAAAGAGAATAAAAAGAGAGCGGTGAAAAGGGTCTAGGACTGAGCCTCAATGAACACCTACAAAAGTTTCAGAGTGGGTATGACTCTTACTCTGAATTCACAAATTCAGTTATGCAGGAAGTATCACATTGCTTTACTTTGTTTAAATCAATTTAATGTTACCCTGAGTCCCTATCCTAATCAGGCTGGGGGGAAATTAAATTTCATCCACTTGGTACTTCCTCCTCCCTACTGTCTCAGTTACATGAAGGTGAAGGTCCCTAGGTTTTATCAGGTATCAAAGCATCAGGGAGACTACTCTGATCATTGGTCCACCACTGAATCACCCTGCCCCAGCATGCACAGTTCTGCCAATCCTAACAGTTTGCTACACTGGAATCTTTCTAGAGCAGAACCCCTTGACCTAGAGTCTAGCTTCTCCAAGTCACCCATTGCCTTCTCCTCCCAGGGCCTGCTGCTTCCCCCGGGCACCGATATGGAATGGAGGTGGGTCCTTGTCACTCTTTGACCCCCAGTCTCTTCCCAATCTGGTGAGAGCTCACTCTCTCCTCTAATGTTGACCTTAAAGACACTTCCCTCTCTCCTCTTCCCCACTGGGACACTTGGCTTAATCTTCTCAATCGGTTTAGGATTTTATAAGAGTCAGAAAATGCATTTGACTTCAGCCTCTGCTCTTGGCTCTGCAAAAACTTAGTCGAGGGAATGCCGGGGGCCTGACCATGAGACCAGAAAAGAGGGAGACGGGTATACAGGTAACAAAACAAATTTGTATCCAAAAATTTACCCTGTCACTATTTAGTTAGGTAAGAAGTATGACATGAAGCTGAAAATTAGCTTCATCTCAAAAAGATTAGGATCTTTTTGTAGAGATATTGAAATGCTAGTTAAGGTTTTGGATTTCATCCTATAGATAGTGGACAATGATAGACCTTTACTATGAATGTTCTGGAAATAGCGTGCAGAATGCTTAGAGGGGTAAGCTTCTAGAGCTGTGTGATGTCAACCTACAAAAACAGAAACTAGTTTAAGAGGCAAAGCGTTTATTTGGGATCAAAGAATTGCAATTCAGGGAGCACAGATTCGGGTTGAAACCCAAATAGTGTCCTGATTACAGGAGAGGGACTTAGGGTTTTTATGGAAAAAAGGGAAGATGAGGTGAGTTGTATTAAAGAAGAGTTCATTGGTGCTAGATGAGGTAAGGCTAGGTTTGTACTTCATAGATTGACCTGAGGTTTGATCTTCAGGCAAAAGGCTAGACTTGTACTTCATTGACTGGTTAGCAATCCAGTCATCAGCAAAGTCCAATTTCATCAGTCCTCACAGACAGGATATTCTTGTCCTCACTGACTTCTTGGAATGTTGGCGGTTTGGTCCAGTTTGGAAGATAAAACAAGACGTGCAAGGCAATTCCTCTGAGATGGCTTCTCTGGCTCTACTTTAATATGGCTCCACTCATGTCATCTTTCACAGGGACATGGTTCAGGTTTCAAGAACCTGAAATGGAAAGTGTACTGGAAAGGTGAAGCAACATTTCTGAACATGCTAGAGATATTCAGAAAGAGCATCGAAAACAATTTAGTGTTTGGCTTGACAGGGAAGGATTCTGAGGAGTTAAAGGTAACAACTCTGAATTTTCCAAGTCCGCCCTGTTACAGAAAATGATATGCCTGACCGCATCTCTCCTGCTGATCTCTCTCTAGCTTTTGACAGTGTTAACCATCCCTCTCATTCTTGAGATTCTGTCCCCCTCTTCTTACCTGTGCTTTGATTGCAGAAGAGCTCCACTTAGTTTTTCCACTAGTTTTCTTAGTCACCTAAACTCAGCATGTCCCAAATCAAAATTTTTCACTTTTGCAAATGGACTCTTCCAACTCCCACATTTCTGTTCATTTAGACCATTTTTTCTACCAGTCTTCCAGACCAAAAACCTTATCTCCATTTTTAACCCTTTCTTTTCCTTCATCCTCTCCACATGTGTCATCAAATCCTGCTTTTCATTCCTTCAAAATGATTCTCATATTTACCACTTTCTTTCCATTTCCACACCAGACCTTTCTTACCCTACATATGAATAATTGCAATGGCTTTTTAGCAGGTCTTTTCTGTAACCATCCCAGAATCTCTCCCTGAATCCAATCTATCCTGTTGCCTGGCTAATCTTCCTAAAATAAAGTTTTCATCATGCCATTCTCTATTCAGATAGATAATGTTAAGTCCAAATCTTTTGCCTTTGCCAAACATTAACCAAATTTCAGTTGCCAAGGCCCTCCATAGCACCACAGTATAGTGTTTGGCTTACAGCTGGCCCTTCATATATGTCCTTTGAACGAGCAATTGTAGAGGATAAGATGTATGGAGTAGGATGAACCTGGCCATTCAAATGTCAAGCAAAATCTCCAACATACTCCCTTTAGCTACAGGCTAGCACTGTATTTAAACCCAACTTCTGAAACTTCTGATGATGCTATTTTCTTTTTCTGAGTCCCTTCCTTTGTTTCCTTCATCCTAAGACCCATCTCAGGTGCCACTCTCGCCCTCTTCAACTATATCAGCCCATACTAATCCCAGCTTTTCCTGCACTCACATTGAATTTAAATCAGTACCATTTAGTTTACCAATCGTTTTAATTGTAGCATGCACATTTTCTCCCCTTCAACTAAACTGAAAGCTCACTGAAGACAGAAAAGACATACTGAGTTTGCATAAATTCTGGCTCATTGGTTGATTGATTTAACGTATAATTTAAAATTCACTTCAACAGCTATGGGTATTTACTTACTTAACTTGAAAGACTCATGTTTACTATTTTAAGATGGATTCTGCTGATAGCCATATTACAGCAATCTGTAGTTGAACTGGAAATCTGGTTTTAAAACAAGTGTTTCGAAATGCTGTGTTATTAATTAATGCAAAGCATGATTGTTTCTGGCTTCTTAAAGATTTCTAGCCAGCACAGGGAAATCATGCACCTGCTTGTGGTGTTACCATAAAGCCTAATGGGCTTCACTTTGATATTCTTGCATTTCCTCATCTACTTTAGCTTCTGTGCCAGAATCACTTTTTTTTTTTTGGCATAGTTTTTAGTAATTAGAACAGCTATTCCCAATGTCAGAACTAGGGCAATGAAATGTAATACAGCTGGTTTAGGAGATGGGGATTTTTCCACCTCTCAGATTCTTTTGGAAACTCCCTCACAGCCCAGAATTAGGTCTTAGAAACACTACAACACAGGGGGTACAAAAGTGGCTACAGTTCTAAGAGATACTTCCCAGGCCGCAAAATCTAGAGATCAAAGTAGAGATGGTGGCAAACATCCCTACCATAATACTACTTAGGAAACTACTTAGGAATCTTGTTCCAAGTGAGGATACAGTTCTCTAAGTTCAACAATTTTGTAAGTAATTCTTCATAATTGATGGATGTTTCCATTTATCTGCAGAACTTCTAATCTTTTGACTGAGATTTTTCTGAATACACTTTAGGGTAGGTTTTTTTTTTTTTTAAGATTGGCCCTGAGCTAACATTTGTTGCCAATCTTCCTCTTTTTCTTTTTTTCTCCCCAAAGCCCCAGTGCATAGTTGTGTATCCTAGTTGTAGGTCCTTCTGGTTCTGCTGTATGGGACACTGCCTCAGCATGGCTTGATGAGGTGTGCACAAGTCCGTGCCCAGGATCCCAGCCGGTGAACCCTGGGCCGCCAAAGTGCAACGCGCAAACTTAACTGTTAGGCCACTGGGCCGGGCCCCCTAGGATAGTTCTAATTCAGTAGTTTTCAAAGTGTGGTTCCTGGACAGCAGCATCAGCAGGATCTGGGAATTTGTTAGGAATTCTTGGGACCCATCCCAGAGCAACTGAATCAGAAACCCTAGAAGGTAGGTCCCAGCAGTCTGTGTTTTAACAAGCCCTCCAGGTGATTCTGATGCACACCAAAGGTTGAAAACCACTGTTTAAATTCAACATGTTTATTTTGTAGATTAGGGAATTAAAGGCCAGATATAAGTAATTTGACCTAGGAATACAGAAAATAAGTGCTTGTGAATTTATCAATCCATTTTGAGACAAACTGCTGATATATAAAATTATTTTGTTTAATTCATAATAGTGTATCATAATATGAAACCTGTTCTCAAATTTTCCTTTATTATGTACCTTTGATAAGTTTTAGAAGTAATTATCCTATTCTAAATCATCACAAAAGCCTCACCTTAGTGAGGCCATCACAAAAGTCTCACCTTAACAACATGCCTTGCTTTAGTCATAAATATGTGGTGTGTGGTGTGTATATGCGTATAAAATACTATTTTCCAAAGCTCGTATGGATAGGAACTGTGAAGTTTTGAATTTGCAAATGGGTCTTTTATAGAATTTCTTCTGGGCTATATTTTATCTTCCCAGTTTTCAAAGGTATTCTTACAATAAAGTGGGGGTTACTTTCTACCAAAGAAATCCCTCAGATTAAAAGTTTATGGGTAATACATATTTTTATATTTATTTACTCCTTTATTTTTTATTGAACTATACTAACATATATAAAATCTATAGATCTAAATGTTCAGTTCAGTGAGCTTTGAGAATTGTACATCCATGTAATCATCACCCAAAACAAGATATAGAATGTTTTCATCACCCCAGAAAATTCCTTTGGGTCCCTTGCAATCAATTCTCACTCAATCTCATCCCCCATAACCACTTTCTGAATTTCTATCACTGTAGATTCATTTTTCTTTCTTTCTTTTTTTTTTTTTTTGGTGAGGAAGATTAGCCCTGAGCTAACATCTGTGCCAATCTTCCTCTCCTGTGTGGGTCGCCTTCACAGCATGGCTTGATGAATGGTGTAGGTCCGTGTCTGGAATCCAAACCCACGAACCCAGGCCGCTGAAGCAGAGCGCACAAGACTTAACCATTATGCCACAGCGCCAGCCCCCATTTTTCTTTTTATTAGACTTAAAATAAATGGAATCACACAGGATGTACTGATTTGTATATGGCTTGTTTCACTTAACATGCTTTTGAGATTCATTTATGTTGTGGGTATCATTCTTTTTTATTGCTGGTTAATATTGCATTGTATGAATATACTAAAATGTGTTTATCCTACCTTTTTCTTAGTAACATTTGTTTTCTTAACACAAATGCTTATTATAGAATACAAATGAAAATTATAAAATACAAATGAGGAAGGAAGAAAATAAGTATCCATAATTCCACTCTCCACACATAATCACTATTTAATAACTTGTATATCCCCTTGGAAGCTTTGTTTATATATTATCCACACATATATATGTATTGCATATTTATAAAAATTCTCATTTTAGGTTCAAGTTTTACCACTTAGATTCTGATATTAGTGTGTTAAATTGGCACAATTCTTAGTTTTAACTAACTATAGAATATTTTCTAAATTTAAAAAAATTTAATGATAATACACAAATACACATTCATTGCCAAAAATTCAAATGATATATGGTATATAGAATAAAAGTAAATGTTCCTGTTCAGCCCCCCATTTATCTTGCCTCACCATAGGTAGCCAGTGTTAACTAAATACAAAGTCTTGACCAAGATGATATTGATAAGGGCCATGAAGTGCTGAATTTATTATCACATAATTTTTGTTTTATTTTTTAATTTTATTTTCTAATTTTGTTATCTATACACCAAGGATCTTTCAGTTGGGATTAAATTATTTTATAATACCAAATAATCATGTTAGGACTAGGTCTAATCCTATAATTTACTATCTACTTCTTGAGAAATGGTTTTTAAATATTTTCTCTAGGAGTGAATAGAGTTCTATCTTAAGATTCTCTTTGATTGTTGAGTGGTTTATTCCTGTCTCTTGTTGGAAGCCTAGATATGTATAGCTCTCTTTCAGTATGTTGATCTTTACTTATAGCAAACATATTTATCCTTCAATGGTAAATGTCTTTTCACCATTTGCACTGACTTGCACTTCTACACCAGGCTATCTATATATTGTCATTGAAATTTAGAGACTATCGGTCAGATGCAAAATCTTACTAAGAAATAGATGATAATACCTAGTATTATTTTGAGTTTGCTCCTGAAGAGTACTTTGTTTCCTTAATTACTTTGTTTCATTAGCATTTTTCTCAATAGGAAAATGTGGCTTGCATTGACTCTCAAAGATGAGGCCTTGATTAATGTCTTAATTTGCACTTTTATGGACCTTTGAGGCCTTGCTGGTCTTTAGGACAATACTTAAGACAGGGTACAGCAGACAGTGTCCTGGCAGGCAGTCTGTCTGTCAGTAGGATGAGTCCAGAAACACCTTGCTTCTCTATAGTTCACTATAGATTCCAAAGATTGTTGTTTAATTTCTGCTGAGTTTGAAACTCATATACCTAGAGGCAGGCAAAAAGGCAGCTGTAGTGAGTTTTACTTGGAACTCTATTTTACATTCTTGGTTTTAGGGCCAGAACATCCATATTTAGGTGAAATCACATATGCCAAGTTCTGTAGCCTATGAAGCCCAAAGCTGTAAGGACAGTCCTCCCTCACGATGGAGCTACTAAGATTGTGTTTTTGTGATTAAATAAGAGAACAGTACAATCTATGTGTGCAGAACCCCATAACGGTTTAAAATTACTTTAAAATATTCCCATTCTTATATATTAAAATAATTTTAGCTATTATTTAATGAGCCAATCATTGTTAGAGCATTTTCTCCAAATCATCTCATTTAATCCTCAATAAGAAGTTTGCTGGTTTATCATGAGCTCTCATTGAAGGCATTTGAGTATCTTCAAGCTTAGGAGTATGGGCTCTGTCCTGGAGATGAGGTTCAGAACTATTCAGACTGTTGCTGGCCTTATTATCTCACAAGGTCAAGTTAGTGAAATTTAGCATTATTTTAACTGGGAACTGTCCTGCTCGGGAACTCCAGATGATCCCTGGGACTGTTTTTCCTCCCATCTGGTGTCTGCATGCCTCTCAAGCCAGGGAGAAAATTCTTTACTATCAATGGTTGTTGACACCTGGATTCCACCTAGAGAGAGCTCCAGCTTCCCCCCACTATTTTTGTGAGCATGACAAGTTCTATACCCAACACTGTATAGTGTTGAATAAGGAAATTCCCAGCCCTATTTCTGCAGAGGGCAGCACTCCCTGACACTCTGGACTCTTACTCACAGAAACTAGGTCTTTTGTTCTAGTGTTTGGCTACCCTTCCCACCCCCAAAATAAAGATTGCAGTCTTCCTGAACCTGAAAGAGAATTCAGTGATGGTAATCTACTTTTAGGTATTTACATTCTTGAAAAAGCCCATTTTCTCTCTTATTATCTTCAAAATCTTGGTTAACCAGCTGCATTCACGTGGTATTTGCTGGACTCTTTCTCAGGTGACTGCTTTGTGCCCTCTCGATTTCTTTTCTGAAAAAGAGCAAATCATCCTGGAGTACTAACCTCCGCCGCCGCCCCCCTGCCCCCGCAACCCCAAACATCGCGAGAGGAGAAACACTTGTCTCCTTTTCTGGATACTCCCAGTGGTCGTGGGAGAGGTTGAACCGAGCCTCCTAAAATCCCCCTACCTGCCCCCTCTGCTTTTATCCACCCTTTCTCCTAGCCTGCCACCGCAGCCCCAGGGCCTTTTAATCCAGGCACCGAACTGGATAGGGAGAGAAGGTGGGGCTGCAGGCGGGAGGCGGCGCGCAGCGGTACCTAGTGGCGCTGCCAGGCTGCTCCATCCAGAGTACGTGGCACTACCCGTGGAGAGAGGGGGGAGGGCAATCGGCTTTCTCCTCCCCACGCAGAGCCTCAGCACATCCCGCAGGGGCGGGAGGGAGGATCGACGAGGGAGCTGGTGCGCTTTTTTGGTGAAATCTAAGTAGATGGAAACGGCCTGGCAGCGGTCAGCGTCCATCCCGCTCTCCACGCAGTACCGATTGTGAACCTATTCTGCGTCCCACCGCGAGGAGCGGTGACCAGATTTGGGGCGAGGGGAGGCACTAGCCAGCCCGCATGCGCAGAGCGGGGAGCCGGCCCCCGGACTACAGCTCCCAGAGGAACGTGCCGGTGGCCGCAGGCGCCGAGCCGCTGACGCCATCTTGAAATCCGACCCTTAATTCTGAGTCTTTGCGTCAGCAGCGGGCGGCCGCTAGTGTACAGCGAACTGAGCCTGCTGAGAGGGAGGACGTTGAGGACGCGGCGGCAAGCGGGAGAGACAGCTGGAGGAGACATGGCAGGTTCCGCGCGCGGCCTGCGCTGCTGTCACTCAGCATCCCCCTGAGGCGTTTCTACGCCCGCCCCCAGCCCGAGGGGCGGGGCTGACCACTGTGGTACCCAGAGCCCGCGCGCCGGCGGCAGAGGTGCGCCCCTGCAGAGTGGGGACCCCACCCGACTGTGTCATGCCGGCCAGAGGCCACGGAGGCGGGAGACGGAGCGCAACCAAGCGCCAGTGAATGATCACCGAGCAGCAGCCGCCTCGGGGAAGCTTTGCAACCGCTAGGAGGGAAGATGAAGGAGATTTGCAGGATCTGTGCCCGGGAGCTGTGTGGAAACCAGCGGCGCTGGATTTTCCACACGGCATCCAAGCTCAATCTCCAGGTTCTGCTTTCGCACGTCCTGGGCAAGGATGTCTCCCGCGATGGCAAAGCCGAGTTTGCTTGCAGCAAGTGTGCTTTCATGCTCGATCGGATCTACAGATTCGACACCGTTATTGCCCGGATCGAAGCCCTTTCTATTGAGCGCTTGCAGAAGCTGCTGCTGGAGAAGGACCGCCTCAAGTTCTGCATTGCTAGCATGTATCGGAAGAATAACGATGAGTCGGGCGCGGAGACCAAGGCGGGGAATGGGACGGTTGACATTTCCGGCTTACCCGATGTAAGATACTCTGCACTGCTCCAGGAAGACTTTGCCTATTCAGGGTTTGAGTGTTGGGTAGAAAATGAGGATCAGATTCAGGAGCTACACAGCTGCCATGCTTCGGAAGGCTCTGGAAACCGACCCAGGAGATGCCGTGGTTGTGCAGCTTTGCGGGTTGCTGATTCTGATTATGAAGCCATTTGTAAGGTGCCTCGAAAGGTGGCCAGAAGTATCTCGTGTGGCCCTTCTACTAGGTGGTCCACCAGCATTTGCACTGAAGAACCAGCCTTGTCTGAGGTTGGGCCACCAGATTTACCAAGCACGAAGGTACCCCCAGACGGAGAAAGCATGGAGGAAGGGACACCAGGATCTTCTGTGGAATCTTTGGATGCAAGTGTCCAGGCTAGTCCTCCACAACACAAGGATGAGGAAACTGAGAGAAGTGCAAAGGAACTTGTCAAGTGTGACTGTTGTTCAGATGAACAGGCTCCACAGCATATGTGTAACCACAAGCTGGAGCTAGCTCTTAGCATGATTAAAGGTCTTGATTATAAGCCCATCCAGAGCCCCCGAGGGAGCAAGCTTCCTATTCCAGTGAAATCCAGCCCACCTGGAGCCAGGCCTGGCCATATCATGACAGATGGAGTTAGTTCCAGTTTGCTTAACAGATCTTTGAAACCCCTTTACAAGACACCTATGAGTTATCCCTTGGAGCTTTCAGAGCTGCAGGAGCTGTGGGATGATCTCTGTGAAGATTATTTGCCACTCCGGGTCCAGGTATACAAAATGGCTACAAAGTACCTCTCTGATTATACTTAGCTGGCCTCAGGCTTCACATAATTTCTGTGTAGGTGAAGGTTAATAATATTCCAGACTAGAGAAAATTAATCATTGGCTCCTTTTTGCTGCACCTTTTGCTTGTGTCCCATTTAGTAAATGTGATTCACACTCAAATAGTTTGCTGTTTACAGTTCTCTTTGTAAAATATCTGTTATCTTCCCATTAATTATCAAAATTGCAGACCTTTCGGAGACAAAAAGGTAACAATTCCTAACTCATTTTTATCCTTTAAGACATTTAATCTTATTTCTGGCACTGGAATTCTTTCCTCTTACCTCTTTTTTCTTTTTGTTCCCCCCTTCTTTTTTGGTTTTGTTTTCATTTTTAGATGTATAGATGTTTTCTCCCATTCTGTGAGTGAGTTCTTCCTGGAGCATTAAGCCTTTCATCCCCAGATATGCCTTAAACTGATTAGAGCATAGGATAAAGGTTTGGGGTAAATCTAGTAATCCACCAAAGTTTTGTAACATCTGGGCAATATTTATAATAAAATAATTGGTCATTTGAGGAATAATGATGACTTGTTCACAAAAGAGACTTGGGAATTCAAGTGTTGTCATTTAAAATGTTAAGACAAAAAACATTCACAGCCAGTTTGTCTAGTGAGCTCTTTTAGAAGATGTTTAAGAAAGGTTCTCCCTCTGTTGGGTGGTAGGAGAGCGTCATCCATTATATTCTTTTGAATTTCTTATTGACTAGAAGATTGCAGTTGATCTAAATTTAAGCTATTCATATCTGCCCAATTGATTTCATACCAACCTTTTGAATTCAACTATATACGGGGACCTGACATGCTATTTTGTTTCTACAGCAGTGGTAGATGCTAGGTTCAGTTAACTATGTGAAACATCTGACATGTTTTACTTGATACAAATTCTTTAGTGTTACCATTACAAAGGTAGGCAAATTCTTTAGTGTTACCATTACAAAGGTAGGCAATCTAGAAGGCGTTTTTGGAAAGCCTACTTCTGGTCAACATTGTCCTAGAAATGTAGAGCTTGATGATAAATGAAATTGTTGATTGTCACTTGAAATTTTTGAAAAGTAGTTTGCATCACAATAAGAACTTAAGCAAAAATTTGGAAAAATATTTTTAAATTTACACAAAATTGTCAGAAACAGCATATATGAAAGTGTTATGAAATAAGTGTAAATATGAAAAAGGTTTTAAATGTGTTTTCATTTGTATAAAATGGTAAGTATTAGTATGCCTAAGGCTTGTATACTTCTTTTCTTTCAGTGGAACCTCGCAGCTAAATTTGGGCATTACATTATTTCTGTGACCAGACACATAGATGTCACAAATTAAACATGGTGTTTTTGTATTAGGATCTAAAAGTAGTCGGGCCAGGGTGGGTGGGAAATAAGCTTTTTTCCCCCTCAATTATGGCCAATATTGTAGAAAGGTAAAAACCTAGAAAATTACAGGCAAAACAAAAGGAGTTTTTTTCTCCATATTTAATTAAATGCTGTCTTTCGGCGCCTGCACTCAAAAAATTTTGGAGTTGGGAATGATTTTAAAGATCATCTGACGCAGGCTCTCAGTTTAGAGATATGGAAAGCTCTTGGTTTAAATAGCTTTGCCCAGGCAAGAGCCAAAGATTCCTAACCATTCTTAGCCAAGACCTTTTAATTCTGTATATTAAACCACATTGCCTGATGTACATTGAATTAAGTACTTACTTTAAATGAAGAGCCTTCTTTCTATAATCTGAGGACTCTTTAGGGCTTCTGTGAAGAAAATTGTCATCCTAATGAGCACATTTGTACTATGGTAACTGTTATCTTTAGGTCAAGTCCCTTTACTTCACTAAATTTGGACCATAGGAAAATAGACCTTTAGAACAATAGTGTATGACCTTTCTCCTGTCACCTAGCTTACATTCTTTACTGTTTGTAGAATAACAAAGCATCAAGAGGAGGGAGAAAATAATATTCAGCTTGAAGAATCATGGTTTAATTACTGTGCCATTTTCTCAAGAGATAGATAAGTTGGGCTCAAAGTGTTTGTAAATAAAATGTATATTTTGGACCCCTGATCTCTTGTTTAAGTCTGGTTGACTTTTAAACTCCTTAAGGCCTGTTGTGCTTTATGGCAGAACCAGAGCTAAGTGGGACAAAGGCAGACTGGTTTTTGTCTATTTCTTTGAACAAAAGTGGAAAGAATAGAAATAAATGTAAGTTATTTTGGTAGTTCTCTTTTTAGTTTGTAGAAAGAAGAAAAAATTTCCTTTGGTTAAATTCTACTGCAAATACAAAGAAAAGCTCTTGTCCTAAAGAGCGAGATTGTTCTGTAAGATCATTTTGATTCCTTTGTTTAATCCTCCACTTACCCCATTCTATGCACAATTAAATATCACCATCAGAATTCCTCCTGATTGCTTTTCTTCTTTTTCTTTCTCTCTTTCCTTCTTACTTTCTTATATTAAAGAAAAATAGAAACAGTGTAGTTCTCCTGCTTACTAATTTCATGATATTATGCAAGTTGATTTATTTGCATTCTTCAGGATTTATGCCTCAAGACCCAAGGTTGTTCAGATATCTAAAGAAAGGTTTGAAGCCTTATTCTAGCTGGTAATTTCCTTCTTTATTGTCTGGCCCTGAACTGAAAAATCTATGATAGGAGAGGTGTGGTCCCTTAGTAAACATCAGTTCAGCTCTGGCCCATGTGCAGTTACTTTTCTATCTAAATTCAAAGAACAGGAGATCTTTATCTTAAACCTTGCAATGCCAGGGTCTGTTCCTGTGTGCCTATGGTAAATTCATCCCTCTCAGAGTTTAGCTCCATAACCTAGATCAGGCCCTTTGAAAAGTGCAGGCATTAGGTACTGGTCAAAGATTAGGCCTTTAATTTTATGCTAGTTGATGGTTCTTGTGTATCTCCCATTATTAACAAGAGGATAGAAAATTACAGCCGTTTGAGATCTATGACTTGCTAATGTGAGGACTAGGAAAGTGCCAAGAAGAATGCTGTTAATCCAGAAGATTTAAGTAACTGCCTTTTAGCCTAAAGGTCTCACATTATGCAGCATTAGGCCTGGGAGCAGTTCTTTTTTCTGATGCTGGAAAGCATTTGTCCAGAGTCAAAAGCAACTTAATTTAAGATAATATTGTTATTACAACATGATTTTAGTAGCTGATAGTCTGGACATTAACACTGATTCAACCAAATCAAATATTACTGATTTCAGGCTCTGCAAAGTCTTCACAGGAGTGATTCGTTTATATATTTGATACTTCACAAGAATTCATGATGATCTGTGGACTCAGGGGGCATTTGCTAAGTGCTCTTTTGGCAGACTGTTCTCTGAAGGGACATTTTTCTAAGATGTAAAATAATGAAGTATTATGAATAAAAAAGAAACAAACATCTTCCAGTTTTTAAGTCAAAATATTACATTTACAGAATTAGGGGTTTTTCTATGATTACTCATGCCAAGATGGGTACAGATGAGATCCAGATTCATTATGAACTTTTCTGTGGCATTCTTTGGCTTGAAAGTTGCTGTTGAAGTATCTATATTAAATATCCATCTATCTGGTCTTATTGCTGAGAGAGCCACTGAAAGATTAGAACATTGGGTAGGGAATTAGGAGACAGGCCTGTTTTTTTGTTTTTGTTTTGCTCTTGTTTTTATTGTTCTTGTTCACTTATTAAACAAAAACTTTTGGTCCCTAGAATATTCTATGCATTCTGGTAGGCAGTGGGTTTACAGAGATGAAAGATACATTACCAACTGAAGTGCGTTGGATTTAATTGGATCCTTTTCGTGATTTCCTGTGTAACTTTGGACAACCTTCTCTAAGTCTCCATTTCCTCAAATGTAAGATGGGATTGGGCGAGATGATTAGTTTATAAAGTTTCCTTCACACTGTAAGATTCCTTGTTTTAAAGTGAATAAATATGACCACCTTCCCTGCCATTTTAAACTTGAAGCTATTTTCTTTAATGCTGCTTGTTTAAATTTGAAAAATATCTTACAATAGCTGTTATTGGAGAGATGTTTTACACTGAGCAAGTAAGAAGCTAAGTTTTGTAGAGAATGTTTTATGATTAAATAAATGATAAAATTGTTTATTTATCAGTTACAATTGTTGTAAATATCTGTTTATAGTTACCTCTCCCGTAGTGTGACATCCTTCACATTGCTTCAGGGCAAGGCTCCCTCTTATACCCACGACAACAAATATCTCCAGTTTTCTAGGAGTCATTATCCTTGCTGCTTCTCTCTTTCCCACCATCCAGCCCTGTTGACTTTACTTTCACAACACATCCAAGTCTATCCATTTCTCTCCCCTCCATTGCTCCCACTCTTATCTTTCCCTGCACTACTGCAGCAGCCTCCCCACTGGTCTCCCTGTTTCTGCCGGTGCTCCCCAACAGTCCATTCACCACAGAGCGGCCAGAGTGATCTTTGTAAAATTTAAATATGACTGGGTTACTTTTTTGTTAAAAACACTGCAGTCCATTCTCATTTCAATGAGAATGAAGTCCACCTTTGCTCGCTCTGGTGCACAGAAGCTGTGTGTGACCTGGCCCCTGCCTGCCTTTCTACGTCATCGTATATCACTAGCCCCATGTTACCCAGCAGGGTAGCCACTAGCCTTATGTGGCTAGTTGGAATTGAGATGTGCTGTGAGTGTAGACTATACCCCTAATTTCAAAGACTCAGTATGAAAAGATCGTTATCTTGTTAATAATTTTTATATTGAATACATGTTTATGATACTATTTTGGATATAATATATTGGAGCAAGTAAAATATTTTATTAAAGTTAAGTTCACTTATTTATTTTTACTTTAGTCAATGAAGTTATTAGAAAATTTAAAATTACTTATATGGCACATATTATGTTTGTATTGGAAAGTGCTATGCTAGCCACACAGGCGGTTCTCTTACCCAGGCTCATATCCACCCTAGGTCTTTTCCGTTAGCTGTCCCCCTGCCTAGATTGTTCTTTAGGTCTTTGCAGGGCTGGCTCCTTGTCATGCAGATCTCCCTTCAAATGTTGCCTGTTAGAGACCTTCTGCTGATCAACCAATTTAGAGTAACTTAACCACTTTATCAAGCTTCCCTATTTTACAGCATAAGGCTTGTCACTACTGATATTTTGTGTATTTCCTTGTTCCTTTATTATGTAGCTTCGCACTCCAGATCCCACAGTGCTTTGCATATTATGGTACTTAAAAGATGTTAAAAAATGTTTTCCAAAATCTTTATACTTCCAGTCAGTTGTTGGCAGGAAGAGATTTAAGGTAAGCTGTAACCCCACTGCCTGGAAGGTGGTGATCAGAGTTTGAAAGTGTGAGGGGAAAGAAAAAGTGAATAGCAGTTACCTTTTTTCTCTTCCTAATGGATTTATATTTTTGCTAATCAAAGTGAGTGGAGCAGAGCAGGGAGAGAGGAGATGGCATTTAATGCCACAGTGAATTCCTAAAATTTTATTTTAGTACAGTTTATTAGGTACAGTTCAATAAGTTCATCTTAGTCTGATTGATCATCCCATATATAAATGATATGTGTTTTTTCTCCTGTATCTTTTTGGTGAGTTGATAGCCCTATAAAACACATTTCCTTCTCACACCACTATGGATTTTTAAATTTATTAAAAATTTTTTTTTTACTTTTTATTTTGAAATAATTTCAAACTTACAGAGACATCATAAGAGAAGTACAGAGAACTCCCAGATTCCCCAGTTGCTAATATTTACCTAGATTCACCAGTTGCTAATATTTTGCTACATTTGCTTTATTACTCCCACTGTCTATATAGACACATTTTTCTCCCCTGAATCATTTGAGAATTAGTTGCAGATATTGTTCATCTTCACACTAAAGAGACATGTATTTCCTAAAGACAAGGACATCTCTTACATAACTATAGTACAGTTACAAAATTTAGGACATTTAGTATTGATAATTTTATCTAATGTATAGTCCATATTCAAAATCTGCCCATTTTCCCAATAATGTGAATGGGTGTGTTATAAAAAAGATAGTTGAAATATAAGTTTTCCTCTCTTAGGGATTGTCTAAGTTTGATGAGCCTTTTGAGTTCCCTGTTTGAAAATAGGATAAAACATATATTTGGTCATCATAAGCATTTTCTTTTTGTAATCCTCCTTTCTCTTTAAATTCTGAATTATTTGCTTTAACTGAAAATGTAGTGTTTGTGTGAGTTCATGGGGAAGGTTAGGGAGGGGAGTTAGGGAGTATCGTAAGGATGAAAGTGAATCAGTATTCTTAATAAGAAACAGGACTGTCTTCAGGAATTCATACTGATAATGCATGCAACAATTCTGGTTTTCTAAGTCTCTGGCAAAAGATGCCAAAGACATTTGAAGATAAAATTAAAATTTATTGTTGGCTACAATGAGCTCAACTTGCTTGTCTTACTGCTTCTTCCTAGCCCATGACTGAAGAGTTACTCAAACAACAAAAGCTGAGTTCAAATGAGACCATTATAACTCAGCAGTCTGTATCTGATTCCCACTTGGCAGAACTCCAGGAAAAAATTCAGCAAACAGAGGCCACCAACAAGGTATGATCAATACCATGCCCTTGGAGATCACAGGGTTTCCTGAGGATGTGACTGGCTCTAGCTGAGTCTGTTAACCTCTCTGAACAGGACTTGGGAGATAGATCCTGTATATTCCTGGAGCTTGAGGGAATATTTGATTGAGTGTGATTCTTTTATCTCTCATCAAGATTTTAGCCTCGTCTGCACAGATCAGAATTTCTGGTGCCTTTTAGGTCTTTAATTAAAACTTGCATGCAGTCTTTAACTGTGTAAGGCACTGAGACGGGAGGTTTGTGTTTTTAATTTTAGCTTAACTTCTCACCCCTTTATAGCTCATGTATTTTAACACCTGCTTAGAAGATAATTCCCATAATTTGGGTTGCTGAGCTTCTGGCTTGGTGTGTCCTTGTAGTGTACTCTCTTATACTAGAGAGCAGAAGCTCCTTGGTCTTTGTGTAAAGGATCCACAGTGACTCATGTGGACAAGTGCTCAGTATGGCTGCCATCATAGAGAAAGTACAGCGCCTGAGGATTGAAGCAATCGAGCATTAAAGGAAGTATTTCATATTCTCTGCTACTTTCTCTTGCTGATGGATGTAGGACCTTAGTGGTTACTGTATGTGGGGAAAAAATAACATGGTAATATTCTCTAAGAAATCCTTTAAACCTAGACTTAGGAAGGACTTTATGGTTGCATTTGAGGTTAAAAGAAATCATTGACCTAACGAACTGTTTTTCTTTGCTGAATTCAGATTCTCCAAGAGAAACTGAATGAAGTGAGCTGTGAACTAAAGTCTGCTCAGGAGTCAGCTCAGAAGCAAGATGGTACAATTCAAAGCCTGAAGGAAACTCTGAAAAGCAGGGAAAGTGAGGTAAAATATTTGGCAGTTAAGGACCTGTGAGGAAATGATTTGCCCCATCAAAGTAGACAAGTATTCTATATTTTGTAGAAACGAGTATTGTCACACTAACAGATCTTAGCCTAGAGAAATAGTAGTGTACTCTAAATTGGTATTTTGGAGTAGTCCTGTTACTAAAATCTGTACAGGTGAGATAGTGGAATTCATATTTAGTTTACTAACTTGTTTGGGTACTCCCTCTCTCCTTTTCAGACCGAGGAGTTGTACCAGGTGATTGAAGGTCAAAACGACACAATGGCAAAGCTCCGAGAAATGCTGCACCAAAGCCAGCTTGGACAACTTCATGTAAGAGGTCGCACGGGACAGGAGGCGAGACTCCAGCTGGGGATGTGACATTCTCAGTGACTGTCTTGCTTTTGTTGGTCTTCGCAGCTGCTCAGGGCTTGCAACCTCGTGATTATGAATTTTATTCTCTTTTCAGAGCTCAGAGGGTACTTCAGCTCAGCAGCAGGTGGCTCTGCTTGATCTTCAGAGTGCTCTGTTCTGCAGCCAGCTTGAGATACAGAAGCTCCAGAGGGCGGTGCGACAAAAAGAACGCCAACTGGCGGATGCCAGACGGCATGAGCAGTTTGTAGAGGCTGCAGCCCATGAGAGAGAACAGCAGAAAGAGGCTTCTTGGAAACATAACCAGGTAAATCATTAATCATTTTGTGGCCCTACATGCTGACTTTGCCCTGATAATAACTTTTTATCAGGACAGTTTGTGTTGAACCCTTGAGTTCACTTGCTTAATCTAAGTAATTTAGTTCAACAATTGTTGCTGCCATACCATATGCCAGATGTTGGGCTGTGTTCTTGAAATACAGGAGTGAGTATCACAGGCGCTCTCCTCTTAAGTTACTTGTAATTTAGTATGAGAGACAGTCACATAAACAGAGTTTCAGTGCAATAAACACTGTAGAAGATGCATGTATGGGGTCCTATAGGAATATATAGGAGAACCCAAGGAAGGGAGTCAGGGAAAGCTTCACAAAGGAGGAGATATCTGAGGTTACTCCTGAAGGAGACAAAAGTGGGGAAGAACAACCAAGGTCAAAGGAACGCCACACACAATTAGCCATGTATTTTTTTTTTAATAAAACATAATTCTTAAATGGTTCCTCTATCTTGTTAGCCTAGAACCCATGCTATCAATTTCTTTTTTTTGTGATTTAAAAGGATGGTAAAAATATTGTATCCTTGAGCTTATTGTAAAGTAAAGGATCTAGGTTTACAATGGGACAGAATCCCACTTAGTAGTTATATAGACCTATGATTTTTAAACCAAAAATAAATATTGAACTGTAATATCACATTTATGTCCTACCCTCATCCACAGTTCCCACAATTTCCCGCATCCTATTTGATTCATGTATGTTTCTATAGTAATTTTAAGAATGGCACTTTCTGCTACTTTATATTTCGTTCTGTATGCTTGGAATGTTTTAAGACCTCCATATCTAATGACTGTGTGAAATTTTTTGATTGTTTAAGAAAGGGAATCTGTTTAATTCAGGAATTGCGAAAAGCCTTGCAGCAGCTACAAGAAGAATTGCAGAATAAGAGCCAACAGCTTCATACCCTGGAGGCTGAAAAATACAATGAGATTCGAACCCAGGAGCAACACATTCAGCACCTAAACCATAGTCTGAGTCACAAGGAGCACTTGCTTCAGGTGAGTCTACATAATGATTTCAACTAAAACTGGGCTCATAGAGCTCTGAAATTTCTATTCATATAATCTCAAGATATTAGTCCATCTGTTACGTACCTGCTACATCTAGAGCACTGAGAGGTGGGAATCAAGAGGATTCCATAGAAATAGAAATAAATAGAAAGTACAGTCTGTGAAGCAAGATGCTAACCAGCAAGTGTAGGAAATAAGTATAGACCTGAAAGACTTAAGCAATAAATATTCAACAGGTCGTTATTAAGCACCTCTGTGAGTCACGTACTGTGCTAGGTGCTGGGAAGAGAAAGAGAAGATATGGCCATGCTCTCAGTCTAGTAGGTGAAGACATCTGTATGAAATTTCCACAGAGTTAATTGGATGACAAATGAAAGTTTTAGGGAAAAATGGAACACTAGAGAAGAGTGATCAGTTCTGCCATCTACTCTAAGCTTCAGTCATATTGAACCCCTTACATTTTGCTGAGCATACAGTTTTTTCACAGTATGCATATATTGTGCATACATTTTTTCTTTGATGGAAATACCTCCACCACGTCTTCACTTGGGAAACACCTATTTAAGACTCAGAGCAAATGTGACCTCTTTCGTGAGGTCTTCAGTGACACCTTCAGGCAGAGTTAGACAGTGCATCCTTAGTTCCCCTAGTTGCTAGCCCCCCCCCAACATGCACACATGCGGGGCGTGCACACATGTATATGTATGTGTGTATATGTGTATGCATATGTTTATACATGTATACACACACATATATATGTGATGCAGAATAGTTAACAATTTATATGTCTGTTACCTCTACTAAACTGTGCTCTCCTTGAGAGTGATCACATTTTGGTTTTTATCCTGAATAACAAATTGCTTGACAAAGTGTAGGAATTTAGTTAATATTGGCTAAATGTATAAGGGAAAATATTTTTTGGTCTCATTAGGAATTTCGGGAGCTCCTGCAATATAGAGATAACTCAGACAAAACCCTTGAAGCAAATGAAATGTTGCTTGAGAAACTTCGGCAGCGAATACAAGATAGAGATGTTGCTCTAGAGGTATGTGCCATAATTTTGCTCACAACTCTGTGGATTATTCTATTCACATAGGTACCATAGAAATGTATGTCTACTTAATTTGCTTCCTTTCGGAGTTGGTTTTCCATTCCTTTATATTTGGAATCTTATTGAATAAGGGTGATCAGCATAGTAAATCTTGTGGAGCTTTAGGATCCTTACTTTCCTTGCAGCGGGCTATAGATGAAAAATTCTCCACTCTAGAAGAAAAAGAAAAAGAGCTGCGTCAACTTCATCTTGCTGTGAGAGAGCGAGATCATGACTTGGAGAGATTGCGCAGCATCCTCTCCTCTAATGAAGCTACCATGCAGGTAAGAGCAAAATTGTCCGTGGCTTGGTGTCCCTCTCCAACTTGGATTCTAGGCCTGAAGCATCAGCCCTGTCCATCATTTTCTGAAAACCAGGAAATTTGCTTTCTAAGAAAAAAAAAATAAAAAAACAAAATAGCAGTTCCATCGTTATGGATTAGGAAGTGAGACGTTTCTGCACTTCTGCTATGAACTTGGTAGGGGGAGGCAGTGAATATGGATTTCTGTACATAGTTCTAATTTATTTCTAATCCTTGTCAATATGTATATGCTTTTACATAAGCATTACCAGGGTGTGACTTGTATTGTGTTTATCTCATTAATATTACAGTCATATGTCACTTAAAAATGGGGATACATTCTGAGAAATGTGTCGTTAGGTGATTTCATTGTTGTGCAAACATCATAGAGTGTACTTACACGAACCTGGATGGTGTAGCCTGCTACACACCTAGGCTACGGGGTACTAATCTTATGGGACCACCATCATATGTGCAGTCTGTTGTTGACCAAAACGTCTTTGTGTAGTATGTGACTGTATGTACATGTCCCTGTATAGCCACAATTAGAGCACTTGTTTATTTTATTAACTATTACTATGGGCTATTTTTTATATTTATTTTAGAGCTTATATATCTAATCATCTGTCACTTCTTAAAGAAGTCCTTCACTTCTTCTGTAGCATAGCCTGCTTCCTCCAAAATACTTCATTTATCACGTACATTGTATTTATCTCTCTACAAACTAGATGAGTGTGTCTAAAAACAAAAAGTTGATTAGTATGGTATTGTTAGGTTAGATACTAAGTTTTCTCCTTTTGCAAAAAATTGATAGATAATTTAGGAGATAACTGAAAGGTGGATCAAGTTTCTTGTTTATCCTGAGGAGTGTGGGGCAGCCCTTTGACTTATGGTTGCTTTCTTTGTGACTGTATAGAGTATGGAGAGTCTCCTGAGGGCCAAAGGCCTGGAAGTGGAACAGTTATCCGCTACCTGTCAAAACCTCCGATGGCTGAAAGAAGAATTGGAAACCAAATCTAGCCATTGGCAGAAGGAACAAGAAAGCATCATTCAGCAGTTACAGACATCTCTGCATGACAGGAACAAAGAAGTAGAGGCAAGACTTTAGTTAATTTAAAGGCAGTGGTTTAGTGATTACATAATCTCAGTCTCGGATTAGGAATCTTGGGGTCTGGGAGGCCAGTGACCCAAGTCTTGAATTCCATTCTGTGCCTGGGCAAGTCATTGGTTTTCACTGGGACTATAAACTCAAGGAGGCAAGTATCTTTCTGAAAAAAGTTATGTGAAAATTAATGAGATCTAAAAAAATGCACCTACATTATGATAGCTAATCTTTAGTAGTTATGATGCTTGTGCTGTGTCAGGCACTGTTTTAAGATCTTAATGGATATTAACTCATTGAATCCTCACAAGTCTATGAAGTACAAACTATTATTCTTCTTTTACAGAAAAGGAAACAGACTTCTGAAGTGAAGTAACTTGTCCAAAGTAACATAGCTAATAAGTGGCAGAGCCCAGTTGCAACCCAGGTGGTATGACTTTGTAGTTTTAACCACCATGTACTACCTCACCATGCCAATAAATATAGTGCTGATTATTCTTTTTCCACTTATCCTATTGTGTTCCTCCTATAAAGTTACATTGGGAAGAAAATAAATGAGAAATGAACTGAGTGTCCTTTATCCTCATCTAATATTAATTATTGTGTGCCTTGAGAAAATAGGGAAAGGACTTATTTCAGAAAACAATGTGTAAGTTGCCATTTAGTATTTTTCTCTATTGTTAGTGTTCATTCATTGAGCATGTATTTACAGCTTTCTATGTGCCAGGCCTGTGCTAGATGTGAGGAAACAAAGATGAATAAACCAGGATACTTGCTCTCTAGAATCTCACAGCTCTTTCTTCTATGGTAGATTCTTATATGCCCTTTGATTTGTAGTAGAGGGAATTCTTTCCTCCAAAACTTACGCTGTCCTTTCTGTATTAGGATCTTAGTGCAACATTGCTCTGCAAACTCGGACCAGGGCAGAGTGAGATAGCTGAGGAGCTGTGCCAGCGTCTACAGCGAAAGGAAAGGATGCTGCAGGACCTTCTAAGTGATCGAAACAAACAAGTGGTGGAACATGAACTGGAGATTCAGAGCCTGCTTCAGTCCATGAACACCAGGGAGCAGGAGAGCCGAGTAAGGACTAATGCTCACATCAGAAAAGTATCACTTAGTGCATTTGTGGTTTGCAAATAGGAAGTATCTGATCTTCCTTTGTAACGCGTGTATATGTGCCATTTTACAGCTCATTCTGTCAGTTTTTTTCCTTTAATCTATTAACTAGATAACAGTTTTACATCAATCATCAAAGTATGAAATACTTTTGGAACACGTTGCATCTAGAAGGGTCCCTAAACAATACATATGCCCACCTGTTAGCTTCATTATGTACATTGTCTTTCCCTTCATATTCTGATCATTTTGATAGACAGGAATATGGGCTTCTGGAGTGTTTAGGTTTTGATTCTAAATTATCAAGCCTTGAGTGATATTTTGTATTTCCAGCCAAGGTATGGGAAAACTTATGTTTCACATATTTTCTCCTAATTCTTGTAAAATCTGAGTTCTTAGAAAAGGAAAAAAAGATTGTGTTTTTTCAAAGGCCATGATGAAAATAAATTATCTCATAATAATATGGGATATATTAATTAATCTCAAAATAATGGTACATAAGTATTAATTTATCCTCATTTCCATGTGTCTTTCTCCTCAAGGCTAAAGACTGGTATAGGAGACTTGTGCTGCATTTCAGAGACCAATCACTCAGAATTCCTCTTGTCAATTTTTGGAGGGAACTAGATTCTTATCATTTGCCTATGTTATTTGACCATAATATTCTCCAGTGCTTCCTTATATTGTAGAATGGTGATATTCCACTCTTCTCATTCTTAGGCTCACAGAAGTAAATACACATTTTGCTAGAAATATGCTGCCGTGTACTACAGAAATTGCTTCTAGAATAGACCTAACAAAATCATTGTGAATTATTTAAGTCTTCGGCAGGAAGCTAACAAGCCTTTATTTGAGTTTTCTTTTTACCTCCTTTGTAATTTGAAACAATTAGTCTTGTTACACCTCAGAAAGAAATATACCCTGATAGTAGTAGAATAATGGAACCTAGGAGATGACTGAAATTACGAAAGATTTTCAACTCAAGGAGAGTAATGGTTGTATTTTTCTAGATCTGCTCAGATTTTCATGCAGAAGAATCCTCTGGATAGTGTTTTAAAAACACAAATTCCCAAGCTCACCCTCAGAGATAGAAATTAGAAGGTATAGGTGGGACTCAAGAATTTGCATTTCTTACAAGCTTCCAGATGAAGATAACGCCACTGGCTCATAGACCACACTTGGAGGAGGACTGCTAAAAACCACACTACTAGAAAAAGAATACCAGGCCAGATAAATCATATATATGACACAAAATATCTTGTGTGTTATTTGTTATGTTTTTTCCCATAATAATTTTCACAGAGATTTTTTTTTTCCACTTTATTTATTATTTTTTTTTCTTGGTGAGGAAGACCAGCCCTGAGCTAACATCTGTTGCCAATCCTCCTCTTTTTGCTGAGGAAGACCGGCCCTGGGCTAACATCCATGCCCATCTTCCTCTACTTTATATGGGACTCCTCCATGGCATGGCTGACAAGCAGTGCGTGGGCAGGCGCCTGGGATCGAACCCGCCAACAATGGGCTGCCAAAGCGCAGACTAAGCCGCTGCGCCACCTGGTGGCCCCACACAGATATTTTTATTTAGGCAAATTAATGTACTGATACTTTTAAGATGGCTATGCCCAAATCCCTAAAGAGCCTAAATTTTACTTACTTAAAAATGGGTGGTTATTCTTTTATTTCCCTTAGAAATTATGACCAGAGCTCAGCTTCTCATTTAAAACAGTAGTAATTCTCCTCAGAGATAGTTGGTGCTATGGTAAAGCTAATATAATTCTGATTCATCATCTTATACCCCCAGCAATTTTAGTCTTAGTTTGTTATTTCCAGATTTTCTGGTTAAATGCAGGCTTTCTGTGTGGTGGTGGTCACAAATAATGTTCTAGATCTTTTCCTTATTGTGCTATCACCTGTCATAGAAAACTGTGGGATTTGAAATGAAATAAACAGGGTTTGGTGGTTTTGAGATTCAGTCTCCTGATCATGTAGTCTGATAGCAATGTTTCTGTATAATTGATTCATTCCATAAACATGAATTGAGTGCCTGCTGTGTGCCAGCTGCCATTCTGGGTCCTTGGGATTCAGCACTAACAGAACATCATAGTACCTGCCCTTAGGAAGCTTTACATCCAGTTGGGAGAGAGAGACAATAAACAGATATCAGAAACTGGTAATGGCATTGTTAAAAAATTTTGCACAAAGGGAATTGGGAGTAGAGGAGAGATTCCTGTTTTAGATAGGATGTGTACAGAAAGCCAGTCTGATAAGGTAACATTTGACAAAGACCTAAAAGGAGCAAACCAAACGAATGGGTAAAGAACATCCAGGCCAAAGGTACATGTATCTCAGAATAAAGACAATTCAAACCAGAATCTTAACACCTCAGCCTGATAGAGTTCTAGCAGAACCAATTTCAGATTATTTTATCTTTAATAGATGTGTTATATTCAGATTTTCCCAATATTCTGCCTATGATAGACTTTCTTTCCACTATATTTTCCCCTATAAACACAAAGCAAGGAAACTATTTCTTTGGGACCCACTGGTTTTTCATAAATGGATGACTCTTAACAAATAACATCAGAACACAAGTTTTGTTTTATTAGAGTATCTTTCCAATATTATGTGTGATTTCCCTACTAGGCTGCTGCAGAGAAGATGGTACAAGCCCTAATGGAAAGAAATTCAGAATTACAGGCCCTGCGCCAATATTTCGGAGGGAAAGATTTTGTGGTGTCCCAAGCACTCACCTTTAACCAACCAGCTGAAGTTACCTCCATCAGCCCCCATCCTGGAGGGCAGACAGATCAAGTAAGAACTATAGACTTGTGTAGGTATTCATGCTAACTGCATTTTCTTTTTATATTTGAGGCATAAGTTTGATAATTTTAATACTAAACTGTGTGAGAACATTCTAAGTCCTCATCATTGTGATCATGGTTCCTGCATTTTCCTAAATCTCCCAACTCTTCCAATTTTTAGGGTTCAGTGCATATACCCTCCAGAGATGATGGCACTTCATTGACTGCCAAAGGGGTTTCCAGCATACCCAGGTCCTCATTAGGTAAGTATCAAATTTCCTTTCATTAAGGAACTTTCTGTCTTTCTTTCCTGTAATTCTCTGTTAATAGGTTTGGCTAAGACTCTCTTTCTCTTTCTACCTTGATGGAAAAAATAAGTTTGGATTCCCCTGAAAGGCTGAAGACATATCTATTCTGGGAAAAACTGCCCTTACCTTAAGTTGAATTGAGGTTACTGCTCTGGGTATGCAATTTGGCCCCGGGAAACTGCATCTTAATTCTCCTTTTCAGATAGCTTTGCAGGGATTCAGAGATGCAGGAGGTAGTTTCCAAACCTGCACAACAGGACCATGGAGCCGACACCTTCTCCTGGGTATCTTGCAAAAATCCTGAGGATACGCACTATAACTTGACATCACCTACATTGCAGTGTTGGGAGGGCTAGGCAGTATACATTGAGTTATTTGCCGAACTCAGCTCCATCTAAGGGATGGTTGTAGGCCTTTCCTAAAAACTGAATTCTGTGCATGGTGAGAACAAAATTCGTATAGATGCCTTGGATTAGAGTCTCTGACTTTTGCAGAGCAATGGTTGGGATCTAGGGTAGCTTCAAGGAAGATATTCCCCAGTGAGTTCCCGAAGTAGGGATTCACCATGATTAATGAAGTGGGATTATAATGCTATGATAAGAAGCGTTGTGGACTTGGAGAATTAACTTAAGATTTTTTAATGAGATTAAGAATGTAAAACTTTGTACCTATGTTATAGTGTAGGGTATTATGAAATTTCATAGATAAGTCATGCAAGTACTCATTTTTTAGTAGGAGAACTTTATGCTAGTCAAAGAATAGAGAATGCTGGATTTGTTTAATTTACTTCCTATTTTAAAATTTTACCTATTTGTAAAAAGTACCTTTTCCCAATATTTTATTTTGCAAATTTCAAACCTATAGAAAAGTGGCAAAAATGTACAGTGAATACCCCCTATACACTTTTATTAAGATTCACATTTGCCACATTTGCATTATTTCTTTGCATATGCACACAAGAGAGAGTGTTTTTTCTGAACCATTTACAAATTCCTTATAGACATCATGACACTGTATCCCGAAATACTTCATTATGTATTTACTGAGAACAAGGGCATTCTCCTATGTGACTACAATATAATTATCACACAGGAAATGTAACCTTGATATAGTCCTAGTACCTAATATACAGTCCATATTCAGAGTTCTCATTGTCCAAATAATGTTCTCGATTGCTGAGGTTTTTTCCCCCTTTCAGGGATCAAGTATTGTGCTTAGTTGTCATATCTCTATATATAGTCTCCTTTACTCTAGAACAGTTTTCTAGCCTTTTGTATCTTTTTTGACATTGGCATTTTTGAAAACTCTGGGCCAGCTAATGTCCCTCAGTTCAGCTCTGATTGTTTCCCCCTGGTTAGATTCAAGTTAAACATTTTTGGCAAGAATATTACATGGGTGACATCTTTGTCGGTCCATCACATCAGGAGCACATGATATCAGTCGATATCCTTGGTGATATTAAGTTTAGTCATTTCATTAAGGTTTTATCTGCCAGGTAAAGGTTCATTTTTCCCTTTGTGATTAATAATTGATCTGCCCCCTAATATCTTCAGATGTTGATAGTTCTGTTTCCCCACAGTCATTCACCCAGTGATTTTAGCATCCTTTGAGCCTTGCTTTTGAACCATTACATCGGTATTTGTAAAAGGTGATTTTCTATGTCTAAAATTCCTTCTTTATTTATTAGTGTGTTTTCTTTTATAAAGAAGAGCTGTCCTTCCTCTATCCTTCCCACTCCATTTGTTTGTTTATATCAGTATGGACTAATGGATTCTTTCTTTTTTTAAATCATTTTATTATCTATTTCTGTCATTATTCCTTTGGATGCCCAAATTATCCCAGATTTGGCCAGTGGGAGCCCCTTCAAGGTGTTCTTCTGTCCTTTTGATATTTCCTCATCAGTTTTTGAGCATTTCCATACTTTCTGGCACAATAAGATATTCTGTGATCACCTCTTACTTTCCCTGCCTCAGCCCTAGAATCGTCCGTTACTTCAAAGAGCTCTCTGGTTCTTTTTAATGGGTAATGGCATCTAGAAACTAAGATCTGGGCATAAGGTGTGTTCATTGCTACAAGGATGTCATTTGCTTCTAGACCGTTTTAAAAGTGAACAGAGCTAGGGATATATATATATCTATTGATTTGATACTGATTCCTCTAATTCCAGTTTAACAATATGGATTCTTTCTTTCCTTTATTTTGTATTTGTATCTGCCTTCTCCCAACACTGAGAACCCTGGTTACCCATGATGTCAATATAGTTCAATATGTTTACACGTTTGTACAATAGTTTCAGAATCACTACATGAATACCACTGTCAACAATAACTCTGTTAAATGATATTTAAGATTTCTTTGTAATTCTTTTTAACCTTAGAATATTTCTCACTGAGATACATAGTTAGAATACTGAGTTCAAAAATTGTTTGGATTAATTCTTTTATTCTGGGTGGTTATATTATCTGTTTGCCACGTAGTTGTATTTATTTATATTAGGTTATATTATTTATAAGTGTTTATATAATTTATGTTTATTTATATATTTATGTTATGCTATTTATGTTTGCCATATAGGTTTATTTATTTTAGGCTTTTTGTCCCGCATTATTGTCGTACTAACTTTACACATTGAAAGTAAAATATTAACATGGTTCAAAACTCAAATATATGAAAAGGTGTACTCAGAATTCCCATCTACTTTCCTGTCCCTTCTCTCCTGTTTCTACTCATCCCCTGAAGGCAGCCAGTTTTATTTCTGGGTTATCCTTCCTGTGTTTCTTTTTGCAAAAATAAGCAGACCAATCACACGTGTATATGTGATTTGTATGTGTGTGTTCTCATTTCTCCCTTTTCCTAATACAAAACATACTACACTAGATGTATTCATTTGTACCCAGCTATCTTTCCATAATGATAGATCTGGGAAATCACTCCACAGCAGTTTATAAAGAACTTTCTCATTCTTTTTTACAGTATAAAAATATACATAGTTGTATACATGTATGTGGATAGCTTCATTGCGTGGATGTACTATGGTTTATTCTATCTTTTTTACAGGCATGTCGGTTGATGGTAGTATTTAGCTATTACAAATAATGCTGCAAACAACAACTTGTGCATACATGTTTTTTATTGTTGGAGTGTGTCTTCAGAGAAAATTCCTCAGAAATGAGGCAGCAGAGATCACATTATGTAAATAGTGATGAAAACTAGCACTATTTTTCATTTTTAGGAGACTTGGAGACAGTTGCGGGGCTGGAAGAAGAACTGAGTAATGCCAAAGCAGAACTTGAGCTTATGGCTAAAAAAGAAAGAGAAAGTCGGGTGAGTTTTCTAGTCAAGCCTAATTTCTAACTTTCTATTGTTTTTCCTGTCAAAATAGTTTATATTTAAAAGAGTACGATTCTCCAAGTATGGTATCTGGGTCCAAATGCCTTTTTTTTTTCTTTCTGGAGAAACATAGAAATCATTTCGTATACACATTATCTCACCAAGATGCTCTTGTTTTTGTAAATGGGAACTGTTAAAACTTTTTAGGTGCTGAAACAACACAGCTTTCTCTGCCCATTTCTAACTGGAATAAACTAATTGTAAAACATTGTGGAAAAATGAAGTGCTATATAATCGCTGCTTAGAATTATGACATTGGATCCATGAAATTAGTTTTAGAAATATGGAATAAGAGAAATTTAAGAATGATCAATAATGTTTACCGAGTACTTGTCATATGCAGTGCACTGTTCTGGGTACTTAAATTAACACAAATACTAAAAAGTCTATGCAAATCTATGCAAAGTAAGTGATATTGGCCCTATATATAGATGGAGAAGCTGAAACACTGACTTTTTAAAACATGGAGGTAGGGAATAGTCATATAACTAAGAAATGCCAAAGCTAAGATTTAAATTCAAGTCTTTTGTGCCTCAAAATACCTCCCAAGAAGCCATTGGAGCAGATCGTTTTTCCTATCCTGATGCTCTGATTATTTCTAGCAATAGAGTTTTCATTAATTTTCTTAGAAGAGGCCTCTCAGCCTTACAGAACCCCTTCCCCTTCTGCCTCCCTATACAGCTAGTTGTATTTCCAACTAGGATGAAGGAGAAATATTAGGGCCACAGTAGAGAGTTACAGAGTAAGACTAAAAGCCTTTATGTTTCCATGGCATCTATTTTAGAAGATCGGTCAGTGTCCTGGGTTCTTAAATTAAGTTTAGCTGGCTAGTCTAGATAGCTCCTCAGTTTTTTTTTTGTTTGTTTGTTTTTTGTGGGGAAGACCAGCCCTGAGCTAACATCTGTTGCCAATCTTCCCCTTTTTTTTTGCTGAGGAAGACTGGCCCTGGGCTAGCATCCGTGCCCATCTTCCTCCACTTTATATGGGACGCCGCCACGGCGTGGCTGACAGGCAGTGCGTCGGTGGGCGCCCGGGATCCGAACTCGCGAACCCCGCGCTGCCAAGCGCGGACTAAACCGCTGCGCCACTGGGCTGGCCCCAAGCTCCTCAGTTTTGTTCCACCTCTTTGCCATAGTTAGATCTCTAATATAAAACCTGTGTTAATATTTGTGATGAAGTTGTCTTATTGTACCTCTTAACTTCTCTTTTCATTACCATATTTCTCCTTACAGGATCATGTTATATGACTCAAGTTTTGAGGATATGAAATTGTGTGACATTTTTAAAATACCAGTGTTAAAAATCCCCTAGTTCCCCTCCTTTTTTTTGATTCTGCCCTAGCCATTATCTGATTATTCATGTCAGATATTTTAGTTTCTACATGCTGTTCCTGTTTTTCTCATAGATACTCAATTCAGACTAATGTTACTTTTTGGTTCTGTCCCGTTCTTTGACTATAAATGGATATTTTGAGTGAGTTACATTTAGCTATATTGCTTACTTTCATGTGTCCTTAATCAACTGCCAACTTCTCAGTTCAATGCCATATGTATTCATTATCACATTTCCTCTAATATTAGGTGTTTACCAAAAGCCATGTGGATTTTCCCAAATTTTTAAACATTCCCCCTACTGTCTTGAGATAATAGTAGTAATTATCATTCATTGAATGCCTGCTATGTGCCAGGCACTTTAAATACATTTTCTGTATTCTCACATAGCCCTGAAAAGTAGGTATTATTCCCATTTTACAATTGAGGAAACTGAAGCTCAGTTTAAATGCCTTGTCAGGGAGATTATGCCAAGATTACGCCTGACTGAAGACCTTTATTATACTGCAGTAATGTTTTCTTCCTCATGTTTTCATTTTTCTTCAATGGAGCAAATACCTGGGTATATAATGATAGAGGTCTCTGCAGAGGGCCTAATACAAAGCACCCCTTTTTCCATACACAAGATCTGAACAAACTGAGAAATAAAACAAAGTAGTGGCAGATAGTTTGGTACTTTTATCAACTGTATTACTGATAAAGGCTTAGGTAGAGAACTTAATGCAAAAGCCAAGTGGGCCTGCTAGCTAATCTTCAGAATTAGGTAGACTTGTCTACCGAGTCACAGGCAACAGTGGGCCTGGGCAGACTGTTCTACATGGTTGGGAAGAGCTTTCCCTGGAAAAGCAGTGGCTAAAATAGGCCTCCTTCAGGCAGCTGTCTCCCAAGGAGAGGAAAGGTGGAACTAAGTCAAGCGTGCCTGGTTTATGCTTCCCCTGTGTACCGCTAAGATGAGTCCCTTTGCTTGCCTGGGGCTGAGTGAGTAAAGGGGCAGAGAGAGGTCAGGAGTTGCACTAACTGAGCTCCTTCAACATGGAAGGAAATGTGAGAAAAAGCATTTCCTCTTAACACACTACAGTAGCCTAGAGCCATCAAATAACTTGGTATGGTTGTAAGTCATGAACTCACACAGTGATGCTATAACCATTGATGGAATTTGAAGATATACAAGTAAAGTTTTTATTGCTTGTAACTTACATTTTATATATTTAAGGAAAGAGGTGCTGCTTCCTTTAGGAAGCTTGGTTACACATTAAACTAGCTGTGTTCCATGTCTTCACTTGTCACACCTGTTTTTTTAAATTATCTCAAAATATTTCCTTAAAATGTTTGCTTATAAGTAATTTGCGATTACTGTAAAGAATATATGAATGTGTGGTGACTACAGGAAAGACTTTATAGGGTAGTGGCTCTGAGTCTGCTCCCTTGAGTTTACATTCTGGATCTACCACTTACTGGCTCTGTGATTTTGAACAAGTTTCTTAATTTCTTGCAGCCTCACTCGTCTCATCTGTAAATTGGGGAGTAGAACAGTAGTTATCCTATGGGGTCATTTTGAGGATTAACTCATTCATTCATTCATCAACTATACAGTACCTTTTCTAAGCCAAGGCTAATGCTGAGGATGAGGTAGTGAACAAAATCAACAAGATCCCTGACCTATGTAATTAGTTTCTACTGGGGACACTAAACAAACATAATATAATTATAGATTATAATAAGTGATATAAGGGAAATAATAGAAAATAACATGGATGGGGACCACTTTAGATAGAGTGTCTGAAGACGGCTTCTCTGAGCAGATGACATGTAAGCTGGGGCCCAAGGATGAGAAGGAGGCAACTCTGGGGAAGATATTTCAGGCAGAGGGAATAGTAGGTGCAAAGGCCCTGAGTCAAGAGAAAGTCTGGTATTCCTAGAACAGAAAAAGTCCAGTATGCCTAGAGAATCATGAGTGGGGAGTAAGATGATTAAAGTTGAAGAAGTAGGCGGGAGCCTGGTCACTAGGTTTGTTAAAAGGATTAAATATATCCAAAGCTTTCATTATGGTCCCTGGGATGTAATAAGCACCTAGTAAATGTTAGCAGCTATGGTTAAGATCATGATTATTAGTGAACTTTGTCATAGTGAAATATTTGGCTGTCATTTTCTGGTGAGGAGAGATGGATGATACAACACTGAAAGTTTAGGGCATACAGTGCCAACTTTTGGTAGGACTTCTTCATAGGTGGTGGCGTGTGTTCTTCCATCAGGAGGCGTGTAATGTTTGGTGATCTCTCGTGATGTTAGCAGCTGTTGATGCTCGATGCCTATATCCATTAACTCATTAAGGGTTGCAAAATGGAGATATTCTATCGTTTTTTCTATTAGCTGAAATAGTTATAGAAAGAAAACTTCATCTATTCTTGCATCTGACAATGTGACCAATTTTTTAAGTATTATAATAAATTCATTAATTAAACAAATTTGATGTTTTGTAGTGTGAACTAAAGTGGAGGACATTATTAAAACCACTATTACAGCTTCCCATAAAATATCCTTTCTTCCATGGTGTGTGGTTTACTGATCTGATCCAGTAGAACACTACTATTCATGTTCTAGTTTTTGCTTGTATTACTCGCTGATAGTGACATGATATGGAAAAACATCTGCCTCAGTGTTAAAATATAAATGTGACAGATACTGTTTTCTCTGCCCACCAACTTCAGGATTTCTTCTCTCCACAGATGGAACTTTCTGCTCTACAGTCCATGATGGCTGTGCAAGAGGAAGAGCTGCAGGTGCAGGCTGCTGATATGGAGTCCCTGACTCGGAACATACAGATTAAAGAAGACCTCATAAAGGTCTTTCAAAGCTTTTTAAAGACCCTTGAAAATAATTACAGCTCAGAATATGTATAGGGCATCTTCAAACAACCTTTGGATACATTGAGTCCCTTGGGCCATGCTTATTTCCTTGATGCAGTTAGAGTCTCTCGATATTACCATATTCTCTTTGACTTGTATCAGAGTTGCTAAGATTTCACAAAGAATATATCATTACCTTCATATGACTTATCAATATCCCACTTGAAAGTATAGCAGACTATTTTAGGAACTTTTGCTCCTTTGCTGAATAGTATTTTTATTACTCTTCTTGCTTTTTGACTTCCAGGACCTTCAAATGCAACTGGTTGATCCTGAAGACATACCAGCTATGGAACGCCTGACCCAAGAAGTCTTACTTCTTCGGGAAAAAGTTGCTTCAGTAGAATCACAGGGTCAAGAAGCTTCAGGAAACCGAAGACAACAAGTAAGTTATTGGAATACAAACCTTATCTTTACTGTGAAATAAACATTGAAAAAGCTGTCAATCTCAATTACTTATAAAGGGGTCAATTGATGGAATTTCATAAAGAATCTGTGCTGTAAGGTTTCCTGCCTTGGTCAGTGGCAGCCACAGATGCTCCTTTCTTGCATTTGTAATTCTGAAAGGAGCAGCAGTTCTCTTTGGACACACACTGTAGGTTATCCCTCACTATCATACATAAGTCACCTCTCTCTCAACTGACTCCTTCTCATCTACCTGCATTTAACCGTGTTCAAACCTCTCCCAATTTAAAATAAAGCAAGAAAAAAACCTCTGCCTCTGCCCCAAATTCCTTTATAGCTACTGTAACCTTTCTTCAGTGCCAAACTTTTCAGGACCTACTTGCTTCTACCCCGTCTCCATTATCATCTCTCCTACCAACTACTCATCTCTCTGTGGTCTGGCTTTTTACTCTACCAGTTCCCTTAACCAGATCTCTGCTGGTTATACTACACTATCACAGCTCATCTTCTTTGTAGCACCTGTTAGAGTTCACAGTGATTCATGTCCGAGATTGATGACTGTCTTTTCCCCTGACTCAAGAGTAAGCTTATCCCTAGAACAGAGCTTGGCACACTGAAGGTTCTCAATAAATACTGACTGACTGAGTGAAGCATGCTATAAGTCCTGGTGTATGTTTCCCTCTTGCTTTTCCTCTCTTTCTCTTCCATTCCTTTCTCTTAGCCTCTTTCCTGTGCTTCTGGCTTCTTTCTCCTTTTACTTCTTCTTGAGTCCATGTTTGAATTCTGCCTTGTAGAGTTTTAAAGATTAAAAAAGATAATAAATGTGACATTGATTTGAAAACTAAAATACTATAGAAAGCTTAAGTAATAAGATAGTGAGCTTTTCTTGTAATAATACATGCTAACGCATTCTTTTGCTCTCTCTCAGGATTAACTGGCTTCGTGTCCCATGTCTTCATTTGCATGTTGCTTCTCTTCTTCTTTCCTCAGTTGCTGCTGATGCTAGAAGGACTGGTAGATGAACGGAGTCGGCTCAATGAGGCATTACAAGCAGAGAGACAGCTCTATAGCAGTCTGGTGAAGTTCCATGCCCATCCAGAGAGGTAAGAGAGAGACCGCACTGCTTTTCTTTTTCTTCCCCATAAATGCAGGTGCTTACGGAATTGAAAAGTGGAGAAAAAGAAAGCAGAGACAATTACTGGGATTATCCAGTTTGTCATTTGTTGTGTGGATTGCACTGAGCCTGAGTGTCTAACTCTTAAGTCAGGAATAGTATCTGTTTCACACAGCTATTGCAAAGATCAAATGAGAAGACATGTCAGCTGTCTAAAAGACCGCCTTATGCATAGAAGGCGCTCAGTGTATGTTCCTTTCCTTTCTCTGCTCCACGTCTTTAAGGCTCTTCTGTTCTAAGAGTAAGCCTATAAAAGGCACAGATGTTCATTAAATACCATTGAAGAAAGTGTGTTTCTTGTGATGGCTAGAACGTCAGGAACACTGATAGCCATCATGATAAATATATTTTCTTGTACCTCTTGATTTTTGGTCATGTATATTATATCTTTCTGGTTCATTTTATATTCCGTTTATTTTTTTTTGTATTTCACCTTCCCAGCTAGCCCCCTCTTTCCTAATTTTCATTCTTTTACTATTCAGTTTCTTCTAGTTTATTGTTGGGTTTATAATTCTTTTTCTTTCTGCTTCAAGAAAATGAAGGCAGAGGAAAGGTACAATAGGACCACTTGATTGTGTTACTTTTAAAAAAAATCTCTGGGTCTTTAGTCTCTGTGAGCCAGATTCCTTTTGAGAGCACTGTCAAGTTTGGTTAACGAATGAGAGAACAGATATCTTCAGTAGCGGTCCTACTTGGCTCATTATTGCTTCAGTTTGCATTTAGTTTTTTCTGGATTTTGGTTTTCAGAAACTAACGCTTTTTTGTCAAATAATGAAATTTCTCTTAGGTGGGCCATAGGAGTGTGAGATAAATCTTAGGAACTATAATTTTATGTGAGATTGGCCAAGAATCTAAGATAAAGGAACAAGCTTTAAAGAAAGGAGCAGGCCTTCCTAATCTACCAGCAGTAAACACAAGTGCCACAGCAAAGACTGCATTCATTTGTTGTGTCTGGAGAACAATTACTTTAAAAAGTCTATGGCTCAGAGTGGCATTGATGGCTCTTTGGAAACATATGTGGACTCCTTACAGTTGATGGCTAATCCATTTTCCTTCCGTGTGGCATGTTTAATCAGCTCTGAGAGAGACCGAACCCTGCAGGTGGAACTGGAAGGGGCCCAGGTGTTACGCGGTCGGCTAGAAGAAGTTCTTGGAAGAAGCCTGGAGCGCTTAAGCAGGCTGGAGACCCTGGCCGCCATTGGAGGTGGGGAACTGGAAAGTGTGCGAGTTCATCACGAGCATGCCTTCTGAGCACTGGCGGGTCAGACTGCAGCCCAGGATGGAAAACCTTGTTTGCACTAACCAGAAAGAGCCTTGTCTGACTTTGGCAGAATTGAATGGTGACTTACTAATGATAGAACTGGTACAAGTAGCATCAACTACGAAGTGAAACTCACGTTAGTCTACCTGTATTTCACTGTACATATCTATCTCTAAGTTGAGTGGTGGAGGTTACAAAGTGTTTTTGCTCATTTTAAATCATTCCATTTTAGTTTTCCCACCCATATTCATTCTTTTCCCTTGCCCCTCCTTCTTATTCCCTCATCCCCCTCTATGGGCCAATAAAGTTTATTCCTCCCCCACTTTCACAATCCATTTCATATGTTCCATATCATGTCATAAATGCATGTGTGTGTATTATTTTTGCCATTCAATCAACTCCTGCTCTTTGAGTGAGAGCAATTTTTTAATCAAATGTAAGTTTCAAGATGAGACAGAGAGAGAGATTGAACATCTATAAGAATGACTTTGCAAAAGTGGTATAATCCTTACCAGAAGGTAATCAAAACCAAGTCTTGCAAAGTAGACTGCGAGTATTGGGAGGGCCAAGTTAAAGAGCGGAGGCAAAGACTGTTAAAATGTTTATAGTAAACTTTTACCCCTAATATTGGTTCAGAGTTGATTGTTGAATGACAGTGAAATTAGATTAGGTGCAGATTAAATTCCCTTAAAATTTTTTTCTTTAAACCAAGGGTGTGCTATTTAGTCAGAACATGACTTTAAGAAAGCTCCCAGGTCTTCCAGAGTCAGAATTCTCTATGTAAAAAGATAATTTCAAATGTAATGTCCCCCTTTAAATTCAGTATTTCACCAAATAACTCATTATAGCCAGAGGAGAGTATTGCTTATGTAATTTCATTTGGTGGTGGCGCTAGACGGTGTCCTCTATTTTTCACATTTTAGTGCTTATACATTTCTCCATATTAAAATAAGTAATAAGCTTCAGCTTTGAGGTGTTTGAATAGTTTGTAAAGAAATGTCACAGATCTGGGTTCATAGGTTTTGGTGATTGTCTCAGTGCTTTCTTATGGCAACAGGACAGGTGTAAGGAAAGGGGCACTGGATATTGTATTTCTGGTATCTTAAATGTCTAGAGTATAAAAAGTAACTATGATTACTTTGGAGCTTTGTGAATTCAACATTGTTAGGTTTCTTATTTCTACTGGATATAAGCTTCCTAGATTAGAAGCTGAGATTTCAGTTTTTCAGTATGGAATTTGGTGAACAAGGATTGAGGCTTTCTAGCACCATATGTATAACAGTACCCTTTCGAAACTAGGTGGAGCACAATGATTTTTCTGTTTTCCCTCCATTTTTTACATGACACTTTTATTTCTTTCATGTTGATGTGTTGACATGGCTTGCCTTACATTCTCAGATTTCATCCAAGTTTCTGTAACTTTAGCCATGCCTGTAACACATAGAGCATCAGTCACACTGAAGAAGAAAATGTTCTACTGGAGAAACACCCTGGAAATTTCTAAGTATTTTGCAAAAGATTGATAGCCATGAGCCTTTCCCTTAATGGAAATGCTTTCCTGTTTTATTGGCCTTTGTGGAGGGGGAAGGAGTCATTTAAGGAAGGATATGAGAAGTGTAAGCGGAACCATCCTCTTTTCTTAGTCTTCCAGTCTTTAGAGACCCTTGCCTGCACAAAGCTTTTTGTAATTTTCTAGAAGTAAGGTGGGGGAGGGGAATCCAGCTGTAGAAATGTCAACCCACCAAAGATTAGTCTGTCATGTCATTACAAGTCATTTAGGAAATGTCTTCCCTTAATTTTACTAATAGACCAAGGAAGCTTTCTCTAAGTCTCCTGTTAAGATTTCAATATGGGAGGGGCCGGCCCCGTGGCCTGGCGGTTAAGTTCCTGCGCTCAGCTTTGGCGGCCCGGGGTTCACAGGTTCAGATCCCGGGCGCGGACAGACGCACTGCTTGTCAAGCCATGCTGTAGCGGGGTCCCATGTAAAGTGGAGGAAGATGGGCATGGATCTTAGCAAAAAAGAGGAGGGTTGGCAAAGGACGGTAGCTCAGGGCTAGTCTTCCTCACACACACACACATACACAAAGATTTCAACCATGGGTAATTCTTGGTTTCTGTTGGTTCACAGTGATTGCAGTAATTTATGTTTATTACCACTCGTGCTTCTAACAACTTCCAACTAGAGTAGAAATTTCCTTTGGTATCTTAAACTGTTACTAAGTGTTAGAAATGTTAAGGTAGTTGGATGAATAATGAGAAACTCAACTTCCTATTGAAAAGTTATCAAAAGAGATTAGGGGAAAAAGTAAGTGAATTCTGGTCCTGATTTGGATCCTGAAGAGACAGACTAACTTGTGCTATAGTTACTTGCCTTTGATATTGGTCCTTGGGAAATATTTTAGAAAATTAAGTGATTTAGTGGCAAAGGATAAATTAAGAGTTTGATTTTGATACCATAGATGTGACTAAAATCTGGTACTAACTTTCTGGTCTTGATAGCTGGAATGAGGCTTGCAAACAGTGCTACCTGGAGAGAGCTTGCTGGTTTAACGGTTTTGTGTGATAATTTGGCATCTTATTAGAGAACACAATTCTGATGAATATTGTTCTATAACCCAGAGATAGATGATGCTGTGATTGGCCACATCATTCATGTAATCATATTTAGCATGATATAATGTAATTCCATTTTCTCTTCAGGAGCACAGACCCTTTCTCTTACTGGATTATTCTACCTTTGTCAGGCATTTTTCAACAATACGATAATTTTAGATAAAGCATCATGTGCCTATAGAACCTTGTGCTTGAATAAAAAATCTTGACATGAATGAATTCAGTTCTCACTCAGGCCGTGCTAAATTGGAAGCATAAACTTAAATTGAGAAAAACCCATATTGATAGATTTGGTTTTTCTCACGTTTCCTTTTTGAATAATAGCAAATATACAAAGTAATGGTTGTGAGAGGGGAGGGTAGATGAAGTCTATAGTTTTTAGAACTACAGAGTTGAAAAAGACCTCCAAGAGGATTTATTTAATGAGTGAAATGTAAGTCCTTTTGACAGATATTTCCACTAAACTCTTTTCTGTTGCAGGTTTAAACTGTATTATTGATGTCTGTGATTGTTAGTGCCTAGTATAAATCAGCATTTTTCTGGTGTTCTCTTTTTAGATTTAGCCAAGTTATAACTTTCTTGAAAAGGCATGATTGGGCTATTTTAATATTGTCAACCTTTTACTTTGATAGGGTGTACTCTTATCCTTACCCCTCTCCACACCCACTTCTCCTCATTCAGTTGTGGACAGCAGCAATATTTTTGGTACCTCTACTTCCTTATTCACACTTTTAAAGATTTGTCAGTGTCATTGTATATGCAGTCATGTGTCGCTTAATGAGGGGATATGTTCTGAGAAATGCGTCATTAGGTGATTTCGTTGTTGTGCAAACATCATAGAGTGTACTTACACAAACCTAGCCTACTACACACCTAGGCTGTATAGTACTAATCTTATGGAACTACTGTCATATATGCGGCCCATCGTTGAGCGAAACGTTATGGGGTGCATGACTGTGGTAAGAGATCTATTAAAGACCAGGAAAATCTTGGCCTGTGTGGAATATGAGATCCTAGCCACAAGAAATTTCTTAGAAGGTTCTTCAGTATAATTTTGCTTGCACAGTTTGTACATAAGTGACATCTGTGGCAGATATACATAAAAGACTTATCATTATTATGCTTATTTATGCTCCTAATTCAGTATCTGGTCCTGAGAAGTTTGGCTTATAGCTTCAAAACTGTTCAAGAAAACTGATTTCAGTTCTCTCTGCTTCAGTCTTACAGTTGGATCTAGAGCTCTCTGATTAGAGAAAGGAGGAGCAGATCAGATTACACCAAAAATTTCTCCTTTCTTTGAGGAATAAAGGTTGACTTGACCTACTGAAGTCACTTCCCTTCGGACTATAAGCCTTAGAGGGAACAATATTACTACCTTTGTTTTTCTTGAGCTAGTATTAGAAAATTCTAGTTCCTGTTATTAGGAGAGAGTCATTTTTTCTGGTGTCATGATCTTTTTATATGAAAATGCCACAGAATCTTCACATTTGATGTCCCTGAAAAACCCAAGTTGCCTCTTCAACTAGGACCTCAGTGGTAATTCTACAGGTGTGCAGCCAGTGTCCTGCAGGGAAATGTGACAAGTTAGGAAGAAATATTAGTAACCTACACACTTAAAGTCCATTTTCCATCTTGCCTTGTAGAAATTGTACTAGAGGTAGAATAAATGAAATTAGTTTTCTTCTTCAGATACTAACTCCTGTGAGATGCAAGCATATAGAGTATTTTCTCTCATTTCTCTTAGGGTTAAAGCTCAGAGAGCTTTTCTTCTCCCTTCGGTGGTGTAGAACCATTTGTACTGTAGAAAGAATAGCTAGGGACATGGAGCTCATGTAAGGCAACCAATAATAAAAACAGGAATGACTTAATGCAACAGTATGTCAGAGTGATTTCTGTGGGGTAATAGTTTCTGAGTCTTAACACATTTTGGAGTATAGATTTAAGCCACCCCCTCACTAGACTTTTGGAGCAATAACTTTGTTAAACCATTTTATTATGATTAGAAGACAAGCATGTTGCTTTTAAGTAGTCTGAGTATTGATAGAAGGTAAGTTCTCAGCTTCTTTCTGTGTAATCACATGAGCCAGAATGAATTTCCCAAATGAAAAACTAGTGTTGTAATTTGCTTCCAACAAAGAATGGGACGTGGAAGGGAAGCACGAAACTGTAGAGCTGACAAAACTAATTTTGCCAGATTTCAAATAAGGGTGATTAAACTTATACAGTGATGTACTAATTCTTTTTGCATTACTTTCCCTTTTGTTGTTTAAAGTCAAATTCCAGAAATAAAAATCTTTATCTTACTGTTTTCCTCTTGCTAAGGCTGGAAGGATAAAATAGAAAGTTCAGCAACATCAGAAAATGTTTGATCTAAAATAATATGAAGAGTAGGGGTGTTAAGTACATGAACCAAATCAGCTTCCTCTTCCCTTTAACAACTCATAATTGTCTAGCAAATGCGTGGTTTGCTTTTAGCATATAACATGAGTATGCAGTGCTTGCTTTTGCAATCAAAATCATTGCTCTAAAATATTGACCTCTCTTTCAATCTGTAAACTTTAGAAGCCTGTATCTACAACTATGTTTTATAAATCATGAATTTCTATCTGTTTCCTTGAAGTATTATCGCAGCTTTACCTTTATCACTTAAAATTTTGATCCTAGGGCTGTTGAGAAAAATTAAAGTGATTCATAACAATTTAAATGAAGAAGGAAGTGACATGTTAAATGACCCACTAACTTGGCATTAGATTATTTCCAGGACTATTTCCCCACCAAAATAAGCTGTATATTTTCCTCTGGAGGTTCATTTCTTCATGGCACTGTGCTGTGTTGAACTGTGTTAACATTTGTGCTGGAATGGAGAGTGTACTTTTTTATATATAAGTGTTAGAATTTCACCTACTTTAGCTGAGACACAAAAAATTGTTACTGATCCAATAAAAGTATCAAAGGCCAAACAGTAACTATTTGGTTTCATTCTTAAAAGGTTTATGAGAAAAAAAAGTAGAGAAAGCTCATATCTTTTTTTTTTCCTTATAGGAGAATCAGTCTGTTGATCATTGTGCTAAAATTCCAAGTCAAAGTAAGGCTCCGGAATGGGTGATTGCCTTTGTATTTATTTAACTAAAGGAAGGAAGAGAAAGAAACCTGAATTTTTCTGCTCTCAAGGAAGCGAGACTAAAGAAACAGCATTATACTTCCCCTCGAAATGTGAAATGGACTACTTTACCTTAAAAACCCTTTCTTGCTGTCCCTTATGAAGGAGAGTAGTAGGAAGCAGGATGGAAATTTGAGGAGCCTGTTGTTATGGGGGGTGGTGCTATCCCTGTAAATGTTGCTGGAAAGGCTTGCTTCTTATGTTCTTTGAAGGAGAAAAGAGACCTTGAGCAGGAAGAATTACTTGACATTACAGAATTTTAAGTCACTGAAAACAGTTGCTTTCTGAAACAAGTACAAGCTGGAAAGCTAATTAAGAGATGTTGCAATTTAAAGACAAAGATACACCATAAAGGGGCTTGACCACAGACAGCAGTTTTCTTTTCTAGCTACTTCTGTTCCAAGATCAGAATCTGTCTAGTTAAAAGAATTTTATTTCTCGGCAGAAGCTTATGGAAGACTACATGAAATCATAAAGTTTTCTTATGGTCCAGAAGGGAGTGGATGCAGGTGAAATCGCAGTGTTCGATAGGAGACCGTTTTCCTTGGATTCTCTCCTATAGCATCATCACGTTTAAGTCAGCAATAGTTCATTCATGATGTGAACATGTGCTGAGCCCATGGCAGACTGCCCAGGAGTGAAAGTGAGATGGGCCCAGAGGACCTGGCACAAGAGCCTGGCACCGAGGGAAGGAACAGCTGGGTGCTTGGCACTGCAAACTTATCCATGCTGTAAAGTTTTAGCTCTTTGAATCCCCTTTTCAAAATTAGTCAAATATGACTCCTGCTATGTTCTGAGTAACTATATGGGAAAATATTACCCCTTTTCTGTTGGTTGCATGTAAATGGCTTAAAGGGGAGATAATAAAGACTATAGGGTAGAATTTGGGGAAAATGGTCTTGTCGCAACCCAGTTGGGGCTCATTACTGAAGAATTAAAATAACACTTCATGACTTTCCCTCTAAGGCTTATTCATGCTTGATGGAGTTTTAAGGCAGTTACAATTTAATGATGATGAACCCTGTGTAAAGCACCTATTCAAAAGAGTTCATCCCACTTTACTGACAACTCTATGTTCTTTCAACTGTCCTGTGAGGCAGGGAGAACAAAGAGTATTATTTCAACCCTCCTTTTGAGAGAAACAGATATTTAGAAGTGAAGAAGTGCAGAAAGACTGAGTCAAGATCACCCAGTTAATAACACTAGGTATAAACTTTCCCTCTGCTGCTTACATTTGGGTTCTATGGCCTTCTTTTTCAACCTTCAACTTTTCAGCCCATAGACCAATAACAATAATAAAGTTTACCAACAACAATAATATTGTTTAAGGGCAATATTTACTGGGTACATGCTGTATACCAAGCACTGTTCTAAGCACTTAAAAAGCAGCAAACCCTTGAAAGTTCACAACTGTGCAGGGTAGATGTCATTATTAACCCTGATTCAGAAGTGAGGGAACTGAGTTAGGGAAAGGTTATGACTTGCCTAAAGTCACATAACTAATGACAGAAGCAGAAATCTAACCTAAACAGTCTGGCTCCAGAGTCTGTGTTCTTAATAATTACACCATCCTCAATTTAAAAGAAAAGTGTGAATTTTTGCCCCAGTGATAAAAAGAATACCTTATATTTGCATAATGCTTAAATTTTCACCCAACGATTTTATAGTATTGTATTTTGGAGGTTTATTTGATTTCTGTGTACTTTATAGAGTCAGATAGCTGGTAGAAAAAAATTTCCTAAATCTAAAAAAGGGAGGTTTTGGTACCACCTCCATTATATGTGGTTCAGAGCCTAGAAACTTGCAAGAACCACAACTTGAGAACTACCATCAAAGCCTCAAATAAAAGTTTTTAATAAAATTTCCAGTCTAACATGTAAAACTTAACCGTGGAGATAAAACCTGGAGAAGCAGGTTAAATTTGAATAAACAGGTTGTTAGCTTTCAGAGATTTTAAAGAGGGCAAACCATTTTATTTCATATTTATCAAAAATAAGCAGTAGATTCATCAATATAAAGTATAGTATCTTTAATTTAAATTAGCAAAGTTAAACTATTCCAAGTTAGTCTGAAGATAGTGTTTTTGCCTTATAAAAGCTTAGAAAGAGGGGCCGCCTGGTGGCGCAGCGGTTTAGTCCGCGCTTGGCAGCCCGGGGTTCGCGGGTTCGGATCCCGGGCGCCCGCCGACGCACTGCCTGTCAGTCATGCCGTGGCGGCGTCCCATATAAAGTAGAGGAAGATGGGCACGATGTTAGCCCAGGGCCAGTCTTCCTCAGCAAAAAGAAGAGGATTGGCGACGGATGTTAGCTCAGGGTCGGTCTTCCTCACAAAAAAAAAAAAAAAAAAAGCTTAGAAAGGGTATTCCCCACAAAAGAGGAGTTCTTTTATTGTCATTTATAAAACAAAAAAACAGAAATGGTAACAACAGAAAGAGAGATGTCTAAGGTAAACTGTATATATGGGACCCTGTGTGGGATAACATTCATTCCAATATTTTCTGTAAAATTTTTTCAACTTTATTCTCCCTCTCAAACACATACAAAGAAGCTTTCAGCATTCGAATTCAAATTGGTAAAAGGCTGAGCAACTCTTAAAGCTGCCCTGAAGGAAGTATAGGGACTGTAAGCTAGCTAAAAAAATAAATAAGGAAAGCAAAACTTCTTTTATAGTAGAGTGTCGGGATGAAATGGGCATTCTTGCTAGGTCTCCATTTAACTGCTGCTGAAGTCAAAATCGTGGTATTCTGCCCCAAGTGAATGAAAGAGCATTATCTAGAAATGCAGATGTGGCGTCAGAAAGGCTGACAAAGGTAAGTGAAGGGCAGAAAGTTAGATAGAAGCCTTCGAGACCAGTGACATCACTCTTTCTAATCCCTTACTCTTTCTAATACCTTACTCCTGGAACCTAGTACAGGAACCATTTTGGGATGTGGGCCCAGCATGGCTACTCAACCCACCAAGAAGGGCATAGGAATGAGGATCCTGACCTTAGCTGAGCTTTCTTCAACCACAGGGTAATTCTCTAGCCCAACACGCAGAAGGGAAACAATGTGAAAAGTATGTTTTCATAATCTCTCACTGAGTGGGGAATTCATTTTCTTCGTAGGAAAGAAAAATAAGGATTCTGATCTCTACTGTTGTACAGGAAAAGATTTTCCAAAGTAGGCATAATATACGATACGGATGTCCTCAAGTGAATTAGCGTCCAGGGTTCAGTGAGTTTCCAAAGCGGCCAAAGCATAGGGAGTGTGTCCTGAGTGAGATGGTTCTGGGGCTGGTTTGGAAGAGTAGGTATTGGAAATCCCTATTGTACACTGTCTGCCATAGATCTCTAAAGATTCAGAGTGGTAGAGGTGCCTGCTTGTGAGTAGGGCTTTTATCGAACAAGGTACTGCCTTGGTCCAAAGTTAACACAACGTTTGTGGTGAAGATCAGGAATGAGTCATAAGATTAAGCTGTTAGGACAACCTGCCTGCTACCTTTTAGTACTTTAATGAGTTTGGCCAGGGCCATTGCAGATAGTCTGGCATGAACTTGCAGATGCCAAGAGATAGAATGTAGGTGTGAACTGCCCCTGTTCACCTTATCTGCAGAGGGGGGTGAATGCTTCTTATTTACGCAGCGCCTTTCATCCATGGATGTCTGAGCTCAGTAGCAGGATCTTTGGTCTTAGAGGAAGAAACAAGGATAAAGATCTGATTTATCATCAGAAGGAACGGTGAGTTGCCTCTGTCTGAAAGTCCAGAGACTTGATGTCTTGACATAGCTCTTGTCAGGACTAGCTGTGTAACCTTGGACAAGCTACCTAAATCTCTTTGAAGCCTGCATTACTCACTGGTCAGAAGAGGCGTTTTAACAGGTTAGTTGCTGAGGCCAGGGTCAGAACTAGATCTCAAGGTTCTCTAACGTGGGCAGGTTCTGTAAGACCCAGGGAGTGTCATGGTAGATATTCTTTGGTGTTCAAATGAATTAACCATTATACATTTCTACACTTTCAGAAGAAATCAGTAGTGTGGGCCACAGGTCTTAATCTAAAATTGCATGGACAGTATTTTATTGTAACAGATGTGGAGAGGAAGAAATGCCCTAGATTTGTTCTGTCCAATATGGTAGCTATTAGCCACATGTGGCTATTGAATTTAGGTTTAAATTAAATAAAAAATTCAGTTCATCAGTCATGCTAACCACATTTTAAGTGCTCAGTAGCCACATGTGACTACTGTCTACTGTATTGGGCAGCACAGGCATAGAATTGCAGAAAGTTCTATTGGTCAGCATTGCCCTAGACCTTTGCCCAGACCACAAACTGCAGCTACTTGTTCTTTAGTGCAGGGCATAGATGTTTGTGCCCTAGGGTGACTGTGTCCATCTTTGGGGAATGAAAGAACTGATTAAATCTCATTTGGACAAAGCAGTACAAGAAACACTTCAGGCAAAGGATGTTGCATTGAACAAGAGTTTGAGAGAGGTGGGTAGGAGGGGAGGTTAGAGGAAGGAATTAGGAAACACCTGAAACATTCTGTGCCTTGGATCTTGACTAGTCCTGAGCTTCTGTAGGACACTGGGCCCCTAGAGGAGGGTTCTTCAGAAAGATTGTCACCCCATGCACAACTGATCCCAACAATGGAAAAGTGTGAGAGGAGCAGGGCTGCCCTAATCCCCAGAAAATCAGGGACCTTCTCAGCACTCAGTGGTGGGAGAAAGGTTAGTTATGTTGGGTCCATGTTACAGAAGAGAAAGTTGTTACACAGCCAGTCAGTGGCAGGACAGGGAATAATTCAGGCTTTCTGGAAATAGGTGAGAGGAGTAACCACTCTATCCAACATTGTCTCCTTAGGTACAGATCTGTGCAGTCAAAGCCAGCTTATGTTTTGAGGCTTAAGCTTAAGTGTTAATGAGAAAAAACCAGTGATACAGCGAGAAGGCTTTTCTACAGGTTTGGCACATTGATTCTGCCTTCCCTGTTGGCCCTGCTGGCTAGGGGGCTGTGCATATGGGGAAAGGAAGAAGGCAGAGGTGGATGGCAAAAAGTGTAATTTTAGCTGCTGTCTGGAAGCCATCTGTGAAGGGAGTCACCTTTCTCTTCTGGACTTACTTCCAGGTGCAGCCGCAGGGGACGACACTGAAGATGCGAGCACTGAATTCACTGACAGTATCGAGGAGGAGGCTGCACACAATAGCCACCAGCAAGTAAGTCTGAGTCAGATTCTGGGACCCAGGTTGGGAAGCGGATAGCCCGTTGGGGTCTGTGGTCTCCTGCAGCCTTTGTGGACCTAGAGTGAGAAGCTATCTTTTTATACAAACCACCTCCCAGTCTTCTTCCTGCTCTCCCTGAGCTTCCTAGCCACTTTGCCAACCCCTATCCTCACTGCATTTTTCTCTCCAATCCACCCTTTTATTTTTACTCCTCTCTCTTATTCCTGCTCCCTGCCCCCTCCTACCCACCTTTGCCCCCGTGTACCATCTATAGCTATAGCTTCAGAAGAATTTTTACTTACAAGATCATGGACACTTCCTCTCTTGGGCTTTTGTAACTGAAACACACCACAGAAGACAGGGAGTCATCGAAGGGCTGCTTGGGGGAAGTGGCAGGCCAGCCTGCTTCCGGAGAGTGCTCTCTGAGAAACTACAAGAGGATCAGAATGCTTCCGAAGCAGGGATCATTCTTGGTGGAATCTCATTATACAAAAGAGAACTTTGTTGGGCAACCTGATAAACCACTCAGGTTGTGACATGTCAGTGTCCAGCAGATGACACTTCAAGAACAAGCCCTGTCAAACCTCAGAAATTGGTACCCAAGGCTGAAACATTGTTCCCAACAACCAGCAGTGAAGGTGTAACCAGCATGTTCTCAAGCTCGAGTTAAATATTCTGGACCTCGGAAATTAAATCACTGATGGTGATTCCATAGCATTCACTGGAACCCCAACGTGTCTCCACCTTGCCCAGTGACATTTATCAATCACATCTCCTAGATGGACCATGCCTGCACCATGTTGTTAAGGAGAAAGTAGGTCATTGGTATCTGTCCTTCTGCAAAAGTAGCTGGGCTTTTCCAGTGATAGCTTCCTTGGAGCTATTAGGAAAACTGTAGGGGAAATGAGGCTTTCTGGGTCTGCCTCTACATCTCCTGCATAAGAAAAAGAGGAGGCATCTAATAAACCAACAAAAAGAGCCCAAGTGAGCAGTCTCCAAATTTCACAGGATTTGGCACAGTCTTTGGCTCTTGAGGACGTGAGTGGTTGGAACACCTTACGTCCTCAGCACAATTGCTTTATTTTCTACCACGATCCCCTTTTTGTTGCTCTAGCTGTACCTGACCCTTATTTCTCCCTTGAGTTCCTGCATGAGCTCCACTTTTCCTTTTGCTTGAGCTTCTGAGTCCTCCTAACTGATGCTCATAACTTAATTATGTACACTACTGCCCTTCCAGACAGATCCCTCTGCTCTCACTCCCTGATTTCACTGAGGATCTTGGGTGAGAGAGAGGGATCTGCAGGAGAAGCAAATGTCTCTAAGACAGAGTGAGATTGGGATATTACATGGGGCAGGATTAACTTCAGTATAAATGAACAGGAGACACAGATACGAAGAGAGCCAGATCTTGATTGACACCATCTAAACTACCCTTGGTAGTGCGAGTCCTTGGCTCTAATTCTTAGTTGTAGGCAAACTGGTTTGTAAAGTCATTTCTTCTTCAACCTTCTTTCCTATAGCCTAGCATGGAGAAAATGACCAGACCACATTTTGAGGTCAATTCAGCCCTGGAATAAACCTTTACATTGGGGTATTTGTATTTCTCTTGCAATGTCTGCCCTATTACTTGGCATAGAAAATACTTAATAAATTATTATTTAACAAACCTTTGCATTGGGGCTTGACTCATGATAGACAAAGTAAATACCTGCTGGATGAAGAATATCTTGGGTAAGCGTCATTTTTCTTTCCATCACCTTTCCTTGAAAATTAATCTGCAGTTTTGGTTGGAAGAACCTTGGTGTGTGAAATCACTGTAAATTTACTTCATCATTTTTGGAGTTTGAGGGTGGGCCTTTTCTGCTACCAACTAAATAAAGCTTGTTTGGCCGTAACTATTTTGTGTCCAGATTCTCAAAAATGTGTTTGCTGGTTTCCAGGGAAATGGTCCCTTAAGATTAGGCTCCAAGTTCCTCCTTGTTGTGTCCTTGGAAGGTACACTTTATTCTCAACACCAAGCTGCCTTCCCACCTCAAGCACACACACACTTCCCTTAACAAACACATCCAACTTTGTTCCTTCCAAGACAAGAACCACCTTTTGGCCAAAGCAAGTTGCTTTGTCCTTACTTTTGGACTCACTGACCTCAGGAAGTCTCAGGTCTGGCCACGATGGTAATTTTCCCCAGACAGCTCCCACAAAATTCCATTCTTAAGCAAATGTAAGATCTATGGTAAATACTTTAGGAAATTCCTATGAAAGAAATGAATCAATCATTGCCTTTTTTCATTTGAGCTTTTGCAATGGAGAAAAGTTAATCAAGAATCAAGATTCAAATGCAAAGAAGGAGAAAAAAGTCAGTAGACTTGGTGTTATGAACTTGAGAAAAGATCATTTTTAATGTCCTTAATGCTGAGAACTGACAAGAGAGAGAGATGTGAGAGAGATGATGCAGTAGGGTAAAAACAAAGCAACTCTATTCAAACAAGAGATCAGATCTGCACATAGACCCCTGTGGGGTAAATGAAAACCCAGGACACAAAAAAGCTGAATTATACCATGGAAGCAATAGAATGGATGAATTAGGAAATGTGAAAAAAGGAAAAAACCTATAAGAGATATAATTAACAATAGACCTACAGGAGTAATACTACCACCATACATACCGGAAACCCTGGGGTTTTATTTGGCAGAAAAAAAGAATAGAAATATTAACTTTCCATAGATGATAAAGAAAAACTAATAAAAAGACTAGATCCTGAGTCACTTTTCATGCATTTTCATTTAAATTTTAGAGACAAGTTAGCCAAAATAAGCTCCCTTTGACATGGAAATATGAAAACCCAAATTAGCCTGGGAACAAATCAGATCTCTATTTTCTCACTTTAAAGTGGAAAATTAGACCAGATGGACCTTGAGGTCCCTTCCAGTATTAACATTCCATGGGTCTTAATTTTTTCTTTTTAAAGAAACTAGGTATATTTATTTATTTATTATTATTATTTTTTTTGTGAGGAAGACCAGCCCTGAGCTAACATCCCTTGCTAATCCTCCTCTTTTTGCTGAGGAAGACTGGCCCTGGGCTAACATCCATGCCCATCTTCCTCTACTTTATATGGGACGCTGCCATGGCATGGCTGACAAGCAGTGCATCGGCAGGCGACCGGGATCCGAACCTGTGAACCCTGGGCTGCCAAGCGCGAACTAAACCACTGCACCACTGGGCGGCCCGAAACTAGGTATATTTAAATCAATAGAAGAAGATAACGTACATCCAGAAGACACTTTAAAAATAGATAGGTATCATTAAAGTTAGACATTATTTTTAAGCAGAAGAAACCCTTAAGGTTTAGAAAAGAATAAATGATGTGCCTGTATTCAAAGCTGATGGCAATCTTTATTTTAGTTAAGTTAGTTGGCAAGAGTTTATATAGAAAGATAGTCACGTAGTTTAAATGAGAGGTGAGGTCATAAACTAGTGGTTTTATCCAGTCCCCCTTCCTTTTTTTCTTTTTTTGAGGAAGATTGGCCTTGAGCTAACATCTGTTGCCAGTCTTCCTCCTTTTTTCTCCCCAAAGCCCAAGTAGATAGTTGTATGTCATAGTTGTACATCCTTTTAGTTGCTCTATGTGGGACGCCACCTCAGCATGGCTTGATGAGTGGTGTGTAGGTCTGTGCCCAGGATCCAAACCGGCGAACCCTGGGCTGCCAAAGTGGAATGTACAAACTTAACCACTATGCCAGCCCTCCCTCCTTTATTTTGTCACAAATGCTTGGTGGCACATGTGGAGGTGGCCACCAGTCTAACTAAGCCTAGCAGCAGAGCCATAGAGACAGACATTCCCAGAGGGCTCCCAGATCTCGGGCAGACAACCCCGGGAATGCCTAGGAAACAAGCAACTGTGCCTGCACATCTCTTTCTTTCTTTCTTTCTCACAACCTCAACCACTATGCTACTAACTGTCACTACACATACATGCTGTGAATCAGCCCCACCACATACCCACAGGCTAGATTTTACCATGCTTTGTTACAAGGTCAAAAGCAAAGGTCAATGGCTTTGTGCCAGGCAAAGCAGTTCTATCAGTTATTGATCCATTTAAGCTCTTCTGGGCCCTGTTCTGTTCAATATATCTGTGACCTAAGTGAAGGTATGAAGCATATAATTAATTCTACAAGTCATCCCTAATCAAGTGGCTACTATAGGATTTATGGAGATGCACATCAAATATTTTGATGACTTTGATAATTGGGAAATGATTCTGTATAGCCAGAATGAATTTATAAGTGATAAGTACAAGTCACATTATTTATTGAAATAAAAGAAAACAACATGATCCAGAAATAGCTGAGGGAGAGAGGTGGAAAATTGGGAGGTCAAAACAGACCTGAAGTTAAGTAAAACCCCAAAGTGCTGCCACTGAGAGGAAAAAGAAGCCAACGTGACATAGGGATGTATTATTAATATTGGACAGACAGGCAAGAAATCCTTGTACTGAAATGCTTAGTCATACATTGAGTAGATTATCAGACTCAGGTTTTGATTTCTAGACTTTTAAAAGCATGGGAAAAACTGGAGAGGAGCCCAAGATGAACAATAAGAAAGTCTTAAAAAATTCTCATTTGAGGAAAAACTATGCGATCTGCTTTAGTTGAAACATTGAAGAGTGACTGCAAGAGCATCCTCAAAAAACAAAGAAAGGTGCTGGGAAATTGTTTCTACCTTGTTTTCTTCTCACATGCTTAGATTTGTAGAGAGTTGGCTGGCAGCATCAGCACAGGGTAACCTCCAACAAGTGAAATTGGCTGTTGGGCAGGTGGCCTCCCTTTAAAGTCTCAGTGGTTATAGGATGTGATGCTGCTGCTGCCAATGAAATTAAGCTTGCTTTGTCTTGCCTGTAACTCCACCCATATTCTAATTCTGTGACTGTGACTCCTGACCCCTAGTGCCCCAAGGCCTCTCTCTCAGTCATCCATTTTGGAAGCCTTTACGGGCACGGACTCAAGATTTCAGAGCTGGTGTCTCAAGCCATGATATTTGCAATCAAGGAGCCAAGTGTTGTGGAGCTGATGAAGCTTCCTGACTTGTGACAAGACTCTGGGGGAACTCTGTCCCCTCAGGAAGAGAAGAATCACAGCATCCACTCTCTCCAGTTCTGTTTACACCTCATTTGTTTTTAATTTATTATGTGCCTGTGTTTTTTCTCACCCACCTCTGGATACTCTTCCTGCCCATGGCAGCAATTCCTCCTGCTTGCCTCGTGTCCACCCCTCCCAAACTGGTCTCCAGGGCCCTTATGGCTGAGGAAGTCCTTAGGGGGAGCTTATTTTAGGTCTGCCTTTTTTGTTCCCACTAAGGCTGCCTTTATGATTTGATGTTCTTGGATCCTCTTTAATGACCTAACTTCTTTAAACCATGGTTTTCTTTCAGCTCATCAAGGTGGCTTTGGAGAAAAGCCTGACAGCTGTGGAGACCCAGGGCATACCTCTTCCTCCTCCTCCTCCGACAGGAGGGGACAGTAACAGGGATCTTCAGGAGGAAATGCTCCACCTAAGGGCTGAGATGCATCAGCACTTAGAGGAGAAGAGGAAAGCTGAGGGGGAACTGAAGGAGCTAAAGGCTCAAATTGAGGAAGCAGGATTCTCCTCTGTGGCCCACATCAGGTAATACATCCGCCCAGAGAAGGGGAGCCTGCCGATTGAGAGGCCACCATAGCCAAGGGACTCACCTAACTGCAGTCAAGGCATTCATGCTGCCATGGGGCTTCTTGGTCCACATCCCAGACTCCATGCATTAATGGTTCTACTAATTCTTTGGAGAAAAGTTAATAATATGGGATAATGGTGATTATCAATAATTACCATTCAAATTACTCAAATCCAGTCTTAATTCAATATAATAATGCCCATTATTAGCCATACATGTGACAGTCATGAGTGGAAACCTCCTAGTTGTTTGTCTGGTATTTCTCTTTTGAATTGACTGGAACTAAAGAATCTCATGCTACTTCCAAGATGCTTCGCTACTGTATGCAGAACCAGAACAGTCCATGAAGGAGGAGGATTTATACAGGGTCCCCTCCATCTCCTCTCAGCAGCATGAATCCTTAAATCATGAAATAGCCAGTTTAATAATCCCTGCTGTTTTATTAACTTCACAAAAGTGGTAAATAGCTGATTAATTGGCTAGATTGGCCACTCTCTCTTTAGTGGCTTTTTTTCAAAAGATGGTTGGAGAACATGCTGTTAAGGTAGGGCTAATCCGTTTATTCATTCATCCCTGAGAGTTGTAATCATAATTGCCTGTTGTTTAGTACACAACTGCACAGATGTACAACTTCTCATTCATGCCCTGTTGTTTCCCTGCCTACTATGTGCCCCTTGAACGTCCCTGAATCATAGAATAAGATTAGCACTGAAGAAGACTTTGGCATCTAGCCTAATGTCCTTGTTTCATGGTCAAGGAAACTCAGGCCTAAAAAGTTCTAGTAACTTGCTCAAGGTTGCATAATAGTTCATGGCTAGACCCCTGGCTCCCAATTTTTAAAATCTAAGCCTTTTCTTCTTTACTATATACTTTTTCAAACAATTTAAAAAATATTCTTGTAATCATTCTTAATGCTTGTTCTTTTACTCTGAATTATCATGATATTTCTTTCCTTAAATTCTACTTAAGTTAAAGCAGAAGTTTACTTGAGCTTTGTTGTTTGTAAACTTAGTTGAGCTGTTGTGGGTAAGAACAGTGCATCTCTTTTGATCCTACAGTTGAATGTACAATCAGACCAAACGTAGATACCCTTGTGGATTATTTTCTTTTTTCTCCAGAGTTACTAACCTGAAACTCTGATTTAACTCTCCACCCAACCTTAAGAATCACCGATAATGTAGAAGATAGAATCTATCTAATGCATAGCCCATCTTCGGAGAGTTTGTTGAGCTTTTCTTTCATTAGTTTGTATTGTGAAAAAAGTGAGGTTTTCCCCAAAACATAAAGTTAGAACATAATATTAAATATTCTTTTCTATACTACACATGTGCCCCTTTTTCTCCCTCTTACACCTCAGTTTTGGTAAAATACCTGTCCCCTTTTTATCCACAGAGGAAACTCTCTTATAGACAGTCTGTCTGATTCCTATGTCCTTGAGTATTTTTGTCCTTGATTCACACTCAACAAGCTCTACTCTTAGTTATAAGACTTCAGGATTCTGAGAAATCTAAGGGCATAGCCAACTGCTGATCCTTCAGGTTGTGAATTACAGTCATGTCACTTAAAGATGGGGATACATTCTGAGAAATGTGTTAAGCAATTTTGTCATTGTGCGAATGTCTAGAGTGTACTTGCACAAACCTAGATGGTATAACCTACTACACACCCTGACTATATGGTACTAATCTTATGGGACCACCATCATATATGTGGTCCGTCGTTGACTGAAACGTCACTATGCGGCACACGACTGTACTTGTTTCCTTTGCCTCTTCTAGTCAGTGGTTCTCGACTCAGCGTCCTTAAGAATCACCTGCGGAGCTTAAGTAAAATGTAGGTTATAGGCCTTAGCTCTAAAGCTTTCTCAACAGGCATTTCATAGGATTCTGATGTTAGTATTTCTCAGGCCTGCAGCTAGTGCAGCAGAATTAAATGACTTCTCTGTTGCAGACCCTGAGCTAACCATACCATATATGTAATTTCATTTAAGCATCCAATAACTCCACTAGGTAAGTGTTGTAATCCTCATTATATATAAAAGGAGACTGAGGCTCAAAGAGGTTAAGTGAATTGCCTATTTAAGTGAATTGCCTTGTTAAAGCCATGTTTTTATTGCTTCTACCCAACCATAGTGAAGGATTGGGTGGCAGGAAAGGGTGGGTCTAGAATGTCTTGGTGAGAATAGTTATTTAGTCCGTTGTATTTTTTCAACAAATATAAATGTTTTATGTGGCCAGCACTGTGGAAGCTCTGGGGATATAGGATGAACAGGACAGAGTCTCTGCTCTCATAAAGATGACCTCCTATTACAGGAGCCAGATGTAAAGCAAATAATTACATAAGCACATTTGATTGTAGTTCTGATTAGTATTATTTATTTCTTCTGTGTTCCTAGGTCTCTATTTCTCATCTAGTGGTTGAAAACTGACTGATGATAATTAATAGAACTGTAGAATGCATAATAATAAATTTGTCCCAGGCAAGGTCCTTCTTATTTTTTTTCTAAACCGTGTAAGTACTCTTGTTATTCCAGAGGCCACTGAAAATTAGAACATGAGGCTGCGTGGTGTGAGTAAAGACACCTAGGCTAGGTCTTGAGTCCCAGATTTTTAGTGATGGTACTGCTGCCAAGTAGCTGTGTGAATGTGGGCACGTCTCTTTCTCTTCCTGAGCATTGGTTTTCTGGTCTATAAAATAAGGGAGTTGCTATAGGTCTCTGAAGTTGCTTCCTGCTCTGGGGTGTTTGTGAGTCTCTGATGGACTGAGATGTGGGTAAAGGGGGCTATTAGGAACTGAGGCCAAGACCAGACCTGGCCCCTGATTGTATGTGTTTCCAACAGGAACACCATGCTGAGCCTTTGCCTTGAGAATGCAGAGCTGAAAGAGCAGATGGGAGAAGCAATGTCTGATGGATGGGAGATCGAGGAAGACAAGGAGAAGGGCGAGGTGATGGTGGAGACTGTGGTAGCCAAAGGGAGTCTGAATGAGAATAGCCTTCAGGCTGAGTTCAGAAAGCTCCAGGGAAAACTGAAGAATGCTCACAACATCATTAACCTCCTCAAAGAACAGCTGGTGCTGAGCAGCAAGGAAGGGAATAGTAAACTTAGTCCAGAGCTCCTTGTGCCCCTGGCCAGGGAGATCGACAGAATGAACACAGAGCTGGTTCGTTCTCCTGGGAAGCACCAACACCCAGAAGAGGAGGACATGACCATGAGGCCCTGCCCCAGACCCCAGAGCCTCAACCTTGGGTCTGCCCTTGGAGCAAATGCCCACCAAGTAAGTGTGGAGTTGGATGGAATGAAAGATCCATGGAGAAGGGCTGGAGATGTCAGTTTTTACCTTAAGCATTTTGGCCCTGTGGGTCAGGAGGTACCAAGGGAAGGGCACCTTTGCACCACAAGCAATGGTAATAATATTCCTCACACATTCAGCCTTTAGAAAGGTTTTTACAGCATTATCTTATAAATATTACTTGAGTAATTAATTTTCCATTGATATTTCTTGAGTGCTTAATTTTCCAGATAACGCACTAGGCATTGGCTGTGGGCAATAAGACCTAGACTGTGTCCTTCAGGTACTTAATATGGTGGGGAAAGATGGCACAAACACGGATCATTTCAATAGGAGGCAGTATAGGGATGCACGGGGTCTTAAGGCAGCCCAGACAGATGGTGTGTAATAGCACCTCTTCCTTATCACTGCCATTTTCATCACAGCTCATCACAGGTGTCTGTTCCTGAGCTTCAGAAGGAGTTTTCAGGATCCTTTTAAGGGAAGGGGCTTTGCTGAGGATTAAGTAAAATGGAGAATGCAGAGGATTCTGAGAGGACAATGGGGGCAAGAATGTAGGGAGAGACGAGTGGAGGTTTCCATCCCTTCTCTTTTCAACCATTGAACAAACCTTTACTGAGAGCTCCTCGGTAGGCTGAGTTGGCGTGGTGCTAAGTGCTGTATATACAGAGATGAATAAAACATCATCCCAGCTCTCCAGGAGCTCAGTCTGGAAAACAAGTAACTGCCAAATGGCCTAAGGAGTGCTGTGGCAGACACATGAATAAAGTCCACAGGCTTCAGAAGGGAAAGTGGCCATCACTGCATGGGGGATGACCTCAGACTGCCCTGATCCTGTGCTGGCTCTTTTCACAGCTGGATAATCAGCCCCAGGCCCGGGACCGTGGGCCTCAGTCAGAATTTAGCCTCCCAGGATCCACCAAGCACCTGCGCTCCCAACTGGCACAATGCAGACAATGCTATCAAGATCTCCAGGAGAAGCTGCTGATATCAGAAGCCACTGTCTTTGCCCAGGCCAACCAGCTGGAGAAGTACAGAGTCATGTTCAGTAAGTCTTCAGTTCACATCACCTAAGTGTCTGTCTCCCCACCGAGAAGCTAGCTGCTGGGCAGACTTCACTTTTCTTCCTCAGCCTCAAAACACATTTACTCCTGACCACAGTCCTAGAGTTGTGGAAGTGGATATTTAGCTTCAATTTGCAGATGGCAGAGAAGAATAAAGGAATAAGGCAAGTTTGCAGTGAGAGTGTAGGGAGGAAATGGGTTAACATCTAGGTTTGCTCATTTCTGGTAGAGTCAACAAACTGTCTTACGCCTCTTAACATACACTAATTGTTTCTCTTCTGCTCCTCTTTGCACCACATCAGATTCTGCAAAAATATATTGTCATCCTTGGTCTAGAATCAGCACTTTCTAATAGAACGTCCTGCGGTGATGGAAGTGTTCTATATCTACATCACATGTGGTTATGGAGCACATGAAGTGTGGCTAGTTCAACTCAGGAATTTCAAGTTTTATTTAATGTTAATTAATTTACTATAAAAGAGTCACATGTGGCTAGTAGCTACCTTATTGGACGGTGCAGATCTAGATGTCTTGAAACTAAATTAGTTCAGCTCCATTAGTTCAGGGTTGGAGAAACCTGTAGGAACTAAACGTTTCCTGAGCCTTATAAACAAAGCATTTGCTAGTTTCACTGGGGCTTCTAGAGATGATAGTATGTAATACCCTACTTAAAGATGTCTGGTCCCAACGAAGCCTATGTTATCTGTAGGTGAGATCATCAGTGGTACACAGACTCATCCTGGTGGAGGGAAGTCGTGCTGCCTGGAACGGGTGGTCTCTTCTCCCACATGAGTCCAAAGAAGCATCTCTCCCACTCTGGATCTTACCTCCCTGCCCTCTGTGGGCAAGGGGATGTGCCACTGAGGTGAGGGTGTACGTGGGAAATTCAGATACTGTGTAACACCCTCTGTCTCTTCCTAAGCAGGTGAGTCCTTGGTGAAGCAGGACAGCAAGCAGGTCCAGGTGGACCTCCAAGATCTGGGCTATGAGACTTGCGGCCGAAGTGAGAACGAGGCTGAGCGTGAGGAGAGCACCAGTCCCGGTAAGAGTACAAGTGTGGGGCTCACCTTCTCTCCCTGGCGTCAGCTTTCACCTCTGGGTACTGTTGGTCAGTCCCACACCTGATGATGAGGAGGGATGAGGGGGTGTTGTAGACTGAAGGGGACACAGGACCAGAGAGGGACAGGAAGTTTGGAGAAGAACTCTTGCCCCAAATGAGTGTGAGTTTGAATTTCTACAATTGGTTTTCAGCATACTGCTGTTAAAAAAAAAGTTCTAGCCAACTGATTATTATAGAAAAAACCACTGAGGCCTACTTATTAATGAAAAGACCAGATGAGCTTTTAGGGATGTGCAAACCAAGTAAAAAAATGGTTTTGCCATGATAAAAGGAAGGTGAAGGGAGTGGCTCCAGCAGCAGGCTCAGCTTTATTAGGAAGATGCCTTTGTCTTTTCTCAGAGTGTGAGGAGCACGACAGCCTCAGGGAAACAGTCCTAATGGAGGGGCCGTGCTCTGAGCAGGGACAGCTGGACTCGACACTGGCCAGCCCCCCTGGGAAGAAGCCCTTGGAGAACCAGCTAGGGAAGCAGGAGGAGTTCCAGGCATATGGAACGTCAGAAGACATCTCTGACTTACGTAAGGACATCAAAGATCTGAAGACCCAGCTGCAACATGCCGACAAGGTCATTCAAAACCTCAAGAGCCGGGTCCGGTCCCTCTCAGTTACGAGCGATTATTCATCTAGTCTGGAGAGACCCCGAAAGCTGAAGGCTGTTGGCACCCTCGGGGGATCTTCACCTCATAGTGTCACTGATGAGGATGAGGGGTGGCTGTCTGATGGCACTGGGGCTTTCTATCCCCCAGGGCTTCAGGCTAAAAAGGATCTGGAGAGTTTGATCCAGCGAGTGTCCCAGCTGGAGGCCCAGCTCCCGAAAACTGGACTGGAAGGGAAGCTGGCCGAGGAGCTGAGATCAGCCTCGTGGCCTGGGTAAGTAGGGCCCTCTTTGGACCCTTACTTGATTGATGGTGCCTAAGTTTGTGTTTGAAGTAGGGTAGCTTGGGCAGATGGAAGAGAGAACCCTCAGGGCAATCAGAAGAGCCCTTCTTTACACGGTAGACGTAGATCTGAAGAAAGGACAGGTAGGCCCTGCTGGAGATCTCAGGTCTCTGGGATTTCCTCTTTGGAATCTATTCATAAAGTGACAGGATATGTGGTATAGTAGTGGAAATGGAGTCAGACTGCCTGGGTTTGAATCCTAGCTCTGGTCCTTACTAGCTGTGCAATCTACTTAGTCTTTCTGAGTCTATTTCCTTACCTATTAAATGAGGATAATGAGGGAATCGATCTCATAGGGTGGTTATTAGGTTTAAATGAATTAATACAAGTGCTTACAATAATGCCTAACATATATTAAGCTCTCAATACTATTTGCCATAAGTATTATTGTTATTGATACTTTGTGTTGAGAAACACTGGGTAGACTTCTAGGCTGAGTAACAAACCACTCCAAAGTTTAGTGGCTTCAAAAAATAATTTATGTGTATTGACTGGGCTTAGCTGGGTGGCTCTCGCTTGGGAGTCCCTCATGCGGCTGCCATCAAAAGGTGTCTGGGGCTAGAGTCATCTGAAATGTCTGGCTGGGCTGGACATGGCTTCTTCATTCACGTGTCTGGTGACGTGGGACTCCTTGGCTTCTTTCTCTCTCCATGTGGCTTCTCGTCTTCCAAGACCTCTCCTCCTGGCTTGGGCCTCTCACAGTATGGTGTTTGAGAGTAGTTTCACTTCTATGTGGAAGCTGGCTTCTAAGAGACAGGAAGTAAAAGTTGCCAGGCCAGTTAAGAGCTACTCCTGGACTGGCACAGTGTCACTTCCACTATATTATCTTGGTCAAAGTGGTCATAGAACCCGCCCAGATTTAAAGAGGTGGAGAATAGCCTCTACCTGCTGATGAAGGAGGGGCAGAACCACACTGCAGAAGAGCATGTAGAATGGGAGATCGTGTAATGACCATCTTTGCAAAATACAGTCTGCCATAATACAGATGGTCTTTGAGACAGAAGACATGAAAGGTCCTATCTAGACTTAGGATTAAGTGAATCTAATCACTTAATGTATTTTTAGTATTGATTATCAACTGTGAGTGTACACTATATTGGCGCCGTAGGGATATAAAATATGGCACTGTGTTTCCCCCCACAGAACTTATGATTCATTTTGGACGTATGACTAACATATATAAAACAGTGGAAGAACAGTGGTGTACTAAATTGTTTGATGGAATAGTTTGTCAGAGCAGAATTTACTTTTAAATATCTCCTTTGGTTTATGTGCCCGAATTCAGTTCTTACAGATATTCTCACAGAAATGTCTACAGAGGCCCCCAGAACCTAATATTCACTCTTTTCCATTCTTACTCTTTCCTGCATTAGGAAATATGATTCCCTGATTCAGGATCAGGCCCGAGAACTATCCTATCTACGCCAGAAAATACGAGAAGGGAGAGGTATCTGTTATCTTCTCACCCAGCATGCAAAAGATACAATAAAATCTTTTGAAGACCTCCTGAGGAGCAATGACATCGACTACTACCTGGGCCAGAGCTTCCGGGAGCAACTTGCCCAGGGAAGCCAGCTGACAGAGAGGCTCACCAGCAAACTCAGCACCAGTAAGTTGGCCATAGGGCTTTGGGACATTCTTGCTCACTCCCACAGCCCCAGGCCCCAGCCCCAGTGGAGGCCACCACACTTCCACTGAGCCTTTTAACCCAGGTCCAGCTTCCACTTCATTTCTTGGGGGCCATTACAGGACCTGGACTGGCCAGTAGGGTGCATCGAGGAGGAAGACGCAGGGTTGGAGAAGCCTGTAGAAACTTCAGCATTGAGGGAATGTGACCTTTAGGAAAGCAGGCTGTGTCCATCCAGTGCTAGGGGAGAAAGAGAGAAGAGTTGGAGAGAAGAGATTAGAGGACCTTTTATAGTGAAAAGCGCCCTCAGCTGAGAATTGCAAGACCCAAGCTCTAGGCTGGATGCTGCCATTAACTCGCTTTGGGCAAATATGGCTTACCCTTTCGGTTTCTCTGTTTCTTCATTTTTTGCATGGTATCATACGTGAATGTAATTAAAATATGAATAAAGTACCATGCCCTTTTGGACATGGTTTAGGCATGAATGTCCTAGTACAAGGGCTAGGGATGTTGGTTATTATTGGAGCCCTTTATTAGGAATAATTTCCTGAGAGCACCCAAGGGAGTACAGCAGGATCTGTCTTGGGGGCAAACATCCCATGTCTTGGTGGCAGGTGCAGAGGTGGGATAGGGCTGTTTTGTCATCTCCTCAGAGTAAGAGTGGGTTCTACATGAAAGCTGTGATGGGACACAGAGCCATACGTCTGGGAGTCAGTCTGTGTCAGGCTTGGAGGCTGGAATGTTGCAGAGGGAAGCTGGGCAAGTGCCTTTTAAACTTTTTTGCATTGATTGAGGGCAGAGGAAGTCATGATGGTGATCACCAGGTCAGGAAAGGTCAGCCAGGTAAGCTAAGGAGAGCCTGCAGGTCCCTTCTCTAAAGACACAATATGGGACCTCTCAGAATAATTCCCCCACATATCCTGGACACATGTCCAGGATCATCACTTTTCTGTGCCCAGGTAGGCTCCTGAATTTATGTGTGAAGTGGGACCTGTTTAATTTCTTACGGTTTCTTTCTGAATTTGGTTTGCAGAGGATCATAAAAGTGAGAAAGATCAAGCTGGACTTGAGCCACTGGCACTCAGGTAATTCAAAACAGCATCTGGTAATCAGGAACAAGGCCCAAAAAGGGGTCAAGGGTGGCTGCAATTTCACAAATCAGCGGGAAAAAAAGGAAAATGCTGGTTGTAATGAATTCATTTCTTCATGGAACAACTTACTGGTGCTTTTAGCCTAATTCTTTACTCTCTTTTGATATAATGCTGTTGATTTCTATTTGTATATTTATTCTCCAGGCTTAGTAACCTAGAGTCAGTCTGTCCTAAACTAGCCAGGTTTCAGGGGTCCTTGGCATCCCCAAGGTTCTCCTCTGCTCCCTGTTGTGTTTTTGAAGACCTGGGTGTCTTTTTGCTAAGACCTGGGTGTCTTAGCTTTTTGCTAAGATGACTTAACCTCGGGCTGAGTTGGCATCTAGTTTAATAGCCACCCAATTTCCTTGGGAAAGAAGAATCGTATTCTTCTGGAATACAGCCCTGGGGGGCTCCAGCACCTTTGGAACCAGTTTTCCATGAGTCACTGCATAGAGTCTCATAATGTGCAAAAAAATGTGGGCTCCGAGTCCGTTGTGGCCACCAGTTCTCGCCACTTTGTGTCATGAGTGTGCTTTGGACCATGTAGTGCTTCTCAGACTATCTGTGGTGAAGGACCAGGTGTTTTGATTTTGTTTTCATTTCTAATCCATCACAGACACATACATGGTCTGTTCCTCAATCAACCAGATGATTCTACTTACCAGGCTCTCGAATGTTGTGGCAATGCCAACTGCTGTATGTGTCTCAATGCTTACCTCCAGTTTCTGTACTTGTCTTGTTGGAAACTGGTCACCAACAGTTGTTAGGCTGCAGCTGTACTGGGGACCGCACTTGGAGCAGCAGTGCCTTAGACGGCTGACTGAGTCTCCGCTAGTCCTCACTGTATCATGCGGCACAGTGCACTGGGTAGCTATTGCTCCCCCTCCCTCTGCACCCCATCCCTAATCAGAGATGGGTTATTTCAATTATTCTTTGCAGGAATGATCCCCTTGGCTTATGTGGCTTTTCCCGTGTGCCTTAGTCAGGTATCACCTGTTGTCCTCGCTTACCCCACTAGGCTCAGCAGGGAGCTGCAGGAGAAGGAGAAAGTGATTGAAGTCCTGCAGGCCAAGCTGGATGCCCGGTCCCTCACGCCCTCCAGCGGTCATGCCTTGTCTGACTCCCACCGCTCTCCCAGTAGCTCCTCTTTTCTGAGTGATGAGCTGGAAGCCTGCTCTGACATGGACATAGCCAGCGAGTACACACACTATGAAGAGAAGAAAGCTTCGCCTGGTCACTCAGGTAGCCTCCACTTTCTGAGTGATACCACCTTTATCTAGGCTGAGAGGAGACTTCCATAACCAGGCCTTATAGATCCACCCTGGTGTGTATCAGGCTGAACACGGCTGTGGGACCAAGTGTGAAGCACAGGCCCCAGTGGGTCAGGATCTTTGCTCTGCATCTGACTCTACAAGTTCCTGGGTCTCCACTGGCATGTGCATGCTGTTGGACCCAAGGCGAACCTAAGTGGGGAGAGTGAGAAGATCATGGCAGACTTTTCTTCCCCATTGCCTCATGAGCACAAATCTGTCTGACCGACCTCCTTGTTTAAGATGGGATGTCTTCTCCCTCCTGCAATGATCTTGCTGGCCCCAGTTCCTGCATAGTGTCCCCTGAGTGTCTGTGGGTGTCCACAAATGCTGCCAGTCTTGCCTGGTATTTTTGGAGGTGCCATTGTTATGGTTTCAGGGCTCTGAGCCTCACTATGACCTCTAAGGTGACTTGTTCACTAAAGGAGCCATCTGCAAGCAAGGAAGTGAACACTGCTCACAGTGCTTGTCCTTGGTGCTTTCCCTGAAAGCAAGGCTCTGCCTGGTCCCCCTGGTTAAATATAAGGCCAGATGCCAGTTCTCTGTAGAACATCAAACATTTTCTTTCATTCATGGGTTTTATAGATTCCATCCATCATTCGAGTCATTCTGCTGTACTGTCTTCTAAACCATCAGCAACCAGTGTACTTCAGGGGGTTAAGGCCGAACTCAGCAGCAACCCCATCAGCTTGCCAGCTCCCCAGAACACCCCCCAGGAGGCCAGCCAGGCCCAGCCAGGTATGCAACATCCAGTGGGGCAGGGGCTTCATCTCCTCTCCCCAGCTGCCTGTTGGACTTTTCTTCAGGGACAAATATTTCCACTGTTAGGGGCTTATATGCATCAAATTCTAGACAAAATCAAGAGACCACCCTAAGTCGTGAATTGCATCTGACTTTTCTTTGTTTTAAATGTTTTAGAAAAATAACTAGTTCACAACAGACTTTGATTTGCACACCAATTTTGACCAGTAATTGGCTAATCATTTTAAAATAAACATTTTCATTTCTTGCTCTCATTTCATCCCAGGGAGCAAAGAGGCAAAATGTTTCTGTCAGGATTACAGTAGCCAAAGAACAAAAAGAAGTTCACATGCTCCCCTATACATGTTACGCATTTTATCTGCACAGCAGCCTCTGCAGTAGGTGGGGCTGATTACTTCATAGCTGAGGATGCTTCTACATCGTCAGTCAGACAAGATTCTGTTCATAAGATGTTATGATTCATGGATTTATGAATGGGCTGGCAATCCTTGACATGTACATGGTGTGTATCCTGGGGCCAGTTAGAGAAGTACATTTCATTTACCTGCCTCAGCTTAGTAGCCAGGGGGTGCACTGTTCAATCACAGCTCCACACCAGAGATGGCAGGGAAAGGGCAAACCTTGTCCTTGCCTCCTACCCGCCATCAGCACTGGCTGGCTGTCTTCAGTGTTGTTTGTGGTGAGGTAGGACTCGTGTAGAGGTGCCCCAGAAAGCACAGTGCTTTCCTTCGGGCCACCCCCATCTCTCCTAAGGACAAGTCAACCAAAATCATAAGGAAGAGGATGTGCCTGACTCTTCCTGAGTCTGGACTCCAAGTTTCTAGGCCAGAGTAGATAGCAGTTAGATCAGGAAATCATGGGGGAAAAGCTGCCCCCTAGCACTGTAGGCATCTGCATAAATGCTTTGGGGCCATAGACAAGAATGCTAAGGGTATTAAAATCAGAGTGCCTCCTTGGAGGATGCCTGGGCTTGTCACTTGGCAATTTGGGTATCTTTGCAGTACTGCTCTGACACTGTGTCAGCATCCTGGGGCAAGGGATGGTTTTAGAGTGTCATCATTGTCCTCCATGTTAGACATTGTCCACAGGTTAGTCTTGGTTTCTGCTCCCTCTATGGGCTACCTGCCCTATAACTGTTTTTAGGAAAGAGGAGACAGATTCAAACATTAAAACTTTCCGAGGTTCCTAAAGACCTGTCTGTAGATGAGCTGCATAGTGATCACCTGTGAAGATTTTTTTAAATGGAAATCTTCTAGCCTGACTCCCAGAGTTTATGATTTGGTAGGTCTGCAGTAGGGCCTGAGAATCTGCATGTGTTAAGAATTTTTCCTAAGTGATTCAGATGCCCACACAGGTTTGTAAGCCACTGTGTCTAAAGTCACTTCACCAAGGTCCCTATTTTTCCTTTGGTAAATGGACACATTGATTTGGGATTCTGAAGTTTGTTTCCATCAGAGTCTTGAATTGCATGCAGTGGTAATGCACATTTCCCCACAGTCCTAGTCCACTCCTGCCCTCCTCAGGGTGAGCCCTGATGCTTTCATAAGAGGAGTTCTAGGTGTAGGGAGAGTCTTGTCACAGGGGCAAGGACTGGCACATGCTGGGACCCCAGGGCCCTTGAGAGCATCCAGGCACAGCTGTCCCAACCTATCCATGCCCAGGATGGCTGGGATGGGGCTCTGACGGCTGCCTGGGTTAGAGTTATGCCACCTTGCCTTCTGTAGCCAGTTGTTCTCAAGATGAGCGTAGAATGTGTATGCAGGATAGCCTTCGCAGGGTAGAAGGAGGAGGGGTCAGCCAGGCCAACCTCTTGGGTAGCAGTGATCGCCCTCAGCCATGGCAGTGATCACTCTTAGCCATCCCAGCAGCACCACATTGAATGATAGCTACTCCCCCAGGAGACATCTGGTCAGGGAATAGTTCCACCTTCTCAATCTTTCACCCATTCTTTTTTCTTACTTTCTCTCTAACGACATGTCTCCTTTCTCCCCATCTTTCTGTTTCTAGGCCTTCATTTTCCCTCCATACCCACACTGGTTAGCCTCCCCCAGGCACCACTGCCCTCAGCTCCACCCAGCTTCCTGCCTTTCAGCTCTGCTGGCCCTTCCTTCCTTGGCTGCTGTGAGACACCTGGGGTCTCGTTGGCCGAGGCTCAGCAGGAGCTGCAGATGCTGCAGAAACAGTTGGGAGAAAGTGAGCACTTCTTGCTGCATTTGTGTGCTTGTGAATGGCAGCCCCGCCCCGAGTTGCTCTGCATGGCTTTGACTTGATGGCAGAGTTTTAAAAAAAAACTGAGGCGTACATGTTACCAGTGCACGGCTGAGGGACAGCTCTGCTTGCTTTACCTTTCTGGTGTGTGTGTTTCATCAGTTAACAGGTATATGTGTTCATCAGGCCCTGGACCTGGTCCTCTCCCACTGCTCACAGTGTGGGGTACCACCAAGTATACTGAAGACCTGACACACTGGTGACATGTTTACTGGCAAGGGTGCGGGAGAGAGCTTTTGTGCCTTGCCTGTGCAGGAGAAATGGCCGTGAAAAGATGGCCACATTCAATGGGATCCTTTCCACGGCTATTATATCCTCCTGCTGTGAAATGCTTTTAATCAGGTTCAGATCCTGACATCATCAGGTTGCAGGCAAAAAGGGTGGTGGTAGAGGGATTCAGAGGGGGTGACAAACCCCTCTTCCTATTGCACAAGGTTCATTTCTGCCCCTGGACAGGTGACACACAGGCAGCTAGAACCAGAATCACAGGCTGTGATGTCTGATTGTGGATTCTGTTCTCTGACTCCCAAAGATAATTGATCTTATGTAGTCACAGAATTCGTAGACTGTGCTCAGTCATCTTTTAGAAAAGGGTTTGATGTATATATGGGCTGGATGCCTCATCATAAAAATTGTTTGTGTGTGATCACTTACAGCTTAGAAAAAATAAGGAAAGAACCTCACATGATGAATTTGCTCTCTAGCACTGCTTTAAAAAAACAACTAGAAAGCAGTTTGAAATTACCTTAAAACCCCATTCTGTGCCTGTAGAGAAACTCAGGTGAGCCAGATATTGATGGTAAGGGTCACCACACAAAGGGTGTCCAGTGACCTAAGACCACAGCCCAAAGTCTGTATACCTGAAGCCCCAAATATCAGGACCAGCGTATTTCTTTTGTCAACCCTGAGAATGGATACACTGTCTACTCTGCCCACCATTTGATTTCCAGAACCAGATAGACTAAAATCGTCTTTAGGAGAGTTTGTACATCTTCCTTTCCGCAAGCAGTAAAGTCTTAAGAGGCTACCTCTTCTGCTTGTCAGCTTTACAGGGCCCAGCAATTTAGGCTTGCCTGGCACGTGAACCTGGTCTCACCTGAGCCTCACAAAACTTTCACAGTAGGTAGAAGCAGAGCAGGGAACTGAGGCTCAGGGAAGTGAAGTTACTTGTTCCAGGTCACTGGTAAGGGGGAAGGATGGATGAATCCGTGTCTTCTGCTCTCAGTTCCATGTTTCCATTATACTTTTCTACCCAAAGTGATTTTGTTGACATCCTGCTCAGAGCATGGAGCTGAGCTCAGCAGAACAAACTCTGGAGGCACCTAGCAACAGTCTTTTTTCTGTCTCTCTAGACACTAGTGGAAGGTGCTTGTGTCTCTGACCTAGAACTTACTATAGCAGTTCTGGAACCAACAACTGATGGATAACAAATCTGTCTCACAGGAAAATGGCAAGAGTGTTCTCTAGATTACTTTTATTTTCCCTGCCTCCTTTTCCTTTATTTTTCCACATTTGTCAATTTGTCTTTGTCCAAAGGGAAAGATGGAAGGAGAGCACTCGGCATGAAAAAGGGTCTGTTGATATGGATTGAATTGGAGTCCTATCTAGTCTGAGCCATTGACTAGAGTTTGGATGGTCCCAACCTTGGTAAGGAAGGTTGTGGCCCTTTCTTTTCTCACCTGAAGCACCGTCCGCTCCAAGGGACCACCGCTTACCCACACTCCTTGTTTGTTTTGAACCAAGTGGACAGTGGTGCGTGGCGGCTTCTCAGGCCACCATGGGGCTAAAATCTCCTTGTGCAAGAGTCTGCCTGGTGTCTGTGCATGATTTAGAGTACGTGCTCTGCATTGTGTGACCAGGGGAGACTGGAGCATGAGAATACTGACCACTGCTACTGATAGACTCAGAACCTCCCGTGACATTGGTTAGAAAGGAAGCTGACTGTCGACAACCACTGATTTGCCCCTTTGCTTTGTGTTGGGGTGGGGTTGAAGCAGGTGCGAAAGAGGTAGGAAATCACATCTTTATGAAATCCCAACTAAAATTTAGATGCCTACATTTTTCACCACCCTCTTTGACTCCCAGTGATCCTAATGAATGCCTAGTATTTTGCAAAGTGTGGAACGAGAGACCCATGACAATACTTCTCAAACTTTTCTGCCTCTTAGAATCAGTTGGGATGATTTTAAAACATCTAGCGCCCAAGCTATACCCCATACAAATTAAGGCAAACTCTCTGGGTGTTCAAGCATCAGTATTTTTTTTATTACATTGTCCCAAGTGATTCCAGTATATAGCCAAATTTGAGAACCAGTTATAAATGGGGATAAAAGTTGGCCAGTGTCAATTGCATTGACCCCTCTGAGACATTTGACTTGGTTGGAGGAAATGATGACCTCGCTCCTGTTTGCTTAGGTGGAGCTGCGTGTTTACTCTGCTGCCTATATTGATAATCTCTGGAAGAAAGCAGTCTTCTGAATATGAATATCCTAAACTATGGTCCTCTCCACCTCTCTCCCTTTTTCCCCAAAGCTGGGCTTCTTTGTACATAGAAGCAGACATGATGGGACTCAATGGAAGGCCCATGATTTCATAGGATCTATGAAAGCATCAACCTATGGAATGAAAGGACCTACCTCGCTCCATTGACAAGTGTTCAATTAGTCTTTAGACAGGAGAAATGATATTTTGCAGTTCCTTGAATCGTGTTGGGTGAGATCTAAATCGCCACTGGCCTTTCATAGAACCTCCCCAGCCTTAGCAGAGAGTTCTTCAGTCGGAGGAATTGGGGCCACCATGTTTAGGTGGATTTCATGCCCCATTTCTCCTCTGACAACCCCAAAAGGAGAAATGGAAAAACTGGCTGGTTAGCTTCTGGGGAAGGCAAGTACTCATAGGAAACAAATTTCCTATTCACAGGAATGCTCAGTGCTATATCCCATCACACTCTTGACCTCTGACTTTGGGAGTGAGTTCTACTTCTGGAACTTCCCAGGACTCCATCATGAGAAATTACAGTCGGAGCCAGGAGTGGGGCCATTGGACATTTCCTTTGTGTACACTGGTGACTTTCAGATACTTATTCATCCCCTAACTCTTGATGTCTCATGCTAGCAAATACGTGGAGTGAAAGTTAGAGCCTCTACGTTGTGAGTCTTCATCTATTGGTGTTCCACAGTGGACTGGGACCTCTGACATCCCACATGTACCTTTTAGTGTCTGTTCTTAGCAATCACACACTTCCTTGACTCACAGCTGGAAGTGGTAGGAGAGGCCCAGGTCTTCCTATTTCTGGTCATAATTAGGGTGCTGCTGAAGGGAGGGCCCTTAGGCAGAGCTTTGCAGTTTTCAAAGCACATCCTTGCTGATCCTTCCCTTCTGATACTCTGCTTCTGACTCATGTTTCTTTCTGCCCAGGTGTCAGCACTGTCCATCCTCCTTCCTCAGCTACATTGCCGAGCAACCATTTAGAAGCCAGCTCTTCCCACTACCTCAATCCTGCCCAGACCCACTCTCCTCCGAGGGGCACCATAGAACTGGGCGGAATCTTGGAGCCTGGGTACCTGGGCCGCAGTGGCCAGTGGGATGTGATGAGGCCTCAGAAAGGGAGTGTCTCTGGGGACCTATCCTCAGGCTCCTCCATGTACCAGCTTAACTCCAAACCCACAGGTAAAGCACAGAGCTGAGTGGGTCAGCTTGTGAAATGAAGTCTCATTTACAGTCCACCCCTTTCCTACCTGGGCAGGGCCTTTTCATTCCTCCTGTAGTCCCTGGCCTACAGAGTGGGGATAAAATGACAGGGCCATGTCTGTGCTCAGTCATTTCTAAGGTATCCCTTCACCCCCCTACCCAAGGCCTTGGAGCTCTGCAGGGTCCTGGGAACATCAGGGACCTGGGAACATCAGGGACCCACCTCTGTACTCTCACATTCACCCTGCATCCTGACCCCCTCACAGCCCACTCTTAGACCCTTCCAAAATTCCAGGCACCAATGTTCACAGGGCATTCTTCCCTCAATCAGGAGTTGTTACAGAAAGGGAGTCTGTTTCTACACAGCTCCCCACCCCATAAATATATTCTGTGTACAAAACCCAGTTCAAACTTTCCCTCTTGCTCCTAGCTCTCCTAGTCAGGGCCAAGAGACATTGTGTCACTTGGGGAGGTGGAGCTATACAGGTGCATGCCGGGATGCAGCTCAGTTTCAACAGTGAGATGGTTGTAATTTTCAGAAAAAGACTGAGCCCAAATCAAAATGGTGCAGTTGATGTAGTCTGTCATTAGCACCCCTCCCACTTCTCTTTTCTGCATCTTTTTTCTTCCCTTGGGGTGCTTTCTCCTCCTCTCTAATCAGTCTTCAGTCCCTCAGTCAGTGCAGGCTCTACTCTCTTCCTTCCATATTAGAAGTGAATTGAGGGAAGCACTCAGGAGCAGTCATTAACCACAGAGGATGGGTTTGTATTCATGTCCTTTTACCTGAGGCCTTCTCTGTAAGGGTGCAGGAAGGGCTTTGTCCCTTGGTAAAGAACGTTCAGTCAAGTGTTGAAAGAGGAAAGGTATTAGGGCAGGGGGAGGCCTTCCCTATCACATGGAACATCACACTCAGAAGGTGGCCACACCTCTCCAGATGCTGGGCTGATGTCCACAGCCTTCAGTTATTTTTCTCAACCATGTGGAACTCCTGACACTTATACTGACAACTCCCTTACACGGACCCTGTATGGGAGGAGGCCCAGGGGCTGCTTAGCACCAGGCTGTCCTGGGTTTGAAAGCCAATTACTCTTTAAACAAAGTTACCTGTGTTCCTGGGTGCCTGTGTGACAGGAGCAGTTGGCAGAGGATAGTGATGTTTAGGGATCTTGCTGAGAGGCCACTGGCTGAACCCCACCCCCCATGTGGACCCCACTAGTGACTAAGATTCCCCATCTCCCACTTCTCTCCTGTCCTGATGGGATGGGTGCAGGGGCTGACCTGCTAGAAGAGCATCTTGGTGAAATCCGGAACCTGCGCCAGCGCCTGGAGGAGTCCATCTGCATTAACGACCGGCTGCGGGAGCAGCTAGAACACCGGCTCAGCTCCACTGCCCGCGGGAGCGGTAGGAGAGGCCCAGGTCATCCTGTTTCTGGTCACAATCAAGGAGCTTCTGAAGGGAAGGGCCCTTGGGCAGAGCTTCGCAGTTTTCGAAGCACTTTGGTGGGCTTTACTCCCCCTGCCTCTTACACACAGTCCAGCAAGGCTGGTGGGGCAGGTATATTGTCCTCACTCAGTAGAGGTATCTGAGCTCACAGGGTCACTTTCTCATGGCAGAACTACCTAGGTCTGGTCTCCAGAGTCGTCTCACCTCTCATCCCATCCTTAATCTGCTCATATACTGCCTGCTGACTTCCCTGTGCCCTTGTTGTGTGATTGGGTCTGCAGGGGCCTCCCCCAGCCACTTACTGAGTGGCCTTTCTCCCCACACTCTCCTCCCAGGCTGCTGTCAGTTGGATGCCATCTCTTCCACACATCCTTGTCCTGCCCAAACTGCAGCAGCAGCTATTTAGGGAAGGAGACCCCTGAACAAGTGCAGCCAGGGCACGTGACAATACATGCAAAGAGCCCACTGAGAGGAGGCACAGGAAAATTAGGCATTCGGCCCTTCAGGCTATAGGCCCAGGCCTCATGTCCTCAGGGGTTTCTGCTGGGTTGGGACAGTATTTTTGGAAGATACAGAACAGGCAACTTTGAAAGCATCTGTTACCCAAATGTGTAACTTGCCTGCTTGCACTTTCTGAGACAGGATCCACCTCTAACTTCTACAGTCCGGGCCTGGAGTCCACCCCTCAGCTCTACAACGAGAACAGAGTCCTTAGGGAGGAAAACCGGAGGCTTCAGGCTCAGCTGAGTCACGTTTCCAGAGGTCAGTGGTCAAAAGCTGCAAACTGTGGTCACTCCCCGGTCCCTTTCTTCCCTGGGCACACCAATCACCAATTGGAGAAGCAAAGAGAGAAGGTGGAGATAACAGAGCTACCCTGATCCTCAACCCCAAGTTCCCATAGCTCTTCTCAGTCTAGAAAGGGCTATTTCCTGAGAGTTCCCAACCATGGGCCCTCAGACCCCTAGGCTCTTGGAATGAATAGCTCTAGGGATTCCACACTTCTCGGCAAAACTGCCTGCAGATAGTCAGAGTCATTAGCTATCAGATTGGGTACCAGTGAGGTATCTGTCCTACCTCCTTGCAGTTCTAGCTGATTTGGACCCAGGAAAGAAAGGAATGTGAGTACCCATATTCCATGTCAAGTTTCTCCAGACTTTACTGCAGCTCTGTGTTTGCCTCCCAGTTCTGCTCAGCCATCGCCATATCTCTCACCATCTCCCCTCACTCATGCACTCAGGCTCCTCTCTGGTTAATCCTTATGACTCTGTGTCTGGAGGCACCAGCAAAATGTCCTCCAGAGCTTTCCCAACCCTGTTCATTGGGCATTTGTGGGTGGGCATCATTTCTTGTATGGCCTGGGGGACAGCTGACTTTAGTGTTAATTGACTTGATCAAATCAATATATTATCAGTAACAAATTATTTTTATTTACAAATATTTATTGAATAGCCATAAAAGACTAAGAATGTGTCCAAAAAGATTAAGCCCAGAATGCTAATGCAAAAGGAAAAAGACTTCAAGAGATATTTCTGAATTGGCCACCTCAGAGCAGGAAGATGTGAGAGGAAAGGTCACTGCTTGGGGAAGATAACAAAAGTTAATAGAAAAGATAGAAGGCAGGACTACTAAACTACCATTGCATGTCTGGAAAGACTAGAACAGACCTCACCAGTGAGAAGATAGAAAGATTTAAATGAGCATAATCTACCAGGCCCAGGTGAATTCCACCCCAGATGACTGACAACACCTGCAGCCTTATTCTCAGAATCCATGTCAATAGTCTTTGAGAAATCATGAAGATCGGAGAGATGCTACAAGCCCGGAAAAGAACACATTCTCAATTTTCAAAATGATGAAAATAATGTATTCTAAAAACTGTAGACAAGAAATCTTGATGTTGATTTTTGGCAAAATTCAAGAATGAACTACTGCACAGAAGGTTTATGAGCACTTAGAAAATAGTAAGAGTTAACTGAAATCAGTGTCATGACAGAGAGAGTTTCCTTTGTCTTCCCCTCAAAGTTACAGCTAAATGGACATCCATTAGCCAACAGAGGACTCCTTACATAGCACACAGGATGCCTGAGAGATCCACACAGCTATACATCTGAAGGTGGGCAGACTGGACCCTGGGAAGCAGTGGAACTAACGGAGCATATCCCTCCCCATCACTGGCAGCAGCAATCCACATTGTGGATCCTCACACAGCCGCTAGCACGACTGTGAGTGGAGATGGGTCAGCCTGGCCCGGACGTGAATGCTTTTGGAGTGGTAGCCTGGCCCGCGGGTGCACTCACATACTGTGGCGGCCCTGCCTGCATGAAAACTCCCCACTGAGTGTCGGCGGCTCAGCCAGCATGAAGGTGCCCCACCCACTGACTGTAGCAGCACGGCTGTGTGAGCACGACTTGTCGAGCTGCTGTGGCCAGCTTGTGCAAATGCAAAGCAGACCAACCAGCACAAGTATGAGCATATGGGGTAGGTACAGAAAGCACAACCCTGCCCCACGCCCTGTGGTGGCAGGTGGAATCTGTGACCAGAAGCAACAGGAGCCACAGCACAACCTATGACCCAGCCCCCAGTGGTGGCAACCCCAATACTAGCTGTACCAGCAGCGGAGGCTCTGTACAATTCCCAGGGTCCAAAGGCCCCCACCAGCTACAGTGATACCTGTGAACCTAGCACCCCTGACAGTGGTGCAACCAGCACCCCAAGACAACCCAGGAACAGCAGGGCAGGTGGTGCTTGGGACAGCAGCATCTGAGCCCACAGAGACCCAGTGGAGGAACATGAGAGCCAGGTGACCAGAACCAAAGTAACCAAAGCTGTACTCAAATAAGAAAAGGGAATTACTACCACAAATGTGCTGGCAGAGGATCAATTCATCAAACACCATGAGGAACAATTGTAACACAACAGAACAGAAGGAAACTGACAACTCTCCAGAAACCAAATGTGAAGTCACAGAAGATTACAACCTAAATGACAGAAAATTCAAAATAGCTGTCATAAAGAAACTCAACGAGTTACAAGAAAATATGGAAAGACAGTTCAATGAGCTCAGGAATAAAGTTAATGAATAGAAGGAATACTTCACCAAAGAGATTGAACCCCTTAAAAAAACCATACAGAAGTTCTGGATATGGAGAACACTATTAATGAGACAAAAAATAATGTAGAAAACAGAAAAAATAGAGCTGACCTTCTGGAGGAGAAAATTAGTGACCTGGAAGATAGAAATCTAGAAATGCTTCAGGTAGAGGCGGAGAGAGAACTAAGATTTTAAAAAAATGAAGAAATTCTTTGAGAAATAGCCAACTGAATTAGGAAAAGTAATATGCGGATTATAGGTATCACAGAGGGAGAAAAGAGGGAGAAAGAAGCAGAGAGCTTGTTCAAAGATATAATAGCTGAGAACTTCCCAAACCTGGGGAAGGAACTGGACATACAAGTTCATGAAGCCAATAGAACTCCTAACTACATCAATGCTAAAAGACCTTCTCCAAGGCATATAAAATTAAGTCTGTCAAAAGTTAATGACAAAGGAAAAATATTAAGGGCACAAAGCAGAAGAGAATAACCTACAAAGAAACCCCTGTTAGGCTCTCAACGGATTTCTCAGCAGAAACCTTAAAGGCTAGGAGAGAATGGAATGATATATTCAAAATACTGAATGACAACAACTATCAGCCAAGAATACCCTATCCAGTGAAATTATCCTTCAGATATGATGGAGAAATAAAAGCTTTCCCAGATAAACAAAAGCTGAGGGAGTTCATCACCACTAGACCTGCCTTACAAGAAATGATGAAGGGAGCCCTCCCATCTGAAACTAACAGCCAAAGGCTTACACAGCTTTGAGCAAGGAAGTAAATAGACAGACAGAAAATTATAGCTCTTTATCAGAATAGGTTAGCAAACAATAATAACATAAAAGATAAAGGAAAGGAAAGCATCAAAAATAACTGTAAACACTTCAATTTAGTCACAAACTCACAACACAAAAAAGAAGAATTTGTGACAGCAATTATACAGAAGGGGAAGAAGAAAGGGATGGAACCTGCTTAGGCTTGTGGACATAAGAGGCTATCAGAAAATGGACTATCTCATCTATGAGATCTTTTATACAAACCTCATGGCAACTACTAAACAAAAAATCAGAGCAAAGTCACAAATCATAAATTAAGAGAAAACTGAGAAAACCATCACAGAAAACCACCAAACTGAAATGGCAGTCAGAAATACAAGGGAAAAGAAACAATGGAAATATAGAACAATTGGAAAATGAGATTAAATGGCAGTATTAAGCTCTCATATATCAATAATCACTCTAAATTTAAAAGGATTGAATTCACCAATCAAAAGACACAGAGTGGCTGGCTGGATTAAAAAACAAGACCTAATAACAATATGCTGCCTCCAGGAAACACATCTCAGCTGTAAAGACAAACATAGGCTTAGAGTGAAGGGATGGATGATGGTACTCCAAGCAAAACAAAGCTGGTATAGGCATACTTAGATCAGACAGAGCAGACTTCAAGATTAAAAAGATAATGAGACACAAAGAGGGACAGTATATGATGATAAAAGGGACATTCCACCAAGAGGAGATAACACTTATGAATATATATGCACCTAACACAGGAGCACTAAAGTATATAAAGCAACTATTAACAGACCTAAAGGGAGAAGTTGACAGGAACACAATAATAGTAGGGGACCTAAACACCCCACACACAATAATGGATAGATCATTCAGACAGAAAGTCAACAAGGAAACAGTGGCCTTAAATGAAACACTTGACCAAATGGACTTAATAGCTATATATAGAATATTCCATCCAAAAAGAGAGGAATACACATTCTTCTCAAGTGCATTTGGAACATTCTCAAAGATAAACCATATGTTGGGAAACAAGGGAAGCTTCAATAAATTTAAGAAGACTGAAATCATATCAACCATCTTTTCTGATCACAATGCCGTGAAACTAGAAGTCAACTACAGGCAAAAACCTGGGAAAATCACAAATATGTGGAGACTAAAAGTATGCTATTGAACAACCATTGGATCAATCAAATAATACCTGGAGGCAAATGAAAATGAAAACAATATACCAACTGTTATGGGATGCAGCAAAGCAGTACTATGAGAGAAATTTATAGCAATACAGGTCTACCTCAACAGACAAGAAAAATCTCAAATAAGTAATCTTAAACTACACCTAAAAGAACTAGGAAAAGAAGAACAGACAAGGCCCAAAGTCAGCAGAAGGAGGGAAAAAATAAAAATCAGTGCAGAAATAAATGAAATAGAGACTAAAAAGACAATAGAAAGGATCAATGAAAATAAGACCTGGTTCTTTGGAAAGAGAAACAAAATTGACAAACCCTTAGCCAGACTCACTAAGAAAAAAAGAGGAAAGACTGAAATAAATAAAGTCAGAAATGAAAGAGGAGAAATTACAATGGATACCACAGAAATACAAAGAGTTGTAAGAGAATGCTATGAAAAGCTATATGCAACAAATTGGATAACCTAGAAGAAATGGATAAATTCTTAGAATCATACAACCTCCCCAAACTGAATCAAGAAGAAATAGAGAATCTGAACAGACCGATCAGAAGTAGAGAGATTGAAACAGTAATCAAAAACTCCTAAAAAGCAAAAGTCCAGGACCAGATGATTTCTCTGGTGAATTCTACCGAACACTCAAAGATTTAATACCTATCCTTCTCAAACTACTCTGAAAAATCGAAGAAGACAGGACACTTCCTAACTCATTCTACAAGGCCAGTGTTACCCTGATACCAAAACCAGACAAGGACAACAGAAAAAGGGAAAATTACAGGTCAGTATCACTAATGAACACAGATGCAAAAATCCTCAACAAGATATTATCAAACAGAATACAGCAATACTTTAAAAGGATCATACACAATGACCAAATGGGCTTTATACCAGGAATGCAGGGATGGTTCAACATCTGCAAATCAATCAATATGATATACCTCATTAACAAAATGAGGGATAGAAATCACATAATCATCTCAATAGATGCAGAGAAAGCATTTTACAAGATCCAACATCCATTTAAGGAAAAAACTCTCAATAGAATGGGTATACAAGGAAAGCACCTCGACATAATAAAGGCCATATATGACAGATGCACAGCCATTATCATACTTAATAGTGAAAAATTGAAAGCCATTCCTCTGAGAACAGGACTAAGACAAGGGTGCCCCCTCTCAAGACCCTTACTCCACATAGTGCTGGAAGTTTGGGCCAGAGAAATTAGGCAAGAAAAATAAATAAAAGGGATCCAAATTGGAAAGGAAGAAGTGAAACTCTTGCTGTTTGTGGACGACATGATCCTATATATAGAAAACTCTGAAGAATCCACCAGAAAACTACTAGAAATAATCAACAACTACAGCAAAGTTGCAGGGTATAAAATCAACTTGCAAAAATCAGTTGCATTTCTATACACTAATAACAAACTAGCAGAAAAGGAACTCAAGAATACAATCACATATACAATTGCAAGAAAAATAATTAAATATCTAGGAATAAATTTAATCAAGGAGGTGAAAGACCAATACATTGAAAACTATAAGACATTCTTGAAAGAAATAGAAGATGACATAAAGAAATGGAAAGTATTCCATGACATGGATTAGAAGAATAAACATAGTTTAAAATGTCCATTATTACATAGAGCACTCTACAGATTCAATGCAATCTCTGTCAGAATCTCAATGACATTCTTCATGGAAATAGAACAAAGAATCCTAAAATTTATACAGAACAACAAAAGACGCCAATAGCTAAAGCAATCCTGAAAAAAAAAGAACAAAGCTGGAGTCATCACAGTCCCTGACTTCAAAATATACTACAAAGCCACAGTAATCAAAACAGCATGGTACTGGCAGAAAAAAGACACAGAGATTGATGGAACAGAATTGAAAGCCCAGAAATAAAATCACATGTCTATGGACAGCTAATCTTCAACAAAGGAGTCAAGAACATACAAGGGAAAAAGGAAAGTCTCTTCAATAAATGGTGTTGGGAAAACTGGACAGACAAGTACAAAAGAATGAAAGTAGACCATTATCTTACAGCATACACAAAAATTAACTCAAAATGGATTAAAGACTTGAATGTAAGACCTGAAACCATATAACTCGTAGAAGAAAATATAGGCAATAACAATCTTTGACATCGGTCTTAGCAGTATCTTTTCAAATACCATGTCTACTCAGGCAAGGGAAACAAAAGCAAAAATAAACAAATGGGACTACAGCAGACTAAAATGCTTCAGCATGGCAAAGGAAACCATCAACAAAACAACCCCACAAATGGGAGAAAATATTTGCAACTCATGTATCTGACACGGAGTTAATTTCCAAAATATATAAAGAACTCATAGAACTCAACAAGAAAAAAAAAACCTGATCAAAAAATGGGCAGAGGATATGAACAGACATTTTTCCAAAGAAGATATGAAGATGGGCAACAGGCAAATGAAAAGATGTTCAACATCACTAATTATTAGGGAAATGCAAATCAAAACTATGATGAGATATCACCGTACACGCATCAGAATGGCTATAATTAACAAATGTTGGAGAGGATGTGAGGACCAGGGAACCCTCATTCACCGCTGGTGGGAATGCAAACTGGTGCAGCCACTATGAAAAACAGTATGGAGATTTCTCAAAAAATTAAAAATAGAAATACCATATGACCCAGCTATCCCACTACTGGGTATTTTTCCAAAGAACATGAAATTAATAATTCAAAGAGATTGATGTATCCCTATGTTCATTGCAGCATTATTCATGATAGCCAAGATGTGGAAGCAATCCAAATGCCCATCAACTAATGAATGGATAAAGTAAATGTGGTGTGTGTGTGGGTATGTGGGTATATATATATATGTGTGTGTGTGTATATGTATATATACACACAATGGAATATTAGCCATAAAAAAGACAAAATCGTGCCATTTGCAACAACATGGATGGACCTTGAGGGTATTGTGCTAAGCAAAATAAGCCAGACAAAGACAAACACCATATGATTTCACTCATATGTGGAAGATCAACAAATACATGGATAAGGAGAACAGATTAGTGGTTACCAGAGGGGAAGGGGGTGGGCGAGAGGGCAAAAGGGGTAAAGGGGCACATATGTATGGTGGCGGATAAAAACTAGACTGTTGGTGGTGAGCACGATGCAGTCTATACAGAAACTGATATAATGTACACCTGAAATCACACAATGTTATGAGCCAATATGACCTCAGTAAAATAATTAAATAAATTTTTAAAAAGTCACACACAGACGAGAAAATAGTAAGTGTTAGAAACCAGAGTTTTTCTAAAAGCAAAGTAGGTCCTATTAGATCAGAGGATCAAGGGAATTGCGAAGATGGAGGTGCCCCATTCCCCAGGGTGTGGGGATATAGGGAGTTGACGCTCTCCTTGCCTCCCCTGGCAGGCTGCAGAATAAGCTGTCCTTCCTTTCGCCTTAGTTCTGTTTGTCAGGATGCATGTACTGGGGCTCATCCTCCTGCTGATGTTCGTCCCCACCATATAAACACTCCTGTGTTCTGCTCACCAGAGCACTCCCAGGAAACGGAATGCCTGAGGGAGGCTCTGCTGACCTCTCGATCCCGGCTTCAAGAGCTGGAAATGGAGCTGGAGCACCAGAAGGTGGAAAGGCAGCAGCTTTTGGAAGACTTGAAGGAGAAGCAGCAGGAGATCTTGCATTTCCGGGAGGAGCGATTATCCCTCCAGGAGAAAGACTCCAGGTAAGAGGGAGCCCCTGGATAAGGAAGGTGGCCCCATTTTCAGATTTAGAAGGGATATTGGCAAGACAGTTAATGGCCCCTTTTGGAAGCCTCAGTTTCCCCTCTGCTTTCCTGATTTATGGGGGACTTTGAGCAGAAGGAAGGGCTTCTCTGGGAACATCTCTTTCACTCTAAAGTTGAGAGAGTAAAACCCTGTTATAGAAGACTTCAGCATGTCAGACACTGAAGAAAGAACATTCTTGTGCTTTCAGCGAGATGGAGGACACTAGTCTCACCATCATGTAGGCAGCATCTACAGCAGCCGTGATGCTAGTTCCCAGCATAAACCCAGTAACTGCTTGTCAACAGGAAAAGAGCAGTAAGGGGCAGTAAGAACACCAGGCTGGTGTATCTGCTCCGAGCTGATGGAGCTAATGGTACGACTGCAAGCAAAGTTACTCCACCTCTCCGAGCCTCTGTTTCCATATCTGTATAATAAAAGTGATGGTCTCATGACCCCTGGGTTGACATCTAGGGCTGAAACTCTGTCGTGCAAAGGTTGGCTCACAGCTTATTGCCCTGGTGGGGCTGAGCGGCCCCACAGCTCAGCAGACCCTTGCCTCTCCCCTGGCAGGCTGCAGCATAAGCTGGCCCTCCTGCAGCAACAGTGTGAAGAGAAGCAGCAGCTCTTCCAGTCCCTCCAGTCAGAGCTACAGATCTACGAGGTGCTTTATGGCAATTCCAAGAAGGGGCTGAAAGGTATGTGTTCCCCTCTACTCCCCCACCCCACGAGCTTCCTGCCCTTGCTTAGGATCCAGTGAGGACTTTACCTTGGCAGTTGTGGCAATCTGAAAAGCTTCAGAAAAACCCTCAGCCAGGCCTGGGGCTCCCAATAAGAGAGGGGAGCTCTCACACACAAAGCCCAGAGGTTGGTGACATGAGCACGATCCAGCCTAGACATCCTTAAAAATAGGCCACAAGAGTCAAACTTTACCTACTTAGATGGCCAGAGGCAAGTTAATCCAAGTCCAGATTATACAATGATTTTTTTTTTAAATACAAAGAACTGTCCTGATGGTATCACCAGTTGAAAAGGTCTTGAATATTGTGAATAATACATACTGACCACCCATGCAGCCAATGTAGCAGGCAACCTGCTCCCACCCTGACCCTTGCCCCAGTGAGAAAATTAAAAGATACAAAAATACCACTAATGGGACTTAGATTTCAATCCTGGATTTAAATTTTAAACTCGTTTATTGAGGACTTTTGCCACCTGCTGAAATAATAATCTAGTATTTGAGAATCATGTTATATTTCCCCATTCTTCTTCAAATGGGGGAGGCTATTCTAAACATAAAGTTAATAAAGCCAAGCAGGCTAGAATAGAGAGCTGATGTCAATGTGATGAAATTGAGCAAAGATGAAAAAAGTCCTGCGCTTGATTACAAATATCAGTGGTAGAAGTACAGGATGGGGATGCCTGGCTTTGTAGCCATTCATGGGCTTGAGGATGGGGGAGTTGGGTAGGAACATTTACACAAGGAAGTTGTAGGCCAAGGATGCTAGAAAAAGCACCTCGACCTGAGACCACAGTAGCATAGGTGTGATGTCCATATGGTGAGACTGTGTCAGAAATATTGTTAGCTTTGGGGCACCATCTTGTAAAAGGGACATTGACAAACTGGGGAACATAGTGAAGACAGGGAGCACAGTGCCTTGTGACCAGAAATCTCAAACTGGTTGAAGAAATGAAAAATTTCTAGGCTTGGAAAAGATCATGAGATGAGAATTGGCTTCAAATATTTGAAGAACTCTCAGGTGGAGAAGAGCTGATGTGTTTTGTGTCCCTTCAGAAGGCTGAACAAGAGCCGAAGGGTGAGGCAGTGGGATTTCCTTACCATGAGAGCCTTCTAGTGATGGAAAGGCTGGTTTGTGAAGGAGTAAGCTCCCCATCCAGCGCTATCTCAATAGAAAGGGATGATTTGTCAAGGATCCCACAGAAGCAGTTCTTGCTTTGGATGAGATATTTCAGTTCTAAGTTTTCTGAATTATATGTTTAAAAATTCCTTAAGCAATATGGTTTATTATATTAAGAATTTTCACTATTCAGCCAAATATGAATTTTCATAAAACCTGATTGAATTTCCTAATTTGCTAATGAGAAGGTGAACCAGAACTTGAAGAAATATAGGTAGCACAGCAGGCTGAGAGAATAGCTCATGTACAAAGTCATGGGAGTGTTGGGTCAGGGAGGAGGCCAACCTGCCTGTGGGAGAGCTTTGTATCGGGGGTGTGAGAAGTCAGGTTTGTTGGAAGGAGAGTTGCCAGTGTACAGAAGGCCTAAAAGGTAGGATGAAAGTTTACATTCTATGCAGTAGGCAATGGAAAATGAGTATGTTTTTTTCAAAGCAAAACAGGTGCATGATGGAAACAGAATTTTAAGATGGTAGGATTGTGGGACACACTGGAGCTGGAGACATTAGAATCGGGGAAACCTACTGAATGGGTGTGATATTCTGGGCATTAAGTGATGAGAGTCTAACGTAAGGTGCTATTGGGAGGATAAAGGGGAATGGAGAGATGAAAACCTTTTCTTTTTTTTTTAAGAAAAAAAAGTAGAACTGTGAGAATTTGGATTTAGGGAAAGAAAGAGAGGGAGGAGCATCATGGAACTTTGGGGTTAGTATCTGGAAACCACTTCATCCTGAACTACCTCCTCTTTCTGCCTTGCTCTCTTTTTGTGGGTCTTTTAGGATTCATTTCAAGGCTACCGCCACTAAAGCCCCATAATCCCTTATCCTTAATTCAATAATCCAGTAAGAGCTCTGAATTGACATCTTTTTTATATACTTATTTGGTGACAAAACATAACTGAACTGACAAAAGGGTATTCACAGTCTTCATTTATTGCACTCAGTGAGAATATTCACATAGCTCGTGGCAGAAATATTAATGTGTTTGATTAAGGGCTGTGGCCTAGATGCAACTGGGTGCATGTATTATATGGTATATGCACCCTATTGCCTTGCTAAAAACCAAAATGAATTCTACTTTTTGAATACATTTGGCTTCAAAGTTTTCAGATAAGCAGTGTGGTCTTGTAGAATATTTCTTAGACCTCTTCAACCTCAGTTCGTAGGAATAGACTATGTGTGGTGAGGTAAAAATCATGGAGAAGTTGGAAACTTCAGTTCGTTATGATCTCTGGTCTGTGTGCCCGACTCCCATTCTTACATGCTGCCAAAAGGCCTGATGCCTCCCTGCTCCTCTCCTCTGATTCTTGAGTGTGGAGGTCATCAAATCTTCTCCCTCAGCCCCCGCCCTTCTCTAGTTCAATGCTGACCACCTGTCTTGGAAGACCCTGCCCTCGAGACTGCAGGACTGAGGTTAATGTGGAAATGAAATAATAGGCTTGACCTCATCTGCTAATCAAATGCCCTCTAGAGGCACAAGGGTCATTTGAGTCTCAGGAAAATTCCAGACTGGAGTGTGTGCCATCTCAGTGCGTGCCCGGCCCCACACAGCAAAAGTGACATCTCCATCTCAGATGTATTGCCTGGGACCCTGGGGTTACAATGGGGTCCTTGGCAGAAAGGAATGTCACAGAGGAGTGTTCTCACAAGTGCTTGGAGATACTGGGATCAGTGCCACCAGACCCCTCCTTCCTCTGCTTTCAGCTTACACCTGGGACACCTGTCACCCTTTGAGCAGTGACTTGAGCCACCTCGTGGCAGAGATCAGAGCTTTGAGAGGACAACTGGAGCAGAGCATTCAGGTGAACAACTGTCTGCGGCTGCAGCTGGAGCAGCAGTTGGATGGTGGTGCTGGCAAAGCCAACCTCGGCCCCTCGTCCTTTAACCAGGACTTCCCAGCCAACGCTGACCCTGGAAACAAGCAGCCACCCTTCCAAGGTAGGAAGGAAAGGGAATCAGGAACGACTCAGCCATGGGGAGGTCACCAGGCAGTCTGTGGTGGGAGAGACAGATTTGCCTCTCCCATGCTCCTTAGGGTCAGGTGAAATCGGAGGTGCTTCAATACAGTGCCTTGAGGGAGAGCGTGGGATTCAGGGTCAGACCTGAGTCAGGGTCTGATTCTGAGGGTCAGATTCTGAGTTTGAGACTTATAGGTTGTTTTCCTTGGGCAAGGTGTTTAAACTCCTCAGGTATTTAAGCCTAATCTTCAAAATGAGACTAGTAATAGTGTATACCTTTATGGCTATTTGGAGCATTAAATGAAATAATTTACAAGTGCTTGTCACAATAAGAATTGCTTAACAGTTAACAGGTGTGTATATTAATATCTATTATGTTTGTGGAGTGCTTTAAAATTTACCACGTCTTTTCAAGTAATTTCTCAAATAATTTCATCTGAGGTAAGGCAGGTTTTACTGTCGATGTATTTCATATGAGAAAACTTAGGCGCTGAGACATTCACTGACATGCTAAGATTTACAGGACCTAAGAAACCAAACCAGGATTTGAACCAGACTTTGGTTCCAGTCTGTGTTCCTTCCCCTCGCCATGCTCTGTTTCGGTATTGCTGGCCTTCCCAGACTCTCTAGCCTGGCTCCCCATTTCCTAATTTGTGGGGAACGCAGCTATGTGGTAAAACATTCCCGTCCCTAAGGAAATCCTGCCCATGGGAAAGAAGTGGGTGGTGCCATGTTTATTCCAGGTGACAGTCACCCACTTCTGCCACTGCCTGGGAACCCAAGGTTCCCAGACAGAAATGTTTAACCAGTTCTCTCCCTCTCTTCTCAATACCCTTCATCAATCTCACTTCCCCCCGTCTTAATATGAGTGTTAATACTGCCCCACACCCCAGTCTCCTGACACACTCATTTCTACTTCCTCTTCTTTCCTTTTGATCTACCATTTAACTCACCATCTCCACTGACTTCCATGGCCATATCCTCAATTTTATTCTACTCAGGAACCACTTCTGCTCAGGATTATCTAAAGCTGAGCTTTCAAACTTTCATGCCCGCTTTTCCTGGGGCATGTTAATCCTTATTTTTTTTCCTGGTTCTGCTAGATTTTCATTTATCAGACAATGGCCTCATCTCTCAAATGAAGGTGATAACTCCCGAGATCGTGTTGTTGTGGCCATTAAATCAGAAAGTGTACGTGGATGCCAAGCGGAGCGCCTGGCACGCAGAGACTGCTGGGCCTGTGTGAGGTGGATGCCTCGCCCGCTGGGGCTGCCATGATGGCTGCAGTGTTCAGTTCCGTCTCCTCTTCTCCCCTCTCACCAGGCTTTCCCCCTCACTGCCTCCCCACAACACCAGCCAGGACCCAGCCCCACTGGCTCAGTCACTGCTCCTCCTTCTCCTCCTCACCCACCAGAGGCCTGAGCTGGAAAGTGGGCTTTAAGCCACCTTTGCCTGAGCAGGATCCTTTCTGTCTTCTTTGTGCTGTTTTCCAGTTCCTCTACTGTAGGATTGCTGCCCGGTCTCCAACGGGGCATCTCTAACCCACCAAGGTTTTATCTCCTATTCTTCTCATGCTGCTACGTTTTTTTCCAGCACTAACTCATCAGAATGGTGATTAGAATGTTGAGTTTAATTGCCCATAAATCCATTCATTGTTTGATTCAATATTTTTAACTTATATACTACTTCATATATTTATACATATTTATATTTAGTTACATTGTATTAGTCACTACATACAAAATTATATTCAAAACTGGGGTGAGAACTAGAAGTTGCTTTCCCATGGGACACTTCCATTAAAGGAACATCTTCTTGTTCCAAACTAAGTGATTTGTTTGCTACTGTTTTTGATTGTGGTGTATGGGTGATGATGATGTAAGAGGTGACCCATGCTGCCTTAGTCTCCAGTGGTGAAGACTAGACTGTGCATGTGCTCGTGTGCAGTGAAAACTGTGGCTCCTGAAAACTGGTCGTCTTTACCCCCTAGATTCAGTTGTCTCCCCTCCAGTTCGGGATGTTGGCATGAATTCTCCAGCTCCGGTCTTCCCCAGCTCTTCTTCCGCTGCTCCTGGCTCAGAGCCCACCATCTTCAATAGGACGAATGGTAAATATGGCAATTTAAGGGCTCAGGGACTGATGATGGAAAATTATTAATATAAGCAACCTTTGAGTCTCTCTATACACATTATCTGATCTTAGAGATTTTTCTCTACATGTCCCCAGCCTTCAGGCCTATTTGTTGCACCTTCTGTGGCCGCCTTTCTGTCATTGTTCTTCCTCTTACGGTTTTCCTATCGCTCTGTTGTTGCTTCATGGCACTGTAATCTCTCCCTTCTTCACTGTGCTCTCTATATCCTGCTTAATTTCCTTATTTGTGTCTTCTCAACCCGGAAATTTTAATTTTTTTATTAATAATATTTGTCCTTTGTCAATAAAGATAAAATGTACTCCTGGCCATTTTATCATTATGAGATGATGTAAGAAAGGTTATAAAAACATAGAACCCAGAATATCTATGGACTTCACACCGCACTTGTACTTTGCAAGACTGCCTTTCTTGTTCTTGGCCTCTTTCACTATTTGATGTCTCTTTTGGACTGAAGTGAACTGGGGATGTGATTATAAATAACAGTGATGTTGTGGTTTTATTTTTCAGAGTTGGGTTTGGATGCTTCTCCAGTAATGAAGAACCCTCCCAAGCTGGAGGGCGATGCTACTGATGGCTCCTTTGCCAATAAGCATGGCCGCCACGTCATTGGCCACATTGATGACTATAGTGCCCTAAGACAGCAGATTGGGGAGGGCAAACTGCTGGTCAAAAAGATAGCGTCTCTCATGAGGTCAGCCTGTGACTTCCCTGGCCTCGAAGCTCAGGGCGCAGAGGTAATCACATTGTAGCTCTAAGGTGCACCTTGTCCTCATGCCCTTTCTTCTTCTGATTTTAGCTCCTTCACCCACTGTTTGTTTCATGCTCTACATCTCCCAACAGCGGAGGATATGTCTTCTGTTCACACCCAGCTGGGCCTTTCTTGTCCATCTCCTCTTTGCAGTATAAACTCTGCTCTGTCCAGATGTAGCTGGCTTGATACTTCCCCTCAGAACCACAGAAAAGCCCGTGCAGCATGCTGCCCTCATCAGTACAGTTTTTGTTAGGTGTCAACACACAAATGTGGTGCTGTACTGAGCACCCCTTGGTGGCTTATTATTTATAGTCACACTGGCACGTGACCATCATGGGCCAAATAAAGGCACTTAACCAGATGGCTAGAAGTTGAGGATTCACATCCCTATAGGCCACGAGTGTGAAAGGAGTGAGAAGCCTGGCAGCCATGGGATTTCCCTGTTCAGACCGAGTGCGGGAGGAGTTCAGGCAGCAAGGCTTCTTAGAGCGCATCACCGTGGAGAGAGCAGGCACCAGCTGCTGTGCTGTCTGAGCCACTGGAAATGCATGGACATGTAGGGACAGCCCTGCCCCCAGGAGCTCCCACACTAGAGAGGAAGACACACATCTGAGTCAATAAGTACCACAGGGGGCTCCAGGCACAGCGGTAGAAGTCGTCCTCTGGATGTGAGGGCACAAATGCAGAGGTGGCTGTTATCTCAGGCAAGGAGAGTAACAGGTCTCTAGAGGACCCACTAGGGGGATGTGTTGGTTCTCTGGGTGGAGGAGGACGTTCTAGGTAAAGGGAGCCACACCTCAGTCTCTGGAGCTGCAAATGGTTCAGCCCAGTTGACGTGTAAGCTGTGACTTAGGGAAGTGCAGGAGGTGCCAGTGCAAAAATTAGGGACCTCAGACTCGAGAGCATGGAGCAGGACTAGAGCTTTAAAAAGTGGGGGAGGCTGGAATCCAGTGAATTCTTGCAAGTGGGAGGTCACTGCTGAGGTCAGAGATGCTGGGTTTCCAGGTTAGGATAGGGTTTCACAGGTTCAAGCAGGCCCGTGTCCCTGCTTTACAGAGGAAGCTTGAGCCATGCGCTCGGAAAAAAAAAGTGATCTCTCAGCCCCAGTGAAGTCCATGGCTACCTCCCCCTTTCCCAGGTGCTGGGCAGCGAGGGCGTCCGTGAGCTTCGGAGCAGCGCCAGTGCCCTGCACCACACGCTGGAGGAGTCGTCCTCCCTCCTCACCATGTTCTGGCGAGCCGCCTTGCCCGGCTCCCAGGGCCCTGCGCTGCCTGGCATAGCGGTAAGAGGCCAGCGTCCTGTACTGGTTCTGCCCCCAAATATCATTCTGTCCCCTAAGTCCCACACATCCTGACGCTCAGGAGCCCAGTGGTGAGCTGGGACAGACGAGACTTTGGGGGAGCGTCCCAGGAGGGAGACCTCTCATTCTTGGTGGCTGCTTTTAGTGCAGCTCTGACTACATCCCAGCTCCTCCCACCCCTGAGCCTGGGATAAGAAATCAAAGAGGAAAAGGAAAGAATGTGGGGAAGGCAGAGACATAAGAACCCTGGTGACCCATACGTGTTCAGTTTCTTGAACTTTCTGAAGTTTGGCTGAGCTGAAGTTCAGGGACATGTTGAAGTGTCAACACTTCTTTCCCCCACCACCTCCTCAGGTGTACGTAGTTAAGCATGATCGCAGAATGTCACCAGGAGACTACTAGTCTCTGAGCCACCCAGTGAAATCCCAGTATATCGCTTAAATCTGCGTCTCTGGTCAGGCCTGGGAGAGTCAGCCACCGCCAGGTGCTCTCAGGTCTCAGCCTGGCTCTCTGGTTGGTGGAACCTTGGACAGGCACATTTCAAAATCCTCTCCCGAGGGATTCTAATGCTGGATTAATATCCCTGACACCTTATGGGACCCAACTATGCTAATTCCAAGGGAGGGGGTATTTGCCATCTCTGGGTTGGAACAAATATTTACAAAATTGCAGACCGTCTCAGGCCAGCCCTGTCTCCCCAGGCATAATATTCCTAACCACCAAGTCTTGCTTGTGACGTCCGAGTGATATAATGATGTCAGCACCAGATCTGAGCTCTCGTTCGCAGATGGGAGTTTCAGCGCTGGCCTGAAGTCAGCTTCTTTTCTGCAACAAGAGTGTAGGTCTGTGCTAACCTGCGTGGAGGCTCCCAGGTTCTCAGTCTTCCTACCGTATGGCCTCATCCTAAACTGTCATCAGCTGGAGAGTTTTAGAGGTTTTAATGGAGGGAATCCAGTCCAGAAAGAGTTAAGAAGATGCTAGGATCCTACTTGGGATTGTAAAGAGCTTTAGACCTTCTGACCATTGACAGAGAGCCCGTTCCTCTTCCCCAGGGAGAGTCGATGAAAAGGGAACTTCTGGAACTGAGAACCAAGCTATCCAAACAGGAGAGTCTCCTTCAGAGCGCAGCTGAGCGTCTGAAGACCGCCAACCAGCAGAAGGAGAGCATGGAGCAGTTCATCTTCAGCCAGTGTGGGTGCCCTTGAGCCAGGGAATGGGAGAGGAAATGGGGGGGCTTCCAGACTCCCCATATGCTACAGATGGACAGTGGCCAGAGAGGCTGGGGGGTGTGGCGGAGATTGGTGTGATGTCCCCGATCCTCCTGTGCCACGAATAATCATGTATGCAGGGGCAGGGAGCGTGGGGGGCAGCAGGAGACCCTGAGCTGAGTGGCCAGAAAGACATGCTTTAGAACACACACCCAAGGCAAGGATGGGCCCAGCTGGTAATTTCTGCCTTGCTGGGCTGTTTTGTTTCAGTGACCAGGACACATGATGTTTTGAAGAAGGCAAGGACTAATTTGGAGGTAAGGAAATGACTGCACCTGTCAGAGTCCCAGAGCCTGCCCAAACCCATCGCCATCTGTCAGCAGAGTCTGCAGGTGATCCTCGACCTGCTCTGACCTTCCAGGAGAAGATTTCTGGTCCCCTTGGAGGAGCACAGGCCCCAATAAGCATCCCTTTTGTTCCCATCCCCATCACCCTTCCCTGCCCAAGCAGCTGCCCCCCTCCCCCCGACATTTTGGTTCACTCTTACACTGTCATCGCTCCTCTCTTTACTCCAATGAGCCCTCCTTTATGCCGAGTCAGGAGTCTGAGAAATGCAATTCAGGTGGTTCTCGAGGTCAGAGGACGTATGGGAGTTGCCTCTGAATTAGCTTTCGGTGAGGGGATCCGGGGCCAGGTACATGTTCTGGTGTTTCCTAGACTACTCTATGAAAAAATAAAAGCAAGGTGCAACCTAATAAATTGATTTCACTGCATACTATTGGGCCGAGAACAGCAATTTGATTTTGATGTATCTTTTTTTTTAAGCAATATCACAAAAGAAAACTGTGGGTCTTGTTGACCTAAAGGAGAATTTGATAATAAATAAAAACTGAAACTGAAAGGGAAAGATTTGATGTACATGGGCAGACATTCTCTACGTTTACTTAAAACACTAACACATTCCCTAGCAAGTACTTTGAAGAAAAACTTGAGGTGTTAGAAATGGCTTAAAAATCAGAAACTAAACCTTTTAACTTGTACTTTAAAGCTTTGCCATAAGCAACTGAGCCTATTCCTAGGAATGTTCCTAAACTGTAACCTGAGAGAATGTTGATCTCACATTGTAAAAACGGGCTGGGCCATGATTATTTTTTTTTGTTTTTTGGGTTTTTTGTTTTTTGTTTTTTTTTTTTTGCTAACTCCCTTTGTTTTTGTCTAATGATTCCTTTCTTTCCTGAGCCTTTTTCGAAGAACACTTACAAGATTGCCTCTGTAAAGCCTATTCCTGTCCCAGCAAAGGTAACCCAACAGCCTCCCGTATCCGCTGGCTTCCCCCAGTTTGGAAGTTTCCTCTCCACCTCCTCTAGGCCATTGGAAAGGGCCCAAGGCCCGGGCTCTACTCCCAGGCTTGTCACTAACTGGCCGGGTGCTTTGGCCGGCCCCTCAGTCTCTGTCAGCCACTGCCCCTCATCTCTAGGAGGTGGCACTAGACTTAGATGATCTCTGAGGTCCCTGCTGACTTGGTGCCTCCCTCTCCCTGTTAAGTAAAGGGGACGTAAACGTCACAGGGGGACTTCCCTGCAGAATGTCCTCTCCCTCCTACAACAGGCTGTTTCTAGATGTGCATGTTTCATACTAAGCACTCATTTTCCCGGGAGATCACAAAAGCCATCATTTTGCTCCAGAGTGAATTGGAGGGTGAACTGGCCCCTGAAGAGGGGGTGGTGGGATCTGGCTGCCTGGTGTGCAGTGGCTTTGAGCAGCGATATCACCACTCGAGGTAGTGGGGAAGCTTTTCCTCTAACCTGGTGGCACCAGTTCCTCCTCAGACCGCAGTGCATCCCCTCAGCTCATCCTCTTAACAGGCTCTCACCGTGCTCCTGGCTCTGTCACCACTCAGTTCCCACTCCAGCCTCAATTACCCACCAGCAGGGCCTGATAACAGACTCGTACTTTGTTTTATTTCTGTCTCCAGGTGAAATCCCTAAGGGCTCTGCCATGCACTCCCGTCTTGTGACCCTTGCCTTCCAGGAGCCATGCAGGGGGCGAAGCCACCAGAGGTCCTTAAAGTGGCAGGAAGGATGGGCCTGCCCCCCTTTTGCACAGCTACCTATCTGCTGAGGAGACCTGGGCCCCACTCCTCACATCCTGCTGGAGGGTCTAGAAGAAGGAGTCAGAGAGGCTGCCTGGTGAGGCTGGGCAAAGGCGAAGATCCTTTCCTGCAGTCGTGGAATACCATCAGCCAAGGGCCGCTTGGCGCAGCACTAAGCAAAACACGCATAGTGTGTAGAGGACCTTGTGACACTGCTTCTCAACGCCCAGTGACAGGAGAACTAGAGACAGCACATTTCTCGCCTCAGCACCTGTCCTCAGAGGGTCAACTCAGGGGAAGTAGGACCCTGCTTCCTACGAATGGGGCATGTGGTCCCAACACTGGAGCTCCTCGGTAGTTCTAAAAGCACATGACTGAGCAGCGGTGCCCTGCTGGACAGTGGGGTTCAGCCAGCACTGCCCACAGATCCACACCGGACCTGGGGCCAGCTCAGCTGGGTCACAGTCAGGCTGGCATCAGTCTACACTGTAGCACCTGAGTTCTTTGAATCCACATGGTAAAAGCGGTGACTTCCCAAATGCCATCTCATGCTTAGCCTGGCACCTCCTATTTCTGTTCTCTTATGATCTCCAAAGTGCGCTGACCTCACTCTAAATATGCTGTCCTGTTTTATCATCCCAACTTCTCTCTGGGGAATTGGGACTAATGGCCAGATCAAGCCCATTGAAAGTCTTGTGTAAAGCAAACCAGTGATCATTTTTAAGTGGCATGTGAGAGGCCCCCAGTGCTAAAGCCTAGTCTGTCTTCACAGTGCTTTAGAAGGTGTGTGTGTGTGTATAAATGTATGATATATATCTATATATGTGGCTACAGTGACATGTTGAAGGTCAACATAACTGGTGGACAGGGTCAGTGAGAGGAAATGAAACAGTCTTTTGGTGGCTATTAAAGCAAATATATATAAAGAAATAAAGGGATTTTCTTCGCCTGCTTTGTTTCCACTTTCTGCACCAGACTCCAGGCTGAGCGTGTAAGACCAGGAAAGACAAGTGTCGTGTAGAAGCTCACAGTCTAACGCTGGAAGTCTACGTTGACAAGAATAAGTTTTTCCTTCTTTGCCATTTTGGAAGACTCCCCAGTCTAAAACTATGAAAGAGTGGTTCTTAAATTTGGGTTACCTTAGAATCAGCAGTGGAGATTATAAAAACTACTTCCTGGGCTCCAATCCCAAGAGATTTAGTGTGTGTGAGGCCCTAGAATCTGCATTTTTTACATAAGCACCTGGGTGATTCTGCTGCAGGCGGGCTGCAGACCACAGTTTAAAAAGCATTGTTCTATAACACTGAATCAAAACTATAAATAAATTTATTTTACTTTAATTAAGAACTTTAATTGAAAAGTGTATAAATCATTCCATCAATGTTGACATAAAGATCTTAAAATATTCCTCTGGAAAAGTCCTTAGTTATGTCCTTTTGCCTTTCAGAATTAAAGCTGTCACTCCACAATTATTTCCTAGAAGGAGTTAGAGAATTAAAACAACAACAAGGACAAAAACTCAACCACTGTCACCAGAACCACCACCACCACCAACAATGACACAAAGACCCATCAGCAGACTCGTGCCTGAGGGAGCGACCTGCCCCACTTTCACGGTAGATGGAGTGACGTCCAGTCTGCTCTTCCACTCAGTCGTTTCAGTATTTCCATGAGTCCTTTGGCTGTCAACACAGAGGAACTCACTGAGGGAATGAGCAGAATGGAAGTCAGCTGAACTATGAAGCATTACTTAAAGTGGCAAAATTTGAGGACCTCTTGCCCTGTGGTTATTCAAGCATCCCAGCAATTCTTCCTTCATCCCTGTGCTGCCAGGGCTGGTAGGCACTGATGAATATAATCAATAATCAATGAGAACTCAAATATTACTTCTAAAAATTCATTTTATGTACATTTATGAAAACAACATATGACATCATATAAATCTCAGATCTGGTCAGGATCTAGTCACAATTTACTTTTGAGCAAAAGCCTTAAAAAGCCATTCTTGTATGTCACCCTTTGTGAAATGTCAAAACATAGCTCTGTGCCTTAATAAAAATAGTTGAAAGAAAATATATCTTTGAGAGGAGGATTCTCCAATATTTAACTTTTTGTAAATTATATTCTTTCCCTCTACGTGACAGAAACAGAGCCCATTCTTAAAAACAAAAAAGTCAGTCTGTGTGGCCACCAGTGTCCTTCAATGTGCCATAATTCAAATGAGAACCATATTGAGCCCTATGCAGAGAATAGGGGGACAGTCCTATAGAAAAAATGGAAAGGAAAAAGATGGCAGGTACCTAACATAACACTTAAAACATGTAAAAAAATCTCTTGACCTGTCAACCTAAGGCAGACAACCTGCAGAATTCATACAGATTATATAGCTATCCCTCAGATCTTATTAATGCTAAAGTGAATGAGCTAGACACTTGTATTGGTTTTCTGTTGCTGTCATAACAAGTTACCATAAACTTGGTGGCTCAAAAGAACACAAATTTATTATCATACAGTTCTGTAGGTTAGGAGTCCAACAGGGATCTCACTGGACTAAAGGTGTCAACAGGGACACCTTCCCTTCTGGAGGCTCTAGGGGATGATCATCTGTTTCTTTGCCTTTTCCAGCTTTTAGAGGCCACCCACATTCCTTGGTTTGTGGCCTCTTCCATCATCTTCCAAACTAGCAATAGCAGGTAGAGTCCTTCTCACATGGCATCATTCTGACCTCCTTTTCTGCCTTTTCCATTTTTAAGGCCCCATGTAATTCCATGGGGCCCACCTGGACAATATAGGACAATTTTCCCATCTCAAGGTCCTTAACATAGTCACATCTGCAAAGTCCTTTTTGCTATGTATGTAACATAATCACAGGTTCTGGGGATTAGAATGGGGACACCCTAGGAGGGGGGCTTTATTCTGCCTACCACAACACCGTTAACCCAGGTGCCAACTAATATTGGAACTAAAAAAAATATCTTTTCTAATTTCAAGAATTTAGTAAAATTAAGACCCTACCTCAAGGGACAATCTAGAACAGCAAATGAAGACAAAGCCACATTAGAACCCTAGAAGTGCTCCATGGATGACCATGTTATTGCACAAGCATTATTCTCTTTAGAATAGTTGTTTTGTTTCCAGATGTGGTATTTTTCCTTCCAAAGGCTGACTTTGTGGAAATCTCATCGGAGGCAAAGAGCACGTGGTAAGGGAGGGATGGTGGCAGCAGAGTTGGTGCAGCCGGGCCCCACTAACCTTTGAGTGTGAACTTTCAGCTAGGTCTAAATGGGGCAGATGGGGTGTGTTTCTTTGGATCTGCCCTTGCCTGAACATAGGGATCCTTGTGCACCTTCCCCAGGAGGCCACAAGGGAGCGTTGTGGTAATTCCCTTGGAATTTGCCTTGTAAAGAAGCAGGCACTGGGTTATTCAATGTGTTCTAGACCTTGGGAGCCAGATGTTGGCCCTGAGTGTCCAGAGCTTCCTGACTTTTGGTCACACCATCCCTGGGGTTGGCCTAAGGCCCACACTGCCCAGGCCTCGGAAGGTTGGCTGTGGAGGCTAAGCGCCTCAGATGGAGCCATCTTACTCTCTCCTCCAAAAAGGTTCTGACCAGACAGAAATGTATTCATGCTTCTCCCACAGGAGGAAAGTATTTCCTCATCTACCTCTCAGAGAGGGGGGAGCCCTTTCCTATGTTGACCTGCTTTGTGTGTGTTTGGGGGTGGGGGGTGGGGTGAGGGCAGGAGGAGCAGGGAGAGGGAGGAGGCGTGGTAACAAAAAAAGGATGGAGAGGAGAAGACTGAGGAGGAGGAGAAGGGAGAGGAGGCAGCATGAGGAGGTGGAGAGGAGAAGGAGGACCAGAGCTTAAATACCAAGGAGGTTCTAGTCCCTGGCCCCAGAATGGCAGCTGCTCTCTTTGCATCTCCCCCAACCTCACCCTGGACACACACACACACACACACACACACACACACACACAAATATACCCCACGCTTGTCTGTCATCCTCCAGCCTCCTTTCTTCCCACAAGAACAGCCTCTTATCCCTTGATTCTGGAGATTTCTTTCCTTTTTCACTGGGTCTTCCCACAGTCAGGCACATGTCCCTTGCCTGCAGACAAATCCCCATCTTGTGGTTCTGGAGAGTCCAAAGCACAGAAATTTCCCAAGAGAAAAGGAAGTGCAGCCTAGGTGGGGTCATGGGGTCATGTGGTCACCCTGCAGAATATGCATCCAGCTGTCCCAAGTCATTCTAGGTTGATATTTGTGAAGATGTCCAACTTGTTCAAAAGAAAATCCAAGAAGATCCTTGGTCCAGGTCGTTCTTACATGTAGTAAACTGCTATAAAATCATAAGCCAGGTGATCAATCCTCACTCTAAAGTCACAGATCAGCCTTACCAAGGGGAAAGCAGGTTGTGAGTGCCAGCTATAGGAAATGAGCAAAGTTGGTCCCAGAAATGCTTCACTAGGAGAAGCTGCTTAGGCCAATGGCTAAGGAACCCCTGTATTAGTCAGCTGGGGCTGCCATAACAGAATACCACAAACTGGGTCACTTAAACAGACATCTGTTTTCTCCCAGTTCTGGAGGCTGGAAGTCCAAGATCAAGACTGGAAGTTCCTGCCAGTTCGGTTTCTGAACAGAGCTGTCTTCCTGGCTTGCAGATAGCCCTGCTCTTGCTATGTCCTCACATGGCCTTTTCTGGGTGCTTGTCCTTGGAGCCTTTTCTAGGAGCCCAAGCTTGCTGGTATCTCTTCCTATAAGGACATTAATCCTATCTGATCAGGGCCCCATGCCTATGACCTCATTTAACCTTACTTTCTTCCTCAAAGGCCCCTTCTCCCAATACAGCCACTCTGGGGATTAGGGTTCAACATATGAATTTGGGGGGGACATAAACATTTAGTCCTTATCACCCCCCAGCCTAGTCCCCCCATGAAGGTGTCGGCAGCTCCCAGCTCTGGTCCGTGGGAACTTCCCAGGCACTGGATCCTCAGATTCCTCTCCCCACAGACTTTCTCCTTCTCTCTCCCATTCAAATGCCTCCACACTGCACTAGCGTGTTCTGTGTTTATATTTTCCCTTTCATTCCTTCCTTTTTTTTTTTAACACTGTACATGTAATATTGAAACATTTTGTCAGATGACGAGACCCCTCTCACAATTTCTGCAACAGTAAACACTAAGCAGATTCTATGCTTACTGAAGTAAGGGAAAGCTGTGTTGATCGTGCATAGTCTCTCCAAGCAGCCAGACTGCTGTCTGATGGAGGATTTGGGGAAGTGTGGAGTTCAGGGTCTGGTGAGCGCTAGAGACATAAGTGAGTTGGTGTCAGCTGTTGACTGGTTGACACTCAAAAGCCGTGAGCTGAGTTGCTTTCAAGTGGCTGACTCTCAGGAGTGAGGGGCTAGCACTGACTGGTGTCTTTTTGCAGAAATGTCTTCACTGAGGAGCGTGGCTGTGTTGGCAGAACAATGCTTTCCCAAAGACGTCCACGTCCGAATCCCTGGGATCTGTATGTTACTTTACTCGGCAAAAGAGACTTTGCAGATGGGATCGAATTCAGGATCGTGGGCCGGGGGTCATCCTGGAGGGCCCAGTGTAATCACAGGGTCCATATAAGCGAAAGAGAGAGGAAGGAGAGTCGGTGTCAGAGTAGTGTGCTGTGAGGATAACGTGATCAGCCGTGGCTGCTTTAAAGACGGAAAGGGGGCTGTGAGCCAAGAATGTGGGCCTCTTCTAGAAGCTGGAAAAAGGAAAGAAACATTCTCCCCCAGAGCCTCCAGAAAGAAACTCAACCTTGCTGACACATTGATTTTAGTGCAGCGAGGCTCATTTTGGACTTCTGATCTCCAGAACCATAAGATAATAAATTTGTGTTGTTTTAAGACCCTAAGTTAGTGGTAATTTGTTGCAGTAGCAATAGGAAGCTCCTACAGGGTGGAGTGGAGATGGACTAAGATGATTTAAAATTAGTTCTAGTGTCTATTTGTTACCATGGCTTTAGAACAATTACTCTGTTCCCAGAAATGTGAACTTGAAAGCTTTCAATTCTCACTGTAAATAATTTAAAAGATCCTGGATGTTGTACCAACCATCCCCATACAAGGAGTCTAAGCCCTCACCCTCTGCTCAGGGCATTATAAACGTCTAGTATCCTCGAGGTTGGGTTGTGTACAGGGGCATTCCACAGTGGATTTATAATCTTTCCCACAAGGCTGGCTGCAGTGTTGGGCACATGACAGTCCTTTGTCACATCCAGCCGTATAGTCTCTGAACCCCCGCTGCATGTATGAGGAACTTCCCATGTTCTGAAACTTTAAGGATCACATACTCTTTCTCCGTTTCCCTAGGGGCTAAGATGTGGGTATATTAGCAAGACCTCGCCAATCCCAATCAGGACCAACTACTCCGGTTTTGACAGGAGTCGAGAGACTCAAGGAGCAGGCACAGGGGAAATTCATTCTGGCCCCTGCAACATAATAATCTCCCCACCTCAAGACCCTTAGTTTAACACCATCCAGGGGCAGCAGGAGTCGTGGAGACATGGGTGGTGTCCACTGTCCAGGGCCAGTGGTGTCACCTGTGCAAAGCCACAGGGTCTATCACTCAGCAGGGGGCACTAATGTCCCTTCCAGATGATCTTGGAGTGTGGCTTTGTCTGTGCTCTGTTTAATTGGCCTTTCTTATTCCTCCTTGTTTGCATAGCCTGGTTCTCTAGTTTCCTGGAGGTTCTCTGAGCTACTAATACCCCTTTGATAATGTGTATGTCAGACTGAACTCGCCAGTCTATTTCTAATGGTTGGAGAGAGAGAGAGAGAAAGGAAGAGGGGGACAGAGGGGAAAGAAGGGAGAACGAGAGGAAGGAAGAAAGGAAGTCAGTTTGGTGCTGAGTTCACTTCCAGTCACCTCCATGATTCTCCTGAGGAGTCATCTTCCCCCTCAACCAAGGGCACCCTCAAGGATCAAGTTACTCCAGTCCTTGCTCTTGGGTCTGGAGACACTGGTTGGCTTCCTCCTCCAGCCTCCCCCTCCCCGCCCTCAGGTCTAACCCAGTCTGGAAGAGGAAACAAACAAAAAGCCTCACTCTTCAAGCAAACACCTTGTCTTTGTAGCCCTTATTTTAGCCAGCAGGTTCTTTTTCTGACTCTTCATTTCGTGTACTCTGTATAGTGAGGAGAGGAAAAAATGGTCCCTGGGATACTATGAGAATGAAGTAGGAAGGACATGCACAGAAAATGCACCGAGCAATACTTTGAGACATAATCCTGAATCTATGTCTGTATACATCCCACATACCTATAGTTTTATTTTGTTCATATAAATGGTATAATTTGTATATATTGTTTTACAACTTCTTTCTTAAAAAAGTTTTGGGGCAGTGTAACACACGATTCCAAAATCCCTTCCTTGGCGTGTAAGGACCCAAGCAGGTTGGAAAGCCGCGTCTTTATCACACTGGGGATCTGTGGGCTCCCTAAGTGGGAGGGGATCATGACGTCACTGCCCCCGCCCCCAAGTCAGCAGCCGACCCGCCCATTGGCCAGCTGGGCAGGAGGGGAGTTGGGGGCAGAGGGGCAGGGTGTGGTTGGGAGGAAAGGCGCAGAGCTATACGTCATGAATGGGGCGTGTCTCATGTTAATCAGGCAGCTTAGGGGTACAATTCCCCTCAATAGAATTCCCAGAGCTGTGGAAGTAGTCCAGAGATGTTGCTTGAATTTTATTAGGAAGAATTGCGGGGAGGGTCTGGGAGGGTTGGGAAAGGAGAGGGGGCGGAGGGTTGCGGGGGAGGGGGTCCGTCGGGCGGGGTGTGGAGCAAAGTGACCCTGTGTGAACAGTGTAAGACACGAGGCCATCCAAGGCCTGAAGGGGGATGTCTTTATTCGCCTGGCAGAAAACATCATGTTGACGTGGTTTTATGACTTGTGGTAGTGGGGGGTTGGGATTGCCGTTTTCTTTGGCAATTAATGTTCCGGTAACAGATAGACTTTTGTAGTTTTGGCAAGCTACCAAGTAAGCCTTCGTGGATGCGCTCTCTCAAAACTGCTGTACTCTACATTTCTTTGGGCAAGAACCTCTGTATCCCTTTCAAGTGCTAGGTTATGAACTGATTACTGTCAAGGTTTAAAAAGGTTTAAGGCTAAGTCACCAACCCAAAACACCCTTCTTTCAGACTTCTCTCATTCCTCGTTTTCAGCTAGGACGGGGGTGAACAGGTTAACCCTTCACTGCAGAAACGCCACCCGAGATCGTGACCTCCTGGAGAGCTGTGGGGCCAGGTGACAGCCTCTCCCGGCGCAGGGAGTCCAGAGGGTTCTGATATCTCACCTGGCTTCCCCCTCCTCCTTCTTTCCCCCTCTATAACACGGACACCAATGCCCGCAACTCACAAACAGTACCGAGCACTGTTACTGCTGCTTAGCAAGTAAGGCACGCGAACATTTTCTACCGAGAAGACGAGCAAGATCCTATGAGTGGAACCCTTTCTGGGATCTCCTTTGGAGCAGCTCAGTGAGGTTCCTGGGAGAGACTCTGGGAATCTTTGCCCCTCCCTCAGTGCCTGGGTTCCAGGTGTCTCCCCCCGGCTCCCCAGAGAACAGAAGTCAGCCTGGGCCCAGTGTTACATGGAAGACACCCCACAGGAGCTCAGAGAAAGCCAGGACTCTGGCTTGGGGGCCTCGGGCGGAGTCTCTGCCGCCTCTGAACGTGAGTCTACGGGTGCTGTGCGCCCGCGCCACCTCGCCCACCTGCTCTGCGGGCAAGATGGGGTGAAGCCGCGCAGTCCAAAAGGCAGGACCAAACAAGGTTGCCGGCTGTAATCAGGCACGGGGAGTCCTTTCTCTGCTATGATTCGAATTCAGATCCAAGCTGCCACGGTCTCAAAGACGCACCAATCACACCATGAGCCCTGCGCGCCACCCCAAGACCTGCAGTGCTGTGGTTGGATCTAAGCATTTGCGGCAAGTAGACCGCTAGAGCTGAACCAATCTCACTCCCTCTCCCCCTCTTCCATGCCTCTCTCTACCCCTTTATCAGACTGCCCCCACTATCACTCACTTGCTTCTCCCCCTCAGCGTCCCCTCAGACTGAGACCACTGCATGATCCTGGCTGGGGAGCTCAGTGCCCTTCCAGGTGGTGCCCTCTAGATGTTTCTAGAACTTTTACCTGGTTCTAAGTCAGTTGCTAGAGTAAAGATTTTTAAGAACAGCCGATTTGGAAAACCTTTCACATCCTCCCATTCCGAGGTTCCTTTAGGACTAAAAACTGAAGAGTCCGCAGTAGAATTCTTGGTCCCTCGCCAAGGCCAGGCCCTCCTGCAGGCGAGGGGCTGCAGGGTGAGCAAACCCCACATCCCGCCGGGTGGAGCCCTCCTTTGGGGGCCCGAGGGCGGCACCGCCGGTTCGTGCCCTTCCCCCGCGCGTCCCCCGGGTCTGGGGGGACTGGCTGTGAGCGCGACAGGTGAAGCCGACCAGGAACCGAAATGGATGACTTCAGCCCAAGAGACTGAGCTCCTCACCCGCAGACGGGCGGCTTTTGAGGCGGTGAGGAGCAGTCAGGGAAGCTCGTGGGCCTGGCCTTCGGGCATCGGAGTCCCCAGCTCACTCGGGCTCAGTGTCAACGCTCGGACGTGCCCCAAGACAAGACTCAAAGTCTCAGCGCGGGCGGGGGTGGACAGGCTAGCGGCATTTGAATTTTTCAGCGGATTGGAGGGAACCGAGAGTGTGTTCTCATTCCTTGATGGTAGCACACAAACTCGCACCAGCTTGTCTCTGTGGCGCAACTGGTTCGCGCTTCCAGCTGCTGTGCGGTTGGTGGTTCTGAGCCCACTCAGGGACAAAGCCTACCTTGTAATGGATCAAGGTCTCTACAGCTGCTTTTCTGTGTCCTGCAGCTCTTAGTTCCTCCCGCGCTTTTGTCTTGAAGGTCACGCAGAATGTCCACTGAGATTCTCCCAGCATCCTGGTGTCCCAGGCCACCTGGAGGGCTGCCCTCACTTAGGTCATCTGCCTTTTGGATTCCACAACAATCACCAGGGCCAGAGGCATGGGGGGACTCCCTTAGATTGTGTCATCAGAAATCAGGCTCTAAGTCACCACCTGCTCTGACTACAGGTTGTTCACCTCAACACCCAGTACTCACCACAGGATCTCAGGATGCCGCGACCCTTGATCTGGGACTGTCGTCGTCTTCTTTCTTTTTTTAGATTAAATTCATATACAATCCAATTCACCCACTGTAAATGTATGCTTCAATGATACAGTTGTTCAACCAGTACCATAATCCAGTTTTAGGACATTTCCTTCACCTTCTCAAATTCCCTCCAGCCCCTCTGCAGACACTCTCCGCTCCCTCCTCTATCCCCAAGCAACATTAATCTGCTTTCTGTCTATAAATTTGTCTTTTCTGGATATCCCATATAACTCGAATATGACAATATGTAGTATTTTGTGCCTGGCTTCTTTGACTTAGTGCATAATGTTTTTGAGGTTCATCCATGCTGTAGCTTGTATCAGATTTCTTTGCTGAATAGAATTCTATTGTATAGATCTATACAATAGATCTTGTGTTTACCCATTCACCAGTTGATGGGCATTTGAGTTGTTTCCGCTATTATTATTATTATTTTTTGCTATTATGAATAATGCTGCTATGAATACTTCTGAACAAGTCTTGTGTGGACCTATGTTTTCACTTCTCTCAGATAGGTTTTTAGGTGTGGGATTGTTGGGTCATATATAAGCTCATGTTTAACTTTGAAGAAACTGTCACAGTGGTTTCCAAAGTAGCTATATCATCTTACATTCCCACCAGCAATATATGAGGGTCCAGTTTCTCCACATTCTCAGCAACACTTGGTATTGTCTTTTTGAACATAATCACACTAGTTGGTATAAAGTGGTATCTTGTTTTAATGTGCATTTCCTTAATGACTAGTGACATTGAGCACTTTTTCGTATGTTTATGAACCATTCATCTTCTTTGGTAAAATGTCTATACAAGTCTTTTACTGATTTAAAAAATTGTGTTGCTTCTTTTCATTGAGTTGAAAGAATTCTTCAGCTATTGTGAATACAATTCCTTCAATGGATATTTGATCTGCAAATATTTTCCCTAGTTTGTGGCTTGTCTTTTCATTTTCTTAATGGTGTCTTTTGATGGAAAAAAGTTCATTTTAATGAAATACAATTTAATAATTTTTAAATTTTATGTATTGTGCTTTTTTGCTGTAGTGTCTTAGAACTCTTTGGTTAACCCAGATTCACAACAATTTTCTCCTATGTATTCCTCCTGAAGTTTTATTATGCTTACATTGAGATCTGGGTTCCATTTAGAGTTAATTGCTGTGTGTGGTGTGATTTCACTAAGGGCCATGGGGGAGCTTTGTCCTGATAGCTGCAGGAGAACTTGGAGGTAAATTAGACTTATGAGTTAATCTCTCCCAGGCCAGGAAACTGAGATTTCATACTCCTGCACCTGTTAGTCACTGGCTAAGAGCCTTGGGGGAGGGGAGAAAAAGGGGGGTGGTTGTCACATACTCCGTGTGCTTCTCATTCTCTGGGACTGGGCACAAAGCAGGTCCAGTAGCCCAAGGGCAGTCCTTAGAAGCAAAAACACACCAACAGCAGGGGAGGGGAGGATGACACAGAAAGGATAAAAAGGATCCCAGGTGATCTGGGTTGGGCTCCTAGAGGATCTCCTACTGGGTGGATGGAAAGGAGGCCTTGCATACACAGGTACTCAGTAAGCAAGTGCCTGGAGGGGTTGGAGCAGATTGAAGACAATTCACAGATCTGGAAACATTTTTGCCAACATGAAAACAGTGGTGTGTGTGTGTGTGTGTGTGTGTGTGTGTGTGTGCTCTGCCTTGTCTATTATAAGATGTCTGGATCAGGAATCTGGAGTTACTCCCCCTAAGGAAAGGATAGGGGAACTACCTTGGGTCCTGCGAGATCAAGAACCATTCTGAGCTCTGAGAGAATCCTAAGTGTTGGCTGACATTTCCCAAGCTCAATCCTGAGACCCTACACTTTGAAGATTTGTTGGGTTTGCTGTGTGTGGTCAAAGGTGTACTAGCAGACAAAAGTTGACACACTGAGTACAGAACTAGACAAAGAAACATAATATTACCTGGATATACCACATTACTTATCACCCTCACGGCAGTGAACGCACTTAAAATAGGAATAGGCAATTGAAATACCTGATATTCAAAACAGATTATGGGGAAAAACGGGAAGGTTGGGTTAACAGTTTAAATTACTGTGCCGTCAGATTGAATTTGATGGCAGGTAAAGTGGCAGGGACTCCACTGAAAAGTCCTCTAGCTTCTGCAGGTGGAAATGCGGGGCTAAGGGAGAATGCAGTGATACCACTCAGTATATAACTTAGATAATAGCTTTCACATTTCACACAGCTTTTCTTTCATTTTGTTTGATCCCATGGTCATGCCTAAATATATTTATATTTGTATTTAGGCATCATATAAATACCTAATTATACTTATATTTGTATATATATTTATATTTAGACTAATGGTCTAAATATATTTGTACCAAGGAAGTTGATATCAATACAAAATATACAAAATCCACACCATTCAATTTGGCAGTGCATATTCCTAATGGTACTTTAGGCTGGTTTACAACTGCATGTAGCCAAGTTATGGTAACTTTGAATGCAGTCCCATTATAGCCATGTGTATGCATCTCCTCTGCCCCCATCTCTAGGTTAAGCAGTACATCTGAGCTGGCTTCATCACCGGGGGAAGGATGTAGGTCAAGCAGGTCATAAATGGAAATGGAGGAAAGGATAGCAACAAGAAGGCATGCTCATAAGTGGGTTATGATTCCACGGAGGTTTGTGATCATGCTATTTCTAGGAATAATAGGTTTAGCAATCTCTCTGAAATCTGGCACTGACTAACATGCAATGCTGGGAGAAACCATTGTACCTTTTCTCAGAGAAAGAAAATTGAATTCCTGCTGATTTATAAGGTGTGTCTAAAAACTCCACCTGGACAATTTGGGGAAAAGAAGAGAAACAGTGTTCCTTCCAATTGCTATTTTTTCCCTTCAGTGGGAGGTGGTCTGGAAAGAAAGAAAAGTATCCCAGTCAACTTTCCTTGTAAACATCTAGTGAAGAACCTCTTGGCAAATACACCAACAGTCATTACTATTGGAAAGTCCTTACTCATGGAATGCTTTTAGTAGGATGTATTGGTCTGTGTAGAACTACTGAGGGAATCTGTGGACTTATGTGGCCTAGTTCACTGGAAACTGTTACATCGATTATGTATGTATTGGCACAGGAGATGCCCAAACGCAGGTTCATTTTGTGTAAGTGATGACCTCAAACACCACTTAGAGACCACACATATTCATTCTGGGCCAGAGCTGGTCCTAATGTGGGAAGAAGGTTCTTGTAGCTAGTGTTGGTGGCCTCAGACTTCTTGTTGCTTTGCTTTTGCCTCACAATTAATTTGATCCCTGAAAATGTGAGTAAAACTTGATACTGGGTAAGATTTATGATTTTTGTGAGTGGGATTTGGCAATCCAATCTTTCGTGTTATCTCCATTTCAGGTGGATACACTTTTGTGCAACTCTCTGACCTTTCTTAAAATAGTCACTGTTGTGAAAACTTAAGCTGGGATAATCACTGTACAATGTGACTGGCAGATCATGGATTAAATATTCAGCGGCCTTCAGGGCCAAATTTGTTGCTAAAGTGTCTTCCAAAATCATGTATTGTTCCTTTGCATGTGCTTATCTGCAACTCCAGAGCCCAAAACTATATTTCCCTGCTACCTTGTGGTCACTGCCATCAACTTCAGTCACTTTTAGCCTACAAATTGAAGATCTCTGTATGATCACATGATCTTAGAGGCAGAGACATTTGTACAGTTTGTTTAAGTGCATGAAGAGACTCTTGCTTCTCTGCAGACCAATGGAGTTGAGCAGCACTCTCTGTTCTCAGTAAATCATCCCAGATTTTTCCTAGAGAACAGGTAATTTTTCTATTCATGGTAACATTTTTATACAGAATATAGACTACCTTAATTTAGTCCTATGGAGAAAGTATACATAGTACAAGTAACTCAAAAATAAATCATTGCTCTGAAAATTAGCTTTTCCCCACTAAGCAAGTGTTGGCTAGGATTTTAGAGGTTTGTAATAAGCTTGGTACATAATCATTCAATCTATGGTATATGGTATTAAGCTTATTTTTAATGGCACTTCAAATAAATCATTGCAATATGACTTTAGGCAAGTCAGTTAACTTTTGTTAGGCTTTGATGACCTCAGTTTAAGAAGTATTTGGACAACTCTTTTTTTCTGCCAAAGAATGTACTTTTGAGCTCTCTCACACAGCACTATCATCCCTCAGTTTGTATGGGGGTGTGATGGAGGTGGGACCCCAACTTTGAAAAGTAATCTTCCCAGAAGAATGATGTCAGTGTCATGGCAGAGTGCATATTTCCCTTTGTCTCTCTCTTCTAAGTTACAACCAGTCAGACATCCATTGACCAACAGAAAATTCCCTACATAGCATGACAGGACGCCTAAGAGATCCAGGCATCTATACAGCTGAAGGTGGGTGGACTGGATGCCCAGGATGTAGTGGAACTAGGGGAGCAGCCCCCTGTCCCCATAGCAGCCATCCAGGGCATGGATCTTCACATTGGCTTGCACGCCTGCCAGAAAACAGGCAGGGCTCACTTGAGTGGCTGAGAGAGGGTGGAGAGTATGGATCAGATTGCTCCTTGCCTGTCTACCAGAGGACTTAGGCTGTGCACCCACAAGCAGTCCTGCGGGGGCAGAGGGTGGTGATTGGACCACTGCCTGCTTTTCTCCCAAAGGACTTAGCCTGCACACCCGTGAGTGGTCACAGGAAGGGTGGAGAGGATGGATTGGATTGCTGCCTGCCTGTCTACCAGCAGATCCAGCATGCACGCCCACCCCCCCTACCGAGGCAGTGGCCAGGCCCTTCCAATAGTGGGGATAGTATACAAAACTCAGATTTTCCTGGCTTAGGTGGGGCACTCTGATGTGGGTTTTACAAAGAAAAAACAGGTTAGCACTAGAGACTAGAGGCTGCACAGCAAGCAACAACAACAAAAACCTTGACAGGCTTAGTCCCTGCTCCCCTCTAGCAGTGGCAGGTGGAACTGTGAGCAAAGGCTTCAGGAACCAAAGCAGAACAGGTGACCTAGCCCCCAGTGGGAGCATCCCCAACACCAGCTCCACCAGCAGCAGGGACTGCACACAATTCCTCAGATGCCTGGGCCCCCAGCAGCAACAGCGACACTCGTGAACCCAGAACCCCTGGCTGCAGTACATCCAGTGCACTCAGACAACCCAGGAAGAGCAGCACAGGTGGTGCACAGGGCAGCATCCGTGTCTGTGGAGAGCCAGTGGAGGAATATGAGACCCGAAAGGCGATCTTGGAAGCAGTAGAAGTGCTCTCAGCCTGGTGACCCTGGTGGCGACACTTGAGACTAAAGTAAAGGCACCAGCAACCTCAGAGGCACGAGCAGTGCAAGGAGGGCACTGACAATGCCCTTGGCAGAGGTAGTGGAGAGAGGAGAGTGTAGGCTCTCAAATACAACCAGAAGCAGCACGGAACCAAAGTAACCAAAGCCATACCCAAATAAGAAAGGGGGTTACTACCACAAATGTGCCGGCAGAGGACCAACTCATCAAACACTATGAAGAACTACAGTAACATGGCAGAACAGAAGGAGAAGGACAGCTCTTCAGAAACCAAACTTGAAGTCACAGAAGATTACAATACGAATGACAGAGAATTGCAAAGAGCTGTCATAAAGAAACTCAATGAGTAACAAGAAAATTCAGAAAGACAGTTTAATGAGCTCAGGAATAAAATTAAGGAACAGAAGGAGTACTTCACCGAGGATACTGAAATGCTAAAAAAGAAAAAAAAAAAAACAAGCAGAAATTCTGGAGGCAAAGTACACAATAAGTGAGATGAAAAATAATGTAGAAAGCATTAAAAATAGAGCTGATGTTATGGAGGACAGAATTACTGAGTTCAAGGATAGAAACCTAGAAATGAGTCAGGTGGAGGAGGAGAAGGAAAAGTTTAAAAAAAAAATGAAGAAAATCTTTGAGAAATATCTGACGCAATGAGGAAAAGTGACATAAGGATCATAGGTATCCCAGAAGGAGAAGAAAGGAAGAAAGGAGCAGAGAGCTTATTCAAGCTGAGAAATTCCCAAACCTGGGGAACGAACTGGACATGAAAGTACATGAAGCTAACAGAACTCATAATTATCTTAATGCAAAAAGACCTTCTCGAAGGCATACGATATTAAAACTGTCAAAAGTTAATGACAAAGAAAAAAATATTAAAAGCAGCAAGACAGAAGAAAATAACTTACAAAGGAACTCCCATCAGGCTTTCTGTGGATTTCTCAGCAGAAACTCTGCAGTCTAGGAGAGACTGGAATGATATATTCAAAATAGTGAAAAACAAAAACTATCAGCCAAGAATACTCTATCTATTGAAATTATCCTTCAGATATGATGGAAAAATAAAAGGCTTCCCAGACAAACAAAAGCTGAGGGAGTTCATCACCACTAGACCTGCCTTACAAAAATGTTGAAAGGAACCCTCCTGTCTGAAACCAAAAAGCAAAGGTTCACAAAATCTTGAGCATGAGATAAATGATAGAATCAGAAAATTGCAGTTCTATATAGAATAAGTTAGTAAACATTTAATTATAACAGATAAAGGGAAAGAAAGCATCAAAAATAACTATAACTAATACAATTAGCTCACAAAATCACAATACAAAAAAGAAGAATCTGTGACAACAAAAACATAAAAGGCGAAGAGGAAGGGGACACAACCCACATAAGCTAATAGAGATAAGAGGCTATCAGAAAAAAGACTATCTCATCTGTGGGATCTTTTATACAAACCTCACAGTAACAACAACAAGAAAATAATCAGAGCAGGGTTGCAAAGCATAAAGAAAGAGAAAATTGAGAAAAGCATCACAAAAAATCATCAAACTGAAATGGCAGACAAAAATACAATGAAAGCGAAACAACGGAAATATAGAACATCCAAGAAAAAATGATAAAGTGGCAGTATTAAGCCCTCATATATCAATAATCACTCTAAATGTAAATGGATTGAATTCATGAATCAAAAGACACAGAGTGGCTGGATGGATTAAAAAATGAGAACCAACAATATGCTGCCTCCAGGAAACACATCTCAGCTCTAAAGACAAACATAGGCTCAGAGTGAAGGGATGAAAGATAATACTCCAAGTAAATGGAAAGCAAAACAAAGCAGGTGTAGTTGTACTTATATCAGATAAAACAGACTTCAAGATAAAAAAGACAACAAGAGACAAAGATGGGCATTATATAATGATAAAAGGCACATTCCAACAAGAAGACATAACACTTATGAATATATATGCACCTAACACAGGAGCACCAAAGAATATAATGCAACAATTAACAGACCCAAAGGGAGAAACTGACAGCAACACAATAATAGTAGGGGACCTAAACACCCCACGCACAATAATGGATGGATCATCCAGACAGAAAGTCAACAAGGAAACAGTGGACTTAAATGAAACCCTAGACCAGATGGAGTTAATAGCGATATATAGAACATTCTATCCCAAAACAGCAGAATACACATTCTTCTCAGGTGCACTTGGAACATTCTCAAAGACAGATCATATGTTGGGAAGCAAAGTAAATCTCAATAAATATAAGAAGACTGAAATCATATCAAGCAACTTTTCCAGTCACAGTAGTATGAAACTGGAAATTAACTATAAGAAAAAGGCTCGGAAAGTCACAAATATGTGGAAACTAAACAACATACCAGTGAACAACCATTGGACCAATGAAGAAATCAAAAGACAAATCAAAAAATACCTGGAGACAAATGAAGATGAAGACACAATATACCAACTCTTATGGGTTGATGCAAAAGCAGGACTAAGAGGGAAATTTATAGCAATACAAGACTACCTCAATAGACAAGAAAAATCTCAAATAAGTAATCTTAAACTGCACCTAACTACTAGAAAAATTACTTGAACAAAAGAACAAACAAAGCCCAAAGTCAGCAGAAGGAGGGAAAGAATAAAAATCAGAAGAGAAATAAATGAAGTAGAGACTAAAAAAACAATATAATGGACCAATGAAACCAAGAGCTGTTTCTTTGAGAATATAAACAAAATTGACAAACCCTTAGCCAACTCACTAAAAAAAAAGAGAGAAGACTCAAATAAACAAAATCAGAAATGAAAGAGGAGACATGAAACAGATACCACAGAAATACACAGGATTATAAGAGAATACTATGAAAGGGTATATGCCAACAAATTGGATAACCTAGAAGAAATGGATAATCCTTAGATGCATACAACCTCCCAAAACTGAATCAAGAAGAAATAGAGAATCTGACTAGACCAATCACAAGTAAAGAAATTGAAACCTCTCAAGGAACAAAAGTCCAGGACCAGATGGCTTCTCTGGTGAATTCTACCAAACATTCGAAGAAGATTTAACACCTATCCTTCTCAAACTATTCCAAAGTATTGAAGAGGATGGAACACTTGCTAACTATTCTACGAGGCCAACATTACCCTGATACCAAAACCAGACAAGGACAACACAAAAAAGGAAAACTACAGGCCAATATTGCTGATGAACATAGATGCAAAAATCCTCAACAAAACATTAGCAAATCGAATACAGCAATACATTAATTAAAGGGATCAAACACCAGGATCAAGTGGGACTTATTCCAGGGATGCAGGCATGGCTTAAGATCCACAAATCAATCAATGTTATACACCACATTAACAAAATGAGGAATAAAAATCACATGATCATATCAATAGATGTAGAGAAAGCATTTGACAAGATCCAACACCCATTTATGATAAAAACTCTCAATGAAATGGGTATAGAAGGAAAGTACCTCAACACAACAAAGGCTGTATATGACAAACCCAGAGCCAACATCATAGTTAACAGTGAAAAACTGAAAGCCATTGCTCTGAGAACAGGACCAAGAGAAGGGTGCCCACTCTTGCCACTCTTATTCAACACAGTATCAGAAGTTTTGGCCTGAGCAATTAGGCAAGAAAACAAAATAAAAGGTACCAAAATTGGAAAGGAAGAAGTAAAACTGTGTTTGTGGATGACAGGATTCTATACAAAATACCCCTAATAGCCAAACGAACCCTGAGAAAAAAAGAACAAAGCTGGAAGTATCACAATCCCTGACTTCAAAATATGTTACAAAGCTATAGTGGTCAAAACAGCATGGTACTTGCAGAAAAACAGACAGACAGATCAATGGAACAGAACTGAAAGCCCAGAAATAAAACAACACATCTATGAATAGCTAATCTTCAACAAACGAGCCAAGAACATACAGTGAAGAAAGAAAATTCTCTTCAATAAATGGTGTTGGGAAAACTGGACAGCCATGTGCAAAAGAATGAAAGTAGACTGTTATCTTACACCATACACAAAAATTAACTCAAAATGGATTAAAGACTTGAACATAAGACCTGAAACCATAAACTCCTGGAAGGAAATACAGGCAGTACACTCTTTGACAGAGGTCTTAGCAGTATCTTTTCGAATACCATGTCTACTCAGGCAAGGGAAACAAAAGAAAAAATAAACAAATGGGACTACAGCAGACTAAAAAGCTTCTGCAAGGCAAAGGAAAGCACAAAATAACAAAAAGACAACCCAGCAACTGGGAGAAAATATTTGGAACTCATATATCTGACAAGGGGTTAATTTCCAAAATATATAAAGAACTCATACAATTCAACAAGAAAAAAACAAACAACCCGATGAAAAAATGGGTGGAGGATATAAATAGACATTTTTCCAAAGAAGATATGAAGATGGCCAACAGGCAAATGAAAAGATGTTCAACATCACTAATTATTAGGGAAATGCAAATCAAAACTACAATGAGATTTCACCTTACACCCGTCAGAATGGCCATAATTAACATGGCAAGATATAACAAATGTTGGAGAGGACGTGGAGAAAATGGAATCCTCATACACTGCTGGTGGGAATGCAAACTGGTGCAGCCACTATGGAAAGTTCTCAAAAAATTAAAAATAGAAATACCATATGATCCAGCTATCCCACTACTGAGTATTTATCGAAAGAACATGAAATTAACAATTCAGAGATTTATGCATCTGTATTTTCACTGCAGCATTATTCACAATAGCCAAGATGTGGAAGCAACCCAAGTGCCCATCAACAGATGAATGGATAAAGAAGATGTGGTATATACACACAATGGAATACTACTCAGCCATAAAAAAAAGACAAAATCGTGCCATTTGCAACAACATGGATGGACCTCAAGGGTATTATGCTAAGTGAAATAAGCCAGACAGAGAAAGACAAACACCCATATGATTTCACTCATACGTGGAAGATAAGCCAACACATGGTTAAGGAGAATAGATTAACGGTTACCAGCGGGGAAATGAGTGGGGGGAGGGCAAAAGGGGGAAAGGGGCACATACATATGGTGATGGATAAAAACTAGACTATTGGTAGTGAATATGATGCAGTCTATACAGAAACTGATATATAATAATGTACACCTGAAATTTACACGATGTTATAAGCCAATATGATCTCAATAAAATAAAAATAAAAAAGTAATGTGCCCCATCCTTCCTTCACTTAGACATGAATGCTTAGTGGAACACTTGGAGGTCATGGCCATTGTCACCCTTGTGAAACCACCAGCCTACCCAATCCCAGCAGAGTCACAGAGACACACATATCAGGGGGACATCCCATGTTTCAGGCTCACAAACCACGGCTAGGCTGTAGGTTAGAAGATGAATCTCTGTCATGCTACACCTCTCTCCCTGGCCCCAGCTGCTGTGCCACTAAACTTTATTGTACATATGTGACATAAATCCTTTCCAGCCCTGGTGATAGCCTATATTTTCCCATGTACATCAGAGAAACACAATCACAGGTCACTGGTATGTGCCAACACAGGCAGATCCAGCCACAGTGTTCCATAGAAACTGCCATTGCATCTACTCCTGTTGAACATATTGCTTGACCAAAGGCAAATAAAATTAATATCATCAGATTTACTACACATATTCAAGGAGATACATGTGAAATTCTTAAATGCCTTTGCCAAGCATGAAAGAGATCTTATGGAAGTATAATGAAATTCATAATTTACATATACAGAGCTTAATTTTTATAGAAACTAAAAACAGAACAAACTACACATATCAAGAAAAGATGAAGTAGGGAGACAGGGATGCCAAAATTGACTTCCCTGGGTTATATGAAACCCATTATGTTGTCGTGGAGGGAAAATGAGTCAACATTATAATGGGACATGTTAAGAATACTACTAATAGGCAGTTGGGATAAATATCCGTTTGCTAAATTAACTAAAACTATTAACTATAAACTAAGTAGAGTATTATTCTCGGATTGACTCTACACTCTCCAAAGGGTATGAAAGATTGGTAGAGATTAAAAGAGGAATATATAAAATTTTATGTTTTTCTTTGAGGAAAAGCACCAAGGACAATTCAAATTGAAATGGATTGATGAATAACCTCAATAGAGTCCTCAATAAAATAGTAAGAGAAAGTTGTGGAGGAATATTGCTACCTTGATGCTTTTTTCTGCACATACAAGACTGAGCAAGGAGAAATGTTCAGATTTTAGAAAGTGTGTTTGGAAGGATCAGCACAGGGAAAGCCAACAACTGAAAGGGGCTGCTGAGAAGGATGGTCGCCTTCACTGGAGACCTTCAGACAGGAGCTAACAGCCTTGGAGCTCTGGCATAGGGAGACTTGTGCTTTGTGGTCAGCAACTCTAAGATGATGTATGGTCTGATGAAGCTTCCTGACTTACAAGGTGTATCTCAGGGGACTTTATTTCAACCAGAAGATAAGAATCCCAGCCTCCTCACCTCCAGTGTAATTTAAAAACACCTTTCTTTTCAATAGATTGATTGTTTGTTTGTTTCTCTACTCACACACTTGGGGACCCTCTACTTCCTCATCATGGCTGTATCTCTCCTTGTCTCCCACCCACAGTCGTCTCCAGGGCCCATACGGCTGAGGAAGCAGTTGTCTGGATACCATAGAATAGGGCTGATTCTTCACTTAGGAGCTGCCTTTGTGCTGCCAGGTTCAGACAGAACCTCTTTAGTGACCTGATCTCTTTAAATCATGATCTCACTTCAGCTCATCCACATGGATTTGGAGAAAATTGGGTCGTTGATAAGATGCCTAATGCATCTCTTCCTCATGTCTCCCAATAGAAGAGGCAGTAACCATGGTCTTCAAGAAAATATTCTCCCCCCGAGCACTGAGAACATCCAGCACTAAGAGGAGAAGAGATAAACCAAAGCTGGACTGAAAGAGCTGAAGGCTCAGATGGAGGAATCTATTCTGGGCCCTCCAGGTAGGACCCCTTCCCTGGAGGAGGGAAACTTCTTGCCAAAGACCACCAGGGACAAAGGACTTCCACGACAAATGCTGAGTCCTTCTCCCTCGTTTGGTTGGCTGTATAGGTCTTCACTTTCAGGTAAAATATGCTCCAAATGCACACTGTTAAAGTACCTAATTTACATTATGACTTTCGTGGGCCCTATACACTTTTGCCTTCATGGGCCCCCTCATCCATAAAATATTAAAAAGTATATTTTACCACTGTGTTGGTATAAAAAAACCAAATTATTATTATTATTATATGTTAAAATATTTTCTTTGACCAAAAGAAAATTATTTTTCTTCTGACTTTAAAAATGAATTAAAACATCTTCCTATGCCTACTGTGTAGATCCCTATCGCCCCCTGTGAGCCATCATAAGATGGAGGGGGAAGGGGAGGGGAATGGAGAGGTAGGATATGGGAAGAGTGGGAGGGGCAGATTAGGAAGAGGAAGAGGAGAAGGAGGAGGAGGAGAATAGAGAGCTGAACACCAAGGTGGTTCCATTCCCTGGCCCCAGGATGGCAGCCCCTCTCTCTGGAACTCCCGTCACCCAATTCTGCACATACACACCTGGCCCTGGTCTCTCTCCTCCAGCCTCCTTTCTTTCCCCAAGAACAGCCTCTCATTCCTCCTCCCATGCCCTGATTCTGGGGATTCTTTCTTTCTCCACTGGGTCTCCCCAAGCCTAGGCCCAAATCCTTCACCCGGAACAAGACTGTCCCCTCCCAACTCACGCCTCCCCAGGCCTTCATTTGCCAAATGGTGGTCATGTGGTTCTGGAGAGTTCACAGCATAAAAAGCCCCCAAGAGAAAAGGAAGTGCAGGCCAGGTCTCCTCATGGAGTCAGGGGGTCCCCCTGATGAACTGGATCTAGGCATCCCAAGTCACTCTAATTGGGTTTGTGAAGATGTCAAACTTGAATGGAGTGGGGAGGATGTACACAGAAAACACACTGATTAGTACTTTAACATGTAACCTTGAATCTGTATATCCAACACATCACGTGTATTTAGTTTGTTTTACTCTGTTCATATGAATTTTATAACCTGCATGCTTTGCATTACAATTTTTTTTTTTTTTACCTCAGAAAGTCTTGGACAGGCATAATACAGGACCCCAGAATTCCATTCTGTGCTGTGTAATCCACTGTGCCCAGGACACCTGCACAATAAGAATCATAGTCTCATTATATGAAAGAGCCACAAACTGGAAGCAACCCAAATGTCCATCACCAATAGAATAGAGAACTAAATTGTGGTATAGTTCATTAGCTAAGAAAATGGAGGAATCACTGATGACTATTAAATCCATAATTTTTAGCGAAAAAACCAGACATGAGAATATATACTGTATGATTACAAGTTAAAACCCAGACCTGTGAGGAGTGCATAATAAACAAAATTATAAAGTAAACAAGGAAGGAACATCATGAAAATAAGACTGTGGTTACTGCTAAGGGTAGGGAGGAAAATGTGATCAGGAAGGGGCATGTGGGAAGCTTCTGGAAGCCTCATATGTTGTAGGTATCGATCTAGGTGGGGGTTATTTTAATTTATAGCCATTCTTTAAGCTGTACATTTATGTTTTTTGCAGCCTTATGCATATTGTTACACAATTAAAGAAAATATATCATTCTGTCAATGCAGATCATACTGGGAAGCACAAATGTCCTAAGTGAGCTGTCGGAGCATCTCAATCTGCACAGCATTAGGAGGTACGGGACACTATTACATTCATATGACCCATGGAGAAAGCATAGGAGATGGCCACTGGTTCCAACCAGGCAAGTGGTGGCACCAGGACTGGAGGAGGCCCTGTGTGACAGACACGGTGCTGGCAACCACAGCACTGCCTACTGTCCCTGGACCAATAGTGAGTATCTCTGAGGAGTTTCGAATCCAGTGCATTTGAGTGCCATGGACTGAGGTGCCAAGCTTTATTTGGGGGAGAGGGGCTCAGAGAATTGTCCTAACTCGAGGGGCCTTTCTAAGCAGGAAGAGTGTGTGATAACCATGGCAGAGAAGAGGACTTCCCAGTTACCCACAGGCATTTTGTGGGTCCCTAGGGCAGAGGTCCCCAAGAGCAGGGTGGCCAGAGCATTCCAAGTATGTCAGAGGCCTGTAAACAGGAAGTGCCCAAATGTAGAGGTGTCGGGACAGTAGCCTCCAAAAGAAGTCAATAACCTGGATAGAACAGACAGCTAGAGAAGCGGCAGAACCTACAGAAGGTGGCCTGAAGTTCCCAGCATCAGCTTTCTCATGTGTCCCTGAAAGCCTACCCTCAAAACACACACACACTCATTCACAGAGCAACAACAAAAGAAAAAACAATAGGTGGCAGTTACAGTAGTAGCAAAGCAACAGTCAGTAAAGACACTGGACCTGGCCAGTGTTGTTTCTCCTCTAGAGTCTATGGCAGGCCGTATGCAATAAGCAGGAGAGAACCTCTCTGCCCACAGCGCTAGGTCAGGAGAAGAGCTAGAGTGGTAAATTCAGAAGAAAGGAAAGATTAGGAGAACAGCTCAGGATTAAGACATCTCTCATTGAATCCCAAAGAGGATAAAGCCAATACACCATGACTCAGTGTCACACATTACACAGCCAATTCCGCATAGTTGGGAAAATGGCTGGGATAAGAAAATACGAAGTAAGATTGAGCAACTTTACCCTGAGAAACTACGTCCATTCTGGGGATATCTGTGGTACCGCATGTGAAAAATCATTCCCTTCCGCCCTGGCGTAACCTTGTATTCCTTACACTGTCCATTCATGGTCTCTAGGACGCACTCCCCCAGCCCCCAGGCTCCTCTACAAAGAACTTGCTCTCAAATTCAGACAACCGTCCTGGACTCCATCCCTGCGGCTCAGGAAGTCCTACAGCCTGTGAGCAACGGGTGCCTGAACAGCAGCCCCTGGAACTGCCTCATCTACATAAGACACGCCCCTGGCCTGGCTTCTTTCCCTGTTACCTTCCCGCCTGCGCCTTTCCCCTCCCACTCCACCCTCCTGGCCAATGGTAGGACAGCAGACCGAGCAGGACGTGACGTCCTCACCCTCCAGGTTTAGGCAGAGTGTGGACTGCTAGGCGTTTTCCCTGTGGATGGTCCTTCATCCAGACACCAATTTAGAAAAAGAGCTCTTGAAAATGAAAACTATGATAAAAGGAATAAGAACAACAGCAAAAATTTTCAGGATCATGCTAAGGATATATTCTAGAAATCCGAGCAAAAATTTTAAGGGAAGAAAAGGAGAAGAAAGATAAACCCAAAAGGCGTGTTGGTAAGTCCAGGTATGAGGAAGAGGATTTTCAGGGAAAAAAGAGCTGTTATGACACTCTCATGCTCACCAGGGGGAAGGAGTTGGGAGCAGCGTCCTGCAGTTTCCTGGGAAGAGGAGGGGAGGGAAGGGCCCTGCACCGTTGTGGGAGGAGACCCCACAGAGCCTGCCAAGTCCTCCACGCCTTTGGTGGAGGCTGCCGGGCACCGAAACCGGGAGAACAGCCTTGGCTACACGATCCAGAGAAACGCATTCCCAAACATCCTACTTTTAGGGTGGGTGGGATAATGACGTCTTTATTTTGACTGATCTCTTAAAGAAATTTAGCTTTTCCTTCTGAATGTGGGCATATGAGAGTCCTGTCACTTTGTCACCAACAGAAATTTCCGATTCTTGTGATATCACACTATGGTAGCTGTAGATATCTCCACGCGATTCTTGGGCTTCTGGAGCTGGCGGAGTTAGACAAGGCAGAAGAGTACAGGGTGCAGCATCGTGGGACTAGAGAGACCTCGCGGAGAGGACCAGTGCCTGCCTTTCCTTGGGTAATAGGTGAGCTCATTTATCTGTTAACTGAAGGATTGGTGGTTCAGGCCCAGAGAGGGATTCTGGGTTTCTACTGATCCCAGGTTCTTTTAAGCTGTGTTTGTGCTGCACATTCTCTCTTAACCTTATCCTCAATCTCTCTACTTTAAATCCGACGTGGAAAAATCCTGCCTGAACTCCTAAGGTTCACGTTGGTTACTAAAGGGATTAGGTAGAAAGAACCTGTTTTTTTTTTTAAGGGTAAAAACAAGTTCTGGAGTTCCAGAGTCTAGGTATCTCACAGAGAACATAACCTTTCTTCCTGAGGCTGGGTTTTTACAGCAGCTCATTCCTCGAAAGCTGGTATCAAGTCCCTTAAGCCAAATCACCAGGAACATACCTCTTATTAAACAAGTTGAGTTTTTTATTCCTTGCAGCCAGAAAGAACACACCCCATGATCTAAGTAAGAGGGTGTTAGAAGGAACCTGTTATAGGACTTGGACTTTGACTGGGTGATTTGGGGAAGGATGGAAGGAAGGAGGGTTTGTTCTATGTTGAATACTGTTAGTCAGCAGGGGCAATTCTATGATTGGACTAACGATGTCACAGTCATCTCCTTATGAAAAGAGGAGGATGTTTGGGATTCCGTAGGTTGCACAGTGGCCTTGTTTTTGTCTGTGCCTGGACAAGATTATGAGGTAGGCTTGTTTTGTCTCATGTTATCAAGGTCTGAGACTAATCTTGTCTGAGATTGGTATTCTGTATCTGAGATTGTTTATTTCCAGCATGAGAACAAAACAGTCAGGCTGTGAGTGTCAGATCAGTTCAGGGCATCAGAGGCTGGTATTTTTCTTTCTCACTGGAAATCCCTCAAATAGAGAACCAGAAAAGAGAGCACCCTGGTCTCACAAACTATGCATGCAAACCTGACTGGGTTACAGTGTGCTTTGCCTAAGTTCCTTGAATTTTCTATGGCTCAATTTCTCATTTTAAAATGGGTCAAATAGGAGTTCTTCCTACCTAGACTGTCTTTGGTTTTAAATGAGATGTGCGGGTAAAGCATTGAGCCCAGTGCCTGGCACAGAGTAAACACTCAGTACATATTAGCTCTTACCAGTCCATCCCCATCTGCATTTTTATTGTCTGCCTTGTTCTTTTAAGCAACTGCAGACCCTTTCAGGGTATGGATGGACCACTATAAATAAGTATTCTCCAATTGATGGACTTGAAATTGGTTCCAATGTTTATTTTTATAAACAATGCTGCAGGGGATATCTATATATCTATATCTATATCTCTCTATCATCACTTGTATAAGTATTTCTCTAGTATCTATCCCTGTAAAGGGAATTGCTTGGTCTAGAAATATATTTGTACATATGTAATTTTACTAAATCCTGCCCTATTGCCTTGCAAAGAAGCTCTACCAATTCATATTCCCAGTCATTTAAGAGAATATTCTTTTCTTCATCCTCTTGCCAATACTGGGTAGCATCTGTACCTACCATTTATTTTGGTCAACAGTTAACCCCTTATTGAGCGATTTCCTCAAATGAGCTTTACACTTACTGGCCTAACTTAACTGACATTCTGGAAAAGCTGAAATCAATGTGATTTTTCTCTGTTCTCTTCTGTTTCATGACTGCTCTGTTCTCTTGGATAATCTGGGCCAAGAGCCATGCAAACATGTCACTCCTGCTTGGAGGATGCTACTGCCCGTTGGGTTTGCACATTGTCCTGGATTTTGAGGGTGAGGGCTGGTTCTCAGAAGAGATATGTGGTCAGGTGCCCCTGGCTTCCATGGACAGAGAGTCCAGGCTGCAGGGAATTGGGAACTCACTTACCCTGAGGAGTGAGGTCTCCGTGATTGGAATAGAGCAGAATAAAAATGAGAAAATAGGGAGATTTAAGTTTAAATTTTCATTAGAATAGGACTTTAAATAATAGAACTTTATTTCTAGTCCAAATAGGAGGAGAGATTGCATTCAATTTAAAGGACTTTGTTTGGGGAACTTAATATTGTGGCTGTTCTATTGCTCTCCTTGGATTGGTTCCCTTGTGCTGGGAGCTGGTACTTGCTATAGAACCTTGTCCAGTGAGTTCAGAAGAACAAGGAGGTAAAAAAAATCTGCCATAGGAAATAGAGATGCATGATGGATTCGTAGATAATGTCATGTGGAGTTAAGTGTTGTGCCCTCTTTATTCTTTTAGAGGCTTCATTGGTAACATTAAAGAGACATTCCTCCAGCGCCTGATGCCCTTCATGATACAAGGGCTTGGGAACAGACATATGAAGGTGAGCACAAGATTTACACAGCACAAGATTTTTACTGTGGTTCTTTGATCTTTTATGCTTTATAGGGATTAGCATTCAAATCCTGAAAATTGAAAAATCAGGAAAGTGGAGATAAGCATCTGAATTAGTTCCCTATTACTGCATAATAACAGATTGCAAAAACAGTGGTTTAAAACAACACACATTTGTTATCTCGCAGTTCTGTAGACCAGAAGTCTGGAATGACGTGGCTGGGTTCTCTGCTCACAGAATTGATCGGTATGTCCTTCCCACCTGAATAGGTCTAATATTGACCATGTCAGTGTTCTGACCATCTCCCATGAGGGGCTGCCCTTGCGATCTCATGCTCCCCTGGGACCTCCTTTGCTGACCTAATTTCTATCAGTCATGATTTCCTTCAGCTCCCCTAGGCAGCTTAGGAGAAAGCCTAGTACTGTGGAGCCCCAGAACTGATCTCTGCCATCTCTTTCTCCAAGAGGAGAATAAAATAACAGAGATCTTCATAAAGAAATGACCCATATGAGGGTTGAGATCCCCAGCAATTAGAGCAGAGGAGAAAACCTAAAGGACAACAGAGGCACTAAAAGCCCAGACTGTGGAATCAGAGTCCTCTTTGTGTCCCACATCAGGTAGGAAACCTTCCTGGAAAGGGGGACATTTTCTGTTGAAAGGACACCTTGGACAAGGGACTTGATTTGCTCCAACTGAGTCATTCTTTTGCCACTGGGGCTTTAGGGGTCTGCATCCTAGGTGGTTTGTTTAGTGGTGGGGCTTTTTCCTTGCATGAGAATGTCCTTGGCATTTTTGTCTGAAATGCAGTTTTTGGGGCCTTACCCCCAGAGGTTTTTGACAAGCACAATGTTGACTCTGATGTGGGCGTTCTTTAGCTCTGCAGCTAGCAACCAGGGATTGGAGCCCTGTCTGCTACAGGATATCACATTTAATCATCCAACACTCTGGTGGTCAATGGTGCCTTCTCTATTTTACACTATACATTCTTCTCTATCATACATGAGATAAATATGCTCAGAGAAGGTAATGAAATCCCCCACGAAAGCAACTCCATGGTGGAGTGGGTTTTTGAATCTTTAACTGCTTTTCCTAAGGCTGTGCTTTTATTACTTCAGCACAGACCTAGGATAAGATTTGATTGGAGAGATGGTTGGGACTAGAAGATATTGGTAAAAGTTAGTTATTCCTGGGAACTCTTATTGATCCTGTTGGCAAGTATTTACTGAATGTTTTATCTGGCAGGCTGTTGTGGGAGCCCTGGGGAGACGGGGTGAAAAAGGCAGAGAGAGTGCCTGCTCTCAGGAAGATGATCTTCTGGCACAGGAGCCAGGCATTATACAGATAATCACATAAATACATTTTAATTGTGGCTGTGATAAATTTTATTTAATACTTGTGGTTCCTTTGTCTCATTGTGTTAGCCAGGATTAAAAACTGACTAAGTATATGTAATAAGACTATAGAACTGTGGTAAAAGAATTGTCCCAGGAAAGGTCCTTCACATATTTTTGTTGTAACAGTGGAAATACTGATGTTTGATCCAATGTCCCCTGAAATTAAGATGTGGATTCCTGGAGGGTGTGGTAGGTACTTTGGACAGGGAAGCTTATGGCCAAGGCTTATGTGAGGACTCTGCTGCCATCACGTGGTGAGGGAGCCTGGGAAATTCTCCTGTTCTCTTTGTGCCTCAGTTTCCTCATCAGCAAGATACGATTGTTATTCAAATTCTCCAAAATCCTTTCCTCCTCAGTTTTCTCTGAGTGCATGAGGGACTGAGAGGCGTGTTAAATGTGCCCTGGGAACTGCAGCCAAGACCTGACCTTCGTCCCTTCTCTGTGTGTCTGCTGCAGGAGAGTGAGCTGAGGCCATGCACTGAAAACACAGAACTGAGGGAGCAGATGGAAGAAAGAAACTCAGCTATTTGGAGGATGAAAATAATTCTAAGAAGGGCCAGGTGCTAGTGGAGCAGGTGGTTGCCAAAGGAGGTAAGAATAAGGGCAAGTTGAGTTGAGAAAAGTCAAGGGAAACTGAGGAATGTGTACAGCATCACCCAGCTCCTCAAGAAGGAGACTGAGCTGAGCAGTGAGGACTGGGAGAGTACCTTCCTCCATAGTAAACCTGTGCACCTGGCAAGGAGATCCAAGGATGGATCAGGGTTGGTTTCTACTGCTGGGAAGCACCAATTCCAAGAGGTGGAGGATATGACCATGAGGCTCTGCCCCAGACTCCCGCAGCCTTGTCCTTGGGGCTGCCCTCACAGTGGATGCCCTCCCAGTAAGTGTGGGTTTAGAGAGATAAGTGATGTTTGGAGAAGGGTTGGAGATGTCCATTCTTGCCTTAAACCATTTGTCCGAAGGTCAGGAGGGGCCAGGGTAGGGAGACTCTTGCAACTGAAGCAGTGATACTAATAATATTCTTCTGCATTTATGGTTGAGAAAGGCTTTACATACAATATGTCTTCAATATTTGTTGAGGGCTTAATTTTCCTTATGTTGTGTTAAGAAATTGGAGTTCGGATATCAGTAAGATTTCCCTGAGGAAATCAGAGCAGTGAGAGGAAGAAAACAAATAGTTTCAACACAATGTGGCACCTCTCCTAAACTTGGGTGTGTGGCAGCCCGGAGGATGGGAACATAAGCCAAGGATATCTGTTCCTAATGACAGGGTGAACCATTGAGAGGAATCCCTGAGGACAGTCCCGGCATCATCAGAGCTGACAACAGGTGAGTGCTGTGGGCATAGAGAGTGTAGGGCAGGCTCCTCAGGATGTGCACCTGCTGCATCCTGAGAGAGAGAAGAGCATCCCTGACAGGACATTTGGGACAGGAATGTAGTGAGATGGTGGAGATTTGGAGCCACTTTGATACGATCAGTGAATGAGTGTCACGAGAGCCTCCTCGGGGCTTGAGTTAGTGCTAAGAGCCGTGAAGACAGAGATGAATAAAATATTCCAGCTTTCACAGAGCTCTCAGTCTAGTAACCAAGAAGTCATGAGAAGTGTAGTGGTGGTGGGTCATTGGAGGAAGTAGCCAGTGCTGCCTAGGGAGGACCTCAGTGGTTGTCCTGGACCCTTTCTGTTTTTTCCAACAACTGGATGACCTCTCCTGGCCCAATGACCCTGGACCTCAGCCAGATTTCAGCCTCTCAGGATACAACCCACCCGGGCTGCATGTTGGCTCAAAGCAGTCAACACTACCAAGGCCTCCAGACGAAACTGCTGATATCAGTAGCTACTATGTCCTGGCCAGCTGGAGAAGTAAAGAGGCACGTTTACTAAGTCGTTTTTTAAATTTTGAATTTATAATCTTTTATTGAAGTGACGTTTTATAACATTCTATAGATTTCAGATATACTTCATTATTAGTTGACTTCTGTATACACTACATTGTGTTCACCACCACAAGTCTAATTTCCATTCATCACCATACAAATGACCACCTTTACCCATTTTTGCCCTCCCCTTCTTTCCCTCTAGTAACCAGTCTTGCAGGTTCATAATTGCCATAATGATAAAGTGATGATCTGTCTTGTCTCTGATCAGTTGAATGCTTTCCGGACTTCAAGATTCTCTCCCTACATCAAAAATAATTTAACTATCAGCCGTATTCCTAGAAATTTGGAACTTGTTATTTCATCTTCAAATTTTAGATGCAACAACCCAAGTAAACATGGAGTAAAGCAACTTCCAAATTTGCAGTGAGAAGGTAGGAGGTTCTGGGACTAAAACCTGGCCCTCTGATATTTAAGTGGTTATAAACTGAATGACTTTTGTTCCCTGAGAAACAGAATAAACTAAAAGTCCCTGTTTCACTCCTCTATTTATCCTATCAAGTTCTATAAAATATAACTTCTCTGCTCATCTAGATAACACGGATTCTAAATTAGTTGAGCTCCATGAATGCATTTACTGAGCCCCTGTGGGTGAAGCATTGTGATGATTACACTGGAGGATACAGTCCTTACTGAGGAGAGCTGAAAGATGTCTGTCCACAGCTCAGCCTTTGTTCTCTGAAGGTGACAACATCAGTAGACACAGTAGTCTCATCCTGGGGAAAGGGAAGACGATGAGGAGGAGCGATGAGAGCGCCTGGCTTTCTACCTCCTTAAGAGTCAGGTCAAAAAGCATCTTGAGAATCTCCTCCAGAGAGTGTCCTGGCTGCCAACTGTCATAAATTCTTGGCATGGGCCTCCTTCCTGTGTTTCATTTCACAGATCCTATTTAGATAGTAGCCATATCAAGAGAAAAAGCAGACAGATGGACTCGAAAAGACTGAATAATGTGTGATTGGGCAATGAATCTCAAAAACTTTCAAGATCCCACTCAGAAAGTGACTTTTACAAGAATACAATGGATGAGTGGGATTTAGTATCATGTAGTGAGAGAAAATTTGCTGCATTTAGCAGCACCTAATGACTTGTGAAGACAACACATTCCCCAAGTGACCCAAATGATGGCCCTACATACCAAATAACAGAGGGAGTGACCCACTTCCATTGATCTTACAGAAACAGGAGGTTCTTCATGCACTTAAATGAGCTGGAAAAAATGGCCCTGCCTCGGGGGCTATGGAACAAAACAGATCCTATGATAGGTACCATAAGGAGAGGCAGAGTTGATTTTATGACAGTGACAACAAGATGGCAGAGAAAATGGCTTGAGGCTTTTGGAGCTGCAAATGAGTTGGCTCAGAAGAACATTACCTCTTAGAAAAACATGTTTTGCAAAATTTTGGACCCCATGGTCACTAAATATCTAGCCCGTGATCTGCAATCACTCTGTACATAATTTATTGGTATCATCTTGGAGCAACATAGACCTTTCCAAAGGAGGTCAGGAATCTGCACATCAGCACACATCTAAATGGAAATGGTATACTTTTTCAAAAAAGCTAAGATAATAAAGCAATTATTTCTTATTTTCAAATTTTAGTTTTTGACCTAACTGAAGAATTGACTACCATAGATATTAACTATTAATGATGCTCCTAAAGATGCAGATTTGAAGAGAGTATGATAGCTTTGATAAATGGCAATGTAACACAACTGTTTTTACAGATAACAGCACTGTCTTCCAGGGATGTCAATGGAAGTAGTGAGTGACATTAAAACACCTGAACACCCAGCAGGAAACAGGTAAGAGAAGAAGGGGACAGTCAGCCCAATGTACAGAATTATATGGACTGTACACAACCATTGGTTAGTTGGTAACAAACCAATGGGGATAAACCTATGTTTTTACTGACTCTTCAGTCCTGTCTAATGGGCAGAGCATTGCGAAATGAAACCTTGGACTGTAGAGAGCAAGTCAGTTGGGACACTGCCTTTAGAAAACCATTAAACAGATATAAATAAAACACATTTAAAGCTGTTTGTGAGTCATGTTTTAGCACATCAAGAATAAGCTATAGGAGACACCCATAATGACAAATGGATGCTTTGGTTTTTCTGAGACAAGTCATCTGACCCACTGGAATGAGACCTTGTGAGTCATCCAAGTGAGCAACTTTACATGACTGGATGGAAAGGTCAGTGATTAGAGATAACTTAAATATGCTACATAGAGCAGTCATGGCAAAATTTTAACTGAAGGTCATTCACCATCTTTAGGGGAATGAAGTTGACACAAAGGGACTATAGATTCTGTTGCAGCTGCAGGGCTCCGATGCTTACAGACTGATGGGAGTGGACACATAGTTCAGATATGGTATAGGAGGCAGTGTCTCCTAAGGCTTCCAAATGTCACACAACCAAACCCCCTTTGGCTGCTGTTAATTATTTTAATGCTCTTGGTGTCATTTTAATCATAGAACACATCAGCAATAAGGCTAGTCAGAACTGGGCAGGGACTCACAATATTTGATGGATATCTTTGCATACCGTTTGGTATCTTGGGTATCTTTGCATACCGCTTGAAAAATTCTGGCAGTACTTAATGCTGGAATAGATTATGGAAGACTAAATTAAATAATAAGGGAGGAGATTGGCCCCTAAATTTTGTAACTGGTATTGCAGTGAAACACAAGGGTACATTGGCAGCCTCACCAACGAAATGGTTGCTTTTAAGGAAATCTTATTGAGGAACATACAAAACCTTTCCCATTCGTTAGTCCACAGAAGCCCTCCACAAACACTGCCCAGCCACGGGAGTCAACATGGGTTTTGATCATCTTTCTTGGACTGATGATGAAGCTCCAGCTGAATTGAAGAAGATTCTCACCTGGCAAATACACAAGTCCCCAAAGCTATGGTCACTGCTAGACCTTTCTTGACTCTGAAGCATTTGTTTCTAGCAGGATACAAGGGAAGTATACAAAAATCTATTTTATATCTGTATAATTTCAATGAACAATTGAAATGTGAAAAATAGTAGCATCAAACAGATGAAAGTACAAGATATTGCTGAAAAAAATAAATGAAGACCTAAAAATGAAGACAAATTACCTGTTCATGAGTCAGAAGACTCATTATTTTTGAGATGTCAGTTTTCCCCAACTTGATCTATAGATTCAATGCAACCCAACTCAAAATCTCAGTCAGCATCTTAGGTAAGAAGGTAATGAGCTGATTCTAAATGAATATGAAAATTCAAAAGACCTAGCATAGTCAGAACACCTATAAAATAAAGAACAAAGTTGGACGGCTAACTCTACCTGATTTCAGGAACTATTATAAAGTTATAGTATTCAAAGAAGTATGCTATTGGTGTGATCATAGGTCAATAGATCAATAGAACAGAATAAAGAGTCCAAAACTAAACTAATACATATAAAGAGACTGATTTTTGCCAAGTGCCAAAAGACAATGCAATGGAGAAAAGATAGTCTTTTCAACAAATGGTCGAGAATGATCTTTTTTTAACCATTTCCACTAGTGGAGGTCTAGATCCAGATGAAAAATAGTTAAATAAATAAATAGAATCCATATCTTACACCACATACAAGAATTAACTCAAAATAGATAATAGATCCTAATGTAAACCTTAAAACTGTAAAACTTCCAGAAGAAAACATAGAGGAAAATATTTGGGACTTTAGGTTAGTCAAAGATTTCTTAGATTGATACCAAAAGCATAATTAATAAAAGAATACATTGATAAACTGGACATCATAAAAATTGAAAACATTTGCTGTTCAAAAGACACTGATAAGAGAATGAAAAGTCAAGCCACAGTGAGTTGAAAATATTTGTAAATCACATATCTGATAGAGGACTTACACCCAGACTATACAGAGACTTTTAAAACCAAATAATAAAAAGACAAAGAAATCAGTTTTAAATTGGGTCAAAGATTTGTATGGTACTTCTGGAAATAGGCAATGAAAGTTATCCACCTTTCGTTTACTTTTGTAAAATTGCTTTGATAATTCAAGATCATTTGCTTTTCCGTATAAATTTTAGAATCAGTTTGTAAATGTCCCAAAATACTTGCTGGAATTTTGATTGGGATTGTAATAGATCTGTTGATCAGTTTGGGGAGAATTGACATCTAAACCATCTTGAGTTTTCCAATCCACAACACGTTTTATCTCTCCATTAATTTAGTTCTTTAATTTCTCAAAGTAATGTTCTGTAGTTTTCAGTGTACTGTTCTTACACACATTTTATCTGATAAGATAGTGCAGAAAGAGAATTGGTCAAAAGTCTTGAGGATATACTTCACAAAGGAAGACATATAAATGGCCAAAAAGCAGATGAAAAGATGCTCAGCTCTGTCTTCCGGGAAATAAATTCACACTCCAATGGTTACCATTTCACATCCTGTACCATGGCTAAAATTAAAGAGAGTGAAAGTACCACATGTGGTGAGGATGTAAAGCAACTAGAAATCTACATTTGTCGGAATGAAAAATGGTACAACCACTTTGAAAAGCTGAATCACAGTTAAACATACACCAATTTGTGAATAGCCATTCCACTCCTAATTATTTACCCAATATGTCCACACAACAATCTGCACATGCTTATCCATAATAGTTTTATTCCTAATAGCCAAAACCTGGAAACTACACAGATGTCCATTAGTAGATGAATGTATAAATAGACACGATACAGTCATCCAAAGGAATACCACTTAGCAATAAAAGGGCATGAACCGTGGCTGCAATGTAGTAATATGGATGGATTTGAAAATCATTATGCTGCATGAAGAAATGCAGACATGAAAGACTACATGTATGGTTCTATTCTATAAAGTTTTAAAAATGCAAACACCTCTATAATGGCCGTGGTTGCCTGGGGCTGAGGGTTGAGGAAGTGATGGACTGCAAAGGGGCACAAGGAAAGTCATGACATAATGGAAATGCCCTGTATCCTGATTGTTGCAGTAGTGTCATTAGTGTATACATCTGTCAGATGCATCTAATTGTATACTTTCAATTGGTGCAGTCTATTGTACCTAAATTATACCTCAACAGCATTCATATAGTAATATATTGTACCTCTCCATACTAGCAATGAGTTATTTAAAATGAAATACAGTAAAACACAATGGAGATTACCATCCACAATCATTAAATGCTTAATAGCACGTATAATAAAGACTCCTGAAGACTATTACTGAGAGGAATTAAAGAAGAGCTAGATAAATCGAAAAATGTCTACCAGATTCCTAGATTGGAGGATTTAATATTGTTACAATGTCAAATCAACATTGTCCCAATTAATATGACAGCAGGCAGTTTTTGAGGGAAATTTTCAAGCCAATTCTAAAATGTATCTGGAAATGAAAGTACCTAGAATAGCCAAGACAACCTTGGAGAAGAATTAAGTTGGAGGATACGGTCTACTAGATTTCAAAACTCACTTTAACGCTACAGTAATTAAGACACTGTAGTATTGGTCAAAGTAAACGCAACACAAACAAATCAGTGTGCAAGATTAGAGTGTAAAATATTTACCCACATATGCATACAAGTATTTGTTTTTTTAAATAAAGTCACCAGTATGTTTCACTGGGGGTAATGAAAGACTTTTCCATAAAGGGCATTAGAAATAATGAATATTTATTTAAAAATAAGTTAATATTTAAAACCACTTCCCACCAGACAATGAAGTTAATCGGAGAGGTGAAAGTTCAAACCGTATAGGCTGTGAAAGAAAAATGGAAATATTTTCATGACGAAGGTATTGGCCAAGCTATCTTAGACATAACACCAAGGCGCTTACCATAGATGACAAATTGATCAAAGTGGATTTCATAAAGTGTTAAATCTTTAGCTTATCATAAATGACTATTTAAAAAGTGAAAAAGCAACTCAAAGACCAGGAATAATTACTTGCAATACATATATCTGACAAGGGACTTATCCAAAGTATAAAGAACTTATACAAGTCTCAAAAAAATTACAAGTTATACAAGTCACAAAATTACAGCGTGTTGGCCCTGTGTCCCAGTGGTTAGAGTTCTGAGCTCTCTGATTCAGCGACACAGGTTCGTGGGTTCGGATCTCGGATGTGGACCTACTCCACTCATCAGCCGTGTTGTGGCAGCGTCCCACATACAAAATAGAGGAAGATTGGCATAGATGTTAGCTCAGGGAGAATCTTCCCCAGCAAACAAACAACCTAGTTTATTAATGAGCAGAAGATTAGAAAAGGCACTTCACATAAGAAGATAGCCACATAACCAGTAAGCTTTTGAAAACCAAAATCTCAAACCACTACAAGCCAGCAGAATGGCTGAAATTAAAAAGACTGAAAATACTAAGTGTTGAGGACTGTAGAGACTGGAACTGTCCCGTGTTTGGGGGGAAATGTAAAATGATACAATTACTTTGCAAGAGTCTGTGTCAGTTTCTACCCTTTCATCAAGCAATTCTATTCCCAGGTATATGTACCCAGGAGAAACAAATGAATATCTCCACAAAAACATTATATATGAATATTCATGGTTCCTTCATGCATAATAACCAAAAATAAATCTGTCCATCATCAGAGAAATGGATAATGAAATTGTGCTGTAAGTAAAAACAGAATATTTCTTGGCAATAAAAAAACCAAATTAGTGGTGGCCTGTTAAGGTTGAATCTCAAAACCGGATATTGAGGGAAAGAACACAGAACAAAAGAGAACATACCACATCATTCCATTTATATGAAGTGCCAAAATCAGCAAAATTCATCTATGGTGAGGGAATTGAGAATATGTTTATCTTTGGGGGATGGGTATTGACTGGCAAGGAGTGTGATAGAACTTTGGTGGATGATGGAAAATGTTCATTCTTGGTCTGGGTGGTGAGTACACGATGCATACGTGTTAAATTCATTGAGCTGTATGCTTAAGTTTTGTGCATTTTACTCTAGGTAAGTTATAGCTCACTAAAGAAATGTTAGCAATAAAAAAGAGACATGATGACAAAGAGTAAGAAAAGTGACAAATGAAAGAAAATAGGTTACAAATATTCAACATATAAATAATAAGAATCCCTTGAGAAGAAGCCCAAGGCAATGGAACAGAACAAACACTAAAATGGGTGGTTAAACCAAAAAAGGTAGTGAAATTTAAAAGTCAAATAATATTAAAGTGACACAGTGCCATCTTGGGTAAATCACCCTGGAACAACCACCACCAAGATTCATTCCAGCAAAAGTACTGCCATTCAGTCTGATATAATGGTACAAGGTTGACTTTGAAGGCCAAACAGAAATGGTCTCTAATGCTCAGTCTTCTCCTCACCAGATTTGTGATCTTGGGAAATTTTGTAGTCTTTCTGAGTTTTTTTTCTCATAAGGAAAAGGATAAAACCTGACTAATAAGATAGTTCGTAGGGTTATATAGGATCACTTGAACAATAATAGGCGCTAAGAATGTATTTGAGTTTGAGTCCTCCTTTACTCACTTTAAATCTGTAGACAGAAAACTATTAGCAGAGAGCAGAATAGTTCTTCAAAAATACACATTTTCCCACTATTTCTAGAAAGAAGTCATGTATATAGTAAAAGACTTGGAGAGGGAAAAGAGCCTTTTGAACAGCCATCCCCAAACCCTGAAGCAGGGCTAGTTTCCACCTCAGACCAGAGATGAAAGTCTTGACTGAGTCCACCCCTACAGTCATCCCTGTCTGGAGTGGAATGAGGGAATCCACTATAGCTTTAGATCAACCTGGACTCCCAAGTGTTTCTCAGAAAGGCACTATCACTTGTTCGACTCTAAAGATACTGAACAATTTTTGAAACCAGGAGAGGTCAAGGAGAAGCTGAACCACATCACAACTCTCACCTGAATCAAAGTCAGGATGTTAATAAATACCATTTCCCAGATCTCTGTTATAGCACATGGTTGCTCCACTGGAGTGGGTGGCAGACCTGTGAATATCAATCAAGAGGGATATATGTATAGATATCAATTTACAGGCATCAAAATTGAAAAATGTCCCTCTACGCTAACCCAGGAGAGTTCTAATTCAAAGCAGTGTGTTGAAGAACACATACGTGTAAATCTTTGTGATCTTTGATTGGGTAATGATTTCTTACATATGACACCTAAAGTAAAAACAACCAATGAATAAACAGATAGATTGGACTTCATCAACGTTAAATTATTTTGTGCTTCAAAGGCTGCTAACAAGGAAGTGAAAAGACAACCCACAGAATCAGAGACAATAGCTGCAAAACAAGTATCTGACGAGTGTCTAGTGTCCAGAATGTATAAAGAACTCTTACAACTCAACAGTAAAAAGACAAATAATCTAATATGTCAATGGAAAAAGGATATGAATAGGTATTTCTCTGTAGAAGGCATACAAATGCCCAATAAGCACATGAAAACATGCTCAACATCATCAGTCATTAAGAAAATGGAAATCAAACCCACATGATATATGAGTTCACACCCACTAGTATGGCTGTATTGAAAGATAGGGGATAACAAGTGTTGAGGAGGATGTGGAGAAACTGGAATCCTCACTCATGGCTAGTGCAAATGTAAAATGGTGCCACCGCTTTGGAAGAGTTTGTCAGTTCCTCAAAGTTAAATATAGAGCCGATGTAGACATAGCAATTCCCCTCCTAGGTATATATCAAAGAGAATTAAAAACATATGGTCACAAAGAAACTTGCACACGAATATTCATAGCAGCATTATTCATACTAGCCAAAAGTAGAAACAACCCAAATATCCATCAACTGATGAATGAACAAAATGTAGTATAGTCATAAAATGAAATCTTATTCAAACATGAAAACAGCAAAGTACTGATACACACCAAACAGTGGGAGAACCTTGAAAACATTATGCTAAGTGAAGAAGCCAGACACCAAAGACCTCAGGTTATATGATTCGATTTAGAAGAAATTTCCAGATTAGGCAAACCCATAGAGAGAGAAAGTAGCTTAGTGGTTGCCAAGGGCTGGGAGAAGGGGGAAATGGGGAGTGACTGCCAATAGGTACGGTGTTTCATTTTTGAGGTAATGAAAATATTCAGGAATTAGATCGTGGTGATGGTTTCACAACCTTGCAAATAGGCCAAAAGTCACTGAATTGGACACAAAATGGTGAATTTTACAGTTTGTGAATTATGCCACGATGATAATAATAATCAGCATTGGGACTTTGCATGTTCCCAGACCCTGTATTTTCACTAAACAATGTGTCTCAAATTAATAATAGACAGTGGCCAGAATGTGATGCTGTTAGCCTGTTGTGAAAAATATATTGGATGAAAAAATTGAATTCAGCAAGCTTTTTGTAGAAAAAGGTATAGGCGAAGGAAGCACCTAGTTGGAGAAACCTGACGCAAGAGTGAACTGGAAAATGTGGGAAAGGAGTTTAGGGGGAGAGGGGAACTCTACCTGACACCTGCTCCAGCACGTACAGCCAGGGGACCTTGGGCCAGTTAGAAAACTTCTCTTCCTTGGTTTTTTCATCTGCAGACTAGGGGAAAGCAATGCTTCCCTCACGAGTTGATGGTGAAGATTAGAATTAATAATATATCTGAGATAATCCCCCAAACTGTGAGGAAGGTCGATGATATCAGTGGGTCCTCAACCTGTTTCACATCTGAGTAACTTGAACAAATACATTCCATGCCCCACGTAAGCCCACCCAATCAGAATCACTACAAATGAGGACTATGAACTTGATTTGTACTAACTGTCCCAGATGATTCTTATAATGATCCACTTGGGGGTGGGAAACACTGAGCTGTGTAACTTTTACCCACACACAAAAGTAGGACAGAGCAGAACTGCAAGGATATTTTCAATCCAGTCTCTAAAGCAGAGGAGGAACTGCTGGAGGACCCTAGAATTGAAGGGGACCTGGCCCATCTGACCCCATTTTGACCTCATCTGGTTTACAGCAGAGACACAAGCCCTTGGGGACATATGCATGAGGTACCTGACATCCACCTTGAAAACAGTGAAAGCCCTAATTTCAAATTCTAGCTTGCTTTGAATGGAAGTTAAATTTACCCTTTTTTGCTCATTGAAGGAACCAGTCTTCTCCAAGCCTCTTACTTTACAAAAATAAATCATTTCTATTAACTCAAACTGCGACAGAGATGTTTAAATAAGAAAGTCTTATAAATATTCTAGGCACTTATCAAGAAACCAGAGAGTTAGCAAGTTCGGGACAGTTCAGCCCAATAGATCACAGTCGCTGAGACTTGACTCCCGAGTTAAAGGGAAATGATCCCTTCCTGTCATTTGACGTCATGCCAACTCTAATGAGGTGGGAAAGCAGCTACCCATTCTCACATATGAGTCGCTCCTGCCTCCAGGCTGTGTCTGCCGTCCTGACCATAAGCATTTTAGGGAGACTCTGGATGAGTCCAGCCATCACTTCTACTATTGGACGTGCATGGAGATGGTTTAGTAGAGCAAAGTGGGCTCTAGAAGCAAAGCCCGGTCACAGAGAGAGAAAAAGAGCAGCAGTAAATGGGACAAATGCGGGATAAAGACAAAGCAGTTTTCTCTTACCGTTCCAAAACACAAGACAATCAGTTACTTGCTCTTATAATAAAAAGTGTTTTTTCTGTTTTTAATTTGGCCAAATAAATCATTTAATGCCCCTCTTCTTCAGGATTCTTTATTTATGGACAACAGTGATACCTCAAATGATTATGATGAAAATAAAATGTTCTCGTATGTCTATTGTGCTTAGCAAAATGCCTGGTCCATTATCACTCAATGAACTATTACTGTTATTATGATAACTATAATTACTACTGCAAAAAACTCATCCTTGTGTGACTTCAAGTAAGTCACATACGTTTTGCAAGCCTTTGCTTTCATCATTTTTAAAGTGAAGGAATTTGACAAACTTAACTCTCTCCCATAGAATGTCAGGTCCCACAGACGCCAGAAAATAGGGTTCTTTAAAGCCTTTGATAGATCTCACACGCCAATATCTTTACACAGTGTAGTTGGAGGATGGCGTGGGGTAGGGAGAAGATAAACTTTCAGAAGTGGTTGATCCAGTCCTCCATCCTTCACTTTGACATGAATGCTAGGCGGCACATGGTCCCACCAGTTGCACCCTCAACTCAGACAAGTCCAGTAGCTAGACTGAAGAGACTGATGGTCCAGGGGGTCTTCCAAGTCTCAGGCTCATAAGACCCAGGTGCAGTCAGATGCTGAAGAAGTGAGGAGGGGGTTTAGGGCATCATTTTCCGCTGCCTGCCTCTCCCTCGCTTCTAAACCTCAGCTTCTATGTCACTGAATCCCATTGCACACGCACACTGTGGATCATCAACCATCCCTGACCCATGACCTTGAACTGACCATGTTCTGTTAGTGGAAATCAACTACAGGTCAGTGAGAGGAGGACAACTCAGAGAGATCTATCAAGTAATGTTCCATAAAAACGGCTCTGGATCCCTGTCTGTTCGATATGTAGGTGAACCAAAGGAACATAAAAAAATAGCATCAGGTTTACAAGTCTTTCCAAAATAGATGGCCACTACATGTATTCAAGGATATATACCTAGACTATTTTAATCATTTGGACAGCTTGGAAAGAGCTCTTGTGGGACTAGACTGAAATCCATAAGTGACAAATATAAAATACAGTGTTTAGTGACATTAAAGAAAACCAACAAAAAAGCAACTGACAGATAGAGGCAGAGTTTAGGAGGTAGGGATGTCACTTGACTCAAGTTTAATGAAAAGCCAACATAATGGCCCCCTGATGGATAAGAAGCTGACAGAACACAGGGATGCAGTGAGAAGAAACTGAGAGAGTCAGGACAGAAGACATTTTTGTAAATTTATTATTCTTTCACTTAGTGTGATACTCTGGTTTTTGTCCTACACTTTTTAACAGATATAGAAAAAACTGGAGAAGTTCCATAGAAGAACGTTGTGAGAGTGAAAAATTTGACATCTTTTGCATGTGCAAGAGCCTTAAGATCTGTTTTAGTTTAAGGAGAAGGTTGAGTGACTTCATGACAGCCCTGAAGAAAAGAAAACTAGTTGGGAAACGATTTCTGCCTTGATGTGTTTAGTAACAGGCAAGAACCAACACTGAGAAATGATTATGCTTCGCTATTTCTTGGAAAGAGATAGGTCGGTGGTATCAGCACAAGGGTTGACAACTATTGAGAGTGGCTGCTGAGGGGTGGTCCCCATCGCTGGTGACCTTCAGAAGAGACCAGGCATCCTTGTGTGTCAGCATGGCCTAGGCAATTGGAAGGCAGGGGCTCCTAAGATTCCATGACACCCCCCACCTTCCACTTCTGTTATGGCAACTGCAGACCGTTACCTGGCACGCTGGGTCTTCCCTGCGTCACTCCTGTTGGAGCGAGAGCTACGGACAGTGCCTTCGGCTCTGAGCTCTGGCATCTTGAACCTTGTTTTGGGGGTTGCAGACTCTCAAGCGCTGTGGGGTGTTGATCAAGTTGTTCCCAACAGTAAGTTAAGAATTCCTGTATCATGCCCCCTCAGTCCTGATGAAACCTATTTGATTTCACTTGTTTGTAACCCGTTATGTGCTTGGGTTTCTTCTCCCCAGTCCCTGGTTCTACCTCTTCTGCCGCACATCAGCATGGCGGAATCTTTTGGCCCTTTGTCTGATCCAAGGGCTGAAATGACCCTCCTGAAAATCAACCAGGAGCTTCAATCCCAGCTGGCAAAAACCAAACAGGACTTTAGGGACCTCAGAGAGAAATTCCTTGTATCTGAATCTACTGCCTACATCCTGGCCAACCAGCTGCAGAAATACAGTAAGTCTGACAGGGTCATGGTCACCAGAGTGATGAGTGATCACTGTCTTCCCTCTAAGAAACTAAAAACTGTCCAGACCTTATCTTCTATTCCCTTGCGCAAAATTAATGTCATTCTGACCACGATCCAGGAAAGGTGCAAGTGGGTATTTCAGCCTCAGTTTGCTGAGCATGGGAAACTGAGGCACAGAGAGTTTGGGGACTTTTCCAGATTGGCAGTGAGGTGTAAGGTGGAATTCAAGTTCAATTCCCAGTTATTCCCTGGTGCAGGCGCAGAACTGCCTGTTTCTCTCAGGAATGGGCTAAACTGTCGCTCTCAGCGTCCCGTCTGTACTGAATCAGATCCTGTGTCACTGTTGGCCTAAATGTCGGGGACTAATGGATTCCATCAGTTCAGGCTTCTCGGAGGTCACATTGGCAAAGTACTGTGCTAGTCACCCTGGGGAAACGGGGTGATGGGACACTGGGGGAAGCAGGTGATGGTACCTGCTTTAAGGGGGCTTGAAAATGAGTCTGCTCCTCCCTGAGACCTTGGTATCCGTGAGTAATGCTATCAAGAGCGAGACGACACTGCTGAGAGGGAAGCCGTGCTTCCAGAGCACAGGCTCTTCTTTCTGAGTCCAAGGAAGCCATTTTACATCTTGTGGTGAGGTTGAGGGTGCTTCTGGGGGAAATCAGAGAATCCGTACCACCTCTTCTCTCTCCCTCTGAGTTGGTGAACCTTTGGTGATGCAGGGATGGCCAGCGGGTCCAGGTGATTTTGAGGGTCTGGGCTATGAGACATGTGGCCAAAGTGAGAATGGGAGTAAGTGGGGGAGGTCACCAGCCCCAGGAAAAACTCAAGCCTGTGTGTGGGGCAGGCCCTTGCCTCCCACAGTCAGCCTCGCAATTGGATGCTCGATTACCCCTCCAGTAAGAGGGGGCTGTAGTAAAAAAGGGGACCATGAGAATGGGGTCTCATGCAGAACAGAGTGATTAGAAGGGATCTTGACAACTCTGAGCCTGGATTGGTGTCATTTTCTAATACACCATGTTGGGAGAGCTTAATTCGAAATGACTGACACAGAGAAAAGTAAACAATTGAAGACTGCTATTTAAGAAAGTGAAGAGAGGGGCCTTAGAGAAATGACAAAGTAAGCTTTTTTAACATCTTTCTTTATAATCGTAACATATCTGTAGGAAACCAATTTTGAAGACGATGAAGAAGAAAGATGTCACCCAAGACCTTGGTGTTGAGGTAACACAGTGCAGTGCTGAAAAGCATGGACACTGGGCCAGTATTGCTGGACTCAAATCCAAGCTGTGGATCTTTCTGTGTCTCAGTTTACTCCTCTGTTAATATGATGCTGTCACAGTACCTACGTCTCTGAGTGGTTGCAATGAATTACACGAGTCATTTCTGTAAAACTCCTAAAACAGTTCTTCGCACAAAGTAAACACTATTTATTAGTTCCTCATCTACTACTTTTAATTTAAAATAAACATTTTGAGTGTCTGTGCATATTTCCTTCAGGGATTTATGGTTATGCATTACAGTTTACAGAATTGTATTCACATAATTATTTTTTAATCTTTCAAGTATTTGTGCTTGAAATTCTGAGCTCAGGGAACCAATGTTCAATAGTCCTAGGGCCTTCCCAAGCACACAGGAATCCCTACTTCACACCCCTGCTTAGTGATTTACTCAAGAGGCTGCAAGTCTCGGCAAAGTGGCCCATGACTCAGGGTCAGTGTCAGGGAATTGAACTCTGACCTTGCCAAATACCAGCTCATCTTGTCTAGTTACTCTGTCTGCCTTGGAGCTTCTCTTTCCTCAGTTCTAAAATGGGGAGTAACCAAATGCCATGCAGTTGGGAGGCTGAGGAATATGTTGTGGAAATCCCAGTGGAGAGCCTGGTGCTGGGGTTACGTCTCTCTCTGAGAGAGGGAGAGAGAGATGGACCCTGCCTCCTCCCGTGAAGGCAGTGACCACAGCAGCATGGGCAGCTTTTGGCTGAGGCAGGCCTCTCTGTCTTTTCTCAGAGTGTGGAGAGTGCAAAGGCATCATTGAATCCGTGCTGGGGGAGAAGCTGCAGTTTGAGGAGGGGGCGCTGACAGAGATGTCAGTGTTAGCTGAGAAGCTCAGGTAAGGAGGGCTCTGTGCTGGGAGGATGCTGGGAAATTGTAGGAATCTCTGAAGCGGGGCAAGGAGCAACTCTGGGCCAGGAGAAGGGCAGAAATTTTCATGGCAGGCACATGCGTACAAATATTTATAAAACCATCAGAGAACAATAGTTGGTAAATTTTGCACTCCAGTTACTCAAATCCTCCTTTACTCTTTTTTTAAAATAAAATTTATTGAGGTGAAATTCACATAACATGAGTTGACCAAATTCGAGTGAACCCTTCAGTGGCATTCGGTACTTTCACGATGTGCGGTCACCACCTCACTTACCTTTCATCACAATCACCTCCTGACTGATTACAGCTTGTCATCCTTTCTGTCAACAAAAAGCTGCCTTTCTAAAGATTGTGAGAAACCTCCATACTGTTTTCCACAGCGGTTGCACCAATTTACAGTCCCACCAACAGTATACGAGGGTTTCCTTTTCTCCACCTATATGTGGAATCTAAAAAACAAACACATTCATAGACAGGAAAAAAATTGGAGGTTACCGGGGGGCGGGGAGGTGGCGGAATGAGTGAAGGGGATTAAGAGCTACAGACTTCCAGTTATAAAATAAATAAGTCATCGGGATGGAAGGTAGAGCATAGGGAATATAGTCCATAATATGGTAATAACTTTGTATGGTGAGAGGTGGTGACTAGACGGGCCGTGGTGATCACTTTGTAATGGATATAAATATCAAACCACTGTGATGTACTCCTGAAACTAACAGGATATTGCATGTCAATTCTACTCTAAAAAATCTTTTTTAAAATGCTGTCTTCTTGACACTGTCCTCCTCATGTTCTTTCCAATTAACACCAGCTGTACCTGTCCACATTTCTCTGTCTGGTTTTGTGCGCATTCACTACATATGGCACTATGTGTATTTTTCCATGGAAATGGACATGGCCATTCAGTAAGGAACTGAAAGGACATCTTTATAAGCAGCTTTAGGGAGACATTTCGTTTTGCTTAAAGAAGAAAAAGATGAATGGGATGTCAAGGGATCTTACAGGAGCACTCTCTGATACAGAGGAAGCCTTTGTTTTACCTTCTTCTTTCTCTTTGCCACAGGCAGGTCAGCACACATGTGCCAGAATTCTGCTTCGAGGGCTCCTTGAGGATATTCTCACAGAAATCTCCATTAAAATGCGCATAATCTAGTGTTCAGCTCTCTGCATTTTAACATGTTCTCCTCTGACCCCACTTAGGAAGTGTGATATCCTAATTCAAGATCAGGCTCAAGAGCTGACCCAGTTACGGCAAAAGTTACAGGAAGGCAGAGAAGTCTCTGTGTTACTCAGTCAGCACCTCCAGGACCTCCTCACCCACGATGACCCTGCCAACTACCAGGGGCAGGGCTTCCGAGGGCAACTGGCTGAGGGCCGCAGGCTGGTGGAGCGCCTTGCCAGAAAGCTCAGCCCAGGTAAGGCGGTCACAGGCCCTGATTGTAGTGAGCTGCTCCAAGAGACCCCGCTCACAAGGGATTTCTTTTTTTTAACCAGCTAGTCTGGTTTCCCTGTCACATTTGGGGCCACAATAGGCCCAGGACTGGTGGGGTAGGGAAGAGAGGAGAAAGGCACTGGGTGCAGGCCACAGTGGTCCAACCGTCTGCTTCTTCCCTGATGGATGGTGAATTGCATTGACATTTGAATGTTGAACCATCTTTGCATACCTGGAATAAATCTCACTGGGCTGTGGTGTCTAATTCTTTTTATACTCTGTTGGATTCAATTTGTCCAATTTTGTTGCTGAGTTTTGCACCTATCTTCATGAGACATATCGGCCTGTAGTTTTCCTTTTGGCAATGTCTGTCCGGTTTTGGTCTTAGGTTAATGCTGGCTTCATAGAATGTGTTAGGATGTATTCCCTCTCTGTTTTCTGGAAGAGATTGTAGAGAATTGGCATAATTTCTTACTTAAATATTTGCTAGAATGCACCAGTGAATTTATCTGGGCCTAGTGTTTTCTGCTTTGGAAGGTTATTAATTATTGTTTCCATTTCTGTAGTGGATATAAGTCTACTTATATATATATAATCTACTAAGATTATCTATTTCTCCTTGTGTGTGTTTCGGTAGGTTGTCTTCCAGAAAATGGATCTATTCTAAAATTTTAGGGCATAGTATTTTTCCTAATATTCCTTTATTATCCTTTTGATGTCCACGGGATCAATAAAGATGGTCCCTCTTTCATTTCTCATGTTAGTAATTTGTATCTTCTCTCTTTTTTTCTTCATTAATCTGGTTAGAGGTTTATGAATTTTATTGGGTACTTCTAAGAAGGTGCTTCTGGGTTTGTTGATTTTCTCTATTGATTTCTGGTTTCAATTTCATTGATTTCTGCCCTAATTTTTATTACTTATTTCTTCTGCTTACTTTTAATTTGTTTCTCTTTTTCTAATATCCTGTGATGGAAGCTTAGAGTAATGATTTTGGATCCTTCCTTTTTTCTAACTTATGTAAGACAGTGCTATAAATTTCTCTCTAAGCACTGCTTTGGCTGCATCCTACAAATTTTGACGATATTTTTATTTTCGTTTAGTTCAAAATACTTTTAGATTTCTCTTGAGACCTCCTCTTTGACCAGTGTGTTACTTAGAAGCAGACTGTTTCATCTACAGGTATTTTGCAATGTTGCAGCTATCTTTTTGTTACTGATTTCTAGTTTAATTCCGTTGTGGTTTGAGAGCATATTTTGTATGGTTTCTATGTTAAGTTTGTTAATGTGTGTTTTAATGGCCCAGCATGGGGCTTATCTTAGTGAACGTTCCCTGTGAGCTTCAGAAGCCTGTGTGTTCTGCCCTTGTTTCATGAAGCATTCTATGAATGTCAATTCCATCCAGCTGATTGACGGTGCTGTTTAGTTCAACTATATCCTCCCTGATTTTTTGCCTGCTGGATCTGGCTGTTTCTGACAGAGGGGTGTTGAAATCTCCAACTGTAATACTGGATTCCTCTATTTCTCCTTGCAGTTCTCCGTTTTTGCCTCATATATTTTGGCGCTCTTCTGCTAGGTGCATACACGTTAAGAATTGTTTTGTCTTCTTGGAGAATTGACCCCTTTTTTGTTACATAGTGCTCCTCTTTACCCCTGATCATTTTCATTGCTCTGAAGTCCGCTTTGTCTGAAATTGGTAGAGCTACTGCAGCTTTCTTTTGATTAGTGTTAGCATGGTGTATCTTTCTCCATCCTTTTACTTTTACTGTATCTGCAACTTTTTATTTAAAGTGGATTTCTTATACGCAACATATAATTAGGACTTATTTTTTCATCCACTCTGACAGTCGTCTTTTGATTGGTGCATTTAGACGACTGATGTTGAAGGTTTTTGTTGAGATACTTGGATTAATATCTACCATATTTGTTACTGTGTTATATTCGTTGCTCTTTTTCTCGGTTTCTTTTTTTTTGCTTCCACTCTTTTTCTGCCTTCTCTGGTTGTAAATAAGAATTTTATATGATTCCCTTTTTTTCTCCTCTCTTGACATGCCAATTGTACTCCTATTTGGTTTCTCATCTTTTTCAGTGGTTGCTCTGGAGTTTGCAATATACTTTTACAAATAACCCAAGCCCCCTTTCAAATAACAATGTATTGCTTCCTAGGTAGTGCAAGGGCCCTATAACTGAATATTCCTGATTCAATCCACCCATCCATTATAGAATTGCTGTCATTCATTTCACATATCCAGAAGCTGTGATCACTGAGTACAGTATGGCCTGTATTATTTTGAACTGTTATCAGTTAGGTCTCTCAAGAATAAGGCAAATAATCTATTTTATTTTAATTTATTCTTTCTCTACTTATCTTCCTTTCTTTGTGTAGATCCCAGTTTCTGACATATATGTTTTCCCTTTGATCTGAGAAATTCTTTTTTAACATTTCTTGCAAGGCATGTCTACTGGTGATACAGTCCCTCAATTTTTGTTTCATTGGGAAAGTCTGTATTTTTCCTTCGTATTTGAAGCCTGATTTACTGGATACAGAATTCTAGGTTGGTGGGTTTTCTTCTTACACTCCATTCTCTTCTTGCTTGAATGGTTTCTGAAGAGGAGTCTGATATAATTCTTATCCTTACTTTTCTATAGGTAAGGTGTTCTTTCCTCTGGCTTCTTTTAAAATTTTCTTTTTGACTATCGTCTTCTGCATTTTGGATACGATATTCTTTCCTAGGTGTGTATTTTTGGTATTTCCCTGCTTGATATTCTGTGAGCTTCCTCAATCTCTGTTTTGGTGTCTATAATTAATTTTGGAAAATTCTCAATCATCTTTTCTTCAAATACTTCTTCTGTTTTCCCTCTGTTCTCCTTCTGATATTCCCATTACACATATGTTACATTGTTTGGAATTGTCCCACAGTTCTTGGATATTCTCTTCTTTGTCATTCTTTTTCCGCTTTACATTTGCATTTTTGAAATTTCTATTATTATTTCTTCAGGCTCGCAGATTTTTCCTCGGCCATGTCCAGGCTGTTGTTGAAACTCTCAAAGGCACTCTTCATTTCTGCCCTAGTGTTTTTCAATTCTAGCATTTCCTTTGAATTCTTTCTAGAGTTTCCATCTTCCTGCTTACATTACCCATATGTTCTTGAATGCTGTCCACTTTTCCCATTAGAGCCTTTAGCACATTAATCACAGTTGTTTTCAATTGCTGGTCTGATAAATGCACCATGTCTGCCATATCTGAGTGTGGTTCTGATGCTTGCTCTGTTTCTTGAAAGTGTGTTTTTTGACTTATAGTATGTCTTTTAATGTTTTTTTGAAAGCCAAACATGATGTGCTGGGTAAAAGGATTTGAGGTAAGTAAAGACCTTAATGTGAGGTTTTGTCTTTACCTGGCTAGGGGTTAGGCTGGGTTTACTGTTTACCGTAGCTAGAGGTGTCAGAGGTTGAATCTCCTCTGGCATTGTTGTTTTTGTCTCCTCTGTTGTCTTGAGTTTCCCTAGAGATTTCTGCTTAAATGATGTCTGAGACTCGCAGTTCTGTCAATTGTATTTCCCTCTTGTCATATAGGATCCCTGCTGATGTGGTGGTAAGGTGTGTGAGTGTGTGTGTAAACGTTCTCTAGTCCTCTGATTAGGTCTCAGTCTTTTAGTCAGCCTGTGTCCCGGCTATGAGCTTCACAAGTGCTTCTCAGGGTTCTCCCTCCTGCCCCCCTAGGTGAAAAAGGAAGGCTAGATGGGGATGGGATTGGGTATTTCCCTTCCCCCAGGGGAGGTACAATCTGGTAAAAGCCGAATTGGTTAGGCTCTGGTAAAATAGTTTCTTTGAGAGCAGTCCTTGACAAGAAAAGCAGAATGCTCTGGATGTATTTCAGGATGGCTACTTCCCTCTCACCCTGCCAGAAGCATGAGAAGATTTTTCTCTAGTCTTCACTGTGAGAAACTGGGAGGCCCCCTGGACATATAACTCTCCGGAAGTGTGGGGGATCTCCTAAAACCAGACCCCCTGATGTTTCAAACTCAAATTCTCCACACTGAGCCTCCAGCAGTTAGTCGACTACACATTCATATTTTCCTCCTCTGTTACTAGCTCCCGCCTAGGTTTCTGCTCCAATAAGTTGTAATTCTCTCTAGTCACCTCGCCTTTCTGTCTTTGTAGCTTTGGGGGCAGTGGTTTGCCCTCTGACATGCATTCTCTGGTGGATATAAGAAGAGTGGGTGATTTTCAGTTTGTTCAACTTTTTTCTTGTTGTGAGGACAGGAGATGACTTCCCAGATCCTTACATGCTGGACCAGAAACTGGAAGTTTCCCCAGACGTCTTCAGGGGAGAGCGAGAGGATTGTTTATTGTCTCCTTAGAGAGAGTTCCCATGGTGTCTGAGAACGAGCTTTATGTCAAGATGAAGTACGTAGTTGTAGAAGTCCAGAGGGAAGCTGCACAAGTACTTGGTGATCTTGGGAACAAAAGACACTTCTAACATTTCTTCCCATTTCAGATAGAGCATGCCGTGATGGTGATACCCAAGATCAGGGAAAGTGTGTCTGATTGATCATAAACACAAGCCAGGGCATTTATTTAACACAAATAAGAGACCTTTCAGTAGGATTCTCTCAGTGTATCAGGAAATCATACATAGGTATTAATATCTTCATGCCTAGACAGGCCACTGTGTTACAATGGGTGGCATGGAACTACTTAATGCCTGAGTGGATATTTCTGAATTTGTTTGCAGAAAATCATGAAGACGAGGAGCATGAAGAAGAAAACGCATCACTGGACCCCAGGTAACAATGAATGATCAGGGCCTGGAAGAGGATGGATAAATATGAGGAGGGTCCCCAAATGAACCGAACAAGAGGTCAAAGTTAGCCACAGATTTCAACTACCAAAAGGAACAAAAACTGTTGAGTGAATGATTGCTTTCAGTCAACCAGGAGAGAAATAGCCTTCTAAACAGGCTGTCCATAGTCTTTGTGATACTTGTTACTCATATGAAGGGAAATTAACCAGTCTCAGGGAAATTCTTGTACTCACAGAATCCGTCTGTTCTCTCCTCTATGGCTAAACTAAGGATGAGATGCACATCTGCTTTCTGTATGGTTGGTCTTAGGTTCTTGGCAGGGATTTCATAGCAAGGAATGAACGAGACAAAAAATATCATATCATGTCAGAATGTTGATAGACAGAGGCCTGGAAGGCACAAGATCTCTGGGAGTCAGCAGTGACCCAGGAGCCTTTGCTCACGAAGCCTCTGGGAGAAGGTTAGGGCAAAACTTATGCTTTGGAGTTGTAGGAACTGCGATGGCTCTCGTTGTGTGCTGAGTGTCACAACTGGAGCAAAGAGGAGAGCTGAGTCTCCTTCCTCATCAACTTGTTGTCTGCACAGTACAGTGAGCATCTGCTCTTCTCTGTCTCCCACCACCTTGGCAGCCTCACCTAGTTCCAGTCATAGAAGGATTGTTATCTTTTTCCTACTTCAAGGGATGACCTCTTTACCTTCTGTTACCTTTCCCTTAGTCTTCCACTCAGAACCAGTTGGGAAGTTGTGGTATTCAATCCTTCCTCATTTAATGTTCTGTTATCTTTGTGCTTCACGGCTCAGCAGGGAGCTACAAGAGGAGGAGGAAATGAATGATGTGCGTCAGGACTCATTGGAGAAACGGTGTTTGACTCTTTCCAGTCACCGTGACTTGTCTGACTCCTGCCACCCTCCCGACAGTACCATCATCTCGTCAGACGAGCAAGAAGTCTGCTCTGCTCTTGATGCAGCCAGTGAGTACTCCGCATAAAGAGGACAAAGCTCCAAATGGTCTCTGAGGTAGCCTCCATAGTGTTGGTGCTCACTCCTCCATCCAGGTACAGAGATGTGTCTTTGCCCGCAGGCCCTAGAGACCCATCTTGGTTTAATTCAGAATCTAAGATTCAGTTGTAAGGACAGACATCACGGGGGTCAAGTAGCTGAACACCCTTCCCAGTCCCAGGCCAACTCTCTGTCACCCTGTTACCATGGCTGCTCCACTCCAAGCTGCAGCCCCCCTCTCATCTAAGTTGGTTTGCCTTCAGTGACGAGCTAGCTATGTACCAAAAGATAAACACCTCTTGAATGTGTCTGGAATTGTCCCTGAATGCATGGCCTGGGCACTTGCACCCTCCACCACTTTGAATGGCAAGAATTCTGTTCTCTAGGTACCACCAAAGATTCTGTCCTATCTAAGGGTGAATACATTCCATCCATAGTCGAGTCTCAGTGTATAATTTCATGCAAACCAACAACAGCCAGGATATCTGATAGAATAAGAGCTGAATCTTGCAGTAACATCTCCAGAAAGCGACTACCTGAGCTCCTCACAACCTCTGGAAGAATGTGTTTACCTCCTTGCCCAGATTCAGGGCAGACAACATTGCGATATTGATCTACCAAGTCAGAGACAATGTGCACAACGACTCAGGAAAGGAAAGGTGGTCACTTTTCAGAAGACACAAGCCAAGGCCTCCTGGAATATTCTCAGAATGTCCTGTTCTCACCCTGAGAATACGTCTGTCCCTGGGTTTACCTAGGCCCCTGGGTTGGTAATGTGTCAAGAGGCAACTATTTATTCTGACAGGCCCTGTCCGAATTTATTTGCAGAAACTCAAAAGCATCAGAAGGAGGAGGAAAGAGAAGAGTCAATGGCCCCCAGGTAACTCTTGACAATCATGGCGGTGAATGCAATGGTGGCATCTGAAGATCTCAAATCCAGGGGAAAGCAGAAAGTGCCAGGCATACCTATTTCCTCCCATTAGACAACCAGGAATTATCCCCTTTAAAACGCGGCCTGTTTTCTTGGGAGTTCTCCTGTTGGTTTCCACTTTGTATTAAGTTCTCAAGTTTAGTATCCTAGAATCAGTTGGACTCAAGGCAGGCTAACCAATCTCAGGGATTCCTGCACTCAGGGAGACCACCACCCATCCTCTTATGTTTGGAGAGAACCAAGAGAAGATTCATATCTCCCCTCTGCTCATCGGCCTGTTTCTTTGCAAGGATTTCATAGCATGAAACATAACTAGACAAGAAAGTATATCTCATGTTACAATATGGGAAGAAACAGGCCTAGAAGGCACGAGATCTCTGGGAGTCAACAATGCCCCAGGAGCTTTTGCTCACTGGGCCTCTGTAAGAAAAGAGGGACAACACTTATGCTTTGGAGTTGTAGGAACTGCTGTGGTCCTCACTGTTGGCTGAGTGTCATGACTCAAGCGTAGAGGATAGCTGAGTCTCCTTCCCTATCAACTTGTTGTCTGCACAGTGCAGTGAGCATCTGCTCTTCTCTCTCCCACCACCATGGCAGCCTCAGCTAGTTCCAGTCATAGAAGGATGGTTGTCTACTTCCTGTTTCAAGGGATGCCCTCTTTACCTTCTGTGACCTCTCCCTTAGTCTTCCACTCAGAACCAGTCGGAAGGTGTGGTGTCCAATCCTTCCTCATTTAATATTCTGTTATCTTTGTGCCTCTCGGCTCAGCAGGCAGCTCCAGGGGGAGGAGGCAATGAATGATGTGCGTCAGGACTCATTGGATGAACAGTGTTTGACTTTTTCCAGTCACAGTGACTTGTCTGACTCCTGCCACCCTCCCGACAGTTCCACCATCCCGTCTGATGAGCATGAAGTCTGCTCTGCTCTTGCTGTAGCCAGTGAGTACTCCATCGTAAAGAGGACAAAGCTCCAAACGGTCTCTGAGGTAGCCTCCATATTCTTTGTGTTCACACCTCCCTCCAGGCACAGAGATGTGTCTTTGCCAGCAGGCCTTGGATACCCATCTTGGTTTGAATCAGAATCTAATATTCAGTTGTAAACACAGAGAACAGCTGGGTTAAGCAGCTGTACTCGCATCCAAATCCCAGGCCAAATCACTCTCACCCTGTGCCCCAATGCCAAGTATAGTTTGTTGAACACTAGGAAAACCAAAATGGGTGGGGGGGGGGCGGGTTGAAGAGATCATCACACACTTCCTGCCACCACTGTTGCGTGTGCACAACAGTGGTCTTCATGAGCTCCGTCTTTTAGGATGTGACCTCTGATCTCTCCTGTCGTTGTCTTATGCATTGTGTTGCTGATCTTAGAATTAATGACTGTCCCACTAGAGTGGTAGTCTTGCCTGTATCTTTGGAGATGCTGTTACCATGGTTCCTCAGCTCTGAACTCCACTCTCTCTCACCTCTGAGATATCTTGTCGTTGCTAACAGTCTTCTGAGTACCAAAAGAAAGAGATCTCTGTCGTTCCGTGTCTGAAATTTTCCCTGAAAACACAGCATGGGCCCTGGTGCCCCCACCTCTATGAATCACCGAGGATCCTGGGCTCTCGAAAGCACCAAATATGCTTTCCTACTTCGGGGGTATAGATTGCATCCACCAGTCTAGTCTTAGTGTAGAGTCCCATCTATCTCACCAAGAACTAGTGTCTGTTGGGGCAAAGCTGACTTTTTCAGCAACGCCTATTGAAGGCTGCTTACATTTCCCTGTGATCTTTGGGGGAAAAAGACATGTTTCAGTGCTTGCTCAACTCAGGACAGAGGATATGGTGACGATGAGCTACCGGGTCTGGGTCAGGTTGCTTGATGGCTCAAGAAGGGAAGCCCGGCCACTTCTCAAAAGGGAAGTCCCAACTTGCGGCTTCCTTCAGTGTACCTCTCAGAAGACCCTGACGTTTCCCAGAGAATATTTACGTCCCTGTGCTTGTATAGCTTCGGGAAGAGAGAGAGACGTCTCTGTCTTATTCGGTTGGCACTTTAAGGACCTACTCACCACAATGACTTAGACAACTGCCAGGGCCAGGGCTTGCAAGAGCAACTGACTGAGGGATGTGGGCTAGCATAGGGACTTGCCCACAAGTTCAGCCCAGGTAAGGCAGCCACAGGCCCTGGTTGCAGTGAGCCCCTCCAAGGTCCTCAGCTCACAACTCTTGTAATATTTTTTCCAGCTGTCCTGGTTTCAAGGGCACATTTGGGACCACGACAGGACCAGGACAGCCTGTGTGGTAGGACAGAGGAAGATGCACAAGGTGGATGTCATAGTGTTCCACCATCTGCTTCCTCCCTGATGGGCCGTGGCCTTTGGGGCAGGAGGCGGCATCCACCCAGTGCTAGAGCACAGAATGTGGTAGGAGGCACAGAGTGCTGGAGGATGTGATGGGGGGCAGCTCGTTAGAGTGCAAAGAGCCCTGAGCTTAGCATGGATGTTCCTAGGCTCCAGCCTGAGTGCTGTCTTCACTAACAGTGGGCCAACAAAGTGATTGCTTTTTACTTCTTCGATATCTATCTCTTCATCTGTAAAATGAATCAAATAATCTATTCCTGGTAGCTGTAGTGATCAAATGTGGGAATATTTACTAATGCACTTCAGAAAAAAGAAAACCCCTCTCTGTGTGGGGTTCGATAAGGTACCTGATGTAGTAGGACTCGGTGGTGGGAAAGTTGGTTTATACTGAAACATTCTCCATACAGAGAATTTCCCCTGATAACACAGCAGAAGCCATCTTGGAGGTGCCCAGGACGTCCTTGGATGTATGGAGGGACGTGGAACAGGGTTGTTTGTACTCTTGTTAGAGAAAGGAGGAGATTCTGTATAAGAGCTGTGATGGGACACAGAGTCACTGAGCCTAGGAAGCAGCTTTGTGGAAAAGAGGAGAATACACATGGTGAAGTCCAGAGGGAAACTGGACAAGTATATGGTGATGTGTGAAACAAAAGACAGTTTTGACTTTTTGCCCAATTGTAGGCGGAGCATGCCATGAGAGTGATCCACCAGATCAAAGACACTTATCTGATGGATCCTAAAACCAAGCCAAGCCATTTCTTTCAAGACAAAAAGATGAGGACTTTCAGTACAATTCTCTCAGTGTGTCCTGAAATCATCCATAGTATTTATGTCTCCCTGCCCAGATAGGCCCCTGTGTTTGTAATGGGTGATGTGGAACTACTTAATGTCTGACTAGACATTTCTGAATTTGTTTGCAGAAAATCGTGAAGATGAGGAGGCTGAAGACGAGAAAGAACCAGTGTCCAAAGTGAATGACCAGAGGAGGATAAAGGACAGGTAAAATGTGGAACAGGCCCTAGAAAGAATAAAGAGGGCAAAGGTGGCCACATTCGTGATGCAAGGGTCAGCAAAACCTACTGATTGAGCTTACTTCATTCCCTCAACCAACGATGACACCGCCCTTTAAACAAGGTCGTGTATTCTCTGTCTGGCACTTGCAGAGATAGTCTGAACCACGGTGACCTACTCTCATGGATTTCCTGCACTCAAGGACACCACCTGTCCTCTCATGGATGGTTGGTTCAAAGGCAGGGTGAGATTCATATCTGCTGTCTGCAGAGTTCATCTCGGGTCATTGGCAGGTATTTCACAGCAAGGAAGGTAATCAGACCAAAAAAAAAAAAGAAAGAATCATATTCTGTTACATATTGAGAGAAGGTGGCCTAGAAGGTACAAGAACTCTGGAGTCTACCTTGCCTCAGATGCTAGTATTCACTGGCTGCTTCTACAACATTCAAAAACATTTATGCATCTGCCAAACGTGTACCAAAATTCTGTTCTGAAGGCAGTTGGGGATATTCTCCTACAAACCTGTGTCGAGGTCCTAATAACCTGTCGCTCAATTCCAATGACAAATTTTCCCCTCTAACCCACCACAGGGAATTCGATTTTCTAATTCAAGTTCAGGCACGAGAGCTGACTCAGTTACACCAAAAGGTAGGGAGAGGAAGAGACGCCTCGATCTTACTCAGTCAGCACCTCAAGGACCTCCTCACCCACAGTGACCTTGACAAGTACCAGGGGCAAGGCTTCCAAGAGCACTTGGCTGAGGGACTCAGGCTGTCAGAGGGCCTTGTCAGCAAACTCAGCCCAGGTAAGGTGGCCACGGGCTCTCATGGCACTGAACCCCTCCAAGGTCCCCAACCCACAAGAGACTCCACACCTCCCGTTGTAACACTTTTATCAGCTGTCCTGGTTTCAGTGGCACATTTGGGGCCATGACAGGGCCAGAATTTCCTGAGTGTTAGGACAGAGGAGAAATGCACAAGGTGGAGGTCATAGTGTTCCAACCATCTACTTCCTTTCTGATGGACCGTGGCCTTTGGGGCAGGTGCAGCACCCACCCAGTGTTAGAGCACAGAAAGGAGGATGTGATGGGAGGCAGCTTGTTAGAGTGAAAAGAGCCCTGAGCTCAGCATGGACGTTCCCAGGCTCCAGCCTGAGTGCTGTCTTTACTAACAGTGGGCGAGTGATGGATTTATCCTGCTTGGATTTTGGTTTCTTCTTCTCTAAACCTGCTTAACAAGTGTGTTGCATGGTGGCTATAGCATTCCCATAGGGAATGTTTATGAGTGTACTTTCAAAAGGATCAAGTCACTACTGGGGTTGATTTAAGTACTAGATAAGGTAGAATCTGGTAGTGGGATGTTGGTTTACACCAGAGTCCTTAGCACTTAACATGGAGAGAATTTTCCTTGGTAAACAGTAGAAGCAGACGAGGAAGTCCACATGAAGTACCGAGTTATGTGAGATGCCTGGGACAGAATTGGTTTACCTCTCCTTAGAGAAAGGAGGAGGTTCTATGTGAAAACCATGATGAGACACAGAGTCACTGAACTTGGGAACCAACTTTGTGGCAGGAGGGAGGATACGGCGGGAGAAGCCCAGAGGGTAGCTGGGGAAGTATCTCTTGATCTGGGTAACCAAATAAATTTGTGACTCTTTGCCCAATTCAACACAGAGCATGCCATTCTGGGATCCATCAGATCAGGGCCACTTTGCCTGATCGATCAGAATACCATGGCAGGCCATTTCTTTAAAGACAAAACATGACACCTTTCTGAACCCGTGTTTAGATAATTTACATTTCCATGCCCAGACAGGAGGCCCCTGTGTTTATAACGGGTGAAGTGGAACTTACTAATGTCTCAATGGACTTCTCTGAATTTGTTTGCAGAAAACATTGACAATGCGGATGAACAACAACCAGAATCACTGACCCCCAGGTAACAAAGAATGATCAGAGGAGGGTAATGTACAAGTAGAATATAGAGAGGGCTCTGGAATGAACAGACCCAGACGTCAAAGGTAGCTACTTTCTTGACACAAGGGACAACAGACATTGCTGGCTGCACTGGTCTCATTCCCTCCACCTGTCTGGATTATCCGTGTTCTCTGCAACCTTTGTAGTCTGTCTCACTCAAAGTGAACTAAGGAGGCCTAGAGATTTCCTGCCGTTTCTGAGATGACATCTTGTCTTCTGTATGGTTAAAATCCAGACTAAGGTACATATCTGCTTTCTGCATGTTGGCCTTAGCTTGTTGGTAGGTATTTCATAACAAGGAAAGTAACCAGACAAAATAAAATTCATCTTCTGTCTCAACATTTAGAGAAGGAAGCCTGGAAGTTCCAAGATTTCTTAGGGCCAAGAATGTTTCAGGAGCATGTTTTTACTGGGTCACTGTATGTAAAATGCAAACAAAAGAAAATGAAAAAATGGGGTTCACCAAAAAAGACCCGATTTACACTTGGAAGGCCTTTTGGGGATAGTCTCACAGAACTCCCTCTCAAACTCCTTATCATCTACCATTATGCCATTTCCACTCTGAAGATTTCTCTTCTCTCCCACCTTAGGAAATACCATTTCCTAATTCATGGTCATGCAAAAAAGCTGACCCAGATACGCCAGAAGTTACAGGAAGGAAGAGAGGTGTCTACCCTACTCAACCAGCACCTCAAGGACCTCCTCACCCACAGTGACCTTGACAAGTACCAGGGGCAGGGCTTCCAAGAGCAACTGGCTGAGGGACACAGGCTGGCGGAGCGCCTCGTCTGCCAGCTCAGCCCGGGTAAGGCGGCCACAGGCCCTGATTGCACTGAGCCCCTCCAAGGTCCCTGGCTCACAAGAGCCTCCTCACCTCCCGTCGTAATGTTTTTACCAGCTGTCCGGGTTTCCACATCGCACTTGGGGCCATGACAGGAGCACGAGTGGCTGGGCGAGAGCTGAGGGGAAATGCGCGGGGGGAGGTCATAGTGGTCCAAATATCTGCTTCCTCCCTGATGGACCGTGGCCTTTGGGGCAGGAGGCAGCATCCACCCAGTTTTAGAGTGCAAAAAGGAGGAAGGCAGAGGAGGCATCTTCTTAGGTGAAAGAGTCCTGGACTAAGCAGGAGATCCACAGGCTCTTGCCTGAGCACTGGCTTTTATAACTATAGGCAAGTGCCTGATTGATCCTACCTGGCTTTCTGTTTCCTCATCTGTAAAATAGGTCAGAAAAAGTGTTGCAGGGTAGCTGTAACTATGAAAGGAGAGAATGCTCATGAATGTACTCAAAAAAATGATACAACTCCCTGTTTGGGGCTCATATACTTAAAATAGTAGAATCTGGTGCTAGATACATTGATTCATACTAGAACACTTTCCACAAGCAGAATTTTCCCCTCTAACACTATAAAAGCTAAGTTGGAGGTCACCGTGAAGTCCCCGGATGTATGGAGGGGCGTGGCATAGGGTTTTTTTATTCTCCTTTTAGAGAATGGAGTAGCATACGTGTGAGAGTTGTGAGGAGAGGTAGAGGCAGTGAGTCTGAGAACCAGCTCTGTGGAAGGAGTGAGAATATAGGTAGAGAATTCCAGAGGGAAACTGGACAAGAACCCAGTGATCTGGAGACAAAAGATGTGTGATCTTTGCCCAATTAAACTCAGAGCACACCGTGATGGGGCTCCACCAGATCAGGGGCTTTTTCCCTGAGCGATCAGTATACCATCCCAGGCCATCCCTTCAAAGTCAAACATGGCACTTTCAGAACAATTCTCTTAGTGTGTCCTGACCTCAGACACAGATAATTGACATCCATGCCCAGACAGGCCTTTGTGGGTGTAGTGGGTGAAGCAGCACTATTTCCTTTCTGTCTGGATGTTTCTGAATTTTGTTTGCAGAAACACAGGAAGATGATGAAGATGAAGAAGGACAAGACACACTGACCACCAGGTAACAATGAATGATCAGGGGCTAAGAAGCAAGGGTAAAAGGTGTGGAGAACACCTGAAAGGAAAGACCTTGAGGTCCAAATAGCCCCAGATTTCACATGCGAGGGTGAGCCCCAACTGCTGATGTTGCTAATTTCATTCACTCAAGCAACGATGGCACAGCGCTTTGAACGGAGTTGTCTGTTGTCCTTGTGGTACTTGTAGAGTCAGTCTGGCAAGGGGAACTAAGCAGTCTCAGGGATTTCTTGCCCTTAAAGAAATCCCTTGTTCTCTCTCAGAAGGCTGCAAATGACGATGAGGTGCCTAGCTGCTTTCCCAATTGTTGGCCTTAGGTCCTTGATAGGTATACCATAGCAAGAAAAGGAACTATACAAAAAAAAAAAAAAATCGTTAGCATGTCATAATACAGATAGAAAATGGCCTAGAAGGCACAAGATCTCTGGGAGCCCACAATGCCTCAGAAGCCTGTATTCACTGGGCTGCCATATGTAAACTCAACACTATTTATTCACAAAGGTGAAACCATGGTATTGGTTCTCCTCGTTTGATGTGTGTGATGGGTACACCTTGCAGGGAGAGTGCAGCCTCCATCATCTCATTGTCTGGCCTGTGCACTGAGCACTTTCTGCTCACTCTCTCTCTCTCTCCCTCTGACTCTGCTGCTCCAGGGCGGCCAGGCTTTGCCCCATCAGAGGTGGATAGCTTCCTTCCTTCTTTTTGAAGGGATGACATTGGACCCTACCCATAAGCCTTTCATCAGGACCTGCTGGGATACTGTGGTGTCTAATCCCTCTTGATCTAATCTTGTATCTTCCCTCTCTCACCAGTCTGGAGAGGGAGCTTCAGGAGAAGGAAACCATGAATGAAGTCCTTCAAGATCCATTGGGTGAACAGTATTTGACTTCTTCCAGTCGTCATGATCTGTCTGCCTCTGGAGAGCCCCTCGGAAGCACTGCCTGGGTGTTTGATGAGACTAAAGTCAGCTCGGCTCTGGATGCAGCCAGTGAGTACTCCCATTATAAAGCAGATACATCCAAGTGGTCTACCAGTTAGCCTCCATATTTTTTGTGCTCAGCACCGCTGGCCAGGGAGAGAGAGATCACTTCTACAGGCTCTTGGACAGAGATTTAAGTACAGATGTGAGGAGGGCCTGGGAGTTTTGCTGTCACCCTAGTGCCTAGCTGTGTCTCTCTCAGCCTGTCCCCATGGGCATCTGCAAGCCATTCTTCCCCAGGCGGGAGAGAGAAGGGATCGTGACCATCACACAGCCACCATGACAGCAGGTGCACAGCAAGGATTTGTCAGACCTCTTTCTTCAAGATGGGGCATCTCGTCTCTCCTGCAGTGTTCTTGCTCATTGCATTTCCTGAGAAGTGTCTTCCACTCTTCTCTGTCCATCCACGCGTGCTAACAGTTTTGCTCAATTATTTTGGAGGTCTGTTATCATCAGTTTGGGTTCAAAGCTGATTCTCCACTTCCTCTGGGGTGACTACGTCCCTCTGAAGATTTAAAAATGAGATCCTGAACGCCACATCCCGCCTGTGCCCATTGGTCTCTGTGAAGCCAAAGCTCTGGCTCTGGTTTCCCATCCTCTGTAGATGGCCATGGTTTTCATCCTTTGTGCAGCCCCAGTGACTTCTTTCATGTGTGGGTTATAGTTTCAATCATGAGTCTAGTTTCAGTGCTCTCGTCTCATGTAAACCATCAACCACCAGCGTGCCTGTTAGGGCCCAGGCCTAATTTATGAGCAAAGCAGAACACGAGGACAGAAGACAGAAGGACCACAAAGGCAGCAGGAGGAGGATGCTCAAGTAGAGTTGGAACGTGATGAGAACAGGACTTCTGGGTGATAAGACTGTTGAGACATTTGATAGTGTGGAGATGACAGAATCAGGGAAGCGGAAGGAGAGAGTTGAGAGTCTCACAGAGTGTGTTGTCAGAAACCTGAATGGCAGCACGTCCCAAATGACATTTTTAAGAAACAGGTAAAACACTGTAGCACTGTAGCACTTCTGGCCCCTTATTTTCCAATTATGGCCTCAGGCTTCTACTACATTATTTACAGCTGCTACTACCTCCCCCCAGTGGCAAAAGAAAAAAGTATATAGATATATGTGTGTGTATGTGTGGTGGGTGGGTGCATGGAGGGCAGTCAAAACTTACAGCCAAGGAAGGTCAAAAGGCTCTAGAACTCTGCAAAAATTCCATAACTTGATCCTTGGTGTAGAGTTTCCCAACTCCCTTTCTACTGGAACTGCTTATTCTTTGTTTTTGTCCCCGTTTTTTAAAATAAAGGGCCACCTTCATCCGTGAAGTGCACAAATCAGCCTCTTTTGTGATAGTCCACTTAATTCATCATCTCTACTCATCTTCAAGTCCATGTCCTTAGTTTTCTTCTCATCAGGATCCACTCCTGCTCAGGTTTTCTTAAAACTGAGCTTTCGCACCCTGACATCCGTTTCATCTGGATCGTGTTCCTCCTTACCCTCCACCCCTCTCAGGCTCTCCTCCTGGAGCCTGGGGCTGCCTGGCGCTCATCTGCCAGGAGATGATCTCAGCTGAGGAACGAGTTGAGACCCATGTTCTCAAGTGGAGGTGAGGCCACAAGGGGCACCCCTGTCACTCATGGAGAGTGCTCAGAGAAAGTGCTCAGCGAGTGGCGCGGGAGGCGTAGCCCTGACGAGTGCCATCAGACCTTGGGGTATTTAGTTGTCTTCTCCTCCCGCTAGTCTCTCTTTTATTTCTCCTTGGCTTCCCCCAAACCAGTCAAGACTCAGCCTCACTGGCTCAGTCGTGGTCTTTCCTGCTCTCTTTCCACAGAGGCCTGAGCACGAAACCAGGCTCCATGCCCGATTTTTTGGCCAAGGATAATTTCTTAGCCATTCGGGCTGCTATATCAGATATGCCAGAGACTGGGTGATGTATACAGAAGAGAAATTATTTCTCAGAGCTGTGGAGGCCGAGAAGTCCAACATCAAGGCTCTGGCACATTCGATGGTTGGTGTGAGCCCCCTTCCTGGTTCAGAGGCCGTCTGCTCGCTCTGTCCTGACCTGGTGGAAGGGATAAGGGAGCTTTGTGGGGTCTCTTCTGTGAGGACACTGATCCCATTCGTGAGGGACCTGCCTCCCAAAGGCCCCACCTCCAAACAACATCTCGTTGGGGATTAGATTTTCATATATGAATTTGGGGGAATGCAAACTCATTCTCTGGCAGATGCTGTGAATGCTCTTTGTTGTATCCTCACCCTCCTCCTGTCATTCTCCCCTGGTGTTTCACACGTCACCTGTTTCTCACCACAGCTTTTCTCCTTCTTCATGTATTTCTAATTTTTTTCCAATTTCAAGTGATCTGAATAGTGATATTATATTGACTGTTAGATTCAGTATCTCCAAATCCCTATTTATTCACTTGTACAATTAGATAAAAAAATACAAATACGTATATGTATTTATATGCCATATACACTATGTGTATTTGCTGTGTATATAGGGTTCATATATGAAATATATATTTATGAAAGGTTTGTAAATTCCCTAGCTTTCACCTTCCCCAGTTTTCTGCTCTCATAAGGTTTTCCTTCAACTCTGGTTTTGCATGATCTCTACAATCTCTGCAGAGGACAGAGGACAACTTCTGTCTGTGTGATTTCCCTGCCTTTGTCTTCTCTACCGAGGCACTATTTGTCTTGATCAATTGTATTTTTCTAGATTTTTACTTGGCAATTGGGAGCATTCTTGCCTCCTGGCAATCTTAACCTTACTGGGCAGTGTAAGAAAGATCAACAAAAGAGAAAATATCAAGAGTCTGCATTGGCTTCACCTCACCCATGGACTTTCAGGTGGCCATTCTTGTTCCGGCCACTTTCCTCATTCAATGTCCCTCTTGGGTGGAGGAGTAAATCACAGTAAGATCATGAATAACAGTGGATCCTACAGGCTGTGGTTTTGTTTTCAGAGCTGGGTTGGACTGCTGCTCTCAGAATGAAGAACCCTGCCACGCTGAAGGGTGATGCTCTTGAGGGCTCGGCTGCCAGCAAGCATGCGTGTCAAGTCGTTGGCCACAGTAATGCCTCAAGTGTCATGGAAGAGAGGATTCTGAAAAGAAAACTGTGGCTCAGCAAGTGGAGACGAGCATGCAGATTCCCCGGCCTTCAAGCTTAGGGTCCAGAGGTAATCACAGCCGTGGTTCTTAGATGCACTTACTCCTTCTTGCTCTCTCTCTGAGGTTATAGCTCAATCTCCCACTCTTTTTGTCTCTTCTTGGTTTGTTCAGTCCAACAACTGATGCTACCTCTGTCTGGTCTTAACCTCTGTTTTTCATGGGGGCTGCCACTCTGCCAGGCCCTTCCATCTCCATCTCCTGTTTGCACTCTGAACTCTGCTGTGTTCCCACTGCGGCAGTCCTGATATTCCCTCTCACCTTTCTTCTTCTCCGTGGAGAAGCCCACCCCCATGGTCCTCCTCATCACAAGAGCATCATTTAGCCACTGAACACATTGCACTATGTCTGAAATCACACACTCTCTCGGCTTCTTTGCCTTCTCTTCCCAGCTCCCCCAACTCCACTACCTCTTTCTTCGGGGACCACTGTCTTAATGGATCACTTGCACACGGATTCTCCTCCTGGGCCTCTTTTGGGGAACCCAAGCAGGGACAACCCTTACCCCTGGACTTCTCCATGTGAGTAAGAAGTGTTAAAACTGAGGAGAAAGAGCCCCATTAGAAATACTAAGTGAGAGTCTGGTCACAGTTGGGAGTGCTGGACTGGCCTGGAGTCAGGTTTCTCCTCAGCCCCAGATGTGCAGGCCTCTGCTCATCTGCATGGGGCTTCCGGGGACTCAGTGTCCCCACCTCAGGACCTCACTGGAGCTGGCATCATTACCACCCTGTAATAAGCACCCCGAGAAATTTAATTTAAAATGAATGCCCTGACCTCACACCTCGAGATTCTCATTTAAATGGTCGGTGGTAGGGTTTGGGCTTCAGTATTTTTAGAAAGCTCCCAAGTGATCCTCATGTGCAGCGAGAGATGAGAGGAGCCTCTTGACTCCTGTGGACTCCGGTTCTGCATAGAAATGTCCCCAGCGTTTCACTACTTCAGTGAAATGGCTGAGTGTCCACCAGCCATTGATGGAATTTGTATTTCTCTCTCAACAGTACTATTTGTATAACATGGGGAAAAGTGAGAAGAAAAAGAGAGACATGAATGGAGTAGACTCATAACCTCTCTGCTTGGAGGAGAGTTTCTCCAACTTTTTGATTACAAGATAAAATGAGAAAGAAACATTGCATCGAATCCCAGTGTACGGAAAACAATACCTCCCTATTACAAATGATAGAATTTAGTCTTTTCTTTAATATTTTTAATATAAAACTTAAAATTCACACTGCATCCATCAAATTGGTTTCAAATTCAGTGGGTTCAGCACTACAGTTGGAAAAGTTTCGTATGATCAAGTTTTGTCATTAAGTAAAATCCCCAAGGAGAACTATTATCTTCATTCCCCTAAAGAAAAAGAATAGTAGTAAATAAGCTGAACATTAGGAAAAAAGATTGTAGGTTTATGCTTCTTTATGCCATCCTTTACACTGGCGTACAATACTGAAAAAGAATCTTTGCCTCGGGAGTGCTTTGGGGGAATCAAAGGGTGGGTGGGAAAGCATCTACTCAAACCAGTTCTCTCTGCATCCCCATTCAGTTTTTTTCATCTAGATGTTAAGAATATTCCTAGAAGTTCCCTAGGGCATATCCTGGTGTGGCATCCAAAGGAGGAATGAAGGAAAGTGGGTGAGGCCACGGTTAGACTCCCTGCTCTCTCATTGTTAATTCCATCATGAGTTTCTCCTTTTGGGGTTCTCCCTCAGTCCCTCTGGAGAAGAATTTCTTTGTAAAGACATATTCCTGTAGATCCAAGGTGAGCCAGTAGGGTCTACTACCTGTGGACACCTCCAGATTGGAAGCTTTCATCTCACATTCCCCCAAATGTGTGGAAAGGGCCTGAGGCCTGGGTTCTAGTCCCAGGGTTGTCAATAGCAGGTCACATGGCTTTAGTGAGTCCTTAGCCCCTTGGCACCACAACTCCTCCTCTGTAAGAGGTGGACCTGGATTTGGATCTATTCTGAGGTCCCTGTAGGCTCTCACATTCCAGGACTCTTGAAGTGGCTGTTGAGGAAAGGGTGGTAGGGACCTTGGCTAAGGCTCTGCAGCAGCTCTGAGCTGGGATGTCACAGGTTCCTGAGGGGTGAGGACAGGGGTCCCTAGATCTTGTACCACAGACTGGATGGAAGTTTAGGGAGGTATTTCTGCTAACCTGTGGATCTCACTTTCCCCTTCAGCCAGCCTCCAGCTCCCCGCGTCAGCTCTTCCTCCTGCAAATAGGAGCTCACCTTGCTCTTGGCCTCTGTCACCATGTAGCCGTCCCTCCGGGCTCAGCTATCAGCAGGACCTGACAAGGACTCACAGTGATTTTTTTCTCTCTCTCTCAGATACCAAGTACTTGTGGAGCTAAGAAAAGAAGAAACCCCATTATAAAAAGTTGCTTTCCACTTGACGAAAAATATCTAAAGCAGCAAACCAAGTTCAAGCCCCCAAGAAAACACAAGAGGGACCCTTTGCTTTGAATGGACATCACAAGCACAAACCACTCACCAGGATTTGTACTCCAAAAGCCTGGTTTGCTGGGAGAAATCCCAACCCTTCAGCCTCCAATCGTGATAAATCACGAAGGAGACCAATGCCTAGATCCACACGTAGTTCTGAGAGAACTTAACCCTGGCTCCTCCCAATTCCCATCCCACACATGACCGGAATCGGGAGCAATGGAAAGAGACAACATGTCTTACCAGACATTCTTCGCCACCAGCAGGGCTGTGCCAGGAGCAGAGAGCATTAATCATGCAGTGTTCTTGTTGAGAATGTTGAGCCTGAATTTCATCATGATGCCGTTATCAGACACCTGCAGAATTTAGACCATTGACCAAGACAACTGGCCTGTCTTTCTTCATACAGTCAATGTCACCACTAATAAGACAAAAACAGGAGGAGAGACATTTTGGGTTTCAAAGGACTGAAAACATTCTGTTACTGTATTTCTTTAGTCCTTTGGAACCCAAAACATCTCCCCACTTTCCGCGGTCGTCTGTGGTGGTGGTGACGTTGCCTCGTTTGGAGAGGACAGGTCAGTCATCTGACTCAATGGTCTACCTTCTGACGTTGTCGGACCATTTCCTCATGATGAAATTCAGGCTCACCCTTTGGCCAAGAACACTAGATGGTTAATGCTGTGTGCTTCCTAGCGCAGCCCACCTGGAGACCAAGAATGTCCAGTTTGTCCACCACCATTATTGAGACTAGCATTGGTCACTTTGTTATGGAGGGGCCTAGGAGATCTGTTCATCGTAAAGACACAGCTTTTTCTTTCTATCACTAGTAATTTGGTGAGTGGTGCTTTGAGAGTGTATGCATATCCTCTTTTCCAAAGATCTTTCTCTAGAAATGTTACCATCCATTCATGATCCCTGCTGTGTGTCAATTATCATATTCCTGTTTGTGCATTGGAGATTTTCTAATTTTGTCATTTCCATATACTTGTAGTTGCTGGCATTGTGCTGTGGAAAAGAACATTCCCTTCCCCTTCCGTATCATTAAAATTTCTGTTTTGACTATCACTGTGGACTTGTGAATTTTTTACATTCAATCCCATAATCCATTATAATCATGATTCATTGGGTTGGATGTGGTTTTCAGTCAATATAAATGTTTTTACTCCTCCTATCCATATTTATATGCTAAAGTTCCCACATGAACTTTCCTCAGTCATCTCTTAGTGGGTAGAGTTTGTCCTTAAATGACTCCTCGTGATGGAATCAGAACTCCCCAAGTGTTGCATATTTAATACTCTTGTTCTCCTGCCTTGATGCGTGGACGGCTAATATAAAGTACTTGCCCACAATGACTTTTATGGAGTTTTAGAAAAATATTGTCTTATTCTGTATGTTCTGTTGAAGTGTAGAATGGAAATTGATTTTGTCTCCATTGTATGTGAATTGGCTTTTGAGGGGGTGGGGGCAGGTCTGGAACTGCAGAGGAATGTTGTTTTGGTTTTTTTCTTTTTCTTTTTCTTTAAAATCTATTCCTTCTAAGAGGCTAGGTCTTGGAGTTCACCACTCCAGTTCTATTTCTCCCAGATATCTCTGATTTTCTCTCTGATCCTTTCTCATCGCCTTTTCTTCATTGTTGCTCTGCTTGATGCTTTCATTTCTTTATTCAAAGTCTCTTATCATTTTAGCCAAATATATTGTCCTTATGAACCTTGCCATTTAGCCTCTTTTTCAGAGAATTTTCCTTTTCTTCATTCTTTTCCCTACGTTCTGCCAATTCTAATTTCTCATTTCCTGTTTCTTGTCCGCTTCTCTTTTGAGTTGTGTATTTCTTATGTGAAGTTTTGTTTTTTACATATCCACAAATACTTCGTTCAGAACATTTAATTCAGATAGGCATGTCATTTTACAGTTTTCCTATGTTTTATGATTGATTTCGAGGGAATCATTTTATGAGCTGAGACTATTTCTGTTTTTTCTTCTGTCACCTTAGAATACATATCTGTTATATGATTTTCATGTTAACATGCCTAGGTTTCCCTGAAAAGAAACAAAAGTTCTATGTAGGAGTGGATGAGTGCTTTGATTGGCTTAGTGGACTTCTTAGTTCTGGTTCTCTCTCTTTGGTGCAATTAGTCTCACAGACGTGACGTTTGAGGATAGGCGTGCTGCGTCTTCTGGATTTGGGGAATCTTTTTTCTTCCTATAGGACCTTTAATTTCTACCAGTTGCTTCATTCTTTTCTTCATCACCAGCCTCCAAAGATGCTACCTTCATCCAGGTCTCTCCTTGGCCCCAGCAATTGTGCCTCCCCAAGATTGTCACTTCTGGCCCTCTACGCTGTGGAACCCCTTCCTTTCAATTCCCCAGCAGCCAGAGCTGTGGTTGCCCTGGTCTCAGGCCTGCTCTGAGTTTATGACACTCCCTTTCTACAGAGAAATTCCCTGTGTTCCCTCCTGGGCAGGCCCTCCCTGCTGTCCTCTCCTCTAGGTGCATGGTCTTTGCTGATCCCTCTCTGCTCTGTGGCTCCCAGAACTGGCTCAGTGCAAACCAATCGGAGTCCACGGTGTTCTCTGGCCCCTGGTGGGTTGGGGGCCAGATTATGAGTGGTGTTTCTGACTCTTGTGAGATAATAGGAAACATGATCTTTGCTCCCGGTTCCTGGCACAGAACTCCTAAAACCTTTGTGATTTCCCAAATGATAAGAATACTAGGACCATCTCTTTTTCTAATATTCGGTCTTTGACCCTATCCCTGACACGGGGCTCCTAAAACTCTTGTAAATTCCTAACTGACAAGAGCACTAAGACCAGCTTTTGTTCTATTGAGGCGACTCTGGGTGGACTCCCGGATGGCTCCTAGATAGGGATGGTCACCAGAAAGACCAAGCCATGATTCAAAGCTTGGCATTTTCAGCCCCATAACCCACCCTCCAGAGAGGGGAGAGGGACTGGAAATGAAGTTAACAATTGATCCTTCCTCTGAAGAATTCCAACAGTAACGGGTTCTGAGGGCCTCCAGTTTGGTGAACATATCCACACTGGGCAGGTGACTCACCCCAACTCCAGGAGGACATACACTCCTATACTCGGGACCCTTCCAGACTTCACCCTATGTACGTCTTCATCTGGCTGTTCATCAGTTAACCAAACTCAAGGAGGAGGGGGTTGTGGGAACTTCTGCTTTGTAGCCAAGTCGGACAGAACTTTCGGGTAACCAGGGGACCTACTACATGCAATTGGCGGGTCAAGTGAGGTCGAAACATTCTGGCCGGACTGAACCCTTAATCTGTGGGATTTGACACTATCTCCAGGTAGACAGCGTCCGAATGGAGTGAAATTGTAGGACACCTACCTGGTGTCCTGGAGAATTGGTTGGTGCGGGGGGAAAAAACCCACACACTGCTGGTTTGGTGACCAGCAGTGTCAGAAGTGAAGTGTTTTGTGCGAGGAATGAAGGAAACACACGGGAAAGAAAAACACAGGACGAAAGAACTGGTCATTTGGGGGCAGAGTTCTGTATGAGCCATGTTTTTTTCTCTATATTAATCCCAAGCCTTTTGAAACACGTTGAGAGATTCAGCTGCCATTATCCTAGGTGGACCTGTACTCTTTATCACTCTTTTTCAAATTCAGAATTTCAATAGTACAACAATGTAAACAGAATTATGTAACAGAACATCCCCATCTTCATTGGCCAGCTTCAGCAATCATCAATTTATGGCTGAACTTGTTTTAATACAATTTCACCCTGTTACCTTTTCCCATGTTATATGAAGCAAATGCCAGACATCGTATTTCATCTGTAATTATATCAGTATGTTTCCCTAAATGAGGAGTCTTTTAGAAAATGTTATCATCATAACGTTATAATTATTCATAAATTAAACCCTAATATCATAAAATAGACAGTGTTCAAATTTCCTATTGTTGTTTTTAAGTTGATTTCTTTGAATCAGGATCCATAAAGTCCAGAAACTGTGGTCACTAGAATATTACTTTAAGTCTCTTGTAATATGTAGGTTCCTCCTGCGTTCGTTCCTTCCTTTTCCTGCCTGCCTTCCTTCTTTACTTCCGTCCCTCCCTCCTTCCTTTCTCTCTCTCTCTCTCTCGTTCTTGCTCTTTTCTCTCTCTCGCTCTCATTCTCTCCTTTTTTGGCATTTGTTGAAGAAACTGAGCTCTTTGTCCTGTAGCGTTCCCACAGTCTGAATTTGGCTGATTTTTGTACACGGCTATACTTTCACACATTCTTCTGTCCTCCAGACTTTCTCTCAGTGGGTGGTAGAATCTAGAGCAGTGTTGTCTTAAAAGAAAGAAAATGCAAGCCACACAAGTAATTTAAAATTTTCTAGTAGCCACATTGCAAACTATAAAGTATAAGCACAGAACAATACAAAAATAATTGTACACATTGCTACTTAATGCTACACATTAAGGCAAATATTATTCTACAAAAGTTATAAATTTATGTTTAATAGAAAAATATTTTACATTTCTTCAGTTTTTAAGTTACATTTAAATGAGTTATAAATTAAATATAATTAAAATTCAGTTCCTCAGCCCTACTGGCCACATTCCAAATATTCAATAGCCACGTGTTTCTTGCGGCTACTGTATTGGACCTGGCAGATGTAGAGACTGATCAGATCCGCGTTTGATATGTTGGCAAGATTGCCTGAAACATGGTGTGTGCTTTTCCATCAGGAGACACATCATGTCCCGTGCTGCTTCTAATGATGCTAGCAGCCCTTTATGCTCAAGGCCCCGATCCATTTATTGATTGTGTGGAGCAAAATGGTGATATTCCATCGTCATATATTATTACCTGGGACACTTGTAGAAAGAGAAACTTCCCCTAAACTTCCCACCTCTGCCAAGTCACTGAATTGGACACAAAATGGTGAATTTTACAGTTTGTGAATTATGCCACGATGATAATAATAATCAGCATTGGGACTTTGCATGTTCCCAGACCCTGTATTTTCACTAAACAATGTGTCTCAAATTAATAATAGACAGTGGCCAGAATGTGATGCTGTTAGCCTGTTGTGAAAAACATATTGGATGAAAAAATTGAATTCAGCAAGCTTTTTGTAGAAAAAGGTATAGGCGAAGGAAGCACCTAGTTGGAGAAACCTGACGCAAGAGTGAACTGGAAAATGTGGGAAAGGAGTTTAGGGGGAGAGGGGAACTCTACCTGACACCTGCTCCAGCACGTACAGCCAGGGGACCTTGGGCCAGTTAGAAAACTTCTCTTCCTTGGTTTTTTCATCTGCAGACTAGGGGAAAGCAATGCTTCCCTCACGAGTTGATGGTGAAGATTAGAATTAATAATATATCTGAGATAATCCCCCAAACTGTGAGGAAGGTCGATGATATCAGTGGGTCCTCAACCTGTTTCACATCTGAGTAACTTGAACAAATACATTCCATGCCCCACGTAAGCCCACCCAATCAGAATCACTACAAATGAGGACTATGAACTTGATTTGTACTAACTGTCCCAGATGATTCTTATAATGATCCACTTGGGGGTGGGAAACACTGAGCTGTGTAACTTTTACCCACACACAAAAGTAGGACAGAGCAGAACTGCAAGGATATTTTCAATCCAGTCTCTAAAGCAGAGGAGGAACTGCTGGAGGACCCTAGAATTGAAGGGGACCTGGCCCATCTGACCCCATTTTGACCTCATCTGGTTTACAGCAGAGACACAAGCCCTTGGGGACATACGCATGAGGTACCTGACATCCACCTTGAAAACAGTGAAAGCCCTAATTTCAAATTCTAGCTTGCTTTGAATGGAAGTTAAATTTACCCTTTTTTGCTCATTGAAGGAACCAGTCTTCTCCAAGCCTCTTACTTTACAAAAATAAATCATTTCTATTAACTCAAACTGCGACAGAGATGTTTAAATAAGAAAGTCTTATAAATATTCTAGGCACTTATCAAGAAACCAGAGAGTTAGCAAGTTCGGGACAGTTCAGCCCAATAGATCACAGTCGCTGAGACTTGACTCCCGAGTTAAAGGGAAATGATCCCTTCCTGTCATTTGACGTCATGCCAACTCTAATGAGGTGGGAAAGCAGCTACCCATTCTCACATATGAGTCGCTCCTGCCTCCAGGCTGTGTCTGCCGTCCTGACCATAAGCATTTTAGGGAGACTCTGGATGAGTCCAGCCATCACTTCTACTATTGGACGTGCATGGAGATGGTTTAGTAGAGCAAAGTGGGCTCTAGAAGCAAAGCCCGGTCACAGAGAGAGAAAAAGAGCAGCAGTAAATGGGACAAATGCGGGATAAAGACAAAGCAGTTTTCTCTTACCGTTCCAAAACACAAGACAATCAGTTACTTGCTCTTATAATAAAAAGTGTTTTTTCTGTTTTTAATTTGGCCAAATAAATCATTTAATGCCCCTCTTCTTCAGGATTCTTTATTTATGGACAACAGTGATACCTCAAATGATTATGATGAAAATAAAATGCTCTCGTATGTCTATTGTGCTTAGCAAAATGCCTGGTCCATTATCACTCAATGAACTATTACTGTTATTATGATAACTATAATTACTACTGCAAAAAACTCATCCTTGTGTGACTTCAAGTAAGTCACATACGTTTTGCAAGCCTTTGCTTTCATCATTTTTAAAGTGAAGGAATTTGACAAACTTAACTCTCTCCCATAGAATGTCAGGTCCCACAGACGCCAGAAAATAGGGTTCTTTAAAGCCTTTGATAGATCTCACACGCCAATATCTTTACACAGTGTAGTTGGAGGATGGCGTGGGGTAGGGAGAGGATAAACTTTCAGAAGTGGTTGATCCAGTCCTCCATCCTTCACTTTGACATGAATGCTAGGCGGCACATGGTCCCACCAGTTGCACCCTCAACTCAGACAAGTCCAGTAGCTAGACTGAAGAGACTGATGGTCCAGGGGGTCTCCCAAGTCTCAGGCTCATAAGACCCAGGTGCAGTCAGATGCTGAAGAAGTGAGGAGGGGGTTTAGGGCATCATTTTCCGCTGCCTGCCTCTCCCTCGCTTCTAAACCTCAGCTTCTATGTCACTGAATCCCATTGCACACGCACACTGTGGATCATCAACCATCCCTGACCCATGACCTTGAACTGACCATGTTCTGTTAGTGGAAATCAACTACAGGTCAGTGAGAGGAGGACAACTCAGAGAGATCTATCAAGTAATGTTCCATAAAAACGGCTCTGGATCCCTGTCTGTTCGATATGTAGGTGAACCAAAGGAACATAAAAAAATAGCATCAGGTTTACAAGTCTTTCCAAAATAGATGGTCACTACATGTATTCAAGGATATATACCTAGACTATTTTAATCATTTGGACAGCTTGGAAAGAGCTCTTGTGGGACTAGACTGAAATCCATAAGTGACAAATATAAAATACAGTGTTTAGTGACATTAAAGAAAACCAACAAAAAAGCAACTGACAGATAGAGGCAGAGTTTAGGAGGTAGGGATGTCACTTGACTCAAGTTTAATGAAAAGCCAACATAATGGCCCCCTGATGGATAAGAAGCTGACAGAACACAGGGATGCAGTGAGAAGAAACTGAGAGAGTCAGGACAGAAGACATTTTTGTAAATTTATTATTCTTTCACTTAGTGTGATACTCTGGTTTTTGTCCTACACTTTTTAACAGATATAGAAAAAACTGGAGAAGTTCCATAGAAGAACGTTGTGAGAGTGAAAAATTTGACATCTTTTGCATGTGCAAGAGCCTTAAGATCTGTTTTAGTTTAAGGAGAAGGTTGAGTGACTTCATGACAGCCCTGAAGAAAAGAAAACTAGTTGGGAAACGATTTCTGCCTTGATGTGTTTAGTAACAGGCAAGAACCAACACTGAGAAATGATTATGCTTCGCTATTTCTTGGAAAGAGATAGGTCGGTGGTATCAGCACAAGGGTTGACAACTATTGAGAGTGGCTGCTGAGGGGTGGTCCCCATCGCTGGTGACCTTCAGAAGAGACCAGGCATCCTTGTGTGTCAGCATGGCCTAGGCAATTGGAAGGCAGGGGCTCCTAAGATTCCATGACACCCCCCACCTTCCACTTCTGTTATGGCAACTGCAGACCGTTACCTGGCACGCTGGGTCTTCCCTGCGTCACTCCTGTTGGAGCGAGAGCTACGGACAGTGCCTTCGGCTCTGAGCTCTGGCATCTTGAACCTTGTTTTGGGGGTTGCAGACTCTCAAGCGCTGTGGGGTGTTGATCAAGTTGTTCCCAACAGTAAGTTAAGAATTCCTGTATCATGCCCCCTCAGTCCTGATGAAACCTATTTGATTTCACTTGTTTGTAACCCGTTATGTGCTTGGGTTTCTTCTCCCCAGTCCCTGGTTCTACCTCTTCTGCCGCACATCAGCATGGCGGAATCTTTTGGCCCTTTGTCTGATCCAAGGGCTGAAATGACCCTCCTGAAAATCAACCAGGAGCTTCAATCCCAGCTGGCAAAAACCAAACAGGACTTTAGGGACCTCAGAGAGAAATTCCTTGTATCTGAATCTACTGCCTACATCCTGGCCAACCAGCTGCAGAAATACAGTAAGTCTGACAGGGTCATGGTCACCAGAGTGATGAGTGATCACTGTCTTCCCTCTAAGAAACTAAAAACTGTCCAGACCTTATCTTCTATTCCCTTGGGCAAAATAAATGTCATTCTGACCACGATCCAGGAAAGGTACAAGTGGGTATTTCAGCCTCAGTTTGCTGAGCATGGGAAACTGAGGCACAGAGAGTTTGGGGACTTTTCCAGATTGGCAGTGAGGTGTAAGGTGGAATTCAAGTTCAAATCCCAGTTATTCCCTGGTGCAGGCGCAGAACTGCCTGTTTCTCTCGGGAATGGGCTAAACTGTCGCTCTCAGCGTCCCCTCTGTACTGAATCAGATCCTGTGTCACTGTTGGCCTAAATGTCGGGGACTAATGGATTCCATCAGTTCAGGCTTCTCGGAGGTCACATTGGCAAAGTACTGTGCTAGTCACCCTGGGGAAACGGGGTGATGGGACACTGGGGGAAGCAGGTGATGGTACCTGCTTTAAGGGGGCTTGAAAATGAGTCTGCTCCTCCCTGAGACCTTGGTATCCGTGAGTAACGCTATCAAGAGCGAGACGACACTGCTGAGAGGGAAGCCGTGCTTCCAGAGCACAGGCTCTTCTTTCTGAGTCCAAGGAAGCCATTTTACATCTTGTGGTGAGGTTGAGGGTGCTTCTGGGGGAAATCAGAGAATCCGTACCACCTCTTCTCTCTCCCTCTGAGTTGGTGAACCTTTGGTGATGCAGGGATGGCCAGCGGGTCCAGGTGATTTTGAGGGTCTGGGCTATGAGACATGTGGCCAAAGTGAGAATGGGAGTAAGTGGGGGAGGTCACCAGCCCCAGGAAAAACTCAAGCCTGTGTGTGGGGCAGGCCCTTGCCTCCCACAGTCAGCCTCGCAATTGGATGCTCGATTACCCCTCCAGTAAGAGGGGGCTGTAGTAAAAAAGGGGACCATGAGAATGGGGTCTCATGCAGAACAGAGTGATTAGAAGGGATCTTGACAACTCTGAGCCTGGATTGGTGTCATTTTCTAATACACCATGTTGGGAGAGCTTAATTCGAAATGACTGACACAGAGAAAAGTAAACAATTGAAGACTGCTATTTAAGAAAGTGAAGAGAGGGGTCTTAGAGAAATGACAAAGTAAGCTTTTTTAACATCTTTCTTTATAATCGTAACATATCTGTAGGAAACCAATTTTGAAGACGATGAAGAAGAAAGATGTCACCCAAGACCTTGGTGTTGAGGTAACACAGTGCAGTGCTGAAAAGCATGGACACTGGGCCAGTATTGCTGGACTCAAATCCAAGCTGTGGATCTTTCTGTGTCTCAGTTTACTCCTCTGTTAATATGATGCTGTCACAGTACCTACATCTCTGAGTGGTTGCAATGAATTACACGAGTCATTTCTGTAAAACTCCTAAAACAGTTCTTCGCACAAAGTAAACACTATTTATTAGTTCCTCATCTACTACTTTTAATTTAAAATAAACATTTTGAGTGTCTGTGCATATTTCCTTCAGGGATTTATGGTTATGCATTACAGTTTACAGAATTGTATTCACATAATTATTTTTTAATCTTTCAAGTATTTGTGCTTGAAATTCTGAGCTCAGGGAACCAATGTTCAATAGTCCTAGGGCCTTCCCAAGCACACAGGAATCCCTACTTCACACCCCTGCTTAGTGATTTACTCAAGAGGCTGCAAGTCTCGGCAAAGTGGCCCATGACTCAGGGTCAGTGTCAGGGAATTGAACTCTGACCTTGCCAAATACCAGCTCATCTTGTCTAGTTACTCTGTCTGCCTTGGAGCTTCTCTTTCCTCAGTTCTAAAATAGGGAGTAACCAAATGCCATGCAGTTGGGAGGCTGAGGAATATGTTGTGGAAATCCCAGTGGAGAGCCTGGTGCTGGGGTTACGTCTCTCTCTGAGAGAGGGAGAGAGAGATGGACCCTGCCTCCTCCCGTGAAGGCAGTGACCACAGCAGCATGGGCAGCTTTTGGCTGAGGCAGGCCTCTCTGTCTTTTCTCAGAGTGTGGAGAGTGCAAAGGCATCATTGAATCCGTGCTGGGGGAGAAGCTGCAGTTTGAGGAGGGGGCGCTGACAGAGATGTCAGTGTTAGCTGAGAAGCTCAGGTAAGGAGGGCTCTGTGCTGGGAGGATGCTGGGAAATTGTAGGAATCTCTGAAGCGGGGCAAGGAGCAACTCTGGGCCAGGAGAAGGGCAGAAATTTTCATGGCAGGCACATGCGTACAAATATTTATAAAACCATCAGAGAACAATAGTTGGTAAATTTTGCACTCCAGTTACTCAAATCCTCCTTTACTCTTTTTTTAAAATGAAATGTATTGAGGTGAAATTCACATAACATGAGTTGACCAAATTCGAGTGAACCCTTCAGTGGCATTCGGTACTTTCACGATGTGCGGTCACCACCTCACTTACCTACCTTTCATCACAATCACCTCCTGACTGATTACAGCTTGTCATCCTTTCTGTCAACAAAAAGCTGCCTTTCTAAAGATTGTGAGAAACCTCCATACTGTTTTCCACAGCGGTTGCACCAATTTACAGTCCCACCAACAGTATACGAGGGTTTCCTTTTCTCCACCTATATGTGGAATCTAAAAAACAAACACATTCATAGACAGGAAAAAAATTGGAGGTTACCGGGGGGCGGGGAGGTGGCGGAATGAGTGAAGGGGATTAAGAGCTACAGACTTCCAGTTATAAAATAAATAAGTCATCGGGATGGAAGGTAGAGCATAGGGAATATAGTCCATAATATGGTAATAACTTTGTATGGTGAGAGGTGGTGACTAGACGGGCCGTGGTGATCACTTTGTAATGGATATAAATATCAAACCACTGTGATGTACTCCTGAAACTAACAGGATATTGCATGTCAATTCTACTCTAAAAAATCTTTTTTAAAATGCTGTCTTCTTGACACTGTCCTCCTCATGTTCTTTCCAATTAACACCAGCTGTACCTGTCCACATTTCTCTGTCTGGTTTTGTGTGCATTCACTACATATGGCACTATGTGTATTTTTCCATGGAAATGGACATGGCCATTCAGTAAGGAACTGAAAGGACATCTTTATAAGCAGCTTTAGGGAGACATTTCGTTTTGCTTAAAGAAGAAAAAGATGAATGGGATGTCAAGGGATCTTACAGGAGCACTCTCTGATACAGAGGAAGCCTTTGTTTTACCTTCTTCTTTCTCTTTGCCACAGGCAGGTCAGCACACATGTGCCAGAATTCTGCTTCGAGGGCTCCTTGAGGATATTCTCACAGAAATCTCCATTAAAATGCGCATAATCTAGTGTTCAGCTCTCTGCATTTTAACATGTTCTCCTCTGACCCCACTTAGGAAGTGTGATATCCTAATTCAAGATCAGGCTCAAGAGCTGACCCAGTTACGGCAAAAGTTACAGGAAGGCAGAGAAGTCTCTGTGTTACTCGGTCAGCACCTCCAGGACCTCCTCACCCACGATGACCCTGCCAACTACCAGGGGCAGGGCTTCCGAGGGCAACTGGCTGAGGGCCGCAGGCTGGTGGAGCGCCTTGCCAGAAAGCTCAGCCCAGGTAAGGCGGTCACCGGCCCTGATTGTAGTGAGCTGCTCCAAGAGACCCCGCTCACAAGGGATTTCTTTTTTTTAACCAGCTAGTCTGGTTTCCCTGTCACATTTGGGGCCACAATAGGCCCAGGACTGGTGGGGTAGGGAAGAGAGGAGAAAGGCACTGGGTGCAGGCCACAGTGGTCCAACCGTCTGCTTCTTCCCTGATGGATGGTGAATTGCATTGACTTTTGAATGTTGAACCATCTTTGCATACCTGGAATAAATCTCACTGGGCTGTGGTGTCTAATTCTTTTTATACTCTGTTGGATTCAATTTGTCCAATTTTGTTGCTGAGTTTTGCACCTATCTTCATGAGACATATCGGCCTGTAGTTTTCCTTTTGGCAATGTCTGTCCGGTTTTGGTCTTAGGTTAATGCTGGCTTCATAGAATGTGTTAGGATGTATTCCCTCTCTGTTTTCTGGAAGAGATTGTAGAGAATTGGCATAATTTCTTACTTAAATATTTGCTAGAATGCACCAGTGAATTTATCTGGGCCTAGTGTTTTCTGCTTTGGAAGGTTATTAATTATTGTTTCAATTTCTGTAGTGGATATAAGTCTACTTATATATATATATAATCTACTAAGATTATCTATTTCTCCTTGTGTGTGTTTCGGTAGGTTGTGTCTTCCAGAAAATGGATCTATTCTAAAATTTTAGGGCATAGTATTTTTCCTAATATTCCTTTATTATCCTTTTGATGTCCACGGGATCAATAAAGATGGTCCCTCTTTCATTTCTCATGTTAGTAATTTGTATCTTCTCTCTTTTTTTCTTCATTAATCTGGTTAGAGGTTTATGAATTTTATTGGGTACTTCTAAGAAGGTGCTTCTGGGTTTGTTGATTTTCTCTATTGATTTCTGGTTTCAATTTCATTGATTTCTGCCCTAATTTTTATTACTTATTTCTTCTGCTTACTTTTAATTTGTTTCTCTTTTTCTAATATCCTGTGATGGAAGCTTAGAGTAATGATTTTGGATCCTTCCTTTTTTCTAACTTATGTAAGACAGTGCTATAAATTTCTCTCTAAGCACTGCTTTGGCTGCATCCTACAAATTTTGACGATATTTTTATTTTCGTTTAGTTCAAAATACTTTTAGATTTCTCTTGAGACCTCCTCTTTGACCAGTGTGTTACTTAGAAGCAGACTGTTTCATCTACAGGTATTTTGCAATGTTGCAGCTATCTTTTTGTTACTGATTTCTAGTTTAATTCCGTTGTGGTTTGAGAGCATATTTTGTATGGTTTCTATGTTAAGTTTGTTAATGTGTGTTTTAATGGCCCAGCATGGGGCTTATCTTAGTGAACGTTCCCTGTGAGCTTCAGAAGCCTGTGTGTTCTGCCCTTGTTTCATGAAGCATTCTATGAATGTCAATTCCATCCAGCTGATTGACGGTGCTGTTTAGTTCAACTATATCCTCCCTGATTTTTTGCCTGCTGGATCTGGCTGTTTCTGACAGAGGGGTGTTGAAATCTCCAACTGTAATACTGGATTCCTCTATTTCTCCTTGCAGTTCTCCGTTTTTGCCTCATATATTTTGGCGCTCTTCTGCTAGGTGCATACACGTTAAGAATTGTTTTGTCTTCTTGGAGAATTGACCCCTTTTTCGTTACATAGTGCTCCTCTTTACCCCTGATCATTTTCATTGCTCTGAAGTCCGCTTTGTCTGAAATTGGTAGAGCTACTGCAGCTTTCTTTTGATTAGTGTTAGCATGGTGTATCTTTCTCCATCCTTTTACTTTTACTGTATCTGCAACTTTTTGTTTAAAGTGGATTTCTTATACGCAACATATAATTAGGACTTATTTTTTCATCCACTCTGACAGTCGTCTTTTGATTGGTGCATTTAGACGACTGATGTTGAAGGTTTTTGTTGAGATACTTGGATTAATATCTACCATATTTGTTACTGTGTTATATTCGTTGCTCTTTTTCTCGGTTTCTTTTTTTTTGCTTCCACTCTTTTTCTGCCTTCTCTGGTTGTAAATAAGAATTTTATATGATTCCCTTTTTTTCTCCTCTCTTGACATGCCAATTGTACTCCTATTTGGTTTCTCATCTTTTTCAGTGGTTGCTCTGGAGTTTGCAATATACTTTTACAAATAACCCAAGCCCCCTTTCAAATAACAATGTATTGCTTCCTAGGTAGTGCAAGGGCCCTATAACTGAATATTCCTGATTCAATCCACCCATCCATTATAGAATTGCTGTCATTCATTTCACATATCCAGAAGCTGTGATCACTGAGTACAGTATGGCCTGTATTATTTTGAACTGTTATCAGTTAGGTCTCTCAAGAATAAGGCAAATAATCTATTTTATTTTAATTTATTCTTTCTCTACTTATCTTCCTTTCTTTGTGTAGATCCCAGTTTCTGACATATATGTTTTCCCTTTGATCTGAGAAATTCTTTTTTAACATTTCTTGCAAGGCATGTCTACTGGTGATACAGTCCCTCAATTTTTGTTTCATTGGGAAAGTCTGTATTTTTCCTTCGTATTTGAAGCCTGATTTACTGGATACAGAATTCTAGGTTGGTGGGTTTTCTTCTTACACTCCATTCTCTTCTTGCTTGAATGGTTTCTGAAGAGGAGTCTGATATAATTCTTATCCTTACTTTTCTATAGGTAAGGTGTTCTTTCCTCTGGCTTCTTTTAAAATTTTCTTTTTGACTATCGTCTTCTGCATTTTGGATACGATATTCTTTCCTAGGTGTGTATTTTTGGTATTTCCCTGCTTGATATTCTGTGAGCTTCCTCAATCTCTGTTTTGGTGTCTATAATTAATTTTGGAAAATTCTCAATCATCTTTTCTTCAAATACTTCTTCTGTTTTCCCTCTGTTCTCCTTCTGATATTCCCATTACACATATGTTACATTGTTTGGAATTGTCCCACAGTTCTTGGATATTCTCTTCTTTGTCATTCTTTTTCCGCTTTACATTTGCATTTTTGAAATTTCTATTATTATTTCTTCAGGCTCGCAGATTTTTCCTCGGCCATGTCCAGGCTGTTGTTGAAACTCTCAAAGGCACTCTTCATTTCTGCCCTAGTGTTTTTCAATTCTAGCATTTCCTTTGAATTCTTTCTAGAGTTTCCATCTTCCTGCTTACATTACCCATATGTTCTTGAATGCTGTCCACTTTTCCCATTAGAGCCTTTAGCACATTAATCACAGTTGTTTTCAATTGCTGGTCTGATAAATGCACCATGTCTGCCATATCTGAGTGTGGTTCTGATGCTTGCTCTGTTTCTTGAAAGTGTGTTTTTTGACTTATAGTATGTCTTTTAATGTTTTTTTGAAAGCCAAACATGATGTGCTGGGTAAAAGGATTTGAGGTAAGTAAAGACCTTAATGTGAGGTTTTGTCTTTACCTGGCTAGGGGTTAGGCTGGGTTTACTGTTTACCGTAGCTAGAGGTGTCAGAGGTTGAATCTCCTCTGGCATTGTTGTTTTTGTCTCCTCTGTTGTCTTGAGTTTCCCTAGAGATTTCTGCTTAAATGATGCCTGAGACTCGCAGTTCTGTCAATTGTATTTCCCTCTTGTCATATAGGATCCCTGCTGATGTGGTGGTAAGGTGTGTGAGTGTGTGTGTAAACGTTCTCTAGTCCTCTGATTAGGTCTCAGTCTTTTAGTCAGCCTGTGTCCCGGCTATGAGCTTCACAAGTGCTTCTCAGGGTTCTCCCTCCTGCCCCCCTAGGTGAAAAAGGAAGGCTAGATGGGGATGGGATTGGGTATTTCCCTTCCCCCAGGGGAGGTACAATCTGGTAAAAGCCGAATTGGTTAGGCTCTGGTAAAATAGTTTCTTTGAGAGCAGTCCTTGACAAGAAAAGCAGAATGCTCTGGATGTATTTCAGGATGGCTACTTCCCTCTCACCCTGCCAGAAGCATGAGAAGATTTTTCTCTAGTCTTCACTGTGAGAAACTGGGAGGCCTCCTGGACATATAACTCTCCGGAAGTGTGGGGGATCTCCTAAAACCAGACCCCCTGATGTTTCAAACTCAAATTCTCCACACTGAGCCTCCAGCAGTTAGTCGACTACACATTCATATTTTCCTCCTCTGTTACTAGCTCCCGCCTAGGTTTCTGCTCCAATAAGTTGTAATTCTCTCTAGTCACCTCGCCTTTCTGTCTTTGTAGCTTTGGGGGCAGTGGTTTGCCCTCTGACATGCATTCTCTGGTGGATATAAGAAGAGTGGGTGATTTTCAGTTTGTTCAACTTTTTTCTTGTTGTGAGGACAGGAGATGACTTCCCAGATCCTTACATGCTGGACCAGAAACTGGAAGTTTCCCCAGACGTCTTCAGGGGAGAGCGAGAGGATTGTTTATTGTCTCCTTAGAGAGAGTTCCCATGGTGTCTGAGAACGAGCTTTATGTCAAGATGAAGTACGTAGTTGTAGAAGTCCAGAGGGAAGCTGCACAAGTACTTGGTGATCTTGGGAACAAAAGACACTTCTAACATTTCTTCCCATTTCAGATAGAGCATGCCGTGATGGTGATACCCAAGATCAGGGAAAGTGTGTCTGATTGATCATAAACACAAGCCAGGGCATTTATTTAACACAAATAAGAGACCTTTCAGTAGGATTCTCTCAGTGTATCAGGAAATCATACATAGGTATTAATATCTTCATGCCTAGACAGGCCACTGTGTTACAATGGGTGGCATGGAACTACTTAATGCCTGAGTGGATATTTCTGAATTTGTTTGCAGAAAATCATGAAGACGAGGAGCATGAAGAAGAAAACGCATCACTGGACCCCAGGTAACAATGAATGATCAGGGCCTGGAAGAGGATGGATAAATATGAGGAGGGTCCCCAAATGAACCGAACAAGAGGTCAAAGTTAGCCACAGATTTCAACTACCAAAAGGAACAAAAACTGTTGAGTGAATGATTGCTTTCAGTCAACCAGGAGAGAAATAGCCTTCTAAACAGGCTGTCCATAGTCTTTGTGATACTTGTTACTCATATGAAGGGAAATTAACCAGTCTCAGGGAAATTCTTGTACTCACAGAATCCGTCTGTTCTCTCCTCTATGGCTAAACTAAGGATGAGATGCACATCTGCTTTCTGTATGGTTGGTCTTAGGTTCTTGGCAGGGATTTCATAGCAAGGAATGAACGAGACAAAAAATATCATATCATGTCAGAATGTTGATAGACAGAGGCCTGGAAGGCACAAGATCTCTGGGAGTCAGCAGTGACCCAGGAGCCTTTGCTCACGAAGCCTCTGGGAGAAGGTTAGGGCAAAACTTATGCTTTGGAGTTGTAGGAACTGCGATGGCTCTCGTTGTGTGCTGAGTGTCACAACTGGAGCAAAGAGGAGAGCTGAGTCTCCTTCCTCATCAACTTGTTGTCTGCACAGTACAGTGAGCATCTGCTCTTCTCTGTCTCCCACCACCTTGGCAGCCTCACCTAGTTCCAGTCATAGAAGGATTGTTATCTTTTTCCTACTTCAAGGGATGACCTCTTTACCTTCTGTTACCTTTCCCTTAGTCTTCCACTCAGAACCAGTTGGGAAGTTGTGGTATTCAATCCTTCCTCATTTAATGTTCTGTTATCTTTGTGCTTCACGGCTCAGCAGGGAGCTACAAGAGGAGGAGGAAATGAATGATGTGCGTCAGGACTCATTGGAGAAACGGTGTTTGACTCTTTCCAGTCACCGTGACTTGTCTGACTCCTGCCACCCTCCCGACAGTACCATCATCTCGTCAGACGAGCAAGAAGTCTGCTCTGCTCTTGATGCAGCCAGTGAGTACTCCGCATAAAGAGGACAAAGCTCCAAATGGTCTCTGAGGTAGCCTCCATAGTGTTGGTGCTCACTCCTCCATCCAGGTACAGAGATGTGTCTTTGCCCGCAGGCCCTAGAGACCCATCTTGGTTTAATTCAGAATCTAAGATTCAGTTGTAAGGACAGACATCACGGGGGTCAAGTAGCTGAACACCCTTCCCAGTCCCAGGCCAACTCTCTGTCACCCTGTTACCATGGCTGCTCCACTCCAAGCTGCAGCCCCCCTCTCATCTAAGTTGGTTTGCCTTCAGTGACGAGCTAGCTATGTACCAAAAGATAAACACCTCTTGAATGTGTCTGGAATTGTCCCTGAATGCATGGCCTGGGCACTTGCACCCTCCACCACTTTGAATGGCAAGAATTCTGTTCTCTAGGTACCACCAAAGATTCTGTCCTATCTAAGGGTGAATACATTCCATCCATAGTCGAGTCTCAGTGTATAATTTCATGCAAACCAACAACAGCCAGGATATCTGATAGAATAAGAGCTGAATCTTGCAGTAACATCTCCAGAAAGCGACTACCTGAGCTCCTCACAACCTCTGGAAGAATGTGTTTACCTCCTTGCCCAGATTCAGGGCAGACAACATTGCGATATTGATCTACCAAGTCAGAGACAATGTGCACAACGACTCAGGAAAGGAAAGGTGGTCACTTTTCAGAAGACACAAGCCAAGGCCTCCTGGAATATTCTCAGAATGTCCTGTTCTCACCCTGAGAATACGTCTGTCCCTGGGTTTACCTAGGCCCCTGGGTTGGTAATGTGTCAAGAGGCAACTATTTATTCTGACAGGCCCTGTCCGAATTTATTTGCAGAAACTCAAAAGCATCAGAAGGAGGAGGAAAGAGAAGAGTCAATGGCCCCCAGGTAACTCTTGACAATCATGGCGGTGAATGCAATGGTGGCATCTGAAGATCTCAAATCCAGGGGAAAGCAGAAAGTGCCAGGCATACCTATTTCCTCCCATTAGACAACCAGGAATTATCCCCTTTAAAACGCGGCCTGTTTTCTTGGGAGTTCTCCTGTTGGTTTCCACTTTGTATTAAGTTCTCAAGTTTAGTATCCTAGAATCAGTTGGACTCAAGGCAGGCTAACCAATCTCAGGGATTCCTGCACTCAGGGAGACCACCACCCATCCTCTTATGTTTGGAGAGAACCAAGAGAAGATTCATATCTCCCCTCTGCTCATCGGCCTGTTTCTTTGCAAGGATTTCATAGCATGAAACATAACTAGACAAGAAAGTATATCTCATGTTACAATATGGGAAGAAACAGGCCTAGAAGGCACGAGATCTCTGGGAGTCAACAATGCCCCAGGAGCTTTTGCTCACTGGGCCTCTGTAAGAAAAGAGGGACAACACTTATGCTTTGGAGTTGTAGGAACTGCTGTGGTCCTCACTGTTGGCTGAGTGTCATGACTCAAGCGTAGAGGATAGCTGAGTCTCCTTCCCTATCAACTTGTTGTCTGCACAGTGCAGTGAGCATCTGCTCTTCTCTCTCCCACCACCATGGCAGCCTCAGCTAGTTCCAGTCATAGAAGGATGGTTGTCTACTTCCTGTTTCAAGGGATGCCCTCTTTACCTTCTGTGACCTCTCCCTTAGTCTTCCACTCAGAACCAGTCGGAAGGTGTGGTGTCCAATCCTTCCTCATTTAATATTCTGTTATCTTTGTGCCTCTCGGCTCAGCAGGCAGCTCCAGGGGGAGGAGGCAATGAATGATGTGCGTCAGGACTCATTGGATGAACAGTGTTTGACTTTTTCCAGTCACAGTGACTTGTCTGACTCCTGCCACCCTCCCGACAGTTCCACCATCCCGTCTGATGAGCATGAAGTCTGCTCTGCTCTTGCTGTAGCCAGTGAGTACTCCATCGTAAAGAGGACAAAGCTCCAAACGGTCTCTGAGGTAGCCTCCATATTCTTTGTGTTCACACCTCCCTCCAGGCACAGAGATGTGTCTTTGCCAGCAGGCCTTGGATACCCATCTTGGTTTGAATCAGAATCTAATATTCAGTTGTAAACACAGAGAACAGCTGGGTTAAGCAGCTGTACTCGCATCCAAATCCCAGGCCAAATCACTCTCACCCTGTGCCCCAATGCCAAGTATAGTTTGTTGAACACTAGGAAAACCAAAATGGGTGGGGGGGGCGGGTTGAAGAGATCATCACACACTTCCTGCCACCACTGTTGCGTGTGCACAACAGTGGTCTTCATGAGCTCCGTCTTTTAGGATGTGACCTCTGATCTCTCCTGTCGTTGTCTTATGCATTGTGTTGCTGATCTTAGAATTAATGACTGTCCCACTAGAGTGGTAGTCTTGCCTGTATCTTTGGAGATGCTGTTACCATGGTTCCTCAGCTCTGAACTCCACTCTCTCTCACCTCTGAGATATCTTGTCGTTGCTAACAGTCTTCTGAGTACCAAAAGAAAGAGATCTCTGTCGTTCCGTGTCTGAAATTTTCCCTGAAAACACAGCATGGGCCCTGGTGCCCCCACCTCTATGAATCACCGAGGATCCTGGGCTCTCGAAAGCACCAAATATGCTTTCCTACTTCGGGGGTATAGATTGCATCCACCAGTCTAGTCTTAGTGTAGAGTCCCATCTATCTCACCAAGAACTAGTGTCTGTTGGGGCAAAGCTGACTTTTTCAGCAACGCCTATTGAAGGCTGCTTACATTTCCCTGTGATCTTTGGGGGAAAAAGACATGTTTCAGTGCTTGCTCAACTCAGGACAGAGGATATGGTGACGATGAGCTACCAGGTCTGGGTCAGGTTGCTTGATGGCTCAAGAAGGGAAGCCCGGCCACTTCTCAAAAGGGAAGTCCCAACTTGCGGCTTCCTTCAGTGTACCTCTCAGAAGACCCTGATGTTTCCCAGAGAATATTTACGTCCCTGTGCTTGTATAGCTTCGGGAAGAGAGAGAGACGTCTCTGTCTTATTCGGTTGGCACTTTAAGGACCTACTCACCACAATGACTTAGACAACTGCCAGGGCCAGGGCTTGCAAGAGCAACTGACTGAGGGATGTGGGCTAGCATAGGGACTTGCCCACAAGTTCAGCCCAGGTAAGGCAGCCACAGGCCCTGGTTGCAGTGAGCCCCTCCAAGGTCCTCAGCTCACAACTCTTGTAATATTTTTTCCAGCTGTCCTGGTTTCAAGGGCACATTTGGGACCACGACAGGACCAGGACAGCCTGTGTGGTAGGACAGAGGAAGATGCACAAGGTGGATGTCATAGTGTTCCACCATCTGCTTCCTCCCTGATGGGCCGTGGCCTTTGGGGCAGGAGGCAGCATCCACCCAGTGCTAGAGCACAGAATGTGGTAGGAGGCACAGAGTGCTGGAGGATGTGATGGGGGGCAGCTCGTTAGAGTGCAAAGAGCCCTGAGCTTAGCATGGATGTTCCTAGGCTCCAGCCTGAGTGCTGTCTTCACTAACAGTGGGCCAACAAAGTGATTGCTTTTTACTTCTTCGATATCTATCTCTTCATCTGTAAAATGAATCAAATAATCTATTCCTGGTAGCTGCAGTGATCAAATGTGGGAATATTTACTAATGCACTTCAGAAAAAAGAAAACCCCTCTCTGTGTGGGGTTCGATAAGGTACCTGATGTAGTAGGACTCGGTGGTGGGAAAGTTGGTTTATACTGAAACATTCTCCATACAGAGAATTTCCCCTGATAACACAGCAGAAGCCATCTTGGAGGTGCCCAGGACGTCCTTGGATGTATGGAGGGACGTGGAACAGGGTTGTTTGTACTCTTGTTAGAGAAAGGAGGAGATTCTGTATAAGAGCTGTGATGGGACACAGAGTCACTGAGCCTAGGAAGCAGCTTTGTGGAAAAGAGGAGAATACACATGGTGAAGTCCAGAGGGAAACTGGACAAGTATATGGTGATGTGTGAAACAAAAGACAGTTTTGACTTTTTGCCCAATTGTAGGCGGAGCATGCCATGAGAGTGATCCACCAGATCAAAGACACTTATCTGATGGATCCTAAAACCAAGCCAAGCCATTTCTTTCAAGACAAAAAGATGAGGACTTTCAGTACAATTCTCTCAGTGTGTCCTGAAATCATCCATAGTATTTATGTCTCCCTGCCCAGATAGGCCCCTGTGTTTGTAATGGGTGATGTGGAACTACTTAATGTCTGACTAGACATTTCTGAATTTGTTTGCAGAAAATCGTGAAGATGAGGAGGCTGAAGACGAGAAAGAACCAGTGTCCAAAGTGAATGACCAGAGGAGGATAAAGGACAGGTAAAATGTGGAACAGGCCCTAGAAAGAATAAAGAGGGCAAAGGTGGCCACATTCGTGATGCAAGGGTCAGCAAAACCTACTGATTGAGCTTACTTCATTCCCTCAACCAACGATGACACCGCCCTTTAAACAAGGTCGTGTATTCTCTGTCTGGCACTTGCAGAGATAGTCTGAACCACGGTGACCTACTCTCATGGATTTCCTGCACTCAAGGACACCACCTGTCCTCTCATGGATGGTTGGTTCAAAGGCAGGGTGAGATTCATATCTGCTGTCTGCAGAGTTCATCTCGGGTCATTGGCAGGTATTTCACAGCAAGGAAGGTAATCAGACCAAAAAAAAAAAAAAGAAAGAATCATATTCTGTTACATATTGAGAGAAGGTGGCCTAGAAGGTACAAGAACTCTGGAGTCTACCTTGCCTCAGATGCTAGTATTCACTGGCTGCTTATACAACATTCAAAAACATTTATGCATCTGCCAAACGTGTACCAAAATTCTGTTCTGAAGGCAGTTGGGGATATTCTCCTACAAACCTGTGTCGAGGTCCTAATAACCTGTCGCTCAATTCCAATGACAAATTTTCCCCTCTAACCCACCACAGGGAATTCGATTTTCTAATTCAAGTTCAGGCACGAGAGCTGACTCAGTTACACCAAAAGGTAGGGAGAGGAAGAGACGCCTCGATCTTACTCAGTCAGCACCTCAAGGACCTCCTCACCCACAGTGACCTTGACAAGTACCAGGGGCAAGGCTTCCAAGAGCACTTGGCTGAGGGACTCAGGCTGTCAGAGGGCCTTGTCAGCAAACTCAGCCCAGGTAAGGTGGCCACGGGCTCTCATGGCACTGAACCCCTCCAAGGTCCCCAACCCACAAGAGACTCCACACCTCCCGTTGTAACACTTTTATCAGCTGTCCTGGTTTCAGTGGCACATTTGGGGCCATGACAGGGCCAGAATTTCCTGAGTGTTAGGACAGAGGAGAAATGCACAAGGTGGAGGTCATAGTGTTCCAACCATCTACTTCCTTTCTGATGGACCGTGGCCTTTGGGGCAGGTGCAGCACCCACCCAGTGTTAGAGCACAGAAAGGGGGATGTGATGGGAGGCAGCTTGTTAGAGTGAAAAGAGCCCTGAGCTCAGCATGGACGTTCCCAGGCTCCAGCCTGAGTGCTGTCTTTACTAACAGTGGGCGAGTGATGGATTTATCCTGCTTGGATTTTGGTTTCTTCATCTCTAAACCTGCTTAACAAGTGTGTTGCATGGTGGCTATAGCATTCCCATAGGGAATGTTTATGAGTGTACTTTCAAAAGGATCAAGTCACTACTGGGGTTGATTTAAGTACTAGATAAGGTAGAATCTGGTAGTGGGATGTTGGTTTACACCAGAGTCCTTAGCACTTAACATGGAGAGAATTTTCCTTGGTAAACAGTAGAAGCAGACGAGGAAGTCCACATGAAGTACCGAGTTATGTGAGATGCCTGGGACAGAATTGGTTTACCTCTCCTTAGAGAAAGGAGGAGGTTCTATGTGAAAACCATGATGAGACACAGAGTCACTGAACTTGGGAACCAACTTTGTGGCAGGAGGGAGGATACGGCGGGAGAAGCCCAGAGGGTAGCTGGGGAAGTATCTCTTGATCTGGGTAACCAAATAAATTTGTGACTCTTTGCCCAATTCAACACAGAGCATGCCATTCTGGGATCCATCAGATCAGGGCCACTTTGCCTGATCGATCAGAATACCATGGCAGGCCATTTCTTTAAAGACAAAACATGACACCTTTCTGAACCCGTGTTTAGATAATTTACATTTCCATGCCCAGACAGGAGGCCCCTGTGTTTATAACGGGTGAAGTGGAACTTACTAATGTCTCAATGGACTTCTCTGAATTTGTTTGCAGAAAACATTGACAATGCGGATGAACAACAACCAGAATCACTGACCCCCAGGTAACAAAGAATGATCAGAGGAGGGTAATGTACAAGTAGAATATAGAGAGGGCTCTGGAATGAACAGACCCAGACGTCAAAGGTAGCTACTTTCTTGACACAAGGGACAACAGACATTGCTGGCTGCACTGGTCTCATTCCCTCCACCTGTCTGGATTATCCGTGTTCTCTGCAACCTTTGTAGTCTGTCTCACTCAAAGTGAACTAAGGAGGCCTAGAGATTTCCTGCCGTTTCTGAGATGACATCTTGTCTTCTGTATGGTTAAAATCCAGACTAAGGTACATATCTGCTTTCTGCATGTTGGCCTTAGCTTGTTGGTAGGTATTTCATAACAAGGAAAGTAACCAGACAAAATAAAATTCATCTTCTGTCTCAACATTTAGAGAAGGAAGCCTGGAAGTTCCAAGATTTCTTAGGGCCAAGAATGTTTCAGGAGCATGTTTTTACTGGGTCACTGTATGTAAAATGCAAACAAAAGAAAATGAAAAAATGGGGTTCACCAAAAAAGACCCGATTTACACTTGGAAGGCCTTTTGGGGATAGTCTCACAGAACTCCCTCTCAAACTCCTTATCATCTACCATTATGCCATTTCCACTCTGAAGATTTCTCTTCTCTCCCACCTTAGGAAATACCATTTCCTAATTCATGGTCATGCAAAAAAGCTGACCCAGATACGCCAGAAGTTACAGGAAGGAAGAGAGGTGTCTACCCTACTCAACCAGCACCTCAAGGACCTCCTCACCCACAGTGACCTTGACAAGTACCAGGGGCAGGGCTTCCAAGAGCAACTGGCTGAGGGACACAGGCTGGCGGAGCGCCTCGTCTGCCAGCTCAGCCCGGGTAAGGCGGCCACAGGCCCTGATTGCACTGAGCCCCTCCAAGGTCCCTGGCTCACAAGAGCCTCCTCACCTCCCGTCGTAATGTTTTTACCAGCTGTCCGGGTTTCCACATCGCACTTGGGGCCATGACAGGAGCACGAGTGGCTGGGCGAGAGCTGAGGGGAAATGCGCGGGGGGAGGTCATAGTGGTCCAAATATCTGCTTCCTCCCTGATGGACCGTGGCCTTTGGGGCAGGAGGCAGCATCCACCCAGTTTTAGAGTGCAAAAAGGAGGAAGGCAGAGGAGGCATCTTCTTAGGTGAAAGAGTCCTGGACTAAGCAGGAGATCCACAGGCTCTTGCCTGAGCACTGGCTTTTATAACTATAGGCAAGTGCCTGATTGATCCTACCTGGCTTTCTGTTTCCTCATCTGTAAAATAGGTCAGAAAAAGTGTTGCAGGGTAGCTGTAACTATGAAAGGAGAGAATGCTCATGAATGTACTCAAAAAAATGATACAACTCCCTGTTTGGGGCTCATATACTTAAAATAGTAGAATCTGGTGCTAGATACATTGATTCATACTAGAACACTTTCCATAAGCAGAATTTTCCCCTCTAACACTATAAAAGCCAAGTTGGAGGTCACCGTGAAGTCCCCGGATGTATGGAGGGGCGTGGCATAGGGTTTTTTTATTCTCCTTTTAGAGAATGGAGTAGCATACGTGTGAGAGTTGTGAGGAGAGGTAGAGGCAGTGAGTCTGAGAACCAGCTCTGTGGAAGGAGTGAGAATATAGGTAGAGAATTCCAGAGGGAAACTGGACAAGAACCCAGTGATCTGGAGACAAAAGATGTGTGATCTTTGCCCAATTAAACTCAGAGCACACCGTGATGGGGCTCCACCAGATCAGGGGCTTTTTCCCTGAGCGATCAGTATACCATCCCAGGCCATCCCTTCAAAGTCAAACATGGCACTTTCAGAACAACTCTCTTAGTGTGTCCTGACCTCAGACACAGATAATTGACACCCATGCCCAGACAGGCCTTTGTGGGTGTAGTGGGTGAAGCAGCACTATTTCCTTTCTGTCTGGATGTTTCTGAATTTTGTTTGCAGAAACACAGGAAGATGATGAAGATGAAGAAGGACAAGACACACTGACCACCAGGTAACAATGAATGATCAGGGGCTAAGAAGCAAGGGTAAAAGGTGTGGAGAACACCTGAAAGGAAAGACCTTGAGGTCCAAATAGCCCCAGATTTCACATGCGAGGGTGAGCCCCAACTGCTGATGTTGCTAATTTCATTCACTCAAGCAACGATGGCACAGCGCTTTGAACGGAGTTGTCTGTTGTCCTTGTGGTACTTGTAGAGTCAGTCTGGCAAGGGGAACTAAGCAGTCTCAGGGATTTCTTGCCCTTAAAGAAATCCCTTGTTCTCTCTCAGAAGGCTGCAAATGACGATGAGGTGCCTAGCTGCTTTCCCAATTGTTGGCCTTAGGTCCTTGATAGGTATACCATAGCAAGAAAAGGAACTATACAAAAAAAAAAAAAAATCGTTAGCATGTCATAATACAGATAGAAAATGGCCTAGAAGGCACAAGATCTCTGGGAGCCCACAATGCCTCAGAAGCCTGTATTCACTGGGCTGCCATATGTAAACTCAACACTATTTATTCACAAAGGTGAAACCATGGTATTGGTTCTCCTCGTTTGATGTGTGTGATGGGTACACCTTGCAGGGAGAGTGCAGCCTCCATCATCTCATTGTCTGGCCTGTGCACTGAGCACTTTCTGCTCACTCTCTCTCTCTCTCCCTCTGACTCTGCTGCTCCAGGGCGGCCAGGCTTTGCCCCATCAGAGGTGGATAGCTTCCTTCCTTCTTTTTGAAGGGATGACATTGGACCCTACCCATAAGCCTTTCATCAGGACCTGCTGGGATACTGTGGTGTCTAATCCCTCTTTATCTAATCTTGTATCTTCCCTCTCTCACCAGTCTGGAGAGGGAGCTTCAGGAGAAGGAAACCATGAATGAAGTCCTTCAAGATCCATTGGGTGAACAGTATTTGACTTCTTCCAGTCGTCATGATCTGTCTGCCTCTGGAGAGCCCCTCGGAAGCACTGCCTGGGTGTTTGATGAGACTAAAGTCAGCTCGGCTCTGGATGCAGCCAGTGAGTACTCCCATTATAAAGCAGATACATCCAAGTGGTCTACCAGTTAGCCTCCATATTTTTTGTGCTCAGCACCGCTGGCCAGGGAGAGAGAGATCACTTCTACAGGCTCTTGGACAGAGATTTAAGTACAGATGTGAGGAGGGCCTGGGAGTTTTGCTGTCACCCTAGTGCCTAGCTGTGTCTCTCTCAGCCTGTCCCCATGGGCATCTGCAAGCCATTCTTCCCCAGGCGGGAGAGAGAAGGGATCGTGACCATCACACAGCCACCATGACAGCAGGTGCACAGCAAGGATTTGTCAGACCTCTTTCTTCAAGATGGGGCATCTCGTCTCTCCTGCAGTGTTCTTGCTCATTGCATTTCCTGAGAAGTGTCTTCCACTCTTCTCTGTCCATCCACGCGTGCTAACAGTTTTGCTCAATTATTTTGGAGGTCTGTTATCATCAGTTTGGGTTCAAAGCTGATTCTCCACTTCCTCTGGGGTGACTACGTCCCTCTGAAGATTTAAAAATGAGATCCTGAACGCCACATCCCGCCTGTGCCCATTGGTCTCTGTGAAGCCAAAGCTCTGGCTCTGGTTTCCCATCCTCTGTAGATGGCCATGGTTTTCATCCTTTGTGCAGCCCCAGTGACTTCTTTCATGTGTGGGTTATAGTTTCAATCATGAGTCTAGTTTCAGTGCTCTCGTCTCATGTAAACCATCAACCACCAGCGTGCCTGTTAGGGCCCAGGCCTAATTTATGAGCAAAGCAGAACACGAGGACAGAAGACAGAAGGACCACAAAGGCAGCAGGAGGAGGATGCTCAAGTAGAGTTGGAACGTGATGAGAACAGGACTTCTGGGTGATAAGACTGTTGAGACATTTGATAGTGTGGAGATGACAGAATCAGGGAAGCGGAAGGAGAGAGTTGAGAGTCTCACAGAGTGTGTTGTCAGAAACCTGAATGGCAGCACGTCCCAAATGACATTTTTAAGAAACAGGTAAAACACTGTAGCACTGTAGCACTTCTGGCCCCTTATTTTCCAATTATGGCCTCAGGCTTCTACTACATTATTTACAGCTGCTACTACCTCCCCCCAGTGGCAAAAGAAAAAAGTATATAGATATATGTGTGTGTATGTGTGGTGGGTGGGTGCATGGAGGGCAGTCAAAACTTACAGCCAAGGAAGGTCAAAAGGCTCTAGAACTCTGCAAAAATTCCATAACTTGATCCTTGGTGTAGAGTTTCCCAACTCCCTTTCTACTGGAACTGCTTATTCTTTGTTTTTGTCCCCGTTTTTTAAAATAAAGGGCCACCTTCATCCGTGAAGTGCACAAATCAGCCTCTTTTGTGATAGTCCACTTAATTCATCATCTCTACTCATCTTCAAGTCCATGTCCTTAGTTTTCTTCTCATCAGGATCCACTCCTGCTCAGGTTTTCTTAAAACTGAGCTTTCGCACCCTGACATCCGTTTCATCTGGATCGTGTTCCTCCTTACCCTCCACCCCTCTCAGGCTCTCCTCCTGGAGCCTGGGGCTGCCTGGCGCTCATCTGCCAGGAGATGATCTCAGCTGAGGAACGAGTTGAGACCCATGTTCTCAAGTGGAGGTGAGGCCACAAGGGGCACCCCTGTCACTCATGGAGAGTGCTCAGAGAAAGTGCTCAGCGAGTGGCGCGGGAGGCGTAGCCCTGACGAGTGCCATCAGACCTTGGGGTATTTAGTTGTCTTCTCCTCCCGCTAGTCTCTCTTTTATTTCTCCTTGGCTTCCCCCAAACCAGTCAAGACTCAGCCTCACTGGCTCAGTCGCGGTCTTTCCTGCTCTCTTTCCACAGAGGCCTGAGCACGAAACCAGGCTCCATGCCCGATTTTTTGGCCAAGGATAATTTCTTAGCCATTCGGGCTGCTATATCAGATATGCCAGAGACTGGGTGACGTATACAGAAGAGAAATTATTTCTCAGAGTTGTGGAGGCCGAGAAGTCCAACATCAAGGCTCTGGCACATTCGATGGTTGGTGTGAGCCCCCTTCCTGGTTCAGAGGCCGTCTGCTCGCTCTGTCCTGACCTGGTGGAAGGGATAAGGGAGCTTTGTGGGGTCTCTTCTGTGAGGACACTGATCCCATTCGTGAGGGACCTGCCTCCCAAAGGCCCCACCTCCAAACAACATCTCGTTGGGGATTAGATTTTCATATATGAATTTGGGGGAATGCAAACTCATTCTCTGGCAGATGCTGTGAATGCTCTTTGTTGTATCCTCACCCTCCTCCTGTCATTCTCCCCTGGTGTTTCACACGTCACCTGTTTCTCACCACAGCTTTTCTCCTTCTTCATGTATTTCTAATTTTTTTCCAATTTCAAGTGATCTGAATAGTGATATTATATTGACTGTTAGATTCAGTATCTCCAAATCCCTATTTATTCACTTGTACAATTAGATAAAAAAATACAAATACGTATATGTATTTATATGCCATATACACTATGTGTATTTGCTGTGTATATAGGGTTCATATATGAAATATATATTTATGAAAGGTTTGTAAATTCCCTAGCTTTCACCTTCCCCAGTTTTCTGCTCTCATAAGGTTTTCCTTCAACTCTGGTTTTGCATGATCTCTACAATCTCTGCAGAGGACAGAGGACAACTTCTGTCTGTGTGATTTCCCTGCCTTTGTCTTCTCTACCGAGGCACTATTTGTCTTGATCAATTGTATTTTTCTAGATTTTTACTTGGCAATTGGGAGCATTCTTGCCTCCTGGCAATCTTAACCTTACTGGGCAGTGTAAGAAAGATCAACAAAAGAGAAAATATCAAGAGTCTGCATTGGCTTCACCTCACCCATGGACTTTCAGGTGGCCATTCTTGTTCCGGCCACTTTCCTCATTCAATGTCCCTCTTGGGTGGAGGAGTAAATCACAGTAAGATCATGAATAACAGTGGATCCTACAGGCTGTGGTTTTGTTTTCAGAGCTGGGTTGGACTGCTGCTCTCAGAATGAAGAACCCTGCCACGCTGAAGGGTGATGCTCTTGAGGGCTCGGCTGCCAGCAAGCATGCGTGTCAAGTCGTTGGCCACAGTAATGCCTCAAGTGTCATGGAAGAGAGGATTCTGAAAAGAAAACTGTGGCTCAGCAAGTGGAGACGAGCATGCAGATTCCCCGGCCTTCAAGCTTAGGGTCCAGAGGTAATCACAGCCGTGGTTCTTAGATGCACTTACTCCTTCTTGCTCTCTCTCTGAGGTTATAGCTCAATCTCCCACTCTTTTTGTCTCTTCTTGGTTTGTTCAGTCCAACAACTGATGCTACCTCTGTCTGGTCTTACCTCTGTTTTTCATGGGGGCTGCCACTCTGCCAGGCCCTTCCATCTCCATCTCCTGTTTGCACTCTGAACTCTGCTGTGTTCCCACTGCGGCAGTCCTGATATTCCCTCTCACCTTTCTTCTTCTCCATGGAGAAGCCCACCCCCATGGTCCTCCTCATCACAAGAGCATCATTTAGCCACTGAACACATTGCACTATGTCTGAAATCACACACTCTCTCGGCTTCTTTGCCTTCTCTTCCCAGCTCCCCCAACTCCACTACCTCTTTCTTCGGGGACCACTGTCTTAATGGATCACTTGCACACGGATTCTCCTCCTGGGCCTCTTTTGGGGAACCCAAGCAGGGACAACCCTTACCCCTGGACTTCTCCATGTGAGTAAGAAGTGTTAAAACTGAGGAGAAAGAGCCCCATTAGAAATACTAAGTGAGAGTCTGGTCACAGTTGGGAGTGCTGGACTGGCCTGGAGTCAGGTTTCTCCTCAGCCCCAGATGTGCAGGCCTCTGCTCATCTGCATGGGGCTTCCGGGGACTCAGTGTCCCCACCTCAGGACCTCACTGGAGCTGGCATCATTACCACCCTGTAATAAGCACCCCGAGAAATTTAATTTAAAATGAATGCCCTGACCTCACACCTCGAGATTCTCATTTAAATGGTCGGTGGTAGGGTTTGGGCTTCAGTATTTTTAGAAAGCTCCCAAGTGATCCTCATGTGCAGCGAGAGATGAGAGGAGCCTCTTGACTCCTGTGGACTCCGGTTCTGCATAGAAATGTCCCCAGCGTTTCACTACTTCAGTGAAATGGCTGAGTGTCCACCAGCCATTGATGGAATTTGTATTTCTCTCTCAACAGTACTATTTGTATAACATGGGGAAAAGTGAGAAGAAAAAGAGAGACATGAATGGAGTAGACTCATAACCTCTCTGCTTGGAGGAGAGTTTCTCCAACTTTTTGATTACAAGATAAAATGAGAAAGAAACATTGCATCGAATCCCAGTGTACGGAAAACAATACCTCCCTATTACAAATGATAGAATTTAGTCTTTTCTTTAATATTTTTAATATAAAACTTAAAATTCACACTGCATCCATCAAATTGGTTTCAAATTCAGTGGGTTCAGCACTACAGTTGGAAAAGTTTCGTATGATCAAGTTTTGTCATTAAGTAAAATCCCCAAGGAGAACTATTATCTTCATTCCCCTAAAGAAAAAGAATAGTAGTAAATAAGCTGAACATTAGGAAAAAAGATTGTAGGTTTATGCTTCTTTATGCCATCCTTTACACTGGCGTACAATACTGAAAAAGAATCTTTGCCTCGGGAGTGCTTTGGGGGAATCAAAGGGTGGGTGGGAAAGCATCTACTCAAACCAGTTCTCTCTGCATCCCCATTCAGTTTTTTTCATCTAGATGTTAAGAATATTCCTAGAAGTTCCCTAGGGCATATCCTGGTGTGGCATCCAAAGGAGGAATGAAGGAAAGTGGGTGAGGCCACGGTTAGACTCCCTGCTCTCTCATTGTTAATTCCATCATGAGTTTCTCCTTTTGGGGTTCTCCCTCAGTCCCTCTGGAGAAGAATTTCTTTGTAAAGACATATTCCTGTAGATCCAAGGTGAGCCAGTAGGGTCTACTACCTGTGGACACCTCCAGATTGGAAGCTTTCATCTCACATTCCCCCAAATGTGTGGAAAGGGCCTGAGGCCTGGGTTCTAGTCCCAGGGTTGTCAATAGCAGGTCACATGGCTTTAGTGAGTCCTTAGCCCCTTGGCACCACAACTCCTCCTCTGTAAGAGGTGGACCTGGATTTGGATCTATTCTGAGGTCCCTGTAGGCTCTCACATTCCAGGACTCTTGAAGTGGCTGTTGAGGAAAGGGTGGTAGGGACCTTGGCTAAGGCTCTGCAGCAGCTCTGAGCTGGGATGTCACAGGTTCCTGAGGGGTGAGGACAGGGGTCCCTAGATCTTGTACCACAGACTGGATGGAAGTTTAGGGAGGTATTTCTGCTAACCTGTGGATCTCACTTTCCCCTTCAGCCAGCCTCCAGCTCCCCGCTTCAGCTCTTCCTCCTGCAAATAGGAGCTCACCTTGCTCTTGGCCTCTGTCACCATGTAGCCGTCCCTCCGGGCTCAGCTATCAGCAGGACCTGACAAGGACTCACAGTGATTTTTTTCTCTCTCTCTCAGATACCAAGTACTTGTGGAGCTAAGAAAAGAAGAAACCCCATTATAAAAAGTTGCTTTCCACTTGACGAAAAATATCTAAAGCAGCAAACCAAGTTCAAGCCCCCAAGAAAACACAAGAGGGACCCTTTGCTTTGAATGGACATCACAAGCACAAACCACTCACCAGGATTTGTACTCCAAAAGCCTGGTTTGCTGGGAGAAATCCCAACCCTTCAGCCTCCAATCGTGATAAATCACGAAGGAGACCAATGCCTAGATCCACACGTAGTTCTGAGAGAACTTAACCCTGGCTCCTCCCAATTCCCATCCCACACATGACCGGAATCGGGAGCAATGGAAAGAGACAACATGTCTTACCAGACATTCTTCGCCACCAGCAGGGCTGTGCCAGGAGCAGAGAGCATTAATCATGCAGTGTTCTTGTTGAGAATGTTGAGCCTGAATTTCATCATGATGCCGTTATCAGACACCTGCAGAATTTAGACCATTGACCAAGACAACTGGCCTGTCTTTCTTCATACAGTCAATGTCACCACTAATAAGACAAAAACAGGAGGAGAGACATTTTGGGTTTCAAAGGACTGAAAACATTCTGTTACTGTATTTCTTTAGTCCTTTGGAACCCAAAACATCTCCCCACTTTCCGCGGTCGTCTGTGGTGGTGGTGACGTTGCCTCGTTTGGAGAGGACAGGTCAGTCATCTGACTCAATGGTCTACCTTCTGACGTTGTCGGACCATTTCCTCATGATGAAATTCAGGCTCACCCTTTGGCCAAGAACACTAGATGGTTAATGCTGTGTGCTTCCTAGCGCAGCCCACCTGGAGACCAAGAATGTCCAGTTTGTCCACCACCATTATTGAGACTAGCATTGGTCACTTTGTTATGGAGGGGCCTAGGAGATCTGTTCATCGTAAAGACACAGCTTTTTCTTTCTATCACTAGTAATTTGGTGAGTGGTGCTTTGAGAGTGTATGCATATCCTCTTTTCCAAAGATCTTTCTCTAGAAATGTTACCATCCATTCATGATCCCTGCTGTGTGTCAATTATCATATTCCTGTTTGTGCATTGGAGATTTTCTAATTTTGTCATTTCCATATACTTGTAGTTGCTGGCATTGTGCTGTGGAAAAGAACATTCCCTTCCCCTTCCGTATCATTAAAATTTCTGTTTTGACTATCACTGTGGACTTGTGAATTTTTTACATTCAATCCCATAATCCATTATAATCATGATTCATTGGGTTGGATGTGGTTTTCAGTCAATATAAATGTTTTTACTCCTCCTATCCATATTTATATGCTAAAGTTCCCACATGAACTTTCCTCAGTCATCTCTTAGTGGGTAGAGTTTGTCCTTAAATGACTCCTCGTGATGGAATCAGAACTCCCCAAGTGTTGCATATTTAATACTCTTGTTCTCCTGCCTTGATGCGTGGACGGCTAATATAAAGTACTTGCCCACAATGACTTTTATGGAGTTTTAGAAAAATATTGTCTTATTCTGTATGTTCTGTTGAAGTGTAGAATGGAAATTGATTTTGTCTCCATTGTATGTGAATTGGCTTTTGAGGGGGTGGGGGCAGGTCTGGAACTGCAGAGGAATGTTGTTTTGGTTTTTTTCTTTTTCTTTTTCTTTAAAATCTATTCCTTCTAAGAGGCTAGGTCTTGGAGTTGACCACTCCAGTTCTATTTCTCCCAGGTATCTCTGATTTTCTCTCTGATCCTTTCTCATCGCCTTTTCTTCATTGTTGCTCTGCTTGATGCTTTCATTTCTTTATTCAAAGTCTCTTATCATTTTAGCCAAATATATTGTCCTTATGAACCTTGCCATTTAGCCTCTTTTTCAGAGAATTTTCCTTTTCTTCATTCTTTTCCCTACGTTCTGCCAATTCTAATTTCTCATTTCCTGTTTCTTGTCCGCTTCTCTTTTGAGTTGTGTATTTCTTATGTGAAGTTTTGTTTTTTACATATCCACAAATACTTCGTTCAGAACATTTAATTCAGATAGGCATGTCATTTTACAGTTTTCCTATGTTTTATGATTGATTTCGAGGGAATCATTTTATGAGCTGAGACTATTTCTGTTTTTTCTTCTGTCACCTTAGAATACATATCTGTTATATGATTTTCATGTTAACATGCCTAGGTTTCCCTGAAAAGAAACAAAAGTTCTATGTAGGAGTGGATGAGTGCTTTGATTGGCTTAGTGGACTTCTTAGTTCTGGTTCTCTCTCTTTGGTGCAATTAGTCTCACAGACGTGACGTTTGAGGATAGGCGTGCTGCGTCTTCTGGATTTGGGGAATCTTTTTTCTTCCTATAGGACCTTTAATTTCTACCAGTTGCTTCATTCTTTTCTTCATCACCAGCCTCCAAAGATGCTACCTTCATCCAGGTCTCTCCTTGGCCCCAGCAATTGTGCCTCCCCAAGATTGTCACTTCTGGCCCTCTACGCTGTGGAACCCCTTCCTTTCAATTCCCCAGCAGCCAGAGCTGTGGTTGCCCTGGTCTCAGGCCTGCTCTGAGTTTATGACACTCCCTTTCTACAGAGAAATTCCCTGTGTTCCCTCCTGGGCAGGCCCTCCCTGCTGTCCTCTCCTCTAGGTGCATGGTCTTTGCTGATCCCTCTCTGCTCTGTGGCTCCCAGAACTGGCTCAGTGCAAACCAATCGGAGTCCACGGTGTTCTCTGGCCCCTGGTGGGTTGGGGGCCAGATTATGAGTGGTGTTTCTGACTCTTGTGAGATAATAGGAAACATGATCTTTGCTCCCGGTTCCTGGCACAGAACTCCTAAAACCTTTGTGATTTCCCAAATGATAAGAATACTAGGACCATCTCTTTTTCTAATATTCGGTCTTTGACCCTATCCCTGACACGGGGCTCCTAAAACTCTTGTAAATTCCTAACTGACAAGAGCACTAAGACCAGCTTTTGTTCTATTGAGGCGACTCTGGGTGGACTCCCGGATGGCTCCTAGATAGGGATGGTCACCAGAAAGACCAAGCCATGATTCAAAGCTTGGCATTTTCAGCCCCATAACCCACCCTCCAGAGAGGGGAGAGGGACTGGAAATGAAGTTAACAATTGATCCTTCCTCTGAAGAATTCCAACAGTAACGGGTTCTGAGGGCCTCCAGTTTGGTGAACATATCCACACTGGGAAGGTGACTCACCCCAACTCCAGGAGGACATACACTCCTATACTCGGGACCCTTCCAGACTTCACCCTATGTATGTCTTCATCTGGCTGTTCATCAGTTAACCAAACTCAAGGAGGAGGGGGTTGTGGGAACTTCTGCTTTGTAGCCAAGTCGGACAGAACTTTCGGGTAACCAGGGGACCTACTACATGCAATTGGCGGGTCAAGTGAGGTCGAAACATTCTGGCCGGACTGAACCCTTAATCTGTGGGATTTGACACTATCTCCAGGTAGACAGTGTCCGAATGGAGTGAAATTGTAGGACACCTACCTGGTGTCCTGGAGAATTGGTTGGTGCGGGGGGAAAAAACCCACACACTGCTGGTTTGGTGACCAGCAGTGTCAGAAGTGAAGTGTTTTGTGCGAGGAATGAAGGAAACACACGGGAAAGAAAAACACAGGACAAAAGAACTGGTTATTTGGGGGCAGAGTTCTGTATGAGCCATGTTTTTTTCTCTATATTAATCCCAAGCCTTTTGAAACACGTTGAGAGATTCAGCTGCCATTATCCTAGGTGGACCTGTACTCTTTATCACTCTTTTTCAAATTCAGAATTTCAATAGTACAACAATGTAAACAGAATTATGTAACAGAACATCCCCATCTTCATTGGCCAGCTTCAGCAATCATCAATTTATGGCTGAACTTGTTTTAATACAATTTCACCCTGTTACCTTTTCCCATGTTATATGAAGCAAATGCCAGACGTCGTATTTCATCTGAAATTATATCAGTATGTTTCCCTAAATGAGGAGTCTTTTAGAAAATGTTATCATCATAACATTATAATTATTCATAAATTAAACCCTAATATCATAAAATAGACAGTGTTCAAATTTCCTATTGTTGTTTTTAAGTTGATTTCTTTGAATCAGGATCCATAAAGTCCAGAAACTGTGGTCACTAGAATATTACTTTAAGTCTCTTGTAATATGTAGGTTCCTCCTGCGTTCGTTCCTTCCTTTTCCTGCCTGCCTTCCTTCTTTACTTCCGTCCCTCCCTCCTTCCTTTCTCTCTCTCTCTCTCTCTCTCTCTCGTTCTTGCTCTTTTCTCTCTCTCGCTCTCATTCTCTCCTTTTTTGGCATTTGTTGAAGAAACTGAGCTCTTTGTCCTGTAGCGTTCCCACAGTCTGAATTTGGCTGATTTTTGTACACGGCTATACTTTCACACATTCTTCTGTCCTCCAGACTTTCTCTCAGTGGGTGGTAGAATCTAGAGCAGTGTTGTCTTAAAAGAAAGAAAATGCAAGCCACACAAGTAATTTAAAATTTTCTAGTAGCCACATTGCAAACTATAAAGTATAAGCACAGAACAATACAAAAATAATTGTACACATTGCTACTTAATGCTACACATTAAGGCAAATATTATTCTACAAAAGTTATAAATTTATGTTTAATAGAAAAATATTTTACATTTCTTCAGTTTTTAAGTTACATTTAAATGAGTTATAAATTAAATATAATTAAAATTCAGTTCCTCAGCCCTACTGGCCACATTCCAAATATTCAATAGCCACGTGTTTCTTGCGGCTACTGTATTGGACCTGGCAGATGTAGAGACTGATCAGATCCGCGTTTGATATGTTGGCAAGATTGCCTGAAACATGGTGTGTGCTTTTCCATCAGGAGACACATCATGTCCCGTGCTGCTTCTAATGATGCTAGCAGCCCTTTATGCTCAAGGCCCCGATCCATTTATTGATTGTGTGGAGCAAAATGGTGATATTCCATCGTCATATATTATTACCTGGGACACTTGTAGAAAGAGAAACTTCCCCTAAACTTCCCACCTCTGCCAAGTCACTGAATTGGACACAAAATGGTGAATTTTACAGTTTGTGAATTATGCCACGATGATAATAATAATCAGCATTGGGACTTTGCATGTTCCCAGGCCCTGTATTTTCACTAAACAATGTGTCTCAAATTAATAATAGACAGTGGCCAGAATGTGATGCTGTTAGCCTGTTGTGAAAAATATATTGGATGAAAAAATTGAATTCAGCAAGCTTTTTGTAGAAAAAGGTATAGGCGAAGGAAGCACCTAGTTGGAGAAACCTGACGCAAGAGTGAACTGGAAAATGTGGGAAAGGAGTTTAGGGGGAGAGGGGAACTCTACCTGACACCTGCTCCAGCACGTACAGCCAGGGGACCTTGGGCCAGTTAGAAAACTTCTCTTCCTTGGTTTTTTCATCTGCAGACTAGGGGAAAGCAATGCTTCCCTCACGAGTTGATGGTGAAGATTAGAATTAATAATATATCTGAGATAATCCCCCAAACTGTGAGGAAGGTCGATGATATCAGTGGGTCCTCAACCTGTTTCACATCTGAGTAACTTGAACAAATACATTCCATGCCCCACGTAAGCCCACCCAATCAGAATCACTACAAATGAGGACTATGAACTTGATTTGTACTAACTGTCCCAGATGATTCTTATAATGATCCACTTGGGGGTGGGAAACACTGAGCTGTGTAACTTTTACCCACACACAAAAGTAGGACAGAGCAGAACTGCAAGGATATTTTCAATCCAGTCTCTAAAGCAGAGGAGGAACTGCTGGAGGACCCTAGAATTGAAGGGGACCTGGCCCATCTGACCCCATTTTGACCTCATCTGGTTTACAGCAGAGACACAAGCCCTTGGGGACATACGCATGAGGTACCTGACATCCACCTTGAAAACAGTGAAAGCCCTAATTTCAAATTCTAGCTTCCTTTGAATGGAAGTTAAATTTACCCTTTTTTGCTCATTGAAGGAACCAGTCTTCTCCAAGCCTCTTACTTTACAAAAATAAATCATTTCTATTAACTCAAACTGCGACAGAGATGTTTAAATAAGAAAGTCTTATAAATATTCTAGGCACTTATCAAGAAACCAGAGAGTTAGCAAGTTCGGGACAGTTCAGCCCAATAGATCACAGTCGCTGAGACTTGACTCCCGAGTTAAAGGGAAATGATCCCTTCCTGTCATTTGACGTCATGCCAACTCTAATGAGGTGGGAAAGCAGCTACCCATTCTCACATATGAGTCGCTCCTGCCTCCAGGCTGTGTCTGCCGTCCTGACCATAAGCATTTTAGGGAGACTCTGGATGAGTCCAGCCATCACTTCTACTATTGGACGTGCATGGAGATGGTTTAGTAGAGCAAAGTGGGCTCTAGAAGCAAAGCCCGGTCACAGAGAGAGAAAAAGAGCAGCAGTAAATGGGACAAATGCGGGATAAAGACAAAGCAGTTTTCTCTTACCATTCCAAAACACAAGACAATCAGTTACTTGCTCTTATAATAAAAAGTGTTTTTTCTGTTTTTAATTTGGCCAAATAAATCATTTAATGCCCCTCTTCTTCAGGATTCTTTATTTATGGACAACAGTGATACCTCAAATGATTATGATGAAAATAAAATGCTCTCGTATGTCTATTGTGCTTAGCAAAATGCCTGGTCCATTATCACTCAATGAACTATTACTGTTATTATGATAACTATAATTACTACTGCAAAAAACTCATCCTTGTGTGACTTCAAGTAAGTCACATACGTTTTGCAAGCCTTTGCTTTCATCATTTTTAAAGTGAAGGAATTTGACAAACTTAACTCTCTCCCATAGAATGTCAGGTCCCACAGACGCCAGAAAATAGGGTTCTTTAAAGCCTTTGATAGATCTCACACGCCAATATCTTTACACAGTGTAGTTGGAGGATGGCGTGGGGTAGGGAGAAGATAAACTTTCAGAAGTGGTTGATCCAGTCCTCCATCCTTCACTTTGACATGAATGCTAGGCGGCACATGGTCCCACCAGTTGCACCCTCAACTCAGACAAGTCCAGTAGCTAGACTGAAGAGACTGATGGTCCAGGGGGTCTCCCAAGTCTCAGGCTCATAAGACCCAGGTGCAGTCAGATGCTGAAGAAGTGAGGAGGGGGTTTAGGGCATCATTTTCCGCTGCCTGCCTCTCCCTCGCTTCTAAACCTCAGCTTCTATGTCACTGAATCCCATTGCACACGCACACTGTGGATCATCAACCATCCCTGACCCATGACCTTGAACTGACCATGTTCTGTTAGTGGAAATCAACTACAGGTCAGTGAGAGGAGGACAACTCAGAGAGATCTATCAAGTAATGTTCCATAAAAACGGCTCTGGATCCCTGTCTGTTCGATATGTAGGTGAACCAAAGGAACATAAAAAAATAGCATCAGGTTTACAAGTCTTTCCAAAATAGATGGTCACTACATGTATTCAAGGATATATACCTAGACTATTTTAATCATTTGGACAGCTTGGAAAGAGCTCTTGTGGGACTAGACTGAAATCCATAAGTGACAAATATAAAATACAGTGTTTAGTGACATTAAAGAAAACCAACAAAAAAGCAACTGACAGATAGAGGTAGAGTTTAGGAGGTAGGGATGTCACTTGACTCAAGTTTAATGAAAAGCCAACATAATGGCCCCCTGATGGATAAGAAGCTGACAGAACACAGGGATGCAGTGAGAAGAAACTGAGAGAGTCAGGACAGAAGACATTTTTGTAAATTTATTATTCTTTCACTTAGTGTGATACTCTGGTTTTTGTCCTACACTTTTTAACAGATATAGAAAAAACTGGAGAAGTTCCATAGAAGAACGTTGTGAGAGTGAAAAATTTGACATCTTTTGCATGTGCAAGAGCCTTAAGATCTGTTTTAGTTTAAGGAGAAGGTTGAGTGACTTCATGACAGCCCTGAAGAAAAGAAAACTAGTTGGGAAACGATTTCTGCCTTGATGTGTTTAGTAACAGGCAAGAACCAACACTGAGAAATGATTATGCTTCGCTATTTCTTGGAAAGAGATAGGTCGGTGGTATCAGCACAAGGGTTGACAACTATTGAGAGTGGCTGCTGAGGGGTGGTCCCCATCGCTGGTGACCTTCAGAAGAGACCAGGCATCCTTGTGTGTCAGCATGGCCTAGGCAATTGGAAGGCAGGGGCTCCTAAGATTCCATGACACCCCCCACCTTCCACTTCTGTTATGGCAACTGCAGACCGTTACCTGGCACGCTGGGTCTTCCCTGCGTCACTCCTGTTGGAGCGAGAGCTACGGACAGTGCCTTCGGCTCTGAGCTCTGGCATCTTGAACCTTGTTTTGGGGGTTGCAGACTCTCAAGCGCTGTGGGGTGTTGATCAAGTTGTTCCCAACAGTAAGTTAAGAATTCCTGTATCATGCCCCCTCAGTCCTGATGAAACCTATTTGATTTCACTTGTTTGTAACCCGTTATGTGCTTGGGTTTCTTCTCCCCAGTCCCTGGTTCTACCTCTTCTGCCGCACATCAGCATGGCGGAATCTTTTGGCCCTTTGTCTGATCCAAGGGCTGAAATGACCCTCCTGAAAATCAACCAGGAGCTTCAATCCCAGCTGGCAAAAACCAAACAGGACTTTAGGGACCTCAGAGAGAAATTCCTTGTATCTGAATCTACTGCCTACATCCTGGCCAACCAGCTGCAGAAATACAGTAAGTCTGACAGGGTCATGGTCACCAGAGTGATGAGTGATCACTGTCTTCCCTCTAAGAAACTAAAAACTGTCCAGACCTTATCTTCTATTCCCTTGCGCAAAATTAATGTCATTCTGACCACGATCCAGGAAAGGTGCAAGTGGGTATTTCAGCCTCAGTTTGCTGAGCATGGGAAACTGAGGCACAGAGAGTTTGGGGACTTTTCCAGATTGGCAGTGAGGTGTAAGGTGGAATTCAAGTTCAATTCCCAGTTATTCCCTGGTGCAGGCGCAGAACTGCCTGTTTCTCTCAGGAATGGGCTAAACTGTCGCTCTCAGCGTCCCCTCTGTACTGAATCAGATCCTGTGTCACTGTTGGCCTAAATGTCGGGGACTAATGGATTCCATCAGTTCAGGCTTCTCGGAGGTCACATTGGCAAAGTACTGTGCTAGTCACCCTGGGGAAACGGGGTGATGGGACACTGGGGGAAGCAGGTGATGGTACCTGCTTTAAGGGGGCTTGAAAATGAGTCTGCTCCTCCCTGAGACCTTGGTATCCGTGAGTAACGCTATCAAGAGCGAGACGACACTGCTGAGAGGGAAGCCGTGCTTCCAGAGCACAGGCTCTTCTTTCTGAGTCCAAGGAAGCCATTTTACATCTTGTGGTGAGGTTGAGGGTGCTTCTGGGGGAAATCAGAGAATCCGTACCACCTCTTCTCTCTCCCTCTGAGTTGGTGAACCTTTGGTGATGCAGGGATGGCCAGCGGGTCCAGGTGATTTTGAGGGTCTGGGCTATGAGACATGTGGCCAAAGTGAGAATGGGAGTAAGTGGGGGAGGTCACCAGCCCCAGGAAAAACTCAAGCCTGTGTGTGGGGCAGGCCCTTGCCTCCCACAGTCAGCCTCGCAATTGGATGCTCGATTACCCCTCCAGTAAGAGGGGGCTGTAGTAAAAAAGGGGACCATGAGAATGGGGTCTCATGCAGAACAGAGTGATTAGAAGGGATCTTGACAACTCTGAGCCTGAATTGGTGTCATTTTCTAATACACCATGTTGGGAGAGCTTAATTCGAAATGACTGACACAGAGAAAAGTAAACAATTGAAGACTGCTATTTAAGAAAGTGAAGAGAGGGGTCTTAGAGAAATGACAAAGTAAGCTTTTTTAACATCTTTCTTTATAATCGTAACATATCTGTAGGAAACCAATTTTGAAGACGATGAAGAAGAAAGATGTCACCCAAGACCTTGGTGTTGAGGTAACACAGTGCAGTGCTGAAAAGCATGGACACTGGGCCAGTATTGCTGGACTCAAATCCAAGCTGTGGATCTTTCTGTGTCTCAGTTTACTCCTCTGTTAATATGATGCTGTCACAGTACCTACGTCTCTGAGTGGTTGCAATGAATTACACGAGTCATTTCTGTAAAACTCCTAAAACAGTTCTTCGCACAAAGTAAACACTATTTATTAGTTCCTCATCTACTACTTTTAATTTAAAATAAACATTTTGAGTGTCTGTGCATATTTCCTTCAGGGATTTATGGTTATGCATTACAGTTTACAGAATTGTATTCACATAATTATTTTTTAATCTTTCAAGTATTTGTGCTTGAAATTCTGAGCTCAGGGAACCAATGTTCAATAGTCCTAGGGCCTTCCCAAGCACACAGGAATCCCTACTTCACACCCCTGCTTAGTGATTTACTCAAGAGGCTGCAAGTCTCGGCAAAGTGGCCCATGACTCAGGGTCAGTGTCAGGGAATTGAACTCTGACCTTGCCAAATACCAGCTCATCTTGTCTAGTTACTCTGTCTGCCTTGGAGCTTCTCTTTCCTCAGTTCTAAAATGGGGAGTAACCAAATGCCATGCAGTTGGGAGGCTGAGGAATATGTTGTGGAAATCCCAGTGGAGAGCCTGGTGCTGGGGTTACGTCTCTCTCTGAGAGAGGGAGAGAGAGATGGACCCTGCCTCCTCCCGTGAAGGCAGTGACCACAGCAGCATGGGCAGCTTTTGGCTGAGGCAGGCCTCTCTGTCTTTTCTCAGAGTGTGGAGAGTGCAAAGGCATCATTGAATCCGTGCTGGGGGAGAAGCTGCAGTTTGAGGAGGGGGCGCTGACAGAGATGTCAGTGTTAGCTGAGAAGCTCAGGTAAGGAGGGCTCTGTGCTGGGAGGATGCTGGGAAATTGTAGGAATCTCTGAAGCGGGGCAAGGAGCAACTCTGGGCCAGGAGAAGGGCAGAAATTTTCATGGCAGGCACATGCGTACAAATATTTATAAAACCATCAGAGAACAATAGTTGGTAAATCTTGCACTCCAGTTACTCAAATCCTCCTTTACTCTTTTTTTAAAATGAAATGTATTGAGGTGAAATTCACATAACATAAGTTGACCAAATTCGAGTGAACCCTTCAGTGGCATTCGGTACTTTCACGATGTGCGGTCACCACCTCACTTACCTACCTTTCATCACAATCACCTCCTGACTGATTACAGCTTGTCATCCTTTCTGTCAACAAAAAGCTGCCTTTCTAAAGATTGTGAGAAACCTCCATACTGTTTTCCACAGCGGTTGCACCAATTTACAGTCCCACCAACAGTATACGAGGGTTTCCTTTTCTCCACCTATATGTGGAATCTAAAAAACAAACACATTCATAGACAGGAAAAAAATTGGAGGTTACCGGGGGGCGGGGAGGTGGCGGAATGAGTGAAGGGGATTAAGAGCTACAGACTTCCAGTTATAAAATAAATAAGTCATCGGGATGGAAGGTAGAGCATAGGGAATATAGTCCATAATATGGTAATAACTTTGTATGGTGAGAGGTGGTGACTAGACGGGCCGTGGTGATCACTTTGTAATGGATATAAATATCAAACCACTGTGATGTACTCCTGAAACTAACAGGATATTGCATGTCAATTCTACTCTAAAAAATCTTTTTTAAAATGCTGTCTTCTTGACACTGTCCTCCTCATGTTCTTTCCAATTAACACCAGCTGTACCTGTCCACATTTCTCTGTCTGGTTTTGTGTGCATTCACTACATATGGCACTATGTGTATTTTTCCATGGAAATGGACATGGCCATTCAGTAAGGAACTGAAAGGACATCTTTATAAGCAGCTTTAGGGAGACATTTCGTTTTGCTTAAAGAAGAAAAAGATGAATGGGATGTCAAGGGATCTTACAGGAGCACTCTCTGATACAGAGGAAGCCTTTGTTTTACCTTCTTCTTTCTCTTTGCCACAGGCAGGTCAGCACACATGTGCCAGAATTCTGCTTCGAGGGCTCCTTGAGGATATTCTCACAGAAATCTCCATTAAAATGCGCATAATCTAGTGTTCAGCTCTCTGCATTTTAACATGTTCTCCTCTGACCCCACTTAGGAAGTGTGATATCCTAATTCAAGATCAGGCTCAAGAGCTGACCCAGTTACGGCAAAAGTTACAGGAAGGCAGAGAAGTCTCTGTGTTACTCGGTCAGCACCTCCAGGACCTCCTCACCCACGATGACCCTGCCAACTACCAGGGGCAGGGCTTCCGAGGGCAACTGGCTGAGGGCCGCAGGCTGGTGGAGCGCCTTGCCAGAAAGCTCAGCCCAGGTAAGGCGGTCACCGGCCCTGATTGTAGTGAGCTGCTCCAAGAGACCCCGCTCACAAGGGATTTCTTTTTTTTAACCAGCTAGTCTGGTTTCCCTGTCACATTTGGGGCCACAATAGGCCCAGGACTGGTGGGGTAGGGAAGAGAGGAGAAAGGCACTGGGTGCAGGCCACAGTGGTCCAACCGTCTGCTTCTTCCCTGATGGATGGTGAATTGCATTGACTTTTGAATGTTGAACCATCTTTGCATACCTGGAATAAATCTCACTGGGCTGTGGTGTCTAATTCTTTTTATACTCTGTTGGATTCAATTTGTCCAATTTTGTTGCTGAGTTTTGCACCTATCTTCATGAGACATATCGGCCTGTAGTTTTCCTTTTGGCAATGTCTGTCCGGTTTTGGTCTTAGGTTAATGCTGGCTTCATAGAATGTGTTAGGATGTATTCCCTCTCTGTTTTCTGGAAGAGATTGTAGAGAATTGGCATAATTTCTTACTTAAATATTTGCTAGAATGCACCAGTGAATTTATCTGGGCCTAGTGTTTTCTGCTTTGGAAGGTTATTAATTATTGTTTCAATTTCTGTAGTGGATATAAGTCTACTTATATATATATATAATCTACTAAGATTATCTATTTCTCCTTGTGTGTGTTTCAGTAGGTTGTGTCTTCCAGAAAATGGATCTATTCTAAAATTTTAGGGCATAGTATTTTTCCTAATATTCCTTTATTATCCTTTTGATGTCCATGGGATCAATAATGATGGTCCCTCTTTCATTTCTCATGTTAGTAATTTGTATCTTCTCTCTTTTTTTCTTCATTAATCTGGTTAGAGGTTTATGAATTTTATTGGGTACTTCTAAGAAGGTGCTTCTGGGTTTGTTGATTTTCTCTATTGATTTCTGGTTTCAATTTCATTGATTTCTGCCCTAATTTTTATTACTTATTTCTTCTGCTTACTTTTAATTTGTTTCTCTTTTTCTAATATCCTGTGATGGAAGCTTAGAGTAATGATTTTGGATCCTTCCTTTTTTCTAACTTATGTAAGACAGTGCTATAAATTTCTCTCTAAGCACTGCTTTGGCTGCATCCTACAAATTTTGACGATATTTTTATTTTCGTTTAGTTCAAAATACTTTTAGATTTCTCTTGAGACCTCCTCTTTGACCAGTGTGTTACTTAGAAGCAGACTGTTTCATCTACAGGTATTTTGCAATGTTGCAGCTATCTTTTTGTTACTGATTTCTAGTTTAATTCCGTTGTGGTTTGAGAGCATATTTTGTATGGTTTCTATGTTAAGTTTGTTAATGTGTGTTTTAATGGCCCAGCATGGGGCTTATCTTAGTGAACGTTCCCTGTGAGCTTCAGAAGCCTGTGTGTTCTGCCCTTGTTTCATGAAGCATTCTATGAATGTCAATTCCATCCAGCTGATTGACAGTGCTGTTTAGTTCAACTATATCCTCCCTGATTTTTTGCCTGCTGGATCTGGCTGTTTCTGACAGAGGGGTGTTGAAATCTCCAACTGTAATACTGGATTCCTCTATTTCTCCTTGCAGTTCTCCGTTTTTGCCTCATATATTTTGGCGCTCTTCTGCTAGGTGCATACACGTTAAGAATTGTTTTGTCTTCTTGGAGAATTGACCCCTTTTTCGTTACATAGTGCTCCTCTTTACCCCTGATCATTTTCATTGCTCTGAAGTCCGCTTTGTCTGAAATTGGTAGAGCTACTGCAGCTTTCTTTTGATTAGTGTTAGCATGGTGTATCTTTCTCCATCCTTTTACTTTTACTGTATCTGCAACTTTTTATTTAAAGTGGATTTCTTATACGCAACATATAATTAGGACTTATTTTTTCATCCACTCTGACAGTCGTCTTTTGATTGGTGCATTTAGACGACTGATGTTGAAGGTTTTTGTTGAGATACTTGGATTAATATCTACCATATTTGTTACTGTGTTATATTCGTTGCTCTTTTTCTCGGTTTCTTTTTTTTTGCTTCCACTCTTTTTCTGCCTTCTCTGGTTGTAAATAAGAATTTTATATGATTCCCTTTTTTTCTCCTCTCTTGACATGCCAATTGTACTCCTATTTGGTTTCTCATCTTTTTCAGTGGTTGCTCTGGAGTTTGCAATATACTTTTACAAATAACCCAAGCCCCCTTTCAAATAACAATGTATTGCTTCCTAGGTAGTGCAAGGGCCCTATAACTGAATATTCCTGATTCAATCCACCCATCCATTATAGAATTGCTGTCATTCATTTCACATATCCAGAAGCTGTGATCACTGAGTACAGTATGGCCTGTATTATTTTGAACTGTTATCAGTTAGGTCTCTCAAGAATAAGGCAAATAATCTATTTTATTTTAATTTATTCTTTCTCTACTTATCTTCCTTTCTTTGTGTAGATCCCAGTTTCTGACATATATGTTTTCCCTTTGATCTGAGAAATTCTTTTTTAACATTTCTTGCAAGGCATGTCTACTGGTGATACAGTCCCTCAATTTTTGTTTCATTGGGAAAGTCTGTATTTTTCCTTCGTATTTGAAGCCTGATTTACTGGATACAGAATTCTAGGTTGGTGGGTTTTCTTCTTACACTCCATTCTCTTCTTGCTTGAATGGTTTCTGAAGAGGAGTCTGATATAATTCTTATCCTTACTTTTCTATAGGTAAGGTGTTCTTTCCTCTGGCTTCTTTTAAAATTTTCTTTTTGACTATCGTCTTCTGCATTTTGGATACGATATTCTTTCCTAGGTGTGTATTTTTGGTATTTCCCTGCTTGATATTCTGTGAGCTTCCTCAATCTCTGTTTTGGTGTCTATAATTAATTTTGGAAAATTCTCAATCATCTTTTCTTCAAATACTTCTTCTGTTTTCCCTCTGTTCTCCTTCTGATATTCCCATTACACATATGTTACATTGTTTGGAATTGTCCCACAGTTCTTGGATATTCTCTTCTTTGTCATTCTTTTTCCGCTTTACATTTGCATTTTTGAAATTTCTATTATTATTTCTTCAGGCTCGCAGATTTTTCCTCGGCCATGTCCAGGCTGTTGTTGAAACTCTCAAAGGCACTCTTCATTTCTGCCCTAGTGTTTTTCAATTCTAGCATTTCCTTTGAATTCTTTCTAGAGTTTCCATCTTCCTGCTTACATTACCCATATGTTCTTGAATGCTGTCCACTTTTCCCATTAGAGCCTTTAGCACATTAATCACAGTTGTTTTCAATTGCTGGTCTGATAAATGCACCATGTCTGCCATATCTGAGTGTGGTTCTGATGCTTGCTCTGTTTCTTGAAAGTGTGTTTTTTGACTTATAGTATGTCTTTTAATGTTTTTTTGAAAGCCAAACATGATGTGCTGGGTAAAAGGATTTGAGGTAAGTAAAGACCTTAATGTGAGGTTTTGTCTTTACCTGGCTAGGGGTTAGGCTGGGTTTACTGTTTACCGTAGCTAGAGGTGTCAGAGGTTGAATCTCCTCTGGCATTGTTGTTTTTGTCTCCTCTGTTGTCTTGAGTTTCCCTAGAGATTTCTGCTTAAATGATGCCTGAGACTCGCAGTTCTGTCAATTGTATTTCCCTCTTGTCATATAGGATCCCTGCTGATGTGGTGGTAAGGTGTGTGAGTGTGTGTGTAAACGTTCTCTAGTCCTCTGATTAGGTCTCAGTCTTTTAGTCAGCCTGTGTCCCGGCTATGAGCTTCACAAGTGCTTCTCAGGGTTCTCCCTCCTGCCCCCCTAGGTGAAAAAGGAAGGCTAGATGGGGATGGGATTGGGTATTTCCCTTCCCCCAGGGGAGGTACAATCTGGTAAAAGCCGAATTGGTTAGGCTCTGGTAAAATAGTTTCTTTGAGAGCAGTCCTTGACAAGAAAAGCAGAATGCTCTGGATGTATTTCAGGATGGCTACTTCCCTCTCACCCTGCCAGAAGCATGAGAAGATTTTTCTCTAGTCTTCACTGTGAGAAACTGGGAGGCCTCCTGGACATATAACTCTCCGGAAGTGTGGGGGATCTCCTAAAACCAGACCCCCTGATGTTTCAAACTCAAATTCTCCACACTGAGCCTCCAGCAGTTAGTCGACTACACATTCATATTTTCCTCCTCTGTTACTAGCTCCCGCCTAGGTTTCTGCTCCAATAAGTTGTAATTCTCTCTAGTCTCCTCGCCTTTCTGTCTTTGTAGCTTTGGGGGCAGTGGTTTGCCCTCTGACATGCATTCTCTGGTGGATATAAGAAGAGTGGGTGATTTTCAGTTTGTTCAACTTTTTTCTTGTTGTGAGGACAGGAGATGACTTCCCAGATCCTTACATGCTGGACCAGAAACTGGAAGTTTCCCCAGACGTCTTCAGGGGAGAGCGAGAGGATTGTTTATTGTCTCCTTAGAGAGAGTTCCCATGGTGTCTGAGAACGAGCTTTATGTCAAGATGAAGTACGTAGTTGTAGAAGTCCAGAGGGAAGCTGCACAAGTACTTGGTGATCTTGGGAACAAAAGACACTTCTAACATTTCTTCCCATTTCAGATAGAGCATGCCGTGATGGTGATACCCAAGATCAGGGAAAGTGTGTCTGATTGATCATAAACACAAGCCAGGGCATTTATTTAACACAAATAAGAGACCTTTCAGTAGGATTCTCTCAGTGTATCAGGAAATCATACATAGGTATTAATATCTTCATGCCTAGACAGGCCACTGTGTTACAATGGGTGGCATGGAACTACTTAATGCCTGAGTGGATATTTCTGAATTTGTTTGCAGAAAATCATGAAGACGAGGAGCATGAAGAAGAAAACGCATCACTGGACCCCAGGTAACAATGAATGATCAGGGCCTGGAAGAGGATGGATAAATATGAGGAGGGTCCCCAAATGAACCGAACAAGAGGTCAAAGTTAGCCACAGATTTCAACTACCAAAAGGAACAAAAACTGTTGAGTGAATGATTGCTTTCAGTCAACCAGGAGAGAAATAGCCTTCTAAACAGGCTGTCCATAGTCTTTGTGATACTTGTTACTCATATGAAGGGAAATTAACCAGTCTCAGGGAAATTCTTGTACTCACAGAATCCGTCTGTTCTCTCCTCTATGGCTAAACTAAGGATGAGATGCACATCTGCTTTCTGTATGGTTGGTCTTAGGTTCTTGGCAGGGATTTCATAGCAAGGAATGAACGAGACAAAAAATATCATATCATGTCAGAATGTTGATAGACAGAGGCCTGGAAGGCACAAGATCTCTGGGAGTCAGCAGTGACCCAGGAGCCTTTGCTCACGAAGCCTCTGGGAGAAGGTTAGGGCAAAACTTATGCTTTGGAGTTGTAGGAACTGCGATGGCTCTCGTTGTGTGCTGAGTGTCACAACTGGAGCAAAGAGGAGAGCTGAGTCTCCTTCCTCATCAACTTGTTGTCTGCACAGTACAGTGAGCATCTGCTCTTCTCTGTCTCCCACCACCTTGGCAGCCTCACCTAGTTCCAGTCATAGAAGGATTGTTATCTTTTTCCTACTTCAAGGGATGACCTCTTTACCTTCTGTTACCTTTCCCTTAGTCTTCCACTCAGAACCAGTTGGGAAGTTGTGGTATTCAATCCTTCCTCATTTAATGTTCTGTTATCTTTGTGCTTCACGGCTCAGCAGGGAGCTACAAGAGGAGGAGGAAATGAATGATGTGCGTCAGGACTCATTGGAGAAACGGTGTTTGACTCTTTCCAGTCACCGTGACTTGTCTGACTCCTGCCACCCTCCCGACAGTACCATCATCTCGTCAGACGAGCAAGAAGTCTGCTCTGCTCTTGATGCAGCCAGTGAGTACTCCGCATAAAGAGGACAAAGCTCCAAATGGTCTCTGAGGTAGCCTCCATAGTGTTGGTGCTCACTCCTCCATCCAGGTACAGAGATGTGTCTTTGCCCGCAGGCCCTAGAGACCCATCTTGGTTTAATCCAGAATCTAAGATTCAGTTGTAAGGACAGACATCACGGGGGTCAAGTAGCTGAACACCCTTCCCAGTCCCAGGCCAACTCTCTGTCACCCTGTTACCATGGCTGCTCCACTCCAAGCTGCAGCCCCCCTCTCATCTAAGTTGGTTTGCCTTCAGTGACGAGCTAGCTATGTACCAAAAGATAAACACCTCTTGAATGTGTCTGGAATTGTCCCTGAATGCATGGCCTGGGCACTTGCACCCTCCACCACTTTGAATGGCAAGAATTCTGTTCTCTAGGTACCACCAAAGATTCTGTCCTATCTAAGGGTGAATACATTCCATCCATAGTCGAGTCTCAGTGTATAATTTCATGCAAACCAACAACAGCCAGGATATCTGATAGAATAAGAGCTGAATCTTGCAGTAACATCTCCAGAAAGCGACTACCTGAGCTCCTCACAACCTCTGGAAGAATGTGTTTACCTCCTTGCCCAGATTCAGGGCAGACAACATTGCGATATTGATCTACCAAGTCAGAGACAATGTGCACAACGACTCAGGAAAGGAAAGGTGGTCACTTTTCAGAAGACACAAGCCAAGGCCTCCTGGAATATTCTCAGAATGTCCTGTTCTCACCCTGAGAATACGTCTGTCCCTGGGTTTACCTAGGCCCCTGGGTTGGTAATGTGTCAAGAGGCAACTATTTATTCTGACAGGCCCTGTCCGAATTTATTTGCAGAAACTCAAAAGCATCAGAAGGAGGAGGAAAGAGAAGAGTCAATGGCCCCCAGGTAACTCTTGACAATCATGGCGGTGAATGCAATGGTGGCATCTGAAGATCTCAAATCCAGGGGAAAGCAGAAAGTGCCAGGCATACCTATTTCCTCCCATTAGACAACCAGGAATTATCCCCTTTAAAACGCGGCCTGTTTTCTTGGGAGTTCTCCTGTTGGTTTCCACTTTGTATTAAGTTCTCAAGTTTAGTATCCTAGAATCAGTTGGACTCAAGGCAGGCTAACCAATCTCAGGGATTCCTGCACTCAGGGAGACCACCACCCATCCTCTTATGTTTGGAGAGAACCAAGAGAAGATTCATATCTCCCCTCTGCTCATCGGCCTGTTTCTTTGCAAGGATTTCATAGCATGAAACATAACTAGACAAGAAAGTATATCTCATGTTACAATATGGGAAGAAACAGGCCTAGAAGGCACGAGATCTCTGGGAGTCAACAATGCCCCAGGAGCTTTTGCTCACTGGGCCTCTGTAAGAAAAGAGGGACAACACTTATGCTTTGGAGTTGTAGGAACTGCTGTGGTCCTCACTGTTGGCTGAGTGTCATGACTCAAGCGTAGAGGATAGCTGAGTCTCCTTCCCTATCAACTTGTTGTCTGCACAGTGCAGTGAGCATCTGCTCTTCTCTCTCCCACCACCATGGCAGCCTCAGCTAGTTCCAGTCATAGAAGGATGGTTGTCTACTTCCTGTTTCAAGGGATGCCCTCTTTACCTTCTGTGACCTCTCCCTTAGTCTTCCACTCAGAACCAGTCGGAAGGTGTGGTGTCCAATCCTTCCTCATTTAATATTCTGTTATCTTTGTGCCTCTCGGCTCAGCAGGCAGCTCCAGGGGGAGGAGGCAATGAATGATGTGCGTCAGGACTCATTGGATGAACAGTGTTTGACTTTTTCCAGTCACAGTGACTTGTCTGACTCCTGCCACCCTCCCGACAGTTCCACCATCCCGTCTGATGAGCATGAAGTCTGCTCTGCTCTTGCTGTAGCCAGTGAGTACTCCATCGTAAAGAGGACAAAGCTCCAAACGGTCTCTGAGGTAGCCTCCATATTCTTTGTGTTCACACCTCCCTCCAGGCACAGAGATGTGTCTTTGCCAGCAGGCCTTGGATACCCATCTTGGTTTGAATCAGAATCTAATATTCAGTTGTAAACACAGAGAACAGCTGGGTTAAGCAGCTGTACTCGCATCCAAATCCCAGGCCAAATCACTCTCACCCTGTGCCCCAATGCCAAGTATAGTTTGTTGAACACTAGGAAAACCAAAATGGGTGGGGGGGGCGGGTTGAAGAGATCATCACACACTTCCTGCCACCACTGTTGCGTGTGCACAACAGTGGTCTTCATGAGCTCCGTCTTTTAGGATGTGACCTCTGATCTCTCCTGTCGTTGTCTTATGCATTGTGTTGCTGATCTTAGAATTAATGACTGTCCCACTAGAGTGGTAGTCTTGCCTGTATCTTTGGAGATGCTGTTACCATGGTTCCTCAGCTCTGAACTCCACTCTCTCTCACCTCTGAGATATCTTGTCGTTGCTAACAGTCTTCTGAGTACCAAAAGAAAGAGATCTCTGTCGTTCCGTGTCTGAAATTTTCCCTGAAAACACAGCATGGGCCCTGGTGCCCCCACCTCTATGAATCACCGAGGATCCTGGGCTCTCGAAAGCACCAAATATGCTTTCCTACTTCGGGGGTATAGATTGCATCCACCAGTCTAGTCTTAGTGTAGAGTCCCATCTATCTCACCAAGAACTAGTGTCTGTTGGGGCAAAGCTGACTTTTTCAGCAACGCCTATTGAAGGCTGCTTACATTTCCCTGTGATCTTTGGGGGAAAAAGACATGTTTCAGTGCTTGCTCAACTCAGGACAGAGGATATGGTGACGATGAGCTACCGGGTCTGGGTCAGGTTGCTTGATGGCTCAAGAAGGGAAGCCCGGCCACTTCTCAAAAGGGAAGTCCCAACTTGCGGCTTCCTTCAGTGTACCTCTCAGAAGACCCTGATGTTTCCCAGAGAATATTTACGTCCCTGTGCTTGTATAGCTTCGGGAAGAGAGAGAGACGTCTCTGTCTTATTCGGTTGGCACTTTAAGGACCTACTCACCACAATGACTTAGACAACTGCCAGGGCCAGGGCTTGCAAGAGCAACTGACTGAGGGATGTGGGCTAGCATAGGGACTTGCCCACAAGTTCAGCCCAGGTAAGGCAGCCACAGGCCCTGGTTGCAGTGAGCCCCTCCAAGGTCCTCAGCTCACAACTCTTGTAATATTTTTTCCAGCTGTCCTGGTTTCAAGGGCACATTTGGGACCACGACAGGACCAGGACAGCCTGTGTGGTAGGACAGAGGAAGATGCACAAGGTGGATGTCATAGTGTTCCACCATCTGCTTCCTCCCTGATGGGCCGTGGCCTTTGGGGCAGGAGGCGGCATCCACCCAGTGCTAGAGCACAGAATGTGGTAGGAGGCACAGAGTGCTGGAGGATGTGATGGGGGGCAGCTCGTTAGAGTGCAAAGAGCCCTGAGCTTAGCATGGATGTTCCTAGGCTCCAGCCTGAGTGCTGTCTTCACTAACAGTGGGCCAACAAAGTGATTGCTTTTTACTTCTTCGATATCTATCTCTTCATCTGTAAAATGAATCAAATAATCTATTCCTGGTAGCTGTAGTGATCAAATGTGGGAATATTTACTAATGCACTTCAGAAAAAAGAAAACCCCTCTCTGTGTGGGGTTCGATAAGGTACCTGATGTAGTAGGACTCGGTGGTGGGGAAGTTGGTTTATACTGAAACATTCTCCATACAGAGAATTTCCCCTGATAACACAGCAGAAGCCATCTTGGAGGTGCCCAGGACGTCCTTGGATGTATGGAGGGACGTGGAACAGGGTTGTTTGTACTCTTGTTAGAGAAAGGAGGAGATTCTGTATAAGAGCTGTGATGGGACACAGAGTCACTGAGCCTAGGAAGCAGCTTTGTGGAAAAGAGGAGAATACACATGGTGAAGTCCAGAGGGAAACTGGACAAGTATATGGTGATGTGTGAAACAAAAGACAGTTTTGACTTTTTGCCCAATTGTAGGCGGAGCATGCCATGAGAGTGATCCACCAGATCAAAGACACTTATCTGATGGATCCTAAAACCAAGCCAAGCCATTTCTTTCAAGACAAAAAGATGAGGACTTTCAGTACAATTCTCTCAGTGTGTCCTGAAATCATCCATAGTATTTATGTCTCCCTGCCCAGATAGGCCCCTGTGTTTGTAATGGGTGATGTGGAACTACTTAATGTCTGACTAGACATTTCTGAATTTGTTTGCAGAAAATCGTGAAGATGAGGAGGCTGAAGACGAGAAAGAACCAGTGTCCAAAGTGAATGACCAGAGGAGGATAAAGGACAGGTAAAATGTGGAACAGGCCCTAGAAAGAATAAAGAGGGCAAAGGTGGCCACATTCGTGATGCAAGGGTCAGCAAAACCTACTGATTGAGCTTACTTCATTCCCTCAACCAACGATGACACCGCCCTTTAAACAAGGTCGTGTATTCTCTGTCTGGCACTTGCAGAGATAGTCTGAACCACGGTGACCTACTCTCATGGATTTCCTGCACTCAAGGACACCACCTGTCCTCTCATGGATGGTTGGTTCAAAGGCAGGGTGAGATTCATATCTGCTGTCTGCAGAGTTCATCTCGGGTCATTGGCAGGTATTTCACAGCAAGGAAGGTAATCAGACCAAAAAAAAAGAAAGAATCATATTCTGTTACATATTGAGAGAAGGTGGCCTAGAAGGTACAAGAACTCTGGAGTCTACCTTGCCTCAGATGCTAGTATTCACTGGCTGCTTATACAACATTCAAAAACATTTATGCATCTGCCAAACGTGTTCTGAAGGCAGTTGGGGATATTCTCCTACAAACCTGTGTTGAGGTCCTAATAACCTGTCGCTCAATTCCAATGGTAAATTTTCCCCTCTAACCCACCACAGGGAATTCGATTTTCTAATTCAAGTTCAGGCACGAGAGCTGACTCAGTTACACCAAAAGGTAGGGAGAGGAAGAGACGCCTCGATCTTACTCAGTCAGCACCTCAAGGACCTCCTCACCCCCAGCGACCTTGACAAGTACCAGGGGCAAGGTTTCCAAGAGCACTTGGCTGAGGGACTCAGGCTGTCAGAGGGCCTTGTCAGCAAACTCAGCCCAGGTAAGGTGGCCACGGGCTCTCATGGCACTGAACCCCTCCAAGGTCCCCAACCCACAAGAGACTCCACACCTCCCGTTGTAACACTTTTATCAGCTGTCCTGGTTTCAGTGGCACATTTGGGGCCATGACAGGGCCAGAATTTCCTGAGTGTTAGGACAGAGGAGAAATGCACAAGGTGGAGGTCATAGTGTTCCAACCATCTACTTCCTTTCTGATGGACCGTGGCCTTTGGGGCAGGTGCAGCACCCACCCAGTGTTAGAGCACAGAAAGGAGGATGTGATGGGAGGCAGCTTGTTAGAGTGAAAAGAGCCCTGAGCTCAGCATGGACGTTCCCAGGCTCCAGCCTGAGTGCTGTCTTTACTAACAGTGGGCGAGTGATGGATTTATCCTGCTTGGATTTTGGTTTCTTCATCTCTAAACCTGCTTAACAAGTGTGTTGCATGGTGGCTATAGCATTCCCATAGGGAATGTTTATGAGTGTACTTTCAAAAGGATCAAGTCACTACTGGGGTTGATTTAAGTACTAGATAAGGTAGAATCTGGTAGTGGGATGTTGGTTTACACCAGAGTCCTTAGCACTTAACATGGAGAGAATTTTCCTTGGTAAACAGTAGAAGCAGACGAGGAAGTCCACATGAAGTACCGAGTTATGTGAGATGCCTGGGACAGAATTGGTTTACCTCTCCTTAGAGAAAGGAGGAGGTTCTATGTGAAAACCATGATGAGACACAGAGTCACTGAACTTGGGAACCAACTTTGTGGCAGGAGGGAGGATACGGCGGGAGAAGCCCAGAGGGTAGCTGGGGAAGTATCTCTTGATCTGGGTAACCAAATAAATTTGTGACTCTTTGCCCAATTCAACACAGAGCATGCCATTCTGGGATCCATCAGATCAGGGCCACTTTGCCTGATCGATCAGAATACCATGGCAGGCCATTTCTTTAAAGACAAAACATGACACCTTTCTGAACCCGTGTTTAGATAATTTACATTTCCATGCCCAGACAGGAGGCCCCTGTGTTTATAACGGGTGAAGTGGAACTTACTAATGTCTCAATGGACTTCTCTGAATTTGTTTGCAGAAAACATTGACAATGCGGATGAACAACAACCAGAATCACTGACCCCCAGGTAACAAAGAATGATCAGAGGAGGGTAATGTACAAGTAGAATATAGAGAGGGCTCTGGAATGAACAGACCCAGAGGTCAAAGGTAGCTACTTTCTTGACACAAGGGACAACAGACATTGCTGGCTGCACTGGTCTCATTCCCTCCACCTGTCTGGATTATCCATGTTCTCTGCAACCTTTGTAGTCTGTCTCACTCAAAGTGAACTAAGGAGGCCTAGAGATTTCCTGCCGTTTCTGAGATGACATCTTGTCTTCTGTATGGTTAAAATCCAGACTAAGGTACATATCTGCTTTCTGCATGTTGGCCTTAGCTTGTTGGTAGGTATTTCATAACAAGGAAAGTAACCAGACAAAATAAAATTCATCTTCTGTCTCAACATTTAGAGAAGGAAGCCTGGAAGTTCCAAGATTTCTTAGGGCCAAGAATGTTTCAGGAGCATGTTTTTACTGGGTCACTGTATGTAAAATGCAAACAAAAGAAAATGAAAAAATGGGGTTCACCAAAAAAGACCCGATTTACACTTGGAAGGCCTTTTGGGGATAGTCTCACAGAACTCCCTCTCAAACTCCTTATCATCTACCATTATGCCATTTCCACTCTGAAGATTTCTCTTCTCTCCCACCTTAGGAAATACCATTTCCTAATTCATGGTCATGCAAAAAAGCTGACCCAGATACGCCAGAAGTTACAGGAAGGAAGAGAGGTGTCTACCCTACTCAACCAGCACCTCAAGGACCTCCTCACCCACAGTGACCTTGACAAGTACCAGGGGCAGGGCTTCCAAGAGCAACTGGCTGAGGGACACAGGCTGGCGGAGCGCCTCGTCTGCCAGCTCAGCCCGGGTAAGGCGGCCACAGGCCCTGATTGCACTGAGCCCCTCCAAGGTCCCTGGCTCACAAGAGCCTCCTCACCTCCCGTCGTAATGTTTTTACCAGCTGTCCGGGTTTCCACATCGCACTTGGGGCCATGACAGGAGCACGAGTGGCTGGGCGAGAGCTGAGGGGAAATGCGCGGGGGGAGGTCATAGTGGTCCAAATATCTGCTTCCTCCCTGATGGACCGTGGCCTTTGGGGCAGGAGGCAGCATCCACCCAGTTTTAGAGTGCAAAAAGGAGGAAGGCAGAGGAGGCATCTTCTTAGGTGAAAGAGTCCTGGACTAAGCAGGAGATCCACAGGCTCTTGCCTGAGCACTGGCTTTTATAACTATAGGCAAGTGCCTGATTGATCCTACCTGGCTTTCTGTTTCCTCATCTGTAAAATAGGTCAGAAAAAGTGTTGCAGGGTAGCTGTAACTATGAAAGGAGAGAATGCTCATGAATGTACTCAAAAAAATGATACAACTCCCTGTTTGGGGCTCATATACTTAAAATAGTAGAATCTGGTGCTAGATACATTGATTCATACTAGAACACTTTCCATAAGCAGAATTTTCCCCTCTAACACTATAAAAGCCAAGTTGGAGGTCACCGTGAAGTCCCCGGATGTATGGAGGGGCGTGGCATAGGGTTTTTTTATTCTCCTTTTAGAGAATGGAGTAGCATACGTGTGAGAGTTGTGAGGAGAGGTAGAGGCAGTGAGTCTGGGAACCAGCTCTGTGGAAGGAGTGAGAATATAGGTAGAGAATTCCAGAGGGAAACTGGACAAGAACCCAGTGATCTGGAGACAAAAGATGTGTGATCTTTGCCCAATTAAACTCAGAGCACACCGTGATGGGGCTCCACCAGATCAGGGGCTTTTTCCCTGAGCGATCAGTATACCATCCCAGGCCATCCCTTCAAAGTCAAACATGGCACTTTCAGAACAATTCTCTTAGTGTGTCCTGACCTCAGACACAGATAATTGACATCCATGCCCAGACAGGCCTTTGTGGGTGTAGTGGGTGAAGCAGCACTATTTCCTTTCTGTCTGGATGTTTCTGAATTTTGTTTGCAGAAACACAGGAAGATGATGAAGATGAAGAAGGACAAGACACACTGACCACCAGGTAACAATGAATGATCAGGGGCTAAGAAGCAAGGGTAAAAGGTGTGGAGAACACCTGAAAGGAAAGACCTTGAGGTCCAAATAGCCCCAGATTTCACATGCGAGGGTGAGCCCCAACTGCTGATGTTGCTAATTTCATTCACTCAAGCAACGATGGCACAGCGCTTTGAACGGAGTTGTCTGTTGTCCTTGTGGTACTTGTAGAGTCAGTCTGGCAAGGGGAACTAAGCAGTCTCAGGGATTTCTTGCCCTTAAAGAAATCCCTTGTTCTCTCTCAGAAGGCTGCAAATGACGATGAGGTGCCTAGCTGCTTTCCCAATTGTTGGCCTTAGGTCCTTGATAGGTATACCATAGCAAGAAAAGGAACTATACAAAAAAAAAAATCGTTAGCATGTCATAATACAGATAGAAAATGGCCTAGAAGGCACAAGATCTCTGGGAGCCCACAATGCCTCAGAAGCCTGTATTCACTGGGCTGCCATATGTAAACTCAACACTATTTATTCACAAAGGTGAAACCATGGTATTGGTTCTCCTCGTTTGATGTGTGTGATGGGTACACCTTGCAGGGAGAGTGCAGCCTCCCTCATCTCATTGTCTGGCCTGTGCACTGAGCACTTTCTGCTCACTCTCTCTCTCTCTCCCTCTGACTCTGCTGCTCCAGGGCGGCCAGGCTTTGCCCCATCAGAGGTGGATAGCTTCCTTCCTTCTTTTTGAAGGGATGACATTGGACCCTACCCATAAGCCTTTCATCAGGACCTGCTGGGATACTGTGGTGTCTAATCCCTCTTGATCTAATCTTGTATCTTCCCTCTCTCACCAGTCTGGAGAGGGAGCTTCAGGAGAAGGAAACCATGAATGAAGTCCTTCAAGATCCATTGGGTGAACAGTATTTGACTTCTTCCAGTCGTCATGATCTGTCTGCCTCTGGAGAGCCCCTCGGAAGCACTGCCTGGGTGTTTGATGAGACTAAAGTCAGCTCGGCTCTGGATGCAGCCAGTGAGTACTCCCATTATAAAGCAGATACATCCAAGTGGTCTACCAGTTAGCCTCCATATTTTTTGTGCTCAGCACCGCTGGCCAGGGAGAGAGAGATCACTTCTACAGGCTCTTGGACAGAGATTTAAGTACAGATGTGAGGAGGGCCTGGGAGTTTTGCTGTCACCCTAGTGCCTAGCTGTGTCTCTCTCAGCCTGTCCCCATGGGCATCTGCAAGCCATTCTTCCCCAGGCGGGAGAGAGAAGGGATTGTGACCATCACACAGCCACCATGACAGCAGGTGCACAGCAAGGATTTGTCAGACCTCTTTCTTCAAGATGGGGCATCTCGTCTCTCCTGCAGTGTTCTTGCTCATTGCATTTCCTGAGAAGTGTCTTCCACTCTTCTCTGCCCATCCACGCGTGCTAACAGTTTTGCTCAATTATTTTGGAGGTCTGTTATCATCAGTTTGGGTTCAAAGCTGATTCTCCACTTCCTCTGGGGTGACTACGTCCCTCTGAAGATTTAAAAATGAGATCCTGAACGCCACATCCCGCCTGTGCCCATTGGTCTCTGTGAAGCCAAAGCTCTGGCTCTGGTTTCCCATCCTCTGTAGATGGCCATGGTTTTCATCCTTTGTGCAGCCCCAGTGACTTCTTTCATGTGTGGGTTATAGTTTCAATCATGAGTCTAGTTTCAGTGCTCTCGTCTCATGTAAACCATCAACCACCAGCGTGCCTGTTAGGGCCCAGGCCTAATTTATGAGCAAAGCAGAACACGAGGACAGAAGACAGAAGGACCACAAAGGCAGCAGGAGGAGGATGCTCAAGTAGAGTTGGAACGTGATGAGAACAGGACTTCTGGGTGATAAGACTGTTGAGACATTTGATAGTGTGGAGATGACAGAATCAGGGAAGCGGAAGGAGAGAGTTGAGAGTCTCACAGAGTGTGTTGTCAGAAACCTGAATGGCAGCACGTCCCAAATGACATTTTTAAGAAACAGGTAAAACACTGTAGCACTGTAGCACTTCTGGCCCCTTATTTTCCAATTATGGCCTCAGGCTTCTACTACATTATTTACAGCTGCTACTACCTCCCCCCAGTGGCAAAAGAAAAAAGTATATAGATATATGTGTGTGTATGTGTGGTGGGTGGGTGCATGGAGGGCAGTCAAAACTTACAGCCAAGGAAGGTCAAAAGGCTCTAGAACTCTGCAAAAATTCCATAACTTGATCCTTGGTGTAGAGTTTCCCAACTCCCTTTCTACTGGAACTGCTTATTCTTTGTTTTTGTCCCCGTTTTTTAAAATAAAGGGCCACCTTCATCCGTGAAGTGCACAAATCAGCCTCTTTTGTGATAGTCCACTTAATTCATCATCTCTACTCATCTTCAAGTCCATGTCCTTAGTTTTCTTCTCATCAGGATCCACTCCTGCTCAGGTTTTCTTAAAACTGAGCTTTCGCACCCTGACATCCGTTTCATCTGGATCGTGTTCCTCCTTACCCTCCACCCCTCTCAGGCTCTCCTCCTGGAGCCTGGGGCTGCCTGGCGCTCATCTGCCAGGAGATGATCTCAGCTGAGGAACGAGTTGAGACCCATGTTCTCAAGTGGAGGTGAGGCCACAAGGGGCACCCCTGTCACTCATGGAGAGTGCTCAGAGAAAGTGCTCAGCGAGTGGCGCGGGAGGCGTAGCCCTGACGAGTGCCATCAGACCTTGGGGTATTTAGTTGTCTTCTCCTCCCGCTAGTCTCTCTTTTATTTCTCCTTGGCTTCCCCCAAACCAGTCAAGACTCAGCCTCACTGGCTCAGTCGCGGTCTTTCCTGCTCTCTTTCCACAGAGGCCTGAGCACGAAACCAGGCTCCATGCCCGATTTTTTGGCCAAGGATAATTTCTTAGCCATTCGGGCTGCTATATCAGATATGCCAGAGACTGGGTGACGTATACAGAAGAGAAATTATTTCTCAGAGTTGTGGAGGCCGAGAAGTCCAACATCAAGGCTCTGGCACATTCGATGGTTGGTGTGAGCCCCCTTCCTGGTTCAGAGGCCGTCTGCTCGCTCTGTCCTGACCTGGTGGAAGGGATAAGGGAGCTTTGTGGGGTCTCTTCTGTGAGGACACTGATCCCATTCGTGAGGGACCTGCCTCCCAAAGGCCCCACCTCCAAACAACATCTCGTTGGGGATTAGATTTTCATATATGAATTTGGGGGAATGCAAACTCATTCTCTGGCAGATGCTGTGAATGCTCTTTGTTGTATCCTCACCCTCCTCCTGTCATTCTCCCCTGGTGTTTCACACGTCACCTGTTTCTCACCACAGCTTTTCTCCTTCTTCATGTATTTCTAATTTTTTTCCAATTTCAAGTGATCTGAATAGTGATATTATATTGACTGTTAGATTCAGTATCTCCAAATCCCTATTTATTCACTTGTACAATTAGATAAAAAAATACAAATACGTATATGTATTTATATGCCATATACACTATGTGTATTTGCTGTGTATATAGGGTTCATATATGAAATATATATTTATGAAAGGTTTGTAAATTCCCTAGCTTTCACCTTCCCCAGTTTTCTGCTCTCATAAGGTTTTCCTTCAACTCTGGTTTTGCATGATCTCTACAATCTCTGCAGAGGACAGAGGACAACTTCTGTCTGTGTGATTTCCCTGCCTTTGTCTTCTCTACCGAGGCACTATTTGTCTTGATCAATTGTATTTTTCTAGATTTTTACTTGGCAATTGGGAGCATTCTTGCCTCCTGGCAATCTTAACCTTACTGGGCAGTGTAAGAAAGATCAACAAAAGAGAAAATATCAAGAGTCTGCATTGGCTTCACCTCACCCATGGACTTTCAGGTGGCCATTCTTGTTCCGGCCACTTTCCTCATTCAATGTCCCTCTTGGGTGGAGGAGTAAATCACAGTAAGATCATGAATAACAGTGGATCCTACAGGCTGTGGTTTTGTTTTCAGAGCTGGGTTGGACTGCTGCTCTCAGAATGAAGAACGCTGCCACGCTGAAGGGTGATGCTCTTGAGGGCTCGGCTGCCAGCAAGCATGCGTGTCAAGTCGTTGGCCACAGTAATGCCTCAAGTGTCATGGAAGAGAGGATTCTGAAAAGAAAACTGTGGCTCAGCAAGTGGAGACGAGCATGCAGATTCCCTGGCCTTCAAGCTTAGGGTCCAGAGGTAATCACAGCCGTGGTTCTTAGATGCACTTACTCCTTCTTGCTCTCTCTCTGAGGTTATAGCTCAATCTCCCACTCTTTTTGTCTCTTCTTGGTTTGTTCAGTCCAACAACTGATGCTACCTCTGTCTGGTCTTAACCTCTGTTTTTCATGGGGGCTGCCACTCTGCCAGGCCCTTCCATCTCCATCTCCTGTTTGCACTCTGAACTCTGCTGTGTTCCCACTGCGGCAGTCCTGATATTCCCTCTCACCTTTCTTCTTCTCCATGGAGAAGCCCACCCCCATGGTCCTCCTCATCACAAGAGCATCATTTAGCCACTGAACACATTGCACTATGTCTGAAATCACACACTCTCTCGGCTTCTTTGCCTTCTCTTCCCAGCTCCCCCAACTCCACTACCTCTTTCTTCGGGGACCACTGTCTTAATGGATCACTTGCACACGGATTCTCCTCCTGGGCCTCTTTTGGGGAACCCAAGCAGGGACAACCCTTACCCCTGGACTTCTCCATGTGAGTAAGAAGTGTTAAAACTGAGGAGAAAGAGCCCCATTAGAAATACTAAGTGAGAGTCTGGTCACAGTTGGGAGTGCTGGACTGGCCTGGAGTCAGGTTTCTCCTCAGCCCCAGATGTGCAGGCCTCTGCTCATCTGCATGGGGCTTCCGGGGACTCAGTGTCCCCACCTCAGGACCTCACTGGAGCTGGCATCATTACCACCCTGTAATAAGCACCCCGAGAAATTTAATTTAAAATGAATGCCCTGACCTCACACCTCGAGATTCTCATTTAAATGGTCGGTGGTAGGGTTTGGGCTTCAGTATTTTTAGAAAGCTCCCAAGTGATCCTCATGTGCAGCGAGAGATGAGAGGAGCCTCTTGACTCCTGTGGACTCCGGTTCTGCATAGAAATGTCCCCAGCGTTTCACTACTTCAGTGAAATGGCTGAGTGTCCACCAGCCATTGATGGAATTTGTATTTCTCTCTCAACAGTACTATTTGTATAACATGGGGAAAAGTGAGAAGAAAAAGAGAGACATGAATGGAGTAGACTCATAACCTCTCTGCTTGGAGGAGAGTTTCTCCAACTTTTTGATTACAAGATAAAATGAGAAAGAAACATTGCATCGAATCCCAGTGTACAGAAAACAATACCTCCCTATTACAAATGATAGAATTTAGTCTTTTCTTTAATATTTTTAATATAAAACTTAAAATTCACACTGCATCCATCAAATTGGTTTCAAATTCAGTGGGTTCAGCACTACAGTTGGAAAAGTTTCGTATGATCAAGTTTTGTCATTAAGTAAAATCCCCAAGGAGAACTATTATCTTCATTCCCCTAAAGAAAAAGAATAGTAGTAAATAAGCTGAACATTAGGAAAAAAGATTGTAGGTTTATGCTTCTTTATGCCATCCTTTACACTGGCGTACAATACTGAAAAAGAATCTTTGCCTCGGGAGTGCTTTGGGGGAATCAAAGGGTGGGTGGGAAAGCATCTACTCAAACCAGTTCTCTCTGCATCCCCATTCAGTTTTTTTCATCTAGATGTTAAGAATATTCCTAGAAGTTCCCTAGGGCATATCCTGGTGTGGCATCCAAAGGAGGAATGAAGGAAAGTGGGTGAGGCCACGGTTAGACTCCCTGCTCTCTCATTGTTAATTCCATCATGAGTTTCTCCTTTTGGGGTTCTCCCTCAGTCCCTCTGGAGAAGAATTTCTTTGTAAAGACATATTCCTGTAGATCCAAGGTGAGCCAGTAGGGTCTACTACCTGTGGACACCTCCAGATTGGAAGCTTTCATCTCACATTCCCCCAAATGTGTGGAAAGGGCCTGAGGCCTGGGTTCTAGTCCCAGGGTTGTCAATAGCAGGTCACATGGCTTTAGTGAGTCCTTAGCCCCTTGGCACCACAACTCCTCCTCTGTAAGAGGTGGACCTGGATTTGGATCTATTCTGAGGTCCCTGTAGGCTCTCACATTCCAGGACTCTTGAAGTGGCTGTTGAGGAAAGGGTGGTAGGGACCTTGGCTAAGGCTCTGCAGCAGCTCTGAGCTGGGATGTCACAGGTTCCTGAGGGGTGAGGACAGGGGTCCCTAGATCTTGTACCACAGACTGGATGGAAGTTTAGGGAGGTATTTCTGCTAACCTGTGGATCTCACTTTCCCCTTCAGCCAGCCTCCAGCTCCCCGCGTCAGCTCTTCCTCCTGCAAATAGGAGCTCACCTTGCTCTTGGCCTCTGTCACCATGTAGCCGTCCCTCCGGGCTCAGCTATCAGCAGGACCTGACAAGGACTCACAGTGATTTTTTTCTCTCTCTCTCAGATACCAAGTACTTGTGGAGCTAAGAAAAGAAGAAACCCCATTATAAAAAGTTGCTTTCCACTTGACGAAAAATATCTAAAGCAGCAAACCAAGTTCAAGCCCCCAAGAAAACACAAGAGGGACCCTTTGCTTTGAATGGACATCACAAGCACAAACCACTCACCAGGATTTGTACTCCAAAAGCCTGGTTTGCTGGGAGAAATCCCAACCCTTCAGCCTCCAATCGTGATAAATCACGAAGGAGACCAATGCCTAGATCCACACGTAGTTCTGAGAGAACTTAACCCTGGCTCCTCCCAATTCCCATCCCACACATGACCGGAATCGGGAGCAATGGAAAGAGACAACATGTCTTACCAGACATTCTTCGCCACCAGCAGGGCTGTGCCAGGAGCAGAGAGCATTAATCATGCAGTGTTCTTGTTGAGAATGTTGAGCCTGAATTTCATCATGATGCCGTTATCAGACACCTGCAGAATTTAGACCATTGACCAAGACAACTGGCCTGTCTTTCTTCATACAGTCAATGTCACCACTAATAAGACAAAAACAGGAGGAGAGACATTTTGGGTTTCAAAGGACTGAAAACATTCTGTTACTGTATTTCTTTAGTCCTTTGGAACCCAAAACATCTCCCCACTTTCCGCGGTCGTCTGTGGTGGTGGTGACGTTGCCTCGTTTGGAGAGGACAGGTCAGTCATCTGACTCAATGGTCTACCTTCTGACGTTGTCGGACCATTTCCTCATGATGAAATTCAGGCTCACCCTTTGGCCAAGAACACTAGATGGTTAATGCTGTGTGCTTCCTAGCGCAGCCCACCTGGAGACCAAGAATGTCCAGTTTGTCCACCACCATTATTGAGACTAGCATTGGTCACTTTGTTATGGAGGGGCCTAGGAGATCTGTTCATCGTAAAGACACAGCTTTTTCTTTCTATCACTAGTAATTTGGTGAGTGGTGCTTTGAGAGTGTATGCATATCCTCTTTTCCAAAGATCTTTCTCTAGAAATGTTACCATCCATTCATGATCCCTGCTGTGTGTCAATTATCATATTCCTGTTTGTGCATTGGAGATTTTCTAATTTTGTCATTTCCATATACTTGTAGTTGCTGGCATTGTGCTGTGGAAAAGAACATTCCCTTCCCCTTCCGTATCATTAAAATTTCTGTTTTGACTATCACTGTGGACTTGTGAATTTTTTACATTCAATCCCATAATCCATTATAATCATGATTCATTGGGTTGGATGTGGTTTTCAGTCAATATAAATGTTTTTACTCCTCCTATCCATATTTATATGCTAAAGTTCCCACATGAACTTTCCTCAGTCATCTCTTAGTGGGTAGAGTTTGTCCTTAAATGACTCCTCGTGATGGAATCAGAACTCCCCAAGTGTTGCATATTTAATACTCTTGTTCTCCTGCCTTGATGCGTGGACGGCTAATATAAAGTACTTGCCCACAATGACTTTTATGGAGTTTTAGAAAAATATTGTCTTATTCTGTATGTTCTGTTGAAGTGTAGAATGGAAATTGATTTTGTCTCCATTGTATGTGAATTGGCTTTTGAGGGGGTGGGGGCAGGTCTGGAACTGCAGAGGAATGTTGTTTTGGTTTTTTTCTTTTTCTTTTTCTTTAAAATCTATTCCTTCTAAGAGGCTAGGTCTTGGAGTTGACCACTCCAGTTCTATTTCTCCCAGGTATCTCTGATTTTCTCTCTGATCCTTTCTCATCGCCTTTTCTTCATTGTTGCTCTGCTTGATGCTTTCATTTCTTTATTCAAAGTCTCTTATCATTTTAGCCAAATATATTGTCCTTATGAACCTTGCCATTTAGCCTCTTTTTCAGAGAATTTTCCTTTTCTTCATTCTTTTCCCTACGTTCTGCCAATTCTAATTTCTCATTTCCTGTTTCTTGTCCGCTTCTCTTTTGAGTTGTGTATTTCTTATGTGAAGTTTTGTTTTTTACATATCCACAAATACTTCGTTCAGAACATTTAATTCAGATAGGCATGTCATTTTACAGTTTTCCTATGTTTTATGATTGATTTCGAGGGAATCATTTTGTGAGCTGAGACTATTTCTGTTTTTTCTTCTGTCACCTTAGAATACATATCTGTTATATGATTTTCATGTTAACATGCCTAGGTTTCCCTGAAAAGAAACAAAAGTTCTATGTAGGAGTGGATGAGTGCTTTGATTGGCTTAGTGGACTTCTTAGTTCTGGTTCTCTCTCTTTGGTGCAATTAGTCTCACAGACGTGACGTTTGAGGATAGGCGTGCTGCGTCTTCTGGATTTGGGGAATCTTTTTTCTTCCTATAGGACCTTTAATTTCTACCAGTTGCTTCATTCTTTTCTTCATCACCAGCCTCCAAAGATGCTACCTTCATCCAGGTCTCTCCTTGGCCCCAGCAATTGTGCCTCCCCAAGATTGTCACTTCTGGCCCTCTACGCTGTGGAACCCCTTCCTTTCAATTCCCCAGCAGCCAGAGCTGTGGTTGCCCTGGTCTCAGGCCTGCTCTGAGTTTATGACACTCCCTTTCTACAGAGAAATTCCCTGTGTTCCCTCCTGGGCAGGCCCTCCCTGCTGTCCTCTCCTCTAGGTGCATGGTCTTTGCTGATCCCTCTCTGCTCTGTGGCTCCCAGAACTGGCTCAGTGCAAACCAATCGGAGTCCACGGTGTTCTCTGGCCCCTGGTGGGTTGGGGGCCAGATTATGAGTGGTGTTTCTGACTCTTGTGAGATAATAGGAAACATGATCTTTGCTCCCGGTTCCTGGCACAGAACTCCTAAAACCTTTGTGATTTCCCAAATGATAAGAATACTAGGACCATCTCTTTTTCTAATATTCGGTCTTTGACCCTATCCCTGACACGGGGCTCCTAAAACTCTTGTAAATTCCTAACTGACAAGAGCACTAAGACCAGCTTTTGTTCTATTGAGGCGACTCTGGGTGGACTCCCGGATGGCTCCTAGATAGGGATGGTCACCAGAAAGACCAAGCCATGATTCAAAGCTTGGCATTTTCAGCCCCATAACCCACCCTCCAGAGAGGGGAGAGGGACTGGAAATGAAGTTAACAATTGATCCTTCCTCTGAAGAATTCCAACAGTAACGGGTTCTGAGGGCCTCCAGTTTGGTGAACATATCCACACTGGGAAGGTGACTCACCCCAACTCCAGGAGGACATACACTCCTATACTCGGGACCCTTCCAGACTTCACCCTATGTACGTCTTCATCTGGCTGTTCATCAGTTAACCAAACTCAAGGAGGAGGGGGTTGTGGGAACTTCTGCTTTGTAGCCAAGTCGGACAGAACTTTCGGGTAACCAGGGGACCTACTACATGCAATTGGCGGGTCAAGTGAGGTCGAAACATTCTGGCCGGACTGAACCCTTAATCTGTGGGATTTGACACTATCTCCAGGTAGACAGCGTCCGAATGGAGTGAAATTGTAGGACACCTACCTGGTGTCCTGGAGAATTGGTTGGTGCGGGGGGAAAAAACCCACACACTGCTGGTTTGGTGACCAGCAGTGTCAGAAGTGAAGTGTTTTGTGCGAGGAATGAAGGAAACACACGGGAAAGAAAAACACAGGACGAAAGAACTGGTTATTTGGGGGCAGAGTTCTGTATGAGCCATGTTTTTTTCTCTATATTAATCCCAAGCCTTTTGAAACACGTTGAGAGATTCAGCTGCCATTATCCTAGGTGGACCTGTACTCTTTATCACTCTTTTTCAAATTCAGAATTTCAATAGTACAACAATGTAAACAGAATTATGTAACAGAACATCCCCATCTTCATTGGCCAGCTTCAGCAATCATCAATTTATGGCTGAACTTGTTTTAATACAATTTCACCCTGTTACCTTTTCCCATGTTATATGAAGCAAATGCCAGACGTCGTATTTCATCTGAAATTATATCAGTATGTTTCCCTAAATGAGGAGTCTTTTAGAAAATGTTATCATCATAACATTATAATTATTCATAAATTAAACCCTAATATCATAAAATAGACAGTGTTCAAATTTCCTATTGTTGTTTTTAAGTTGATTTCTTTGAATCAGGATCCATAAAGTCCAGAAACTGTGGTCACTAGAATATTACTTTAAGTCTCTTGTAATATGTAGGTTCCTCCTGCGTTCGTTCCTTCCTTTTCCTGCCTGCCTTCCTTCTTTACTTCCGTCCCTCCCTCCTTCCTTTCTCTCTCTCTCTCTCTCGTTCTTGCTCTTTTCTCTCTCTCGCTCTCATTCTCTCCTTTTTTGGCATTTGTTGAAGAAACTGAGCTCTTTGTCCTGTAGCGTTCCCACAGTCTGAATTTGGCTGATTTTTGTACACGGCTATACTTTCACACATTCTTCTGTCCTCCAGACTTTCTCTCAGTGGGTGGTAGAATCTAGAGCAGTGTTGTCTTAAAAGAAAGAAAATGCAAGCCACACAAGTAATTTAAAATTTTCTAGTAGCCACATTGCAAACTATAAAGTATAAGCACAGAACAATACAAAAATAATTGTACACATTGCTACTTAATGCTACACATTAAGGCAAATATTATTCTACAAAAGTTATAAATTTATGTTTAATAGAAAAATATTTTACATTTCTTCAGTTTTTAAGTTACATTTAAATGAGTTATAAATTAAATATAATTAAAATTCAGTTCCTCAGCCCTACTGGCCACATTCCAAATATTCAATAGCCACGTGTTTCTTGCGGCTACTGTATTGGACCTGGCAGATGTAGAGACTGATCAGATCCGCGTTTGATATGTTGGCAAGATTGCCTGAAACATGGTGTGTGCTTTTCCATCAGGAGACACATCATGTCCCGTGCTGCTTCTAATGATGCTAGCAGCCCTTTATGCTCAAGGCCCCGATCCATTTATTGATTGTGTGGAGCAAAATGGTGATATTCCATCGTCATATATTATTACCTGGGACACTTGTAGAAAGAGAAACTTCCCCTAAACTTCCCACCTCTGCCAAGTCACTGAATTGGACACAAAATGGTGAATTTTACAGTTTGTGAATTATGCCACGATGATAATAATAATCAGCATTGGGACTTTGCATGTTCCCAGACCCTGTATTTTCACTAAACAATGTGTCTCAAATTAATAATAGACAGTGGCCAGAATGTGATGCTGTTAGCCTGTTGTGAAAAACATATTGGATGAAAAAATTGAATTCAGCAAGCTTTTTGTAGAAAAAGGTATAGGCGAAGGAAGCACCTAGTTGGAGAAACCTGACGCAAGAGTGAACTGGAAAATGTGGGAAAGGAGTTTAGGGGGAGAGGGGAACTCTACCTGACACCTGCTCCAGCACGTACAGCCAGGGGACCTTGGGCCAGTTAGAAAACTTCTCTTCCTTGGTTTTTTCATCTGCAGACTAGGGGAAAGCAATGCTTCCCTCACGAGTTGATGGTGAAGATTAGAATTAATAATATATCTGAGATAATCCCCCAAACTGTGAGGAAGGTCGATGATATCAGTGGGTCCTCAACCTGTTTCACATCTGAGTAACTTGAACAAATACATTCCATGCCCCACGTAAGCCCACCCAATCAGAATCACTACAAATGAGGACTATGAACTTGATTTGTACTAACTGTCCCAGATGATTCTTATAATGATCCACTTGGGGGTGGGAAACACTGAGCTGTGTAACTTTTACCCACACACAAAAGTAGGACAGAGCAGAACTGCAAGGATATTTTCAATCCAGTCTCTAAAGCAGAGGAGGAACTGCTGGAGGACCCTAGAATTGAAGGGGACCTGGCCCATCTGACCCCATTTTGACCTCATCTGGTTTACAGCAGAGACACAAGCCCTTGGGGACATACGCATGAGGTACCTGACATCCACCTTGAAAACAGTGAAAGCCCTAATTTCAAATTCTAGCTTGCTTTGAATGGAAGTTAAATTTACCCTTTTTTGCTCATTGAAGGAACCAGTCTTCTCCAAGCCTCTTACTTTACAAAAATAAATCATTTCTATTAACTCAAACTGCGACAGGGATGTTTAAATAAGAAAGTCTTATAAATATTCTAGGCACTTATCAAGAAACCAGAGAGTTAGCAAGTTCGGGACAGTTCAGCCCAATAGATCACAGTCGCTGAGACTTGACTCCCGAGTTAAAGGGAAATGATCCCTTCCTGTCATTTGACGTCATGCCAACTCTAATGAGGTGGGAAAGCAGCTACCCATTCTCACATATGAGTCGCTCCTGCCTCCAGGCTGTGTCTGCCGTCCTGACCATAAGCATTTTAGGGAGACTCTGGATGAGTCCAGCCATCACTTCTACTATTGGACGTGCATGGAGATGGTTTAGTAGAGCAAAGTGGGCTCTAGAAGCAAAGCCCGGTCACAGAGAGAGAAAAAGAGCAGCAGTAAATGGGACAAATGCGGGATAAAGACAAAGCAGTTTTCTCTTACCGTTCCAAAACACAAGACAATCAGTTACTTGCTCTTATAATAAAAAGTGTTTTTTCTGTTTTTAATTTGGCCAAATAAATCATTTAATGCCCCTCTTCTTCAGGATTCTTTATTTATGGACAACAGTGATACCTCAAATGATTATGATGAAAATAAAATGCTCTCGTATGTCTATTGTGCTTAGCAAAATGCCTGGTCCATTATCACTCAATGAACTATTACTGTTATTATGATAACTATAATTACTACTGCAAAAAACTCATCCTTGTGTGACTTCAAGTAAGTCACATACGTTTTGCAAGCCTTTGCTTTCATCATTTTTAAAGTGAAGGAATTTGACAAACTTAACTCTCTCCCATAGAATGTCAGGTCCCACAGACGCCAGAAAATAGGGTTCTTTAAAGCCTTTGATAGATCTCACACGCCAATATCTTTACACAGTGTAGTTGGAGGATGGCGTGGGGTAGGGAGAAGATAAACTTTCAGAAGTGGTTGATCCAGTCCTCCATCCTTCACTTTGACATGAATGCTAGGCGGCACATGGTCCCACCAGTTGCACCCTCAACTCAGACAAGTCCAGTAGCTAGACTGAAGAGACTGATGGTCCAGGGGGTCTCCCAAGTCTCAGGCTCATAAGACCCAGGTGCAGTCAGATGCTGAAGAAGTGAGGAGGGGGTTTAGGGCATCATTTTCCGCTGCCTGCCTCTCCCTCGCTTCTAAACCTCAGCTTCTATGTCACTGAATCCCATTGCACACGCACACTGTGGATCATCAACCATCCCTGACCCATGACCTTGAACTGACCATGTTCTGTTAGTGGAAATCAACTACAGGTCAGTGAGAGGAGGACAACTCAGAGAGATCTATCAAGTAATGTTCCATAAAAACGGCTCTGGATCCCTGTCTGTTCGATATGTAGGTGAACCAAAGGAACATAAAAAAATAGCATCAGGTTTACAAGTCTTTCCAAAATAGATGGTCACTACATGTATTCAAGGATATATACCTAGACTATTTTAATCATTTGGACAGCTTGGAAAGAGCTCTTGTGGGACTAGACTGAAATCCATAAGTGACAAATATAAAATACAGTGTTTAGTGACATTAAAGAAAACCAACAAAAAAGCAACTGACAGATAGAGGCAGAGTTTAGGAGGTAGGGATGTCACTTGACTCAAGTTTAATGAAAAGCCAACATAATGGCCCCCTGATGGATAAGAAGCTGACAGAACACAGGGATGCAGTGAGAAGAAACTGAGAGAGTCAGGACAGAAGACATTTTTGTAAATTTATTATTCTTTCACTTAGTGTGATACTCTGGTTTTTGTCCTACACTTTTTAACAGATATAGAAAAAACTGGAGAAGTTCCATAGAAGAACGTTGTGAGAGTGAAAAATTTGACATCTTTTGCATGTGCAAGAGCCTTAAGATCTGTTTTAGTTTAAGGAGAAGGTTGAGTGACTTCATGACAGCCCTGAAGAAAAGAAAACTAGTTGGGAAACGATTTCTGCCTTGATGTGTTTAGTAACAGGCAAGAACCAACACTGAGAAATGATTATGCTTCGCTATTTCTTGGAAAGAGATAGGTCGGTGGTATCAGCACAAGGGTTGACAACTATTGAGAGTGGCTGCTGAGGGGTGGTCCCCATCGCTGGTGACCTTCAGAAGAGACCAGGCATCCTTGTGTGTCAGCATGGCCTAGGCAATTGGAAGGCAGGGGCTCCTAAGATTCCATGACACCCCCCACCTTCCACTTCTGTTATGGCAACTGCAGACCGTTACCTGGCACGCTGGGTCTTCCCTGCGTCACTCCTGTTGGAGCGAGAGCTACGGACAGTGCCTTCGGCTCTGAGCTCTGGCATCTTGAACCTTGTTTTGGGGGTTGCAGACTCTCAAGCGCTGTGGGGTGTTGATCAAGTTGTTCCCAACAGTAAGTTAAGAATTCCTGTATCATGCCCCCTCAGTCCTGATGAAACCTATTTGATTTCACTTGTTTGTAACCCGTTATGTGCTTGGGTTTCTTCTCCCCAGTCCCTGGTTCTACCTCTTCTGCCGCACATCAGCATGGCGGAATCTTTTGGCCCTTTGTCTGATCCAAGGGCTGAAATGACCCTCCTGAAAATCAACCAGGAGCTTCAATCCCAGCTGGCAAAAACCAAACAGGACTTTAGGGACCTCAGAGAGAAATTCCTTGTATCTGAATCTACTGCCTACATCCTGGCCAACCAGCTGCAGAAATACAGTAAGTCTGACAGGGTCATGGTCACCAGAGTGATGAGTGATCACTGTCTTCCCTCTAAGAAACTAAAAACTGTCCAGACCTTATCTTCTATTCCCTTGGGCAAAATTAATGTCATTCTGACCACGATCCAGGAAAGGTGCAAGTGGGTATTTCAGCCTCAGTTTGCTGAGCATGGGAAACTGAGGCACAGAGAGTTTGGGGACTTTTCCAGATTGGCAGTGAGGTGTAAGGTGGAATTCAAGTTCAATTCCCAGTTATTCCCTGGTGCAGGCGCAGAACTGCCTGTTTCTCTCGGGAATGGGCTAAACTGTCGCTCTCAGCGTCCCCTCTGTACTGAATCAGATCCTGTGTCACTGTTGGCCTAAATGTCGGGGACTAATGGATTCCATCAGTTCAGGCTTCTCGGAGGTCACATTGGCAAAGTACTGTGCTAGTCACCCTGGGGAAACGGGGTGATGGGACACTGGGGGAAGCAGGTGATGGTACCTGCTTTAAGGGGGCTTGAAAATGAGTCTGCTCCTCCCTGAGACCTTGGTATCCGTGAGTAATGCTATCAAGAGCGAGACGACACTGCTGAGAGGGAAGCCGTGCTTCCAGAGCACAGGCTCTTCTTTCTGAGTCCAAGGAAGCCATTTTACATCTTGTGGTGAGGTTGAGGGTGCTTCTGGGGGAAATCAGAGAATCCGTACCACCTCTTCTCTCTCCCTCTGAGTTGGTGAACCTTTGGTGATGCAGGGATGGCCAGCGGGTCCAGGTGATTTTGAGGGTCTGGGCTATGAGACATGTGGCCAAAGTGAGAATGGGAGTAAGTGGGGGAGGTCACCAGCCCCAGGAAAAACTCAAGCCTGTGTGTGGGGCAGGCCCTTGCCTCCCACAGTCAGCCTCGCAATTGGATGCTCGATTACCCCTCCAGTAAGAGGGGGCTGTAGTAAAAAAGGGGACCATGAGAATGGGGTCTCATGCAGAACAGAGTGATTAGAAGGGATCTTGACAACTCTGAGCCTGGATTGGTGTCATTTTCTAATACACCATGTTGGGAGAGCTTAATTCGAAATGACTGACACAGAGAAAAGTAAACAATTGAAGACTGCTATTTAAGAAAGTGAAGAGAGGGGTCTTAAAGAAATGACAAAGTAAGCTTTTTTAACATCTTTCTTTATAATCGTAACATATCTGTAGGAAACCAATTTTGAAGACGATGAAGAAGAAAGATGTCACCCAAGACCTTGGTGTTGAGGTAACACAGTGCAGTGCTGAAAAGCATGGACACTGGGCCAGTATTGCTGGACTCAAATCCAAGCTGTGGATCTTTCTGTGTCTCAGTTTACTCCTCTGTTAATATGATGCTGTCACAGTACCTACGTCTCTGAGTGGTTGCAATGAATTACACGAGTCATTTCTGTAAAACTCCTAAAACAGTTCTTCGCACAAAGTAAACACTATTTATTAGTTCCTCATCTACTACTTTTAATTTAAAATAAACATTTTGAGTGTCTGTGCATATTTCCTTCAGGGATTTATGGTTATGCATTACAGTTTACGGAATTGTATTCACATAATTATTTTTTAATCTTTCAAGTATTTGTGCTTGAAATTCTGAGCTCAGGGAACCAATGTTCAATAGTCCTAGGGCCTTCCCAAGCACACAGGAATCCCTACTTCACACCCCTGCTTAGTGACTTACTCAAGAGGCTGCAAGTCTCGGCAAAGTGGCCCATGACTCAGGGTCAGTGTCAGGGAATTGAACTCTGACCTTGCCAAATACCAGCTCATCTTGTCTAGTTACTCTGTCTGCCTTGGAGCTTCTCTTTCCTCAGTTCTAAAATGGGGAGTAACCAAATGCCATGCAGTTGGGAGGCTGAGGAATATGTTGTGGAAATCCCAGTGGAGAGCCTGGTGCTGGGGTTACGTCTCTCTCTGAGAGAGGGAGAGAGAGATGGACCCTGCCTCCTCCCGTGAAGGCAGTGACCACAGCAGCATGGGCAGCTTTTGGCTGAGGCAGGCCTCTCTGTCTTTTCTCAGAGTGTGGAGAGTGCAAAGGCATCATTGAATCCGTGCTGGGGGAGAAGCTGCAGTTTGAGGAGGGGGCGCTGACAGAGATGTCAGTGTTAGCTGAGAAGCTCAGGTAAGGAGGGCTCTGTGCTGGGAGGATGCTGGGAAATTGTAGGAATCTCTGAAGCGGGGCAAGGAGCAACTCTGGGCCAGGAGAAGGGCAGAAATTTTCATGGCAGGCACATGCGTACAAATATTTATAAAACCATCAGAGAACAATAGTTGGTAAATTTTGCACTCCAGTTACTCAAATCCTCCTTTACTCTTTTTTTAAAATGAAATGTATTGAGGTGAAATTCACATAACATGAGTTGACCAAATTCGAGTGAACCCTTCAGTGGCATTCGGTACTTTCACGATGTGCGGTCACCACCTCACTTACCTACCTTTCATCACAATCACCTCCTGACTGATTACAGCTTGTCATCCTTTCTGTCAACAAAAAGCTGCCTTTCTAAAGATTGTGAGAAACCTCCATACTGTTTTCCACAGCGGTTGCACCAATTTACAGTCCCACCAACAGTATACGAGGGTTTCCTTTTCTCCACCTATATGTGGAATCTAAAAAACAAACACATTCATAGACAGGAAAAAAATTGGAGGTTACCGGGGGGCGGGGAGGTGGCGGAATGAGTGAAGGGGATTAAGAGCTACAGACTTCCAGTTATAAAATAAATAAGTCATCGGGATGGAAGGTAGAGCATAGGGAATATAGTCCATAATATGGTAATAACTTTGTATGGTGAGAGGTGGTGACTAGACGGGCCGTGGTGATCACTTTGTAATGGATATAAATATCAAACCACTGTGATGTACTCCTGAAACTAACAGGATATTGCATGTCAATTCTACTCTAAAAAATCTTTTTTAAAATGCTGTCTTCTTGACACTGTCCTCCTCATGTTCTTTCCAATTAACACCAGCTGTACCTGTCCACATTTCTCTGTCTGGTTTTGTGTGCATTCACTACATATGGCACTATGTGTATTTTTCCATGGAAATGGACATGGCCATTCAGTAAGGAACTGAAAGGACATCTTTATAAGCAGCTTTAGGGAGACATTTCGTTTTGCTTAAAGAAGAAAAAGATGAATGGGATGTCAAGGGATCTTACAGGAGCACTCTCTGATACAGAGGAAGCCTTTGTTTTACCTTCTTCTTTCTCTTTGCCACAGGCAGGTCAGCACACATGTGCCAGAATTCTGCTTCGAGGGCTCCTTGAGGATATTCTCACAGAAATCTCCATTAAAATGCGCATAATCTAGTGTTCAGCTCTCTGCATTTTAACATGTTCTCCTCTGACCCCACTTAGGAAGTGTGATATCCTAATTCAAGATCAGGCTCAAGAGCTGACCCAGTTACGGCAAAAGTTACAGGAAGGCAGAGAAGTCTCTGTGTTACTCGGTCAGCACCTCCAGGACCTCCTCACCCACGATGACCCTGCCAACTACCAGGGGCAGGGCTTCCGAGGGCAACTGGCTGAGGGCCGCAGGCTGGTGGAGCGCCTTGCCAGAAAGCTCAGCCCAGGTAAGGCGGTCACCGGCCCTGATTGTAGTGAGCTGCTCCAAGAGACCCCGCTCACAAGGGATTTCTTTTTTTTAACCAGCTAGTCTGGTTTCCCTGTCACATTTGGGGCCACAATAGGCCCAGGACTGGTGGGGTAGGGAAGAGAGGAGAAAGGCACTGGGTGCAGGCCACAGTGGTCCAACCGTCTGCTTCTTCCCTGATGGATGGTGAATTGCATTGACTTTTGAATGTTGAACCATCTTTGCATACCTGGAATAAATCTCACTGGGCTGTGGTGTCTAATTCTTTTTATACTCTGTTGGATTCAATTTGTCCAATTTTGTTGCTGAGTTTTGCACCTATCTTCATGAGACATATCGGCCTGTAGTTTTCCTTTTGGCAATGTCTGTCCGGTTTTGGTCTTAGGTTAATGCTGGCTTCATAGAATGTGTTAGGATGTATTCCCTCTCTGTTTTCTGGAAGAGATTGTAGAGAATTGGCATAATTTCTTACTTAAATATTTGCTAGAATGCACCAGTGAATTTATCTGGGCCTAGTGTTTTCTGCTTTGGAAGGTTATTAATTATTGTTTCAATTTCTGTAGTGGATATAAGTCTACTTATATATATATATAATCTACTAAGATTATCTATTTCTCCTTGTGTGTGTTTCGGTAGGTTGTGTCTTCCAGAAAATGGATCTATTCTAAAATTTTAGGGCATAGTATTTTTCCTAATATTCCTTTATTATCCTTTTGATGTCCATGGGATCAATAATGATGGTCCCTCTTTCATTTCTCATGTTAGTAATTTGTATCTTCTCTCTTTTTTTCTTCATTAATCTGGTTAGAGGTTTATGAATTTTATTGGGTACTTCTAAGAAGGTGCTTCTGGGTTTGTTGATTTTCTCTATTGATTTCTGGTTTCAATTTCATTGATTTCTGCCCTAATTTTTATTACTTATTTCTTCTGCTTACTTTTAATTTGTTTCTCTTTTTCTAATATCCTGTGATGGAAGCTTAGAGTAATGATTTTGGATCCTTCCTTTTTTCTAACTTATGTAAGACAGTGCTATAAATTTCTCTCTAAGCACTGCTTTGGCTGCATCCTACAAATTTTGACGATATTTTTATTTTCGTTTAGTTCAAAATACTTTTAGATTTCTCTTGAGACCTCCTCTTTGACCAGTGTGTTACTTAGAAGCAGACTGTTTCATCTACAGGTATTTTGCAATGTTGCAGCTATCTTTTTGTTACTGATTTCTAGTTTAATTCCGTTGTGGTTTGAGAGCATATTTTGTATGGTTTCTATGTTAAGTTTGTTAATGTGTGTTTTAATGGCCCAGCATGGGGCTTATCTTAGTGAACGTTCCCTGTGAGCTTCAGAAGCCTGTGTGTTCTGCCCTTGTTTCATGAAGCATTCTATGAATGTCAATTCCATCCAGCTGATTGACGGTGCTGTTTAGTTCAACTATATCCTCCCTGATTTTTTGCCTGCTGGATCTGGCTGTTTCTGACAGAGGGGTGTTGAAATCTCCAACTGTAATACTGGATTCCTCTATTTCTCCTTGCAGTTCTCCGTTTTTGCCTCATATATTTTGGCGCTCTTCTGCTAGGTGCATACACGTTAAGAATTGTTTTGTCTTCTTGGAGAATTGACCCCTTTTTCGTTACATAGTGCTCCTCTTTACCCCTGATCATTTTCATTGCTCTGAAGTCCGCTTTGTCTGAAATTGGTAGAGCTACTGCAGCTTTCTTTTGATTAGTGTTAGCATGGTGTATCTTTCTCCATCCTTTTACTTTTACTGTATCTGCAACTTTTTGTTTAAAGTGGATTTCTTATACGCAACATATAATTAGGACTTATTTTTTCATCCACTCTGACAGTCGTCTTTTGATTGGTGCATTTAGACGACTGATGTTGAAGGTTTTTGTTGAGATACTTGGATTAATATCTACCATATTTGTTACTGTGTTATATTCGTTGCTCTTTTTCTCGGTTTCTTTTTTTTTGCTTCCACTCTTTTTCTGCCTTCTCTGGTTGTAAATAAGAATTTTATATGATTCCCTTTTTTTCTCCTCTCTTGACATGCCAATTGTACTCCTATTTGGTTTCTCATCTTTTTCAGTGGTTGCTCTGGAGTTTGCAATATACTTTTACAAATAACCCAAGCCCCCTTTCAAATAACAATGTATTGCTTCCTAGGTAGTGCAAGGGCCCTATAACTGAATATTCCTGATTCAATCCACCCATCCATTATAGAATTGCTGTCATTCATTTCACATATCCAGAAGCTGTGATCACTGAGTACAGTATGGCCTGTATTATTTTGAACTGTTATCAGTTAGGTCTCTCAAGAATAAGGCAAATAATCTATTTTATTTTAATTTATTCTTTCTCTACTTATCTTCCTTTCTTTGTGTAGATCCCAGTTTCTGACATATATGTTTTCCCTTTGATCTGAGAAATTCTTTTTTAACATTTCTTGCAAGGCATGTCTACTGGTGATACAGTCCCTCAATTTTTGTTTCATTGGGAAAGTCTGTATTTTTCCTTCGTATTTGAAGCCTGATTTACTGGATACAGAATTCTAGGTTGGTGGGTTTTCTTCTTACACTCCATTCTCTTCTTGCTTGAATGGTTTCTGAAGAGGAGTCTGATATAATTCTTATCCTTACTTTTCTATAGGTAAGGTGTTCTTTCCTCTGGCTTCTTTTAAAATTTTCTTTTTGACTATCGTCTTCTGCATTTTGGATACGATATTCTTTCCTAGGTGTGTATTTTTGGTATTTCCCTGCTTGATATTCTGTGAGCTTCCTCAATCTCTGTTTTGGTGTCTATAATTAATTTTGGAAAATTCTCAATCATCTTTTCTTCAAATACTTCTTCTGTTTTCCCTCTGTTCTCCTTCTGATATTCCCATTACACATATGTTACATTGTTTGGAATTGTCCCACAGTTCTTGGATATTCTCTTCTTTGTCATTCTTTTTCCGCTTTACATTTGCATTTTTGAAATTTCTATTATTATTTCTTCAGGCTCGCAGATTTTTCCTCGGCCATGTCCAGGCTGTTGTTGAAACTCTCAAAGGCACTCTTCATTTCTGTCCTAGTGTTTTTCAATTCTAGCATTTCCTTTGAATTCTTTCTAGAGTTTCCATCTTCCTGCTTACATTACCCATATGTTCTTGAATGCTGTCCACTTTTCCCATTAGAGCCTTTAGCACATTAATCACAGTTGTTTTCAATTGCTGGTCTGATAAATGCACCATGTCTGCCATATCTGAGTGTGGTTCTGATGCTTGCTCTGTTTCTTGAAAGTGTGTTTTTTGACTTATAGTATGTCTTTTAATGTTTTTTTGAAAGCCAAACATGATGTGCTGGGTAAAAGGATTTGAGGTAAGTAAAGACCTTAATGTGAGGTTTTGTCTTTACCTGGCTAGGGGTTAGGCTGGGTTTACTGTTTACCGTAGCTAGAGGTGTCAGAGGTTGAATCTCCTCTGGCATTGTTGTTTTTGTCTCCTCTGTTGTCTTGAGTTTCCCTAGAGATTTCTGCTTAAATGATGCCTGAGACTCGCAGTTCTGTCAATTGTATTTCCCTCTTGTCATATAGGATCCCTGCTGATGTGGTGGTAAGGTGTGTGAGTGTGTGTGTAAACGTTCTCTAGTCCTCTGATTAGGTCTCAGTCTTTTAGTCAGCCTGTGTCCCGGCTATGAGCTTCACAAGTGCTTCTCAGGGTTCTCCCTCCTGCCCCCCTAGGTGAAAAAGGAAGGCTAGATGGGGATGGGATTGGGTATTTCCCTTCCCCCAGGGGAGGTACAATCTGGTAAAAGCCGAATTGGTTAGGCTCTGGTAAAATAGTTTCTTTGAGAGCAGTCCTTGACAAGAAAAGCAGAATGCTCTGGATGTATTTCAGGATGGCTACTTCCCTCTCACCCTGCCAGAAGCATGAGAAGATTTTTCTCTAGTCTTCACTGTGAGAAACTGGGAGGCCTCCTGGACATATAACTCTCCGGAAGTGTGGGGGATCTCCTAAAACCAGACCCCCTGATGTTTCAAACTCAAATTCTCCACACTGAGCCTCCAGCAGTTAGTCGACTACACATTCATATTTTCCTCCTCTGTTACTAGCTCCCGCCTAGGTTTCTGCTCCAATAAGTTGTAATTCTCTCTAGTCACCTCGCCTTTCTGTCTTTGTAGCTTTGGGGGCAGTGGTTTGCCCTCTGACATGCATTCTCTGGTGGATATAAGAAGAGTGGGTGATTTTCAGTTTGTTCAACTTTTTTCTTGTTGTGAGGACAGGAGATGACTTCCCAGATCCTTACATGCTGGACCAGAAACTGGAAGTTTCCCCAGACGTCTTCAGGGGAGAGCGAGAGGATTGTTTATTGTCTCCTTAGAGAGAGTTCCCATGGTGTCTGAGAACGAGCTTTATGTCAAGATGAAGTACGTAGTTGTAGAAGTCCAGAGGGAAGCTGCACAAGTACTTGGTGATCTTGGGAACAAAAGACACTTCTAACATTTCTTCCCATTTCAGATAGAGCATGCCGTGATGGTGATACCCAAGATCAGGGAAAGTGTGTCTGATTGATCATAAACACAAGCCAGGGCATTTATTTAACACAAATAAGAGACCTTTCAGTAGGATTCTCTCAGTGTATCAGGAAATCATACATAGGTATTAATATCTTCATGCCTAGACAGGCCACTGTGTTACAATGGGTGGCATGGAACTACTTAATGCCTGAGTGGATATTTCTGAATTTGTTTGCAGAAAATCATGAAGACGAGGAGCATGAAGAAGAAAACGCATCACTGGACCCCAGGTAACAATGAATGATCAGGGCCTGGAAGAGGATGGATAAATATGAGGAGGGTCCCCAAATGAACCGAACAAGAGGTCAAAGTTAGCCACAGATTTCAACTACCAAAAGGAACAAAAACTGTTGAGTGAATGATTGCTTTCAGTCAACCAGGAGAGAAATAGCCTTCTAAACAGGCTGTCCATAGTCTTTGTGATACTTGTTACTCATATGAAGGGAAATTAACCAGTCTCAGGGAAATTCTTGTACTCACAGAATCCGTCTGTTCTCTCCTCTATGGCTAAACTAAGGATGAGATGCACATCTGCTTTCTGTATGGTTGGTCTTAGGTTCTTGGCAGGGATTTCATAGCAAGGAATGAACGAGACAAAAAATATCATATCATGTCAGAATGTTGATAGACAGAGGCCTGGAAGGCACAAGATCTCTGGGAGTCAGCAGTGACCCAGGAGCCTTTGCTCACGAAGCCTCTGGGAGAAGGTTAGGGCAAAACTTATGCTTTGGAGTTGTAGGAACTGCGATGGCTCTCGTTGTGTGCTGAGTGTCACAACTGGAGCAAAGAGGAGAGCTGAGTCTCCTTCCTCATCAACTTGTTGTCTGCACAGTACAGTGAGCATCTGCTCTTCTCTGTCTCCCACCACCTTGGCAGCCTCACCTAGTTCCAGTCATAGAAGGATTGTTATCTTTTTCCTACTTCAAGGGATGACCTCTTTACCTTCTGTTACCTTTCCCTTAGTCTTCCACTCAGAACCAGTTGGGAAGTTGTGGTATTCAATCCTTCCTCATTTAATGTTCTGTTATCTTTGTGCTTCACGGCTCAGCAGGGAGCTACAAGAGGAGGAGGAAATGAATGATGTGCGTCAGGACTCATTGGAGAAACGGTGTTTGACTCTTTCCAGTCACCGTGACTTGTCTGACTCCTGCCACCCTCCCGACAGTACCATCATCTCGTCAGACGAGCAAGAAGTCTGCTCTGCTCTTGATGCAGCCAGTGAGTACTCCGCATAAAGAGGACAAAGCTCCAAATGGTCTCTGAGGTAGCCTCCATAGTGTTGGTGCTCACTCCTCCATCCAGGTACAGAGATGTGTCTTTGCCCGCAGGCCCTAGAGACCCATCTTGGTTTAATTCAGAATCTAAGATTCAGTTGTAAGGACAGACATCACGGGGGTCAAGTAGCTGAACACCCTTCCCAGTCCCAGGCCAACTCTCTGTCACCCTGTTACCATGGCTGCTCCACTCCAAGCTGCAGCCCCCCTCTCATCTAAGTTGGTTTGCCTTCAGTGACGAGCTAGCTATGTACCAAAAGATAAACACCTCTTGAATGTGTCTGGAATTGTCCCTGAATGCATGGCCTGGGCACTTGCACCCTCCACCACTTTGAATGGCAAGAATTCTGTTCTCTAGGTACCACCAAAGATTCTGTCCTATCTAAGGGTGAATACATTCCATCCATAGTCGAGTCTCAGTGTATAATTTCATGCAAACCAACAACAGCCAGGATATCTGATAGAATAAGAGCTGAATCTTGCAGTAACATCTCCAGAAAGCGACTACCTGAGCTCCTCACAACCTCTGGAAGAATGTGTTTACCTCCTTGCCCAGATTCAGGGCAGACAACATTGCGATATTGATCTACCAAGTCAGAGACAATGTGCACAACGACTCAGGAAAGGAAAGGTGGTCACTTTTCAGAAGACACAAGCCAAGGCCTCCTGGAATATTCTCAGAATGTCCTGTTCTCACCCTGAGAATACGTCTGTCCCTGGGTTTACCTAGGCCCCTGGGTTGGTAATGTGTCAAGAGGCAACTATTTATTCTGACAGGCCCTGTCCGAATTTATTTGCAGAAACTCAAAAGCATCAGAAGGAGGAGGAAAGAGAAGAGTCAATGGCCCCCAGGTAACTCTTGACAATCATGGCGGTGAATGCAATGGTGGCATCTGAAGATCTCAAATCCAGGGGAAAGCAGAAAGTGCCAGGCATACCTATTTCCTCCCATTAGACAACCAGGAATTATCCCCTTTAAAACGCGGCCTGTTTTCTTGGGAGTTCTCCTGTTGGTTTCCACTTTGTATTAAGTTCTCAAGTTTAGTATCCTAGAATCAGTTGGACTCAAGGCAGGCTAACCAATCTCAGGGATTCCTGCACTCAGGGAGACCACCACCCATCCTCTTATGTTTGGAGAGAACCAAGAGAAGATTCATATCTCCCCTCTGCTCATCGGCCTGTTTCTTTGCAAGGATTTCATAGCATGAAACATAACTAGACAAGAAAGTATATCTCATGTTACAATATGGGAAGAAACAGGCCTAGAAGGCACGAGATCTCTGGGAGTCAACAATGCCCCAGGAGCTTTTGCTCACTGGGCCTCTGTAAGAAAAGAGGGACAACACTTATGCTTTGGAGTTGTAGGAACTGCTGTGGTCCTCACTGTTGGCTGAGTGTCATGACTCAAGCGTAGAGGATAGCTGAGTCTCCTTCCCTATCAACTTGTTGTCTGCACAGTGCAGTGAGCATCTGCTCTTCTCTCTCCCACCACCATGGCAGCCTCAGCTAGTTCCAGTCATAGAAGGATGGTTGTCTACTTCCTGTTTCAAGGGATGCCCTCTTTACCTTCTGTGACCTCTCCCTTAGTCTTCCACTCAGAACCAGTCGGAAGGTGTGGTGTCCAATCCTTCCTCATTTAATATTCTGTTATCTTTGTGCCTCTCGGCTCAGCAGGCAGCTCCAGGGGGAGGAGGCAATGAATGATGTGCGTCAGGACTCATTGGATGAACAGTGTTTGACTTTTTCCAGTCACAGTGACTTGTCTGACTCCTGCCACCCTCCCGACAGTTCCACCATCCCGTCTGATGAGCATGAAGTCTGCTCTGCTCTTGCTGTAGCCAGTGAGTACTCCATCGTAAAGAGGACAAAGCTCCAAACGGTCTCTGAGGTAGCCTCCATATTCTTTGTGTTCACACCTCCCTCCAGGCACAGAGATGTGTCTTTGCCAGCAGGCCTTGGATACCCATCTTGGTTTGAATCAGAATCTAATATTCAGTTGTAAACACAGAGAACAGCTGGGTTAAGCAGCTGTACTCGCATCCAAATCCCAGGCCAAATCACTCTCACCCTGTGCCCCAATGCCAAGTATAGTTTGTTGAACACTAGGAAAACCAAAATGGGTGGGGGGGGCGGGTTGAAGAGATCATCACACACTTCCTGCCACCACTGTTGCGTGTGCACAACAGTGGTCTTCATGAGCTCCGTCTTTTAGGATGTGACCTCTGATCTCTCCTGTCGTTGTCTTATGCATTGTGTTGCTGATCTTAGAATTAATGACTGTCCCACTAGAGTGGTAGTCTTGCCTGTATCTTTGGAGATGCTGTTACCATGGTTCCTCAGCTCTGAACTCCACTCTCTCTCACCTCTGAGATATCTTGTCGTTGCTAACAGTCTTCTGAGTACCAAAAGAAAGAGATCTCTGTCGTTCCGTGTCTGAAATTTTCCCTGAAAACACAGCATGGGCCCTGGTGCCCCCACCTCTATGAATCACCGAGGATCCTGGGCTCTCGAAAGCACCAAATATGCTTTCCTACTTCGGGGGTATAGATTGCATCCACCAGTCTAGTCTTAGTGTAGAGTCCCATCTATCTCACCAAGAACTAGTGTCTGTTGGGGCAAAGCTGACTTTTTCAGCAACGCCTATTGAAGGCTGCTTACATTTCCCTGTGATCTTTGGGGGAAAAAGACATGTTTCAGTGCTTGCTCAACTCAGGACAGAGGATATGGTGACGATGAGCTACCGGGTCTGGGTCAGGTTGCTTGATGGCTCAAGAAGGGAAGCCCGGCCACTTCTCAAAAGGGAAGTCCCAACTTGCGGCTTCCTTCAGTGTACCTCTCAGAAGACCCTGATGTTTCCCAGAGAATATTTACGTCCCTGTGCTTGTATAGCTTCGGGAAGAGAGAGAGACGTCTCTGTCTTATTCGGTTGGCACTTTAAGGACCTACTCACCACAATGACTTAGACAACTGCCAGGGCCAGGGCTTGCAAGAGCAACTGACTGAGGGATGTGGGCTAGCATAGGGACTTGCCCACAAGTTCAGCCCAGGTAAGGCAGCCACAGGCCCTGGTTGCAGTGAGCCCCTCCAAGGTCCTCAGCTCACAACTCTTGTAATATTTTTTCCAGCTGTCCTGGTTTCAAGGGCACATTTGGGACCACGACAGGACCAGGACAGCCTGTGTGGTAGGACAGAGGAAGATGCACAAGGTGGATGTCATAGTGTTCCACCATCTGCTTCCTCCCTGATGGGCCGTGGCCTTTGGGGCAGGAGGCAGCATCCACCCAGTGCTAGAGCACAGAATGTGGTAGGAGGCACAGAGTGCTGGAGGATGTGATGGGGGGCAGCTCGTTAGAGTGCAAAGAGCCCTGAGCTTAGCATGGATGTTCCTAGGCTCCAGCCTGAGTGCTGTCTTCACTAACAGTGGGCCAACAAAGTGATTGCTTTTTACTTCTTCGATATCTATCTCTTCATCTGTAAAATGAATCAAATAATCTATTCCTGGTAGCTGCAGTGATCAAATGTGGGAATATTTACTAATGCACTTCAGAAAAAAGAAAACCCCTCTCTGTGTGGGGTTCGATAAGGTACCTGATGTAGTAGGACTCGGTGGTGGGAAAGTTGGTTTATACTGAAACATTCTCCATACAGAGAATTTCCCCTGATAACACAGCAGAAGCCATCTTGGAGGTGCCCAGGACGTCCTTGGATGTATGGAGGGACGTGGAACAGGGTTGTTTGTACTCTTGTTAGAGAAAGGAGGAGATTCTGTATAAGAGCTGTGATGGGACACAGAGTCACTGAGCCTAGGAAGCAGCTTTGTGGAAAAGAGGAGGATACACATGGTGAAGTCCAGAGGGAAACTGGACAAGTATATGGTGATGTGTGAAACAAAAGACAGTTTTGACTTTTTGCCCAATTGTAGGCGGAGCATGCCATGAGAGTGATCCACCAGATCAAAGACACTTATCTGATGGATCCTAAAACCAAGCCAAGCCATTTCTTTCAAGACAAAAAGATGAGGACTTTCAGTACAATTCTCTCAGTGTGTCCTGAAATCATCCATAGTATTTATGTCTCCCTGCCCAGATAGGCCCCTGTGTTTGTAATGGGTGATGTGGAACTACTTAATGTCTGACTAGACATTTCTGAATTTGTTTGCAGAAAATCGTGAAGATGAGGAGGCTGAAGACGAGAAAGAACCAGTGTCCAAAGTGAATGACCAGAGGAGGATAAAGGACAGGTAAAATGTGGAACAGGCCCTAGAAAGAATAAAGAGGGCAAAGGTGGCCACATTCGTGATGCAAGGGTCAGCAAAACCTACTGATTGAGCTTACTTCATTCCCTCAACCAACGATGACACCGCCCTTTAAACAAGGTCGTGTATTCTCTGTCTGGCACTTGCAGAGATAGTCTGAACCACGGTGACCTACTCTCATGGATTTCCTGCACTCAAGGACACCACCTGTCCTCTCATGGATGGTTGGTTCAAAGGCAGGGTGAGATTCATATCTGCTGTCTGCAGAGTTCATCTCGGGTCATTGGCAGGTATTTCACAGCAAGGAAGGTAATCAGACCAAAAAAAAAAAAAAGAAAGAATCATATTCTGTTACATATTGAGAGAAGGTGGCCTAGAAGGTACAAGAACTCTGGAGTCTACCTTGCCTCAGATGCTAGTATTCACTGGCTGCTTATACAACATTCAAAAACATTTATGCATCTGCCAAACGTGTACCAAAATTCTGTTCTGAAGGCAGTTGGGGATATTCTCCTACAAACCTGTGTCGAGGTCCTAATAACCTGTCGCTCAATTCCAATGACAAATTTTCCCCTCTAACCCACCACAGGGAATTCGATTTTCTAATTCAAGTTCAGGCACGAGAGCTGACTCAGTTACACCAAAAGGTAGGGAGAGGAAGAGACGCCTCGATCTTACTCAGTCAGCACCTCAAGGACCTCCTCACCCACAGTGACCTTGACAAGTACCAGGGGCAAGGCTTCCAAGAGCACTTGGCTGAGGGACTCAGGCTGTCAGAGGGCCTTGTCAGCAAACTCAGCCCAGGTAAGGTGGCCACGGGCTCTCATGGCACTGAACCCCTCCAAGGTCCCCAACCCACAAGAGACTCCACACCTCCCGTTGTAACACTTTTATCAGCTGTCCTGGTTTCAGTGGCACATTTGGGGCCATGACAGGGCCAGAATTTCCTGAGTGTTAGGACAGAGGAGAAATGCACAAGGTGGAGGTCATAGTGTTCCAACCATCTACTTCCTTTCTGATGGACCGTGGCCTTTGGGGCAGGTGCAGCACCCACCCAGTGTTAGAGCACAGAAAGGGGGATGTGATGGGAGGCAGCTTGTTAGAGTGAAAAGAGCCCTGAGCTCAGCATGGACGTTCCCAGGCTCCAGCCTGAGTGCTGTCTTTACTAACAGTGGGCGAGTGATGGATTTATCCTGCTTGGATTTTGGTTTCTTCATCTCCAAACCTGCTTAACAAGTGTGTTGCATGGTGGCTATAGCATTCCCATAGGGAATGTTTATGAGTGTACTTTCAAAAGGATCAAGTCACTACTGGGGTTGATTTAAGTACTAGATAAGGTAGAATCTGGTAGTGGGATGTTGGTTTACACCAGAGTCCTTAGCACTTAACATGGAGAGAATTTTCCTTGGTAAACAGTAGAAGCAGACGAGGAAGTCCACATGAAGTACCGAGTTATGTGAGATGCCTGGGACAGAATTGGTTTACCTCTCCTTAGAGAAAGGAGGAGGTTCTATGTGAAAACCATGATGAGACACAGAGTCACTGAACTTGGGAACCAACTTTGTGGCAGGAGGGAGGATACGGCGGGAGAAGCCCAGAGGGTAGCTGGGGAAGTATCTCTTGATCTGGGTAACCAAATAAATTTGTGACTCTTTGCCCAATTCAACACAGAGCATGCCATTCTGGGATCCATCAGATCAGGGCCACTTTGCCTGATCGATCAGAATACCATGGCAGGCCATTTCTTTAAAGACAAAACATGACACCTTTCTGAACCCGTGTTTAGATAATTTACATTTCCATGCCCAGACAGGAGGCCCCTGTGTTTATAACGGGTGAAGTGGAACTTACTAATGTCTCAATGGACTTCTCTGAATTTGTTTGCAGAAAACATTGACAATGCGGATGAACAACAACCAGAATCACTGACCCCCAGGTAACAAAGAATGATCAGAGGAGGGTAATGTACAAGTAGAATATAGAGAGGGCTCTGGAATGAACAGACCCAGACGTCAAAGGTAGCTACTTTCTTGACACAAGGGACAACAGACATTGCTGGCTGCACTGGTCTCATTCCCTCCACCTGTCTGGATTATCCGTGTTCTCTGCAACCTTTGTAGTCTGTCTCACTCAAAGTGAACTAAGGAGGCCTAGAGATTTCCTGCCGTTTCTGAGATGACATCTTGTCTTCTGTATGGTTAAAATCCAGACTAAGGTACATATCTGCTTTCTGCATGTTGGCCTTAGCTTGTTGGTAGGTATTTCATAACAAGGAAAGTAACCAGACAAAATAAAATTCATCTTCTGTCTCAACATTTAGAGAAGGAAGCCTGGAAGTTCCAAGATTTCTTAGGGCCAAGAATGTTTCAGGAGCATGTTTTTACTGGGTCACTGTATGTAAAATGCAAACAAAAGAAAATGAAAAAATGGGGTTCACCAAAAAAGACCCGATTTACACTTGGAAGGCCTTTTGGGGATAGTCTCACAGAACTCCCTCTCAAACTCCTTATCATCTACCATTATGCCATTTCCACTCTGAAGATTTCTCTTCTCTCCCACCTTAGGAAATACCATTTCCTAATTCATGGTCATGCAAAAAAGCTGACCCAGATACGCCAGAAGTTACAGGAAGGAAGAGAGGTGTCTACCCTACTCAACCAGCACCTCAAGGACCTCCTCACCCACAGTGACCTTGACAAGTACCAGGGGCAGGGCTTCCAAGAGCAACTGGCTGAGGGACACAGGCTGGCGGAGCGCCTCGTCTGCCAGCTCAGCCCGGGTAAGGCGGCCACAGGCCCTGATTGCACTGAGCCCCTCCAAGGTCCCTGGCTCACAAGAGCCTCCTCACCTCCCGTCGTAATGTTTTTACCAGCTGTCCGGGTTTCCACATCGCACTTGGGGCCATGACAGGAGCACGAGTGGCTGGGCGAGAGCTGAGGGGAAATGCGCGGGGGGAGGTCATAGTGGTCCAAATATCTGCTTCCTCCCTGATGGACCGTGGCCTTTGGGGCAGGAGGCAGCATCCACCCAGTTTTAGAGTGCAAAAAGGAGGAAGGCAGAGGAGGCATCTTCTTAGGTGAAAGAGTCCTGGACTAAGCAGGAGATCCACAGGCTCTTGCCTGAGCACTGGCTTTTATAACTATAGGCAAGTGCCTGATTGATCCTACCTGGCTTTCTGTTTCCTCATCTGTAAAATAGGTCAGAAAAAGTGTTGCAGGGTAGCTGTAACTATGAAAGGAGAGAATGCTCATGAATGTACTCAAAAAAATGATACAACTCCCTGTTTGGGGCTCATATACTTAAAATAGTAGAATCTGGTGCTAGATACATTGATTCATACTAGAACACTTTCCATAAGCAGAATTTTCCCCTCTAACACTATAAAAGCCAAGTTGGAGGTCACCGTGAAGTCCCCGGATGTATGGAGGGGCGTGGCATAGGGTTTTTTTATTCTCCTTTTAGAGAATGGAGTAGCATACGTGTGAGAGTTGTGAGGAGAGGTAGAGGCAGTGAGTCTGAGAACCAGCTCTGTGGAAGGAGTGAGAATATAGGTAGAGAATTCCAGAGGGAAACTGGACAAGAACCCAGTGATCTGGAGACAAAAGATGTGTGATCTTTGCCCAATTAAACTCAGAGCACACCGTGATGGGGCTCCACCAGATCAGGGGCTTTTTCCCTGAGCGATCAGTATACCATCCCAGGCCATCCCTTCAAAGTCAAACATGGCACTTTCAGAACAATTCTCTTAGTGTGTCCTGACCTCAGACACAGATAATTGACACCCATGCCCAGACAGGCCTTTGTGGGTGTAGTGGGTGAAGCAGCACTATTTCCTTTCTGTCTGGATGTTTCTGAATTTTGTTTGCAGAAACACAGGAAGATGATGAAGATGAAGAAGGACAAGACACACTGACCACCAGGTAACAATGAATGATCAGGGGCTAAGAAGCAAGGGTAAAAGGTGTGGAGAACACCTGAAAGGAAAGACCTTGAGGTCCAAATAGCCCCAGATTTCACATGCGAGGGTGAGCCCCAACTGCTGATGTTGCTAATTTCATTCACTCAAGCAACGATGGCACAGCGCTTTGAACGGAGTTGTCTGTTGTCCTTGTGGTACTTGTAGAGTCAGTCTGGCAAGGGGAACTAAGCAGTCTCAGGGATTTCTTGCCCTTAAAGAAATCCCTTGTTCTCTCTCAGAAGGCTGCAAATGACGATGAGGTGCCTAGCTGCTTTCCCAATTGTTGGCCTTAGGTCCTTGATAGGTATACCATAGCAAGAAAAGGAACTATACAAAAAAAAAAAAATCGTTAGCATGTCATAATACAGATAGAAAATGGCCTAGAAGGCACAAGATCTCTGGGAGCCCACAATGCCTCAGAAGCCTGTATTCACTGGGCTGCCATATGTAAACTCAACACTATTTATTCACAAAGGTAAAACCATGGTATTGGTTCTCCTCGTTTGATGTGTGTGATGGGTACACCTTGCAGGGAGAGTGCAGCCTCCATCATCTCATTGTCTGGCCTGTGCACTGAGCACTTTCTGCTCACTCTCTCTCTCTCTCCCTCTGACTCTGCTGCTCCAGGGCGGCCAGGCTTTGCCCCATCAGAGGTGGATAGCTTCCTTCCTTCTTTTTGAAGGGATGACATTGGACCCTACCCATAAGCCTTTCATCAGGACCTGCTGGGATACTGTGGTGTCTAATCCCTCTTGATCTAATCTTGTATCTTCCCTCTCTCACCAGTCTGGAGAGGGAGCTTCAGGAGAAGGAAACCATGAATGAAGTCCTTCAAGATCCATTGGGTGAACAGTATTTGACTTCTTCCAGTCGTCATGATCTGTCTGCCTCTGGAGAGCCCCTCGGAAGCACTGCCTGGGTGTTTGATGAGACTAAAGTCAGCTCGGCTCTGGATGCAGCCAGTGAGTACTCCCATTATAAAGCAGATACATCCAAGTGGTCTACCAGTTAGCCTCCATATTTTTTGTGCTCAGCACCGCTGGCCAGGGAGAGAGAGATCACTTCTACAGGCTCTTGGACAGAGATTTAAGTACAGATGTGAGGAGGGCCTGGGAGTTTTGCTGTCACCCTAGTGCCTAGCTGTGTCTCTCTCAGCCTGTCCCCATGGGCATCTGCAAGCCATTCTTCCCCAGGCGGGAGAGAGAAGGGATCGTGACCATCACACAGCCACCATGACAGCAGGTGCACAGCAAGGATTTGTCAGACCTCTTTCTTCAAGATGGGGCATCTCGTCTCTCCTGCAGTGTTCTTGCTCATTGCATTTCCTGAGAAGTGTCTTCCACTCTTCTCTGTCCATCCACGCGTGCTAACAGTTTTGCTCAATTATTTTGGAGGTCTGTTATCATCAGTTTGGGTTCAAAGCTGATTCTCCACTTCCTCTGGGGTGACTACGTCCCTCTGAAGATTTAAAAATGAGATCCTGAACGCCACATCCCGCCTGTGCCCATTGGTCTCTGTGAAGCCAAAGCTCTGGCTCTGGTTTCCCATCCTCTGTAGATGGCCATGGTTTTCATCCTTTGTGCAGCCCCAGTGACTTCTTTCATGTGTGGGTTATAGTTTCAATCATGAGTCTAGTTTCAGTGCTCTCGTCTCATGTAAACCATCAACCACCAGCGTGCCTGTTAGGGCCCAGGCCTAATTTATGAGCAAAGCAGAACACGAGGACAGAAGACAGAAGGACCACAAAGGCAGCAGGAGGAGGATGCTCAAGTAGAGTTGGAACGTGATGAGAACAGGACTTCTGGGTGATAAGACTGTTGAGACATTTGATAGTGTGGAGATGACAGAATCAGGGAAGCGGAAGGAGAGAGTTGAGAGTCTCACAGAGTGTGTTGTCAGAAACCTGAATGGCAGCACGTCCCAAATGACATTTTTAAGAAACAGGTAAAACACTGTAGCACTGTAGCACTTCTGGCCCCTTATTTTCCAATTATGGCCTCAGGCTTCTACTACATTATTTACAGCTGCTACTACCTCCCCCCAGTGGCAAAAGAAAAAAGTATATAGATATATGTGTGTGTATGTGTGGTGGGTGGGTGCATGGAGGGCAGTCAAAACTTACAGCCAAGGAAGGTCAAAAGGCTCTAGAACTCTGCAAAAATTCCATAACTTGATCCTTGGTGTAGAGTTTCCCAACTCCCTTTCTACTGGAACTGCTTATTCTTTGTTTTTGTCCCCGTTTTTTAAAATAAAGGGCCACCTTCATCCGTGAAGTGCACAAATCAGCCTCTTTTGTGATAGTCCACTTAATTCATCATCTCTACTCATCTTCAAGTCCATGTCCTTAGTTTTCTTCTCATCAGGATCCACTCCTGCTCAGGTTTTCTTAAAACTGAGCTTTCGCACCCTGACATCCGTTTCATCTGGATCGTGTTCCTCCTTACCCTCCACCCCTCTCAGGCTCTCCTCCTGGAGCCTGGGGCTGCCTGGCGCTCATCTGCCAGGAGATGATCTCAGCTGAGGAACGAGTTGAGACCCATGTTCTCAAGTGGAGGTGAGGCCACAAGGGGCACCCCTGTCACTCATGGAGAGTGCTCAGAGAAAGTGCTCAGCGAGTGGCGCGGGAGGCGTAGCCCTGACGAGTGCCATCAGACCTTGGGGTATTTAGTTGTCTTCTCCTCCCGCTAGTCTCTCTTTTATTTCTCCTTGGCTTCCCCCAAACCAGTCAAGACTCAGCCTCACTGGCTCAGTCGCGGTCTTTCCTGCTCTCTTTCCACAGAGGCCTGAGCACGAAACCAGGCTCCATGCCCGATTTTTTGGCCAAGGATAATTTCTTAGCCATTCGGGCTGCTATATCAGATATGCCAGAGACTGGGTGACGTATACAGAAGAGAAATTATTTCTCAGAGTTGTGGAGGCCGAGAAGTCCAACATCAAGGCTCTGGCACATTCGATGGTTGGTGTGAGCCCCCTTCCTGGTTCAGAGGCCGTCTGCTCGCTCTGTCCTGACCTGGTGGAAGGGATAAGGGAGCTTTGTGGGGTCTCTTCTGTGAGGACACTGATCCCATTCGTGAGGGACCTGCCTCCCAAAGGCCCCACCTCCAAACAACATCTCGTTGGGGATTAGATTTTCATATATGAATTTGGGGGAATGCAAACTCATTCTCTGGCAGATGCTGTGAATGCTCTTTGTTGTATCCTCACCCTCCTCCTGTCATTCTCCCCTGGTGTTTCACACGTCACCTGTTTCTCACCACAGCTTTTCTCCTTCTTCATGTATTTCTAATTTTTTTCCAATTTCAAGTGATCTGAATAGTGATATTATATTGACTGTTAGATTCAGTATCTCCAAATCCCTATTTATTCACTCGTACAATTAGATAAAAAAATACAAATACGTATATGTATTTATATGCCATATACACTATGTGTATTTGCTGTGTATATAGGGTTCATATATGAAATATATATTTATGAAAGGTTTGTAAATTCCCTAGCTTTCACCTTCCCCAGTTTTCTGCTCTCATAAGGTTTTCCTTCAACTCTGGTTTTGCATGATCTCTACAATCTCTGCAGAGGACAGAGGACAACTTCTGTCTGTGTGATTTCCCTGCCTTTGTCTTCTCTACCGAGGCACTATTTGTCTTGATCAATTGTATTTTTCTAGATTTTTACTTGGCAATTGGGAGCATTCTTGCCTCCTGGCAATCTTAACCTTACTGGGCAGTGTAAGAAAGATCAACAAAAGAGAAAATATCAAGAGTCTGCATTGGCTTCACCTCACCCATGGACTTTCAGGTGGCCATTCTTGTTCCGGCCACTTTCCTCATTCAATGTCCCTCTTGGGTGGAGGAGTAAATCACAGTAAGATCATGAATAACAGTGGATCCTACAGGCTGTGGTTTTGTTTTCAGAGCTGGGTTGGACTGCTGCTCTCAGAATGAAGAACCCTGCCACGCTGAAGGGTGATGCTCTTGAGGGCTCGGCTGCCAGCAAGCATGCGTGTCAAGTCGTTGGCCACAGTAATGCCTCAAGTGTCATGGAAGAGAGGATTCTGAAAAGAAAACTGTGGCTCAGCAAGTGGAGACGAGCATGCAGATTCCCCGGCCTTCAAGCTTAGGGTCCAGAGGTAATCACAGCCGTGGTTCTTAGATGCACTTACTCCTTCTTGCTCTCTCTCTGAGGTTATAGCTCAATCTCCCACTCTTTTTGTCTCTTCTTGGTTTGTTCAGTCCAACAACTGATGCTACCTCTGTCTGGTCTTACCTCTGTTTTTCATGGGGGCTGCCACTCTGCCAGGCCCTTCCATCTCCATCTCCTGTTTGCACTCTGAACTCTGCTGTGTTCCCACTGCGGCAGTCCTGATATTCCCTCTCACCTTTCTTCTTCTCCATGGAGAAGCCCACCCCCATGGTCCTCCTCATCACAAGAGCATCATTTAGCCACTGAACACATTGCACTATGTCTGAAATCACACACTCTCTCGGCTTCTTTGCCTTCTCTTCCCAGCTCCCCCAACTCCACTACCTCTTTCTTCGGGGACCACTGTCTTAATGGATCACTTGCACACGGATTCTCCTCCTGGGCCTCTTTTGGGGAACCCAAGCAGGGACAACCCTTACCCCTGGACTTCTCCATGTGAGTAAGAAGTGTTAAAACTGAGGAGAAAGAGCCCCATTAGAAATACTAAGTGAGAGTCTGGTCACAGTTGGGAGTGCTGGACTGGCCTGGAGTCAGGTTTCTCCTCAGCCCCAGATGTGCAGGCCTCTGCTCATCTGCATGGGGCTTCCGGGGACTCAGTGTCCCCACCTCAGGACCTCACTGGAGCTGGCATCATTACCACCCTGTAATAAGCACCCCGAGAAATTTAATTTAAAATGAATGCCCTGACCTCACACCTCGAGATTCTCATTTAAATGGTCGGTGGTAGGGTTTGGGCTTCAGTATTTTTAGAAAGCTCCCAAGTGATCCTCATGTGCAGCGAGAGATGAGAGGAGCCTCTTGACTCCTGTGGACTCCGGTTCTGCATAGAAATGTCCCCAGCGTTTCACTACTTCAGTGAAATGGCTGAGTGTCCACCAGCCATTGATGGAATTTGTATTTCTCTCTCAACAGTACTATTTGTATAACATGGGGAAAAGTGAGAAGAAAAAGAGAGACATGAATGGAGTAGACTCATAACCTCTCTGCTTGGAGGAGAGTTTCTCCAACTTTTTGATTACAAGATAAAATGAGAAAGAAACATTGCATCGAATCCCAGTGTACAGAAAACAATACCTCCCTATTACAAATGATAGAATTTAGTCTTTTCTTTAATATTTTTAATATAAAACTTAAAATTCACACTGCATCCATCAAATTGGTTTCAAATTCAGTGGGTTCAGCACTACAGTTGGAAAAGTTTCGTATGATCAAGTTTTGTCATTAAGTAAAATCCCCAAGGAGAACTATTATCTTCATTCCCCTAAAGAAAAAGAATAGTAGTAAATAAGCTGAACATTAGGAAAAAAGATTGTAGGTTTATGCTTCTTTATGCCATCCTTTACACTGGCGTACAATACTGAAAAAGAATCTTTGCCTCGGGAGTGCTTTGGGGGAATCAAAGGGTGGGTGGGAAAGCATCTACTCAAACCAGTTCTCTCTGCATCCCCATTCAGTTTTTTTCATCTAGAGGTTAAGAATATTCCTAGAAGTTCCCTAGGGCATATCCTGGTGTGGCATCCAAAGGAGGAATGAAGGAAAGTGGGTGAGGCCACGGTTAGACTCCCTGCTCTCTCATTGTTAATTCCATCATGAGTTTCTCCTTTTGGGGTTCTCCCTCAGTCCCTCTGGAGAAGAATTTCTTTGTAAAGACATATTCCTGTAGATCCAAGGTGAGCCAGTAGGGTCTACTACCTGTGGACACCTCCAGATTGGAAGCTTTCATCTCACATTCCCCCAAATGTGTGGAAAGGGCCTGAGGCCTGGGTTCTAGTCCCAGGGTTGTCAATAGCAGGTCACATGGCTTTAGTGAGTCCTTAGCCCCTTGGCACCACAACTCCTCCTCTGTAAGAGGTGGACCTGGATTTGGATCTATTCTGAGGTCCCTGTAGGCTCTCACATTCCAGGACTCTTGAAGTGGCTGTTGAGGAAAGGGTGGTAGGGACCTTGGCTAAGGCTCTGCAGCAGCTCTGAGCTGGGATGTCACAGGTTCCTGAGGGGTGAGGACAGGGGTCCCTAGATCTTGTACCACAGACTGGATGGAAGTTTAGGGAGGTATTTCTGCTAACCTGTGGATCTCACTTTCCCCTTCAGCCAGCCTCCAGCTCCCCGCGTCAGCTCTTCCTCCTGCAAATAGGAGCTCACCTTGCTCTTGGCCTCTGTCACCATGTAGCCGTCCCTCCGGGCTCAGCTATCAGCAGGACCTGACAAGGACTCACAGTGATTTTTTTCTCTCTCTCTCAGATACCAAGTACTTGTGGAGCTAAGAAAAGAAGAAACCCCATTATAAAAAGTTGCTTTCCACTTGACGAAAAATATCTAAAGCAGCAAACCAAGTTCAAGCCCCCAAGAAAACACAAGAGGGACCCTTTGCTTTGAATGGACATCACAAGCACAAACCACTCACCAGGATTTGTACTCCAAAAGCCTGGTTTGCTGGGAGAAATCCCAACCCTTCAGCCTCCAATCGTGATAAATCACGAAGGAGACCAATGCCTAGATCCACACGTAGTTCTGAGAGAACTTAACCCTGGCTCCTCCCAATTCCCATCCCACACATGACCGGAATCGGGAGCAATGGAAAGAGACAACATGTCTTACCAGACATTCTTCGCCACCAGCAGGGCTGTGCCAGGAGCAGAGAGCATTAATCATGCAGTGTTCTTGTTGAGAATGTTGAGCCTGAATTTCATCATGATGCCGTTATCAGACACCTGCAGAATTTAGACCATTGACCAAGACAACTGGCCTGTCTTTCTTCATACAGTCAATGTCACCACTAATAAGACAAAAACAGGAGGAGAGACATTTTGGGTTTCAAAGGACTGAAAACATTCTGTTACTGTATTTCTTTAGTCCTTTGGAACCCAAAACATCTCCCCACTTTCCGCGGTCGTCTGTGGTGGTGGTGACGTTGCCTCGTTTGGAGAGGACAGGTCAGTCATCTGACTCAATGGTCTACCTTCTGACGTTGTCGGACCATTTCCTCATGATGAAATTCAGGCTCACCCTTTGGCCAAGAACACTAGATGGTTAATGCTGTGTGCTTCCTAGCGCAGCCCACCTGGAGACCAAGAATGTCCAGTTTGTCCACCACCATTATTGAGACTAGCATTGGTCACTTTGTTATGGAGGGGCCTAGGAGATCTGTTCATCGTAAAGACACAGCTTTTTCTTTCTATCACTAGTAATTTGGTGAGTGGTGCTTTGAGAGTGTATGCATATCCTCTTTTCCAAAGATCTTTCTCTAGAAATGTTACCATCCATTCATGATCCCTGCTGTGTGTCAATTATCATATTCCTGTTTGTGCATTGGAGATTTTCTAATTTTGTCATTTCCATATACTTGTAGTTGCTGGCATTGTGCTGTGGAAAAGAACATTCCCTTCCCCTTCCGTATCATTAAAATTTCTGTTTTGACTATCACTGTGGACTTGTGAATTTTTTACATTCAATCCCATAATCCATTATAATCATGATTCATTGGGTTGGATGTGGTTTTCAGTCAATATAAATGTTTTTACTCCTCCTATCCATATTTATATGCTAAAGTTCCCACATGAACTTTCCTCAGTCATCTCTTAGTGGGTAGAGTTTGTCCTTAAATGACTCCTCGTGATGGAATCAGAACTCCCCAAGTGTTGCATATTTAATACTCTTGTTCTCCTGCCTTGATGCGTGGACGGCTAATATAAAGTACTTGCCCACAATGACTTTTATGGAGTTTTAGAAAAATATTGTCTTATTCTGTATGTTCTGTTGAAGTGTAGAATGGAAATTGATTTTGTCTCCATTGTATGTGAATTGGCTTTTGAGGGGGTGGGGGCAGGTCTGGAACTGCAGAGGAATGTTGTTTTGGTTTTTTTCTTTTTCTTTTTCTTTAAAATCTATTCCTTCTAAGAGGCTAGGTCTTGGAGTTCACCACTCCAGTTCTATTTCTCCCAGATATCTCTGATTTTCTCTCTGATCCTTTCTCATCGCCTTTTCTTCATTGTTGCTCTGCTTGATGCTTTCATTTCTTTATTCAAAGTCTCTTATCATTTTAGCCAAATATATTGTCCTTATGAACCTTGCCATTTAGCCTCTTTTTCAGAGAATTTTCCTTTTCTTCATTCTTTTCCCTACGTTCTGCCAATTCTAATTTCTCATTTCCTGTTTCTTGTCCGCTTCTCTTTTGAGTTGTGTATTTCTTATGTGAAGTTTTGTTTTTTACATATCCACAAATACTTCGTTCAGAACATTTAATTCAGATAGGCATGTCATTTTACAGTTTTCCTATGTTTTATGATTGATTTCGAGGGAATCATTTTATGAGCTGAGACTATTTCTGTTTTTTCTTCTGTCACCTTAGAATACATATCTGTTATATGATTTTCATGTTAACATGCCTAGGTTTCCCTGAAAAGAAACAAAAGTTCTATGTAGGAGTGGATGAGTGCTTTGATTGGCTTAGTGGACTTCTTAGTTCTGGTTCTCTCTCTTTGGTGCAATTAGTCTCACAGACGTGACGTTTGAGGATAGGCGTGCTGCGTCTTCTGGATTTGGGGAATCTTTTTTCTTCCTATAGGACCTTTAATTTCTACCAGTTGCTTCATTCTTTTCTTCATCACCAGCCTCCAAAGATGCTACCTTCATCCAGGTCTCTCCTTGGCCCCAGCAATTGTGCCTCCCCAAGATTGTCACTTCTGGCCCTCTACGCTGTGGAACCCCTTCCTTTCAATTCCCCAGCAGCCAGAGCTGTGGTTGCCCTGGTCTCAGGCCTGCTCTGAGTTTATGACACTCCCTTTCTACAGAGAAATTCCCTGTGTTCCCTCCTGGGCAGGCCCTCCCTGCTGTCCTCTCCTCTAGGTGCATGGTCTTTGCTGATCCCTCTCTGCTCTGTGGCTCCCAGAACTGGCTCAGTGCAAACCAATTGGAGTCCACGGTGTTCTCTGGCCCCTGGTGGGTTGGGGGCCAGATTATGAGTGGTGTTTCTGACTCTTGTGAGATAATAGGAAACATGATCTTTGCTCCCGGTTCCTGGCACAGAACTCCTAAAACCTTTGTGATTTCCCAAATGATAAGAATACTAGGACCATCTCTTTTTCTAATATTCGGTCTTTGACCCTATCCCTGACACGGGGCTCCTAAAACTCTTGTAAATTCCTAACTGACAAGAGCACTAAGACCAGCTTTTGTTCTATTGAGGCGACTCTGGGTGGACTCCCGGATGGCTCCTAGATAGGGATGGTCACCAGAAAGACCAAGCCATGATTCAAAGCTTGGCATTTTCAGCCCCATAACCCACCCTCCAGAGAGGGGAGAGGGACTGGAAATGAAGTTAACAATTGATCCTTCCTCTGAAGAATTCCAACAGTAACGGGTTCTGAGGGCCTCCAGTTTGGTGAACATATCCACACTGGGCAGGTGACTCACCCCAACTCCAGGAGGACATACACTCCTATACTCGGGACCCTTCCAGACTTCACCCTATGTACGTCTTCATCTGGCTGTTCATCAGTTAACCAAACTCAAGGAGGAGGGGGTTGTGGGAACTTCTGCTTTGTAGCCAAGTCGGACAGAACTTTCGGGTAACCAGGGGACCTACTACATGCAATTGGCGGGTCAAGTGAGGTCGAAACATTCTGGCCGGACTGAACCCTTAATCTGTGGGATTTGACACTATCTCCAGGTAGACAGCGTCCGAATGGAGTGAAATTGTAGGACACCTACCTGGTGTCCTGGAGAATTGGTTGGTGCGGGGGGAAAAAACCCACACACTGCTGGTTTGGTGACCAGCAGTGTCAGAAGTGAAGTGTTTTGTGCGAGGAATGAAGGAAACACACGGGAAAGAAAAACACAGGACGAAAGAACTGGTCATTTGGGGGCAGAGTTCTGTATGAGCCATGTTTTTTTCTCTATATTAATCCCAAGCCTTTTGAAACACGTTGAGAGATTCAGCTGCCATTATCCTAGGTGGACCTGTACTCTTTATCACTCTTTTTCAAATTCAGAATTTCAATAGTACAACAATGTAAACAGAATTATGTAACAGAACATCCCCATCTTCATTGGCCAGCTTCAGCAATCATCAATTTATGGCTGAACTTGTTTTAATACAATTTCACCCTGTTACCTTTTCCCATGTTATATGAAGCAAATGCCAGACATCGTATTTCATCTGTAATTATATCAGTATGTTTCCCTAAATGAGGAGTCTTTTAGAAAATGTTATCATCATAACGTTATAATTATTCATAAATTAAACCCTAATATCATAAAATAGACAGTGTTCAAATTTCCTATTGTTGTTTTTAAGTTGATTTCTTTGAATCAGGATCCATAAAGTCCAGAAACTGTGGTCACTAGAATATTACTTTAAGTCTCTTGTAATATGTAGGTTCCTCCTGCGTTCGTTCCTTCCTTTTCCTGCCTGCCTTCCTTCTTTACTTCCGTCCCTCCCTCCTTCCTTTCTCTCTCTCTCTCTCTCTCTCTCTCGTTCTTGCTCTTTTCTCTCTCTCGCTCTCATTCTCTCCTTTTTTGGCATTTGTTGAAGAAACTGAGCTCTTTGTCCTGTAGCGTTCCCACAGTCTGAATTTGGCTGATTTTTGTACACGGCTATACTTTCACACATTCTTCTGTCCTCCAGACTTTCTCTCAGTGGGTGGTAGAATCTAGAGCAGTGTTGTCTTAAAAGAAAGAAAATGCAAGCCACACAAGTAATTTAAAATTTTCTAGTAGCCACATTGCAAACTATAAAGTATAAGCACAGAACAATACAAAAATAATTGTACACATTGCTACTTAATGCTACACATTAAGGCAAATATTATTCTACAAAAGTTATAAATTTATGTTTAATAGAAAAATATTTTACATTTCTTCAGTTTTTAAGTTACATTTAAATGAGTTATAAATTAAATATAATTAAAATTCAGTTCCTCAGCCCTACTGGCCACATTCCAAATATTCAATAGCCACGTGTTTCTTGCGGCTACTGTATTGGACCTGGCAGATGTAGAGACTGATCAGATCCGCGTTTGATATGTTGGCAAGATTGCCTGAAACATGGTGTGTGCTTTTCCATCAGGAGACACATCATGTCCCGTGCTGCTTCTAATGATGCTAGCAGCCCTTTATGCTCAAGGCCCCGATCCATTTATTGATTGTGTGGAGCAAAATGGTGATATTCCATCGTCATATATTATTACCTGGGACACTTGTAGAAAGAGAAACTTCCCCTAAACTTCCCACCTCTGCCAAGTCACTGAATTGGACACAAAATGGTGAATTTTACAGTTTGTGAATTATGCCACGATGATAATAATAATCAGCATTGGGACTTTGCATGTTCCCAGGCCCTGTATTTTCACTAAACAATGTGTCTCAAATTAATAATAGACAGTGGCCAGAATGTGATGCTGTTAGCCTGTTGTGAAAAATATATTGGATGAAAAAATTGAATTCAGCAAGCTTTTTGTAGAAAAAGGTATAGGCGAAGGAAGCACCTAGTTGGAGAAACCTGACGCAAGAGTGAACTGGAAAATGTGGGAAAGGAGTTTAGGGGGAGAGGGGAACTCTACCTGACACCTGCTCCAGCACGTACAGCCAGGGGACCTTGGGCCAGTTAGAAAACTTCTCTTCCTTGGTTTTTTCATCTGCAGACTAGGGGAAAGCAATGCTTCCCTCACGAGTTGATGGTGAAGATTAGAATTAATAATATATCTGAGATAATCCCCCAAACTGTGAGGAAGGTCGATGATATCAGTGGGTCCTCAACCTGTTTCACATCTGAGTAACTTGAACAAATACATTCCATGCCCCACGTAAGCCCACCCAATCAGAATCACTACAAATGAGGACTATGAACTTGATTTGTACTAACTGTCCCAGATGATTCTTATAATGATCCACTTGGGGGTGGGAAACACTGAGCTGTGTAACTTTTACCCACACACAAAAGTAGGACAGAGCAGAACTGCAAGGATATTTTCAATCCAGTCTCTAAAGCAGAGGAGGAACTGCTGGAGGACCCTAGAATTGAAGGGGACCTGGCCCATCTGACCCCATTTTGACCTCATCTGGTTTACAGCAGAGACACAAGCCCTTGGGGACATACGCATGAGGTACCTGACATCCACCTTGAAAACAGTGAAAGCCCTAATTTCAAATTCTAGCTTCCTTTGAATGGAAGTTAAATTTACCCTTTTTTGCTCATTGAAGGAACCAGTCTTCTCCAAGCCTCTTACTTTACAAAAATAAATCATTTCTATTAACTCAAACTGCGACAGGGATGTTTAAATAAGAAAGTCTTATAAATATTCTAGGCACTTATCAAGAAACCAGAGAGTTAGCAAGTTCGGGACAGTTCAGCCCAATAGATCACAGTCGCTGAGACTTGACTCCCGAGTTAAAGGGAAATGATCCCTTCCTGTCATTTGACGTCATGCCAACTCTAATGAGGTGGGAAAGCAGCTACCCATTCTCACATATGAGTCGCTCCTGCCTCCAGGCTGTGTCTGCCGTCCTGACCATAAGCATTTTAGGGAGACTCTGGATGAGTCCAGCCATCACTTCTACTATTGGACGTGCATGGAGATGGTTTAGTAGAGCAAAGTGGGCTCTAGAAGCAAAGCCCGGTCACAGAGAGAGAAAAAGAGCAGCAGTAAATGGGACAAATGCGGGATAAAGACAAAGCAGTTTTCTCTTACCGTTCCAAAACACAAGACAATCAGTTACTTGCTCTTATAATAAAAAGTGTTTTTTCTGTTTTTAATTTGGCCAAATAAATCATTTAATGCCCCTCTTCTTCAGGATTCTTTATTTATGGACAACAGTGATACCTCAAATGATTATGATGAAAATAAAATGCTCTCGTATGTCTATTGTGCTTAGCAAAATGCCTGGTCCATTATCACTCAATGAACTATTACTGTTATTATGATAACTATAATTACTACTGCAAAAAACTCATCCTTGTGTGACTTCAAGTAAGTCACATACGTTTTGCAAGCCTTTGCTTTCATCATTTTTAAAGTGAAGGAATTTGACAAACTTAACTCTCTCCCATAGAATGTCAGGTCCCACAGACGCCAGAAAATAGGGTTCTTTAAAGCCTTTGATAGATCTCACACGCCAATATCTTTACACAGTGTAGTTGGAGGATGGCGTGGGGTAGGGAGAGGATAAACTTTCAGAAGTGGTTGATCCAGTCCTCCATCCTTCACTTTGACATGAATGCTAGGCGGCACATGGTCCCACCAGTTGCACCCTCAACTCAGACAAGTCCAGTAGCTAGACTGAAGAGACTGATGGTCCAGGGGGTCTCCCAAGTCTCAGGCTCATAAGACCCAGGTGCAGTCAGATGCTGAAGAAGTGAGGAGGGGGTTTAGGGCATCATTTTCCGCTGCCTGCCTCTCCCTCGCTTCTAAACCTCAGCTTCTATGTCACTGAATCCCATTGCACACGCACACTGTGGATCATCAACCATCCCTGACCCATGACCTTGAACTGACCATGTTCTGTTAGTGGAAATCAACTACAGGTCAGTGAGAGGAGGACAACTCAGAGAGATCTATCAAGTAATGTTCCATAAAAACGGCTCTGGATCCCTGTCTGTTCGATATGTAGGTGAACCAAAGGAACATAAAAAAATAGCATCAGGTTTACAAGTCTTTCCAAAATAGATGGTCACTACATGTATTCAAGGATATATACCTAGACTATTTTAATCATTTGGACAGCTTGGAAAGAGCTCTTGTGGGACTAGACTGAAATCCATAAGTGACAAATATAAAATACAGTGTTTAGTGACATTAAAGAAAACCAACAAAAAAGCAACTGACAGATAGAGGCAGAGTTTAGGAGGTAGGGATGTCACTTGACTCAAGTTTAATGAAAAGCCAACATAATGGCCCCCTGATGGATAAGAAGCTGACAGAACACAGGGATGCAGTGAGAAGAAACTGAGAGAGTCAGGACAGAAGACATTTTTGTAAATTTATTATTCTTTCACTTAGTGTGATACTCTGGTTTTTGTCCTACACTTTTTAACAGATATAGAAAAAACTGGAGAAGTTCCATAGAAGAACGTTGTGAGAGTGAAAAATTTGACATCTTTTGCATGTGCAAGAGCCTTAAGATCTGTTTTAGTTTAAGGAGAAGGTTGAGTGACTTCTTGACAGCCCTGAAGAAAAGAAAACTAGTTGGGAAACGATTTCTGCCTTGATGTGTTTAGTAACAGGCAAGAACCAACACTGAGAAATGATTATGCTTCGCTATTTCTTGGAAAGAGATAGGTCGGTGGTATCAGCACAAGGGTTGACAACTATTGAGAGTGGCTGCTGAGGGGTGGTCCCCATCGCTGGTGACCTTCAGAAGAGACCAGGCATCCTTGTGTGTCAGCATGGCCTAGGCAATTGGAAGGCAGGGGCTCCTAAGATTCCATGACACCCCCCACCTTCCACTTCTGTTATGGCAACTGCAGACCGTTACCTGGCACGCTGGGTCTTCCCTGCGTCACTCCTGTTGGAGCGAGAGCTACGGACAGTGCCTTCGGCTCTGAGCTCTGGCATCTTGAACCTTGTTTTGGGGGTTGCAGACTCTCAAGCGCTGTGGGGTGTTGATCAAGTTGTTCCCAACAGTAAGTTAAGAATTCCTGTATCATGCCCCCTCAGTCCTGATGAAACCTATTTGATTTCACTTGTTTGTAACCCGTTATGTGCTTGGGTTTCTTCTCCCCAGTCCCTGGTTCTACCTCTTCTGCCGCACATCAGCATGGCGGAATCTTTTGGCCCTTTGTCTGATCCAAGGGCTGAAATGACCCTCCTGAAAATCAACCAGGAGCTTCAATCCCAGCTGGCAAAAACCAAACAGGACTTTAGGGACCTCAGAGAGAAATTCCTTGTATCTGAATCTACTGCCTACATCCTGGCCAACCAGCTGCAGAAATACAGTAAGTCTGACAGGGTCATGGTCACCAGAGTGATGAGTGATCACTGTCTTCCCTCTAAGAAACTAAAAACTGTCCAGACCTTATCTTCTATTCCCTTGGGCAAAATAAATGTCATTCTGACCACGATCCAGGAAAGGTACAAGTGGGTATTTCAGCCTCAGTTTGCTGAGCATGGGAAACTGAGGCACAGAGAGTTTGGGGACTTTTCCAGATTGGCAGTGAGGTGTAAGGTGGAATTCAAGTTCAAATCCCAGTTATTCCCTGGTGCAGGCGCAGAACCGCCTGTTTCTCTCGGGAATGGGCTAAACTGTCGCTCTCAGCGTCCCCTCTGTACTGAATCAGATCCTGTGTCACTGTTGGCCTAAATGTCGGGGACTAATGGATTCCATCAGTTCAGGCTTCTCGGAGGTCACATTGGCAAAGTACTGTGCTAGTCACCCTGGGGAAACGGGGTGATGGGACACTGGGGGAAGCTGGTGATGGTACCTGCTTTAAGGGGGCTTGAAAATGAGTCTGCTCCTCCCTGAGACCTTGGTATCCGTGAGTAATGCTATCAAGAGCGAGACGACACTGCTGAGAGGGAAGCCGTGCTTCCAGAGCACAGGCTCTTCTTTCTGAGTCCAAGGAAGCCATTTTACATCTTGTGGTGAGGTTGAGGGTGCTTCTGGGGGAAATCAGAGAATCCGTACCACCTCTTCTCTCTCCCTCTGAGTTGGTGAACCTTTGGTGATGCAGGGATGGCCAGCGGGTCCAGGTGATTTTGAGGGTCTGGGCTATGAGACATGTGGCCAAAGTGAGAATGGGAGTAAGTGGGGGAGGTCACCAGCCCCAGGAAAAACTCAAGCCTGTGTGTGGGGCAGGCCCTTGCCTCCCACAGTCAGCCTCGCAATTGGATGCTCGATTACCCCTCCAGTAAGAGGGGGCTGTAGTAAAAAAGGGGACCATGAGAATGGGGTCTCATGCAGAACAGAGTGATTAGAAGGGATCTTGACAACTCTGAGCCTGGATTGGTGTCATTTTCTAATACACCATGTTGGGAGAGCTTAATTCGAAATGACTGACACAGAGAAAAGTAAACAATTGAAGACTGCTATTTAAGAAAGTGAAGAGAGGGGTCTTAGAGAAATGACAAAGTAAGCTTTTTTAACATCTTTCTTTATAATCGTAACATATCTGTAGGAAACCAATTTTGAAGACGATGAAGAAGAAAGATGTCACCCAAGACCTTGGTGTTGAGGTAACACAGTGCAGTGCTGAAAAGCATGGACACTGGGCCAGTATTGCTGGACTCAAATCCAAGCTGTGGATCTTTCTGTGTCTCAGTTTACTCCTCTGTTAATATGATGCTGTCACAGTACCTACGTCTCTGAGTGGTTGCAATGAATTACACGAGTCATTTCTGTAAAACTCCTAAAACAGTTCTTCGCACAAAGTAAACACTATTTATTAGTTCCTCATCTACTACTTTTAATTTAAAATAAACATTTTGAGTGTCTGTGCATATTTCCTTCAGGGATTTATGGTTATGCATTACAGTTTACAGAATTGTATTCACATAATTATTTTTTAATCTTTCAAGTATTTGTGCTTGAAATTCTGAGCTCAGGGAACCAACGTTCAATAGTCCTAGGGCCTTCCCAAGCACACAGGAATCCCTACTTCACACCCCTGCTTAGTGATTTACTCAAGAGGCTGCAAGTCTCGGCAAAGTGGCCCATGACTCAGGGTCAGTGTCAGGGAATTGAACTCTGACCTTGCCAAATACCAGCTCATCTTGTCTAGTTACTCTGTCTGCCTTGGAGCTTCTCTTTCCTCAGTTCTAAAATGGGGAGTAACCAAATGCCATGCAGTTGGGAGGCTGAGGAATATGTTGTGGAAATCCCAGTGGAGAGCCTGGTGCTGGGGTTACGTCTCTCTCTGAGAGAGGGAGAGAGAGATGGACCCTGCCTCCTCCCGTGAAGGCAGTGACCACAGCAGCATGGGCAGCTTTTGGCTGAGGCAGGCCTCTCTGTCTTTTCTCAGAGTGTGGAGAGTGCAAAGGCATCATTGAATCCGTGCTGGGGGAGAAGCTGCAGTTTGAGGAGGGGGCGCTGACAGAGATATCAGTGTTAGCTGAGAAGCTCAGGTAAGGAGGGCTCTGTGCTGGGAGGATGCTGGGAAATTGTAGGAATCTCTGAAGCGGGGCAAGGAGCAACTCTGGGCCAGGAGAAGGGCAGAAATTTTCATGGCAGGCACATGCGTACAAATATTTATAAAACCATCAGAGAACAATAGTTGGTAAATTTTGCACTCCAGTTACTCAAATCCTCCTTTACTCTTTTTTTAAAATGAAATGTATTGAGGTGAAATTCACATAACATGAGTTGACCAAATTCGAGTGAACCCTTCAGTGGCATTCGGTACTTTCACGATGTGCGGTCACCACCTCACTTACCTACCTTTCATCACAATCACCTCCTGACTGATTACAGCTTGTCATCCTTTCTGTCAACAAAAAGCTGCCTTTCTAAAGATTGTGAGAAACCTCCATACTGTTTTCCACAGCGGTTGCACCAATTTACAGTCCCACCAACAGTATACGAGGGTTTCCTTTTCTCCACCTATATGTGGAATCTAAAAAACAAACACATTCATAGACAGGAAAAAAATTGGAGGTTACCGGGGGGCGGGGAGGTGGCGAAATGAGTGAAGGGGATTAAGAGCTACAGACTTCCAGTTATAAAATAAATAAGTCATCGGGATGGAAGGTAGAGCATAGGGAATATAGTCCATAATATGGTAATAACTTTGTATGGTGAGAGGTGGTGACTAGACGGGCCGTGGTGATCACTTTGTAATGGATATAAATATCAAACCACTGTGATGTACTCCTGAAACTAACAGGATATTGCATGTCAATTCTACTCTAAAAAATCTTTTTTAAAATGCTGTCTTCTTGACACTGTCCTCCTCATGTTCTTTCCAATTAACACCAGCTGTACCTGTCCACATTTCTCTGTCTGGTTTTGTGTGCATTCACTACATATGGCACTATGTGTATTTTTCCATGGAAATGGACATGGCCATTCAGTAAGGAACTGAAAGGACATCTTTATAAGCAGCTTTAGGGAGACATTTCGTTTTGCTTAAAGAAGAAAAAGATGAATGGGATGTCAAGGGATCTTACAGGAGCACTCTCTGATACAGAGGAAGCCTTTGTTTTACCTTCTTCTTTCTCTTTGCCACAGGCAGGTCAGCACACATGTGCCAGAATTCTGCTTCGAGGGCTCCTTGAGGATATTCTCACAGAAATCTCCATTAAAATGCGCATAATCTAGTGTTCAGCTCTCTGCATTTTAACATGTTCTCCTCTGACCCCACTTAGGAAGTGTGATATCCTAATTCAAGATCAGGCTCAAGAGCTGACCCAGTTACGGCAAAAGTTACAGGAAGGCAGAGAAGTCTCTGTGTTACTCGGTCAGCACCTCCAGGACCTCCTCACCCACGATGACCCTGCCAACTACCAGGGGCAGGGCTTCCGAGGGCAACTGGCTGAGGGCCGCAGGCTGGTGGAGCGCCTTGCCAGAAAGCTCAGCCCAGGTAAGGCGGTCACCGGCCCTGATTGTAGTGAGCTGCTCCAAGAGACCCCGCTCACAAGGGATTTCTTTTTTTTAACCAGCTAGTCTGGTTTCCCTGTCACATTTGGGGCCACAATAGGCCCAGGACTGGTGGGGTAGGGAAGAGAGGAGAAAGGCACTGGGTACAGGCCACAGTGGTCCAACCGTCTGCTTCTTCCCTGATGGATGGTGAATTGCATTGACTTTTGAATGTTGAACCATCTTTGCATACCTGGAATAAATCTCACTGGGCTGTGGTGTCTAATTCTTTTTATACTCTGTTGGATTCAATTTGTCCAATTTTGTTGCTGAGTTTTGCACCTATCTTCATGAGACATATCGGCCTGTAGTTTTCCTTTTGGCAATGTCTGTCCGGTTTTGGTCTTAGGTTAATGCTGGCTTCATAGAATGTGTTAGGATGTATTCCCTCTCTGTTTTCTGGAAGAGATTGTAGAGAATTGGCATAATTTCTTACTTAAATATTTGCTAGAATGCACCAGTGAATTTATCTGGGCCTAGTGTTTTCTGCTTTGGAAGGTTATTAATTATTGTTTCAATTTCTGTAGTGGATATAAGTCTACTTATATATATATAATCTACTAAGATTATCTATTTCTCCTTGTGTGTGTTTCGGTAGATTGTGTCTTCCAGAAAATGGATCTATTCTAAAATTTTAGGGCATAGTATTTTTCCTAATATTCCTTTATTATCCTTTTGATGTCCATGGGATCAATAATGATGGTCCCTCTTTCATTTCTCATGTTAGTAATTTGTATCTTCTCTCTTTTTTTCTTCATTAATCTGGTTAGAGGTTTATGAATTTTATTGGGTACTTCTAAGAAGGTGCTTCTGGGTTTGTTGATTTTCTCTATTGATTTCTGGTTTCAATTTCATTGATTTCTGCCCTAATTTTTATTACTTATTTCTTCTGCTTACTTTTAATTTGTTTCTCTTTTTCTAATATCCTGTGATGGAAGCTTAGAGTAATGATTTTGGATCCTTCCTTTTTTCTAACTTATGTAAGACAGTGCTATAAATTTCTCTCTAAGCACTGCTTTGGCTGCATCCTACAAATTTTGACGATATTTTTATTTTCGTTTAGTTCAAAATACTTTTAGATTTCTCTTGAGACCTCCTCTTTGACCAGTGTGTTACTTAGAAGCAGACTGTTTCATCTACAGGTATTTTGCAACATTGCAGCTATCTTTTTGTTACTGATTTCTAGTTTAATTCCGTTGTGGTTTGAGAGCATATTTTGTATGGTTTCTATGTTAAGTTTGTTAATGTGTGTTTTAATGGCCCAGCATGGGGCTTATCTTAGTGAACGTTCCCTGTGAGCTTCAGAAGCCTGTGTGTTCTGCCCTTGTTTCATGAAGCATTCTATGAATGTCAATTCCATCCAGCTGATTGACGGTGCTGTTTAGTTCAACTATATCCTCCCTGATTTTTTGCCTGCTGGATCTGGCTGTTTCTGACAGAGGGGTGTTGAAATCTCCAACTGTAATACTGGATTCCTCTATTTCTCCTTGCAGTTCTCCGTTTTTGCCTCATATATTTTGGCGCTCTTCTGCTAGGTGCATACACGTTAAGAATTGTTTTGTCTTCTTGGAGAATTGACCCCTTTTTCGTTACATAGTGCTCCTCTTTACCCCTGATCATTTTCATTGCTCTGAAGTCCGCTTTGTCTGAAATTGGTAGAGCTACTGCAGCTTTCTTTTGATTAGTGTTAGCATGGTGTATCTTTCTCCATCCTTTTACTTTTACTGTATCTGCAACTTTTTGTTTAAAGTGGATTTCTTATACGCAACATATAATTAGGACTTATTTTTTCATCCACTCTGACAGTCGTCTTTTGATTGGTGCATTTAGACGACTGATGTTGAAGGTTTTTGTTGAGATACTTGGATTAATATCTACCATATTTGTTACTGTGTTATATTCGTTGCTCTTTTTCTCGGTTTCTTTTTTTTTGCTTCCACTCTTTTTCTGCCTTCTCTGGTTGTAAATAAGAATTTTATATGATTCCCTTTTTTTCTCCTCTCTTGACATGCCAATTGTACTCCTATTTGGTTTCTCATCTTTTTCAGTGGTTGCTCTGGAGTTTGCAATATACTTTTACAAATAACCCAAGCCCCCTTTCAAATAACAATATATTGCTTCCTAGGTAGTGCAAGGGCCCTATAACTGAATATTCCTGATTCAATCCACCCATCCATTATAGAATTGCTGTCATTCATTTCACATATCCAGAAGCTGTGATCACTGAGTACAGTATGGCCTGTATTATTTTGAACTGTTATCAGTTAGGTCTCTCAAGAATAAGGCAAATAATCTATTTTATTTTAATTTATTCTTTCTCTACTTATCTTCCTTTCTTTGTGTAGATCCCAGTTTCTGACATATATGTTTTCCCTTTGATCTGAGAAATTCTTTTTTAACATTTCTTGCAAGGCATGTCTACTGGTGATACAGTCCCTCAATTTTTGTTTCATTGGGAAAGTCTGTATTTTTCCTTCGTATTTGAAGCCTGATTTACTGGATACAGAATTCTAGGTTGGTGGGTTTTCTTCTTACACTCCATTCTCTTCTTGCTTGAATGGTTTCTGAAGAGGAGTCTGATATAATTCTTATCCTTACTTTTCTATAGGTAAGGTGTTCTTTCCTCTGGCTTCTTTTAAAATTTTCTTTTTGACTATCGTCTTCTGCATTTTGGATACGATATTCTTTCCTAGGTGTGTATTTTTGGTATTTCCCTGCTTGATATTCCGTGAGCTTCCTCAATCTCTGTTTTGGTGTCTATAATTAATTTTGGAAAATTCTCAATCATCTTTTCTTCAAATACTTCTTCTGTTTTCCCTCTGTTCTCCTTCTGATATTCCCATTACACATATGTTACATTGTTTGGAATTGTCCCACAGTTCTTGGATATTCTCTTCTTTGTCATTCTTTTTCCGCTTTACATTTGCATTTTTGAAATTTCTATTATTATTTCTTCAGGCTCGCAGATTTTTCCTCGGCCATGTCCAGGCTGTTGTTGAAACTCTCAAAGGCACTCTTCATTTCTGTCCTAGTGTTTTTCAATTCTAGCATTTCCTTTGAATTCTTTCTAGAGTTTCCATCTTCCTGCTTACATTACCCATATGTTCTTGAATGCTGTCCACTTTTCCCATTAGAGCCTTTAGCACATTAATCACAGTTGTTTTCAATTGCTGGTCTGATAAATGCACCATGTCTGCCATATCTGAGTGTGGTTCTGATGCTTGCTCTGTTTCTTGAAAGTGTGTTTTTTGACTTATAGTATGTCTTTTAATGTTTTTTTGAAAGCCAAACATGATGTGCTGGGTAAAAGGATTTGAGGTAAGTAAAGACCTTAATGTGAGGTTTTGTCTTTACCTGGCTAGGGGTTAGGCTGGGTTTACTGTTTACCGTAGCTAGAGGTGTCAGAGGTTGAATCTCCTCTGGCATTGTTGTTTTTGTCTCCTCTGTTGTCTTGAGTTTCCCTAGAGATTTCTGCTTAAATGATGCCTGAGACTCGCAGTTCTGTCAATTGTATTTCCCTCTTGTCATATAGGATCCCTGCTGATGTGGTGGTAAGGTGTGTGAGTGTGTGTGTAAACGTTCGCTAGTCCTCTGATTAGGTCTCAGTCTTTTAGTCAGCCTGTGTCCCGGCTATGAGCTTCACAAGTGCTTCTCAGGGTTCTCCCTCCTGCCCCCCTAGGTGAAAAAGGAAGGCTAGATGGGGATGGGATTGGGTATTTCCCTTCCCCCAGGGGAGGTACAATCTGGTAAAAGCCGAATTGGTTAGGCTCTGGTAAAATAGTTTCTTTGAGAGCAGTCCTTGACAAGAAAAGCAGAATGCTCTGGATGTATTTCAGGATGGCTACTTCCCTCTCACCCTGCCAGAAGCATGAGAAGATTTTTCTCTAGTCTTCACTGTGAGAAACTGGGAGGCCTCCTGGACATATAACTCTCCAGAAGTGTGGGGGATCTCCTAAAACCAGACCCCCTGATGTTTCAAACTCAAATTCTCCACACTGAGCCTCCAGCAGTTAGTCGACTACACATTCATATTTTCCTCCTCTGTTACTAGCTCCCGCCTAGGTTTCTGCTCCAATAAGTTGTAATTCTCTCTAGTCACCTCGCCTTTCTGTCTTTGTAGCTTTGGGGGCAGTGGTTTGCCCTCTGACATGCATTCTCTGGTGGATATAAGAAGAGTGGGTGATTTTCAGTTTGTTCAACTTTTTTCTTGTTGTGAGGACAGGAGATGACTTCCCAGATCCTTACATGCTGGACCAGAAACTGGAAGTTTCCCCAGACGTCTTCAGGGGAGAGCGAGAGGATTGTTTATTGTCTCCTTAGAGAGAGTTCCCATGGTGTCTGAGAACGAGCTTTATGTCAAGATGAAGTACGTAGTTGTAGAAGTCCAGAGGGAAGCTGCACAAGTACTTGGTGATCTTGGGAACAAAAGACACTTCTAACATTTCTTCCCATTTCAGATAGAGCATGCCGTGATGGTGATACCCAAGATCAGGGAAAGTGTGTCTGATTGATCATAAACACAAGCCAGGGCATTTATTTAACACAAATAAGAGACCTTTCAGTAGGATTCTCTCAGTGTATCAGGAAATCATACATAGGTATTAATATCTTCATGCCTAGACAGGCCACTGTGTTACAATGGGTGGCATGGAACTACTTAATGCCTGAGTGGATATTTCTGAATTTGTTTGCAGAAAATCATGAAGACGAGGAGCATGAAGAAGAAAACGCATCACTGGACCCCAGGTAACAATGAATGATCAGGGCCTGGAAGAGGATGGATAAATATGAGGAGGGTCCCCAAATGAACCGAACAAGAGGTCAAAGTTAGCCACAGATTTCAACTACCAAAAGGAACAAAAACTGTTGAGTGAATGATTGCTTTCAGTCAACCAGGAGAGAAATAGCCTTCTAAACAGGCTGTCCATAGTCTTTGTGATACTTGTTACTCATATGAAGGGAAATTAACCAGTCTCAGGGAAATTCTTGTACTCACAGAATCCGTCTGTTCTCTCCTCTATGGCTAAACTAAGGATGAGATGCACATCTGCTTTCTGTATGGTTGGTCTTAGGTTCTTGGCAGGGATTTCATAGCAAGGAATGAACGAGACAAAAAATATCATATCATGTCAGAATGTTGATAGACAGAGGCCTGGAAGGCACAAGATCTCTGGGAGTCAGCAGTGACCCAGGAGCCTTTGCTCACGAAGCCTCTGGGAGAAGGTTAGGGCAAAACTTATGCTTTGGAGTTGTAGGAACTGCGATGGCTCTCGTTGTGTGCTGAGTGTCACAACTGGAGCAAAGAGGAGAGCTGAGTCTCCTTCCTCATCAACTTGTTGTCTGCACAGTACAGTGAGCATCTGCTCTTCTCTGTCTCCCACCACCTTGGCAGCCTCACCTAGTTCCAGTCATAGAAGGATTGTTATCTTTTTCCTACTTCAAGGGATGACCTCTTTACCTTCTGTTACCTTTCCCTTAGTCTTCCACTCAGAACCAGTTGGGAAGTTGTGGTATTCAATCCTTCCTCATTTAATGTTCTGTTATCTTTGTGCTTCACGGCTCAGCAGGGAGCTACAAGAGGAGGAGGAAATGAATGATGTGCGTCAGGACTCATTGGAGAAACGGTGTTTGACTCTTTCCAGTCACCGTGACTTGTCTGACTCCTGCCACCCTCCCGACAGTACCATCATCTCGTCAGACGAGCAAGAAGTCTGCTCTGCTCTTGATGCAGCCAGTGAGTACTCCGCATAAAGAGGACAAAGCTCCAAATGGTCTCTGAGGTAGCCTCCATAGTGTTGGTGCTCACTCCTCCATCCAGGTACAGAGATGTGTCTTTGCCCGCAGGCCCTAGAGACCCATCTTGGTTTAATTCAGAATCTAAGATTCAGTTGTAAGGACAGACATCACGGGGGTCAAGTAGCTGAACACCCTTCCCAGTCCCAGGCCAACTCTCTGTCACCCTGTTACCATGGCTGCTCCACTCCAAGCTGCAGCCCCCCTCTCATCTAAGTTGATTTGCCTTCAGTGACGAGCTAGCTATGTACCAAAAGATAAACACCTCTTGAATGTGTCTGGAATTGTCCCTGAATGCATGGCCTGGGCACTTGCACCCTCCACCACTTTGAATGGCAAGAATTCTGTTCTCTAGGTACCACCAAAGATTCTGTCCTATCTAAGGGTGAATACATTCCATCCATAGTCGAGTCTCAGTGTATAATTTCATGCAAACCAACAACAGCCAGGATATCTGATAGAATAAGAGCTGAATCTTGCAGTAACATCTCCAGAAAGCGACTACCTGAGCTCCTCACAACCTCTGGAAGAATGTGTTTACCTCCTTGCCCAGATTCAGGGCAGACAACATTGCGATATTGATCTACCAAGTCAGAGACAATGTGCACAACGACTCAGGAAAGGAAAGGTGGTCACTTTTCAGAAGACACAAGCCAAGGCCTCCTGGAATATTCTCAGAATGTCCTGTTCTCACCCTGAGAATACGTCTGTCCCTGGGTTTACCTAGGCCCCTGGGTTGGTAATGTGTCAAGAGGCAACTATTTATTCTGACAGGCCCTGTCCGAATTTATTTGCAGAAACTCAAAAGCATCAGAAGGAGGAGGAAAGAGAAGAGTCAATGGCCCCCAGGTAACTCTTGACAATCATGGCGGTGAATGCAATGGTGGCATCTGAAGATCTCAAATCCAGGGGAAAGCAGAAAGTGCCAGGCATACCTATTTCCTCCCATTAGACAACCAGGAATTATCCCCTTTAAAACGCGGCCTGTTTTCTTGGGAGTTCTCCTGTTGGTTTCCACTTTGTATTAAGTTCTCAAGTTTAGTATCCTAGAATCAGTTGGACTCAAGGCAGGCTAACCAATCTCAGGGATTCCTGCACTCAGGGAGACCACCACCCATCCTCTTATGTTTGGAGAGAACCAAGAGAAGATTCATATCTCCCCTCTGCTCATCGGCCTGTTTCTTTGCAAGGATTTCATAGCATGAAACATAACTAGACAAGAAAGTATATCTCATGTTACAATATGGGAAGAAACAGGCCTAGAAGGCACGAGATCTCTGGGAGTCAACAATGCCCCAGGAGCTGTTGCTCACTGGGCCTCTGTAAGAAAAGAGGGACAACACTTATGCTTTGGAGTTGTAGGAACTGCTGTGGTCCTCACTGTTGGCTGAGTGTCATGACTCAAGCGTAGAGGATAGCTGAGTCTCCTTCCCTATCAACTTGTTGTCTGCACAGTGCAGTGAGCATCTGCTCTTCTCTCTCCCACCACCATGGCAGCCTCAGCTAGTTCCAGTCATAGAAGGATGGTTGTCTACTTCCTGTTTCAAGGGATGCCCTCTTTACCTTCTGTGACCTCTCCCTTAGTCTTCCACTCAGAACCAGTCGGAAGGTGTGGTGTCCAATCCTTCCTCATTTAATATTCTGTTATCTTTGTGCCTCTCGGCTCAGCAGGCAGCTCCAGGGGGAGGAGGCAATGAATGATGTGCGTCAGGACTCATTGGATGAACAGTGTTTGACTTTTTCCAGTCACAGTGACTTGTCTGACTCCTGCCACCCTCCCGACAGTTCCACCATCCCGTCTGATGAGCATGAAGTCTGCTCTGCTCTTGCTGTAGCCAGTGAGTACTCCATCGTAAAGAGGACAAAGCTCCAAACGGTCTCTGAGGTAGCCTCCATATTCTTTGTGTTCACACCTCCCTCCAGGCACAGAGATGTGTCTTTGCCAGCAGGCCTTGGATACCCATCTTGGTTTGAATCAGAATCTAATATTCAGTTGTAAACACAGAGAACAGCTGGGTTAAGCAGCTGTACTCGCATCCAAATCCCAGGCCAAATCACTCTCACCCTGTGCCCCAATGCCAAGTATAGTTTGTTGAACACTAGGAAAACCAAAATGGGTGGGGGGGGCGGGTTGAAGAGATCATCACACACTTCCTGCCACCACTGTTGCGTGTGCACAACAGTGGTCTTCATGAGCTCCGTCTTTTAGGATGTGACCTCTGATCTCTCCTGTCGTTGTCTTATGCATTGTGTTGCTGATCTTAGAATTAATGACTGTCCCACTAGAGTGGTAGTCTTGCCTGTATCTTTGGAGATGCTGTTACCATGGTTCCTCAGCTCTGAACTCCACTCTCTCTCACCTCTGAGATATCTTGTCGTTGCTAACAGTCTTCTGAGTACCAAAAGAAAGAGATCTCTGTCGTTCCGTGTCTGAAATTTTCCCTGAAAACACAGCATGGGCCCTGGTGCCCCCACCTCTATGAATCACCGAGGATCCTGGGCTCTCGAAAGCACCAAATATGCTTTCCTACTTCGGGGGTATAGATTGCATCCACCAGTCTAGTCTTAGTGTAGAGTCCCATCTATCTCACCAAGAACTAGTGTCTGTTGGGGCAAAGCTGACTTTTTCAGCAACGCCTATTGAAGGCTGCTTACATTTCCCTGTGATCTTTGGGGGAAAAAGACATGTTTCAGTGCTTGCTCAACTCAGGACAGAGGATATGGTGACGATGAGCTACCGGGTCTGGGTCAGGTTGCTTGATGGCTCAAGAAGGGAAGCCCGGCCACTTCTCAAAAGGGAAGTCCCAACTTGCGGCTTCCTTCAGTGTACCTCTCAGAAGACCCTGATGTTTCCCAGAGAATATTTACGTCCCTGTGCTTGTATAGCTTCGGGAAGAGAGAGAGACGTCTCTGTCTTATTCGGTTGGCACTTTAAGGACCTACTCACCACAATGACTTAGACAACTGCCAGGGCCAGGGCTTGCAAGAGCAACTGACTGAGGGATGTGGGCTAGCATAGGGACTTGCCCACAAGTTCAGCCCAGGTAAGGCAGCCACAGGCCCTGGTTGCAGTGAGCCCCTCCAAGGTCCTCAGCTCACAACTCTTGTAATATTTTTTCCAGCTGTCCTGGTTTCAAGGGCACATTTGGGACCACGACAGGACCAGGACAGCCTGTGTGGTAGGACAGAGGAAGATGCACAAGGTGGATGTCATAGTGTTCCACCATCTGCTTCCTCCCTGATGGGCCGTGGCCTTTGGGGCAGGAGGCAGCATCCACCCAGTGCTAGAGCACAGAATGTGGTAGGAGGCACAGAGTGCTGGAGGATGTGATGGGGGGCAGCTCGTTAGAGTGCAAAGAGCCCTGAGCTTAGCATGGATGTTCCTAGGCTCCAGCCTGAGTGCTGTCTTCACTAACAGTGGGCCAACAAAGTGATTGCTTTTTACTTCTTCGATATCTATCTCTTCATCTGTAAAATGAATCAAATAATCTATTCCTGGTAGCTGCAGTGATCAAATGTGGGAATATTTACTAATGCACTTCAGAAAAAAGAAAACCCCTCTCTGTGTGGGGTTCGATAAGGTACCTGATGTAGTAGGACTCGGTGGTGGGAAAGTTGGTTTATACTGAAACATTCTCCATACAGAGAATTTCCCCTGATAACACAGCAGAAGCCATCTTGGAGGTGCCCAGGACGTCCTTGGATGTATGGAGGGACGTGGAACAGGGTTGTTTGTACTCTTGTTAGAGAAAGGAGGAGATTCTGTATAAGAGCTGTGATGGGACACAGAGTCACTGAGCCTAGGAAGCAGCTTTGTGGAAAAGAGGAGAATACACATGGTGAAGTCCAGAGGGAAACTGGACAAGTATATGGTGATGTGTGAAACAAAAGACAGTTTTGACTTTTTGCCCAATTGTAGGCGGAGCATGCCATGAGAGTGATCCACCAGATCAAAGACACTTATCTGATGGATCCTAAAACCAAGCCAAGCCATTTCTTTCAAGACAAAAAGATGAGGACTTTCAGTACAATTCTCTCAGTGTGTCCTGAAATCATCCATAGTATTTATGTCTCCCTGCCCAGATAGGCCCCTGTGTTTGTAATGGGTGATGTGGAACTACTTAATGTCTGACTAGACATTTCTGAATTTGTTTGCAGAAAATCGTGAAGATGAGGAGGCTGAAGACGAGAAAGAACCAGTGTCCAAAGTGAATGACCAGAGGAGGATAAAGGACAGGTAAAATGTGGAACAGGCCCTAGAAAGAATAAAGAGGGCAAAGGTGGCCACATTCGTGATGCAAGGGTCAGCAAAACCTACTGATTGAGCTTACTTCATTCCCTCAACCAACGATGACACCGCCCTTTAAACAAGGTCGTGTATTCTCTGTCTGGCACTTGCAGAGATAGTCTGAACCACGGTGACCTACTCTCATGGATTTCCTGCACTCAAGGACACCACCTGTCCTCTCATGGATGGTTGGTTCAAAGGCAGGGTGAGATTCATATCTGCTGTCTGCAGAGTTCATCTCGGGTCATTGGCAGGTATTTCACAGCAAGGAAGGTAATCAGACCAAAAAAAAAAAAAGAAAGAATCATATTCTGTTACATATTGAGAGAAGGTGGCCTAGAAGGTACAAGAACTCTGGAGTCTACCTTGCCTCAGATGCTAGTATTCACTGGCTGCTTCTACAACATTCAAAAACATTTATGCATCTGCCAAACGTGTACCAAAATTCTGTTCTGAAGGCAGTTGGGGATATTCTCCTACAAACCTGTGTCGAGGTCCTAATAACCTGTCGCTCAATTCCAATGACAAATTTTCCCCTCTAACCCACCACAGGGAATTCGATTTTCTAATTCAAGTTCAGGCACGAGAGCTGACTCAGTTACACCAAAAGGTAGGGAGAGGAAGAGACGCCTCGATCTTACTCAGTCAGCACCTCAAGGACCTCCTCACCCACAGTGACCTTGACAAGTACCAGGGGCAAGGCTTCCAAGAGCACTTGGCTGAGGGACTCAGGCTGTCAGAGGGCCTTGTCAGCAAACTCAGCCCAGGTAAGGTGGCCACGGGCTCTCATGGCACTGAACCCCTCCAAGGTCCCCAACCCACAAGAGACTCCACACCTCCCGTTGTAACACTTTTATCAGCTGTCCTGGTTTCAGTGGCACATTTGGGGCCATGACAGGGCCAGAATTTCCTGAGTGTTAGGACAGAGGAGAAATGCACAAGGTGGAGGTCATAGTGTTCCAACCATCTACTTCCTTTCTGATGGACCGTGGCCTTTGGGGCAGGTGCAGCACCCACCCAGTGTTAGAGCACAGAAAGGGGGATGTGATGGGAGGCAGCTTGTTAGAGTGAAAAGAGCCCTGAGCTCAGCATGGACGTTCCCAGGCTCCAGCCTGAGTGCTGTCTTTACTAACAGTGGGCGAGTGATGGATTTATCCTGCTTGGATTTTGGTTTCTTCATCTCTAAACCTGCTTAACAAGTGTGTTGCATGGTGGCTATAGCATTCCCATAGGGAATGTTTATGAGTGTACTTTCAAAAGGATCAAGTCACTACTGGGGTTGATTTAAGTACAAGATAAGGTAGAATCTGGTAGTGGGATGTTGGTTTACACCAGAGTCCTTAGCACTTAACATGGAGAGAATTTTCCTTGGTAAACAGTAGAAGCAGACGAGGAAGTCCACATGAAGTACCGAGTTATGTGAGATGCCTGGGACAGAATTGGTTTACCTCTCCTTAGAGAAAGGAGGAGGTTCTATGTGAAAACCATGATGAGACACAGAGTCACTGAACTTGGGAACCAACTTTGTGGCAGGAGGGAGGATACGGCGGGAGAAGCCCAGAGGGTAGCTGGGGAAGTATCTCTTGATCTGGGTAACCAAATAAATTTGTGACTCTTTGCCCAATTCAACACAGAGCATGCCATTCTGGGATCCATCAGATCAGGGCCACTTTGCCTGATCGATCAGAATACCATGGCAGGCCATTTCTTTAAAGACAAAACATGACACCTTTCTGAACCCGTGTTTAGATAATTTACATTTCCATGCCCAGACAGGAGGCCCCTGTGTTTATAACGGGTGAAGTGGAACTTACTAATGTCTCAATGGACTTCTCTGAATTTGTTTGCAGAAAACATTGACAATGCGGATGAACAACAACCAGAATCACTGACCCCCAGGTAACAAAGAATGATCAGAGGAGGGTAATGTACAAGTAGAATATAGAGAGGGCTCTGGAATGAACAGACCCAGACGTCAAAGGTAGCTACTTTCTTGACACAAGGGACAACAGACATTGCTGGCTGCACTGGTCTCATTCCCTCCACCTGTCTGGATTATCCGTGTTCTCTGCAACCTTTGTAGTCTGTCTCACTCAAAGTGAACTAAGGAGGCCTAGAGATTTCCTGCCGTTTCTGAGATGACATCTTGTCTTCTGTATGGTTAAAATCCAGACTAAGGTACATATCTGCTTTCTGCATGTTGGCCTTAGCTTGTTGGTAGGTATTTCATAACAAGGAAAGTAACCAGACAAAATAAAATTCATCTTCTGTCTCAACATTTAGAGAAGGAAGCCTGGAAGTTCCAAGATTTCTTAGGGCCAAGAATGTTTCAGGAGCATGTTTTTACTGGGTCACTGTATGTAAAATGCAAACAAAAGAAAATGAAAAAATGGGGTTCACCAAAAAAGACCCGATTTACACTTGGAAGGCCTTTTGGGGATAGTCTCACAGAACTCCCTCTCAAACTCCTTATCATCTACCATTATGCCATTTCCACTCTGAAGATTTCTCTTCTCTCCCACCTTAGGAAATACCATTTCCTAATTCATGGTCATGCAAAAAAGCTGACCCAGATACGCCAGAAGTTACAGGAAGGAAGAGAGGTGTCTACCCTACTCAACCAGCACCTCAAGCACCTCCTCACCCACAGTGACCTTGACAAGTACCAGGGGCAGGGCTTCCAAGAGCAACTGGCTGAGGGACACAGGCTGGCGGAGCGCCTCGTCTGCCAGCTCAGCCCGGGTAAGGCGGCCACAGGCCCTGATTGCACTGAGCCCCTCCAAGGTCCCTGGCTCACAAGAGCCTCCTCACCTCCCGTCGTAATGTTTTTACCAGCTGTCCGGGTTTCCACATCGCACTTGGGGCCATGACAGGAGCACGAGTGGCTGGGCGAGAGCTGAGGGGAAATGCGCGGGGGGAGGTCATAGTGGTCCAAATATCTGCTTCCTCCCTGATGGACCGTGGCCTTTGGGGCAGGAGGCAGCATCCACCCAGTTTTAGAGTGCAAAAAGGAGGAAGGCAGAGGAGGCATCTTCTTAGGTGAAAGAGTCCTGGACTAAGCAGGAGATCCACAGGCTCTTGCCTGAGCACTGGCTTTTATAACTATAGGCAAGTGCCTGATTGATCCTACCTGGCTTTCTGTTTCCTCATCTGTAAAATAGGTCAGAAAAAGTGTTGCAGGGTAGCTGTAACTATGAAAGGAGAGAATGCTCATGAATGTACTCAAAAAAATGATACAACTCCCTGTTTGGGGCTCATATACTTAAAATAGTAGAATCTGGTGCTAGATACATTGATTCATACTAGAACACTTTCCATAAGCAGAATTTTCCCCTCTAACACTATAAAAGCCAAGTTGGAGGTCACCGTGAAGTCCCCGGATGTATGGAGGGGCGTGGCATAGGGTTTTTTTATTCTCCTTTTAGAGAATGGAGTAGCATACGTGTGAGAGTTGTGAGGAGAGGTAGAGGCAGTGAGTCTGAGAACCAGCTCTGTGGAAGGAGTGAGAATATAGGTAGAGAATTCCAGAGGGAAACTGGACAAGAACCCAGTGATCTGGAGACAAAAGATGTGTGATCTTTGCCCAATTAAACTCAGAGCACACCGTGATGGGGCTCCACCAGATCAGGGGCTTTTTCCCTGAGCGATCAGTATACCATCCCAGGCCATCCCTTCAAAGTCAAACATGGCACTTTCAGAACAACTCTCTTAGTGTGTCCTGACCTCAGACACAGATAATTGACACCCATGCCCAGACAGGCCTTTGTGGGTGTAGTGGGTGAAGCAGCACTATTTCCTTTCTGTCTGGATGTTTCTGAATTTTGTTTGCAGAAACACAGGAAGATGATGAAGATGAAGAAGGACAAGACACACTGACCACCAGGTAACAATGAATGATCAGGGGCTAAGAAGCAAGGGTAAAAGGTGTGGAGAACACCTGAAAGGAAAGACCTTGAGGTCCAAATAGCCCCAGATTTCACATGCGAGGGTGAGCCCCAACTGCTGATGTTGCTAATTTCATTCACTCAAGCAACGATGGCACAGCGCTTTGAACGGAGTTGTCTGTTGTCCTTGTGGTACTTGTAGAGTCAGTCTGGCAAGGGGAACTAAGCAGTCTCAGGGATTTCTTGCCCTTAAAGAAATCCCTTGTTCTCTCTCAGAAGGCTGCAAATGACGATGAGGTGCCTAGCTGCTTTCCCAATTGTTGGCCTTAGGTCCTTGATAGGTATACCATAGCAAGAAAAGGAACTATACAAAAAAAAAAAAAATCGTTAGCATGTCATAATACAGATAGAAAATGGCCTAGAAGGCACAAGATCTCTGGGAGCCCACAATGCCTCAGAAGCCTGTATTCACTGGGCTGCCATATGTAAACTCAACACTATTTATTCACAAAGGTGAAACCATGGTATTGGTTCTCCTCGTTTGATGTGTGTGATGGGTACACCTTGCAGGGAGAGTGCAGCCTCCATCATCTCATTGTCTGGCCTGTGCACTGAGCACTTTCTGCTCACTCTCTCTCTCTCTCCCTCTGACTCTGCTGCTCCAGGGCGGCCAGGCTTTGCCCCATCAGAGGTGGATAGCTTCCTTCCTTCTTTTTGAAGGGATGACATTGGACCCTACCCATAAGCCTTTCATCAGGACCTGCTGGGATACTGTGGTGTCTAATCCCTCTTGATCTAATCTTGTATCTTCCCTCTCTCACCAGTCTGGAGAGGGAGCTTCAGGAGAAGGAAACCATGAATGAAGTCCTTCAAGATCCATTGGGTGAACAGTATTTGACTTCTTCCAGTCGTCATGATCTGTCTGCCTCTGGAGAGCCCCTCGGAAGCACTGCCTGGGTGTTTGATGAGACTAAAGTCAGCTCGGCTCTGGATGCAGCCAGTGAGTACTCCCATTATAAAGCAGATACATCCAAGTGGTCTACCAGTTAGCCTCCATATTTTTTGTGCTCAGCACCGCTGGCCAGGGAGAGAGAGATCACTTCTACAGGCTCTTGGACAGAGATTTAAGTACAGATGTGAGGAGGGCCTGGGAGTTTTGCTGTCACCCTAGTGCCTAGCTGTGTCTCTCTCAGCCTGTCCCCATGGGCATCTGCAAGCCATTCTTCCCCAGGCGGGAGAGAGAAGGGATCGTGACCATCACACAGCCACCATGACAGCAGGTGCACAGCAAGGATTTGTCAGACCTCTTTCTTCAAGATGGGGCATCTCGTCTCTCCTGCAGTGTTCTTGCTCATTGCATTTCCTGAGAAGTGTCTTCCACTCTTCTCTGTCCATCCACGCGTGCTAACAGTTTTGCTCAATTATTTTGGAGGTCTGTTATCATCAGTTTGGGTTCAAAGCTGATTCTCCACTTCCTCTGGGGTGACTACGTCCCTCTGAAGATTTAAAAATGAGATCCTGAACGCCACATCCCGCCTGTGCCCATTGGTCTCTGTGAAGCCAAAGCTCTGGCTCTGGTTTCCCATCCTCTGTAGATGGCCATGGTTTTCATCCTTTGTGCAGCCCCAGTGACTTCTTTCATGTGTGGGTTATAGTTTCAATCATGAGTCTAGTTTCAGTGCTCTCGTCTCATGTAAACCATCAACCACCAGCGTGCCTGTTAGGGCCCAGGCCTAATTTATGAGCAAAGCAGAACACGAGGACAGAAGACAGAAGGACCACAAAGGCAGCAGGAGGAGGATGCTCAAGTAGAGTTGGAACGTGATGAGAACAGGACTTCTGGGTGATAAGACTGTTGAGACATTTGATAGTGTGGAGATGACAGAATCAGGGAAGCGGAAGGAGAGAGTTGAGAGTCTCACAGAGTGTGTTGTCAGAAACCTGAATGGCAGCACGTCCCAAATGACATTTTTAAGAAACAGGTAAAACACTGTAGCACTGTAGCACTTCTGGCCCCTTATTTTCCAATTATGGCCTCAGGCTTCTACTACATTATTTACAGCTGCTACTACCTCCCCCCAGTGGCAAAAGAAAAAAGTATATAGATATATGTGTGTGTATGTGTGGTGGGTGGGTGCATGGAGGGCAGTCAAAACTTACAGCCAAGGAAGGTCAAAAGGCTCTAGAACTCTGCAAAAATTCCATAACTTGATCCTTGGTGTAGAGTTTCCCAACTCCCTTTCTACTGGAACTGCTTATTCTTTGTTTTTGTCCCCGTTTTTTAAAATAAAGGGCCACCTTCATCCGTGAAGTGCACAAATCAGCCTCTTTTGTGATAGTCCACTTAATTCATCATCTCTACTCATCTTCAAGTCCATGTCCTTAGTTTTCTTCTCATCAGGATCCACTCCTGCTCAGGTTTTCTTAAAACTGAGCTTTCGCACCCTGACATCCGTTTCATCTGGATCGTGTTCCTCCTTACCCTCCACCCCTCTCAGGCTCTCCTCCTGGAGCCTGGGGCTGCCTGGCGCTCATCTGCCAGGAGATGATCTCAGCTGAGGAACGAGTTGAGACCCATGTTCTCAAGTGGAGGTGAGGCCACAAGGGGCACCCCTGTCACTCATGGAGAGTGCTCAGAGAAAGTGCTCAGCGAGTGGCGCGGGAGGCGTAGCCCTGACGAGTGCCATCAGACCTTGGGGTATTTAGTTGTCTTCTCCTCCCGCTAGTCTCTCTTTTATTTCTCCTTGGCTTCCCCCAAACCAGTCAAGACTCAGCCTCACTGGCTCAGTCGCGGTCTTTCCTGCTCTCTTTCCACAGAGGCCTGAGCACGAAACCAGGCTCCATGCCCGATTTTTTGGCCAAGGATAATTTCTTAGCCATTCGGGCTGCTATATCAGATATGCCAGAGACTGGGTGACGTATACAGAAGAGAAATTATTTCTCAGAGTTGTGGAGGCCGAGAAGTCCAACATCAAGGCTCTGGCACATTCGATGGTTGGTGTGAGCCCCCTTCCTGGTTCAGAGGCCGTCTGCTCGCTCTGTCCTGACCTGGTGGAAGGGATAAGGGAGCTTTGTGGGGTCTCTTCTGTGAGGACACTGATCCCATTCGTGAGGGACCTGCCTCCCAAAGGCCCCACCTCCAAACAACATCTCGTTGGGGATTAGATTTTCATATATGAATTTGGGGGAATGCAAACTCATTCTCTGGCAGATGCTGTGAATGCTCTTTGTTGTATCCTCACCCTCCTCCTGTCATTCTCCCCTGGTGTTTCACACGTCACCTGTTTCTCACCACAGCTTTTCTCCTTCTTCATGTATTTCTAATTTTTTTCCAATTTCAAGTGATCTGAATAGTGATATTATATTGACTGTTAGATTCAGTATCTCCAAATCCCTATTTATTCACTTGTACAATTAGATAAAAAAATACAAATACGTATATGTATTTATATGCCATATACACTATGTGTATTTGCTGTGTATATAGGGTTCATATATGAAATATATATTTATGAAAGGTTTGTAAATTCCCTAGCTTTCACCTTCCCCAGTTTTCTGCTCTCATAAGGTTTTCCTTCAACTCTGGTTTTGCATGATCTCTACAATCTCTGCAGAGGACAGAGGACAACTTCTGTCTGTGTGATTTCCCTGCCTTTGTCTTCTCTACCGAGGCACTATTTGTCTTGATCAATTGTATTTTTCTAGATTTTTACTTGGCAATTGGGAGCATTCTTGCCTCCTGGCAATCTTAACCTTACTGGGCAGTGTAAGAAAGATCAACAAAAGAGAAAATATCAAGAGTCTGCATTGGCTTCACCTCACCCATGGACTTTCAGGTGGCCATTCTTGTTCCGGCCACTTTCCTCATTCAATGTCCCTCTTGGGTGGAGGAGTAAATCACAGTAAGATCATGAATAACAGTGGATCCTACAGGCTGTGGTTTTGTTTTCAGAGCTGGGTTGGACTGCTGCTCTCAGAATGAAGAACCCTGCCACGCTGAAGGGTGATGCTCTTGAGGGCTCGGCTGCCAGCAAGCATGCGTGTCAAGTCGTTGGCCACAGTAATGCCTCAAGTGTCATGGAAGAGAGGATTCTGAAAAGAAAACTGTGGCTCAGCAAGTGGAGACGAGCATGCAGATTCCCCGGCCTTCAAGCTTAGGGTCCAGAGGTAATCACAGCCGTGGTTCTTAGATGCACTTACTCCTTCTTGCTCTCTCTCTGAGGTTATAGCTCAATCTCCCACTCTTTTTGTCTCTTCTTGGTTTGTTCAGTCCAACAACTGATGCTACCTCTGTCTGGTCTTACCTCTGTTTTTCATGGGGGCTGCCACTCTGCCAGGCCCTTCCATCTCCATCTCCTGTTTGCACTCTGAACTCTGCTGTGTTCCCACTGCGGCAGTCCTGATATTCCCTCTCACCTTTCTTCTTCTCCATGGAGAAGCCCACCCCCATGGTCCTCCTCATCACAAGAGCATCATTTAGCCACTGAACACATTGCACTATGTCTGAAATCACACACTCTCTCGGCTTCTTTGCCTTCTCTTCCCAGCTCCCCCAACTCCACTACCTCTTTCTTCGGGGACCACTGTCTTAATGGATCACTTGCACACGGATTCTCCTCCTGGGCCTCTTTTGGGGAACCCAAGCAGGGACAACCCTTACCCCTGGACTTCTCCATGTGAGTAAGAAGTGTTAAAACTGAGGAGAAAGAGCCCCATTAGAAATACTAAGTGAGAGTCTGGTCACAGTTGGGAGTGCTGGACTGGCCTGGAGTCAGGTTTCTCCTCAGCCCCAGATGTGCAGGCCTCTGCTCATCTGCATGGGGCTTCCGGGGACTCAGTGTCCCCACCTCAGGACCTCACTGGAGCTGGCATCATTACCACCCTGTAATAAGCACCCCGAGAAATTTAATTTAAAATGAATGCCCTGACCTCACACCTCGAGATTCTCATTTAAATGGTCGGTGGTAGGGTTTGGGCTTCAGTATTTTTAGAAAGCTCCCAAGTGATCCTCATGTGCAGCGAGAGATGAGAGGAGCCTCTTGACTCCTGTGGACTCCGGTTCTGCATAGAAATGTCCCCAGCGTTTCACTACTTCAGTGAAATGGCTGAGTGTCCACCAGCCATTGATGGAATTTGTATTTCTCTCTCAACAGTACTATTTGTATAACATGGGGAAAAGTGAGAAGAAAAAGAGAGACATGAATGGAGTAGACTCATAACCTCTCTGCTTGGAGGAGAGTTTCTCCAACTTTTTGATTACAAGATAAAATGAGAAAGAAACATTGCATCGAATCCCAGTGTACAGAAAACAATACCTCCCTATTACAAATGATAGAATTTAGTCTTTTCTTTAATATTTTTAATATAAAACTTAAAATTCACACTGCATCCATCAAATTGGTTTCAAATTCAGTGGGTTCAGCACTACAGTTGGAAAAGTTTCGTATGATCAAGTTTTGTCATTAAGTAAAATCCCCAAGGAGAACTATTATCTTCATTCCCCTAAAGAAAAAGAATAGTAGTAAATAAGCTGAACATTAGGAAAAAAGATTGTAGGTTTATGCTTCTTTATGCCATCCTTTACACTGGCGTACAATACTGAAAAAGAATCTTTGCCTCGGGAGTGCTTTGGGGGAATCAAAGGGTGGGTGGGAAAGCATCTACTCAAACCAGTTCTCTCTGCATCCCCATTCAGTTTTTTTCATCTAGATGTTAAGAATATTCCTAGAAGTTCCCTAGGGCATATCCTGGTGTGGCATCCAAAGGAGGAATGAAGGAAAGTGGGTGAGGCCACGGTTAGACTCCCTGCTCTCTCATTGTTAATTCCATCATGAGTTTCTCCTTTTGGGGTTCTCCCTCAGTCCCTCTGGAGAAGAATTTCTTTGTAAAGACATATTCCTGTAGATCCAAGGTGAGCCAGTAGGGTCTACTACCTGTGGACACCTCCAGATTGGAAGCTTTCATCTCACATTCCCCCAAATGTGTGGAAAGGGCCTGAGGCCTGGGTTCTAGTCCCAGGGTTGTCAATAGCAGGTCACATGGCTTTAGTGAGTCCTTAGCCCCTTGGCACCACAACTCCTCCTCTGTAAGAGGTGGACCTGGATTTGGATCTATTCTGAGGTCCCTGTAGGCTCTCACATTCCAGGACTCTTGAAGTGGCTGTTGAGGAAAGGGTGGTAGGGACCTTGGCTAAGGCTCTGCAGCAGCTCTGAGCTGGGATGTCACAGGTTCCTGAGGGGTGAGGACAGGGGTCCCTAGATCTTGTACCACAGACTGGATGGAAGTTTAGGGAGGTATTTCTGCTAACCTGTGGATCTCACTTTCCCCTTCAGCCAGCCTCCAGCTCCCCGCTTCAGCTCTTCCTCCTGCAAATAGGAGCTCACCTTGCTCTTGGCCTCTGTCACCATGTAGCCGTCCCTCCGGGCTCAGCTATCAGCAGGACCTGACAAGGACTCACAGTGATTTTTTTCTCTCTCTCTCAGATACCAAGTACTTGTGGAGCTAAGAAAAGAAGAAACCCCATTATAAAAAGTTGCTTTCCACTTGACGAAAAATATCTAAAGCAGCAAACCAAGTTCAAGCCCCCAAGAAAACACAAGAGGGACCCTTTGCTTTGAATGGACATCACAAGCACAAACCACTCACCAGGATTTGTACTCCAAAAGCCTGGTTTGCTGGGAGAAATCCCAACCCTTCAGCCTCCAATCGTGATAAATCACGAAGGAGACCAATGCCTAGATCCACACGTAGTTCTGAGAGAACTTAACCCTGGCTCCTCCCAATTCCCATCCCACACATGACCGGAATCGGGAGCAATGGAAAGAGACAACATGTCTTACCAGACATTCTTCGCCACCAGCAGGGCTGTGCCAGGAGCAGAGAGCATTAATCATGCAGTGTTCTTGTTGAGAATGTTGAGCCTGAATTTCATCATGATGCCGTTATCAGACACCTGCAGAATTTAGACCATTGACCAAGACAACTGGCCTGTCTTTCTTCATACAGTCAATGTCACCACTAATAAGACAAAAACAGGAGGAGAGACATTTTGGGTTTCAAAGGACTGAAAACATTCTGTTACTGTATTTCTTTAGTCCTTTGGAACCCAAAACATCTCCCCACTTTCCGCGGTCGTCTGTGGTGGTGGTGACGTTGCCTCGTTTGGAGAGGACAGGTCAGTCATCTGACTCAATGGTCTACCTTCTGACGTTGTCGGACCATTTCCTCATGATGAAATTCAGGCTCACCCTTTGGCCAAGAACACTAGATGGTTAATGCTGTGTGCTTCCTAGCGCAGCCCACCTGGAGACCAAGAATGTCCAGTTTGTCCACCACCATTATTGAGACTAGCATTGGTCACTTTGTTATGGAGGGGCCTAGGAGATCTGTTCATCGTAAAGACACAGCTTTTTCTTTCTATCACTAGTAATTTGGTGAGTGGTGCTTTGAGAGTGTATGCATATCCTCTTTTCCAAAGATCTTTCTCTAGAAATGTTACCATCCATTCATGATCCCTGCTGTGTGTCAATTATCATATTCCTGTTTGTGCATTGGAGATTTTCTAATTTTGTCATTTCCATATACTTGTAGTTGCTGGCATTGTGCTGTGGAAAAGAACATTCCCTTCCCCTTCCGTATCATTAAAATTTCTGTTTTGACTATCACTGTGGACTTGTGAATTTTTTACATTCAATCCCATAATCCATTATAATCATGATTCATTGGGTTGGATGTGGTTTTCAGTCAATATAAATGTTTTTACTCCTCCTATCCATATTTATATGCTAAAGTTCCCACATGAACTTTCCTCAGTCATCTCTTAGTGGGTAGAGTTTGTCCTTAAATGACTCCTCGTGATGGAATCAGAACTCCCCAAGTGTTGCATATTTAATACTCTTGTTCTCCTGCCTTGATGCGTGGACGGCTAATATAAAGTACTTGCCCACAATGACTTTTATGGAGTTTTAGAAAAATATTGTCTTATTCTGTATGTTCTGTTGAAGTGTAGAATGGAAATTGATTTTGTCTCCATTGTATGTGAATTGGCTTTTGAGGGGGTGGGGGCAGGTCTGGAACTGCAGAGGAATGTTGTTTTGGTTTTTTTCTTTTTCTTTTTCTTTAAAATCTATTCCTTCTAAGAGGCTAGGTCTTGGAGTTGACCACTCCAGTTCTATTTCTCCCAGGTATCTCTGATTTTCTCTCTGATCCTTTCTCATCGCCTTTTCTTCATTGTTGCTCTGCTTGATGCTTTCATTTCTTTATTCAAAGTCTCTTATCATTTTAGCCAAATATATTGTCCTTATGAACCTTGCCATTTAGCCTCTTTTTCAGAGAATTTTCCTTTTCTTCATTCTTTTCCCTACGTTCTGCCAATTCTAATTTCTCATTTCCTGTTTCTTGTCCGCTTCTCTTTTGAGTTGTGTATTTCTTATGTGAAGTTTTGTTTTTTACATATCCACAAATACTTCGTTCAGAACATTTAATTCAGATAGGCATGTCATTTTACAGTTTTCCTATGTTTTATGATTGATTTCGAGGGAATCATTTTATGAGCTGAGACTATTTCTGTTTTTTCTTCTGTCACCTTAGAATACATATCTGTTATATGATTTTCATGTTAACATGCCTAGGTTTCCCTGAAAAGAAACAAAAGTTCTATGTAGGAGTGGATGAGTGCTTTGATTGGCTTAGTGGACTTCTTAGTTCTGGTTCTCTCTCTTTGGTGCAATTAGTCTCACAGACGTGACGTTTGAGGATAGGCGTGCTGCGTCTTCTGGATTTGGGGAATCTTTTTTCTTCCTATAGGACCTTTAATTTCTACCAGTTGCTTCATTCTTTTCTTCATCACCAGCCTCCAAAGATGCTACCTTCATCCAGGTCTCTCCTTGGCCCCAGCAATTGTGCCTCCCCAAGATTGTCACTTCTGGCCCTCTACGCTGTGGAACCCCTTCCTTTCAATTCCCCAGCAGCCAGAGCTGTGGTTGCCCTGGTCTCAGGCCTGCTCTGAGTTTATGACACTCCCTTTCTACAGAGAAATTCCCTGTGTTCCCTCCTGGGCAGGCCCTCCCTGCTGTCCTCTCCTCTAGGTGCATGGTCTTTGCTGATCCCTCTCTGCTCTGTGGCTCCCAGAACTGGCTCAGTGCAAACCAATCGGAGTCCACGGTGTTCTCTGGCCCCTGGTGGGTTGGGGGCCAGATTATGAGTGGTGTTTCTGACTCTTGTGAGATAATAGGAAACATGATCTTTGCTCCCGGTTCCTGGCACAGAACTCCTAAAACCTTTGTGATTTCCCAAATGATAAGAATACTAGGACCATCTCTTTTTCTAATATTCGGTCTTTGACCCTATCCCTGACACGGGGCTCCTAAAACTCTTGTAAATTCCTAACTGACAAGAGCACTAAGACCAGCTTTTGTTCTATTGAGGCGACTCTGGGTGGACTCCCGGATGGCTCCTAGATAGGGATGGTCACCAGAAAGACCAAGCCATGATTCAAAGCTTGGCATTTTCAGCCCCATAACCCACCCTCCAGAGAGGGGAGAGGGACTGGAAATGAAGTTAACAATTGATCCTTCCTCTGAAGAATTCCAACAGTAACGGGTTCTGAGGGCCTCCAGTTTGGTGAACATATCCACACTGGGAAGGTGACTCACCCCAACTCCAGGAGGACATACACTCCTATACTCGGGACCCTTCCAGACTTCACCCTATGTATGTCTTCATCTGGCTGTTCATCAGTTAACCAAACTCAAGGAGGAGGGGGTTGTGGGAACTTCTGCTTTGTAGCCAAGTCGGACAGAACTTTCGGGTAACCAGGGGACCTACTACATGCAATTGGCGGGTCAAGTGAGGTCGAAACATTCTGGCCGGACTGAACCCTTAATCTGTGGGATTTGACACTATCTCCAGGTAGACAGTGTCCGAATGGAGTGAAATTGTAGGACACCTACCTGGTGTCCTGGAGAATTGGTTGGTGCGGGGGGAAAAAACCCACACACTGCTGGTTTGGTGACCAGCAGTGTCAGAAGTGAAGTGTTTTGTGCGAGGAATGAAGGAAACACACGGGAAAGAAAAACACAGGACAAAAGAACTGGTTATTTGGGGGCAGAGTTCTGTATGAGCCATGTTTTTTTCTCTATATTAATCCCAAGCCTTTTGAAACACGTTGAGAGATTCAGCTGCCATTATCCTAGGTGGACCTGTACTCTTTATCACTCTTTTTCAAATTCAGAATTTCAATAGTACAACAATGTAAACAGAATTATGTAACAGAACATCCCCATCTTCATTGGCCAGCTTCAGCAATCATCAATTTATGGCTGAACTTGTTTTAATACAATTTCACCCTGTTACCTTTTCCCATGTTATATGAAGCAAATGCCAGACGTCGTATTTCATCTGAAATTATATCAGTATGTTTCCCTAAATGAGGAGTCTTTTAGAAAATGTTATCATCATAACATTATAATTATTCATAAATTAAACCCTAATATCATAAAATAGACAGTGTTCAAATTTCCTATTGTTGTTTTTAAGTTGATTTCTTTGAATCAGGATCCATAAAGTCCAGAAACTGTGGTCACTAGAATATTACTTTAAGTCTCTTGTAATATGTAGGTTCCTCCTGCGTTCGTTCCTTCCTTTTCCTGCCTGCCTTCCTTCTTTACTTCCGTCCCTCCCTCCTTCCTTTTCTCTCTCTCTCTCTCTCTCTCTCTCGTTCTTGCTCTTTTCTCTCTCTCGCTCTCATTCTCTCCTTTTTTGGCATTTGTTGAAGAAACTGAGCTCTTTGTCCTGTAGCGTTCCCACAGTCTGAATTTGGCTGATTTTTGTACACGGCTATACTTTCACACATTCTTCTGTCCTCCAGACTTTCTCTCAGTGGGTGGTAGAATCTAGAGCAGTGTTGTCTTAAAAGAAAGAAAATGCAAGCCACACAAGTAATTTAAAATTTTCTAGTAGCCACATTGCAAACTATAAAGTATAAGCACAGAACAATACAAAAATAATTGTACACATTGCTACTTAATGCTACACATTAAGGCAAATATTATTCTACAAAAGTTATAAATTTATGTTTAATAGAAAAATATTTTACATTTCTTCAGTTTTTAAGTTACATTTAAATGAGTTATAAATTAAATATAATTAAAATTCAGTTCCTCAGCCCTACTGGCCACATTCCAAATATTCAATAGCCACGTGTTTCTTGCGGCTACTGTATTGGACCTGGCAGATGTAGAGACTGATCAGATCCGCGTTTGATATGTTGGCAAGATTGCCTGAAACATGGTGTGTGCTTTTCCATCAGGAGACACATCATGTCCCGTGCTGCTTCTAATGATGCTAGCAGCCCTTTATGCTCAAGGCCCCGATCCATTTATTGATTGTGTGGAGCAAAATGGTGATATTCCATCGTCATATATTATTACCTGGGACACTTGTAGAAAGAGAAACTTCCCCTAAACTTCCCACCTCTGCCAAGTCACTGAATTGGACACAAAATGGTGAATTTTACAGTTTGTGAATTATGCCACGATGATAATAATAATCAGCATTGGGACTTTGCATGTTCCCAGGCCCTGTATTTTCACTAAACAATGTGTCTCAAATTAATAATAGACAGTGGCCAGAATGTGATGCTGTTAGCCTGTTGTGAAAAATATATTGGATGAAAAAATTGAATTCAGCAAGCTTTTTGTAGAAAAAGGTATAGGCGAAGGAAGCACCTAGTTGGAGAAACCTGACGCAAGAGTGAACTGGAAAATGTGGGAAAGGAGTTTAGGGGGAGAGGGGAACTCTACCTGACACCTGCTCCAGCACGTACAGCCAGGGGACCTTGGGCCAGTTAGAAAACTTCTCTTCCTTGGTTTTTTCATCTGCAGACTAGGGGAAAGCAATGCTTCCCTCACGAGTTGATGGTGAAGATTAGAATTAATAATATATCTGAGATAATCCCCCAAACTGTGAGGAAGGTCGATGATATCAGTGGGTCCTCAACCTGTTTCACATCTGAGTAACTTGAACAAATACATTCCATGCCCCACGTAAGCCCACCCAATCAGAATCACTACAAATGAGGACTATGAACTTGATTTGTACTAACTGTCCCAGATGATTCTTATAATGATCCACTTGGGGGTGGGAAACACTGAGCTGTGTAACTTTTACCCACACACAAAAGTAGGACAGAGCAGAACTGCAAGGATATTTTCAATCCAGTCTCTAAAGCAGAGGAGGAACTGCTGGAGGACCCTAGAATTGAAGGGGACCTGGCCCATCTGACCCCATTTTGACCTCATCTGGTTTACAGCAGAGACACAAGCCCTTGGGGACATACGCATGAGGTACCTGACATCCACCTTGAAAACAGTGAAAGCCCTAATTTCAAATTCTAGCTTCCTTTGAATGGAAGTTAAATTTACCCTTTTTTGCTCATTGAAGGAACCAGTCTTCTCCAAGCCTCTTACTTTACAAAAATAAATCATTTCTATTAACTCAAACTGCGACAGGGATGTTTAAATAAGAAAGTCTTATAAATATTCTAGGCACTTATCAAGAAACCAGAGAGTTAGCAAGTTCGGGACAGTTCAGCCCAATAGATCACAGTCGCTGAGACTTGACTCCCGAGTTAAAGGGAAATGATCCCTTCCTGTCATTTGACGTCATGCCAACTCTAATGAGGTGGGAAAGCAGCTACCCATTCTCACATATGAGTCGCTCCTGCCTCCAGGCTGTGTCTGCCGTCCTGACCATAAGCATTTTAGGGAGACTCTGGATGAGTCCAGCCATCACTTCTACTATTGGACGTGCATGGAGATGGTTTAGTAGAGCAAAGTGGGCTCTAGAAGCAAAGCCCGGTCACAGAGAGAGAAAAAGAGCAGCAGTAAATGGGACAAATGCGGGATAAAGACAAAGCAGTTTTCTCTTACCGTTCCAAAACACAAGACAATCAGTTACTTGCTCTTATAATAAAAAGTGTTTTTTCTGTTTTTAATTTGGCCAAATAAATCATTTAATGCCCCTCTTCTTCAGGATTCTTTATTTATGGACAACAGTGATACCTCAAATGATTATGATGAAAATAAAATGCTCTCGTATGTCTATTGTGCTTAGCAAAATGCCTGGTCCATTATCACTCAATGAACTATTACTGTTATTATGATAACTATAATTACTACTGCAAAAAACTCATCCTTGTGTGACTTCAAGTAAGTCACATACGTTTTGCAAGCCTTTGCTTTCATCATTTTTAAAGTGAAGGAATTTGACAAACTTAACTCTCTCCCATAGAATGTCAGGTCCCACAGACGCCAGAAAATAGGGTTCTTTAAAGCCTTTGATAGATCTCACACGCCAATATCTTTACACAGTGTAGTTGGAGGATGGCGTGGGGTAGGGAGAAGATAAACTTTCAGAAGTGGTTGATCCAGTCCTCCATCCTTCACTTTGACATGAATGCTAGGCGGCACATGGTCCCACCAGTTGCACCCTCAACTCAGACAAGTCCAGTAGCTAGACTGAAGAGACTGATGGTCCAGGGGGTCTCCCAAGTCTCAGGCTCATAAGACCCAGGTGCAGTCAGATGCTGAAGAAGTGAGGAGGGGGTTTAGGGCATCATTTTCCGCTGCCTGCCTCTCCCTCGCTTCTAAACCTCAGCTTCTATGTCACTGAATCCCATTGCACACGCACACTGTGGATCATCAACCATCCCTGACCCATGACCTTGAACTGACCATGTTCTGTTAGTGGAAATCAACTACAGGTCAGTGAGAGGAGGACAACTCAGAGAGATCTATCAAGTAATGTTCCATAAAAACGGCTCTGGATCCCTGTCTGTTCGATATGTAGGTGAACCAAAGGAACATAAAAAAATAGCATCAGGTTTACAAGTCTTTCCAAAATAGATGGTCACTACATGTATTCAAGGATATATACCTAGACTATTTTAATCATTTGGACAGCTTGGAAAGAGCTCTTGTGGGACTAGACTGAAATCCATAAGTGACAAATATAAAATACAGTGTTTAGTGACATTAAAGAAAACCAACAAAAAAGCAACTGACAGATAGAGGCAGAGTTTAGGAGGTAGGGATGTCACTTGACTCAAGTTTAATGAAAAGCCAACATAATGGCCCCCTGATGGATAAGAAGCTGACAGAACACAGGGATGCAGTGAGAAGAAACTGAGAGAGTCAGGACAGAAGACATTTTTGTAAATTTATTATTCTTTCACTTAGTGTGATACTCTGGTTTTTGTCCTACACTTTTTAACAGATATAGAAAAAACTGGAGAAGTTCCATAGAAGAACGTTGTGAGAGTGAAAAATTTGACATCTTTTGCATGTGCAAGAGCCTTAAGATCTGTTTTAGTTTAAGGAGAAGGTTGAGTGACTTCATGACAGCCCTGAAGAAAAGAAAACTAGTTGGGAAACGATTTCTGCCTTGATGTGTTTAGTAACAGGCAAGAACCAACACTGAGAAATGATTATGCTTCGCTATTTCTTGGAAAGAGATAGGTCGGTGGTATCAGCACAAGGGTTGACAACTATTGAGAGTGGCTGCTGAGGGGTGGTCCCCATCGCTGGTGACCTTCAGAAGAGACCAGGCATCCTTGTGTGTCAGCATGGCCTAGGCAATTGGAAGGCAGGGGCTCCTAAGATTCCATGACACCCCCCACCTTCCACTTCTGTTATGGCAACTGCAGACCGTTACCTGGCACGCTGGGTCTTCCCTGCGTCACTCCTGTTGGAGCGAGAGCTACGGACAGTGCCTTCGGCTCTGAGCTCTGGCATCTTGAACCTTGTTTTGGGGGTTGCAGACTCTCAAGCGCTGTGGGGTGTTGATCAAGTTGTTCCCAACAGTAAGTTAAGAATTCCTGTATCATGCCCCCTCAGTCCTGATGAAACCTATTTGATTTCACTTGTTTGTAACCCGTTATGTGCTTGGGTTTCTTCTCCCCAGTCCCTGGTTCTACCTCTTCTGCCGCACATCAGCATGGCGGAATCTTTTGGCCCTTTGTCTGATCCAAGGGCTGAAATGACCCTCCTGAAAATCAACCAGGAGCTTCAATCCCAGCTGGCAAAAACCAAACAGGACTTTAGGGACCTCAGAGAGAAATTCCTTGTATCTGAATCTACTGCCTACATCCTGGCCAACCAGCTGCAGAAATACAGTAAGTCTGACAGGGTCATGGTCACCAGAGTGATGAGTGATCACTGTCTTCCCTCTAAGAAACTAAAAACTGTCCAGACCTTATCTTCTATTCCCTTGGGCAAAATAAATGTCATTCTGACCACGATCCAGGAAAGGTGCAAGTGGGTATTTCAGCCTCAGTTTGCTGAGCATGGGAAACTGAGGCACAGAGAGTTTGGGGACTTTTCCAGATTGGCAGTGAGGTGTAAGGTGGAATTCAAGTTCAATTCCCAGTTATTCCCTGGTGCAGGCGCAGAACTGCCTGTTTCTCTCAGGAATGGGCTAAACTGTCGCTCTCAGCGTCCCCTCTGTACTGAATCAGATCCTGTGTCACTGTTGGCCTAAATGTCGGGGACTAATGGATTCCATCAGTTCAGGCTTCTCGGAGGTCACATTGGCAAAGTACTGTGCTAGTCACCCTGGGGAAACGGGGTGATGGGACACTGGGGGAAGCAGGTGATGGTACCTGCTTTAAGGGGGCTTGAAAATGAGTCTGCTCCTCCCTGAGACCTTGGTATCCGTGAGTAATGCTATCAAGAGCGAGACGACACTGCTGAGAGGGAAGCCGTGCTTCCAGAGCACAGGCTCTTCTTTCTGAGTCCAAGGAAGCCATTTTACATCTTGTGGTGAGGTTGAGGGTGCTTCTGGGGGAAATCAGAGAATCCGTACCACCTCTTCTCTCTCCCTCTGAGTTGGTGAACCTTTGGTGATGCAGGGATGGCCAGCGGGTCCAGGTGATTTTGAGGGTCTGGGCTATGAGACATGTGGCCAAAGTGAGAATGGGAGTAAGTGGGGGAGGTCACCAGCCCCAGGAAAAACTCAAGCCTGTGTGTGGGGCAGGCCCTTGCCTCCCACAGTCAGCCTCGCAATTGGATGCTCGATTACCCCTCCAGTAAGAGGGGGCTGTAGTAAAAAAGGGGACCATGAGAATGGGGTCTCATGCAGAACAGAGTGATTAGAAGGGATCTTGACAACTCTGAGCCTGAATTGGTGTCATTTTCTAATACACCATGTTGGGAGAGCTTAATTCGAAATGACTGACACAGAGAAAAGTAAACAATTGAAGACTGCTATTTAAGAAAGTGAAGAGAGGGGTCTTAGAGAAATGACAAAGTAAGCTTTTTTAACATCTTTCTTTATAATCGTAACATATCTGTAGGAAACCAATTTTGAAGACGATGAAGAAGAAAGATGTCACCCAAGACCTTGGTGTTGAGGTAACACAGTGCAGTGCTGAAAAGCATGGACACTGGGCCAGTATTGCTGGACTCAAATCCAAGCTGTGGATCTTTCTGTGTCTCAGTTTACTCCTCTGTTAATATGATGCTGTCACAGTACCTACGTCTCTGAGTGGTTGCAATGAATTACACGAGTCATTTCTGTAAAACTCCTAAAACAGTTCTTCGCACAAAGTAAACACTATTTATTAGTTCCTCATCTACTACTTTTAATTTAAAATAAACATTTTGAGTGTCTGTGCATATTTCCTTCAGGGATTTATGGTTATGCATTACAGTTTACAGAATTGTATTCACATAATTATTTTTTAATCTTTCAAGTATTTGTGCTTGAAATTCTGAGCTCAGGGAACCAATGTTCAATAGTCCTAGGGCCTTCCCAAGCACACAGGAATCCCTACTTCACACCCCTGCTTAGTGATTTACTCAAGAGGCTGCAAGTCTCGGCAAAGTGGCCCATGACTCAGGGTCAGTGTCAGGGAATTGAACTCTGACCTTGCCAAATACCAGCTCATCTTGTCTAGTTACTCTGTCTGCCTTGGAGCTTCTCTTTCCTCAGTTCTAAAATGGGGAGTAACCAAATGCCATGCAGTTGGGAGGCTGAGGAATATGTTGTGGAAATCCCAGTGGAGAGCCTGGTGCTGGGGTTACGTCTCTCTCTGAGAGAGGGAGAGAGAGATGGACCCTGCCTCCTCCCGTGAAGGCAGTGACCACAGCAGCATGGGCAGCTTTTGGCTGAGGCAGGCCTCTCTGTCTTTTCTCAGAGTGTGGAGAGTGCAAAGGCATCATTGAATCCGTGCTGGGGGAGAAGCTGCAGTTTGAGGAGGGGGCGCTGACAGAGATGTCAGTGTTAGCTGAGAAGCTCAGGTAAGGAGGGCTCTGTGCTGGGAGGATGCTGGGAAATTGTAGGAATCTCTGAAGCGGGGCAAGGAGCAACTCTGGGCCAGGAGAAGGGCAGAAATTTTCATGGCAGGCACATGCGTACAAATATTTATAAAACCATCAGAGAACAATAGTTGGTAAATCTTGCACTCCAGTTACTCAAATCCTCCTTTACTCTTTTTTTAAAATGAAATGTATTGAGGTGAAATTCACATAACATAAGTTGACCAAATTCGAGTGAACCCTTCAGTGGCATTCGGTACTTTCACGATGTGCGGTCACCACCTCACTTACCTACCTTTCATCACAATCACCTCCTGACTGATTACAGCTTGTCATCCTTTCTGTCAACAAAAAGCTGCCTTTCTAAAGATTGTGAGAAACCTCCATACTGTTTTCCACAGCGGTTGCACCAATTTACAGTCCCACCAACAGTATACGAGGGTTTCCTTTTCTCCACCTATATGTGGAATCTAAAAAACAAACACATTCATAGACAGGAAAAAAATTGGAGGTTACCGGGGGGCGGGGAGGTGGCGGAATGAGTGAAGGGGATTAAGAGCTACAGACTTCCAGTTATAAAATAAATAAGTCATCGGGATGGAAGGTAGAGCATAGGGAATATAGTCCATAATATGGTAATAACTTTGTATGGTGAGAGGTGGTGACTAGACGGGCCGTGGTGATCACTTTGTAATGGATATAAATATCAAACCACTGTGATGTACTCCTGAAACTAACAGGATATTGCATGTCAATTCTACTCTAAAAAATCTTTTTTAAAATGCTGTCTTCTTGACACTGTCCTCCTCATGTTCTTTCCAATTAACACCAGCTGTACCTGTCCACATTTCTCTGTCTGGTTTTGTGTGCATTCACTACATATGGCACTATGTGTATTTTTCCATGGAAATGGACATGGCCATTCAGTAAGGAACTGAAAGGACATCTTTATAAGCAGCTTTAGGGAGACATTTCGTTTTGCTTAAAGAAGAAAAAGATGAATGGGATGTCAAGGGATCTTACAGGAGCACTCTCTGATACAGAGGAAGCCTTTGTTTTACCTTCTTCTTTCTCTTTGCCACAGGCAGGTCAGCACACATGTGCCAGAATTCTGCTTCGAGGGCTCCTTGAGGATATTCTCACAGAAATCTCCATTAAAATGCGCATAATCTAGTGTTCAGCTCTCTGCATTTTAACATGTTCTCCTCTGACCCCACTTAGGAAGTGTGATATCCTAATTCAAGATCAGGCTCAAGAGCTGACCCAGTTACGGCAAAAGTTACAGGAAGGCAGAGAAGTCTCTGTGTTACTCGGTCAGCACCTCCAGGACCTCCTCACCCACGATGACCCTGCCAACTACCAGGGGCAGGGCTTCCGAGGGCAACTGGCTGAGGGCCGCAGGCTGGTGGAGCGCCTTGCCAGAAAGCTCAGCCCAGGTAAGGCGGTCACCGGCCCTGATTGTAGTGAGCTGCTCCAAGAGACCCCGCTCACAAGGGATTTCTTTTTTTTAACCAGCTAGTCTGGTTTCCCTGTCACATTTGGGGCCACAATAGGCCCAGGACTGGTGGGGTAGGGAAGAGAGGAGAAAGGCACTGGGTGCAGGCCACAGTGGTCCAACCGTCTGCTTCTTCCCTGATGGATGGTGAATTGCATTGACTTTTGAATGTTGAACCATCTTTGCATACCTGGAATAAATCTCACTGGGCTGTGGTGTCTAATTCTTTTTATACTCTGTTGGATTCAATTTGTCCAATTTTGTTGCTGAGTTTTGCACCTATCTTCATGAGACATATCGGCCTGTAGTTTTCCTTTTGGCAATGTCTGTCCGGTTTTGGTCTTAGGTTAATGCTGGCTTCATAGAATGTGTTAGGATGTATTCCCTCTCTGTTTTCTGGAAGAGATTGTAGAGAATTGGCATAATTTCTTACTTAAATATTTGCTAGAATGCACCAGTGAATTTATCTGGGCCTAGTGTTTTCTGCTTTGGAAGGTTATTAATTATTGTTTCAATTTCTGTAGTGGATATAAGTCTACTTATATATATATAATCTACTAAGATTATCTATTTCTCCTTGTGTGTGTTTCGGTAGGTTGTGTCTTCCAGAAAATGGATCTATTCTAAAATTTTAGGGCATAGTATTTTTCCTAATATTCCTTTATTATCCTTTTGATGTCCATGGGATCAATAATGATGGTCCCTCTTTCATTTCTCATGTTAGTAATTTGTATCTTCTCTCTTTTTTTCTTCATTAATCTGGTTAGAGGTTTATGAATTTTATTGGGTACTTCTAAGAAGGTGCTTCTGGGTTTGTTGATTTTCTCTATTGATTTCTGGTTTCAATTTCATTGATTTCTGCCCTAATTTTTATTACTTATTTCTTCTGCTTACTTTTAATTTGTTTCTCTTTTTCTAATATCCTGTGATGGAAGCTTAGAGTAATGATTTTGGATCCTTCCTTTTTTCTAACTTATGTAAGACAGTGCTATAAATTTCTCTCTAAGCACTGCTTTGGCTGCATCCTACAAATTTTGACGATATTTTTATTTTCGTTTAGTTCAAAATACTTTTAGATTTCTCTTGAGACCTCCTCTTTGACCAGTGTGTTACTTAGAAGCAGACTGTTTCATCTACAGGTATTTTGCAATGTTGCAGCTATCTTTTTGTTACTGATTTCTAGTTTAATTCCGTTGTGGTTTGAGAGCATATTTTGTATGGTTTCTATGTTAAGTTTGTTAATGTGTGTTTTAATGGCCCAGCATGGGGCTTATCTTAGTGAACGTTCCCTGTGAGCTTCAGAAGCCTGTGTGTTCTGCCCTTGTTTCATGAAGCATTCTATGAATGTCAATTCCATCCAGCTGATTGACGGTGCTGTTTAGTTCAACTATATCCTCCCTGATTTTTTGCCTGCTGGATCTGGCTGTTTCTGACAGAGGGGTGTTGAAATCTCCAACTGTAATACTGGATTCCTCTATTTCTCCTTGCAGTTCTCCGTTTTTGCCTCATATATTTTGGCGCTCTTCTGCTAGGTGCATACACGTTAAGAATTGTTTTGTCTTCTTGGAGAATTGACCCCTTTTTCGTTACATAGTGCTCCTCTTTACCCCTGATCATTTTCATTGCTCTGAAGTCCGCTTTGTCTGAAATTGGTAGAGCTACTGCAGCTTTCTTTTGATTAGTGTTAGCATGGTGTATCTTTCTCCATCCTTTTACTTTTACTGTATCTGCAACTTTTTATTTAAAGTGGATTTCTTATACGCAACATATAATTAGGACTTATTTTTTCATCCACTCTGACAGTCGTCTTTTGATTGGTGCATTTAGACGACTGATGTTGAAGGTTTTTGTTGAGATACTTGGATTAATATCTACCATATTTGTTACTGTGTTATATTCGTTGCTCTTTTTCTCGGTTTCTTTTTTTTTGCTTCCACTCTTTTTCTGCCTTCTCTGGTTGTAAATAAGAATTTTATATGATTCCCTTTTTTTCTCCTCTCTTGACATGCCAATTGTACTCCTATTTGGTTTCTCATCTTTTTCAGTGGTTGCTCTGGAGTTTGCAATATACTTTTACAAATAACCCAAGCCCCCTTTCAAATAACAATGTATTGCTTCCTAGGTAGTGCAAGGGCCCTATAACTGAATATTCCTGATTCAATCCACCCATCCATTATAGAATTGCTGTCATTCATTTCACATATCCAGAAGCTGTGATCACTGAGTACAGTATGGCCTGTATTATTTTGAACTGTTATCAGTTAGGTCTCTCAAGAATAAGGCAAATAATCTATTTTATTTTAATTTATTCTTTCTCTACTTATCTTCCTTTCTTTGTGTAGATCCCAGTTTCTGACATATATGTTTTCCCTTTGATCTGAGAAATTCTTTTTTAACATTTCTTGCAAGGCATGTCTACTGGTGATACAGTCCCTCAATTTTTGTTTCATTGGGAAAGTCTGTATTTTTCCTTCGTATTTGAAGCCTGATTTACTGGATACAGAATTCTAGGTTGGTGGGTTTTCTTCTTACACTCCATTCTCTTCTTGCTTGAATGGTTTCTGAAGAGGAGTCTGATATAATTCTTATCCTTACTTTTCTATAGGTAAGGTGTTCTTTCCTCTGGCTTCTTTTAAAATTTTCTTTTTGACTATCGTCTTCTGCATTTTGGATACGATATTCTTTCCTAGGTGTGTATTTTTGGTATTTCCCTGCTTGATATTCTGTGAGCTTCCTCAATCTCTGTTTTGGTGTCTATAATTAATTTTGGAAAATTCTCAATCATCTTTTCTTCAAATACTTCTTCTGTTTTCCCTCTGTTCTCCTTCTGATATTCCCATTACACATATGTTACATTGTTTGGAATTGTCCCACAGTTCTTGGATATTCTCTTCTTTGTCATTCTTTTTCCGCTTTACATTTGCATTTTTGAAATTTCTATTATTATTTCTTCAGGCTCGCAGATTTTTCCTCGGCCATGTCCAGGCTGTTGTTGAAACTCTCAAAGGCACTCTTCATTTCTGCCCTAGTGTTTTTCAATTCTAGCATTTCCTTTGAATTCTTTCTAGAGTTTCCATCTTCCTGCTTACATTACCCATATGTTCTTGAATGCTGTCCACTTTTCCCATTAGAGCCTTTAGCACATTAATCACAGTTGTTTTCAATTGCTGGTCTGATAAATGCACCATGTCTGCCATATCTGAGTGTGGTTCTGATGCTTGCTCTGTTTCTTGAAAGTGTGTTTTTTGACTTATAGTATGTCTTTTAATGTTTTTTTGAAAGCCAAACATGATGTGCTGGGTAAAAGGATTTGAGGTAAGTAAAGACCTTAATGTGAGGTTTTGTCTTTACCTGGCTAGGGGTTAGGCTGGGTTTACTGTTTACCGTAGCTAGAGGTGTCAGAGGTTGAATCTCCTCTGGCATTGTTGTTTTTGTCTCCTCTGTTGTCTTGAGTTTCCCTAGAGATTTCTGCTTAAATGATGCCTGAGACTCGCAGTTCTGTCAATTGTATTTCCCTCTTGTCATATAGGATCCCTGCTGATGTGGTGGTAAGGTGTGTGAGTGTGTGTGTAAACGTTCTCTAGTCCTCTGATTAGGTCTCAGTCTTTTAGTCAGCCTGTGTCCCGGCTATGAGCTTCACAAGTGCTTCTCAGGGTTCTCCCTCCTGCCCCCCTAGGTGAAAAAGGAAGGCTAGATGGGGATGGGATTGGGTATTTCCCTTCCCCCAGGGGAGGTACAATCTGGTAAAAGCCGAATTGGTTAGGCTCTGGTAAAATAGTTTCTTTGAGAGCAGTCCTTGACAAGAAAAGCAGAATGCTCTGGATGTATTTCAGGATGGCTACTTCCCTCTCACCCTGCCAGAAGCATGAGAAGATTTTTCTCTAGTCTTCACTGTGAGAAACTGGGAGGCCTCCTGGACATATAACTCTCCGGAAGTGTGGGGGATCTCCTAAAACCAGACCCCCTGATGTTTCAAACTCAAATTCTCCACACTGAGCCTCCAGCAGTTAGTCGACTACACATTCATATTTTCCTCCTCTGTTACTAGCTCCCGCCTAGGTTTCTGCTCCAATAAGTTGTAATTCTCTCTAGTCTCCTCGCCTTTCTGTCTTTGTAGCTTTGGGGGCAGTGGTTTGCCCTCTGACATGCATTCTCTGGTGGATATAAGAAGAGTGGGTGATTTTCAGTTTGTTCAACTTTTTTCTTGTTGTGAGGACAGGAGATGACTTCCCAGATCCTTACATGCTGGACCAGAAACTGGAAGTTTCCCCAGACGTCTTCAGGGGAGAGCGAGAGGATTGTTTATTGTCTCCTTAGAGAGAGTTCCCATGGTGTCTGAGAACGAGCTTTATGTCAAGATGAAGTACGTAGTTGTAGAAGTCCAGAGGGAAGCTGCACAAGTACTTGGTGATCTTGGGAACAAAAGACACTTCTAACATTTCTTCCCATTTCAGATAGAGCATGCCGTGATGGTGATACCCAAGATCAGGGAAAGTGTGTCTGATTGATCATAAACACAAGCCAGGGCATTTATTTAACACAAATAAGAGACCTTTCAGTAGGATTCTCTCAGTGTATCAGGAAATCATACATAGGTATTAATATCTTCATGCCTAGACAGGCCACTGTGTTACAATGGGTGGCATGGAACTACTTAATGCCTGAGTGGATATTTCTGAATTTGTTTGCAGAAAATCATGAAGACGAGGAGCATGAAGAAGAAAACGCATCACTGGACCCCAGGTAACAATGAATGATCAGGGCCTGGAAGAGGATGGATAAATATGAGGAGGGTCCCCAAATGAACCGAACAAGAGGTCAAAGTTAGCCACAGATTTCAACTACCAAAAGGAACAAAAACTGTTGAGTGAATGATTGCTTTCAGTCAACCAGGAGAGAAATAGCCTTCTAAACAGGCTGTCCATAGTCTTTGTGATACTTGTTACTCATATGAAGGGAAATTAACCAGTCTCAGGGAAATTCTTGTACTCACAGAATCCGTCTGTTCTCTCCTCTATGGCTAAACTAAGGATGAGATGCACATCTGCTTTCTGTATGGTTGGTCTTAGGTTCTTGGCAGGGATTTCATAGCAAGGAATGAACGAGACAAAAAATATCATATCATGTCAGAATGTTGATAGACAGAGGCCTGGAAGGCACAAGATCTCTGGGAGTCAGCAGTGACCCAGGAGCCTTTGCTCACGAAGCCTCTGGGAGAAGGTTAGGGCAAAACTTATGCTTTGGAGTTGTAGGAACTGCGATGGCTCTCGTTGTGTGCTGAGTGTCACAACTGGAGCAAAGAGGAGAGCTGAGTCTCCTTCCTCATCAACTTGTTGTCTGCACAGTACAGTGAGCATCTGCTCTTCTCTGTCTCCCACCACCTTGGCAGCCTCACCTAGTTCCAGTCATAGAAGGATTGTTATCTTTTTCCTACTTCAAGGGATGACCTCTTTACCTTCTGTTACCTTTCCCTTAGTCTTCCACTCAGAACCAGTTGGGAAGTTGTGGTATTCAATCCTTCCTCATTTAATGTTCTGTTATCTTTGTGCTTCACGGCTCAGCAGGGAGCTACAAGAGGAGGAGGAAATGAATGATGTGCGTCAGGACTCATTGGAGAAACGGTGTTTGACTCTTTCCAGTCACCGTGACTTGTCTGACTCCTGCCACCCTCCCGACAGTACCATCATCTCGTCAGACGAGCAAGAAGTCTGCTCTGCTCTTGATGCAGCCAGTGAGTACTCCGCATAAAGAGGACAAAGCTCCAAATGGTCTCTGAGGTAGCCTCCATAGTGTTGGTGCTCACTCCTCCATCCAGGTACAGAGATGTGTCTTTGCCCGCAGGCCCTAGAGACCCATCTTGGTTTAATCCAGAATCTAAGATTCAGTTGTAAGGACAGACATCACGGGGGTCAAGTAGCTGAACACCCTTCCCAGTCCCAGGCCAACTCTCTGTCACCCTGTTACCATGGCTGCTCCACTCCAAGCTGCAGCCCCCCTCTCATCTAAGTTGGTTTGCCTTCAGTGACGAGCTAGCTATGTACCAAAAGATAAACACCTCTTGAATGTGTCTGGAATTGTCCCTGAATGCATGGCCTGGGCACTTGCACCCTCCACCACTTTGAATGGCAAGAATTCTGTTCTCTAGGTACCACCAAAGATTCTGTCCTATCTAAGGGTGAATACATTCCATCCATAGTCGAGTCTCAGTGTATAATTTCATGCAAACCAACAACAGCCAGGATATCTGATAGAATAAGAGCTGAATCTTGCAGTAACATCTCCAGAAAGCGACTACCTGAGCTCCTCACAACCTCTGGAAGAATGTGTTTACCTCCTTGCCCAGATTCAGGGCAGACAACATTGCGATATTGATCTACCAAGTCAGAGACAATGTGCACAACGACTCAGGAAAGGAAAGGTGGTCACTTTTCAGAAGACACAAGCCAAGGCCTCCTGGAATATTCTCAGAATGTCCTGTTCTCACCCTGAGAATACGTCTGTCCCTGGGTTTACCTAGGCCCCTGGGTTGGTAATGTGTCAAGAGGCAACTATTTATTCTGACAGGCCCTGTCCGAATTTATTTGCAGAAACTCAAAAGCATCAGAAGGAGGAGGAAAGAGAAGAGTCAATGGCCCCCAGGTAACTCTTGACAATCATGGCGGTGAATGCAATGGTGGCATCTGAAGATCTCAAATCCAGGGGAAAGCAGAAAGTGCCAGGCATACCTATTTCCTCCCATTAGACAACCAGGAATTATCCCCTTTAAAACGCGGCCTGTTTTCTTGGGAGTTCTCCTGTTGGTTTCCACTTTGTATTAAGTTCTCAAGTTTAGTATCCTAGAATCAGTTGGACTCAAGGCAGGCTAACCAATCTCAGGGATTCCTGCACTCAGGGAGACCACCACCCATCCTCTTATGTTTGGAGAGAACCAAGAGAAGATTCATATCTCCCCTCTGCTCATCGGCCTGTTTCTTTGCAAGGATTTCATAGCATGAAACATAACTAGACAAGAAAGTATATCTCATGTTACAATATGGGAAGAAACAGGCCTAGAAGGCACGAGATCTCTGGGAGTCAACAATGCCCCAGGAGCTTTTGCTCACTGGGCCTCTGTAAGAAAAGAGGGACAACACTTATGCTTTGGAGTTGTAGGAACTGCTGTGGTCCTCACTGTTGGCTGAGTGTCATGACTCAAGCGTAGAGGATAGCTGAGTCTCCTTCCCTATCAACTTGTTGTCTGCACAGTGCAGTGAGCATCTGCTCTTCTCTCTCCCACCACCATGGCAGCCTCAGCTAGTTCCAGTCATAGAAGGATGGTTGTCTACTTCCTGTTTCAAGGGATGCCCTCTTTACCTTCTGTGACCTCTCCCTTAGTCTTCCACTCAGAACCAGTCGGAAGGTGTGGTGTCCAATCCTTCCTCATTTAATATTCTGTTATCTTTGTGCCTCTCGGCTCAGCAGGCAGCTCCAGGGGGAGGAGGCAATGAATGATGTGCGTCAGGACTCATTGGACGAACAGTGTTTGACTTTTTCCAGTCACAGTGACTTGTCTGACTCCTGCCACCCTCCCGACAGTTCCACCATCCCGTCTGATGAGCATGAAGTCTGCTCTGCTCTTGCTGTAGCCAGTGAGTACTCCATCGTAAAGAGGACAAAGCTCCAAACGGTCTCTGAGGTAGCCTCCATATTCTTTGTGTTCACACCTCCCTCCAGGCACAGAGATGTGTCTTTGCCAGCAGGCCTTGGATACCCATCTTGGTTTGAATCAGAATCTAATATTCAGTTGTAAACACAGAGAACAGCTGGGTTAAGCAGCTGTACTCGCATCCAAATCCCAGGCCAAATCACTCTCACCCTGTGCCCCAATGCCAAGTATAGTTTGTTGAACACTAGGAAAACCAAAATGGGTGGGGGGGGCGGGTTGAAGAGATCATCACACACTTCCTGCCACCACTGTTGCGTGTGCACAACAGTGGTCTTCATGAGCTCCGTCTTTTAGGATGTGACCTCTGATCTCTCCTGTCGTTGTCTTATGCATTGTGTTGCTGATCTTAGAATTAATGACTGTCCCACTAGAGTGGTAGTCTTGCCTGTATCTTTGGAGATGCTGTTACCATGGTTCCTCAGCTCTGAACTCCACTCTCTCTCACCTCTGAGATATCTTGTCGTTGCTAACAGTCTTCTGAGTACCAAAAGAAAGAGATCTCTGTCGTTCCGTGTCTGAAATTTTCCCTGAAAACACAGCATGGGCCCTGGTGCCCCCACCTCTATGAATCACCGAGGATCCTGGGCTCTCGAAAGCACCAAATATGCTTTCCTACTTCGGGGGTATAGATTGCATCCACCAGTCTAGTCTTAGTGTAGAGTCCCATCTATCTCACCAAGAACTAGTGTCTGTTGGGGCAAAGCTGACTTTTTCAGCAACGCCTATTGAAGGCTGCTTACATTTCCCTGTGATCTTTGGGGGAAAAAGACATGTTTCAGTGCTTGCTCAACTCAGGACAGAGGATATGGTGACGATGAGCTACCGGGTCTGGGTCAGGTTGCTTGATGGCTCAAGAAGGGAAGCCCGGCCACTTCTCAAAAGGGAAGTCCCAACTTGCGGCTTCCTTCAGTGTACCTCTCAGAAGACCCTGATGTTTCCCAGAGAATATTTACGTCCCTGTGCTTGTATAGCTTCGGGAAGAGAGAGAGACGTCTCTGTCTTATTCGGTTGGCACTTTAAGGACCTACTCACCACAATGACTTAGACAACTGCCAGGGCCAGGGCTTGCAAGAGCAACTGACTGAGGGATGTGGGCTAGCATAGGGACTTGCCCACAAGTTCAGCCCAGGTAAGGCAGCCACAGGCCCTGGTTGCAGTGAGCCCCTCCAAGGTCCTCAGCTCACAACTCTTGTAATATTTTTTCCAGCTGTCCTGGTTTCAAGGGCACATTTGGGACCACGACAGGACCAGGACAGCCTGTGTGGTAGGACAGAGGAAGATGCACAAGGTGGATGTCATAGTGTTCCACCATCTGCTTCCTCCCTGATGGGCCGTGGCCTTTGGGGCAGGAGGCGGCATCCACCCAGTGCTAGAGCACAGAATGTGGTAGGAGGCACAGAGTGCTGGAGGATGTGATGGGGGGCAGCTCGTTAGAGTGCAAAGAGCCCTGAGCTTAGCATGGATGTTCCTAGGCTCCAGCCTGAGTGCTGTCTTCACTAACAGTGGGCCAACAAAGTGATTGCTTTTTACTTCTTCGATATCTATCTCTTCATCTGTAAAATGAATCAAATAATCTATTCCTGGTAGCTGTAGTGATCAAATGTGGGAATATTTACTAATGCACTTCAGAAAAAAGAAAACCCCTCTCTGTGTGGGGTTCGATAAGGTACCTGATGTAGTAGGACTCGGTGGTGGGGAAGTTGGTTTATACTGAAACATTCTCCATACAGAGAATTTCCCCTGATAACACAGCAGAAGCCATCTTGGAGGTGCCCAGGACGTCCTTGGATGTATGGAGGGACGTGGAACAGGGTTGTTTGTACTCTTGTTAGAGAAAGGAGGAGATTCTGTATAAGAGCTGTGATGGGACACAGAGTCACTGAGCCTAGGAAGCAGCTTTGTGGAAAAGAGGAGAATACACATGGTGAAGTCCAGAGGGAAACTGGACAAGTATATGGTGATGTGTGAAACAAAAGACAGTTTTGACTTTTTGCCCAATTGTAGGCGGAGCATGCCATGAGAGTGATCCACCAGATCAAAGACACTTATCTGATGGATCCTAAAACCAAGCCAAGCCATTTCTTTCAAGACAAAAAGATGAGGACTTTCAGTACAATTCTCTCAGTGTGTCCTGAAATCATCCATAGTATTTATGTCTCCCTGCCCAGATAGGCCCCTGTGTTTGTAATGGGTGATGTGGAACTACTTAATGTCTGACTAGACATTTCTGAATTTGTTTGCAGAAAATCGTGAAGATGAGGAGGCTGAAGACGAGAAAGAACCAGTGTCCAAAGTGAATGACCAGAGGAGGATAAAGGACAGGTAAAATGTGGAACAGGCCCTAGAAAGAATAAAGAGGGCAAAGGTGGCCACATTCGTGATGCAAGGGTCAGCAAAACCTACTGATTGAGCTTACTTCATTCCCTCAACCAACGATGACACCGCCCTTTAAACAAGGTCGTGTATTCTCTGTCTGGCACTTGCAGAGATAGTCTGAACCACGGTGACCTACTCTCATGGATTTCCTGCACTCAAGGACACCACCTGTCCTCTCATGGATGGTTGGTTCAAAGGCAGGGTGAGATTCATATCTGCTGTCTGCAGAGTTCATCTCGGGTCATTGGCAGGTATTTCACAGCAAGGAAGGTAATCAGACCAAAAAAAGAGAAAGAATCATATTCTGTTACATATTGAGAGAAGGTGGCCTAGAAGGTACAAGAACTCTGGAGTCTACCTTGCCTCAGATGCTAGTATTCACTGGCTGCTTCTACAACATTCAAAAACATTTATGCATCTGCCAAACGTGTACCAAAATTCTGTTCTGAAGGCAGTTGGGGATATTCTCCTACAAACCTGTGTCGAGGTCCTAATAACCTGTCGCTCAATTCCAATGACAAATTTTCCCCTCTAACCCACCACAGGGAATTCGATTTTCTAATTCAAGTTCAGGCACGAGAGCTGACTCAGTTACACCAAAAGGTAGGGAGAGGAAGAGACGCCTCGATCTTACTCAGTCAGCACCTCAAGGACCTCCTCACCCACAGTGACCTTGACAAGTACCAGGGGCAAGGCTTCCAAGAGCACTTGGCTGAGGGACTCAGGCTGTCAGAGGGCCTTGTCAGCAAACTCAGCCCAGGTAAGGTGGCCACGGGCTCTCATGGCACTGAACCCCTCCAAGGTCCCCAACCCACAAGAGACTCCACACCTCCCGTTGTAACACTTTTATCAGCTGTCCTGGTTTCAGTGGCACATTTGGGGCCATGACAGGGCCAGAATTTCCTGAGTGTTAGGACAGAGGAGAAATGCACAAGGTGGAGGTCATAGTGTTCCAACCATCTACTTCCTTTCTGATGGACCGTGGCCTTTGGGGCAGGTGCAGCACCCACCCAGTGTTAGAGCACAGAAAGGAGGATGTGATGGGAGGCAGCTTGTTAGAGTGAAAAGAGCCCTGAGCTCAGCATGGACGTTCCCAGGCTCCAGCCTGAGTGCTGTCTTTACTAACAGTGGGCGAGTGATGGATTTATCCTGCTTGGATTTTGGTTTCTTCATCTCTAAACCTGCTTAACAAGTGTGTTGCATGGTGGCTATAGCATTCCCATAGGGAATGTTTATGAGTGTACTTTCAAAAGGATCAAGTCACTACTGGGGTTGATTTAAGTACTAGATAAGGTAGAATCTGGTAGTGGGATGTTGGTTTACACCAGAGTCCTTAGCACTTAACATGGAGAGAATTTTCCTTGGTAAACAGTAGAAGCAGACGAGGAAGTCCACATGAAGTACCGAGTTATGTGAGATGCCTGGGACAGAATTGGTTTACCTCTCCTTAGAGAAAGGAGGAGGTTCTATGTGAAAACCATGATGAGACACAGAGTCACTGAACTTGGGAACCAACTTTGTGGCAGGAGGGAGGATACGGCGGGAGAAGCCCAGAGGGTAGCTGGGGAAGTATCTCTTGATCTGGGTAACCAAATAAATTTGTGACTCTTTGCCCAATTCAACACAGAGCATGCCATTCTGGGATCCATCAGATCAGGGCCACTTTGCCTGATCGATCAGAATACCATGGCAGGCCATTTCTTTAAAGACAAAACATGACACCTTTCTGAACCCGTGTTTAGATAATTTACATTTCCATGCCCAGACAGGAGGCCCCTGTGTTTATAACGGGTGAAGTGGAACTTACTAATGTCTCAATGGACTTCTCTGAATTTGTTTGCAGAAAACATTGACAATGCGGATGAACAACAACCAGAATCACTGACCCCCAGGTAACAAAGAATGATCAGAGGAGGGTAATGTACAAGTAGAATATAGAGAGGGCTCTGGAATGAACAGACCCAGAGGTCAAAGGTAGCTACTTTCTTGACACAAGGGACAACAGACATTGCTGGCTGCACTGGTCTCATTCCCTCCACCTGTCTGGATTATCCATGTTCTCTGCAACCTTTGTAGTCTGTCTCACTCAAAGTGAACTAAGGAGGCCTAGAGATTTCCTGCCGTTTCTGAGATGACATCTTGTCTTCTGTATGGTTAAAATCCAGACTAAGGTACATATCTGCTTTCTGCATGTTGGCCTTAGCTTGTTGGTAGGTATTTCATAACAAGGAAAGTAACCAGACAAAATAAAATTCATCTTCTGTCTCAACATTTAGAGAAGGAAGCCTGGAAGTTCCAAGATTTCTTAGGGCCAAGAATGTTTCAGGAGCATGTTTTTACTGGGTCACTGTATGTAAAATGCAAACAAAAGAAAATGAAAAAATGGGGTTCACCAAAAAAGACCCGATTTACACTTGGAAGGCCTTTTGGGGATAGTCTCACAGAACTCCCTCTCAAACTCCTTATCATCTACCATTATGCCATTTCCACTCTGAAGATTTCTCTTCTCTCCCACCTTAGGAAATACCATTTCCTAATTCATGGTCATGCAAAAAAGCTGACCCAGATACGCCAGAAGTTACAGGAAGGAAGAGAGGTGTCTACCCTACTCAACCAGCACCTCAAGGACCTCCTCACCCACAGTGACCTTGACAAGTACCAGGGGCAGGGCTTCCAAGAGCAACTGGCTGAGGGACACAGGCTGGCGGAGCGCCTCGTCTGCCAGCTCAGCCCGGGTAAGGCGGCCACAGGCCCTGATTGCACTGAGCCCCTCCAAGGTCCCTGGCTCACAAGAGCCTCCTCACCTCCCGTCGTAATGTTTTTACCAGCTGTCCGGGTTTCCACATCGCACTTGGGGCCATGACAGGAGCACGAGTGGCTGGGCGAGAGCTGAGGGGAAATGCGCGGGGGGAGGTCATAGTGGTCCAAATATCTGCTTCCTCCCTGATGGACCGTGGCCTTTGGGGCAGGAGGCAGCATCCACCCAGTTTTAGAGTGCAAAAAGGAGGAAGGCAGAGGAGGCATCTTCTTAGGTGAAAGAGTCCTGGACTAAGCAGGAGATCCACAGGCTCTTGCCTGAGCACTGGCTTTTATAACTATAGGCAAGTGCCTGATTGATCCTACCTGGCTTTCTGTTTCCTCATCTGTAAAATAGGTCAGAAAAAGTGTTGCAGGGTAGCTGTAACTATGAAAGGAGAGAATGCTCATGAATGTACTCAAAAAAATGATACAACTCCCTGTTTGGGGCTCATATACTTAAAATAGTAGAATCTGGTGCTAGATACATTGATTCATACTAGAACACTTTCCATAAGCAGAATTTTCCCCTCTAACACTATAAAAGCCAAGTTGGAGGTCACCGTGAAGTCCCCGGATGTATGGAGGGGCGTGGCATAGGGTTTTTTTATTCTCCTTTTAGAGAATGGAGTAGCATACGTGTGAGAGTTGTGAGGAGAGGTAGAGGCAGTGAGTCTGGGAACCAGCTCTGTGGAAGGAGTGAGAATATAGGTAGAGAATTCCAGAGGGAAACTGGACAAGAACCCAGTGATCTGGAGACAAAAGATGTGTGATCTTTGCCCAATTAAACTCAGAGCACACCGTGATGGGGCTCCACCAGATCAGGGGCTTTTTCCCTGAGCGATCAGTATACCATCCCAGGCCATCCCTTCAAAGTCAAACATGGCACTTTCAGAACAATTCTCTTAGTGTGTCCTGACCTCAGACACAGATAATTGACATCCATGCCCAGACAGGCCTTTGTGGGTGTAGTGGGTGAAGCAGCACTATTTCCTTTCTGTCTGGATGTTTCTGAATTTTGTTTGCAGAAACACAGGAAGATGATGAAGATGAAGAAGGACAAGACACACTGACCACCAGGTAACAATGAATGATCAGGGGCTAAGAAGCAAGGGTAAAAGGTGTGGAGAACACCTGAAAGGAAAGACCTTGAGGTCCAAATAGCCCCAGATTTCACATGCGAGGGTGAGCCCCAACTGCTGATGTTGCTAATTTCATTCACTCAAGCAACGATGGCACAGCGCTTTGAACGGAGTTGTCTGTTGTCCTTGTGGTACTTGTAGAGTCAGTCTGGCAAGGGGAACTAAGCAGTCTCAGGGATTTCTTGCCCTTAAAGAAATCCCTTGTTCTCTCTCAGAAGGCTGCAAATGACGATGAGGTGCCTAGCTGCTTTCCCAATTGTTGGCCTTAGGTCCTTGATAGGTATACCATAGCAAGAAAAGGAACTATACAAAAAAAAAAATCGTTAGCATGTCATAATACAGATAGAAAATGGCCTAGAAGGCACATGATCTCTGGGAGCCCACAATGCCTCAGAAGCCTGTATTCACTGGGCTGCCATATGTAAACTCAACACTATTTATTCACAAAGGTGAAACCATGGTATTGGTTCTCCTCGTTTGATGTGTGTGATGGGTACACCTTGCAGGGAGAGTGCAGCCTCCCTCATCTCATTGTCTGGCCTGTGCACTGAGCACTTTCTGCTCACTCTCTCTCTCTCTCCCTCTGACTCTGCTGCTCCAGGGCGGCCAGGCTTTGCCCCATCAGAGGTGGATAGCTTCCTTCCTTCTTTTTGAAGGGATGACATTGGACCCTACCCATAAGCCTTTCATCAGGACCTGCTGGGATACTGTGGTGTCTAATCCCTCTTGATCTAATCTTGTATCTTCCCTCTCTCACCAGTCTGGAGAGGGAGCTTCAGGAGAAGGAAACCATGAATGAAGTCCTTCAAGATCCATTGGGTGAACAGTATTTGACTTCTTCCAGTCGTCATGATCTGTCTGCCTCTGGAGAGCCCCTCGGAAGCACTGCCTGGGTGTTTGATGAGACTAAAGTCAGCTCGGCTCTGGATGCAGCCAGTGAGTACTCCCATTATAAAGCAGATACATCCAAGTGGTCTACCAGTTAGCCTCCATATTTTTTGTGCTCAGCACCGCTGGCCAGGGAGAGAGAGATCACTTCTACAGGCTCTTGGACAGAGATTTAAGTACAGATGTGAGGAGGGCCTGGGAGTTTTGCTGTCACCCTAGTGCCTAGCTGTGTCTCTCTCAGCCTGTCCCCATGGGCATCTGCAAGCCATTCTTCCCCAGGCGGGAGAGAGAAGGGATTGTGACCATCACACAGCCACCATGACAGCAGGTGCACAGCAAGGATTTGTCAGACCTCTTTCTTCAAGATGGGGCATCTCGTCTCTCCTGCAGTGTTCTTGCTCATTGCATTTCCTGAGAAGTGTCTTCCACTCTTCTCTGCCCATCCACGCGTGCTAACAGTTTTGCTCAATTATTTTGGAGGTCTGTTATCATCAGTTTGGGTTCAAAGCTGATTCTCCACTTCCTCTGGGGTGACTACGTCCCTCTGAAGATTTAAAAATGAGATCCTGAACGCCACATCCCGCCTGTGCCCATTGGTCTCTGTGAAGCCAAAGCTCTGGCTCTGGTTTCCCATCCTCTGTAGATGGCCATGGTTTTCATCCTTTGTGCAGCCCCAGTGACTTCTTTCATGTGTGGGTTATAGTTTCAATCATGAGTCTAGTTTCAGTGCTCTCGTCTCATGTAAACCATCAACCACCAGCGTGCCTGTTAGGGCCCAGGCCTAATTTATGAGCAAAGCAGAACACGAGGACAGAAGACAGAAGGACCACAAAGGCAGCAGGAGGAGGATGCTCAAGTAGAGTTGGAACGTGATGAGAACAGGACTTCTGGGTGATAAGACTGTTGAGACATTTGATAGTGTGGAGATGACAGAATCAGGGAAGCGGAAGGAGAGAGTTGAGAGTCTCACAGAGTGTGTTGTCAGAAACCTGAATGGCAGCACGTCCCAAATGACATTTTTAAGAAACAGGTAAAACACTGTAGCACTGTAGCACTTCTGGCCCCTTATTTTCCAATTATGGCCTCAGGCTTCTACTACATTATTTACAGCTGCTACTACCTCCCCCCAGTGGCAAAAGAAAAAAGTATATAGATATATGTGTGTGTATGTGTGGTGGGTGGGTGCATGGAGGGCAGTCAAAACTTACAGCCAAGGAAGGTCAAAAGGCTCTAGAACTCTGCAAAAATTCCATAACTTGATCCTTGGTGTAGAGTTTCCCAACTCCCTTTCTACTGGAACTGCTTATTCTTTGTTTTTGTCCCCGTTTTTTAAAATAAAGGGCCACCTTCATCCGTGAAGTGCACAAATCAGCCTCTTTTGTGATAGTCCACTTAATTCATCATCTCTACTCATCTTCAAGTCCATGTCCTTAGTTTTCTTCTCATCAGGATCCACTCCTGCTCAGGTTTTCTTAAAACTGAGCTTTCGCACCCTGACATCCGTTTCATCTGGATCGTGTTCCTCCTTACCCTCCACCCCTCTCAGGCTCTCCTCCTGGAGCCTGGGGCTGCCTGGCGCTCATCTGCCAGGAGATGATCTCAGCTGAGGAACGAGTTGAGACCCATGTTCTCAAGTGGAGGTGAGGCCACAAGGGGCACCCCTGTCACTCATGGAGAGTGCTCAGAGAAAGTGCTCAGCGAGTGGCGCGGGAGGCGTAGCCCTGACGAGTGCCATCAGACCTTGGGGTATTTAGTTGTCTTCTCCTCCCGCTAGTCTCTCTTTTATTTCTCCTTGGCTTCCCCCAAACCAGTCAAGACTCAGCCTCACTGGCTCAGTCGCGGTCTTTCCTGCTCTCTTTCCACAGAGGCCTGAGCACGAAACCAGGCTCCATGCCCGATTTTTTGGCCAAGGATAATTTCTTAGCCATTCGGGCTGCTATATCAGATATGCCAGAGACTGGGTGACGTATACAGAAGAGAAATTATTTCTCAGAGTTGTGGAGGCCGAGAAGTCCAACATCAAGGCTCTGGCACATTCGATGGTTGGTGTGAGCCCCCTTCCTGGTTCAGAGGCCGTCTGCTCGCTCTGTCCTGACCTGGTGGAAGGGATAAGGGAGCTTTGTGGGGTCTCTTCTGTGAGGACACTGATCCCATTCGTGAGGGACCTGCCTCCCAAAGGCCCCACCTCCAAACAACATCTCGTTGGGGATTAGATTTTCATATATGAATTTGGGGGAATGCAAACTCATTCTCTGGCAGATGCTGTGAATGCTCTTTGTTGTATCCTCACCCTCCTCCTGTCATTCTCCCCTGGTGTTTCACACGTCACCTGTTTCTCACCACAGCTTTTCTCCTTCTTCATGTATTTCTAATTTTTTTCCAATTTCAAGTGATCTGAATAGTGATATTATATTGACTGTTAGATTCAGTATCTCCAAATCCCTATTTATTCACTTGTACAATTAGATAAAAAAATACAAATACGTATATGTATTTATATGCCATATACACTATGTGTATTTGCTGTGTATATAGGGTTCATATATGAAATATATATTTATGAAAGGTTTGTAAATTCCCTAGCTTTCACCTTCCCCAGTTTTCTGCTCTCATAAGGTTTTCCTTCAACTCTGGTTTTGCATGATCTCTACAATCTCTGCAGAGGACAGAGGACAACTTCTGTCTGTGTGATTTCCCTGCCTTTGTCTTCTCTACCGAGGCACTATTTGTCTTGATCAATTGTATTTTTCTAGATTTTTACTTGGCAATTGGGAGCATTCTTGCCTCCTGGCAATCTTAACCTTACTGGGCAGTGTAAGAAAGATCAACAAAAGAGAAAATATCAAGAGTCTGCATTGGCTTCACCTCACCCATGGACTTTCAGGTGGCCATTCTTGTTCCGGCCACTTTCCTCATTCAATGTCCCTCTTGGGTGGAGGAGTAAATCACAGTAAGATCATGAATAACAGTGGATCCTACAGGCTGTGGTTTTGTTTTCAGAGCTGGGTTGGACTGCTGCTCTCAGAATGAAGAACGCTGCCACGCTGAAGGGTGATGCTCTTGAGGGCTCGGCTGCCAGCAAGCATGCGTGTCAAGTCGTTGGCCACAGTAATGCCTCAAGTGTCATGGAAGAGAGGATTCTGAAAAGAAAACTGTGGCTCAGCAAGTGGAGACGAGCATGCAGATTCCCTGGCCTTCAAGCTTAGGGTCCAGAGGTAATCACAGCCGTGGTTCTTAGATGCACTTACTCCTTCTTGCTCTCTCTCTGAGGTTATAGCTCAATCTCCCACTCTTTTTGTCTCTTCTTGGTTTGTTCAGTCCAACAACTGATGCTACCTCTGTCTGGTCTTAACCTCTGTTTTTCATGGGGGCTGCCACTCTGCCAGGCCCTTCCATCTCCATCTCCTGTTTGCACTCTGAACTCTGCTGTGTTCCCACTGCGGCAGTCCTGATATTCCCTCTCACCTTTCTTCTTCTCCATGGAGAAGCCCACCCCCATGGTCCTCCTCATCACAAGAGCATCATTTAGCCACTGAACACATTGCACTATGTCTGAAATCACACACTCTCTCGGCTTCTTTGCCTTCTCTTCCCAGCTCCCCCAACTCCACTACCTCTTTCTTCGGGGACCACTGTCTTAATGGATCACTTGCACACGGATTCTCCTCCTGGGCCTCTTTTGGGGAACCCAAGCAGGGACAACCCTTACCCCTGGACTTCTCCATGTGAGTAAGAAGTGTTAAAACTGAGGAGAAAGAGCCCCATTAGAAATACTAAGTGAGAGTCTGGTCACAGTTGGGAGTGCTGGACTGGCCTGGAGTCAGGTTTCTCCTCAGCCCCAGATGTGCAGGCCTCTGCTCATCTGCATGGGGCTTCCGGGGACTCAGTGTCCCCACCTCAGGACCTCACTGGAGCTGGCATCATTACCACCCTGTAATAAGCACCCCGAGAAATTTAATTTAAAATGAATGCCCTGACCTCACACCTCGAGATTCTCATTTAAATGGTCGGTGGTAGGGTTTGGGCTTCAGTATTTTTAGAAAGCTCCCAAGTGATCCTCATGTGCAGCGAGAGATGAGAGGAGCCTCTTGACTCCTGTGGACTCCGGTTCTGCATAGAAATGTCCCCAGCGTTTCACTACTTCAGTGAAATGGCTGAGTGTCCACCAGCCATTGATGGAATTTGTATTTCTCTCTCAACAGTACTATTTGTATAACATGGGGAAAAGTGAGAAGAAAAAGAGAGACATGAATGGAGTAGACTCATAACCTCTCTGCTTGGAGGAGAGTTTCTCCAACTTTTTGATTACAAGATAAAATGAGAAAGAAACATTGCATCGAATCCCAGTGTACAGAAAACAATACCTCCCTATTACAAATGATAGAATTTAGTCTTTTCTTTAATATTTTTAATATAAAACTTAAAATTCACACTGCATCCATCAAATTGGTTTCAAATTCAGTGGGTTCAGCACTACAGTTGGAAAAGTTTCGTATGATCAAGTTTTGTCATTAAGTAAAATCCCCAAGGAGAACTATTATCTTCATTCCCCTAAAGAAAAAGAATAGTAGTAAATAAGCTGAACATTAGGAAAAAAGATTGTAGGTTTATGCTTCTTTATGCCATCCTTTACACTGGCGTACAATACTGAAAAAGAATCTTTGCCTCGGGAGTGCTTTGGGGGAATCAAAGGGTGGGTGGGAAAGCATCTACTCAAACCAGTTCTCTCTGCATCCCCATTCAGTTTTTTTCATCTAGATGTTAAGAATATTCCTAGAAGTTCCCTAGGGCATATCCTGGTGTGGCATCCAAAGGAGGAATGAAGGAAAGTGGGTGAGGCCACGGTTAGACTCCCTGCTCTCTCATTGTTAATTCCATCATGAGTTTCTCCTTTTGGGGTTCTCCCTCAGTCCCTCTGGAGAAGAATTTCTTTGTAAAGACATATTCCTGTAGATCCAAGGTGAGCCAGTAGGGTCTACTACCTGTGGACACCTCCAGATTGGAAGCTTTCATCTCACATTCCCCCAAATGTGTGGAAAGGGCCTGAGGCCTGGGTTCTAGTCCCAGGGTTGTCAATAGCAGGTCACATGGCTTTAGTGAGTCCTTAGCCCCTTGGCACCACAACTCCTCCTCTGTAAGAGGTGGACCTGGATTTGGATCTATTCTGAGGTCCCTGTAGGCTCTCACATTCCAGGACTCTTGAAGTGGCTGTTGAGGAAAGGGTGGTAGGGACCTTGGCTAAGGCTCTGCAGCAGCTCTGAGCTGGGATGTCACAGGTTCCTGAGGGGTGAGGACAGGGGTCCCTAGATCTTGTACCACAGACTGGATGGAAGTTTAGGGAGGTATTTCTGCTAACCTGTGGATCTCACTTTCCCCTTCAGCCAGCCTCCAGCTCCCCGCTTCAGCTCTTCCTCCTGCAAATAGGAGCTCACCTTGCTCTTGGCCTCTGTCACCATGTAGCCGTCCCTCCGGGCTCAGCTATCAGCAGGACCTGACAAGGACTCACAGTGATTTTTTTCTCTCTCTCTCAGATACCAAGTACTTGTGGAGCTAAGAAAAGAAGAAACCCCATTATAAAAAGTTGCTTTCCACTTGACGAAAAATATCTAAAGCAGCAAACCAAGTTCAAGCCCCCAAGAAAACACAAGAGGGACCCTTTGCTTTGAATGGACATCACAAGCACAAACCACTCACCAGGATTTGTACTCCAAAAGCCTGGTTTGCTGGGAGAAATCCCAACCCTTCAGCCTCCAATCGTGATAAATCACGAAGGAGACCAATGCCTAGATCCACACGTAGTTCTGAGAGAACTTAACCCTGGCTCCTCCCAATTCCCATCCCACACATGACCGGAATCGGGAGCAATGGAAAGAGACAACATGTCTTACCAGACATTCTTCGCCACCAGCAGGGCTGTGCCAGGAGCAGAGAGCATTAATCATGCAGTGTTCTTGTTGAGAATGTTGAGCCTGAATTTCATCATGATGCCGTTATCAGACACCTGCAGAATTTAGACCATTGACCAAGACAACTGGCCTGTCTTTCTTCATACAGTCAATGTCACCACTAATAAGACAAAAACAGGAGGAGAGACATTTTGGGTTTCAAAGGACTGAAAACATTCTGTTACTGTATTTCTTTAGTCCTTTGGAACCCAAAACATCTCCCCACTTTCCGCGGTCGTCTGTGGTGGTGGTGACGTTGCCTCGTTTGGAGAGGACAGGTCAGTCATCTGACTCAATGGTCTACCTTCTGACGTTGTCGGACCATTTCCTCATGATGAAATTCAGGCTCACCCTTTGGCCAAGAACACTAGATGGTTAATGCTGTGTGCTTCCTAGCGCAGCCCACCTGGAGACCAAGAATGTCCAGTTTGTCCACCACCATTATTGAGACTAGCATTGGTCACTTTGTTATGGAGGGGCCTAGGAGATCTGTTCATCGTAAAGACACAGCTTTTTCTTTCTATCACTAGTAATTTGGTGAGTGGTGCTTTGAGAGTGTATGCATATCCTCTTTTCCAAAGATCTTTCTCTAGAAATGTTACCATCCATTCATGATCCCTGCTGTGTGTCAATTATCATATTCCTGTTTGTGCATTGGAGATTTTCTAATTTTGTCATTTCCATATACTTGTAGTTGCTGGCATTGTGCTGTGGAAAAGAACATTCCCTTCCCCTTCCGTATCATTAAAATTTCTGTTTTGACTATCACTGTGGACTTGTGAATTTTTTACATTCAATCCCATAATCCATTATAATCATGATTCATTGGGTTGGATGTGGTTTTCAGTCAATATAAATGTTTTTACTCCTCCTATCCATATTTATATGCTAAAGTTCCCACATGAACTTTCCTCAGTCATCTCTTAGTGGGTAGAGTTTGTCCTTAAATGACTCCTCGTGATGGAATCAGAACTCCCCAAGTGTTGCATATTTAATACTCTTGTTCTCCTGCCTTGATGCGTGGACGGCTAATATAAAGTACTTGCCCACAATGACTTTTATGGAGTTTTAGAAAAATATTGTCTTATTCTGTATGTTCTGTTGAAGTGTAGAATGGAAATTGATTTTGTCTCCATTGTATGTGAATTGGCTTTTGAGGGGGTGGGGGCAGGTCTGGAACTGCAGAGGAATGTTGTTTTGGTTTTTTTCTTTTTCTTTTTCTTTAAAATCTATTCCTTCTAAGAGGCTAGGTCTTGGAGTTGACCACTCCAGTTCTATTTCTCCCAGGTATCTCTGATTTTCTCTCTGATCCTTTCTCATCGCCTTTTCTTCATTGTTGCTCTGCTTGATGCTTTCATTTCTTTATTCAAAGTCTCTTATCATTTTAGCCAAATATATTGTCCTTATGAACCTTGCCATTTAGCCTCTTTTTCAGAGAATTTTCCTTTTCTTCATTCTTTTCCCTACGTTCTGCCAATTCTAATTTCTCATTTCCTGTTTCTTGTCCGCTTCTCTTTTGAGTTGTGTATTTCTTATGTGAAGTTTTGTTTTTTACATATCCACAAATACTTCGTTCAGAACATTTAATTCAGATAGGCATGTCATTTTACAGTTTTCCTATGTTTTATGATTGATTTCGAGGGAATCATTTTGTGAGCTGAGACTATTTCTGTTTTTTCTTCTGTCACCTTAGAATACATATCTGTTATATGATTTTCATGTTAACATGCCTAGGTTTCCCTGAAAAGAAACAAAAGTTCTATGTAGGAGTGGATGAGTGCTTTGATTGGCTTAGTGGACTTCTTAGTTCTGGTTCTCTCTCTTTGGTGCAATTAGTCTCACAGACGTGACGTTTGAGGATAGGCGTGCTGCGTCTTCTGGATTTGGGGAATCTTTTTTCTTCCTATAGGACCTTTAATTTCTACCAGTTGCTTCATTCTTTTCTTCATCACCAGCCTCCAAAGATGCTACCTTCATCCAGGTCTCTCCTTGGCCCCAGCAATTGTGCCTCCCCAAGATTGTCACTTCTGGCCCTCTACGCTGTGGAACCCCTTCCTTTCAATTCCCCAGCAGCCAGAGCTGTGGTTGCCCTGGTCTCAGGCCTGCTCTGAGTTTATGACACTCCCTTTCTACAGAGAAATTCCCTGTGTTCCCTCCTGGGCAGGCCCTCCCTGCTGTCCTCTCCTCTAGGTGCATGGTCTTTGCTGATCCCTCTCTGCTCTGTGGCTCCCAGAACTGGCTCAGTGCAAACCAATCGGAGTCCACGGTGTTCTCTGGCCCCTGGTGGGTTGGGGGCCAGATTATGAGTGGTGTTTCTGACTCTTGTGAGATAATAGGAAACATGATCTTTGCTCCCGGTTCCTGGCACAGAACTCCTAAAACCTTTGTGATTTCCCAAATGATAAGAATACTAGGACCATCTCTTTTTCTAATATTCGGTCTTTGACCCTATCCCTGACACGGGGCTCCTAAAACTCTTGTAAATTCCTAACTGACAAGAGCACTAAGACCAGCTTTTGTTCTATTGAGGCGACTCTGGGTGGACTCCCGGATGGCTCCTAGATAGGGATGGTCACCAGAAAGACCAAGCCATGATTCAAAGCTTGGCATTTTCAGCCCCATAACCCACCCTCCAGAGAGGGGAGAGGGACTGGAAATGAAGTTAACAATTGATCCTTCCTCTGAAGAATTCCAACAGTAACGGGTTCTGAGGGCCTCCAGTTTGGTGAACATATCCACACTGGGAAGGTGACTCACCCCAACTCCAGGAGGACATACACTCCTATACTCGGGACCCTTCCAGACTTCACCCTATGTACGTCTTCATCTGGCTGTTCATCAGTTAACCAAACTCAAGGAGGAGGGGGTTGTGGGAACTTCTGCTTTGTAGCCAAGTCGGACAGAACTTTCGGGTAACCAGGGGACCTACTACATGCAATTGGCGGGTCAAGTGAGGTCGAAACATTCTGGCCGGACTGAACCCTTAATCTGTGGGATTTGACACTATCTCCAGGTAGACAGCGTCCGAATGGAGTGAAATTGTAGGACACCTACCTGGTGTCCTGGAGAATTGGTTGGTGCGGGGGGAAAAAACCCACACACTGCTGGTTTGGTGACCAGCAGTGTCAGAAGTGAAGTGTTTTGTGCGAGGAATGAAGGAAACACACGGGAAAGAAAAACACAGGACGAAAGAACTGGTTATTTGGGGGCAGAGTTCTGTATGAGCCATGTTTTTTTCTCTATATTAATCCCAAGCCTTTTGAAACACGTTGAGAGATTCAGCTGCCATTATCCTAGGTGGACCTGTACTCTTTATCACTCTTTTTCAAATTCAGAATTTCAATAGTACAACAATGTAAACAGAATTATGTAACAGAACATCCCCATCTTCATTGGCCAGCTTCAGCAATCATCAATTTATGGCTGAACTTGTTTTAATACAATTTCACCCTGTTACCTTTTCCCATGTTATATGAAGCAAATGCCAGACGTCGTATTTCATCTGAAATTATATCAGTATGTTTCCCTAAATGAGGAGTCTTTTAGAAAATGTTATCATCATAACATTATAATTATTCATAAATTAAACCCTAATATCATAAAATAGACAGTGTTCAAATTTCCTATTGTTGTTTTTAAGTTGATTTCTTTGAATCAGGATCCATAAAGTCCAGAAACTGTGGTCACTAGAATATTACTTTAAGTCTCTTGTAATATGTAGGTTCCTCCTGCGTTCGTTCCTTCCTTTTCCTGCCTGCCTTCCTTCTTTACTTCCGTCCCTCCCTCCTTCCTTTCTCTCTCTCTCTCTCTCTCTCTCTCGTTCTTGCTCTTTTCTCTCTCTCGCTCTCATTCTCTCCTTTTTTGGCATTTGTTGAAGAAACTGAGCTCTTTGTCCTGTAGCGTTCCCACAGTCTGAATTTGGCTGATTTTTGTACACGGCTATACTTTCACACATTCTTCTGTCCTCCAGACTTTCTCTCAGTGGGTGGTAGAATCTAGAGCAGTGTTGTCTTAAAAGAAAGAAAATGCAAGCCACACAAGTAATTTAAAATTTTCTAGTAGCCACATTGCAAACTATAAAGTATAAGCACAGAACAATACAAAAATAATTGTACACATTGCTACTTAATGCTACACATTAAGGCAAATATTATTCTACAAAAGTTATAAATTTATGTTTAATAGAAAAATATTTTACATTTCTTCAGTTTTTAAGTTACATTTAAATGAGTTATAAATTAAATATAATTAAAATTCAGTTCCTCAGCCCTACTGGCCACATTCCAAATATTCAATAGCCACGTGTTTCTTGCGGCTACTGTATTGGACCTGGCAGATGTAGAGACTGATCAGATCCGCGTTTGATATGTTGGCAAGATTGCCTGAAACATGGTGTGTGCTTTTCCATCAGGAGACACATCATGTCCCGTGCTGCTTCTAATGATGCTAGCAGCCCTTTATGCTCAAGGCCCCGATCCATTTATTGATTGTGTGGAGCAAAATGGTGATATTCCATCGTCATATATTATTACCTGGGACACTTGTAGAAAGAGAAACTTCCCCTAAACTTCCCACCTCTGCCAAGTCACTGAATTGGACACAAAATGGTGAATTTTACAGTTTGTGAATTATGCCACGATGATAATAATAATCAGCATTGGGACTTTGCATGTTCCCAGGCCCTGTATTTTCACTAAACAATGTGTCTCAAATTAATAATAGACAGTGGCCAGAATGTGATGCTGTTAGCCTGTTGTGAAAAATATATTGGATGAAAAAATTGAATTCAGCAAGCTTTTTGTAGAAAAAGGTATAGGCGAAGGAAGCACCTAGTTGGAGAAACCTGACGCAAGAGTGAACTGGAAAATGTGGGAAAGGAGTTTAGGGGGAGAGGGGAACTCTACCTGACACCTGCTCCAGCACGTACAGCCAGGGGACCTTGGGCCAGTTAGAAAACTTCTCTTCCTTGGTTTTTTCATCTGCAGACTAGGGGAAAGCAATGCTTCCCTCACGAGTTGATGGTGAAGATTAGAATTAATAATATATCTGAGATAATCCCCCAAACTGTGAGGAAGGTCGATGATATCAGTGGGTCCTCAACCTGTTTCACATCTGAGTAACTTGAACAAATACATTCCATGCCCCACGTAAGCCCACCCAATCAGAATCACTACAAATGAGGACTATGAACTTGATTTGTACTAACTGTCCCAGATGATTCTTATAATGATCCACTTGGGGGTGGGAAACACTGAGCTGTGTAACTTTTACCCACACACAAAAGTAGGACAGAGCAGAACTGCAAGGATATTTTCAATCCAGTCTCTAAAGCAGAGGAGGAACTGCTGGAGGACCCTAGAATTGAAGGGGACCTGGCCCATCTGACCCCATTTTGACCTCATCTGGTTTACAGCAGAGACACAAGCCCTTGGGGACATACGCATGAGGTACCTGACATCCACCTTGAAAACAGTGAAAGCCCTAATTTCAAATTCTAGCTTCCTTTGAATGGAAGTTAAATTTACCCTTTTTTGCTCATTGAAGGAACCAGTCTTCTCCAAGCCTCTTACTTTACAAAAATAAATCATTTCTATTAACTCAAACTGCGACAGGGATGTTTAAATAAGAAAGTCTTATAAATATTCTAGGCACTTATCAAGAAACCAGAGAGTTAGCAAGTTCGGGACAGTTCAGCCCAATAGATCACAGTCGCTGAGACTTGACTCCCGAGTTAAAGGGAAATGATCCCTTCCTGTCATTTGACGTCATGCCAACTCTAATGAGGTGGGAAAGCAGCTACCCATTCTCACATATGAGTCGCTCCTGCCTCCAGGCTGTGTCTGCCGTCCTGACCATAAGCATTTTAGGGAGACTCTGGATGAGTCCAGCCATCACTTCTACTATTGGACGTGCATGGAGATGGTTTAGTAGAGCAAAGTGGGCTCTAGAAGCAAAGCCCGGTCACAGAGAGAGAAAAAGAGCAGCAGTAAATGGGACAAATGCGGGATAAAGACAAAGCAGTTTTCTCTTACCGTTCCAAAACACAAGACAATCAGTTACTTGCTCTTATAATAAAAAGTGTTTTTTCTGTTTTTAATTTGGCCAAATAAATCATTTAATGCCCCTCTTCTTCAGGATTCTTTATTTATGGACAACAGTGATACCTCAAATGATTATGATGAAAATAAAATGCTCTCGTATGTCTATTGTGCTTAGCAAAATGCCTGGTCCATTATCACTCAATGAACTATTACTGTTATTATGATAACTATAATTACTACTGCAAAAAACTCATCCTTGTGTGACTTCAAGTAAGTCACATACGTTTTGCAAGCCTTTGCTTTCATCATTTTTAAAGTGAAGGAATTTGACAAACTTAACTCTCTCCCATAGAATGTCAGGTCCCACAGACGCCAGAAAATAGGGTTCTTTAAAGCCTTTGATAGATCTCACACGCCAATATCTTTACACAGTGTAGTTGGAGGATGGCGTGGGGTAGGGAGAAGATAAACTTTCAGAAGTGGTTGATCCAGTCCTCCATCCTTCACTTTGACATGAATGCTAGGCGGCACATGGTCCCACCAGTTGCACCCTCAACTCAGACAAGTCCAGTAGCTAGACTGAAGAGACTGATGGTCCAGGGGGTCTCCCAAGTCTCAGGCTCATAAGACCCAGGTGCAGTCAGATGCTGAAGAAGTGAGGAGGGGGTTTAGGGCATCATTTTCCGCTGCCTGCCTCTCCCTCGCTTCTAAACCTCAGCTTCTATGTCACTGAATCCCATTGCACACGCACACTGTGGATCATCAACCATCCCTGACCCATGACCTTGAACTGACCATGTTCTGTTAGTGGAAATCAACTACAGGTCAGTGAGAGGAGGACAACTCAGAGAGATCTATCAAGTAATGTTCCATAAAAACGGCTCTGGATCCCTGTCTGTTCGATATGTAGGTGAACCAAAGGAACATAAAAAAATAGCATCAGGTTTACAAGTCTTTCCAAAATAGATGGTCACTACATGTATTCAAGGATATATACCTAGACTATTTTAATCATTTGGACAGCTTGGAAAGAGCTCTTGTGGGACTAGACTGAAATCCATAAGTGACAAATATAAAATACAGTGTTTAGTGACATTAAAGAAAACCAACAAAAAAGCAACTGACAGATAGAGGCAGAGTTTAGGAGGTAGGGATGTCACTTGACTCAAGTTTAATGAAAAGCCAACATAATGGCCCCCTGATGGATAAGAAGCTGACAGAACACAGGGATGCAGTGAGAAGAAACTGAGAGAGTCAGGACAGAAGACATTTTTGTAAATTTATTATTCTTTCACTTAGTGTGATACTCTGGTTTTTGTCCTACACTTTTTAACAGATATAGAAAAAACTGGAGAAGTTCCATAGAAGAACGTTGTGAGAGTGAAAAATTTGACATCTTTTGCATGTGCAAGAGCCTTAAGATCTGTTTTAGTTTAAGGAGAAGGTTGAGTGACTTCATGACAGCCCTGAAGAAAAGAAAACTAGTTGGGAAACGATTTCTGCCTTGATGTGTTTAGTAACAGGCAAGAACCAACACTGAGAAATGATTATGCTTCGCTATTTCTTGGAAAGAGATAGGTCGGTGGTATCAGCACAAGGGTTGACAACTATTGAGAGTGGCTGCTGAGGGGTGGTCCCCATCGCTGGTGACCTTCAGAAGAGACCAGGCATCCTTGTGTGTCAGCATGGCCTAGGCAATTGGAAGGCAGGGGCTCCTAAGATTCCATGACACCCCCCACCTTCCACTTCTGTTATGGCAACTGCAGACCGTTACCTGGCACGCTGGGTCTTCCCTGCGTCACTCCTGTTGGAGCGAGAGCTACGGACAGTGCCTTCGGCTCTGAGCTCTGGCATCTTGAACCTTGTTTTGGGGGTTGCAGACTCTCAAGCGCTGTGGGGTGTTGATCAAGTTGTTCCCAACAGTAAGTTAAGAATTCCTGTATCATGCCCCCTCAGTCCTGATGAAACCTATTTGATTTCACTTGTTTGTAACCCGTTATGTGCTTGGGTTTCTTCTCCCCAGTCCCTGGTTCTACCTCTTCTGCCGCACATCAGCATGGCGGAATCTTTTGGCCCTTTGTCTGATCCAAGGGCTGAAATGACCCTCCTGAAAATCAACCAGGAGCTTCAATCCCAGCTGGCAAAAACCAAACAGGACTTTAGGGACCTCAGAGAGAAATTCCTTGTATCTGAATCTACTGCCTACATCCTGGCCAACCAGCTGCAGAAATACAGTAAGTCTGACAGGGTCATGGTCACCAGAGTGATGAGTGATCACTGTCTTCCCTCTAAGAAACTAAAAACTGTCCAGACCTTATCTTCTATTCCCTTGCGCAAAATTAATGTCATTCTGACCACGATCCAGGAAAGGTGCAAGTGGGTATTTCAGCCTCAGTTTGCTGAGCATGGGAAACTGAGGCACAGAGAGTTTGGGGACTTTTCCAGATTGGCAGTGAGGTGTAAGGTGGAATTCAAGTTCAATTCCCAGTTATTCCCTGGTGCAGGCGCAGAACTGCCTGTTTCTCTCAGGAATGGGCTAAACTGTCGCTCTCAGCGTCCCCTCTGTACTGAATCAGATCCTGTGTCACTGTTGGCCTAAATGTCGGGGACTAATGGATTCCATCAGTTCAGGCTTCTCGGAGGTCACATTGGCAAAGTACTGTGCTAGTCACCCTGGGGAAACGGGGTGATGGGACACTGGGGGAAGCAGGTGATGGTACCTGCTTTAAGGGGGCTTGAAAATGAGTCTGCTCCTCCCTGAGACCTTGGTATCCGTGAGTAATGCTATCAAGAGCGAGACGACACTGCTGAGAGGGAAGCACAGGCTCTTCTTTCTGAGTCCAAGGAAGCCATTTTACATCTTGTGGTGAGGTTGAGGGTGCTTCTGGGGGAAATCAGAGAATCCGTACCACCTCTTCTCTCTCCCTCTGAGTTGGTGAACCTTTGGTGATGCAGGGATGGCCAGCGGGTCCAGGTGATTTTGAGGGTCTGGGCTATGAGACATGTGGCCAAAGTGAGAATGGGAGTAAGTGGGGGAGGTCACCAGCCCCAGGAAAAACTCAAGCCTGTGTGTGGGGCAGGCCCTTGCCTCCCACAGTCAGCCTCGCAATTGGATGCTCGATTACCCCTCCAGTAAGAGGGGGCTGTAGTAAAAAAGGGGACCATGAGAATGGGGTCTCATGCAGAACAGAGTGATTAGAAGGGATCTTGACAACTCTGAGCCTGAATTGGTGTCATTTTCTAATACACCATGTTGGGAGAGCTTAATTCGAAATGACTGACACAGAGAAAAGTAAACAATTGAAGACTGTTATTTAAGAAAGTGAAGAGAGGGGTCTTAGAGAAATGACAAAGTAAGCTTTTTTAACATCTTTCTTTATAATCGTAACATATCTGTAGGAAACCAATTTTGAAGACAATGAAGAAGAAAGATGTCACCCAAGACCTTGGTGTTGAGGTAACACAGTGCAGTGCTGAAAAGCATGGACACTGGGCCAGTATTGCTGGACTCAAATCCAAGCTGTGGATCTTTCTGTGTCTCAGTTTACTCCTCTGTTAATATGATGCTGTCACAGTACCTACGTCTCTGAGTGGTTGCAATGAATTACACGAGTCATTTCTGTAAAACTCCTAAAACAGTTCTTCGCACAAAGTAAACACTATTTATTAGTTCCTCATCTACTACTTTTAATTTAAAATAAACATTTTGAGTGTCTGTGCATATTTCCTTCAGGGATTTATGGTTATGCATTACAGTTTACAGAATTGTATTCACATAATTATTTTTTAATCTTTCAAGTATTTGTGCTTGAAATTCTGAGCTCAGGGAACCAATGTTCAATAGTCCTAGGGCCTTCCCAAGCACACAGGAATCCCTACTTCACACCCCTGCTTAGTGACTTACTCAAGAGGCTGCAAGTCTCGGCAAAGTGGCCCATGACTCAGGGTCAGTGTCAGGGAATTGAACTCTGACCTTGCCAAATACCAGCTCATCTTGTCTAGTTACTCTGTCTGCCTTGGAGCTTCTCTTTCCTCAGTTCTAAAATGGGGAGTAACCAAATGCCATGCAGTTGGGAGGCTGAGGAATATGTTGTGGAAATCCCAGTGGAGAGCCTGGTGCTGGGGTTACGTCTCTCTCTGAGAGAGGGAGAGAGAGATGGACCCTGCCTCCTCCCGTGAAGGCAGTGACCACAGCAGCATGGGCAGCTTTTGGCTGAGGCAGGCCTCTCTGTCTTTTCTCAGAGTGTGGAGAGTGCAAAGGCATCATTGAATCCGTGCTGGGGGAGAAGCTGCAGTTTGAGGAGGGGGCGCTGACAGAGATGTCAGTGTTAGCTGAGAAGCTCAGGTAAGGAGGGCTCTGTGCTGGGAGGATGCTGGGAAATTGTAGGAATCTCTGAAGCGGGGCAAGGAGCAACTCTGGGCCAGGAGAAGGGCAGAAATTTTCATGGCAGGCACATGCGTACAAATATTTATAAAACCATCAGAGAACAATAGTTGGTAAATTTTGCACTCCAGTTACTCAAATCCTCCTTTACTCTTTTTTTAAAATAAAATTTATTGAGGTGAAATTCACATAACATGAGTTGACCAAATTCGAGTGAACCCTTCAGTGGCATTCGGTACTTTCACGATGTGCGGTCACCACCTCACTTACCTTTCATCACAATCACCTCCTGACTGATTACAGCTTGTCATCCTTTCTGTCAACAAAAAGCTGCCTTTCTAAAGATTGTGAGAAACCTCCATACTGTTTTCCACAGCGGTTGCACCAATTTACAGTCCCACCAACAGTATACGAGGGTTTCCTTTTCTCCACCTATATGTGGAATCTAAAAAACAAACACATTCATAGACAGGAAAAAAATTGGAGGTTACCGGGGGGCGGGGAGGTGGCGGAATGAGTGAAGGGGATTAAGAGCTACAGACTTCCAGTTATAAAATAAATAAGTCATCGGGATGGAAGGTAGAGCATAGGGAATATAGTCCATAATATGGTAATAACTTTGTATGGTGAGAGGTGGTGACTAGACGGGCCGTGGTGATCACTTTGTAATGGATATAAATATCAAACCACTGTGATGTACTCCTGAAACTAACAGGATATTGCATGTCAATTCTACTCTAAAAAATCTTTTTTAAAATGCTGTCTTCTTGACACTGTCCTCCTCATGTTCTTTCCAATTAACACCAGCTGTACCTGTCCACATTTCTCTGTCTGGTTTTGTGTGCATTCACTACATATGGCACTATGTGTATTTTTCCATGGAAATGGACATGGCCATTCAGTAAGGAACTGAAAGGACATCTTTATAAGCAGCTTTAGGGAGACATTTCGTTTTGCTTAAAGAAGAAAAAGATGAATGGGATGTCAAGGGATCTTACAGGAGCACTCTCTGATACAGAGGAAGCCTTTGTTTTACCTTCTTCTTTCTCTTTGCCACAGGCAGGTCAGCACACATGTGCCAGAATTCTGCTTCGAGGGCTCCTTGAGGATATTCTCACAGAAATCTCCATTAAAATGCGCATAATCTAGTGTTCAGCTCTCTGCATTTTAACATGTTCTCCTCTGACCCCACTTAGGAAGTGTGATATCCTAATTCAAGATCAGGCTCAAGAGCTGACCCAGTTACGGCAAAAGTTACAGGAAGGCAGAGAAGTCTCTGTGTTACTCAGTCAGCACCTCCAGGACCTCCTCACCCACGATGACCCTGCCAACTACCAGGGGCAGGGCTTCCGAGGGCAACTGGCTGAGGGCCGCAGGCTGGTGGAGCGCCTTGCCAGAAAGCTCAGCCCAGGTAAGGCGGTCACCGGCCCTGATTGTAGTGAGCTGCTCCAAGAGACCCCGCTCACAAGGGATTTCTTTTTTTTAACCAGCTAGTCTGGTTTCCCTGTCACATTTGGGGCCACAATAGGCCCAGGACTGGTGGGGTAGGGAAGAGAGGAGAAAGGCACTGGGTGCAGGCCACAGTGGTCCAACCGTCTGCTTCTTCCCTGATGGATGGTGAATTGCATTGACTTTTGAATGTTGAACCATCTTTGCATACCTGGAATAAATCTCACTGGGCTGTGGTGTCTAATTCTTTTTATACTCTGTTGGATTCAATTTGTCCAATTTTGTTGCTGAGTTTTGCACCTATCTTCATGAGACATATCGGCCTGTAGTTTTCCTTTTGGCAATGTCTGTCCGGTTTTGGTCTTAGGTTAATGCTGGCTTCATAGAATGTGTTAGGATGTATTCCCTCTCTGTTTTCTGGAAGAGATTGTAGAGAATTGGCATAATTTCTTACTTAAATATTTGCTAGAATGCACCAGTGAATTTATCTGGGCCTAGTGTTTTCTGCTTTGGAAGGTTATTAATTATTGTTTCAATTTCTGTAGTGGATATAAGTCTACTTATATATATATAATCTACTAAGATTATCTATTTCTCCTTGTGTGTGTTTCGGTAGGTTGTGTCTTCCAGAAAATGGATCTATTCTAAAATTTTAGGGCATAGTATTTTTCCTAATATTCCTTTATTATCCTTTTGATGTCCATGGGATCAATAATGATGGTCCCTCTTTCATTTCTCATGTTAGTAATTTGTATCTTCTCTCTTTTTTTCTTCATTAATCTGGTTAGAGGTTTATGAATTTTATTGGGTACTTCTAAGAAGGTGCTTCTGGGTTTGTTGATTTTCTCTATTGATTTCTGGTTTCAATTTCATTGATTTCTGCCCTAATTTTTATTACTTATTTCTTCTGCTTACTTTTAATTTGTTTCTCTTTTTCTAATATCCTGTGATGGAAGCTTAGAGTAATGATTTTGGATCCTTCCTTTTTTCTAACTTATGTAAGACAGTGCTATAAATTTCTCTCTAAGCACTGCTTTGGCTGCATCCTACAAATTTTGACGATATTTTTATTTTCGTTTAGTTCAAAATACTTTTAGATTTCTCTTGAGACCTCCTCTTTGACCAGTGTGTTACTTAGAAGCAGACTGTTTCATCTACAGGTATTTTGCAATGTTGCAGCTATCTTTTTGTTACTGATTTCTAGTTTAATTCCGTTGTGGTTTGAGAGCATATTTTGTATGGTTTCTATGTTAAGTTTGTTAATGTGTGTTTTAATGGCCCAGCATGGGGCTTATCTTAGTGAACGTTCCCTGTGAGCTTCAGAAGCCTGTGTGTTCTGCCCTTGTTTCATGAAGCATTCTATGAATGTCAATTCCATCCAGCTGATTGACGGTGCTGTTTAGTTCAACTATATCCTCCCTGATTTTTTGCCTGCTGGATCTGGCTGTTTCTGACAGAGGGGTGTTGAAATCTCCAACTGTAATACTGGATTCCTCTATTTCTCCTTGCAGTTCTCCGTTTTTGCCTCATATATTTTGGCGCTCTTCTGCTAGGTGCATACACGTTAAGAATTGTTTTGTCTTCTTGGAGAATTGACCCCTTTTTCGTTACATAGTGCTCCTCTTTACCCCTGATCATTTTCATTGCTCTGAAGTCCGCTTTGTCTGAAATTGGTAGAGCTACTGCAGCTTTCTTTTGATTAGTGTTAGCATGGTGTATCTTTCTCCATCCTTTTACTTTTACTGTATCTGCAACTTTTTGTTTAAAGTGGATTTCTTATACGCAACATATAATTAGGACTTATTTTTTCATCCACTCTGACAGTCGTCTTTTGATTGGTGCATTTAGACGACTGATGTTGAAGGTTTTTGTTGAGATACTTGGATTAATATCTACCATATTTGTTACTGTGTTATATTCGTTGCTCTTTTTCTCGGTTTCTTTTTTTTTGCTTCCACTCTTTTTCTGCCTTCTCTGGTTGTAAATAAGAATTTTATATGATTCCCTTTTTTTCTCCTCTCTTGACATGCCAATTGTACTCCTATTTGGTTTCTCATCTTTTTCAGTGGTTGCTCTGGAGTTTGCAATATACTTTTACAAATAACCCAAGCCCCCTTTCAAATAACAATGTATTGCTTCCTAGGTAGTGCAAGGGCCCTATAACTGAATATTCCTGATTCAATCCACCCATCCATTATAGAATTGCTGTCATTCATTTCACATATCCAGAAGCTGTGATCACTGAGTACAGTATGGCCTGTATTATTTTGAACTGTTATCAGTTAGGTCTCTCAAGAATAAGGCAAATAATCTATTTTATTTTAATTTATTCTTTCTCTACTTATCTTCCTTTCTTTGTGTAGATCCCAGTTTCTGACATATATGTTTTCCCTTTGATCTGAGAAATTCTTTTTTAACATTTCTTGCAAGGCATGTCTACTGGTGATACAGTCCCTCAATTTTTGTTTCATTGGGAAAGTCTGTATTTTTCCTTCGTATTTGAAGCCTGATTTACTGGATACAGAATTCTAGGTTGGTGGGTTTTCTTCTTACACTCCATTCTCTTCTTGCTTGAATGGTTTCTGAAGAGGAGTCTGATATAATTCTTATCCTTACTTTTCTATAGGTAAGGTGTTCTTTCCTCTGGCTTCTTTTAAAATTTTCTTTTTGACTATCGTCTTCTGCATTTTGGATACGATATTCTTTCCTAGGTGTGTATTTTTGGTATTTCCCTGCTTGATATTCTGTGAGCTTCCTCAATCTCTGTTTTGGTGTCTATAATTAATTTTGGAAAATTCTCAATCATCTTTTCTTCAAATACTTCTTCTGTTTTCCCTCTGTTCTCCTTCTGATATTCCCATTACACATATGTTACATTGTTTGGAATTGTCCCACAGTTCTTGGATATTCTCTTCTTTGTCATTCTTTTTCCGCTTTACATTTGCATTTTTGAAATTTCTATTATTATTTCTTCAGGCTCGCAGATTTTTCCTCGGCCATGTCCAGGCTGTTGTTGAAACTCTCAAAGGCACTCTTCATTTCTGCCCTAGTGTTTTTCAATTCTAGCATTTCCTTTGAATTCTTTCTAGAGTTTCCATCTTCCTGCTTACATTACCCATATGTTCTTGAATGCTGTCCACTTTTCCCATTAGAGCCTTTAGCACATTAATCACAGTTGTTTTCAATTGCTGGTCTGATAAATGCACCATGTCTGCCATATCTGAGTGTGGTTCTGATGCTTGCTCTGTTTCTTGAAAGTGTGTTTTTTGACTTATAGTATGTCTTTTAATGTTTTTTTGAAAGCCAAACATGATGTGCTGGGTAAAAGGATTTGAGGTAAGTAAAGACCTTAATGTGAGGTTTTGTCTTTACCTGGCTAGGGGTTAGGCTGGGTTTACTGTTTACCGTAGCTAGAGGTGTCAGAGGTTGAATCTCCTCTGGCATTGTTGTTTTTGTCTCCTCTGTTGTCTTGAGTTTCCCTAGAGATTTCTGCTTAAATGATGCCTGAGACTCGCAGTTCTGTCAATTGTATTTCCCTCTTGTCATATAGGATCCCTGCTGATGTGGTGGTAAGGTGTGTGAGTGTGTGTGTAAACGTTCTCTAGTCCTCTGATTAGGTCTCAGTCTTTTAGTCAGCCTGTGTCCCGGCTATGAGCTTCACAAGTGCTTCTCAGGGTTCTCCCTCCTGCCCCCCTAGGTGAAAAAGGAAGGCTAGATGGGGATGGGATTGGGTATTTCCCTTCCCCCAGGGGAGGTACAATCTGGTAAAAGCCGAATTGGTTAGGCTCTGGTAAAATAGTTTCTTTGAGAGCAGTCCTTGACAAGAAAAGCAGAATGCTCTGGATGTATTTCAGGATGGCTACTTCCCTCTCACCCTGCCAGAAGCATGAGAAGATTTTTCTCTAGTCTTCACTGTGAGAAACTGGGAGGCCTCCTGGACATATAACTCTCCGGAAGTGTGGGGGATCTCCTAAAACCAGACCCCCTGATGTTTCAAACTCAAATTCTCCACACTGAGCCTCCAGCAGTTAGTCGACTACACATTCATATTTTCCTCCTCTGTTACTAGCTCCCGCCTAGGTTTCTGCTCCAATAAGTTGTAATTCTCTCTAGTCTCCTCGCCTTTCTGTCTTTGTAGCTTTGGGGGCAGTGGTTTGCCCTCTGACATGCATTCTCTGGTGGATATAAGAAGAGTGGGTGATTTTCAGTTTGTTCAACTTTTTTCTTGTTGTGAGGACAGGAGATGACTTCCCAGATCCTTACATGCTGGACCAGAAACTGGAAGTTTCCCCAGACGTCTTCAGGGGAGAGCGAGAGGATTGTTTATTGTCTCCTTAGAGAGAGTTCCCATGGTGTCTGAGAACGAGCTTTATGTCAAGATGAAGTACGTAGTTGTAGAAGTCCAGAGGGAAGCTGCACAAGTACTTGGTGATCTTGGGAACAAAAGACACTTCTAACATTTCTTCCCATTTCAGATAGAGCATGCCGTGATGGTGATACCCAAGATCAGGGAAAGTGTGTCTGATTGATCATAAACACAAGCCAGGGCATTTATTTAACACAAATAAGAGACCTTTCAGTAGGATTCTCTCAGTGTATCAGGAAATCATACATAGGTATTAATATCTTCATGCCTAGACAGGCCACTGTGTTACAATGGGTGGCATGGAACTACTTAATGCCTGAGTGGATATTTCTGAATTTGTTTGCAGAAAATCATGAAGACGAGGAGCATGAAGAAGAAAACGCATCACTGGACCCCAGGTAACAATGAATGATCAGGGCCTGGAAGAGGATGGATAAATATGAGGAGGGTCCCCAAATGAACCGAACAAGAGGTCAAAGTTAGCCACAGATTTCAACTACCAAAAGGAACAAAAACTGTTGAGTGAATGATTGCTTTCAGTCAACCAGGAGAGAAATAGCCTTCTAAACAGGCTGTCCATAGTCTTTGTGATACTTGTTACTCATATGAAGGGAAATTAACCAGTCTCAGGGAAATTCTTGTACTCACAGAATCCGTCTGTTCTCTCCTCTATGGCTAAACTAAGGATGAGATGCACATCTGCTTTCTGTATGGTTGGTCTTAGGTTCTTGGCAGGGATTTCATAGCAAGGAATGAACGAGACAAAAAATATCATATCATGTCAGAATGTTGATAGACAGAGGCCTGGAAGGCACAAGATCTCTGGGAGTCAGCAGTGACCCAGGAGCCTTTGCTCACGAAGCCTCTGGGAGAAGGTTAGGGCAAAACTTATGCTTTGGAGTTGTAGGAACTGCGATGGCTCTCGTTGTGTGCTGAGTGTCACAACTGGAGCAAAGAGGAGAGCTGAGTCTCCTTCCTCATCAACTTGTTGTCTGCACAGTACAGTGAGCATCTGCTCTTCTCTGTCTCCCACCACCTTGGCAGCCTCACCTAGTTCCAGTCATAGAAGGATTGTTATCTTTTTCCTACTTCAAGGGATGACCTCTTTACCTTCTGTTACCTTTCCCTTAGTCTTCCACTCAGAACCAGTTGGGAAGTTGTGGTATTCAATCCTTCCTCATTTAATGTTCTGTTATCTTTGTGCTTCACGGCTCAGCAGGGAGCTACAAGAGGAGGAGGAAATGAATGATGTGCGTCAGGACTCATTGGAGAAACGGTGTTTGACTCTTTCCAGTCACCGTGACTTGTCTGACTCCTGCCACCCTCCCGACAGTACCATCATCTCGTCAGACGAGCAAGAAGTCTGCTCTGCTCTTGATGCAGCCAGTGAGTACTCCGCATAAAGAGGACAAAGCTCCAAATGGTCTCTGAGGTAGCCTCCATAGTGTTGGTGCTCACTCCTCCATCCAGGTACAGAGATGTGTCTTTGCCCGCAGGCCCTAGAGACCCATCTTGGTTTAATCCAGAATCTAAGATTCAGTTGTAAGGACAGACATCACGGGGGTCAAGTAGCTGAACACCCTTCCCAGTCCCAGGCCAACTCTCTGTCACCCTGTTACCATGGCTGCTCCACTCCAAGCTGCAGCCCCCCTCTCATCTAAGTTGATTTGCCTTCAGTGACGAGCTAGCTATGTACCAAAAGATAAACACCTCTTGAATGTGTCTGGAATTGTCCCTGAATGCATGGCCTGGGCACTTGCACCCTCCACCACTTTGAATGGCAAGAATTCTGTTCTCTAGGTACCACCAAAGATTCTGTCCTATCTAAGGGTGAATACATTCCATCCATAGTCGAGTCTCAGTGTATAATTTCATGCAAACCAACAACAGCCAGGATATCTGATAGAATAAGAGCTGAATCTTGCAGTAACATCTCCAGAAAGCGACTACCTGAGCTCCTCACAACCTCTGGAAGAATGTGTTTACCTCCTTGCCCAGATTCAGGGCAGACAACATTGCGATATTGATCTACCAAGTCAGAGACAATGTGCACAACGACTCAGGAAAGGAAAGGTGGTCACTTTTCAGAAGACACAAGCCAAGGCCTCCTGGAATATTCTCAGAATGTCCTGTTCTCACCCTGAGAATACGTCTGTCCCTGGGTTTACCTAGGCCCCTGGGTTGGTAATGTGTCAAGAGGCAACTATTTATTCTGACAGGCCCTGTCCGAATTTATTTGCAGAAACTCAAAAGCATCAGAAGGAGGAGGAAAGAGAAGAGTCAATGGCCCCCAGGTAACTCTTGACAATCATGGCGGTGAATGCAATGGTGGCATCTGAAGATCTCAAATCCAGGGGAAAGCAGAAAGTGCCAGGCATACCTATTTCCTCCCATTAGACAACCAGGAATTATCCCCTTTAAAACGCGGCCTGTTTTCTTGGGAGTTCTCCTGTTGGTTTCCACTTTGTATTAAGTTCTCAAGTTTAGTATCCTAGAATCAGTTGGACTCAAGGCAGGCTAACCAATCTCAGGGATTCCTGCACTCAGGGAGACCACCACCCATCCTCTTATGTTTGGAGAGAACCAAGAGAAGATTCATATCTCCCCTCTGCTCATCGGCCTGTTTCTTTGCAAGGATTTCATAGCATGAAACATAACTAGACAAGAAAGTATATCTCATGTTACAATATGGGAAGAAACAGGCCTAGAAGGCACGAGATCTCTGGGAGTCAACAATGCCCCAGGAGCTTTTGCTCACTGGGCCTCTGTAAGAAAAGAGGGACAACACTTATGCTTTGGAGTTGTAGGAACTGCTGTGGTCCTCACTGTTGGCTGAGTGTCATGACTCAAGCGTAGAGGATAGCTGAGTCTCCTTCCCTATCAACTTGTTGTCTGCACAGTGCAGTGAGCATCTGCTCTTCTCTCTCCCACCACCATGGCAGCCTCAGCTAGTTCCAGTCATAGAAGGATGGTTGTCTACTTCCTGTTTCAAGGGATGCCCTCTTTACCTTCTGTGACCTCTCCCTTAGTCTTCCACTCAGAACCAGTCGGAAGGTGTGGTGTCCAATCCTTCCTCATTTAATATTCTGTTATCTTTGTGCCTCTCGGCTCAGCAGGCAGCTCCAGGGGGAGGAGGCAATGAATGATGTGCGTCAGGACTCATTGGACGAACAGTGTTTGACTTTTTCCAGTCACAGTGACTTGTCTGACTCCTGCCACCCTCCCGACAGTTCCACCATCCCGTCTGATGAGCATGAAGTCTGCTCTGCTCTTGCTGTAGCCAGTGAGTACTCCATCGTAAAGAGGACAAAGCTCCAAACGGTCTCTGAGGTAGCCTCCATATTCTTTGTGTTCACACCTCCCTCCAGGCACAGAAATGTGTCTTTGCCAGCAGGCCTTGGATACCCATCTTGGTTTGAATCAGAATCTAATATTCAGTTGTAAACACAGAGAACAGCTGGGTTAAGCAGCTGTACTCGCATCCAAATCCCAGGCCAAATCACTCTCACCCTGTGCCCCAATGCCAAGTATAGTTTGTTGAACACTAGGAAAACCAAAATGGGTGGGGGGGGCGGGTTGAAGAGATCATCACACACTTCCTGCCACCACTGTTGCGTGTGCACAACAGTGGTCTTCATGAGCTCCGTCTTTTAGGATGTGACCTCTGATCTCTCCTGTCGTTGTCTTATGCATTGTGTTGCTGATCTTAGAATTAATGACTGTCCCACTAGAGTGGTAGTCTTGCCTGTATCTTTGGAGATGCTGTTACCATGGTTCCTCAGCTCTGAACTCCACTCTCTCTCACCTCTGAGATATCTTGTCGTTGCTAACAGTCTTCTGAGTACCAAAAGAAAGAGATCTCTGTCGTTCCGTGTCTGAAATTTTCCCTGAAAACACAGCATGGGCCCTGGTGCCCCCACCTCTATGAATCACCGAGGATCCTGGGCTCTCGAAAGCACCAAATATGCTTTCCTACTTCGGGGGTATAGATTGCATCCACCAGTCTAGTCTTAGTGTAGAGTCCCATCTATCTCACCAAGAACTAGTGTCTGTTGGGGCAAAGCTGACTTTTTCAGCAACGCCTATTGAAGGCTGCTTACATTTCCCTGTGATCTTTGGGGGAAAAAGACATGTTTCAGTGCTTGCTCAACTCAGGACAGAGGATATGGTGACGATGAGCTACCGGGTCTGGGTCAGGTTGCTTGATGGCTCAAGAAGGGAAGCCCGGCCACTTCTCAAAAGGGAAGTCCCAACTTGCGGCTTCCTTCAGTGTACCTCTCAGAAGACCCTGATGTTTCCCAGAGAATATTTACGTCCCTGTGCTTGTATAGCTTCGGGAAGAGAGAGAGACGTCTCTGTCTTATTCGGTTGGCACTTTAAGGACCTACTCACCACAATGACTTAGACAACTGCCAGGGCCAGGGCTTGCAAGAGCAACTGACTGAGGGATGTGGGCTAGCATAGGGACTTGCCCACAAGTTCAGCCCAGGTAAGGCAGCCACAGGCCCTGGTTGCAGTGAGCCCCTCCAAGGTCCTCAGCTCACAACTCTTGTAATATTTTTTCCAGCTGTCCTGGTTTCAAGGGCACATTTGGGACCACGACAGGACCAGGACAGCCTGTGTGGTAGGACAGAGGAAGATGCACAAGGTGGATGTCATAGTGTTCCACCATCTGCTTCCTCCCTGATGGGCCGTGGCCTTTGGGGCAGGAGGCGGCATCCACCCAGTGCTAGAGCACAGAATGTGGTAGGAGGCACAGAGTGCTGGAGGATGTGATGGGGGGCAGCTCGTTAGAGTGCAAAGAGCCCTGAGCTTAGCATGGATGTTCCTAGGCTCCAGCCTGAGTGCTGTCTTCACTAACAGTGGGCCAACAAAGTGATTGCTTTTTACTTCTTCGATATCTATCTCTTCATCTGTAAAATGAATCAAATAATCTATTCCTGGTAGCTGTAGTGATCAAATGTGGGAATATTTACTAATGCACTTCAGAAAAAAGAAAACCCCTCTCTGTGTGGGGTTCGATAAGGTACCTGATGTAGTAGGACTCGGTGGTGGGGAAGTTGGTTTATACTGAAACATTCTCCATACAGAGAATTTCCCCTGATAACACAGCAGAAGCCATCTTGGAGGTGCCCAGGACGTCCTTGGATGTATGGAGGGACGTGGAACAGGGTTGTTTGTACTCTTGTTAGAGAAAGGAGGAGATTCTGTATAAGAGCTGTGATGGGACACAGAGTCACTGAGCCTAGGAAGCAGCTTTGTGGAAAAGAGGAGAATACACATGGTGAAGTCCAGAGGGAAACTGGACAAGTATATGGTGATGTGTGAAACAAAAGACAGTTTTGACTTTTTGCCCAATTGTAGGCGGAGCATGCCATGAGAGTGATCCACCAGATCAAAGACACTTATCTGATGGATCCTAAAACCAAGCCAAGCCATTTCTTTCAAGACAAAAAGATGAGGACTTTCAGTACAATTCTCTCAGTGTGTCCTGAAATCATCCATAGTATTTATGTCTCCCTGCCCAGATAGGCCCCTGTGTTTGTAATGGGTGATGTGGAACTACTTAATGTCTGACTAGACATTTCTGAATTTGTTTGCAGAAAATCGTGAAGATGAGGAGGCTGAAGACGAGAAAGAACCAGTGTCCAAAGTGAATGACCAGAGGAGGATAAAGGACAGGTAAAATGTGGAACAGGCCCTAGAAAGAATAAAGAGGGCAAAGGTGGCCACATTCGTGATGCAAGGGTCAGCAAAACCTACTGATTGAGCTTACTTCATTCCCTCAACCAACGATGACACCGCCCTTTAAACAAGGTCGTGTATTCTCTGTCTGGCACTTGCAGAGATAGTCTGAACCACGGTGACCTACTCTCATGGATTTCCTGCACTCAAGGACACCACCTGTCCTCTCATGGATGGTTGGTTCAAAGGCAGGGTGAGATTCATATCTGCTGTCTGCAGAGTTCATCTCGGGTCATTGGCAGGTATTTCACAGCAAGGAAGGTAATCAGACCAAAAAAAGAGAAAGAATCATATTCTGTTACATATTGAGAGAAGGTGGCCTAGAAGGTACAAGAACTCTGGAGTCTACCTTGCCTCAGATGCTAGTATTCACTGGCTGCTTCTACAACATTCAAAAACATTTATGCATCTGCCAAACGTGTACCAAAATTCTGTTCTGAAGGCAGTTGGGGATATTCTCCTACAAACCTGTGTCGAGGTCCTAATAACCTGTCGCTCAATTCCAATGACAAATTTTCCCCTCTAACCCACCACAGGGAATTCGATTTTCTAATTCAAGTTCAGGCACGAGAGCTGACTCAGTTACACCAAAAGGTAGGGAGAGGAAGAGACGCCTCGATCTTACTCAGTCAGCACCTCAAGGACCTCCTCACCCACAGTGACCTTGACAAGTACCAGGGGCAAGGCTTCCAAGAGCACTTGGCTGAGGGACTCAGGCTGTCAGAGGGCCTTGTCAGCAAACTCAGCCCAGGTAAGGTGGCCACGGGCTCTCATGGCACTGAACCCCTCCAAGGTCCCCAACCCACAAGAGACTCCACACCTCCCGTTGTAACACTTTTATCAGCTGTCCTGGTTTCAGTGGCACATTTGGGGCCATGACAGGGCCAGAATTTCCTGAGTGTTAGGACAGAGGAGAAATGCACAAGGTGGAGGTCATAGTGTTCCAACCATCTACTTCCTTTCTGATGGACCGTGGCCTTTGGGGCAGGTGCAGCACCCACCCAGTGTTAGAGCACAGAAAGGAGGATGTGATGGGAGGCAGCTTGTTAGAGTGAAAAGAGCCCTGAGCTCAGCATGGACGTTCCCAGGCTCCAGCCTGAGTGCTGTCTTTACTAACAGTGGGCGAGTGATGGATTTATCCTGCTTGGATTTTGGTTTCTTCATCTCTAAACCTGCTTAACAAGTGTGTTGCATGGTGGCTATAGCATTCCCATAGGGAATGTTTATGAGTGTACTTTCAAAAGGATCAAGTCACTACTGGGGTTGATTTAAGTACTAGATAAGGTAGAATCTGGTAGTGGGATGTTGGTTTACACCAGAGTCCTTAGCACTTAACATGGAGAGAATTTTCCTTGGTAAACAGTAGAAGCAGACGAGGAAGTCCACATGAAGTACCGAGTTATGTGAGATGCCTGGGACAGAATTGGTTTACCTCTCCTTAGAGAAAGGAGGAGGTTCTATGTGAAAACCATGATGAGACACAGAGTCACTGAACTTGGGAACCAACTTTGTGGCAGGAGGGAGGATACGGCGGGAGAAGCCCAGAGGGTAGCTGGGGAAGTATCTCTTGATCTGGGTAACCAAATAAATTTGTGACTCTTTGCCCAATTCAACACAGAGCATGCCATTCTGGGATCCATCAGATCAGGGCCACTTTGCCTGATCGATCAGAATACCATGGCAGGCCATTTCTTTAAAGACAAAACATGACACCTTTCTGAACCCGTGTTTAGATAATTTACATTTCCATGCCCAGACAGGAGGCCCCTGTGTTTATAACGGGTGAAGTGGAACTTACTAATGTCTCAATGGACTTCTCTGAATTTGTTTGCAGAAAACATTGACAATGCGGATGAACAACAACCAGAATCACTGACCCCCAGGTAACAAAGAATGATCAGAGGAGGGTAATGTACAAGTAGAATATAGAGAGGGCTCTGGAATGAACAGACCCAGAGGTCAAAGGTAGCTACTTTCTTGACACAAGGGACAACAGACATTGCTGGCTGCACTGGTCTCATTCCCTCCACCTGTCTGGATTATCCATGTTCTCTGCAACCTTTGTAGTCTGTCTCACTCAAAGTGAACTAAGGAGGCCTAGAGATTTCCTGCCGTTTCTGAGATGACATCTTGTCTTCTGTATGGTTAAAATCCAGACTAAGGTACATATCTGCTTTCTGCATGTTGGCCTTAGCTTGTTGGTAGGTATTTCATAACAAGGAAAGTAACCAGACAAAATAAAATTCATCTTCTGTCTCAACATTTAGAGAAGGAAGCCTGGAAGTTCCAAGATTTCTTAGGGCCAAGAATGTTTCAGGAGCATGTTTTTACTGGGTCACTGTATGTAAAATGCAAACAAAAGAAAATGAAAAAATGGGGTTCACCAAAAAAGACCCGATTTACACTTGGAAGGCCTTTTGGGGATAGTCTCACAGAACTCCCTCTCAAACTCCTTATCATCTACCATTATGCCATTTCCACTCTGAAGATTTCTCTTCTCTCCCACCTTAGGAAATACCATTTCCTAATTCATGGTCATGCAAAAAAGCTGACCCAGATACGCCAGAAGTTACAGGAAGGAAGAGAGGTGTCTACCCTACTCAACCAGCACCTCAAGGACCTCCTCACCCACAGTGACCTTGACAAGTACCAGGGGCAGGGCTTCCAAGAGCAACTGGCTGAGGGACACAGGCTGGCGGAGCGCCTCGTCTGCCAGCTCAGCCCGGGTAAGGCGGCCACAGGCCCTGATTGCACTGAGCCCCTCCAAGGTCCCTGGCTCACAAGAGCCTCCTCACCTCCCGTCGTAATGTTTTTACCAGCTGTCCGGGTTTCCACATCGCACTTGGGGCCATGACAGGAGCACGAGTGGCTGGGCGAGAGCTGAGGGGAAATGCGCGGGGGGAGGTCATAGTGGTCCAAATATCTGCTTCCTCCCTGATGGACCGTGGCCTTTGGGGCAGGAGGCAGCATCCACCCAGTTTTAGAGTGCAAAAAGGAGGAAGGCAGAGGAGGCATCTTCTTAGGTGAAAGAGTCCTGGACTAAGCAGGAGATCCACAGGCTCTTGCCTGAGCACTGGCTTTTATAACTATAGGCAAGTGCCTGATTGATCCTACCTGGCTTTCTGTTTCCTCATCTGTAAAATAGGTCAGAAAAAGTGTTGCAGGGTAGCTGTAACTATGAAAGGAGAGAATGCTCATGAATGTACTCAAAAAAATGATACAACTCCCTGTTTGGGGCTCATATACTTAAAATAGTAGAATCTGGTGCTAGATACATTGATTCATACTAGAACACTTTCCATAAGCAGAATTTTCCCCTCTAACACTATAAAAGCCAAGTTGGAGGTCACCGTGAAGTCCCCGGATGTATGGAGGGGCGTGGCATAGGGTTTTTTTATTCTCCTTTTAGAGAATGGAGTAGCATACGTGTGAGAGTTGTGAGGAGAGGTAGAGGCAGTGAGTCTGGGAACCAGCTCTGTGGAAGGAGTGAGAATATAGGTAGAGAATTCCAGAGGGAAACTGGACAAGAACCCAGTGATCTGGAGACAAAAGATGTGTGATCTTTGCCCAATTAAACTCAGAGCACACCGTGATGGGGCTCCACCAGATCAGGGGCTTTTTCCCTGAGCGATCAGTATACCATCCCAGGCCATCCCTTCAAAGTCAAACATGGCACTTTCAGAACAATTCTCTTAGTGTGTCCTGACCTCAGACACAGATAATTGACATCCATGCCCAGACAGGCCTTTGTGGGTGTAGTGGGTGAAGCAGCACTATTTCCTTTCTGTCTGGATGTTTCTGAATTTTGTTTGCAGAAACACAGGAAGATGATGAAGATGAAGAAGGACAAGACACACTGACCACCAGGTAACAATGAATGATCAGGGGCTAAGAAGCAAGGGTAAAAGGTGTGGAGAACACCTGAAAGGAAAGACCTTGAGGTCCAAATAGCCCCAGATTTCACATGCGAGGGTGAGCCCCAACTGCTGATGTTGCTAATTTCATTCACTCAAGCAACGATGGCACAGCGCTTTGAACGGAGTTGTCTGTCGTCCTTGTGGTACTTGTAGAGTCAGTCTGGCAAGGGGAACTAAGCAGTCTCAGGGATTTCTTGCCCTTAAAGAAATCCCTTGTTCTCTCTCAGAAGGCTGCAAATGACGATGAGGTGCCTAGCTGCTTTCCCAATTGTTGGCCTTAGGTCCTTGATAGGTATACCATAGCAAGAAAAGGAACTATACAAAAAAAAAAAAAAAATCGTTAGCATGTCATAATACAGATAGAAAATGGCCTAGAAGGCACAAGATCTCTGGGAGCCCACAATGCCTCAGAAGCCTGTATTCACTGGGCTGCCATATGTAAACTCAACACTATTTATTCACAAAGGTGAAACCATGGTATTGGTTCTCCTCGTTTGATGTGTGTGATGGGTACACCTTGCAGGGAGAGTGCAGCCTCCATCATCTCATTGTCTGGCCTGTGCACTGAGCACTTTCTGCTCACTCTCTCTCTCTCTCCCTCTGACTCTGCTGCTCCAGGGCGGCCAGGCTTTGCCCCATCAGAGGTGGATAGCTTCCTTCCTTCTTTTTGAAGGGATGACATTGGACCCTACCCATAAGCCTTTCATCAGGACCTGCTGGGATACTGTGGTGTCTAATCCCTCTTGATCTAATCTTGTATCTTCCCTCTCTCACCAGTCTGGAGAGGGAGCTTCAGGAGAAGGAAACCATGAATGAAGTCCTTCAAGATCCATTGGGTGAACAGTATTTGACTTCTTCCAGTCGTCATGATCTGTCTGCCTCTGGAGAGCCCCTCGGAAGCACTGCCTGGGTGTTTGATGAGACTAAAGTCAGCTCGGCTCTGGATGCAGCCAGTGAGTACTCCCATTATAAAGCAGATACATCCAAGTGGTCTACCAGTTAGCCTCCATATTTTTTGTGCTCAGCACCGCTGGCCAGGGAGAGAGAGATCACTTCTACAGGCTCTTGGACAGAGATTTAAGTACAGATGTGAGGAGGGCCTGGGAGTTTTGCTGTCACCCTAGTGCCTAGCTGTGTCTCTCTCAGCCTGTCCCCATGGGCATCTGCAAGCCATTCTTCCCCAGGCGGGAGAGAGAAGGGATCGTGACCATCACACAGCCACCATGACAGCAGGTGCACAGCAAGGATTTGTCAGACCTCTTTCTTCAAGATGGGGCATCTCGTCTCTCCTGCAGTGTTCTTGCTCATTGCATTTCCTGAGAAGTGTCTTCCACTCTTCTCTGTCCATCCACGCGTGCTAACAGTTTTGCTCAATTATTTTGGAGGTCTGTTATCATCAGTTTGGGTTCAAAGCTGATTCTCCACTTCCTCTGGGGTGACTACGTCCCTCTGAAGATTTAAAAATGAGATCCTGAACGCCACATCCCGCCTGTGCCCATTGGTCTCTGTGAAGCCAAAGCTCTGGCTCTGGTTTCCCATCCTCTGTAGATGGCCATGGTTTTCATCCTTTGTGCAGCCCCAGTGACTTCTTTCATGTGTGGGTTATAGTTTCAATCATGAGTCTAGTTTCAGTGCTCTCGTCTCATGTAAACCATCAACCACCAGCGTGCCTGTTAGGGCCCAGGCCTAATTTATGAGCAAAGCAGAACACGAGGACAGAAGACAGAAGGACCACAAAGGCAGCAGGAGGAGGATGCTCAAGTAGAGTTGGAACGTGATGAGAACAGGACTTCTGGGTGATAAGACTGTTGAGACATTTGACAGTGTGGAGATGACAGAATCAGGGAAGCGGAAGGAGAGAGTTGAGAGTCTCACAGAGTGTGTTGTCAGAAACCTGAATGGCAGCACGTCCCAAATGACATTTTTAAGAAACAGGTAAAACACTGTAGCACTGTAGCACTTCTGGCCCCTTATTTTCCAATTATGGCCTCAGGCTTCTACTACATTATTTACAGCTGCTACTACCTCCCCCCAGTGGCAAAAGAAAAAAGTATATAGATATATGTGTGTGTATGTGTGGTGGGTGGGTGCATGGAGGGCAGTCAAAACTTACAGCCAAGGAAGGTCAAAAGGCTCTAGAACTCTGCAAAAATTCCATAACTTGATCCTTGGTGTAGAGTTTCCCAACTCCCTTTCTACTGGAACTGCTTATTCTTTGTTTTTGTCCCCGTTTTTTAAAATAAAGGGCCACCTTCATCCGTGAAGTGCACAAATCAGCCTCTTTTGTGATAGTCCACTTAATTCATCATCTCTACTCATCTTCAAGTCCATGTCCTTAGTTTTCTTCTCATCAGGATCCACTCCTGCTCAGGTTTTCTTAAAACTGAGCTTTCGCACCCTGACATCCGTTTCATCTGGATCGTGTTCCTCCTTACCCTCCACCCCTCTCAGGCTCTCCTCCTGGAGCCTGGGGCTGCCTGGCGCTCATCTGCCAGGAGATGATCTCAGCTGAGGAACGAGTTGAGACCCATGTTCTCAAGTGGAGGTGAGGCCACAAGGGGCACCCCTGTCACTCATGGAGAGTGCTCAGAGAAAGTGCTCAGCGAGTGGCGCGGGAGGCGTAGCCCTGACGAGTGCCATCAGACCTTGGGGTATTTAGTTGTCTTCTCCTCCCGCTAGTCTCTCTTTTATTTCTCCTTGGCTTCCCCCAAACCAGTCAAGACTCAGCCTCACTGGCTCAGTCGCGGTCTTTCCTGCTCTCTTTCCACAGAGGCCTGAGCACGAAACCAGGCTCCATGCCCGATTTTTTGGCCAAGGATAATTTCTTAGCCATTCGGGCTGCTATATCAGATATGCCAGAGACTGGGTGACGTATACAGAAGAGAAATTATTTCTCAGAGTTGTGGAGGCCGAGAAGTCCAACATCAAGGCTCTGGCACATTCGATGGTTGGTGTGAGCCCCCTTCCTGGTTCAGAGGCCGTCTGCTCGCTCTGTCCTGACCTGGTGGAAGGGATAAGGGAGCTTTGTGGGGTCTCTTTTGTGAGGACACTGATCCCATTCGTGAGGGACCTGCCTCCCAAAGGCCCCACCTCCAAACAACATCTCGTTGGGGATTAGATTTTCATATATGAATTTGGGGGAATGCAAACTCATTCTCTGGCAGATGCTGTGAATGCTCTTTGTTGTATCCTCACCCTCCTCCTGTCATTCTCCCCTGGTGTTTCACACGTCACCTGTTTCTCACCACAGCTTTTCTCCTTCTTCATGTATTTCTAATTTTTTTCCAATTTCAAGTGATCTGAATAGTGATATTATATTGACTGTTAGATTCAGTATCTCCAAATCCCTATTTATTCACTTGTACAATTAGATAAAAAAATACAAATACGTATATGTATTTATATGCCATATACACTATGTGTATTTGCTGTGTATATAGGGTTCATATATGAAATATATATTTATGAAAGGTTTGTAAATTCCCTAGCTTTCACCTTCCCCAGTTTTCTGCTCTCATAAGGTTTTCCTTCAACTCTGGTTTTGCATGATCTCTACAATCTCTGCAGAGGACAGAGGACAACTTCTGTCTGTGTGATTTCCCTGCCTTTGTCTTCTCTACCGAGGCACTATTTGTCTTGATCAATTGTATTTTTCTAGATTTTTACTTGGCAATTGGGAGCATTCTTGCCTCCTGGCAATCTTAACCTTACTGGGCAGTGTAAGAAAGATCAACAAAAGAGAAAATATCAAGAGTCTGCATTGGCTTCACCTCACCCATGGACTTTCAGGTGGCCATTCTTGTTCCGGCCACTTTCCTCATTCAATGTCCCTCTTGGGTGGAGGAGTAAATCACAGTAAGATCATGAATAACAGTGGATCCTACAGGCTGTGGTTTTGTTTTCAGAGCTGGGTTGGACTGCTGCTCTCAGAATGAAGAACGCTGCCACGCTGAAGGGTGATGCTCTTGAGGGCTCGGCTGCCAGCAAGCATGCGTGTCAAGTCGTTGGCCACAGTAATGCCTCAAGTGTCATGGAAGAGAGGATTCTGAAAAGAAAACTGTGGCTCAGCAAGTGGAGACGAGCATGCAGATTCCCTGGCCTTCAAGCTTAGGGTCCAGAGGTAATCACAGCCGTGGTTCTTAGATGCACTTACTCCTTCTTGCTCTCTCTCTGAGGTTATAGCTCAATCTCCCACTCTTTTTGTCTCTTCTTGGTTTGTTCAGTCCAACAACTGATGCTACCTCTGTCTGGTCTTAACCTCTGTTTTTCATGGGGGCTGCCACTCTGCCAGGCCCTTCCATCTCCATCTCCTGTTTGCACTCTGAACTCTGCTGTGTTCCCACTGCGGCAGTCCTGATATTCCCTCTCACCTTTCTTCTTCTCCATGGAGAAGCCCACCCCCATGGTCCTCCTCATCACAAGAGCATCATTTAGCCACTGAACACATTGCACTATGTCTGAAATCACACACTCTCTCGGCTTCTTTGCCTTCTCTTCCCAGCTCCCCCAACTCCACTACCTCTTTCTTCGGGGACCACTGTCTTAATGGATCACTTGCACACGGATTCTCCTCCTGGGCCTCTTTTGGGGAACCCAAGCAGGGACAACCCTTACCCCTGGACTTCTCCATGTGAGTAAGAAGTGTTAAAACTGAGGAGAAAGAGCCCCATTAGAAATACTAAGTGAGAGTCTGGTCACAGTTGGGAGTGCTGGACTGGCCTGGAGTCAGGTTTCTCCTCAGCCCCAGATGTGCAGGCCTCTGCTCATCTGCATGGGGCTTCCGGGGACTCAGTGTCCCCACCTCAGGACCTCACTGGAGCTGGCATCATTACCACCCTGTAATAAGCACCCCGAGAAATTTAATTTAAAATGAATGCCCTGACCTCACACCTCGAGATTCTCATTTAAATGGTCGGTGGTAGGGTTTGGGCTTCAGTATTTTTAGAAAGCTCCCAAGTGATCCTCATGTGCAGCGAGAGATGAGAGGAGCCTCTTGACTCCTGTGGACTCCGGTTCTGCATAGAAATGTCCCCAGCGTTTCACTACTTCAGTGAAATGGCTGAGTGTCCACCAGCCATTGATGGAATTTGTATTTCTCTCTCAACAGTACTATTTGTATAACATGGGGAAAAGTGAGAAGAAAAAGAGAGACATGAATGGAGTAGACTCATAACCTCTCTGCTTGGAGGAGAGTTTCTCCAACTTTTTGATTACAAGATAAAATGAGAAAGAAACATTGCATCGAATCCCAGTGTACAGAAAACAATACCTCCCTATTACAAATGATAGAATTTAGTCTTTTCTTTAATATTTTTAATATAAAACTTAAAATTCACACTGCATCCATCAAATTGGTTTCAAATTCAGTGGGTTCAGCACTACAGTTGGAAAAGTTTCGTATGATCAAGTTTTGTCATTAAGTAAAATCCCCAAGGAGAACTATTATCTTCATTCCCCTAAAGAAAAAGAATAGTAGTAAATAAGCTGAACATTAGGAAAAAAGATTGTAGGTTTATGCTTCTTTATGCCATCCTTTACACTGGCGTACAATACTGAAAAAGAATCTTTGCCTCGGGAGTGCTTTGGGGGAATCAAAGGGTGGGTGGGAAAGCATCTACTCAAACCAGTTCTCTCTGCATCCCCATTCAGTTTTTTTCATCTAGATGTTAAGAATATTCCTAGAAGTTCCCTAGGGCATATCCTGGTGTGGCATCCAAAGGAGGAATGAAGGAAAGTGGGTGAGGCCACGGTTAGACTCCCTGCTCTCTCATTGTTAATTCCATCATGAGTTTCTCCTTTTGGGGTTCTCCCTCAGTCCCTCTGGAGAAGAATTTCTTTGTAAAGACATATTCCTGTAGATCCAAGGTGAGCCAGTAGGGTCTACTACCTGTGGACACCTCCAGATTGGAAGCTTTCATCTCACATTCCCCCAAATGTGTGGAAAGGGCCTGAGGCCTGGGTTCTAGTCCCAGGGTTGTCAATAGCAGGTCACATGGCTTTAGTGAGTCCTTAGCCCCTTGGCACCACAACTCCTCCTCTGTAAGAGGTGGACCTGGATTTGGATCTATTCTGAGGTCCCTGTAGGCTCTCACATTCCAGGACTCTTGAAGTGGCTGTTGAGGAAAGGGTGGTAGGGACCTTGGCTAAGGCTCTGCAGCAGCTCTGAGCTGGGATGTCACAGGTTCCTGAGGGGTGAGGACAGGGGTCCCTAGATCTTGTACCACAGACTGGATGGAAGTTTAGGGAGGTATTTCTGCTAACCTGTGGATCTCACTTTCCCCTTCAGCCAGCCTCCAGCTCCCCGCTTCAGCTCTTCCTCCTGCAAATAGGAGCTCACCTTGCTCTTGGCCTCTGTCACCATGTAGCCGTCCCTCCGGGCTCAGCTATCAGCAGGACCTGACAAGGACTCACAGTGATTTTTTTCTCTCTCTCTCAGATACCAAGTACTTGTGGAGCTAAGAAAAGAAGAAACCCCATTATAAAAAGTTGCTTTCCACTTGACGAAAAATATCTAAAGCAGCAAACCAAGTTCAAGCCCCCAAGAAAACACAAGAGGGACCCTTTGCTTTGAATGGACATCACAAGCACAAACCACTCACCAGGATTTGTACTCCAAAAGCCTGGTTTGCTGGGAGAAATCCCAACCCTTCAGCCTCCAATCGTGATAAATCACGAAGGAGACCAATGCCTAGATCCACACGTAGTTCTGAGAGAACTTAACCCTGGCTCCTCCCAATTCCCATCCCACACATGACCGGAATCGGGAGCAATGGAAAGAGACAACATGTCTTACCAGACATTCTTCGCCACCAGCAGGGCTGTGCCAGGAGCAGAGAGCATTAATCATGCAGTGTTCTTGTTGAGAATGTTGAGCCTGAATTTCATCATGATGCCGTTATCAGACACCTGCAGAATTTAGACCATTGACCAAGACAACTGGCCTGTCTTTCTTCATACAGTCAATGTCACCACTAATAAGACAAAAACAGGAGGAGAGACATTTTGGGTTTCAAAGGACTGAAAACATTCTGTTACTGTATTTCTTTAGTCCTTTGGAACCCAAAACATCTCCCCACTTTCCGCGGTCGTCTGTGGTGGTGGTGACGTTGCCTCGTTTGGAGAGGACAGGTCAGTCATCTGACTCAATGGTCTACCTTCTGACGTTGTCGGACCATTTCCTCATGATGAAATTCAGGCTCACCCTTTGGCCAAGAACACTAGATGGTTAATGCTGTGTGCTTCCTAGCGCAGCCCACCTGGAGACCAAGAATGTCCAGTTTGTCCACCACCATTATTGAGACTAGCATTGGTCACTTTGTTATGGAGGGGCCTAGGAGATCTGTTCATCGTAAAGACACAGCTTTTTCTTTCTATCACTAGTAATTTGGTGAGTGGTGCTTTGAGAGTGTATGCATATCCTCTTTTCCAAAGATCTTTCTCTAGAAATGTTACCATCCATTCATGATCCCTGCTGTGTGTCAATTATCATATTCCTGTTTGTGCATTGGAGATTTTCTAATTTTGTCATTTCCATATACTTGTAGTTGCTGGCATTGTGCTGTGGAAAAGAACATTCCCTTCCCCTTCCGTATCATTAAAATTTCTGTTTTGACTATCACTGTGGACTTGTGAATTTTTTACATTCAATCCCATAATCCATTATAATCATGATTCATTGGGTTGGATGTGGTTTTCAGTCAATATAAATGTTTTTACTCCTCCTATCCATATTTATATGCTAAAGTTCCCACATGAACTTTCCTCAGTCATCTCTTAGTGGGTAGAGTTTGTCCTTAAATGACTCCTCGTGATGGAATCAGAACTCCCCAAGTGTTGCATATTTAATACTCTTGTTCTCCTGCCTTGATGCGTGGACGGCTAATATAAAGTACTTGCCCACAATGACTTTTATGGAGTTTTAGAAAAATATTGTCTTATTCTGTATGTTCTGTTGAAGTGTAGAATGGAAATTGATTTTGTCTCCATTGTATGTGAATTGGCTTTTGAGGGGGTGGGGGCAGGTCTGGAACTGCAGAGGAATGTTGTTTTGGTTTTTTTCTTTTTCTTTTTCTTTAAAATCTATTCCTTCTAAGAGGCTAGGTCTTGGAGTTGACCACTCCAGTTCTATTTCTCCCAGGTATCTCTGATTTTCTCTCTGATCCTTTCTCATCGCCTTTTCTTCATTGTTGCTCTGCTTGATGCTTTCATTTCTTTATTCAAAGTCTCTTATCATTTTAGCCAAATATATTGTCCTTATGAACCTTGCCATTTAGCCTCTTTTTCAGAGAATTTTCCTTTTCTTCATTCTTTTCCCTACGTTCTGCCAATTCTAATTTCTCATTTCCTGTTTCTTGTCCGCTTCTCTTTTGAGTTGTGTATTTCTTATGTGAAGTTTTGTTTTTTACATATCCACAAATACTTCGTTCAGAACATTTAATTCAGATAGGCATGTCATTTTACAGTTTTCCTATGTTTTATGATTGATTTCGAGGGAATCATTTTATGAGCTGAGACTATTTCTGTTTTTTCTTCTGTCACCTTAGAATACATATCTGTTATATGATTTTCATGTTAACATGCCTAGGTTTCCCTGAAAAGAAACAAAAGTTCTATGTAGGAGTGGATGAGTGCTTTGATTGGCTTAGTGGACTTCTTAGTTCTGGTTCTCTCTCTTTGGTGCAATTAGTCTCACAGACGTGACGTTTGAGGATAGGCGTGCTGTGTCTTCTGGATTTGGGGAATCTTTTTTCTTCCTATAGGACCTTTAATTTCTACCAGTTGCTTCATTCTTTTCTTCATCACCAGCCTCCAAAGATGCTACCTTCATCCAGGTCTCTCCTTGGCCCCAGCAATTGTGCCTCCCCAAGATTGTCACTTCTGGCCCTCTACGCTGTGGAGCCCCTTCCTTTCAATTCCCCAGCAGCCAGAGCTGTGGTTGCCCTGGTCTCAGGCCTGCTCTGAGTTTATGACACTCCCTTTCTACAGAGAAATTCCCTGTGTTCCCTCCTGGGCAGGCCCTCCCTGCTGTCCTCTCCTCTAGGTGCATGGTCTTTGCTGATCCCTCTCTGCTCTGTGGCTCCCAGAACTGGCTCAGTGCAAACCAATTGGAGTCCACGGTGTTCTCTGGCCCCTGGTGGGTTGGGGGCCAGATTATGAGTGGTGTTTCTGACTCTTGTGAGATAATAGGAAACATGATCTTTGCTCCCGGTTCCTGGCACAGAACTCCTAAAACCTTTGTGATTTCACAAATGATAAGAACACTAGGAACATCTCTTTTTCTAATATTCGGTCTTTGACCCTATCCCCGACACGGGGCTCCTAAAACCCTTGTAAATTCCTAACTGACAAGAGCACTAAGACCAGCTTTTGTTCTATTGAGGCGACTCTGGGTGGACTCCCGCATGGCTCCTAGATAGGGATGGTCACCAGAAAGACCAAGCCATGATTCAAAGCTTGGAATTTTCAGCACCATGCCCCACCCTCCAGAGAGGGGAGAGGGACTGGAAATGGAGTTAACAATTGATGCAGCCTCTGAAAAATTCCAATAGTAAGGGCTTCTGAGGGCCTCCAGTTTGGTGAACATATCCACACTGGGAAGGTGACTCACCCCAGCTCCAGGAGGACATACACTCCTATACTCGGGACCCTTCCAGACCTCACCCTATGTATGTCTTCATCTGGCTGTTCATCAGTTAACCAAACCCAAGGAGGAGGGGGTTGTGGGAACTTCTGCTTTGTAGCCAAGTCGGACAGAACTTTCGGGTAACCAGGGGACCTACTACATGCAATTGGCGGGTCAAGTGAGGTCGAAACATTCTGGCCGGACTGAACCCTTAATCTGTGGGATTTGACACTATCTCCAGGTAGACAGTGTCCGAATGGAGTAAAATTGTAGGACACCTACCTGGTGTCCTGGAGAATTGGTTGGTGCGGGGGGAAAAAACCCACACACTGCTGGTTTGGTGACCAGCAGTGTCAGAAGTGAAATGTTTTGTGCAAGGAATAAAGGAAATACATGTGAAAGAAAAACACAGGACAAAAGAACTGGGTTTTTTCTTTTACAGCTCTCTATGTTAATTCCTAGCCCTTCTGAGCCCTTCCAGGCCCTGGAGGGACTGGTCGTGAGCTCTATGGGTGACACGAGCATGAAAGGGAAACGAATGACTTCAGCCCCAGTGGCTGTGGTGTCACCTGGAGCTGGGCAGCATTTGAGGCAGCTAGGAGGCCCACGGGCCAGGGATGCGGGCCTCAGAGTCCCCAGGTCACTGGGGCTCAGTGTCAACAACGCCCGGACTTGCCGCAGACAAGCCTGGGTCTCCGAGTGTGGCGCCGCCCATTCTGAGGAACCGGTGGCACAGAGTGGAGTAGGGGCCCAGTCGGGGTCGGGGGCGGTCCTGGGGTGGGGGGGCATGAAACCTTCAGGGGCGACCCTGTGTGGCAAGTTTAGCGCCTTAGACTGTTAGCCATGAGGTGGGTGTTGCCTGCCAGCCAAGGACCCTGCTCCAAAGTCCTCAAGGACGAACCGTGGCCCCTCAAAAGAGTCTAGTGCTTTTTAGTCTAGACTCTTCAAAAAAGAGTCTATCTCTAGATAGGGTCTATCTTCACTGCACACTTCATCCTCAGGATGGAAAGAAATGCATCACTTCTGTGGTTTTGAAATGGACTCCTTTAGGCAGCAGAGGATGAATTCAGGGTGAAGGGAAAGAGGTTTGAGCCACGTGGCCGCAGCTGCACCTGAGGACCTTGGGTGGGGACCCACACACCCCTGGGGCCAGTGCGGGGGCGGGGCTGGGGTGAAGCAAGTGGCCCTTCCAGGGGAGGGATGAGACTCGTGAGAGGCCCCTCCTGGTCTTTGGGCCGAGGGACAGGACTTGAGCCAGGGAGGGTCTTAAGGAGAAGAGGGCACAAGTTTTCCATGAAGCTGAGAAGGTCCCAGTCACAGGTGGGGACTCGAAAACATGCTGCTCTCCAGATTGGGTTGGTGGGGGACGGGACGGGACTGCAGTTTACGATCAAACTTGCAGTGACATCAAAAAACCCAGCACAATTAAATGGTCCTTGGTTGAGGAGGAGGAAGACCTGCATGAGGGGTGGAAAGGCAAGGTTCCCACTGTGGTGGAGAATCTGCTGGTCACCCCTGACTGGGCTCCTTACCGGTCTGTTGTGGGTCCCCTCCCTGTCGCCGACGCCCAGATGGACCTGCTCTCGTTCCCGACGGACAAGCCTAGAGGGACCGGCAGAGACAGCGGGAGTCGGGCGCCCCCTCCGTCGCGGAGGAACCGCCCTCGGGCCGGAGTGACGAGCGGAGCCGGCGGGAGCCCGTCCTGGGCGGCGGGGCCGAGGAAGGCCGGGCCACCTCGGGAGTCCGCGCCCCGCCGGCGGCTCCGCGTGCGAGGGGAGCGCCCCGGACTCGGCCTCCAGCCCCCGCGCTCACGTCTCGGGACTCGCCCTTCAGGCCGAGCCGCGGCCGCCACCTTCCACCCGAGTGCCCGGGCCGTGGTGTCCCGCTCCCGCGTCCCCTCGCGTCCTGCCGTCGGGAGAGGAAGGTTCGGGTCCCGAGGTGGCGGCTCCGTGGCCCCGCGCTGCTCGGGGTCCCGCCTCCCTCCTGCTCCCGCCGCCGCGTCCCCCGCGCTCCCCCGCCTCCTCCTCGGGAGTCGGGGTCCCGGACACAGGCTTTTCTGAGGCGCCGGGTCCACAGGGACAGGGCAGGTGTGTCGGGTGACCCGGCCTGCAGTGGCCGCTGGCCCCGTGCATCTCTGCCCGTCTCTGGGCCTCAGAAGCCATGGCCCTGGGGCCAAGGGGCCTGGCCACCGAGCCAGTGCCACCCCCTCCTCGGGGTCACCCTCAGGCCTCGGAGGTAAAAGGCAGAGGCGGCGTCCACTCCGTCCCGCACCACGAGGGGTCCTCACAGGGGCTGTCTTGTCACTGGACCCAGTGTCTCCTTGTGAGTAAAAGGTCAGAGTGGGAAGCTGTGAGGCAGAGGTGGGCGTGGCTGTTGGTGATGGTGACTGAGTTTTGGGTTGGAAGGTTTGAGACCTGCCTTGGAAGCGCTGTGTTTTCTTTAAATGGCCTATTTCATTCAGAATTTTCACTTATTCTATTGTAACTGATTCAGATTTTAGTCAGAATTTCTAGCTCCTGTGTCTCCTTTGGACACTAAAGCCCCTGTTAGGCTGGCTTTGAAACTGCGTCCAGGAAATCTCATCTTTTCATCCCAGCCAGCAGGAGGAATCCTGACCAGGGAATCCAGCATTTGTGGGGACCAGGAGTCCCTGAGCCACCTCCACGTTTGAGACACTTGCAGGTCTTACAGTCAAGGCTAGACTATTTTGAATATACCTTATTTGGTTAGATTTGAGTTACAAACTATATCGATTTTTACATAATTATAAAACTAAATGAAATTTAAAAAATTTCACCTCTAGACATTGAAAGCACAATGTAACAGATGAACCTAACCGTGTATCCCTGTTGTAGAACTACCATATGGATTAGAACTGTCCCAAGAGACTTTAAAACACAGTGATTTAGCCATACCTCAAGATTGTAGCAAAACGAAAAGCCCCTTTTCTCAATTGTATTGTTAGGGGTATTACTATTATCTTTATTCTTTTGTTCATATAATGTGGGGAAAAGCAAATGAGACACCATGGGATATTCTAATTCTGTTTATCCCCATGTCCTTAAAAGCAAGAAATCCCTGGTGTTAGAGAAAGGAGAGTCAGATGAAATATAGACGTTTGATAAAAGCCCTACAGTTCTGAATTTGAACTGACAGTGTTTGTGAATATATGTGAGTACCTGAATACATATGATCAGGAATATGCATTCCCTAGCTCTGTCTGCTGGAAATAAATCAATGGCAATGAGTACCTCTAGGATACACAGTTTGGTCTGAGAATACTGTTTCCCACAAAAAGAAACCAGAGATTCTTAGAAAAATGGCCGAGTCCGGGTCAGAGGCACTAAATATTCAAGATGAGACAGAAACACCTTGTCATACTGATATCAGGAGTGGTCTCAAAGATCATTAGTGTCTTAGCAAAAGGATTAAGGAGCCAACTTGAAGTCACCACATTCACTGCTGAAAGAGAGGGTAATTGGAACCTCAGGAAGAACCATATTGCAATGGACTGAACTACTTCCATGTGTCCGAATCCTGGAGTTCATATTAACACAGGAAAATAAACTAATTGGTAAGCACAGAGGATGCTAGGGGACCAGCTCACTTAGCTTTGGTTTTCTATACACACTATACCGTTAAATAACTAAATAGTTATTTAGGGGAAGTTTCTCTTTCTACAAGTGTCCCAGGTAATAATATATGACGATGGAATATCACCATTTTGCTCCACACAGTCAATAAACGGATCGGGGCCTTGAGCATAAAGGGCTGCTAGCATCATTAGAAGCAGCACGGGACATGATGTGTCTCCTGATGGAAAAGCACACACCATGTTTCAGGCAATCTTGCCAACATATCAAACGTGGATCTGATCAGTCTCTACATCTGCCAGGTCCAATACAGTAGCCGCAAGAAACACGTGGCTATTGAATATTTGGAATGTGGCCAGTAGGGCTGAGGAACTGAATTTTAATTATATTTAATTTATAACTCATTTAAATGTAACTTAAAAACTGAAGAAATGTAAAATATTTTTCTATTAAACATAAATTTATAACTTTTGTAGAATAATATTTGCCTTAATGTGTAGCATTAAGTAGCAATGTGTACAATTATTTTTGTATTGTTCTGTGCTTATACTTTATAGTTTGCAATGTGGCTACTAGAAAATTTTAAATTACTTGTGTGGCTTGCATTTTCTTTCTTTTAAGACAACACTGCTCTAGATTCTACCACCCACTGAGAGAAAGTCTGGAGGACAGAAGAATGTGTGAAAGTATAGCCGTGTACAAAAATCAGCCAAATTCAGACTGTGGGAACGCTACAGGACAAAGAGCTCAGTTTCTTCAACAAATGCCAAAAAAGGAGAGAATGAGAGCGAGAGAGAGAAAAGAGCAAGAACGAGAGAGAGAGAGAGAGAAAGGAAGGAGGGAGGGACGGAAGTAAAGAAGGAAGGCAGGCAGGAAAAGGAAGGAACGAACGCAGGAGGAACCTACATATTACAAGAGACTTAAAGTAATATTCTAGTGACCACAGTTTCTGGACTTTATGGATCCTGATTCAAAGAAATCAACTTAAAAACAACAATAGGAAATTTGAACACTGTCTATTTTATGATATTAGGGTTTAATTTATGAATAATTATAATGTTATGATGATAACATTTTCTAAAAGACTCCTCATTTAGGGAAACATACTGATATAATTTCAGATGAAATACGACGTCTGGCATTTGCTTCATATAACATGGGAAAAGGTAACAGGGTGAAATTGTATTAAAACAAGTTCAGCCATAAATTGATGATTGCTGAAGCTGGCCAATGAAGATGGGGATGTTCTGTTACATAATTCTGTTTACATTGTTGTACTATTGAAATTCTGAATTTGAAAAAGAGTGATAAAGAGTACAGGTCCACCTAGGATAATGGCAGCTGAATCTCTCAACGTGTTTCAAAAGGCTTGGGATTAATATAGAGAAAAAAACATGGCTCATACAGAACTCTGCCCCCAAATAACCAGTTCTTTCGTCCTGTGTTTTTCTTTCCCGTGTGTTTCCTTCATTCCTCGCACAAAACACTTCACTTCTGACACTGCTGGTCACCAAACCAGCAGTGTGTGGGTTTTTTCCCCCCGCACCAACCAATTCTCCAGGACACCAGGTAGGTGTCCTACAATTTCACTCCATTCGGACGCTGTCTACCTGGAGATAGTGTCAAATCCCACAGATTAAGGGTTCAGTCCGGCCAGAATGTTTCGACCTCACTTGACCCGCCAATTGCATGTAGTAGGTCCCCTGGTTACCCGAAAGTTCTGTCCGACTTGGCTACAAAGCAGAAGTTCCCACAACCCCCTCCTCCTTGAGTTTGGTTAACTGATGAACAGCCAGATGAAGACGTACATAGGGTGAAGTCTGGAAGGGTCCCGAGTATAGGAGTGTATGTCCTCCTGGAGTTGGGGTGAGTCACCTTCCCAGTGTGGATATGTTCACCAAACTGGAGGCCCTCAGAATCCGTTACTGTTGGAATTCTTCAGAGGAAGGATCAATTGTTAACTTCATTTCCAGTCCCTCTCCCCTCTCTGGAGGGTGGGTTATGGGGCTGAAAATGCCAAGCTTTGAATCATGGCTTGGTCTTTCTGGTGACCATCCCTATCTAGGAGCCATCCGGGAGTCCACCCAGAGTCGCCTCAATAGAACAAAAGCTGGTCTTAGTGCTCTTGTCAGTTAGGAATTTACAAGAGTTTTAGGAGCCCCGTGTCAGGGATAGGGTCAAAGACCGAATATTAGAAAAAGAGATGGTCCTAGTATTCTTATCATTTGGGAAATCACAAAGGTTTTAGGAGTTCTGTGCCAGGAACCGGGAGCAAAGATCATGTTTCCTATTATCTCACAAGAGTCAGAAACACCACTCATAATCTGGCCCCCAACCCACCAGGGGCCAGAGAACACCGTGGACTCCGATTGGTTTGCACTGAGCCAGTTCTGGGAGCCACAGAGCAGAGAGGGATCAGCAAAGACCATGCACCTAGAGGAGAGGACAGCAGGGAGGGCCTGCCCAGGAGGGAACACAGGGAATTTCTCTGTAGAAAGGGAGTGTCATAAACTCAGAGCAGGCCTGAGACCAGGGCAACCACAGCTCTGGCTGCTGGGGAATTGAAAGGAAGGGGTTCCACAGCGTAGAGGGCCAGAAGTGACAATCTTGGGGAGGCACAATTGCTGGGGCCAAGGAGAGACCTGGATGAAGGTAGCATCTTTGGAGGCTGGTGATGAAGAAAAGAATGAAGCAACTGGTAGAAATTAAAGGTCCTATAGGAAGAAAAAAGATTCCCCAAATCCAGAAGACACAGCACGCCTATCCTCAAACGTCACGTCTGTGAGACTAATTGCACCAAAGAGAGAGAACCAGAACTAAGAAGTCCACTAAGCCAATCAAAGCACTCATCCACTCCTACATAGAACTTTTGTTTCTTTTCAGGGAAACCTAGGCATGTTAACATGAAAATCATATAACAGATATGTATTCTAAGGTGACAGAAGAAAAAACAGAAATAGTCTCAGCTCATAAAATGATTCCCTCGAAATCAATCATAAAACATAGGAAAACTGTAAAATGACATGCCTATCTGAATTAAATGTTCTGAACGAAGTATTTGTGGATATGTAAAAAACAAAACTTCACATAAGAAATACACAACTCAAAAGAGAAGCGGACAAGAAACAGGAAATGAGAAATTAGAATTGGCAGAACGTAGGGAAAAGAATGAAGAAAAGGAAAATTCTCTGAAAAAGAGGCTAAATGGCAAGGTTCATAAGGACAATATATTTGGCTAAAATGATAAGAGACTTTGAATAAAGAAATGAAAGCATCAAGCAGAGCAACAATGAAGAAAAGGCGATGAGAAAGGATCAGAGAGAAAATCAGAGATACCTGGGAGAAATAGAACTGGAGTGGTCAACTCCAAGACCTAGCCTCTTAGAAGGAATAGATTTTAAAGAAAAAGAAAAAGTAAAAAACCAAAACAACATTCCTCTGCAGTTCCAGACCTGCCCCCACCCCCTCAAAAGCCAATTCACATACAATGGAGACAAAATCAATTTCCATTCTACACTTCAACAGAACATACAGAATAAGACAATATTTTTCTAAAACTCCATAAAAGTCATTGTGGGCAAGTACTTTATATTAGCCGTCCACGCATCAAGGCAGGAGAACAAGAGTATTAAATATGCAACACTTGGGGAGTTCTGATTCCATCACGAGGAGTCATTTAAGGACAAACTCTACCCACTAAGAGATGACTGAGGAAAGTTCATGTGGGAACTTTAGCATATAAATATGGATAGGAGGAGTAAAAACATTTATATTGACTGAAAACCACATCCAACCCAATGAATCATGATTATAATGGATTATGGGATTGAATGTAAAAAATTCACAAGTCCACAGTGATAGTCAAAACAGAAATTTTAATGATACGGAAGGGGAAGGGAATGTTCTTTTCCACAGCACAATGCCAGCAACTACAAGTATATGGAAATGACAAAATTAGAAAATCTCCAATGCACAAACAGGAATATGATAATTGACACACAGCAGGGATCATGAATGGATGGTAACATTTCTAGAGAAAGATCTTTGGAAAAGAGGATATGCATACACTCTCAAAGCACCACTCACCAAATTACTAGTGATAGAAAGAAAAAGCTGTGTCTTTACGATGAACAGATCTCCTAGGCCCCTCCATAACAAAGTGACCAATGCTAGTCTCAATAATGGTGGTGGACAAACTGGACATTCTTGGTCTCCAGGTGGGCTGCGCTAGGAAGCACACAGCATTAACCATCTAGTGTTCTTGGCCAAAGGGTGAGCCTGAATTTCATCATGAGGAAATGGTCCGACAACGTCAGAAGGTAGACCATTGAGTCAGATGACTGACCTGTCCTCTCCAAACGAGGCAACGTCACCACCACCACAGACGACCGCGGAAAGTGGGGAGATGTTTTGGGTTCCAAAGGACTAAAGAAATACAGTAACAGAATGTTTTCAGTCCTTTGAAACCCAAAATGTCTCTCCTCCTGTTTTTGTCTTATTAGTGGTGACATTGACTGTATGAAGAAAGACAGGCCAGTTGTCTTGGTCAATGGTCTAAATTCTGCAGGTGTCTGATAACGGCATCATGATGAAATTCAGGCTCAACATTCTCAACAAGAACACTGCATGATTAATGCTCTCTGCTCCTGGCACAGCCCTGCTGGTGGCGAAGAATGTCTGGTAAGACATGTTGTCTCTTTCCATTGCTCCCGATTCCGGTCATGTGTGGGATGGGAATTGGGAGGAGCCAGGGTTAAGTTCTCTCAGAACTACGTGTGGATCTAGGCATTGGTCTCCTTCGTGATTTATCACGATTGGAGGCTGAAGGGTTGGGATTTCTCCCAGCAAACCAGGCTTTTGGAGTACAAATCCTGGTGAGTGGTTTGTGCTTGTGATGTCCATTCAAAGCAAAGGGTCCCTCTTGTGTTTTCTTGGGGGCTTGAACTTGGTTTGCTGCTTTAGATATTTTTCGTCAAGTGGAAAGCAACTTTTTATAATGGGGTTTCTTCTTTTCTTAGCTCCACAAGTACTTGGTATCTGAGAGAGAGAGAAAAAAATCACTGTGAGTCCTTGTCAGGTCCTGCTGATAGCTGAGCCCGGAGGGACGGCTACATGGTGACAGAGGCCAAGAGCAAGGTGAGCTCCTATTTGCAGGAGGAAGAGCTGAAGCGGGGAGCTGGAGGCTGGCTGAAGGGGAAAGTGAGATCCACAGGTTAGCAGAAATACCTCCCTAAACTTCCATCCAGTCTGTGGTACAAGATCTAGGGACCCCTGTCCTCACCCCTCAGGAACCTGTGACATCCCAGCTCAGAGCTGCTGCAGAGCCTTAGCCAAGGTCCCTACCACCCTTTCCTCAACAGCCACTTCAAGAGTCCTGGAATGTGAGAGCCTACAGGGACCTCAGAATAGATCCAAATCCAGGTCCACCTCTTACAGAGGAGGAGTTGTGGTGCCAAGGGGCTAAGGACTCACTAAAGCCATGTGACCTGCTATTGACAACCCTGGGACTAGAACCCAGGCCTCAGGCCCTTTCCACACATTTGGGGGAATGTGAGATGAAAGCTTCCAATCTGGAGGTGTCCACAGGTAGTAGACCCTACTGGCTCACCTTGGATCTACAGGAATATGTCTTTACAAAGAAATTCTTCTCCAGAGGGACTGAGGGAGAACCCCAAAAGGAGAAACTCATGATGGAATTAACAATGAGAGAGCAGGGAGTCTAACCGTGGCCTCACCCACTTTCCTTCATTCCTCCTTTGGATGCCACACCAGGATATGCCCTAGGGAACTTCTAGGAATATTCTTAACATCTAGATGAAAAAAACTGAATGGGGATGCAGAGAGAACTGGTTTGAGTAGATGCTTTCCCACCCACCCTTTGATTCCCCCAAAGCACTCCCGAGGCAAAGATTCTTTTTCAGTATTGTACGCCAGTGTAAAGGATGGCATAAAGAAGCATAAACCTACAATCTTTTTTCCTAATGTTCAGCTTATTTACTACTATTCTTTTTCTTTAGGGGAATGAAGATAATAGTTCTCCTTGGGGATTTTACTTAATGACAAAACTTGATCATACGAAACTTTTCCAACTGTAGTGCTGAACCCACTGAATTTGAAACCAATTTGATGGATGCAGTGTGAATTTTAAGTTTTATATTAAAAATATTAAAGAAAAGACTAAATTCTATCATTTGTAATAGGGAGGTATTGTTTTCTGTACACTGGGATTCGATGCAATGTTTCTTTCTCATTTTATCTTGTAATCAAAAAGTTGGAGAAACTCTCCTCCAAGCAGAGAGGTTATGAGTCTACTCCATTCATGTCTCTCTTTTTCTTCTCACTTTTCCCCATGTTATACAAATAGTACTGTTGAGAGAGAAATACAAATTCCATCAATGGCTGGTGGACACTCAGCCATTTCACTGAAGTAGTGAAACGCTGGGGACATTTCTATGCAGAACCGGAGTCCACAGGAGTCAAGAGGCTCCTCTCATCTCTCGCTGCACATGAGGATCACTTGGGAGCTTTCTAAAAATACTGAAGCCCAAACCCTACCACCGACCATTTAAATGAGAATCTCGAGGTGTGAGGTCAGGGCATTCATTTTAAATTAAATTTCTCGGGGTGCTTATTACAGGGTGGTAATGATGCCAGCTCCAGTGAGGTCCTGAGGTGGGGACACTGAGTCCCCGGAAGCCCCATGCAGATGAGCAGAGGCCTGCACATCTGGGGCTGAGGAGAAACCTGACTCCAGGCCAGTCCAGCACTCCCAACTGTGACCAGACTCTCACTTAGTATTTCTAATGGGGCTCTTTCTCCTCAGTTTTAACACTTCTTACTCACATGGAGAAGTCCAGGGGTAAGGGTTGTCCCTGCTTGGGTTCCCCAAAAGAGGCCCAGGAGGAGAATCCGTGTGCAAGTGATCCATTAAGACAGTGGTCCCCGAAGAAAGAGGTAGTGGAGTTGGGGGAGCTGGGAAGAGAAGGCAAAGAAGCCGAGAGAGTGTGTGATTTCAGACATAGTGCAATGTGTTCAGTGGCTAAATGATGCTCTTGTGATGAGGAGGACCATGGGGGTGGGCTTCTCCATGGAGAAGAAGAAAGGTGAGAGGGAATATCAGGACTGCCGCAGTGGGAACACAGCAGAGTTCAGAGTGCAAACAGGAGATGGAGATGGAAGGGCCTGGCAGAGTGGCAGCCCCCATGAAAAACAGAGGTTAAGACCAGACAGAGGTAGCATCAGTTGTTGGACTGAACAAACCAAGAAGAGACAAAAAGAGTGGGAGATTGAGCTATAACCTCAGAGAGAGAGCAAGAAGGAGTAAGTGCATCTAAGAACCACGGCTGTGATTACCTCTGGACCCTAAGCTTGAAGGCCAGGGAATCTGCATGCTCGTCTCCACTTGCTGAGCCACAGTTTTCTTTTCAGAATCCTCTCTTCCATGACACTTGAGGCATTACTGTGGCCAACGACTTGACACGCATGCTTGCTGGCAGCCGAGCCCTCAAGAGCATCACCCTTCAGCGTGGCAGGGTTCTTCATTCTGAGAGCAGCAGTCCAACCCAGCTCTGAAAACAAAACCACAGCCTGTAGGATCCACTGTTATTCATGATCTTACTGTGATTTACTCCTCCACCCAAGAGGGACATTGAATGAGGAAAGTGGCCGGAACAAGAATGGCCACCTGAAAGTCCATGGGTGAGGTGAAGCCAATGCAGACTCTTGATATTTTCTCTTTTGTTGATCTTTCTTACACTGCCCAGTAAGGTTAAGATTGCCAGGAGGCAAGAATGCTCCCAATTGCCAAGTAAAAATCTAGAAAAATACAATTGATCAAGACAAATAGTGCCTCGGTAGAGAAGACAAAGGCAGGGAAATCACACAGACAGAAGTTGTCCTCTGTCCTCTGCAGAGATTGTAGAGATCATGCAAAACCAGAGTTGAAGGAAAACCTTATGAGAGCAGAAAACTGGGGAAGGTGAAAGCTAGGGAATTTACAAACCTTTCATAAATATATATTTCATATATGAACCCTATATACACAGCAAATACACATAGTGTATATGGCATATAAATACATATACGTATTTGTATTTTTTTATCTAATTGTACAAGTGAATAAATAGGGATTTGGAGATACTGAATCTAACAGTCAATATAATATCACTATTCAGATCACTTGAAATTGGAAAAAAATTAGAAATACATGAAGAAGGAGAAAAGCTGTGGTGAGAAACAGGTGACGTGTGAAACACCAGGGGAGAATGACAGGAGGAGGGTGAGGATACAACAAAGAGCATTCACAGCATCTGCCAGAGAATGAGTTTGCATTCCCCCAAATTCATATATGAAAATCTAATCCCCAACGAGATGTTGTTTGGAGGTGGGGCCTTTGGGAGGCAGGTCCCTCACGAATGGGATCAGTGTCCTCACAGAAGAGACCCCACAAAGCTCCCTTATCCCTTCCACCAGGTCAGGACAGAGCGAGCAGACGGCCTCTGAACCAGGAAGGGGGCTCACACCAACCATCGAATGTGCCAGAGCCTTGATGTTGGACTTCTCGGCCTCCACAACTCTGAGAAATAATTTCTCTTCTGTATACGTCACCCAGTCTCTGGCATATCTGATATAGCAGCCCGAATGGCTAAGAAATTATCCTTGGCCAAAAAATCGGGCATGGAGCCTGGTTTCGTGCTCAGGCCTCTGTGGAAAGAGAGCAGGAAAGACCGCGACTGAGCCAGTGAGGCTGAGTCTTGACTGGTTTGGGGGAAGCCAAGGAGAAATAAAAGAGAGACTAGCGGGAGGAGAAGACAACTAAATACCCCAAGGTCTGATGGCACTCGTCAGGGCTACGCCTCCCGCGCCACTCGCTGAGCACTTTCTCTGAGCACTCTCCATGAGTGACAGGGGTGCCCCTTGTGGCCTCACCTCCACTTGAGAACATGGGTCTCAACTCGTTCCTCAGCTGAGATCATCTCCTGGCAGATGAGCGCCAGGCAGCCCCAGGCTCCAGGAGGAGAGCCTGAGAGGGGTGGAGGGTAAGGAGGAACACGATCCAGATGAAACGGATGTCAGGGTGCGAAAGCTCAGTTTTAAGAAAACCTGAGCAGGAGTGGATCCTGATGAGAAGAAAACTAAGGACATGGACTTGAAGATGAGTAGAGATGATGAATTAAGTGGACTATCACAAAAGAGGCTGATTTGTGCACTTCACGGATGAAGGTGGCCCTTTATTTTAAAAAACGGGGACAAAAACAAAGAATAAGCAGTTCCAGTAGAAAGGGAGTTGGGAAACTCTACACCAAGGATCAAGTTATGGAATTTTTGCAGAGTTCTAGAGCCTTTTGACCTTCCTTGGCTGTAAGTTTTGACTGCCCTCCATGCACCCACCCACCACACATACACACACATATATCTATATACTTTTTTCTTTTGCCACTGGGGGGAGGTAGTAGCAGCTGTAAATAATGTAGTAGAAGCCTGAGGCCATAATTGGAAAATAAGGGGCCAGAAGTGCTACAGTGCTACAGTGTTTTACCTGTTTCTTAAAAATGTCATTTGGGACGTGCTGCCATTCAGGTTTCTGACAACACACTCTGTGAGACTCTCAACTCTCTCCTTCCGCTTCCCTGATTCTGTCATCTCCACACTATCAAATGTCTCAACAGTCTTATCACCCAGAAGTCCTGTTCTCATCACGTTCCAACTCTACTTGAGCATCCTCCTCCTGCTGCCTTTGTGGTCCTTCTGTCTTCTGTCCTCGTGTTCTGCTTTGCTCATAAATTAGGCCTGGGCCCTAACAGGCACGCTGGTGGTTGATGGTTTACATGAGACGAGAGCACTGAAACTAGACTCATGATTGAAACTATAACCCACACATGAAAGAAGTCACTGGGGCTGCACAAAGGATGAAAACCATGGCCATCTACAGAGGATGGGAAACCAGAGCCAGAGCTTTGGCTTCACAGAGACCAATGGGCACAGGCGGGATGTGGCGTTCAGGATCTCATTTTTAAATCTTCAGAGGGACGTAGTCACCCCAGAGGAAGTGGAGAATCAGCTTTGAACCCAAACTGATGATAACAGACCTCCAAAATAATTGAGCAAAACTGTTAGCACGTGTGGATGGGCAGAGAAGAGTGGAAGACACTTCTCAGGAAATGCAATGAGCAAGAACACTGCAGGAGAGACGAGATGCCCCATCTTGAAGAAAGAGGTCTGACAAATCCTTGCTGTGCACCTGCTGTCATGGTGGCTGTGTGATGGTCACAATCCCTTCTCTCTCCCGCCTGGGGAAGAATGGCTTGCAGATGCCCATGGGGACAGGCTGAGAGAGACACAGCTAGGCACTAGGGTGACAGCAAAACTCCCAGGCCCTCCTCACATCTGTACTTAAATCTCTGTCCAAGAGCCTGTAGAAGTGATCTCTCTCTCCCTGGCCAGCGGTGCTGAGCACAAAAAATATGGAGGCTAACTGGTAGACCACTTGGATGTATCTGCTTTATAATGGGAGTACTCACTGGCTGCATCCAGAGCCGAGCTGACTTTAGTCTCATCAAACACCCAGGCAGTGCTTCCGAGGGGCTCTCCAGAGGCAGACAGATCATGACGACTGGAAGAAGTCAAATACTGTTCACCCAATGGATCTTGAAGGACTTCATTCATGGTTTCCTTCTCCTGAAGCTCCCTCTCCAGACTGGTGAGAGAGGGAAGATACAAGATTAGATCAAGAGGGATTAGACACCACAGTATCCCAGCAGGTCCTGATGAAAGGCTTATGGGTAGGGTCCAATGTCATCCCTTCAAAAAGAAGGAAGGAAGCTATCCACCTCTGATGGGGCAAAGCCTGGCCGCCCTGGAGCAGCAGAGTCAGAGGGAGAGAGAGAGAGAGTGAGCAGAAAGTGCTCAGTGCACAGGCCAGACAATGAGATGAGGGAGGCTGCACTCTCCCTGCAAGGTGTACCCATCACACACATCAAACGAGGAGAACCAATACCATGGTTTCACCTTTGTGAATAAATAGTGTTGAGTTTACATATGGCAGCCCAGTGAATACAGGCTTCTGAGGCATTGTGGGCTCCCAGAGATCTTGTGCCTTCTAGGCCATTTTCTATCTGCATTATGACATGCTAACGATTTTTTTTTTTTGTATAGTTCCTTTTCTTGCTATGGTATACCTATCAAGGACCTAAGGCCAACAATTGGGAAAGCAGCTAGGCACCTCATCGTCATTTGCAGCCTTCTGAGAGAGAACAAGGGATTTCTTTAAGGGCAAGAAATCCCTGAGACTGCTTAGTTCCCCTTGCCAGACTGACTCTACAAGTACCACAAGGACAACAGACAACTCCGTTCAAAGCGCTGTGCCATCGTTGCTTGAGTGAATGAAATTAGCAACATCAGCAGTTGGGGCTCACCCTCGCATGTGAAATCTGGGGCTATTTGGACCTCAAGGTCTTTCCTTTCAGGTGTTCTCCACACCTTTTACCCTTGCTTCTTAGCCCCTGATCATTCATTGTTACCTGGTGGTCAGTGTGTCTTGTCCTTCTTCATCTTCATCATCTTCCTGTGTTTCTGCAAACAAAATTCAGAAACATCCAGACAGAAAGGAAATAGTGCTGCTTCACCCACTACACCCACAAAGGCCTGTCTGGGCATGGATGTCAATTATCTGTGTCTGAGGTCAGGACACACTAAGAGAATTGTTCTGAAAGTGCCATGTTTGACTTTGAAGGGATGGCCTGGGATGGTATACTGATCGCTCAGGGAAAAAGCCCCTGATCTGGTGGAGCCCCATCACGGTGTGCTCTGAGTTTAATTGGGCAAAGATCACACATCTTTTGTCTCCAGATCACTGGGTTCTTGTCCAGTTTCCCTCTGGAATTCTCTACCTATATTCTCACTCCTTCCACAGAGCTGGTTCCCAGACTCACTGCCTCTACCTCTCCTCACAACTCTCACACGTATGCTACTCCATTCTCTAAAAGGAGAATAAAAAAACCCTATGCCACGCCCCTCCATACATCCGGGGACTTCACGGTGACCTCCAACTTGGCTTTTATAGTGTTAGAGGGGAAAATTCTGCTTATGGAAAGTGTTCTAGTATGAATCAATGTATCTAGCACCAGATTCTACTATTTTAAGTATATGAGCCCCAAACAGGGAGTTGTATCATTTTTTTGAGTACATTCATGAGCATTCTCTCCTTTCATAGTTACAGCTACCCTGCAACACTTTTTCTGACCTATTTTACAGATGAGGAAACAGAAAGCCAGGTAGGATCAATCAGGCACTTGCCTATAGTTATAAAAGCCAGTGCTCAGGCAAGAGCCTGTGGATCTCCTGCTTAGTCCAGGACTCTTTCACCTAAGAAGATGCCTCCTCTGCCTTCCTCCTTTTTGCACTCTAAAACTGGGTGGATGCTGCCTCCTGCCCCAAAGGCCACGGTCCATCAGGGAGGAAGCAGATATTTGGACCACTATGACCTCCCCCCGCGCATTTCCCCTCAGCTCTCGCCCAGCCACTCGTGCTCCTGTCATGGCCCCAAGTGCGATGTGGAAACCCGGACAGCTGGTAAAAACATTACGACGGGAGGTGAGGAGGCTCTTGTGAGCCAGGGACCTTGGAGGGGCTCAGTGCAATCAGGGCCTGTGGCCGCCTTACCCGGGCTGAGCTGGCAGACGAGGCGCTCCGCCAGCCTGTGTCCCTCAGCCAGTTGCTCTTGGAAGCCCTGCCCCTGGTACTTGTCAAGGTCACTGTGGGTGAGGAGGTCCTTGAGGTGCTGGTTGAGTAGGGTAGACACCTCTCTTCCTTCCTGTAACTTCTGGCGTATCTGGGTCAGCTTTTTTGCATGACCATGAATTAGGAAATGGTATTTCCTAAGGTGGGAGAGAAGAGAAATCTTCAGAGTGGAAATGGCATAATGGTAGATGATAAGGAGTTTGAGAGGGAGTTCTGTGAGACTATCCCCAAAAGGCCTTCCAAGTGTAAATCGGGTCTTTTTTGGTGAACCCCATTTTTTCATTTTCTTTTGTTTGCATTTTACATACAGTGACCCAGTAAAAACATGCTCCTGAAACATTCTTGGCCCTAAGAAATCTTGGAACTTCCAGGCTTCCTTCTCTAAATGTTGAGACAGAAGATGAATTTTATTTTGTCTGGTTACTTTCCTTGTTATGAAATACCTACCAACAAGCTAAGGCCAACATGCAGAAAGCAGATATGTACCTTAGTCTGGATTTTAACCATACAGAAGACAAGATGTCATCTCAGAAACGGCAGGAAATCTCTAGGCCTCCTTAGTTCACTTTGAGTGAGACAGACTACAAAGGTTGCAGAGAACATGGATAATCCAGACAGGTGGAGGGAATGAGACCAGTGCAGCCAGCAATGTCTGTTGTCCCTTGTGTCAAGAAAGTAGCTACCTTTGACCTCTGGGTCTGTTCATTCCAGAGCCCTCTCTATATTCTACTTGTACATTACCCTCCTCTGATCATTCTTTGTTACCTGGGGGTCAGTGATTCTGGTTGTTGTTCATCCGCATTGTCAATGTTTTCTGCAAACAAATTCAGAGAAGTCCATTGAGACATTAGTAAGTTCCACTTCACCCGTTATAAACACAGGGGCCTCCTGTCTGGGCATGGAAATGTAAATTATCTAAACACGGGTTCAGAAAGGTGTCATGTTTTGTCTTTAAAGAAATGGCCTGCCATGGTATTCTGATCGATCAGGCAAAGTGGCCCTGATCTGATGGATCCCAGAATGGCATGCTCTGTGTTGAATTGGGCAAAGAGTCACAAATTTATTTGGTTACCCAGATCAAGAGATACTTCCCCAGCTACCCTCTGGGCTTCTCCCGCCGTATCCTCCCTCCTGCCACAAAGTTGGTTCCCAAGTTCAGTGACTCTGTGTCTCATCATGGTTTTCACATAGAACCTCCTCCTTTCTCTAAGGAGAGGTAAACCAATTCTGTCCCAGGCATCTCACATAACTCGGTACTTCATGTGGACTTCCTCGTCTGCTTCTACTGTTTACCAAGGAAAATTCTCTCCATGTTAAGTGCTAAGGACTCTGGTGTAAACCAACATCCCACTACCAGATTCTACCTTATCTAGTACTTAAATCAACCCCAGTAGTGACTTGATCCTTTTGAAAGTACACTCATAAACATTCCCTATGGGAATGCTATAGCCACCATGCAACACACTTGTTAAGCAGGTTTAGAGATGAAGAAACCAAAATCCAAGCAGGATAAATCCATCACTCGCCCACTGTTAGTAAAGACAGCACTCAGGCTGGAGCCTGGGAACGTCCATGCTGAGCTCAGGGCTCTTTTCACTCTAACAAGCTGCCTCCCATCACATCCTCCTTTCTGTGCTCTAACACTGGGTGGGTGCTGCACCTGCCCCAAAGGCCACGGTCCATCAGAAAGGAAGTAGATGGTTGGAACACTATGACCTCCACCTTGTGCATTTCTCCTCTGTCCTAACACTCAGGAAATTCTGGCCCTGTCATGGCCCCAAATGTGCCACTGAAACCAGGACAGCTGATAAAAGTGTTACAACGGGAGGTGTGGAGTCTCTTGTGGGTTGGGGACCTTGGAGGGGTTCAGTGCCATGAGAGCCCGTGGCCACCTTACCTGGGCTGAGTTTGCTGACAAGGCCCTCTGACAGCCTGAGTCCCTCAGCCAAGTGCTCTTGGAAGCCTTGCCCCTGGTACTTGTCAAGGTCACTGTGGGTGAGGAGGTCCTTGAGGTGCTGACTGAGTAAGATCGAGGCGTCTCTTCCTCTCCCTACCTTTTGGTGTAACTGAGTCAGCTCTCGTGCCTGAACTTGAATTAGAAAATCGAATTCCCTGTGGTGGGTTAGAGGGGAAAATTTGTCATTGGAATTGAGCGACAGGTTATTAGGACCTCGACACAGGTTTGTAGGAGAATATCCCCAACTGCCTTCAGAACAGAATTTTGGTACACGTTTGGCAGATGCATAAATGTTTTTGAATGTTGTAGAAGCAGCCAGTGAATACTAGCATCTGAGGCAAGGTAGACTCCAGAGTTCTTGTACCTTCTAGGCCACCTTCTCTCAATATGTAACAGAATATGATTCTTTCTCTTTTTTTGGTCTGATTACCTTCCTTGCTGTGAAATACCTGCCAATGACCCGAGATGAACTCTGCAGACAGCAGATATGAATCTCACCCTGCCTTTGAACCAACCATCCATGAGAGGACAGGTGGTGTCCTTGAGTGCAGGAAATCCATGAGAGTAGGTCACCGTGGTTCAGACTATCTCTGCAAGTGCCAGACAGAGAATACACGACCTTGTTTAAAGGGCGGTGTCATCGTTGGTTGAGGGAATGAAGTAAGCTCAATCAGTAGGTTTTGCTGACCCTTGCATCACGAATGTGGCCACCTTTGCCCTCTTTATTCTTTCTAGGGCCTGTTCCACATTTTACCTGTCCTTTATCCTCCTCTGGTCATTCACTTTGGACACTGGTTCTTTCTCGTCTTCAGCCTCCTCATCTTCACGATTTTCTGCAAACAAATTCAGAAATGTCTAGTCAGACATTAAGTAGTTCCACATCACCCATTACAAACACAGGGGCCTATCTGGGCAGGGAGACATAAATACTATGGATGATTTCAGGACACACTGAGAGAATTGTACTGAAAGTCCTCATCTTTTTGTCTTGAAAGAAATGGCTTGGCTTGGTTTTAGGATCCATCAGATAAGTGTCTTTGATCTGGTGGATCACTCTCATGGCATGCTCCGCCTACAATTGGGCAAAAAGTCAAAACTGTCTTTTGTTTCACACATCACCATATACTTGTCCAGTTTCCCTCTGGACTTCACCATGTGTATTCTCCTCTTTTCCACAAAGCTGCTTCCTAGGCTCAGTGACTCTGTGTCCCATCACAGCTCTTATACAGAATCTCCTCCTTTCTCTAACAAGAGTACAAACAACCCTGTTCCACGTCCCTCCATACATCCAAGGACGTCCTGGGCACCTCCAAGATGGCTTCTGCTGTGTTATCAGGGGAAATTCTCTGTATGGAGAATGTTTCAGTATAAACCAACTTCCCCACCACCGAGTCCTACTACATCAGGTACCTTATCGAACCCCACACAGAGAGGGGTTTTCTTTTTTCTGAAGTGCATTAGTAAATATTCCCACATTTGATCACTACAGCTACCAGGAATAGATTATTTGATTCATTTTACAGATGAAGAGATAGATATCGAAGAAGTAAAAAGCAATCACTTTGTTGGCCCACTGTTAGTGAAGACAGCACTCAGGCTGGAGCCTAGGAACATCCATGCTAAGCTCAGGGCTCTTTGCACTCTAACGAGCTGCCCCCCATCACATCCTCCAGCACTCTGTGCCTCCTACCACATTCTGTGCTCTAGCACTGGGTGGATGCTGCCTCCTGCCCCAAAGGCCACGGCCCATCAGGGAGGAAGCAGATGGTGGAACACTATGACATCCACCTTGTGCATCTTCCTCTGTCCTACCACACAGGCTGTCCTGGTCCTGTCGTGGTCCCAAATGTGCCCTTGAAACCAGGACAGCTGGAAAAAATATTACAAGAGTTGTGAGCTGAGGACCTTGGAGGGGCTCACTGCAACCAGGGCCTGTGGCTGCCTTACCTGGGCTGAACTTGTGGGCAAGTCCCTATGCTAGCCCACATCCCTCAGTCAGTTGCTCTTGCAAGCCCTGGCCCTGGCAGTTGTCTAAGTCATTGTGGTGAGTAGGTCCTTAAAGTGCCAACCGAATAAGACAGAGACGTCTCTCTCTCTTCCCGAAGCTATACAAGCACAGGGACGTAAATATTCTCTGGGAAACATCAGGGTCTTCTGAGAGGTACACTGAAGGAAGCCGCAAGTTGGGACTTCCCTTTTGAGAAGTGGCCGGGCTTCCCTTCTTGAGCCATCAAGCAACCTGACCCAGACCCGGTAGCTCATCGTCACCATATCCTCTGTCCTGAGTTGAGCAAGCACTGAAACATGTCTTTTTCCCCCAAAGATCACAGGGAAATGTAAGCAGCCTTCAATAGGCGTTGCTGAAAAAGTCAGCTTTGCCCCAACAGACACTAGTTCTTGGTGAGATAGATGGGACTCTACACTAAGACTAGACTGGTGGATGCAATCTATACCCCCGAAGTAGGAAAGCATATTTGGTGCTTTCGAGAGCCCAGGATCCTCGGTGATTCATAGAGGTGGGGGCACCAGGGCCCATGCTGTGTTTTCAGGGAAAATTTCAGACACGGAACGACAGAGATCTCTTTCTTTTGGTACTCAGAAGACTGTTAGCAACGACAAGATATCTCAGAGGTGAGAGAGAGTGGAGTTCAGAGCTGAGGAACCATGGTAACAGCATCTCCAAAGATACAGGCAAGACTACCACTCTAGTGGGACAGTCATTAATTCTAAGATCAGCAACACAATGCATAAGACAACGACAGGAGAGATCAGAGGTCACATCCTAAAAGACGGAGCTCATGAAGACCACTGTTGTGCACACGCAACAGTGGTGGCAGGAAGTGTGTGATGATCTCTTCAACCCGCCCCCCCCACCCATTTTGGTTTTCCTAGTGTTCAACAAACTATACTTGGCATTGGGGCACAGGGTGAGAGTGATTTGGCCTGGGATTTGGATGCGAGTACAGCTGCTTAACCCAGCTGTTCTCTGTGTTTACAACTGAATATTAGATTCTGATTCAAACCAAGATGGGTATCCAAGGCCTGCTGGCAAAGACACATCTCTGTGCCTGGAGGGAGGTGTGAACACAAAGAATATGGAGGCTACCTCAGAGACCGTTTGGAGCTTTGTCCTCTTTACGATGGAGTACTCACTGGCTACAGCAAGAGCAGAGCAGACTTCATGCTCATCAGACGGGATGGTGGAACTGTCGGGAGGGTGGCAGGAGTCAGACAAGTCACTGTGACTGGAAAAAGTCAAACACTGTTCGTCCAATGAGTCCTGACGCACATCATTCATTGCCTCCTCCCCCTGGAGCTGCCTGCTGAGCCGAGAGGCACAAAGATAACAGAATATTAAATGAGGAAGGATTGGACACCACACCTTCCGACTGGTTCTGAGTGGAAGACTAAGGGAGAGGTCACAGAAGGTAAAGAGGGCATCCCTTGAAACAGGAAGTAGACAACCATCCTTCTATGACTGGAACTAGCTGAGGCTGCCATGGTGGTGGGAGAGAGAAGAGCAGATGCTCACTGCACTGTGCAGACAACAAGTTGATAGGGAAGGAGACTCAGCTATCCTCTACGCTTGAGTCATGACACTCAGCCAACAGTGAGGACCACAGCAGTTCCTACAACTCCAAAGCATAAGTGTTGTCCCTCTTTTCTTACAGAGGCCCAGTGAGCAAAAGCTCCTGGGGCATTGTTGACTCCCAGAGATCTCGTGCCTTCTAGGCCTGTTTCTTCCCATATTGTAACATGAGATATACTTTCTTGTCTAGTTATGTTTCATGCTATGAAATCCTTGCAAAGAAACAGGCCGATGAGCAGAGGGGAGATATGAATCTTCTCTTGGTTCTCTCCAAACATAAGAGGATGGGTGGTGGTCTCCCTGAGTGCAGGAATCCCTGAGATTGGTTAGCCTGCCTTGAGTCCAACTGATTCTAGGATACTAAACTTGAGAACTTAATACAAAGTGGAAACCAACAGGAGAACTCCCAAGAAAACAGGCCGCGTTTTAAAGGGGATAATTCCTGGTTGTCTAATGGGAGGAAATAGGTATGCCTGGCACTTTCTGCTTTCCCCTGGATTTGAGATCTTCAGATGCCACCATTGCATTCACCGCCATGATTGTCAAGAGTTACCTGGGGGCCATTGACTCTTCTCTTTCCTCCTCCTTCTGATGCTTTTGAGTTTCTGCAAATAAATTCGGACAGGGCCTGTCAGAATAAATAGTTGCCTCTTGACACATTACCAACCCAGGGGCCTAGGTAAACCCAGGGACAGACGTATTCTCAGGGTGAGAACAGGACATTCTGAGAATATTCCAGGAGGCCTTGGCTTGTGTCTTCTGAAAAGTGACCACCTTTCCTTTCCTGAGTCGTTGTGCACATTGTCTCTGACTTGGTAGATCAATATCGCAATGTTGTCTGCCCTGAATCTGGGCAAGGAGGTAAACACATTCTTCCAGAGGTTGTGAGGAGCTCAGGTAGTCGCTTTCTGGAGATGTTACTGCAAGATTCAGCTCTTATTCTATCAGATATCCTGGCTGTTGTTGGTTTGCATGAAATTATACACTGAGACTCGACTATGGATGGAATGTATTCACCCTTAGATAGGACAGAATCTTTGGTGGTACCTAGAGAACAGAATTCTTGCCATTCAAAGTGGTGGAGGGTGCAAGTGCCCAGGCCATGCATTCAGGGACAATTCCAGACACATTCAAGAGGTGTTTATCTTTTGGTACATAGCTAGCTCGTCACTGAAGGCAAATCAACTTAGATGAGAGGGGGGCTGCAGCTTGGAGTGGAGCAGCCATGGTAACAGGGTGACAGAGAGTTGGCCTGGGACTGGGAAGGGTGTTCAGCTACTTGACCCCCGTGATGTCTGTCCTTACAACTGAATCTTAGATTCTGAATTAAACCAAGATGGGTCTCTAGGGCCTGCGGGCAAAGACACATCTCTGTACCTGGATGGAGGAGTGAGCACCAACACTATGGAGGCTACCTCAGAGACCATTTGGAGCTTTGTCCTCTTTATGCGGAGTACTCACTGGCTGCATCAAGAGCAGAGCAGACTTCTTGCTCGTCTGACGAGATGATGGTACTGTCGGGAGGGTGGCAGGAGTCAGACAAGTCACGGTGACTGGAAAGAGTCAAACACCGTTTCTCCAATGAGTCCTGATGCACATCATTCATTTCCTCCTCCTCTTGTAGCTCCCTGCTGAGCCGTGAAGCACAAAGATAACAGAACATTAAATGAGGAAGGATTGAATACCACAACTTCCCAACTGGTTCTGAGTGGAAGACTAAGGGAAAGGTAACAGAAGGTAAAGAGGTCATCCCTTGAAGTAGGAAAAAGATAACAATCCTTCTATGACTGGAACTAGGTGAGGCTGCCAAGGTGGTGGGAGACAGAGAAGAGCAGATGCTCACTGTACTGTGCAGACAACAAGTTGATGAGGAAGGAGACTCAGCTCTCCTCTTTGCTCCAGTTGTGACACTCAGCACACAACGAGAGCCATCGCAGTTCCTACAACTCCAAAGCATAAGTTTTGCCCTAACCTTCTCCCAGAGGCTTCGTGAGCAAAGGCTCCTGGGTCACTGCTGACTCCCAGAGATCTTGTGCCTTCCAGGCCTCTGTCTATCAACATTCTGACATGATATGATATTTTTTGTCTCGTTCATTCCTTGCTATGAAATCCCTGCCAAGAACCTAAGACCAACCATACAGAAAGCAGATGTGCATCTCATCCTTAGTTTAGCCATAGAGGAGAGAACAGACGGATTCTGTGAGTACAAGAATTTCCCTGAGACTGGTTAATTTCCCTTCATATGAGTAACAAGTATCACAAAGACTATGGACAGCCTGTTTAGAAGGCTATTTCTCTCCTGGTTGACTGAAAGCAATCATTCACTCAACAGTTTTTGTTCCTTTTGGTAGTTGAAATCTGTGGCTAACTTTGACCTCTTGTTCGGTTCATTTGGGGACCCTCCTCATATTTATCCATCCTCTTCCAGGCCCTGATCATTCATTGTTACCTGGGGTCCAGTGATGCGTTTTCTTCTTCATGCTCCTCGTCTTCATGATTTTCTGCAAACAAATTCAGAAATATCCACTCAGGCATTAAGTAGTTCCATGCCACCCATTGTAACACAGTGGCCTGTCTAGGCATGAAGATATTAATACCTATGTATGATTTCCTGATACACTGAGAGAATCCTACTGAAAGGTCTCTTATTTGTGTTAAATAAATGCCCTGGCTTGTGTTTATGATCAATCAGACACACTTTCCCTGATCTTGGGTATCACCATCACGGCATGCTCTATCTGAAATGGGAAGAAATGTTAGAAGTGTCTTTTGTTCCCAAGATCACCAAGTACTTGTGCAGCTTCCCTCTGGACTTCTACAACTACGTACTTCATCTTGACATAAAGCTCGTTCTCAGACACCATGGGAACTCTCTCTAAGGAGACAATAAACAATCCTCTCGCTCTCCCCTGAAGACGTCTGGGGAAACTTCCAGTTTCTGGTCCAGCATGTAAGGATCTGGGAAGTCATCTCCTGTCCTCACAACAAGAAAAAAGTTGAACAAACTGAAAATCACCCACTCTTCTTATATCCACCAGAGAATGCATGTCAGAGGGCAAACCACTGCCCCCAAAGCTACAAAGACAGAAAGGCGAGGTGACTAGAGAGAATTACAACTTATTGGAGCAGAAACCTAGGCGGGAGCTAGTAACAGAGGAGGAAAATATGAATGTGTAGTCGACTAACTGCTGGAGGCTCAGTGTGGAGAATTTGAGTTTGAAACATCAGGGGGTCTGGTTTTAGGAGATCCCCCACACTTCCGGAGAGTTATATGTCCAGGAGGCCTCCCAGTTTCTCACAGTGAAGACTAGAGAAAAATCTTCTCATGCTTCTGGCAGGGTGAGAGGGAAGTAGCCATCCTGAAATACATCCAGAGCATTCTGCTTTTCTTGTCAAGGACTGCTCTCAAAGAAACTATTTTACCAGAGCCTAACCAATTCGGCTTTTACCAGATTGTACCTCCCCTGGGGGAAGGGAAATACCCAATCCCATCCCCATCTAGCCTTCCTTTTTCACCTAGGGGGGCAGGAGGGAGAACCCTGAGAAGCACTTGTGAAGCTCATAGCCGGGACACAGGCTGACTAAAAGACTGAGACCTAATCAGAGGACTAGAGAACGTTTACACACACACTCACACACCTTACCACCACATCAGCAGGGATCCTATATGACAAGAGGGAAATACAATTGACAGAACTGCGAGTCTCAGGCATCATTTAAGCAGAAATCTCTAGGGAAACTCAAGACAACAGAGGAGACAAAAACAACAATGCCAGAGGAGATTCAACCTCTGACACCTCTAGCTACGGTAAACAGTAAACCCAGCCTAACCCCTAGCCAGGTAAAGACAAAACCTCACATTAAGGTCTTTACTTACCTCAAATCCTTTTACCCAGCACATCATGTTTGGCTTTCAAAAAAACATTAAAAGACATACTATAAGTCAAAAAACACACTTTCAAGAAACAGAGCAAGCATCAGAACCACACTCAGATATGGCAGACATGGTGCATTTATCAGACCAGCAATTGAAAACAACTGTGATTAATGTGCTAAAGGCTCTAATGGGAAAAGTGGACAGCATTCAAGAACATATGGGTAATGTAAGCAGGAAGATGGAAACTCTAGAAAGAATTCAAAGGAAATGCTAGAATTGAAAAACACTAGGGCAGAAATGAAGAGTGCCTTTGAGAGTTTCAACAACAGCCTGGACATGGCCGAGGAAAAATCTGCGAGCCTGAAGAAATAATAATAGAAATTTCAAAAATGCAAATGTAAAGCGGAAAAAGAATGACAAAGAAGAGAATATCCAAGAACTGTGGGACAATTCCAAACAATGTAACATATGTGTAATGGGAATATCAGAAGGAGAACAGAGGGAAAACAGAAGAAGTATTTGAAGAAAAGATGATTGAGAATTTTCCAAAATTAATTATAGACACCAAAACAGAGATTGAGGAAGCTCACAGAATATCAAGCAGGGAAATACCAAAAATACACACCTAGGAAAGAATATCGTATCCAAAATGCAGAAGACGATAGTCAAAAAGAAAATTTTAAAAGAAGCCAGAGGAAAGAACACCTTACCTATAGAAAAGTAAGGATAAGAATTATATCAGACTCCTCTTCAGAAACCATTCAAGCAAGAAGAGAATGGAGTGTAAGAAGAAAACCCACCAACCTAGAATTCTGTATCCAGTAAATCAGGCTTCAAATACGAAGGAAAAATACAGACTTTCCCAATGAAACAAAAATTGAGGGACTGTATCACCAGTAGACATGCCTTGCAAGAAATGTTAAAAAAGAATTTCTCAGATCAAAGGGAAAACATATATGTCAGAAACTGGGATCTACACAAAGAAAGGAAGATAAGTAGAGAAAGAATAAATTAAAATAAAATAGATTATTTGCCTTATTCTTGAGAGACCTAACTGATAACAGTTCAAAATAATACAGGCCATACTGTACTCAGTGATCACAGCTTCTGGATATGTGAAATGAATGACAGCAATTCTATAATGGATGGGTGGATTGAATCAGGAATATTCAGTTATAGGGCCCTTGCACTACCTAGGAAGCAATACATTGTTATTTGAAAGGGGGCTTGGGTTATTTGTAAAAGTATATTGCAAACTCCAGAGCAACCACTGAAAAAGATGAGAAACCAAATAGGAGTACAATTGGCATGTCAAGAGAGGAGAAAAAAAGGGAATCATATAAAATTCTTATTTACAACCAGAGAAGGCAGAAAAAGAGTGGAAGCAAAAAAAAAGAAACCGAGAAAAAGAGCAACGAATATAACACAGTAACAAATATGGTAGATATTAATCCAAGTATCTCAACAAAAACCTTCAACATCAGTCGTCTAAATGCACCAATCAAAAGATGACTGTCAGAGTGGATGAAAAAATAAGTCCTAATTATATGTTGCGTATAAGAAATCCACTTTAAATAAAAAGTTGCAGATACAGTAAAAGTAAAAGGATGGAGAAAGATACACCATGCTAACACTAATCAAAAGAAAGCTGCAGTAGCTCTACCAATTTCAGACAAAGCGGACTTCAGAGCAATGAAAATGATCAGGGGTAAAGAGGAGCACTATGTAACGAAAAAGGGGTCAATTCTCCAAGAAGACAAAACAATTCTTAACGTGTATGCACCTAGCAGAAGAGCGCCAAAATATATGAGGCAAAAACGGAGAACTGCAAGGAGAAATAGAGGAATCCAGTATTACAGTTGGAGATTTCAACACCCCTCTGTCAGAAACAGCCAGATCCAGCAGGCAAAAAATCAGGGAGGATATAGTTGAACTAAACAGCACCGTCAATCAGCTGGATGGAATTGACATTCATAGAATGCTTCATGAAACAAGGGCAGAACACACAGGCTTCTGAAGCTCACAGGGAACGTTCACTAAGATAAGCCCCATGCTGGGCCATTAAAACACACATTAACAAACTTAACATAGAAACCATACAAAATATGCTCTCAAACCACAACGGAATTAAACTAGAAATCAGTAACAAAAAGATAGCTGCAACATTGCAAAATACCTGTAGATGAAACAGTCTGCTTCTAAGTAACACACTGGTCAAAGAGGAGGTCTCAAGAGAAATCTAAAAGTATTTTGAACTAAACGAAAATAAAAATATCGTCAAAATTTGTAGGATGCAGGCAAAGCAGTGCTTAGAGAGAAATTTATAGCACTGTCTTACATAAGTTAGAAAAAAGGAAGGATCCAAAATCATTACTCTAAGCTTCCATCACAGGATATTAGAAAAAGAGAAACAAATTAAAAGTAAGCAGAAGAAATAAGTAATAAAAATTAGGGCAGAAATCAATGAAATTGAAACCAGAAATCAATAGAGAAAATCAACAAACCCAGAAGCACCTTCTTAGAAGTACCCAATAAAATTCATAAACCTCTAACCAGATTAATGAAGAAAAAAAGAGAGAAGATACAAATTACTAACATGAGAAATGAAAGAGGGACCATCTTTATTGATCCCATGGACATCAAAAGGATAATAAAGGAATATTAGGAAAAATACTATGCCCTAAAATTTTAGAATAGATCCATTTTCTGGAAGACACAACCTACCGAAACACACACAAGGAGAAATAGATAATCTTAGTAGATTATATATATATAAGTAGACTTATATCCACTACAGAAATTGAAACAATAATTAATAACCTTCCAAAGCAGAAAACACTAGGCCCAGATAAATTCACTGGTGCATTCTAGCAAATATTTAAGTAAGAAATTATGCCAATTCTCTACAATCTCTTCCAGAAAACAGAGAGGGAATACATCCTAACACATTCTATGAAGCCAGCATTAACCTAAGACCAAAACCGGACAGACATTGCCAAAAGGAAAACTACAGGCCGATATGTCTCATGAAGATAGGTGCAAAACTCAGCAACAAAATTGGACAAATTGAATCCAACAGAGTATAAAAAGAATTAGACACCACAGCCCAGTGAGATTTATTCCAGGTATGCAAAGATGGTTCAACATTCAAAAGTCAATGCAATTCACCATCCATCAGGGAAGAAGCAGACGGTTGGACCACTGTGGCCTGCACCCAGTGCCTTTCTCCTCTCTTCCCTACCCCACCAGTCCTGGGCCTATTGTGGCCCCAAATGTGACAGGGAAACCAGACTAGCTGGTTAAAAAAAAGAAATCCCTTGTGAGCGGGGTCTCTTGGAGCAGCTCACTACAATCAGGGCCGGTGACCGCCTTACCTGGGCTGAGCTTTCTGGCAAGGCGCTCCACCAGCCTGCGGCCCTCAGCCAGTTGCCCTCGGAAGCCCTGCCCCTGGTAGTTGGCAGGGTCATCGTGGGTGAGGAGGTCCTGGAGGTGCTGACCGAGTAACACAGAGACTTCTCTGCCTTCCTGTAACTTTTGCCGTAACTGGGTCAGCTCTTGAGCCTGATCTTGAATTAGGATATCACACTTCCTAAGTGGGGTCAGAGGAGAACATGTTAAAATGCAGAGAGCTGAACACTAGATTATGCGCATTTTAATGGAGATTTCTGTGAGAATATCCTCAAGGAGCCCTCGAAGCAGAATTCTGGCACATGTGTGCTGACCTGCCTGTGGCAAAGAGAAAGAAGAAGGTAAAACAAAGGCTTCCTCTGTATCAGAGAGTGCTCCTGTAAGATCCCTTGACATCCCATTCATCTTTTTCTTCTTTAAGCAAAACGAAATGTCTCCCTAAAGCTGCTTATAAAGATGTCCTTTCAGTTCCTTACTGAATGGCCATGTCCATTTCCATGGAAAAATACACATAGTGCCATATGTAGTGAATGCACACAAAACCAGACAGAGAAATGTGGACAGGTACAGCTGGTGTTAATTGGAAAGAACATGAGGAGGACAGTGTCAAGAAGACAGCATTTTAAAAAAGATTTTTTAGAGTAGAATTGACATGCAATATCCTGTTAGTTTCAGGAGTACATCACAGTGGTTTGATATTTATATCCATTACAAAGTGATCACCACGGCCCGTCTAGTCACCACCTCTCACCATACAAAGTTATTACCATATTATGGACTATATTCCCTATGCTCTACCTTCCATCCCGATGACTTATTTATTTTATAACTGGAAGTCTGTAGCTCTTAATCCCCTTCACTCATTCCGCCACCTCCCCGCCCCCCGGTAACCTCCAATTTTTTTCCTGTCTATGAATGTGTTTGTTTTTTAGATTCCACATATAGGTGGAGAAAAGGAAACCCTCGTATACTGTTGGTGGGACTGTAAATTGGTGCAACCGCTGTGGAAAACAGTATGGAGGTTTCTCACAATCTTTAGAAAGGCAGCTTTTTGTTGACAGAAAGGATGACAAGCTGTAATCAGTCAGGAGGTGATTGTGATGAAAGGTAGGTAAGTGAGGTGGTGACCGCACATCGTGAAAGTACCGAATGCCACTGAAGGGTTCACTCGAATTTGGTCAACTTATGTTATGTGAATTTCACCTCAATACATTTCATTTTAAAAAAAGAGTAAAGGAGGATTTGAGTAACTGGAGTGCAAGATTTACCAACTATTGTTCTCTGATGGTTTTATAAATATTTGTACGCATGTGCCTGCCATGAAAATTTCTGCCCTTCTCCTGGCCCAGAGTTGCTCCTTGCCCCGCTTCAGAGATTCCTACAATTTCCCAGCATCCTCCCAGCACAGAGCCCTCCTTACCTGAGCTTCTCAGCTAACACTGACATCTCTGTCAGCGCCCCCTCCTCAAACTGCAGCTTCTCCCCCAGCACGGATTCAATGATGCCTTTGCACTCTCCACACTCTGAGAAAAGACAGAGAGGCCTGCCTCAGCCAAAAGCTGCCCATGCTGCTGTGGTCACTGCCTTCACGGGAGGAGGCAGGGTCCATCTCTCTCTCCCTCTCTCAGAGAGAGACGTAACCCCAGCACCAGGCTCTCCACTGGGATTTCCACAACATATTCCTCAGCCTCCCAACTGCATGGCATTTGGTTACTCCCCATTTTAGAACTGAGGAAAGAGAAGCTCCAAGGCAGACAGAGTAACTAGACAAGATGAGCTGGTATTTGGCAAGGTCAGAGTTCAATTCCCTGACACTGACCCTGAGTCATGGGCCACTTTGCCGAGACTTGCAGCCTCTTGAGTAAATCACTAAGCAGGGGTGTGAAGTAGGGATTCCTGTGTGCTTGGGAAGGCCCTAGGACTATTGAACATTGGTTCCCTGAGCTCAGAATTTCAAGCACAAATACTTGAAAGATTAAAAAATAATTATGTGAATACAATTCTGTAAACTGTAATGCATAACCATAAATCCCTGAAGGAAATATGCACAGACACTCAAAATGTTTATTTTAAATTAAAAGTAGTAGATGAGGAACTAATAAATAGTGTTTACTTTGTGCGAAGAACTGTTTTAGGAGTTTTACAGAAATGACTCGTGTAATTCATTGCAACCACTCAGAGACGTAGGTACTGTGACAGCATCATATTAACAGAGGAGTAAACTGAGACACAGAAAGATCCACAGCTTGGATTTGAGTCCAGCAATACTGGCCCAGTGTCCATGCTTTTCAGCACTGCACTGTGTTACCTCAACACCAAGGTCTTGGGTGACATCTTTCTTCTTCATCGTCTTCAAAATTGGTTTCCTACAGATATGTTACGATTATAAAGAAAGATGTTAAAAAAGCTTACTTTGTCATTTCTCTAAGACCCCTCTCTTCACTTTCTTAAATAGCAGTCTTCAATTGTTTACTTTTCTCTGTGTCAGTCATTTCGAATTAAGCTCTCCCAACATGGTGTATTAGAAAATGACACCAATCCAGGCTCAGAGTTGTCAAGATCCCTTCTAATCACTCTGTTCTGCATGAGACCCCATTCTCATGGTCCCCTTTTTTACTACAGCCCCCTCTTACTGGAGGGGTAATCGAGCATCCAATTGCGAGGCTGACTGTGGGAGGCAAGGGCCTGCCCCACACACAGGCTTGAGTTTTTCCTGGGGCTGGTGACCTCCCCCACTTACTCCCATTCTCACTTTGGCCACATGTCTCATAGCCCAGACCCTCAAAATCACCTGGACCCGCTGGCCATCCCTGCATCACCAAAGGTTCACCAACTCAGAGGGAGAGAGAAGAGGTGGTACGGATTCTCTGATTTCCCCCAGAAGCACCCTCAACCTCACCACAAGATGTAAAATGGCTTCCTTGGACTCAGAAAGAAGAGCCTGTGCTCTGGAAGCACGGCTTCCCTCTCAGCAGTGTCGTCTCGCTCTTGATAGCATTACTCACGGATACCAAGGTCTCAGGGAGGAGCAGACTCATTTTCAAGCCCCCTTAAAGCAGGTACCATCACCTGCTTCCCCCAGTGTCCCATCACCCCGTTTCCCCAGGGTGACTAGCACAGTACTTTGCCAATGTGACCTCCGAGAAGCCTGAACTGATGGAATCCATTAGTCCCCGACATTTAGGCCAACAGTGACACAGGATCTGATTCAGTACAGAGGGGACGCTGAGAGCGACAGTTTAGCCCATTCCCGAGAGAAACAGGCAGTTCTGCGCCTGCACCAGGGAATAACTGGGAATTGAACTTGAATTCCACCTTACACCTCACTGCCAATCTGGAAAAGTCCCCAAACTCTCTGTGCCTCAGTTTCCCATGCTCAGCAAACTGAGGCTGAAATACCCACTTGCACCTTTCCTGGATCGTGGTCAGAATGACATTAATTTTGCCCAAGGGAATAGAAGATAAGGTCTGGACAGTTTTTAGTTTCTTAGAGGGAAGACAGTGATCACTCATCACTCTGGTGACCATGACCCTGTCAGACTTACTGTATTTCTGCAGCTGGTTGGCCAGGATGTAGGCAGTAGATTCAGATACAAGGAATTTCTCTCTGAGGTCCCTAAAGTCCTGTTTGGTTTTTGCCAGCTGGGATTGAAGCTCCTGGTTGATTTTCAGGAGGGTCATTTCAGCCCTTGGATCAGACAAAGGGCCAAAAGATTCCGCCATGCTGATGTGCGGCAGAAGAGGTAGAACCAGGGACTGGGGAGAAGAAACCCAAGCACATAACGGGTTACAAACAAGTGAAATCAAATAGGTTTCATCAGGACTGAGGGGGCATGATACAGGAATTCTTAACTTACTGTTGGGAACAACTTGATCAACACCCCACAGCGCTTGAGAGTCTGCAACCCCCAAAACAAGGTTCAAGATGCCAGAGCTCAGAGCCGAAGGCACTGTCCGTAGCTCTCGCTCCAACAGGAGTGACGCAGGGAAGACCCAGCGTGCCAGGTAACGGTCTGCAGTTGCCATAACAGAAGTGGAAGGTGGGGGGTGTCATGGAATCTTAGGAGCCCCTGCCTTCCAATTGCCTAGGCCATGCTGACACACAAGGATGCCTGGTCTCTTCTGAAGGTCACCAGCGATGGGGACCACCCCTCAGCAGCCACTCTCAATAGTTGTCAACCCTTGTGCTGATACCACCGACCTATCTCTTTCCAAGAAATAGCGAAGCATAATCATTTCTCAGTGTTGGTTCTTGCCTGTTACTAAACACATCAAGGCAGAAATCGTTTCCCAACTAGTTTTCTTTTCTTCAGGGCTGTCATGAAGTCACTCAACCTTCTCCTTAAACTAAAACAGATCTTAAGGCTCTTGCACATGCAAAAGATGTCAAATTTTTCACTCTCACAACGTTCTTCTATGGAACTTCTCCAGTTTTTTCTATATCTGTTAAAAAGTGTAGGACAAAAACCAGAGTATCACACTAAGTGAAAGAATAATAAATTTACAAAAATGTCTTCTGTCCTGACTCTCTCAGTTTCTTCTCACTGCATCCCTGTGTTCTGTCAGCTTCTTATCCATCAGGGGGCCATTATGTTGGCTTTTCATTAAACTTGAGTCAAGTGACATCCCTACCTCCTAAACTCTGCCTCTATCTGTCAGTTGCTTTTTTGTTGGTTTTCTTTAATGTCACTAAACACTGTATTTTATATTTGTCACTTATGGATTTCAGTCTAGTCCCACAAGAGCTCTTTCCAAGCTGTCCAAATGATTAAAATAGTCTAGGTATATATCCTTGAATACATGTAGTGACCATCTATTTTGGAAAGACTTGTAAACCTGATGCTATTTTTTTATGTTCCTTTGGTTCACCTACATATCGAACAGACAGGGATCCAGAGCCGTTTTTATGGAACATTACTTGATAGATCTCTCTGAGTTGTCCTCCTCTCACTGACCTGTAGTTGATTTCCACTAACAGAACATGGTCAGTTCAAGGTCATGGGTCAGGGATGGTTGATGATCCACAGTGTGCGTGTGCAATGGGATTCAGTGACATAGAAGCTGAGGTTTAGAAGCGAGGGAGAGGCAGGCAGCGGAAAATGATGCCCTAAACCCCCTCCTCACTTCTTCAGCATCTGACTGCACCTGGGTCTTATGAGCCTGAGACTTGGGAGACCCCCTGGACCATCAGTCTCTTCAGTCTAGCTACTGGACTTGTCTGAGTTGAGGGTGCAACTGGTGGGACCATGTGCCGCCTAGCATTCATGTCAAAGTGAAGGATGGAGGACTGGATCAACCACTTCTGAAAGTTTATCTTCTCCCTACCCCACGCCATCCTCCAACTACACTGTGTAAAGATATTGGCGTGTGAGATCTATCAAAGGCTTTAAAGAACCCTATTTTCTGGCGTCTGTGGGACCTGACATTCTATGGGAGAGAGTTAAGTTTGTCAAATTCCTTCACTTTAAAAATGATGAAAGCAAAGGCTTGCAAAAACGTATGTGACTTACTTGAAGTCACACAAGGATGAGTTTTTTGCAGTAGTAATTATAGTTATCATAATAACAGTAATAGTTCATTGAGTGATAATGGACCAGGCATTTTGCTAAGCACAATAGACATACGAGAGCATTTTATTTTCATCATAATCATTTGAGGTATCACTGTTGTCCATAAATAAAGAATCCTGAAGAAGAGGGGCATTAAATGACTTATTTGGCCAAATTAAAAACAGAAAAAACACTTTTTATTGTAAGAGCAAGTAACTGATTGTCTTGTGTTTTGGAACGGTAAGAGAAAACTGCTTTGTCTTTATCCCGCATTTGTCCCATTTACTGCTGCTCTTTTTCTCTCTCTGTGACCGGGCTTTGCTTCTAGAGCCCACTTTGCTCTACTAAACCATCTCCATGCACGTCCAATAGTAGAAGTGATGGCTGGACTCATCCAGAGTCTCCCTAAAATGCTTATGGTCAGGACGGCAGACACAGCCTGGAGGCAGGAGCGACTCATATGTGAGAATGGGTAGCTGCTTTCCCACCTCATTAGAGTTGGCATGACGTCAAATGACAGGAAGGGATCATTTCCCTTTAACTCGGGAGTCAAGTCTCAGCGACTGTGATCTATTGGGCTGAACTGTCCCGAACTTGCTAACTCTCTGGTTTCTTGATAAGTGCCTAGAATATTTATAAGACTTTCTTATTTAAACATCTCTGTCGCAGTTTGAGTTAATAGAAATGATTTATTTTTGTAAAGTAAGAGGCTTGGAGAAGACTGGTTCCTTCAATGAGCAAAAAAGGGTAAATTTAACTTCCATTCAAAGCAAGCTAGAATTTGAAATTAGGGCTTTCACTGTTTTCAAGGTGGATGTCAGGTACCTCATGCGTATGTCCCCAAGGGCTTGTGTCTCTGCTGTAAACCAGATGAGGTCAAAATGGGGTCAGATGGGCCAGGTCCCCTTCAATTCTAGGGTCCTCCAGCAGTTCCTCCTCTGCTTTAGAGACTGGATTGAAAATATCCTTGCAGTTCTGCTCTGTCCTACTTTTGTGTGTGGGTAAAAGTTACACAGCTCAGTGTTTCCCACCGCCAAGTGGATCATTATAAGAATCATCTGGGACAGTTAGTACAAATCAAGTTCATAGTCCTCATTTGTAGTGATTCTGATTGGGTGGGCTTACGTGGGGCATGGAATGTATTTGTTCAAGTTACTCAGATGTGAAACAGGTTGAGGACCCACTGATATCATCGACCTTCCTCACAGTTTGGGGGATTATCTCAGATATATTATTAATTCTAATCTTCACCATCAACTCGTGAGGGAAGCATTGCTTTCCCCTAGTCTGCAGATGAAAAAAACCAAGGAAGAGAAGTTTTCTAACTGGCCCAAGGTCCCCTGGCTGTACGTGCTGGAGCAGGTGTCAGGTAGAGTTCCCCTCTCCCCCTAAACTCCTTTCCCACATTTTCCAGTTCACTCTTGCGTCAGGTTTCTCCAACTAGGTGCTTCCTTCGCCTATACCTTTTTCTACAAAAAGCTTGCTGAATTCAATTTTTTCATCCAATATGTTTTTCACAACAGGCTAACAGCATCACATTCTGGCCACTGTCTATTATTAATTTGAGACACATTGTTTAGTGAAAATACAGGGCCTGGGAACATGCAAAGTCCCAATGCTGATTATTATTATCATCGTGGCATAATTCACAAACTGTAAAATTCACCATTTTGTGTCCAATTCAGTGACTTGGCAGAGGTGGGAAGTTTAGGGGAAGTTTCTCTTTCTACAAGTGTCCCAGGTAATAATATATGACGATGGAATATCACCATTTTGCTCCACACAATCAATAAATGGATCGGGGCCTTGAGCATAAAGGGCTGCTAGCATCATTAGAAGCAGCACGGGACATGATGTGTCTCCTGATGGAAAAGCACACACCATGTTTCAGGCAATCTTGCCAACATATCAAACGCGGATCTGATCAGTCTCTACATCTGCCAGGTCCAATACAGTAGCCGCAAGAAACACGTGGCTATTGAATATTTGGAATGTGGCCAGTAGGGCTGAGGAACTGAATTTTAATTATATTTAATTTATAACTCATTTAAATGTAACTTAAAAACTGAAGAAATGTAAAATATTTTTCTATTAAACATAAATTTATAACTTTTGTAGAATAATATTTGCCTTAATGTGTAGCATTAAGTAGCAATGTGTACAATTATTTTTGTATTGTTCTGTGCTTATACTTTATAGTTTGCAATGTGGCTACTAGAAAATTTTAAATTACTTGTGTGGCTTGCATTTTCTTTCTTTTAAGACAACACTGCTCTAGATTCTACCACCCACTGAGAGAAAGTCTGGAGGACAGAAGAATGTGTGAAAGTATAGCCGTGTACAAAAATCAGCCAAATTCAGACTGTGGGAACGCTACAGGACAAAGAGCTCAGTTTCTTCAACAAATGCCAAAAAAGGAGAGAATGAGAGCGAGAGAGAGAAAAGAGCAAGAACGAGAGAGAGAGAGAGAGAGAAAGGAAGGAGGGAGGGACGGAAGTAAAGAAGGAAGGCAGGCAGGAAAAGGAAGGAACGAACGCAGGAGGAACCTACATATTACAAGAGACTTAAAGTAATATTCTAGTGACCACAGTTTCTGGACTTTATGGATCCTGATTCAAAGAAATCAACTTAAAAACAACAATAGGAAATTTGAACACTGTCTATTTTTTGATATTAGGGTTTAATTTATGAATAATTATAATGTTATGATGATAACATTTTCTAAAAGACTCCTCATTTAGGGAAACATACTGATATAATTTCAGATGAAATACGACGTCTGGCATTTGCTTCATATAACATGGGAAAAGAATTGATGATTGCTGAAGCTGGCCAATGAAGATGGGGATGTTCTGTTACATAATTCTGTTTACATTGTTGTACTATTGAAATTCTGAATTTGAAAAAGAGTGATAAAGAGTACAGGTCCACCTAGGATAATGGCAGCTGAATCTCTCAACGTGTTTCAAAAGGCTTGGGATTAATATAGAGAAAAAAACATGGCTCATACAGAACTCTGCCCCCAAATAACCAGTTCTTTCATCCTGTGTTTTTCTTTCCCGTGTGTTTCCTTCATTCCTCGCACAAAACACTTCACTTCTGACACTGCTGGTCACCAAACCAGCAGTGTGTGGGTTTTTTCCCCCCGCACCAACCAATTCTCCAGGACACCAGGTAGGTGTCCTACAATTTCACTCCATTCGGACGCTGTCTACCTGGAGATAGTGTCAAATCCCACAGATTAAGGGTTCAGTCCGGCCAGAATGTTTCGACCTCACTTGACCCGCCAATTGCATGTAGTAGGTCCCCTGGTTACCCGAAAGTTCTGTCCGACTTGGCTACAAAGCAGAAGTTCCCACAACCCCCTCCTCCTTGAGTTTGGTTAACTGATGAACAGCCAGATGAAGACGTACATAGGGTGAAGTCTGGAAGGGTCCCGAGTATAGGAGTGTATGTCCTCCTGGAGTTGGGGTGAGTCACCTTCCCAGTGTGGATATGTTCACCAAACTGGAGGCCCTCAGAACCCGTTACTGTTGGAATTCTTCAGAGGAAGGATCAATTGTTAACTTCATTTCCAGTCCCTCTCCCCTCTCTGGAGGGTGGGTTATGGGGCTGAAAATGCCAAGCTTTGAATCATGGCTTGGTCTTTCTGGTGACCATCCCTATCTAGGAGCCATCCGGGAGTCCACCCAGAGTCGCCTCAATAGAACAAAAGCTGGTCTTAGTGCTCTTGTCAGTTAGGAATTTACAAGAGTTTTAGGAGCCCCGTGTCAGGGATAGGGTCAAAGACCGAATATTAGAAAAAGAGATGGTCCTAGTATTCTTATCATTTGGGAAATCACAAAGGTTTTAGGAGTTCTGTGCCAGGAACTGGGAGCAAAGATCATGTTTCCTATTATCTCACAAGAGTCAGAAACACCACTCATAATCTGGCCCCCAACCCACCAGGGGCCAGAGAACACCGTGGACTCCGATTGGTTTGCACTGAGCCAGTTCTGGGAGCCACAGAGCAGAGAGGGATCAGCAAAGACCATGCACCTAGAGGAGAGGACAGCAGGGAGGGCCTGCCCAGGAGGGAACACAGGGAATTTCTCTGTAGAAAGGGAGTGTCATAAACTCAGAGCAGGCCTGAGACCAGGGCAACCACAGCTCTGGCTGCTGGGGAATTGAAAGGAAGGGGTTCCACAGCGTAGAGGGCCAGAAGTGACAATCTTGGGGAGGCACAATTGCTGGGGCCAAGGAGAGACCTGGATGAAGGTAGCATCTTTGGAGGCTGGTGATGAAGAAAAGAATGAAGCAACTGGTAGAAATTAAAGGTCCTATAGGAAGAAAAAAGATTCCCCAAATCCAGAAGACGCAGCACGCCTATCCTCAAACGTCACGTCTGTGAGACTAATTGCACCAAAGAGAGAGAACCAGAACTAAGAAGTCCACTAAGCCAATCAAAGCACTCATCCACTCCTACATAGAACCTTTGTTTCTTTTCAGGGAAACCTAGGCATGTTAACATGAAAATCATATAACAGATATGTATTCTAAGGTGACAGAAGAAAAAACAGAAATAGTCTCAGCTCATAAAATGATTCCCTCGAAATCAATCATAAAACATAGGAAAACTGTAAAATGACATGCCTATCTGAATTAAATGTTCTGAACGAAGTATTTGTGGATATGTAAAAAACAAAACTTCACATAAGAAATACACAACTCAAAAGAGAAGCGGACAAGAAACAGGAAATGAGAAATTAGAATTGGCAGAACGTAGGGAAAAGAATGAAGAAAAGGAAAATTCTCTGAAAAAGAGGCTAAATGGCAAGGTTCATAAGGACAATATATTTGGCTAAAATGATAAGAGACTTTGAATAAAGAAATGAAAGCATCAAGCAGAGCAACAATGAAGAAAAGGCGATGAGAAAGGATCAGAGAGAAAATCAGAGATACCTGGGAGAAATAGAACTGGAGTGGTCAACTCCAAGACCTAGCCTCTTAGAAGGAATAGATTTTAAAGAAAAAGAAAAAGAAAAAAACCAAAACAACATTCCTCTGCAGTTCCAGACCTGCCCCCACCCCCTCAAAAGCCAATTCACATACAATGGAGACAAAATCAATTTCCATTCTACACTTCAACAGAACATACAGAATAAGACAATATTTTTCTAAAACTCCATAAAAGTCATTGTGGGCAAGTACTTTATATTAGCCGTCCACGCATCAAGGCAGGAGAACAAGAGTATTAAATATGCAACACTTGGGGAGTTCTGATTCCATCACGAGGAGTCATTTAAGGACAAACTCTACCCACTAAGAGATGACTGAGGAAAGTTCATGTGGGAACTTTAGCATATAAATATGGATAGGAGGAGTAAAAACATTTATATTGACTGAAAACCACATCCAACCCAATGAATCATGATTATAATGGATTATGGGATTGAATGTAAAAAATTCACAAGTCCACAGTGATAGTCAAAACAGAAATTTTAATGATACGGAAGGGGAAGGGAATGTTCTTTTCCACAGCACAATGCCAGCAACTACAAGTATATGGAAATGACAAAATTAGAAAATCTCCAATGCACAAACAGGAATATGATAATTGACACACAGCAGGGATCATGAATGGATGGTAACATTTCTAGAGAAAGATCTTTGGAAAAGAGGATATGCATACACTCTCAAAGCACCACTCACCAAATTACTAGTGATAGAAAGAAAAAGCTGTGTCTTTACGATGAACAGATCTCCTAGGCCCCTCCATAACAAAGTGACCAATGCTAGTCTCAATAATGGTGGTGGACAAACTGGACATTCTTGGTCTCCAGGTGGGCTGCGCTAGGAAGCACACAGCATTAACCATCTAGTGTTCTTGGCCAAAGGGTGAGCCTGAATTTCATCATGAGGAAATGGTCCGACAACGTCAGAAGGTAGACCATTGAGTCAGATGACTGACCTGTCCTCTCCAAACGAGGCAACGTCACCACCACCACAGACGACCGCGGAAAGTGGGGAGATGTTTTGGGTTCCAAAGGACTAAAGAAATACAGTAACAGAATGTTTTCAGTCCTTTGAAACCCAAAATGTCTCTCCTCCTGTTTTTGTCTTATTAGTGGTGACATTGACTGTATGAAGAAAGACAGGCCAGTTGTCTTGGTCAATGGTCTAAATTCTGCAGGTGTCTGATAACGGCATCATGATGAAATTCAGGCTCAACATTCTCAACAAGAACACTGCATGATTAATGCTCTCTGCTCCTGGCACAGCCCTGCTGGTGGCGAAGAATGTCTGGTAAGACATGTTGTCTCTTTCCATTGCTCCCGATTCCGGTCATGTGTGGGATGGGAATTGGGAGGAGCCAGGGTTAAGTTCTCTCAGAACTACGTGTGGATCTAGGCATTGGTCTCCTTCGTGATTTATCACGATTGGAGGCTGAAGGGTTGGGATTTCTCCCAGCAAACCAGGCTTTTGGAGTACAAATCCTGGTGAGTGGTTTGTGCTTGTGATGTCCATTCAAAGCAAAGGGTCCCTCTTGTGTTTTCTTGGGGGCTTGAACTTGGTTTGCTGCTTTAGATATTTTTCGTCAAGTGGAAAGCAACTTTTTATAATGGGGTTTCTTCTTTTCTTAGCTCCACAAGTACTTGGTATCTGAGAGAGAGAGAAAAAAATCACTGTGAGTCCTTGTCAGGTCCTGCTGATAGCTGAGCCCGGAGGGACGGCTACATGGTGACAGAGGCCAAGAGCAAGGTGAGCTCCTATTTGCAGGAGGAAGAGCTGAAGCGGGGAGCTGGAGGCTGGCTGAAGGGGAAAGTGAGATCCACAGGTTAGCAGAAATACCTCCCTAAACTTCCATCCAGTCTGTGGTACAAGATCTAGGGACCCCTGTCCTCACCCCTCAGGAACCTGTGACATCCCAGCTCAGAGCTGCTGCAGAGCCTTAGCCAAGGTCCCTACCACCCTTTCCTCAACAGCCACTTCAAGAGTCCTGGAATGTGAGAGCCTACAGGGACCTCAGAATAGATCCAAATCCAGGTCCACCTCTTACAGAGGAGGAGTTGTGGTGCCAAGGGGCTAAGGACTCACTAAAGCCATGTGACCTGCTATTGACAACCCTGGGACTAGAACCCAGGCCTCAGGCCCTTTCCACACATTTGGGGGAATGTGAGATGAAAGCTTCCAATCTGGAGGTGTCCACAGGTAGTAGACCCTACTGGCTCACCTTGGATCTACAGGAATATGTCTTTACAAAGAAATTCTTCTCCAGAGGGACTGAGGGAGAACCCCAAAAGGAGAAACTCATGATGGAATTAACAATGAGAGAGCAGGGAGTCTAACCGTGGCCTCACCCACTTTCCTTCATTCCTCCTTTGGATGCCACACCAGGATATGCCCTAGGGAACTTCTAGGAATATTCTTAACATCTAGATGAAAAAAACTGAATGGGGATGCAGAGAGAACTGGTTTGAGTAGATGCTTTCCCACCCACCCTTTGATTCCCCCAAAGCACTCCCGAGGCAAAGATTCTTTTTCAGTATTGTACGCCAGTGTAAAGGATGGCATAAAGAAGCATAAACCTACAATCTTTTTTCCTAATGTTCAGCTTATTTACTACTATTCTTTTTCTTTAGGGGAATGAAGATAATAGTTCTCCTTGGGGATTTTACTTAATGACAAAACTTGATCATACGAAACTTTTCCAACTGTAGTGCTGAACCCACTGAATTTGAAACCAATTTGATGGATGCAGTGTGAATTTTAAGTTTTATATTAAAAATATTAAAGAAAAGACTAAATTCTATCATTTGTAATAGGGAGGTATTGTTTTCTGTACACTGGGATTCGATGCAATGTTTCTTTCTCATTTTATCTTGTAATCAAAAAGTTGGAGAAACTCTCCTCCAAGCAGAGAGGTTATGAGTCTACTCCATTCATGTCTCTCTTTTTCTTCTCACTTTTCCCCATGTTATACAAATAGTACTGTTGAGAGAGAAATACAAATTCCATCAATGGCTGGTGGACACTCAGCCATTTCACTGAAGTAGTGAAACGCTGGGGACATTTCTATGCAGAACCGGAGTCCACAGGAGTCAAGAGGCTCCTCTCATCTCTCGCTGCACATGAGGATCACTTGGGAGCTTTCTAAAAATACTGAAGCCCAAACCCTACCACCGACCATTTAAATGAGAATCTCGAGGTGTGAGGTCAGGGCATTCATTTTAAATTAAATTTCTCGGGGTGCTTATTACAGGGTGGTAATGATGCCAGCTCCAGTGAGGTCCTGAGGTGGGGACACTGAGTCCCCGGAAGCCCCATGCAGATGAGCAGAGGCCTGCACATCTGGGGCTGAGGAGAAACCTGACTCCAGGCCAGTCCAGCACTCCCAACTGTGACCAGACTCTCACTTAGTATTTCTAATGGGGCTCTTTCTCCTCAGTTTTAACACTTCTTACTCACATGGAGAAGTCCAGGGGTAAGGGTTGTCCCTGCTTGGGTTCCCCAAAAGAGGCCCAGGAGGAGAATCCGTGTGCAAGTGATCCATTAAGACAGTGGTCCCCGAAGAAAGAGGTAGTGGAGTTGGGGGAGCTGGGAAGAGAAGGCAAAGAAGCCGAGAGAGTGTGTGATTTCAGACATAGTGCAATGTGTTCAGTGGCTAAATGATGCTCTTGTGATGAGGAGGACCATGGGGGTGGGCTTCTCCATGGAGAAGAAGAAAGGTGAGAGGGAATATCAGGACTGCCGCAGTGGGAACACAGCAGAGTTCAGAGTGCAAACAGGAGATGGAGATGGAAGGGCCTGGCAGAGTGGCAGCCCCCATGAAAAACAGAGGTTAAGACCAGACAGAGGTAGCATCAGTTGTTGGACTGAACAAACCAAGAAGAGACAAAAAGAGTGGGAGATTGAGCTATAACCTCAGAGAGAGAGCAAGAAGGAGTAAGTGCATCTAAGAACCACGGCTGTGATTACCTCTGGACCCTAAGCTTGAAGGCCAGGGAATCTGCATGCTCGTCTCCACTTGCTGAGCCACAGTTTTCTTTTCAGAATCCTCTCTTCCATGACACTTGAGGCATTACTGTGGCCAACGACTTGACACGCATGCTTGCTGGCAGCCGAGCCCTCAAGAGCATCACCCTTCAGCGTGGCAGCGTTCTTCATTCTGAGAGCAGCAGTCCAACCCAGCTCTGAAAACAAAACCACAGCCTGTAGGATCCACTGTTATTCATGATCTTACTGTGATTTACTCCTCCACCCAAGAGGGACATTGAATGAGGAAAGTGGCCGGAACAAGAATGGCCACCTGAAAGTCCATGGGTGAGGTGAAGCCAATGCAGACTCTTGATATTTTCTCTTTTGTTGATCTTTCTTACACTGCCCAGTAAGGTTAAGATTGCCAGGAGGCAAGAATGCTCCCAATTGCCAAGTAAAAATCTAGAAAAATACAATTGATCAAGACAAATAGTGCCTCGGTAGAGAAGACAAAGGCAGGGAAATCACACAGACAGAAGTTGTCCTCTGTCCTCTGCAGAGATTGTAGAGATCATGCAAAACCAGAGTTGAAGGAAAACCTTATGAGAGCAGAAAACTGGGGAAGGTGAAAGCTAGGGAATTTACAAACCTTTCATAAATATATATTTCATATATGAACCCTATATACACAGCAAATACACATAGTGTATATGGCATATAAATACATATACGTATTTGTATTTTTTTATCTAATTGTACAAGTGAATAAATAGGGATTTGGAGATACTGAATCTAACAGTCAATATAATATCACTATTCAGATCACTTGAAATTGGAAAAAAATTAGAAATACATGAAGAAGGAGAAAAGCTGTGGTGAGAAACAGGTGACGTGTGAAACACCAGGGGAGAATGACAGGAGGAGGGTGAGGATACAACAAAGAGCATTCACAGCATCTGCCAGAGAATGAGTTTGCATTCCCCCAAATTCATATATGAAAATCTAATCCCCAACGAGATGTTGTTTGGAGGTGGGGCCTTTGGGAGGCAGGTCCCTCACGAATGGGATCAGTGTCCTCACAAAAGAGACCCCACAAAGCTCCCTTATCCCTTCCACCAGGTCAGGACAGAGCGAGCAGACGGCCTCTGAACCAGGAAGGGGGCTCACACCAACCATCGAATGTGCCAGAGCCTTGATGTTGGACTTCTCGGCCTCCACAACTCTGAGAAATAATTTCTCTTCTGTATACGTCACCCAGTCTCTGGCATATCTGATATAGCAGCCCGAATGGCTAAGAAATTATCCTTGGCCAAAAAATCGGGCATGGAGCCTGGTTTCGTGCTCAGGCCTCTGTGGAAAGAGAGCAGGAAAGACCGCGACTGAGCCAGTGAGGCTGAGTCTTGACTGGTTTGGGGGAAGCCAAGGAGAAATAAAAGAGAGACTAGCGGGAGGAGAAGACAACTAAATACCCCAAGGTCTGATGGCACTCGTCAGGGCTACGCCTCCCGCGCCACTCGCTGAGCACTTTCTCTGAGCACTCTCCATGAGTGACAGGGGTGCCCCTTGTGGCCTCACCTCCACTTGAGAACATGGGTCTCAACTCGTTCCTCAGCTGAGATCATCTCCTGGCAGATGAGCGCCAGGCAGCCCCAGGCTCCAGGAGGAGAGCCTGAGAGGGGTGGAGGGTAAGGAGGAACACGATCCAGATGAAACGGATGTCAGGGTGCGAAAGCTCAGTTTTAAGAAAACCTGAGCAGGAGTGGATCCTGATGAGAAGAAAACTAAGGACATGGACTTGAAGATGAGTAGAGATGATGAATTAAGTGGACTATCACAAAAGAGGCTGATTTGTGCACTTCACGGATGAAGGTGGCCCTTTATTTTAAAAAACGGGGACAAAAACAAAGAATAAGCAGTTCCAGTAGAAAGGGAGTTGGGAAACTCTACACCAAGGATCAAGTTATGGAATTTTTGCAGAGTTCTAGAGCCTTTTGACCTTCCTTGGCTGTAAGTTTTGACTGCCCTCCATGCACCCACCCACCACACATACACACACATATATCTATATACTTTTTTCTTTTGCCACTGGGGGGAGGTAGTAGCAGCTGTAAATAATGTAGTAGAAGCCTGAGGCCATAATTGGAAAATAAGGGGCCAGAAGTGCTGCAGTGCTACAGTGTTTTACCTGTTTCTTAAAAATGTCATTTGGGACGTGCTGCCATTCAGGTTTCTGACAACACACTCTGTGAGACTCTCAACTCTCTCCTTCCGCTTCCCTGATTCTGTCATCTCCACACTATCAAATGTCTCAACAGTCTTATCACCCAGAAGTCCTGTTCTCATCACGTTCCAACTCTACTTGAGCATCCTCCTCCTGCTGCCTTTGTGGTCCTTCTGTCTTCTGTCCTCGTGTTCTGCTTTGCTCATAAATTAGGCCTGGGCCCTAACAGGCACGCTGGTGGTTGATGGTTTACATGAGACGAGAGCACTGAAACTAGACTCATGATTGAAACTATAACCCACACATGAAAGAAGTCACTGGGGCTGCACAAAGGATGAAAACCATGGCCATCTACAGAGGATGGGAAACCAGAGCCAGAGCTTTGGCTTCACAGAGACCAATGGGCACAGGCGGGATGTGGCGTTCAGGATCTCATTTTTAAATCTTCAGAGGGACGTAGTCACCCCAGAGGAAGTGGAGAATCAGCTTTGAACCCAAACTGATGATAACAGACCTCCAAAATAATTGAGCAAAACTGTTAGCACGCGTGGATGGACAGAGAAGAGTGGAAGACACTTCTCAGGAAATGCAATGAGCAAGAACACTGCAGGAGAGACGAGATGCCCCATCTTGAAGAAAGAGGTCTGACAAATCCTTGCTGTGCACCTGCTGTCATGGTGGCTGTGTGATGGTCACGATCCCTTCTCTCTCCCGCCTGGGGAAGAATGGCTTGCAGATGCCCATGGGGACAGGCTGAGAGAGACACAGCTAGGCACTAGGGTGACAGCAAAACTCCCAGGCCCTCCTCACATCTGTACTTAAATCTCTGTCCAAGAGCCTGTAGAAGTGATCTCTCTCTCCCTGGCCAGCGGTGCTGAGCACAAAAAATATGGAGGCTAACTGGTAGACCACTTGGATGTATCTGCTTTATAATGGGAGTACTCACTGGCTGCATCCAGAGCCGAGCTGACTTTAGTCTCATCAAACACCCAGGCAGTGCTTCCGAGGGGCTCTCCAGAGGCAGACAGATCATGACGACTGGAAGAAGTCAAATACTGTTCACCCAATGGATCTTGAAGGACTTCATTCATGGTTTCCTTCTCCTGAAGCTCCCTCTCCAGACTGGTGAGAGAGGGAAGATACAAGATTAGATCAAGAGGGATTAGACACCACAGTATCCCAGCAGGTCCTGATGAAAGGCTTATGGGTAGGGTCCAATGTCATCCCTTCAAAAAGAAGGAAGGAAGCTATCCACCTCTGATGGGGCAAAGCCTGGCCGCCCTGGAGCAGCAGAGTCAGAGGGAGAGAGAGAGAGAGTGAGCAGAAAGTGCTCAGTGCACAGGCCAGACAATGAGATGATGGAGGCTGCACTCTCCCTGCAAGGTGTACCCATCACACACATCAAACGAGGAGAACCAATACCATGGTTTCACCTTTGTGAATAAATAGTGTTGAGTTTACATATGGCAGCCCAGTGAATACAGGCTTCTGAGGCATTGTGGGCTCCCAGAGATCTTGTGCCTTCTAGGCCATTTTCTATCTGTATTATGACATGCTAACGATTTTTTTTTTTTTTGTATAGTTCCTTTTCTTGCTATGGTATACCTATCAAGGACCTAAGGCCAACAATTGGGAAAGCAGCTAGGCACCTCATCGTCATTTGCAGCCTTCTGAGAGAGAACAAGGGATTTCTTTAAGGGCAAGAAATCCCTGAGACTGCTTAGTTCCCCTTGCCAGACTGACTCTACAAGTACCACAAGGACAACAGACAACTCCGTTCAAAGCGCTGTGCCATCGTTGCTTGAGTGAATGAAATTAGCAACATCAGCAGTTGGGGCTCACCCTCGCATGTGAAATCTGGGGCTATTTGGACCTCAAGGTCTTTCCTTTCAGGTGTTCTCCACACCTTTTACCCTTGCTTCTTAGCCCCTGATCATTCATTGTTACCTGGTGGTCAGTGTGTCTTGTCCTTCTTCATCTTCATCATCTTCCTGTGTTTCTGCAAACAAAATTCAGAAACATCCAGACAGAAAGGAAATAGTGCTGCTTCACCCACTACACCCACAAAGGCCTGTCTGGGCATGGATGTCAATTATCTGTGTCTGAGGTCAGGACACACTAAGAGAATTGTTCTGAAAGTGCCATGTTTGACTTTGAAGGGATGGCCTGGGATGGTATACTGATCGCTCAGGGAAAAAGCCCCTGGTCTGGTGGAGCCCCATCACGGTGTGCTCTGAGTTTAATTGGGCAAAGATCACACATCTTTTGTCTCCAGATCACTGGGTTCTTGTCCAGTTTCCCTCTGGAATTCTCTACCTATATTCTCACTCCTTCCACAGAGCTGGTTCTCAGACTCACTGCCTCTACCTCTCCTCACAACTCTCACACGTATGCTACTCCATTCTCTAAAAGGAGAATATAAAAACGCCCCTCCATACATCCGGGGACTTCACGGTGACCTCCAACTTGGCTTTTATAGTGTTAGAGGGGAAAATTCTGCTTATGGAAAGTGTTCTAGTATGAATCAATGTATCTAGCACCAGATTCTACTATTTTAAGTATATGAGCCCCAAACAGGGAGTTGTATCATTTTTTTGAGTACATTCATGAGCATTCTCTCCTTTCATAGTTACAGCTACCCTGCAACACTTTTTCTGACCTATTTTACAGATGAGGAAACAGAAAGCCAGGTAGGATCAATCAGGCACTTGCCTATAGTTATAAAAGCCAGTGCTCAGGCAAGAGCCTGTGGATCTCCTGCTTAGTCCAGGACTCTTTCACCTAAGAAGATGCCTCCTCTGCCTTCCTCCTTTTTGCACTCTAAAACTGGGTGGATGCTGCCTCCTGCCCCAAAGGCCACGGTCCATCAGGGAGGAAGCAGATATTTGGACCACTATGACCTCCCCCCGCGCATTTCCCCTCAGCTCTCGCCCAGCCACTCGTGCTCCTGTCATGGCCCCAAGTGCGATGTGGAAACCCGGACAGCTGGTAAAAACATTACGACGGGAGGTGAGGAGGCTCTTGTGAGCCAGGGACCTTGGAGGGGCTCAGTGCAATCAGGGCCTGTGGCCGCCTTACCCGGGCTGAGCTGGCAGACGAGGCGCTCCGCCAGCCTGTGTCCCTCAGCCAGTTGCTCTTGGAAGCCCTGCCCCTGGTACTTGTCAAGGTCACTGTGGGTGAGGAGGTCCTTGAGGTGCTGGTTGAGTAGGGTAGACACCTCTCTTCCTTCCTGTAACTTCTGGCGTATCTGGGTCAGCTTTTTTGCATGACCATGAATTAGGAAATGGTATTTCCTAAGGTGGGAGAGAAGAGAAATCTTCAGAGTGGAAATGGCATAATGGTAGATGATAAGGAGTTTGAGAGGGAGTTCTGTGAGACTATCCCCAAAAGGCCTTCCAAGTGTAAATCGGGTCTTTTTTGGTGAACCCCATTTTTTCATTTTCTTTTGTTTGCATTTTACATACAGTGACCCAGTAAAAACATGCTCCTGAAACATTCTTGGCCCTAAGAAATCTTGGAACTTCCAGGCTTCCTTCTCTAAATGTTGAGACAGAAGATGAATTTTATTTTGTCTGGTTACTTTCCTTGTTATGAAATACCTACCAACAAGCTAAGGCCAACATGCAGAAAGCAGATATGTACCTTAGTCTGGATTTTAACCATACAGAAGACAAGATGTCATCTCAGAAACGGCAGGAAATCTCTAGGCCTCCTTAGTTCACTTTGAGTGAGACAGACTACAAAGGTTGCAGAGAACATGGATAATCCAGACAGGTGGAGGGAATGAGACCAGTGCAGCCAGCAATGTCTGTTGTCCCTTGTGTCAAGAAAGTAGCTACCTTTGACCTCTGGGTCTGTTCATTCCAGAGCCCTCTCTATATTCTACTTGTACATTACCCTCCTCTGATCATTCTTTGTTACCTGGGGGTCAGTGATTCTGGTTGTTGTTCATCCGCATTGTCAATGTTTTCTGCAAACAAATTCAGAGAAGTCCATTGAGACATTAGTAAGTTCCACTTCACCCGTTATAAACACAGGGGCCTCCTGTCTGGGCATGGAAATGTAAATTATCTAAACACGGGTTCAGAAAGGTGTCATGTTTTGTCTTTAAAGAAATGGCCTGCCATGGTATTCTGATCGATCAGGCAAAGTGGCCCTGATCTGATGGATCCCAGAATGGCATGCTCTGTGTTGAATTGGGCAAAGAGTCACAAATTTATTTGGTTACCCAGATCAAGAGATACTTCCCCAGCTACCCTCTGGGCTTCTCCCGCCGTATCCTCCCTCCTGCCACAAAGTTGGTTCCCAAGTTCAGTGACTCTGTGTCTCATCATGGTTTTCACATAGAACCTCCTCCTTTCTCTAAGGAGAGGTAAACCAATTCTGTCCCAGGCATCTCACATAACTCGGTACTTCATGTGGACTTCCTCGTCTGCTTCTACTGTTTACCAAGGAAAATTCTCTCCATGTTAAGTGCTAAGGACTCTGGTGTAAACCAACATCCCACTACCAGATTCTACCTTATCTAGTACTTAAATCAACCCCAGTAGTGACTTGATCCTTTTGAAAGTACACTCATAAACATTCCCTATGGGAATGCTATAGCCACCATGCAACACACTTGTTAAGCAGGTTTAGAGATGAAGAAACCAAAATCCAAGCAGGATAAATCCATCACTCGCCCACTGTTAGTAAAGACAGCACTCAGGCTGGAGCCTGGGAACGTCCATGCTGAGCTCAGGGCTCTTTTCACTCTAACAAGCTGCCTCCCATCACATCCTCCTTTCTGTGCTCTAACACTGGGTGGGTGCTGCACCTGCCCCAAAGGCCACGGTCCATCAGAAAGGAAGTAGATGGTTGGAACACTATGACCTCCACCTTGTGCATTTCTCCTCTGTCCTAACACTCAGGAAATTCTGGCCCTGTCATGGCCCCAAATGTGCCACTGAAACCAGGACAGCTGATAAAAGTGTTACAACGGGAGGTGTGGAGTCTCTTGTGGGTTGGGGACCTTGGAGGGGTTCAGTGCCATGAGAGCCCGTGGCCACCTTACCTGGGCTGAGTTTGCTGACAAGGCCCTCTGACAGCCTGAGTCCCTCAGCCAAGTGCTCTTGGAAGCCTTGCCCCTGGTACTTGTCAAGGTCACTGTGGGTGAGGAGGTCCTTGAGGTGCTGACTGAGTAAGATCGAGGCGTCTCTTCCTCTCCCTACCTTTTGGTGTAACTGAGTCAGCTCTCGTGCCTGAACTTGAATTAGAAAATCGAATTCCCTGTGGTGGGTTAGAGGGGAAAATTTGTCATTGGAATTGAGCGACAGGTTATTAGGACCTCGACACAGGTTTGTAGGAGAATATCCCCAACTGCCTTCAGAACAGAATTTTGGTACACGTTTGGCAGATGCATAAATGTTTTTGAATGTTGTATAAGCAGCCAGTGAATACTAGCATCTGAGGCAAGGTAGACTCCAGAGTTCTTGTACCTTCTAGGCCACCTTCTCTCAATATGTAACAGAATATGATTCTTTCTTTTTTTTTTTTGGTCTGATTACCTTCCTTGCTGTGAAATACCTGCCAATGACCCGAGATGAACTCTGCAGACAGCAGATATGAATCTCACCCTGCCTTTGAACCAACCATCCATGAGAGGACAGGTGGTGTCCTTGAGTGCAGGAAATCCATGAGAGTAGGTCACCGTGGTTCAGACTATCTCTGCAAGTGCCAGACAGAGAATACACGACCTTGTTTAAAGGGCGGTGTCATCGTTGGTTGAGGGAATGAAGTAAGCTCAATCAGTAGGTTTTGCTGACCCTTGCATCACGAATGTGGCCACCTTTGCCCTCTTTATTCTTTCTAGGGCCTGTTCCACATTTTACCTGTCCTTTATCCTCCTCTGGTCATTCACTTTGGACACTGGTTCTTTCTCGTCTTCAGCCTCCTCATCTTCACGATTTTCTGCAAACAAATTCAGAAATGTCTAGTCAGACATTAAGTAGTTCCACATCACCCATTACAAACACAGGGGCCTATCTGGGCAGGGAGACATAAATACTATGGATGATTTCAGGACACACTGAGAGAATTGTACTGAAAGTCCTCATCTTTTTGTCTTGAAAGAAATGGCTTGGCTTGGTTTTAGGATCCATCAGATAAGTGTCTTTGATCTGGTGGATCACTCTCATGGCATGCTCCGCCTACAATTGGGCAAAAAGTCAAAACTGTCTTTTGTTTCACACATCACCATATACTTGTCCAGTTTCCCTCTGGACTTCACCATGTGTATTCTCCTCTTTTCCACAAAGCTGCTTCCTAGGCTCAGTGACTCTGTGTCCCATCACAGCTCTTATACAGAATCTCCTCCTTTCTCTAACAAGAGTACAAACAACCCTGTTCCACGTCCCTCCATACATCCAAGGACGTCCTGGGCACCTCCAAGATGGCTTCTGCTGTGTTATCAGGGGAAATTCTCTGTATGGAGAATGTTTCAGTATAAACCAACTTTCCCACCACTGAGTCCTACTACATCAGGTACCTTATCGAACCCCACACAGAGAGGGGTTTTCTTTTTTCTGAAGTGCATTAGTAAATATTCCCACATTTGATCACTACAGCTACCAGGAATAGATTATTTGATTCATTTTACAGATGAAGAGATAGATATCGAAGAAGTAAAAAGCAATCACTTTGTTGGCCCACTGTTAGTGAAGACAGCACTCAGGCTGGAGCCTAGGAACATCCATGCTAAGCTCAGGGCTCTTTGCACTCTAACGAGCTGCCCCCCATCACATCCTCCAGCACTCTGTGCCTCCTACCACATTCTGTGCTCTAGCACTGGGTGGATGCCGCCTCCTGCCCCAAAGGCCACGGCCCATCAGGGAGGAAGCAGATGGTGGAACACTATGACATCCACCTTGTGCATCTTCCTCTGTCCTACCACACAGGCTGTCCTGGTCCTGTCGTGGTCCCAAATGTGCCCTTGAAACCAGGACAGCTGGAAAAAATATTACAAGAGTTGTGAGCTGAGGACCTTGGAGGGGCTCACTGCAACCAGGGCCTGTGGCTGCCTTACCTGGGCTGAACTTGTGGGCAAGTCCCTATGCTAGCCCACATCCCTCAGTCAGTTCCTCTTGCAAGCCCTGGCCCTGGCAGTTGTCTAAGTCATTGTGGTGAGTAGGTCCTTAAAGTGCCAACCGAATAAGACAGAGACGTCTCTCTCTCTTCCCGAAGCTATACAAGCACAGGGACGTAAATATTCTCTGGGAAACATCAGGGTCTTCTGAGAGGTACACTGAAGGAAGCCGCAAGTTGGGACTTCCCTTTTGAGAAGTGGCCGGGCTTCCCTTCTTGAGCCATCAAGCAACCTGACCCAGACCCGGTAGCTCATCGTCACCATATCCTCTGTCCTGAGTTGAGCAAGCACTGAAACATGTCTTTTTCCCCCAAAGATCACAGGGAAATGTAAGCAGCCTTCAATAGGCGTTGCTGAAAAAGTCAGCTTTGCCCCAACAGACACTAGTTCTTGGTGAGATAGATGGGACTCTACACTAAGACTAGACTGGTGGATGCAATCTATACCCCCGAAGTAGGAAAGCATATTTGGTGCTTTCGAGAGCCCAGGATCCTCGGTGATTCATAGAGGTGGGGGCACCAGGGCCCATGCTGTGTTTTCAGGGAAAATTTCAGACACGGAACGACAGAGATCTCTTTCTTTTGGTACTCAGAAGACTGTTAGCAACGACAAGATATCTCAGAGGTGAGAGAGAGTGGAGTTCAGAGCTGAGGAACCATGGTAACAGCATCTCCAAAGATACAGGCAAGACTACCACTCTAGTGGGACAGTCATTAATTCTAAGATCAGCAACACAATGCATAAGACAACGACAGGAGAGATCAGAGGTCACATCCTAAAAGACGGAGCTCATGAAGACCACTGTTGTGCACACGCAACAGTGGTGGCAGGAAGTGTGTGATGATCTCTTCAACCCGCCCCCCCCACCCATTTTGGTTTTCCTAGTGTTCAACAAACTATACTTGGCATTGGGGCACAGGGTGAGAGTGATTTGGCCTGGGATTTGGATGCGAGTACAGCTGCTTAACCCAGCTGTTCTCTGTGTTTACAACTGAATATTAGATTCTGATTCAAACCAAGATGGGTATCCAAGGCCTGCTGGCAAAGACACCTCTCTGTGCCTGGAGGGAGGTGTGAACACAAAGAATATGGAGGCTACCTCAGAGACCGTTTGGAGCTTTGTCCTCTTTACGATGGAGTACTCACTGGCTACAGCAAGAGCAGAGCAGACTTCATGCTCATCAGACGGGATGGTGGAACTGTCGGGAGGGTGGCAGGAGTCAGACAAGTCACTGTGACTGGAAAAAGTCAAACACTGTTCATCCAATGAGTCCTGACGCACATCATTCATTGCCTCCTCCCCCTGGAGCTGCCTGCTGAGCCGAGAGGCACAAAGATAACAGAATATTAAATGAGGAAGGATTGGACACCACACCTTCCGACTGGTTCTGAGTGGAAGACTAAGGGAGAGGTCACAGAAGGTAAAGAGGGCATCCCTTGAAACAGGAAGTAGACAACCATCCTTCTATGACTGGAACTAGCTGAGGCTGCCATGGTGGTGGGAGAGAGAAGAGCAGATGCTCACTGCACTGTGCAGACAACAAGTTGATAGGGAAGGAGACTCAGCTATCCTCTACGCTTGAGTCATGACACTCAGCCAACAGTGAGGACCACAGCAGTTCCTACAACTCCAAAGCATAAGTGTTGTCCCTCTTTTCTTACAGAGGCCCAGTGAGCAAAAGCTCCTGGGGCATTGTTGACTCCCAGAGATCTCGTGCCTTCTAGGCCTGTTTCTTCCCATATTGTAACATGAGATATACTTTCTTGTCTAGTTATGTTTCATGCTATGAAATCCTTGCAAAGAAACAGGCCGATGAGCAGAGGGGAGATATGAATCTTCTCTTGGTTCTCTCCAAACATAAGAGGATGGGTGGTGGTCTCCCTGAGTGCAGGAATCCCTGAGATTGGTTAGCCTGCCTTGAGTCCAACTGATTCTAGGATACTAAACTTGAGAACTTAATACAAAGTGGAAACCAACAGGAGAACTCCCAAGAAAACAGGCCGCGTTTTAAAGGGGATAATTCCTGGTTGTCTAATGGGAGGAAATAGGTATGCCTGGCACTTTCTGCTTTCCCCTGGATTTGAGATCTTCAGATGCCACCATTGCATTCACCGCCATGATTGTCAAGAGTTACCTGGGGGCCATTGACTCTTCTCTTTCCTCCTCCTTCTGATGCTTTTGAGTTTCTGCAAATAAATTCGGACAGGGCCTGTCAGAATAAATAGTTGCCTCTTGACACATTACCAACCCAGGGGCCTAGGTAAACCCAGGGACAGACGTATTCTCAGGGTGAGAACAGGACATTCTGAGAATATTCCAGGAGGCCTTGGCTTGTGTCTTCTGAAAAGTGACCACCTTTCCTTTCCTGAGTCGTTGTGCACATTGTCTCTGACTTGGTAGATCAATATCGCAATGTTGTCTGCCCTGAATCTGGGCAAGGAGGTAAACACATTCTTCCAGAGGTTGTGAGGAGCTCAGGTAGTCGCTTTCTGGAGATGTTACTGCAAGATTCAGCTCTTATTCTATCAGATATCCTGGCTGTTGTTGGTTTGCATGAAATTATACACTGAGACTCGACTATGGATGGAATGTATTCACCCTTAGATAGGACAGAATCTTTGGTGGTACCTAGAGAACAGAATTCTTGCCATTCAAAGTGGTGGAGGGTGCAAGTGCCCAGGCCATGCATTCAGGGACAATTCCAGACACATTCAAGAGGTGTTTATCTTTTGGTACATAGCTAGCTCGTCACTGAAGGCAAATCAACTTAGATGAGAGGGGGGCTGCAGCTTGGAGTGGAGCAGCCATGGTAACAGGGTGACAGAGAGTTGGCCTGGGACTGGGAAGGGTGTTCAGCTACTTGACCCCCGTGATGTCTGTCCTTACAACTGAATCTTAGATTCTGAATTAAACCAAGATGGGTCTCTAGGGCCTGCGGGCAAAGACACATCTCTGTACCTGGATGGAGGAGTGAGCACCAACACTATGGAGGCTACCTCAGAGACCATTTGGAGCTTTGTCCTCTTTATGCGGAGTACTCACTGGCTGCATCAAGAGCAGAGCAGACTTCTTGCTCGTCTGACGAGATGATGGTACTGTCGGGAGGGTGGCAGGAGTCAGACAAGTCACGGTGACTGGAAAGAGTCAAACACCGTTTCTCCAATGAGTCCTGACGCACATCATTCATTTCCTCCTCCTCTTGTAGCTCCCTGCTGAGCCGTGAAGCACAAAGATAACAGAACATTAAATGAGGAAGGATTGAATACCACAACTTCCCAACTGGTTCTGAGTGGAAGACTAAGGGAAAGGTAACAGAAGGTAAAGAGGTCATCCCTTGAAGTAGGAAAAAGATAACAATCCTTCTATGACTGGAACTAGGTGAGGCTGCCAAGGTGGTGGGAGACAGAGAAGAGCAGATGCTCACTGTACTGTGCAGACAACAAGTTGATGAGGAAGGAGACTCAGCTCTCCTCTTTGCTCCAGTTGTGACACTCAGCACACAACGAGAGCCATCGCAGTTCCTACAACTCCAAAGCATAAGTTTTGCCCTAACCTTCTCCCAGAGGCTTCGTGAGCAAAGGCTCCTGGGTCACTGCTGACTCCCAGAGGTCTTGTGCCTTCCAGGCCTCTGTCTATCAACATTCTGACATGATATGATATTTTTTGTCTCGTTCATTCCTTGCTATGAAATCCCTGCCAAGAACCTAAGACCAACCATACAGAAAGCAGATGTGCATCTCATCCTTAGTTTAGCCATAGAGGAGAGAACAGACGGATTCTGTGAGTACAAGAATTTCCCTGAGACTGGTTAATTTCCCTTCATATGAGTAACAAGTATCACAAAGACTATGGACAGCCTGTTTAGAAGGCTATTTCTCTCCTGGTTGACTGAAAGCAATCATTCACTCAACAGTTTTTGTTCCTTTTGGTAGTTGAAATCTGTGGCTAACTTTGACCTCTTGTTCGGTTCATTTGGGGACCCTCCTCATATTTATCCATCCTCTTCCAGGCCCTGATCATTCATTGTTACCTGGGGTCCAGTGATGCGTTTTCTTCTTCATGCTCCTCGTCTTCATGATTTTCTGCAAACAAATTCAGAAATATCCACTCAGGCATTAAGTAGTTCCATGCCACCCATTGTAACACAGTGGCCTGTCTAGGCATGAAGATATTAATACCTATGTATGATTTCCTGATACACTGAGAGAATCCTACTGAAAGGTCTCTTATTTGTGTTAAATAAATGCCCTGGCTTGTGTTTATGATCAATCAGACACACTTTCCCTGATCTTGGGTATCACCATCACGGCATGCTCTATCTGAAATGGGAAGAAATGTTAGAAGTGTCTTTTGTTCCCAAGATCACCAAGTACTTGTGCAGCTTCCCTCTGGACTTCTACAACTACGTACTTCATCTTGACATAAAGCTCGTTCTCAGACACCATGGGAACTCTCTCTAAGGAGACAATAAACAATCCTCTCGCTCTCCCCTGAAGACGTCTGGGGAAACTTCCAGTTTCTGGTCCAGCATGTAAGGATCTGGGAAGTCATCTCCTGTCCTCACAACAAGAAAAAAGTTGAACAAACTGAAAATCACCCACTCTTCTTATATCCACCAGAGAATGCATGTCAGAGGGCAAACCACTGCCCCCAAAGCTACAAAGACAGAAAGGCGAGGTGACTAGAGAGAATTACAACTTATTGGAGCAGAAACCTAGGCGGGAGCTAGTAACAGAGGAGGAAAATATGAATGTGTAGTCGACTAACTGCTGGAGGCTCAGTGTGGAGAATTTGAGTTTGAAACATCAGGGGGTCTGGTTTTAGGAGATCCCCCACACTTCCGGAGAGTTATATGTCCAGGAGGCCTCCCAGTTTCTCACAGTGAAGACTAGAGAAAAATCTTCTCATGCTTCTGGCAGGGTGAGAGGGAAGTAGCCATCCTGAAATACATCCAGAGCATTCTGCTTTTCTTGTCAAGGACTGCTCTCAAAGAAACTATTTTACCAGAGCCTAACCAATTCGGCTTTTACCAGATTGTACCTCCCCTGGGGGAAGGGAAATACCCAATCCCATCCCCATCTAGCCTTCCTTTTTCACCTAGGGGGGCAGGAGGGAGAACCCTGAGAAGCACTTGTGAAGCTCATAGCCGGGACACAGGCTGACTAAAAGACTGAGACCTAATCAGAGGACTAGAGAACGTTTACACACACACTCACACACCTTACCACCACATCAGCAGGGATCCTATATGACAAGAGGGAAATACAATTGACAGAACTGCGAGTCTCAGGCATCATTTAAGCAGAAATCTCTAGGGAAACTCAAGACAACAGAGGAGACAAAAACAACAATGCCAGAGGAGATTCAACCTCTGACACCTCTAGCTACGGTAAACAGTAAACCCAGCCTAACCCCTAGCCAGGTAAAGACAAAACCTCACATTAAGGTCTTTACTTACCTCAAATCCTTTTACCCAGCACATCATGTTTGGCTTTCAAAAAAACATTAAAAGACATACTATAAGTCAAAAAACACACTTTCAAGAAACAGAGCAAGCATCAGAACCACACTCAGATATGGCAGACATGGTGCATTTATCAGACCAGCAATTGAAAACAACTGTGATTAATGTGCTAAAGGCTCTAATGGGAAAAGTGGACAGCATTCAAGAACATATGGGTAATGTAAGCAGGAAGATGGAAACTCTAGAAAGAATTCAAAGGAAATGCTAGAATTGAAAAACACTAGGGCAGAAATGAAGAGTGCCTTTGAGAGTTTCAACAACAGCCTGGACATGGCCGAGGAAAAATCTGCGAGCCTGAAGAAATAATAATAGAAATTTCAAAAATGCAAATGTAAAGCGGAAAAAGAATGACAAAGAGAATATCCAAGAACTGTGGGACAATTCCAAACAATGTAACATATGTGTAATGGGAATATCAGAAGGAGAACAGAGGGAAAACAGAAGAAGTATTTGAAGAAAAGATGATTGAGAATTTTCCAAAATTAATTATAGACACCAAAACAGAGATTGAGGAAGCTCACAGAATATCAAGCAGGGAAATACCAAAAATACACACCTAGGAAAGAATATCGTATCCAAAATGCAGAAGACGATAGTCAAAAAGAAAATTTTAAAAGAAGCCAGAGGAAAGAACACCTTACCTATAGAAAAGTAAGGATAAGAATTATATCAGACTCCTCTTCAGAAACCATTCAAGCAAGAAGAGAATGGAGTGTAAGAAGAAAACCCACCAACCTAGAATTCTGTATCCAGTAAATCAGGCTTCAAATACGAAGGAAAAATACAGACTTTCCCAATGAAACAAAAATTGAGGGACTGTATCACCAGTAGACATGCCTTGCAAGAAATGTTAAAAAAGAATTTCTCAGATCAAAGGGAAAACATATATGTCAGAAACTGGGATCTACACAAAGAAAGGAAGATAAGTAGAGAAAGAATAAATTAAAATAAAATAGATTATTTGCCTTATTCTTGAGAGACCTAACTGATAACAGTTCAAAATAATACAGGCCATACTGTACTCAGTGATCACAGCTTCTGGATATGTGAAATGAATGACAGCAATTCTATAATGGATGGGTGGATTGAATCAGGAATATTCAGTTATAGGGCCCTTGCACTACCTAGGAAGCAATATATTGTTATTTGAAAGGGGGCTTGGGTTATTTGTAAAAGTATATTGCAAACTCCAGAGCAACCACTGAAAAAGATGAGAAACCAAATAGGAGTACAATTGGCATGTCAAGAGAGGAGAAAAAAAGGGAATCATATAAAATTCTTATTTACAACCAGAGAAGGCAGAAAAAGAGTGGAAGCAAAAAAAAAGAAACCGAGAAAAAGAGCAACGAATATAACACAGTAACAAATATGGTAGATATTAATCCAAGTATCTCAACAAAAACCTTCAACATCAGTCGTCTAAATGCACCAATCAAAAGACGACTGTCAGAGTGGATGAAAAAATAAGTCCTAATTATATGTTGCGTATAAGAAATCCACTTTAAATAAAAAGTTGCAGATACAGTAAAAGTAAAAGGATGGAGAAAGATACACCATGCTAACACTAATCAAAAGAAAGCTGCAGTAGCTCTACCAATTTCAGACAAAGCGGACTTCAGAGCAATGAAAATGATCAGGGGTAAAGAGGAGCACTATGTAACGAAAAAGGGGTCAATTCTCCAAGAAGACAAAACAATTCTTAACGTGTATGCACCTAGCAGAAGAGCGCCAAAATATATGAGGCAAAAACGGAGAACTGCAAGGAGAAATAGAGGAATCCAGTATTACAGTTGGAGATTTCAACACCCCTCTGTCAGAAACAGCCAGATCCAGCAGGCAAAAAATCAGGGAGGATATAGTTGAACTAAACAGCACCATCAATCAGCTGGATGGAATTGACATTCATAGAATGCTTCATGAAACAAGGGCAGAACACACAGGCTTCTGAAGCTCACAGGGAACGTTCACTAAGATAAGCCCCATGCTGGGCCATTAAAACACACATTAACAAACTTAACATAGAAACCATACAAAATATGCTCTCAAACCACAACGGAATTAAACTAGAAATCAGCAACAAAAAGATAGCTGCAACATTGCAAAATACCTGTAGATGAAACAGTCTGCTTCTAAGTAACACACTGGTCAAAGAGGAGGTCTCAAGAGAAATCTAAAAGTATTTTGAACTAAACGAAAATAAAAATATCGTCAAAATTTGTAGGATGCAGCCAAAGCAGTGCTTAGAGAGAAATTTATAGCACTGTCTTACATAAGTTAGAAAAAAGGAAGGATCCAAAATCATTACTCTAAGCTTCCATCACAGGATATTAGAAAAAGAGAAACAAATTAAAAGTAAGCAGAAGAAATAAGTAATAAAAATTAGGGCAGAAATCAATGAAATTGAAACCAGAAATCAATAGAGAAAATCAACAAACCCAGAAGCACCTTCTTAGAAGTACCCAATAAAATTCATAAACCTCTAACCAGATTAATGAAGAAAAAAAGAGAGAAGATACAAATTACTAACATGAGAAATGAAAGAGGGACCATCATTATTGATCCCATGGACATCAAAAGGATAATAAAGGAATATTAGGAAAAATACTATGCCCTAAAATTTTAGAATAGATCCATTTTCTGGAAGACACAATCTACCGAAACACACACAAGGAGAAATAGATAATCTTAGTAGATTATATATATATAAGTAGACTTATATCCACTACAGAAATTGAAACAATAATTAATAACCTTCCAAAGCAGAAAACACTAGGCCCAGATAAATTCACTGGTGCATTCTAGCAAATATTTAAGTAAGAAATTATGCCAATTCTCTACAATCTCTTCCAGAAAACAGAGAGGGAATACATCCTAACACATTCTATGAAGCCAGCATTAACCTAAGACCAAAACCGGACAGACATTGCCAAAAGGAAAACTACAGGCCGATATGTCTCATGAAGATAGGTGCAAAACTCAGCAACAAAATTGGACAAATTGAATCCAACAGAGTATAAAAAGAATTAGACACCACAGCCCAGTGAGATTTATTCCAGGTATGCAAAGATGGTTCAACATTCAAAAGTCAATGCAATTCACCATCCATCAGGGAAGAAGCAGACGGTTGGACCACTGTGGCCTGCACCCAGTGCCTTTCTCCTCTCTTCCCTACCCCACCAGTCCTGGGCCTATTGTGGCCCCAAATGTGACAGGGAAACCAGACTAGCTGGTTAAAAAAAAGAAATCCCTTGTGAGCGGGGTCTCTTGGAGCAGCTCACTACAATCAGGGCCGGTGACCGCCTTACCTGGGCTGAGCTTTCTGGCAAGGCGCTCCACCAGCCTGCGGCCCTCAGCCAGTTGCCCTCGGAAGCCCTGCCCCTGGTAGTTGGCAGGGTCATCGTGGGTGAGGAGGTCCTGGAGGTGCTGACCGAGTAACACAGAGACTTCTCTGCCTTCCTGTAACTTTTGCCGTAACTGGGTCAGCTCTTGAGCCTGATCTTGAATTAGGATATCACACTTCCTAAGTGGGGTCAGAGGAGAACATGTTAAAATGCAGAGAGCTGAACACTAGATTATGCGCATTTTAATGGAGATTTCTGTGAGAATATCCTCAAGGAGCCCTCGAAGCAGAATTCTGGCACATGTGTGCTGACCTGCCTGTGGCAAAGAGAAAGAAGAAGGTAAAACAAAGGCTTCCTCTGTATCAGAGAGTGCTCCTGTAAGATCCCTTGACATCCCATTCATCTTTTTCTTCTTTAAGCAAAACGAAATGTCTCCCTAAAGCTGCTTATAAAGATGTCCTTTCAGTTCCTTACTGAATGGCCATGTCCATTTCCATGGAAAAATACACATAGTGCCATATGTAGTGAATGCACACAAAACCAGACAGAGAAATGTGGACAGGTACAGCTGGTGTTAATTGGAAAGAACATGAGGAGGACAGTGTCAAGAAGACAGCATTTTAAAAAAGATTTTTTAGAGTAGAATTGACATGCAATATCCTGTTAGTTTCAGGAGTACATCACAGTGGTTTGATATTTATATCCATTACAAAGTGATCACCACGGCCCGTCTAGTCACCACCTCTCACCATACAAAGTTATTACCATATTATGGACTATATTCCCTATGCTCTACCTTCCATCCCGATGACTTATTTATTTTATAACTGGAAGTCTGTAGCTCTTAATCCCCTTCACTCATTCCGCCACCTCCCCGCCCCCCGGTAACCTCCAATTTTTTTCCTGTCTATGAATGTGTTTGTTTTTTAGATTCCACATATAGGTGGAGAAAAGGAAACCCTCGTATACTGTTGGTGGGACTGTAAATTGGTGCAACCGCTGTGGAAAACAGTATGGAGGTTTCTCACAATCTTTAGAAAGGCAGCTTTTTGTTGACAGAAAGGATGACAAGCTGTAATCAGTCAGGAGGTGATTGTGATGAAAGGTAGGTAAGTGAGGTGGTGACCGCACATCGTGAAAGTACCGAATGCCACTGAAGGGTTCACTCGAATTTGGTCAACTTATGTTATGTGAATTTCACCTCAATACATTTCATTTTAAAAAAAGAGTAAAGGAGGATTTGAGTAACTGGAGTGCAAGATTTACCAACTATTGTTCTCTGATGGTTTTATAAATATTTGTACGCATGTGCCTGCCATGAAAATTTCTGCCCTTCTCCTGGCCCAGAGTTGCTCCTTGCCCCGCTTCAGAGATTCCTACAATTTCCCAGCATCCTCCCAGCACAGAGCCCTCCTTACCTGAGCTTCTCAGCTAACACTGACATCTCTGTCAGCGCCCCCTCCTCAAACTGCAGCTTCTCCCCCAGCACGGATTCAATGATGCCTTTGCACTCTCCACACTCTGAGAAAAGACAGAGAGGCCTGCCTCAGCCAAAAGCTGCCCATGCTGCTGTGGTCACTGCCTTCACGGGAGGAGGCAGGGTCCATCTCTCTCTCCCTCTCTCAGAGAGAGACGTAACCCCAGCACCAGGCTCTCCACTGGGATTTCCACAACATATTCCTCAGCCTCCCAACTGCATGGCATTTGGTTACTCCCCATTTTAGAACTGAGGAAAGAGAAGCTCCAAGGCAGACAGAGTAACTAGACAAGATGAGCTGGTATTTGGCAAGGTCAGAGTTCAATTCCCTGACACTGACCCTGAGTCATGGGCCACTTTGCCGAGACTTGCAGCCTCTTGAGTAAATCACTAAGCAGGGGTGTGAAGTAGGGATTCCTGTGTGCTTGGGAAGGCCCTAGGACTATTGAACATTGGTTCCCTGAGCTCAGAATTTCAAGCACAAATACTTGAAAGATTAAAAAATAATTATGTGAATACAATTCTGTAAACTGTAATGCATAACCATAAATCCCTGAAGGAAATATGCACAGACACTCAAAATGTTTATTTTAAATTAAAAGTAGTAGATGAGGAACTAATAAATAGTGTTTACTTTGTGCGAAGAACTGTTTTAGGAGTTTTACAGAAATGACTCGTGTAATTCATTGCAACCACTCAGAGACGTAGGTACTGTGACAGCATCATATTAACAGAGGAGTAAACTGAGACACAGAAAGATCCACAGCTTGGATTTGAGTCCAGCAATACTGGCCCAGTGTCCATGCTTTTCAGCACTGCACTGTGTTACCTCAACACCAAGGTCTTGGGTGACATCTTTCTTCTTCATCGTCTTCAAAATTGGTTTCCTACAGATATGTTACGATTATAAAGAAAGATGTTAAAAAAGCTTACTTTGTCATTTCTCTAAGACCCCTCTCTTCACTTTCTTAAATAGCAGTCTTCAATTGTTTACTTTTCTCTGTGTCAGTCATTTCGAATTAAGCTCTCCCAACATGGTGTATTAGAAAATGACACCAATTCAGGCTCAGAGTTGTCAAGATCCCTTCTAATCACTCTGTTCTGCATGAGACCCCATTCTCATGGTCCCCTTTTTTACTACAGCCCCCTCTTACTGGAGGGGTAATCGAGCATCCAATTGCGAGGCTGACTGTGGGAGGCAAGGGCCTGCCCCACACACAGGCTTGAGTTTTTCCTGGGGCTGGTGACCTCCCCCACTCACTCTCATTCTCACTTTGGCCACATGTCTCATAGCCCAGACCCTCAAAATCATCTGGACCCGCTGGCCATCCCTGCATCACCAAAGGTTCACCAACTCAGAGGGAGAGAGAAGAGGTGGTACGGATTCTCTGATTTCCCCCAGAAGCACCCTCAACCTCACCACAAGATGTAAAATGGCTTCCTTGGACTCAGAAAGAAGAGCCTGTGCTCTGGAAGCACGGCTTCCCTCTCAGCAGTGTCGTCTCGCTCTTGATAGCATTACTCACGGATACCAAGGTCTCAGGGAGGAGCAGACTCATTTTCAAGCCCCCTTAAAGCAGGTACCATCACCTGCTTCCCCCAGTGTCCCATCACCCCGTTTCCCCAGGGTGACTAGCACAGTACTTTGCCAATGTGACCTCCGAGAAGCCTGAACTGATGGAATCCATTAGTCCCCGACATTTAGGCCAACAGTGACACAGGATCTGATTCAGTACAGAGGGGACGCTGAGAGCGACAGTTTAGCCCATTCCCGAGAGAAACAGGCAGTTCTGCGCCTGCACCAGGGAATAACTGGGATTTGAACTTGAATTCCACCTTACACCTCACTGCCAATCTGGAAAAGTCCCCAAACTCTCTGTGCCTCAGTTTCCCATGCTCAGCAAACTGAGGCTGAAATACCCACTTGCACCTTTCCTGGATCGTGGTCAGAATGACATTTATTTTGCGCAAGGGAATAGAAGATAAGGTCTGGACAGTTTTTAGTTTCTTAGAGGGAAGACAGTGATCACTCATCACTCTGGTGACCATGACCCTGTCAGACTTACTGTATTTCTGCAGCTGGTTAGCCAGGATGTAGGCAGTAGATTCAGATACAAGGAATTTCTCTCTGAGGTCCCTAAAGTCCTGTTTGGTTTTTGCCAGCTGGGATTGAAGCTCCTGGTTGATTTTCAGGAGGGTCATTTCAGCCCTTGGATCAGACAAAGGGCCAAAAGATTCCGCCATGCTGATGTGCGGCAGAAGAGGTAGAACCAGGGACTGGGGAGAAGAAACCCAAGCACATAACGGGTTACAAACAAGTGAAATCAAATAGGTTTCATCAGGACTGAGGGGGCATGATACAGGAATTCTTAACTTACTGTTGGGAACAACTTGATCAACACCCCACAGCGCTTGAGAGTCTGCAACCCCCAAAACAAGGTTCAAGATGCCAGAGCTCAGAGCCGAAGGCACTGTCCGTAGCTCTCGCTCCAACAGGAGTGACGCAGGGAAGACCCAGCGTGCCAGGTAACGGTCTGCAGTTGCCATAACAGAAGTGGAAGGTGGGGGGTGTCATGGAATCTTAGGAGCCCCTGCCTTCCAATTGCCTAGGCCATGCTGACACACAAGGATGCCTGGTCTCTTCTGAAGGTCACCAGCGATGGGGACCACCCCTCAGCAACCACTCTCAATAGTTGTCAACCCTTGTGCTGATACCACCGACCTATCTCTTTCCAAGAAATAGCGAAGCATAGCCATTTCTCAAAAACATCAAGGCAGAAATCATTTCCCAACAAGTTTTCTTTTCTTTAGGGCTGTCATGAAGTCACTCAACCTTCTCCTTAAACTAAAACAGATCTTAAGGTTCTTCCACGAGCAAAAGATGTCAAATGTTTAGACTCTGTGGAACTTCTCCAGTTTTTTCTATATCTGTTAAAAAGTGTAGGACAAAAACCAGAGTATCACACTAAGTGAATGAATAATAAATTTACAAAAATGTCTTCTGTCCTGACTCTCTCAATTTCTTCTCATTGCATCCCTGTGTTCTGTCAGCTTCTTACCCATCAGGGTGGCAGTATGTTGGCTTTTCATTAAACTTGAGTCAAGTGACATCCCCACCTCCTAAACTCTGCCTCTGTCAGTTGCTTTTTTGTTGGTTTTCTTTACTTTCACTAAACACTGTATTTTATATTTGTCACTTATGGATTTCAGTCTAGTCCCACAAGAGCTCTTTCCAAGCTGTCCAAATGATTAAAATAGTTTAGGTATATATCCTTAAATACATGTAGTGACCACATATTTTGGAAAGACTTGTAAACCTGATGCTATTTTTTACGTTCCTTCGTTTCACCCACATTGAACACACAGGGATCCAGAGCAGGAAGATTACTTGATAGATCTCTTTGAGTTATCCTCCTGCCATTGACCTGTAGTTGATTTCCACTAAGAGAACGTGATCAGTTCAAGGTCATGGGTCAGGGATGGTTGATGATCCACAGTGTGCGTGTGCAATGGGATTCAGTGACATAGAAGCTGAGGTTTAGAAGCGAGGGAGAGGCAGGCAGCGGAAAATGATGCCCTAAACCCCCTCCTCACTTTCGCAGCATCTGACCTCACCTGGGTCTTCTGAGCCTGAGACTTGGGGGACTCTCTGGAGCATCGGTCTCTTCAGTCTAGCTACTGGACTTGTCTGAGTTGAGGGTGCAACTGGTGGGACCATGTGCCGCCTAGCATTCATGTCAAAGTGAAGGATGGAGGACTGGATCAACCACTTCTGAAAGTTTATCTTCTCCCCAACCACGCCATCCTCCAACTACACCGTGTAAAGTTATTGGTGTGTGAGATGAGATGAGTCTGCTCTTCCCTGAGACCCTGCTTATAAAGAACCCTATTTTTTGGTGTCCTTGGGGTCTGACATTCTATGGGAAAAAATGTTTGTCAAACTCCTTCACTTTAAAAATGATGAAAGTGAAGGCTTGCAAAAGTTATGTGACTCACTTGAAGTCACACAAGATGAGTTTTTTGCAGTGGTAATTATAGTAATCATGATAACAGGAATCTTCATTGAGTGATAATAGGCCAGGCATTTTGCTAAGCACAGTAGACACACGAGAGCATTTTATTGTCATCATAATCATTTGAGGTAATACTGTTGTCCATAAATAAAGTAAGAATCCGAAGAAGAGGGAAATTAAATTCTTTGGCCAAATTAGAAACAGAAAAACCACTTTTTATTATGAGAGCAAGTAAGTGATTGCCTTGCGTTTTGGAATGGTAAGAGAAACCTGTTTCCCTTTATCCTGTACTTGTCCCATTTGCTGCTGCTCTCTTTCTCTCTCTGTGACCTGGCTTTGCTTCTAGAGCCTGACTTTGCTCTACTAAGCCATCTCCATGCACGTCCAATAGTAGAAGTGATGGCTGAGCTCTTCCAGAGTCTCCCTGAAATTCTTATGGTCAGGACGGCAGGCACAGTCTGGAGGCAGGAGCGACTCATATGTGAGAATGGGTAGCTGCTTTCCCACCTCATTAGAGTTGGCATGACGTCAAATGACAGGAAGGGATCATTTTCCTTTAACTCGGGAGTCAAGTCTCAGTGACTGTGATCTATTGGGCTGAACTGTCCTGAACTTGAATGAACTTGCTAACTTTCAGGTTTCTTGGTAAGTGGTTAGAATATTTATAAGATACTTGTTTATTTAAACATTTCTGTTGAAGTCTGAGTTAATAGCAATATGATTTATTTTTGTAAAGAGGCTCGGAGAAGATTGGTTCCTTCAATGAGCAAAAAAGGGTAAATTTAACGTCCATTCAAAGCAAGCTAGAATTTGAAATTAGGGCTTTCACTGTTTTCAAGGTGGATGTCAGGAACCTCAGGCATATGTCCCCAAGGGCTTGTGTCTCTACTGTAAACCAGATGAGGTCAAAACAGAGTCAGATGGACCAGGTTCCCTTCAATTCTAGGGTCCTCCAGCAGTTCCTCCTCTGCTTTAGAGACTGGATTGAAAATATCCTTGTGATCCTGCTCTGTCCTACTTTTGTGTTTTGGGTAAAAGTTATACAGCTCAGTGTTTCCCACCGCCAAGTGGGTCATTATAAGAATCATCTGGGAGAGTTAGTACAAATCAAGTTCATAGTCCTCATTTGTAGCGGTTCGGATTGGGTGGGCTTACGTGGGGCATGGAATGTATTTGTTCAAGTTACTCAGATGTGAAACAGGTTGAGGACCCCCTGATATCATCAACCTTCCTCACAGTTTGGGGGATTATCTCCGATATATTATTAATTCTAATCTTCACCATAAACTTGTGAGGGAAGCATTGCTTTTCCCTGGTTTCCAGATGAAGAAACCAAGGCACAGAGAGGATTTGTAACTGGCCCAAGGTCCCCTGGCTCTAAGTGCTGGAGCAGATGTCAGGTAGAGTCCTCGTCTCTCCCTAAACTCCTTTCCCACATTTTCCAGTTCACTCTTGTGTCAGGTTTCTCCAAGTAGGTGCTTCCTTCGCCTGTACCTCATTTCTACAGAAAGCTTCCTGAATTCAATTTTTTTATCCAATATATTTTTCACAACAGGCTAACAGCATCATATTCTGGCCACTGGCTATTATTAATTAGAGACACATTGTCTAATGAAAATACAGGGCATGGGAATGTGCAAAGTCCTGTTGCTGATCACTATTATCATTATGGCATAATTCACAAACTGGAAAATTCACCATTTTGTGTACAATTCAGTGACTTTTAGCCTATTTGCAAGGTTGTGAAACCATCACCACGATCTAATTCCTGAATGTTTTCATTACCTCAAAAATGAAACACTGTACCTATTGGCAGTCACTCCCCATTCCCCCCTTCTCCCAGCCCTTGGCAACCACTAATCTACTTTCTCTCTCTATGGGTTTGTCTAATCTGGAAATTTCTTCTAAAGGGAATCATGCAACCTGCGGTCTTTGGTGTCTGGCTTCTTCACTTAGTATAATGTTTTCAAGGTTCACCCATGGTTTGGGATGGATCAGTACTTTGTTGTTTTCATGTTTGAATAAGGTTTCATTTTATGACTATACTACATTTTGTTCATTCATCAGTTGATGGATATTTGGGTTGTTTCTACTTTTGGCTGCTATGAATATTCGTGTGCAAGTTTGTTTGTGACCATATGTTCTCAATTCTCTTGGACATATACCTAGGAGTGGAATTGCTATGTCTACATCGGCTCTATATTTAACTTTGAGGAACTGACAAACTGTTTTCCAAAGCAGTGGCACCATTTCACCTTTGCACCAGCAACATGCGTGAGGATTCCAGTTTCTCCACATCCTCCTCAACACTTGTTATCGCCTATCTTTCAATAAAGCCATACTAGTGGTTGTGAACTGGTACCTCATGTGGCTTTGATTTCCGTTTTCTTAACAACTGATGATGTTGAGCATCTTTTCATGTGCTTATTGGGCATTTGTACATCTTCTACAGAGAAATGTCTATTCAAATCCCTTTTCCATTGACATATTAGATTACCTGTCTTTTTACTGTTGAGTTGTAAGAGTTCTTTATACATTCTGGACACTAGACACTCGTCAGATACATGTTTTGCAGCTATCGTCTCTGATTCTGTGGGTTGTCTTTTCACTTCCTTGTTAGCATCCTTTGAAGCACAAAATAATTTAATGTTGATGAAGTCCTAGTGCCTATTATTGTTCATGTGATCACATTTAATCCTATGAACTATTTTATTTGTCAGGTTTTATCCTTTTCCTTATGAGAAAAAGAACTCCGAAAGACTGCAAAATTTCCCAAGATCATAAATCTGGTGAGGAGAAGACTGAGCATTAGAGACCATTTCTGTTTGGCCTTCAAAGTCAACCTTGTACCATTATATCAGACTGAATGGCAGTACTTTTGCTGGAATGAATCTCAGCGTTTGTTGTTCCAGGGTGATTTACCCAAGACGGCAGTGTGTCACTTTAATATTATTTCACTTTTAAGTTTCACTATCGTTTTTGGTTTAACCAGCCATTTTAGTATTTGTTCTGCTCCAGTGCTTTGGGTTTCTTCTCAAGGGATTCTTATTATTTAATGTTGAATATGTGTTACCTATTTTCTGTCATTTGTCACTTTTCTTACTCTTTGTCATTATCTGTCTCTCTTTTTTATTGTTAACGTTTCTTTATTGAGGTCTAACTTACCTAGAGCAAAATGCACAAAACTTAAGCGTACAGCTCAATGAATTTAACACGTGTGCATCATGTACTCACCACCCAGACCAAGAATGAACATTTTCCATCATCCCCCAAAGTTCTATCACACTCCCTGCCAGTCAATACCCATCCCCCAAAGGTAGACATATTCTGAATTTCCTCACTATAGATGGATTTTGCTTATTTGTGCACTTTATATAAATGGAATGATGCAGTATGTTCTCTTTCGTTCTGTGTTCTTTTCCTCAATATCCAGTTTTGAGATTCAATCTTAACAGGTCACTTGTGTCAGTAATTTGGTTTTTTTACTACCAAGAAATATTCTGTTTTATAATTATAACACAATTGCATTATCCATTTTTCTGATGATGGACAGATTTATTTTTGGTTATTATGCATGAAGTAACTATGAATATTCATCTGTAATTTTTTTGTGGAGATATTCACTTGTTTCTCCTGGGTACATATACCTAGGAATAGAATTGCTTGAAAGGGTAGAAACCGACACAGACACTTTCGAAGTAATTGTATCATTTTACATTTACCCCCAAACACAGGATAGTTCCGGTTTCTCTACAGTCTTCAACACTTAGTATTTTCAGTCCTTTTAATTTTAGCCATTCTGCTGGCTGTGTAATGGCTTGCCATTTTGGTTTTCAAAAGCTTACTGGTCACGTGGCTACCTTCTTATGTGAAGTGCCTTTTCTAATCTTCTGCTCATTAATAAACTAGGTTGTTTGTAATGTTCTTTTGTTTGTTTGTTTGTTTGCTGGGGAAGATTCTCCCTGAGCTAACGTCTATGCCAATCTTCCTCTATTTTGTATGTGGGACGCTGCCACAACATGGCTGATGAATGGAGTAGGTCCACATCCGAGATCCGAACCCACGAACCCGTGTCACTGAATCAGAGAGCTCAGAACTTTAACCACTCGGCCACAGGGCCAACCCCTTGCAATTTTCTTTGTGACTTGTATAAGTTCTTTATACTTTGGATAAGTCCCTTGTCAGATTTTTGTATTGCAAGTAATTATTCCTGGTCTTTGAGTTGCTTTTTCACTTTTTAAATAGCCATTTATGATAAGCCAAAGATTTAATACTTTATGAAATCCCCTTGATCAATTTGTCATCTATTGTAAGCGCCTTGGTGTTATGTCTAAGATATCTTGGCCAATACCTTGGTCATGAAAATATTTCCATTTTTCTTTCAAAGCCTATATAGTTTGAACTTTCACATCTCCGATTAACTTCAATGACTGGTGGGAAGTGGTTTTTAATATTAGCTTATTTTTAAATAAACATTCATTCTTTCTAATGCCTTTTATGGAAAACTCTTTCATCACCCCAGTGGAATGTATTGGTGACTTTAAAAAAAAAATCAAATAATTCTATACATATGTGGGTAAATATTTTACTCTCTACTCTTGCACACTGATTTGTTTGTGTTGTGTTTGCTTCCACCAATACTACAGTGTCTTTATTACTGTAGCTTTAAAGTGAGTTTTGAAATATAGTACACCGTATCCTCCAACTTAATTCTTCTCCAAAGTTGTCTTGACTATTCCAAGTACTTTCATTTCCATATACATTTTAGAATTTGCTTGAAAACTTCCGAACAAAAATGCCTGCTGCCATGTTAATTGAGACAATGTTGATTTGACATTCTAACAATATTAAATCTTCCAAACTATGAATCTGATAGACATTTTTCGATTTATCTAGTTCTTCTTTAATTTCTCTCAGTCATAGTCTTCAGGAGTCTTCTTATGCGCTATTAAGCATTTAATGATTGTGGATGATAATCTCTACTGAGTTTTACTGTATTTCATTTTAAATAACTCATTGCTAGTATGGAGAGGTACAGTATATTATTATATGAATGCTGTTGAGGTATAATTTAGATACAATAGACTGCACCACTTGAAAGTATACAAAAAGATGCATCTGACAGATGTATACACTAATGACATTACTGCCACAATCAGGATACAGGGCATTTCCATTATGTCATGACTTTCCTTGTGCCCCTTTGCAGTCCATCACTCCCTCAACCCTCAGCCCCAGGCAACCATGGCCATTATAGATGTGTTTGCATTTTTGACAACTTTACACAATGGAACAATACATGTACTCTTTCGTGTCTGCCTTCTTCATACAGCATAATGATTTTCAAATCCATCCACATTACTACATTGCAGCCACAGTTCATGCCCTTTTATTGCTAAGTAGTATTCCTTTGGATGGCTGTATCGTGTCTATTTATACATTCATCTATTAATGGACATCTGTGTAGTTTCCAGGTTTTGGCTATTAGGAATAAAGCTATTATGGATATTCATGTACAGATTGTTGTGTGGACATATTGGGTAAATACTTAGGAGTAGAATGACTATTCACAGGATTGGTGTATGTTTAACTGTGTGATTCAGCTTTTCAAAGTGCTTGTACCATTTTTCATTCCCACAAATGTAGACTTCTAGTTGCTTTACATCCTCACCACATGTGGTGTTTTCAGTCTCTTTAATTTTAGCCATGGTAAAGGATGTGAAATGGTAACCATTGGAGTGTGAATTTATTTCCCGGAAGACAGAGCTGAGCATCTTTTCATCCGCTTTTTGGCCATTTATATGTCTTCCTTTGTGAAGTATATCCTCAAGACTTTTGACCAATTCTCTTTCTGCATTATCTTATCAGATAAAATGTGTGTAAGAACAGTACACTGAAAACTACAGAACATTACTTTGAGAAATTAAAGAACTAAATTAATGGAGAGATAAAACGTGTTGTGGATTGGAAAACTCAAGATGGTTTAGATGTCAATTCTCCCCAAACTGATCAACAGATCTATTACAATTCCAATCAGAATTCCAGCAAGTATTTTGGGACATTTACGAGCTGATTCTAAAATTTATATGGAAAAGCAAATGATCTTGAATTATCAAAGCAATTTTACAAAAGTAGATGAAAGGTGGATAACTTTCATTGCCTATTTCCAGAAGTACCATACAAATCTTTGACCCAATTTAAAATTGATTTCTTTGTCTTTTTATTATTTGGTTTAAAAGTCTCTGTATAGTCTGGGTGTAAGTCCTCTATCAGATATGTGATTTACAAATATTTTCAATTCACTGTGGCTTGACTTTTCATTCTCTTATCAGTGTCTTTTCAAAAGCACAGGTTTTCAATTTTTATGACTCCAGTTTATCAATGTAGTCTGTTATTAATTATGCCTTTGGCTTCAATCTAAGAAATCTTTGTCTAACCTCAAGTCCCAAATATTTTCCTCTATGTTTTCTTCTGGAAGTTTTACAGTTTTAAGGTTTACATTAGGATCTATTATCTATTTTGAGTTAATTTTTGTATGTGGTGTAAGATACGGATTCTATTTATTTATTTAACTATTTTTCATATGGATCTAGATCTCCACTAGTGGAAATGGTTAAAAAAAGATCATTCTCTACCATTCTTTGAAAAGACTATCTTTTCTCCATTGCATTGTCTTTTGGCACTTGGCAAAAATCAGTCTCTTTATATGTATTAGTTTAGTTTTGGACTCTTTATTCTGTTCTATTGATCTATTGACCTATGATCACACCAATAGCATACTTCTTTGAATACTATAACTTTATAATAGTTCCTGAAATCAGGTATAGTTAGCCATCCAACTTTGTTCTTTATTTTATAGGTGTTTTGTCTATGCTAGGTCTTTTGCATTTTCATATTCATTTAGAATCAGCTCATTACTTTCTACCTAAGATGCTGACTGAGATTTTGAGTTGGGTTGCAGTGAATCTATAGATCGAGTTGGGGAAAACTGACATCTCAAAAATAATGTCTTCTGACTCATGAACAGGGAATTTGTCTTCATTTTTAGGTCTTCATGTATTTCTTTCAGCAATATCTTGTACTTTCATCTATTTGATGCTATTATTTTTCACATTTCAATTGCGCATTGAACTTATATAGACATAATATAGATTTTTGTATATTGACCTTGTTTCCTACTGGAAACAAATTCTTCAGAGTCAAGCTAGATCTAGCAGAGACCATAGCTTTCGGGACTTTTCTGTTTGCCAGTGAGAAGAATCTTCTTCAATTCAATTGGGGCTTTATCATGAGTCCAAGGAAGATGATCAAGACCCATGTTGAGTCCTGTGGCCAGACAGTGTTTGTAGGAGGGCTTTTGTGGACTAATGAATGTGAAAGCTTTTGTATGTTCCTCAATAAGATTTCCTTAAAAGTAACCATTTAGTTGGTGAGGCTGACAATGTAACCCTGTGTTTCACTACAATACCAGTTGCAAAATTTAGGGGCCAATCTCCTTCATTATTATTTAATTTAGTCTTCCATAATCTATTCCAGCATTAAGTACTGCCAGAATCTTTGAAAAGGTATGCAAAGATGTATCCATCAAATATCCTGAGTTCATGCCCAGTTCTGTCTAGCCTTATTGCTGATGTGTTCTATGATAAAAAATGACACCAAGAGCATTAAAATAATTAATAGCAGCAGCCCGAGGGAGTTTGGTTGTGTGACATTTGGAAGACTCCTATATCATATCTGAACTAGGTGTCCACTCCCATCAGTCTGTAAGCATCAGAGCCCTGCTCTGCAACAAAATCTATAGTCCCTTTGTGTCATCTTCATTCCCCCAAAAGATGGTGAACGACCTTCAGTTCAAATTATGCCATGACTGGTGTATGTAGCATATTTAAGTTATCTCTAGTCACTGACCTTTCCATCCAGTCATGTAAAGTTGCTCATTTGGATGACTCACAAAGTCTCATTCCAGTGGATCAGATGACTTGTCTCAGAAAACCAAAGCATCCATTTGTCATTATGGGTGTCTCCTAAAGCTTATTTTGATGGGCTAAATCATGACTCACAAACAGATTTAAATGTGCTTTATTTATATCTGTTTAATGGTTTTCTAAATGCAGTGTCCCAACTGACTTTCTTTCTACAGTCCAATGTTTCATTTCCCAATGCTCCGCCCATTAGACAGGACTGAAGAGTCAGTAAAAACACAGATTTATCCCCAGTGGTTTGTTACCAACTAACCGATGGTTGTGTATATTCCATATAATTCTGTACATTGGGCTGACTGTCCCCTTCTTTTACCTGTTTCCTGCTGGGTGTTCAGGTGTTGTAATGTCACTCACTACTTCCGTTGAGATCCCTGGAGGACAGAGCTGCTACCTGTAAAAACAGTTGTGTTACATTGCCATTTATCAAAGCTATCATACTCTCTTCAAATCTGCATCTTTAGGAGCATGATTAATCATTAATATCTAAGGCAGTTAATTCTTCAGTTAGGTCAAAAACTAAAATTTGAAAATACGAGGTAACTGTTTCATTATTTTAGCTTTTTTGAAAAAGTACACCATTCCCATTTAGGTGGGTGCTGATGTGCAGATTCCTGACCTCCTTTAGAAAAGTTACTGTTGCTCCAAGACGATACAGAATAAATTATGTACAGAGTGACTGCAGATCATAGGCTAGATATTTAGTGTCCATGGGGTCCAAAATTTCGCTAAACATGTTTTTCTAAGATGTAGTGTTCTTCTGAGCCAACTCATTTGCAGATCCAAAAGCCTCAAGCCATTTTCTCTGCCATCTTGTGGCCACTGTCATAAAATCTACTCTGCCTCTCCTTATGTCACCTATCATAGGATCTGTTTTGTTCCATGGACCCCGAGGCAGGGCCATTTTTCCAGCTTATTGAAGTGCATGAAGAACCTCCTGTTTCTGTAAGATCAATGGAAGTGGGTCACTCCCTCTGTTATTTGGTATGTAGGGCCATCATTTGGGTCACTTGGGGAATGTATTGTCTTCACAAGTCATTAGGTGCTGCTAAATGCAATAAATTTTCTCTCACTACATGATACTGAATCCCACTCATCCATTGTATTCTTGAAAAAGTCACTTTCTGAGTGGGACCTTGAAATTTTTGAGATTCATTGCCCAATCACACATTATTCAGTCTTTTCGAGTCCATCTGTCTGCTTTTTCTCTTGATATGGCTACTATCTAAATAGAATTTGTAAAATGAAACACAGGAAGGAGGCCCATGCCAAGAACTGGAGACACGCAACTATGACAGTTGGCAGCCGGGACACTCTCTGGAGGAGATTCTCGAGATGTTTTTTGACCTGACTCGTCAAGAGGTAGAAAGACAGGTGCTCTCATTGCTCCTCCTCCTCATCTTCCCTTTCCTCAGGATGAGACTCTTGTGTCTGCTAATGATGTTGTCACTTACAGAGAACAGAGGCTGACCCGGGACAGACATCTTTCAGCTCTTCTTAGTAAGGAATGTATCCTCCAATATAATCATGACAATGCTTTACCCACAGGGGCTTAGTAAATGCATTCATGGAGCTCAACTAATTCAGAATCCGTGTTATCTAGATGAGCAGAGAAGTTACATTTTATAGAACTTGATAAGATAAATAGAGGAGTGAAACAGGGACTTTTAGTTTATTCTGTTTCTCAGGGAACAAAAGTCATTCGGTTTACAACCATTTAAATATCAGAGGGCCAGGTTTTAGTGCCAGAACCCCCTACCTTCTCACTGCAAATTTGGAAGTTGCTTTACTCCACGTTTACTTGGGTTGTTGCATCTAAAATTTGAGGATGAAATAACAAGTTCCAAATTTCTAGGAATATGGCTGATATTTAAATTATTTTTGATGTGGGGAGAGAATTGAAGTCTGGAAAGCATTCAACTTATCAGAGAGAAGACAGATCATCACTTATCATTATGGCAAGGATGAACCTGTAAGACTGGTTACTAGAGGGAAAGAAGGGGAGGGCAAAAATGGTGGTGGTCATTTGTATGGTGATGAATGGAAATTAGACTTGTGGTGGTGAACACAATGTAGTGTATACAGAAGTCAACTAATAATGAAGTATAATCTGAAATCTATAGAATGTTATAAACCAGCGTTCCTTCAGTAAAAGATAAAATAAATTAAAAGTTAAAAAAAAGACTTAGTAAACTTGCCTCTTTACTTCTCCAGCTGACCAGGACATAGTAGCTACTGATATCAGCAGTTTCGTCTGGAGGCCTTGGTAGTGTTGACTGCTTTGAGCCAACATGCAGCCCGGGTGGGTTGTATCCTAAGAGGCTGAAATCTGGCTGAGGTCCAGGGTCATTGGGCCAGGAGAGGTCATCCAGCTGTTGGAACAAACAGAAAGGGTCCAGGACAACCACTGAGGTCCTCCCTAGGCAGCACTGGCTACTTCCTCCAATGACCCACCACCACTACACTTCTCATGACTTCTTGGTTACTAGACTGAGAGCTCTGTGAAAGCTGGAATATTTTATTCATCTCTGTCTTCACGGCTCTTAGCACTAACTCAAGCCCCGAGGAGGCTCTCGTGACACTCATTCACTGATCGTATCAAAGTGGCTCCAAATCTCCACCATCTCACTACATTCCTATCCCAAATGTCCTGTCAGGGATGCTCCGCTCTCTGTCAAGATGCAACAGGTGCCCATCTTTAGAGAGGAGCCTGCCCTACACCTTCTAGGCCCTATGACACTCACCTGTTGTCAGCTCTGATGATGCCGGGACTGTCCTCAGGGATTCCTCTCCATGGTTCACCCTGTCATTAGGAACAGATATCCTTGCCTTATCTTCCCATCCTCCGGGCTGCCACACACCCAAGTTTAGGAGAGGTGCCACATTGTGCTGAAACTATCTAATTGTTTTCTTCCTCTCACTGCTCTGATTTCCTCAGGGAAATCTTACTGATATCTGAACTCCAATTTCTTAACACAACATAAGGAAAATTAAGCCTTCAACAAATATTGAAGACATATTGCATGTAAAGCCTTTCTCAACCATAAATGCAGAAGAATATTATTAGTATCACTGCTTCAGTTGCAAGAGTTCCTCTACCCTGGCCCCTCCTAACCTTAGGGCAGAACCATTTAAGGTAAGAATGAACATCTCCAACCCTTCTCCAAACATCATTTACCCCTCTAAGCCCACACTAACTGGGAGGGCATCCACTGTGAGGGCAGCCCCAAGGACAAGGCTGCGGGGTTTGGGGCAGAGCCTCATGGTCACATCCTCCACTTCTTGGAATTGGTGCTTCCCAGCAGTAGAAACCAACCCTGATCCATCCTTGGATCTCCTTGCCAGGTGCACAGGTTTACTATGGAGGAAGGTACTCTCCCAGTCCTCACTGCTCAGCTAGGTCTCCTTCTTGAGGAGCTGGGTGATGTACACATCATCCTCACAACAAGAGAAAAAGTAGAACAAACTGAAAATCAACAACTCTTCTTAGGTGAAGCAGAGAATTGAGGTCACAGGGCAAATTCCCACCCCAACCTAGAGACACAGGTGAATGCAAGGAATCACAGCTTATTATAAACAAGTTGTTGGAGCCAGCAACTGGTAGGAACACTTATAAGGTTATTGCCCCATTGCTGGAGGCTGAACGTGGAAGAGCCACATTCAAAACTCCTGGGGGCCCAGACTTGGACAGGGGTCCCCATACTTTTGTGAGTTTTACCTCCAGGAGCCTGAACAGGTTCTCATGGCCAAGATCAGAAAAATCCCCAGAGGGTTGACACTACCAGCTTCAAGACTTGCTATAAAGCTACAGTTATCTAAACAGTGTGGAATTGGTGAAAACACAGACAAATAGATCAACAGAACAGAATAAGAAATAGATCCACATAAATACAGTCAAATGATCTCTGACAAAGGAGCCAAAGCAACTTAATAGAGAAATTATAGTGATAGTGTTTTCAACGAATGGTGACGGAGCAACTGAACACCTGCATGCGGGAAAAAAAAGAATCTAGATAGAGACCTTACACCTTTCACCAAATGGATCACAGACCTAAATGTAAGGTGTAAAACTATAAAACTTCTAGAAGATAAAATGGAAGGAAATCTAGGTGACTTTGCATTTGGTAATGACTTTTTACAGACAACACCAAAAGCACAATCCATGAAAGAAGAAATTGTCAAGTTGGACTTCCTTAAAATTAAAAACTTCCACTGTGTGAAAGATACCATTAAGGTAATTAAGGAGAAGCTACACACTGGAAGAAAATCTTTGCAAAACACATATGTTATGAAGGACCAGTATCCAAAATATACAAAGAACTCTTACAACTCAACAAGAAAGTGAACAGCCCAATACAAAAAATGAGCAAAGGGTCTAAAGAGACACCTCACCAAAAAAGATATCCTGATGTCAGATAAGCCTAGGAAAGATGCCTGAAAGCATTTGTCATTAGGGAATTGCAAATTAAAACAGTGAGATATCACTACACACCTATTAGAATGGCTTAAATCCAAAACACTGATAACACCAAATGCTGGTAAGGATGTAGATCAATAGGAATGCTCATTCATCAGGGACGGGAACACAAGATGGTGCAGCCACTTTGAAAGACACTTCGCCACTTTCTTACAAAACTAAACAAACTCTTACATTTGATCCTCTACTGAAATGTCTGTTCATGTCTTTTGCCAATTTTTTGTTGTAGTTGTTTGTTTCTTTATTATTAATTTTAAGACTTCTTTGTATGTTCTGGTCACAAGTCTTTTGTCATTTTTGTGTTTTGCTAATTTTTCTCTCAAACTGTAGCTTTTCATTCTCTTAACTGCTTTTTGCAAAGCAAATATTTTTAATTTGAACGAAGTCCAATATTGGTGTTTTCTTTAATGGACCATGCTCTTGGTACCATACCTAAGAACACCTCCTTTACCCAAGTCATCAAGATTTTCCTCTATGTTTTCTTATAGAAACTTCCTACTTTTCCATTTTACATTTAGTCTGTGTTCTACCTTGAGTTAGTGTTTGTGTAAATCGTGAGGTTTAGGTGGAATTCTTATTCATGTGGATGTCCAATTATTCCAACACAATTTGTTGAAAAGAAACAGTCTGTCTCCACTGAATTGCCTTTGCACCTTTGTCAATGATCACTTGGGCCTATTTCTGCAGTCCTATTTCTGGACCCTTTATTCTCCTGCTCAGTTGATCTCTGTGTCTATCCCTGTGCCAATACCACAATATCTTGCTAACTGCAGCTTTATGGTAAGTCATAAAATTGGGTAGTGTAATTCTTCTCACTTTATTCATCTTTTACAAAAACATTTTTAGCTCCTCCCAGTTTTTATTGTTGTTCTTTTTGCCTTTCCAGACCACCCTCATGAGAATTTGTTTATATCTACAAAAATTTGTTCTAGCATTTTGATTGGTATTGTATTAAAACTATCAATTAATTTGGAAAGAATATAGATTTTCTCTGTTGAGTCTTCTAACCCAGGAACATAGTATGTTTCTCTACTTATGTAGGTGTCCTTTCATCAATTTTAATCAGTTGTCACTAACAGACCCTGTACATGTTTTGTTAAGACTTATATTTAAATATTTCCTTTTGGGGGGGAACTATTTTAAATGGTATTGTTTTAAAATTCTTGGTTCCCACTTTGGATGTTGCTAGTATATAGATATACATCTGGTTTTTGTACATTGACCTTGTATCCTCCAACATTGCTAAATTCATTTATTAGTTAGGGTAGTTTAGGGTTTCGTTTTTTTTTTTTTTTTTTTTTTTTCCAGATTCCTTGGGATTTTCTATGTGGTTCATCCTATTGTCTGTGACTTAGGGACAGTTTTATTTCTTCATTTCCAAATTGAATGTCTTTTATTTCTTTCCTGCCTCATTGCCCTGGGTCAGACTTCCGGTACACTGTTGATAGGAGTGGTGAGAGTGGACATCCTTGCCTTATTACCAATCCTAAGGGAAGAGCATCAGTCTCTCACCATTGAGCACAGTGTTAGCTGTAGGTTGTTTGTAGATTCTCTCTATCAAGTTGAGGATATTCCCTTCTAGCCCTAATTTCTGAGAGTTTTTATCATGAATGAATGTTGTATATTGTCAAATAGCTTTCTGCATCAATTGATTGTGTACTTTTAGGTCTTTAGAATATTAGTATGATCAATTACAATAATCGACTTTCTAATATTGACCCATACATACATCTACTATTGAACTGAAAAGCAACAGCTTCCCATTGACTTCTATGTCAGCTCCCTCTTTGCCCAGCATTCCTGAGATAAACCCTACTTAGCTGTAACGTATTCCTCACTTTATATATTGCTGGCTTAAATTTGTTAATGTTTTGTTATACATTTTTGCATCTATGTTCATGATGGATATTCATCTATGGTTTTTTAGGGAGAGGAGACTGTCTGGTTCTGGTATCAGGGTAATTAATGCCAACTTCCCAAAATGAGTTGGGAGGTGATTCCTCCTCTTCCCTTTTCTGAAAGAGATTATGTAGAATTGGTGATATTTCTTCTTTCATGTTTGGTAGAATTCCCTATGAATCCATCTCAGCCTGGAGATTTCTTTTTTAATTATGAATACAATTTCAGTAATAGTTATTTAACTATTTAGGTTATCTATATCACCTTGGGTGAATTTTAGTAGTTTGGTGTTTTCAAGAAATTGGTCGAGTTCTTCACATTTTTTGAATTTCTGTATGTAGAGTAGTTTGTAAAATTCGTGTTTTTTTTTTATCATTTAGATATCTGCAATGATATCCCATGTCATTCCTGGTATTGGTCATTTGTGTACTCTCTCTCTTTTTTCCTAATCAGCATTACTAGCAGTTTATCTATTTTATTGAACTTTTCAGAATCAGCTTTTTACGTATTGTAGGAATTAGAGAAAGAGTTGGGGAAGGGAAGATCTTCAAGGAGTAGTTGCAGGATCAGAGTAGTCAACCACCAGTTAATGTTTGAGAGAAAGCATGTCTAGTTGCCAAAGTGGGACAGCAAAGAGGGAGCTGACATAGAAGCAAATCCTAAGATGTTACAATAAAATATTGCTGTGTATCTTATTGTAAGGATATAGTATGAAAACCATTTAGGCCAATAAACCTTACAACTTAGATGAACAAGTGTCTTGAAAAACAAATTATCACATTGCTGTAAGAAGAAATGGAAGATTTGGAGAGCTCTACATATGTGAAAGCAATTGAACTCACAATTTAAAACTTTCTTACAAAGTAGATTCTAAGGCCCTTATGGTTTCATTGATGAATTCTATCAAACGGTTAAGGAAGAAATAATAACAATCTTACAAGAAATCTTTCAGGTAATATGGAAGAGAAGGTTCCACTGCCAAACTCATTTTATGAGGCCAGCAGAACCTCTTTCCAAAGCAGCCACACAAGGACATTTCAAGGTAAGAAAATGACAGATCAATATCCCTCATGAACGTAGACGCAAAATCACTACAAATTATTCAGCAAAGTGGATCCAACAATATAAAGAAAGGAAAATATATCATGACCAAGTGGGGTTTTTCTTAGGAATGTAACATTACTTTCAACAGTAGAATATTAAACAACAATTAATAACATTAACAAAATCAAGGCAAAAATTCTTGATCATTTTAATAAATGCAAAAATAGCATCATAAAATTCAACACCCATTCAAGTTCAAAGTTCTAGGCAAACTAGAAATAGAAGGAAATGAGCAACCTACAGCTAACTTCATATCTCCTGGCGAAAGCCTGAACACCGTACTCTGGACATTGGGGAGAAGGCAAAGATATCAGCCGCCGTCTCGGGACCCGAACCTTCCTCTCCCGACGGCAGGACGCGAGGGGACGCGGGAGCGGGACACCACGGCCCGGGCACTCGGGGGTGGAAGGTGGCGGCCGCGGCTCGGCCTGAAGGGCGAGTCCCGAGACGTGAGCGCGGGGGCTGGAGGCCGAGTCCGGGGCGCTCCCCTCGCACGCGGAGCCGCCGGCGGGGCGCGGACTCCCGAGGTGGCCCGGCCTTCCTCGGCCCCGCCGCCCAGGACGGGCTCCCGCCGGCTCCGCTCGTCATTCCGGCCCGAGGGCGGTTCCTCCGCGACGGAGGGGGCGCCCGACTCCCGCTGTCTCTGCCGGTCCCTCTAGGCTTGTCCGTCGGGAACGAGAGCAGGTCCATCTGGGCGTCGGCGACAGGGAGGGGCTTTTAGGCCTCCCCCAGATCCACCCGCTCTGCGCAGATTACTAGAGTTTTCTACCCTGCGGAAAATTCCTGCCTGAAAAAAAAAAAAAAGGGTTCCTTTCCTTTTCTTTGCAATTGTCCTCTTCCCAGAGCCCCGGGAGCTCCGATGACCCTCAGCACAGCACCTGGGACATCCTGGGATTTTCCCCATCCCCTCCCGCGTCTTCCATGGACGGGAGAAGCCCGACTGCTCCTCGGGTCGGAACACTTTGGGGGTCTCTGCTGGAGAGAGAGAGCGGCTGAGCGTCCACAGGCAGAGCTCGAGGCCGGGGCAGCGCGGGCCTCCTGCCGGCCCAGGACCATCCCGGAGCTGGGGCGACCCCAAAGTGCAGAAGCCGGGGTTCGGCGCGGGTCATGGTTGACCAGTCAAATCCCGGGGAACTGAACTGCCCGACGCTGTCCTCCTTTACTGTCCCCATTGAGAAGCTATGGATCCCCGTGTCGCCCCCTCGTGGCCACGTCGGGTACGGCGCCCGGTGATCCGCGCAGTGCGGGAGCTGCGGGTGACCGATGTCAGAAAATTCGAAGAACGCGGGGCAATACTCAGGACCTTGAAATAAAAGTCCAACAAACTACTGACTAAAATAGATACATGGAAAAAAAGATATGCTCCTCTCTCGTGGCTACAAGCGGGGGTTGAAAATGCAACTCTCTAGTGCTTTAGGATCCAGAATGTGGACAGCCCCACCATATAGGCCTCGGAATCATAGCTAGGCAGAAGAAAGGCATAAAACCCCCAACCTTCTGCAGCCAGCTGTGTAATTTTTAAACTTCCAGAGGCCCAGTGACTCGGCCCAAGCTCTCCCGCCACCGTCTGTGCACAACCCAACATCTGAGCGTCTGGACACTCATAGCTCTTGAGTAGAGAGTGGGGTCTTAGAATCACTGTGTGGGAAAGGAGAGAGGAGAAAAGGTTTTACCCATTCGACTGAAGTACACTAGTCAGACTCAGTGGAAAATTATAAATGAGCCAGAACTGTGGTTTATATCCCATTAACAGTGGTTACCCTTAGGGAAGTTAGTGTGGGGAGAGGAGTTGAATTTTTTCCCTATACATTCTTTCATCATGTAATTACACTAAGAATTTGTTTTTAAAAGAATGGAAGAAAATAAGAAAAAAAAAATAAAAGAAAGGTGCTTCAGATACCAGTGCAGAGGCAATGAAATCGGGAAGGGGTAAGGAGAGCCTCTTTGGGGAGAGAATTCTGAGAAGATCCCAGGGGATAAAGCAGGAGCTTCACTCCAATTGTGGCAATTGGTGACAATTGGGGCAGAGGAAGGAGGTTTGGCCATTGACCTGGGCAGCATTTGCCTACAGGTGGGTTCTTCTGGATCTATCCCCACCCTCTTACTCTCCTCTAAATGGCTCTCAAAACCACCTTTAAGAACCATGTTTAAGAATGACCAAGTCTTACCTACACACGATGGAGTACTTTGTAGCCATTAATGTGAGGAATATTTCTGCGAACCAATATGGAGTTACTGCTGGGATATATTTTTATGTGGAAAAACACAAGGTACAACAGAATATATATACGGTATGCTACTTCTTGTGTAAGGAAAATGAGAAAAAGATATGGTTATTTTGTAGGAAGGATAGGGTAGAAAATAATGAAAATGTTTTTATCTAGGGATACATGGGAATGGAGTCTAAGATATACAGAGGGCAAAAGTTTTTCTAAGTGTATCTTAATATAGTTTTATTTTTTAAACCATTACCAATGTGTTACAAATTCAAAAAAATGGAAAAAGCTAACCTTAAAGCTGAAAAATACAAGCAGAATAAATGAATTTAAATGTATGTCAAATGATAAAATAACCACATAGAATAGAATTAATTCAAGTAAATCTTGAAGACAGTGCTTGTCTGTGTGCCCATAGTGGGGTATATCCTAAGGATATCTTGGAATTTACTTAGTAGGTTTATTGTTGGTAGTGGAATTGGTACAATAATTCTGAAACTGTTTTGTGTGTATTGTCAGATAGATAAAATTAGTAAATACACTGATATTGTCAAGAATCAAGGTTAGCAGTTTGGGAGAAGGACAAAAATATGAAATGGGAGAAGTTGAGGAAGAATCCTATGGTGTTGGATTGGAATTAGAGATATCCATATCAGCTCATCATACCCACTGATAAGGTCTAGAAGCAGTGATAGCCCAGCAGCAATGAGCGCATCTACTGCTCGGTTTCTAAATACCATTTCCCACTAAAAGAAACTAGGAGTCCTTGTAGAAATATCTGACTTGGAGTTGGGGAAGTAAAAGTACAAGGTGAGCCTGGAACATCTTGTTGCGCCCAAAGATTAATAGGGACATGTCTAAAGGTCACAGAAGCCAGCTTGAAGAGGTACCCAGGTCAAATTTGAGACTATTGGAGCATCAAAAAGAATAATGACTATATCGTATTATAACGTATTGAATAAGAAAGGAATCCATATAATATACATGTATATACATGTAGTGTAATCCATGTAGTATACTTAAAGACAAGATGGAGGAGGGAAAGCTGTACTTTATAGAGAAATAGCAGCTAGTAGGTGTAGAAGGAATAATGAAGTTGTTTCTCTTAGAGAGTCCAGGCTTGCAAGAAACATTTAAGTTTTTATCTTTTGGAGGGACCAGAGCTAAATAGGGTGACCCTGTTATTTTTTGTTTACCTCAGATTTTAAATGTGTTTATTTTCTTGACTGTGGAACATGGTACATGTTTATTCATAACGGTGGCAGGGCAAAATGTCAATTTTACTACCTAGTTCCTCCATTAGTCAAATTTACACCCTTAAGTCATGGTTTTATTCACCTAAGTGCTTAGCAATTTTCTGATTCAGTACAATTATTTTTACTTTCATAGCTGCAAAAGGAATTGTTGATTAATACCCATAAACATTTTTGTTAAAATATATTAATATAAATAGATTCTAAGGCCAAGAGTTAACTTCTTTCTGGAAGCTTTGTAAAGCCTCTAGGGTTACAATTTATTTGGAGGGGCGGTTCAAGAAGTATTTTATCCTCTTATCAGCTTTACTGAGATCAAGAAGTAATAATCATCCAGGCTACCTTTACCAGAGTTTACCTGCTACACCTACTGCATGGGTCCTTCTCCCCTAAGATCCCCACATTTATCAATGTTGCTAGACTCATAACCAAAAATCTCAGCATGGCTAAGAGTGAAATTCTCTACAGAAATATACACAAAACAAATTGATAGTAATTTAACCAGTGATTACCCTGAGATTTGTATCAATTAAGACATTAAGTTATAGGTCATCCTTGCTGACATAGGGAGTTAGCGTTCATACTTGGGGGCATACAGACATAATGGTGTTAAATCATTTATTTTCTCTCTCTCTTTCTCTCTCTCTCTGTCACACACACACACTCACACACACAACACCCCTACACACAGACCTTCCCCATTAGCAGAGATTTGGTATAAATAGCATTGGGCATTTAATAAATTACAGGCCAATAAATTCAACTGAGCAGTTGTGAAATCTAATGTGCAAGAGCTTTTGAGACCTTCAGACTTAGTGATCCACAATGTATCCAACACATCTTCAACTGGTTAAACAGAGTATTTAGTTTCCCTCTTATTTCAATCTGCAAACTGATTGAAAATAAACTCTGTTTATTTGACTAGCTGCCCAATGAACATATTTCATGCTGTTCTTTTCCATTTTTGTGCTTGCTTTTGGATCAGAGACAGTAATGACTTGCATACATGTAAGTCCAACAAAGCTCTCATGTTTTTGTTGAGTAGTTTCAATGCCTGTGCAAAATACTTTCCTGAAAGGTCAAGATTGTCCAGTCTACCTTGGTTATATTTAACTTCAGCCTCCTACTGACAGCATCCTAGATCTGACAGTGTAAGTGTTGTGTGGATTTGTCACTATAAGCTCCTCTAAACAAAAAGGTGTTTTTGCATAGTTGTGTTCATCGATATAAAGTTCTGCAAGTCCATGCCACATTTCTTGGTTCCAAACAAATTGTTCTAAATACTCATTCATGTTAATCCTGAACAGCTTCCACATTTCCCCTGGGGTTTTTTCAATGTCATCTTATGTTTTCTTGCAGCGTATCAGTTGGATCTTCTTATAAAATTGGGTCACATAGCTGTACAGCATCATTATATCTTTCCATGGCTTCAGATTTTGATTGACTCTGTGACTGCCAGAAACTTCAACTGCTGAAGGCAAAACAATGCCAAGACATACTGACCACAGCCTGGGGCTGCAGTCATCACCTGTTCACATATGATCCAAATATCATCTCCAAGCTTAGAAGCATATTCATTAATTTACTCTTCAACTTCTACCATCTGATCACTATTTCAGGAATTTTCTTCTCTCCTTTTTCTCATTTTGTCTCGCATTTCTTCCCAAATGACATCATAAACTCTGAGACCTTTGCCATCTTTCCAGAATCTAGTGGCTGCCAGTTGACAGGGTGAGGAGACCCATTTGTTCTTTCAGTGCCAAGGGCCAGTTATTGGCAATTGAATCATCATGAAGATGTCTTTTTGTGGGTGCACAGCATTGGAGGTGTTCTACCTCGAATTCATGCCCTGTTGTCTCACTGCCTGACATGAATTGTTTAAACTTCATCACACCACAAGATTATGCTGGAATTAAAAGAAACGTAATGGTCATCCACTTACTATCCTCATTTTATAGCTGAGAAAATTGAGGCCCAGAGAGGGAAAGTGACTTGATCAAAGTTGCACAGTAGTCTATAGCAGAAGTAATGCTAGAACCCTGGACTCTCCCTGCACAAAACCAACATCCCTTTCCCCTGAACCATGTACTTTCTCTAGAGAACTTTGAGTATTATAATCTTGTGATAATTTTTCTTTCATGTCACCATTCTTAATGCCAGTCCTTTTATCCTGAATCATCACAAGATGGCTTGCCTGGCTTGAACTCTAAACAAACTTAGGTGTGTGATATTTTGGACAAGTAAAATGCAGCTTTGTTCCCACATTCAAACCTACAATTGAACCATATCAAGATATTATGGTGGATTATTTTCTTTATTTCCCAGAGTTGAAGCACCTGAAACATCAACCTTTCCCATGGTCTTGAGAATCTCTGATAATGCAAAATATAGAATCTCCCTAATGCACAGCCCTACCTGTCAAGGAGTTATCATTGAGCTCTGCTCAAAAACTAGTGGAGTTTTTTCCTAACCGTAAAATTGTAATATTGAATATCCTTTCTCAAGCAATACACATGCCTCTTTCTCTCTCTCCTCCAACACAATATTGTTTCAATACTTGTCCTCTCTCCCCCCTTATTGAGAAACTCTGTCCTAGTTATTCTGTTCCCCATTCCCATGTTTCAAAGCATTTTTCCTTGATGTCACACCAATCACTGTGCTCCCTGTTCTGAGACTATATAATCCTGAGAAACATAATTTAGGGGCTGAGCCAATCACTGATCATCCAGGAGATGATTCTTCAGATTTTGAACTACCTATTTACTTTGCTTCTTTAGTGGTTGTATAAGAATTATCTAGGAAATTTGTGGGAAAAGGGAAGATTCCTGTGCCCTATCCCTATGCTAAGAGGTTCTTAACAAGTTCTTATGTGATTTTGTGTAAGTGATCCTTAGATCTGCAGCCAGTGCACCACGCATTGGAGAATGAGGAATTCACATTAACTGAGTGATTTCTCAGACACTGAGCTTAGTAGTCTGTCTCTGTCTCTCTCTATATATATTATATACACACACACACACATTTGAAGTCATCCAAAAGCTCTTTATGTAATATTATATTCTCCCTTTTGTAAAATAGGATAATGCGGGCTCAAAGAGATTAAAGAAATTGTCTACTATTACATATTTAGTTAAGTGGTAGATCTGGTATTCAAAGCCAATAATGTCTCTTCCAAATCCATAGTTTTATTTCTTCAGTCCAGACCAGTTAAGGATTTGGTGAGGAATACACTTGAATCTAAGAAATATTGGTAAAAATTCGTTGTTTATAATTACTTTGATTCATTCATTCAACAAGTATTTATTGACTATTATATGTGGCAGGGACTTGTATAGTGGGGATATAGGGGGAGCAAGACAGTTCCCACTCACTTGAAGATAATCTTCTAACAGCCAAACATTATACAGATAATTACTGAATACATTGTAATTATGATGAGTGTTAATTAGTCCTTACGTGTTCCTTGGTCCAATTTTATGAGCTAGGGCTTGAAAGCTGACTGAACATAAAAAATAGACCTATAGAATCCATGAGAATATATTTTTCCTGGGGAAGAATCTTCTGATTTTGTTTTTGTGTGTGTCTTAAAAGTGAGAAGACCATTATTTATTCCACAGGCCCCTGACATTCATTTTTTTTTTTAATTTTTTTTTTAGATTGGCCCTGAGCTAACATCTGTTGCCAATCTTCCTCCTTTTTGATCCCCAAAGCCCCAGTAGATAGCTGTATGTCATAGTTGTAGATCCCTCAAGTTGCTCTATGTGGGACGCCACCTCAGCATGGCTTGACAAGCGGTGCGTAGGTCAGTGCCCAGCATCTGAACTGGCGAATCCCAGGCCGCCGAAGCAAAGCACATGAACTTAATGGCTATGCCACTGGACCGGCTCCCGGGCCCCTGACATTCTAATAGGAGGCTCTGTGGCACAGGGCAAAAAGCCCTGACCTGGGAGTCTTGAGGCTCCCAGATTTGTAAAGGTAGCTCTGCCACCAACAAGCTGTAGGAGCTCTAGCCAGTTTCTTTTTTTTTTTTTTTTTTTTTTTTCATTTTTATTGATGTCAATAGTTTATAACATTGTGAGGTTTTAGGTGTACATTATTATTTGTCCGTCACTATATGGATGCATCCCTTCACCCCTTGTGCCCATCTCCCCCCACCCTTCCCCTTGGTAACCACCAACCAGTTTTCTCTGTCCATATGTTAGTTTATATTCCACATATGAGTGAAATCATGCAGTGTTTGTCCTTCTCTCTCTTCTAGCCAGTTTCTTAATCTTTACAAGTCTCGGTTTCTTCATATATAAAATTAGGTTATTGTCCTTAATTTTTCCAGTCTTCCAAGTTTCCTATAGAGGAACAGCGCCACCATGGTGACCTGGAGACCTTGTATGTATTCACATAGGCCACACAGCAAAGGCTTGAATTGCAACTAATCTGAGTCTTGGCAGAATGCCTTTTCATTCTCTGGAACACGGGAGGATGGAGGCTTGTGAGAAGTTGCCTTGAAGATTCCACTCACCTCTCTATTTCCCCTGATAGGCTGTCATGAGATAGACTATCAATACCTACCAAATTTTGATGAGAACTGATGCTTTCTGCTTGCCCTGCTCAAGGTGTGGCTGAGACTATGGAACCATTTAGGCACAGTCTAGAATTGGCTCCTCAGCAATGGGTTTCCTACAACTCACATTGCAGTCATCAGTTCCTTTTGTTTGGGTGTTGTACTTTTTGGTGTGTAAGACAATAGCCCAGGAAGCTGGCATATTTGGCTACTCTTCCTTTCACTGTGTAAGTAGTAAACTGAATCTAAAAGTGGCTTATCGTATTTTTGCCAGCTGAATCAATCAGGCCTTGGCTTTGTCTTGTGTGCTTGACAGTTCCTTCCTGCTCCAGCATTCTCTGATGAACTGAGGTGTGTGTTAAAGGGGCCATTAGGAGCTGCAGCCAAGACCAGGCTGTAGCCCCTGGTGTATGTGTTTGCTGAATAAACGTTGTGCTTAGCCTATGCCCTGAGAACACATAGCAGAGAGAATAGTTGGAGGAAAGATTATCTGCAGGTTTAGAGAATGAGAACAACATGTAGAAGGATAAGCTGCTGGTGGTGTCTTGGTAGCCAAAGGGGATGAGAATGAGGGTGGTCTTCAGGCTAGGATCAGAAAGCTTGAGGGGAAACTAAGCAATGCCTACAACAACATCCAACTCCTTAAGGAGCAGCCTGATGCTGAGCAGTGAGGACTGGGAGAGTAACTTACCCAACAATGAACTCATGCACCTGCTCAAGGAGGTCCACAGGATGAACCCAGGACTCATCTATACTGCTGGGAAGCATCAACTCCAAGAGGAGGAGGGTGTAACCACAGAGCTTTGCTGCATACCTGCCTTACCTTAGGGCTGCCCTCACAGTAGATGTCCACCAAATAACTGTTGGATTAGCAGTAATGAAAGATGGTTGAAGAAGTTTTGGAGAATTTTGCCTTAATGGTTCTTCTTTTTAGGATCAGGAGGGGCTAAGGAAAAAGGACCATTGCATGTAAAGGAATAGTAATAATTATATTCTTCTGCACTTTCAGTTTACAAAGGGTTTTGTACACCTTATCTCATGAATATTTATTGAGTAATTAATTTTCCTGACCCAATGCTAGGCACTAGAGTCACAAAAGTCAGTCAAGTTCTCCCTGAGGACCTCAAATTGGTAGGAAATAAGTGCTCAAAACCAGATACTTGTATCAGATTGTGGCAACTGTCCTAAACTTTGGCTATTATAGTAGCTTGGGGGAGGGGGACATGTAGTACAGGACAAGAACATGTCTTGCCAAAGAGAAGGTGAAAGAGTGAGAATTTTCAAGGATGATCTCATTCTCATCAGAGCTCACCACAGGAGAATGCCCCAGAGAATGGTTGGTATAAGGCAAGGTCTTCCCTAAGGAAGGGTCTTGGCTGCATCTTTGGAGAGCACAGAGAATCCCTCAGAGGAATCCTGGGATAAGAGTGCAGGGAGCTAAAAGGTATCCAAATCAGAAAGAAAGAAGTAAAATTATCTCTGTTCACAGATGACATAATCTTATGATTCCACACACAAAAAATACCTATTAGAACTAATAAATGAATTCATCAAAGTAGCAGGATACAAAATCAACACACAAAATCAGTTGTGGTTCTATACCCTAACAATGAACAACTGAAAAAAGAAATGAAGAAAACAATTCCATTTGCCTCAAAAAGTATAAAATCTTGGGAATTAACTTAACCAAGGAAGTGAAAGCCTTGTACAATAAAAACTACAAAACATTGCTGAAAGAAATTAAAGAAGACATAAGTAAATGAAAAGATGGCTCATGTTCATGAATTGGAAGACTTAATATTGCTAAGATGTCTATACTACCCAAAATGATCTACAGATCCAATGCAATCCCTATCAAAATCTCAAAATTTTTTGCAAAAATAGAAAAATTCATCCTCAAATTCGTATGGAATCTCAAGGGATCCTGAACAGCCACAACAATCTTGAAAAAGAAGAACAAAGTTGGAATACTTTGTTTTGAAATCACCTTTCCTGATTTCAAAACTTATAACAAAGCTACAGTAATCAAAACTGTGGTACTGGCATAAAGACAGACATATAGACCAATGGAATAGAATAGAGAGCCCTGAAATAAACTCTCCTATATATAGTCAAATGATTTTCGACAAGGGTGCCAAGACCATTCAGTGGCTGAAAGGACAGTCTTTTCTTCAACAAATGGTTCTGGGAAAAATAGATATCCACCTGCAATAGAATGAAGTTGAACCCTTATTTAGCACGGTATATAAAAATTAACTCAAAATGGATCAAAGACCTAAATGTAAAAGCTAAAGCTATAAAACTCTTAGAACAAAATGTAGGGGGGGAAATATTCTTGACTCTGGAGTTGGTAATGATTTCTTGGATTTGACACCAAAGACAGTGGCAAGAAAAGAAAAAATAGATAAATTGGACTTCATCAAAATTAAAAACTTTTGTGCATCAAAGGACTCTATCATCAAGGTAAAAAGGCAACCCACAGAAAATGAGAAAATATTGGCAAATCATATCTCTAATAAGGGATGAATATTGAGAAAAAATAGAGAACACCTAAACCTCAGCAACAAAATACAAACAACCCAATTAAAAATGGGCAAAGGACTTGAATAGACATTTCTCCAAAGAAGATATGCAAATGGCCAATAAGCACATGAAAAGATGTTCGACATGACTAATTATTAGGGAAATGCAAATCAAAACCACAATGAGATACCACTTCACACTAATTAGAATGGCTATTACAAAAATTTTAAAAACTCAAAAAATGACAAGTATTGACAAGGCTGTAGAAAATTGGAACTCTTGTGCACTGTCGGTAGGAATCTAAAATAGTGTAGTTACTATGGAAAATAGTATGACTGTTTCTCAAAAATTAAAAATAGAATTACCATATGATCCAGCAATTCCACTTCTGGGTGTATACCCAAAAGAACTAAAATCAGGGACACAAACAGATATTTGTACACTCCTGTTTATAGCAGCAATATTCGCAATAGCCAAAAGGTAGAAACAACCCCAGTGTCCGTTGATGGATGAGTGGATAAACAAAATGTGGAATATAGATACAACGGAAAAATTTTCAGCTTTAAAAAGAAAAGAAGTTATGATACATGCTAAAATGTGGATGAATATTGAAGACATTACGTGAAGTGAAATAAGCCAGTCACAAAAGGACAAATACTGTATGATTCCACTTATATGAAGTACCTCAAGTAGTGAGCTTCATAGAGACAGAAAGTAGAATGGTGGTTGTCAAGGCCTAGGGGGAGGGAGAAATGAGGAGTTGTTTAATGGGAACAGAGTTTCAGTTCTGCAAGATGAAAAAAGTTCTGGGGGTGATGGTGGCACAACAATGTGAATGTAGTCAATGTTACTAAACTGTACACTGAAAAATGGCTAAAATGGTCAATTTTGTGTTATGCATAATTTTTAAAATAAGCAATAAAAAAGAGGAGAAAAAGGCAGTCACACTATTAAAAAACAAAACAAAACAAAAAAACAAGCATTATCCCAGCTCTTGAAGAGCTCTCAGTCGTGGAGCCATTATTTGCCAAATGGCATGAAAAGTGTTGTTATAGAAACATGAATAAAAAATTGAGAGTTTGAAAGAAGTAGCCAGTGGTGTCTGGGTGATGACCTTACTGACTCTTCCTGATCCCCACACCTGCTTCTTCCAATAGCTGAATGACCTGTCTCAGGCCAGTGACTCTGGGTCTCAGGTGGATTTCAGCCTCTCTAGAATTCCCCAGCACCTGAGTTTCCAGCTGGCTCAATGCAGACAAGACTGCCAAGATCTCCATGAGAAACTGCTGATGTCAGAAGCTAATGTATCTGCCCTTGCCAATCAGCGGGAGGAAAAAAGAGGCATATTTAGTGAGTCTTGTAATTTCAGCATTCCTACAGTGATGAGTGTTAATGCATCTTCTTTCTGAGAAAATAACTGCTTTCCACATTTCACTCTTATATTCCCGACATCAAAGTAAATGCGATCTTGACCATTTTCCTAAGAAGGTAGATCTCAATTTTCAGATTAAAAAAAAAAAAAAAACTGAGGCACAAAAGAATAAAGAAAGTTTCTCCAGAGTGTAGGGTAGAATTGGGGTCAAAATCCAAGGTTACTGATCTCTACTACAGAAACTCGACTGTCTTGCTTCTCTAAGGAACATTATCAACTAATCCCTCTTCTTTCTGTTCTTCTATTTACTGCATCTGATTCTACAACAATAGCATCTCTTCTGGTCTAGGTATCTTGGGACTCTTAGAACTTAATTCAGGCATTTACTGAGGTCCTATGGGTAAAGTACTGTTCTAGTTACATTGGGGGCTACAGAGGGGACCTCATACAATGCTTGACTTAAAGGACCTTAAAAGTGTTTGTTTTCAACTGAGTCTATCTGTATGTGAGAACAGCAATGACAGGTTTACCCTGTTGGAGAGAAATCAAGATATCCAGAGAAAGTTATCTCTTCTCTCACATGAGTCCAAGAATCCAATACTCTCTGCGTCTGACACTTCCATTTCCTTATGGATCAGAGTATGTGCTTCTGAGGTTGAGAGTGTTTCCAAGAAAATTATATACTCTGTAATACCCCCTCTATCTCTTCCTGAGCATGTATGTGAAGTTATTTTCTTATAGAATAGACTTCAAATTAAACAAAAATCTTTATGTTCTCAGAGACAGGGTTTTTTTCTTACCTAGTCTGGCACTCTTAATCTTTTACTTGCAGATTTTAGTTCATTGAAATTTAATATAATTACTATTACAGCTGGGTTTATATCTACCACTTTATTGCTTGGTTTCTATATATACCATCTGTTTTATATTCCCCTTTCCCCTCCTTCTTTGCTTTCTTTTGGATTAGACAAAAATGGATTATCTCATTCTTTGAGAGCTTACTTCAGGAATATCAACATGCACCCTTGATTTACTATATTCTTATTCAAATTATTACTTTTACAATGCTGCTACAATCTTAGAAAACTGTAACTCCCCTTACCCACTTCTACCTTTTGCATCGTTGTTGACAAACTATTGTAAATTCCTGAAGTCATTAAATTTTTTTTTGCCCACATATCTACCTTTTCCAGTATTCTTCATTCTGTTCTGCAATGCCATGTTTCCAGCTAGATTATTTTCATAAAAATTACTTTTAGTATATTTGTAATATCCTTTGCTGGTGTTGAATTTCCTCAGTTTTTGTTTGTCTAAAAACATATTTATTTCACCATCGTTTTTTACTTCTTAACATTTTTTCAGCTTTATTGAGGTACAATTAACATATAATTGACTACATATATTTGAAGTGCACGCTTGATGTTTTGACATATACATACACCTGTGAAGCCTCACCACAATCAAGGTAATGAACATAATCATCATCCACCAAAGTTTCCTCCTTCTCTTTTGTAGTCTCTCCCTTTCTCCTATTCCTTTCATTCATACCTTCATCTCTAGGTAATCATTGATCTGATTTCTGGATCATACAGTATATGCTCTTTTCTGTCTGGATTCTTTTGTTCAGCATAATGTTTCTGAGATTTAACCACATTATTATGTTGTGATGGTTAATTTCATGTGTCAACTTGACTGGGCTAAGGGATGCCTGAATAGCTGCTAAGAGATTATTTCTGTGTATGTCTGTGAGGATGTTTCTGTAAGAGATTAGCATTTGATTCAGTAGACCGACTGAAGAGATCCACCCTCACCAGGGTGGGTGGGCATCATCCAATCTGTTGAGGGCCGGCATGGAACAAAAAGATGAAGAAAAGGAGTATTCACTCTCTCTTCTGGAGCTGAGAATCCATTTTTCCCTGCCCTCAGGTATTGGAGCTCCAGGTTCTTGGGCCTTTTGACTTGGACTGAATTGTTGCACTAGCCTTCCTGGCCTTCCAGCATGCAGAGGGCAGACTATGGGACTTCTCAGCCTCCGTGACTGCATGAGCCAATTCCTATAATTTGTCTATCTGTCTGTCCGTCTATCTATCTACCTGTCTCCTATTTGTTGTTTCTCTGGAGAATCCTGATTAATACCTACATGAATCAGAGGTTTGTTTCTTTCTTTGGCTGAGTAGTATTTCATTGTATAGATATACCACAATTTTTTTTCCATTCATTTGTTGAGGGACATTTGGGGTTTTCTATTTGTAGCTATTACTAAAAAAGTTGCTATGTACAAGGTTTTGTGTGAACACATGCTTTCATTTATCTTGAGTAAATAGGAGTGGAATAGTTGGCCCATATAGTAGGTGTATGTTGAAATTTTTAAGAACTTGCCAAACTGTTTTCCAAAGTAGCTGTACCGTTTACATTCCCACTAGCAGTGTATAAAAATTTCAGTTGCTCCACATCCTCACCAACACTTGCTGTGGTCAGGTTTTTAAAATTTCAGCCATTCTAGTGGGCAGGTACTGGTATATCATTATGGTTTTAATTTCCATTTTCTTAATGACTAGTTATGTTTAGCATCTTTCCATGTGCCTGTTTCCCATAGCATACTTTCTTTGGTGAAGCATTTGTTCAAGTCTTGTGCCCTTTTTTATCTGTTATTTACATTCTTATTATTTAACTGCAAGAGATCTTTATATAAGAACTGTGTCAAATATATGTTTGGCAAATATTTTCTCCCAGTCTGTGATTGCCTTTTCTTTTTCTTGTTTTTCAGGGGAAGGTTTACCCTGAGCTAACATCTATTGTCAATCTTCCACTTTTTCTTTTCCTCCCCAAAGCCCCCATACATGGTTGTATATCCTAGTTGTAAGTTGTTTTAGTTCTTCTATGTGAGCTGCTGCCACAGCATGGCAACTGGCAGACAGGTGGTGTGGTTCCATGACCTGGAAGCAAACCTGTGCTGCCGAAGTGGTGAGTGCCCAACTTTAACCACTAGGCCATCAGGGCTGGCTCTGCCTTTTCATTTTCACAACAATATCCTCTTGAGAGCAAAAGTTTTTAATTTTATGAAGTCCAATTTTTTATTTTTTTTCTTTCATAGTTTGTGTTTTTTGCGTCACATTTAAGTAATCCTTACCAAACTCAAGGTCACTAAGATTTTCTCCTATGTTTTATTCTAGACATTTTATAGTTTTAGACAATTAGCTCTATGAAAACTCTTGAGTTAACTTTTGTAAATGGTGTGAGGAAAAAATTGGCTTTTGTTTGATTTTGTTTTGTTTTGTTTTTCATATGGCTGTCCAATTGTTTTAGTATCATTTGTTGAATAGATTATCCTTTTCTCCAATGAATTACTTTGACACCTTTGTTGAAAATCAACTGACCGTAGGTGTGTGGGACTATTTCTGAACTCTTTATTATGTTCTATTGATCTATTTGTCTATCTTTAGACCGTTACTACACTGTCTTTTTGGTTTTTTGAGGTAACATTGGTTTATAGCATTATATAAATTTCAGGTACTCATCATTATATTTCGATTTCTGTGTAGACTACATCAAGTTCACCGTCCAAAGACTAATTACCATCCATCACCATACACATGTGCCCAGTCACACTTTTTGCCCTCCTCCCTCCCCCCTTCCCCTCTGGTAACCACCAATCTAATCTCTGTGTCTATGTGTTTGTTTATTGTTGTTGTTATCTTCTATTTATGAGTGAGATCACACAGTATTTGACTTTCTCCCTGTGACTTATTTCGCTTAGCATAATACCCTCAAGGTCCATCCATGTTGTCACAAATGGCAAGATTTCATATTTTTTAGGGTTGAGTAGTATTCCATTGTGTATATATACTACATCTTCTTTATCTATTCATCATTTGGTGGGTGCGTAGCTTGTTTCCAAGTCTTGGCTATTGTGAATAATGCTGCAATGAATATAGGGGTGCATGTATCTTTATGCATTCGTGTTTTCATGTTCTTTGGATAAATACCCAGCAGTGGAATAGCTGGATTCTATGGTAGTTCTATTCTTAATTTTTTGAGGAATCTCCATACTGTTTTCCATAGTGGCTGCACCAGTTTACATTCCCACCAGCAGTGTATGAAAGTTCCCTTTTCTCCACATCCTCTCCCACACTTGTTATGTCTTGTCTTGTTAATTATAACCATTCTGATGGGCATGAGGTGATATCTCATTGTAGTTTTGATTTGCATTTCCCTAACAATTAGTGGTGTTGAACATCTTTTCATGTGCCTGTTGGCTACCTGTATATCTTCTTTAGAAAAATATCTATTCAGATCTTTTGCCATTTTTAATTGGAGATGTATGAGTTCTTTATATATTTTGGATATTAACCCCTTTAAGATATATGGTTTGCAAATATCTTCTCCTAATTGTTAGATTGTCTTTTCATTTTGTTGATCGTTTCCTTTGCTGTGCAGAAGCTTTTTGGTTTGAGGTAGTCCCATTTGTTGATTTTTTCTATTTTCCTTGCCTGGTCAGACATGGTATTCCCATGTCTGGCTAAGACCAATGTTGAAGAGCATACTGCCTATGTTTTTTTCTAGAAGTTTCATGGTTTCAAGTCTTACATTCAAGTCTTTCATCTATTTTGAGTTAGTTTTTATGTGTGGTGTAAGATAATGGTCTACTTTTATTCTCTTGCATGTGGCTATCCAGTTTCCCCAGCACCATTTATTGAAAAGACTCTCCTTTCTCCATTGTATGTTCTTGGCTCCCTTGTCAAAAATTAGCTGTCCATAGATGTATGGGTTTATTTCTGGGCTCTTGATTCTGTTGCACTGATCTATGTGTCTGTTTTTGTGCCAGTACCATGCTGTTTTGATTACTGTAGCTTTGTAGTAAATTTAGAAAGCAGGGAGTGTGATGCTTCCAGCTTTATTTTTTTTTCTCAGGATTCCTTTGGCTATTCGGGGTCTTTTGTTGTACCATATAAATCTTAGGATTCTTTGTTCTATTTCTGTGAAAAATGTCATGGAAACCTTGATAGGGATTGCATTGAATCTGTAGATTGCTTTAGGAAGTGTGGGCATTCTAACTATGTTAATTCTTCCAATCCAAGAGGAGGGAATATCTTTCCATTTCTTTGTGTCTTCTTCAGTTTCTTTCAACAATGTTTTATAGTTTTCAGTGTACAAGTATTTCACCTCTTTGGTTAAATTTATTCCTAGATATTTATTCTTTTTGCTGTGACTGTAAATGGAATTGTATTCTTAATTTTTCTTTCTGCTATTTTGTTGTTAGTGTGTAGAAACACAACTAATTTTTGTACATTGATTTTGTATGCTGCAACTTTACTGTATTAATTTATTCTTTCTAATAGTTTTTGGTGGATTCTTTAGGGTTTTCTCTATATAAAATAATTTCATCTGCAAATAGTGACAGCTTTACTTCTTCCTTTCCAATTTGGATCCCTTTCATTTCTTTTTCTTGCCTGAGTTCTCTGGCTAAGACTTCTAATACTATGATAAATAAAAGTGGCAAAAGTGGGCATCCTTATCTTATTCCTGTTCTTAAAGGGACTGCTTTCAATATTTCACCATTGGTATGATATTAGCTATGAGTTTGTCTTATATGGCCTTTATTATGTTGAGGTACTTTCCTTCTATACCCCTTTTATTCAGAGTTTTTGTCATAAATGAATACTGTATCTTGTCAAATGCTATTTCTGCATTTATTGAGATGATCATGTAATTTTCATTCTTCATTTTGTTAATGTGGTGTATCATGATTGATTTGCAGATGTTGAACCATCCCTGCATCATTGGAATAAATCCCACTTGATCATGGTGTATGATCTTTTTAATGTATTGTTGTATTCAATTTGCTAGTATGTTGTTGAGAATTTTTGTATCGATGGTCATTGGTGATATTGGCCTGTAATTTTCTTTTTTGTGTTGTCCTTGTCTTGTTTTGGTATCAGGGTAATGTTGCTCTTGTAGAATGAGTTAGGAAGCTTCCCCTCCTCTTCAGTTTTTTGGAATAATTTAAGAAGATAGGTATTAAGTCTTCTTTGAATGTTTGATAGAATTCACTAGGGAAGCTGTCTGGTCCCAGACTTTTATTTTTTGGGAGGTTTTTGATTACTGTTTCAATCTTCTTACTGGTGATCAGTCTATTCAAATTCTCTATATCTTCTTGATTCAGTTTGGGAAGGTTGTATGATTCTAAGAATTTATTCATTTCTTCTAGATTATGCAATTTGTCAGCATATAGCTTTTTGTAGTATTCTCTTATAATCTTTTGTATTTCTGAGGTGTCTGTTGTAATTTCTCCTCTTTCATTTCTGATTTTATTTATTTGAGCCTTCTCTTTTTTTCTTGGTGAGTCTGGCTAAAGGTTTGTCGATTTTGTTTATCTTTTCAAAGAACCAGCTCTTTGTTTCATTGATTTTTTTCTATTGTTTTTTTAGTCTCTATTTCATTATTTCTGCTCTAATTTTTATTATTTCCTTCCTTCTACTGATTTTGGGCTTTGTATGTTCTTCTTTTTCTAGTTCCTTTACATGCACTGTTAGATAATTTACTTGAGGTTTTTCTTGTTTGTTGAGGTAGGCCTATATTGCTATAAACTTCCCTCTTAGAACTGCTTTTGCTGTATGCCGTAAATTTTGGCATGTTGCATTTTCATTTTCATTTGTCTCCAGGTATTTTCTGATTTCTCCTTTGATTTCTTCATTGAAAATCGTTGTTCAGTAGCATTTTGTTTAATCTCCACATATTTGTGGCTTTTCCAGTTTTCTTCCTGTACTTGATTTCTAGTTTCATACTGTTGTGGCCAGAAAAGATGCTTGGTATTATTTCAATCTTCTTAAATTTATTGAGATTTGTTTTGTGGCCTAATATGTGACCAATCCTGGAGAATGTTCCATGTGCATTTGAAAAGAATGTGTATTCTGTGGTTTGGGGATGGAATGTTCTGTATATGTCTACTAAGTCCATCTGGCCTAATGTGTCATTTAAGGCCAATGTTTCCTTATTGATCTTCTGTTTGGATGATCTATCCATTGGTGTAAGTGGAGTGTTAAAGTCCCCCACTATTATTGTGTTGCTGTCTATTTCTCCTTTTATGTCTGTTAATAATTGCTTTATATATTTAGGTGCTCCTAGGTCGGGTGCATAGATATTTACATCTGTTATATCCTCTTGTTGGATTGTTCCCTTGATCATTATGTAGTGCCCTTCTTTGTCTTTTGTTGCAGTTTTTGTTTTAAAGTCTATTTTGTCTGATATAAGTATTGCTACTCCAGCTTTCTTTTCATTGCCATTTGCATGGAGTATCTTTTTCCATACCTTCACTTTCAGTTTGTGACTGTCTTTAGGTCTGAAGTGTGTCTCTTGTATGCAGCATATATATGGAATACCACATTGTCTTGATCACTGTAGTTTTATAATGTCTTGGCATCAGATAGTGTTAGTCCTCCAATTCTGTTCTTTTTCAAAGTTGATTCAGCCATTCTAGGTCCTTTGCATTTCCATATAAATTTTAGAATAAGTTTGTCAATTTCTTTAAAAATCTGCTTTTTTATTATTAGAAATTCACTTTAAATATAAAGGAATGTATAAATTAAAAGTATAAGGATGAAAAAGATATACCAACACTAATAAAAAAAAAGCTGGAGTGGCTATATTAATATCTGAAAAAGTAGATTTCAGATCAAAAAATATTATCAGGATTAAAGAGAATCATTTCAAGCTGATAATGGGGTCAATTTATTAAGAACCCATAAAAATTCTGTTTAGGCACTGAATAGCAGAGCTTCAAAATACACAAAATAAAACTGCGGAAAGAAATAGACAATTCTACAATCTTAATCAGAGATTTCAACAACCCTCTCTCAATAATTGGTTGAACAAGTAGACAGAATATCAGCAATGATATAGAAGGCTTGAAAAAAAACTATCAACCAAAATTCCTAATTGACACTTATGGAATACTCCACCCAGAAGAGCAGAAAACATATTCTTTTAAAGTACCCATGGAATAATTACCAAGCTAGATGATGTTTTGGGCCATAAAACAAGTCTCATTAATCTAAAAGGATTCAAGTCATACAAAAATATGTTTTATGATCACAATGGAACTAAATTAGAAATCAATAACATAAGATACATGATATATGGAAAATCCTCAAATGTTTGGAAACTAAATACAAGGCTTCTACATAACCCATGGATCAAAGAAGAAATGACAAGGGAAAGTAGAACTTTTATGAACTGAATGAAAATGAAACATAAAATATCAAAATTTGTAGAATCCAGTGATATTTTCACTGGCTATATGATTCTGGGTTGACAGTTCTTTTCTTTTAGCACTTGAAAAATGTGCCACTTCCTTCTGGCCTCCATGGTTTCTGATGAGAAGTCTGTCAAATTGTTTTTCTTCTGTAGGTAAAGTGTCATTTCTGTTACTGCTTTCAAGATTTTTTTCATTAGTTTTCAGAAGTTTGACTATGATATGTCTTGTTATGTATTTCTTTGGGTTTATTCTGTTTAGGGTTTGCACACATTCTTGAATCTGTAGACTTATGTCTTTTGCCAAATTTGAGAAATTTTCAGCCATTATTTCTTTGAGTACTTTTTAAGCCCACACTCTTTCTCCTTTCCTGGGACTCCAATGACAGCTATGTTAGATCTTTTGTTATAGACCCAGAGTCCTCTGAGGCACTGTTCATTTCTTTTTAGTCTACTTTCTCTCTCATTCATACTGGGTAAGTTCTATTGTTCTTTCTTCCTTCACTTCCCTCTATTTCCACCATTCTGCTGTCTAGTCAATCCATTGAGATTTTATTTTGGTTATTGTATTTTTCAGTTCTAAAATTTCCATTTGGTCCTTCTTTGTATATTTTATTCTTGGCTGAGATTTTCTACTTCTTTGATGAGACTTCCTATTTCTTCATTTCTTTTGAATGTATTAGTAATTGCTCATTGAAGCATGTTTATGATAGCTGCTATGAAATCCCTGCCAGATAATTCTAACATCTGTGTCAGTTTATTGTTATCTTGACAATTTATTGTCATGTATTAGTTATCTTTTCTCATTCAAGTTGAGCTCTTCCTGCTCTTGGTACAATAAGTGACTTTTGATTGAAACCTGGACATTTTGGGCATTAAGTCATGAGACTCTGGATCTTATTCAAACCCTTTTAAACTAGCTTCCTCTGACACAACTCCAGCAGGGGAAGTGAGGGTGCTGGTGAGGTAGAAGTCCAAGATCCTCACTCAGCCTCACTGACACCCAAGAGGGGGGTCCTTGTTAATTCTGGGCAGGGAGGGGAGTTCTAGTTCCCTACCAGGTCTCCACTGATATCCTCCACCCCCAGGCTGGGAAGGGTAAGTGCCTCCTTACTATTCCCTACATGGCCTCTATGTCTTGTTAGGTTGCCCCTTTGGTGGTCTATAGACTAGAGGGAGCAGGCAACTCATCACTCTCTCGTTCCTTATGTCCTAAGGTCCCTAGTCAGTCTGCCTTTTTCTCTGTTTCAGTGTCTTCTTATGTTTATTTTATATATAATGTCCAGGGTTTTAGTTGTACTCAGTAGGAGGAATAGGAAAAAGTATGTCTATTTCATCTTCCCAGAAGCAGAAGTCACTCTTTCAGCTTTTTAATGTAAGAAAAAGTTCTTATTTCACCTTCATTTTTTTTTAAACCATTTTATTTATTTATTATTTTTTTTGTGGGGAAGACCAGCCCTGAGCTAACATCTGTTCCAATCCTCCTCTTTTTGCTGAGGAAGACTGGCCCTGGGCTAACATCCGTGCCCATCTTCCTCTACTTTATATGGGACGCCGCCACGGCACGGCTGACAAGCAGTGCATCTGCGGGCGCCCGGGATCCGAACCCGCGAACCCAGGGCTGCCAAGCGCGGACTAAACCGCTGCGCCACCGGGCAGCCCACACACCTTCATTTTTTGAAACATATTTTCACTGGGTAAATAATTCAGGGTGGCAGAGTTTTTTCTTTCAGTACTTTAAAGATCTTGCTCTACTGTGTTCTAGCTTGCATTATTTCTGATGACAAATCTGCTGTCACCTTTATTCTTGTTCCTTTGTACATAACTAGTCTGTTTATTCCTCAGATTACTTTTACAATTTTCTCTTTATAACAGGCGTTGAGAGATTTATTTATGATTTGCCTTAATTATGATTATAATTAAGTTTAACTTTCTTTCATGTTTCTTGTGCCTGGATCTTTGAGCTACTTGGATCTGTGGCTTTATAGTTTTCATCAAGTTTGGGGAAATTTTGCCACTATTTCTTCAGATATTTGTTCTGTCCCCCCTCCAATCTCTTTTGGGTACTCCAATTATTATGCCACTTAAATTTTTCCACAGTTCACTGCTGTGCTCTTCATTTTAAAAAGTCTTTTTTCACTGTTTTATTTTGTGTAGTTTCTATTTTTATGTCTTCAAGTTTAATCTTTCTTTTGCAATATCTAATGTAATGCTTCTACCATCCAGTGTATGTTTCCTCTCAAGATTTTTCATCTCTAAAGTTCAATTTGGTTCTTTTTAAATATCCTACATTTCTCTGCTTGACATGTTCAATCTTTTCTCTAGATTTTTCAACATATGGAATAAAGGTATATTAATTGCTCCAATGTCCATTGTCTGCTCTTTCTATCCTGTGTGTCAGTTCTGAGTCAATTTCAATCGATTGATTTTTTTTTCTCATTATGGTTTGATCTTCCTGTTTCTTTGAATGCCTCATTTTTTTTTTTTATTGGATGCCAGATGTTGTGAATTTTGTCTCTTTTTGTACTGAATATTTTTTTTCCTATACATATGCTTGAGCTTTGTCCCGGGATGCAGTTAAGTTATTTGGAAATGGTTTGATCATACGGCTCTTGCATTTAAGATGTTAGGTGAGACCATCGCAGTGTTGTATTAGTTTCCTATTGCTGCTGTGACAAATTACAACAAACTTAGTGGCTTAAAACAATAAAAAGTTATTATTTTACAGTTCTGTATTTTATAAATCCAAAATGGGTCTCACTGGGCTAAAATAAAGACGTCTGTGCTTCTTTCTGAAAGCTCTGTGGGAGAATCCATTTCCTTGTATTTTCCAGCTCCTAGAGGCTACCCATATTCTTTGGCTCATGATCTTCTTTTTCCATCTTCAAAGCCAGCAACAGCAAGTCAAGTTCTTTTCACATCATTCTGACCTCTCTCTTCCAATTTCATAATACGAGGTTAACTCCCCATCTCAAGGTCAGCTGATTAGCAAGCTTAATTCCATCTGCAATCTTAGTTCTCCTTTGGCATGTAACCTAATGTATTCATAGATTCTAGGAATTAGGACATAGACATATTTGGAGGGCCATTATTCTGCCTACCACAAGAATTTAGTCTTGAGCTAATTGTTCCCAACTACTAATGCAAGACTCTCTTGAGTAGTATTTGTTATTCTGTGACTCGTGAGGCTACCCAGACTAGCGGGAACAAGCACAATTCCTGGCCCTGTGCGAGGTCTGAGCACTGTTCCCTCTATCTTTTCTGATGGTTCTTAATCCAGACTCAAAAAGTTTCCTTTCTCACATGCATTGATCAATACTCTGCTGAACACTCAAGTGTAACCCTCTGCAGATCTATTAAACTCTATCTCCGTGCAGCTCTCTCCTTCTTGGCCCTCTACCCTGTGCATTCTAGCAATGTTGGTCTGTAGAGACTCTTAACTCCAGGTCCTCAACTTAGGCGGTTCACCAGGCTGGAAATTCTCAAGGTAGTCAGCTTGGGCAATTAAAAGGTTAACCTCATTTGTTTCCCACGTTTCAGGAATCACTGTCCTTCCTTGCTTGGTTTTTAATGTCTGAAAACCATTGTTTTATATATTTTGTCTGTATTATTAGTTGTTTTAGGTGGGAAGGTAAATCTAGTCCCTGTTATTCCATTTTGACCAAAAATAGAACTCTGCTGGTAATTTTTGATTGGATGTCAAACATTGTGACTGTTTACCTTGTCAAATGCTGGATATTTTTGTATTCCTATAGGTATCCTTGAGTTTTGTTTGGTATGCAACCATTTGGCCCTTCAAGAATTTTCAGTATAGTTCTTTTGTGTCCCACCTCACATCACTCCAATACTTGACAAATGTTTTGGGACCACGTGCTTCAGTCAAGCCCCCTTGCTCTAATTTAGTCTTCATCGTCTCAGCACCACGAGACTTTGGGAGATTTCATACTGCTTTTTATAAGCTTTTGTGCTAGCTCTTAAGCTTCCCATGCAGTCCAGACCTCAGTAAGTGTTCTTTGGGAAAAACTAGCTGTGCATGTGAAGCCCCTCAAGTTTTCAACTCATCCCTCTATCACCACCACCACCAAGAGCTTTACTGGTTTCACTTTACCCTCTCAGATACCCTCTTCTTGGTCAAAGCTCAATCTTCCTACGCCCAGAATGAGCAAATGGCTACAGGGAATATGATGGCTAGTGAGACAGTGCTCCCTTCTCTCCTGAACTTTAATTCTCCTGGTCCTGGTTACTGCCACAGTTCTCCGTTACATCTGAAAATAAGATGCCACCCTCAGAAATCATTCTGAGCTCAGACTGGCTCTTGACCTGGTAGATGCTTGGATTATCAAATTCCTTCAGTCCCTCCCCAGATATCCTAACCCTGGGTCACTCACCCAGACAACCTATAGGAACTAGCTCTGCTAATTGAGGGAGAAAAAGAAACATCAATTTCAGGTTGGCACAAATATTTCCGTCTATGGAAGATCCCTAACATTCAAAATGTTCTCAACCTGTCCCCTGATCCCCAGAAGTATTTTATGAGATCCTGTTGAATGCAATACCCATCCCACTACCCAAACCCAATACCTAACTTGTAATCGTGACTCAGAACTATTGTAATCGATAACAAAGACCCCTGAAAACAAGAACTAAGTTAGGACTGTAGGCTGTAATTGAGGATCAGTTGGCCTGGAGTCAAGACTTTTCCCCTTAAGATCCACATATACAGGTCTGCAGTAATCTTCATGGCTCTTTCAGGTGCTTAATATTCTTACCTGATGTTCTTGTCATAAGCTATCACTCACAGGAAGGCTTTGGGAGCTGTAGTGAAGGGAAATTAGTTCAGGAGTAGTTGAGATGTCTGTGAAAACCTACTTTAGGTTTTAAAATACCATACAGCATATGGACCTTGGGTTTTCTCACCTCTGACAAAGAACTTTCCCTACTCCCTAGGAAGTCAATGAAAGGAAAAAACTCTCAAGACAGGAGTCTCCTTCAGAGCACAACTGAGTACCTGAAGAATTCTCACTGGTAGGAGAGAATGGAGAAGTTCATCTTCAGCCAATGTAAGTGTTCCGGAGTCAGGGACTGGGTTAGAGAAAGGGAGGTGGCACTCCAGACCTGCACATGTGCTGCTGGATGAACAGTGTCCACATAGGCCAGAGGTAGGAGGGCAAGAGACACCATGGCCCAGAACCACCTGTGTCATGGATAATTGCAGAGGAGGAGGGCGGTTTGGAAGGGACACACAACAGACCCCAAGCCAAGTGGACCAGAAAGAAATGCTTTAGAAAGCACATGCCAATCCAAGTTTGGGCTTTGATAGAATTCTTGTTTCAGTGACCAGGGTACATGATGTGACCATTCTGCCAGAGGCTGAGTCCACATCACATCCACTACTCTGTCTAGTCTGCAGGCAGTCTCTTGACCCGCTATTGAGGTTTGAGGTTAACTGTTTTGGTCCATTTCTACTATCAGTCTTCTTACTATCTTGTCCTTCTACTTTATATCTCCACTTCTTTCATCAACTCTCCCTATTTTTCTCACCCTGTAATCACTCCCACAGTGTTCTTCTCTTCTCTCCCTTAAGGAAATTTCACTCAGTTGAATCTTTAGTGCAGTATACATAGGGGAGCCTGGCTGTGTTGTTTTATGAAAAGCCCAGAGACTGGCTATGTTAAAATCCCAGGAAATAAAGGGATGGAAAACAAAAATTATATTACAATCATGGCCCTGAAACAAAGCCATCTGAAGAGAGTGACTTGCTCTCAGAATGAAGTACACAGTCTGTTTTCATATATAATGTAGTATATATCGGACAGAGAAATAATAAGTAGGGAGGATCCAGGATAGTGGTCCTCATCCCTAGATGTATATTACAATCATCTGGGGAGCTTAAAAAAATACAGAAGCTTGGATCCCATACCAGAGATTTTCATTTAATTGGGGTGGAGAGATAGTGGGCTAGGCATCAATATTTTTATAGAACCTGCACAGGTGATATGAATGTGCAGCCAGGGATGAAAACCATTAGTCTAGGATCTCAGCTAATCCAGCACAGGATGATAGCTAAGTGTGCAGTTTACAGAAAGTGCTGAAAATCACATCACTGAGTTTGCATTCCTCTAGTTAATGCTGTCATAGCCTGGAACAAAAATAAGAGGAAAAGTGGCAGACGGAAGGATGACATCACTTTTGTCCCCTACACCTATGACTTCTCTTTATTCAAATGTGTCTGTGTGGCAATTTACATTCTTTAGGTGCCTAGACTACCAAGGCAGACAGATCTTGTTAATATAATCAATAATCAATGAAGAACTCAAATATTATTGCTGTATATTTTTATTCAACAGTTTTATGGAAAAAAACTCACATTTCTGTATGTGTTAACATCACATAGTTTTCAGACATGTCAGAGTCCAGTGACAAATTACACTTGGAGAAAACGTTTAAAATCCATTCTTGTATGCCACTCCTTTGTGAAATATCGAATAGCAGCTCTGTACCTCCAAAGGTTGCAAAAAGCACCATTTAAAGGAGGACTCTCACATATTTAATTCCCTTCAAATTAGAGTCTTATTCCTCCTTTATGACAGAGCTGCACTCATTCAAAATGCTTCAGTATAACAACCAACTTCTTCCAATTTACCAAAATTCACACAAGTCTCACATATGGGGCCCAGAGTAGAGATTAGGACTAATCAACAGCAGTGAGCTTTGGCTGTTCTAAAACCACAACCTGGGTAAGGTAAGTGTTCTGTAGATGGGAATAGAAAAGAAGTAAGATGATCAATATGTAATATAATACTTATAGTAGGTATCCCTCAACTATTTAACTTGACTACAGAATCCACAGAACATTTAGCATTTCACATCAGTCTTATTGCAAAAGCACTGTGCTGCACACAATTAATTCAACTCCAACTAATGTTAAAATAAAAAATTTAATTTTTAACAAAACTTATTCACTTCAAAGCACAATCGAGAAAAGCAAATCAAGACAAAGCCTATTTGAATCCTGGCAGGATTCCATTGCTAAGAATTGGATTTCATAAGTAACAGACTCTTGAGGTTTTTCTTTTCTTTTTCTTATAACTTTAAAACAGATTTGGCCTTTTTACTCCAAAAGTTTGGGTTCATGGCAGAAATCACAGCCCTTCGACTTCCAATTGTGAATGGTGCTTAAGGAGAGACAAATGCCTAGATACAAAGTTTTAAAAGACCCTAACCCCTCCCCCTCCCAGGTCCTCCATCCCATGGGTAACTAGAGTCAGCAAGCCCCGGCAGAAGACAGTAAGAACTTGGCTTTAAGGATGAGTCAGGATAATGTAAGAACAAACTGTATATCTGCCCTTAAGCCCATGCCCCAAATCACTAGAACATGAGGATTTAGAAATCTCTTAGAATGTATTTCAAACACACACAAACATAGACTATTGCATATCATTTTTAGTTGAGGTCAAAATTTTAAAAGCCCTATTTCCCCAGTTAAAAGCAGGGGATTCTATCTTGAGTATGTCTCCTTCATTTATACCCCAAACTAATATAAGCCCAGTCTGGAGGTAACACTTCTTTCCAAACCTAACTTCATTTTAGCAGCATACATGGAGTACCAACACTTTTTAAAGGTTTTTATCTCAGATCCATGAGGTCTATAAGAGACTAGAAATAATTGGAGGGAAGTGGGCAGGCCTGGGTTTCTAGGATCCTCTCAGAAACTTCTCTTGGATTCTTCTCTTACAAGAGAGAATTATTAAAAAGCCAACATTGTTTAAAAAAAAAGCCAACACTATTGAGGCCATGTGTGCCTTTCAGGGGTGTTGCCTACCATGACTAAATCCATTCAAATGAAAGCTTACAAGCTAATAACCACGACGCAGTTCTGCATACCAGCGAGAGCACTAACATTTCTTTTAGGTAATGCTTGACTTGAGGCCCGGGTAGTCTGCCTAACAAATGAAGTTAAAGCAGAATATAGAAGAAAGGGAAGAGAATAGGAACAAGAGACAAAGGGAAGATGTTTTATACAGTAAGTTCTGTCTTATTTTTTTGTTTTTTAAAGGATATTTTTAGTTCTCAGTTACTTAAGCCTTTGTTTTCCTGGTATCACTCCTCAGCTCAGCCACTCTTCTTTTTCCCACAACCCCAAAACCATGATGCAGTTCTTTAAGGGTTAGCCCTCCTGAAGAGCTTTTTTCTTACTCTTCTAACTTTGACTGTGAAACTCCTATAGGCAAAAAAAAAAAAAAAAAAAAAAAGGCTAAAATAAATGTTTTGCCTTTATTCATTGTCAAAATCTACCAGACTCTCTTCTGCAGCAAATAACTATCCCTTTAATCAATATAAAAGAATGAATAAGTTGTACTTTGGGCCACCTTCCTCCCTTCCTCTCTACCTTCTAGAAGAGTTTCTTGGGGACAGAGTGTGACAGGGCTCCTCAGGGCCATGGGAAATATTATCAGTATAGAGAAGGGACAGTGCTGAATGATCATCACCCAGCTCCTCTTAGCCGTCCCATACCAGCTGGTAAGCTCCCATTTCACATCTGGTTGAGAGATTACCTCAGAACTTGGGAAACTAACACTCTCTGCACATTTCCACATCAGAAAGATATGAAGGTCACCAGCACCAAAACCTACTGTCATTGGAGCCAGAGCCAGTTCACAGAAGCCTCTGGCCTGAGAGAAATGGAAGGGATCTCTTTTCCTGCCCCACTCTACTGATACACTTGTGTGGAGTAAAAATTTTAATACATGAACACATAGACAATTACATTTCAACACTATTGTCAAGAAATATGAGTACAACAAAATCCTCCATTAACAACCAAGATTTTGAATCCTCCTAAGTGGCCCACTTATTTCATGGGTATTGGAAAAAACAAAATTCTAGTATAACTGAAGACAATGGCGATCCCGAGAGTTGGTTATAATAGGATTTGGCCTGGATTTTTAAAATGGCACACCATTCAAAATGTGGTTGGGACCATAAACGGTTCTCCACAAAAGCCTTCTGCTGCGGAAGGTGGCCGAGTGGCTAAAGTAGCATTTATTCTCAGCAATTAACCACCAAAGCACTTAGCAATTTGCATTCCCAGCAACACAACAACCCCATACCCTACTACCTCATCCTGGGATCTAAGAAGTCTACATACTGAAGACAGTTGTGTCATCAGCTTTGCACGGGAAAGAGAGGAGGTAGCTAAACTGACCTGTGGGTGCCCTTTCAGTGTGGCTGGGCTCATCTTAGCAGTCGAGGAGTCTCTTAAGCATCAAGTTTGAGATTCCTCCAGCTCAAAATTCCTCCAGTTTTGAATGTTTGACCTGCATTTGTCTGTAATGGAAGAGCCAGAGATACTTGGAAAAAAACGTTTTATCTCTGAACCCCAAGAGTGGATTCAATGGCTACTTTTGATTTCACAAATGGAAATCACTGACCCCACTTCATCATCAAACACTTTTTAAAAAGAGAGGCAGAAGAACAAAAGGATCCTGTTAGCACTTAGTGTAGGGAAGCAATATTTTTCATTGTTGGGAACAGCAAGGGTACTTCCTTGCTTCTTGGCCTAACAAATCTTTAAGTTGAGAGAACATTTTAGGTGCATCAAATGAGTCTGAATGAATCCATATCTAGAGCAGTGTTTAGTATAATGATGTACACAGGGTCAGCCACATTAATGTAAGATCATAGAGAACTAGACTAGAGAAGAAAATCTAGTCATTTATCAAGAGACTTAAGTTCTCCTATGCAGTCTCTTAAGATCAATGAAAAGGCATTTTTTAATTAAAGAAAAACGTTGGCACATAAAAATCTTCCAAGGACAAAAGACATGAAAGTTTTCCCTGGTTCCACTCCCACCTTCAAAGCTGTCTGCTCTGCAAATGAAAACATGGAAGCAGGGCCAGGCCAGATGGGAAAACCTACAGGAATGGGCCAATACAGCCTAAGCTGTGGCACCAAACTAAAACAAGAAGTAGACCTTCTGCATTCTGCCTTTCTTATAATGCTGAGCCATATTTCTTTAGTAGAAGTTAAAACAAGCAGTAACCAAGTGGCCTGGGCCTGTGCTGCGCTAAACAGGAAACTTTCTGGCAGCCCTAGTCTCTGAGGTGGGTCAGGTCTCACACAGTCTTTGAACGGAGTCACTTACCCAATAAGTTTTGTGTTAGGATCTGAAGGTTATCAAAGCACGAATGTGAAATGAGGGGAAAAGGGTTCTTGTGGGGCATCTGGTATCAAATAAAAAAACACAGATTGTGCCACATACTCTGGGAAGAGAGAGAACCCATGCAAGAAAAGCTGCCCTGCAAGGAGGCAGCTGTAAGTAGGGAAGCAGTCTGGCACAAGTCCATCCCTTGGAGGGCCAAGGTAGCAGTGATAGACTCTCCACCCAACAAGGATCCTGAGAGTTTGCTCTTCATTCATTTTAGGAAAAAATCTTCCTGTAATGGTTCTTCCTGCAGCTCCCTTAAACACGTCTTGGTGAGTCCCCACAGGCAGAGAGAATATATCTAGCTAGGAGGCTTTCATTAACCTTCCTCTCATATGTATATATATATTTTTTTTTCTTAAAATAAATTCCATGAACTCATAAGACTCTCATCTGCAATCAAACGCAAAAGCAGAGCATCCTACTCAGAGGCTCTGAAACACACACATCAGCCTCAAAGCAAATCAGCCTTCCAGTCTCAGGTTAAGACTGGTCCAGTCCAGAAAGACAAGGGAGATGCTTTCTCCTGAATCCTGGGAGGCAGAAAGAGATCCCTTCAGATGGGCTTGTACAGCAGAGTAGTGACATACTTCTTCTTGTAGCGATGGGTTGCGCTAAGGACCATCACACTGTCCTGCAAGGGAAAGAAACATATGCAGCTAATCCATTAGCTCAGGCAGTAGGCAGCTCTTCCCAGCCATTAGTCCTTCACAGTCACTCACTTTTAACAGAGGTATTAGTTTGATATCATAGAAAGAGGTTGGTTTTGCAGTCAAATAGACTAAAGTTCCAATTCTGACTCCTACTCTTACTCTATTTGTGGCCTTGAGTAATCTACTTAATATCTCTAAGTCTTTTTTCTCATCATTATAAAGGATAATATCTGCCATTAAGGTGGCTCTGATGATCTCATGAGACTATCAGGCACAGTACCTGATCTATAATAGGTGCTGAAGAAATATTAGCCTCCTGCCTGACTCCCTTCCCCACTTCAAATTCGAATATTGGACTTAAAACTAGCACAGAAGAGAAATATCCTGACATCCATTTCTAGAGGAAGTCTTGAATACAATGAGAAGAAAGGGCAGTGATCCTTTTAAGAAACCATTTCCAAACCCTGAAGCAAGTCTATTTTCCATTTAATACCAGGGGTGAACTTAAAAAGCCCTCTCTGATCAAGAGGGGACTCAGGAATCCCCCTCTATCCTTAAACAAAGTGGACCCCAAAATTCTCCTTAGAAAGACACTCAATCCAATGGATCAATTCCAAACAGCCTAAACGATCTGAGAGAACCAGGAATGGGTCAAGGCCAAGCTGAATCACAATAATCAAGACACTGACTGGGTCAAAACCAGTATGAAAATTTAGAGGTACCATTTCCCAGGCGGTGTTACAGACCACGGGTGTACCATAGGAGGAGGGACGACAGGCCTGTGGATGTCAATTGATAGCCAAGGAGCAGTTATAGGAGTCAAAATTCAGTCTGATCCCAAAGAACCCAAGCAAATCCAATTGAGAAACCAGTGCATTTTCCTATTTTCCCCTATACTGTATTATCCACAGTGACTGTTTCTCAGATTAATATTCTGTGATCACAGCCCAAATATGACAGAAGTAAGGCAGGTAAAAAAATTCAACTCCAGGAAGGGTTTGGTAGAAATGAGGAGCAGGTAAGAGAAAGACCTACTTGGAAAGACCTGGCACAATGACCTCTAGGAAAGAACATGGAATGAGGACAAGAGGACTCAACCTCAGTCCTCTCTCTGGTACTTACTGGCAATTTGACCTTCTCTGAGCCTTAGTTTCTTTATCTATAAAACAGGAGTTAAAAATAATACTTACCTCACAAGGTTATTATAAAAATTAAATTCAATAATATATATTTTAAAAGTACCACATAATCTTTTAAAGCTGTATCAGGGATTTCCCTAATCTGGCTGCACATCTAAGAAATATGAGCAGCTTTAAAAAAATTACTGGGGCTCATCCTAGATGCACCTAACTCAGTATCTCTGGAGATAGAGCCTCTGAATTTGTATTTTTACAAACTTCCCCAGGTGATTCCAATGATGACCAGCCTAGTTTGGTAACTACAGAGCTACATAAAACTCTATTTCAACAGCCAAACCACAAAGACATGAAAAGACTGAATGGATATTATCAACCCAGACTCTAAAGCAGCAGAGAAAACAAGAAGGACTCTACGAGTTGGAGGGGACAGGGCAAATCTGGCCACATTTCTCCTTTACCTAATGTTTAGGAGAGATGCAATTACTTGGGTGTACGTGACTGATAAACCTGAAAGCAGCTCGCATCCACCTTTAAAAAAGTAGAAGCCTTAATATCCCATACAAGTATTCTTTGAACTGCAAGCTAAACTTGCTTTTTCTGCAAATGAAATTCTAGTGCTATGAACTCAAACTTAAGTAGGTGGGATAAAGGTTATAGGTACCCAAAAAGAAACCAGAAAGCAAAAACATCCATTCAATCACAGGGCAATTCAGCTAGCCAGAACATAAATACAGAGACTAAGATTTAAAACAAACAAAAAACCACCCACTAGTTATGAAAAAGAAAGTTCTTCTATCATTTGACCATTACTGCTTCAGTGAAGTAGCAGAGCAAGTAGACCACTGGAGAACATGTGTCACCTGTGCCTTCCCATTTTGGGGAGCTCTGTGAAGAGCCAGGTCTACCACTTACCTTAATGGACAACGCATATAGATGGTTCAGCATAACATGATTGGGCTCGGGGAGCAAGGCTGGGTCACACTGAGAGAGAGAAAAAAAAATCACTAAATGGGGTTAAATGCATAGTCTTAAACCAGACAGTTTACTCTTCTTCAGAGCTCTCTTTGGGACTGTTGAGAAACTCTAAAGTAGAAAGTATTATTTCTTTTAAATAATGCACTCACCGTAGTATGTATCAATAATACATTCTCATTACAGAGAATTAGGAAAATTCTGAGTCCAGGGCAGATACCCTTAGCCTCAGCATCTATTCATCCTCCTTAATAGAGCTAAAACAAAAATCTTGCCCACAACACATATAGAAGATTTGTGTTAAGAGGCAAAATAATCTTAGTGGGAATCAAGTGAATTGACTAGAGATGTAAATTATATGCAAAAAAAAACCCCTTATACTTCTTTTGTATATCCCCAAATGATAAATACTCCTTATCTTATGTTGGAATAGAAGTCCCAGAAATTGATTCTAGCAATCCATAGCTCTGGGCCTGATTTATTAGGACCAGAAGACAACTATGAATTTTGATATCAGTACCTGGAAAAAGGAATCTATGATGCTACTGAGATGAATACAATTTATACTCTCAACACATCTTTGTGATAATCCCAAACTCCAGGATTACTAAGCTTTGGCTCAAATGGTCCTAGTGACCCCCAGATGCCCCAGCAATGCTCTCAGGATACTCACAGAAATATTAGTGTCCTTGTTAAGAATAACTTGGAGAAGGTGAGGAGGCAGGATAGGTGGGGATTTGAATCTCTCCTCGGATCGAAACACATACATTTCTTGCCCATAAGGTCCTGGGGGTGAGCTGGAGAGGTCTGGAACATATTTATCCAGATGTAAGGGAAAGTTGGAGAACTAGTAAAAATGCATGAAAAAACTGTCAATACATGGCAGCTAATAGTAAATATGGTAGAAGTCATGGATCATAAACTTGTGACCTGTTGGGTCTACAACTTTAAGGTAGACAAAGTAAAAGTCTGAGTCATCCTGAACATAAACCATGAAGTTTCTCAATATGGCAACATGATGTGGAGGATAGAGGAGAAGATGAGGGGTAAAAGACGTAGGTTCAGGGAAGAGCTACTCCATTTATCAGTTGTATGACCTGAGACAAATCCCTCCACTACAGTCAGTTTCCTCACTCATAAAATAAAAATAATAATCTCTGACCTCTTTCACCACGTTTTTATAGGAATCAAATGAGATAACAGATGCGACAATGCCTTGTAAACTGTCAACAATATGAAAAGATTAGATTTCTTCTCTTTTCCACCCAAGCAACAGACAACAAGGGTATTAAACTCTAAGTCTACAGTCACACACTGCATAATGACGTTTTGGTCATTGACGGACTGCATATATCATGGTGGTTCCAGAAGATTAGTACCATATAGCCTAGACGTGTAGTAGGCTATACCATCTAGGTTTGTTTAGGTACATTCTAACATGTTTGCACAACATCAAAATTGCCCATTGACGCATTTCTCAGAACATATCCCTGTCATTAAGTGACGCATAACTGTACTGATACCACAACGACTGCATCGATGAGGACGAGATTACTAACAATGTGGTCATCATCAGGGAAATGAAAATCAAAACCACAATAAGATGCCACTTCACACTCATTAAGATAGCTACAATAAAGACAGACAATAATAATTGTTGGCAAGGATGTGGAGAAATTGAAACTTTTGTACTATTCCCACTGCCCGCAGGAATATAAAATGGTGTAGCCACTTTGGAGAAAAGTTTGGCAGTTCCTCCAAAAGTTCAACATAGTTACCATATGACCCAGCAATTACACTCCTGGGTATATATCCAAGAGAAATGAAAACATATGTCCACACAAAAATTTGAACACAAATGTTCATATCAGCATTATTTATAATAGGCAAAAACTGGAAACAATCCAAATGCCCACCAACTAATGAATGTATAAATAAAATGGTATATCCATACAATAGAATTTTATTCAGCCATAAAAAGGAAAAGTACTGATATACATCACAACATGGATGAACCCTGAAAACATTATGCTAAGTGAAAGAAGTCAGACACAAAAGACCACATATTGCATGATCCCATTTATATAAAAAAGGCATATCCCAAATAGTCCCAAATAGGTATATCCACGGAGACACAAAGTAGATTTGTGGTTGCCAAGGGGACAGGGGAGGAGTGAATGGGAAGTGACTGCTAATGGGTATTGGGTTTCTTTTTGGGGTGACAAAAATACCCTGGAATTAGATAGTTGTGATGGCTGCACAACTCCGTAAAAGGGTGAATTTTATGCTGTCATACATCTGAAAAAATGGAAAAAATGTATGCAGACAAGAAGGAAATATACAAAAATGAACTATACTTTTTTGCTTAAAAATTTTTAATAATGTTTTTTATAGTCTCTAGTAAAAAAGATTTTAATAACCAATTCAGTATAAGAACTCGGATTTCAGTTAAATATATGTGAGGCAAAAGAAAAGAGTAGTAATAATACTGTTCTATTAAACAATATCTTAAAAATATACAGAACTTCAAACTTTTCAAAGTACTCTCAGTTATTTTGTCATGTGATATGCAAAACACCCTTAGGAAGTACACAGAACAGTTCTTATTTTTTTTTCATCAGAAAAAAAAATTGGTTAAGTAATTTGCCCAAAGTCACATACATGGCAAGATGGTCACTGAGTGCAGATTAAAACCCATTATCTGCAGATTCCTAATAAAATATATTCTAAACCTTACCTCAGTGGGTCAAGAAATTGGGTAAAAGAGGGAAGAGAGAAATAGCAAAAGTATGCTAATCCTCTAATTATGATTATATGTCTATTCTTCATTAGTTGCTTTGCCAGAAACATATAATACAAAAATTTAGAGTCACAAGTGGCCTCATCATTTAATTCAATGTTTTCAAACCCTTTTTAATCACTGCCCCACCAGTCAAGAAGAACGTCCAGCTTTACTTTCTGAGCTTATATAATGAAAACAATATTTTTACTATTTTCCTAAACAATTATTATACTATTGATTACTCTTTTAGAAACTGCATAAGCCACCCTTGGCCCTGAGATTCTAATACGCCCCACTTAAGGTATTGTGTCTCCTCAGCTGAGAATCACTGAGAGTCTAAGCCTCTGATTTTACTGATAAGGAACCGAGAAACACAAAGGTTGAAGGACCTGTCCTTCAAAGCTGTTAGTAGCAGATGATGGCAAAGCTAGTTAGTAGCAGAGGAAGGCTTTGAACCCACAGTGGGGAAGTGTGCTCACAGTTCCTTGGACGCAGCCTTCACTGTAAAGTAACAAAATGGTAACTGTGAGTGTGCTTAGCAAATCACTCTTCTGGCACTGTAGCAAATGTAAGTAGGGACAAAGGCCTTGGGAAAAATAACATTGGGAGAAAAAAAAAGGATATACATCTTTTCCTCTACCAAGGATTTTTTTTTTTTTACCAAAAACTTACAAAACTTCATTTAACATACACACAAAAGAATTGTGAAGTATTTTTTCCCCAAAGACTGCCCCACTTGTAGGGCACATAAAACTGCAGAACTGCCAACCGAGCTATCAAACTGGCAGGATTAAGCTGAGGCAGCTACACAAGGCAAATCAGCCTGAAATAGTACTAGAAACAGCTTTTTAAACTACAGGCCATAGCCCATTAGCGGCTTTCTCTCTCTCTCTCTGTGTGTGTGTGTGTACGTACTGAATTACAATGTAAAACTAATACCTTACTTAGATCCTGGTTAAAATGTCTGAAATTAAATATACTAGACAGATTTCTTTTGCCTCAGAGAAGGTGACCTAAATGTTTACAGGAGAAACATAGATAGATAGATAGATTCAGAAGATTCTGGAGGACATAAAAAGACAAATGCCACTCTTGGGAAGGAACATGCATTGTAAGAAAAACACATCAAGAAAGAGCAAATACTATAAAATTACCTCGACAAGATGTCTCTGAGCTTTCCATTGAATCTAGCTTTAAAGCGTCAAACACCTCAAAATCAGATTTCTTGACATGGATCAAATTGTTAATCGTGCCAAGCTGACTGGTAACCACAGGCTGAAACAGTGAATGGAAAAAAATTCATGAATCCCCATTTTGAATCCATCTCTTCCATCCAACTCTCCTCTTTTTAAAAAAAATTGGCGTTGTGGTTAAATTCATGTGCTCTGCTTCAGCGGCCTGGGGGTTCATGGGTTTGGATCACAGGCACAGACCTACATATCACTCATCAAGCCACGCTGTGGCAACATCCCATATACAAAGTAGAGGAAGACTGGCACAGATGTTAGCTAAGGGACCATCTTCCTCATGCAAAAAGAGGAAGATTGACAACAGATGTTAGCTCAGGGTCAATCTTCCTCATCAAAAAAAAAAAAGATACTCGGCACCTCCACCTTCTATCAAGAGAGAAATCCTCCAGTATAGGAGCCCATCAATCCTGACAGCAATGACATGTGACACTGGGGAATAATAACTAAAAGAAGACTAGCTAAGTCAATGGTTACCCTTGGAGATCAAAGCCTTACCTCTGATGGATCATGAACCCACTGTCCATCCACAAAGAACTTGTACTGGTGCTCTCCCTCAGGGAGGTCCAGGATGGCAACAAAGTCATTATGGCTACAGAAGAAGGCAGAAAGTGAGATAGGCCAAGTTCCTACCGGAAGACAATGTAAATGTAAAGGCCATGAGGCAATCACAGTATCTTGCCAATGATCTCCCACACTCCTAAGCAATTGTACCCTCTGGAGCAAAAAATAATTTATAAACCCATTCTCCTTTTCTATGTCACCTTTAGCATGTATTTGCCAGCCCCTCCCAATAACTTTAGTTCTTAACTTATATCTAGAAAAGAATAATAAACATGTTAATCCCCTAAAATGGTTCACCTTAGTACAACTACTTTGCTACAGCGCAACAGATCCCTCACAAGTGTAAATAAGATAGCAGGTAGGTCAAGGATACAGAAATGCCTCAAGGTATCCTTTCCATATCTTGGTGAGCATTTTCTGGAAAATTACCTACATACAAAGGGCCATTGATAACCAGTTAAATAATTCATTATTGCTCTGTAAGCAACAAATAACATTACTACCTAGAACTTCACAATGTGTTTTGTTTCAGTGCAGAAGTCAGAGCAACTAGACTCAGCCAGTTACAGAAGACTTCCCATAATCATAGAAAGGACCTGTATTAACAGAGTCCTAAAGAAAGTACCCACAAAGCTGTTATAATAAGTCCCTTTTAGGCAATAATATTCTAAGTGGCAAAACATCTCTGACTCACTATGAGGTTAAAAAGAAAGTTACAGATACAGTTATTGGTCACAGGAAATGTTCTAGAGAGTCCCTAGCAGGTGGAAAGGTACAGTCCAACCAGGTCTCCCTCCTGAGAGAGGAAATCAGATCTCTACTCCTGAACCCTGTAGACTCAACCAAGACACTTGTCTTCACCTCTTAATCAGTGGAATCTTGGTGCTCCAATTGTTGAAGGACCCAGAGATGAAGACCTCCTTGCCTCCTTCAGACCAGCGGATAACAGTGGGCCGGGCCTGCTGTGTGGGCTTTACGGAGTCCTCCAAATCCTGCTGCCATGATACAAACTCTTTGTCCCCAGGGAGCTGTAAGAAGGATTCGGTCATCCCTAAATTGTGACCCAGGAATTCTTAAAAGGTCACTCTCCTCCCTAGGGCAGAGATGGGTGCTAGGTTTCTGCTAAGGATCAACAAGCCCAGAAATTAGCAGCTACATCAAGTTTTGATCTGTAGAAAAAGAACTCATCTAGGACCAAAATGGTCAAATGGCTTATGCTCAAGGGCTGCCCAAATTACTGCCTAACTTCCAAGTCTGCATACATCACTCATCCTTTCAGAGCCTTAGGATTTCCCTTAAAAAAAAATGCTTACTCCCTGTTACCAAGTTAACTCACAGGCAGGCAATTATAATATGCTTCTGAGTGAATTTTAAGAGAAAAAAATGAAAACAAAGCATGGTTCTATAAAAAGTAACTTAGCCATGTATTTTTCATATGCAAATATGAAGAGCTCTCAACTATCAGTTGTAATGGAAGTTAGAGATACTGACATTCGTAAGTAATTCATAAACTCCATTTTAGCTAACAGCTTACAAAAGGAAATTAAAAATATAAAAATCAGATCCTTGGTCTCTTAAATTTTGAGAAGTGGTTATAAAACCTTCCTTCCTCACCTATGCCAGGTTTATACTAATTAATTCAGGAGTAGGGATGGAAATTCGGGAGCCTCAAGGAGCATCAGATCCAAAACACAGCTTCAACAAAAGCAGTTCCAATATCAAATGAGGTCTGTAGGATTCTGAAAAGATTGACTCCTTATTTCATTTCTTTTCATTACCATCCTTTGGAACAGGAGTTGACAAACTATGGCCAGTGAGCCAGATGCTTTTATAAAGTTTTATTGGGAAATAGCCACACTCATTCTTTTACTTATTATCTACAGCTGCTTTCATGCTACAGTGGCAGAACTGCGTAGTTGTGACAGAGACTGTATGGTCCACAAAGTGTAAAATACATACTATCTAGCCCGTTACAGAAAAAGTTTGCTCATCTCCACTTTAGATTGGCTTAAATGACTCTGGTAAATCAGACTGTCCAGTAGCAAGTCAAAATATTACCAAATAAAATAATGAAGGTTAAAAAAAAGGGGCTAGTTTATTCATTTGGGTTTTATTTTCAAAATGGCTGAGGTAGTCTACCTTCCATATTGTCTCTCGATATTCCTCAAAACCACACTATGAGACACCAGTAGCAGCATAATCTGAAGTAAATGGAGAAAGAGAATTGAAGGGACTTCCACATTATGTAAGGAAGTGGTTTAAGAGAAAACCTTGATCTCCATATTCTTAAAGCAATGCAAGAGGCTTGACTGGCTGCATTAGAACTACAGAAATTCTTACATATGCCTAAGAATAACCCTCAGATTCTGATTCGGATATAGGACCTGGGAATCTATTTTTAAAAACTTTCTCAGATAAATAATACTGTGATTATTTTAAAATAAACAAAGAAAGAAACCTCATCTTTAGAGATATATCCTAAAATATTTATAGGTAAAATAATATTTGATGTCTGGAATTTGCTTCAAAATAATTGGTGGGGGAAGAGTGGATTGGGGTATAGATGATATAAATTCATTCACAATTTGATCATTGTTTAAAAGTTTCAAAGTTCATTACACTTTCTCTCTACTTTGAAACATGGAAAATGTTTCAAATTTTCTATAGTGTTTAAACAAACTCAGGTAATTTTAATGTGCAATTAGGATTGAGAGCCATTGAATCAGTCCACTGAAGAAGGCCCACTGCCACTGTTTCTATCAGTTACTTTTATGATTTAGTATTTTCAGTTTAGAAGTTGAAGGCTACAAACTATTAATATGCCTAGCTTTGGAAGAAAGCCCTTCCACATATGACATGACATTTCTGTGGTAGGCATGAGTGTAGCTGACTAGCAGAAAGACTGTTTAGCCCAAGTTAAACAGCAAGATCATTAGGAAAAGAGGCAAAATAATTAGAACTATAGTTTGAAAATGTTCAAATAAAACATTGGGGTAAGAAGTAAAGACAGTAGATTGAGAACCATAAAATTTTAGATTTGGAAGAGACCTTAGGAATTATCTGAACCAATTTTCTTATTTCACAAATGGCAAGACTGAGGTAAGAGTAAGAATGATCCAAAATAGGCTCCATTTCAGATAGAGCAACCCGGCTTTTATTCAGGACAGATTACTGTGGTCACAGTTTGACAAATACACTATACTTATATCCTGAGTCATCAATGTAGGAAAAGGGTAAAAATACAATGAGGTCGATCACCTTGAGAAAGCTTTGAGGAAGTAAATTCAGATGGCTGGGTAGACAGCCCCAATAATGAGGAAGAAGTCCTGAAGTGGGAGAAGGAAAAAAGGAATGGAGAAGAAATACCAAGAAATGGTCCTTTCAATCACCCTCACTTCTCTTTCTGTGATTATGTTCTCAATTGCGATCCAAGAAAACAAACAGAATCCAAAATCATGTGCTATCAACGAGGCAAATCATGCTCTATTTACTTACTTTCTAAAATCCCAGTTGGGTAGGAAGGATGAAGTGATAAGAAACATCAAACACAACCCAAGCTCCTCAATCTCTCCATTCTTCTACTTCATCCCAGTTGGACTACCTGGAGGAATTAATTTAATGCTGACAGCTCTAAAAGTGATGAGAAACTTTCGGATGGTAATCACATTGCTATCAGCTCCATCTATCCTTTCTTTAGGGTGAATACAAGTTGCCGCTTTCCTGAAAGTCTTTGGAATTGAGAGCAAGGTCTTCAGGGCAGCTGTGGGTTGTCGGTTTTCAGCCATGTAACATTACGAAGTACTAACGGGAGGTGGAGAAATCCTGGAATCATTTGCTCTCCCACTTGAGGAGCAGCTGGGTGTGAAACAAGCACAATCTCAGCCACCACAACTATAAAGTATGGGATGAAAACGGAGCAGTCATGATGTCCTTTATTGGTCCCCAAGATTAGGAGAAAGTATTCAGCAAGTGGTTGCTGCTCACTGCCATGCCAAAGGGGAAGAGGATCAGAAGTGCTGAGCTCCCAGAGGAGTAAAAATGATATGATACATAGAAATTGTAAGGAAAAAGAAACTCATTTAACCACCTCAGGGCAAATCTGAGAAACTGCCGCCTACGGTTAGCAACTCAGGCAGCCTACCCTCTGAAGTTTTCCACCAGGGTTCATAACCTATAAATTCATCAATACTCTAGAAAAGGGCACCTGTATTCGGGGGGTGGGGGGGGGGGCGGTCCACTCTCTTCATCCTAAAAATGTGGCCAACAGATTAGTCGGAAAACAAGAACTCCGCCTCCATCCTATTTTAAGGCAGCACCGCAAGAGGAATTACCATCCAACATCCCGTCTCCGAAAAATCCCTTTAATTCAAAAAACCATAACCCAGGTCAGTGTGATAAGAAAGAACCAAGAAAGGGAGGAAGAGCCCTGACACCCAGCCCACTGCAGCATCGCCACCACCTGAGGGCGTGGGGACGCTCACCTTTGAGTCCGGCAGGCTGAAGACGCTGGGGTCGTCGGTGCTGCCCACCATAATCTTGTGCTCCTTGCCTGGAGCATGGCCGCCGGCTCCCTCGGCGCGCGCAGCCTTGGCGCCGTGGCGCTCCCCGGCCACCCTGTCGCTGGTGGTGTTTCCCATGGCTGCAGCTCGAGTCTGGGGCCACCTGCCGTGGGGAACGACACGGAGCGGGGAACACCCCAGAGGCAGCGTCAGGGCGCCCCCGGCCCCGCCCCTGAGGACCCAGGCAAGGGAATCCCCGCCCCAGGGCAGTGGTGCCCCGGGGTCCCCTCCCTCCCTTGGCCTCCAGGAGCGCCCGGAGCCCCCAGCCTCCCTCGCTGTCCGCTGCTCAGGAAACCCGCTTTCGGGAACTCCCCTGCATCCGCGCGTTCCCTGCCCGAGGGCGCCCCTACCCCAATCACCTCCCGCGAAGCGCTCCCTCCTCCCCCGGCCACCGGCGCGATGGCTGTCCTGCGGGTAAGGCCACCAATAAAGTTATTGAAGTTGAAGCCGCGCCCCAGCTAGCAAACCGTGTTTCCTCCTAAAATGGCTACAAAGCCAGCAGCGCGGGGCCCGCCCCGCGCGCGTACCCTGCGGCCGCGCCGCCGCAGCGCCCGGGGCCCGCCGGCCTCTCTAGCCGCCGTCGCCTCGATGGTGGGCGGCAGCGCGCAGCCTCCAGCGCCAGGCGGGGGCGCCCGCTGCACAGTGAGCAGCTCGCCGGGCAGACCGACCCGCCTGGCGAGACTGCCCCGGGAATAGCGTGTGCGTTGAAACCCTGGGCCTTCGCTGCGTAGGAGACGGCCTCGGAATGACACTGGGGCGGCCTCCCTGGGCTCGGGTGCTCCGTACCCGGAGGAGCGTCGCTGCCTTCTTCCCGGCCCTTTCACCTGGCCTCAGGGTTGCCAGAACGTTTTCTGGGCAGCGTCGTTGTGATAGGCGACCCTGAGAGGCGGGTTCCCACAGGGAATAAGAGAACAGACCTCCAGAAGGCAGAAAGAAGTAGTGGTAATTGCTCGGGGTTAAAACTAAGTGCTGTGGGGAGCAGTCAGCCCGACTGGGGCTCCAGAGAAGGAGTGATTAGGAGATACATTTTAACAAATTAGTAAAATATTAGTCTAAGAAGAAGATGGAGAAAGCTATTGTAGGCTAAGAAACAGCATATGCAATGAACAATCCCCAAAGAAGGAAAATTAAAGAAAGAGCAACAACAAAAACATCAGAAGGAACACTAAAGGCAGAAAAGGGCAAAGACAGTCCTCAGGTTGGGACAGATCCAGGTTTTTATGGGTAATTAAAGGAACTTCTATGGTATTTACTAATTCTTACTTTGTTAATAGGTATAATTATATGCATGTCTCATTCCCTATTAGGTAAATAAACAAGATCTCTTAGTCAATGCCTGTATAATTTTCCCCTTTAGACTCATTGCTGTTGCACCAGTGTTCCATCTTTCCTTCCACAGGGAAGGAAAAGAGGGAGGTAATAGGCAAAGTAATTGATGGGAGTTCTCTTGATGTTACCATATCTCAGACATCATTGCCACTGGTCTCCTCAGATCAGCCATTCTGCCTCATAGAGGAAAATAAGAGAACTTGGGAGGCCTCACAGAACAATAAGCTTTTATGCACACTGCTAAATGTATCCTACTTCCTCTGAGAGGTGAGGATGTGGGAATGGGGAAAGAGTATATTGGTGTTACAGAACTGGATGATAGGTTAGATTGGGCATCTGGAGGTTTAAATTACCATCTCCACTCCCCATTTGTGATCAGGGATGGGTATGCCATCTCATCTTGGTGATTTCCATTTCAAAAAACAATCTGATCTTTTTTTATAAAGTTAAACATACACTTAACATGCAGTTTAGTAATGCCACTCCTAGGTATTTATTCAAGTGAAATAAAGATAAGTTCACACAAAAACCTGTACACAAAGGCTTATTTGTACAAAACATATGTGGCTTTATTCATTTCGACCCCAAAATGCACACAACACAAATGTCCTTCACCTGTTGAATCAATAAACAAAATATAGTGTAGCCATAAATGGAATATTAAGCAATAAAAAGGATTAAACTCTTAATACACACAATAACATGAATGAATCTCAAATGCATTATGGGAAGTGAAAAAAGGCAGTCTCTCTTTATCTGACATTCTTGAAAAAGCAAGACTTAGGGTCAGAAAAGAGATCAGTGCTTTCCAGAAGTTGAGGGTGGGAGGAAGGGTTGACTACAAAGGGACAGGAGGGAATGTTGGAGGGGTTATGGGACAGTTCTGTATCTTGATTGTAGTGGTGTTATGTGTCTGTATACTAAAAAGAGTGAGTTTTATTGTATGAAAATCATACCTCAATAAGAAAACAATTTTATACTATTTTAAAAATTGTCTTTAGCAAGAGGAAAGATACAAGTTTATGCACAAAAGACTACTCAACTATTGTGGAAACTATTTTTAAAAACAAATACCATTGATTTTAATTTTTTCTACTTTTATTGAGGTACAAATGACATATATATTTAAAGTGTACAATGTGATGATTTGATATACATTGTGAAATAATTACCATAATCAAGTTAATTAATACACTTATTATTTCATATAGTTACCTTTGTGTGTGTGTGTGGTGAAAACACTTAAGATTTACCCTCTTAGCAATTTTCAAGTATACAATACAGTATTATTAACTATAGTCACCGTGCTGTACATTAGATCCTCAGAACTTATTCATCTTATAACTGAAAGTTTATACCCTTTGACCAACATCTGTCCATTTCCCCCACCTCCCAACCCTTAGCAACCACATTCTACCCTCTGTTTCTCTGAGTTTGACTTTTTTTTAAATTCCACATATAAGTGATACCATACAGTATTTGTCTTTCTCTGTCTGACTTATTTCACTTAGCATAATGCCCTCAAGATCCATCCATGATGTCTCAAATGGGAGGATTTTCTTCTTTCTCATGGCTGAATAATATTCCATTGTGTATATATATATATATATATATATATATCATATCTTTGTCCATTCATCCATAGCCAGACACTTAGGTTGTTTCCATATCTTTGCTGTTGTGAATAATGCTGCAATAAACAGGGGAGTGCAGAAATCTCTTCGAGATCCTAATTTCATTTCCTTTGGATAAATACCCAGAAGTGAGATTACTGGATCATGTGATAGTTCTATTTTTAATTTTTTGAGGAGCTTCCATACTTGTTATTGGTGTATTCCCACCAACAGTATACAGGGATTCCCTTTTCTCCACATCCTCGCCAACATTTTTCTTTTTGATAATAGCCATTCTTATGGGAGTGAGGTGATATCTCTTTGTGGTTTTGATTTGTTTTACCTAATAATTAGTGATGTTGAGCATCTTTTCATGTGTCTTTTGGCCATCTATATATCTTCTTTGGAAAAATGTCTATTCAGATCCTCCACCCATTTTTTAAATTGGATTGCTTGTTTTATCGTTATTGACTTGTGTGAGTTCTTTATATATTTTGGATAGTAATTCCTTATCAGATATACAATTTGCAAATATTTTCTCCCATTCAGTAGGTTGCCTTTTCATTTTGTTGATGGTTTCATTTACTGTGCAGAAGCTTTTTAGCTTGATGTAGTCCCATTTGTTTATTTTTGCTTTTGTTGCCCTTATCTTTGGAGTCAAGTCCAAAAAAGCATCGCCAAGACCAATGTCAAGGAGCTTACTGCCTATGTTTTCTTCTAGAAGTTTTATGGTTTCAGGTCTTAGGTTCAAGTCTTTAATACATTTTGAAGTAATTTCTGTATATGGTATAAGATAGTGGTCCTGTTTCATTCTTTTGCATGTGGCTGTTCAGTTTTCTCAACACCATTTATTGAAGAGACTGTCCTTTACCCACTATATATTCCTGCCTCTTTTGTCATAAATTAATTGATCATATGTGCATGGGTTTATTTCTGGACTCTATTCTGTTTCATTGATCTATGTGTCTGTTTTTATGCCAGTACCATACTGTTTTGATTACTATAGCTTTGTAATATGGTTTGAAATCAGGGAGTCTGATGTCTCCAGCTTTATTCTTTCTCAAGATTGCTTTGGCTATCCGGGATCTTTTGTGGTCCCATACAAATTTTAGGACTGTTCTGTTTCTGTGAAAAAATGCCAGTAGAGTTTTGATAGGGATTGCATTGAATCTGTAGGTTGCTTTGGGTAATATGGACATTTTAACAATATTAATTCTTCCAATCCATGAGCATTGACTATCTTTCCATTTATTTGTGTCTTCTTTGATTTCTTTCATCAGTGTCTTATAGTTTTCACTGTACAGGTCTTTCAACTCCGTGGTTAAATTTATTCCTAGGTATTTTATTGTTTTTGATACAATTGTAAATGGGATTGTTTTCTTAATTTCTTTTTCTGATTGTTGTTAGTATATAAAAACACAACAGATTTTTGTATATTGACTTTGTACACTGCAACTTTACTAAATTCATTTATTGGTTCTAACAGTTTTTTGGTGGGAGTCTTCAGGGTTTTCTCTATATAAAATCATATCATCCACAAATAGTGATAGTTTTCTTCCTTTCCAATTTGGATGCCTTTTATTTCTTTTTCCTGACTAGTTGCTCTGGCTAGGACTTTGTACCATACTGCTTTGATTACTATAGCTTTGTAATATAGTTTGAAATGAGGAAGTGTAATACCTCTAGCTTTGTGCTTCTTTCTCAAGATTTCTTTGGCTATTCAGGATCTTTTGTGGTTTCTTATTTTTTATTTTTTTAATGGTTTTTATACAGGCTGAGAAGTGGTAGTGAAGTTCTTACATTCTGCCCACCCAAAGGAAGAGGGACCAGGGGCTGGCCTGGTGGCATAGTGGTTAAGTTCACACACTCTGCTTCAGTGGCCCAGGGTTCACAGGTTGGCAGGTTTGAGTCCCGGGCGCGGACCTATGCACCACTCATCAAGCCATGCTGTGGCAGCGTCCCAAATATAAAGTAGAGGAAGATGGGCACAGATGTTAGCTCAGGGCCAATCTTCCTCACAAAAAACAAAACAAAAACCACCAACAACAAAAAACAACAAAGGAAGAAGGACCAAATTCAAGGATCCAGAATTCTCCCCAAATATTATCATTCTTCTGTTTTACAGATCCCAAAGGATTTGTATATCAATTGTATCATGTTATCCTCAAAACTGCCCTCTAAGGGTAGGGAGAACAGATGATCATATCTCATTTTATAAATGAGGCTTAGCTCAAATATTTAGCCACTATTTCCTGAAATGATATGTATAGTCCATTTATTTTAACAAACCTTGATGGCAGACCTGGTACTTGCTGGGCCTATGCTAAGTAGCCCCTGCTCTGGAGTTGCTCACAATCTTGAAATCTCCAAAGAAACTACTATAACTCCAAATAGGTCTGACCCCAAACCTAACACTTATAAACACATAAGTGTCTATAGTGACACTTATAATCAAACATTCACTGAAAATCTTTCTCCAAAATTATAGGGGGCCGGCCCGGTGGTGTAGTGGTTAAGTCCGCATGCTCTGCTTTGGTGGCCTGGGGTTTGCAGGTTTGGATTCTGGGTGTGGACCTACACACCACTCATCAAGCCACGCTGTGGCAGGGTCCCATATACAAGATAAAGGAAGATTGGCATAGATGTTAGCTCAGGGCTAATCTTCCTCAGCAAAAAGAGGAAGATTGGCAACGGATGTTAGCTGAGGGCCAATCTTCCTCACCAAAAGAAAAAAATCCAAAATTGTAGACTTACATTATTGGAAGAATTAGTATCTCAATTAGCATCTGAAGTAATATGCATTAATTGAGCACCTAGTATATACAGCATCACCACATGAGTATTGATTTGGTGCAGATAGACTGCTAACTGTAAATTGTTTGACTTAGTGCAAGTATCTTTATCTTTCTAATTGTAAATTTTCTCGTATGTAAAATGAGAGGATTATGCATGTGATCACTAAATCCTAGATTAGAGTTGAAGACATCAGTATGAATTCGTGTTTAGCTTAATATAGATACAGATGGATAACTATAGAAATAATTATAAATACGTGTGTATTCATGGGTTAGTGTACACACATATATTTCCAAGCTCTGTCTTCTGAGGGGCATAGAAGCAATGACACTCGAGTAGCAACAAGCACGCCTAGTGCCCAGTTTTTAGTTTCTGATACCATTCTCTAATAAAAGGAACCAGGACTACTGGGAGAAATGGCTGCTTCCAGGACTGGGACAGGGAATATACAAGGTGAGTCTGGAGCGTCTCCAGAAAGTGAAGAAGTGCTTAAAAAGAAAAACGAAAGAGGGTGTGTCAAAGGGACACAGGAACCAATGAAACAGCTCCCATTGCCTAAAGCTGGAATAATTTGAGCAATAAAATAAATGATGCGATATTGGATTATAACCCAAATTACAAAATAACTATCCATGAGTCCATTCTGATATAAATAAATGATTGAATAAATAAATAAATGGAGAATTCTTTCCATAAAGAAGAATTCCAAAAAATGTACTTAGATACTCTGCTCTCAAGGAGATGAAGCATAACTCTGCACTCTTTAAGTGTGGCCTGAGCATAATAACTTCCTTCCAAAGAGTATAGGATGGAAAGGGGGAAAAAGAATAAGTTTACGGTGGAGAAGCCTGACGAATACTACCTCAGGTGATCAAGTTTCACATTATTAGTGATGTCATTAACAGCTTGTACCCTTGATATGGTGTGATGAGAACTGTACTTTTCCTGTGTGGTCTTCCTCCTGAAAACCCATAACCCCAGCCTAATCATGAGAAAAAATATCAGACAATCACAAATTAAGGGATATTTGACAAAATACTTAACCAGTTCTCCTCAAAACCATCAAGATCATCAAAAGCAAGGAAAGTCTGAGTAACTGGCACAGACTAGATGAAGAATAATGTGGTTTCCTGAGTGGGATCCTGTGACAGAAATAGAACATTAGGTATAAACTAAAAAAATCAGAATAAAGTATGAAACTTGGTTCTTTTAAAAAGTGTCAAGGTCCTGAAAGACAACAAAACACTGAGGAAGTGACAAAGATTGGCGATTAAGGATACGTAAGAACTAAATGCAATATGGGATCCTAGAGTTGATCCTGGAACAGAAAAAGGAAATTAGTGGGAAAAGTGGTGAAATTTGACTAAGGTCTGTGGTTTAGTTAATAGTATTGTATCAATGTTAATTTCCTTGTTTTGATAATTGTTGTACATGATGTTATGTGAAATGTTATCTTTAGGGAGCATGGGTAAAGGGTGTACAGGAACTCTCTGTACTATTTTTGCAACTTTTCTGAAAGACTGAAATCAGTTCAAAATAAAAAATTAAAAATATTACCAAAGTAATCAAAATAATAAAACATATGAGGATGTTCAGTGCCATGATTTATAGTCAAAAGACTCTTCAGTGGAGAGACTCTGCACCCAAGGAATAGAGAAAAAAGAATGCTCTGAAGAGACCTTTAAAATAAGTTTATTTAAAATCCTCAAGGAAGGGAAGATGCTGGTTTGAATACACCCCGGCTCCACACCACTCCTCACTCCAACCCAATTTTCATGAGTCAACAGCTGTTAATAGCACAATAAAGACCTCAGGATCAGTTTGAGGCCTGACAGGGAAAGCAGGTACAGGTCCTCCTCATCTTTTAGCTAAATCATTAGTTGTCAAAATGGTTCTCAATGATGCAAACATGCATCAGAATGGCCTAGAGGGCTTATGTAAACACAGGTGACTAGGCCACATGCCCAGAGGTTCTGATTCAGTAAGTCTGGGGTGGCGTCTGAGAATTTCTATCAAGCTCCAGATGATGCTGATGTTTCTGGTTCAAGGACCACAGTTTGAGAAATGCTGGACTAGGCAAGAGTCTGGAGACCAGTATTGGAGACCTCTGATAAAAGGCAGTATGCAGAAAAGAGTTACCTGACTCTTACAACCGTGATAATGCTTCCCACACCCCAAAAATAAAATAAAGAATTAAAACCAACCAGGATGTGGGGAGCAAATCTCCTATACAGAAGAATTCCAAATAATTTATGTAGATACTGCCCCCTTAAGGAGGTGGAGCATAACTCCAGGCCTGAGACTGCTTGTCCTCAGAAAGGCCAGCTTCCAGGTTTGGCCCACAGCTGGTGTCTGGGAACTTGGATTTGGAGAGAGTTCTTACCATTCTAAGTGTTAGAGGGCTTCAGTGCTTAAAATGTTTGTACGACCATGTGGTTTATGCTGAACACCTGCTTTCCTTCTGGGAGTCTGGAATTTTGATATGTGTTAGGCAGAGGTTGCCTGTGTGACTAGCCCCCATTAAAAACGCTGGGCACTTGAGTGGAAAGATGTGAAAGTCTTCTGATTGGTTCTATTAGAGAAAAAAGAAGCAAGGTGATTAGCTGACTGTGAGGAGAGGGGACAGGTTTCAGGTTTGAGTAGGTAGAAAGTATGAAATAATCAACTATGAAAATAGTACAGAAAATTGATTAGAAAAATGAAGTGGGATTGGCAGGTAGCACTGAAGGCCCACTTAGGTTTGGTCATCATGAATTTAAGATGTTAAGTCAGCATGGTGGTATTTTTCTCTTGCCATATTTAGCTGTTTTAGTGAGGGCATGTAACCAAAGATAAAGGTTAACCAAGCGAGTTTGGTGAGGAGGGGCAAAGAAGTTGAGAGTGCATAGTAGGGTGTGATTATAATGGTGGACCATGGATTTTAAACCAGGTGGACTGGGAAGTGAAGACAGAGCAGGTCGATGGAAGGCCCAGTGGAGTCAAAGAACTGTTGGAGTTGGACTGAATGAGTTGAAAAGGTAAGAGATGGTTTTGGAGGGTGGAATGGTTGAAATTGAGATTTTGGTGGTGTTGGAGTTATTGGTCATGTCAATGTCTTAGATATGACCATGGGTGTAGATAGATAAGGTAAGGTAGATCATAAAATCACTGGAGTGAGAAGGTCGTTGAACCGAGATGGCAGAGAGTGTTAGAGGTCTACCTCAATACTCATAGTCATTCTCCCTTCCTCCTTAATAACATCCTTGATTTTCACCTGGGCACATTGCCTCTCTGTATAAAGACACATTTCTTAGCCTCTCTGGTAGCTAGAGTTATGTGGCTAAATTCTTCTAATGAGATCTAAATGGAAATATTATATGGAACTTCTAGTAAGTCTCCTTAAAAGAAAAGGGGTGTGCCCTTCTACATTTCTCTTTCCTCTGTGTAGGATGTCCATATAACAGCTAGAGCTCCAGCAGCCATCTTGGACCATGAGGTAGAAGCCACATGCTGATAGTAGAGCGAAAGAGGAGCTGTTATACCATCTCGGGACTATCTTCCTCCAGATTTTTTTATATGAGAGGGAAATAAACTTCAATTTTCTTTAAGCCATTGTTACTATGGGTTTTTCTACTATATGGAGCTGAATCTAAATCTAACTAATACATTGGATTGGTGAAAGCATTACCTACATAGATGGTGAAATCAACTATAGAAGTCGTTATTTATATATAGAAAGAGGCAGAGAGCTTGGTGCTAAAACCTTCACTGAATGAAGAGAAGTAAACAAGAGGTCTGTAAATAACTTCAAACAGGAGAGGTAGTGGGTGCTTCAAAGAAGGTGGGGAATTGGAGAAAGCAGGGAGAAACAGCAATGAGGATCAAAGCAGCAATGAGGAACAAGGCAGACATTTACTCCACCTTCTTTCCTGTGTTGAGATACTGACTTTTTAAATCTTGTGTTTGATTGAGGAAATAAATTACAGATGAAGCTGGGTACCTGAGGGGCACTGTAGATATGAAACCAATTTGCTGTTTTTCCTGTTTAACTTGAGGGGTGACTCAGGGGTCTAGAGGATTTGTGAGCTTGTTTTGCAGAAGAAAGAATGCCTTCGGGGAGGTTGTGATCACCAATGGCCCTCAGCAGCCGATGAAGCCCAGAAATCAGATTGCCCAGGGGCTTATCAGGAGTGACCCCTCTATTTTCCCAAAGCCCCTCCTGCCAAGCCTCTTAGATCTGTAACCCCCCACCCCCAGCTTTCTGGTGGGGAGGTGGATTTGAGCAAACCCAGGCTCCCACCTCCCCTTTTTGGCCAATTCAAATAAATCTTTCTCCATCTCCAAGCACTGATGTCTCGGTGTTGGGCTTGCTGTGCATCGGGCGCACGAACTTGAGATTAAGAGGTTCCATGTCACAGACAGGACATATTATTTGTGTTTCAAACCAAACAGAACATTAGAGATGACATACTTATTCAGATCGATGATCTATTCCAGAATATTTTCTAGAATAACATGCTTGCCCCACAGACATTTAAAAATGTTAAGCACTCCTTAATCTCTTTTTTATAAAAGTATTGTTCACTAGTATTTATTTTTATTGAGGTATATTCACTGTTTTATTTAATCCTTTAAAAACTCATTCATATTTTTACCTCCCATGTTGAATTTATTCATTCAATTAATTAATCATTAATTTACTGAGGTCTTACTATGTTTTAGGCGGCACTAGGAACATATACATTAATTACAAAGTATCTTCCTCCAAGGAATTTACTAGTTTGAGGAGGAAGGAGGTGAGAGAACCAATTGGTATTATATAGTGTGACAAAGATATTCACTAAATATCATTGAGCAATATACTAGGTGCAATGAGAACACAAAAGAAAGTCACCTATTTCATACTGGGGGTCAGGAAGAGATTCCTGGAAGATAACAGATGAAGTGAATCTTGAGGGTGAAATAGGTACTAGCCATCTGGGCAAGTGGAGAATTTACCAAGAGAAGGGTATAGCATGAGGATGTGTACAGAAGCGTGGAAAAATCCAGCACTTTGGAAAATTCCAAGTAGGCAGTCTGGAGGATGTTTATATACTATTATATATTGTATTACTATTGACAAAAGTATCAGGGCACAGACCCAGTATAAAGTAAAATGATCTCATTTATGAATGTACTTGCCATTAATATACCATAAATTTTGCTAGTGGGGACTATTGGCTCAATGTGCTCGGCTACAAGAAAGAACTTATGTAAGTCATTTTAAGAATATGTGTCTTTTGACCTTATATCACCATTTTCCCCACTCTACAGTTGTAGTCTATAGTTATTCAGCAAAGGAAACAAAATTGTTGTAGTAAGTTATATTTTGCTTTATTAGAACAACTTAATTAGTAGAGTAATCAAGAGAAAACATGGTAATTTAAATGAATGGTACTATCCAATATTCTTCCTCCTCTGAGAACATTCCACTAGATTGTAGTCCTGGGTCAAATCCTGAAGCAAAAGAATACATTTCTTTTTTTTTTTTAATTTTTAAATTTTAGAATAGTTTTAGATTCAAGAAAAGTTGCAAAGATAGTACAGAGTTCCTATATACCCCACACCCAATTTTCTTTATTGTTAACATCTTACATTACTGTGGTACATTTGTCACAACTAATAAACTAATATTGGTACATTGTTATTAACCCAAATCCATACTTTATTAATATTTCCTTAATTTTTACTTAATGCCCATTTCATGTTCCAAGATCCCATTCAGGATACATCACATTTAGACATGTGGTCTCCTTAGGCTTCTTTATACTATGACAATTTCTCAGACGTTCCTTGTTTTTGATGATCTTGACAGTTTTGAGATGGTCAGGTATTTTGTAAGATATTCCTGAACTTGGGTTTGTCTGATGTTTTTCTCATGGTTAGATGGGGTTATGGTTTGGGGGAAGAGGACCACAGAGGTAAAGTGCCCTTCTCATCACATCATATCAAGGGTACATACTTCCAACATAACTTCACTGTTGATGTTAATCTTGATCACCCAGCTGAGGCAGTGGTTGTCAGATTTCTCTGCTGTAAAGTTTTTTCCCACTTTCCATACTGTTCTCTTTGGAAGGAAGTCGCTCTACGTAGCCTACACTTAAGGAGTAGGGAGTTATGCTCCATCTCCTTGAGGGCAGAGTATCTACATAAGTTGTTTGGAATTCTTCTGTATGGGAGATTTGTCTATTCTATCCCACTTATTAATTTAGTCAATCATTTATTTACATACATATGGATTCATGGGTATTTTTTATACTTTGTTATAATCTAATACTAGATTATTGATTATTGCTCAAATTGTTCCAGCTTTGGCCACTGGAACCACTTTCAGTTGGCTCCTGTGTCCCTTTGACATACTCCCATCAGTTTGCTTTTTGAGCACTTCCTTACTTTCTGGCACTACAAGAATGCATTTTTTTGTATAATATGATTGGGAAAATGATATAACCTTTTAATATAATTATAAAAGCAAGAAATGGTAAATTCATCAATGTTAGTACACATTCATTAGTAACTAAGGCTCTGTATCTTGAGTTCAGTTTCCTATTCACATCTTACTTGTAGCTTGGTTTAGAAGGTAACGAATGACTTTTTTGTAACCTTGCATATTATAAGTAGAATGAGAGAGTCAGTGAATTTAGAATTACATGTTTTTTATTTAAGGAGGAAACGGGGGTACTTATTGCTGATAACTAGGAATTATATTATCAAAGGACTGTTAATTCAACAAACTTACATGCTAAAAGAGACAAATTATATCTTAAAAGAAGGAAATGAAAAAGAAGCAAAGGACCTTCAATCTACTTTTGAACTAGAGAAATCTGCAGCTTAAAAGGTACTAGGTCCATTTTAATAGATGATAAATCCCAAGTATCACAAGGATTAGGGAAGGAAAAAGACCTAAGAACTAATACCAATTCTTCTCTAATTCTCAAAAGGCATTTCCACAGGTAAATTAGGCCAAATGGCAGGGAACTGTGCAAATAGTTACACTATTAGGAGGAAGTCGTAATTCTCACATTTCTGGTTCTCTTACACGTGTTTATACCAGGAAAGATAATAATTTCTAATGTTGTTCTTCCAGTTGTTCAAATTTATCCCTTTTTAAAGTAATAGGCAGCAATCCCAAAATGTATTGCACAAAAGCTTATTTATGCACATTCACCTGGCTAGTGCATCCAGTACCATTCTTCATGAAATTCAGTGTGCTGGACAACTAACACTTAGTTAACTTCTCTGTGAGACAAAAACAGAGCAAAACTTCTACAGATAAGAAAACAGAATCAACAGCGGCACTAGGACATAAATTGGAGTCCCTGCTTTTCATTTCCTTTGCTCTGTTTTCCAGAACTACACTGTATGACATAAGAAGAACTATTATAAGCAGAATGCCCCTATATTTAGTTACTATCAATCCTAATTTAATACATGAATGACATCTTCAAATACTTATTACTTAGACTCTATGTGTGGGAGGGAGTGGAGGGGAGAAAGTAGGATTAGGAGGAGACAAATCACATTTGTCGGCCACACTATAACAGTTGGCAGCTAGTTATATTTCCTAAGGTAAAGTCTTGTTGGATCCTAATATGGGAACTAAGAGATCAAAAAGACAGGACAGCTCATTTAAAATTCCAAGTTTTTCAACAAACTCAAACCTATTGGTAGATGCTAGATTATTAGAATGACCCATGAGCCTAGAAAGTTGAAGGTAGTTTCTTCATTGAGAAAATAAAGATGTGTTGCTTAGGGGAAAAGAGGAAAAATGACCTGGTATTAGATACACTAGTGAAAAAAATGTTTAAGTATCTACGTATCTTAGATACGTAGAACTGTTATAAGACCATTTTTTTTTCTTACCCCTCAGGAAACATACATTTAGTTACAATATTAAAAACAAACAAAAGATTGAGCTTCTAATAGAAAACCAAATCCTATCAGAAGCAGACTTACATGGAGTCACCCATTTCATATACAGATATTGACTTATGCTCCCCACCATAATATTTGATAAATGACAGCAAACATTTATTAATCACCTATCACATGTCAAGAACTCTGCTAAGGACATACAAAGATGACTGAAAGGGTACCTGAGCTCACAGTCCAGGGATTGCTGGAAGGAAAAGTGATAAGTCATAAGAGGAAGGAAGGTAAGTCAATATGAATGAAAAGCTGGGATTTCACTTTAGAGAAAAGAGGAAAGAGAATTAATGTTTTAGAAAGAGAAATAAAAGTAGATTTCTGAGCAATATGAAGCTGAGAGTTGTTCAATCTCATCAGATTCTGAAGGCATATCTAGATCAAGCTTCCCACAGAAAACTAGGGCAATGACAATGGGACAGCTAAAAATAGATGATAATTATAGCAAAGAAAACAACAGCCAGCATAAAGCTGGCCTTTGTTATTGTCGAAGTCGTGGAACTTTTGCTTTCAATTACTCTTGTCATCATAGGCTTCCTGATACGATCTTCTGTGGTGAGGATAGCTTTTCGAGCTCCATCCCACTTTCCAGGGCCCTGTAGACGATACTGGATTGGAGTGCAGGGTCCCAGGAATAAGTGTAATGCCAGTTTGGGGTCGGTGAAGGCCAGAGACAGCAGATTAGGCCTGACGCCCACCAGATCAGCAAGCTCTTCCATGGTATCTATATAGTCTCCCTGAATGGTATGACGTTGGCTCTCCACATACCTGAAGCAGAGAAGACAGAAGCCATGGCCTATCAACAATTCAATCAATTAATCAGTGTTTTCTGAGTGCCTGTTATTGGCTCAATATTGGGCTTGGAGCTATGGAAAATAGAGAAGAAAGAAAAGACATTGTCTCTATCCTTAAGGACCTTATAATCTACTGGAGGAGATAAGATAGATACACATGAAGCAGAGAAAAATATAAGACTTTTGGTAAATCATGTGGTTTTAGACTGCTAAATTGAAATGTAGAAGAGGGTAGTTAAAACGAGCTATAATAAATCCTTGAAGGATGTGGAAGATATAGATAAGTGGAGAACAAAGAGGAAAGTATTACAAGTCAGGGGAACAGCAGAGTGAAGGAATAAAGCAGGAATGAGTGTAGAATACGAGCGTAGAATATTGTGGGCACTACCTACAGTAGAGGAGGCATACTGTGGAAAACAAGGCTGGATATAGAGAGGCAAATATAGCAGGTCTGATTCAGAGGACTATGATGTTATCAGAAAGAGAGAACCCACCACAAAAATTCTCAAGTTTGGGATCCTCAACTGTTTCATGATGGCAGTGGTGGTGGGGTCCCCAGAGCAGGACTTCCCAGGGTGAATGTTAATTTGGAATCCTGAAAAGAGGTGTGAGGATGACATCCCACAGAGGAAGTGGCCCTCCAAACAGAGCCAGATGGAATGATTATACCATGTGCAGATTTGAAGAGCTAAAAGGACTTTTTAGAGGGGAAATGTGGCAACAGTGATACCTGTGGAAGGAGTGGGATTTAGCAAGCTAACTGGTGACTTTCTGTTTTTACTTTCTATAATGAAAACAAAACAAAGAACAGTGGGACAGAGAGGAAGTAAGAGATTAGACGTGCTTACTAGAGGAAACCAAAAACAAGGGCAGGAAAAAATGATAGAAAATAAATTTGAGGTAGAATTGATGAGATGGAATTCCAGAGGAATGGATAGAGTGATTTATTGAAATGGGACTGAAGTTTAGAAGAGAAGAAGATAAGACACGAAAGAATTTGAGAGCTTTCCCGTATGGATGTTTTGTTGGCTCAAGCGTTTGTAGGCATGCATTTATCCATTAGTAGAGGGTCAAGACCTATAGCATTCATGAAAGTTTCACAAAAGAGATTCACTAGTACCTGCCTGGTGGGGTTGTTACAAGGATTAAATAAACTCATGCATATAAAACAGTGTGTGTACATAGTTGACCCTCAATAAAGGTTAAGTTATATCTTTGGGGACTGCTCACGATCAGAAGGTAGTTAGACAAAGATAAGTCAAAGGAAAGAGAGGAGGGAAGTTGAAATAGAATAGTTTAGTGCCAGAAAAGCAAGGAAAGAAAGTGCTCCAAGATGGAAGAGATGTGTAAAAGCACCAAACTCAGTGCTGAGAAGAAGGAAAATGAAGTTGGTCATGGATGACCTTCAAGAGAGCAGTTGCAGAAGTAAGGATGGATGTTACAATGCAGGGGGCTTAGGAGGCAGAAAAAGGTGAGAATTTAGAGTATATCCTGTAGAATATTTATTGTAGAAGTTTGGCAGTGAAAGGAAGGAGGAAAATAGGAGAGCACTTGGCAAGGGTATCAGGGTTAAATAAAAACTTTCTTTCTCCTCTCAGATAGGGGAGAGTTACGCTAGTATAGGCATTTGAAGAAAACCACTTCTTTGGGCCTGGAATGATTGTGCTTCTGACTTTTCCACAAAAATTTAGGAATTTACCTTCAACTTCCATTTTGTCCAAATAAAAATCACCCAGTGAATAAGCTCAAGTTCTGAAATTCGCACTGCCAAATTACCGTGTTCACCCAAGCACTAAGCCACTGGCTGATGTTACCACCTTCCCAAATCACATAGACTATTCATACAATGAGCTGCTCTGACCTGAGTGTGCTGTCATATGATGACAGCCAGCAAAGTGGCCTCTGCAGATTTGTAAATCTACCTACACACTTGTAATTCAATCTTATCTACTGTGCATTACTTCACTGTCGCTTTTCCTTTCTCTAGCACTCTGCCAGCACTTCAAGTAATCCTTTCCAAAACAATATACCTGATTTTCTCTCCATGTGCTTTTTTCTACTTGACTTCTCTTTTAGGCCCTAAACATAAGATTTGAAATTCTTCTCTTAAGTTTTTCTCTCCTTTCCCATCCATATTCAAACCACTTGGTGCTATTTCTTCATTCTATTGTCACAAACTATTATTTCCTTTTCCTTCAAAATATCTAAATCCTTAAACTAACACAAGGAAGGTAAGTACAGTACAATATTGCTTTTATTAAGAACTAAGTAGAAAAATTAACCACATATCTTCCTGGGAGAATTTCTTACCTGTTTTCAATTTTCTCTTGAGCCTTAGCTATATCTGTTATCATTTCACTTTGTGAGGGCAGTGTCTTTAGTCCTAAAGAGAAAAATCAAAATTTAAGTGTAAAATTACCTCAGCAGGAACAATTCTATTAACAATTACTAGGCTATGGAGAATTCAAAGAAATACAGGCTTGTTTTCTGTACTCAAGGAGGTTACACCTTCACTTGATCACATTACCCCACCAGCACCACCACAATATGATGATATTAATGTCGGGAGCTTACTCTATTCTACTTTGTCTTTGGAAGATATTTCTCCTACTCTGCCTTCCAGCCAATAACTCCCTCCTCCCTAACATAGTCTTTCATTTGGGAAATGAAATATGCATGTGAGGAAAGGACAAATGGCCTTAAAAGTATATGGAAAATGAGATACAAAGTAAAAGGGTGGGGGGAGGGTGGGAAACACACCTGCACTCGTACTGTTAATAACAAAGAGGCTTTATACCACAGAGAGAAGGAAGTAAAAATAAATTCTCAATCCTATTTGCTTAAAGTCCTATGGAAGATAAGCCTTACCTTCTAAACTTTTTATGTGGTGAGAGTGGGGGGTAAGGCCAAGGGCAACTCATAATACCCAATCTTAACAGATAAATTTAAGCATTAATGCACAAACAGTTCCAGTAGTAGGAATTTAACACCAACAACATGGCTAGACAAGGTAGAATAGTATTTAAGTTGACATAACTCTAAGCTTAAATGATTAGCTTTATGCCCAGATTTATAGGCACTATGCCATGTAGAAAATTTTAGCCACACCAAACCCTAAGGTGTTACTCCATAAAACTCTGGAATGTATAATTTTAGAATGGGAATATATCTTACCTAACATAAGCCTTCTCTCTATAAATACTCTAATCAAGTGGTTATCTCATTCCTCCTTAAACATCTCTGGTGATGAGGATCTTATTACCTTCTAAGGAGATGATTTAATTGTTTGGCTGCTCTAGTTGCTGGAACATTATTCTTGTTTTTTGACCCCAAAATCTGCCTCCATGCAACTTGCACCACTGGATTTAGCTCTGCCTTCTGGAGCCAAGGAGTCTAATCTTAACAAATGACAGCCTTGAAACATTTGAAAACAACTGTCATAACTTCATTAAGTCTTCTCATTATCAGCCTAAATACTGCTAGTTCCCCATATAACAGGTTTCACATTCTCTGCCATGTTGGTTGCCCTTCTCTGGGCACACTCTAGTCACTATTCTGGGGTGTCCCTCTTAAAATATGAGACTCAACACTCAAGAAATAGCCTTCTGTGTTTTGCCATGTGTTTTCTCATTTTAGCCTTGTCATAAGTCAATGAAGAAACACTGAAATGCTTCATTTGAGATTAATCACAGGTCTCTTAAAATGCACATTTTGAGAGTTGATTTCCAAATTATTTCTCATACTACAACCATTACTTTTACTTCTATTAACTAGAAACATTATGGAGGAGGAGGTTTATTTCTTGCCTGTGAGAGGCAGCCAATTCACAAAAAAACCAAACAAAAACCCCACTATAGATTAGATAGATAGATAGGAATATAGAAAGATATATACAATATCCTATGGTGCAGTTCTTTCTTAATTCATTAATACTGTTCTTGCAGTGTTTCCTTGTTCAGACACATTATTTTTACCATATTTCTTATCTCCCTCCTTCCTATCGTGCCCCTCCCTCTTATATTACAAATTTAAATCAATCGCCACAGCACCTGAGCAGATTTTTTTCTTGCTTTCATCTCCAACGTGCATTCCATTACCAAATTTCAAATTCACCAATGAAATTTCATTCAAATTTGTTTTCTCCTATTCTTTTATGTTGATTTAAAGCCCTCATCAGGTCTTACTTGGTCTTTTGCCACAGGCTCTTAACCAACCTAATTCCTATTTCACTCCCCTCTGACATATCTTCTGAATTACAAATCTGATTTGACTCCCCCTTACCCAATTAAAATCCTTCAATGGTTCTCTCTTACCTACAGTGAATGCAAACATCTTGCATGGCACCCAAAGATTTTTCTTGTTTTTGCCTCTATAATATCTCTAGTTTCATTTCCTTAATTCCTATAACATTTTATCTTCCAGAATCCTGAACTACTTGCAGTTTTCAGAACTTGATTTATTCTGTCATTTTTCTCTAACTTTGGATAAATATTACTGATTGTTCTTTTCTCTGTTATACAGGTCAAGATTTTGTGGTCCTTTTAAAAATCCTTTACAGTGCATTTGTGGTTTTAGGAAGAATTAGGTACTTACTCCTCACTGCTTCCATAGCAATTCCTCTACATCGCTATTAGAGCACTTGTTTAGGATATAGTAAATATGTGCTCAGTGAATGAACACATTAAGTGTCTGTTTACTTGTCTGTCTTCCTTGCTTGACTCTGAGTTCCATAAAGATAGGAATTTTCTGTTTGGTCATATCTGTACCTCCAGCACGTAGCAGAGGGCCTGGCATATACTAAGAGGTCAGTAAATGTTAGCTGAAGAATGTCGTTGAAGAACAGTGAGGAACTGAAGTTCAGAGATTTTCCAAGGGTCACAAGACAATGTGGAAAGAAGTGAGCCTGAATTACAACTCTATGGAACTAGGTCTTTCAGTGCTCTCAGGCCTAAGGCAGTTTGTATTTATGTAATCCTGATGTGTCCCTGCATGTGTTAAGTGTAAAGATAATGTTACAAGAGAAAAGAGATGTGGCCGCCATTCTGCTCTTCCAGCCCATTTCAACCTTTTAACATGCCCAGAAATTGGCTGAGGTAATCCATGAACTGAGATGCTCAGATAACAAGTTTCTGCTATAGAGTTTAGAACTTCATTTACCTCCAAAGCTAAACTGGCATTTGTTTGAATAGTTATTTATTAGATGCCTCCTCTGTGCTAGGAGCTGGTCTAGGCTTGGAATACAAAGACAAATAAGCATGATCATTTTATTTAAAGAGCTTTCAATTACTTCTAAGGGAGGGAGTAGATATACATAGGCTTTTGCTATACAAATAAAGAGTAAAGGGAGGGCATACCAAGCAGAGAGGACAGCGGAAGAAAAGGTACAAGAGTTCCTGCTGTGTTTGCTGTTTAATGGGTTTGTCATTCAGGGCATTTAGAAGATTGTAGGATGTATAGTAAAGACTAGGGAAAGAGGGGCCTGAAAAAGCAGGCTGTATCCAGTTTGTGGAGGAACTTGAATGCCATGCTATGACATAATGCCTTCTTGTGATCCAGGTAATTGGTATAATTTCATATGGTTTTCAAGGAAAGAAAGCTGCCAAGTGAAAGCAGAACACTTGCAAGGGCTTTTGAGAGGGCTGCAAAAGAGGCAAGAAAAAAGAAGACTAGATTTCAGTCAAGGTAAGGAGTGGGTTCCGTGTCTAGAAAAGGCTGGAATATTTTCTTGACAAGAGAACAGTAATTCCAGAGAACAGAGGAAGAAGGAAAATGGGTTGGTAGAGAAAGGACAAGCCAGGGAATTGGACAGACTGAGTTGTGAAGGCATGAAAGAATGGGAGAAACTAGCTAATCCTAAGGGTTTAAAATTGGCAAAGTGAAGGTAGAATTCAGTGATGAGAAAGGCAAGAATTTTATAGGTACACAGGAGGGCTATGGGTAGAACAAAAAACTCAGGGTTCCTGTTGGTGGTTTGATAAAGTTATAGGGATTCTTCTGATGATTCTTTCCTTCCAGTGTTAGAAGAAAGCTAGAGGAATTAGCACTAGGCTTCTGCTAGCATAGGAAGCTGAGCTTTTTGTGTATTTCCCCTAAAATCCCCTAATCCCATAGCTGTAATGCAGACTCTTTCAAATACTCATTTTCCCTGTTCCCCTCAACAGTTCACTTGGTCCTGGAAAAGTCTCAGTTGTTTAAAGTCTAGTACTAAGATGCTGTGGCCTATTTTAATGCAACTTTTCCCCTTACTTAACTGACCTAATTAAAAGATCCATTTAATAAAACTGTAATTGAGCCAACTTAATGCTGGTCCAGGGCTCTCAAGGAGTACATGATCTACTGGATAGAACTAAAAGGAATTAAGAAATGATACAATTTGGGGGAAATTTGGAAAGGTTTTTGATCTATCAACTCTAACACCATTGTTTCTTTTTTCTCTGCTACCCTGAGGACCTTTACTAGGGAAGAGGAAGCTATAATTCCAACAAGAACTCCGAATAGTTTTAATTAAACATAGTGATGCTAGCAAATTTTATTATAACAATGATAGAATCAAAGAATTTCTTCATTAGAAGGAATCTTAAAGGTCATCTGATTTCTCCCTATTCTGAGGCTTGAATCTACTCCATATCATCCTGGCCAAATGGCCATCCAGCCATTTTCATCCTTTTCCTATTCTGTTTGGATTCCTTACAATTTCACAGGCAGCCCATTCCATCCTGAAATGGTACCAGCTTATAGAACAAAAAGTTTGTTTTTAAAGTTAAGCTGATATTGTGCAACCCTCAAAGTTGCACTCCTTGGTTCTGGTTCAACCCTTTGAAGTGATACCAGGCAAATCAAGTCCTTCTGTCATGGGACATCTCTTCAAATATTTGAAGGGAACTCTCATATCCCCTGAATCTTATCTTCTCCAGGCTAAACCTCTCCAGCTCCTTCAGTGGTATTTCAAATGGCACATTTTGCAATTCCTTAACTATTCTTGTCTCTCTCCTTTTAATGTACTCCAGTTTTACTTTTACAATATGTCTTTGGGTGTGGTCTGACCTGTTTAGAGAAAAACAATTGTAAGCTCTAGGACATTATAATTTTTTTAATGATGCTACGTATAATTAAGCCTTTTGGAAGCCATATCATTTCTGCTGACTCATGTGGAGCCTAGTATTCCAAACCCTAAAGTTTTTCTCATGTTCTCCTACCCAAAACTAAAAGAGGGAACATAAAGGGGGGAAAGTGAGAATTTGAGAGGTTGACTCTTCTACATTCTGGATTAGTCTTTAATAGATCTTTATTTTTGTCTGAAATCAAATCACACAATTTCTATATTTGACTTTCTTTATAAGAGGATGAAATTCTTTTGTTTCATAACTATATATCAGTTGTGTAAAATCTAGATGAGTAGATTCTAATCTGGAGTGCACACTGAAATCATCTAGGGAACTATTTTCTCAAAGATCTTATGACTGCCCGACCCCAGATTTATTAAATAAATGCCAGTAGGCAAATCACGCCTACTTGGGGAAAGTCTCTCAGGAAATTCCAATACATGTCCATAGTTATAAATCACTACTTTATATTCACTCAAAAATTAATTTTTGAGCACTAATTTTGTACCAGGCACTGTTACAATCATGCATACTGTCTCAGCCATTTAAAAGCAAGGACATAAACATATCAAATATACCACCAAGTAATTAAGCAGTCAACTTGCATGGTCACTTACCTTTAAATACTTGAGTGGCCCAGCGTCCTTGGAGTTCTGAGATGGGCATAATGGCACCCAAAGGTTGGATCAAGCCTATGATTGCAAGAGTTGACTTCTCCAGGTTAGGAGGGAAGACCTTTTTATATAAGGATACCTTGTTTTTGACTACTTTGACAGAATCTTCAAGAAAAGGAAAGGCAAAGCTATAGCCTGTGGCAAAGATAACAGTATCAATGTCATCCTCCCTGGAGCCATCTTCAAATATGGCAGCCGTCTCTGTGAATTCCTTCACATTTCCTTTCACCTTCACCAAGCCAGAAATTATACGATTTGGCAGGTCATCATTTACTGTTGGATGCTGACTCAGAGCTCTGTGAGTGGTGATCAAGACCAAAAGAAGAAGAAATGAGAGACATCATAAGAGAGAGAGAGAGAGAGAAATAAATCAGTAACATGTAAGTAAAATTCTTTGCTGGAGGTGAATAAACAATATGCCAATGACTCCCTTTGAGTCTATCATGAAATCTGGGAAAGGTCTAATGTATACCAACTTGGCATAGATCAGGGTCTCAAAGCAGAAGTTGGACCCTGGATGGCATTGAAAGGGGAGTTGTTGGAGAAGTGAAGGAAGAATGGTCTTATTTGAAGAGTGCATGTATGGTTTCTCAAGGAATAGTAATGTTCTCAGTGATATGATAAGGCCACAGGACAGTGGGTTCTACCCATATATCAAGAACTCTACAGAACTGGACTATCAGCATTCTGTTGAGTCTCATTTCCAGTTTCAAAGGCCCAAGAGCTAGACTTCACCATCATTTTCCAAACTGTATAATAAATTACATGTGTATATTAATTTACAGTTATAAATTGATTTTACATACATTAACTTATTTGAGTCTCACACAAACCCAGTGAAGGAACCAGGATAGGTGTCATCATCCAGGTTTTATAGATGAGGAAACTGAGGTCTAAAGAAGTTAAGTGGCTTGCCCAAGGTTACAGAGCCTAGGATTTCAGAATTTATATCAAAATGGTTTTCTATGAACTCTTTTGGGATCCTCTGGGCTTGTTAAGTAGTATTTCCCAGAGACAGCATAGGATAAGGGTGCTAAAAAAATAAGGCAGGGTTTCCAGTGTCTTGGACATTTCTAAAAAGCAGTCTGAATCCTTGGATCCTAAGTTAACAGGCTCTGAAAATCCTCAGCTCATCATGTTCAGACAAAGCTGGCCTAGCCTTAGGAACATGATGTGTTTAAACAACTATTACTGGTTTGCTGCATTTAGTTATGCTTTGACCCTAACATTTAGGTACAGATTCTGTTCTCATTCTGACCTCATGATTTCATCTTTCTCTCCAAGTTTACTCCTTTTCACTAACAGTACCACCATCCACATAGTTGCCTAAGCCACAAGACTGTGAGTCTTACATCTGGCCACCAAGACTTTTCCCTTTCTCCTCTAACATCCTCAAAATAGTTTTATCTATTCTCTTTCTCTCCCGGACTATTACAATTGTCTTTAGGGCCTCCATCCCTCTTCAGTCTATCTTCTACATCATTTTTAGAGTGGTTGTTCCAAAATGTATTTATTATTATGTCACTCACTTGCTTAAAATCTTTCAATGGCTCTGGACTGTCTTCATTCCAAACTTTTTGTTCAGCAGAACATACAAAGGTTTTCATGTGCCTGTGCAATGAACCTGGAGATGTACTCACTCACTCTTCTGTCCAGCCATACCAGACTATGTGCAGGTCCCAGAGCATAATGTATTTTTTGCTATTCCAAGACCTTGGACTTATAATTAGAATGCTACTTCCTTACCCTATTTGTTTGGCTATCTTCTATTATTCCATAAAGCCTCAATTTATTTTATAATCACCAAAGTTATATATGCTGCAATTTCCATAATCAGGTGAAATAAATGGGTGAAAGGTTGTTGGGGGACACTCTCCTAAAGTATCACCCCTTTGATTAATTTCAAAGGAAAAAAATATCTTTACAAAGGAGAAACCTGGTAGATACCAGCTTATCCAAGTGATCAAATTTAACATCATTAATATGAGATAAACTGATACCATTGGCTCCTGATATGATCCACCAGGAAGGCACAACATAACCTATGAGAATTTGTGCTAAAAATGTTTAAAGTGAATATAATAAAGGAAGAACTAAGCAAGTCCAAATTTAGAGACTTTCTGCAAAACATTTGGCTTGGATTCATTAAAAAAAAAAAAAGGTCATGTAAAAAAATGGAGAATTATTTCAGATTAAGAGAGATTAAAGAGACATGACAACTAAATGCAATCAATGGTGTAATACCTGACAGGATCCTGGATTTAAAAATTAAAAAGCTATAAAGAATATTACTGGGACTTGGGAAACTTGAATATGCAATATATTAGGTAATGGTATATCATCAATGTTAAATTTCCCAAGTGTGATAATTGTATTATATTTATGTAGGAGAAAGCCCTTTTCTTAGGCAGTATATGCTGAAGAATTTAGGATGAAGTGTCTTAATGACTGCAACTTACTCTCAAATGGTTCAGAAAAAAAACAAGTATGTATGCATGTTTGTATGTTTATATACTATATATGTATGGATCTGTCTATCTTCAGAGAGGGAGAGAGAAAGCAAACAGAAAACTGTTAATAGGTGAATCTATGTGATGGTATATGGGTGCTCATTGTACTTACTATTTTGTAGTAGGTAGATCTGAACATTTAAAAAAATAAAAAGTTGGAGGGAAAAGGCATTTAAAATCAGCCTCTGGAAATGCTTTCACGGTCTACCTCCTTGGCTGGGCGAGGACGTCCATCCTTCATTACACTCATAGCACTCTATGCATTTCTTTATCACATTTTATTGTTTGTCTTCTCATTAGAGTATTTAAGGTCAGATCCATTTCTTGAGTCTGCCATTTATTACTTGTGTGATCTTGGGCAAATTAGTTTCTCTAAATGTCAATTTATTTTTATATCTGCAAAATGGAGATAAAACACCAACCTATAGGGCTGTTGTGAGGACTAAATGAGATACTGCCTGTAACTCATTTAGCACTGTGCTTGTTTTGTGTTAAGTCCTCAAAAAGGGAAGCTGTTACTTTTTGTAGTTCTATTACTATTAGGTCTTTACTGTCTGTATTCTCATGTCCAGTATAATGCTTGGCTCATAAGAGGTGCTCAATGTTTGTTGGATGAATGAATGAATGATGCATTGCTCTCTACTACCATTTTGCTGTTGTTGGGCATCATGTAAAAATAAGTAGTACCTGGGGGAATGATAAAATGGCTAACACCAAGGAGAATCATATACCAAAGATTACAGACCAGTAGATCTTGGACTTCTGGGGGGGCAAGGTAAAACTCTGATCTCAGATTCTGTGGATTTTCTCAAAGTACATGTACAAGTAGCTCTACTAGTAGCCTATGTGGCCAATCCTTATTCTTGTGCCTTGGCCATTACCTCCCCACTCCCACCACGGGAACATACCTGTGTTTAGGCTTTAGGCCATACATTTCATGGTCAAACCTTTGGTTCATCTTTTTTTCCAAATATGTGTTTATTAATGAGTAACCACAAATCTTCATGAAAAAACGATTAAGTCGAGAAAGGAACAACACATCAAAAGGAATGCCATTGTCTCCTATACGATTCAGGATCCACGCCCCTCTCTTGGTGCTGAGGAAAACCTGGGGCACAGGAAAAAATTGTTTGTTTTTACCTTTCTCTGGCTCATAATCCTGTTAAAGCATCCCATTTTCTCAAGATTAAGTTTAAACTCATTAGTCTGACTTTTTAGTCCCTGAACAATCTTTTTTTATTTCCTGCCATTTTCCTTCTCAAACACTAAGCTTACAATTAAATTGGTGTATTCACTGACCAAGAATATGCCTTACTCTGAACCACCACTGCATTTCTATTTAATGTCAATATGCCTCTCTGAAAAGCCCCCTATCCTTTCAATTCTCCAAAACCTATTCATTTTTAAGATCCAGATCAAGTCAGCCTCCTCCATGAAGACACCACTGACTGTCCTGGCTGACAATTTTCTCTTCATCCTCTATCATCTCTAGCACTTATCACCTGTCTGGCCCATTTAAAATCATGGAATGGTAAAGCTGAAAGCAGCTGGAGATCATTTAATCCAAAACCCTCAGTCTTTTTTGCCTTTGACATTGTTTGCATTATTACAAAAAACTTACTGATCATTTATATTGATATTAAACTTTTTACACTCTTATTTTCTGTCTCTCCAAACGTGTTTTCTCCAGGGTGGGAGATATAGCATTCACGTCTTTAGTCTTCCTAACACATCATCTCTTCCATTTATTGAGAATTGTGACCTGTAAGCCACTGTGCTAGGTCCTTTATCTATATTCTTATTTAATCAATACAACAATCTCTTGAGGTAGGTATTATTATCCCTATTTTATGGATGAGAGGCATAGAGAGGAGAATAACTTGCCTGGGATTATATAGCTAGTAAGCGGAATAGCTGAATTTCCAACCCAGGTCTGACTCCAAAGCCTATGCTTAAGAAATGTTCCATTGCTTATTTAATGGAAAAACTTAAGATTGCTAGTAGAACAACAGGAAGCTGGTCAGTTTTTCTATGTTCTCTGCTGCCTAAAGTCCATGTTTAGAGGTAATAAACATTTGATATTCAATTACCCGGCAAAAGTATCACTTTCTCTACATTACAAAACTCTCTGGAGATAGTTTCCAGAGTTGTAAGGTTTATAAGCACATTGCTTTATGGTCTTTTGTCTAAGTTCTCATGTAAAAAGGTGATCTTTCTACAGAGGGACAATCATGTACTTCATATATTCTCACCAATGGTGACCTTGAGCACTATCATAATTAAGCTCTTTTACATGTCACAGTAAAAGAGCATGCATGGTCTTAGGAATCGAACTGTTTTGTGCACAGTCTATATAACTTTTGCTATACAAGTATATGAGTAATATAAATGCTCACAGCCTCAAGTAAAAGGTCCCCTATGTATAAATAGTGACAATAATACATACATCACAAGGCTTTTGTGAGAATTAGTGTTTTTGTAAAAGGTGTGGCATATAGTAAACACTTGATAAGTGCTTCATGGCACCATACACCTTATTTCAGTTTTCCATCTATACTTTGTTTTAAGCAAACAGCATATTTACGAATCTGGACTTATAGAAAAAAATGTAAGGAAAATTATTTTACAGGAAAAGGATGTTTTCTCTTCACAAAAGCATTATACCACAAGAATTATTATACCAAAACTTCCCTGATACAACTGAAATTTATAGATTTATTTAAAATTTTTGATTTACAAACAACTTCTCATCAATACAATTTAATATGTAAAGCAAAAAGTTAGAACCCAGCAATTGAGTTTCTTCAGCTTATATCAGTGGTGTGATGGTGCTGCTCCCGCTATGCAGACAGAGTTTTGCTATGAGTTTTCCCAGGCTTTCTCAGACACAGCCAAAGCATTCTGGATGCTTTGTTCTTCGGCAATCTACAATTCCACAAAGCAGATAAGGCCCAGCTTCCTCCTAACTGACCATTGGACAAGCCAATGATGTTAAAGAAGGCTCGGGGCTGAGCCAGGGGCGTAGTGCTTAGGTTTGCGTGCTCCGCTTTAGCAGCCCAGGGTTTGCCGATTTGGATCCTGGGAACGGACCGACGCACGGCTCATCAAAGCCATGCTGAGGTGGTGTCCCACATAGAGCAACTAGAAGGATGCACAGCTATGACACACAACTATCTACTGGGGCTTTGGGGAGAAAAAAGCAAAAAAAAAAAGGCTCATGGCGTGGGTCCTCACCACATACCTTGCACATTCTTCTATCATAACACCAACACATGTTCTTACCTTTTCTTATTTATATACCTATTTCCTGATAAATGCTTGATGAATTGATTCATGGAGTAACATATGAAATCACTTGTGATGATAAATGGGGTAGTGCTAAGATGTGTTGTTGAATGGAGTTTCTGGATAAGGGTCATTTAACAAAGTTGTGGCATTAAGCTTCTATTTTTAAAAACAATTTAAAACATATTTGTGGAGAAGCACAGCTTAATTAAAGTTACTGAAGAACAATCAGGCATTTACCTATTGCCAATAAAGTTAAGATTCAATAAAGACATGAATAACAAAATATAACAATAACATGTCTTTTCCTAGGAATTTATAATGAAGACACTTCTCAGTTCATAATATGTGATACAAAAAACAAAACAAACAAACAAACCTCACGGACATAGAAACTGCTTTAGAGCAATTGTCATTCTGTGTTACCTAACTGTATGCAAAGGCTTGGGCCAGCTGCTTGCATGTGCTTGCACAAGTGGATGCTTTTCAGACTGATATCCACATTGCCTTTGGAAAAAAGTACACTGCTTCTTTTTTCCATTTAAGGAGTGAAGACAAAATTCACTCACCACCCTGTGACTAAGAAGTTTTCAATGACCTGGTGGGTGTGCTTTCCTTCACATAAGAGCTTGGCACTTCTGCTGGCCAGCAGAAGATCCACACTCTAAATGCTGCATTCTAACAAGCTTTCCCAGCAATTACTTGGTCTTCAAAGTCAGAGGCACACTCTGAGGGGAAGACAGCTGACTGGGATTATCAGCACAGACTGTGGTCATGAACTAATTCCTAAGTATGAGCCAACTGAATGATGGAAATCCAGCTAGTAACCTTGGCTCCATCACATCATCAATCATAATGTTGCCAAGTGGGGCAATGAAATGAACCCTACATTTGCCACTGGCACTGATGGGCTATGTGCAGGTATCCATACTCTCTATCAGGTCCACCTGCACCTTCCTTGGTGAAGCAAAGTAAATAATTTGCTGATTCAAACCTGCTTGGCTGTGTGGCTAATCTCCACAGCCAGATCCCCTCCAGAATTCCCAATGCCAATTATAATGACTCTCTTTCCAGTGAAACTCTGTGGATTCTTATAGTCTCGACTATGGATGTACTGTCCTTTGAACTTCTCAATTCCTGCAAGAGAAGGGAAAATAATTATTGGGTGATGGTTTATCTGATATCATTTGTCAAATCATCTATTCATTTTTTTTGCAGTGTGTAGAGTTTAAGTATGTATTCTCCATATGTTCTCACTTTACTTAGCTGCACCCTTGCCTTTCTGAATATTTTTGCCTATTTTCTTTTCCCACACCTTCAGCAGAACCTTGTGATTTCCTATCACAAGTAGTCTCCTTAACTCAGTATCTGTTTGTATTTTGGAATTGTAGACTCACAAATCCAAACTGCCTCAGAAAACCTCCATTCTCTTTTGTCTTTTCATCCTCTTTAAATACCTACTCTCATTTCAATTGGAGTATATATGTTTACACTCTATAGAGTGCTTATTTTTTTCAAAATGAAAATCCTGGCCAAAGAATGTAATTAAATTCTTTCTTTAAGCTTTAATTTCTTCCTTAGAAACTCAATATTTCTGTTTATTTCCTCAATTGCTGAAAAAGTCCTCATTCAACCTAATGCAGATCAACTCCACGTTCTTTCTTCTGATCCTTAGAAAAACCAAAGCCATTGTGAAACTAAATATAGAGTCATCTAATTTTGCCCTAGTCTCCAAAATTACCATTATCTCTACCCCCCAAATGGCAGTCATACAAGTTACCCCAACATCTTTCAGGGGAACATGCAGAATTAGAGTAAGCCTTATTTCATCCCAAGGTAGGATCACTCAGACCACAATCCTCCCATTCCCCAGGACTCAGGTCACAGGCATGGTTCAAGGGTCTTCCTTCCTGGTAGGCTACTCACCAGGGAAGCTTTCCAAGGGTAAGTAAGCATCGGTGTGATGGCCAGTGCAAACCATGACTCCATCGAAGACATTCACCTCCTTTTTCCCTTCAGATTCTGTGACCACCTCCCATTGGCCTGAAGTGGAGAAATCAGGCCGCTTCTTCACACTGCACACAGTGGTCTGAAAAGCAAAATGCTAGCCATAGGGGACCGTAACCACAGCCGCTACAGTAGACATCTTCACTGGTATGACTCTTTGCAGAGTGTTACACAAAGGGCTGATATCACTTAATAGGGCTCATACAGGGATATTTTACTTTCATACTTCACAAATAAGGACTCTTTTGTTTGAGGTTGTGGTTAGAGTGAGAAAACTTTCATGAGGCAGGCTAAATAAAATAGAGTTGGCAGGATAATGTTGCAATCTCCTCTGCTTCTAGAAAAGTGCAATTTACTAGTTCTCTTAGATCATATCCTAAGGCAGTACGACATCTGAATAAAGCTTGGGCTTCTCTTGTGCTTCTAAGACACTGCATGCACTAAATGCCTATTCCTCTCCTGACCTCCAGACATCGTGAGACCCTCTGATGCCTCTTACCCCAAATCCTGTTCTCACTGTCTAGCCTTAAACTTGTGACTAAGCTATAGGGCTCCTTTTCCTAGTAGAGTAGAAAAACATGTCAGTGGCTCATATTTTATGTAAATACACCTCTCTTTGGCTCCCATAAATGCCCATTATAAAGAAAGAGGCTCTGAGATGGGATAGTTAGTGGTATAATTTTTAGCTTTTTTAAAAAAAATAAAGGTTACTCTACTCAGCCTAAGGAAACTTTAAGAATGTGTTCCTATGAGTTTCTAGGGTCTATGGCCATAATGTCTTGGTGGACTAATAGAGATACCACTTCTGTGTACCCTAGCCATCCTGCACTATGTATAGTTCCTCTCTATCATGTTCTTGCTTTTACACAGGCTGGTGCTTCTGCCTGGATCATCCTTTTATTAGTTCTTCATTTGGCAGATTCTTACTCACCCTCCAACATTTAGCTTGGATATTGTCTCCTCTAAGAAAGCTTCCCTGGTGACTGATGCCTCATGCCCTGAGCTGCAATGTATAGATCTCTATGGAATTTATCACCCTGTAATGCTTTATTTTTATTAATTATATTTATAATAAAAATTTTCTTTACTTTTCTATCTCCTTAACTAGACTCTGAAGTCACTGATTTTTAAAATTTTTTTATCCTTGTGTCTTTACTGCTTAGTATGGTAACAAAAATGGTATGGTAACAAGTATGGTAACTTGTTCAATAAGTGTTTAAACAAGTGAAGGGAAGTATCACTGGACTGTAAATGACTTACTTTGTAAATTGTCATTGAATATTACCATTTTATTATTGTTGTTAAACGGAAAAGGCATGATTTAGCAGAATGATCAGAAGGTAGAAGCAGGGTGGGGGTAGGGGAATTGGATGAAGGAGGTCAAAAGTCACAAACTTCCAGTTATAAGATAAATAAGTATGGGGATGTAATGTATAACGTGATGACTATAGTTAACACTGCTGTGTGGTATATTTGAAAGTCGTTAAGAGAATAGATCCTAAGAATTCTCATCACAAGGAAAAACAAAAAAAGTAGATTTGGGCTGTTTGCCAGCTGTCAGAAATATCTGTTCTTCTATGGCCATGGTTAAAAATGATAGAAAAATTACAGGAGACTTTACAGCAAGGAGAAACCATTGAAGTAATCTACTACAATCATCTTGTTTTACAAACAAGAAAATTAAGACACATCGAAGTAGAGAACTTACCTATCTGGGGTCACAAGTTGATTAGTGGTAGAGCAAAGACTGGGACTCAAGTTTCTGTTCCCCAATTCAGTGTTCTTCCCTCTACACCAGACTTAATTTCTTTGCTTCCTCAATTACTTCCCAATAACTGCTTCACTGGGTTGTTGTGATCACATAAAATAATGCATTGGAAAGTACTTCAGAATGTATAAAAGGGCTAAGCAGTAGTGGACAAGTTGTGGAACCAGAAGTTTTAAAGTTCCTATACCTGTCAGTTCCTCTCATTTGTTTTATTGCAATCAAATAGTATAAAATGAAGGCAATGAAAACATTCTGGCAGGTGGCTTCCTGGATCTGCAGCTAAAATATATAGAAGAGGGACCTTTCCATGAATATTTTTCAGGCACAGAGAAAACAAAGAGTGAAGTCTTTGTCTGGACAGGATAGATACATGTGCCTATCAAACCAATCTTTACATGTAAGCACTGGTAAATAAAGCCATGTTACTCATTTACTTGACAAACAACTTCACACACAAAGATACCCACAAAATTCCCTACCTTCAATCGAATATACTTTAGAAGGTCAAATTCTTTGGCATACATCCTGAAATATTCCAGGATCTGGGAGTTATGCATGAAGTTGGGATAATGATCTGGGATGGGATAGTCACTGAAGCACATCATCTCCTTAGAAGTATTGATGACCAATGATTTGTAAATACTGGCCCTTCCTTCTTCAGGATTTTCCTGCAGTAAATAAGAAGCATTCATAGCAACTTGAGCGTTAACTTTATGGTTTATAAACAGCCAATAAACATGTGAAAAAGTTTTCTGAAAGAAATGCCAATTAAAAGAAATTATACATACACACACATACCCCTCCACGTCTCCCAGTATTTGCGCTCTTGTGTAGTCTCTTCCCCTTGTCTCTGAGTTGTCTTTATGACTTGCTTTTGACCAACAGCATGCAGTCGGAATGATACTGAATGGCTTCCAAGACTAAGTCACAAGTAACCTTATAGCTTCTGCCTAGGTCTCTTAGAAAGCTTGCTCAGGTGGAAGTCAGCAGCCATGAGAGAAGTCCAACTACCTGAGACCACCATACCATGAGGAAGCCCAAGCTAGCCACATGAAGAGAATGTTTGGGATAAAGAGATGTGTAGCCAGCTCCAGAAATTCTAGTTATCCCAGTTTAAGTTCTACACATGACAGCAAAGAGACCATGGCAGATGTCCAGTCTCAGCTGTCACCTGATTGCAATGACATGAGTCTCCAAGTGAGAACTCCTCATCTGAGTAATATAGTCTTTTAAATAGTTTATATATTTCAAAGCCTAGGTAAGTCTCAAAGGTTTTCATATACTTGTGAGACTGCTCTCCAGGAAATAGTGTACTAACTTATATTCTGTCCAGTATATGTTCCCATTTTATCTCATTTTTACTAACTTAGAAGACTATTACTCAGTGTTAGCAAAACTGGGGTGGAAATGGGAAGTTATGCTAGAGAGAGTATAAGTTAGTACAATGTCTTCTGGAGAGCAATGAGGCAAGTATATGAAAACCCTTGAAACTTACTTAGCCTTTTAAAGAAATATTCAGCACTGTAGACAAAGATTTATGTTAAAGGATGTTATTGATAGCATTATATATAGTATAAAAAGGAAATAAGCTAAATGCCTTCAATATTGTGATTTATAAGAAATACAAATTTGGTCATTCAGATGACCAAAATAATATTTCTCATATGTATTTGGTCTTTGTCCACAGTTCCTGGCTCACAACTGCCCAAACACTGGGAATTTCCCAAGTGTTGGGAGTGACAAAGGTGTCTTTTGTTACATTAATGAGGTGACTTTTGGAAAGCACCTAAGGATGGGGAGTGGTTGCCAATGGAGCCACCATGTGATTAGAGGCTTGGAACTTTCAGTCCTACCCCCTGAGCTCCCCCTGAGGGGAGAAGGGCTGCAGGTTGAATCAGTTGCCAATGGCCAATGATTTAATCATTCATGCCTATGTAATGAAGCCTCAATTAAAATGCAAAAGGATGGGGTCTGGGGAGCTTCCAGGTTGGTGAACCTGTGGAGATTTCAGGAGGGTGGCATGCTTGGAGAGGGCATGGAAGATCCATGCCCTTTCCCCACACCTTGCCTTGTGCACCTCTTCCATCTGGCTGTTCCTGAGTTATATCCTTTTATAGTAAACCAGTAATCTAGTGAGTAAAGGGGTTTCCTGAGTTCTGTGAGTTCAGCCGGTCTCAGAAACATTTTAATGCCCCCTAAAAAACTCTGAAATTTGAGAACCACTGCTACCTAAAGTATGATCTGTGGACCAGCAGCAGTAGCATCACTTGGAAGATTGTTAGAAATGCAGAATCTCAGGCCCCATCCCAGACCTACTGAATCAGAACCTGCCTCTTAGCAAAATCTTCAAGTGATTCAGATGCATCTGAAAGCTGTGAAGCATTGCTCTAGATGACATGAATCCCCAATTCAGTGTCTTCCCCCTACTGAGGTTAACTCCTTTACTTCCTCAAAAACTTTCTAATAACTATCTCATGGGGTTGTTGTAGTAATCACAGAAAATAATGCAATATCTACCCAGACTATTAGTCTGTCACTGAGATGTTACAAATGATGACTTTTCAAATCTATTAGATTTTTTAAAATTGTTTTGATTATACAAACTCTCCTTAACCATTTTGAACCCACTTTCCCTTTTTATTCCTGAAACGAACAGATATTTGGATGCTGGGTATTTCTGAACATTAAGTAACCACAAAGGAGAGTGTTCGTGGACTTTGCCCACATTAGAGATAATTTTCCTCCCATTTTTATCCAAGAATTTTTCAGTCTAGGAATCCTGAATTGATCATTCTCACTTCTCTGCCCCAAACTCCAAGATCTCATTCCCTTTGACTGCTAATAACATTTTCACAAGTCTCTTTTCAAACTCTTCTAATTTAGCCTACCTATTTCAACCAAAGTGTTCTTTCTAGAGTATGGTTGTATCTCAGCCCTAATTAAAATTTTGGATGCTGCCCCATTTTCTATAGTTTATATTTTTCAGTTTAGGATTCAAAGACCTCCAAAATGTCTTATAGTATATTCTTTATCTCCCCAATTAGATTGTAAGTCCCTCGAATTGTATTCATGGTTTTTGCCACAGCTTGTAAAGTTATAAATAGAACTTAGTAAATATTTAATAGATGTATGTTGAATTGTACTCAGAAAGGCACATATAGAAAAAGGAAGTAAATTTCACATAATGCATAACCAATGAATCAAATACATCAAACATTCATTTCAAAAAGAGTTGAATAAGATATATTTATATTACCAAAAATTTGTTATAAGAAAAATTGAAAAATAATATAAAAGTCAAATGTACAAAGATATCCATTTTGTATTATTTAAAATAGCAATTAATTAGAAACCACTTAAAACGCCCCCAAAATAGATGAATGGTTTAGTAACTTATGGTATTTCAATGTGATGCAGAACTTATCTTCCACATTACTCCATAAGTATCCTGCTAAATACAAAGCAGATCCTGCCACTCCATTGCTTAACAGCTTCTACCGATTCCATCTGGAAAACCAAATTCCCTATTTTGAAACTCAGCATATTTCACAATCTAGCCCAATCTATTTTTTTATCTTCATTTAGTGCTCTCCTCAAGTAATTCCAATTTCTGAGCCATTAAATTTTTCCTGAAACATTCTAGGCTCTTTCATAACTTTAAACTTTTGTACATATTACTGCTTCTTCATTTGGAAAATTCCTATCTATCATTCAAGAGTCACATCAAATATCACTTCTTTGGAGAAGACTTTCCTGTTCTCCCCACAGAGTAAGATGTCCTAGTTAACATCCAAGCTTCCAAAACTCTCTGCTCATATTGCCATTAAGGCAACTTAAACTATACTTTTCTGCGTTTGTTTCTATGACTGTTAGCTGAGAAGAGGGTCTATGTCTTACTCTTCTTTGTATCTCTATCATCAACACAGTACCTGATGCCTAGTGGATGCTCAGTAAATGCTTTGAAATGAATTAAAGAGTGAATTATAGAGAATGAATTTGGAGGCACCTAAAACTATGATTTTAAAATCTATATAGGAACATTGAAAATGGCCTGTGATGTAACTTTAAGTGAAAAAGTAATATTACAAAATTAAATTCACATTCTAATCAACAAATATATAATATTATGTATGCATAGTACAATTGTATACCTAAGTCTACCCATGTTTATATAATTATACATTGTATAATCTCTTCCCTGTTCGATGGATCTCTTTGAGTATATTTTATTTATTTTAAATCAATAAAATTTGAAAATAGGAAAAACAAGTTGATTTATTAAGGAGGTAGGATTTTTTTCTTTTATTTGGTTGAAATGTTGTTTATACAATACTCATTCATAATAAAAACCTTCAGCAAACTAGGAATAGAGGGAAACTTCTTCAATTTGATAAAGAACATTTACAGAACACCTACAGCTAACATCATACTTAATACTGAGAAAATGGACAATTTCCCCCTAAAATTGGGAACAAGGCAAGGATACCCTCTCTCACCACTCCTATTCAACACTGTACTAGAAGTCCTAGCGTAATAGTCCTAGTGTAATAAGACAAGAAAAGGAAGTAAAATTATACAGATTGGGAAGAAATAAATAAAATTATTTTTATTTACAGATGACATGACTGTCTACGTAGAAAATCCCAAAGAATTACAAAAAAAAAAAATCTCCTGGAACTAATAAGCAATTATAGCAGGGTTGCATGATACAAGGTTAATATACAAAGTCAATTACTTTCCTATATACCAGAAATGAAAAATTGGATTTTGAAGTGAAAAAACAATACCATTTACAATAACACTCCAAAAATCAAATCATTAGGTATAAATCTAACAAAATATGTACAGGACTTGTATGTGGAAACTATAAAACACAGATGAAGAAAATCAAAGATCTAAATAAATGGAAAGATATTCTGTGCTCATGGATTGGAAGACACAATATTGTTAAGATGTCAGTTCTTCCCAACTTGTTCTGTAGATTCAGTACAATCCCAATCAACATCCCAGCAAGCTATTTTGTGGACATCAACAAACTGATTCTAAGGTTTATATGGAAAGACAAAAGGCCTAGAATAGCCTACTTTGTCATTAACTATGGACTGTGCATAGGAGAAAAAAAAAGAGAAACTTTACAGTGGCAAAACTTGACTAACACCATCTCAAGCCAGGTCATCAAGGTTAACATCAGTAGTGATAAGTCATATTGATAGTATATACCATTGATATGATGTGATGGGAATGGCACTTTACCTCTATGGTCTTTCTCCCCAAAATCTATAACCCCAGTCTAATCATGATAAAAACGTCAGACAAATCCCAACTGAGGAACATTCTATAAAACACCTAGCCTGTAATCTTCAAAACTGTCAAGGTCATCAAAAACAAGGAAAGTCTGAGAAATTGTCACAGCCAAGAGGAGCCTAAGGAGACATAACAACTAAATGTAATGTGGTATCCTGGATGGGATTCTGGAACAGGAAAAGGCCATTAGGAAAAAACTGAGTATATCTGAATAAAGTATGGACTCAGTTAACAATAATGTATCAATATTGATTCATTCATTATGACAAATGTATCATACTAATTTAAGATGTTAATAATAGAGGGAACTGGGCATGGGGTATACGAGAACTGTGTAGTAGCTTCCTAATAATTCTGTAAATCTAAAACTGTTCTAAAATTAAAAGTTTATTTAAACGTGTTGTTTGTACATAGCACTTAAAAAAGTTTAAAGTAATGAGTGGCAGGGTCATTTTGGAACTAAGATGTTTGTGGGGGCAGGGGCAGATACATTCCTAACTTCTGAATTTGATTTCACTCATTTATTCATTCAACAGATATTTCTAAAGTCCCTTTGTAATAAAAACACTATATTAGGTGTTAAAAATTACAAGTCTGTTCCTGTCTTCCAAAGATTCAAAATTTAATACAAGTACAGCCATGCTTTCCACAGCAGGTCTGTTGGGGTCACTGAGCTAAATGAATCACAGATCTTACCCCTGTGACAACAGTCATATATTTATACTCTTTTTCAAGTCATTAACACAATAAAGTGTTATCTTGCATCAACAAAAACCTTCAAGCCCTTCCAAACACCTAATTGGATTCTAGGTGCTAGGGTTTATTACTGTGTCAACCCACTGCTTTATAAAAGAGAGTGAGAGCAGAGCAGTACTGGAAAAAGAAGCTTTTGTTCCTGGATTTTAAAATTCTTTACCATCAATGAATAAATCTGTCCTCTACAAATGTACCTTGATTATATTTCCTGCCTAAGCACATGACACACATATTTGAGTAGAAAGTTCATATAAGAAAAGAGAGAGCAGAGGACTTAGGGTATTGTAATTGGAACTGAAGGGATTGGAGGCAGTAGTAAGCGCAAAAGAAAGGAGAAATTTGACTCTTCTTTAGTGGGAGAAGTGAGGACAGCAGGGATCTTCTGTTCTTTGGACACACTCTCAGAATCCCCTGGGAGAGAAGTTCTTTTAGACTGTTGTTCTCAACTTTGTCTGCACATTGGAATCATCTAGGGAACTCTACAAAATACTAATGCCTGGTCCATATTCCCAGAGACCCTGTTTTAATTGCTCCTTGTCCAATATGTAGACAAAGCTGAGATCTGGTGGTAAAGAGGTAATGTGCTGGACCCAGAAAGCTCAGGGCAGCAGAGTTTATCCCATCAACCTCAGAAGTCCTTTCATCACACATACTTAGAGAAACTGCAAAATGCCTGAGGGCAGTGACAGGAGGTTATATAATTTTATATCTCCATACCACCTAACATGGTCTGAGGGCCAGAAATGTTTCTTCAATACCTATTATTGATTTTATTTTAAAGATGCAATGTCATCCTCATTTATCACCTGGAAAAGCTAGGGTAAAAGTTATAGGGCAAAGGTCTCCACGTTGGCTGCACATTAGAAATAACTAGTGGAGAGATTTATTGGTACTCCAGGCCAGTAAAACCAGAATCTCATGGATGAATTAACATCGGTAGTTGTTAAATTTCCCCAGGTGTTTCTTTAATGTGCAGCCAAAGCTGAGAATCATTGCTCTATCATTACCCTCTTTTAAGTGTTTTTGCATCCATTCAATTGTCTTTTTCGGGGGAGAGGGAGTTAATAAATTTAAGAATTTTTAAAAACCTATTCATGTAAGGGTGTTTATTAGTTTCATATTTTAAATTAATGTTTATTAAATATGCCACATTTTACAAGATATTGTATCCATATGGTATCTTTTTTATATTACATATACACTTTAGAACTTTACTACCTGAAATGTAGTTATCAGATCAGCAGCATCAACATCACCTGGGGGCTTATTAGAAATGCAGAATCTTGGCACCACCCCAGATTATTGAATCAAAATGTACATTTTTGCAAAATGTCCAATGATTCATAGGCACATTAAAGTTTGAGGAGTACTCCTTTGGTATACTTTAAGGATTTTAAACATTCAGATTGACTAAAGAATATTAAAAATTATTTTCCAGCATTAAATTCTTATTAAATCCTCAGCATTTCATAAGGGATTTATCATTTTTAAGCTATTTCATTCATAAAGTAACATTAGAGGATGAAAATCAAAATGATACATCTCACATTAGCACCTACTTTCCACTGTCAGTCTGATCTAATGTTAGTGAGGAGATTGAGAACTGATTGAAATTAATGTCTTGAGAACGTAAATATAATTATTACTAGAAAGTATTCAGCAATAACAAGGAGGAAAGTTGTGAATTCTACTCCTGTTTGGCAGGTGAAACAGAGAAAAAGGAATAGAGATAGGAAAATGCAAGTGATGGTATCTGAAAAGAAAAAAAACATATACTGAACCCCTGGGACCCGTCACAAGAAAGAGAAGATGGAAGCCCTGAGTCCCCAGCATCTTACTGGACACCTTTGAGCTACGGTGGAATTTCAAAGTGCTTGGGATGATCCTTGTATATGAAACCCCGAATGAATTACAAAAGAGTTAGAGAGATAAGATGGGGGAGTGCAGGACTCCAAGTAACCAGCAAAGGGGTGGTAGAGAAGCAGGCGTTAAATATATTATATATGTAAAATATATTACATATGTTATAATATATGTATATATTAAAATATATGTAAAATATATATGATATATATAATATAATAGACACAGATGTGGTCTGTCATAACAGAAGTCAGAGATTATGATGAAATATAGTATATTTATTCTCAAAGAAGCAGTTTATAAGGTGTTGAGATTTTGCAAAGAGGATAATCAGAAAAAACTCCAGGTTAAGTTTTTAACAGAGAACAAGTTTAAACCAGTTTGGAGATAAAAGGCAGAAACCTGGTAATCAGGAAGGATGGTGGACCCTCAACTGATTTCATGCCTGGTCATTAGTTGCCAAACCTGGCTAGGATGCTTACCAGAGACACCAAATGCGTGCGCCTCACTCCAGGCCTGCAGAATAATAACTGATGTGTAGCACTTATTGTGTACCTGGCACTGTCATTAGTGATTGACAAAATTATTCATTCACTTAATCCCCACAATAACTCTCTGAAGTGGGTACTATTATTATCTCCCTCTTAAAGATAAAGAAACAGAGGTACAGAGAGGTTTAATGATGTTCCCTAAGGTCACACTGCTAGTAGATGCAGTTACAGGATTTGAACCCAGACTGTGCACTTAACCTCTCTGTTCTGTTGTGGCTGGATTTCAAAAATATAATTTTCTATTGATTACTAAACACTAATCAACAACCTTTTTAGCTCATGCCCAAGACTGATTATGACAGAGATATGAGGGGGTCTGCTAATGTGTATCCACTCTAGATCTGAATAAGGACTATTGTCAAATAGTGTTAGTCCCCAAAGACAGAGCCAAGATGCAAAAAGACTGTACTGCTGTTCATCTAAGGAATGCTACAAAGCCACTTCATAAGTAGCTGGTCAACATTGTTAGTTTTTCTGAAATATGAAACACATCTGGACACCTTAACACCATTCACTGGTTTAGAAAGTGAGTTTAAAAGCAAACCCAGGGGCTGGCCTGGTGGTGCAGCAGTTTAGTTCGTGCTTTGGCAGCCCAGGGTTCCTGGGTTCGGATTCCGGGTGCCTGATGACGCACTGCTTGTCAGCCATGCCGTGGCGGCGTCCCATACAAAGTAGAGGAAGATGGGCACGGTGTTAGCCCTGGGCCAGTCTTCCTCAGAGGAAAAAAAAAAAAAAACCAAACCCAATGCATGTCACTTTGGAGGTCAGAAAAGGAGGCTGATGCTCTTTGGCATATAGTAAGCTTAACTGTCATTTAAGTAGATGATACACTAACTGTTAGTAACAAGTTGCAGGGCTGGAAGTGCATATTAAAGTTAAGCAAGTTGAAAACAGTGTATGCAAGGACAAGAAATCCCAGTTACAGTTGCCCTTTGCCTTCTTCTGAAGACGAGACTTTGAACTACCAATCTGATGTCTCAAGTGGATGAAAAGTTCAACACAAAGAAGGCAGCCAGACTTTATATTCTATTCAAAGACTGGGCTTATTAGAGAATTATCTAAAGTGAACCAGAACACAAAAAATAATAATAAGAGAAGATTGAAAAGGGAGATTCCTGGAAGGAGTCATAAGCAGGTATTCTAGATCTCTTACCTATTAATGCAGACCAGGAGCAACCAATTCTAACCACTTTACATTTTCTAATGTTCGTTCTTTTGTTACATGCCCCCGCCCAAGATTATTTACCCTTCTCTGGATAGCAGCAAAATTCATTAACCGAAAATGATCACTGTGCCATTTTCATAGACATCAGTAAAGGAAAAACAAGTGATACCTGTGTCCCATTTTGCTGCCAGCCTAGGGAAAGAAGAACCTGCATAGAACCTGAGGTGATGGCTGATGAGAGGAGGTCAGCAAGCTGAATTCTAGCAGGTTTAATCACCATCAAGCCCGTCATATTTCCTGAGACAAGATAAAATATCTCATGCACCTAGTTGCAGTGAGGGTTGCAAGTATTAAGGAACCAGGAAATTTACCTGGAAGTTCCAGAGCCCTCCGATGTCATCAGTCCTTTCAAAGCAGACAGGCTCCAAGCCTTCTTCCAGGCAGCACTTGATGGATGAGAGCCCGCTCGTACCTGCCCCAATCACAGCAATTCTTTTCTTGGTCATGGTCTCCAGAGATCTTCAACGGACCGGGTCGCTGTAACCTGTCCTAAAGAAAAGATGACAAAGACAGAAAGCACAAATCAGTTAACACTTTTCAAGGAAGACCTTGGCCATGGTATCCAAATAAAGGCTGCAACAACAGGTGCCTTGGGGGAAGCCAGATTCTGCTGTCCCTTAGTCTTAGGGAAGTGCTACGCACGCGATAGAAGAGCGCTGAGCCTGCAAGACGCAGAGCTGAGATCCAAAGCCGAGAGCTCTGCTGTGGTACCAGACCTCTGCCTTTCCAGCCCCACCGAGCCGACCTCTGCGCTTTTGGTTGAGATCAAAGAAATCTAAAGGAACAAAGTGCAAACATCAGCCAATAGGGAGAGGCTGTTCCGCTCCACCTCCTTTCAGGTAACGCCCTGCCCACTCAGCTGCATGCGTTCCTTTCCCCATCGGGAATAAAATTTGGGCCGAACTTGCTCTGGGTAGAAAAAATTAATCCTACAACCTCTATTTTCCCGCGGCAGTTGCTCGCACTTTCAACTACTCTCTCTGGAGACTGAGCAGCCCTGTATCTCCATTACTCCCCGCCCCTCCGTATCCACTTTTAACTTCCTGGTGTTTCCTTAAAGTGACAAACTCCTACTGATGAAATGAAACTTGACAACAACCCCAAAGCAAGTCTTGTTCCAAAAGCTTAAGTGGAGAACACCTTTCAGGACATCTGTTAGACTCTGGCCACTTCGTCCACCACCCCACCCCAGCCCCCACCTCACAGATTGGATCTTTGCTTCTAGACTACTGGTAGAAATTTACTTTAAAATACCCATGAACCGAGCTGGGTCCTGGGGTACAGTGAGGAATAGATTACATTCCCTTCTTAGAGGAGATTAGAGTTTAGTGAAGAAGATCAAAACACAAAGAGATGACTTCAATAAAATAGAAATACTTTTTAAAAGGACTTTCTCTCACATAGTTACATGTATAAGTAAAAACACAAAATATCCACTTTAAAAATGTAACAAATTTTTCAAATATAAAATCATTGGCAGAAAAGGCCAGTGTAATGGATGTAGTATTTCACACGCTGGGTCAAAATCAGGGCCCATCCAACCCAGGAGTCTATTGTGACGGATGTAAGAGGTTGTCAGAGAAGTATGTTGTGGCTGATGCCATCTTTGTTCACTTTTTACTACTCCCTGAGTCAACTTTGCTCAAGATGATTTGATGCCAATAATGCCAGCTCTGAGTTTTGACTTACTGGCATCTCCCTAAAAGACTGGCCTTCACAGGCCAATGGTTATCATTTCTCAACAGCTTACCTTGGATGGTTCAAAAGGCTTAGTGGGAATGGACCCACATACTCTCCTCAGCAACCGCATGAGGTAGGTACAATCATCACCCGCATTTTGCAAGTAAATGGAAAGGCAGGGAGACAAACCAGGCAGTCTGGCTTCAGGCCTGGGCTTTCAATCACTACATATAATATTACGCCTTTAGGAGGATATTTTTACTTCTTATTTAGCCACAAGTCCTTCTTCCATTTCTCATCTCTATTACATCCCTTTTCTTTTTTGCCTAACTCCTGCCTTTACATTTTACACTTTAGTTGAACTGCTTTTAGCTGAACTATTGCTTGCCTTATTTCAACTACTTTAAAATATGTTTAAAAATATATCTTTGGTTTGGGGAATCATTTGGCTCCATCAGGAAGATGCCTGCTCAATATATGTTCTGAATTATATGAAAATATATTAAACACACACACAGTGGGGAACATATGACATCAACATAACCTAATGGGAGAATGAAGGGGAAGAGGCCCAGGGATGGAGTTTTATATATATTTTTCAGTAATTAAAAAAAATGTTTTTGCTTTTTGATGTGGTTCTTTTTTTATCAAAATGTCATTAATTTCTCAATAGTCACATCAAGATGACCTAATCAAAAAGTTCTTATTTTAAAAGAGCTGCTGTTTACTTTTGCTCTGGATTCTCTTCTCACTTTGCTCCATAAATCCTTTAACTAGTGTCCTCACAGATTACCACCAAATAGAATGCCTTTTGTCACCAAATGTCTTCCCTTCTGTCTAATGCCACTTTCTCCTAGAAAGAAAAAGCAGGATTTTCTTCAGTTACCTAAATGTATCTCCCTTGAGATTTCAGAAAAATTAGTTTCTCATTCTATTCCTCCCCAAGCTTAACGGTAGTGGAAGAGCCAAGGGACACTTAAGAACAAGAACATCTCATACAATGATCCTGTTTCTATTAGACCATGGTTTATTGGATATTGGAGAACTTAAATGACTTTCTTTCAGTTAATAAGTTGTTGGACCACAAGGAGTCACATCTGAATCTGAGGGAGATCATTGCAAGTCACCCAGAGATCTCAGAACTTGAGCCGGGTGTAGTAACTCTATGGGATTTGGAGTTGTCTTCCTTGGGATGAGGATGAACATATCATGAGAAGGATGAACACAGAATTTAGTGGCTGGAGGGATGGCAGACGCTGTTAGCTATTCATTAAAATCTGTTGTCCTCCTCTAACAGCATGATAGGGTTGTAGCTGGGATGGAGCTGCCCAAAGAGGAACTGCATTTCCCAGTTCCCCTTGCAGCTATGTGTGGTGACATGACTAAGTTCTTACTAAGAACTAAGAAGAGGTGATGTAGGCAAGTTCTGCTTAACCTATTTATAGCAATGAAAACAGTATGGAAAGCAGACACATAGATCAATGGAATGGAATAGAGGGCCCAGAAATAAACCCACATGTATATGGTCAATTAATTTACAACAAAGAATATGTAATGGGGAAAGGACAGTCTCCTCAGTAAATAGTATCGGGAAAATTGAACAGCCACATGCAAAAAAATGAAACTGGGCCACTATCTTACACCATAGACAAAAATTAACTGAAAATGGATTAAAGACTTGACTATAAGACCTGAAACCATAAAACTCCTAGAAGAAAACATAGTAAGTAAGCTCTTTGACATAGGTCTTGGCAATGATTTTTTGAATCTGACACCAAAAGCAAAAGCAATTAATGCAAGTAAACAAATACATCAAACTAAAATCCTTCTGCACACAAAGGAAACAATCAACAAAGTGAAAAGGCAACCTACTGAAAGGGAGAAAATATTTGCAAATCATATATCTGATAAAGGGCTAATATCCAAAATACATAAAGAACTCACACAACTCAATAGCAAAAAACCCCCAAACAATCCAGTTAAAAATGGGCAAAAGATCTGAATAGGCAATTTTTCAAAGAAGACATACAGATGGCCAGCAGCTATATGAAAAGATGCTCGACATCATTAATCATCAGGGATATACAAATCAAAACCACAATGAGATATCACCTCACACCTGTTAGAATGGCTATTATCAAAAAGACAAGAGATAACAAGCGTTGGCGAAGATGTGGAGAAAAGGGAACCCTTGTGCACTGCCGGTGGGAATGTAAATTGGGGCAGCCACTCCATATGGTAAACAGTATGGAGGTTCCTCAAAAAATTAAAAATAGAACTACCATATGATCTAGCAATTCCACTTCTGGGTATTTATCCAAAGAAAATGAAAACACTAACTTGAAAAGATATATGCACCCCCATGTTCATTGCAGCATTATTTATAATAGCCAAGATATGGAAACAACCTAAGTGTCCTTCGATAGATGAATGGATAAAAAAACTGTGATATCTAATCTATCTATCTGTCTATATTTATATCCACAATGGAATAATATTTGGTCATAAAAAAGAATGAAATCTTGCCATTTGTGACAACATGGATCAATCTCAAGGGCATTATGCTAAGTGAGATAAGTCAGACAGAGAAAAATACCATATGATCTCATATGTGGAATCTAAAAATAAATAAATAAATAAATGAAAAACCAAGCTCACAGATAGAGAGAACAGATTGGTGGTTGTCAGAGGCGGGGCATGCAGGGTGGGAGAAATGAGTGAATTGGGGTTTTTTGTTTGTTTGTTTAAATAAATTGAATTAAAAAATGTAAAGGTGAATTATCCCTTTGAGGCCACTAGCTATAGGTCAGTGCACAAAGTAATAATTTATTAAGTAGTACCTTTGTGGCCTGAAAGAATTAATTTACCCCCACAATTGAGTATAACGTATTTACTAGTTGCTTTAGACATATTAAGTTAAAACTAGAGCCTCAGATAAAAGGAAAATACCAAATTAGATTATTTTGCCCCGAAATGTAAATATTACTTATGTATCCTTTTCTTTCATTTTCATAGAATTTTCTTTATGGACTAAAAAGAGTATTTCATTTTGTGGATAATGCAAAAAATTCATGAATGACATATGATTTATGTTTATTTAAAAGCAATGGCTTGAGTGTTATAAAATACTTGTATCTCACTATCTTTATTTTAAAAAAAGGCAATGGTTTGCCTTGGACTTCCACTCTTTCTCCTTTCCTGTAGCCTGGAATATTGATAAGAGAGAGACCTTTGGAAACCAGGTATCAAAGATGGTAGGTCCACCATTAGGTTGGTTTCCTAAATGAATGGATCTTCTAATCTGGATCTGCTAATCTTGGACTGTTACATAAGAGATAAGTAAACTGCTATTTTGTTTGTGCTATTGAATTTTTAATTTTGCTTTTTATAGCAGTTTAGCCAACCCTGATTAATATTGATATTCTTTGGACCTGTAACTTTTTAAAGACTGATATTTTTCATAAAAGCTTTCAGTTATAAATGTGAACTTATACTATAATAGTATCTTTTGAAAATAAAATTCTGAAGAGAGTATTTTAACACAATCATTTTACATATTGGAAGTTTACCTTATAAATGGGTTATTTGTAAATAGGGTATTTTGAACTTACTAGAGATGCCTTGTTATAGGAAAACTGGTGAATCCTTTTATAAGCTGAATATTAATCTCTCCCTACTAAATCAGTTTTACAATTTTAGAACAATACAAGAATTACTTTTAAAACAATATTTCAAAGTGTAATTTTATTTTAATGCTCTAGCACTTTGTGTTTTGTAATTAATTACCTTTGATTTTGGCAAATATGTTTTGTGTTGTTTTTAAATTACTTGTAAAATATTTTGAAACTTGACTCAAATTTTCCCTCTGTTTAGGCTAACTGCCAATTTGCAGGTGAGTCAATTTCTTCATTGGGCAGTAGCAATACATGCAAATTAATATACAAGCTGAACTCAGTTACTCATCCTACTGGGAAAGAGCAATAATACAAATGAGAGATAACAACAACTAGTTCCAAGGTGATATATATGAGGCTTTTGAAGGAGTGTGTGTGTATGTGCATGTGCATACACGTATAATCGTGTTTACAGAGGAGTTTCTGCAAAGGTCCGACCCAAGAGGAGATTTTGAACAGCATAGCCTCACCTCTAACTCAGATGTTCTCCCATTTCCTAATTCTTTCTGTTAAGTCTGCATTTTGCTTACATTCACTCAATAAATATTGCCCTTTGGAGGCTACTTCTTTTAAGATGGCAGCTTTATAAGGTAGAAGGAGCTTTGATCTTGTTTGAAGGAGAACTGCCGAGGAAAGCTGCCTGACAAGCTTGGGACTGTGACATGAGTGAGAAATATACTTTTGTTGAATTAACATTTGGAGATTTATTTACCATAGTAAAGTCTGTATTAGTCAATCCTAACTAGTGCAGGAGTCACTTACAGCATGGCATCTATTCTATGCCTGCTACGTGCTAGGTATTTTGTTAGGCACAGAGGAGGGAGGGAGAACTCATGTGAAAAGGAAATGAGGCAATAAATCAGCCTCGTTGTGGTAAGCTGAAAATACGGCCCCCAAAGAAATCCATAGAACCTGTGAATTTTACCTTACGTGTCGAAAGGGACTTGGCAGATGCAATTAAAGTAAGGATCTTCAGATGGGGAGATTTTCCTGGATTATCCAGGTGGGCCTATTGTAATCACAACTGTCCTTATGAAAGGGAGAGTGAGGGCTGGCCGTTGGCGTAGTGGTTAAGTTCACCGGCTCTGCTTCGGTGGCCTGGCGAGTTAATTTCTTCATTGAGCTGTAGCAATACATGCAAGTTAATATATAAGCTCAACTCAGTTACTCATCCTACTGGGAAAGTCACAGACCCAGATTCCAGGGAGCAGATCCAGGTGCAGACCTACACACCACTTATCAAGCCATGCTGTGGCAGAGTCCCACATATAAAATAGAGGAAGATGGGCACAGATGTTAGCCCAGGGTCAATCTTCCTCAGCAAAAAGAGGAGGATTGGCAACAGATGTTAGCTCAGGGTTAATCTCCCTCACAAAAAAATTAAAAATTAAAATAAATAAATAAAAGGGAGAGTGAGGGAGATTTGACTGTAGAGATATTTGAAAAACTGAAGCAAGATGCTGTGCTGCTGGCTGGAAGATGGAGGAAGTGTTCTCGGGACCAAGGAATGCAGCTTGGGAAGCTGGAAAAGGTAAGGAAACAGATTCTTCCCTAGAACCTCTGGAGGGAGCTCGGCCCTGTGGACACTGCAATTTTGGCCCAGAGAAACCCATTTGGACTTCTGGTCTTCAGAAATGTAAGAGAACAAATTCATATTGTTTTAAGCCACCAAGTTTGTGGTAATTTGTTAGAGCAGCCACAAGAAGCTAATACAGATGTGATAAGCACTTGCACAAAATGAGGATACAGGGATTCGTTCACAAATAAAATAATCTGAAAGATGCCTTCTATGAATTAGTTTATTTGAGATGAAATGTCAGTCAAGCAGCCATGCTGATTGTGCTTCCTGTGGTTTCATGCTGCATGCCGTGCTCTCACACACGAAAACAAGCAACGGAAGACCCTGCCCTTCATGATTTTCAAAGATGATTCGAAACACAGAATATAAACCCATTAAAAAGATTTAAAGATACTTGAAAGCCATAAAAAAACAGGAAGTAAATCTCTAATGAAGAAATAATTGAGTTCTAAAAAGTTAGTTTTAATCAATTGTTGAAAATCAAATTATATTTTCCCATAGAAACAATGTCATATTCCATGGTTAAATCACCAGGAAAGTCATAAAAACCTACTGAATCTTCAAAATAGCACAGAACAAAATCAGTGAAAATTAAAATCCTGGATCAGTAAAGAAGGAAAGTTTTGTGGTAACGGCTCCATTTCATTCACATTTGAGAACAACACTCACCTCCAAGGAGTCTCTGGGGGCTTTTGTCCTCCCATTCACTCCTCAGGTCCTTCTTCTGGCATGCACGTCAGAGACAGCTGAGACAGACTAGGGTGGGGACAGTGGAGATCACGAGAAGTAGATGATTCTGGGTATGGTTCAGAGATAGAGTGAGGGATGTGGATGGACAGGCGTCATACAGAGAGTTTTCTTGTGCACTTTCCCAGCCAATACCCACCTCCAGAGGTAAGCATTATTCTTATTTCTATTACCATAGATTAGTTTTGTTTGTTCTTGTTTTTATTATTGAGATATAATTGACATAACATTATATCAGTTTCATGTGTACAACATAATGATTTGATGTATTTGTGTATATTGTGAAATGATCACCACAATAAGTCTAGTTAACATCTGGTAGTTTTGTTTGTTCTTGAACTTCATATAAATAGAATTACACAGTGTGTACACTCTCTGCTTAGAATCATTACACAACTTAATGTTTTTAAGATTTATCCAAGTAGTTGCGTGTGTCAGTAGTTTGCTGGTTTTTGTTGTATGACTATACGACTTGTGTATCTATTCTCTTATTGATGAATATTTGGGTTATATTCAGTTTTTGGTATTATGAAAAGGCCTTTTATTCTTATACAAGTCTTTTTTGTAGATGTATGCTCTCATTTTTCTTGTGTGCTTAAGAGTGGAATTGCTGGGTGATACGGTAGGTATATGTTTAACTTCAGTTGAAACTGCCAAAAAGTTTTCAAAAGAGGTTGTACCGTTTTACACACCCACCAGCAATATATGCAAGTTCCAGTAGCTCCATCGCTCTCAACACTTGGTACTGATAGCCATTCTTGTGGGTGTGGTATTGTCTCACGATGTTTTTAATTTGAATTTCCCTGATGACTAATGATGTCGAACCTGTTTCTATTTAATTTCTTGGCCATTTGTATATCCTTTTTGCAAAGTGATTGTGAAAATCTTTTGCCCATTTTTTTAAAGCTGGGTTGTCTTCTTATCATTGAGTTGTGAGAGTTCTTTGTATAATCTGGTTACAAATGCTTTGCAGATATATGTATTTCAAATATTTTCTCCCAGTCCGTGACTTTTCAGTTTCTTAATTGTGTCTTTTGATGAGCAGAAGTTTTAAATTTTGATAAAATCTACTTTATCAATTCTTCCTTGATGGTTAATACTTTTTGCTTTTTAAAGAAATCTTTGCCTACGCCAAGCTCATATAGTCTCCTGTGTTTCCAGCTAGAAGATTTATAATTTTAGCTTTCACATTTAGATGTATGATCCATTTAAAATTAATTTTTATGAATGAAATGAGTGTAAGGGTCAAGATGCATTTTTTTCTATCTAGATACTGCGTTCTAGCACTATTTATTCTAAGATCTTTCTTTCCCCTTGAATTGCCTTGGTGTCTTTGTCATTGGTCAAGTAACCATGTGTGTGTGAGCATGTATCTGGACTCTATTCTATTCCATTGATCCATTTGTTTATCCTTATGCCTGTACCATACCGTGTTAATTACTTACCTTTACAGTAAAATTTGAAAACTGGTAGTATAAATTCTCCATCTTTGTGTTTATTTTATAGATAATTTGGACTATTCTAGGTTTTTGCAATTCCACATAAATTTTTAAATTAGCCTATCAATTTCTACCAAGAAAGCACCTGAGATTTCAATTAGGATTGCTGAATGTATAGACCACTGTGGGGGAGAACTGACATCTTAACAGTTTAATTTTCCAATCTGTGAAATAGACTGTTTCTCTTTTTATTAGGTCTTTGATTTCTCTGTGTTGTTTTATAATTTTCGGTGTGGAATCTTGCACATTTTATTTAGTCTTGTGTATTTTATTTTTAAAGTCCTATGGTAAATGGTATTGTTTTTACATTTTCATCTTCCAATTGTTTGTTGCAAGTATAAAGAAATACAGTTGATATTTTTATATTGACTTTGTATCACATGGCCTTGCTAAATTCACTTATTACTCCCAGTGGTTTGTAGATGCCTCGGATATTTAATGTATACAATCACGTCATTTATGAATAAAGATAGTTTTACTATTTCCTTTCCAATTTTAAGTTTTTTCTCTCCTTATTCACTAGTTAGGACCTCCAAAACAGTGCTGAATAGAAGTGGTGATAACAGACATCCTTGTCTTGTTAGGGGGAAGCATTCACTATTTTACCATTACGTGTGGTGTTATTTGTATGTTTTAGGTAAAGAATCTTACCAAGTTGAGGAAGTTTCTCTCTATTCTTAGTCAACTAAGAGTTTTTATTGTAAATGAGTGTTGAATTTTATAAAAAGCTTTTCTGTATCTTTTAAGATGATCATATTGTTAAAATTATATTGAATGATTTTTTTTAATGTTAAGCCAACTATGTCTTTCTGGAATAAACTCACATGACCATGATGTGTATATAACACTGGATTTGATTAATATTTCATTTAGAATTTTTTCCATCTATAGTCTTAAGGGATATTGCTTTGTAATTTTTTTTTTTCTTGCAATGTCCTTGATAGGTTTTGGTATTAAGGTTATGCTGGTCTCTCTGAAAAAATTTTGCGTATAATTGTTAATCTTTTCCCTTAAAAGTTTGGTAGCATTTACCAGTGTAGCCATCTGGATCTGGTATTTTTGTTATTGGAATGTTTTAAATTATGGATTTAGTTTCATTAAAAGTTATAGGATTATTCAAAATATTTATGTCTTCTTGTGCCAGTTTCTGTAAGTTACGTTTTTCTTGAAAGTTGCCCATTTCATCCAGGTCATCAAATTTATTGGCATAAAGTTATTCATGACATCTTCATATTATTTTATTTGGTAAGGAAGATTAGCCCTGAGCTAATATCTGTTGCCAATCCTCCTCTTTTTGCTGAGGAAGATTGGCCCTGGGCTAACTCTGGGCTAACATCCATGCCCGTCTTCCTCTAATTTATATGTGGGATGCCGGCCACAGCATGGCTTGATAAGCAGTGCGTAGGTCCGCATTTGGGATCCTAACCAGCGAACCCCTGGATGCCGAAGCAGAGTGTGAGAACTTAACCACTATGCCACGGGGCCGACCCCCTTCATATTATTATTATTTTTTGTGTGTGTGTGGGTGGTGAAGACCAGCCTTGAGCTAACATCCATTGCCAATCCTCCTCTTTTTGCTGAGGAAGACTGGCCCTGGGCTAACATCTTTGCTCATCTTCTTCTACTTTATATGGGACACCGCCATGGCATGGCTGACTAGCCGTGCATTGGCGGGCGCCCGGGATCCGAACCTGCGAACCCTGGGCTCCCAAGCGCAAGCTAAACTGCTGGACCACCGGGTGGCCCCATATTATTTTTTTAAATGTGTGTAGCATCTATTGTGATGTTGCCTCTGTCATTCCTGATATTAGATATTTCTGTTTTCTCTCTTACTCTTCTTTTTTCTTCCTTTTATCAATTCTGTCAATTTTATTAATCTTTCTAAAGAACAATCTTTTGGCTTCATTGACTTTCTCTGTTTTATATTTATTTTCTATTTTACTAATTTCTGACTTTATGTTTATTATTTCCTTCTTTTTACATTCTCTTTTTTTCTAGCTTGTTGAGATAGATACTTATTTATCAAATTTCCATTTGAGAACTACTATAGCTGCATTCCACAAATTTTGGTATGTTTTATTTTCATTACTGTTACTTTCACAATATTTTCTAATATCTATTCTAATTTCATCTTTGATGAATGGGTTATTTAGAAGTAAGTCACTTAATTCCCAAATAATTTGGGATTTCCTAGATATCTTAGTGTTACTAATTCCTGGTTTAATTTTGTTGTGGTTAGAGAACATATTTTGTATGATTTTAATCCTTTGAAATTGATTACTAATTTTATGGCTTAGCATATGATATATTTTCTTCAACATTCCATATGCGCTCGGAAAGACTGTGTAACCTGCAGCTCTTGAGTGTAGTGTTCTACAAATGTCAATTAGGTTCAGTTCCTTGGGATTGCTACTCAAATGTTCTGCTTGTCTGCTTGTTCTATTGATTACTGAGGAGGTATGTTAAAATCTCCAAATATAATTCTAGATTTCTTTTTATCATACAGTTTTGTCAATTGTTTACATCATAAATTTTGAAGTTATATTATTAGATGCATACACATTTAGGATTATGTCTTCCTCCTGTGGAATTGATCTTCTAACTATTATAACTTTCTTTCTTTTTTCTCTATTACTTCTTCCTTAAAATCTACTTTGACTGTTATTAATATAGCCACATCAGTTTTCATATGGTTACTGTTTGCACAAACTATCTTTTCCCATTGTTTTACTTCCTATTACTTATATTTAAATCAATTACTTATATTTAAAATGTGTCTTGTGTAGGCAGGATATTGTTGGGTCTTTTTAAAAAATAGTCTGGCAACATGGAAGGACCTAGAGGGTATTATGTTAAGTGAAATAAGCCAGAGAGAGAAGGACAGACACTGCATGAACTCACTCATATATGGAATATAAGTGAACACACGGACAGAGAGAACTGATTGGTGGTTACCAAGGGGAAGGGGGGTGGGGGGGGCACAAGGGGTGAAGGGTTACATCCACAAGGTGACGGACAAAAATGTACAACTAAAACCCCACAGTGTTATAAACTAAGACATCAATAAAAAAAATAAAATAAATAAAAAAAAAATAGTCTGGCAATCTTTTTCTTTTAAAGCATGATTAGTCCATTTAAATTTATTGTGATTACTGATATGGTTAGCTTTAAATATACCACATTTTTAAATTTGTTCCATCTGCCCTTGTTTCTTTGTTCCTCCTTTCTTTCTTTCTTTCAGATTAATCAAGTATGTTTTAGTTCTCCATTTTTCCTCTTTTATTATCCTTTTAAATACATTTCTTCTATTTTTTTTTAAGTGGGGCAGGGGACATAGTTTTTGAGGTTGGGTTTTCTTTTTTAATTTTTTTTTTTTTTTTTTTTTGCTGAGGAAGATTCACCCTGAGCTAACATCTGTTGTCAATCTTCTTCTTTTTCTTATGTGAGCTGCCACCACAGCATGGCCTCTGACAGAAGATTGATGTGGGTCTGCATCTGGGAACCAAACCCAGGCCACCAAAGTGGAGCATGCTGAACTTAACCACCAGGTCACTGGGGCTGGCCCTATTTCTTGTATTTTTTAGTGGTTATTCTAATTATTACAATATACATCCTTAATTTACTACTATCTTGAATTAGTATTGAACTGCTCCATAAACAATGTAAGAGCCTATAACAGTATAATTATTTTATCGCCTCTGAATTTTGTGTTATTATTGTCATATATTTTACTTCAACATGTTATGAACCCCATAATACATTTATAGTATTGTTGTTTTAAACAGCATATTGTCTTTTAAAAAGAGTTTGAAATGAAAACTTTAAAAATACCATTTATATCACACCAAAATATCAAATTCCTGGGAATAAATCTAACAAAACATGTACAAGTCCTCTATACAGAAAGTGGGAAAAAAAATATTGGAAGAAATTAAAGACGTCCAACTAATGGAGTGAGATACCATGTTTATGAGTTATAAGAGTCAATATCATAAAGAAGTCTGTTCACTGCAATTTAGTCTTCAGATTTAGTGCAATGCCAGTCAAAATCTCAACATGTAGGAGTGTGTATGTGTGTGTATATGCACCTGTATTAGAAGCTGACTTTAAAATCTTACCCAAGACACCTGAAAAAGAACAAGCCTCACCAAAAAAGGTATACAGATAGCAAAGAAGCATATGACAAGATACTCCACATCATATGTCATCAGGTAAATGCAAATTAAAATGACAAAGAGATAACACTATACACCTATTAGAATGACCAAAATCCAGAACTGGTGACACCAAATGCTGGTAAGGTTGTGGTACAGCAGGAACTCTCATTCATTGCTGGTAGGAATGCAAAATGGTACAGCCACTTTGGAAAACAGTGGGTAGTTTCTTACAAACTATACATACTCTTACCGTATATCCAGCGATTGTGATTCTTTGTATTTACTCAAAGGAGTTGAAAACTTATGTCCTCACAAAAGCCTGCACGTGGATTTTTTTTCCTCCCGGCTTAATTGAGGTATAATTGACAAATTATATATATTTAAACTGCACAACATGATGATTTGCTATATGTATACATTGTGAAATGATTACCACAATCAAGTTAATTAACACATCTGTCACCTCACATAGTTAACTTGTGTGTGTGTGTGTATGTGTGGTGAGAATGCTTAAGATTTACTCCCTTAGCAAATTTCAAGTATCCAATACAGCATTATTAACTATATTCACCATGCTGTACATTAGACCCTCAGAAGTTATTCACATTATAATTAAAAGTTTATACCCTTTGACCAACATCTTCTCATTTGCTCCACCTTTTAGCCCTTGCTGACCACCATTCTACTCTCTATCTCTATGAGTTCAACTTTATTTTTTAGATTCCACGTATGATACCACACTGTATTTGTCCAAGAATTCCCTTTTTTCCACATCCTTGCCAATACTTATCTCTTATTTTTGATAATAGCCATTCTAACAGGTGTGAGGGGATATCTCAGTGTGGTTTTGATTTGCGTTTCCCTAATGATTGTAGATGGTGAGCACCTTTTCATGTACCTGTTGGCTGTTTGTATATCTTCTTTGGAAAAATGTCTATTCAGGTTCTTTGCCCACTTTAAAATCAGCTTATTTGTTTTCTGGCTATTGAGTTGCATGAGTTCCTTATAAATTTTAGATATTAACTCTGTACCAGATATATGGTTTGCAAACATTTTCTCCCAGTCTGTAGGTTTCCTTTTCATTTTGTTGATGGTTTTCTTTGCTGTGCAGAAGCTTTTTGGTTTGAAGAAGTCTCACTTGTTTATTTTTGCTTTTGTTGCTTGTACTTTCGGTGTCATCCAAAAAAAATCATTGTTAAGACCAATGTGAAGGAGTTTTCCCTAAGTTTTCTTGTAAGAGTTTTATGATTTCTGGTCTTACATTTCAGTCTTTAATCTATATTGAGTTAGTTTTTGTGACTGGTATAAAATAGGGGTCCAATTTCATTCTTTTACATGTGGATACCCAGTTTTCCCAATACCATTTATCAAACAGACTATTCTTTCCCCATTTTGTATTCTTGCCACCCTTGTCAAAGAATACTTGACTATGTGTATGTGCATGGGTTTATTTCTGGCCTGTCTATTCTGTTCCATTAGTCTCTGTGTCTGTTTTTATGCCAGTACCATACTGTTTTGATTACTATAGCTTTGTAATGTAGTTCAAAATCTGGAACTGTAATGCCTCCAGCTTTGTTCCTTTTTCTCAAGATTGCTTTGGCAATTTGAAGTATTTTGTGGACACAGATGCTGATAGCAGCTTTATTCTTAATTACCAAAACTTGGATGCAACCAAGATATCTTTCAGTAGGTGAATGGATAAATAAACTGTGGTACATCTGGACCGTGGAATATTATTCACTGTTAAGAAGAAATGAGCTACAAGCCATGGAGGAAACTTAAATGCATATTACTAAGTGAAAGAAACTAAAATAAAAAGGCTACTGTGATGGGTAATTTTATGTGTCAGCTTGACTGGGCTATGGGATGCCCAGATAGCTGCTAAAACATTATTTCTGGGTATGTCTGTGAGGGTGTTTCTGAAAGAGATTAGCATTTGAATTCGTAGACTGAGTAAAGAAGATCGCCCTCACCAATGTGGGTGGGCATTATCCAATCCACTGAGCACCTGAATAGAACAAAACGGTGGGGGAAGGGCAGATTTGCTCTCTACTTGAGCTGGGACGTTCATCTTCTCTTGCCCTTACATATAGGTGCTCCTGGTTCTCAGGCCTTTGGACTGGGACCAAGACTTAAACCATTAGCTCCTCTGGTTCTCAGGCTTTCAAATTTGGATTGGAACTACAGCTTGCAGATGGCAGGTCCTGGGATTTCTTAGCTCCTATAATCGGTGAGCCAATAATCTCTTTCTATATATCTCTATATATATCCTATTAGTTCTGTTTCTCTGGAGAATCCTGACTAATACAGCTATACACTATAGAATTCCAACTATATACCATTCTGGTAAAGGCAAACTATGGAGACAGTGTTATGATCAGTGGTTGCCAGGAGTTAGAGGGGAGGGAGAATGAATAGGTGGAGCACAGAAGATTTTTAGGGCAGGGAAAATACTCTGTATGATACTATAATGGTGGATACATGTCATTATATATTTGTCCAAGCCCACAGAATGTATAACACCAAGAGTGAGTCCTAATGTAAATTATGGACTTTGGTGATATTGATGTGTCAATGTAAGTTCATTGATTGTAACAAATGTACCACTCTGGTCGGGTTTGTTGATAATGAGGGAGGCTATGCATGTGTGGGGGCCGAGAGAATATGGGAAATCTCTGTACCTTCCTCTCAGTTTAGCTGTGAACCTAAACCTGATAAATTTTAAAAATATGGAATCTTTAGAAAAAATGTTTTTAATAAATTCTCTTCATAAAAAAAGAGCAAGGTGAAGGACTTGCTATACTAAGCTACAAGTGTGTTACACTGGTGTGAGAAAAGTCAAATAGATGAATAGGACACTACAGAGAACCCAGAAACTGGTCCATGTACATAAGATCATTTGATTTATGATGAGGTTGTCACTGCAAAGCAGTGGGAAAAGCAGCTTTTCAATAAATGATGCTAGGTGGAAAAAAAACACTAAACTTGATTCTTAATATCCTATACAAAAGTTAATCCCTAGACAGTGTACTGGAAGACATAATGCACTGGAAGTCCTAGACAGTGTAATAAAATAAGAAAAAGAAATAAGAGCTATTCATCTTGGAAAGGAAGAAATAAAACTATCCCTATTTGCAGAGAACACATTTGTCCATGTAGAGGATTTCAAGGAATCTACACAAAAAGCTACTAGAACTAATAAGTGATTTAGCAAGGTCACAGTATACAAGGTGAACATACAAAAATCATCTTGCATTTCTATACACTAGCAGTAAACAATGGGAATCTGAAAGTTAAAAAAGTACCATTTATAATAGTTCTTCATAAATGAAACAATAGGTATAATTATGATAGGATATACAAGATCTGTATTTTGAAAATTAAAAAATGCTGATGAAAGAAGTCAGAAAATGCTCTTGATGTGGAAGGCCCAAGAACACTCTTTCATTCACTTAATGGCTGTCAATATTTCCTTGGGTTTGATTTTCATCATTACAATTAAAAAAATACATCTTCATATTCAGCATGTCAGCACCTAATACAGTCTTGCATATAATGAGCATGAATGCATGACATATGGGTTTTCCAGTCACTTTCTAGCTGTGTGGTCAAGACTTATTTTCTACTCTCTTCTCATAGTGTTGTTATGAGAGGTAAACAAGATAACATGTACAAAGTGCTTTGCACACAGTAAACAAGTGGGAGATAAAGTTATTGTTTATTAAATAAATGAATGAAAAAATTGTACATTCAAAAAAATTTTTTTTAAGAAATCAAAGAAGATTCAAATAAATGGTGACACATACCCTTTTCATGGATTGGAAAACTCAATATAGTTAAGATGTCAATTCTCCCTAAGTTCATATAAAGATTTAATGCAATGTCAATTAAAATCCCAGCAGAATTCTTTGCAGACATAGACAAGCTAATTCTAAAATTCTTATGGAAATGCAGAGAAAAGAAAGTAGCCAAAACAATTTTGAAAACCAAGAAAAAAGTTGGAGGACTCACATACATTTTAAAGACCTATCATAAAGCTACAGTAAAGAAGACAGTATGGTATTGGTGAAAAGATAGACACATGGATCAGTGGAACAGAATAAACTGCAGAAAAAGACCTTCATAAATTCAGTCAATTGATTTTTAATGATGGTACGAAAGCAATTCAATGGAGAAAGGACAGTCTTTTCAACAAATGATCCTGGAAAAATTAGACATCCATGTGCAAAAAAATAAACCTTGACCCATATCTCACACCATATAGAAAATTAATTCAAAATGGTTAATAGACCTAAGAGTAAAATATGAAATTATAAAACTCCTAGAAGGAAATATAGGAGAAAATCTTCATGACCTTGGGTAGGGCAAAGATTTCTTAGATACAAAACCAAAACCATGATCCATAAAAGAACAAATTAATAAATTAGACATTGTCAAAATTTAAAACTTCTGCTCCTCAAAAGACATTGTTAAGAGAGTGAAAAGACAAGCCACGGATGGGAGAAAAGTTTACTAATCATGTATCTGACAAAGAACTTGTACCTAGAATACATAAAGAAGTCTGGAAACTTGAAAAAAAACCCACCCAGTTTTTAAAAAGTGGGCAAAAGATTTGAACAGACACTTCACCAAAGAAGATATATGGATGACAAAAACCATGTGACTAATGAACTCATTAGTCATTAGGGAAATGAAAATTAAAACCAAATGGGAAACTATTACATACCTATTAGAATGGCTAAAATAAAAAATACTGACAATACCCAGTTCTGGTAAGAATCTAGAGCAACTAGAACTCTCATACATTGCTTGTGAGAATGCAGAATGGAACAGTCATTCTGGAAAACAGTTTGGTAGTTTTTTATAAAGTTAAGCACCTACCATATGACCCAGCAATTTTACTTCTATGTGTTAGTCTAGAGAAATGAAAATATATGTCCACACTAAGACTTGTACATAAAGGTTCATAGCAGTATTCATAACTGCCCAAAACTGAAAACAATCCAAATGTCCTTCAGCAGATGAGTGGTGTATCCATCCAATGGAATGCTACTCAGGAATAAAAAGGAATGAACTATTAATATGCAAACAACTTGGATGAATCTGAAATGCATTATGCTAAATGAAAGAAGCCAGTCTCAAAAAGTTACATACTGTATATTTCCATTTATGTGACATTCTGGAAAAGAAAAAACTATAGTGATGGTGAACAGATCAATAGCTTCTAGGGGTTAAGGTTGGGTTGAAAGACTGATTAAGGAGTGTTAGAATTGTTCTGTATCCTGTTTGTAACGGTGGTTATAAGACTCTATGCATTATTAAAACTCATAGCTGTAAACCAAAAAAAAAGAGTGAATTTGCTGTATGTAAATTTTAAAATAATAAAGTTGAGATATATTAGAGGTTGGACTCATCATCTTGGGTCAAACTGGAGGTCCACATAGCCTACAATTCTATGGCTAGTAGTGCCATAAAATAAGATGGTTCCTATTTGTCCTCTCTGGCCCCATGTATATAATGGTTCTATTAGGCATAATTGACTCACTCTCACTCTGAAAACACATTTATTTTGCCTTTTAAAACCGTACACTAAAGGTCACAGTAACATGCAGTAACATATTGTTATAAGTGGAAATTTTAAAAATCCAAAAGAATCAACTGAATAACTTTGTAGTAAAAAAAGAGATCAATAAAGAGGTAGATTACATGACCAACATGCACAAATAAATATTTGTGTCTATATACCAATTAGAAAAAGTAATAGAATAAAGGAGCCCATTAACAACAGAAGGAACAACTAAACATCTCCTAAGAATAAACACAAAGTAATGTACAAGACCTCTATGAAGAAAACAATAAAACCTGACTGAAACATATTAAATGACTTGAATAAATTTCTGGTTCCCAGATAAGGAATCTTAGCATTGTAAAGATTGTTTCCCAGCCTCCCAACATTAATTGATGATGTTAAGGCAATACAATCAAAGTTCCAGTTGAATTTTTTATGGACCTTGATAAGGTGATTCTCAAATTTATACTAAATACTGGAAAAGAAAGTGTATAAAAAATTAAAAGGAAGACAAAAATGGAAAAGAAATATTTCAAAACAAACTAACATTATAATGATTGAAACAGTATGGTATTTTTGTGGAAAAAGATAGCTTCATGTATACAAAGGAATTTAGTTTGCAATGAAGATGCTATTTCAAATCATTGGAAGAAAGGATGAATTATCAATAAATGATGTTTGCTATTCATTTAAGGAAAAACTTAAAGTTAGGTCTTGGCTTTATACTGTTTAGAAAAACAAATTCCAGAGATAAATGTAAAACACAAAACTAGAGAAATACTAGGAGAAAATATAGGAAAATATTTGTATAGTCTGGTAGAAAAGGAAGGCCTTTCTAAGACAAAATCCAAGAACAGTGAAGGAAAAGTTTTACTCATAGAAATTTAAAACTTCTGTACATAAATAATACTAAACAAGGAATAAAGAAAAGTGATATGCAGGAGAACATATCTGCAACATACTCAACAAAAGATTAAAATTCAAAATGTGTGAAGAGCTTCCACACAACTATAAGAAAAAAGAGAAACAATGCAATAGAAAAATAAGCAAAGGATATGAACAGGCCATTCAAAAAAGAAGAAATAAAAAATGGCAAATTAGTTTATGAAATGATCTTCAATCAGACATGTAACCAAAGAAATTTAGGCAGTTAGATATCTGTTTTCCTCATCAGATTGGAAAACAAAACAAAACAAAAAGATTGGTCATATTCAGAATTGGAGAAGCGATGGAAATGGGCATGGTCATCTACAGTGAGTGGAAGATAAACTGATTAAGCCTTCATATGGAAAAATTTTATCAAATTTGTAAGTTCCTTTTACCCACCAATTACCTTGCAGGATTTCCTACAGAAATAGTTACACATGTGTATAGACAAAAATGTTTATTACAGCATTGTCTGGGGTATAGCTTAGGTGCTCGAGCCAGACTATGTGGACTCCATCACTAACTAGTTTTCTCACCTTAGGCAAGTTAACATTTTTTGTCTGTTTTCTCATCTGTAAAATGGGGAATAGGATATTACCTACCCTATAAGGTAGTTGTGAGGAATAAAGAAGATAATACATGTAACATGCTCAGCCTGGTACATAGAGTTCAACAAGTATTAGCTGGCATTAATAATGAAAAATTTTAAACAACTTCCTAAATGTTCACCAAGATGGAGAAGAACTCTATTACAGGATACCATACTATGGACTAATATATATACATACATATACATGTATGTATTTTATAATGTAAAAATTTTTTATAATATATTTTTAAAATTTATTTTTAATGAGATGAATTTATACTGACATGGAAAGATTGGGAAAGATTTGCACAAGCACAGTCCATATTTGGCAAAGGGTAGGAACAGTGTAAGCAAGTACATTTAAAAATTTAGCTCATATACTAGAGTATACCATATCCACTTGCATTCCATTAGCCAAAGCAAATCATATGGACTCTGCCTATTGGGAGGCACTGAAATCACATGGCTAAGGGCATGGATGTACAATCAGCTTATAGGGGAGAAAGTGAATAGCTGGGAACAGTAATACAATCTAATAAAGCTGGCTATCTACGACCCTACCATTGAGTAGATATCTCACATTGTGTGTGTGTGTGTGTGTTTTCTGTTTACCTTCAAAACTCTTATCTATGGGCCACGCATATGAGAGAAACACAATGGAACGTTTGCTTGTGGATTCCCCAAGCAAATGAAGTTCTGATGGGATCTCAACAATAAGGGATAACTCCCAATTTCTTGTGTCTCCACTGGTGAGATGTAGATACTTAGGTGATCATCAGGCTCATTCCCAACTTAAGTTTTTCACAACACCCTGGACATTCAAATTTGTGCCTAGTTCCTTGTAAAAAAAATTATTTCATTTAATTTTCACAACATCATTATAGGGTAGCTATTATTATCCTCATTATAGATTATTACGTATTAGGGGCCTTCCAGAGGCACTCTCTGATTGTTAAAACTATTTGATGATGAAGACTAATTGTGCTTGACAATTTTGAGCAGTCCTGGGGGATGGAGGTAGGAGAACTCCCTTGAGTCAAAGTTACAACAGTGCCTCAAGAATACAGATATGTGTGCAACAAGTGCTCATTTTCCCAACCTAAGACCCAGGCTTTGTGGAGTTAGGGCATAAGGTGGCTTTGGGCTCTTCTCAACCAGAGTAGGAGGGAGTTCTTAGGATTGTAACCTCTGGTAGCAAGATCACATAATCTAAAGATATTTCAATGTAGGCTGAGTCATGAGAAACATTTTGGCTTCATGGTTTTATTACTGAGATGTCCTATTCCTTTTGTGGAACTATGTCACAAAAGTTAAATTCTAGAGTGGATAAACTCAAAAGCTTTGTGGGATTAGTTAGGTGGATTGCATAAACATTATACTGCTGGATAGAGAACAGAGAGAGTGAGATTGCATGTGACTAATTTGATGGCAAGGCCTGACAGTCAAAAGGCATCCAGTTAAAAAGGAAAACAAATGCAATACTGTCAAACAGAAAACCTGTGGGTGGATTTTGGTGCAAAGCTGCCAGTTTACAGTCTCTGCACTTTGTCCTCAAAGATTTATTTGGTAACATCCCAGTGTTATGCCCTTATCTTGGTATTAAACGGGAGGGGCTGTTTTCTGAAGTGACTGGGCAAGAGTCCTGTAAAGCAGACTTACTTTGTTGATATACTTAAATGTGCACTCTCTTTAGTATATTTCCCCTGAATTTCTGGGTTTTAAATTTATTATGTGCTATTTGATGTCAAAGATGTATAATTACATCAAAAGTGAAAACACAGTCTTTTCTCTAGGAGAAGGAAAAGTCAAGTCGCTTTCGTCCCAGTACAGTGATTTTACCACTTGAGGGCACCGATCTAATCCTAACCTGAGCCCAGAGGTCTATGTACTCAAGTGCGTGCAAATTTTCACCCACGGTCACAGCTGTTACTCAAGCTTCAAATCTGACTCACCAGATGTTGCCAACTGGTGTCCTGCTGTTACTCAACAGGGCCATAATGGACAACAACCATAACTTGTTTACTGACCTATACTTGATCATGCTTGTTTTGGCAGGGTTGGCAGATGCTAAAGCCCATCACTGGCGTGATTTTGTTACCATTAATCTCATTGGGTTACTGTTGCCGAGGGTGTACCCTCTCTGTGGAGTAATAAAAAAACCAGTTAATGTGAACTCCATTATTATATAACCTGAGCAATGAATGAAAAAGGAGTTGGGGTTAGACTTTATTCTGGCAGTTAACATTGACTCACCAGAAAACAGGCAAGTTGCCTAAACTTTCTGTGCCTTAGTTTGACTCTCGGTGAAATGTCCTCTCTGTACCTCAAGGTAATGAGAATTACAAGTCCTGGATTTTAGAATGTTCTACAGCCACCTCATTCAAACATTCAGTATTACTTATTGAGTACATACTATGTGCCAGGCACTGTTCTAGGTGTAAATTCAACATATCCTAAAAGTGAAATCATTATCTTCCCTTCCTCAAACCAGCTTTTACCTCCTATATTCTCTATCTCAGTGGTGGCATCAACATCCACCCAGTTATCCAAGGCAGAAGCCCCTGGGAGTCAATCTTGACATTTCTCTCTCCTTCAGCCCTATATCCAATGACCAAGTCCCTTCAAGTGTACCCTCACCAATTTAAAAACTCTACCAGTCTGTTGCTAACTTTGCCTCAATGTCTTTGCCCTTGTGGTCTCTCTGCCTTAAACACTCTTCCTGATTTCACATAGCTGGCTTCCCATCATTCAGATCTTGGCCCAAATGCCATCTTCTTAGTGACATGCCCTTTAGCCTATCCTATCCAGAGCTGCTCGCCAGCCCTACTCCTTCTGCTTTACTATCCCCTACCTCTAATGCTACCTGATAACTTGTTACCCCCCCCCCCCCATTTTTGTCTGTCTCCATCACTAGAATCTAAGTTCCATAAGTGCAGGGACCTTTTCTGCCTTGTTCACTTCTGTTCTAGACAGTGGGGATATGGCCAGTATAATCACTCTCTGTTGTACTCATCTGGCAAAAATCCAACCCTGGTAAAATCCAATTCTCTAACTTTTCCCCACCTGCACCCAACACACACCATGCTGACTGGTCTCACGACCATAAACCGCAAGTGTCCCTCACTGCTCCTTGGTAATGCAACCATATTTCTTTAGTCAATTCACTCTCCCACTTCCCCATACAACTATTTCACACATTTCTCTCCTCAAACCTTCAAAACCCCCTTCCTCCTCCTTAAGCTCATCTGGTCACCTTGTTTCTTATTTCACTTAAACAACAGAAACAATCAGAAGAGATCTTCCACAGCCTCTCACACCAAATCTGTCCATACACTGTGCCTCTGCATGTTCCAGTGCATGAACTGTCTATGCTCCCATCTAGGCCAACCCCTCTCCTTGTGCATTGGGTTCCACTTCCTTTCACTCAAGGACATCACACCTGCAGCATTGGTTTTTCTGTCCACTGGGTTGTTCCCATCAGCACTCAACATGCTCTAATATCACCCATTTGAAAACAAAACCACCCTCCCCTTGACCCATATCCCCTTTCAGTTACTACTCCCAGTTTTCTGCTCCCTTTTATAGCAAAACTCTTTGAAAGAGGTGTGAGACATTCTGTCTCCACTTTTTTCCTCCTATTCTTTTTAAAACCCACTCCAATCAGGCTTTTGACTCCACAGTATACAGAAATCATTCTTGTCGCCATCATCAGTGACCACCATATTGCCCAATCCAGTAGCTATTTCTCTCTGTTATCTTTACTCCACCTCTCAGCTGCATTTCACATAGATAATCGCTCCCTTCTTCTTGAAACTCCTCTTCATTTGGTTTCAGGGACACCACGCCCTTAGTTCTCATACTATCTCAGGCTACTCCTCTTAATCTCTTCTACTTGTTCCTCCTCATCTTCTCAACTTCTAAATATTAGTTGTCCAAGCCTTAGTCTCATATAGTTCCTGTCATCCCCTGGGGGGGCCCATCTAGTACCAAGGCTTAAGGTCCATCCTAAAATGATGGCTTCCATATTTATATATTCAGTTCCAACCTCTCCCCTGAACTCAGACTAATCTGATTATCTATTCAAAATCTCTGCTTGAATATCTAATAACCATTTCATGATACTCTGTCCAAAAATGAATTCCTGGTGTTCCTCAAACCTCCTCATTCTCAGTCTTTCCCCCCTCCATAAGTGGAAACTCCATTCTACCATTTGCTCCAGCCAAATCCCTGAAAACATCCTTTATTCCTCTATTTTTCTCAGATGCTCAGTCAGAGTATCTTATAGGCTCTACCTTTTCAATATATCTAGTATCTGATCACTATTCACCACTCCACTGTCACCATGCTGGCCCAACAACTATCATCTCTTGCCCAGATTCCTGCAATAGTCTGCTAACTGGTCTCCCTGCTTTCACCCGCCCCCTTCTACAGACTCTTTTCATGCAGCATCCAGGGTAAAACTTTTAGAGGTATCATCTCACTAGTTGATTTGAAGTCTCTCAGCTACCTTGCTTAGCTGTATTTTAGACACCAGGCTCAATATACCTACAGAACATTTAGCTTTTAGCTAGGACCCTATCTCTGGTATTGTGCGAAAACAAATTTACTAAGTTAAAGATAATAAACACCCTTTTGAGTGGAAGGTGGTTGACACTGCTGCTTTAGTGGATTGCTACCCACTGAGCCTGAAGAGGAGGAAATAAGTCAAACACAGAGACCAGGATGCAAACACCACTCACGAGCAGCCATAAAGGACAGAAGCTCCTCCAGAGAAGCCAGCAAAGGATACAAATCTATCTTAAGGTTTTGAGAAAACACTCAAGTAGGAAATCAATGTAGCCCCATTATGTGACTCTGATTCTCTTTCAGCTTAACATTGACCACTACCTGATTTTTCTTTGCTAATTTCCTGTCTCCTCCTTTTAAAATACAAGCTTAACTCAAAATATAAGCTTAATATAAGTTTAACTCTACTTAAATGTCCTACAGATGAGACTAGTGGCCTCTATCTCCAGTGCTAAAAGAGTGCTTGGCACATGGTAGGTGCTCAGTCAGTATTTACAGGACTCAGGACACAGAACTAGCTTCACAAAACAGTGCTTGGAGTTTTATGAATAAACCAACACGAAGTCATCTCTTTTGTAGCTCACAACTAATTTCTCCCTTTTTTATTGGTAGGTCAGGATGGGAAGGAGTGCGACTTTAATCTGCATTTACTGAAGATGGAAGCACCAAGATTAACCTAAATGGGAATAGTATTCTGTTGACATTACCCAAAAAATAATATGGTGCCTGTTCCAGCTTTGCCAATTACCATTCCAAGTGGCAGTTTCCTCATCTGTAATGTGGGGACAATTATAGCACCTATTTATAGGGTTATTATTAGGGTTAAGTGAGAAAATAAATACATATAAAGCCCTTTGGGCAGCACCTGTAATGCATTAATAAATGTAGCTATCTGGGTGTTAATATCATAATATTTGTATTAGTAGTACACTACTCATCATAAATTATTGCATCATAAATCCAGTCAAAGCTGATGCTGAATCACCATGACCCCAATCTAACACATTGCTTCAATTTGCTCCCCATAATTCACTTGAGAAACCCATTGTGGAAATGACACCTTTCGTGATTTTAATTTACTACCATTCAGAGGTTCCTAACTTTGGCCTGCAGCCAGCAGGGAGTACGAGGATTTCAGGGCCTAAGCCAATTTATTACCAGTGTAAACTGAACTGAGCACGCTTTGCAATCTTGCTGTGAATCGCTGGAAGGCAAGGACGATGTCTTACCGAATTCCATAACCCCAGAGCCCAGCAGAGCACCTGGCACGTGACAGTGTTGATTAAATAAGTGAATGACAAGTACAGGCCGAGCCCCTGACGAGGTTTCAGGCCATCAGTCCCCTAGAGCGGGCATAAGCACACCAGAAACACGAGTAGTGAGACTTGAGTGGCCCCGCTTGCACCGGACCACCAGAAATCCCGCATGAGCCTGAAGGGCAACTCAAAGCGTCGCTCGCGCCCGGAACTCCGCGGAGGGCGCGCCCTCTGGCGGCGGCTGCGCCCGCGGGGGCGGACCGTGCGCGTCCGGAAGGAAGCGCGCGGGGCGGTGGGGACGGAGCATCTCCTGGCTCCATGGAGCGCGTGGGCGCCGCCACCCGCGAGGGTGACATGCCCGGCTTCGTGTTGGCCCTACAGACCAAGAGCCGAGCCGAGGCGCCGCGGACACGGGTGCAGGAGCAGGACTTAAGGCAGTGGGGCCTGACAGGTCAGTAGCTCCGGGCGAACTTCCGCCCGGCCGGCCAGCTCGTCGGGACTCCCCTCTCCCGGGCCCGGGACCCCGCGCCAGGAACGGTCCTGTGGCGCCGTGGGTGGACCGTCCTGTGGGTTTTTAATCAACGGACAACAGGGTCTTCCTTTCCCGCCCCTGCGGTGGGGCTGGGCGGAGAAGAACAGGGCCTGGGGCCAGGTGGCCATTGCCCCCGCCTGCGCAGCGCGCGGCCCGCGGACGCTGTATGAATGGGATTCGGGGCGGGAAGCGAGGCCTGCCTGCTGCCCCGGCCGCCGGCACACTGGACCGGGGCGGGGGGAACCTGGTGAGACCCCTGCCGCAAAGGTAAGACTTTCTGAAGAAGCGGAGGACGTCCTGGCCCTAAGGGTGTGGGTTTAAAGTTTCTTTTCCGGTAAGTTTGGAGGCCTGGCTTGGGGGGTTTCAGTGGTTGCTTCTGTGCAAGTGTCAGAACTTGTCTTCAAGCTTCAGTTGTCTTCTTCGTTTACCGTGCATATGCAGTTCTTTGATAATTACCCACTGGTTAATGTTCTCCCAATGCTGTATTTTAAAATATGCACCTAAGCAAAGTTTATCAGCTCCTTGCCACAGGTAACTATTTTATTTATACTAGCCCTTCGAATCACGAAACTTGCATTCCTCTGAGGTCTGCAGGCAGCGAGGCTGACCACATATCCTGCGGATGGAGAGACCCAGGCCCTGCCTCTCTGTTTCCCGGCCTGCGCTTGACTCCCCACCTAACATCTCCCGTCCTTGTTTTCTTTATTTATAAAATAGGGAACGCAGTGCATGCCTTAACTGTATGACAGAACCTTGGATCAATAATAATCAATGATGTAGTCGTTAATTCATTATTTATTGAGTGCCACTGAGAGCCACATACTGTAAGGTGTTGGTACAGAGATGAGTAAAACAAATATGGGCTCTGCCCTCCTATAATTTCTACGCTAGGCCCTGTGAGTGCTTTCAAAAGTATAAATAAGTATTTATTGAACTCATACTATGTGCTAAATATCAAGGAAGTATGAGGTTTTGTTATTCTCAGAATGAAACAAAAGATGCAGTTCTGTGTCCAGCTTAGAAGAGGGATGGATAAAGATGAATGGATAGGATACAGACATAAAAGAGAAAGACCTCTCCCTCTTGGGTCTCTGAGTGTGTAAGAAAGTGTTTCTCTGTGTCTGTAAGGAGTGCGTGAATTTATGGACTGATGTTTATATGTTTGATGTATCTTCACTAAAGTTTATATGTTTGTTTGCCTATTTCCTTACATGTGTTTTTAGGTATGATACTTTGAGAACATGTGTCAGAGAGGGTTAAAGTGTGCACATTGATATTAGATTGTAAATAATATACCCAGAGAAATGTAAACGTGGATGTGTGCTGATTTAGTGAAAATGAGTGGATAGATAAGAGGCCACAAGTTTTTTTTTGGTGAGGAAGACCAGCCCTGAGCTAACATCTGTTGCCAATCCTCCTCTTTTTGCTGAGGAAGACCGGCCCTGGGTTAACATCTGTGCCCATCTTCCTCTACTTTATATGGGATGCGGCTGCGGCATGGCTGACAAGCCGTGCTTCGGCGGGCCGGGATCCGAACCTGCGAACCCTGGGCTGCCAAAGAGCGAAATAAACTGATGTGCCACCAGGCCGGCCCAAACACAATTTTTTTCTTTATTATCATTTATTCTTCTTCAATATCATATTTAGTTGGTATAGAATATTTCACTCTACGGATGTGCCATAATTTAGCCAGGCTCTCTACTTAGGTATTTAGGCTCTTGCCTTTTTTGCTGTTATAAATAATACTAATAAATATCATTGTAACCAAATATTTATTATATTTATGAATTTTTAATTCCTCAAAGGCAGCATTTGTAAAACAGAGTATGCAAAATTTTTACTCATTTCTCCACACTCTCACCAGCACTGATATTTTTTAATTTGAGAATTTTAAAATGCTGTTTTATTGTTTTATTTAATGTTTATTTGTTTACTAGTATTGATGGACAGTTGGATATTCATCTTTCTTTTGTTCCTTGCCTGTTTTTGCTCCTTGCTGTTTTCTTTCTTTCTTTTTTTTGGTGAGGAAGATTGGCCCTGAGCTAACATCTGTGCCAGTCTTCCTCTATTTTGTATATGGGATGCTGCCACAGCATGGCTTGATGAGCAGTGTAGGTCTGTGCCCGGGATCAGAACCTGCAAACCCCGGGCTGCTGAAGCAGAGCACGTGAACTTAACCACTGTGCCACCGGGCTGGGCCTGGCCTTGCCCAGTTTTTAATTGAGGTGTTTGTCTTTTGCTTTGTAGGATCTTCCTTGCATTGAAGGTATTAAATATTTGTCACGTGTATTGGGAATATGGTTCCTAGTTTGTTACTTGCCTTTTTTGACTTTGTTGTGTGTGAGTATTTCAGTGGTGAAATTTAAGAATTCTATGTAGTCAAATCTTTCAGCCTTTTCCTATGTGATTTTTTTAAATTGAGGTAACATTAGTTTATAATATTTTATAACATTTTGTATAGATTTCAGGTGTACAGCATTATAATTTGACATCTGTGTATACTACAGTGTGCTCACCACCAAAAGTATAGTTTCCATCTGTCATCATATAATTGACCCCCTTTACCCATTTCGCCCTCCCTCTACCTGCCTTCCCCTTTGGTAACCACCAATCTGTTGTCTGCTTCTATGAGTTTGTTTTTGTTTTGTTTTGTCTGTTCATTTGTTTTTTTATATTCCACATATGACTGAAATCATATGGTGTTTGTCTTTCTTCATCTGACTTATTTCACTTAGCATAATACCCTCAAGGTCCATCCATGTTGTTGCAAATGGCAAGATTTCATCTCTCTTTATGGCTGAGTAGAATTCCATTGTATGTATAGATATGTGTGTATATATGTATGTGTATATATATATATACCACATCTTCTTTATCCATTTATCTGTCAGTGGGCACTTATTGTAAATAATGCTGCAATAAACATAGTGGTACATACATCTTTTCAAATTAGTATTTTCACGTTCTTTGGATAAATGCCCAAAAGTGGAATAGGTGGATCATATGGTAGTTCTATTCTTAATTTCTTGACGATTCTCTGTGTTGTTTTCAGTAGTGGCTGCACCAGTTTACATTCCCATCAACAGTGTAGGAAGGTTTCCTTTTCTTCACATCCTCTCCAACACTTGTTTCTTGTCTTTTTGATAATAGCTATTCTAACAGGTGTGAGGTGATATCTCATTGTGGTTTTGATTTGCATTTCCCTAATAATTAATGATGTTGAACATCATTTCATGTGCCTGTTGGCCATCTGTTTGTCTTCTTTGGAAAAATGTCTATTCAGATTCTCTGCCCATTTTTTAATCAGGTTGCTTGTTTTTTTGTTATTGAGTTGTATGAGTGCTTTATTTTGGATATTAACCCCTTATTGGATACACGATTTGCAGTGTCTTCTCCCATTTGGTAGGTTGTCTTTTCATTTTGTTGGTAGTTTCCTTTCCTGTGCAGAAGCTTTTTAGTTTGATGTAGTCCCATTTTTTATTTTTCCTTTTGTTTCCCTTGCCTGAGGAGACATATCCAAAAAGATATTCCTAAGACTGATGTCAATGAGAATACTATGTTTTCTTCTAGGAGTTTTATGGTTCCAGGTCTTACATTTGAGTCTTTAATCTATTTTGAGTTAATTTTTGTGTATGGTGTTAAGACAGTGGTCTAGTTTCATTCTTTTGCATGTGGCTGTCCAGTTTTCCCACCATCATTACTGAAGAGACTTTCCTTTCTCCATCATATGTTCTTGGCACCTTTGTTGTATATTAGCTGTCCATATATGTGTGGGTTTATTTCTGGGCTCTCAATTCTGTTCCATTGATCTGTGTGTCTGTTTCTGCCAGTACCATGCTGTTTTGGTTACTGTAGCTTTGTAGTATAGTATGAAATCAGGAAGTGTGATACCTCCAGCCTTGTTCTTTTTTCTCAGGATTCCTTTGGCTATTTGGGGTCTTTTGTGGTTTCATATAAATTTTAGAGTGTTTCATTCTGTTTCTGTGAAAAATGCTGTTGGGATTTTAATAGGGGTTGCATTGAATCTGTCAATTGCTTTTGGTAATATAGACATTTTAACTATGTTCATTTTTTCAGTCCATGAGCATGGAATATCCATTTCTTTGTGTCTTTTTCAATTTCTTTCAGTAATGTCTTATAGTTTTCAGTGTAAAGGTCTTGCACATCCTTGGTTAAATTTATTCCTACGTATTTTATTCTTTTTTTTGCAATTGTAAATGGGATTATTTTCTTAGTTTCTCTTTCTGATAGTTTGTTATTAGTATATAGAAATGCAACTGATTCTTGTATGTTGATTTTGTATGCTGCAACTTTACTGTATTTATTATTTCTAATAGTTTTTTGGTGGAGTTCTTAGGGTTTTTCTATATATAAAATCATATTGTTCACAAATAGTGAGAGTTTTACTTCTTCCTTTCCAATTTGGATACCTTTTATTGCTGTTTTCTTATCTAATTCCTCTGGTTAGGACTTAACAGTAGTATGTTGAATAAAAGTGGTGAGAGTGGGCGTCTTTGTCTTGTCCCTCATCATAGGGGAAAAGCTTTCAGCTTTTCACCATTGAGTATGTTGTTAGCTGTGGGTTTGTCCTATATGGCCTTCATTATGTTGAGGTGCTTTCCTTCTATACCCATTATAGTGAGAGTTTTTGTCATAAATGGAGATTAAATCGTGTCAGTTGCTTTCTCTGCATCTATTGAGATGTTCGTGTGATTTTTTATCTTTAATTTGTTAATGTGTATCACATTGATTCATTTGCAGATGTTGAACCATCCTTGCATCCCTGGAATAGATCCCACTTAATCATGATGTATGATCCTTTTAATGTATTGTTGAATTTGATTTGCTAATATTTTGTTGAGAATTTTTGCATCTCTCTTCATCAGAGGTATTGGCCTATAATTTTCTTTTTTTGTGTTGTTTTTGGTATCAGGGTGATGTCGGCCTCATAAAATGAGTTAAGAAGCATTCCCTCCTCTTCAGTTTTTTGGAAGACCTTAAGAAGGAGAGGTATTAAATTTTTGAGTATTTGGTAGAAGTCACCAATGAAGCCATCTGGTCCTGGACTTTTGTTTTTTGGAAGGTTTTTGATTACTGTTTCAATATCCTTACTAGTAATCAGTCTGTTCAGATTTTCTCTTTCTTGGTAGTTCAGTCTTGGAAGATTGTATGATTCTAAGAATTTATCCAATTTATCTCTGTGTATTTTTTGATTTCTCCTTTGATTTTTTTGTTGATCCAATAGTTGTTCAGTAGCATGTTGTTTAGTCTCCACATATTTGTGATTTTTTTCCAGTTTTCTCCTTGTAGTTGATTTCTAGTTTCATACCACTGTGATCAGAAAAGATGCTTGGTATGATTTCAATTTTGTTTTCAGTTATGTTTTGTGTCCCAACATATGGTCTATCCTTGAGAATGTTTCATGTGCACTTGAGAAGAATGTGTTTTCTGCTGCTTTTGGAATGTTCTGTGTATATCTACTAAGTCCATCTGGTCTAATGTGTCATTTAGGTGGATGGTTCCTTGTTGACTTTCTGTCTGGATGATCTATCCATTGATGCAAGTGGGGTGTTAAAGTCCCCTACTATTATTGTGTTGCTGTCAGTTTCTCCCTTTAGGTCTGTTACTAGTTGCTTTATATATTTTGGTGCTCCTATGTTGGGTGCATATATATTAATAAATGTTACGTCTTCTTGATGGATTGTTCCCTTTATCATTATATAATGTCCATCTTTGTCTCTTGTTCCCTTTTTTGGCTTGAAGTCTATTTTGTCTGATATAAACATGGCTACACCTGCTTTCTTTTGGTTGCCATTTACTTGGAGTTTCACCTTCCACCCCTTCACTTTGAGCCTGTGTTTGTCTTAGAACTGAGATGAGCCTCCTAAAGGGAGCATATAGTTGGGTCTTGTTTTTTAATCCATCCAGCTACTTTGTGCCTTTTGATTGGTGAGTTCAGTTCATTTACATTTAGGGTGATTATTGATATATAAGGATTTACTATTTCCATTTTATCTTTTGTTTTCTGATTGTTCTATATCTCCATTGTTTCCTTTTCCCTTGTGTTTCTGCCTCCCATTTTAGTTTGGTGGTTTTTTGTGAGGTTTTTCTCATTTGTTTTGTTTTGTTTCATGTCTCTGGTCTAGATTTTTGTTTTGTGGTTGCCGAGAGGTTTGTATACAACGTCTCATAGATAAAATAGTCCTTTTTCTGCTGATAGCATCTGATCTTCATTTACCTACACAGGTTCCATCCTTTTCCTCCTCCCCTTTTATGTTTTTGTTGTCACAAATTATCTTTTTATGTTGTGAGTTCATTACTGTATTTAAGTTGCTTTAGTTATTTTTAATGCTTTTTTACCCATTTAACCTTTATGCTATAATTAAGTATTTAACACCTTATTCTGTAATAGCTTTGCAATTTTGTGTTTCTATTTATCACTTTACTCAAAGTTTTGTGTACTTTTGTCTTTTTGTTTCTGGTAGAAGAGCTCCTTTTAACATTTCTTATAAGGCAGGTCTAGTAGTGGTGAACTCCCTCAGATTTTGTTTGCTTCAGAAAGCCTTTATTTCTCTTTCATATCTGAAAGATAACTTTGCTGGGTAGAGTATTCTTGGCTGACATTTTTTATCTTTCAGTATTTTGAATGTCATTTCACTCTCTCCTGGCCTGTAGAGTGTCTGCTGAGAAATCTGCTGATATCCTAATGGGGGTAGCTTTGTCGATTACTGTCTTTTTTTCCCTGGCTGCTTTTAAAATTCTTTCTTTGTCATTAACTTTTGACAGTTTTAATATAATGTGTCTGGGAGAAGGTCTTTTTGCGTTGAGATAGTTAGGTGTTCTGTTAGCTTCATGTACTTATATATCCAGTTCCTTCCCCAGGTTTGGGAAGTTCTCAGCTATTATTTCTTTAAATAAGCTCTCTGCTCCCTTCTCCCTCTCTTATCCTTCCAGAATACCCATTATCCTTATATTGCTTTTTCTGATGGAGTTGGATATTTTTGTAGAATTTCTTCATTTAAACACAATCTTGGTTCTCTCTTCCACCTGAATTATTGCCAGATTTCTATCTTCAAGATTGTTAATTCTCTCTTCCCTATAGTCTGCTCTATGTTTAATGCTTTCTACTGTTATATTGAGTTCTTCAACTCCAGAATTTCTGTTTGGCTCTTTTTTAGAGTTTCAATCTCTTTGGTGAAATACTCCTTCTGTTCATTAATTTTATTCCTGATTTCATTAAACTGTCTTTCTGGGTTTTCTTGTATCTCATTGAGTTTCTTCATGACAGCTGTTTTGAATTCTTTATCAGTTAGATCACAATCTTCTCTGATTTCAAGTTTGGTTTCTGGAGAATTGCCATTTTCTTTTTGCGCTACTGTGTTACTGTAGTCCTTCGTGGTGCTTGATGAGTTGTTCCTCTGCTGGCTTATTTGTGGTAGCAGACACCCTTCTTATTTGGATCAGGCTTTGGTTACTTTGATTCTGAGCTGCTTCTCATTATATTTGAGAGCCAGTGCTTTCCACCCTCCACTGCCTCTGCCACAGGTGTCGTCAGTGCCCCCGTTGTGCTGCTTGTGCCTCTGAGGATGCTGGTGTCTTGCTGCTACTGGAGTTGCTGCAGTCGCAGGCATCGCCACCAGGGTCACTGGGCTGCTGAGCACCTCTGTGGCTTCTGGGCTCACCTGGGTTGTAAGTTCCCTCACTGTGGCAGGGGAATAGGGAGGGTGGGATGGGAGCCGAATCATGCATGCCTCTGCCATTCTGGGGTTGTTGGGTCCTCAGGCATCACTGCCACAGGTCAGGGGGTGCTGGGGTTGCAGGTGCTGCTGCAACTGGCGACACCAGAGTTGCAGGCTCCACCGCCCCTGCTATACAGCTCTCCATGGCCTTGGGTGCCTGAGTCATGTGTGCCACCTCCACTGCTGCTCCCAGGTTTTCTGAGGATGCTGGCACTGCCACTGTCAGGGGCACTGGGTTCATGGACATCACTGCCACCACTGGGCAGGCCGGGGTTGCGGGTGCCACCACCATGGGGTGGGGGAGCACCTGAGTCACAGGCACCACTGCAGTTCCTGGAGCCTCTAGCTATAGGTGCCACTGGGGTCTTGGATGCAGCCCCTGCTGCTGGGAGGGTGAAGTCTCAGTGCCTCCACCACTGCTGGGCAGTGTGGGGGTGGTCACAGGTACCACTGCAGTTCCTGGGGCTTCTGTTTGCGGGCATTGCTGCAGTTCCTGGCACCTCTGGTCTCAGAAGCTGCCACCACTGCTGTCCTGGTTCTGCAGCCTCCATGAGTTCTAGTCTGCCCACCTTCAAATGTATAGATGTATGGGTCTCTCAGGCATTCTGGTGCTGTGCAAAGGATCCTTTGTTGGTCTGTGGGTGTCCTACTGGTTGTAACTTAGAGGGCAGAGACAAAAGGGAGCAACTTATGCCGCCATGGTGCTGATGTCACTCTTTTCCTGTATGACTTTTGCCTTTAGTCTTCTGCTTAGAAGGAGCTTTACTACTCTGAATTTATAATTATTGGCCTAATATTTTTCTTCAAGTACAGTTATGATTTCTTTATATTTTAAAGTTTATTTCCCCAGAAATTTACTAGGAAGAAACTTGACTCCTTCCCCCCCCCCCCCACTCAAATATGGAATGAATTATCCACTTTTTGGAAACTGATGACTTAAATATTTTGTTCTGTAGTATTTTCCCCAGTGATTCCAAAACTTTCCAGTAGGTCTTCCATCCCTTAATGGTGTTGTAGATATATCCCATACATTCCACTGAACTTCAGAAACCCAAAATACATTGGATCATAAAGGAAGGTATGTTAGGACTGCTTTGTTTTTGGAATATGCAAACCTATTACTTCTTGCTGTTTTTGCCTGCTTTTTCACTACTTGTCATCCAACTGAGAGGTGGGCAAGAGAATTCAAACAACTGTATGATGGATATTACAGATACATACCCTCAAATTTATTCCTTCCCCAACCCCTAAGCCTGCCTTACTGCATCCTAGAGGCTAGAAAGCAAAAGACTACATTCCCCAGACTCCCCTGTAGTTCTCTTGTGCATATGACTTGGCTTTGGACAAGCTAGTGACTATGGGTGATTTGGAAGGGGAAAGTGAGGGAGAGGCCACAGTCTGGGAGAGATTTGGGTTTTCTACATTTCACTGGGTGACTCATCCTAATTTCAGGAGAGTTAGGTGAGTACTGAGCATCCATTTAGCTGTCACGGATTGGGGATGAGGCAGAAGAGTCTTGGAGCTAACAGTTGGGGTAATGGCCCCCTGGTTTTTCTTCTCTAGGTAACTCATGTCATTTTCCTCTGGCTGTTTTCATGATATTTTCTTTGTCTTTAGTTTTTAGAAGCTTAATTATGATGTGTCTTGCTTGTATATTTCTTTGGGTTTATTCTGTTTAAAGGTCACTCCACTTCTTGAATCTGTAGGTCTTTTGCCAAATTTGGGAAGTTTTTAGCCATTATTTCTTTGAGTACTTTTTCAGCCTCAACTTCTTTCTCATCTCTTTCTGGGATGCCAATGAATGAATGTAGATTTTTTGTTAGAGTCCTGCAGTTCCCTGAGGCTCTGTTCATTTGTTTTCAGTTTATTTTCTCTGTTTTTCAAATGAGTAATTTCTATGATTCTATCTTCCAGTTCACCGATTCCTTCCTCTCTTCCCTCCATTCTCCTGTTGAGCCCATCCTCTGAGCTTTTTATTTTGATTATCGTATTTTTTCAGAGTTATAATTTCCATGTGGTTCTCTTTAAAATTTCCATATGGTTCTTTTCTATATCTTCTGTTTCTTTACTGAGGCTTTCTATTTTTTGGTTGTTGCATGTTCATAATTGCTTGTTGAAGCATTTTTATCATTGCTGCTTGAAAATCTGTCAGATAATTCTAACATCTGTGTCATCTGGGTGTTGGCATCTATTGGTTGTCTTTTTTCATTCAGTTTGAAACCTTCCTGGTTCTTGGTATTCATGATGAGTGATTTTTTATTGAAAGCTGGACAGTTTTGTATTATGTTATGAGACTCCGGATCTTATTTAAACCTTCTGTTTAACTGTCTTTGTTTCATGCTGTTCTTGGAAGGGAAGAGGGTTGCTGTCTTGTTACTGCCAGGTGGAGATAGAAGTCCAAGCTCCCCCTCTTGGTGTCTGTTGACATTGGAGGATAGGGAAGCGGTTCCTCCTTATCCCTGGGTGAGAGAGAGTCCTGGCTCTCTACTTGGTCTCCACTGACACTGCAGGAGGGGTGGTCTCATCACCTCTGGGCAATGATAAATGTCCTGCGTCTCCACTAGGCCTCCTGTGATACCACTTGTGTGGAGGTGGTGGAGGGAGTACATTATGATTCTAGCAGGGGTAGAATACAGGCATTTCTGGGTTGCCAATTTCTTCACCTCCAAGTCTGGGATATATGAGGCAAAAGGAAACCCAGGGAATTTATCACCTTGTTACTACTCAGGTCCTGAGGTAGCTAGCAGGTCTGCCTTCTTTGCTCCACCTTTTCAAAGTCATCTTATGTCTGTTTTATTTGTAATATTCAGTATTTTTAGTTGTATTAACAAGAAGAATGGGGAAAAGAACATCTCCATCTTCCCAGAAGCAGAAGTCTCCAGATTTCACATTCTAATCTTCTTTGATTGTCTGAGTTTTCTAACCTGCAAAGCGGGGATAATATCTAGTGCATGGGATTGTTATAAGTATTAAATGAGGTAACTTATGTAAAGTGCTCACTGCTTTCCCTGATATTTAGTAAGTGCTTGAATAAAAATAACTTGTTAATCTTTTTAATGTTCTACAGTTATTATATATTGACTAATTTCTTTTTAAAGTTCATGAGTTCAAACCAGAAAGTTATATTTTTGTTAATAGTTCTTGCATAAAGTATGTTTGGGGTCTTCCTTCTCTTCAAGATACGGATATTTTCTGAATTTGAATTTTTTTCCACGGGAGAAAGAAAAGAGAGGCAACAGAAGCTCCATGTGGATTTCAGACATTTTCCTCTGTCCTTTGTGCACTGTTAAACACCTTCTATGCAACATCATTTCAGTTCTTAACAGCACTGCTTCTTTATCGAAGCATAATTTCTTCTAGTCCTGTCTTGATTTTTTCCTTTAGCACCAATGGCAAATTTAAATGGTTGCAGTGAAGCAGACACATGTACAATCCATGTGTTGTTGTTTGTTGTTATGTTGCGTCAGTAATGCCTCATTTTCTAGAGTGGACACCAGCATGAGATTCAGGCAGTACAGAGGCCAAATCCCAGGTTGACTTTCTCGCATGTCGAGTGGACACCGTAACACTAACAGGCCATTTTAAGCCTTTGAATATAATGGTGACTAAGTCTGCTCAAAAAGTAGTTTGGAAGTCAGCAAATGTTTACATATTCGTAACGTCCCAGCAAAGGATATGGCCAGTAAGGTTTGGGGTATGGGAATTTAGGCTGCATTCTTCAGTCGAAGTCTTAGAACATAGCCTGTGTGTGTGCTGAAATGTCTGCTCCTTGGACAGATAAAATTTTTTATTTCTAGGGATTCATCTACGCTCTTATCAACTGGAGGGAGTCAACTGGCTAGCCCAGCGCTTCCATTCTCAGAATGGCTGCATCCTGGGAGATGAGATGGGCCTGGGTAAGACCTGCCAGGTATGTTACTCCGGAGTGACCACTGTTCACCTCCATTGAAATACCTACTTACAACTCATTACTATCTTTAGCTGCCAGGTACTCGGATGTATTTTTATACTAGGAGGTGAAATGCCTGAACCTTTATTAAGAGATCATAACCTTGGAGTTGACTTTTCTAGTCATGGGGATGGTTTTGAACTATGTCATTACTTTTATCTAGCCCTTGACATATAGAATTGCACTTAATGGGCAGGGTTTTTCTCTATTTAAAGCCAATATACCTGTCCCGGGGATCAAGTTGACTCTGAACTCCTTAGCAATACTTTTATCTAGTTAGGTTAACTGGATCACTTCTAATATTAATTTCTCTTCCTCAGTGGGTGGTAGGGCTACTTCCCATTTCTCTAACATCCTAGAGAAGTGCAGAGGAAGTCCCCTGTGTTTTCCAAAATGCCTATGTCATTGAATGGTAGGATACAGTCTAGATACCTGGAGAATCAGACGTGGCCTCCTTGGGCATTGACAAGCAAGTGGTGTGTTGAGATAGATGCTTCTGGTAGGATGATCACCAGTATAGCCGTGTGTTGACAGATGTCAGTGGTAGGATTGAATTGGTGGAAATTCCAGACATAGACACCCCTTGGGTTAATCACTCAAAGTTTACTCATCTATAGGGTATCAGAGAAAGTCTGTGCAGTCAGCATACACAGCAGAGGCAACTTGATTATAAACCATGGAAGTATAATTTTCTTAATACCAAAAAGGTTTCACTGGTGAACACATAGAAAGAGTGAAGTTCTCATCAGTCCTTTTAGAACCTCAACTGCCCCCTCCATGTTTAACCTCACATACATAAACATCAGGCTGGAGCAGTTCCGCACATAGGCTAGTCTGACCATGTGTTGGAGACTACTTTATTTAAGCCAGGTGTACCTCATCAGTCTTGGGGATATTCAGAATACAGTATGACCTCCAGATATGGTACCCGGCGATACCTCATTTGTCACTGTCAGATTTCTCAGGCAAATAAACCTGGTTTTGGTACATTCCTGAAGTGAGAGCTGTGGAATTAGAACAAAGGTAAGTTTCCCAGCTGTCTCTGGGAGCCAGGCTAACAAACTACAGAGCCTTCCCTGCAGTCTCCTTTGCCTCAGACATTGGAATTGCCCTGACTTCATTCAGAGCCAGCAAATTCCACTTGTTCTTTGCATTTCCCCAGGGTGTTCATATAGGTCTACTTTAAGTGCCCTAAAAATGTCACCTCCAAATTCATCTTGCTAAAATTTTGTTTAGAAGTTTTACATCTATGCTCATGAAGGGTATTGGTCTGTAGTTTCCTTTTCTTGTAATATCTTTGTCAGGTTTTGATATTGGGGTAAAGCTGCTGTCATAGAATATGTTGAGAAGTATTCCTTCCTTTTCAGTTTTCTGGAAGAGTTTGTGTGGAATTGGTATTGTTTATTCCTTAAATGTTTGGTAGAATTCACTAGTGAATCCAAATTCATTTTTTAGGTATGTCTGATTTGCAGTAATAAAAGATAAATTTTCTCATCCTCAGCAAAAGCTAGAAGAATGGTTTTAATCCAATAAGTACTTATTGGGTAGTGGTTTTGGGCACAATCTGGGCTGGAAGCCATGGATAGTTAAAAATGAAAATTATTTCCATTATAAAATTAATGTAATCTCTGTTAAAAAAATAACTGCCACCCCATAAACACAGCATTCTAATCATAACCATGAATGGCAAAGTACGTTTTGCATGGTTGAAATTATAATGCACACATAGATTGTATTTTATTAATCTAACACTGTCATTGTAATTTCCATTTTATTATATTCTTCTCAGTCATTATTTTCTACTGGCTGCATAATATTCCATCAGGAGAATTGATCATAATTTACTTAAATGTTCTACAGATGAGGAGTGGCAAGTTCTCCTCTTGTTGTGCTATTTAAATCAACCTCGATGCAAACATCTTTGGGCATATACCTTTCTCAGGATTTTGGATTATATCTTTAGGATAGATTTTTCTGAGAAACGGTTCAGCATTTGGGCATGGAGGTTCCTCAAACTTTTTGTTTTATTCAAGAATGGTGTTTTCTCTGTATATCACAGCAACCTTTTAAAGAAACTTTTCTAGTCAAAAGTGTACACAGCCACATCCTCAAGGAGGCCTATTTTGCTTTACAAAGATTTCCATTTTATACCCCAACTTAAGCTTGTGAGGCATTATTTATTGTTTTCCTCACTAGAATGTATGCTCCAGGAGAGCTAGAAGTTTGTTTGTTTTTTCACTGTTAAATGCCAGAGCTCAGAACAGTTTCTAGCAAATAGAAGGTGCTCTATAAATGGACATAGGAGGGAGGAAGTTAGGAAGGAAGGAAATCATCCCCCGTCAGGAGAGCCTGGCAAGCAGCGGAGGCCACCACGTGGTTGGTCTTTATAGTCGCATCTTGGCACTTCTTGCCTCATGTTCACAGAGTATCTCATGCATTATTTGTATTGTTTTCATTGATTTCTATTGTCTTTCCTCATTTGTTTCTTTGCATTAGAGATTGAGTTACCTAAATATCGAGCACCATTGCTTGTTAACAACTGATGTAACTGAGTACCATAAATTTCTTTGGCAATTATATTGAGGCTTCCATGATTTCACTCTAGGAAAGGATGACTCTCCTAATATGTGGAAGACTGTACATTATCTTTTTGTAAACCAAGTCTTTCATAAGAGTTTGTGTTCCCAACAAGGTTATGGGAGCTATGAGGTTGTTTCTCATGTGGAAAAATGATCAAAACTGCCTTCTTTTTCTGTATTCCAGGCTATTGCTCTCTTCATTTACTTGGCAGGAAGATTGGGTGATGAAGGACCGTTCCTGATTCTTTGTCCCTTGTCTGTTTTGAGCAACTGGAAAGAAGAGATGGAGAGGTACAGTGTAGATGTAGATGAAATTTTGTTTTTTTGATTGATTAAGATGTTTTTTCTGGGTGACATGTGAAATATGATAAAACAACATATTGTCCTAAGCAGTGATTTTATTTCTTCCAGGCATCTCCGACCTGAGGCAGTATAGATAGAGACTGAGGATCTGATGGGGGGAGGGTCCAATGGGTGTTATTATTACTATTTGGCAATTTGAAGGTCAGTACTCATTTTTAGTAAATTTTGCTGAACTAAAGGAGAAACCATCTTTTTCAAAGTAACATAGGAACTAACCGACATGGAAAAAAATAGTTTTCTTTTTAGAGTCAGCATAGGCCCTTTTAGATGTTCATCTGACCCTTCCTCCTGTTCACATAGGGACTTACCTTAGATCTACCCATTACTCTAGATAAGATTCTAGAGTCCCAGGACTCTTCTTGGTTACAGGGCACCCTGACGTCTGCACATCTGTAATCCTTCCATGAAATGTAGTTTTCAGATGCGCACACCCTTTCCCATGGCTCTACATTTGCGTTAATCTGCCTGTTTTCTTGGATTCAGATTTGCTCCAGGTCTTTCCTGTGTAACATATGCAGGTGACAAGGAGGAGAGAGCGCGCCTACAGCAAGACCTGAAACAGGAGTCACGTTTTCATGTGCTGCTAACTACCTATGAGGTATCCATTTGTTTCTCTATAGCAAGAACTCTTAACCTGGGACCTTAGAAGTTGTAGAAGCCACTGGAATTATATTTAATTTTTTTTGAGAGCACATATTTTTCTGGGAAGAAAGTCTACTTCCATTAGATTCTCAGAGCAGGGCTGTGACCGAAGGAAGTGAAGGACCACTGTGCTCCAAATTAGTTAGATGTCTCTCCTCTTTCCTGGAAGAGAAGGGAGAAGGCTTCCTGGGGAGGTGGCACTTGAGCTGCCTCTGGTTGATGAATAGAAGGAGGCACGTAAGCAGGGGAAAGGGTTTTGTGGGCTGAGGCCCCATCTCTGTTATTGGAGAATGGGAATGGAGGATGCTTACTTCCCGTCTCTTTTTAAGTCCTTGTTCTTCAAGCTAAGACTGTTTGGGTCACTGTAAGCAAGACCTTCCACTTATTCATGCCTCTCTTTTGTTTGCCTGTAAGATAATGCTACTTAGAAATTATGCTCAGAACTTTTTTTACTTAGTGAATGAATAAGACTTAGCTACGTCCTATAGTTTAGGAGAGTTAACAAGAAATTAGCTTATTAACATCAGAGTTATATTAATATCAGCTTTTATAATATGCCTTCCTTAATTTTTCAGATTTGCTTGAAAGATGCACCATTTCTAAAATCGTGAGTATGTTGCACTACTTCAGAAATTGTGTTGAATGTGTCATGAAAGTCATGTCTTTCCTTCACATTTTAGTGCTATGCTTCTTTTTTCTGGTATGTCTTCACATATAGGAGGCATGGCAGGAGTTCTACAGTCTAGCTCCCCTCCCCATAAGCTGTGTGTCCTTGATTAGTTACTTAACCTCCATGAACCTCAGCTTCTTCACCTGTAAAATGGGGATAATTAAATCTCTTACCTTGGATGGCTGTTATGAGGATTAAACGAGATAAGGTATACGTGGTGGGTGGTTGATATTAGATTCTTTATGTTGCAACTTGCATAGACATGTTTCAGGGCTGCTGTTTGGAGATTTTACTACAATATATGAAGTGAGTTATTTCAGCTTTTTCCTGGAAATATCCTGAAGTAGCAATCAGTGCTATAAAATTAACTTTTTGGAAAGGAAGTTTTAAGTGTACTTCTAATTAATTAGCTTTCAGGCCTCATATCAGCTCATGAAGTACAGGAAACTTAGATCTAACTGTTAGTACCACCTGATAAGAGGGATGACATGTTGCAGTATATGGTCAAGACAACAGTTACAATGTAAATTAAACAAGAGCTAGACTCTAGGTAAATAAGAAAAGAAGATGTGTTGACAAGAGTTTCATTCTCCATAGCATGTGTAGTTATGACATGGTCAGGTGGGGATTTGTACCTCTAGTGTTCAGAGATTTTTGTCTTCAAAGTGCTTTTTAAACATTTTAAATGTTATTTCTCATCCAGGTTCTTCTGAGTTGGATTTCTGTTTTCATCTTATTTTGAAACACTAAAGGCTCAGTCAAATTTCTTGACTTCCATCCAGTATTTTGTTTTACTTAAGCTTCATTTAAGTGAACATATTACCTTTTCTTAAGAAGAGGATATGCTTTTCCTCTCTTTTTCTTTTTTGTTATTAATATCCAACTTAATATTTGTTGAAGATCTCTCCTCTGGAAAGACATTGTTCTGGGAGTATCAGCAATACCAGGGAAGAAAACCGTAGAGCTACCCTAAGAGGACATAAACTCCATTAGAGGGATAAGAAGTATCCCTCTTCTAAATGATACTTCTAAATGATATCCACATTACAGGGCAATTTATATGGGAATTCTCAAAGGATGAGAAGATTGAAACGTAAATGTTATTGGGTACTTTACATAAATTATCCTATTTAATCTTCATGAAAACCCTACTAGGCAGCTATTATAATCCCTTTTATAGATGAGGAAAGTAAGAGATGAGGTAACCCATCCCAGGGTACATTGCTAGTAAATGGTAAAGTAGACATCCAAACCCAACACTCAGTGCTATGGAGCCTCTTTTTATTTTTTATTTTTTTTTATCTTTTTATTTTTTTGTGAGGAAGACCAGCCCTGAGCTAACATCCGTTGCTAATCCTCCTCTTTTTGCTGAGGAAGACTGGCCCTGGGCTAACATCTGTGCCCATCTTCCTCCACTTTATATGGGACGCCGCCACGGCATGGCTGACAGGCAGTGCGTCGGCGGGCGCCCGGGATCCGAACCAGCGAACCCCGGGCTGCCAAGCGCGGACTAAACCGCTGCGCCACCGGGCCGGCCCCTGGAGCCTCTTTTTAAGAGAGCTTCTCAAAGTACCTAGGTGCACCGGAATTTCACATTCTTAGCAGAAATTCAGTCTTTCTATATCAGATCATCTATCTTGAATCCATTCCAGGTGAATTTAAGAACCTAAATAATAAAGGGATATTTATCATATTGACTCACAGTATGAATCCCAAGATCAGAGCTGTTTTCTTTCAATACATTTGGCAAGGTTATATTGTGTATTACTGTATTGCACACTCTGAGAACAGCCAGGAAGTGTAATGTAATCTCTGCCCTAAAGAGGTTTATTGTGGAGAGTTAAGACTGTGCACATAACAATCTGAAAAATATGGAGTTTTTTTGATAATACACAATAAATTTATAAAATCTTTGGATCGGAGGATTAGAAGTTACCTCGTCCCACTCTCCATTCAGTGCTGGAATTCCCTCCACCTCTTCCTTTCCAGGGAGCATCCTTTAGAGTGTCCTTTGATGAGTGAATCGACCTACTTCCTTTCACTGAGCCAAAGTCCACCTCCCTGTAGCCTATTTCATTGAACAAACTTTTATTAGATGCTTGCTGTGGGTAAGAACCTATAAATATCTAGTTCTTCAGGAGAGAATAGGACTTAATCTGTTTTGAATGCTAACCCACTCAGGGACTGGGCACTGTACTCTGGCCACTTTCACACCTTATCTCATGACCAGTGTCCAACTTCAGCTGAATCCTTATTCCTTCTAATCCTTAAAAGCATCCCCTGTTCATGCTACCCATCAGGAATGATCCCAATTCCTGCACTCTCTTTGGACCCCAGGTCTCCCTCCACCTACAACATTCTTAATAGGTAAGTGGTACTAGGTATCTGTGTCTGCACCCATTTTCTGGATTTTCTCTGTAGCCTCAGAGGAAGAGGGCTTTCTCCTTATAAGGCCAACCCTGCTGAAGATCTTGATCTAATTCTAGAGAGAGTTTTATTTCCATGCCCACTGTCTTTCCAATATTCTTTTACTTGTATATACATTTAGTTTTCACGTATAAAAATAATGGAATTACAGAATGTTTACAAACAAAAAAATTTTAAAGTCTTCTGACTTTCACTTTATTATCTTTTGCATGGTTTTCACATTTGTGAAAAAGGATTTATAGTATTTCTTTTTTAGTCATCATGTAGGCCTTTTTTATTGCAACATAATCATATTTACCATTTAAAATGCTATTTCATATTTCCTCACCTGTGATTAGACCTATTATCATTTTCAGTTTTTTGCTATTTTAAATAATGCAGCTGGGAACATATTCATCCATATGTATTTTTCCATATTATGAATTGGTTTTTTTTTTTTGGAATAGCTTCCCAGGAGTGTTTGTCAAAGGATATGCTTTTATGACTGAAACTTCTTGAGAAATTGTTGCTGTAACCTACTATGCTAGAAAACATGCTCTGACAACAGCCACCAATGACTTCCATTTTAATAAATCTGATGGATGTATCTTCCTGGGCATCTATAATATTTGGTCCTATTCACCACTTCCCCATTTTAAAATCACACTTTTTTAGTTCCTAAGACACCACTGTCTCTTGATTTTTCTTCTGGGTTTGAATCTCACCTCTACCTCATACTAGCTTTCTGACCTTGACCAAGTCACCTAACCTTTCTGTGCTTTAGTTTCCTTCTTGGTAAAATGAGCACAATGATATCTACTCACTATATTCTTTTGGATTAAATAATATACATAAAGCCCCAGCTCCATGTCTGGCATGTAGTAGGTGGTCATAAATGTTTCTTTTTGCTTTCTGTCTCTGGCTCCTTTCTTTCTGCCATCAATGCATAGATCTTTCCCATCGTGGAAAAAAACTCCCTTAATTTTACTACTATATCCAGATATTGTCTTATGTACATGGTAGGCTCTCAGATAAGAAGGAAATTTGAGTGTGTTTCTAATAGAATGGACTGAATGTTAGTCTTCCCCAACATAGGCACAGTTTTGTAGTAAGATTTTCGGTTGTGAGATAGGTGTTTGAGTTACACAAAACTTACAGTTTGGATTTTTCTCTCACAGCTTCCCTTGGAGTGTTCTTGTTGTGGATGAAGCTCACAGGTTGAAAAACCAAAGCTCCTTGCTGCATAAGACACTTTCAGAGGTAAGCCACAGGGTAGTCTTAATTTTTATATAACTCTCTTAAAATATATATTAGTTTAGGCCTGTATAGAGTCAATTAAGTTGAACCTTATTTTTTCAGTCAGATTTCTGCAGGGCTAAGTGAACATTTTGTGGGTGACAGAAGTAGTACTTAATATGGCCTAACTTCTCCTTCTTTTCCTCTTGTCTTTTACACAGGACATAACATTTACTAAAATCTGGTTATCAAATAAAAAGACTTTACACCAATAAAATACGTTGTATTTTTGGAAACGTTTCAACTCTTTTATCTTCTTCAAAGGGGCAATCTCTTTAAAAAGTAGTTTTATTATAATTCTTCTGTCTGCAATAGCAGATATATCTGACATTGTACCCCTCCCCTCATTTACCTGTTGAAAAAGTTCGATAGTTCTCATGGAGTCAAGAAGAGACTGATGTCATGTCATTGAGTATTACCTCCAGTCTCTCTTGTCTTTGTCCTACTTTTGAATTTGACGCCTTTGATCTCATCCCCTGCTCGTGATCTCTGGCATCATTCTGGCAAAGTAGATAAGTGTCATTGTAGCCCTAGATTTGCCCTCTTCTCTGAGGAGCCAGTGGAAAAGTTTGTGAATATGAAGTGCCCTTCTCCTTGTTGACCTCGTAAAGACTTGTTCATTCCTGAGACCACATGTGCAAATTTCTTGACCATCATTGACCATCCTTGTCTTATAATAAATCAGTTAATAAATTTAGAGGTCATTTGGAGGAAAGTCTTAGATCTGAGTTCTATATTTACAGGCTAAAAGTTGCAGTTTTTAGCGTTTTAATGTAGATATGGTGACTGTCTATTATTAGCCCAGTCCCAAATATTGCTATCCCCTGGTGGGCCCCCTCTGCTCTGTGATGTCTTTTGCCTTCTTTTTAGGGACTCAACAGTATATCTTTCCCAAGAGGTTATCATATCCTGGTGCCTATCTGTATAAGAGACTGCTTCATAAACTACCATGCCAGTTTCCTATTTTACAATGGGAAGAGAGAAGCAGGTGTTGTAAAACAACCCTAGGTTTGGAGCAGGGTAACTAAGTTCTGTTGCTGACCTCAGAGCCTTTTCATGTTATTAATAAGGAAACTAAAGCTCAAGGGGATTAAGTGAGAAAATTTTCATCTAAGCATTCCTTTGTAGATGAGGTTTGAATTGCAGATGACTAGTTGGTTGGAAAGATTAAAACTCACATGTATTGATTGGGCTGAGAGGTGGGGAGAAGGGTACTGCTTTTTTTTCCCCTTCCTAATATTGTTTTCAGCTTGTTTGTAAAAGTTGAAAGCAACCTAAAGCGAAACATAGGGAATTACTTATACAATTTATGCTACACCTATACAGTACATTTATAGAGTAAGGCTGCTATGAAGAATTATGTAGAAGAATATTTAATAACATGAGAAATCTTTGCAAAATATTTTACACAGAAAAAGTTTACAAAATATTATACACAGACAGAAATCATCTCTGTATTTTTTTTACCTGATTATAGGTTTTAATGCCAAAATGGACACTACTTTGAATAAAAGTATCAACTTATGTGACAGTGTAAGTTGACTGTAGTGACCAACAACCTTGATTATCTTTGTGACCTTGTATTCTTTGGTCAGCTGAGCTCTTTGCTTGGTGAACGCATATTGTTGAAAATGTGAGTTAGTTATTGAAAACATTTATTTTTGAGCAGTTCTCATACTTGAAATACTGTGAAAACATTGCCCTACAAGCAGAGCGGGCATGAATGGGTGGACATCGATTAGACAATTAGACAAAGAAAAGATTGCCAAAAAAAATTTTTTTTCAAATCAGTTTTAATTGATTGTGTCATTTCATTTATTACCTTTTATTACAAAAGCAGTATCTTCTTATAACCCTCTCCCAAGTCAAAATATGGAAACACAAGAAGAAAAGTAAAAACCACCAATAATCCTACTCGCCTGCATATGTTAACATTTGGTGTATATGCTGCCATATCCTTTGCTGTGCATATGTACACCCAAACATATAAATATGCATATATATTATTTAAAAAATCAAAATATATTATATTAAATATCAAAATAGAGTATGTATGTATATATGTGTATATATATATGCACATACACATACTGTATTTTGATGTTTAAAATAATATGCATACACAGGATGTGGCTTTCCCTTTTCGCTGTATTATTTAACTCAAATAGGGTAAGTTCTTGTTAATGTCAGTTCAGAGTTGTCCTTTACTTGACCTAATATCTGTTATTGTTTTTCTTAACCTTTTGCTTGCTTAGTTTCTTATTCTTGGTGCTCTCATCTGTTGCTCAAAATTTAAAGAATTTCTTTCCCTTTTGGGCTGTATATGGCGCAGAAACACCCAGAAGTCTTGTGTGTGTATGTGAGGAAGACTAGCCCTGAGCTAACATCCATTGCCAATCCTCTTTTTTTCTGAGGGATACTGGCCCTGGGCTAACATCCGTGCCCATCTTCCTCTACTTTATATGGGACACCGCCACAGCATGGTTTGACAAGTGGTGTGTCTGTCCACACCCGGGATCTGAACCTGCGAAACCCTAGGCCACCGAAGCAGAGAGCGCAAACTTAACCACTACACCACTGGGCTGGCCCCACCCAGAAATCTTGAAGTCTTGCATATAATGCACTGTAAAGTTTTACAAAATGACATTCTTTTAGTACAGGTCTTCTTGCTTATAGTGGTGGGGTCTGTTGCTATACTTTGGGCTTCTCAAACTGCATGAGTATCTGCTGTGTGCCTCTGGCACCTCAGTACTGACTCCCTCACGTACCTTGAATCCCCACACAGATTGAATAACAGTAACCATATTGAATATTCATGTAGTACTTCAGAGTTCACAAAGTGATTTTACTTACATCCTTATAACGGTATCTCCTTCACAGGATTATTATCCCCTTCTTATAGTTGAAACTGAAAAGGCATATTTCCTACGTCAAACAGCTAGTGTAGAACTTGAAATCAGGCTGATTTCATGTACCCGTATTTAATTCATTCCATTAAATCTCACCTCTCTTTGTATGGATCAAGGTGGTGATGGGTAACTCAGTCTTGCTTTCCAGTATTACGGATTTTTTACTTTACTTATTTATGTATTTGAGTTCTCAGTAGTCTTCAGTCTCCTATTGACCGGAACTCCCATCCAGAACAGCCTCCAAGAGCTCTACTCTCTCCTCAGTTTTGTGGAGCCTGATCTCTTTTCCAAGGAGCAGGTGGAAGATTTTGTTCAGCGTTACCAAGATATTGAGAAAGAGTCCGAGTCAGGCAAGTTCCCTTCCTGATCATGCCCCCAAGAGGTCTGGGCCCAGAAACTGCCCTAGGGCATAATAGATAGTGGTTATAGATAGAAAAGAAAGAACTGATAACTAGAGGACACTTTCCAGGGAGATAAAGAGCCACACAAAAATAAGGTGATGTTAGATCCCTCATGTGGTTCCCGGTTGTCTGCTATTCATGAGTCTCTTATTTGTTTGTTACTTGATTGTACAGTAGGGCTTATTTAGGTCATTTTTGGAAGAAATAGAAGGTATCTACTGATTTGCAGACTTTTTTTTTTCCAACATGTAATTTCTGCAAAGACTGTTAACTTTCTATGCTACTTCCTGAGGCAGAAGAGTACAGGGGTGCTATAGCCCCAAACTATTGTTCAGCATTCACAGCACGGATGTCTCTAACACTGCACCAAAACCAAAAGTCTGGGATGGACGGGTGGTAGAGTGGAGGAGGGAAGCCAGCCTCATTCATACAGCTGCCAGTTGTAGTCTTCTTCCTCTCACACCTTTGCCCCTTGCCTCATAGAATTATCTGTTGGCCCTTGTAATATTATCCCAAGATGATTATTCAAAACAAATGGAAGGTATGCCTGCTAGTGGGTATGTATGTACTAGGTGAATATGAATTGGAGGGCTTCTGACAGCAAAAATCCTCACACCACGGGCTGAGGGTTACCTGGGGAACCTGCTCTGATTGCTCCCAATATCCAATAAAATATTACGTGGGACATACTTGTATTAAAAATTATTCATTGTATATCTGAAATTCAAATTTAACTGGGCCCTTGTATTTTTATTTGCTGTATCTGGCAACCCTCCATGCAGTTTAATTCCAATTTAGGCTAGTTTTTGAAGTTCACAGCACCTAGGGAAGGAACAAGGGAGTTGAGGTCAAAAGAACTAAGTTTGAATAATAGCATCGTTATCATCTAGTTGTGTGACTTTGGATAAGGTGCTTCATTTCTCTGATTCTTACTTTGTAAAAATGGGGGCAATATTACTTACTTGCCCTACGTTTCTACACTGTTATGCTGGTCAATGAGATTAAATGAAAACTATCTTGGAAACACTAAAGCTCATGCAAATGAGATTATTAGTAAGAATCTAGTTCTTTGAGTGTGCCTAGTTCTTAAGAGCCAGTAGTGATTTCAGGAGTTGGGAAGAAGAACCTAATGGAGGAAGAAATACTATGAAAAATTACCGTACTGACCTAGAACGCAGAATCGGCATGAAAATTAGAAACAAAAATAAATTGCTCTATGTTCTCTAGTAGTTCAAAGCCTTGGTCTTGTTTTTGTCTCACACTACTTGTGGTTTTTTTTTTCCTTCTACAGCAAATGAATTACACAAACTCTTGCAGCCATTTCTGCTGAGGCGAGTGAAAGCTGAGGTAGCTACAGAGCTTCCCAAGAAGACAGAAGTAGTGATATACCACGGCATGTCAGCATTGCAGAAAAAATACTACAAGGCCATTTTGATGAAAGACATAGGTAATCAGAGGGCACTTGTCCCTATAGAAACGAAATGAGGATGTGATTTTCATGGAGGGGAATACTTTATAATCACATTCACTTTATATAGCAAGAATATGGGATGTGATTTTGTATTCTACATAATAGTCAGGTCAGTGAAACTGTGGCAGAGTATCCTTAATATAACTCAGACTTTACTGCTTGTTGCACTTGTGAAATTTCCTCCCCCACCACCCCACCAGTTTTCCATATTGCCCATAGTTAAGCAAACACTTCTAGGCACCCCAGTCATGCTTTTCACCTTCCTACCCTGTCGGATATGCAACACATTGCAAACTTTTTGTTGAATTAAATTCAGTGGGAGGAATTGGGTGTGGGAAGGGAGAGATAAGAGTGGAACAGTCTCTCAGTTTGCATTATTTTTTCCTTTGGCTCCACAACAGCAATTAAAGAAGGAAATTTAGAGTTTTGCAAAAGAGTTACAAAGTACTCCTGAGTTCAGTTTATAGTTAGGCTTCCTTAAAACAAAGTGATGGTTAAGAAAACTTCATATAGATGTGCTATTAATTCTTAATGCAATTCAGTGAAATTTGGGAGGTTAATACAGGGTTGAAAGATATATTAGTGAAATGAGTAAGATTATTTATGGAAACTTAGAGGTTTTTTTGTTGTTGTTCAGTAGTCCATCTCTCTCTCTCTTTTTAAATTCAGATGCATTTGAAACTGAGACAGCAAAGAAAGTTAAACTTCAGAACGTCTTGTCCCAGCTTCGAAAGTGTGTGGATCACCCATACTTGTTTGATGGTGAGGCGGTGCCCTTTTTTCTCACATTACTTTTTGTTAACATTTCTGTGACCAATGTCAGAGCAGAATACTTCAAAAGAATTGCCTATATTTACTGTCTATTTTCCCCCCATTTTCTCTTGTTAATTTTTTTATATTGATGTTGTCTAATATATTGTTCATACTCATATTTCTGCAGTTGTCCCCTTAATGTCCCTTTTGGCTTTGTTTTTCTTTTTAAATCCAAGATCCAGTCATCGATCCTGCATTGCATTTGTCATGTCTCTTTATTCTCCTATAATCTAGAAATGTTCCTTAGCTCTTTTTTGGGGGGAGGGGGGCTTTTTTTAATCTTTCATGAAATTGACAGTTTTGAAGAATCAAGGCTGGTCATTTTATGAGATGTCTCATGATCTGGATTTATCTGATCTTTTCTCTTTGATTCCCTTTGTCTTGAACCCACTCAATCAGCCTTTCATCACTACCCTTCCAAGTTCACCAGTGATCATGTTGCCCAACCAATGGTTGTTAGTTCACATTTTAATTAACCTCTCAAAACCTTTGACACAGTTGCTCACTTCCTTTTTTTTTTTTTTTTTGTGAGGAAGACCAGCCCTGAGCTAACATCCATTGCCAATCCTCCTCTTTTTGCTGAGGAAGACTGGCCCTGGGCTAACATCCGTGCTCATCTTCCTCTACTTTATATGAGACGCCGCCACAGCATGGCTGACAGGCAGTGTGTTGGCGGGCGCCCGGGATCTGAACCCATGAACCCTGGGCTGCCAAAGCGTGAACTAAACCTCTGTGCCACTGGGCGGGCCTTGCTCACTTCTTTCTTAAAACACTTGCTTCGTTTGGCTTCTGGAGCAACACTTTCTCTTGCTTCTCCACCTTTCTTACATCTACTCCTCAGCCTTCTTTTGCTGCTTTCCCTTCATCTTACAGATATCTGTAACTTTCCCTCCAAGTGCTGCTTTAACTGCATTCTACACACTTTGATATGTAGTGTTTTCATTTTCTTTCTAACTGGGGATTTTTTGATTCACTATGATTGGTAACCTTTGGGACAATTCTAGGACGTCTGTGACTGTGGGGACCCTAGTATGGATAGGAGCAATGCAGAGAGTTTACTGCAGTCAAGGGAGTCTTTGCCAAGTAGCACTATGAATTGTTTTAAAATGTCACAGAATCTTAATTAGGTGCATATGAGAACTTTTTTTTTTTTTTTGAGGAAGCGGGGGCGTTGGGAACATGTAGATTTTGAAAGAAGCCCTCCAGGTTATTCTGACCACCATCTCCTGCCTTGAGAATTACTAGTTTATACATATAAGTCTAGTTCTTGATTAGTTTTCTAGAGCAAGAGCCTCAAGATTTCAATTTTGGGTTTCTTTGGCCTTTAGCATCTCCCTGTGCCTCAGTTTCCTAAAGAGTGGGTTTGTCCCTTGGATAAGCGTTTACTAGGCATATTGGGTGTGCCAGCCTCTGTGATTGATGTTAAGCAGCACTAAGATCATCATGCAACCAAATAATTATAAAATGTGTCAAAGAGAGATGAAACTTGGGTCCATTATCAATTGGAAGGAGCTTGGCCTCTTGCTGTAGCCTAGCCATCAGCTTCTCCATTCAGGGAGCCTGCCCTGACTGAGGACATGTCATTGGGAGTGGATTCTTTCTTTTCCAGGTGTGGAACCAGAGCCTTTTGAAATTGGAGACCACCTGATTGAGGCCAGTGGGAAACTTCACCTGCTGGATAAGCTGCTGGCATTCCTGTATTCCAGGTAGGTGGTACGCTTACATTTTCTGCTCTGAGCTGGTGACTGTTAAAACCAGAATAATGAACAACTCCCTGATTTCTTGAGACTCATTCCGGTTTTCATTTTTTCAAGACCCTGATTCAGGTTCCACTTTTTCTGCAACTATACTCTATAACCCCTCTATAATCGTCCTTTCCTTTCCTCAATTCTTACAGCACTTAGGATCCTAAGCCAGCACTTGGCAATGCACAGCGTTAATCTGCTCTTTGGTTAATTGGTGTGTATTAACCATAACACTCCAGCTGTATTGTTTACTTCCATAAGGACAGAGATAACATCAAGCATTTATTTTTTAATTGCCTGCTGGTACCTTGCATTGAATTGGCACATAGTAAGGGCTTAGTAAATTTGTACTTTTGTTAACCTGTGGGGTTTGGTTTGTACTCAGGGAGAACTTGGGGGACTCTTCCAGAGACACGAGATGGGCGTTGGAAGACCAAGTCACTTCTGGAGCCTGAGGTTCAGCTGAGTGTTCAGCCTGGTGTCCACCTGTACCTGATCCTCCTAGTCTCAGAGGGACAGGGGAGTCTAGAAAAAGCCCAGCTTCCCAAGGATTTCGAAGTAGTTCCTTTGGGACAGCTGTCTCAAGTGGACCTGAACCAACCTAAAACCTGATTTGGCAAAACTGCCCAACATTAGGAGTGTGCAAGTCAAATAATTGCGTATCTTACTATATTTTATTGACTCTGGTACATCTACTATAAGTGTGTTAGAGGTGGAGAAGGACCCGTAAATATCTTCTGTCCTACCTTTTCATGTCACAGGTGTTGAAACAGGCCCAGAGAGGTTGTGTGACTTGTCTGGAGGTCACACAGGCAGCAGATGACAGAGATAGGATTAGAATTGAGGTCCTCAACTTCCAGTTCAATCCTTTTTCCACTCATCTGGGGCTAGAGTCTTGAAGGAGTTCTTGATAATTGTTCCTCTTACACCCATTGCAAGCTCAGATTAACTTTGTTTTCCTAATGAGACTGTTGTTTTGACAGTGCTGTACTTCTTTGTTTATGCAAACTTAAAATGACAGCTGATAACCTGGGGCTCTAGGCATGACTTTATTCTTCACTGAATCCATTCTGCCTTCTCCTTTCCTCTCTCCTCTCCCTATGTACAAGGTTTCTTATGTATCCTATGGGATATAAGATGCCACCTGCCCCTTGCTTCTCTAAAGTGATGCTTCTTAGACTTTTCAACCAACATAGCTGTCGATGAGAGGACAGTGACCTTACACCCCCAAGTAGAGAATAGATGTAGATGGCTGACTGTGAGCTCTTCAGGGTTTCCAGGTTTGGGTTTCTTTTATGCATTTGAATTTTGCAGTTTACTCTTCACATATCTTTATTTATTTTGCTGTTAAAATAAAAGTGTATATTTCTTTCCATTTAGTAAATTGATATTCCAGAAAGGGGTGCCTTAGTTATCCTAGGGCTTCCTATCCCCACTGGTGCATTGACACATGCTCCTGGGGACACCCCCGCTCAAGATTGAGAACTACTGCTCTGAAGGATTCAGGACATGTGGAGCTATATCCTTATATAAAGCATTTAGCATTTCTGAGGAAGTCTCTGCAAATGATTATGATAAACACTGCTGCAGTGTTTCATTTATTTATAAACCTGTATTCTTTGGTAAGTTTCATCTGAGGGAAACTCACCTAAATACTACTAGAGTTGGCAGTTTTTCCTTTTCTTTTTCTTACCAGTGGCCATCGAGTTTTACTTTTCTCCCAAATGACCCAGATGTTGGATATTCTCCAAGACTACATGGATTATAAAGGTGACATTCCTTGGCCAATACATTGCCCAGGCTGTTTTTAGACTTGACAGTCCCGTGGGTCCATGGAGAGTGATCTGGGCTGTGGGGATGTTACAGAGGAAAGCAGTAAAAGAACATTATTGAGAACCAAAGGAAGAGTGAAAGTGAGGAGAGAACGCAAGGGTTTACAGCATAGTAGAGACACATGGGCAGAAATAAGCACACATATTCCCACGGGTAATTCATTTAAAATTACAGGTACTGGAGAAAATGTGTCTTGCAGAAATGTTGAGTGTATCTGAAAATGTGTGATAAACAGAGTTTCAGTGACAACAGCTTTCAGTGTCTTGAAACATTCAGCTTGCAGTTGAGGACTTGTTCAGGATCAGTAGAAAAGATGAATATTGAATTGATAGAGATCCCACATATCAACCAAGAGAAAGGTAAAGGAAATTTTTCTCTGTATAGACAACAGGGAGTCTAAGTTCTTACCTGGGACTTTGTTTAATCTATAATAAAATTTATGTGGGATGATGGGAAAAGGCTGTAACATTGGTTGATCTTGAGATCAGTGGTGAAGAGGTATCAGCTCCAGACCTTACTATTTAAAAAGTGAATCCAGAGTGGGTCTTTCAGAGCCACTTGATGCCCCCAAGTACTACAGTTTGCCTGTTCCATCGGACACTTGCGGGAAATGGCACTGGCACATTGAGGAATCCACAGATGCACAAGCTTGGCTTGAGCATATAATTCCCCTTCCCGACATGGGTCTGTGGTGACGGGTAGAGAACCCTGAAACTTCATTGAAAGGCAGCTGCTGGGCTATCTGGCAGGCTCCCTCACCAGCTCCCAAGTACTTGTCCTACTGCTTTCATAAGTAAGAATTGTGTCTTACCCAAATCAGAAACCACCACATTGCCTGGTCCACAGTGTGCTTCAGGGTTGCTTGGGTTAGTCAGAATTGAATGTTGACTCCACAAATGCCAAATACATCAACTGCATATATTTTAAAAACCCAGAGGAGTATATTATGGTGAGGTCTTTTGTAAAATAGTGAAATGTCCCCTAAATTTAAATTTTTCCTATGGGATTTGCTTAAATTAGGAGCATGCCTGTATATGGAAAGGGACAAAATTAGCATTTGATTTTAAGTTGACAGTGTTTTATTCCGTAAAGAGTACTTGAAAAGGGTTACTATTTCTGTTTTCTTCCTCTCTATGAAGGGTACAGCTACGAGCGTGTGGATGGTTCTGTGAGAGGAGAAGAGAGACACCTGGCCATTAAGAACTTTGGACAGCAGCCCATTTTTATTTTTCTTTTGAGTACCAGGGCAGGTAGGCCACACAGACATTGACAAAAGCAGACAAATAAGGGGTGATGCAGTACTTTTACATCCCAACAGTTACTGTGTTTTTCCTTAATTCTCTGAACGGTAAGGTCATTACTGAGGAGTATAAAAAAGGGGAATTGAGGTAGTTGACATCAGTTTATCAAGGAACTGGACTTCTAGCATGGCGTTCTTTCCTGTCCAACCTATCTTAAGCTGTCATCAAAGAAGTAAGGCTGAAGCCTGGGGTTTTTGGAAAGTAAGTCTAATCTGTCTAGACTGTTGACTTGGGATTGTCCTGAAAGATTTCTAGAGTTTTGTGAAAAGTTTTATTCACATTCAGTGGAGGTGGCTCTCCTGCCCGACCATGAATTTGGGAAATGAAATAGCAACCTGTCTGCTAGTTGTCCTTCCTCCATAAGTAACTCTGGAATAGTGTTGTAAAAGCTTAAACAACTCTCATTTTTTAAAAAATTGTGATTATAATGAAATTGCCAGCTCTTTAAAATTATTTATAACATTGTCTATATGTGACTTCTGTCATAAATATTATATGTGGCATTTGTAGTGCTTTGTCAGTTACAGAGTGCTTTCATATACTCTTAAATAATTTGATGCCAGTTCTTGAAGATGAAATTATTCTTATGTCATGGAGCAAGCAGACCTTAAATTAGATTTGAACTCAAAGAATCTTAGTTTCATTTTCTTATTTTTTGTAGACCTAAATCTTGATGGAAAAGATGCAGGAACACTAAAGGGATGTGTGTCCTCTATTAAAGAGAGATCAATATCTTTATAAAAAGAGAGTTCAGTGTTATTTAGAAAGCATTTTTTAAGTGCCTAGTACTCTCAGGGTATATAAAAGAAGTGTTAGATGTAATCCTTGGCCATAAGAAGATTGTTCTACTGTGTATGTCTTATCTCTGTATTACAGAGATAGAATCAGATTCTTTTGGTCTCACTTGCTTCTAAGATCATAGACTGCGCCCTGAGTCTCAGCCATTTTTTTCATGTCATCAGTTGTCTCAGGGGTAGTTTTAGGAGAATCTGGAAGGACCAGGGCAAACACATCATCAGTGTTGGAAAAACAGCTGTATATATGCTGTACTGATTTCATCATCTTCGTATTCAGAGAGCAGCATTATGTTTGAAACGTCTAAAATTAGGAGGAAAGAGATCTCTGCTGTCCAGCTCATCTCCTTGGAGTACTCAGAATCAGTCAGAACAGAGCAATCTTTTAGGAGTCGAAGCAGTCCTGGACATGAGCCTTCCCAAACACTAACTAGCCTGTTTGCTATCATTTGTTAGCTGTAGTTTTGCAGTAGTATCATTTATTTAACAGGTTTCTCTCCAACTTTCAAGTATTTCTGTGATTGAGTCATGTTGCCACCAGGTGGCAGTGATAGCCCATGAATATGTCCCAAACTAGAATGGATATAGCTTATTTATAAAATATCACCCCTTAATGAAGAAGAGCTGAACTTCGGCAACAATAACCAAGAAGAAGAAGATAATTTTTATGGAGCACACTTGAAATAAATGCCTGAGAGGTATTATATAGTGGGTAAAAGCATAGGCTCGAGCCAGACCATGTGGGCCTGAATCCTGGCTCTTTTGCTTTCTAACCGTGCAACCTCTGTTAAGTCCCTTAACTTCTCTATGCTTCTATTTCAACATCTATAAGATGAGGGTAATAATAGTAATTACTCATACAGTTGTTGTGAGGATTAAAGGAGTTCATATATGTAAAGTGCTTAGAATAGTGCGTGGCAAGTAGTAAGCATAGTACAAGAGTAGCTGGCATTATTATAAGGTATAATTTAGCGTCTCTCAATAATCAGTCTTTATTATCTCCTTATTCCAACTTTAATTTTTTATGAAGGCTTTGATTAGAATATTCCTGCCTCACTTGTCTTGGAGCTTGTCTTACAGCTTACAGTCAGTAGCCTATCTCAAAAGTTCATCCTTAATTCAGGCTCTCAGAACAAGCCCTTTCAGGCTTGCTTGTTTCAGCAACGAGCTGTAACGGCCCTGGCAAGAGGGCGTTCATTTTGTACTTGTTTCCACATTAATCAAAGAGAAGGCTGTAATTTGCCTTCATGGTTCTCTTAATTGATTCCCATAGTCTAAGGAGCCTCCTCAGCTCTTTTCCTGAAGCGCTGAAGAAAGACCAGAAAGTTGTCCTGTGGAATGTGCTTGTCCTCTGGTTGGTTTGTTACCTTCTCTTTGATTAATGTGGAAACAAGTACAGAAAAGACCTCCTGAAGTTTCGTCCAGTCAGCGGGAGGTAGTTTCCCGCTCTGCTTGGGAGTGTAATGAATGTCATCCCCTCTTCTCATTACTCGTGTCAGGGATCTTGCTGCCTAGTTGTAACTTGCAGTGGATGTTAAGAGCTCTTCTCTTCACAGTGCCTACAGCAGGAGACTTCTCTCATAATTAAAACTTTTTCTGAAAGAGCATGTGTCCTTTTCCACAGACTCTTCTAAACAAAATTCAGTCAAGGTTTTTAAACAGAAGAGATGTAAAATGGCTTTCTGGCACTAAAGTGTCCACTTTTGCCACATACCCCTGGCTCCCTTCATTCTGGTACTTTTGGTAGTTAACTTTTCCCAAGTCAGGCAATATGAGCTGAGGTAGCACTTTTAACCACTAGAAGCCTCTGGAGTTGGGGACAGGGGTGTCAGTTTGAAAGATGAAGCCAATTGTTTTGACTGATCTCAGTTTACCAGTCTGACCACTGTAGCCTTGCGTCTTTATTTTCTAGTCCCTAGTCCATGTGCTACTGATCACATTCCTTTTTACCTTGTTTTCAGGTGGAGTTGGCATGAACTTAACAGCAGCAGATACTGTTATTTTTGTTGACAGTGATTTCAACCCTCAGAATGACTTGCAAGCGGCAGCCAGGGCGCACCGAATTGGCCAGAACAAGTGAGAGATTTAAGTATCAGCACTCTTCCACTTCCTTGGCTCCTCAGCAGTTCTGGGTTGGGGAGGAAGGTGAAGAACATGGTCCTGGTGGCAGTCCTGGGCTTGAGGTTGAGAGCCATGCGGTTTTAGCCCAGCCTTGCTGCTGACTCCTAGAGTAGGGCTGGCAGGGCATATTCTCATTTCAGACTTGCTTTCTTAAAAAGAACAAAATCAAATTGTGAAAGGACCAGAAGGAACCTTTAGATATTATTTAACTCGTTCTTCCTGAGTTAAGGTCTAATTCAGTTAAAAAAGTTTTGCGGTTATGGAGCAAAGCTAAAAAGGTAGGTCTTAACCCTTTGATCTGAGGATAGGTTAGGTCTTCCTGAGATTTTCCTCCACCACAGATAAGAATCTCAATTATGGTCACTTCATCATCCCTTCCTTGACTCTTTTGGAAAGGTTCAATGAGAAGTTGAGGACAGACCTCTCTAACAAATGCTCAGGTCCACATACTACAATCTCCCTTTAGTTGTACCCCAAACATGGCATTTTGGGTTTGTTTCCTTTTAGGTGTATCAACCTTGCATGCTTTTGCTCATCTTTGCAGACCTTATAGCACACCACTCTTCCTTTGACTTCGGCACAGGTCTGTTAAAGTTATTCGGCTGATTGGCCGAGACACTGTGGAAGAAATAGTCTGTAGGAAAGCAGCCTCCAAACTGCAGCTCACCAACATGATCATAGAAGGAGGCCATTTCACTCTGGGAGCCCAGAAATCTGCCACCGATGCTGACCTTCAGGTATAATCTATTGTTCTTCACATTAGAATATGTCATGGTTTGTAGTCTGTGCTCTCTGTCGATTAGAAAGTAAATGAAAAGAACTAGCATTAAGCACCCCATTCTTCCCAACTACACATTTGTTCCCTGGCCAAACATACCTGCTATAGGATCCACTGCATGCAAGCAAGGAGCTAAAAATGATTAGGATACATAAAAGCAACAGAATATAGAATAATGAGGATGGCCTTTGGATTCCTCTGACTTGGATTCAAATCCCAGCCTTGTCACTTTTTGGCTCTGTAGCTTTGAGCAGGTATCTTAACCTCTCGGGTCCACTCTCTGTTTGCTTTTCTAAAAATGAGGATACTGCAAGTTACCTCAGAGGGCTGTTAAGAGAATTAGATAAAATAAAGAATCCAGCATAATAAATGATGATTAGTCCCATATCTCCACCTTAACTCCAGATGCTTTCATCAGTGATCTTCATACTCAGAGGAGGGTGAATGAGATCAGGAATTCAGAATTATGTCCTAGGAAAAATGGATGAAAGAACTAGAGTTAATTACTTTAAGAATGGAATATTGGATAGGAAATAAATGCTGGCTTGGAAGACTAGAGAAAGCTCTCTTCTGGAAGAGGGCTTAGAATTATTCTATAGTGGCCCTTGGGTTAAAATCAGAACCCAAATTATAATATATCCCAGGTTCTTCCACTTTGCCCCGGGGATCAGATTCACCAAAACAACTGGAAAGAAGCACTTCAGATAATACTTAACACACAGTAAACCTTCCATCAATGTTCCCTACGTCTGCTCTGCCTCTTGCTGTTTCTACTGTGTTCTCCCTGCAGGATAACGGACCTACTTCCCTCTTTCAGGATCCTATACCTCTTAGAATTACCAAACCATAACTGCGTCTTTTATTACTGGATTCTTTTTATTTTACAAAAAGAACCAAACTGCCATCTTCTGAGACAAGGGCCTTGGGTTGTTATCTTTGTTTTTGGCAACCAAAGAGACAACTCATATAGTCTGGATGGGGAAGAGATAAGTCAGACATTAGAGCCAGAACATAACCTTCCAGTAACCTTGAGCTGGGCAAGAAGTCCGACAGAGCCCTCTCAAACAGCCAGTGATCTATGTTCTCACTAGTATTTGGCTCACAAAGTAGACCATCTAGAGATAACTGACCCAGCCTAAAAGGACAAGATATGAACTAGGAGCCAAGATGTGAATCCAGCTTGGTTCAGAATCTCAGAGTTGGTGCTTATGGAGGTGCAAAGCTGGAAGTAGGAAGCTAAAGCCAGGAAAATAATCTGAACCTTTTTGGGTGGTTCCTATAGCCTCAGGGAATAGGCTAAGGGTATTTTAGAGACAGATAAGGGAAGAGAAGCAGGACAGTGCAGTGCCAGAGGAATATCCAGGAAGAGTAGAATTGAGAAATTGCCTTCAGGTCTAGCAGTCAAGAGTTGTTACTAGTCTTTGCGAAGGTGATTTCCATAGAGCACCGTGGTAGGCAGCCCAATTGCCAAAGGAAAGAAGTCAGTTAATGGTGGAGGTGAAGTACCCTGTGTAGCCTTCTCTTTCCAAGAATTTTGGCAGTGGGAGAGGTGAGAGAGTAACTAACTGGGTCTCTGACTTTTCATGTGGCTGCTGGGAATGCCTATGAAAAAGATTGTGAGAAGTGCTATAGATAATGTAGGAAATTACTGTTACACTTCAAGAAAAAATTGGAGGCTAATAAATTTTTTTTGTTAATGAAAATTGTCACAGTCAACATCTCTGATCAATATTTATCACCTCTCTGCTTACCCATTATCCAACTATTAAACGGCCCTGTTGGTATCATCTACCAAGGGGAGAGAAGAAAGCCTGACCGTCAGAGAAGGAATGTGTCTGGTGTCGTTAAGCCACCTAGCAAATCACTGATATTCCAATGTTTGATTTCATGAGAACTAACTGGACTTTTTTTTCTCCAATCAAGTTGAGTGAGATACTCAAATTCGGTTTGGATAAACTACTGTCCTTTGAGGGGAGCACCATGGATGAAATAGACCTGGAATCTATCCTGGGAGAAACAAAAGATGGCCAGTGGATCTCTGATGCCTTGCCTATAGCAGAAGAAGGAAGCAGAGAGCAAGAGGAAGGAAGTAAGTTGGGAGTGAGAGTAGAGCAAATGGCACAGCCGCCCCAAGCTAGAACACCAGTGAGGTGGGTCCCCACGGAAAGTCCTGGATACTATTCCCTGGGATGTCTTTTTCCTACCCAGCCCTATTCTCATTACGGCACACTGTTTAAGAATTAGTTGGTCCAAGAACTGTTCCGAGATTGACTGGAAATTGTCTGATTTTTCCCTTGTATCTGAACTTTGAACCAAATTGATGATGTTGGATTTGTTATCCTTGTTGATCTGTATATTCTTTACAGGATATGTGAAAAGATTGGAATTTAGGCAGCTGGCATTATTCTAACAGGACACTGCTCTTTGACTTTTCTCGTATTTTATCTTTTAAATTTTTTAATATTGGTATCCCATGTTTATTCTTCCAGTACTCTTTCTTGTTCTCTGCTTTTTAATTGTATCCTGTTCTCATTTCAGGGACATAATGTCTTCTCTGAGGATACTTATTATAACTTTTAAAAAGTATTCTGGGGTGAATATTTATTATATCTTTTTAAAAAGTATTCCTCTGCCCCTAGCGTTGTCTCTTTCCTCCTATTGCTGCTGCTTCTTCCTTTTTCAAAATTTGTTTTGGAATCTCTTGTTCTTGTTGGTAGTTTTCCTGAGCTATCTGGTGTCCTCTGGCTGGCTGATCACATGTGCTGGTGAAGTGTCAAAGCTGATGGGCTGCTTGGCCTGAGCAGATATATGGGCTCATGGTCCTTATTCCAGCATCACTGGCTGGTGAGCTGGCTTTCGCGTAGAGGGGGCCTTCTCAGATGTCTGTACTTTTGAAGTCTTTTTACTGGGCGACTCCGTTTCTCCAGAGATGAAACCTTTGATATCTTTCTGGGAAGAAGTGGGGTAGGGGTTGAAATAAACCTGTTTGCTCAAATAGAAGAGACAACATGAGTTCATGGCACTCCTGTTATTTGGTGTGCAGGATTTCTCTCGGTTCCCCCACCCTGTGGCACCTTGTCCTTGTAGGTCCTAAGCTTTTGGAGCTATTCTCCTAACCACCCTTGACTAGGCACCTGTGTTTTGCTTCCACTGTTCTTAATCTATTATCATTAGTCCAGCCACTTTCCATTTTCTAAAGAGTTATTGAACTTTTCATCCACTGTTGTCTCATAAATCTTTTTAAAATCCCTTTACTGCCACTTAGTGGTTTTAGGTGGAAGAAGTAGATGCATGTGGTCCTATTTTTTACGTTACATTTTGATTACAGTAAATACTGAAGCTTGCATCCTTTTCTGCACTCATCTAGATTAATTTCAGCCTACTTTTGTAATGTTTACTAGAACAAAATAAAATTGCACTGTTTTCCAGAAAGATAATTATAATTTTTTTGGCAGTTGGACTGACTGAGAAATATATTTTTTCAGGCAGTTCAGCTGCCAGAAAAGATTTCCTGGTTGTATTAAAATGTGGAATTTTGTCTTTGATCAGTGAGAACCAGTGTTCACTCTGTGGTAGATGGTACCACTGGCGGGACGTAGATGAGGGCCTAGACCTGCAGTTTCCAACCTCCTCTTGACTGCAGAGTGAAGACAGGGAGCGTGATTAAAAAGAATATAAGTGAATGTGAAAGTCTGGAAATTAAAGTAGCCCCAATCAAAATTAAATAAAAAACAGGGTTGTTTTATCTTGAATGCCAGGGTTTTGTACAAACAAAAGGTATGTTTGTAAGTTGATACTGGCATGCAATATGAAGCTACATATGTTGATCATATTTGACACTTCTCAGCTCTTTATTTTTTTCCACTTGTTGATAGAGCACCTCATTGAAAGCCCCCTCCTGATTTAATTAGCAAATGCCAATTAGAATTACAGCTGGCTGGATTTGGGTACAAGTGTGAAGCAATTGATCTCTTGAGAAAGAAAATGTTTTGCTTTCGTTCTCTCTCGAGAAAATATACTTATAGCTGATTTCATAATGCTGTGAAAATATACCTTTTGGTAACATGTGCTATTAAATATGCTTCACTTTAGAATCATTCTCTCACCTCTCTGTGGTTGCTAGTATTGGCTTGTCATGGTTTCTCTCTTTCACTGATTCATGATCTTTGCAGACCACCTAACCTCTTTGAGCCTTTGTGTCCTCATCTGTAAAATGGTGCTGTTAATGTCTGCTTTACTCTTTAAATAGTTGTAAAAATCAAATGTGATAATAGATGTGAAAGTGCTCTGATAGCAGAAAATGCTTTACAAGATTACACTGTTGTCATTATTGTTGTTACTATAATTATTATTTGCTGGCCTGTTATCTCTCCATCCTTCTATATACTCAGTAATATATCAAAAAGAGCACACTGGCCTTAAAGTCAGAAAATCCTGCCTTCTTCATTTATTAGCAGTGAGCATTGGGGATTCCCTTAATCCCTGTCTGAGCCTCAGTTTTCCCTTTCTTAAGTGGGGTTAGTTATACCAGGATTGTGGTAAGGCTCATGAAGATGCTTCATGAGATCTGTAAAGAATATTGTAAATCTAAGGGATTATTTTTGTAATTCTCATTTTCTCATAGATTTTCCACTTGTTCCTTTAATATCACAGAAAAGCAGGGAAAGAGTCAAATATTAAAAATGTGTTTGGAATAAAGAAGTATGTTCTCAGTTGCCTTTTATTAGGTGATCCTAATGTCAGTGAGAGTTATGCTGAGGAATAGTGTGGAATGAGTGAGTGATCCAGGACTCAACAGGGTGGAGGTATCCCGCAGAGACTCCAGACCATATAGAGAGGGACCAAAAGGGCTTTAGCCATGCTCTGTCCTTTGAAAAGTAAGTGTGTGAGATCCCCACGTGGATCCCAAACCCATCACTGTCAGTGGGATCGGAAATGCAGACCTTCTTCACAATCTAGTCTTAGCCCATTTTGTTTACAGGCTGTTCTTGTTTGCCCTGCTTATTGCTTTGAATAGAATTAATCCATTTTTCTTTAGTATCTAACATTTCTCTTTTTGTGTTTTATGTTCTTAGAAAACCATATGTACTTATTTGAAGGCAAAGATTATTCTAAGGAGCCTAGTAAAGAAGACAGAAAATCATTTGAGCAACTGGTAAATCTTCAGAAAACCCTTTTGGAGGAAACTAGTCAAGAGGGCCGGTTACTCCGAAATAAAGGCAGTGTAAGAACTATTTATTTATGTAAAAGAATAAATTCTTCCAAGCTCTCGTCCTAAGAGAACAAAAAATGATGCTAGGAGTGATTTATTAAGAAATAAGTGTGTAAGTATTTGTTGAAATATAAATATAATTAACTATACCCTAGTATAAAAACTATGTAAAAGGTTGGCAGAAAAAATGTTACCAAGGAGAGAGTACTTTAACCATTTAATGCAGGTGAAAGCAGCCCTGTCCATCTAAGCCACCCCTGAAGGGATCACTATATTATTACAAAAATGCCATACCCTGCTGCTAATAATTGTGACCCTATGGCATGCAAGAGGATGGCAGTCATAAACGATATATGTCATGTCCACAGTATTTGGCTCTTAGTAGGTGCTTGTTAAATGCCTGCTGTCATTAAGATAATCATGATGTTGAAATATTCTGTTTAAGAAAGAATTGTATAGTACATTGTAGGAGGATTTCCATTAAAAATGGTTAAACCTAAAATGGCATCCTGCAGGGTATGCTTTCAATAAAAAAAAGTTACTTTTCTGAACTACCTTATTCCTAATGAAATTAATCAAAATGACATATTGCTGTACCAACCATGCCAGTGCTTTGGTTGAGTTTAGAGCACAATACCCTGGTCGCTATGTCTATGAGATATATAATATGAACAGTAAATTGAAGTGTCTTGTCACCGCTTCCTACCATACAAGGTGGCATGGAGATGCAGCGTTTTGTGAAATAGTCAGCATGTTGCTTCCATACAGATTGTGTTTTAGGGATGAATGAAACTCATGAAGGAACAGGCAGCCCCCAGCCTTCCTGGTTATGATCTAATTCTTCCTACAGGTTCTCATCCCAGGCCTTGTGGAGGGGTCTACCAAGAGGAAGCGGATTCTGAGCCCAGAAGAGCTGGAGGACAGAAGAAAGAAAAGACAAGAAGCAGCCGCCAAGAGAAGGAGACTAATAGAGGAGAAGAAAAGGAAAAAGGAAGAAGAGGAACATAAGAAAAAGTATGTGTGATCAAAAAAGTGTTATTTGATTGTATTATTAATAAAGCTGAGGGTCACAATTGGTAAAGGAATCATTGTATAGTGAGTCCACAGTTGAACATCACTTTAAAATTCCAGAAAACTTCTATAAAGCTGGTAGTTCCTACTGGTAATAGAACACTGTTTTAAAGATTAAACTTTAACCTTAGCAGTTAGTCTGCTTAAGTGAAAAGTCCTGAGTACCTAAGGCAGAGAAGATGCATTCAGTTGAAGCAAGAAAATTTTAAGATTTTATTGTAGCTGTCTGACAGAGTGGTTTACTTGAACAGTACTTTTTAGTCATGTTCTTAAAAACAGGGACATCTGATGGCTGATCATTACTGAAGTATAGTTAGGAGGCAGTTAGGCTAATCAGTGGGACTTCTTGTTTATTTGCAAATAGGCAGAAAACCTCAAATCAGAGTGAGCTTCTGATTGCATTTCCACTTGACACTTACCGTTTGTGAATAGCAGTACAAAATGTATTCCAAGGGAAATTGGGATAGGCCTGGTTAATTTCCTTTTCTCTCTGGCCTATTAAAGGATGGCCTGGTGGGAGTCCAACAATTACCACTCCTTCTGTCTGCCTTCGGAGGAGAGCGAACCAGAGGACCTAGAGGATGGGGAAGATGAGGCCTCTGCGCATCTGGATTATGAAGACCCAGACTCAACCTCCATCAAGTATGTTAGCGGTGATGTCACCCATCCACAGGCTGGGGCAGAGCATGCTGTCATCGTGCACTGTGTAGGTAGGAGACGTGCTACAGGCCTCGGGTGGGTGATTCAATCTTTATGGTGCCAAAAACTGGGGAGGATGAGGCAGAATGCTGACCTAGGGGTGATTGATGGGCTCAGTGCAGTCTTGTGTGGTTTAAAAAAGTGAATTTTAGAATTAGGAAATTTGGATTTGACTCTTGGCGCTCTTCGTTTACCTGGTTGAGTAAACCAGCCTGCCTGGACTTCAACTTCCTTATTCATATAATGGGATAATATCTGCCCTATTCTCTGCACAGAGTTTTTAAGAGGGTGAAAGGAGGTAACATTTGTCTATAAGACAAATGAATCCTTTGAGAAAAAGCAAAAGTCCAAGCATGTTCCCCCCTCATGACCTTTGCACTTTTTACTTCCTCTGCCTAGAACCCTCTTTCCCCAGACTGCCACATCAAGCATTGTTCAAATGTCTGCATCTCAGAGAGGTTTCCCCTATTGCCTCAAATAAAACAAATCCCATCTGCATGCCTCTATTATTCTCTATCCCTTTTCCTACCTTATTTTACTTTATTACACATATCACCACCTGACATATTATGTATTTATTTGTTTATTTGACTGTCTCATTCCGCTAGAAAATAAGCTTCATGGGAGCAGGGATCTTCTTTTGTCCACTGCTATAACCCTAGTGCCTAGAACAGTGCCTGACAAGTAATACATGCTTACAAATATTTGTAGTATGAATGAATGAATGACCATAAATAAAAGGTGCTCACCAGCTATGTTAGTGCCAACTTGAATACATCATTTAACCTTTCCTCTTCTTCATCTGTACAGTGGGAGTTGTGTGCTGTTGTATTTCTAGTGCTTCAACCCTCTCTGTTATGTTACATTTTCTCTCCATCCTTCCTCAGTCATCTCCCAAGAATTACAGAAGTACCACAGAGATTTTGCTCTTTCAGAACACTCATTTTTTTGATGCTTTCCTGTTATGATGGTCAGGTATATTCCAGAAAACCTAAACATATTTGAGCAGTCCAACCTATGATATTCCTAAGAGATTCGTTTTTTTCTTCCCTTTGAAAAATCATTCCTCTATAAGTCTACTTTGTGTACCTTTGTTTTCTTAAATTGTGGACTGGACTTTGCCTCCTATAGATGAAAGTTTTCTTTCTTCTATCAGATGATTCTGGCCGCTGGGGCAGAGGTGGTTTATTCACAGCTCTGGAAACACGATCTGCTGAGCCAAGAAAAATATATGAGCTGGCTGGGAAAATGAAAGGTAAGAAGCAAAGCCGAGAGAAGGGTTAAGGATGGAATAAGAGAGGAGAGGACACTTAGGACAGGTATCCTGTGCATTAAAAAGCACTAGATAAGGAGTTGGAATAACTGGTTGGAGTCTGAATTCTGTCATCAATTACCTAGTTGTTATGTGACTTTGAAGCAGTCCCTTTCCCTCTGTGTGCCTGTTTTCTCATTTCTAATTTGTGAGTAATATTTATTCCATCTATCTCATGGGACTCTAATGAGGATAATGAATGTGCAAGTATTTTGATAAATGTCCATCTCTACATGCTTGTTAAAATATTGGCATGAATGTTATTTCATTGTTTAGCCAACTCACCCCTTCTTCGTAAGGGAATATCTCATGAAAATGTCAGACCTGTGGGAGAGAAATCAGACACACCATTAAAATGCTAACAAGAGCTCAGGTTGGGTGCTGAGGGGAAGGAGGTTGTATTAGAAGTTATCACAGGCTGGGGTGGACTACTCCCTGGAGACAGAAGTGAAGCTGTTTGGGGCTAGGGGAACTTGAGAGATTGGACAGTGGTCTCCCTCAGCATAGAGAAGGGGAAAGGGCACCTTCTTTTATGTGCATAAATCAAAAAGTGGCAGGAGGAGTAAAATTATTGTGATCATTTCCTGGGGACCTGAGAGGCCAAAGAACCTTGTTCAGGAGAGAAGGGCCCTTCATATTTCTTAGAGATTGGTTTTCCCTAATTCTTCTGCGTGGTTCTCTAGGGTGGAAAGGGATGTAAGGACTTAGAGTGAATACTCTTTCTACTAAAACAGATTATTGAAAGAAGGGTTTAATATGTGTTAAAATAATTAACCCAGTTCTAGATATTGATTGGGCCATTGGAAAAGCAGAGAATTCAGGAGAGGTCAGAGCTAAAGATGCAGACTGAGGAATCCTTGTTTGGATCTTTGTGTGAAACTGTGAGAGAGATAGGACAGAGAAGTGAGAGGACAGAGAACAGAACATGGAAAACACTTCCACTCAGGAGCAGAGGCAAGAAGGGGAGACAGAAGGAATTGCCAGATAAATAGGAGAACCTTGAGAATGTAATATTTTGAGGTACAAGGGAGGAGAGGGTGTCAAGAAGTGGTCTGCATTGTCACACACTGAAGTGAGGATGAGAATTAGGAAAAGGCCATTGGATTTGCCCTGAGGGCAGTCACATGACCTTGGAGCATTTTGAGGAGAGTGTGAAGACTAAACCCTGGTTGCATAGAGTTAAGGGATAAGTTGCACAGAGTTAAGGGATAATTGGTCAGTAAGGAAACAGTAATGGGAATGAGTACTCTTCTCTGAAGAAGGATTGAAATAGGGGAGCAGGGTAGATGAAAATGTGGGCTAGAATTACCGGGAGGGCTTCATGGAGGTGGTGAAAGTGGGCCCTGGAAAGATAGGTTGAATTTAACTAGGTGTAGAGAAATGGCAAGAGGATCCCTAACCATATCTCCTTCTTTCTGATATTCCCAAAACTCCTACCATTCCCAGTACAGAGTATTGAATGACTCAGGCAGTTACACAGTGAATATGTGTGGGGGATGGTGCATAGGCCAGGCAGGCCAGAGTAGAGGGTTTAGGCTGAGGACTAGAGGAGAGTTAGGTTTTAAAGAGAGATTTGGGCCACATCATAGAAGACTTTACATGGCTTGTTCAGGGAGATTCTAAGCAGGACCTTTTCCAAGGATAATGGCTAGTCATTTGGGAGATTTCAGTAGGAGAATGGCATAGCAGAGCCAATATTTTAGAATGACTTAAGAGATTGAGGTGTACGGGATAGATTAAGAGGACAAAAGGTTCAAACTGAAGTATGTAAAGCCATAGAATTATTTTAGCACATTTTTCTAGAGCATCAGTTTGATTTGATTTGGATGAGGTAAGTGTACAAGCAGATACAGATATAGTAGAATGCAATATTCGAATGGTTTAAGACAGTCATAAGACTTCTAAAGAAATTTTAACTTCATAGCTCTCCCTTTCCTGTCCCCCAGATGCCTCTGGGTTTTGCATTCACTCTCTGATGCCTGCAGGAGTACTTTGCAGGTAACATTTAAGGGGCATTGAATTAAGAGATCATAAAAATTCAGGAGTGAAGGGCGTGACACCAGCAACATGGCAATGTAAGACATTCCTCCTTTTTATACCTCTTTTTAATCAACAAATTAGATATCCATACACAAACAAAGTGTGTGTGGGTCTTTTGGGACCTGGCACCTTACTCCAAGGAACCTGAGAGGAGTCTCACCCACCAGCTCAGCCAGTAAGAGACAGACCTCCATATGGGCTGTAGAGCCAGTGAAACTCCCTTTTGCCACTGTCAGGCAAAAATCGGGTGAGTGCTGACCTGGGCAGGTACTCACACATGAGACAGAACTTGCAGAAGTCTAGCCTTCCCAAAGGGAGGCTCCAGCATATCACTGGAGAAAAAAAGAAGAAAATATGAGTTTGGTCACAGTGGAAGTAATAAAAGAAACTTTCCCAGTGCTGCCTCTTACCCCCAAGGAAGCACTGAACAGGGCTGATTTATCTGATGGAGGTGACCTCTCCCATGGGGAAAAGGAAAGCAGTGAGTGAGCACCCAGCTGTCCTAGCCAGGCAGGGCACAATTGGAGAAACCCATTTCTCTCCACCAGCACCCAGAGCAGTAGTACAAAGGTGAGAGGTCTATGACTGGTGAGAGCAAGGATATTGGGAAAGAGGCAGATCACTTTCAAATGGCATCAAAGGGATTGTGCTCAGCAGGAAGTTCACCCACGAGCCTCTGGGAGTACCACCCCTGTGGAGCTCCTTACTGGGGCCCACAGGCACCCCCAGTACACAGAATGCTAAACCCACACCTCCCCTGACTCTGCTGTCAGCTCCTGGGTGTGTCTGTGTCAGCAAGCTCTGGTAGACAGGAAGCACACTCAGAAAACAGGCCATGGTTGGTGGGCAAGGAATAAATCACAAACTTGAGCTATAACCAACTTCTGGAAGGCAAAAGATAGGTTTCCAATAGCCAGCCGGTGAATTGTAAGAACCAGAGAAGACACAAAAGCTTAAAAATTTGGCCACAAGAGAGAGCAAGAAGAGTGGAACAGGTAGACCTCACAATAATGATACCATAGAACACAACACCCCTCTGCAGAAAGCAATGAGCACAGAGTTAAGGAGATGTCTGCTACTTCAGATGTGAAAGGACCAATGCGTAACTATGAGGAATATGGAAAAATCAAGAAAATGATGGTTCTCCAGCAACCAAGTTCAAAGGCATGAAATATTGTGATCTAACTGATAAAGAATTCAGAATAGCAGTTAAGAAGAAACTTGAGTTACAAGAAAACTCAGAAAGTTGATTCATTGAAATCAGGAACAAAACATATGAACAAAAGGAGTTCTTTTCCAAAGAGAATGAAATCATAAAAAAAGAATTCTAGGGCTGAAAAATTCGTTGAATGAGATGAAGAATGCAATAGAGAGTAGTTGTAATAGGGCTGACCATATGGAAGAAAGAATAAGTGACTTGAAAGATAGGAATTTTGAAATAACACAGAAGAGATGAAAGAATAGAGACTTTAAAAGAATGAAGAAAGCCTACATGAGCTATGGGATTGGATCAATAAGACAAATATCAAAATAAGCAGGCTTCTCGAAGAAGAGAGGGAAAAGGGGCAGAGAATTTACTTAAAGAAATATTAGCTGAGAACTTCCCAAAACTGGGGAAAGACTTGGACATACAAGTTCATGAAACTAATAAATTACCTTATTATCTCAATGCAAAAGGCCTTCCCCAAGACATAGTATAATGAAACTGTGAAAAATCAATGGTAAAGAATCTTAAAGGAAGCCAGCCAGGGGGGAAAAAGAACATAACCTACAAAGGAATCCTCATTAGGCTATCAGATTTCTCAGCAGAAACTTGACAGGCCAGGAGAGAGTGGAATGACATATTCAAAGTTTTGAAAGATAAAAATTGCCAACCAAGAATACTGTATCTGGCAAAGTTAACCTTCAGATATGAAGGCAAAATAAAGACTTTTCCAGACAGACGAAAGCTGAAGGAGTTCCCCACTACTAGACCTGCCATGCAAGATGTTGAAAGGAGTTCTTCAAGCCAAAATGAAAAGACAGTAATCAGTGATATGAAAAGAATGAAAGTATACAACACACTAGTAAAGGTGAAAAATAGAAAACTATGACTGTATACTATATGGTGCATTAACCACTCAGCTATAGTATAAAGGTTAAAAAGGTAGTAAAAATAACTAGCTGCTATAAATTGTTAATGAATACACAACATAAAAAAGGTAATTGTGACATCAATAATGTAAAAAGGGGGAATGTTTATAGGCGATTGAACATAAGTTGCTCTCAGCCTAAAATGGACTGTTTTATCTATAAGGTGTTTTTTTTTTTTTTTTTTGGTGAGGAAGACCAGCCCTGAGCTAACATCCGTTGCTAATCCTCCTCTTTTTGCTGAGGAAGACCGGCCCTGGGCTAACATCTGTGCCCATCTTCCTCCACTTTTTATATGGGACGCTGCCACGGCATGGCTGACAGGCAGTGCGTCAGCGGGCGCCCGGGATCCGAGCTCGCGAACCCCGGGCTGCCAAGCGCGGACTAAACCGCTGCGCCACCCGGCCGGCCCCTATAAGGTGTTTTTTGTAAGCCCCGTGGTAACTGCAAAGCAAAAACCTAGAGCAGATCCACAAGAGACAAAGAAAGGGGAAACAGAGCATACCACCGTAGAAACTAACCAATTTGCCAAGGTAGGCAGAAACAGAGGGAAAAAGAGACAATGGAAATACAAAACAACTAGAAAGCAATTAATAACATGGCATTTGTAATACTTATATATCAATAATTACTCTAAATGTAAATGGATTGAATTCACTGAGCAAAAGGCATGGACTGGCTGGATGAATAAAAAGACCTAACTGTTTGCTGCCTACAAGAGATCAACTTAAGCCTTAAAGACACACATAGATTCAAAGTGAAGGGATGGAAAAAGATACTCCATGCAAGTAGAAACCAAAAGAAAGTGGGGGTAGCTATACTTATCAGACAAAATAGACTTTAAGCCAAAAATGATAACAAGAGTTAAGGAAGGTCATTATGTAATGATAAAGGGACCAATCGATCAAGAAGATATAGCAATAGTTTTTAAGCACCCAACATTGGAGCATCTAAATATATTAAACAAATATTAACAGATATGAAGGGAGAAATACAATACAAAAATAGCAGAGGACTTTATATCCCACTTTCAGCAATGGGTAGATCATCCAGACAGAAAATCAATGGGAAATGATAGACCAAATATTACACCAAATCAACCTAACAGATATCTATAAAACATTCCATCCAACAGCAGCAGAATACACATTCTTCTCAAGTGCATATGGAACGTTTTCAAGGATAGATCATATAATAGGGCACAAAACAAGTCATAGCAAAATAAGAAGACTGAAATCATACCAAGTATCTTTGCTGACCACGATGGTATGGAACTAGAAATCAACAACATGAGGAAACCTGGAAAACCTACAAATACTTGGAAACTAAACAGCACACAGCACACTCCTGAACAAGTAGTAGGTCAAAGAAGAAATCAAAAGGGAAACCAAAGAATATCTTGAAACAAATGAAAATGGAAATACATCATACCAAAACTTAAGGAATGCTGCACAAGCAGTTCTGAGAGGGAAGTTTATAGTGATAAGTGCATATAAGAAATTAGAAAAGATCTCAAACAACCTAATTTTTCACCTCAAGCAACTAGAAAAAGAAGAGCAAATTAAGCCCAAAGTTAGCAGAAGGAAGGAAATAATATCAAAACTGAGATAAATGAAATAGAGACCAGAAAAACAGGAAGAGATCAATGAAACTAAGAGCTACTTAAAAAAAAAAAAAAAGAAATTGACAAACCTGTAGCGAGACTAAGAAAAAAAGAGGACTCAAAATCAGAAATGAAAGAGGAGAAATTACAGCTGACACTACAGAAATATATAGGATCATAAGAGACTACTATGAACAATTATACACCAATAGATTAGATAACCTGGGAGAAATGGATAAGTTTGTAGAATCATACAACCTACCAAGACTGAACCAGGAAGAAACAGAAAGTCTTAGCAGACCAATAATAAGTAAGGAGATTGACTCAGTAATTAAAAACTGGTCCCCAACACAGAGGACCAGATGGCTTCATGGGCAAATTCTACCAAACATTTAAAGAATTAATACCAATCCTTCTCAAACTCTTCCAAAAAATTGAAGAAGAGGGAACGCTTCCAAACTCATACTATGAGACCAGTATTACCCTAATACCAAAGCCAGATAAAGACACTACAAGAAAACTGTAGACCAATATTCCTGATGAACACAGATGCAAAAATTTTCGAAAACATATTAGCAAACCGAATTCAAGAACTCATTAAAGGGATTACACACCATAACCAAGTGAGATTTCTCCCTGGGATGCAGGGATTGTTCAATGTGTGCAAATCAACAAATGTGATACACTCCATTAATAGAATGAAAGAGGATCATATGATCCTCTCGACAGATGCAGAAAAATCACTTAACAAAATACTGATGATAAAAACCCTCAACAGACTAGATATAGGAGGAACATACCTTAACATAATAAAGTCCATATATGATACCCACAGCTATCATTATATTCAATAGAGAAAAATTGGAAGCTTTTCCTCTAAGATCAGGAACAAGACAAGTGTGCCAACTCTCACCACTCTTATTCAACATAGTACTGGAAGTTCTAACTATGGCAACGAGGCAAGACAAAGAAATTAAAGGGCATCTAAATCAGAAAAGAAGTAAAATTGTCATTATTTGCAAATGATATGATCTTATAGAAAATCCCAGCTTTTCAACTAAAAAATTGTTGGATCTAATCAATGAATTTAGTAAAATTGCAGGATATAAAATCAATATACAAGAATCAGTTGCTTTTCCATACACTAACAATGAAATATCTGAAAAAGAAATAAAACAATCCCATTTATAATAACATCAAACACAATAAAATACCTAGGAATAAATTTAACCAAGGAGGTGAAAGATCTGGACAATGAAAACTACAAGACTTTGTTGAAAGAAATTGAAGAAGACACAAACAGTTTGAAGGACATCCATGTTCATGGATCAGAAGAGTTAATATTGTTAAAAATGTCCATATTACCCAAAGCCATCAATAGATTCAATGCAATCCATATCAAAATTCCAGTGGCATTTTTCACAGAAATAGACAATCCTAAAATTTGTGTGGAACCTCAGAAGACCCCAAATAGTCAAAGCAATCATGAAAAAGAAGAACAAAGTCAGAGGCATCACACTTCCTGATTTCAAACCATACTACAAAGCTATAGTAATTAAAACAGTATGGTACTGCCATAAAAATAGACACATAGACCAATGGAACAGAATAGAAAGCCCAGAATTAAACCTCTGCTTGCACTGACAACTAATATTTGATAGGGGAGCCAAGAACATCGAAAGGTGAAAGGATAGTCCCTTCAGCAAATGATGTTGGGAAAACTGGATAACCACATGCAGAAAAATGAAATTGGATCCCTATTTTATACTACTCACAAAAATTAACTCAAAGTGGATCAAAGACTTAAACATAAGGACTGATACCGTAAAACTCTTAGAAGAAAATAGGGAAGAAGCTCCTCGACATTGGTCTTGGCAATAATTTTTTGGATATGAAACCAAAAGCACAAAGAACAAAGGAAAAAGCAATAGGTGGGACTACATCAAACTTGAAAGCTTCTACACTGCAAAAGAAACAGTCAGCAAAATGAAAAGGCAACCTACAGAATGGCAAAGAATATTTGCAAACCATATATCGGAAAAGGGGTTAATATTCAACATATATAAAGAATTCATACAACTCAAGAACTAAAAAACCCCCACAGTCTGATGTTTTTAACAATCTGATTAAAAAATGAGCAGAGGCATGGCTGGCCGGGTGGGTGGCATAGTGCTTAAGTTTGTGTGCTCTGCTTTGGCAGCCTGGCGTTCATGGATTCAGATCCCATGTAAGGAACCTACACACCACTCGTCAAGCCATGCTGTGGCGGTGCCTCACATGCAAGATAGAGGAAAATTGGCACAGATGTTAGCTCAGGGACAGTCTTCCTCAAGCAAAAAGAGGAAGATTGGCAACAGATGTTAGCTCAGAGCCAATCTTCCTCAAAAAAAAAAAAATGAGCAGAGGAACTGAATAGACATTTTTCCAAAGAAGACATACAAATGGCCAACTGATACATGAAAAGATGCTCAACATCACTAATCATCAAGGAAATGCAACTCAAAACCACAATGAGATATCACCTCCCACCTGTTAGAATGGGTATCATCAAGAAGATAAGAGTGGGGGCTGGCCCAGTGGTATAGTGGTTAATTTCGCATGCTCTCCTTCAACGGCCAGGGGTTCACAGGTTTGGATCCCAAGCACGGACCTATGCACCGCTTATCAAGCCATGCTGTGGCAGGCGTTCCACATATAAAGTAGAGGAAGATGGCATGGATGTTAGCCCAGGGCCAATCTTCCTCAGCAAAAGGAGGAAGATTGGCAATAGGTGTTACCTCAGGGCTAATCTTCCTCACACACACAAAAAAGGAAGACAAGAGCTAACAAGTGTTGGCGAGGATGTGGAGAAAAGGGAACGCTTGTGCACTGTTGGTGGGATTGTAAACTGGTTCAGCCACTATAGAGAACCATATGGAGGATCCTCAAAAAATTAAAAATAGGACTACCATATGATCCAGCAATCCCACCTCTGGATATATATCTAAAGGAAATGAAATCAGGTTATGAAAGAGATATATGTATTCTCATGTTGATTTCAGCATTATTTACATAGCCAAGATATGAAAACAACCTGTCTGTCAACAGATGAATGGATAAAGAAGATGTGGTATATATACACAATGGAATACTATTCAGCCATAAGAGAAAAGGAAATTCTACCATTTGTGACAACATGGATGTGTCTTGAGGACATTATGCTAAGTGAGATAAGTCAGACAGAAAGACAAATGCTGTGTGATATCCCTTATATGTGGAATCTAAAAAAAACAAACTCAAAAAAACAGTGGAATGGTGGTTACTAGGGCCTGAGGGGTGGGGGAATGGGAGAGATATTATTTAACGGTACATACTTGTAATTAGACAAATGAGTCTTGGAAATCTAATACACAGTACAGGAACTACAGACAACAGAACTTATATTATAAACCTTGAAATTACTAAGAGACTAGATCTTAATTGTTCCCACTACTAGAAGAAATGATAATTATGTGACGTGATTGAGGTGTTAGCTAATGCTTAACTTATGCATTAAACTTAACACAGTTATATGTCAATTATATCTCAATAAAAAAATAGAAAATAATAAATGTTGGTGAGGATGTGAGTAATTGGAACACTTGTACACTGACAGTGAGAATGTCAAATGGTGCAGCCACTATGGAAAACAGTATAGCATTTCCTTAAAAAATTATAAATAAAATTACCATATGATCCAGCAATCCCACTTATGGGGGATATACCCAAAAGACTTGAAAGCAGGGACTCTAGCAGATATTTGTACACCCATGTTCATGTCAGCATTATTCACAATGGCCGAAAGGTGGAAGCAAGTGTCCATCTATGGACGAATGGATAGACCAAATGTGGTATATATATATATATAATAGAATTTTATTCAGCCTTACAAAGGAAAGAAATTCTGATACATGCTATGACATGGAGTAACCTTGAGGACGCTATGTTAAGTGAAATAAGCCAGTCACAAAAGGACAAGTATTGTATGATTTCACTTATATGAAGTAACTGCAGTACTCAAATTCATAGAGACAGAAAGTGGAATGGTGGTTGTAGGGGGAATGGGGAGATGTTGTTTAATGGATATAGAGTTTCAGTTTTGCAAGATAAAAAGAGTTGTGGAGATTGCACAGCAGTGTGAATGTACTTAACACTACTGAACTGTACACTTAAAAATGGTTAAGATAGTAGATTTTACGTTATGTGTATTTTACCACAGTTAAAGATTTAAAAATAAAAATCGAGCAAAAAAAAAAAAAACTCAGGAGTGAATCAAGTGAAGGCAGTAACTGAGGCCAGGAGAGTGGGGAAAGGTGGGTTTGAAACCAGATAGGATGTGGAAAAGGCCAAGTATAAGGAGGATTTAGGGTAGTCCCCGTTCAGGGGTCTCAGTCTGTAGTAAACTTAATGTTCTTTCTGTTGCTCCTTTTCACTTTACCTTAGACTTGAGTTTGGGAGGTGTCCTTTTATTTCCTATTGATGATAAAGAGTCAAGAAACAAAGGGCAAGATTTGGTGAGTAAAAAAAAACCACATCTCTTATCAGAACTAAAGTTTGGCTCACATCACCTCCTCTTGAAACCTCTCTGCTCCCTCTGCCCTCGCTAACAGTGTATTAATTTGCTAGGGCTACCATAACAAAATACCACAGCCTGGGTGGCTTAAAAAATGGAAATTTATTTTCTCACGGTTCTGGGGGCTACACGTCCAAGGTTAAGGGGGCAGTAGGGTTGGTTTCCTCTGAGGCCTGTCTCCTTAGCTTGCAGATAGTCACCTTCTCTCTGTGTCCTCACGTGGTCCTTCCTCTGTGCACATGCATCCCTGGGATCTCTGAGTGTCCAAATTTCTTCTTCTTATAAGGACACCAGTCACATTGGATTAGGCCCCACCCTAATGGCCTCATTTTAGAATAATCGCCTCTTTAAAGGCCCTATTTCCAGTCACATCCTGAAGTACCGGGGGTTAGGGCTTCAACATACGAATTCTGAGGGACACAATTCAGCCCATGACAAGCAGTTTGGGCCTCGTCTCCACTGCGGCCGCCATCGTCACACCCCCTGGATCACTGACCTCTACTTACTTGTTCCCTCCACAGACCTTGGCAGGTGGCAGGCTCCTCCTAAGTACTTGGACTCTTATTTTCTCTTTTTATCCTCAACATCTCACTTAGTACTGGCTCATAGGAAATGCTCAGTAAACATTTACTAAGTGAATAAGAAAACATGACTGAAAATGCTGAGGACTTCATCATGTTACCTGAAAAGTTCTATAAAAGATCGCATTTTTTTGCCAGCCAAGTGGAAGAGAGGAACCAATTCATATCTCCTCTCCTGCATTAAAACTCTCCTTTTTGGAACTAACTCTGGCATAGTGGTTGAGTCTGGTGTGCTCCGCTTCGGCAGCCCATGTTTGTGGTTCGGATCCTGGGCACGGACCTATACCACTTGTCAAGCCATGCTGTGGCAGCAAGCCACATGCAGAACAGATGAAGATTGGCACAGAGGTTAGCTCAGAGCGAATCTTCCTCACCAAAAAAAACAACAACAAAACTCTCCTTTTGCATCTTACGTGTCTCCCACTTTCCTGTCATTTGGAATTCCTGTAAGATGGTTTATTTTCCACACCTACCTAGCTTTCTGCAAGGCCTGAATTCATATTCAAATTTCAAGCCAAATCTTATTGACTTAGAAAAGAAGAAATTTAGAAACCAGGCTGAAAGAGAGGCGTGTTTTCTTGAGGTCGGTGGCCCACGTGGCTAACAACAAAGTGGTTTCTGCTTGTTCAGTCATTCATTCAGTCATTTCTAAAATGCTAAAAGAGAATGATATAGTGGTTGTGCGTAAGGAGCTCCAAATCCGGTGACTCTAGTGTTTACGGTGAGTAGAACACCATGACTACAATGTGACTAGTGATGTCAGCCTCAGACATTCCCTTGACACACTCTCCCGCTCTGCCCCACTTAGGTTAGGACAGGGTGGGAGATACTTGGCATTTTGTCCTCATGGGAATTGTTTGAACAGAGATCAACTGACTGCTTATCCTGGGGGTCATGGAGCTGACTCGAGCGTCAGCTAGTGGGGTGGAGAACAAGAACCTTTAAAGTCCTTTCTGCTCCTAAGATTCTGAAACATTCTTTACCCTGTGGAGCATTTAAAAAGGATAGCATATTTTGGACTCAGGTTTTAACATACCTTAAAAGGAGGAAGAAAAGCTCATATAAAGTTACCACTAAATAAGGTAAAACAGTTACCATGGAGTGTGAGGTCATAGAGTGGGCAGGACGTGGCTGTTCAGGCAGAGCATTCAGAAGAGATGGAGCAAAGCCTAAGTGACCCATAAAGGGCTGTGCCCGTCAGGGGACTGCTCACACCCGCTCCATGGGCAGGTCACTTAGTTGACAGCATAGCCATCTCATGTCATGTTGACCATTTAATGACTGTTCCTCCTAGTTGGCCTTGATTGTGGCTCAGCATCGTGACCGCTTCAATGTCCTGTCTGGCATTAAGATGGCAGCCCTAGAAGAGGGCCTGAAGAAGATATTTTTAGCAGCAAAGAAAAAGAAAGGTAAGTTCTTGCATTTGTGCTCAGAAGTAAATGAATTTCTGTTTCCAAGAGTGCAATGTGATTTTTAAAGGGAATGAGAAATGTCAAGATCCCATTCAATATACGTGGTAAAGGTAAGCCCCAGTATGAGAGACCACAGGTGTAACCACCTCATCATCTTGTATCTGTAAAGCCCTGTTTCCTTTCCAAATCACTTCTGTTTCTGTTATCTCTGTGGACCATCTGCATCCACTGGGGTATTTGTATCATGATTTTACATATGAGGAAGCAGAGGACCAGGGATGAAGTAAACGGGTCACACGCAGTTGGGAAATGCTGTTTGTCATATCCCCTCCTGGAGAGTCACAGTCCACATTAGCAGACAGTTCTCTGCCAAAAACCAGAGTTGAATTTTGTTTCCAAACCCAATGTGTCTCCGAGTTTGTTGAACTGGTTGACTTGTTAAAGAATCTTTGCTTATTTTAATTACATCCCAGCCATTGATTATATTCTATTTCCATTGTACCTACTTATTTCCAGAGCCTGTAGGTCCTTGTGTTTAATAGAATTATTTAATTTTTCCCTATTAACAATCTCTCCCAAGAATATTTTTGACATAATTGTATGCTTTGAGTGGGATACTCCATGACTATATACATTTTGTCCATTGGAAACCACAAAGTGACTCTGAGAGTGTAGATTATTTTTTACTATGTATATATTATACCCAACCAATTTTTGATAAATGAAGATGTCACAATCTGATCTATTCTTTCTTTTTTTAACAGCAAGTGTCCATCTTCCACGCATTGGACACGCCACGAAAGATTTTAACTGGTATGGTACTGAGCGACTTATTCGGAAACACTTGGCTGCAAAAGGCATCCCAACTTACGTGTATCCTTTCGTTACCCTAATAGTGTGCTCCCCAGCTCAAAGGGAAATGCCTCGCATTTTCTGGTATCACTATTTAATCCAAGGCCAAGTCCTCTTGTGCCACGTTTTTCATTCTGCCCCTCTTCAGTGAGACAAAACTAAGAAGCACTTTCTAACTTGTATACCCAAGGAGATAAATACACCCAAGCATTTCTGGGTGCTGGCAGCTAGATTAAAAGATATATGAGGGGGGGAATTAATTGAACAATTGTCATTTGATAATGTATTGAATCTTTTTTACATCACTTCTCTAGAGATCCTTCAGGCCTGTAGACCAAGTCCTAATTCAAAGAACTTCACTCTGTTCACTAAAATAAATGATTAAATAAGCAAACTAACAAGTAAACTATTTTATATCTGAACCTATTGAATGTATTCTTAAAGAGCCTTGTGAAATTCATTTTGACCATTAGGATATAATCTAGTTTTGCTAGACTAATATTTTCTTCTAATGACCTCCTTGCTATGGAAGTTAGCATTGTTTGAACTATTATACTGAGTCCAAAATCACTAGAAGAAGCTGAATTGACCCCCAAGTACTATAATCATACAGTAACTCCCATCTTTTTACTTTAGATCCTTATTGAAATTAATTCACTCAGTGGTGGTTTTCAAGATATTTAAATCACTATAAAAACTTCACAGAGAAGTCATATTTTATTGCTTGCACAGAAGTACATCAGATAACAATAGCAATAATAAATACTAACATATTAGAAGGATTTATGATAGGGTGAATGGAAATTAAGGCATACTACTTCTGGAGTGGTTATTTCAATAATTGCTGAACTAGAGAACTAGTAGTTTTTGCAAAGTTGAGTTTAAAGTGACGAAATGTATCTTCCTTGACCATCCTTATCAGATATTACTTTCCTAGAAGCAAGGCTGCCATTTTTCATTCACAGTCCTCATATTCCTCCTCAGGACAGCTGGTGCCTTAACAATCTGTCCGACATCAGCTCCAGCCTTCAGCAACCAGCTAAGATATTTGCTCAGAGCCACTGTAATAGAGCATTCCAAAAAGGTATCAGGATCTGGTGGGCCCTGAGATGCTGTTTTCTGAGTTCTAATTTTGTTCTGAATGTGTTACTATGATTTGGTACCTGTAATACAGGGATGCACAACTTAGTTGGGAAAGTCCTTTGGCAGCTTGCCAATGTCCCAGTTTGTATAGCTATTTGCATAATAATAAATGTTCTACCTCTAATGATTTCATTGCTTTCTTTCCCTTCCATCAGACTGATTTCCTTAGAGAGGGAAGGGCTATATGGATTAAGGAGAAATGAAAGGTAATAGGAGACCAGGGTGGCTCTGGGAGAAGGAAGCACCTTCAGCCGGTTCATGCCTTGGAAAGACAGTGCTCTGAGGGGCAGAGGCTGAGACGTGAGAGTCCTGATCCAGAGAAGTGGAGCCCCTCCTGCCCTTCTTTTTGCACTGTTCAGCATCAAGATCTAGAAGAACACACATTGCCCTAAAGGCCTGTCAGATGTGACTTTAGAAAAACCAGAGGATCTCCTTTTTCCTTCCTACCAAGTTCAGTTCGGCCTCAAGAAATAAGGGAATCATGGAAATAACACAAAGCTGACACAGAATTTCAGATTGGGGAGGGCAGCAGGTTGAGAATCACCAAAGAAGAAGTTATGGGGGAGACACTATATAAGCTGTGGCTTTTCACACTTTTGTACGTGAAGTCTCAGTCTTGGCCGACTGTCCTCAACCAGCCTGATTTCTGCTGCTTTGAGGCCCTGAGCACCCAGAGTACTGTGGAGGCCTCTTCAGAAGCCTCAGCCCTGGGCCCTTGATTCAGGGAACCCTGGCTAGTGGGGGACTCAGAGCCCAGACCATGACCTTCTAAGGAAGGTGGTACCTTTAGCACCTGGGTTGTACTGTTTTATTTGACTCCCTCCCCAGCACCTTCACCCTTCAATTTAGCATCTGTGTTGAAACCCTATTAGACCCTAAATTCATGATTCCTTCATTTTTTTTCTCCTAAAACTTCTTACTTTCATTTTTACTGTCTCCTGTCTATTACTCTTACCACCAGCCCTTGACACATAGGTTATTCTATTTACTTTAACCTCTTGACCGGCATCTTAAGTCTCTTCTACAACTAGAAGCAGAACTGGAACTCTGAAAAGGGAGAAGGTAGTGAAACCTAATCTAAGGCACAGGTAAGTTGCATGCCTTCAAAAGCAGCCAAAGTCCAAATAGGTGGGATATTAGCAAATGCAAAGAAAATTTAATTGTCCAAAGCTGTGTACCCTCCTGAAGTGAGCTGTACTCACTTCTGATAGCGGAGAGTATAGGGCTAGCTGTGGATGTTTCTGAACATCTGAGAAAAGCCTCAGAGCAGGAAACTCACTCCCAAAGGGAGCGCAGCTGACCTTTTCAGGGGCACAGGTTTTTTGAGGAGAGAAGGGCTTCTCTGTCCCCCATGCTCCGGCCACATGGGCTTTTCCTCTGAGTGGAGGCCCTGGGCTGTGAATCTCTTGTCTCCTGGTAAGCTGAACAAAACAACACAGAAGGAGATCAGAAAACTCTTGTAGCACATTCTCCCTTAAGTTTGGGGTCACCTGTTAGTGGCAGCCCCCTGCTTTCCTTGTCTACTTCTCTTAGCTCTTCAGAGTCAAAAACTGCCCTACTATATCTCTGTAGTCTTTCCTATCTTCTATAATCCCTTCACTTGTCCCATCCAAGGGCTAGCATTCTCTGGGAAGGAAAAATGAGAGAAGCTACCTGCTTTATTTATCCCAAGGGGTTTGTTCTGTTACTTCCACAGAAGCCTTCCCCTCTGAGGAGGCTATGATGGAGCCAAGAGGACAATACAAGATTTTATTCACTGATGAGCTTTTGAGAAGAAGTTTGTGCCCTAAACACCAATGTTGAAATTTTTCTATATATACAATCATATATTTTCTCAATTTTTAATGAACTTTACTTTGTAACATGGCTATAACTTGTTTAATTTTTTGTCTGATCAATCTAAACTACGTTCCATTATATTAATTAACCCTTTTCAAGTATAGCTTAAATCAGCCATTTTAGAGCCCCAAACCATCTCTAGGCCATTGCATTGCCTGTGTTTTGCTGTCTACTAACTGACGTATAAACTCACTCTAGCATCACTTACCTTCCACTGTATTCTACCTTACTTCCCAAAGATATCCCGCAGTTTCTCACTCGGCTTTTGCTCATGCTGGTGCCTCTCCCTGGACAGCCTTGCTCCTCTAAACCCTTCCCCTACCGCCAGCCCCCTATTGTCACCTATCGAATCTGGTCCTCTTTAAGAATCCAGAAAAACGTAATCTCTCTGTGCTTGAACTAGTCATGATAATTGGCTTTATGGCACTTAATCTGTTGCACCTCGTATTATACTCACTGCTATATTTACTTAACCCTTGCCTAAATACCAAGGTCTTCAAGAAAGATGATTTCTCATTTATTTTTCATATCACACAAAGCAATTAGTGGGTACTCAATATTGAAATGGTATGAGAATAACTGGCTAGCAATTTGGGAAAAGTATTAGACTTGCTGCGTATATCATAAACTCCAGATGGCTTAAGTACTTAAATATAAAACTTGAGAATACGGAAGGAAACTTGTCATTTCATGGTGTCTGACTGGCAACTGCCCTTTGAAGCTTATCCCAGCTCTCACTAAAATACCAATGGCATTAAGGTGAAGACTCACAACCACACTGAAAATAGATGACCAATCAACCGAATGCCAGAATGTGAGAGGAAATGACACTAGTTATAAGGCAAAGTTGAACTGTGATTTCATTTTAGGATGCAAAGACTGCTTAGAAACCTAAGACCTTCACCACCAGAAGATGAGCAACCATTCCTCTATCCTTTCCTTCCCTATGTTAACATAAAGGTCAACCTTCCCTCATCTCTACCTTCTCAAGAATGTTATTCTACCAATTACTCTTCTTATATATTCAATTTCTTCCTTTAGATTACATCATTTCCATTGACTTATAAACAAGGTCAAGTCTCTCCCATTAAAAAGAACTCCTTTAATTCCTTATTCCCTCCCCTGTCACAGCCAAACCTCAAAAGAGTCCATAATTACTGCTTTCATTTCTTCACCTCCCACTCACTCTTACCTACACCATTCTGACTTTCTGCACTATCACTCTACCAAGAGAGTCTGTGTTAAGAATACCAGCAACCTCCAAGTCACTAAATCCAGAGAACATTTTTCAGTTCCCATCTTGACTTAGCAGAGTTCAACACTGTTGACTGCTTCCCACTTCTTGAAACATTCTTCCCTTGGCTTCTGTGACAAGATACTCTTGTATGACAAAATAATTTCCAGGAGCTTATCTTCTATCATCTTTGCACAATTTTTTTACACAATCTTCTTTCTACCTGGTGTATTAGTTTGCTAGAGCTGCCATAACAAAATACCACAGACTGGGTGGCTTAAAAAACAAAAATTTATTTTCTCACAGTTCCGGAGGCTTAAAGTCCAAAATCAAGATGTCAGCAGGTTTGGTTTCTTCTGAGGCCTCTCTCCTTGGCTTGCAGATGGCCTCCTTCTGGCTATATTCTCACCTGGTCTTTCCTCTGTGCATATGCCCCTGGTGTCTCTGCGTGTCCAAATTTCCTCTTGTAAGGACACCAGTCAGACTGGATAAGACCCCACCTTAATGGCCTCACTTTAACTTAATGCCCCTTTAAAGGAACTATCTACAAATACAGTCACATTCTGATTCTGAAGAATTAAGGCTTCAACATATGAATTTTGGAGAACACAATTTTGCCCATAACACACAGCCATTATATCTTGGAGTTCCTTAAGTCTCATTCCCAGGTCACCTGCTGCTCCTCCCAGTCTGAACTCTCTCTTAAGACCATTTCAGCCATTTATAAATGTGTGACATCTCATATCTCTAGCTCCACTGTCTCCTCTGAACTCCAACCCTATATATACTTAGCTGCCTACTTGATGTCTCTTCTGAATATTTCAAAGGCACCACAAAATTACATGCCCAAAATTGAGTTAATATCAATCCCTTCCCATTCTCCCAAACAAAATAAATATATTTATTCAGTTATGCAAGTCCACAATGTAAGCGTTATCTTTGATATTGCTCTCATCCCCCATAAATTCAACCTATCATCAAGATCCAGCAATTTAACTTGCTAAGTAGCTCTTGAATTCATCCACTTTTCTCCATCTTCACGATCATCTTAGCATAGTCCACTATTGTATTTCACCTAGACAACCACAAGAATCTTCTAACTCTGTCCTTGTATTGACTCTGGCTTCCCTCCAATATCATCACCAAATTGCAGCCAGAGTAGTCTTCTCAAAGCCAATCCTGTCATCATCCATCGTGAAACCTTCAATGGCCTCTCATTGTTCTTATGGTAAAAACCAAAATCCTTAATATGACTTTAGTTTTCTGCATCCATCAACTGCATGTTCCAGACAATTTGGACTGAAAATAGGACATTCTAGGTCCTGCCAAGATGTCAAATTAACATGGGTTCCTTCCTCCAAAATCATGCTGGAGGAACTAAAAATAGAAGCATGGAAACAGAAACAACATAAACTTGAAAAGTCACAGGGGAGATGAAAAGTGTTTTGGACTGGCGTGTGGGGTAATTGGTGGCTGGTGTGGCTGTGGGAGGCTGTTCAAGAAGAGCTGTTCTATGGTCCATTTTGAATTGATTTTTGTATACGGCGATAGGAGATGGTCTACTTTCATTCTTTTGCATGTTGCTGTCCAATTTTCCCAGCACCATTTATTGAAGAGACTTCCCTCTCTCCATTGTATGTTCTTTGCTCCTTTGTCGAAGATTAGCTGTCCATAGGTGTGTAGTTTTATTTCTGGGCTTTCAATTCTGTTCCATTGATCTGTGTGTCTATTCTTGTACCAGTACCATGCTGTTTTGATTACTGTAGCTTTATAGTATATTTTGAAATCAGGGATTGTGATGCCTCCAGCTTTGTTCATTTTTTTCAGAATTGCTTTAGCTATTCGGGCTCTTTTGTTGCCCCATACGAATTTCAGTAGTTTTTGTTCTATTACCTTGAAGAATGACATTGGGATTGTGATTGGGATTGCATTGAATCTGTAGATTGCTTTAGGTAGAATGGACATTTTAACTATATTTATTCTTCCAATCCATGTGCATGGAATATTTTTCCATTTCTTTATGTCCTCCTCGATTTCTTTCAATAGTGTCTTATAGTTTTCATTGTATAGGTCTTTGACCTCCTTGGTTAAATTTATTCCCAGATATTTTATTCTCTTTGTTGCAATTGTAAGTGGGATTGTCTTTTTGAGTTCTCTTTCTGTTTTTTCATCGTTAGTGTATAGAAATGCAATTGATTTTTGTAAGTTGATTTTATACCCTGCCACTTTACTGTAGTTGTTGATTGTTTCTAGTAGTTTTCCGATGGAATTTTTGGGGTTTTCTATGTATAGGATCATGTCGTCTGCAAATAGTGAGAGTTTCACTTCTTCATTGCCTATTTGGAGTCCTTTTATTCCTTTTTCTTGCCTAATTGCTCTGGCCAGAACTTCCAGTACTATGTTGAATAAGAGCAGTGAGAGTGGGCACCCTTGTCTTGTTCCTGTCCTCAAAGGAATGGCTTTCAGTTTTTCCCCGTTGAGTAGGATGTTTGCTGTAGGTTTGTCGTATATGGCCCTTATTATGTTGAGGTGCTTTCCTTCTATACCCATTTTGTTGAGAGTTTTTATCATAAATGGATGCTGGATCTTGTCGAATGCCTTCTCTGCATCAATTGAGATGATCATGTGGTTTTTATTCTTCATTTTGTTAATGTGGTGTATCACGTTGATTGATTTGCGGATGTTGAACCATCCCTGTGTCCCTGGTATAAATCCCACTTGATCGTGGTGTATGATCTTTTTGATGTATTGCTGTATTCAGTTTGCCAATATTTTGTTGAGGATTTTTGCATCTATGTTCATCAGTGATATTGGCCTGTAGTTTTCCTTCTTTGTATTGTCCTTGTCTGGCTTTGGTATCAGCATGATGTCGGCCTCATGGAAAGTGTTGGGAAGTATTCCATCTTCCTCTATTTTTTGGAATAGTTTGAGAAGGATAGGTGCTAAATCTTCTTTGAACGTTTGATAAAATTCTCCTGGGAAGCCACCTGGTCCTGGGCTTTTATTTTTGGGGAGGTTTTTGATTACTGTTTCAATCTCTTTACTTGTGATTGGTCTGTTCAGATTCTCTGAAAGTGAGACCTGAAACTATAAAACTCCTGGAAGAAAATATAGGCAGTACACTAATTGAGATTGGACATAAAGGGATCCTTTCAGATTCCATGTCTACCCAGACAAGGGAAACAAAAGAAAAAATAAACAAGTGGGACCTCATCAGACTAAAGAGCTTCTACAAGGCAAATGAAACCAGGATCAAAATGAATAAACAACCCACCAGCTGGGAGAAAATATTTGCAAATCGTTTGTCCAACAAGGGATTAATCTCAGTAATATACAAAGATCTCATACAACTGAGCAACAAAAAAACAAACAACCCGATCAAAAAATGGGCAGAGGATATGAACAGACATTTTTCCAAGGAAGAGATACAGATGGCCAATAGACACATGAAAAGATGTTCAACATCACTAATCATCAGGGAAATGCAAATCAAAACTACACTGAGATATCACCTTACACCGGTTAGAATGGCTATAATCACAAAGACAAATAACAACAAATGCTGGAGAGGTTATGGAGAAACGGGGACCCTCATTCACTGCTGGTGGAATGCAAACTGGTGCAGCCTCTATGGAAAACAGTATGGAGAGTCCTCAAAAAATTAAAAATAGAAATACCTTATGATCCAGCAATACCACTCTTGGGCATCTACCCAATGGACATGAAATCAACCATCACAAGAGGCGTATGCACCCCTATGTTCATTGCAGCATTATTCACTATAGCCAAGAAGTGGAAGCAACCCAAGTGTCCCTCAACTGAAGATTGGTTAAAGAAGATGTGGTATATACATACAATGGAATACTACTCAGCCATAAGAAAAGACACAATTGTCCCATTTGCAACAACATGGAAAGACCTAGAGGGTATTATGTTAAGTGAAATAAGCCAGAGAGAGAAGGACAGACACTGCATGAACTCACTCATATATGGAATATAAGTGAACACACGGACAGAGAGAACTGATTGGTGGTTACCAAGGGGAAGGGGGGTGGGGGGGGCACAAGGGGTGAAGGGTTACATCCACAAGGTGACGGACAAACAAAAATGTACAACTAAAACCCCACAGTGTTATAAACTAAGACATCAAAAAAAAAAAAAACTGTTCTAATCATGTCTCTCTCTCTCTCTCTATCTCTCTCTCTCTCTCTCTCACACACACACACACACACACACACACACACCCCACCAGCTTTCCCTTGGATCCATTATTGCCTGCCACCTTGGGACAGAAATTCAAGACAAGAGCCCAGATACCCACCGGCTAAAATCAGGGCAGGACAAAACCTCTTGGGGCCATCAGGCTGGGAACGAGCAGCCTCAGGGATCTAATCCTCCACCCTTTCCTTTCAAATCTCCAGGGCTGGTAGATGACCATCTAGGGAGTGCCCCTTTCCCCAATACTGCTTTTCCATTTGAGAGTTCAAAGGTGAAGCTCAGATCTAAGGATGGCTAGCTAGGAAACTACAAAAAAGAGAGAGCGAGAGAAGATGACAGTGGATCTGTGGTCTCTGACGCTTTCTGCCCTAGGGCTCCTCCCCTTGTTCTGTTGTGAAGCTTGCCAGAGCCGAGGATCTGAACATCTGGACCAGGATCTGGATATCTACCTTTTTCCAATGCATAGTTTCACAGCATAGTCAAACATCCCCAGGGGAATATATCTTATAACAAGACACCTGAGTATTAAAACTGCCTCAATAGAAAAGGTTAACAACATAAAGCAGATATGTTAGAACAGAAAAACTAAGAATTTACAATAAGTAAAATCAATATACTAAAAGACCTAAGGGAATATATCAGCAATGTGAAATTAAAATTATATAAAAAAAGAACCAAATGGAAATATTAGGCATGAAAACCGGGTTAAAAAAAACCTTTAAGAGATGGAATAAATAGTGGAATAGATATAGCAGAAGAATGAATTAGAGAGTTAAAAAATTAGATAATTCGATTGAAGAACTCTCCCAAAAGGAAATGGAAAAATAAAGAAATAGAAGAGATAAAAAAAAGTAGGGCTGGCCCAGTGGCGTAGTGGTTAAGTTCGCACACTCCGCTGTGGCAGCCCGGGGTTCACAGGTTCTGATCCCTGGTGTGGACTTACACACCACTTACCAAGCCATGCTGGGGTGGTGTCCCACATAAAGTAGAGGAAGATAGGCACAGATGTTAGCTCAGAGTCAACCTTCCTGAGCAAAAAAGAGGGGAATTGGCAGTGGACATTAGCTAAGGGCTAATTTTCCTCAAACACACAAAAAATAAAACAAAAATAAATTTTAAAAAAGAAAAGGAAATTATATATTTTAATTATATATATACACACACGCACACAATTTCTCATAATTAAAAATGAACTATTTGAGATTGATAGTGTTCGTAGTGTACTAAATAGAAGAGATAAGAAGAACCCACACCTTAGAAGAGATAAGAACCACCCCATGCCTAGATATATTATGAGATAATCTCCAAAGGTCTCAGATTTGTCACAAAAAAGGCCCATTTTAAAAACACTTTTGGAGGAACTATTCAAATAAGAGGAATATAAACAGCAGATGCTGCCTGCACAACATACTACCTTGCTAATATGTCTCACTTCCTCATCTCACTTGAGGAACTTAGCATGGATGAGAATCTTTTTATTATTCATATACATTTGAATGACTTTTCAGCTAAATATGAAATTTGTTTCAAAGTTCTTTCCTTCAATATTTAAAAAAATAGTACCACATTGTCTTCTTGCATATACTGTTTCAGTTGAGAAGTGGAAGGTGTGGTGGCGATGAAACCAAGAAGTGGTCCCCCTTTTTAGAGAGAAGATATAAATACCAATTTAACAACAGGAAGGGAGGGAGGGAGAGAAGGAGGGAGGGATGAAGGGAGGAAGGAAGGGAAAGAAAAGAAAGGAGGAAGAAAACTGACACAGATCGACATAAAAAAAAAACAGTAGAAGCAAATCAGTATGTAATTAATCAGTAAATGTAAACGAGCTAAATTGCCAGTTAAAACACTAAGCTTGTCAGATTGCATAAAACAAAGCAAACAAAAGAAAAAATTTGTAGTTATACGCTTAAGACTCCAAATCTGTATCATTCCCTGCTTAAAATTTTTCAGTAACTCTCATCATTATAGGGTTAACAGCATCAAACACAATTCACTCTGTGACTTGGAGTCTGCCAACTAACCTCTCCAGCCTCATTTCCTCTCACCTCCGTCATTTAATTTGTTCCAATAACAGCCAACTGCTCCTAGTTCACTGCATTCACCATTATGTTTCAGGGTTCTGTGCCTTTATTTATACTCTTTTTTCTTGACACACCTAACCCCTTCTTAAGAGTATTAATTCATCCTACAAGACTTACTTTAGTTATCATTCCTTCTGATTCCTTCCTAACCTTCAAGAATATACCAAATACCCGTCTTTAATGTTTCCCAAGAAACCTTGTACAATTCTGCTATCATTCTTCTTGCCTTGAAAGATCAGGAGTAACAAATAGCAGAATTAGACCTTCCAGGCTTTAGATCAGAATTATCAGATATAAAATATTAAAAGTATATTTACAACATTTGTAGAAATGAGTGAATTGAAAATATAAACAAGAAATGAGAGGTTATAATAAATGACCAGGCAGACTAGAAAACAGTAAATAAACTTTTAGAAATGACATATGAAATCATTGAAGTTAACTCAGTAGATGGGTAGACAGAATAATGGTCCCCCAAAGATGTTCATGTCCTAATCCCTGAAACTATGAATATGTATGTTACATGACAACAGGAATTAATTTTGCAGATGGAATTAAATTTGCTAATCAGCATCTGGGTGGGTCCAATGTAATCACAAGGGTACTGAAAGATGGAAGACAGAGGCAAAACTGTCAGTGTCAGAGTGATGGTTGTGATTTTCAAAAGAGTGGAAGCAAGCTATCAGCCAGGAAATGAACAGTTTCTAGAAGCTGGAAAGGGCAATGAGAAAGATTCTTCTTTAGAGCTAGAGACCCATTTAGAAATTCTGAACTACAGAACTGTAATATCATAAGTTTATGTTGTTTTAAGCATTCAGTTTGTGGTAATTTGTTAGAGCAGCAACAGGAAAGTAATACAATGGGTTTATTAGATTAGACACAATGAAAAAAGAATTCGTGGAATGGAATATAGCCTTCCATTTTCTGTAATGTAGTATAGAGGAACAAAGAGATAGAAAATATGAAAGAAGAGAATAGGGAGAATGGGTGAGGGATAATATTCAATTAGCTGAAAGTTCAATGGCTGAAAAATTTCCAAAATTTATAAAAGATATTAAAACTTAAGAATCAGGAAGCAATAATTCCCAAACAGTTTACATAAAAAGAAATCCCCACCTAAACATATTATAGTAAAACTTCACAGCACTAAAGACCAAGAGACAATCTTAAAATAGACAAACAGAAAAAAACAAACAAAATACCAACCAACCAAACGGGTAGTCTACAAAGAATAAAATTTATACTGAGAACTGATTTCTCAACAGCAAATGGAAGGCTAAAAATAATAGAATAACATCTTCAAATTGCTGAAAGAAAATAATCTAGAATTGTTTACTTGGTTAAAATATCATTTAAGAACTAGAATAGGGGAGGTTGGCATCAGCACCATGGCAGAGAGAGTTGTTCCCTTTGTCACTCCCCTCTAAGTTACAACCTGTAGGACATCATTGACCAACAAACAGCTCCCTGCACAGCACACCAGAACACCTGAGAGGTCCATACATCTATACATCTGAAGGTGGGTGGACTGGACCTCTGTAACTCAGTGGAACTAGGGGAGCACCCCCCTCTCTTTCCCCCAGCAGTGGTGATTCCAACATCAGCCCTCCCAGCACTGGGGATTGCATCCAAAATTTGGTTACCCCTGGCAGTGGCAGTGGTGTCCTAACCTGAGGTTTCAAAAAGCACACTGGGGCTGGAGATCAGAGGCTGCAGGAGCTGCAGTGGTGATCACAGTTCAGCCCCTCCTGCTCCCCCAGCAGTAGCAGATGGTGCTGGCAACCTGGCATCAAGGAAACACAGTGGCACTTGTGGCTTAGCCCCTACCCCTCTGCCAGCAATGGTGGGTGGCACCTACAACCTGAGACTTCAGGAGCCATAGCAATACCAATGACCCAGCCCCCTAGGGCAGCACCCCCAAAACCAACCCGACAAGCAGCAGGGGCTGTATATAAGACCGGGGCCCCTGGCAGCAGCAGTGACACCTGTGAACCCAGCACCCAGGCAGCAGTGCTGCCAGCACTCCCAGATAATCCAGGAGCAGCAGCACAGGTGGTGCACTTGGCAGCAGCACCCAAGCCCATAGAGAGCTTGTGGAGAACCAGTGAGGGAACAAAAAACCCAGGTGACCCTGGAAACACCAGAGGTGTCTGCAGCCTGGTGGCATGACTACAGCAACATTGCAAGCAGCAAGGTAGCAGAAACCTCAGAGGCACAAGCAGCACAAGGAGGGCAATTATGGTGGCTCTGGTAGAGGCAGTGGAGGGTGGAAAGTGCAGGCTCTCGAACACAATCAGAAGCAGCTCAGAACCAAAGTAACCAAAGCCTTACCCAAATAATAAAGGTGTTTACTACCACAATGGCACCAGCAGATCAACTCATCAAACACCATGAAGAACTACAGTAACACACTAACACAGAAGGAAAATGACAACTCTCCAGAAACCAAACTTGAAGTCACAGAAGATTGTGATCTCACTGACAGATAATTCAGAATAGCTGTCATGAAGAAACTAAGTGAGTTACAAGAAAACTCAGAAAGACAGTTCAATGAGCTCAGCAATAAAATTAATGAACAGAAGGAGTGCTGCACTAAAGAGATTGGCTCTAAAAAAAAAGAAACCCAGAAATTCTGGAGATGAAGAACACAATTAATGAGATGAAAAATAAAGTAGAAAGCATTGGAAATAGAGTAGACCATACAGAAGAGAGAATTAGAGAGCTTGAAAATAGAAATCTAGAAATGATTCAGGTGGAAGAGGAGAGAGAACTAATATTTTTTTAAAAAAAGAAATTCTATAAGAAGTATCCAACTCAATTAGGAAAAGCAACATAAGAATAATGGGTATCCCAGAAGAAGAAGAAGTGAGGAAGGAGCAGAGAGCTTATTTAAAGAGATAATAGCTGAAAACTTCCCAAACCTGGGCTAGGAACTGCATACGAAAGTACATGAAGCTACTAGAACTCCTAATTATCTCAAAACAAAAAGACCTTCTCCAAGGCACACTAAAACTGTCAAACGTCAATGACAAAGAAAGAATATTAAGGGGAGCCAGAGAGAAGAAAACAAATTACAGAGGGAACCCCTACCTAGCTATCAGTGGTTTTCTCAACAGAAACTTTACAGGCTAGGAGAGTGGAATGATATATTCAAAATACTGAAAGACAAAAACTATGAGCCAAGAATACTCTATCCAGCAAAGTTATCCTTCAGATATGAAGGAGAAATAAAGGTTTTCCCAGACAAACAAAAGCTGAGGGAGTTCATGATCACTAGATCTGCCTTACAAGAAATGTTGAAAGAAGCTCTCCTGCCTGAAACAAAAAGGCAAAGGTATACAAAGCTGTGAGCAAGGTGGTAAATAGGCATACAGAATCAGAAAATTGCAACTGTATATCAGAATAGGTTAGTAAACACTTAATTATAACACAAAGGCTAAAGGGAAAGAAAGCATCAAAAATAACTTTAACCACTTCAATTTGGTAACAAACTCACAATGCAAAAAAGGATAATTTGTGACAACAAAAACACAGATGGGGAAGAGGAAAAGAGCAGAACCTGCATAGGCTACTGGACATAAGATGCTATCAGCAGAAAAAGGACTATCTCATCTAGATCTTTTATACAAATCTCATGGTAATCACAAAAGAAAAACATCAGAGCAAAGTCACAAAACATAAAAAAGGAGGAAACAGAGAAACACATCACAGAAAACGACCAAACTGAAATATCAAACAGAAATACAGGGGAAAAGAAACAATGGAAATATAGAACAACCAGAAAACAAAGGATAAAATGGCAGTATTACACCCTCGTATGTCAATAATCACTCGAAATGTAAATGGATTGAATTCAGCAATTGAAAGACACAGAGTGGCTGGATGAATCAAAAACAAGACCCAACAATATACTGCCTCCAGGAGACCTGTCTCAGCTCTAAAGACAAACATAGGCTCAGAGAGAAGGGATGGAAGATGATACTCCAAGCAAAAGACAACCAAAAGAAAGTGGAAGTAGCCATACTTATATCAGACAAAACAGACTTCAAGCCAAAAAAAGATAACAAGAGACAAAGATGGACATTACATAATGATAAAAGGGACATTCCACTAAGAAGACATAACACTTATTAATATATATGCACCTAACATAGGAGCACTCAAGTATATAAAGCAACTATTAACAGACCTAAGGGGAGAAACTGACAGCAACACAATAATAGTGGGGGTCTTTTTTTTTTTGATTTTTGATTTTTTGTGAGGAAGACCAGCCCTGAGCTAACATCCGTTGCCAATCCTCTTTTTTCCTCAGGAAGACTGGCCCTAGGCTAACATCCATACCCATCTTCCTCTACTTTATATGGGACACTTGTCACAGCATGTCTGACAAGCAGTGCATCAATGGGTGCCTGGCTTGTGAACCAATCAATGAATCCCGGGCTGCCAAAGTGCAAACTAAACCGCTGCACCACCCGGCCAGCCCCAATAGTGGGGGTCTTTAATACACCCACTTACAGCAGTGGATAGATCATCCAGACAGAAAGTTGACAAGGAAACAGTGGCCTTAAATGAACGACTAGACCAGATGAACTTAATAGATATATATAGAACATTCCATCTAAAAACAGCAAAATACACATTCTTCTTAAGTGCACATGAAACATTCTCAAAGATAGACCATATATTGGGACACCAAAAAAGCTTCAATAAATTTAAGAAGATTGAAATCATACCAAGCATCTTTTCTGATCACAATGCTATGAAACTAGAAATCAACTACAAGAAAAAAGCTGGGAAAGTCACAAATATGTGGAGACTAAACAACATGCTACTGATCAACTATTGGATCAATGAAGAAACCAAAAAATACCTGGAGACAAATGAAAATGAAACCACAACATACCAAAATTTATGGGATGCAGCAAAAGTGGTACTAAGAGGGAAGTTGATAGCAATAGTGGCCTACCTCAAGAAAGAAAGGAAAGGGGCTGACCTAGTGGTGTAGCGATTAAGTTTGTGTGCTCTGCCTTGGTGGCCGAAGGTTTGCAGGTTTGGATCCCAGGCACAGACTGACACATCGCTTGTCAAGCCACGCTGTGGCAGCGTCCCATATAAAGTAGATGAACATGGGCATGGAAGTTAGCCCAGGGCCAATCTTCCTCAGCAAAAAGAGGAGGATTGGCAATGGATGTTAGCTCAGAGCTAATCTTCCTCACACACACACACAAAATATGTAAAAACAAAAGAAAGAAAAAAGCCTCAAATAAACAATCTAACACTATACCTAAAGGACTAGAAAAAGAACAAAGAAAGCCCAAAGTCAGTAGAAGGAAGGAAATAATAAAAATAAGAGTAGAAATAAATGAAATAGAGACTAAAAAGACAGTAGAAAGGATTGATAAAACTAAGAGCTAGTTCTTTGAAAGGATAAACAAAATTGACAAACCCTTAGCTAGACTCACTAAGAAAAAAAGAGAGAAGGCTCAGATAAATAAATTCAGAAATGAAAGAGGAGAAATTACAATGGATACCACAGAAATATGAAGGATTTCTACTATGAAAAGTTATATGCCAACAAATTTAACAACCCAGAAGAAACTGATAAATTCTTAGAATCGTACAACCTCCCAAAACTGAATCAAGATGAAATAGCGATCTGAATAGACCAATCACAAGTAAAGAGATTGAAACAGTAATCAAAAACCTTCCCCAAAACAAAAGTCCAGGACAAGACAGCTTCTCTGGTGAATTCTACCAAACATTCAAAGAAGATTTAATGCCTATGCTTCTCAAACCCTTCCAAAAAGTTGAAGAGGACAGGATGCTTCCTAACTCATTTTAGGTGGCCAACACTACCTGTATACCAAAACAAGACAAGGACAACACAAAAAAGGAAAATTAGAGGCCAATATTACTGATGAACATAGATGCAGAAATCATCAAAATAATATTAGCAAATTGAAAACAACAATACATTAAAAGGATCATAAACCATGATCAAGTTGGATTGAGTCCAGGGATGCAGGGATGGTTCAACACCCACAAATCAATCAATGCAATACAGCACATTAACAAAATTAAGAATAAAAATCACATGATAATCTTAATAGAGGCAGAGAAAGCACTTGACAAGATTTAGATCCATTTATGATAAAAACTCAATAAAATGAGTATAGAAGGGAAGTACCTCAACATAATAAAGGCCATATATGACAAACCCAGGGCCAGCATCATACACAATGGGGAAAAACTGAATGCTATTCCTCTAAGAAGAGGAACAAGACAAGGATGCCCACTGTCACCACTCTTATTTAATACAGTATTGGAAATCCTAGCCTGAGCAACTAGGTAAGAGAAAGAAATAAAATGTATCCAAGTTGCAAAGGAAGAAGTAAAACTGTCACTATTTGCAGATGTCATGATTCCATATAGAGAAAACCATAAAGACTCCACCAAAAAACTATTAGAAATAATAAACGAATATGGTAACGTTGCAGGGTACAAAATGAACATACAAAAATCAGTTGCATTTCTATACACTAAAAACAAACTAGCAGAAACAGAAATTAAGAATACAATTACATTTACAATCACAACAGAAAGAATAAAATATCTAGGAATAAATTTAACCAAGGAGGTTAAAGACCTATACACTGAAAACTATGACATTATTGACAGAAATTGAAAATGACAAAGAAATGGAAAGATATTCTGTGCTTTTGGATTGGAAGAATTAACATAGTTAAAATTTCCAATTACCTAAAGCAATCTACAGATTCAGTGCAATCCCAATCAGAATCCCAATGACATGTTTCACAGAAATAGAACCTAGAATTCTAAAATTTATATGGAACAACAAACAACCCTGAATAGCCAAAGCAATCCTGAGAAAAAAGAACAAAGCTGGAGTTATCACAATCCCTGATTTCAAAATATACTCTAAAGCTATATTAATCAAAATGGCATGGTACTGGCAGAAAAACAGACAAACATATCAATGGAACAGAACTGAGAGCCCAGAAATAAGCCTTACACCTGTCAGAATGGCTATAACTAACAAGATGAGAAATAATAAGTGTTGGAGAGGATGTGGAGAAGAGGGAATCCTCATACACTGCTGGTGGGAATGCAAACTGGAGCAGCCACTATGGAAAACAGTATGGAGGTTTCTAAAAAAATTAAAAATAGAAATACATATGATCCAGCCATTCTGCTACTGTGTATTTATCCGAAGAACATGAAATCAATAATTCAAAAAGATTTATGCACCCCTATGTTCATCATAGCATTATTCACAATAGCCAAGATGTGGAAACAACCCAAGTGCCCATCAACCTCAACGGATGAATGGATAAAGAAGATGTGGTATATATATATACAACAGAATACTACTCAGCCATAGAAAAAGACAAAATCATGCCATTTGCGACAACACGGATGGATCTTCAGAGTATTATGCTAAACAAAATAATTCAGACAGAGAAAGACATATACTGTATGATTTCAATCATGTGTGGAAGATAAAGAAACAAACATATAGATAAGGAGAATAGATTGCTGATTACCAGAGGGAAAGAGGGCATGGTGAGAGTGAAATGGGAAAAGGGGCACATGTACATGGTGACAGATAGAAACTAGACTTTAGGTGGTGAACACAATGCAGTCTATACAGAAGTTGAAATACAATGAGGTACAGCTAAAATTTATATAATGTTATAAACCAATGCGACCTCAATGAAATAATTTTAAAAAGAATTATAACAAAATAGACATTTTCAGGCAAATGAATATTGAAACACCAGGCCCGAAACACTTTACAGAAAAATTCTACCAAATAACCGAGAAGATCATTCCCTTTCTGTATATATGTATTCTTCCCAGAGGATAGATAAAGAGGAAATATCACTGATTCATTTCATGGGGCTAGTATAACCTTAATAAAACAAAACTGATAACAAGCAAGGAAAATGATAGGTTATTATGAACATAAGTGCAAAAATTCTAAACAACAGAAAAACAAATCAAATCAACAGTGTGTATGGATCAATTTGGGTTAAACTGCCTTTGTATTTAACAGATTTGTATTAGAAAAATCTATTCTCATAATTACCAAGTAAAAGAACTTAAGACGTATCTGCCAACGGAGTGCATTGTCCTAAATTTTTTAAATGCTTTTTTTCTCAACCTTTTACAGTTATCTTGTCCAAACATAATTTGACAGCAATTTTTTGGTGACTCATCTTCAGTGAATCTTTCCAAACACACAAATTTTTTCCACACCCTTTATCATTTAACATTTCTGGCATATAACCAATGGGAGCAGAGATGCTGATTCTCAGGTGGTGCTCACTGTACAAGAGCACCACTTGCTAACACTGAAAAACTTCCAAACCAGTTAGTAAAGAGGAATTCTCTACTTATTAAGATTACAGGTTGGAAAGTAACATCAGTAACATGGCAGCATAAGACATTCCTCCTTTTTATCCCCCTTTTTAATCAACAAATTGGACATCCATACACCAACAATAGCACTTTAGTGGGGGTTTCCAGACTTTGCACCTTGCTTCAAGGGACCCAGGAGGAATCTTGCTCACCAGTGCAGCTGGTAGGAGACAGACTAACCTCCATACAGCCTGTGGAACCAGCGGAGTCAGTGAGACTTCCTGGACCCCTCTCACCACTGTTGGGCAAGGACTGGGTGAGTGGTGAATTGGGCAGGCACTCACCTACAAGAAAGGACTTGCAAAAGTCCAGACCTCATAAAGCAAGAATATAATAGACCATTGGGAAAAAAAGAAAATATATAAGGGTTTGGTCACAGCAGAAGTGTGAGAGAAACTATCCCTGTGCTACCTCACCACCAAGAAGGCCCTGACTGGGGCTGATTTACCATGCAGAGGGGACAACTCTAGATTGCCTTGCTCTGGTGGCCAGCAGGGCTTATGTTCAGGGTCCCACAGAACTGTAACAAATGGAGAAAGCATTCTTAACTGGCCACCACTGAAATGAAGCCCCAGTCTTTCTGTGAAAGAGGTCTATTAGCTTATCCTCATAGCTATGGCCTGAAGGGCAGGTTTCTAATTAAAACACACCTTAGTAGAGGAAGGAAATAAAGATCAGAGTGGAAATAAATAAAATAGAGACTAAAAAGACAATGGAAAAGATGAGCGAAACTGAAAGTTTGTTTTTTGAAAAGATAAACAAAATAGACAAACATTTAGCTAGACTCACCAAGAAAAAAAGAGAGAGGACTGAAATAAATAAAATTAGAAAGGAAAGAGGAGATATTACAATTGATACCACAGAAATACAAAGGGTCATGTGAGACTTCTATGAACAATTATATGCCAACAAATCAGATAACCTCATAGAAATGGAAAAATTCCTAAAAACATACAGCCTATCAAGACTGAATTATGAAGAAGCAGAAAATCTAAACAGACAAATTACTAGAAAGGAGACTGAATTAGTAATTAAAAGCCTCCCAACAAACAAAAGTCCAGGACCTGATGGCTTCACTGGTGAATTCTACCAACATTTAAAAAAAATTAAGACCAATCCTTCTTAAACTCTTCAAAAAATAGAAGAGGAGGGAATACTTCCAAACTCATTTTACAAGGCCAGCATTTCAAACTCTGATACCAAGACCAGACAAAGACACAGCAAGAAAGGAAAATTACAGACCAATATTCCTAATGAATGTCAATGCAAAAATCCTCAACAAAATATTAGCAAACCAAATTCAACAATATATTAAAAGGGTCATGTACCACGATCAAGTGGGATATATTCTAGGGATGCAAGAATGGTTCAACATTTACAATTCAATCAATGTGATACACCACATTAAAGAAATGAAGGAAAAAATCACATGATCATCTCAATAAATGCTGAAAAAGCATTTTATAAAATTCAACACTCATTCACGATAAAAACTCTCAATAACGTGGTATAGGGAGGACATACCTCAACGTAATGAAGGCCATATGTGATAAGCCCACAGCTAACATCATACTCAATGGTGAAAAGCTTTCAGATCTCCTAAGATCAGGAGCAAGACAAGGATGGCCTCTCTCACCATTTTTATTCTGCATAGCACTGGAAGTCCTAGCCAGAGCAGTTAGGCAAGAAAAAGAAATAAAAGGCATCCAAATCGGAAAGGAAGAAGTAAAACTGTCTCTATTTGCAGATGACATAATATTATATACAGAAAGCCCTAAAAACTCCACCAAAACACTGTTAGAACTAATAAACAAATTCAGTAAAGTTCCAGGATACAAAATCAATATACAAAAATTGGTTGCATGTCTATACACTAATAACAAACTCTCAGAAAGAGAAATGAAGAAAACAACCCCATTTACAATTACATCAAAAAGAGTAAAATACCTAGGAATAAATTTAACCAAGAAGGTGAAAGATCATACACTGAAAACTATAAGACATTGACGAAGGAAGTTGAAGATACAAATAAATGGAAAGATATTCTGTGCTCATGGATTAGAAGAATTAATATTGTTACAACAGCCATACTACCCAAAGCAATCTACAGATTCAATGCAATCCCTAGGAAAATTTCAACAACATTTTTCACAGAAATAGGAAAACAGTCCTAAAATTTGTACGGAACCACAAAAGATCTCAAATAGCCAAAGCAATCTGGAGCAAAAAAGAACAAAGCTGGAAGCATCACACTTCCTGATTTCAAACTATATTACAAAGCTATAGTAATCAAAACAATATGGTATTGGCAGAAAAACAGACATGAAGGTCAATGGAACAAAATAGATAGCCCAGAAATAAATCCATACATATACGGTCAATTAACATGTGACAAAGGAGCCAAGAATATACAATGGGGAAAGGACAATCTCTTCGGTAAATGGTGCTGGGAAAACTAGACAGTCACATGCAAAAGAATGAAAACGGGACTCCCAACTTATGCCATACACTAAAATCAACTCAAAAGGGATTAAGACTTGCTGAAGACCTGTAATCATAAAACTCTTAGAAGAAAAGATAAGCAGTAAGCTCATTGACATCAGTCTTTGAAATATTTTGGATTTGACACCAAAAACACAGGCAACAAGAGCAAAAATCAACGTGTGGGACCACATCAAATGAAAAAGCTTCTGCACAGTAAAGGAAACCATCAATAAAATGAAAAGGCAACCTACGGAGTGGGAGAACACTTTTGCAAATCATATATCTGACAAGGGGTTAATATCCAAAAAGCATAAAAAATTCATACAACTAAATAGCAAAAAAAATCCAAACAATCCAATTTAAAAAATGGCCAGAGAACATACAAATGGCTAAATGGTTTATGAAAAGGTGCTTAATACCACTAATCATTAGAGAAATGCAAATCAAAACCATAATGAGATATTACCTCATGCCTGTTAGAATGGCTATCATCAAGAAGACAAGAGATAAATGTTGGCAAGTGAGTGGAGAACAGGGAACCCTCATGCACTGTTGATGAGAATGTAAATTGCTGCAGCCACTGTGGAAAACAATATGGAAATTCCTCAAAAAATTAAGAATAGAACTACCATATAATCCAGCAATCCCATTTCTGGATATAAATTTACAGGGGATATTTCCAAAGGAAATAAGTACAGGATATCAAAGAGATATCTTCAGTCCCATGTTCATTGCAGTATTAGTCACACAAGCCCATATGGAACAACCTGTGTCCATCAATGGATGAATGGATGAAGATATGGTATGTATATATATTATGTTATGTTATGTTATATTATACTATATTATATTACACACACAGACACACATACACAGTGGAATATTATTCAGCCATGAGAAAAGAGGGAATCCTGACATTACAACATGGATGGACCTTGAGGACATTATGCTAAATAGAGAAAGACTAACACTGCATGGTATCACTTGCATGTGGAATCTTAAAAGAGAAAAGAAAGTCAAACTCATAGAAACAGTGTAGAAAAGTGATTGCCAGGGGGTAGTGAGTGGGGGAAATAGGGAGAGGTTGGTAAAAGGGTATAAACTTTCAGCTACAAGATGAATACGGTCTGAGGATCTAAGGTAAAACATGGTGACTGTAGTTGATAACACTGTTTTGTATAATTGAAATTTGCTAAGAGAGTAAAACTTAAATGTTCTCACCAAAATAAATAACTAAATAAGTATGTGAGGTATGAATATGTTAATTAACTAGCTGGGGGGAGTCCTTTCATAATGTATACATATATCAAGTCACCATGATGTACACTTAAAATATCTTACCATTTTGTATATCAATTATACCTCAGTAAAGCCTAAATTTAAAAGAAAAAGAAAAGACGATAAACTTCAGTCACCTGGAATAAGATTAAATATATCTATCTCAATAGATGAGTAACAGGGAGTTGAATATAAAATTTATATTTTTATACAAAGAACTCTTAAAAATTGGGATAGAAATGAACAAAAGTCAGATAGAAAAATGGACAAAAGACATGAGCAGGCAATTCTCCAACGTATTAAAACAGCCTTAAAAGATATTTAACTTCACTCATGATTTGTGAAACTCAAAACTACCACTATAAGTCATTTCTCGCTTATCAGATTGGCAAAAATTCACAAGTTTGATAACAAATTTTTTAGAGAGAGATGAGTAAATAGGCACTCTCATTATATTGCTGGAGGGAATACAAATTCCCCTGTAGGGGAATATCTAACAAAACTGCGCATTCATTTACTCTTTGACTCATTAATCCCACTTCTAGAAATTTACCCTGAAGATATATCTCTAATAAGAAAAAATAAATACACAAGATTATTTATATGAGCATTATCTTCAATTGCAAAATACTGAAGCTACCTAAACACTCATACATAAGGTATTGATTGAAAAACTATAGCACAACCACACAGTAGACCACTTTGCAACTGTGGAAAAAAAAAGGTGAGCAAAATCTCTGTGATTGATATGGAGTGCTTTCTAGCATATACTGTAAACTGAAAAAAGAGTATGTATGAAAAAAGAAAAGTGCAGAAGAGTATGTATGATACTGGCACACAGGATTTGTATCAGTCAGGGTTCAACTCAAGAAGCAGAAGCAGAATGAACTGAGGAATTGCTGAACTGGAGGGCTGAGTCCTTGCCACACCCAAGACTGGGAAACCTTAAGGCAAAAATAGAGTCTTCTTCATAATACCTTGACTGGACCAGGCAACAACCTGCCCCACTGACCCACAGGGGCAGAGACTCTAATGCCTTCTATTACTCATGAATCATCCACCACTTAAGGCAGATGAACACAAGCCAGTTTTAAGGACAGAAGAGAAATCACAGCGCACCTATGAGGGACCAGTAGCCAGAGAGAAGGAAGAATAAGCAAATACTCAGAATAAGCCCTTTACTAACTACAACAGCTGGAAGAAACAGACAACAATTTGAATGCAAAAATAAGTAGAACATCCCTAAAATATTTCCTGGAACTAACAACATGGGTTTTTTTTGTGAGGAGGACCAGCCCTGAGCAAACATCCGTCGCCAATCCTCCTCTTTTTGCTGAGGAAGACTGGCCCTGGGCTAACATCCGTGCCCATCTTCCTCTACTTTATATGGGACGCCGCCACGGCGTGGCTGACGAGCAGTGCATCCGTGGGTGCCGGGACCTGAACCTGCGAACCCTGGGCTGCCAAGCGTAGACTAAACCGCTGCGCCGCCAGGCGGTCCCACAACGTGGTTTTTTGAATTAAAAATTTATAAGAAATAAATTTTAGGATAGGATGAGATGAAAGGATAGGATGGCCTGGAAGATCAAGTGAAAGAAGTATGCCCAAACTCAGAGGTATTATATTAACAAATGGCATACATTCTAGTAAAATTGTTGAATTCCTGGGACAAAGATATATCTTATAAACTCCCAAAGAGAAAAATCAAGTTGTTCTCAAAGGGAAAAGATTGAGACTTGTGTCAGACTTCTCATCTGTTAACATTGGAAGCTAGAGGGCAGTGTAATAGCATTGACAGTCAACAAAGAGGACTGTGACCCAAGAATCTTAAACTCAATCAGCATATCATTTACTTGTCAGAGTGAAAGAAAGATATTTGCAAATACTCATGATTTCAAAGATCATATCACCCACATAACAGATTTAATAAAAATACTTGAGGAAAGGTTCTAAGGCAAAGAACAAATGAATCAAACAGATTTCAAAATAAATGATGATGAAGATGAAGCAGAAAGAAAAGAGTACACAATAAATTTTGATCTCACTCTTTCCCCCCCCTCCTTATCCATCCCCCTCCCACATACGTGTACATTTAAATCTAACTGGATTGTGATAGTCTCTGGGAATGTACTGCTGGCAGTGACATAAAGACAGGCTACTTTTGTACATTTTTGATGGAAATATGAGGAAACCATCTGACAATATTTGCTAAAACTTAAAGTGCCCATACCCTTCTACTGCATATTCCCAATCCTTGGAATCTATTACATAGATATAAAAGCACAAATACCTAAGGATATGTTTACACGTACATATGCATAGCTGATTTTCATCACTGAACACTAGAATGACCGTACCATTTGTGTACAGCTAGCATCTGTTCTATCTGAGCTAGTGAAACTTCTGGCTGGTTAGGTTCCATGTCATACTGATTGCAATTATTTCCAACATCATTCCATTATATAATAGATATGTGTGTATGTACATATGTATATGTATGTGTGTATGTATGTGTATACATATGTGTATATATACATATATACATATATATGTGTGTATATATGTATATACATATATATATATATATATATATATATATACTGCCAGAAATTAGAGTGACAATGTCAGCTAGCAGTGTATATGTGTGTGTGTGTGATACTCTAATATAGAATGAGAACTAATATTGTTAGTTTGTGTGTGTGTGTGAGGAAGATTAACCCTGAGCTAATATATGTTGCCATTCCTCCTCTTTTTGCTGAGGAAGATTGGCCCTGGGCTAACATCCGTGCCCATCTTCCTCTCCTTTATATGTGGGATGCCTGCCACAACATGGCTTGATAAGTGATGCATAGGTCTGTGCCCGGGATCCAAACCTGCGAACCCCAGGCCACCAAAGTGGAGCACACGAACTCAACCAGTACACCACCAGGCCGGCCCCCATAATATTGTTACTTTAATTTGCATCTTTAACCACTAGTGAAGTATAGAGACTTTTCAAATAGAGTCATGCATCACTTAATGACAGGGCTAGGTTCTGAAAAATGAAGGTGATTTTGTTGTGCAAACATCAGAGAGCGCACTTATTCAACCTGGATGATATAGCCTATTATACACTTAGGCTATATGGTAGTAATCTTATAGGACTGCTGTTGTGTACGCGGTCCTTTGTTGACCAAAAGATCGTTATACTGCTCATAACTGTATTTACTAACCATCTGGACTTGCCCTTTTTTCTATTTACTCCTTTTTCTATTTGCCTATTCTTATTTATTCTAGCTTTTAACTACTTTCTTTTTAGGTCAAGGATTTGGTAATTAATATTTTCATGAAAATTGTCCATTTCCTTTGTTGCTATAAGTTTGGATGCTAATATCATACATATATATAATATCATATATATATATGAGAGAGAATATGTATGTATATATAGGTTTGCAGTAGCAAAAAAACCTGCAGAAAATTAAATGTCCATTAACAGAGGAGGAATGGTCAGATAAATGATACACCGTGTTGTAAAACATTTTGTAGCCATTTGAAAGTTTTATACTATTGATAAAAATAAGACAAAGAGTTGTAGCAGAAACTGCTAGTTGCCAACACGATACTATTCTTCCATGTTAACAGAATACTGTGTTCATTGTGCGTGTGATGTATCCAATTAAACAATTACATATTCCAGCTGCCTTTGCAATTAGAAGTGGCCATGCCACTAAATTCTGGCTAATGATAATGTAAGTGGAAGTTGTTGGATGGGCTTTATGAGAAATAGCTCCCAAAACTGTGAGGCATCTTCAGCTTCTGGCCATGAGCGAGTACTAGTCCAGAATTATGCTCCCATCATAGACAATTAGAAAACTGGACAAAATATAGGGGGAAAAAAGGTTTTCAGACATTGCACAAGAGGAAGTTCAGAACTATGATCCCTGAAAGAAAAGATTTAAACAAGGTGAATCCTACCACAACTAAGCTTTCTCCTTGGAGACAATTTCTGGACTATGGTGCAGAGAGGGAACCCAAACAAAGTATGGAAAATTGCTGACTTAAAGAAAAAAGTTCAAGGAGTCTTGAATTTTTGATTAGAGTACCTGAGAGGAAGGAGACACAGAGAAAGAGTTACAGAAATATGTATATTGGGTCCCATGAATCAATAGCTGAATAGAAATCTGTGTATGGTAGACTGAACCTCCATGAGGCTGGGAAAGAACAGATTCCAGGCAAAGAACAGTGGCTAGGAAGAAGACAAACAAAAAGATCCTAGAGTTCACACGGGGCTGGAGATCATTACAGCCAGAGTGGAAATATAGAGAAACCTCACTGAGTACACACAGCATTCAGTGGATACCTCAAAAAAGCAATGCCTTAGAAGAGGGACCAAGTTAGCCCTAGAGCAAAGATCACTATAGACCTGCCCTGAAAGAAATTTTTAAAAAGCCTCAAAAGAATCAAACTAAACACAAGTAACTTAATTGCTGGTGAGAATAAAGTTCAACAATCTTTAGAAACAAAATTCAACAACCAGCAATGTATAACTCACAAAGTCCAGCTTCTAATAAAAAGTATTATACATAGGGCAGAGGAGCCAGCCCTAATGGCCTAGCAGTTAAAATTCGGCATGCTCCACTTTGGCAGCCAGGGTTCGGTTCCCAGGTGTGGAACCACAGCACTCATCTGTCGGTGGCCATGCTGTGGTAGTGGCTCACATAGAAGAACCAGAAGAACTTACAACTATATACAACTATGTACTGGGGCTTTGGGAGGGAAATAAGGAGTACAATTGGCAACAGATGTTAGCTTAGGGAGACTCTTCCCCTGCAAAAAAAAAAAAAGTATTATACATAGTGTAGGAAAATATGACCCATAACCAGGAGAAAAATCAGACAATAGAAACAAACTGAGAAACGAAAGAGATGATAGGAGTAGTAGGCAAAGACATTAAAACAGATATTATAAATATGCTCATATGTTAAAAAATGTAAAAGAAACATGAGCTTAATAAGGAGAGAAATGGAAAATATATGTATGAATGGAACTCCTAGAGATGACAAATAAAATGTCAGAAATGGAAATTCTACTGGATATGGTTAATAGCAAGTCAGAGACTGCAGAAGAAAATATCATTAAACTTGAGAACATAGAAATAGAATTTATCCAAAATGAATCAGAGAAAAAAGACTGAAAAAAATAAAGTCTCAGTGACTTGTGGGACAATGTTAAACTAACATAGTATACCCAAAATTGTTGTCTCAGAAAAAGATACAAGAGAGCTGGGAGCAGAAAAATATTTGAAGAAATAATGGCTCAATAGTTTCTAACTTTTTGGAAAGCTATAAACACACAGAATGAAGAATCTCGATGAACTCTAAGCAAGATACACACATGCATACATACAAAACCATCCCAAGGCATACCACAATCAAATTATTGAAAACTAGAAAACTGACCAATTAGAAAAAGACACCATACATATATATGAACAATTAGAAAAAAGACATTTCACATATATAGGAAAAATAAGGAGTTTTACAGACTTCTAACCAGAAACTATATAAGTCCAAAGATATTGGAACAGCAACTTCATGTGCTGAAAGGAAAAGAATGAAACAAAAACAAAAACCTTTTCTACCAAAATTTTCTATCCAGTGAAGTTATCCTTCAAAAATGAAGACTAAATAAAAACATTTTTTTCAGATAAACAAAAGCTGAGAGAATTCAGCAGCAACAGATCTGTACTACCAGAAATGTGAAAGGCAGTTCTCCAGAAAAAAGGAAAATGATGTTACTTGTTAACCTGTGTGTACACAAAGAAATGAAGAGAGCTGAAAATAGTAGATATGTGAGTATTCAAAAAACACTTTCTCCCTTCATTTTTAATGTCTTTAATAGCTAATTGACTAAGAGCAAAAGAATTTAGTGTGCTATTCATAACATATAGAAATAAAATGTATGACAGCAAGTGATACAAAGTACAGAAGAGAAACACTTGCTGTCATGCATACACTTTAAGGGTTTCAAGTTATATGTGCAGTGTTATAATATTATTTAAAGGTAGACTGTAATAAGTAAAAGATGTGTATTTTAAACTATAGAGTAGTGCTGGCAAATGGAAATGTCAGTGCAAATAACCAATAACCATTCTATAGATAAGAAAGATAAGGTGAGGGGCCGGCCCGGTGGCGCAGCGGTTTAGTCCGCGCTTGGCAGCCCGGGGTTCGCTGGTTCGGATCCCGGGCGCCCGCCAATGTACTGCCTGTCAGCCATGCCGTGGCGGCGTCCCATATAAAGTGGAGGAAGATGGGCACAGATGTTAGCCCAGGGCCAGTCTCCCTCAGCAAAAAGAGGAGGATTAGCAACGGATGTTAGCTCAGGGCTGGTCTTCCTCACAAAAAAAAAAGAAAGAAAGATAAGGTGAGTTTTACCTGACCCAAGCTGAGGACTGGCCTAGGAACACAGTCTCCACAAAGGGAGCAAGCATTCCAGAGAAGCATGGTTTTCAGTCTAGTTTTATACCTTTTTAGAACAAAGAATATACATCAAACATGCCCAGGACACATATTCATCAGTTTCAAAGAGATATTTAGTTACAGATTAGCAGGTCAACACGACCTTGATGTCTAGGAAAGGAATTTATGTTCAGGAGTACTGAAACTAGTGTCATAGGAAAGGAGGTAGGCATTCTTATCTTCAAAGAGTACATTCTTTTACCTCAAGATGATGTTTAATGAATTCTTTTCTTCAATAGTTAAGGCATGTACCATGTATACTTGACAGGCCATAAATTAGGCTTTGTTAGTTCAGGCCGAATCAGGTTTAAACCAGAATTGCTACCCCATATACCTCAATATGTGAAAATTTCTTATCCGAAATATGTGAGCCACATATGTAAGTTGAAATTTTCTAGTAGCCACATTAAAAATCTAAAAAGAAACATAAAATTAATTTTAATAACATATTTTTATTTAACCCAATGTAGTCAAAATATTATCATTTCAATATGTAATCAACACAAAGAATTATTAATGGGGTATTTTACATGCTTTTTTCATACTAAGACTTTGAAATCTGGCATATATTTTACACTTTCAGCACATCTCAATTTGAATGGTAAATCTCTATTGGAAGCACATGATCTGTATTTGAATTTAATAAAATTTATGGTTGAAAAATAGATTCCCATACCCAAATTGTTCCAAACATACTTAAAATTTTCCAGTAACTGAGTCAGATATTGTTACCACACAAAGGGCATGATCTGCTCACCACGTGACAAAAGCCAATTGTCAAGAGGCAAGATGGTAGAAAAGAAGGGGTTTATTAGAGCTTGCTAACAAGGGGGAAGATGGCCAACTAATATCTCAAAGAACCATCTTAGAGAACAAAGACTACAGGACAGCTATACAGGGGGGCTGGTCTCCTGGTGGGGGAGGGATCTGATCCCAGGGTGGGGCCACCCATCTGACCTCTGGGGGGAGGCATCTGGTCTCAGGGTGGGGCATCCATCTAGTCTTAGTTCCTGGCAGTCTTTTGTTTTACTTGATATGCATCAGAGACCAGAGCAACGCCCTATACCCTGATCTTTCAGTTGTCATTGATGATGGCTATCAGCATCGATTCTCTGCCCAGGGGTCATCACATTCCTAAGGAACTCAAGAGAATAAAGTTATCAACTTATAGCAGCTGGGAGGGGCCACAAAACCCACAGAGCATGTCTGGGCTAGTTAATCAGAGGTCATTCAAAATTACAATATGGTTTCCCTTCTGCAATATGTCTTCCATTATGTCAACCTTGTGTTGAGCTGGTATCAACATCAGTTTTTAGACTTAAATTAATCAAAATTAAATACATTAGATTTGCAGTTTCAGCTCCAAACAAAGATAAGAAAAAAGATTCAGAGCTCAGAAATTGTTGGTCTCATTCTTACAATAAAATAAAAGCTAAACAAATCAGTGAAAATCACTGACTTATCTTGGACTTAGTGGAGAACTGAGGTTGCAGGGCAAACTGCCACACTGAAATGTGGAGAGACAGGTGAATACAGAGAATCACAGACAAGATCTGCTTACCTGGAACAGAAGTCTTTGCAGCCATAACTGATAGGAACAACGAAATGGTAATTCTGATGAACTGGTGGAGGCTGAGTGTGATCTACTGTGGGAAAGAGAAACTCCTGGGGACAACAGTCTCAGAGGTGCCTCCACATTTCCATGGGTTTTGCCTCCAGAAACCCCACTAGGTCTTCATGATGAAGAACCAAGAAAAAGAATTTTCTCAAGGCTCTGTCAGGGGAAGGGGAAAAGCAAGGATATGGAATATGCCCTGAGCGTTCCCCATAATAAAGGCCTAGTCTACAAGGACAAAAACTTGATCAAAGCCTTATCCCACTTAGAGAAAAAAGACATTTACCCAACTTCAGCCACCTTTAGCCTTCCTGCATCACCTAAGGGGAAGCTAAATAACACTTGTGGAGGTCACCCAGAAACACTGGCCCACTAAAAGACAGAGTTAATAACAAGATTATAGAGTGCTTATCCCCCCTCATACCTTACCACCAAAGCAATTGGGTTTCAGAATAATAACAGCAGATTACACTTGAAAGAGCTGCAAGGCATAGCCAATATTTAAGGAGACAAAAACAAGGACAGAGGAATTTGAAGCTTCTGGCACCTGTAACTACAGCAAAAATAAGCAGCCCAACTCCTGGATAGATTAACATAAAATCTCACACTAAAGGCCTTTACCTCAGTTCCTATTACCCAATACATATCTCTGGCTTTCCCCCCAAATTACAAGGCACACTAAAAGACAAAAGAAAAAAATTTTAAAAACGGTCTGAAGAGACAAAGCATGCATCATAACCAGGCTCAGATATAACACAGATTTTAGAATTATCAAAAAGGGAATTTAAAATAGCTATGATTAATAGGTTAAGGACTCTAATGGAAAAAGTAGAAAATATGCAAGAAGAGATGGGTAATGTAAGAAGGGAGAAAGAAACTCTAAGAAAATCAAAATGAAATGCTAGAAATCAACAACACTGTAACAGAAATGAAGAATGCCTTTGATGGGCTGATCAATAAACTGGATACTGCTGAGGAAACAATCAACAAGCTTGAAGAGAAGTCAGCGTGCACCTATAAAGTTCTGCCATTTAAGATTGTTATAGTATGCACTCAATGTAAGTATAATATAATTTCTAGGCACTTTTTAAATCTCTAGGGCCCTGATTTATAAGCATATTCTATACTTATAAAGTAAATAACTAATACATAAAAGCTACTAACAAAATATATATTGTTATATTCATATATTTTTTTCCTTTCAAATCTGTTATCACCAGGTTCTTCCTTCAGAAAATGGATGTCACACATATTGCCTAAGTGGTTCACAAAAAGTTTCAAGTGCTATTGATATAAAGGCATCAGGAATAGGTTATTCTACATCAGAACCATGCCATTTCTCATCTGCCTTGGCTTACTCCATTAGCACTCTGGGCCCTTCCAGTTTCTTTTCTTTTGTATGTGTCAGCTAGAGAGAAATATAAAGGGTTAAACAAAAAGCAACATATGTCAATTATAGTAAACAAAGAAAATAAAGTAAAACACAAGAGAAAAATATCATAAGAGGCAGGAGGGAGGAATTGGGAATACTCTGTAAAAAGGTGCCTATATTACACATAAAGAAGTAGACAATATTAACTATCAATGTGTACTGCAAACTATACAGCAACCACTAAAAAAACTGACAAAGGAAGTATAATTGATATGCTAACAGAGGAGATAAAATAGAATCATATAAGATGTTTAATTAAAACCAAGGAAGGCAGAAAAAGAAGGGAAGATAAAAAAGAACAAGTGCAGTGAATAAAAAACAATTACAAACATAGTAGATACTAATCCAATGATATCAATAATCATTCTAAATATGAATGGTCTAAATGCACTAATTAAAAGACAGAGATTGTCAGATTGGATTAAAAACAAGATTCAACTGCCATATTTGAATATAGATGTTACTCCCAGACTGCCATAAGACAACTAGGTTCTGATCTTTGTCATTTGGTTTCTTGTTAAAGCTGATTGACTTCCCTACTAGCTGGTATATCCGAAGAGTATGAGCTCAAGGGAGAGTGGCTTTTAGCAGAATGTTGGCTGACAGAGCACAAGGGAGTAATAGTGGTGAACCAGGAGACATGTGAAACTGCAGTAAAGTAACCTCACCTTCTGAATCCAAGTGCCTTTAAGGAACCGAACTCATTTCTGTTCTCTGCCATCCTTGGGAAGCAGAAATTATTACTTCTAGTTTACATCTTGTGAAAACTTAAAATAAGGACCTCCAGTGCACTCCAGACAGGAAATCCAACCTGTTCCACACGGCCCCGCACTTCTTCCACAGATCACCTCTACTCTGCCCCCATGTATTTGCTAGTACCCTCTCCCTTGTGCTCTGCCAATCCCATTTAGTTTTGTAGGAAAATGGGGCATTGTTCCCTAAAGCTGAAAATTGTGCATCTTTCTTTAGCTTTAAAATATGAGGCATGTAATAATAAAAATCCAGCAAGCCACTGAAAGGAAATGGCACCGACGGAAATCTCTGGAGGCTCTGTCTTTTCCTCTTTCTTGGTCCTGCTCAGAGTTGTCTCGTTGGCAGGCAGCCGCCTGTGAAATGTGCACATTTCAAAGCAAATGGCTCCAGAAGCTCATAATTGCTGCCAAACGTGTGCGGATTTTAATAGCCCATTTTCATTAGCCTTGTGTGAAATCACCTGTCTCTGTGTTGTTACCCGACTTAATTGTCAATTATGGTGATTAAGCTTGGCTTTCACTACCATCGCTGGTAATCATTAGTATTATCTCTGAGGCTGAACGACGGAAAAAAAATCATGCCAGAAAAAAATCATTTTGTAGGTGAAGGTGAACATTTTGGTGTCAATGAATGAGGTGGCATTTTTCTTTATTCAGGCTGAACCAAACTTGAGTCTAGCTGTCATTTCCAACCTGCCTTTAAATGTCTTGGGAAAAAATACCTCTCTTTTGTCACTTGGTTTCCTGTCGTCAAGGAGGGCTTCCTGAGACCCGTCTCCTCCAATTCTCCAGAGGTGTGCCCCATAGCTAATTAGGAAAGTGGGTAAGATAATTAATATCTTTAAAGTGCTTTCAGTGATGTTGACGATTCTAAGTATATTAGGTGGAGCCCTAGAAACATTTTGGGGGAAGCACAGAAAGTGCTGCCACTGGGAAACTTGAGATTCTGATTGTGTTTTTCTATTTTTATCTGCCCTGTTAAATTTTGAACACCTTGCCTTGGCTTCCCCTATAGAATCATCTAATTGTGTGAGTCTTGACTAATAGTTTACTTTTTCCCTGAATTTGGAATGAACAATAATGAAAATCAAGGAAACCATCATTCCCTTTTCTCCTTCTTTACAAATTTTAATTTAGTAAAATCCCAAGCCCATTTCTGTTATGCTTTTATGGGATTTCAGGACATGGCAAAATAATGAAAGACATTTTAAATAATTATATTATTACACATCATCTTTAGTATTTGAATGCCATGTGTGTCCCCAAGGTTTACAACACTCTTAAGACTTGATTTCCTTGATCTTTCCAAAACACTTGCAGGAAACTAATAAGGGATTTTTTTAATTCTAGTTTAATGGGAAGAAAGAAATTAAGTAATGCAAGCTTAGGGGATATAAAGAGTGAATCAGTAAGTGTTTGCTGCCTTCTGGGGTAGAGAGGGGGAAAGGCTCTATCCTAGACAGTCCTTAATAAAAACAGCTAAGTCCATAACCTAGCAAAGACCCTCTGGCAAGTCTGGACCTAGTCTGGGAAGAATTATAAAGGAATTAGCTTCTGGATAGTTTCCCTTCTCTTCCAACTTTCCCATTCCCATTTAGAGTTTTTGTTTTTGGTTTTTTTAAAAAAGATCTGAGTATAGCAAACACTTATCTTCATCAGTTGACTTCTAAACCCTCTGTACTCAAAATTACTGACAGAGTGCCCTCTTAAGCTTCATGGTCACCTACCCAGACACAGTGGAGGACTGGAATTTGAACCATTATGGGATTTTCTAATTTCTATAAATATGTGTTTATCTTGTGATATGAAATGTTATTTTTAATTTCCCAAAAAGGAGAATATGATTTAAAATATCACCTAGGAATAAAGGAGGAAGACAAAGTACTTCTCAAATATTTTCTCTTCTGTGAAGCTTTTGCCAGCCCTTCCTCTCCCAAGTCCCCAAGACAAAATAAATTGCCCCGTTTCCTGTGTTCCCACTGTACTTTGTCCTTACATGGGTTATAGTGTGACCACACTTTATTACAGTTTTTTGTTGTATAACAAACTTTCTGTCCTCAAGTTTTGGTCAAGGGAGAGCTTCTTTTTTTAGCTGCTGTACAGGTGAGGACAAGGATGATGAAGGAAAGAGAAAATTCAAACACCCAAAAACTGTGAAGGATGAGTCCCTTATAGGGGAACTTATAGGGGAACTATGCCTCACTGCAAACTGATTCAAAAGGGAATCTACTGCTTTGGTACCTTGGATGTGCTATGCAGGCTGAGTGGTTTGTTTATTGGACAGCATTCCCCAAATTCATGGAGACCCGATGTAGGCTTCAAATGCTTGTGGTTTGTGATAGAAATGCTTCTGGAAGAGTTGACTTCAGTCTAATTCAAAACTTTTTGTTTTCCCCTGGTGTGTATGTATCTCCCGTTAGGACAGATTCTGTATTGTATTCACTCTCTTCCGTCATTTAGTGCAGTGTCTGGCACAAGATGGACAGCAACAGATGTTTGCTAAAAAGGCTTCAACTATCACACATCACCTCCATAACTCCATAAATTGGTTTTGAAATTATAGTTCAGGGAGAAACAATGATATGAATGAACAATGAAGAGATATTCATTTTCTCCCTTTAAAGTTTGCACTCTTAATGTGTATTCAAAGCAATGAATGAAACAAGGCATAATAATGTCTTTTGATTTCAGAACTCATATTCCAACTGACCTCTCCCTCTATCTTTTCATAGAACCTGTGACTTCCCTTAAGAAGCTGGCAGCACAAGAGATTGCTGTTTCTAGAGCTGCCTTTGAGATTTCAGCCCCCAGTATCAAGCACTCCCAGCATTTCCCTGCAAAAGTTCCCTGATTCAGCTATGTCTGCCAGTTGGGTTTTCTGAGGAAATGAACCAAAGCCAGCAGTGGTTGCCATGGTGATTGAATCTCTATGGAGTGAAGTCAGGGGAACATCCATTTGAAGGAATGTGGGAGCCATATTCTAGTAGAATGGCCTCTGCTAAGAATGAAGTGGTCCCGAAGAAGGAATGGGGTTGGGGGGCAGGTCTTAAAGAGTATGGAAAAAATTGGAATAGATACTATGAGGGATGTCAACAGCGATGAGTCAACAGCAATGAGTGAAGTGATTGCCTGAACAGCAATGAGAGGCCAGCCCAGAAGAGATTGCATGTATCAGAGTGGACCCAGGAGTATGGCTTTGTGGTTACTCACAGAAATTCTCAGCAGCCTGGGAGAGGCAGCAGAGAAAACAGACATAAAGAATTACCCAGGGCTAGGTGTTGGCAAAGAGGATACCTGACGTATGTATAAATCAAACACACCTGTGAAACATAAACACACCTCAGATTACTAAGAATTATACTCTCACAAGTTTTTGCTTAAATAAACAGTTTGCCACAGAATGAACAGAAGTATGTTTGTGTGAATCTTAAACGTGATGGAAAGCAAAATCTTTTATTATTCTAGTAATAACCCCTAAATCACAGGATTATTATAAATTTTATAATTTATTAGTAGGTGCTGACAGAGTGCCTATTACATAGTTTATGTTCAGTAAATTCTTGTCTAGATATTTCAAAAATTATTCTCTCAGATTCCAACTAATGTTCAATCTTATGCCAAAGCACAGTTAACATTTCTTCAAAGAGCTCATAGCCCCTAAAAAGATGTGATGAACACGCCAAATAGTCCTATAAGGTAACTTAGAAACAGGCATTATTAACTTCATAATATAAAAGAACAATGTTGACCTCTAGAAGAAAGTCAAAGTCCCTCCTGGCCTCCCTCTCATCCAACACTTCCCTGCCTCCGCCCTCTCACAGGATGATTTGGGATCCAAAAGAAGTCTCTCCCCTAAGGAGGAGTCCAGATTTGGATTGGCCGGTTACCAGCAGATGAAGCTCTCAAAGAAAATTGCCTCAGTATATGCAAATATGGTATTTCCTCTTCCCTCCTTCTGCTTCTTTCCAGGGGCAGCCCCAGCCATCTTTCCTTCTCTTCTCCCACTTGATAGCAGGATCTAATGCTCAGAATTGAGAGGACTCAATGTAGGCATCAGCGGCCAAGTCCATGTGAGGACTGCAACAGGGACTTGTCTTTTCCTTCTTGACCATTATAGTTGCAGAATCTGAGAAGAGGATTTGGGTTTGTGGAAGGTACAAAGAACGGGCCTAACAGCCTGCTTTGTTCCAGGCCATTCAAGGCAACCTAACTTAGAGAGAGCACTTCTCTCAGGGGTAAGCCTAAGCCACTGGAATTTGGGGACTAATCTACAGATATTGCACAGTGTTACTCTACGTTTCTTTAGTTTAATTTGTCCTTTGTCTATAAACATCAGAATCTTTTAAATGGAGGGGTTATGGGGCAGGGGCAGGGTTTGATCATCCCTGAAACTCCTGAATAAAATACCACTTTAATACAATATCATTATCACCCCTTAATATGATCTCCATTCTATGTGCAACACTGGGTACAATATTCATCCTATCACCTCAATCACAATTCTTTCATCAATAAATGAAGCTACAAAGATATTAATTGACTTTAATCTCAGCTATAAAAGGGGAGTTTGAACTATGTGTTATTATATTTATTTTTTAACCTGTGTTTTTATCCACTAGTTGGTAAATAATTTGAAGGCAAGAATTATTTTTTGTGCTTCAAAACACTGATTTAGTGTCTCTTACATGATAGCTTTCTAATACATGTTTGTTGCACCGGAATAATAAGTTCTAAAAGTTGGAAGAGATCTGAGAGTTCACAGGACACAATCCCATCTCCAGAGATGAATCTCCTCCCAAACCTCCAGGGCAAGTGTTATTCAGCCTCTCCATGGATGCTTCCAGGGAGGGGGAGCCTGCTCCCTCACACAGTGGTCCATCTTGTTGTTAGACAGCCCTCACTGCTGGAATGTGCTTCCTAACTTGTGTTGAAATTTGCCTTTCTGTGAGGTTCACCCGTTGTGCCTCTTGCTGCTCTCAGAGCTACATATAGTCCCTCCCCGAGTCCATCTTATAGCTCTTCAAGTATTCAAAGCAGCTTTCATGTTATCTGGGTTTGAATATCCTCCAGCCCTTTATATGTTCTTCAGAGGAAATGTCTTTCAAGATCCTGCATCTCTCTTTTGGGGATCTGGTTGGCCAAAATTTCTCATAAATTGAGAAGCCTGGAAGGAACCCCATACAACAGTGAAGTAAAACCAACAGAAAATAGGATGGACAAAGCTTCTCTTCACACACTTATGAACACTTTGCTTTTCTGGCAGTGGTTCCATTGACTCCTATTTAACTTATAGTCAACAGAAATATACACATCATCTCATATAAACTGCTGTGGAGTATAATCTTACCCATCCCAAACTTGTGCCGATGGGCCTGGAGACCAAGTAAATTGGCTTTATATTAATCCCTAGTAATTGTCCCCATTGATCAAGCCTATTGAGATGCTTTTAAAATTCCAATTCCACTAGGAATAATGTTCTCTTCCTCAAGTGTTACCATGAAGATTACGTGAAATAATGCATGCAACACACTTAGAATACCCCACACATAGTAGGTATTTAATAAATAGTAGTTCATGTTATTTCAGCCAACTTAATGATGGACTCATCTGGAACTCTAAGTTCTCTGCCGGTTCAGACATTCTGGGGCTTTATTATATTTTAGGATGAACAGGTAATTTGGGACTACTGGTTCTCACTTTAATACTCAACCTGACATTTTTATTTGTTGCATATCTTTGTATCCTGCCTCTAACCTAAAGGGAGTAGAAGTAACAGGTCAGAAGGCAAAACATTTCTGATCCCACCTCCACAACTGTGTTAGCCACATGATGTAAACAGTAAGATCATCAGATGAATACGTGTCACCAGCAGTAAGTTCTTTACTAAGGGAAAAGAGTTTGCCGAGAAAATACAGTCCCAAGCATTCATCAAGAATGATTAAGAAGCAGCGATTTCAACGCTGGGAGTGAAATTGGGAAATGTAAATTAACCATGATGCCAAAAAAGATGTTTTTATTTAATTCAAATTTAAATAACTTGATGTCTGTAGGTACATAAAATGAATTAAATATAGCTTTAAGGAGTAAGTTTCAGCTGGTTGCATTATTAGGGCCCTGAAGGTTGTCATCTAGCCAGTAGTGCCAAATTTCTCAAAGTGTGATTCAAGGACTTTGTGCATCAGAATCACCTGAGGTGCTTGCTTAAAATGAAGATTCCTAGATGTCGTCCCAAACAACAGAGCTGGAACTGCTAGAGACTGGGCCTGGAAATCTGAGTTTTACCGAGCTCTCCAGTCGATTCTGGTGTCCGCGAAAGATTGAGAACCTCTGCAGTACAGCAGGTGCCTGGAGAGCAAAAGGCAGTGACTGCATGGAGGAAAGAGAGGGAACTTCACACCTACCTTCACACACATCTACCCTCGGCCTCAGGTCACCCCCTTGGAAGCTACTGAGAGTCTCATTAATTATTATTGAGAGACTCATTAATTCTGGACCATAGGGGACATTGTACAGAGAAACAGGGGTCTTCACAGCCATCAGACTTCTGAAATGCCTCAGCAAGATAATCTACACAGGAGTTAGCTAATTCCTGAAGGCCAGAGAGTCCTCCACAATTGCCAACCCCGTATATCCAAAAAGCACTTGAAAGGATTAATTATCTGAGTGCTTTGGAGTTAATTTCCTGGATCACAATTTGGGACAGCGCTCCTGACCCACTGGAGTTTAGGGCTAGCTGTCATGTTTGTCTCATGTGACTCTGCTGTCTTGTCCAATAGGAATAGGGATGGACACCTGCCCAGGCTGTGACAACCAGATCTTCTCTCCTGGGATTTTGGAATTGGGTCTGAAGTTGGTTACAATTTGCTAACTCATTTGGTTAGAAACAGAACAGGTAAATTTGAGATCTGTGGACAAAGCAGCAGAGAAAACTAGTTGTATATAGAGAGAAGAAGGAAGCAAATGGGCAGAGAGAAGCAAACAAATAATAGTCTTTCTTCCAGTTTCTTCCTCAGGTCCACCTGCATTCTTACCTTTGGTTTCATGAGAGACCTCTGTACCCTTCAAAATTCCCCTGCACTCCTTTTGTATAATATACTGATTCAAGGAACTTTCTATTACTTTCAACTAAAAGGATCCTAATTATCTAAGCCCATTTTGCCACATAACTCTTTATCCTTTTTCACCACCCAGTGTGCGATCTCTTCCTGTTATCTATCCCTCCACTCACAATCTCATGTCCTACTGTTGCTCTTCCACCCAAAGTTTCCATGGAATCTGTCCTATGATTGATAAACTGTCTTCTATCTTTGATTATTCTGCCTCCTTCAGGCTTTAATTGAAGTCTAGTCCTCTCCAGATGCTAATGGTTCCCTGTGGCCCTTTCAAGGGTAGGCTACTCTTTTCATATGCCTACTAATAGACCAATTATTGGTTAGGAGAGGAATGAGATTACTAAGAATAGTTTAGCCACTCATGATTATTCTGTAGGCTGCGGTAGAGGCCTATTTCCCTGAGATTAAAGAATGTCCACTGGGGGTTTATCTGGGGAAAAATGGGAGATTGGCTAATGGATAGGCAATGGTTTATATCTGAGATGCCTCCCACTCCCCCCTCCCACCTCATATCTCACACACATACACAACACACCACACACACACACACACACATTCCATTCTCTAGTCACACTGGAGTTCTTTCCCTTTGGACTTTTTCATATGCTGTTCCTACTGCCTGACAATCTTTTTACCTTCTCTTCACCAGACTAACTCCTACTCACCCCTTAGGTCTCACTAAAATGTCCCTCAGTATGGGAAGTTTTCCTTGATACCCCCTCCTGAGTCAGGTCCCCTTGCTGTGTTCTCCCATCGCAGTGCACTTCCCTTATCTTCACGTTTATCTACCTTACAATACTGCTGGTTTCATCGTCAGTCTTTCCTACAGAGTTGAAGTGCCACAAAAGCAGGGACTTTGTAGTTCTTGCTCACTGTTTCCCAGGATACGTGATAGAGAGAGGGCATTTGCCTTACTTTGTATTCCCAGTAGCTGTAACAGTACTAGGTCTGTCATGGCAGGAATTCCACAAACATTTGTTGAATAAATGAACAGTCTTCCTCTGAGCTGGGCTTAGAATATATTGACCTCCAGGTTTCCATAATATGGGGAAATCCTGAGAGATAAAGAGGCCTCAATAGATGCCTAAAGAGATATGCAGGAGTTTTGCAGTTACAAAAGCACAACACATTGTTTTGCAATGAGGTGATTGTAGAACTTAGGAAATTTCCTGGGTGAGAGTTTGCCTCCCGACCTGAATGTACGGGACAGACCCAGCAAACGTCCAGGCAGTGTGACAAGAGTTAACACGGCTGTGCTTGTGTGTGCCATTCAGATGGACAAGCCCCATCCTTGCCTTCTCCTTCTCTTCCTCCTATGTGGATCTTTGTATCTGGAGGCAGGGAATGTAGAGAGCATGGCTCTGGTCTTTTAAATTTGTCCTCCAGTCTTAAAATCCTCTTTCCTCCCTCCTTATATCTCACCACTTACCCCAGGACAAACACTGGTGGCTTTTCTTTCTTCTGTGTATATTAGACAAGAAATTGAATTTAGTCATGGCAGGAAACTTTGGGTTAGATTTCTACCTGGGAATGCTATGAAATATGGAATAAGATAATAAAGGGCAAATAAGAAATAGGATAACGGCAAAATGTGTCAAATAAGGGGCAAACATCTAAAATTATCTCGAGAGTGTTATCAATCAAGATTGGCCCTTTTCAAAGAGAAACTTTCTTTCACACCCATGACTTCATAATTATCTATCTCACGGTCCAAACAGCCAAGTAACCCTAAGTACAGGTAACAGAAAGAGAAACATTGACAAGATTTCTATTATATTGTTCTTCATTTTTAAAACAAAAGCAAAGTTTCTTATTTAAATAGCCAACACTAAAAACAACCATTTAAAATATTAGAGGTATACGAAAAGTGCAAGATTCAAAGTCAAACACCTGGGTAAAATTAGGAATCCTTCTCACATTATCTATCACTGTTCAATCTAACCCTGATACATATTCTCAGGCTTTGGTAAAGGTTTCCTTCTAACTCATCTAAATTCTTATACTGCTTTCTTTCCTGGAATATCCTGTTGGGATAAATCAGGGAGTTCGGGCGATCTCGGTATCAAAAGTTTACCCATCTGCACAACTTCCCTCAGTCACGGCCACTAGTGATTTCTTTACCCTGCTTGACTGTTAGGACTAAATATAGAACTGCTCTGCCTGCCCCTCTGGCTCACCCATTCCCATTTCTTTTATTTCTTCTCCTATAAACAGCATAAGTGGAAAGGGAATAAGTAGTTATATTAGTTGTTTGTATCAGTAATGTGAACCTCTGCGACTATCTTTTTCATGATAAGGGAATAATATTCCAGCCTCCTCAGAGAAAGAATAGGATCTATTCCTCTTTGAAGCAGTTTTTCTCACTAGGAAACCCTTAGGTTTGCATGAAATGATTTCTCATAGCAGTTGCTCTATGAAGTTGTTGCAGAAACAAAGTGCTTCCAGTTAAAGGAAACAAGTGCCTTTTCATATAAGACGAGCTTTAAGAACATAAACAACACATGTGAATTAAAAATTTATCAATGCTTAACAACTATGCTCAGTAATTCCATCTTACCACAATCCTCTATGAAGAAAGTCAAACACCCATGTGCCATGATCAACTGCAGCATTTCTTTTGATTTCTAATGCCATTTTTCTCCCCAACTCCAAAAAGTGCAGAAATACCAAAGGCTGCAGTAAAATGTCTAGTTGAGCCACTGAGTCAATGAATCCTGGATCTACCTTTGGGAGACTGTGACCAGCCTCCTCTATAACCAAGATCATTCCCGGAAGCAGAGTGCCACTTGAGAAGACTCCTTCTTTCCACTCTCCTGCATTCACCATTCTTCCCTTGGAGTTCCTACTTAATATGTGTGTCACAGGATGAGTCAGTGCTGGACACAACCCACAGGTTTTCCACAGTCACTTGTACCTGACTTGTGGGTTATTTAACTGAGCCAAATGATTCCAGAGGAGGTGAATTCCAGAAAGAAAACCTTTTCTTTTCATGAATTCAATAGACTTCCATATTTTCAGAATATTGTCAAAAGTTATGGGTAGAGACCCATTCTTTTTCTAGTGATTTATATTTATCACTTGATATTCTAAACTAGCAACTCAGTCTCTTTCCCCTTACATTTATGTAGGGGGATACTTAGGTAAGGAAAGATTGTAATATCAATAATAGCTAATATTTACTGAGTACTCTATGTCCAAAACTCCATGCATTATCTCATTTAATCCTCTAATACTCCTGTAGATTAAATACTATTGTTACCTCTATTATAAAAGCTCCTGGCTGGCATAACCTAAGAGGATATGGCCAGAGGTAGAGTGGGAGCTCTGGTTCTGTCCCACAATATTCAACTCTGATGAATGGAGAGGAGGCTTCTTTGGCCACTAGGCGAAGCTGAGAGTTCTGCCCTTTTTCTAAAAGTCAGTAAGGCAACAAAAGAAACCAGGAAGATAGAAGGGGCACCTTACCTACTTATCCAAGGCTGGCAGTTTCAGTCATACTTCTCCATTTACTCTTTGTGGGGAGAGGGTGTTTAAAGCTTGTTAATTTTGTGTTTTTGTTTATTTTTGTTTTTTGCAGAGAGCTTATGCATGACCTGCTCTTGAATCCCCCTTTTCAGTTGAGGTGTTCAAAGGAGTATGATGATTGTTTTACATTTATAAAATATATCACTGACAGGAGCAATATGAAAATTACCCAATCCTAAATCCTTACAGGAATAGTCTTTTCTCTCACTTGTAGGTAGGGTTAACTGGTATAACATGGAAGGCAAGGTGGAAAAGTGTGTTTCAATTACACACCGCTACGGAAAAGCAAATGTTCTGCCAGCCATGCTGATTCACTGCCAAGTTGCACAATTCTGAAAGGAATCAGTTGAGTTATCCTGGATGCAATCTTTAACCAGCCCTCCTCCCTTTTCATACATTCATATTCATCACTTTTATCAGAAGATAATCCATTCTGGAAAGGCAGCTGCTTTCTAAATAAATTGCTGTTCCTTAACAGCTGAATCCAACAGGCTGTTTTTCTCACTTCAGTGAATTTGTTCTGACAACAGTGCATGCCACTCATTTGCTCTTTTCCTTTCATGATTTGGTTTTATTATTAATCTATTCATTATGTTTATTGGCTCTGTCCATTATATGAGAGCCTTAGTGCATATTTGCAAGTGCAATAGAAAGCGACAGCCTCAGCCATTATAGCTTAGAATCTAATAGGCAGTCAAGCCATAAAATGATCCTTCTCTCTTCTACCTCTGACTAAAACTATATGGGGCTATTGGGTTGACTGACCAAACTGACTAGCTAATACAGTATGATCCAGTCAAACAACCAGATAATGTAACCAAGTAAGTGGTTTGCTTGATTTTTCACCCACCTAATTCCAATTCAAGGGTTGTTAATTGTTCTTTTTAAAAATTATTGAGATATAATTCACATACTGTAAAATTTACCCTTTTAAAGTATATAATTCAGTGGTTTTTAGTTTATTCACAGTTATGTAGCCATTACCACTACCTAATTCAGAACATTTTCATCACTCCAAAAAAATAATCGTTACCTATAGCAGTCACTCTCCTTCCCCGCAAGCCCCTGTCAAACCACAAATTCACTTTCTACGTCTATGGATTTGCTTATTCTGGACATTTTAGATAATAGAATAACACAATATGTGGCCTTTTGTGTCTGACTTCTTTCAATAAGCATGATGTTTTAAAGGTTCATCTATGTATTGGTATTTCAATCCTTTATTATTATTATTAAAGACTTTATTTTTTAGAGTAGTTTTAGATTCACAGCAAAATTGAGAGGAAGGTATAGATACTTCCCACATACTCCCTGACCCCAACATGCATAGCCTCCCCAATCATCAACATCTCCCACCAGAGTGGTACATTTGTTAAAATGGATGAAACTACATTGACACATAATCACCCAAAGTCCATAGTTTACATTAAAACTCACTCTTCGTGTTGTACATTCTATGGGTTTGGACAAATGTACAATGACATATGTCCACCATTATGGTATCATACAGAGTACTTTCACTGCCCACCAACTCCTGGCAACCACTGATCTTTTTACCGTCTTTATAGTTGGAATCATACAGCATGTAGCCTTTTCAGATTGGCTTTTTTCGCTTAGTAATATGCATTTAAGTTTCCTCCATATCTTTTCATGGCTTGATACCTCATTTATTTTTAGCTCTGTATAATAGTTTATTGTCTGGATGTACCACTGTTTATTTATCCGTTCACGTACTGAAGGACATCTTGGTTGATTACAAGTTTGGGCAATTATAAATAAAGCTGCTAGAAACATCCATGTGCAGTTTTTTGTGTAGACATATGTTTTCAGCTCCTTTGGGTAAATACTAAGAATCATGAGTGCTGGATCATATGGTAAGGGTATGTTTAACTCTGTAAGAAACTGCCAAACTCTTTCAAGGTGGCTATACCATTTTACATTCCCACCAGCAATGTATGAGATTTCTTGTTGCTCCACAATCCTCACCAGCATTTGGTGTTGTCAGTATTTGGGATTTTGGCCATTCTAATAGGAGTGTAGTGGTATCTAATTGTTTTAATTTGCATTTCCTTGAGGACATGTGATGTGGCGCACCTTTTCATATGCTTATTTGCCATCTGTATCTCTTTTTTGGTGAAGTATCTGTTAAGGTCTTTGGCCCATTTTTTAATCAGATTTTTTTCTTTTTTGTTGAGTTTTAAGAGTTCTTCATATATTTTGGATTAGTCCTTTATAAGATGTGTCTTTTGCAAATATTTTCTCCCAGTCTGTGGCTTGTCTCCTCATTCTCTTGACATTGTCTTTCACAAAGAAGTTATTAATTTTAATGAAGTCCAACTTATCAATTATTTCTTTCATGGATCATGCCTTTGGTGTTGTATTTAAAAACTCATCACCATACCCAAGGTAATCTAGGTTTCTCCTATGTTATCTTCTAGGAGTTTTATAGTCTTGCATTTTACGTTTAAGTCTTCAATCTACTTTCAGTTAATTTTTGTGAAGGACGTGTAAGGCCTGTGTCTAGATTTATTTTTTTGCACATTGATGTCCAGTTGTTCCAGCACCATTTATTGAAGAGACTATCTTTTCTCAATTGCATTGTCTTTGCTTCTTTATTGAAGATCAGTTAACTGTATTTGTGTGGATCTATTTTATAGACTCTCTGTTCTGTTCCATTGATCTATTTGTCTATTCACTCACCAATACCATACTGTTCTGATTACTGTAGCTTAATAGTAAGTCTTAAAGTCTGGTAATACTAGTCCTCCAACTTTGTTTTTCTTTTTCAATATTGTGTTGGCTATTTTGGGTCTTTTGCCTCCCCATATAATCCTTGGAATCAGTTTGTCAATATCCACAAATTAACTTGCTGGGATTTTGACTGATTTGCATTGAATTTATAGATGGAGTTGGGAAGAGCTAACATCTTGACAATATTGAGTCTTCCTATCCAAGAACATGGAATTTCTCTCTATTTATATCTTCTTTGATTTTGTTGAACAGAGTTTTGTAGTTTTTCTCATCTAGATCTTGTACATATTTTGTTGGATTTATACCTAATTATTTCATTTTTGGACATGCTAATATAAATGGTATTGTGTTTTTAATTTCAAATTGCATTGTTAATTGCTGGTGTATAGGAAAGCAATTGACTTTTTATTAATTACAATTAACCTTGTATGCTGCAATCTTGCATCCTGCAACCTTGCTATGATCACTTATTAGCTCCAGGAGTTTTTCTTGTCAATTCTTTTGGATTTTCTATATACACAATTATGTCATCTGCAAACAAAGACGGTTTTAATTCTTCCTTCCCAATCTGTACAGTTTATTTCCTTTTCTTGTCTTATTATGTTAGTACTTCCAGTATGATGTTGAAAATGTGTGATGAGAAGGGACATCTTTGCCTTGTTCCTGCTTAATGGGAAAGCTTCGTTTCTCACCATTAAGTATGATGTTAGCTGTAGGTTTTTTGTAGGTATTTTTTTTACCAAGTTGAGGATGTTCCCCTCTATTTGTAGTTTACTGAGTTTTTTTTACATGAATGGGTGTTAGATTTTGTCAAATGCTTTTTCTGTATCTATTGATATGACTATGTAATTTTTTAAAGTCTGTTTGTGTGTTGGATTAAATTAATTGATTTTTGAATGTTGAACCAGCCTGGCATACCTGGAATAAACCCCATTTAGTTGTAGTATATGATTCTATTCTTTCCATACATTGTTGGATTCGATTGTTAATATTTTATTGAGGTTTTTTGCATCTATATTCATGAGAGCTATCGGTCTAAGGTTTTCTTTTCTAGTAATGTCTTTGTCTGGTTTGGGTATTAGGGTAATGCTGGCCTCATAGAATGAGTTGGAAGTATTCCTTCTGCTTCTATCCTCTCAAAGAGATTTTAGAAAATTGGTATAATTTCTTCCTTAAATGTTTGGTAGAATTCACCAGTGAACCCATCTGGGCCTGGTGTTTTCTGCTTGGGAAAATTATTAATTATTGATTCAATTTTTAAAATAGATATAGGCCTATTCAGATTTTCTATTCCTTCTTGTATGAGTTTTGACAGGTTCTGTCTTTCAGGGAATTGGTCTGTTTCATCTAGGTTATCAAATGTGTGGGCAGAGAGTTGTTCATAGTATTCCTTATTATCCTTTTAATGTCCATAGCATCTATAGTGATGTCCCTTTTTTCATTTCTGATATTAGTGAATTATGTCCTCTCTTTTCCTTAGTCAGCCTGGCTAGAGGCTTATCGATTTTATTGATCTTTTCAAAGAACCAGTTTTTGGTTTTGTTGATTTTTGTGGATTGTCTCTATTAATTTCCTGTTTTCAATTTCATTGATTTGTGTTCTAATTCATATTATTTCTTTCATTCTGCTTACTTTGGATTTGATTTTCTTTTCTTTTTCTAGTTTTCTAAAGTGGAAACTTGTATTATTGATTTTAGATCTCTCTCCTGTTCTAATATAAGCATTCAATGCTATAAATTTTCTGTAAAGCACTAGTTTTACTGCATTACACAAATTTTGATAAGTTGCTTTTCATTTTCATATAATTCAAAATATTTTAAAATTTCTCTTGAGATTTCTTCTTTGACCTATGTGTTACTTATTTATTTATTCATGAGAAAGATTGGCCCTGAGCTAACATCTGTTGCCAATCTTCCTATTTTTGCTTGAGGAAGATTGTCGCTGAGCTAACATCTGTGCCATTCTTCCTCTGTTTTGTATGTGATACACCACCACAGCATGGCTTGATGAGTGGTGTGTAGGTCCATGCCCAGGATCCAAACCCACGAACCCTGGGCCACCGGAGCAGGGTACACGAACTTAATCACTACGACACTGGGCTGGTGCCATTATGTGTTATGTAAAAGTGTGTTATTTAACCTCCACATATTTTGGGATTTTTCATTTATCTTCTGTTATTGATTTCTAATTAATTCCTTTGTGGTCTGAGAGCAGACGTCATATAATTTCTATCCTTGTTAAGGCGTGTTTTATGGCCCATCATGTGGTCTTTCTTGGTGACTGTTTTCACCAAGAATGTGTATTCTGCTGTTGTTGGATGATACAATCTCTCTCTCTTCTGGACCCCAACCACCTCTCTCAGAAAACTTTTAACAGTGTCTTCTATACTCTTCCAGAAATCTTTTAGGCAGTTACAAGTACCCCTCTCTCTACATCTTGCATTATCAGTGTTGAGGAACTTGCTTTATCTTCTCTATCAGTGCATAAGCTCTTGAAGTCAGAATTTGCAAGTTATTCAACACTGTATCCCCCTCAGTACTTATCCCAGGGCTTTGTGCCTAGTAGGAGCTCAGTATATATTTGTAAAGAGAATGAGTCACCTCTTCCTACTTCTACTCAAACTGAAGTTCTTTCAAGGTTGTATAGAACTTAGCATCTGTATCAGAGTCTCATCCCAGCAGATATGACACCTTGGTGCAAGAGACTATCACCAATGGTCAATTAGACATATTACTCCCCATTAAAGAGTGGCTAAAGATAACCTATTCTCCTAATTTCTCCTGCACTCCTTCTTTCCAAACCAACCTCCAAAGAAATATAGGCAAAATTTCTTTGAAAGAAATCTATCCAGTGTACGTTGTGTAGATCTCTGGCCACCTGATATTTTTTGGTATAAGGCTCATCTTAACCTTAATGTGTTTAATGTCACTGACAATCCCCAGGTAAAAGGACTAAAGAGTAGTAAGTCTCATTGTGATAGTTTTACCATAAAACTGTTATTGAGGAGGAGATGGAAATAACAGGATACTTTATGAGAGCTCTGGGCTTCTTGAGCTCTCTCACGGCTCCTAATGAGAGCATAATCACAAAATTATTATAGAGAATTTTTTTCTTCAACCAATAAAAATGACACATTTTTCTGAGTCTGAACTAGAAAACAACTTTTGCATGTCCCTGCTGTCATTTACCTGCACATGGTACAAGCACTTATTTTTGGTTCTTAATGAAGGCACGAAGCTTCTAATTATTTAGGGATGTGATTAAATGAGTTTCCCAGTGACTTGGTGTCGCAGGAGAAATCTTTTAATTTGCACACTCCTACCACTGATACGTCTTGCAAACAGCGACTATTTAACAATCCCCTTTGCCACTCATTTGCCACTGCTACTCCAACTCATTGACTTTGAAAGTTTTAATAGTGCCCAATGAAACTTTTAATTGCCACTGATTAGTGTTTAGGCTTCCTGAGGCAGGCTGTTAAGGGGATACAGCCAGGCTATGCAAAGAATTGACTACAGAGGTCTTGGATGAAGATCATATGAAGAACAAAGAGTCCTCTCATCTCTATTTCCCCCCACCCCCTTTTTTGTCACCAAGGGCTCAATATCTATTTTTGAAGCTCTGCCTGACTTATTTTTTATTTTTATTTATTCTCATCTCAGATGCCTGTTAGAAACCCATAAACCAGAGCAGAAAAGCACACGAACATAATAATTTCAACCTAAATTCTGACACTATATTTATAGTTTAAAAACTTAAACCTCCACTTCTTTGTGCCCTGGTTTCATCAGTTCTGATTTGCTTCTCACCTAGTTAAGAGCCAGGCCTTCAATGGGTTCCAAAGCTAATAACAGAATATGAAAGTCACTGCATCCCCCATACAAAATCTTGTTATATAATCAATATTTGATTTAGAATAATTTTGGGTAATGAGACTAATAATCAGAAGAGATTTTAGGAAAATTGTGGGCAATGTTTATGGAGCAGGAAGTAAGTGGGAAAAGGGGTGGGGCCTGTGTTTTCCTTAATGAACCACAGGTGAAGCTCCAGATTCAGCAAATTTCTCAGCATCAAGGAAAGACTGGAGAATCTAGACAGATGAGCATGTCAAAAATAAATTTAGGCAGGATCTGTGGATACAGGGAAGTGGGGAAAAGAGTTAAGTTCCTGCTGTTTTATAGAGAGCTTGACTGATCATAGATATGACCACTGCACTGATCATATTTGGGGTTCCTTCAGTGTTTATGGTGATGTAGTTTCTATCATGTTTTTCTGAATAATTAATTAGTTTTGCTCTGCATTCTTTTTCATTTGTCCTTTAAGACAGCTGGAAATTATTTAATTAAGACATTTTGGGGAAGTCCAGTATGTTTATCTGAAACAATGAATCAAAAATTCATCTGCCATTTTTCATTTGTCTTTTAGTTGCTTCATTAATTAATTTCAATGAATGTTTAGGGAATCACTGGTTATACATTTACTGAACATGGAAACCATCTGGTTAATGGTAACATTTTGGGAGTACTATTTGGAAAAAATCTTTTTCAATATATCAGACCTTGGACTATCAATTTGTTGCGATTAATAATAGTGTCATTTACAAATCAGTTTGCCTCTAGCCTGTCCTGCACCATATGCATTTTTTTTCCTTTAATGCCAAAACCCTTCTATTTCATGGAGTGACTTTGTACTAGGTCAATTTTTCTGGGCTGGAGGCCCCTGTTGTTCTCCTTTTTCATCTCTACTTTTACATTTGCCTTTCTTTTACTTTACAAGGAGGGACACACTTCTCACCCACCCCAAATCTAAATGAGTCCATTGCTTCAGGGTATTAAACAAAGGGACAACTTACAGTCTCGACTTAGGCAAATCCTACTTTTCAAGGCACCTCAGTGTAACTGCCTGTCTTTCTCAGTCTTTCACATATTTCTGGTAAGGGAGAAGCTTCACATTAGAAACAGTGTCATTTTGACCCATGTTAAGTGTTATAAATTCAGGTCTATATCTGTCATGATCATTCTTAGCTGAGACAAAATTAATCTTAAGTAAATTTTAATTAATTCTAATGAGACCTCTCTAGTCTATCAATCACTGAGTTAGGAGACATGATTTCAAATCTTGGCTTGATCCCTCATTAGCAATGTGATCCAAGGATAATATAGTGTTTATTTTATAGACTGCAGCAGAAGTGATAACAATTTTTCTTCAGCATGATCTCACGTCTTCTATTCCCTGACCAAAAATTCATCTTTCCTGAGGGCTGGTCCTGTGAGAATAAACAAAGAGAGCATCAGTAAGAAATAGCAGGGGCCGGCCCTGTGGCGCAGCGGTTTAGTTCGCTCTTGGCAGCCCAGGGTTTGTGAGTTCGGATCCCGGGAGCCCGCGGACGCACTGCTGGTCAGCCATGCTGTGGTGGCGTCCCATATAAAGTAGAGGAAAGACGGGCACAGATGTTAGCCCAGGGCCAGTCTTCCTTAGCAAAAAGAAGAGGATTGGCGACGGATGTTAGCTCAGGGTTGGTCTTCCTCACAAAAAAAAAAAAAAAAAAAGAAATAGCAAAGGCAGCAAGGCCTTGTTTAATTCTTGGAAAGTCTGTATATTTTGTGTAGTTGTCTATTTATATATTTCAGAATAAAAATCAATAGGTGGATGACTGTCATGAGGATGCATCGTAATATGTTTATTTGAATCAAAAAAATGAAATCACATTTTTTTCTAATTTGGCTGATTGATTTGACAATGAGAACTGGCTTTGTCACTTAGATTATGAAGTGGATATTTACCATAAATTGAATGAGATTGATAACAAATCGCAGCTCCAAGACTTTGACAAAAGCACGTGACAAAATAAAAGCATTCTATAAAAAAATTGCAAAGATGTATTAAAATGAACAGTAATTTGATTTCTGAACCCTTTCTGAGTTCATGGAGTAAAACAAATACCTCTAAGTGAAAGAGGAACAGGCATAGTTAATAGTAATTTGACAAGTCTTGATAAAGCCTTTTTGGGATACTTCCCAGAAAATGAGAAAGTGAATGACTGTATTAAATGGGCAATAAATCATTTTGTAAGTCAGGTGATTTCCAATTCTTTGCTTTCAAACAAAGTTAAGTATTAGCTGATATACGTTATTATAATTGATTATACAATACTATGTGATTTGGACAAATAGCTCAGAAGGAGTTCAAAGAATTGAGTGACAGTGGTATAGCAAAACTCTTCCATTTCCAGCTACTTACCTACTTGAGCTTAATTGCTTAGCATTAAAAGTTATGAAAAAAAGTAGTAGCAGAATTGATAGTAAACCCTATTTTATTCTAGCAATAAGTAATATTGAATACATGAACCAACTTTGTTTAAAAAAGTCCCATTTCCAATGAAATTTTACTTCTTTATGTTTAACAATATATTTCAAAATTTGAAATGAACTCATGTTGTTTTGACCAAATGTGCACCACTATTATTTTTGATAATAACTCAGTCCAGAAGAAATTTTTTAATACATAGAGCTTTATGGTGAGGGAAATTTTAAAAATTTAATTTCAGTTTATATACTTCAGAGCATAAAATATGTTACATTTAGATAAAATTCTTATAAAATGCAAATTCAATAAGAAAATTAAATGATATAAATTTCCAACTTTTAAAAAAGAGCATGTTCGTGTAGTTTTACAAATGGGTGATGGTAGCAATCAACTTACTAACGCCATCTTATTAACTGCTTTCTGGCTGTTTTATAGTTCCCTTGTTCCCTTACTTCTCCGTCTTCCTTTGTGAATTGGTGATTTTTCCTTAGTGGTATGCTCTGATTCCCTTCTCTTTATACTTTGTGAATATACTCTAAGTTTTTCTTTGTGGTTACCATGAGGTTTACATAAAACATCATGTAGATAGAACAGTCTATTTTATGCTGATAGCAACTTAACTTTACTCACATACTAAAACTCTATTCCTTTACTCCTCCCTTTTATGTTTTGAATGTCATAAATTACTTTTTTTATATTGTGTATTTGTTAACAAATTATAGTAGCTATAGTTATTTTTAATATTCTTATCCTTTAACTTTTATACTACAGTTAAGTTGTTAGCACACCATCATATTACAGTATTAGAGTTCTGAATTTGGCTATATATTTACCTTTACAAGTGTGTTGTATATTTTTATGTTAATAATTAGTGTCTTTTATTTCAGCCTGAAGAAATCCTTTCAGCATTTCTTTAAGTGAGGTCTAGTGGTGATGAACTCCCTCAGCTTTTGTTTCTCTGGAAAATCTATTTCTCATTCATTTCTAAAGGATAACGTTGCTGCAGAAAATATTCTTGGCTGGCAATTTTTTTCTTTCAGCACTTTGGCTATATCATCCCACTCTCTCCTGGCCTGTAAGATTTTTGCTGAGAAATCTGCTGATAGCTTAATGCAGTTTCCTTTGTATGTTACAATCTATTTTTCTCTTTCTGCTTTTAGGATTCTCTATTGGTCTTTCATTTTTGACATTTTTATTATAATATGTGTTGGAGAAGATCATTTTGGATTTAAATAATGGGGTGATCTATTTGCTTCACAAACTCGAATGTCCAAATCTCTCTGTAGGTTTGGGAAGTTCTCAGTCATTATTTCTTTAAATAAGCTTTCTGCCCACTTCTCCCTCTCTTCTCCTTCTGGAACTCCAGTGATTTATATATTGTTTCTTTTGATGGTGTTCCGTAGATCATATAGGCTTTCTATATTCCTTTTTATTCTCTTTTCTTTGTTATCCACTGACTGGGTTATTTCAAAGTTCCTATCCTCTAAATCATTGATTTTTTCTTCTGTTTGATCTAGTCTGCTGTTGATGCTCTCTATTACATTTTTTTAAATTCCATTTAATGAATTCTTCAGCTCCAGAATTCTGCTTCAATCTTTTTATGATTTCTATCTCTGTTAAAATTCTTATTTTGTTCATGTATTGTTTTCCTGATTTCCTTGAATTGTCTGTGTTTTCTTTTACCTCATTGAGTTTCCTTAAAATAGCTACTTTGAATTCTTTATCAGGTAAATCACAGATCTCCATGTCTTTGGGTTTGGTTACTGGAGGATTATTGTGAACTTTGGTCATGTCATGTTTTCTTAATTTTTCATGTTCCTTGGAGTTTTACATTGCTGTTTTTGCATTAGAAGTAGCAGTTACCTCCTTCAATCTTTACTAACTGCTTTCAGAGAGATACCTTTTGTCAGTTCAGCTATAGATTCTGGGGCTTTTTCTGACCTTGTATGGATACACCAGCTCCATGCTTCTTGTTCCTTCTTGTGGCAGAATTCTTAAGCTTGTATGTCTTTTCTCAGTTCTCAATCCTACAACACACCAGTCTCACTGCTGATAACCTCTCTTTTATTCTCCTGAAGGTGGCACTACAGCTCAGGTTTGTGGTTTCTCTTGTCCACAGACCCTGGCCTGTTTTCTGTGCATGCTCCTTGTCTGTTCGAGCTTACTCTCCCTGCTGCTCTCAAGAGGTTGCACAGGGAGCCAGCTGCAGAATAGGGGGAGACGTGGGATTGTCATTCAGGGCTTTGGGGGAGACCAAGGGCCAGTTGGGGAATCCTCTGATGAGTTTTTCCCAGTGGCTTGTGGGCAGGGTTCTTGCTGGAGTCCAGAATGTAGTCAGCAAGAACCGCATCCCTTTAATGCCCTCTGATGTTCTTATCTGCCTCTTTCCTGATCTTCTCCCTCCCCCTAGTCATGGAGCTCCTGATTTAATTTTCTGGATACTTCAGGAGAGAAATTAGTTTCTTGAGCAGTGTCCTGCACATCTGGGGCGGCTGTGCACTCACTCACCACTCCCCCTTTCCCCTGCAGAAGAGATAGCTGGCCAGCTAGTTTAACTCTAAGCTGTGCCACCTTGGGAAAGAAGTGATGCTAGCCAAATCAAGTTGTTCCTCTCACCCACTCCAATGCATCCAAACTCACTTTTTTTCTCCAGTGGAGTGCTAGAACTTCTCCTTTGGAACCCTGGACTTCCACAAAGGCTCTCTTGTCCATTGGTGTCTGTCCAAGTCCATGATCTCCAATTGCTCGTGGACTATGTCTGAGAGGGGCTGAAGCCAGTTCACAGGCCCACGCCAATTCCACAGCCTGTACCAAGGTCTGTCTGCCTTTAAATAGTACAAAATATGTGACCTCATCCATCTCACTTTCTGAAGGACAAAGAACTTGGTGATGACAGATTTGAAAGGAATAAAATAAACATCCTGCTGTAAGAAATTGTTAGCACCATTATAAATCAATATTATTTACTTTACAAGTAGAGAATATGCTTATAAAACAAGGCCCTAGAGACTTAGAAATCACCTAGAAATTATACTATACTTACATTGAATGCATACTATAACTTTCTTTAATGGCAGAAATTTTAGGTAACACATCATCAATAAAGACTAACCATATAAGCTAATGGGTTTGGATTATATATGTACTTAAAAATAAGGGAATGGAGGGCCGCCTGGTGGCGCAGCGGTTTAGTCCGCGCTTGGCAGCCCAGGGTTCGCAAGTTCGGATCCCGGGCGCCCGCCGACGCACTGCCTGTCAGCCATGCCGTGGTGGCATCCCATATAAAGTGGAGGAAGATGGGCACGGATGTTAGCCCAGGGCCAGTCTTCCTCAGCAAAAAAAAGGGGAAGATTGGCAACAGATGTTAGCTCAGGGCTGGTCTTCCCCACACACACAAAAAATAAATCAATAAATAAGGGAATGGATGGTACATATTTCTTATTAGTTTTAATATTGAAAAGTTACCTGTCACATGAAACACATATATATACATAGTTAGGAAAAGTTTAAACATGAAGATAAGTTTATCAGACATTCATAAAAACCACATATCACAAAAACTCCAAAATTGCAATGCTCTAGATGTCATGATTTCTTCAGAATCAATTGTAGTGGCTTTTGAGCATGTTTGCAGTAAAAAAAGATATTCCACTAAAATATCTTTGGAAAATTTGTCATGAATTTTATTGTATTTGGTGAAAACTTCTGAAATTTGTGATGGTTTGGGATTTTCAAGCTCCCCTTGGGCACAGTTTATATCTCTAACTCTTGTGGTATTATGTATTCCTGCATCTAAATTGTAGATTCTGAATAAACAATGATCAATGATAGCACCTTCATTGTAAAGACCAAAAAAACCCAACCAGAACTTGAGTTCCCCTCCCCCAAAGAACCTTTGTGTATAACTGGGATTTCTTTGAATTAACTGTCATGTGGAAATGATGTTTATTAAAGGATAAGTAATAAAAAATGCTAACTGAACTTTAATATACATCTTATTAAAGCTCAATAGCAACTGTAGTGGTTATTTGGATTATTAGACCCACAAGGATTTTTTTTTCAGATAGGTGTATTTTATCACTGACATTGTTCAGAATCCCTGGAACATGATGATAATGAAGAGCAGACCAATATCCATCAGTTTTATTACTGTTTTAAATCATCTGTAGTCAATACAACCCCTTATTGCATGCCTCCAGGGTGAACCACTCTCACTGTTATTGGTTGGAGTGAAAATGAGGATGAGGAGTTCAGGGAGGCATGTATAGTCAGTCTTAGAAAGTTTTTGTGGCAATATTTTACTTTCCCCCACTGCTTTCTGGTCTCCGTTGTTTCTCATGAGAAGTCAGCTGTTAATCTTTTTGAGGTTAAAAAATAATACACTCTGCATATCAAATGAGTTAGATATGCCCCTGCCTCTAACCTCTCACCTAACTTTATGTCTCTGAAAAAAAAAAAAAAAAAAAACTTCACCAAGGTAGCCCAGTGAAGCAAAGTGAAGGACAAGATAGAAATGAAAAATAGAAGGATGATATGGTACTGAAAATCATCAGGATAAATGCATAGCAGTCCCTTCTGGAAATAACTAGCTGAAATGGTTTATTCTGCCTTGTTTTACAGAGCAAAAATGAGAAAGAACAGAGACTCAGAAGAATCCACCATGAGTTTTATCCAGACCTCTTGGGTACAAGCTTGGTCAAAACAGAATAATGAAATTTATATCTTGGAAATCTCCCAGCTTATATCTCTCACCTCTCATGGGAATTTCTTCTTAGCAGAAAGAAGATGTTGAAGCAGGCCACAGAAAAAAATCCTGAGCCACATCACCTCATTCCAGGCACCTAGCCAGGAAATTCCAGGCCTTGACTCCATTTCCTATGTCTCTCTAAACTTTACTAGTCATAGAATTTATTTCCCCTTCCATTCCAGAAACCTAAACCTCTCCTGTGTGTTCTGGCAACTAGTTCTATTTACTTTCTTTTTAATAAAAAATCCCAAATAAACAGAAAAGTAGAAAATAATTGAGCTTAACTTTAAGTCATTCTCTCCAATCTTCTTAGCTTATTTAGTCCTTAAATGTCTTTTATGGTACCATGTTTTCTCATTTAAAAAATAGTCTCTATAAAATTCAAAAATGTGTGGAAATTAAATAACACACCCTTAACCAATTTGTCAAAAAAGAAATCACAAGGGAAATTAGAAAATACCTTGATATGAATGAAAATCAACATATCAAAATTTATGGACTGCAGTAAAAGAAATTCTAAGAGGAAACTTTATATCTGTAAGTACATATATCAAAAAAGAAGTAAGATATCAAATCAACAACCTACTGTATATCTTGAGAAACTAGAAAAGAAAAGCAAACTAAACCCAGAGCTAGCAGAAGGAAGGAAGTACTACCCAAAGTGGTCTACAGAATCAAAGCAATCCCTATCAAAATCCCAATGGTGTTTTATGCAGAAGTATAAAAATCCATCCTAAAATTCACATGGAATTTCAAAGGGCCCCAAAACAATTTTAAAAAATAAGAACAAAGCTAGAGGACACATATTTCCTCATTTCAGAACTTACTACAAAGCTACAGTAATAAAGACAGTGTGGTCCTGGAATAAGGACAGACAGCTAGACCAATGGGATAGAATAGAAAGCCCAGAAATAAATCCTCTCATATATAGTCAAAAGATTTTCAATAAGGGTGCCAAGATCATTCAATGGGGGAAAGGATGGTCTTTTCAACAAGTGGTGCTGGGAAAACTAAACATTCACATGCAAAAGGATGAAGATGAACCCTTACTTTATACCATATACAAAAATTAACTCAAAATGGATCAAAGACCTAAACATAAGAGCTAAAACTATAAAACTCTTAGAAGAAAATCTTTATGACATTCAGTTTGGTAATGGATTCTTAGATGTGACACCAAAAGCACAAGCAACAAAAGAAAAAATAGATAAATTGGACTTCATCAAGAATTAAAACTTTCATGCATCACAGGACACTACCAACAAAGTGAAATTACTACCCACAGAATGGGGGAAAATATTTTCAAATCACATATCTGATAAGGAATTGATATCCAGAATATACAAAGAACTCCTACAGCTCAACACCAAGAAAGTAAATAACCTAATTCAAACATGGACAAAGGATTTGAATAAATATTTCTCCAAAGAAGATATACAAATGACCAGTAAGCACATGAAAATGTGCTCAACATCCTTAGTCTTTAGGGAAATGCAAATCAAAACCATCATGAGATACCACTTCATAATCATTAGGATGGCTATTATATAAAAACAAACAAATAAACAGAAACCCCAGAAAATAACAAGTAAAGGCAAGGATGTGGAGAAATTTGAACCCTTGTATATTGCTAGTAGGGATGTAAAATGGCACAGCCATTATGGGAAACAGTTTGGCAGTTCTCAAAAAGTTAAACATAGAATTACCATATGATCCATCAATTCCACTTCTAGATGTATACCCAAAAGAACTGAAAGCAGAGACTCAAACAGATACTTGTACACTAAGATTCACAGGAGCATTATTCACAATAATGGGAAACAGTTTGGCAGTTCTCAAAAAGTTAAACATAGAATTACCATATGATCCATCAATTCCACTTCTAGATGTATACCCAAAAGAACTGAAAGCAGAGACTCAAACAGATACTTGTACACTAAGATTCACAGGAGCATTATTCACAATAGCCAAAAGGTGGAAACAACCCAAGTATCCACCAACAGATACATGGATGAACAAAATGTGGTATATCCATACAATAAAATATTATTCATCCGTGAAAGGATGAAATTCTGACACATGCTATAACATGCGTAAACCTTGAAAACATTATGCTAAGTGAAATAAACCAGACACAAAAGGAAAATATTGTATGATTTCACTTATATGAAGCTCCTAGAATAGGCAAATTCATAGACGGAAAGTAGGACAGAGGTTGCCAGGGGCTGGGGGAAGAGAGGAATGAGGAGTTATTGTCTCATGGGTATAGAATTTCTGTTTGGGATGATGAAAATGTTTTGGAAATGGATAGTGGTAATGGTTGCACAACATTGTGAATAAACTTAATGCCACTGAATTGTACATTTAAAAATGGTTAAAATGATAGATTTTGTATTATGTATGTTTTACCACAATAAACATTTTAAAATAAACTTTATGTAAATCTTCACAGAGTATTGACTATTAAATAAATGCAATGTCTCAGGAGGATACTATAAAGGCAATTGTCAGAGCAGCTAGATTGACAATTGCTATTCATGACTTTTGTAAAAGGGTACAAACTACTGATTCCTAGATGACTATTTGGAATACCGGAACCAGATGTGAAGGGAATCTGCTCATCTACCCAGCAAGGAACCCCTACCTAAAGCCTCTTCCAGACAAAGTACTCTGTTTCTATAAGTTAGGAAAATTCTCAAAGACCCTGTAGGCAGAGGAGGAGCATGGGAGAGGAAGGTCAGACTGGGAAAGACTACTAGCAAAATGTAGGAAACACCAATTTGTGGTTGAGGCTTTGGGGGCAACAGAATTCCAGCTGAGGAGTTGGGTCCAGCACGTCTTTGGTTTTCAAAGATTATTTCTAGCAACAGATTCTTTTAATAAAGAAACCTCATACAGAACTCTAAAATAAAGGACAGATAACTGAAGAGCTGCTCTGTAGGTCAGAGCCCCTGAACACTCTCACTGTCTTGGAACCTTGGACCTGAGAACATGGTTTGAGAAACAAGCTACTAACTAATGATTAGCATGAACTAAATGTTTTCTTTATCTCTATTATTGACTTCCCCTTCAGTTAAAATGTGGTTTGTCAGTACTAGGTACTTAGCTAAGCATTTTTAGAGTGTTTAATGAATGAAGATCATTTTGCACTCTTATTATTTGAATAGTAGCTCTCATTAAAGTGTAAATAGTGAGGATTACTGGGAAGATCGTGGTGTAGGTGGACTCTGAACTCACCTCCTCCCATGGACACCACAAATTTATGACTACCCTTGGAACAATTACCCCTGAGAGAGAACTGGAAACTGGATAAAAAGAACACCCACAACAAGGGACAGTACTGACTGAGGTGGAAGAGGCTGAAATTCCTTTCTGGAGAGAAAAAAGCCACATTCTACCTGTGACCCTTCACTGCCAGGAGCAATCTTAAGGTACAATGCTTTCCTTGGAGGAGCGGGGGATCTGAGAAGGAGAGCTATGCCACAATAAGCAGCTTTTGGACTCAGCACAACTGAGATGGCTGTCATAATACCTGGCTTTGCTGGCTATTAACAACAGGGAATACCCCAAGAAAAGCTACTGAACATAAAAGAAAGAAAAGCCTGCTCTTAAAGGGCCCACACATTATTCACCTGTTTCAGAAAGCAACACAAAATCACCAGAAAGAAAGGTGCACAGTCGTTTGGTGAAAGAGACTTACTTGATAGGCTCTTGGCACATCTCAGGGAGTCAGGAGGTGGCTGGGACCACTTCCCTGGGGACTAAGACATTGACCACAGCCATTATTGTGACCTAGTACAGGTGTGCTGACACAGATGCTGGCAGACGCCATTGGAATTCTTCCCCTGGCCTGTTAGCACAAGGGTTCACTCCACCCACTAGAGCACTGATTTAATCCAGCTCAGTCAGAGCAGGTAGCCTGCCCTAGGGATAGGGCCCATCCACCAGCAAGCCCTTGAGCAACTTCTGGGCCTGCATAGGCAGGGTATGTGGGACCTCTGTAGCCAGGAAGGTGGGTCCACTTCAGTGGAATGGGGCATGTGCACAGGGCAGGACCACCTGGATGCGGTGTGTGAGCCTGTGGGTGGTGGGGCTTGTGAGCTGCAGCAGACTTGTGCTTCTCCAACAGCCACATATGGGATCTGCCCCACCTTCCAGTGACTGAAACAATTGTGTGCTGCCATGCCTGGGGCTGGCCCCAACCCACTGTACTACTGAGAGACTTGACCACAGCCTTGCAGGCCAAAGGCCTGGAGCAATCATAAGCCCCTGAGCCTAGCAACCAGCCACGCTGGGGGCATACTCACTTAACAGAAAAACGGCAGCAGGAATGTGGTATTAGACCTGGCAGCCAACTGTGTTGGGGCTCCCCTGCCCAATAAAGTGACTGAAGGGATGATAGTAGACACACACAGCTAAGTCTTACAACCAGCTGGCCAGGGGGACAGCTTAGCCTTCCTGTGCACCTGCAGTAAGAGCCACCCCCTCCACAACAGAAGGACACACATAGCCCACACAAGGGACACTCCTGGAACATTTGGAACTGGTGATGAGAGGGAAGCACATTGCTGGGCCTCATAAGGCATCTCTTACATCAGGCCACTTCTCCAAGATCAGGAGATGTAGTTGATCTACCTAAAACATAGATAAAAACACAGAGAAATCAGCAAAATGAGGAGACAAAGGAATATGTTCCAAATAAGGGAACAGGACAAATCCTCAGAAAAAGAACTAAACAAAACAGAGATAAACAATCTACCTAATAAAGAGTACAAACAAATAATCATAAGGATGCTCATTGATCTTGGGAGAAGAATAGATGAATACAGCAAGAACTTCAACAAAGAATTGGAAAATATAAAAAAGACCCAATCAGAAATGAAGAATAATGGAAATGAAAAATTCACTAGAGGGACTCAATAGCAGAGTAGATGATACAGAAGAATGGATCAGTGAGCTGGATGAAAGATTAGAGGAAATCACCCAAGCTGAACAGGAAAAAGAAAAAAGAATTTAAAAGAACAAGGACAGACTAAGGGACCTCTGAGACAACATCAAGAACACTAACATCCATATTATAGGTGTCCCAGAAGGAGAAGAGAGAGACAAAGGGGCAGAGAATCTATTTGAAGAAATAACAGCTGAAAACTTTCCTAACCTGAGAAAGGAAATAGACATCCAGGTACAGGACGCACAGAGAGCACCAAACAAGATTAACCCAAAGAGGCCCACACCAAGACACATTATAATTAAAATGTCAAGAACTACAGATAAAGAGAGAATCCTAAAAGCTGCAAGAGAAAGACCACAAGTTACATACAAATGAAACCCAATAAGGCTATCAGCTGACTTCTCCACAGAAACCTTACAGGCTAGAAGGGAGTGGCATGATATATTTAAAGTGCTGAAAGGAAAAAACCTACAGCCAAGAATACTCTACCTGGCAAGGTTATCATTCAGAATGGAAGGAGAGATAAAGACTTTTCCAGACAAGCAAAAACTAAAGGAGTTTATCACCAAGAAACCAGCCTTACCAGAAATGCTAAAGGGACTTATTTAAGTGGAAAAGAAAAGACCACAAATAGGAATAAGAAAAATTATCAAAAAAATAAATAAATAAAATAAAATCACTGGTAAGGACAAATATATAGTAAAGGTAGCAGATCAACCACATATAAAGCTAATATGAAAGTGAGAAGACAAAAAGTACAAAAATTATCTATTTGCATGATAAGAGGTTAATGGATACACACACACACACACATTAAAAAGAGGTTAACTATGATATCAAAAACATAAAATGTAGGAGGCAGGAAATAAGAGAGTAAAGCTTTTAGCAAGAGATCAAACTTAAGATACCATCAACTTAACATAGATTGCCATATACATAGGTTATTATATATGAACCTCATGGTAATCATAAACCAGAAACCTATAATAAATACATAAAAATTAAGAGAAAGGAACCCAAACATAATACTAAAAAAAGCCATCAAACTTCAAGGGAAGAGAGAAGGGAAGAAGAAAGGAACAGAGAAGAACTACTAAAACACCCAGAAAGAAAAAGTAACAAAATGGCAATAAGTATATTCTCATCAATAGCTATTTTAAATGTCAATGGACTAAATGCTCCAATCAAAAGACATAGGTGGCTCATTGGATAAAAAAAACAAGACCCATTTATATGCTGCATATAAGAGACATATTTGAGATCTAAAGACACTCACAAACTGAAAGTGAAGAGATAGAGAAAGATATTCCATGCAAATGGCAACGGAAAGAAAGTTGGGCTGGCAATACTGACATCAGACAAAATAGACTTTAAAACAAAAACCATAACAAGAGACAAAGAAGGATGCTACATAATGATAAAGGGAACAATCCAACAAGAGGATATAACACTTGTAAATATCTGTGCATCCAACATAGAGAACCTAAATACATAAAGCAATCATTAACAGACATAAAAGGACAAATAGTAACACAATAATAGTAGGAGACTTTAACACTCCACTTACATCGACGGATAGATCATCCAAACAGAAGATCAATAAGGAAACATTGGCCTTAAGTGACACATTAGACCAGATGGATTTAGCAGAATATGTCTATATGTAACAGAACATTCCATCTAAAAACTGCAAAATACACATCCTTTTTGAATGCACATGGAACATGCTCCAGGATAGATCACATATTAGGCCCACAAAACAAGTCTCAATAAATTTGAGAAGATTGAAATAATACCAAGCATCTTTTCTGTCCACAATGGTGTGAAGCGAGATATCAACTACAGGAAGAAAACTGGAAAAACCATAAATATGTGGAGCTTAAATAAAATGCTACCAAATAAATAATTGGGTCAAAGAAGAAATCAAATATACCTGGAGACAAATGAAAATGAAAATACAACATGCCAAAATTTATGGGATACAGCAAAACAGGTTCTAAGAGCAACACAGACCTACTTCAACAAACAAGAAAATCTCAATTAAACAATCTAACAATGCACCTAAAGGAAGTGGAAAAAGAAGAACAAACAAAGCCTAAAATCAGTAGAAGGAAGGAAATAATAAAAATCAGAGTGGAAATAAATAAAATACAGACTAAAAAGACAATAGAAAGGATTAATGAAACTAAGAGATTGTTCTTTGAAAAGATAAACAAAATTGACAAGCCTTTAGCCAGACTCACCAAAAAAAAGAGAGAGAAGGCTCAAATAAATAAAATCAGAAATGAAAGAGGAGAAATTAAAATGAACTCCTCAGAAATACAAAAGTTTATAAGAGAATACTACAAAAAGCTATATGCCAACAAATTGCATAATCTAGAAGAAATGGATAAATTCTTAGAATCACACAACCTTCCAAAACTGAATCAAGAAGAAATAAAGAATTTGAATAAATCAATTACCAGTAAGGAGATTGAAACAGTAATCAAAAACCTCCCCAAAAATAAAAGTCCAGGACCAGATGACTTCCCTGGTGAATTCTCCCAAACATTCAAAGAAGACTTAATACCTATCCTTCTGAAACTCTTCCAAAAAATTGAAGAGGAGGGGAAGCTTCCTAACTCATTCTACGAAGCCAACATTACCCTGATAGCCAAACCAGACAAGAACAACACAAAAAAAGAAAATTACAGGTCAATATCACTGATGAACGTTGATGCAAAATCCTCAACAAAATACTAAACTAATTGAATACAACAACATATTAAAAAGATCATACACTATGATCAAGTGGGACTTATTTCAGGGATGCAGGGATGGTTCAACATCCACAAATCAATCAACATGATACATCACATTAAAAAATGAGGAATAAAAATCACACAATCATCTCAATAGATGCAGAGAAAGGATTCAACAAGATGCAGCATTCATTTACGATAACAGCTCTGAATAAAATCGGTATAGAAGGAAAGTACCTAAACATAATAAAGGCCATATGTGACAATCCCACAGCTAATATCCTACTGAAAAACTGAAAGCTATCCCTTTAAGAACAGGAACCAGACAAGGATCCCCACTGATGCCACTCTTATTTAACATAGTATAAGTCCTAGCCAGACCAATCAATCAAGAAAAAGAAATAAAAGGTATCCAAGTTGGAAAGGAAGGAGTGAAACTGTCACTATTTGCAGATGACATGATTTATATATAGAAAATCCTAAAGACTCCACCAAAAAACTTTTAGAAATAATAAATGAATACAGTAAAGTTGCAGGATACAAAATCAACATACAAAAATCAGTTGTGTTTCTATACACTAACAACAAAGTAGCAGAAAGAGAAATTAAGAATACAATCCCATTTACAATTGCAACAAAAAGAATAAAATACCTAGGAATAAACTTAACCAAAGAGGTGAAAGATCTGTACACTGATAACTATAAAACATTGTTGAAAGAAATTGAAGAAGACACAAAGAAGTGGAATGAAATTCCGTGTTCTTGGATTGAAAAAATTAACATATTTACAATGTCCATACTTCCTAAAGTAATCTACAGATTCAGTGCAATCTCTATCAAAGTTCCAATGACATTTTTCACAGAAATAGAACAAAGAATCTTGAAATTTATGTGGAACAACAAAAGACCCCAAATAGTGAAAGCAATCCTGAGAAAAAAGAACAAAGCTGGAGGAGTCACACTCCCTGATTTCAAAATATACTACAAAGCTATAGTAATCAAAACAGCATGGTACTGGCACAAAAACAGACACACAGATCAATGGAGCAGCATTGAGAGTCCAGAAATAAAGGCACATATCTGTGGAAGCTAATTTTCTACAAGGGAGCCAAGAACATACAATGGAGAAAGGAAAATCTCTTCAATAAATTGTGTTGGGGAAACTGGTCAGCCACATGCAAAAGAATGAAAGTAGACCTTTATCTTACACCATACACAAAAATTAACTCAAAATGGATTGAAGACCTGAATATGAGACCTGAAACCATAAAACTTCTAGAAGGAAACATAGGCAGTACGCTCCTTGACATCAATCTTAGCAGCATATTCTCAAATACCATGTCTCACCAGCCAAGTGAAACAAAAGAAAAAATAAACAAATGGGACTACATCAAACTAAAAACCTTCTGCACAGCAAAAGAAACCATCCATGAAACAAAAAGACAACCTAACAATTGGGAGAAGATATTTGCAAATCGTATATCTGTTAAGGTGTTAATATTCAAAATACATGAAGAACTCATACATCTCTACAGCAAAAAAAAAACTAGCAACCCAATTAAAAAATGGGCAAAAGATCTGAACAGATGTTTTTCCAAAGAAGATATGTAGATGGCCAACAAGCACATGAAGAGATGTTCAACAGCCCTAGTTATTAGGGAAATGCAAATCAAAACTACAATAAGCTATCACCTCACACCCATCAGAATTCCTATAATTAACAAGACAAGAAATAACAAGTGTTGGAGAGGATGTGGAGAAAAGAGAACTCTTATAAACTGCTGGTGGGAATGCAAACTGGTGCAGCCACTATAGAAAACAGTATGGAGATTCCTGAAAAAATTAAGAATAGAACTACCATAGGATCCAGCTATTCCACTTCTGGGTATTTATCCAAAGAACATGAAAACACGAGTGTGTAAAGATATATGCACCCCTATATTCATTGTGGCATTATTCACGATAGCCAAGACTTGGAAACAACCTAAATGCCCACCTAGGGGTGAATGGATAAAGAAGATGTGGTATATATACACGAAGGAATACTACTCAGCTATAAAACAAGATGAAATCTTGCCATTTGTGACAACATGGATGGACCTTGAGGGTATTATGCTAAGTGAAATAAGTCAGATGGAGAAAGTCAAATACTGTATGACCTCACTCATAAATAGAAGATAAAAATAACAACAACAACAAACAGAGACATAGATAGAGAGATTAGATTGGTGGTTACCAGAGGGGAAGGGAGGAGTAAGAAGGGTGAAAGGGTGACTGGGCACATGCATGTGGTGATGGATAGTAATTATTCTTTGGGTGGTGAACATGATGTCATCTACACAGAAATCAAAATATAATGATGTACTCCTGAAGTTTATATAATGTTATAAACCAATGTTACCTCAATAAAAAATAAATAAAAATAAACAGAAACACACAGGAAAAAAATGTAAATAGTGATTTTCAATTGACTCATGGGTTCTGGGGCACTTTTGAAGATATCTCAAAGTTGTCACAGATGCTTCTTCATTATCTCACATTTGATAGGAAGCATGATGGAGAGGGTGTTGGACTGGACTGGGAATCAAGAGCCTTAGATTTTGGTTCTGGCTGCAGATTAACCAGTCATGTACCTTGAACAAGTTACTCGACCTCAATTTCTCCATCTACAAGTTAAAGTTCTGGGATTAGACATCTCTAGCCCCTTCCAGCTCTGAAACTATGTGGTTATATCTCTTCTTTCTAGTCCCACATAGGCCATATTACCAGGAAGGGTCAGTGAACTCACCTCAGCTACTCTATGTGCCACAGATAAACTAATGATGGTGAAATCTGGTAAGATCACAAGAAATACCAACTAACAATTTATTCAGGTAGTTAGAACTGACACAAAGAAACACTCATAGCTCTCACCTGTACAGTATTCAGAATTGCAAGCCTAAATATTACTAGCCCCATTTATAAGAGAAAAAAGAGCTCACATTAAAAATATTGTGAGATTTACTGGTAGAGCTTATCAAGGACAGGGGTGCCTCTATTACCCCAGAATGAGCTGGTCAACATAAATTAATTTTATATGTATTGGGAAAGCGTTCCTTCAAGTACCGAAATATTTTAACTTTTTAACTGTTTTCATGGATGATCTAAAAATAGTTAGACATTTCACTGCTTTCTTAAGCAAAGTAGGTAAAACACAATTTAATAATTTATTGATGGCCAAGGGTTATCTTTTTGAAATAAAGTTGTATCTTCTGTTATAATACACGGATGTCCATAATCACCATTGAAGGTGTGTAAGGAAGTTTGTCCCTGTGCTGAGTGGCCCAGATTTTTCTGCTTTATAAATAGTTGTTTCTCTCACAAACAAATGGGAAGATATTCTATGTTCATGGATTGGAAGAGTTAATATTGTTAAAATGCTCAGACTACCCAAAGCTATCTATAGATACAATGTAATCTCTATCAAAATTTCAACAGCATTTTTCACAGAAATAGAAAAAACAATCCTAGAATTTGTATGGAACTACAAAAGACCCCAATAGCCAAAGTCATCCTGAGAAAGAAGAACAAAGCCAGGGGCATCACACTTCCTGATTTCAAAGTACTACAAACCTATGGTAATTAAAATAGTACCATTACTGACATAAAAATAGACACATAGACCAATGGAACAAAATGGAGAGCCCAGAAATAAGCCCCCATATATACTGTCAACTAATACTTGACAAGAACACTCAATGGGGAAAGGGCAGTCTCTTCAACAAATGGTGCTGGGATAACTGAATAATTACATGCAGAAAAATGAAATTAAGTCTCTGTCTTACAATACTTATAAAAACTAACTCAAAATGGATTAAAGACTTAAACATAAGACCTGATACCATAAAATTCACAGAAGAAAACAGGGAAGAAAATCCTTGACATTGAACAGGGCAATGATTTTTTTGGACATGACACCAAAAGGACAGGTAACAAAAGCAAAAATCAACAAGTGGGACAACATCAAACTAAAAAGCTTCTGCACCACAAAAAAGAAAAAAAATGAACAAAATGAAAGGAAATTATGGAATGGGAGAAAATATTTGCAAGCTATATATCCAAAAAGGGGTTAATATCCAAAATACATGAAGAACTCATACACCTCAATAACAAAAAAACAAATAATCCAACAAAAAAAATGGGCAAAGGAACTAAATAGACATTTTTCTAAAGAAGACATCCAAATGATCAACAGGTATAAGAGAAATGCTCAACATCACTAATCATCAGGGAAATGCAAATCAAAACCACAATGAGATATCACCTCACACCTGTTAGAATGGATATCACCAAGAATATAAGAGATAATCATTGGCTAGGACATGGAGATAAGGGAACACTGTACACTGTTGGTGGGAATGTAAATTGGTTCAGCCACTAGGGAAAATGGTATGGAAGTTCCTCAAAAAATTAAAAACAAAACTACCATATGAACCAGCAATTCCACTTCTGGGTATATAGCCAAAGGAAATGAAAACAGGAGTTCAGAGATATCTGCACTCCTATGTTTATTGCAGCATTATTCACAATAGCCAGGTTATAGAAACAATTTAAGTGTCCAATGACGAATGAATGGGTAAAGAAGATGTGGTGTGTATACACACACACACACACTGGAATATTATTCAGCCATGAGGAAGAAGGAAATCCTGCCATTTGTGACAACATGGATAGACTTTGACGGCATTATGCTAAGTGAGATAAGCCAGACAGAGAAAGACAAATACTGTATATCACTTACACATGGAATCTAAAAAAGCCAAAATTGTAAAAACAGAGAGTACAAAGGTAGTTATCAAAGACTGGAAGCTGGGGGGGATATAAACTGGGCACTGGTAGATAAATAAGTCATGGAGAGCTAATGCACAGCTCAGTGTTTATAGTCAACAATACTGTAATATAAACTTCAAAGTTGCTAAGAGATTAGATCATAATTGTTCCCACCACAAAAAAGAAATGATAATTATGTAACTTGACAGAGGTTTTAGCTCTGTCTCTTAGTAGAGGTGTTAGGTAATCATATTGTAATATATAAACGTACCAAATCAACGTGTTATACACCTTAAACTTATACAATGTCATGTGTCAATTATATTTTAATAAAAAAATAAAAAGTAAAATAGTTGTTTCTGTTTCTAAAGTGTTTTTGGCTCTTACTTTGTTGTCATGCTGTCAACTGTTGCATGTGTCTGCCAATGCACTAGCAACAAGCAGAGCTCTACACTTCCTGTCAGCTTTTAGCATCCTTTTATTTATTTATTTATTGTGGCATGGGGAGTGGAAGGATTTTCACGGCCTTTTTTTTTTTTTTTTAAATACTTTCTCTTTCTCAAATGTGTGATGGATGTATGAGGTTGTTGGGAAGTTAATCTGCAGAGAAATAATGTGTAATTGAGTGTCTCAGTCAGTTCAGGCTGCTAGAACAAAATATCATAGACTGGGTGACTTAAACAACAGACATTTATTTCTCATAGTTCTGGAGGCCGGGAAGTCCAAGATGAAAGTGCCAGCAGATTCAGTTTCTGGTAAGAACTCTCTTCCTGGATTGCAGACAACTGTCTTCTTGCTGTATCCTCACAGAGAAAGAGAGCTCTGGTTTCTCTTCTTCTTTTAAGGACACTAACCCCATCATGGAACCTCTGCCCCATGACCTCATCTAAACCTGATTACCTCCCAAAGGCTCTACCTCTAAATACCATAATACTGGAGGTTAGAGCTTCAACATATGAATTTTAGCATATGAACATTTAGTCCATAACACTGAGATTCCATGATATTTCTATTTCTTTTTTATCCCAAGAAAAGTGATGAAAATAACTCAGCTGTGAGTAAGGCATCAGTAAAATATACAGTACTTCATATCCTGACGCAATATAAACAGGGGGAATAAACCACTTGACGTACTTCTTTATTAGACAAGCTAAATAAAAACAATGTTTTAAGAGTGGAATGATTCTTTCCCTTGATTTCCAGTTCCTTGCAGCCTCTAGATATCTTTTTAAGAGCAACTTTGAGTTATTGGGAACAGATCAAGGCGCAGGATTGCTCAAGAATCCATACTGGGGCAGAGACTGTTGTACAGGTTTATAAATGATGATGAGGAAGGAGTACACAGTGAAGTCTCAGATTCCAAGACACACAAATCTTTCCAGACAGTTGGATAGCCACTCTAGAGGAGAGAGAGATCACAAAATAATCTTACGAGTATGCATTAGTGAGCAGAGGCTTAAGAGATGTTATGATGATTATGAGAGAAAAGTAATGAATTTAGGAATAAATAGTCTAAAACACACCTATAAAATGAAAGACTCCCCTTATCAGATTCTACTCAAAAAAGAGACCCAGAGTCATTACAGATTGACCCTAGAATATGGAACCAATATTCACATCAGCCAAAAAGGCCTAGAAAATGAAGAAAACCATTAAAAACTACACTGGAAACAGAGCTTTACCCTGGTACATCTCTGCTTAAAAGGATTTATGTAGTTCTTGCTGCTATGTCTCCAAAACAAGTTTGCCATAATTTGTAAAGGTTTAGAGAAAAAAAGTCCAAAACAATCGAAGATATTGGGAATAAAAAGGGACTCTTTTGTTTAAGGTTAGATTTGGACTTTCACTCTGGAAATTAGAAATCGAATTACTTGGAAGTAATTAAGTCTACATAATCATAAGCAATATAAACAAGGTGAACAGAGATTTGCTTAATCACTAACCTCAAAGTCCTGGGACAGGGAGATGGCAACTTCTGAAACTCATAAAATAAATTCATTAGCCCAAGAGTTAGGTCTGATAGAAAATATAAATGCATTTCAAAAGCATTTGGATAAATTATAACTAATACAGTCATCAATGACTTTGAGATATACTCAGCTCCTGGAATTAAGCCAGTTTCAGAAGAGGCAATAGAATTATTTTCTTGGCATCTTTATGGGCAAGAGAATTCAGGTATAAATGGGTCAAATGTTCCCAAACAGCTCATGAGTTAGAAAAGTTTAAGAACTATCTATATAATAACAAAATTACCTCTAATCCATGCAGCATACAACGTTTTATCCCTCTTCCTCTCTATTTCAGATCTAAGTACAGTGAAGACAAACTTTCAGCAGTGGATGCTCCCCTTTGATTGATGACCAGAGGTCAGGACTCTCCAGCAATTCTGATGAATATATGTAACTTCTTGGTTCATCTCTATTGTTTCATCTCAAATTTTGCAAATAAGATGATGCAGATGAGCAGTGCTGCAGTTCCTTCTCATTTGCATTTTATTAGCTTAATGACAGTTTCCTTCTTGCATGATATTACCTAATTACATCCTTCAAAGAAGCACTAACATATCACTCTCCACTTTCAATTATTCACTTCAACGAAGGGAATCATGAAACACCCACTCTCTCCCAGAAAGTTGCACTCAGCAATTGGGTCGCTGTGGGGAGGATATGATGTGGCGGAGTAAGACCACAATCCAATCAGGAGGCCTTAAAGAGAAGCCTGGCTTTGGCCCTATTTCCTTTCAAGCCAACTTTCTAGACACACAAGCACACAAGTCTCAGATGGTATTACCCAACTTTATTGCTCACGTAATTCACTGAATTTGTTCCAAAAACAACTTGTTTCAAATAACTTTGGGATGTTTCCAAAAATAATCCATTTACAAAGAATCACATTTTTCCAGTATTTCAAAGAAAGGGTTGTAGTCTCTGAAAACTTCTGAAAAGAGAAAATTCAGACTAATTTTAAGTGCTATTGCAATTGGTGTGTAGCTTCCTAAGGGGTCTGCTACACCTCCTACATATGGGTGATGAATTCTAGGTAAAATTTTCCTTCTTTGACCCTCTTCTATCTTACTGGCACCTTCCCTCTATTCCTTGGGACTCAACTCAGGGCCCTACTATACTAGAGTTTCTTTTTGTTCTATTTATTTCTACCTTACTCCATTAGTATATTCTACTGACTGCAATGTTCAATTTTTCATCAATTTTCTAACCCTTTTTCACTCAGTCTATCTACACTTCCTTTAAGTGTTACTTTTTTGGGGTAATGCATTAATCATCTGCTGCACTAAGTTACAGAGGTTGAGTAGCAGAGTAGAAAGCACATTGTAGCAGAAGACATGGATGTGTTATCTGCTGGTTGTATGACTCTGTTCATTTAACTTCTTTAAACCCTAGTTTCCATATTTGTAAACTGGAGTTAGTAATGCTTAGTCCATCTTCCTTGCAGGATTTCTGTAAGCCATAAATGTTAAATGAGTCTATGTTCATCTCGTCCACACCCTTCATGATTTGATAGCTTTGAGTCATGTCCATTTTCTTCCTTAATCTTTCCAATATTTTCAGTTTGTCTTCTCATCCCCCTGATCATTTTTCTTGTTCTTCACTTATTCTATTTTCTCATTATTGATGGTCAGTAATCAGAACTTCACACACTATTCCAGGGGCTGTTGTCTCCGAGAATACTATACTTCATTTCTAGTTCCCTTTTTGTTGATGACCAATATTTTGTTTGCTTCCTTTAAAAATCAAAGCAATACATGGAATCAGTCTTTAGAGAATAACTCCCAATTGCTTCTGGAAAGTTTTCTTGGACTATACCAAATATTAGGTACCCCTTCATAAAGAGTGAAATGCTACGGACTCACCTACACATAGCAATAACATGCGCGATGTTTCTGGAGTCTATCTCAATAACCTGACTGATCTTAGCTTCCTGATTGATTTTCACACCATTCTCAGACTTAAAGACTTAATTGTGCACCATCTATTGTGCTATAGAATAAATCTAAAGATGTTTAATGAGATCAGCTCAAGCACAGCTCCTCAATAAATCCTCAATCAAAGCTTCACCCTGAGAAGCTTTCCTTTACTCATCTCTTGCCAATGTCAAAGTGCCAACAGTTCCAAGGTAGTTCAATTTTTAATAATCTTTGACATTAAAGTTTTCCAAGACATTTTTAGAATTAGAATAGTTTTCATTGTTCTAGTTGCCAGGGGACATATTGGATGATTAATAAATTTCTCTTAGAATCATGGGTTTCTCTCATCTACTTGCCTCATTTCTTACTTGTAGAATAATAAACTAGTAAGACAAGGTTTTGTTTTGCAGAAATCACATTGCTCTTGCCCCAATAGGCTACTTTTGTAAAAGTGTCAGAAAACTGAATATACTAACTGTTTTGCTTTAGAATGGAAGGGAAATACAGCAATTTGCAATATATTGAGTTCCCACTGGATTTCTCATAAATGAAAATTATAGGTGCAATTCTCTAGACTCCTAACACACTGTTAATACTACAAAGTACAAAAATGAACTAGAGATTCCCCAATTTTCATTTTTGACATTCTGTAAAACATGTAGGCTGGATTTGCTGCTACCTTTTCTGCCAATTTCCTGTAGAATACTTAATAACTGACTGCTTTTTTGACCTCATGGGGTGACATTGGGCACATTTGATGAAATAAAGGTGATAGGAAAGGCTGAAGAGATCCAAGTTGCCAGGCAACACAAGTATATCTTAACAATGGCTTTCCTAAGAGGAGCTTTAAACTTGGGTTTCTGACCCATTAGGAACGTTTAGGCCTATAGGCTGTTTGGTGAAGGAGATATCTAGGGTACTTGGTGCATTTCAAATGATACAATGTGGATAAAGTGCCTTCTCTGTTTCCCTGTTCAGCCAATCCTGTGTGCTATTTGTCTGGCCCGAGAAGTGAATACAGTGCCCGGGCCCAGAACTTACATGCAAGCTTGTGTTACTCTGTAAATTGCTTACTTCCTCTAGTGATTTTTATATGTTGGCTCTTTCTCTGTCCATGGACACTAAGGCAGTCATGGGAAGATTGTTTTCTACTTCATATGTTTTACCATATGAATAATAAACTTCAACTGGCACAGAGCTCAAGTGATTAGGATACTCAATTTTCTGGTTGACCATTTTTTTCCATTATCTCTACACCAGCATTTTCAAGATAGCTTTAAAGTACAAGGAAAGATCTTGATTTATTTAATAGCTTTACTGAGGTATAATTGATACACACTAAACTGCATAAAGGTGTACAATTTGATAAAATTTGATCTGTGTATACATCACTGAAACCATCACCACATCAAGATAATGAATATTTTCGTCACCCTCAAAAGATTCCCTACATACCTATCACTCCCCCAAATCCCTAGGCAACCACTGATCTGCTTTTCTGCACTACATATAAGTTTTCATTTTTTAGAATTTTATATAAACAGAATTGTATGGTACTCTTAAGAAAAATCTGGCTTCTTACACTCAGCATAATTATTTTGGGAGTCATCCATATTGTAGCATGTATCAATAATTTGTACTTTTTTGTTCTTTTCTCTTTTCCATATTAATATTCTATTGTATGGATATACTACAATTTGTTTAACCATTTACTTATGATAAACATTTGAGTTGTTTTCAGTTTGGGGCTTTTACAAATAAAGATGCTATAAATATTCATGTACTAGTCTTTGAGTGGACATACACTTTTCTTTCTTTTGGGTAAATATCTACAAGTGGGTTTACTGTGTATTATGGTAAATGTGTGTATAACTTTTTAAGAAGCTGCCAAACTGTTTTCTAAAATGGTTGTTATTTTACATTCCGTTAGCAATGTATGAGAGTTCTAGTTGCCCCATATCCTTGCCAAAACTTGGTTTGGTCAGTCTTTTAAATTTTAGCCATTCAAGAGGAGGGTGTACTGGTGTCTCATTTTGGTTTTAATTTGCATTGTCCTAATGACTAATGATATTGAGTATATTTCATCTGCTTATTTGCTATCTATACATCCTTTTTGATGAAGTGTTCAAACGTTTGTCCATATTTTGATTGGGTTGTTTGTCTCATTGTTGAATTGTAAAGGGCTTTTATATTCTAGATACAAGTCCTTTTTTATATATTATGTTTGCAAATATTTTCTCCCGGTCTGTGGTTTTGCTTTTCATTTCCTTTACATTGCCTTTTTGAAGAGCAAAACTTTTAAAATTTTGATGAAGGCAAATATGAATATTTTCTTTTATAGCTCATGTTTTTTGTGTCATGTCTAAGAAACCTTTGCCTAACCAATGTCATTAAGAATTCTCCTATTTTTTTTTTTAGAATTTTAATAGTTTTAGATCTTATAATTAGGGCTACAAACCATTACAAGATGATGTTTCATGTAGTACACATAAATGGTTTTGGCTATTGTAAGTTCTTTGAATTTCCATATCAATTTTAGTATTGTCAATGTCTTTTTTAAAAACCTGCTATTATTTTGATTGAGATTATGTAGAATCTATATAGCAATTTTGGGATAATTAACATCTTAACAACATTGAGTCTTCCTATATATGAACAAGTCAACTTTTTTTTTCAAAATAGTTTTGGCTATTCTGAGTCTTGTGCATTTTCTTATAACTTTTAGTATCTGATTTTCAGTTTCTGCAAAAAACCTGCTGGAATTTTGATAGGGACTGCATTGAATCTATAGATCAATTTGTTAAGAATAGCCATCTTAACACAGTGAGTCTTTCAATCCAATAATATTGAATGTTTCTCCATTTATTCAGATATTTAAAAAAATTCTCTCTGCATTGCTTTGTAACTTTCAGTGTACAAGACTTGAACTTCTTTTATTAAATTTATTCCTAAATATGGTATTCTTTTTAATGCTTTAATGAGTGAAATTATATTTTAAATTTTATTTTCAGATCATTCATTTCAGGTATATAGAAATGTAATTGATTTTTGTATATTGATCATGTGTCCTGTGACTTTGCTGAATTCACTTATTAGTTCTAGGAGTTATTTGTCATTATTATTTGTTTTGTAGATTCCCTAGGATTTTCTGTGTAGACCATCATGTCATCTACACATAGGTTCAGTTTTGTTTCTTCCTTTCTGATCTGTATGCCTTTTCTTTCTTTTTCCTTTCATATTGTACTGGCTAGAACCTCCAGTATAATTTATAATTTACACTAGAAGTGGTGAGAGTGGACATTTTTGCCTTTTACCCAGTCTTAGAGGTGAAACCTTCAGTCTTTCGCCGTTAAGACTATTGTTTGCTGCAGGTTTTTTGTTGATGGCCTTTATCATGCTGAGGAAGCCTATTCCAAATTTGTTGAGAGTTTTTATCATGAATGGGTGTTGGATTTTGTCAAATGCTTATTCTGTGTGTATTGAGATAGTCATGTGGTTTTTGTCTTGTATTATTTCAATATGGTGTGTTAATTGATTTTTGGATGTTAAACCAACATTGCATTCCTTGGATAAATCCCACTTGGTCATGGTGGATAATCTTTTTTATGTATTCTTAGATTTTGTTTCCTAATATTTGCATCTATATACATGAAGGATGTTGGTCTGTAGTTTTCTTTTCTTGTGATGTTTATGTCTGGTTTTAATATGAGGATGACACTGGCCTCATAGAATAAGTTGGAAAGTATTCCCTCCTCCTCTATTTTCTGGAAGAGCTTATGGAGTGGTATTATTTCTTCTTTATGTATTGGACAGAATTTGCCAATGAACTCATGTAGGCCTTGTCTTTGTGTAGAGATTGTCTTTGTGGGAAGATTTTTAACTACTAATTTCTTTATTTATTTTAGGTCTCTTCAGATGACTTATTTCTTCTTGAGTTAGTTTTGATAGTTTGTGTTTTTCTAGGAATTTGGCCATTTTATCTAAGTTGTCTAATTTGTTGGCATAAAATTCTTCATAATATTCCCTTATAATGTGTTTAATTTGAAATATTTCTTCTTTTCTTGATACAGGCATTTAAAGCCATAAAATCTCTGCTAAATATTGCTGTAGCTGCATCTCATAAATTTTGATATGTTGTGCTTTCATATTTATTCAGTTTAAAATATTTTCTAATTTCTTTTGTACTTTGTTCTTTGATCCATGAATTATTTAGAAATATGTTGCTTAATTTCCAAATATTTGTGGAATATTTCCAAATATTTCATTCTGTTGTTGATTTCTAATTTAATTATATTTTGGTTAGGGAACATACTTTGTATGATTTCAATCCTTTTAAATTTATTATTGTTTTGTGGCTTAGTATGTGATCTATCCTGGGAAATGTTCTGTGTACATTGAAAAGAATGTGTATTCTGCTGCCATTGGGTGAAATATTGTATAGACATCTGAGAGGTCAAGTTGGTTGAGAGTGTCATTAGTCTTCTATATTCTTGCTGGTTTTCTGTCTAGTTGTTCTATCCATTCTTGAGAGTGCAGTATTGAAGTTTCCAACTTTTATCGTGTTATCTATTTCTCTCTTCAATTCTGTTTTTGTTTCATATATTTTTGGGCTCTGTCGTTAAGTACGTATATATTTATAATTATTATAGCTTCTCTCTGAATTGGCCCTTATATATCATTACAAAGTGCCTCTCTTTGTCTCAAGTAAGCTGTTTTTTGTCTTAAAGTCTATTTTTCCTGATATTAATGTAGTCATTCCAGCTCCTTTAGTTAATTTGCATGGATTTTTTTCATCCTTTTGCTTTAATCTATTTGTGGTTTTAAATCTAAAGTGTGCCTCTTATAGAAACACATTTCATATATAATTGGATATGTAAAATTGGATCCTGTTTTTTAATCCAATCTGACAACCCCTGCCTTCTATTTGGAGTGTTTAGTCCACTTGCACTTAATGCAATAATTGAAATGGTAGGCTTTACATCTGCCATTTTGCAATTTATTTTCTATGTGTTTTGTGTGTTTGTTGTTCCTCCATAACTGCCATTTTTTTTGTATTAAGTAGATATTTTCAAGTGTACCATTTAAATTGCTTTATTGGTTTTTGTTTGTTTTGTGTCTGTGATTTGCTTTTTTGAAAAAAATAGACTTTGTTTTTTTATAGAAGTTTTAGGTTCACAGCAAAATTGAGTGGAAAGTACAGAGTTTTCACATATTTCTGCCTTTCTACTATATATATATATAATAAAATATATATATATATTTGGTATATACGTATATTTTAAATTGGGGTAACATTGGTTTATAACATTATATAAATTTCAGATGTATTTCAACTTCTGTATAGACTGCATCATGTGCACCACCGAAAGTCTGGTTGCCATCTGTCACCATACAAATGTGCCTCTTTGTCCCTTTTGCCCTTCCCACACCCCCTTCCCCTCTGGTAACCACCAGTCTACTCTCTGTATCTATGTGTTTGTTGTTGTTTTATCTTCCCCATATGAGTGAAATCACACAGTTTTTGTCTTTCTCCATCTGACTTATTCAACATCACTAACTATTAGGGAAATACAAATCAAAACATCAATGAGATGTCACCTCATCCCCATCAGAATGGCTATTATTAAAAAGACAAGAATAACAAGTGTTGGAGAGGATGTAGAAAAAGGGAACTCTTATCCACTGCTGGTGGGAATGTAAACTGGTGCAGCTACTATATATTTTCAAGTTATTTTCTTAGTGTTTGCTATGAGGATTGCAATATGCATCTTAATTTAAATCAAACTTGCTCAGATTTATACAAACTTAATTCCAGTAGTATACAGAAACTTCACTCTAATATAACTCCCTTATTTTCCCATTATAAGCCCATTGACACAGATTTGTAATTATTATTTTATACAGAAGTCTTTTAAATCAGTTAGGAGAAGAATTTAAAATACATATGTATAATGTCTTTTGTATTTACTTAATTACCTTTACTTGTGCTCTTTATTTCTTCATGTGGAGTTAAGTTACTCTCTAGTGTCCTTTCTTTTAAGCCTGAAGGACTCCTTTTAGTATATCTTGTAGGACAGGACTGCTTGTGATAAATTATCTCTGCTTTGTTTACCTGGAAATATCTTTATTTCTCCTTCATTAAAAAATTTTAACTTTTTATTTTGAAATAATTACAGATTATTATTAAATTATTATTAAAAAAAGAGTTGTAATGAGAGTATAGAGTCCCCCCATGTATCCTTCAACAAGTTTCCTTAATTGGTTACATTTTACATAATTATAGTGCAATATCAAAACCAGAAAACTGACATTATACTAATGTGTGTGTAGAGTTCTGTGTTATATAACATGTGTAGATTCATGTAACCACCATTACAATCAAGATCAGAACTATTCCATAACCACAAAGATCTCCCTCCTGCTACTCTTTAATAGCCATACCCCTCTTCCCAACCATTCCAAACCCCTGGCAACTACTAATCTGTTCTCCATCTCTATAATTTTGTCCTTTTGAAAGAGTTATATACCGTATGTGGCCTTTTGAAATTGGCCTTTTTCACGCAGAATAACGCCATTAAGATTTATCCAAGTTGCTGTATGTATCCATAATTTATTCCTTTTATTGCTAAGTAGTATTCCATGGTATGGATGTATCACAGCTTGTTTAACCATTCATCAATTGTAGGACATTTTGGTTGTTTCTAGTCTTTGGCTATTACAAATAAAGCTGGTCTGAATAGTCATGTATAGGCTTTAGCATGCGTATCAGTAATTCATTTCTCTGGGAGAAATGCCCCAGGAGAGCAATTGCTGGCTTATACAGTAAATATGTGTTTAGTTTTTAAAGAAACTTCCAAACTGTTTTCCAGAGTGGTTGTATCATTTTATATTTCTACCAGCAATGTGCAAAAGTTCATTTTCTCCACATCCTTGCCAGTCTTTGGTACTATCACTATTTTTCACTTGAGCTATTTAACAGGTATGCTGTGATATCTTATCATGGTCTTTATTTGTTTTTCTCTAGTGGCCAGTGATATTGAACATCATCTCTATCTGTATAACCTCTTTTGTGAAATGTCTTTTCATGTATTTTGCCCATTTTCTAATGAGATTTTCTTTAAGTTTGAGACTTTAAAAAATATATTCTGATGAGTCCTTTGTCAGATATCTGGTTTGAAAATATTTTCTCCAAATCTGTAGCTTGTTTTTTCATCCTTTGATCTTTCAACAAAGCAAAAGTTTTCAGTTTTGATGAAGTCAATTTATCAATTTTTTTTCTTTTATGGATCAGACTTTTGGTATCATGTCTGAAAAGTCTTCACCAAAGCATAGATTCGAAAGATTTCTCTCATGTTTTTTTCTGAAAGTTTACAGTTTTGTGGTTTAAATTTAAACATATGATCCATTTTGTGGTAATTTTTTATATAAGGTGAAAGGTTTAGGTTGAGGTTCAGTTTTTGTTTTTTGGGTTTTTTTTTTACCTATGGATATTTAATTGCTCCAGCACAATTTATTTGAAAAACTATTCTTCCTCCATTAAGTTGCTTTTGTCAAAAATCAGTTGTGTTTGATAGTGTGTCTATTTCTGGGTTTTCTATTCTGTTTCATTGATCTATCCCTACACCAGTACCACACAGTCGTGAGATAGGGTAGAGTTCTTATTCCCACTTTATTATTATTTTCAAAATATTTTAGCTATTCTACTTCATTTATCTTTCCATTTAAATTTTAGAATAATCTTGCCTATATGTATAAAAAAATCCTGCTGGGATTTTGATAGGAAATGCGTTAAACCTGTATCTCAGTTTGGAGAGAATTGATATCTTTACTATGTTGTCTTCCGATCCATGAACACAATATGTTCCTCCATTTATTTAGAACTTTGATTTCTTTCATAAGCTTTTTGTAGGTTTCAGCATCTAGTCTTTGTACATTTCTGTTTGATTTACACTTAAGCATTTTTTTGAACAATTGTAAATAGTATGGTATTTTTAAATTGGTTTCCACATGCTACTTTTTTCCCATAGAGTTTTCCCATACACATAGATGTACAGTTGATTTTTGTTTGTTGATCTGTGACCTTGCTGATCTAACCTATTAATTCTAGGATTTTTTTTGTAGACTTAGGGTTTTGTACATAGACCATTATATCATCTATAAATGGGCACAGTTTTATTTCTCCCTTCTGAATCTACCTGCCTTTTATTTCCTTTTCTTGCCTTATTGCACTGACTAGAACTTCCAGCAATAAGTTGAATAGGAGCAGAGAGCTGACATCCTTGCCTTGTTCCTGATCTTAAGAGGAAAGCATTCAATCTTTTACCACTAAGTATAATGTTAGATGTAGGTTTTTTGTAACTTTCTTTATCAATTGATAAAGAGGAAGTTGAGGAACAACTCTTTTTTTTTTCTTCTTTATTTGGTGAGGAAGATTGGCCCTGAGTTAACATCTTGCTGCCAATCTTCCTCTTTTTGCTTGAGGAAGATTGTCACCAAGCTAACATCTGTGCCAGTCTTCCCCTATTTTGTATGTGGGGCGCTGCCACAGCTTGGCTTGATGAATGGTGTTGTAGGTCTGCACCCCGGATCCGAACCTGTGAACCTGGGCCACTGAAGCGGAGCATGAGAACTGGGGCCACTGGGCTGGCCCCAGAAAGTTCCTTTTTATTTCTATTTTTCTGAGAGGTTTTTATCATAAATGGATTTTGAATTTTGTCAAATGCTTTTTCTGCATTGATTTATATAATCACGTGATTTTTCTTCTTTAGCTGTTAATACAGTGAATAACATTGATGGACTTACATCATTGAACCAATAATAAACCCCACTAGGTATTAGTGTATAATTCTTTTTATTTATTTCTGAATTCTATGCTAGTATGTTGTGAAGGATTTTTGCACCTATATTCATGAAGGATATTGATTTATAGTTTTCTTTCCTTGTGATATCTTTGTCTAGTGTTGGTGTCAGAGTAATACTGACTTCATAAAATGAATGGTAAGTGTTCCCTCCTCTTTTATTTTCTGCAAGAGATTGTGTGTTAATTCTTCTTTAAAAGTTTGGTAGAATTCTCCAGTGGACCCATCTGGGCATAGAGCTTTCTTATTTTGGATTTTTTAAATTAGACATTTAATTTCTTAATAGGTATAGATAGGGCTATTCAAATTATCTTTTTCGTATCAGGTAAACTGTGGTAGTTTGTGCTTTTTGAGGAATTGGTCCATTTCATCTAAGTTGTCAAATTTATATGTTTAGAATTATTTGTAACATTCCTTTATTATCCATTTGTTATCTGCAGGGTCTGTAATGACATCCCTTGTTACATAGCTGGTATCAGTCATTTGTATCTTCTCTCTTTCCTTCTTTGTCAGTCTTATTAAGTTTGTCAGTTTTATCAATCTTTTCAAAGAACCAGATTTTTTCATAGATTTTCTATATTATTTCTTGTTTGCAATTTTATTTATTTCTGCTCTTATCTTTGTTGTTTCTTTCCTTCTCCTTGCTCTGGGTTTATTTTACTCTTCTTTTTCTAGTTCTTTTGGTGGTTAGGGTTTATTTTTTTATTTTTTAATTTTTTTTGTGAGGAAGACCAGCCCTGAGCTAACATCCGTTGCTAATCCTCCTCTTTTTGCTGAGGAAGACTGGCCCTGGGCTAACATCGTGCCCATCGTCCTCTACTTTATATGGGACGCCGCCACCGCATGGCTGACAGGCAGTGCGTCGGCGGGCACCCGGGATCCGAACCCATGAACCCCGGGCTGCCAAGCGCGAACTAAACCGCTGCGCCACCGGGCGGCCCCAGTGGTTAGGGTTTAGATTAATAATTTTATACTTTTATAATGTGAGTATTTAGAGATATTAATTTCCCTCTCAGCACTGCTTTAGATTCATCCTAGAAAGTTTGATATGTGTATTTTTATTTTCATTCTATTCAATATACTTATTAATTTCCCTTGAGACTTCTTCTTTTACTTACAGACTATTTAGAAGTGTGTGTTTGGTTTCCACATTTGGAGACTTTACTATTATCTTTCTGTTATTTATTTCTAGTATAATTCCACTGTGGACAGAGAACATATTCTGTATGATTTCAATTTTTATAAATGTATCAAAGTTTGTTTTACAGCCAGGATATACTCTATCTTGGTATATGTTCTGTGGACATCTGAAAAGAAGGTGGAATCTGATGGTGTTGGATGGAGCATTCTATAAACATACATTAGATCCTGTTGGTTGATGACATTGCTGAGTTCTTTATCCTTGCTGATTTTCTGTCTAGTTCTATGAATTTTTGAGAGACGAATGTTGAAGTCTTCCACTATTTGTGGATTTGTCTATTTCTTCTTTTAGCTCTGTCAGTTTTCATTTAACATATCTCAAAGTTCTGTTTTTTGGTGCATGCATGTTTAGAATTAGAATTTGCTTGGTCTTCCTGATAGATTGACTCTTATCATCATGTAATAACCCTCTCAATTCCTGTCAATTTTCTTTGCTCTGAAATCTACTATTAGATAGCATCCTGCTATCTTTTTGGTTAATATTGGCATGGTATATATTTTTTCATTCATTTACTTTCAACATAACTTTATTGTTATCTTTAATGTAAGTTTCTTGTAGACACATATAGTCAGGCTATTTTTTCTTTATCCACTGTACCAATCTTTGTCTTCTATTGGTATATTTAAACCATTTAAATGTAATATACTTATTGATATCTTAGGGATTAAGTCTGTCACTTTATTTTTTGGTTTTTTGTTTGCTCTCTCCATTGTTCAATTCTCTGGAGTTTTTTCCCCACCTTCCTAAACTTCATTTTGATTTACCAATAGTATTTTGAGTGTATCTCTTTGTATAACATTTTCAGTGGTTGTCTACGTATCACATTATATATATGTATATACAACTTATCACTCTACTCCAATGATACAAATGTTACATCTTTTGTTATAATTCCACAGTTCCCTGAAGCTCTATTCATTTCTTTTCAGTCTATTTTCTCTCTGTTGTTCAGATTGTTTAATTTCTATTGTTCTATTTGCATGTTTTCTTATTTTTTTTCTCTGTCACCTCCATTCAGCTGTTGAACTCATCCACTGAATTTCAAAATTTTGGTTATTGCATTTTTCAGTTCAAAAATTTGATTTTTCTTTTATCTTTTTTCTTCTCTGAGACTTTATTTTTTTGTTTTAGGCATTTTTTAATTGCTTGGTGAAGCAGTCTCATGATAGCTGCTTTAAAATCCTTGTCAGATCATTTTAATATGTGTGTCATCTTGGTGTTTGTGTTTATTGATTGCCTCATCTCAATAAAGTCAAGATCTTCCTGGTTTTGGGTATGATGAGTGAATTTTTTAATTGAAATCTCGACATCTGAGTATTATGAGACTCAAAATCTTATTTAAACCTTCTGTTTTCACATGTCTCCTCTTACACCACCCTAGCAGAGGAAGCGGGGATGCTGTCTCATTACTGCCAGGTTGGAAGTCCAGGTTCCCCACTTGGTCTCCACTGGCACCTGGTGGTGAAAAGGGGAATCCTCTTTACTCTGGGGAGGAGTGGGAAATCTGACTCCCTGCTAGGCCTCCACTGATACCACCACCACTGGGAAAGGTGGGCATGCCTCATTACTGCTCGTCATATGGACTTCACTAATACTATGGTGGATGGCCTTGATGCTGCTAGGTGATGGTAAAAGTCTTGACTCTGTTTAGCCTTCTCTAACACCATCCCAGCAAGAAGGGGAAAGTCTCTTCATTACCTTCAAGTGGGGGTGGATGCCCAAGCTCCCCACATGGTCTCCAGTGATTTGGCAGGGAACAGGAGTGCTACTTTACAACTTGATAAGGCTCAAGTCTATTCTCCCCATTTGGCCTTTGCTGGTAGATGGGGGATAAAGCTGCAGTTTTTTCTGTGGTGTTTGGCTAAAATAGAGCAGTTATTAGATAAAAGTTTTCTGTCTTGCTATGCTGCCCCTTTTCTGGTCCTTTGGCTAGAAAAAGCAGGCTTTTTTTGGTCTGTAACCATTGATATTTCTGGCTTGCCAACACTCAGTCTTAGATATATAAGACAAAATTAAAACACAGGCAACTCACTGCCATGTATTTCCTCAGGTCCCAAGGTCCCTAGACAGTCTGCCTTCTTCTCTCCACTTTTCAGAGTTTTATTATGTCTTCTAATATAAAATGTTCAGAGTTTTCAGCTCTGCTTAGTGGAGGGCATAGGAAAAATTATTTCTACTCCATCATTCAAAGCAGAAATCCCTGTCTCCTTTATTCTGAAGGAGATAGAATTCTTTTTTATGAATATAGAATTCTTGGTTGACAGGTTCCTCCCCCCAGCCCACCCTCCAGCTCCAGCACTTTGAATGTTATCCCACTGCCTTCTGGCCTCTATAATTTCTGATGGAAGGTCAGCTGTCAGTTTCATTTGTGATCCCTTGTATGTGAAGACTCATTTTCTCTTGCTGCTTTCAAGATTTTCATTTTGTCTTTGGCTTTCAACAGTTGGACAATGATATGTCTAGGTGTGGATGTTTTGAGTTTATTTTATTTTGAGTTTGTTGAGCTTCCTGGATGTGTATATATTAGTTTCCTAGTGCTGCTATAGCAAATTTCCACATAGTGGCTTAAAACAATTCTGGAGATCAGAAGTCTGAACAGTGTTTCACTAGGCTAAAATCAAGGTGATAGGAAGGCTGTATTTATTCTAGAGGCTCGAGGGGGAATCATTACCTTTCTTTTCCCAGCTTCAAGAGACTGACTGCATTTCTTGGTTTGTGGCAACTTCCTCCATCTTCAAATTCAGCAACTGCCTCTCAAATATTTCTCACAGTGCATCACTCTGATACCCCTGCCTCCATCTTATAAGGACCCTTGTGATGACATTGAGCTCACACAGATAATCCAAGATAAACTTTTCATATCAATATCCTTAATTACATCTGCAAAATCCCTTTTACCATGTAAGGTAATATATTCACAGGTTTTGGTGATTAAAACATGGACATCTTTGGAGGACCATTGTCTGTCTACCACAGTGTAGAATAATGTTTTTTTGTCAAATTTGGAAAGTTATAAGATATTATTTCTTCTCAAATTTTTTTGCATACTTTTCTATATTCTCTCATTTTGGGACTCTTATTCTGCAAATATAGGTATTTTTACATTGTTCCAGAGGTCTCTGAGGCTCTGTTCATTTTTCCTCATTCTTTATTCTTTCGATTTCTCAGATTGCATAATCTCTATTGACCTACCTTCAAGTTTCCAGATTCTTTCTTCTATCTGCTTTTTAAAACTTTATTGTAAATTTTTTGTTTCAGTTATTGTATTTTTCAACTCCAAAAATTCTATGTGGTGCTTTTTCTAATTTATATCTTTTTATTGATATTCTCTACTGGTGAGACATAGTTTTCATACTTTCCTTCAACTGTTTAACCATAATTTCTTTTAGTTCTTTGAAAATATTTATAATAGCTGCTTTAAAGTTTTTGTTTACTAAATCTAGCATCTGGTCATTCTCAAGGACCTCTTCAACTGAATTCATTTTTTTCCTATACATGGGCCACACTTTTTTATTTCTTTGTATATCTCAATTTTTTTTGTTTTTGTTAAAAACTGGACATTTTAGGGGAGAAGATATTGTAGCAACTTTGTAATCAGATCCTCCCTCCATATCCCAATTTTGTTGTTATTGCTTTTTTTCTATTTGCTGTTTGTTGTTTCATGACTTTACTGGATTAATTCTGTAGATTTCATATTTCTCGAAGAATGTAGTCATTAGTTTTCTAATTCCTTTTTAAAAATTCTTGTTGTTATTTTCAAGCCTGGCTTCCTAAGGGTCACCCCTTGGTCAGCATAGTTTAGTGGTCAACCAATGATTGGTCAAACTGTTTCCTTAAATGATCCAATAAGTCTTCCACCTTTTACCAAGAGGATTTTTGTGTGAAGGCATATCTCCAAATCTAAGGCAGTTTAAAGGTCAGCCTTAGCTTTCACTTCTGCTTGCACAGGGCTACAAGGTCACCCAAACATAAGTTACTGAGACCTCTCTGGTTTTCCCTGTCCTTGTACTTGTCCCAGTACATGCATGTGCAGCCTTCTAGATCACCAGGAATATGTCACAGCTTTCCAAAGTCCTCTGTGGTCATATAGTTTCTGTTCCCCAAGTTGTCCTTTTAAATTTTTGGCCAGGTTCTTTGTTATGGGCTGAATTGTTTTCCCCCTAAAATCCATATCTTGACATCCTAACCCCCTGTACCTCAGAATGTGAGTATATTTGGAGATAGGGTCTGTAAAGAGGTAATTAAGTCAAAATAAGGTATTAGGGTGGGCCCTAACCCAATATGACTAGTATCCTTATGATAAAAGGAAATTGGACACAGACATGCACAGAAGGAAGACAATGTGAGGACACAGTTCCCTGTGGAAGATGGTCATCTACAAGCCAAAGAGAGAGAGGCCTCAGAAGAAACCAACCCTGCTAACAGCTGAGTCTCAGACTCCTAGCCTCCAGAGTTATGAGAAAATATATTTCTGTTGTTTAAACCACCTAGTCTGTGGTACTTTGTTATGGCAGCCTCACCAAACTAATACACTCTTCCCCAACTAAATCCACAGCCTTAAGTAGCTGCAATGCTAACATTTCCAGCCAATTGTTATTGTTTTCTGCAACTCTATAGATAGGACTTTTTCCATGGAGCTGAGCTTCAAGTTAGGTCAAATATTAATAGTGCTCTGGGAATGGGAATTTTCCAGGGAGTTTCTGGAAATATTGTCAGAATATTGACAGTTCTCAGGGGATGGGGCTTTTCATAAAGCTCCAAAGAGATCAATCAATCCCCTCCACTGTTGCTAGCTCTTCACAGTTATCACCCTGGTGCTAGATGGTGGGTGAATGGGAATAGTTCCAAGTTAAAACACCACATACTCCATTGTTCTCATAAAGTTCAGTAGTTTTTCTTGAATGAATGCTCTTCAGTTTATTCCATGCCTTTGTTTAATTTCTAGAGTTCTAAAATGGTTGAGTTCTATTGTTTTGTCAGTATTCATTGCTTTTATGGGGACAGGAGTCACTGAAGTTCTCATTCTGTCATTCTGAAAGTCTTGCCCCTCACCTTGTTTTAGAAAGATACTTTTGCTGGATAAAGAATTCTAGGTTTACAGGTTTTTTCTTCTTCCAGAACTTGAAAGATGTTGCTCCACAGCCCTTTGGCTTGCATTGCTTCAATGAGAAGTCTGCTATAATTTTTATCTCTGTTTTCTGCATTTAATATGTCTTTTTCCTGGTTGCTTTTAAGGTTTTCTCTTTATCACTGCTTTTGTGCAATTTGATTATGATTTGCTTAGTGTAGTTTTCTTTCTGTGCCTTCTGTTTGAGGTTTGTTGAGCTTAAATCTTTAGGGTTATATATTTTATCAAATTTGGGGAAATTTTGCCCACTATTTTCCCACTTTTTTTGTCCACTTCTCTTTCTGGGCCTCCTATTACATGCATATTAAGCATTTGATGTTGTACCAAAGCTCACCGATGTTCTGTTGACTTTTTTCAGTTTTTCTTCTCTCTTGTTTCATTTTGTGTCTCCTTATCATGTGCATGGGTTCCTCCACCTTCTTGAACATATAAATGTATTTATAATAGCTGTTTTAGTGTCCTTGTCTAATAAGTCTATCACTGTGTCCTTCCTGAGTCTATTTTCAATTATTTATTTTTTTTCTTCTTACTATAGGTTGTATTTCCTGCCTTTATGTATGCCTGATAATTTTGCATTGATGCCAGATGTTGTGAATTTTACAGATGATTAGTGAATTTTTTAGTATTCCTTTCAGTATTTTTGTACTTTGTTTTGGACATAGCTAAGTTACTTAGAAATATTTTGATCGTTTTAAGACTAACTTTTAATCTTTGTTAAGTGGGTCCATAATAGCCTATGTCTAGTGTCAGTTTTGCCTCTCTACTAAGGCAATTCCCATGTGATGATTGTATATGTGTTAGGAATTCTTTACACTCTGATTGGTGGGAACACAAAGTATTCCCAGTCATGTGTGAGCATGGCAGATTATTCCATCTGATCCTCTCTAATGATCTTTCCCTTGGCTCTCATGTGCTGGTTAGCATTCTACTGAATAGTTTAGGGGGATCCTCTGTGTATTTCTGGAGCTTTCTCTTTATGTGTGTCTCTCTCATCTTCAGGACCCTACCATATGAATTCTAGATAGCTTGATCTCCTCAAAGTCTGAATTTTGTCTCATCAATTAATGGAGACCACTGAGCTCTGCTTGTGTACTCCTTCCTTGTGCTGTGGCCTGGCAACCATGCAGTCTCCATGCAGTGAACTGGGGCATTCATAGGGCTTACCTCATTTGTTTTCCTTCTCTCAGTGTTCTCTTCCCATACTACTGTTGTTCAATATCTGAAAACCCTTTTCTCTTTAATTTTTACCAGTAGTTAAGGCAGGAGGGCAGATCTGGTTGCTGCTGTTCCATCATAGCTGAAAGCAGAAGCCCAAAAATCTGTTTCTTAAAATGCACAGTTGAACACCTGGGCTGATATTCAAGAGGCTTCAGTGACAGGGAAGTATAGAAGGGACAGTAACTTTGTTTGTTGCTATTAAGATTAAATGACAGTTTAAAGGAAATGTTACAATTGATACCACAGAAATACAAGGGACCATAAGAGACTACTATGAACAATTAGACTCCAGCAAGTTGGACAATCTAGAAGAAATGAATAAGTTCCTAGAAACATACAACCTACCAAGACTGAATCATGAAGACATAGAAAATCTGAACAGACCACTTACTAGTAAGGAGATTACTTCAGCAATCAAATATTTCCCAACCATCAAAAGTCCAGGACTAGATGACTTCACTGGTGAATTCTACCAAACATTTAAAGAAGAATTAATACTAATCATTCTCAAACTCTTCCAAAAAATAGAAGAGGAGGGAACACTTCCAAACTCATTTAACAAGGTCAGTGTTTCAAACCCTGATACAAAAGCCAGACAAGGATCATACAAGAAAAGGAAATTAAAGGCTAATAACTCTGATGAACATAGGTGCAAAACTACTCAAAAAACATTAGCAAATCAAATTTAACAATAATTTAAAAGGATCATATGCCATGATCAAGTGGGATTCATCTTTCCATATATGACAGGACCACAGCTAACATCATACTCAATGGTGAAAAGCTAAAAGCTTTTCCTCTAAGATCAGGAACAAGACAAGGATGCCCATTCTCACCACTTGTATTGAACATAGAGGTCCTACCTGGAGCAATTAGGTAAGAAAAAGAAAAAAAAAAGGCATCCAAACTGGAAAGGAAGAAGCAAAAATGTCCCTATTTGCAGATGACATATATTATATATAGAAAACTCTAAAGACTCCACCAAAAACTGTTAGAATTAATCAAAGAATTCAGCAAAGTTGCAGGATACAAAATCAATATACAAAAATCTGTTGCATTTCTATACACTAATAACAAACTATCAGAAAGAGATATTAAGAAAATAATTCTACTTACAATTACATCAAAAAGAATAAAATAACTGGAAATAAATTTAACCAAGGAGGTGAAAGAACTGAACCCTGAAAAATATAAGACATTGATGAAAGAAATTGGAGAAGACACAAACAAATGGAAGATAATTTGTGCTCATTGGATTGGAAGAATTTGTATCATTAAAATGTCCATACTATGCAAAGTTATCTACAGGTTCAATGCAATCCCTATCAAAATTCCATTGGCATTTTTCACAGAAATAGAACAAACAATCCTAAAATTTGAATGAAGCCACAAAAGACCCTGAATGGCCAAAGCAATTTTGAGAAAGAAGAACAAAGCTGGAGGCATCATACTTCCTGACTTCAAACTATATTACGAAGCTATAGTAACCAAAACAGTATAGTATTGCCATAAAAACAGACACATAGGTCAATAGAACAGAATAGAGAGCCCAGAAATAAATCCTCACAATTAATTTATGACAAAGGAGCCAAGAATATACAATGGGAAAGGACAGTCTCTTTAATAAATGATGTTGGGAAAATTAGAAAGACATAAGCAAAAGAAAGAAACTGGACCACTGTCTCACACCATACACAAAAATTAACTTAAAATGGATTAAAGACTTGAATGTAAGACCTGAAAACTTAAAACTAGAAGAACACATAGGTGGAAAGCTCCTTGATTGGTCTTGGTGATGATTTTTTGGATTTGACACTAAAAGCAAAGGCAACAAAAGCAAAAATAAACAAGTGGGACTACAAAAAACTAAAAAGCTTCTGTGCAACAAAGGAAATGATCAAGAAAATGAAAAGGAAACCTACTAAATGGGAGAAAATATCTGCAAATCATATATATGATAATATGAAGAATTCGTGTAGCTCAATAGCAAAAAACCAAATAATCCAATTTAAAAATAGGCTGTAGAGCTGAATAGACGTTTTTCCAAAGAAGACATACAGATGGGCAACAAGTCCATGAAAATGCACTCAACATTGCTAATCAGGGAAATGCATATCAAAACCACAATGAAATATCACCTTACACCTGCTAGAATCACCATTATCAAAAAGACAAGAAATAAGTGTTGGCGAGGATGTGGAGAAAAGAGAATCCGTGTGCACTGTTGGTGGGAATGTAAATTGATGCAGTCACTATGGGAACCAGTATGGAGGTTGCTCAAAAAATTAAAAATAGAACTACCATATCATCCAGCAATTCTACTTCTGGATGTTTATCTGAATGAAAGAAAAACATTAACTCAGAAAGATATATGCACCCCCATGTTCATTGCAGCATTATTTATAATAGCCAGGATGTGAAAACAACCTAAGTGTTTGTCCATGGATGAATGGATAAAGAAAATGTGGGAAAGAATGACGTCAACATCATCGTGGAGTGAATTGTTCCCTTTGTCTCTCCCTTGTAAGTTACAACTAAATGAATATTCATTAACCAGCAGAGAATTCCCTGCACAGCACAACGGGACATCTGAGAGATCCACACAGCCATGCATCTGAAGGTGGGTGGACTGGAACCCAGGGAGGCAGTGGAACTAGGTGAGCACACCCCTCCCCCTACCCAGCAGCAGCAAGCCAGGTCACGGATCCTCACACAGTGGATGGCACAACTGTGAGAGGAGGCACACATGTAAATGCTGTCTGAGTTGTAGCCTGGCCTGCAGAAGCACCCACTGTGCCATGGTGGCCCTGCTGGTGGGGATGCTCTACACTGAGTGATGGAAGCTCAGCCCCTGCAAAGATGCCCACCAGCTGAGCACAGCACAAGTGAGAAGGTGCCCCACCCACTCAGAAGGCACCCCACCCATGGAGCACAGCAGCCCATGGACCCACCAAATGGCGGCTCAGCCCCCATATCAGTGCATCTCCCACCTAGCACAGCAGCTCAGTTAGTCTCCTGCCAAGCACAACGGTCCCACCCATGCAAGAGCGACCCATCCACCAAGCACAGAGACCCTGTCAATGGTGTGTGTCCTGCCTGCCCTGCACAGAGGCCCTGCTCATGTGAGCACAATCTGCAGAGTGGCTGTGGCCAGCCCACAAAAACACAGATCAGCCCTACCCACACAATTTCCAGCAGATGATGTGGGTTCAGAAAACACATCTCCTGTTCCCCCCCAGTGGTGGCAGGTGGAATCTGCAACCAGATACTCCCACAAATGCACTGGCAAAGGATTAATTCATCAAGCACCATGAAGAAATACAGTAACATCTCAGAGCAGGAGGGAAATGACAAGTCTCCAGAAACCAATCCTAAAGTCACAGAGATTTACAATCTAAATGACAGAATTCAAAATAATTGTCATAAAGAAGCTCAATGAGTTACAAGAAAACTCAGAAAGACAGCTCATTGAGCTCAGGAATAAAATTAATGAGCAGAAGGAATACTTCAAAGAGATTGAAATCCGCCCCCTAAAAACAAACAAATTCTGGAGATGAAGAATGCAATTAATGAGATAAAAAATAACCTAGAATCCTTGGAAAATAGAGCTAGTGTTACAGAGGACAGAATTAGTGAATTAGGGACAGAAATATAGAAATGCTTCAGATAGAGGAGGAGAGAAAACTAAGATTTTTAAAAAATGAAGAAATTCTTTGAGAAATATCTGACTCAGTTAGGAAAAGCAACATAAGGATGATAGGTATTCCAGAGGGAGAAAAGTGGGAGAAAGGAGGAGAGAGCTTATTCAAAGAAATAATAGCTGAGAAATTCCCAAACCTAGGGAAGGAACTGAACTTACAAGTACATGAAGCCAATAGAACTCCTAATTACATCAATGCAAAAAGATCTCCAAGGCATATAATATTAAAACTGGCAAAAGTCAATGACAAAGAATAAATATTAATGGCAGCAAGGCAGGAGAAAATAACCTACAAAGGAACCCCTATCAGGCTTTCAGTGGATTTCTCAGCAGAAACCCTACAGGCTAGGAGAGAGTGGAATGACATATTCAAAATACTGAAAGACAAAAACTTTCAGCCAAGAATACTCTATCCAGTGAAATTATCCTTCAGATATGATGGAGAAATAAAAGCTTTCCCAGATAAACAAAACCTGAGAGAGTTCATTGCCACTAGACCTTCCTCTCATGAAATGATGAAGGAATCCCCTCTACCTGTAACAAAAAATGCAAAGGTTTACAAAGTCTTGAGCAAGGAGATAAATAGACAGACAAAATAAGAAAATTGCAGCTCTCTATCAGAACATGTTAGTAAACACTTAATTATAACATAAAAAGATAAAGGGAAAGATAGCATCAAAATAATCATAAACACTTCAATTTAGTCACAAACTCACAACACAAAAAAGAATAATTTATGACAATAACTCAGAAGGGGAAGAGGATAGAGATGGAATATACTTAGGCTAATGGAGATAAGAAGCTATCAGAAAATGGACTATCTCATCTATGCAATCTTTTATACAAACCTCATGGTAACCACTAAACAAAAAATCAGATCAGAGCCACAAATCATAAATAAAGAGAAAAGTGAGAAAATCATCACAGAAAACCACCAAACTGAAATGGTACTCAGAAATACAAGGGAAAAGAAACAATGGACATATAGAACACACAGAAAACAAGAGAAAAAATGACAGTATTAAGCCCTCATATATCAACAATCACTCTAAATGTAAATGGATTGAATTCTCCAATCAAAAGACACAGAGTCACAGGATGGATTGAAAAACAAGACCAAAAATTTGCTACCTCCAGGAAACACACCTCAGCTCTAAAGACAAACATTGGCTCAGAGTGAAGGGATGGAAGATGATACTCTAAGCAAATGGCAAGCAAAAGAAGGCAGATGTTGCCATACTTATATCAGACAAACCAGACTTCAAAATAAAAAAAGACAATAAGAGACAAAGAGGGGCAGTATACAATGATAAAAAGGACATTCTGCCAAGAGGGAATAATGCTTATGAATATATATCCACCTAACACAAGAGCACCAAAGTATATAAAGCTACTACTAACAGATCTAAAGGAAGAAATTGACAGCAACACAATAATAGTAGGGAACCTCAACATCCCACTTATATCAATGGATAGATCATTCAGACAGAAAGTCAACAAGGAAACAGTGGCCTTAAATGAAACACTAGACCAGATGGACTTAATAGATATATATAGAACATTCCATCCCAAAACAGCAGAATACACATTCTTCTTAAGTGTGCATGGAACATTCTCAAAGATAGACCATATGTTAGGAAATGAGACAAGCCTCAGTAAATTTAAGAAGATTGAAATCATATCAAACATCTTTTCTGACCACAGTGCTATGAAACTAGAAGTCAACTACAAGAAAAAAGCTGGGAAAGGCACAAATATGTGGAGATTAAACAACATGCTACTGAACAACCATTGGATGAATAAAGAAATCAAAGGAAAATCAAGAAAATGTTATGTGTGTATATGTATATACACACAGACACACATATACAATGGAATATTATTCAGCCATAAAAAGGTGGAAATCTTGCCATATAATGGGCCTCTAATTTGAGGCCCATGGATGGACCTTGAGGGCATTATGCTAAGTGAAATAAGTCAGACAGAGAAAGACATACATTGTACGATTGCATTTATATGTGGAGCCTAAAGAAAAAACAAAAACAAAAAACCTCAAAGTCATAGATACAGAGAACAGATTGGTGGTTGCCAAAGGCTGGGGTTGGGGAGTGGGCAAAATGTATGAAGGTGGTCAAAAGGTACAGATTTCCAGCTATAAAATAAATAAGTCCTGGGGATAGTGTATAGCATGGTAACTATAGTTAATAATACTGTATTGGATATTTGAAAGTTGCTAAGAGAAGAGATTTTAAAAGATCTCATCACAAGAATACAAAATAGGTAACTATATGTGGTGGGGGATGTTAACTAGACTTATTGTGGTGATCATTTCACAATATATTCAAATATCAAATCATTACGTTATATACCTGAAACTAATATAATGTTATATGTCAATTATATCTCAGTAAAAAATAAAGATTTAAGTAGTCAAACTTCAATCCAGATGTAATGTTCAAAAGCTCAAAAAATAAGGAGTATAGTTAGAATTCAATTTCATGTTTGTGAACATAGGTGTATGATAAAGGGTAAATAGGTCCTGAGTACTCCAACTGAGAGACCGTAACAAATTACCACAAACTTAGATGCTTAAACAACACAAATTTACTATCTCACAGTTCTATAGGTCAGAAATCCAGATACTATATATATGCCTTAGCTCGTTCCTTGACTTAGTGTCTTCAAAAGACTGAAATCAAGGTGTCAGCAGGGCTGTGTTTCTTTCTCAAGATTCTAGGACAGAATCCCTTTCTGGGCTCATTTAGATTGTTGGCAGAATTCAGTTCCATGTGGTGTAGGACGTGATTGCCAGCCAAAGGTCATTCTTAGCTTCTAGAAGCTGCCCGTATTCCCTAGTTTGTGGCCACTTTGAGACAGCAATGGTAGATTGAGTCCCTCATGCTTTGAATCTCTCTGACTCTGCTCCTTCTTGCCTCATCTCTTCTGCTGCATCTCCTTTTACTCTAGCTGGAGAAATCTGTCTACTTTTAAGGGCTGAAGTGATTAGATTTGGCTGACCCAGATAATGGGGGATAATCTCCCTATATTAAGGTCCACAGTCTTAAATATATTTGCAAAGTCCATTTTTCCATGAAACATAACATATTCACAGGATCCAGGGGTTAGGGCATGGACATCTTTGGGGGGCCATTATTTGGTTTACCATATCATCTTAAAATTATGGTAGTCAAAGTCCATCTAAAATCTTCATCTTATCCTTGACCTTTATACATCATGAAGACAGAGGAATAAACAATTGTATCCCTGGGAGACCTCTGACTTTCTTATTGTTGCTATTATTTGGTTTCATGTTGGAGGCTGAGAAATAAGCAGATACTAAATATCATCCCAAAATATCAGAGCTGGAAGGAATGTTATCAATCACCTGGTCCAGCCCTCTTATTTTACAGATGAGGAAATTAATGTCCAGAGACAAGAAGTTGCTTTGACTAGTTAATGGTCGAGCTGAACATTTATTCTGAATCACCAAATCTTTGCCAATATGTGGTTTCATTAATTACATGACTCTAAGCATTTACTTACCCTTTCTAATCTTCAGTTTGTTCATTTGAAAAATGGCAATAATAATGATGCTTCTTAAAATTGTTGTAAGAATTAAAGGAAATTAATGTATGTAAAGTATGTAGTACAGTAACTATACCTGGCATTTAGTAAGCGCAGAAAATGTTAGCTATTGTTACTGCTATTGTTGTTACTATTATATTCTTATTCTACAAGTCAAGGCTGCATCAACATATAGGCCCCTTCTTTTGACTGAATTGATTGACTAACTGAATGATTTAGTTGTAGTGATTATAAATTTGAGAATTTTATATCACTGCTTTCTCCAACATGGTCCTTTCTTTCTGTTGTGTGAATTGAAAATTTAGATGGGTGAGAAAAATCTATACTACCCTGACTGAACTTTTATTTTAAGGTGATAAAGCAATATCTAATCATATTCATTCTCTATTTTAGTAAACCTGGTCATTAATTAATTCATAAAACAAATGTTTATTGAGTGTCAATTATAGGCCAGGCAACAAATACAGAGGTGAAGAAAACAGACATGATCCTTGCTCACTCAGAGCTTATTGACTGGGGAGAAACTGACAGTCAATGAATAAACAAATATATAAATAAAGATCACTATAAATTCTTTGAAGGAAAATGATAGGATGCTACAAGAGATTTAAAAAAGCCTATACTAGATTGGTGGTCAGAAGGCTTCTCTCAGAAGTGACAAATAAGATAAAACCCAAAGAAAGAGAAGGAATCAGCCATGTAGAGAGTGTCCATGTGTTTGGTCATAGATATGGAAATAAATACACAGATTTGAAACAGAGAAGAAATAAAGAGAGAGAGAGTGGAGAGAGAGAAAAACAGAGAATTGACAGGATTTGCTGAAGAATTACATACAGTCAGGGGATGAGGGAAAGGAAGGCCCAAAGACGACTCTCAGGTTTCTGACTGGGAGTTAGGGAATATTGTGAGAAGGAAGTTCAGAGGCATTAGGTCTAATTTTATCAACAATTTGTAGTGTTATTTGCAGCTTTACATGATATTTGGCTTTTATTATTTTTTTAAACCATCAAACTTTTTTTGACATTTTTGTTTATTTATTTGTTTATTTTTTGTGAGGAAGATTAGCCCTGAGCTAACATTTGTTGCCAATCCTCCTCCTTTTGCTGAGGAAGATTGGCCCTGGGCTAACATCTGTGACCATCTTCCTCTACTTTATATGTGGGACACCTGCCACAGCATGGCTTGATAAGCAGTGCTTAGGTCCGCATCCAGGATCTGAACCTGCAAACCCCAGGCCTCCAAAGCAGAGCATGCAAACATAACCACTAGGCTACCTAGCAGGCCCCTGATATTTGGCTTTTTAAATTTCCAATTTCAGAGGAAATATTATTATATAAAAAAATTTGATAAGTAAATCTACCTGCCTCCCTCAAAGGATTCTTTTGAAAATCTATTCAGAAAATGTAGTTGTAAAAAAAAAAAAAGCAGATACAATTGTAAAGGTGGACCTGTAGTGTTTGCTTTATGAGAGAGACATGTGTGAGTTTAATTTCGTGCCAGTTAGTTAAAACTGGAGCTGGTAGAGATGGTGAAATTAAAAAACTAGGGAAGCCAAGTCAATGAATAGGAAACAGCATTTGATTCTTATCACAAATAGTGAATCATCTGAGTCAATCTGGAAAAATATGGAGGGGAAATAACATTTTTAGAGGGGAACTTGAAATGGGGACAGTGGAATAATGGATAGACAATATATGTTGTAGGTTAACTATGTTCACTGCTCTGTTATTCGTTACTTAATCTTAACAAAACCTCTGTAATCCAGACATCATTCCACTTTATACATGAATGAACTGAAGCTTGTAGAAGCTAAGTAAGTTGCTCAAGATCCAGGTTAATAAGTGACAAAGCCATGATTTCAACTCAAGTCTTCAAATTCCCAAACCCAATTGCTTACATCAGGGGTTGGCAAACTTTTTCTGTAAAGGGCCTGAAAATAAATAGTTGAGGTTTCCTGGGCCACACAGTCTCTTTCTCGACTACTCAGTTCTGCCATTGTAGCACGAATGCCATACATGATTCATAAATGAGTGGGTGTGGCTGTTTGCCCATAAAACTTTATTTATAAAAATAAGTTGGTGTGCTGATTTGGCTGCTGACCACTGGCTTACACGAAGGAAAAGAGACAATTTAACAGTTTCTACAGAAAACGGTGACATCAAAACACACAAAGCTTCACTTAAAGACAATCCACCAAGAAAGTAATTTCAGATGCAAGTTAATGAACTCTCATGTTTCTCATATACTGTGATTATTATGTCACATTTGTTGTTCATGGTAAAGCAGAATGGAAAGACACTAATTAAAATTCTAAAATAATCCAGGAATATCATCCTACCTAACAGTTCCAAATTTGTCTTTCTTCCAACCTTTTACTGGAGCTACTGACTAGGAAACGAAACAACGTAAATTTGACTTTTTCCTTTGTATTCCTTTTTTCTACTCTCTGAGAGGTAGAACTAGTCACAGGCACCATGAAGGATAAGAGAGCAAACAAGGGGGGTGGTCACAGATTTGAGAACATATTGGATGAAATCACTTGTGAGGCTTCTAGATTGGTGGTCTGTCATAATTAGCCTCAGATAATCAGACGTTTCATATAGCAAGTGAGATGCTCAGTGTATTTGTTTTCTAGTGGTGCCAAAACAAATGATGACAAAGTGTTTGTGGTTTAAACACTCCCTTATTATCTCACAGTTCTGTGGGCCAGAAGTCCAGGCACAGCATGGCTCAAGAGGGTCCTCTGCCTCACAGAAGTACAGGCACAGCATGAGCATGGCTCAAGCTAAAATCAAGGTGTCTCACCTGGGCTGAGTTCTTACATAGAGGCTCTGGGGAAGATTCCACTTCCACGTTTATTCAAGTTGTTAGCAAGATTTAGTCTCTTGTGATTTTAGGACCAATGTTATCTTTTCCTTAACATGTATCCCCCTTCATCTTCAAGCCCACAATGACACATAGAATCCTATTTGTGATTTGAATCTCTGACTTCCCCTTCTGCTCTGCTTTTAAGGGCTCCTGTGATTAGATTAGGCCCACTTGAATAATCCATGATAATCTCTATATTTGAAAGTCATATGATTAATAACCTTAATTACATCTGCAAATCCCATTTTGCCATATAATGTAATGTATTCACAAGAGTAACACCAGGGGGCAAAGGTCACGGAGGCTACCTCACACTCGGTAAATTAGAATTTGGTATTGTGACTTCTTCCCAGGAAAGAGGGAGACTGGAGGAAAAGTATTATAGTTCTAGTCTAATTCATCAGCTGTTTTTCAATGTCCATGCTGAAGACTAAACTTCCTACCTCCTTACTTCTAAAAAAGTTTTGTAGAGTTCATATGGATTAAAGAGAATACATACAGATTAAAGAGAGAGATAAGTTCCTTGCCTAATAGAATTTGTAGACTGGTAGGGGAGCCAAGAGATAATAGGTAATAGTAACAGGCATAAAAAGTCAACAGAGGGGCAAAGGAGCATAGGAGTGAGGGGGAATGTATACATCCCAGTCTCAGAGTGTCAAGCTACACTATCTAGAAGAGATGTTGTCTAATCCACAAAATAAAGGATGAGTAAGAGTTAGTCAGCTCTCCCAGGATTTGTCATTGTATCTCATTGTCTTTTTATTTTATTTCCTAATTTTCATTTCAGTTGAGAAAGAACTCAAAGAAATGGAAAATCAAACTGTGGTCACTGCATTCTTCTTCCTAGGATTGTCCAACCATCCTGAATTTCAAGGGCTGGTAATCTCCCTGGTCTTCTTGATCATTTACCTGATAACTCTTCTGGGAAATGCTTTCATATTAACAGTGATCAGAGTCAATCCTGGCCTCCACACTCCAAAGTATTATTTTCTCAGCACTTGAGTTTCTTGGACATCTGCTACTCATCCACCACCGTTCCAGTCATACTGGTGAACTTCTTCTGGGAGAAGAAATTATCTCATACGAGGGCTGCCTTTCTCAGGTCTTTATCTTGTGACCTCTTCTGGCACTGAGGGTATCTTATTGGCTGCTATGGCTAATGATCACTATGTAGCCTCTTGCCACCCTCTTCAATAGCCAGTTCTCACGAATGTGAAGGTCTGTGTTTTTTCGGTGACAAGGTCCTGGCTGTGTGGCCTGGTAAATTCTGTGACACACAGTGCTGGCAGCCACACTCACTCTGTGTGGGCCCAACCATATCAGTCACTTTCTGTGTGACATTCCACTTCTCCTGGAGCTCTCCTGCTCAGACATCTCTCTCAGTGAGTCTGTGCTCCATGGGGCCAGTGCCACCACTGACAGAGCCCCGGTTTACTGAAATGTCCTACACACTCATCATCTCTGCCATCCTTAAGATTCCCTCTGCTCAGGGTAGGAGCAAGGCCTTCTCTACCTGTGCATCCCACCTCACCATGGTGGTGATCTTCTTTGGAACAGCCAACTTCAAGTACGACAGACCCAGAGAAGTCTGGGACATGGACATTCTGGTTCCTGTGTTCTTCTGTGTTGTGATCTGCTTGTCGAATCCCATCATCTACAGAGATGGGATCTCCTGAGAAATAAGGAGATCAAGGGTGCCTTGAGGAAGCTGGCTGGAGAAGGTGGATTCTCTAGTAATATCAGTGAATAGGTCAATGTTTTTCATTCTGGAGAATTTCTTTTCTTTCTCTCTCTCTCTTTTTTTTTTTTTTTTTTTACAGTTGATCACATTTATTTGTATAACTCTTTAGTTACTTTATTAAAATACCATTTTAATAATTTAACTAATTCTTTTTAAACCATTTTTAATAAATTTTATATAGATTTAAGGTGTACAGGTGATGATTTGATATACACAGTGAAATGATTACTATAGTCAAGGTAATTAACATGTCATCTCATATAGTTACCAATTTTTTGGCAGTAAGAGCACCTGAAATCTACTCTCTCAGCATATTTCCAGTATTCAACACAATATTGTAACTATAGCCATCACACTGTACATTAGATCTTCAGACTTATTCATCCTACATAACTGCAACTTTATACCCTTTGACCAACATCTCCCCATCTCCCGACCCTAGCTCCTGGTAACCACCATTCTATCCTCTGCTTCTATGAGTTCAACTTTTTTACATTCTACACATAAGTAAGATCATGCAGTATTTGTCTTTCTGTGCCTGGCTTATTTCATTTAGGATAATGTCCTCCAGGTTCATCTATGTTGTCACAAATGAGAGGATTTCCTTCCTTTTTGAAGGCTGAATATATTCCACTATACACATATACCGCATTTTCTTTATCCATTCATCCACTGATGGACGCTCAGGTTGATTCCGTATTTTGGCTATTGTGAATAATGTTGCAGTGAACATAGGGATGCAGATATCTCTTCAAGACTGTTTTCATTTCCTTGGGATATAGACCCAGAAGTGGGATTGCTGGATCAGATAATAGTTCTATTTTTAATCTTTTGAGCAACCTCCATACTGTTTTCCATAAGGAGTGTACTAATTTACATTCCCACCAATAGTGCACAAGGGTTCCCTTTTCTTCACATCCCCTTCAACACTTGTTACATTAGTCTTTTTGATGATAAATATTCTAATAGGTGTGAGGTGATATCTCATTGTGGTTTTGATGTGCATTTCCCTGATGAATAGTGATGTTGAGCATCCTTTCATATACCTGTTGGCCACTTGTTTCTCTTCTTTTGAGAAATGTCTATTCAGGTTTTTTTCCTTTTTTTTTAAATCAGGTTGTTTTTTTCTTGCTATTGAGTTGTATGAGTTCCTTATACATTTTGTATATTATCCCCCTAATCAGATGTATGGTTTACAAATATTTTCTCCCATTTTGTAGGTTCTCTCTTCACTCTGTTGATTGTTTTCTTTGCTGTGCAGAAGGATTTTTAGTTTGATGCAATCCCATTTGTCTATTTTGCTTTTGTTGGTCAGATCCAAAAAATCATTGCCCAGACCAATATCAAGAAGCTTTTCCCCTATGTTTTCTTCTAGTAGTTTCACAGTTTCAAGCCTTACATTCAAGTCTTTAATGATTTTTAGTTGACTTTTGTATGTGGAGTGAGATAAAGATCCAGTTTTATTCCTCTGCATGGGGATAATCAGTTTTCCCAACACCATTTATTGAAGAGACTGTCTTTTCACCATTTTGTGTTCTTAGCACCTTTGTCAAAGATCAATTGACCATTAATTCATGGATTTATTTCTGGGCTCTCTATTCTTTTCCATTGGTCTGTATGTCTATTTTTATTTATAACCATGCTGTTTTGGTTACTATAAATTTGTAGTCTATTTTGAGATCAGGTAGTGTGATGCCTCCAGCTTTTTCTTTTTGCTCAAGATTACTTTGGCTATTTGTGGTCTTTTTTGGTTCCATATGAATTTTAGGATTGTTTTTTCTACTTCTGTGGAAAATGCCATTGGAATTTTGATAAAGGTTGCATTGAATCTGTAGACCATTTTGGGTATTATGGACATTTTGACAATTTTAATTCTTCCAATCTGTGAACACAGGATATCTTTTTATTTAGTTGTGTCTTCTTCAATTTCTTTCACCAATGTCTTATACTTTTCAGTGTACAGATCTTTCACCCTCTTGACTAAATTTATTCCTAAGTATTTTTTGATGCTTTTGCACATGGAATTGTTTTCTTAATTTCTTTTTCAGATAGTTTATTATTAGTGTAGAGAAATGAAACTGATTTTTGTATACCACGACTTTACTAAATTTATTAGTTCTAACAGTTTTTTGGTGGATTCTTTAGGGTTTTCTATATATAAGATCATGTCATGTGCAAGCAGACAATTTTACTTCTTCCTTTCCAGTTTTGGTGCATTTTATTTCGTTTTCTTGCCTAATTGATCTGCCTAAGACTTCCAGTACTATATTGAATATGAGTGGTGAGAGTGGGCATCCTTGTTACTGATCTTAGAAGAAAAGCTTTCAGCTTTTCACTGTTGAGTATGTTGTTAGCTGTGGGCATGTCATATACAGCCTTTATTATGTTGAGACACATTCCTTCCATCCCTAATTTGTTGAGACTTTTTATCACGAAGCGGTGCTGAATTTTGTCAAATGCTTTTCCTGCATCCATTGAGATGATCATATGGTTTTCATCCTTCATCTGTAATGCAGTGTATCACATTTATTGATTTGAATATATTGAACCATCCTTGCATCTCATGGATGAATCCCACTTGATTATAGTGTATGATCCTTTTTAATGTGCTGTTGAATTTGGTTTGCTAGTATTTTTTGAGGAATTTTCTATCTATGTTCATTGGAATATTGGCCTGTAATTTTCTTTTCTTGTAGTGTCCTTGTCTGGCTTTGGTATCAGGGTAATGCTGGCCTCATAAGATGAGTTTGGAAGTGCTCTCTCTTCTTTAATTTTTTGGGGGAGTTTGAGAAGGATTGGTATTACCTGTTCTTTAAATGTTTGGCAGAATTCACCAGTGAAACCATCAGGTCCTGGCCTTTTCTTTGTTGGGAGGTTTTTGGATTACTGATTCAATTGCCTTACTTGTTATTGGTCTGTTCAGATTTTCTGTTTCTTCATGATTCCATCTTGATGGGTTATACGCACTAGAAATTTATCCATTTCTTCTAGGTTATCCAATTGTTTGGTGTATAAATGTTTATAGTAGTCTCCTATGATCCTTTGTATTTCTGTGGTATCAGTTGTAATGTCTCCTCTTTCATTTATTTGTCCTCTCTCTTTTTTTCTTGTTAGTCTAGCAAAAAGTTTGTCAAATTTATACTTTCAAAAAGCCAACTCTTAGTTTCATTGATCTTTCCTATTTTTTATCTAGTCTCTATTTCATTTATTTCTGCTCTGATCTTTATTATTTCCTTCTTTCTGCTAACTTTAGGTTTGACTTGTTCTTTTTCTAGTTCCTTGTAGTATAAAGTTAGGTTATTTATTTGAGATCTTTATTTTTTTTCTTGATGTAGCCATTTTATCATGATAAACTTCCCTCTTGGAACTGCTTTTGCAGTTTTTGCATCCCATAAGTTTTGAGATGTTGTATTTCCATTTTCTTTGGTCTCAAGACATTTCTTTTATTTCTCTTTTGATTTCTTCTTTAATCCATTGGTTATTCAGGAGTGTGCTGTTTAATTTCCACATATTTATGAATTTTCAAATTTTTCTCCTGTTATTGATTTCTAGTTTTATACAATTGTGGTCAGAAAAGATACTTGGTATGATTTTAATCTTCTTAAATTTGCTAAGACCTGTTTTGTGACCTATCATGTGATCTACCCTGCAAAACAGTCTGTGTACACTTAAGAAGAATGCTGCTGTTGGATGGAATTTTATGTATATGTCTGTTAGGTCCATTTGGTCTATAGTGTTGTTCAAGTTTCCTGTTTCCTTGTTGATTTTCTGTTTGAATGATATATCCATTGTTGAAAGTGGGGTACTGAAATCCCCTACTGTTATTGTATTACTGTCTATTTCTCCCTTCAGTTCTGTTAAAATTTGCTTTATATATTTAGGTGCTGTGATGTTGGGTGTACATATATTTACAATTGTTATATCCTTGTGATGAATTGATCCCTTTATCATTATATAGTGGTCTTCTTTGTGTCATGATAGTTTTTGACATAAAGTCTATTTTGTCTGCTATAAGTATAGCCATCTCTGTTCTCTTTTGTTTACCACTTGCATGGAACATCTTTCCCCATCCCTTCACACTTAGCCTGTGTGTACCCTTTAAATAAAGTGAGTCTCTTATAGGCAATGTATAGTTGGATCTTGTTTTTCTTCTTTTATCCATTTAACCACTCTGTGTCTTTTGATTGGAGAATTTAACCCATTTAGATTTAAAGTAATTATTGGTAAGTAGGGATTTACTATTGCCATTTTATTAATTGTGTCCTACTGTTTTGTAGTTGTTTTGTTCCTTTCTTCCTCTCTTGCTGTCTTCCTATATGATTTGATGCTTTTTTTGGTAGTGGTATGCTTTGATTCCTTTCTCTTTCTCTTTTGTGTATATACTACAGGTTTTTTATTTGTGGTTACCATGGGGCTCACATAAAATATCTTATAGTTATAACAGTCTATTTTATGCTAATAACAACTTAACTTTGACCACATACAAAAACTTTACACTTCAACTTCTCATAACCCCACATTTTATGTTATTGATGTCACAATTTACATCTTTTATATATTGTGTATCTATTAATAAATTATTGTAGCTTTATTATTTTTAATACTTTGTCTTTTTACTTTTATTCCAGAGTTAAAAATGATTTATGCTCTACCATTAGAGTATTCTGAATTTGACTGTATTTTTGTCTTTACAGTGAGATTTATACTCATATATGTTTTCATGTTGTTAGTTATCATCCTCTCATTTCAGCTTGAAAAACTCCCATGAGAATTTCTTGTAAGGCAGGACTAATGGTGATGAACTTCATTCTGGAGAATTTCTTATTTGGAGAAAAACATGGACAATCTGGCTGCAACTGCCACACTGCTTTCTCTATACAGCATTTCTTCACTACAACTGTGGTGCCCCATTCCACCAGGGCAGACAATTACACCTGTGTTGAGCATTGTAATCTCATGTACACTGTGTTCTCTCCAGTGAACTGATATTTTAAAACAATTCACCACTCCAAAAAAGCACCATACCCATAAGCAGATTCATCAATTCCCCCCAAAACCCCCAACTCTAGGCAAGTATTAGTCTACTTTTTATCTTTATGGATTTGCCTATTCTGAAAATTTAACATAAATGAAAATACACAAAGTGTGGCCTTTTATGTCTAGCTTCTTTCCCTTCGCATACTGTTTTCAAGCTTCTTCCATGTAGCATGTATCAGTACTTCATTCCTTTTTATGCCAAATGATATTCCATTGCATGGGTTTACCACATTTTATTTATCCATTCATCAGTTGATAAACATTTGGGTTGTGCCCACTTTTTGGCCATTATGAATAATGCCACTATTAACATTTGTGTACAAGTTTTTGAAAACTTACATTTTCATTTCTCTCAGGTATGTATTCATGAGTGGCATTGCTGGGTCATATGGTAACTCTATGCTTAACCTTTTGAAGAACTGCCAGACTATTTTCCAAAATAGCTGTACAATTTTTATCACTACCGCAAAGTATGAGGGTTTCAATTTCTCCACATCCTCACTAACATTTGTTAGTCTCCTAGTGGGTGAAGTAGTATCTCATTGATGCAATTTGTATTTCATTAATGGCTAATGATTCTAAGGTCTTTAATAAGTACCATTTCTGTGCTTCTCCTTCACACATGGAAAAACTCATATTGCTAAAGGGATGTTTGAACTTTAGAAACAACTCTTCACCCTGTCTAATATTTTTATCCTAATTTTGGCAAAGTAAAATACTACAAGATTTTCCAAACATATAGCTTTCTCCCCATCTATGCCCCATGGAGCTGTTTGGTGGCTCTGCCTTCTTCTCCTTTAGAACTCCACAGCAACAGTGTTATCACTAGGTTAGGACCAATGGCAGGACCAGAAGTCAGGAGACATGAAAAGATAAGGATGCTTGTGGGGGAAGGAAGGAAGTACCACATCCAGGTGAGTAGACCTAACTAGGAGTGGCTTAGTGCCAAGACAGCAGGTATGCTGTTAGTACTATAGCTCTAACATACACATCCATTTGACAGAGCATGCAGCATAGGAAGTCTAGTTCTTAGGATCAAGGCCATGGCTATCAGAACAAATAGAGAAAATTCCCTTGTGCTTTGTAGAATCCAACCAAATAAGCCCCCATCCATGCATCTCCCTTCTCTCCCTAATGGAGAGGAGCAGAAGGCAGTCTTTCAGGCTTTAGCCACCCACAACTCCTAACAGAAAATCTAGCACTGAAATTCCCTCACAAATGTCCCAAAAGAGATGAGAAGCTGATCTCCTCATTGCGTGCTGGGAAAAGATGATTGCCTTGACTTTAATGAATCCAAGGGAGAATTAATCATTCATTTCTACACTTTCTATGCAGGCTTTTGCCCTTGAGTTGTGTTTGCACTCAGAGGAGTTCCATAATAGCTTCTTAGAGAGAGATTACATGGTCACTCCCAAAAGGGTGGTCCACAGGCATTTATAAATGTCCATTCTAGACAAACAAACTCATTGAGAGATTAAATAAGGATGCTTTACTCTTGCATTAGGCAATGAGTATGCTCAAGGCAGCTCCTGGAATGACAGCTTCCCTGCATGATGTGTAGCAGTCAACAGGCTGTTTTACCAGAGAATGCTTTCCAGTCCAGAAACTAGACTGAAGAGCAGCAAGCCCTGCCACCAAAGCCAGAAGTCCAAGGTTTTTGGTGAAAGTCATGGTAAGTAGTTTATTTACCATCATGATTGAGAAAAATTCTGCCTAGTATCAGGATATATCTACTTCCCAATAAGATATTATAAAATATTGCACATATTTTCATTACCAATGTCATGATATTTATGTAATGACATAGGTTTAATATCATTTTTGTGTGTATCAATGTCTACAATGATAATAATAAAACCAGAATTGAAATGACCTTAGCGATTATCTACTTGAAAGGCTGAGGGGTACCTGAATTCCTTAAGTAAGATAACGCGAGGGAAAAATTTGTTCATGGTAAAAAAATTTATAATACATAGTATTACTCCTACTCTAATTTTGACAAGCAAGAAAGAAGGGAATAATTTTCAGGGAGAAAGCATATCTCCTATGCTACATTATGATATGACATTAGGACACACAAAATATTTGTTTAAATAAAATGTAATTAAATTTGCATAGCACATATTTGGAAACTTTTTGTTCACTAAGCTAGGGGTTCTCATCTTTATGTTGCAACACACTGATGTTTGGGAGGTGTGTTGCAAGCAATTTATTAACTGTAATAAAGCCCTGAAATTTGTGAATTATTTCTTTCCCCCACAGTCCATCTTTTTTTTTAGAAATCTCATAGATTCAGGGTTATTCCTATATATTTCGTTTTCATTCATTTGCCTTTGAGAAGATTTATTTATTGAAGAATTGTACTTTATTTTATTGAGGTCACATTGTTTTATAACATTTTAGAAATTTCAGGTGTACATCGTTATATTTCAACTTCTATAGTGCATCGTGTTCACCACCAAATGTCTAGTTGCCATCTGTCACTATACACGTGTGCCCATTTACCCCTTTCACCATTTCCCTGCCCCCTTCTCCCCTGGTAACCACCAATCTGGTCTCTGTATCTATGTGTTTGTTGGTTTATCTTGCACATATTAGTGAAGTCACATGGTAATTGTCTTTTTCCATCTGACTTATTTTGCTTAGCATAATACCTTCAAGGTCCATCCATGTTGTCACAAATGGCACAATTTGTTTTTATTGCTGAGTATATTCCATTGTATATATCTATCCCACATCTTCTTTATCCATTCATCTGTTGATGGCACTTAGGTTGCTTCCAAGTTTTGGCTATTGTGAATAATGCTGCAATGAATATAGGGGTGCAGATATCTTTTTGAATTAGTGTTTTTGTGTTCTTTGGATAAATACTCAGAAGTGAAATTGCTGGATCTTATGAAATGCTTTATTGATTGGAAAGAAAGAAGCAGAGTTGCTGCTCCCACATTGGGAACTGAGCCAATGCCAACGCACGGTCTTCATTGGAACCACTTCTCTTAGGGGAAAGGAGAACATTAAGACCATCACAGGCCAAGGGGTCATGGTGCCACATTTATGCCCTCATGAGCTGTTATTTTTCTCAGGTCAGGAAGGTGTTTACACCAGAATCACTGGACAGAAATGTCCTCCCAAGTTCAGCTGAGATGTCCCTTCTCAATCTCTCCTTTCTCTCCAGGTCTGACTAAAGTGCTGGATTTTGTATTCTTTTCTGTTCCACTGGCTTCAACCAGGGTTGTTAGCAAGTAGTTTTTGTGCCCCAAGGTTTGGTTCCCAATACAACTTCAGTAGGCAGGGGGAGCAGATTCCATTGGGAGTATCAGGCTCCATCATGGCAGGGTCCAGGACCTAAGGCACCCTCTCCTGGAGAGGTCATTAATGGAGGCCAGCCCTTCTCCACTCTGACAATCACATTTATAAGGAACTCAAATTTTAGTAATAGCTCTATGCTGTCCATAGGATAGGCTAGGGGAGGGGTGCAGCTTCCTGTGAGACCCCTATAGAGCCACCCTCTTCTCAAACCTAGGACTAAATACACATTAAGAAATGGCCATCAAAAATAAACAAGTGGGACTTCGTCAGACTACAGAGCTTCTACAAGGCAAATGAATCCAGCATCAAAATGAATAGACAACCCACCAGCTGGGAGAAAATATTTGCAAATCGTATATCCGACAAGGGATTAATCTCTATAATATGTAAAGAACTTACACAACTGAGCAACAAACAAACAACCCGATCAAAAAATGGGCAGAGGATATGAATAGACATTTTTCCAGGGAAGATATACAGATGGCCAACAGACACAACAAAAGATGTTCAACATCACTAATCATCAGGGAAGTGCAAATCAAAACTATGCTAAGATATCACCTTAGAATGGCTATAATCACCAAGACAAAAAACGACAAATATTGGAAAGGTTGTGGAGAAATGGGAACCCTCATTCACTGCTGGTGGGAATGCAAACTGGTGCAGCCTCTCTGGAAAACAGTATGGAGATTCCTCAAAAAATTAAAAATAGAAATACCTTATGATCCAGCAATCCCACTCTTGGGCATCTACCTGACGGACATGAAATCAACCATCACAAGAGGCTTATGCACCCCTATGTTCATTGCAGCATTATTCACTATAGCCAAGAAGTGGAAGCAACCCAAGTGAACCTTGACTGATGATTGGATAAAGAAGATGTAGTATATATATACAAGGGAATACTACTCAGCCATAACAAAAGACAGAATTATCCATTTGCAACAACACGGATGGACCTAGAGGGTATTATGTTAAGTGAAATTAGCCAGAGAGAGAGGGACAAACACTGCATGATTTCACTCACATATGGAATATAAACAAACACACAGACAGAGAGAACTGGTTGGTGGTTACCAAGGGGAAGGGGGGTGGGGGATGGGCACAAGGGGTGAAGGGATACATCCATAAGGTGATGGACAAATAATAATGTACAACTAAACCCCACAATGTTATAAACTATTAAGACATCAATAAAAATGAAAATAAAATTTAAAAAATTAAAAAATATATTTTTTAAGAAGAAGAAGGAACATCCCACATAATAGGATGGAGAAGCAGAAGCAAATCGAGAATAACAAAATTAATAAATATGTGGGTTGCTCCAAGTAAATAAAGAATGTATATAAAATGATTTAAAAAAAAGAAATGACCAACTATATCATGTTTGTGACAGAGATGGGTGTTGAAAAATTCTTGCCTGATAAACACCTCATTTTCTCATGCTGGGGCTGCCCGGGGATAGGGACCACGGTAGAAAAGTAAAAGAGCCCACCATTCAACTCTTTTTATAAGAATAAATCCAAGAAATTGTTTTGACTAATGTTACCAGTAACTTGTTTTGTTTCTGTGGGTATTGTTTCTTTCTTTCTTTCTTTCTTTTGGTGCTTGATTTGATTGAATTGTCAGGAAATTAAAAAGGCATAGATATTTTCCCTATTTGGTCCTCTTTTTTGTTTCCTATTCCATGGAATGTTCTAGCAGTACAATGAACTGGAAAGATTATGGCCTTCAAAGTCAGATGGTTGGGATTAAATTCCAAGCTATAGTAATAGTAGCTGCACAAACTTAAGCATCAAACCCAACAAAATATGTTTGTTGTGATAAATACGTGAGATTGTGTGTACAAAGCACCCAGCACAGCGCCTGGTACATCATATGTACTCCATAAACAGTAGCTACTATTATATTTGGAGCTGTTGTTACTGACAGTCATTGGACTTTTGGACAGGACTATGCAGGGGTGGAAATGTAGCTGGGATTGTTTGTAAGCTGGCTCCTCATATATGCGTATAAATAAAGGACTAAAAGGACACACACCAAACTGTTAACAGTGGTGCTGCCCAGACTGCTGTGTGAAGATGAAAATATTCCATTTTCACTTGACATGTCTTTGAGTCCAGTAAATTTTTCAGTGAGCATGTGCTATTTTTGAAATTTAAAATCCAAAACAATTTTTAATTTAAAAAACATAATGAGATCTCCACATACATTTCTTTGTAACTTCCTGTGAATCTATAAGTATTTCAAAATAAAAAGTTTTCTAAAATGTAAAAGGTAAATACTAAAAAAATATATGGGATCTATTGATCTATCTGTCTACCTCCTACCTACGTACATGTCTATCTATCTCTTGACAAGATTAAATTGGGCAGCTTTCAGTCATGTGGAATGTTACCATCCCAGAGGATATTCATAAATGCAAAAATGGGGATTTCCCATGGTAGGTGAAAACTAAGAAGTACAGTGACGTATTAAGTCTGATCCAGTCATAGAAATATGAAGTTTTTAAGGTCTTAATACTGCCATGTTTTCAGGTGTATAATGACATTCATAGAACAGTGGAATCTCAGGGCTGAAAGGAATTGTAGAAGCAACTCAATGAACTTCACTCACGACTTGAATAAATCCTCTTTGCAGAAGATGTAGCAATCTAGCCTTTGCTTGAACATCTCCAGTGATGGGATCTCATTACTCTATATTATAAATGCTTGCCTATCTAGTCTAAATTCAGTTAGTGAAACAAGAAGTTGCAAGACTGAAAAAGACAAAAGAATAGATACCAGGCCAACTAAGCACAGGGTGAGGAGATTTCAATTCAACATGAATTTGTCAATTTGGCCAAGTGGATTACCAAGAAATACTTGCAATCAAGCAGGCAAAGAGAGTTTTGAGCAAGTACCTCAACATTCATACATTGGTAGGGGGAAGGAATATGCTCAGTGGTCAAAACTGAGGTTCTGAATCCAGACTACCAGGATAACTTTTTGAAGGTCTGATCCCCTGTTTTCTTACCACAAACAGAGCTAATAACAGTACTTATACTTTCAAGTTGCTTTGAGAATTCACAGAGTAGTTCGTGAAGAGTGCCTGGCACATAGGACATAGGATGTACTCAACAAGCATTAAATTACAGGCATAGTGATTGTGTTATCAATATATACAAGAGAATGGGAAAACACAGTGCTCACTTTGGTGGCCTTAACTGGCTAATCACAAATTTGGTAGGAAGGTTTCCAAAGCTGAACAGGTGAGAACAAGGCATGTTTCCATCATCACCATAGACTGAGATGAAAGGGAATGCCATCCATCTCACCTGATGGAAATACATGTGATTTACATGCACACAAAGTTTGAGATGCACTTGACTATTTGATGACTTCTGAATATTTCATCTGTTCCCACATACCCATATGATAGGGAAGGGTACAAACAGAAATCTGGGCAAACTGAAAATAGCTTATGTTCCACAGCAATAAATTAATTTTGCCACAGATACTTCAAAACTTCTGGACTGTCTTTTGGGAAAATTATCCTGAATGCTCTTGTTAATTGTTGTGTGCGTATGTGTTCATGTTTTAAGTAGATAGGCAATTTACTAGACAACATGAATATGATATTTAAAATTTTAATCATTGCTTTTCATTACTGGAATTGAATATGAATAGATGTTTTCCTTATGTGCTCTAAGGGTTTTCACAATCACACCAATTTCCCAGATTGATATTATTCCCCTTTTGTTTCCTTGAAAGAAATAAACCCCTACGGTTAGTCAACAAAACACTTCATAAGTATTAGCTATTATTATCTAATGTGTGGCTCTCCTCATTACTTTGTTTGGAAAATGGTGGTTAAATTCAGGTATGTCAAAATATTGCTTCTTCTCAAAGTAACTCATTGAATTTTGTTTTATTTTTTTATTGGATGGGTTATACTAAACTTATTTTAAAGAAAAATACAGCTGTTTTAACTAAACTCACAAGATTTCTTTCAAGCTAGACATTTTTGTGTATAGAACCAGTGTTAAAAACCTCAACCTCAATCTATTTATCTATAAAATCTATCCTCACTAAACAGTAGAGAGAAAGGTCATTACCATAAAGCAGAGTGTTTGAGATTGAGATTGTTTATTCATATGCAGATTCCAAGAGGCAAAGGTCCAGAGTATCACATAAACTGTAGTGTATAAGTGGTGCTAGTTTATGATGGATTTTGATGATTATGATGATGTTGATGATTCTCCATTGTTGCCCTATACAAATAGCATGAGCATCAGGTATATGAAAAATAAAATAGATATTACTCTTTACCCCATCCTCCTGGCCCCTGAAAAAATCAGACTAGCCAGTCAGATCAAGAAAAAAATTTTATTATGGTTCTGATTCCACTGTATATATATATTATGCCCCATGAATACATTCCTCAGGGACGGACTTCAAATCATATTTTAAAACATTTAAAATAAGCAGTGTGTGCAACTTCAGAAACCATATTTTTAAATGCATATTTTAAACATTTAAAATTCACTTTTACAATATAGTTATACACAGATCACGTACCAGTTTCTCTTTGTGAGACCACCTTTCATGAAGAATTTCATTTTTTCTATGAATAAACCTAAATATCTATCTATAAAAGGGATTGTTTGTCTACTTTTTTAATACCATGGGTTAAGAGGAAATGCGTGGCACAGATTTTTAATGAATTGAAATGCATCTTTGTAGTTAATAGAGAAAACAAAGAATAATACACACATATTACATAAAGATTTTCTAAGAAGACATGCAGATTGCCAGTCTAACGTTGCTTTACTGTGAAGTGAAGCCTACAGCTAACCTAGAGAGGGTGGTGAGTATCGGTAAACCTCCTTCTTGGATACATCTTCCACGATACTCCCTGTGAAATTTGAGGATTACAAGAGTCCCATCTTAGCCTTCTTCTCTTCTCTATTCTTTTTTAGTTGATTTCACACATACCTATGGATTCAACAGCCACCTTCAAGACAATACTCCCAAATCCATTTCTAAACAGGTTTAGCCTGTCTCCTGAGGATAACTCCTTTATTTTCAACTGCTTATTGGGTATTTCCATATGGATATCCCACAGGTACCTAACACTCAACATTACTCAAATCTAATCCACTAGCTCCTCTTCCCATACCTGCTACACCTCATTTATTTCCTATTTTAATTGGTGATTCCAGGCTGCCTAAACTGATTTAGTGTCCTCATCACCCATCAACTTCAAAATGCTTCAAACATGGCTCCTTCTCTGCAAACTATTGCTTCACAGATTTTCTCCAACCTCCAAAATCCTACATCATCAGCTATAGACCATTTCATTTTGATTTAGTTTTAGTTCTCAGACTACTCACTTGGACTAAACAAAGGTGTTTTAACCAAAGGTACGTGGACTATAAGGGACTCTGGGGATAGGTTTCATAATTATATGACCCCACTGGAATTACATAGAAAATTCTGTGTTGGGTAAACATGTATTTTCTGGATCTATAGATTTTTATCAGTTTCTCAAAGCTGACAATTTTCTAAAAGCCAACCTATGACCCTACAGATGTCCCCTGCTTCCAGTCTGCCTTCACCTAAAACGTAGTCTATGAGCCATTGTTGATACACTGCAACCATTCCCGCCCATTCTAACACCAAACCCTGGCTTACAGCCCAGACATCTGGACTCCCTTCTGCCCTATAAGGGGAGAGAGGATATTTTCTGAGACCCTAGTTGGAGATCTCCTCAGTTTTTCTTTTTTTTTCTAAGGAGCTTGCTCAGAAGGCAGGTCTGACAGCTTCCACATGCCAGTCATATTCCCCAAAGACAGCTGCTTCCCCAGCACCTCCTCAGGAGTAGCTAATGAGGCTGTGCTTTACGTGAAAAACCACTACGCTCCTTAGAATTAATGATGGAGTTTAACAGCAACCAGCCAGGGTTGACCTGCTAGCTCTCTGCAACTAACAGGAATCTCCAGGGATTGGTGATGCAGCTGTACGTGAGGAGGCTGCCAGCAAAGCTCAGAACACTGCAGCCTTCCTTTTTGCTACTTCCAATACAATTCTCAGGGAAGTTCACTAGTGTCCTAGGGACCTCTGAGTCCTTTCTCTATAAAATATGAGGACAACACAAGTCCCTTGGGTTTGCTTGCCCTTGATTGGACAGACTCATGCTATTTCACCTGAGATTTCTGCCACCGATATTGCCTGGGATGCCAACCTGCCATTTTTTTGCTTATGTGACAGTGTTCTCACACATGGCACCTCCCCCAATAGAACACACACACTCACACACACACACACACACACACACACACACACATTGCCAGCATGACTCTTCATCTGTGGTCCAGGGCCCATGGGACTACCAACCAGGTTCACTCCTCCAAATTAATCATTGTGAGGAGAGTGAATTAATCATTGTGAATCATTAAACATTATTTTTTATATACCTGAAGATCAAGACTGTAGGCAGGGAAACAATTTGAAGGCAGTTACAATGATCCAGATAAAAGGTGATAAGGTACTGAACTGTAATTTTGGTAGAGGGGAAGTAGAAACATGAGAAAATGGGGAACAATATTTAGGAGGTCTTAGTCATTGGTTGAAGTTGGTTCTGACCAATCCTGAAATAAAAATGCCTCCTGCTTTTATCTTTTATTTTATTTTTAAAAAATGAATTATATTTCACATACAATAAAATGCACAAATCTTAAGTGTACAGGCTGATGAATTTTTACATACATATGCAGCCATTTATCCACTACCCAAATCAAGATATAGAACATTTTCATCACCTCAGAAAATTCCCTCATGCTTCTTTCCCACCAGTGTCATCCCCTGGTAAATACTGTGCTCACTTCATCACCACAGATTAGTTTTGCCTATTTTTGAACTTCTTTTAAAATGGAAACTACAGTATAAATTCTTTTATGTCTGTCTTCCTTCATTTTAAAACAATGTGTTTTAGATTCATCAATATTTGTGCATGTATCAGTATTCCACCGTATGAACATGACACATTTTTGTATCCATTTTCCTGTTGATAGGCTGTTTATTTCCAGTTTATATTGAACATTTCCAGTTTTTACCGAATAGAAATGGTGAGAGTGGACATCCTTGTTTTGTTTTGTATGTTACACAGAATGTGTCGCCATTATGATACTAGCTATAGGTTTTTTGTAGATACACTTTACCAGATTGATAAAGTTTCCATTTATTCCCTGTTTATTGGATTTTTAAAAATTATAAATGGGTGTTACATTTTGTCAAATGCTTTTTCTGCATTTATTGAGATTTTCACATTTTTTTCTTCTTTATTCTATTAATATGAGGACGTCAATGATTGATTTTCAAATGGTAAAACAGCATTACATTCCTGGGATAAGCCATAATGGTCGTGGTGTATTATCCTTTTTAAGTATCATTGGATTTGATTTGATAGTATTTTGTTCAGAATTTTTGTGTCTATATTCATAAGGGATATTAGCTTGTAATTTTCTTTTCTCATAAAGTCCTTATCACATTTTGATGTCAGGATTATGCAGTTATAATAAAACAAGTTGGGAAGTATTCCCTCTTTCTCTATTCTCTGAAGAATTTTTGTAATACAGTATTATTTCCTCCTAAAATGTTTGGTAGAATTTGCCATGAAACCACCTGGGCCTGGAGTTTCTGTTTGGAAAAGTTTTTAATTGCAGATTAAATTTCCATTAATGGATATAGCACTATTCACATTTTCTATTTCTTATGTCAATTACTTCTTCTATTTTAAGAATTTTTGTTTTTCAAGGAATTTGTCCATTTTGTCTAAGTTGTCAAATTTAGTGGAATAAAGTCTTTCCTAATATTTTATCCTCTTTTTAATGTTTGTAGGATCTGTAGTGGTGTCCCCTTTTTCATTCCTGATTTTGGTAATTTGTATTTTCTCTTTTATTTCTTTAATCAGTCTTAGGGGTGTATCAATTTTATTAAACTTTTCAAAGAACTAATTTTTGGCTTTGTTGACTTTTTGTTATAGTTTTCTATTTTGTTAACTTCAGGTCTTTATCATTTTTTTCTATTTCATTTGTGTTTAATTTTATCTTCTATTTCTAAACAATGAGTTAGAAATACTTCTACCCAATAGTGGTGAAAGTCTAAATCATTTATTTTAAACATTTATTTTCCAATATAGGCATTAAAAGCTATAAATTTCCCTCTAAGCATTGCTTTAGCTACACTCCCAAATTTTTGATTAGCTGTGTTTTCATTGTCATTGCATTCAAAATATTTTCTATTTTCCTTATGACTTCTTTGACCCATAAGTTTTGTAGAAGTGTTTGCTCAATTTCAAAATATTGGGGGATTTTTCACATTTTTTTATTATTAATTTCTAATTCAATTTCATCATGATCAGAAAATATACTCCATATCATTTTAATCCTTTTAAATTTATTGAAACTTGCCCTGTAGCCCAGCATGTTGTCTACTTGAGTGACTATTCCATGTGTATTCAACTAGAATGTTTATTCTGAAATTATTGGATATAATGTTCTATAAATGGTAATTATATCAACATAATTAATTGTGTTGTTCAAATATTCTATATCTTTCCTGAATTTTTGTCTACTTATTTTATAATTTCCAGAGAGAGAAACTTTAAAGTCTCCAGTTATGACTGTGAATTTGTCCACCTCTTCTTTTGTCAATATTTGCTTTATGTATCTTGAAGTGATGTTAATAGATGCTTTGCACATTTATGATTATTATGTCTTCTTGATGAACTGATCCTTTTATTATTACAAAATATCTCTCTTTACTTTTGGCAATCTCTTTATCTTAAAGTCTACACGTCAACTTTTTTCATGTTTGGTTTTACACAGTATAATTGTTCCCATCTTTTTATTTTGAACATATCCAAGATCTTACATGTAAAATAGGTTTCTTGAAAAGGAGATGTAGTTGGTTCATTTCAAAATACAGTCTGACAATCTCTGTCTTTTAATGGGAGTGTTTAGTTCATTTACATTTTCTAGTATTACTGTTATGATTGAGTTAAGTCTAATATTTCACTATTTGTTTTCCATTTGTCCCATCTGACCCTTTGTGTCTTCTTTTGGATTGAGTTTTTATTTTTATTATTTCATTTCATTTTTTATTTATTTATTATTTTTATTATTTCCATTTCATTTCCTCTGTTGGTTTTTAGATATACTTTGTATTATTTTTTAGTGCTTACTCTATGTATTGTATTATACATTGTTTACTTAACACAGTCTACCTTGAATTAATATTTTATTACTTAATGTACAATGTAAGAACATTACAAAATATTTTTCCATTTTTTCACCTTCCCACCCTTTGTGTTGCATTATATATTTCATTTCTATGTTATAAGCTCTCTAATGCACGTTATTATTTTTTCATTGAACAGTCTGTTTTAATTCTTTAAAAAATAAATTATTTTATATTTACCCACTTATTTATCCTTTTGGATTGAGTAAATATTTTATTATTTCATTTCAGATATGGGCTCTTTTATTTCAATCCTAATTTTAGACATGAAAATATTAAGCAAAGAGAGATTAAGTAACTTACCCAAGGTCTCATAACTAAAGGAATACAGAGATGAGTTTAGATCCCAAGAAATCTAACTCCAGAGTTCACAACTTAACCAATGTAGCATATTGGCTTATATGCCACAAAGCATCTGAAACTTAAGCTTCAGGATCCTAGTCTGCAGAGGCCTTTTCTAAAGCCTTGAGTGGTGCCCTAGAAATCTGTTCACACAATCATATTGTTAGAAAATTTACTAAAGTAAGATATTTTCACACTTTTTAAAAAAGAAAGCCCCAAAATGATGTTTCAGGACTTCACAAACCTGGATCTTCCTCCTGAAGCCATGTGAAATAACCTGAACTTCACTTGATAGAGAATGGAGACCACTAAAGGATTTCAACATATGGAGGGGCTAGATACATTTTAGGGTTTAGAGACATCATTGCTTTCAATGGGCCAGCATCTTAGGACATGATTTCCAGTTTAATATTGATTAGACAGAGTTTATGGAGGCTGCCCTCCAAGTTGCAGAGCAAGGTTGCTGATTAAATAATTCAATAAATTCTTCTGTTCCTTTAGTAGTTTGAGACACAAATTTGGGGGCACATTTAAGAGCCAATCAAGTAATAAATATTTGTTGGGGTTCTAACAAGATAGTTTTTGCTATAATTGATAACTTACATGAGAGAAATAAAAATAAGCTAGGTTTTATCTTTATTTTGTTATTAATCAGAATTATTTATTATATAAAGTGCTGATACAGATTAAGATGTTAACATTTCCAATGTGTAAGGTTTTCTACAGTGAAGATTAAAATGGGCTGAGGGGCGTGATGAACTGATTTCCACAGGTCAGGAGAGAGATATACAGAAGAATAATTAAGCATAATTAGGCAAAATTGAAAAGAGTTAGGCTGCATTTTCTCACAGGAAATATAATGAATTCCAGAATCATCTCAAAAATATAAATTCACTCATTCACTCAACAAATATTTATTGGGCACATACTGCCAGCCAGGCACTGTCATAGGTAATAGGGACAGAGAGTGAGCAAAATGAGCCCCCGGCCTCACAGAGCTTATACTGCAAACAGAATCAAATAGATCAATAATTTCATACCAAGTGTAGGATAAATACTACAAGAAGAAGTAAAGCAGTATAAGGGGATAAAAAGTGATGGGGCTGCTATTTTAGCTAGAATTGTCAGAGAAAGTATCCCTGAGGAGGTAACAGTTCAGAAAAAAAAAAAAACCCTCAATAAAAATAGGAAATGGACCATGCAGATATCTGGGAGAAAGTGTTTCCGGCAGAGGAAAGAGCAATTACAAGTAATTGTAAGTAAGATGGGAATATGCCTGGTGTAGTTAAAAAGAGAAAGCAGGCTTATAAACTCAAGCTGAGTGAACAAAGAGGAAGAAGGGTGGGAAGTAGTATCAGAGAGGCAGTCAGAGGTCAGATCCCATAGGTTTTGTGGGCCAAGGTGAGATCTATAGATTTTACTTGAAGCGTGATGGGAAACCACTGGAGGGTTTTGAGTTCAGGAGTGGCATAATTTAGCTTACATTGTAAAAACTCACTCTGGCTGCTGCTGTGAGGAGACAGACTAAATGGGAATGGGGGTGGAAAGAAAGTAGGAATCTTACAGGAGTCTAGGCAAGAGAAAAAGGTGGCTTGGGCTAGGGTATCAGCGGTGATGGTAGTGAGAAGTGATAATGTTTGTACAATTTGGAAGGCAGAGTCAAAGAAAATGTTTTACCTTGAAATGTTTTTATACAGATTAAAAACAATAGCAGTGATAACTATAGTTGATTGAACGCCTATTACACACCAGCCACCTTACTTATATTATCTCATGTTACTTCTTTCAGCAACTCTGATGTAGGCACTGTTAATATCAGAATACAATGAGCAAACTGAGTCAGCTGACTTAGCCACCATCCACATCTAGTCAGCAGCAGAAGTAGGATATAAAGCAACATCTATCTGGCTCGAGAGCCTACTCTTTCCAGCATAGCATCTCATATTCAAGATTGAAAAAGGTTCAGAAATCAAAGTTCACAACAATGATTGTGAACCTATCAGAATGGATAACTTAACAGAAAGCTAGTAATTGATTGTATCAACTATTTTTTCAGGAAACATGCAATGTTTGACTAAGGACAAATCTTGGTTTAATAAAGTTTACTTTAATAAGGTAACATGCCTAAGTATATATAATTACTTAAAACTTTTCACATCTTTTAAACCCTGAAAATATAAATGATCGAACTGATAAAAATAAAATCAGTATATTTAAAAACACAGAGACTTAAAAATTTATTCTAAAGAGATAACCAGAGATGTTCACATATATTTATGTATGAAAGGTTCGTTCCAGTATTTATAGTAGTAAAAGAAATGAAAGCATCTGAATGTTTAATCAAAGAAGAGATAGTAAATTTATTGAGTATGACGGAATACAATACATCCCTGGGAAATTGGCTCCCAATACTTTTTTTGTTACTTTTAAAATTCTGGTAAAATATACATAATATTTATCATTTTAATCATTTGTAAATATACAAGTCAGTGACATTAAATGTATTCACAATGTGTATAACCATCACCCCTATCTATGCCTAAAACTTTTTCATCATGTTTAATATAAACTCTGTATCCATTAAACAATAACTCTTCTGTTCCACTCTCTGTCTCTATGAATTTGCTTGATCTAGACACATAAGTGGAATCATACAATATTTGTCCTTCTGTGTCTGGCTTATTTCACTTAGCATAATGTTTTCAAGGTCCATTTATGTCATAGTGTATATCAAAATTTCATTGCTTTTTATGACTGAATAATAGTTCACTGTATGTATATACCACATTTTATTTATCCATTCATTGGTTGATGAACACTTGGGTTGTTTCAGCTATTGTGAATAACAATGCTATGAACATTGGTGTACAAATATCTGTTGGAATCCCTGCTTTCAAGTCTATTACATATATACCCAGGAGTAGAGTTGCTGGGTCATATGGTAGTTTTACGTTTAACTTTTTGAGGAACCAGCCAACTGTTTCCCACAGTAACAGCCCCATTTTACATTCCCAGCAGCAATGCATAAGTGTTCTAATTTCTCTACGTCCTCACTAACATATGTTGTTTTCCATTTTCTTTACTATAGCCATCCTGGTAGGTGAAAAGGGGTACCTCATTGTGCTTTTGCTTTGCATTTCCATAAGACTAATAATATTGAGCATCTTTGCATGTCCTTATTGACTATTTGCATATCTTCTTTGGAGCAATATCTATTCAAGTCCTTTGCCTGTTTTTCAACTGGGTAGTTTTTTGGATTGTTGTTGAATTGTAGGAGTTCTGTATATATTCTGGATATTAATCCCTTATGAGATATATGATTTGCAAATATTTCCTCCTATTCTATAGGTTGTCTTTTTGCTTTCTTGATAGTCTCTTTTGATGACACCTTCTTAATTTTGATGTACAATTTATCTATTTTTTTTCTTTTATTGCCTGTACTTTTGGTGTCATATCAGGAAATAGTTGCCAAATCCAATGACATGAAGATTTTCCCCAAAGTTTTCTTCTAAGAGTTTTATAGTTTTAGCTCTTAAGTTTAGGTATTTGATACATGTTGAGTTAATTTTGCGCATAGTGCAAAGTAAGGGACCACTTCATTATTTTTCATGAAGATATCCAGTTTTCCCAGAACCATTTGTTGAGAAGACTCCGTTCCCCATTGAGTGGTCTTGGCATCTTTGTTGAAAATCAATTAATCATATATGTGAAATTTTATTTCTAGAGTCTCTATTCTGTTTTGTTGGACTATATGTCTGTCCTCATGCCAGTACCATACTGCATACTGCTTTAATTACTATAGCTTTGTAGTAAGTTTCAAAGTCAGGAAGTATGAGTCCTCTAACTTTATTCTTCTTTTTCAAGATTGTTTGGCTATTCAGCACTCCCTGCAATTCCATATGAATTTGAGGATTGGCTTTTCCATTTCTGTGGGGAAAGGATACTGGAATTTTAACAGGGATCGTGTTAAATATGTAGATCACTGTGGGTATATTGACATCTTAACAATGTTAAGTTTTTTTATCCATGAACATGGGATGTCTTTCCATTTAGTTATGTCTTCAATTTCTTTCAGCAATATTTTGTTCTTTTCAGTGTACAAGTCTTTCACCTCCTTAGTAAGATTTAGCTAAGTAGTTGATCCTTTTAGATGTTATTGTGAATGGAATTTATTTCTTAACTTCCCTTTAGGATTGTTCATTGCTAGTGTATAAAAACAAAACCAATTTTTGCATGTGTAACTTTGCTGAATTTATTTATGATCTCTAGTAACGTTCTTGTGGATTCTTTGATATTTCCTATATGTAGGATCAGATCATCTGCGAATAGGGATAGTTTTACCTCTTCCTTTCCAATATGGGAAACTGTGCTCCTAATATTTTAAAACTATAAATTGAGATCAAGATTTACATAACTGAAAAAATTACAATGGAGACCACTGGAAGGTAGCACTGATTCTGATTCTAATTCTTCCTTATATCTTTCTACATTTTCTTTTTTTTGGTGAGGAAGACTAGCCCTGAGCTAAGATCCTTGCCAATCCTCCTCTTTTTTTTTTTTTTTTTTTTTGCTGAGGAAGACTGGCTCTGGGCTAACATCCAAGCCCATCTTCCTCAACTTTAATTGGGATGCTGCCAGAAGATGGCTTGACAAGCGGTGCATCTGTCCACACCCAGGATGTGAACCTGTGAACCCTGGGCAGCCGAAGTGGAGGGCACGAACCTAACTGCTACACCACTGGGCTGGCCCCATCTTTCTACATTTTCTTAATTTTTTGCAATGAAATTTTCTTTCATAGAAAAAAATAAGATGCTTACCAAAAAGAGCAATGATTGGAGATAGATATTTCCAATACAGTGGAAAAAGTGCTCAGATTAATGCAAGTGTTAGTGGCTTATTGTTGATTTTAACCAAGTATACATTTATTTTCACCCACCAGCAGCCTTGCAAATTTGTGGGAGGTGTCTGGTCCTGAGCTGGTTAGATTTGTTGAGTGAGAAGTTGTGGTCTCTTTGAAGACACTTCTGCACACCTTCCTCCACAATCCAGGCTGTTCTATACCCAGCGTTATTTGACATGGCCCAGCAAGTTTACAAACCCACTTGGGGTGCTCTCTGTACATTCTCATTATGGCTTCTTTTTTCTCATTGTTTTGTAGCTATGACACCTGTTGAAATGAACAATCAAACAGATGTCCCTGAATTCATCTTCTTGGGATTTTCCAACCACCCCAAACTACAGGGCTTGTTCTTCCTGATCTTCCTGGTCATTTACCTGATGACACTCCTGGGGAACATGCTCATAATAACAGCCACTAGGGTCAGTCCTGCCCTCCATACTCCAATGTATTATTTCCTCAGCAACCTGAGTTTCTTGGACATCTGCTACACATCCACCACCATCCCAGTCATGCTGATGAACTTCTTCTGGGAGAAGAAAACCATCTCATATGTGGGATGCCTTTCCCAGATTTTCTTCCTCGTGACATGTGCTGGCACTGAGGGCGTCTTATTGGCTGCTATGGCTTATGACCGCTACATAGCAATCTGCCACCCTCTTCAATATCCAGTCCTCATGAGTGTGAAGGTCTGTGTTTTTTTGGTGACTGGGTCCTGGCTGTGTGGCTTAGTGAATTCTGTGACACACACAGTGCTGACAGCCACACTCACTCTGTGTGGGCCCAACCAGATCAGTCACTTTCTGTGTGACATTCCACTGCTCCTGAAGCTCTCCTGCTCAGACACCTCTCTCAATGAGTCTGTGCTCCATGTGGCCAGCGCCACTATTGGCCTGAGCCCCTGTCTGTTTACTGCAGTGTCCTACACCCTCATCATCTCTGCTATCCTTAGGATTCCCTCTGCTCAGAGTAGGAGCAAGGCCTTTTCTACCTGTGCATCCCACCTCACTGTGGTGGTGGTCTTCTTTGGAACAGCCAACTTCAACTATGACAGGCCCAATGTAGGCTACAATCTGGACGTGGACATCCTGGTCTCTGCACTCTTCTGTGTTGTGACCCCCATGTTGAACCCCATCATCTACAGCCTGAGAAACAAGGAGGTCAAATGGGCCCTAAGAAAGCTGGCTGGAGAATGTGGGTTCTCTAATGAGGTCAGTGATTAGATAAAGTTTTCATTCTGGAAAATTGCTTAATGTGAGAAAAATATGAACGTTCTAGCTGCAATTATAACAGTGCTGTCTTATATGTGGGATCTCTTGACAACTGTGATGCCCCATTCCACCAAAACAAGCAGCTACACTTGTGCTGAGCATTTCACACATTGTGATCTCAAATATCCTGTGTTCTCCAGTCTGCTGACATCTTAGAACATTTTCATAACCTGCCCCCACCACAAAACCCTGGTATCCATTAGCAGTCACTTCCCATATCCTCCCAATGTTTGCAGCACTAGACAACCACTAACCTGCTTTCTGTTTCTATGGATATCCCTCTTCTGGATGTTTCATATAAATGAAATCATACAACATGTGCCTTTTATGTCTGACTTCTTCCACTTAGGATGTTTTCAAAGTTCATCCATATGGTAGCATGCATCAGTACTTCACTCCTTCTTATCACTGAATGATTTCCATTCTACAAATATACAGTCAGCCCTCTGAATCTGTGGGTTCTTCATTCACGGATTCAACCAGTTGTGGATTGAAAGGTCTACAATGGTTGCATCTGTACTGAACATGTACAGACTTTTTTTCTTGTCATTATTCCCTAAACAATACAGTATAACAACTATATACATAGCAATTACATTGAATTAGGTATTATAAGTGATTTTTTTTGAGGTGATTTAAAGTATATGAGAAGATGTGTATAGGTTATATGCACATACTACACCATTTTATAGTATGAGGGACTTGAGCACCCAGAGATGTTGACATTAGTCCTGGAACTAATCCCCCATGGATACTGAGGGATGATTGCACCACATTTTATTCATCCATTCATCACTTGATAGACATTTTCGTTGTTTCTACTTTTTGATTATTATGAATAATGCTGCCAAGAACATTCATGTACAAGTTTTTAGTGGATATATATTTTTATTTGTTTAGAGTTTATACCTAGGAGTGGAATTGCTGGATCATATGGTAACTCTATGTTCAATATTTGAAGAATTGCCAAATTGTTTTCAAAGTGGTGGCAGCATTTTACATTACTAATAATAAGAGCCATGTATGAGGGTTTAATTTCTCCACGTCCTCACCAACACGTTATTACATGTCTTTTTTTTGTTATATCCATCCTAGTATGTTGTTAGTACTGTAGCTCCATACACATGTCTGACTGGCAGAACATGTAGCATGAGGAGTTCAAGTTTGATGGGAAAACTCCCCATGCTGTATGGAATCCAACCAAATAAGCCCACACCCACACTTACCACACTTCTGCCACCCACACCTTTTTAATAGAAATCTAGTACTGAACTTTACTTATTAATGTCCCAAAAGAGATAGGAAGCTGATCTTCTCATTGCATGCTGGGAAAAGATGACTGCGCCAACTTTAATCAATCCAAGAGAGAATTAATTGTTCTTCATTTCTACACTTTCTATTTCGGCTGTTGCCCTTGAGTTGTGTTTGCACTCAGAGGATTCCCAGACAGCTGCTTAGAGCGAGATTACATGGTTACTCCCGAAAGATCAGTCCATAGGCATTTCTAAATGTCCATTCTAGAAAAATGAATTCATTGAGAAATCAGAGAAGGATTTTCGACTCTTGCATTAGGCAATGAGTTATGCTCTAGACAGCTTCTGGACTGGCAGGTCCTCCTCATGATGCACAGAAGTCAACAGCCTGTTTTATTAAAGAGTATCCTTGCCAGTCCAGGAACTAGAGTGGAGAACAGCAAGCCCTGCCATCAAAGTCAGAAATTCAAGGCTTTTGGCGAGAGTCAGTGGTAAGTAGTTTATCTACCATCACAAATGAGAAAAACCCTGCCCAGTGTCAGGATATACCTACCTCTTGAGAGCACATTATAAAATATTGTGCATATTTTCATTATTGTTTTGATGGCATTTATGTAATGACATATTTTAAATATTTTTTTCTGTGTATGTCAATTTCTCCAATAGTACTTACAGACCAGAGTAGAATTATTTTAGTGATTATCTACTACAAAACCTGAGGGGTGCCTGAATTCATTAAGTGAAATAATATGATTGAAAATTCTGTTTATAGTAAATAGCATAGAATGCAAAGCGTTAACCCACTATTTTTGACAAACAGAACAGAAAGAAATAATTTTCAGGGAAAAAGCATAAGGACACATTTCTCCTATGATACATTACAATGTGACAATAGATACACACAAAATATTTGATTAAATTAATATAACTAAATTTGCAGAACACTCATATTTGGAAACATTTATTTGCTAACTGGAGGTTCTTATCTTTATGTTGCAACACATTGATGTCTGGGACGTATGTTGCAAGCAATTTATTAACTGTGATAGAGCCCTGAAGCTTGTGACTCACTTACTTCCCCCACAGTCCCATATTTAGAAATCTTATAGATTCAGGGTTATTCCTATATAATTTTATTCTCACTCACTTGCCTTTGAGATGATTTACTGATTGAGAAAGAAATAAGCAGAGTTACTGCTCTCTGATTGGGAACTGAGCCAACGCCATCACGCGGTCTCTGTTGGAACAACTGCTCCTGGGGAAAAGAGAACATTAAGACCATCATAGGCCAAGGGCCATGGTGTCACATTTATGTCCCCATGGGCTGTTATTTCACTCAGGTTGGGATGTTTGCACAAAAACTGCTGGACAGAAACATCCTCTCATGTTGAGCTAAGATGTCTGTTGTCAATCTCTTCTTTCTCTGTGGGCCTGACTAAAGCGCTGGACTTTGTATTTTTTCTGTTTCACTGACTTAAACCTGGGTTGTTAGTGAGCAGTCCTTGCCCCTCAAGGTTTGGTTCCCCACTCAGCCTCAGTAGGCAGGGGGTGCAGATGACATTGGGAGTATCAGGTGCCATGATGGCAGGGTCCAGGACCTGAGGTGCCCCCTCCTGGAGAGGTCATTAGTGGAGGCCAGCCCTTCTCCACTCTGACAATCACATTCATAAGAAGGAACTCAAATTTTAACAATGGCTCTATGCTGTCCATGGGATAGGTTGGGGGAGGGGTGCACTTTCCTGTGAGACCCCTTTAGAGCCACGCTCTTCTCAAACCTAAGACTAAATACACTAGTTAAGAGATGCTGATCTACATGACGTTTGAGGCAGAACTGATGTTGAGAAATCCGAGCCTGATAAATACCACATGCTCTCATGCTGGGGCTGCCCAGGTGGAGAGACAATTGGTGGAAAAGTAAATAGTCAATAATTCAACTCTTTTTATATGCAGAATTCCAAGAAATTGTTTTGATTGGTGTTAACAGTAACTTTCGGTTTTTGGTTTTCTTAATACTGATTTGACCGAATTCTCAGGCAATTCAAAAGGTATAGATATTTTCCCTATTTGGTCCTCTCTCTCTCTCTCTTTTTCGTATTCCATGGAATGTTCTTTGTAGGAAGTGAGTTGGAAACATAATGGCCTTCAGAGTCAAAGAGACCCAGGTTAAATTCCAGGCTCTGGTTTAGTAGCTGTGTAACCTTAAGCATCAGTTTCCTCACTTGCAAATCCTAATAAACACCGTCTATATAGGATAGTTCTGAGAGATACATGAGATAGTGCATACAAAGCACCCAACACGGTACATCCTGGTACATCATAAGTACTCCATAAACAGTAGCTACTGTTATATTTAGGGCTGTTGTTACTGACAATCAAAGGACTTTGGGACAGAACTATGCAGGGATGGAAAGGAAGCTAGGATTGTTTGTTAAGCTGGCTTCTTTTATATGGTCAACCATATGTGCATATAAACAAAGGACTAGGACATACACCAAACTGTTAACAGTGGCACTGCGCAGAATATTGTGTGAAGGTGAAGATATTCCATTTACTTTTTCTGTACTTTCGACTTACGTGAAAGTTTTCAGGGAGCATGTACTACTTTTAAAATAAAAAATCCCATGTATTTTTCATTTAAAAAATGTAATGACAGTACTCCCTGTACATTTCTTTGCAATTTCTTATGTATCTATAATTGTTTCAAAATTAAATTTTTGAAATATCTAAATAAGATAAATAATATAAAATAAGGGAGATATATATATTACACAATACTGGAGCCAAGGAGACTTTCAGTCATGTGAAATGTTTACCAGCCTGGAAGATGCTCATAAATACTAAAAGGGGATGTCCTCAAGGGAGGTGAACACTAAGGAGGGCATTGATACATTGGGTCTGATTCAGTCACATGAAATATGAAGTATTCATGGTCTTAATCACGCCATGTTTTCAGATGTGTAAGACATTGGTAGAACAATGGAATCTTAGAGCTGAAAGGAACTGTAGAAGCAACTCAATGATCTTCACTTGAGACTTGAATCAATCCTTTTTGCAGGAGATGTAGCAATCTGTCTTTGTTTGAACATCTTCGGTGATGGGATCTCATTACTCTCTCTATATTATAAAATGCTTGCTTATCTAGTCCAAATTCAGTTAGTGAAACAAGTTGCAAGATTAAAAAGCAAAGAAAGAATAGATATAAGATAGATAGATATAAAGCCTTATATTTCTACTTATATTTACACACTTCGATTAAGCAGAAAGATGAAGAGATTTCAATTCACTATGCCAAGTGGATTACCAAGAAATGCTTTGAATGAATCAAGTAAGTAGAGTTGTGAGCAGGTGCCTGAATATTCATACATTAATATGGGGAGAGAGAGTCGCTCAGTGCTCAAAACTGAGGCTCTGGGATAACCTCTTGAAGCCTCAGTTTTCTCATCTGCAAAATGGGGTTAATAATAGTATTTATACTTTCAAATTGTTTTGAGAATTAAAGGATTAATCCATGAAGAGTCTCTGGCATATAGCATGTGTTAAACAAGTATTAAACGAGAGGCATGGTAATGGTTTTGCAATATGTACAAAAAGATAGGAAAACAGGGTGCCTTACTTTGAAGTGGCCTCGACTGGCTAATCACATATTTGGTAGAAAGGTTTCCAAAGCTGAACAGGTGACAACAACAAGGTCATCTTTCCATCATCACCATAGGCTGTTAGAGATGGAAGACACCTCACGGGTCAACCAGTCTGGGTATTCGTTTTAGAAATAAGGAAACAGAAGCCTAAATCATGCTCTAACAGAAGTAAATCTGTAGGTTTACTCTCTTCATGTTTTTAAAGGGATGTGTGATTTGGGACAAATGTGAGAGGGACAAAACTTGGAGCAATTCAGGAGAAAAGAACCAACTCTCAGCACCCAACTTCTATGCCTTTGCTTCCCTACTCTCTCTGCCTCAAATGCACATCCCCACATGTCTTTTTAAATCCTTTAAGGTCCACAGCAATGCCATGTCTTTAAAGAAACTTTTTGATATCTCCACTATGATAACATTCTTTATGGCTCTTCTTTATTAATCATTTATTGAGCGCACACTACACGCGAGGCCCTAGACTAGTTTTTAGCACAGATTTGAGAGGCCCAGACCATGACCTCAAGGAGCTCATATTCAAGATGGAATGAGGGACTTTGAGCAAGTAATGGATGTCCTATTCCTAGAGGTGTTCAAGCAGAGGCTGTCCGACCAAAGATAAGTAAAATAATAATAATGATTTAAAAAGTAAACAAAATGTTACAAAGCTTTCTGCTTCAGGCTATAGTTTATTTTCCTGTTAGACTATAAGTTCATTGAGGACAGGAATCAGGTCTTACTTCCCTTTGTGTTTCTTCATAATCCTATCTTAGGGCTGTATTAGGTCCTATGGAGAAACCAAATTGGTTTGAATTGAAAACTAGCCACTGCCAAGAAAAGATTATTGGACAATACTGAAAGGAAATGAGAATTACATAGTCTGAAGAATTTTATAGCTGGAAGGCTCTTATATATCAGAAGAGGTAGTAATTTGTCTTCCTTTTCCCCTTTACAATAGGAGAAGCACAGGTGTGATATAAAAGGCTGAAAGAAATGTTAATGCTGGAATGAATTTCTGAGACAGGGTGTAGATTTCTTCTTGGAAAATTTGTAAGGAAAGGACTTATAACCTACTAGTTAGGGGTGAGGGGCTCTGCCTATTAGGTGGGAAGAGCCTAGATTCTTGTCACTAAAGTTTGTCCCAGGACCAGCAGCAGCATGGATATCACCTGGGAGCTTGTTGGAAATGAAGGTGATTCACATGTAAATTAAACTTTGAGAAGCATTGGCCTATACAATGACTGCTGATTATTCCTTCTGGCCCCACGTGCCCATATTATGAGGAATTGTACAAGCAGAAATCTGGACCAGGTGAAAATAACTCATATATTCCATAGCAATAAATTAACTTTGTCACAAGTACCTGAAATCATTTGGACTTTCTTTTAGATAAATTCTCCTGCATGCTGATATGGTGTGTGTGTGTATTTTAAGTAGATCAGTAATTTACTGGGCAACATGGAAATTAGATTTAAAAATTTTAGTCATTGCTTTGTGTTATTGAAATCAAATATGAATAGATGTTTCCCTTAAGTACTATAGGGTTTTCACAATCACATCAGTTACTCTGGTTTAGTTTATCCCCATTTTGTTTCCTTGGAAGAAATAAACTCCTTAAGGCTAGTCAACAAAACACTTTCATTTATTACCAAAGCAAAAAGAAATTCCTCTTTTTAAGACCTCTAGGCTTTTTTATTTTCCAAAGTTTATATTTAGATTTTTAAAATTATTTATGTTTAACTTCAGTACTGACTTTCTGCTGAAATTTAAATACTTTAAGCTCCTCAAAGCCCAGAGATTTGGAATTTTTAATGAAAGTTGTGTTTGCCTATTAATCATATGCCTTGAATTATTAGAATAAAAGATAAGAATGCATGGACTCTGAAGACTACAAAGCACTTTACAAATATCAGGTATCATCATCAGGTAACAAAGTATCATTATTAATAATGATTATTATATGACAAACTCTCTGTGCCTCAGTTTCTTGATCTTCAAAATGAGCATAATAGGTGGTTGTGTGAACCAAATGAGTTAATACATATAAAAAGCTTAGATGTAAACATGTAAAAGGTTAGCACATAATAGGCATTTAATAAGTGTTAGCTATTATTATCTAATGTGTGCCTCTACTCATTACTCAGTTTGGAAAATCCCAATTGAATTCAGGTATGTAAAAATGTTGCATCTTTTTAAAGTAACTCATTGGGTCTTTTGTTTTTTGATTGGATGGGTTATACTAAACTCAATTTAATCTTTAAAACACACCTTTTAAAAACTGCATTAAGCAAGATTTTTAAAAAGCCAGACGTCTTTATGTATAGAACCAGAGTAAGAAAACTTACCCTTAAACTATTTTTCCTATGAAATCCTTTCCACATGATTGTGGAAAATAAGGTCGTTATTATCCAGCAGAGATTTTGAGATTGAGGTCGCTGATTCATACATAATAGATGTAAATTCTGAGGGGGCAAGTGTCTATTGTATTGTAAAAAATGTAGTACATAAATTGTGCTTATTAATGATGAATTTTGATGATGGTAGTGATGTCGATAATGATAATGATGATGGTAATTCAACATAGTTGCCCTATACTGACAGAATGAGCATCAGGAATAAGGAAAATGAATTGGACGTTCCTCCACACCCCACCCCATCCCCCTGGTCCACAAGAAATTAGTCTAGCCAGTCAGACCAAGGAAATTTTTTTTTTTTTTTTTTTTTTTGTGGGGAAGACCAGCCCTGAGCCAACATCCGTCGCCAATCCTCCCCTTTTTGCTGAGGAAGACTGGCCCTGGGCTAACATCGTGCCCATCTTCCTCCACTTTATATGGCACGCCGCCACGGCATGGCTGACAGGCAGTGCGTCGGCGGGGGCCCGGGATCCGAACTCGCGAACCCCGGGCTGCCAAGCGCGGACTAAACCGCTGCGCCACCAGGCGGCCCCCCAAGGAAATTTTTTATTACGGTTCTGATTCCACTGAATATATATAGTGTGTCCGATGAATATGTTCCTCGGGGACTGACTTCAGGTAATTAGATGTCACATTTCAAGACCTTTACACAAAAGCAGTGTATGCAACTTCAAAACCGTATTATGTTAAATCCTTGAACACTGAAGATTCAGTTTTACAATCTGGATATCCACAGACTGCGCATCAGTTTTCCAGAGTAAACGCTTGTGGAACCACCTTCCATGAGGAATTTCATTTCTTTCTATAAATACATCTAGTAATCTATCTATAAAAGAGATTATCATATCTACCTTTTTGACATCAGGAGTTAAAAATATATATATGTTACTGATTTTTGAATGACTTGAAGTTCATCTATGTAGTTGATAGAGAAAACAGAATGAAATACACATAATAATATAAGAACTTCCCAACTCAATTCCAAAATTAATGCTAATAAGACTTCGGGGAAGCAATGCCTACAGCTAACCTAGATAGGGTGGGTGAGTATCTTAGACTCTTTCCTGGATACATCTTCCACCACACTCCTTGTAAACAGAGAAGATCACAACATCCCTGCCTTAGCCTTCTTCTCTTCTTACTCTGTTCTCTTGGTTGATTCCATGTACACCCATGGCTTCAACAAACACCTTCAAGACAGTGACTCCCAAATCCCCATCTGCAGTTCCAGCCTGTCTCCTGAGGACAAATCCTGTATTTTCAACTGCCTATTGGGCATTTCTACATAAATATCCCACAGGTGCCTAACACTCAACATTACTCAAATCTAGTCCACTATCTCCTCTCCCCACACCTGCTGCACCTCATTTATTTCCTGTTTTAATTAATGATCCCAGCCTGCCCAAGCTGATTCAGAGTCCTCACCATGTCCTCACCATCCATCAACTTCAAAGTGCTCCAAGCACAACTCCTTCTCTGTGAACTATTGCTTCAGGCATTTTTTCTAAGCTCTAAAGCTCTGTATCTTCAGCTACACAACATGTCATTTTGTTCTGGTTTTAGTTCCCAGACTACTCTCTTGAACTAAACAAAGGTGTTCTAATCTAAAGCACATGGCCTATAACCTCCCCCCAGAGTGGGGATGGGTTTCACAATTTGCAATTGTGTAAAGGTTCTGTACATGGCTGTGTGTCCATTTTCTGGATCTACAGATTTTTATCAGTTTCTCAAAGCTGGTGATTTTGTAAAAGCCAGACTACTACCCTCCAGATGTCCCCTGCTTCCAGTCTGCCCTACCTAGAATGTGGTGTGTGGGCCCTCATTGATCCTCTACAATCATTCCTGCCCATTCTCACACCAAAGCCTGGTTTCCAGGCAGACGTTTGCACTATCTGCTGGCCCACGGGAGGGAAGGAGGATATTTTATGAGGTTCCTGTTGCAGGAACACAGTTATTTTTTGTCCCCAAGCACAAAAGGGCAGGCCTGACACAGCTTCACATAGCCTAGACTGTGGCCCAGAGGGAGCCAATGCCTTACCACCTCCTCTAGGGTAGGTTGTGCTTGAAGTAAAAATCACCAGGCTCCTCAGGATTAATCCACTAGAACTTGGCAGCAACCAGCCAGGATTGCTCCATCCATTCCATGCCACATAGAAGTAACCATTAGAGACAGGGGGTGCAGCTATAGGTGAGGGGGCTTCTAGCAGAACTCAGAATCTAACAGCCTTCCTTCCTCTAGTAGCAATGCAGCTCTCAGAGAAGTTCACTAATGTCCCCGAGACCTCTGGGTCCTTTCTCCTGCAGCCATTAGGACAACACAAGTCCTCTGAGCTTGCTTTCCCTTGGCTGGACAGACCCAATGGTGTCTATGTTACTTGAGATTTCTGTCACCAGTGTTGCCTGGGATGCTAACCTGCCATCCCATTTCCTATGGGACAGTGTTCTCAGACATGATTCCCTCTCCCAATAAAATATGCACATACACACACACACTCAAATACACTTACACCCTTTGTGAGCAGGGCTTTGCATTGGTGGTTCAGGGCCCATGTGCCCACCAATCAGGTTCATTCCTCCAAATAAAATTATTGTCAAGAAAGTAAGTTGATATGATTTGTAAGAGGTGATATGTACTGAACTATTATTGTGGTAGAGAAGTAGAGAGATGTAAAAATGCTTAAGTCTTAGTGACCTAAAAAATATTTAGAGCTGATTCCAACCAATCCTGAGATGAAAATTGCATTGAGAAATTCCTCCTCCTGGGGCCAGCCCAGTGGTGTACTGATTAGGTTCGCACGCTTGGCCTCTGCCGCCCAGGGTTTGCAGGTTCAGATACACACCGCTTATCAAGCCATGCTCTGGCAGGCGTCCCACATAAAATAGAGGAAGATGAGCACAGATGTTAGCTCAGGGCCAATCTTCCTCACAAAAAAATAAAAGAAGAACATTAAAAAAAATGCTTCCTACTTTTATTTCTTTCATCTTATTTTAAAAATTGAATTATAATTCACATTCAGTAACATGCATAAATCTTAAGTGTACAGTTGATAAATTTTAAAATATATATAAACCACCAAAATCAACTATATAGGACATTTCCATCACTCCCAGAAAATTCTGTCATGCTCCTTTCCAGGTAATACCACCCCCAACGCACAGAAGAAACTACTACAGGTTTCCCCTGCTATCCAAAAGTAGAGCATTCCTATGAAACCTTTCCTAAGCTGAAATGACACAAAGGGAAGAAGTAATTACCATTAATTTATATGGGAAAAATTTTTGCGCATTCCCAGACCCCCAAAATAACCTACAAAAATAAATCAAGCTAAAGCACAGATGCTCACAGACACAGTTCAAAACTATGGTGGCTTGGTGCTGGGATGCTGAGTGTAGTTCCCAGGGAAGGAGCTGGGTGGCGCCACTCTCACTGCTTGGGTTGTGTGCTGCCTACTGTAAGGGCTCGTCACAAAACAAACTCTGAATGCTGTTTTCGCTTTTCAACCTTTTTCGTAAAAGTAAAAATGCTCTTCAGATTTTTTTCAGTTAGCAAAACCAGGACTCATGTAGGTCTTTTATAAAAGTGGAGTAGCATAACGTGAACTTTCAGAATGCAGGGGAAACCTGAATTCTTGTTTGATTACCATAGTTTAGTTTTTTCTATTTTGGGACTTCATTTAAAGGAAATGTACAGTGTATATTCTTTTGCGTCTGGCTTCTTCTACTCAACAAAATGTTTTTTAGATTCATCAATGTTATTACAAGTATCAGTAATTTGTGTGTTTTTTAAAATAATTGTGTAGTATTCCAATATATAATATACCACTATTTGTTATGCATTCTCCTGTTAATAGGCATACTGTTTGTTTGAGCTACTATGAAAAATCTGTTTTGAACATCCTCATACACGTCTTTTTGTGAACTATGCTCCCATTTTCTTGAGACTATGCCTAGGAGTAGTGTTGTTAGGTCATAGAGTAGCCACATATTTAACTTTATTAGAAACTGCCAAATAGTTTTCAAAAGTGGTTATATAGACTTCAAATTTCAGCTTGGAGATTTAAAGAGCTGGAAAAAATATTGTTCCCATCATTACACCAACAACAAAAAGGAGAAAATGCAAAGTAATGGCTTTTCTTGGTCCTATTAAGTAATTAAGTTTGCAACACAAACAACTAAAACAAAATCTGGGGAGAGATAGGCAGCCGCAAGAACCAATGATTTTTTTACCTTGGGCAGAAGCCACTAGATGCCTTAGAAGCTAATAAGAGGACTCAGTTTAAAATATTTAATGGATTGCTAGAGACTAAGTCTAGGCTAGCATGAGAGTGTGATGTCCCTGAGGACCATAGACAAAAGAAGGTTTGCACCTTCTTGCTTTTGCTCCATGAACTCTACCAGATGCTCACAAGGAAGACCAGGAAGTATTCTGAGAAAGCTTCCCTAATGATGTTGAGGTCCAGGCTGGAATGGTGGGCAAATAATGGGGAAAAGGAGCAGCAGCAACTGCCAAAACTCCTCCAAGCCCTGCTTCCTATATTTTTACTACAGAACAAATGCTGCAATCTGCAAGGGCAAGAACAATAAAAACTGTCACCTTAGGACAATAACCCATTATGGCTCAGGAAGGAAACAGGGGCAAAAAGTTCTACTCCTTGCGAGTGGGGAGCAGGAATATGTGATAGGCCCAGCACTACAGCTGGAGGAGGGGCAGGATCAGTTGTGAAGGCCAGATCCCCAAGACTCAGGTTCACAGTACCTAAGACTAAGGCTTAACCAGAACATCAAAGAATACCTCTCCCCTCTTCCCCACCAGCCCACTAACATGCATTGAGTAAAATTAATAGTGGAATACAGCCAGTAGATCTTGAAGAAACAGATTATCTCTACAGAACAAGTAAAATGAAAAACCCAAAGTCAAGCATAGAGCAGAAATGTGGGCACACTAGCCCATGCCCTAAAGACAAAGTATCACTAGAGTAATTTGAAGTCTGTGGTGCACTCAGGGTGACCAGAGGAACAACAGATTCAAGCTCAGTCCAACTGCTCACCAGATTAACCCTCATACAAAAGGTATAGTAGAAGTAAAGGCATGCTTCTCTCCAAGCAAAAAAATGTTTACCTCAGTATTACTATCCTACATGATATGTCCAGCTTTCAAGTTATGATGCATACAAAAAAGATAAGGAAAAATACATTCTGAAGAGATAATACAAACATCAGAATCAGACTCAAATATGAGAGAAGTATTAAAACTATCAGACAAGAAATTTAAAATAATGATTAATAGGTTAAACATCTTAATAGAAAAGGCAATCAGTGTACAAGATCAGACAGTTAATTTCAGAAAAGAGATGGAAGTGTGAGAAAAGATGAAGAATGCCTTTAACAGGTTCATTGACACAGCTGAAGAAAGAATTGGTGAACTTGAAGATAGATCAATAGAAATTACCCAATTCAAAACACAAGGAGAAAAAAAAGAGTTAAAAAAAAGAAGAACCGAGCATCCAAGAGCTATGTCATAATACCAAACTGTCTTACACATATAATTAGAATCCCAGAAGGAAGAGACAGAATGAACAGAGCAAAAGAAATATTTGAAGAAATAATGGCTGAGAATTTTTCAAAATTTATGACCGATCCAAAAGTTCAGAGACCATTAAGCAGGATTAATACAAAACAAAATAAAACCTTAGGCATATTGTATGCAAACTGCTGTAAAGTAAAGACAAATAGAAAGTCTTGAAGGCAGCTAGAGGAAAAAACCCAATCTGACCGAGCACCACAAATAAGAATTACAGCAGACTTCTCATCAGAAACTATGCAAGCAAGAAGACAGTGGTGTGGCATCTTTTAAGTGCTAAAAAAAAAAAAAAAAACCCAAAAACAACAAAACTGCTAACCCAGAAGACATCCTTCAAATACAAAGAGAAACAAACATTTTTTTTCAGACCAACAAGAAAGGGGGTGCATTGCCAGCAGATATACTCTAACAGAAATTTTAAAGAAAGTTCTTCAGGGAAAAGGATTATGATACAGGTCAGAAACTTGTATCTATACAAAGAAATGAAGGATTGGATTAAATGAAGGTAAATGTATTGGGTTGGGTAATATCCCCCCAAAATTCATGTCTACTGAGAACCTCAGAATGTGACTTCATTTGGAAATAGGATTTTTGAAGATGTAATTATTAAGTTAAGATGAGGTCATACTAGATTAGAGTAGGCCCTAAATCCCATGACTGGTGTCCTTATAAGAAAAGGAAAGGACACACAGAGAAACACACAGGGAAAAGGCCATATGATGAGAGGCAAAGATTGTGGTGATACAGCTATAAGTCAGGGAACACCAAGGATTTCTAGGAGACACCAAAAACTAGGAAGGGGCAAGAAAGGATTCTTCCCTAGAGCCTTCAGAGGGAGCATGGCCGTGCTGACACCTGGATTTCAGACTTCTAAACTTCCATAACTGTGAGTGAATAAATTTTTGTTTTAAGTCACCAGGTTTGTGGCTAATTTGTTATGACAGCCATAGGAAACTAATATAGTAAAATAAAATTCATTTTTATTTCTAATGCTCAAAATTGGCAGTTTAACCCCCAAATCATAACAATGTAGTGCATGTTCATAGCATATGTAAAAGTAAAGTATGTGACAACAATAGCAAAAATGAAGTGAGGGAGAAATTGGAAAAATAAGGTATTAAAACTACATTGAAGTAGCATATTAATATGAAGGCAGACTCAGATTATTTACAATACATTTTGTGATTCTTAGGGCAATGACCAGAAAATTTTACAAAGAGGTAAATAATAAGTAAATAAAGGAGATAAAATAGAATCATAAAAAATTTTCAATGAAGCATACAGAAGAAAAAGAGGGAACAAGAAACAAAGAGTAAATGGAACAAATAGAAAACAGCTAGTAAGATGGTAGATTTTAATTCAAATATGTCAATAATCACCTACTATGAATGGTCTAAACACAACAGATAAAAGACAGAGATTATCAGATTGGATTTTTTAAAAATCCAACAATATGTTATCTAAAAGAAACCCACTTTAAATATAAGGAGATAAAAGGGTTAAAAGTAAAAGGATAGAGAAAGATACACTATGCAAATGCTAACCAAAATAAATATGAGCTAGCTATATTAATTTCAAACAAAACAGACTTCAGAAGAAAGAAGATTATCAGGGATAAAAAAGAATATTACATAACAAAGAAGTCAAATCTCCAAGAAGACATAACTATCCTTAAGTGAATATGCCTGAAAAAACGCTTCAGATTACATGAAGCAAAAAATGATAGATCTGAAAGGAAAAATAGACAAACGTACAATTATAGTTGAAGACTTCAACACTCCTTTCTCATTAACTGAGAGAACAAGTAGGCAGAAAATCAGTAAGGATATAAGTGACCTGAACAACCATCAACTAACTTTATTTAATTAACATTTATAAAATACTCCACCCACAAAACCAGCATATACACTCTACTCAGGTGCATGTGAAACATTCACTAAGATAGATCATGTTTTGAATTATAAAAAAATTAACAAATTTAAAATAATAAATGTCATACAAGGCATATTCTTTGATCATAATGGAATAACAGTAACAGAAAGATACTTGGAAAATCCCTAAATATTTGGATATCGATCAATATACTTCTAAATAACTCATAGGGCAAAGAGAAAGTCTTAAAGGAAATGAAAAAATATTTTGAACTGAACAAAAAATAAAAACATAATATATCAAAATTTATGGGATACAACTAAAGTTGGGAAAAAAACTGTCAACCCAGAAGATATCCTTAAATATTAAGAGAAATAAACATTTTTCCAGACAAACAAAAACTGAGGGGTGCATTGCCAGCAGACACACTCTAAGAGAAATGTTAATGAAAGTTATTCCAGAAAAAGGATTACGATACAAGGAAATTTATACCATTTAATGCTTATATTAGAAAAGCTTATATCTAAAATCATAACCCAAGCTTCCACCTTAAGAAAGTAGAAAAATAAGAGTATATTAAACACAAAGCAAACAAAAGCAAGGAAATAACAAAGATTAGAGAAGAAATCAATAAAATTGAAAATAGAGAAAATCAATGAAACTAAAAACTGGTTTTTTAAAAAGAACAATCAAATTGATAAACTTCCAGCCAGACTGACCAAGGAAAAAAGATAGAGGGCACAAATTATCAATATCAAGAATAAAAGAGGAAACATCAATACTGACCCCACATTGAAAAGATATTATGAAATACTATGAACAATTCTATGCTCATAAACTCAACAACAAGATGAAATACACCACTTTCTTGAAAGACACCAGAAAGCATCAAAACTTAGTGAAGAAGAAATAGATAACCTGAATACTTCTATGTATGTTAAAGAAATGAAATTTATAGTTTAAAACTATAAAATAAAAATAAAAATCCAGGCACATATGGTTTCACTACTGAATTTAATCAGGCTTTAAAGGAAAAAAATAATACCAATTTACACAATCTCTCCTAGAAATTTAAATGGAGAGAAACTTCCCAATATGTTTTATAAGGCCAGCATTACCCTGATAATTGATAATAAAACTAGACAAAGACATTACAAGATAAGAAAACTATAGACCAATATCATCCCTTATGAATATAGATGCAAAAATCCTCAACAAAATATTAGCAAGTTGAATCCAGCAATATATTAAAAGGATGATACATCAAAATCAATTGAGGTTGACCCCAGAAAGGCGAGGCTAGTTCAACACTCAAAAAGTCAATCAATATAATTTACCAAATTAACAGACTAAATAAGAAAATACATATATATCTCAATAGAGGCAAAAAAAAAATCATTTGACAAATTCAATTTCCCCTCATGATAGAAACTATCAATAAAGTAGGGATAGAAGGGGACTTTCTAACCTGATGAGGGGAATCGAGCACATATTATGTGCCAGGCACATGACTTATATTACTTTTTCCAACAACCATGAAATAGGCACTATTAATATCAAAATACAATGAGGAAAGTAGGGAACAGAGATCTGCTAATTTATCCACTGTCTACATCTAGTAAGTAGCAGATGTAGGATTACAATCCACACCTATTTATGGCTCCAGAGCCCACTCTTTCTACTATATCATCTTGCCTCCCCGATGAAAAAGAACTGGAAATTGCAGGTTACAATGGTTCAGAGATTCGAATGGATAATTTAATAGAAAATTGGTACTTGTATTGTCTTTTCAGAAAACATGTAATATTTGACTGAGCTTAAGTTTTGGATTACTAAAGTTGACCTTAATGAGGAAAAATACTTAAGTGTATGTGATTGACAAAAATTTCTTATATCTTATAAATCCTAAAAGAGAAACATTCCTATTGAGAAAAATGAGATCAATTTACTTAGAAACAGACCAATAAAATTTTATTCTGAGGAAATGAGAGATGTTCACAGATATCTATGTATGAAACTTTTCATTCTAGTGTTTATAATAGCAAAAGGAACAGAAGCAATCTAAATGTTCAATCAAAAGAGAGATTAAATTTATTTTGTATGCTAGAATACAATGCATTCTTGGGAATTTGTGCTCCCGATATTTTAAGCCTATAAATAGACATCAAGATTCATATATAGAAAAAGAGACTAGAATGCAATATACTAAAAGGTAGCATTGATTCTGTGGATGGTTCTATTCTTCTTTATATCTTTCTGCATTTTCTTAATTTTTCACAATGAAAATTTAATACTTAAAAAAATATTTACAAAAAAGAATTTAACACAGTACAGTATAAATGTTAGGAGGGAGATTTTGCAGAGCCAGTGAGAAATCAGCTTCCTTTAAGGGGTCAGCATCCTGTTGTAGGTTTTGACCAAATCTCCATTTATTCTCATGAACCGGCAGCCATGCAAAAATCTGCGGGAGGTCCCTGGGCCTGAGGTGGCTAGATCTGTTAAGTGAGTTGTTATGGTCTCCTTGAAGACACTTCTGCACGCCTTCCTCCACAGTCTAGGCTGTTCCATATCCAACATTAGTTGACATGCCCCACAAGTTTACACGCCAATTTGGGATGCTTTTTGTACATTCTCATGATGGCTTCTTTTTTCTCATTGTTTTGTAGCTATGACACCTGTTGAAATGAACAATCAAACAGATGTCCCTGAATTCATCTTCTTGGGATTTTCCAATCACCCCAAACTACAGGGCTTGTTCTTCCTGATCTTCCTGGTCATTTACCTGATGACACTCCTGGGGAACATGCTCATAATAACAGCCACTAGGGTCAGTCCTGCCCTCCATACTCCAATGTATTATTTCCTCAGCAACCTGAGTTTCTTGGACATCTGCTACACATCCACCACCATTCCGGTCATGCTGGTAAACTTCTTCCGGGAGAAGAAGACCATCTCATATGAGGGCTGCCTTTCCCAGATGTTTTTCCTTGTGACCTGTGCTGGCACTGAATGTGTCTTATTGGCTGCTATGGCTTATGACCGCTATATAGCCATTTGCCACCCTCTTCAATATCCAGTCCACATGAGTGTGAAGGTCTGTGTTTTTTTGGTGACTGGGTCCTGGCTGTGTGGCTTGGTGAATTCTGTGACACACACAGTGCTGACAGCCACACTCACTCTGTGTGGGCCCAGCCAGATCAGCCACTTTCTCTGTGACATCCCATTGCTCCTGAAGCTCTCCTGCTCAGACACCTCTCTCAATGAGTCTGTGCTCCATGTGGCCAGCGCCACTATTGGCCTGAGCCCCTGTCTGTTTACTGCAGTGTCATATGTACTCATTATCTCTGCTATCCTTAGGATTCCCTCTGCTCAGGGCAGGAGCAAGGCCTTCTCTACCTGTGCATCCCACCTCACCATGGTGGTGGTCTTTTATGGAACAGCCAACTTCGACTATGACAGACCCAGAGAAGGCTACAACCTGGACGTGGACATCCTGGTCTCTGTGCTCTTCTGTGTTATGACCCCCATGTTGAACCCCATCATCTACAGCCTGAGAAACAAGGAGGTCAAGTGTACCCTGAGGAAGCTGGTTGGAGGGTGGGCGTTCCCTGGCAATATTAGTATGTAGGTCAATGGTTTTCAAACTGGTATTTCCAAGATATTTGTAACATACACAGTTTTAGAAAGTCTATATTCAGATCCTCAATTCCTACATACCAGTTCCTAAAATTAATCTTCCCAAGAACTCATTTCTCTCCTCCCTTTCCACAAGTATTCTTTTCCCGCTTTGCAAAGTCAAGATGTGTCAGATATTTTGCCTTGGTTCTCAGCACCATCTCAATCCTTTTAAGTTCTCCCCACATCATAGGGGCTGAAAGACTGGAAACCTTATTTCCTGGGATCCCTTGCCAGCATTGTTCCATTTTAGATTCTGCCAACGTAAGTCATACGTCAGAGATTAGAAGAAAAAGGAATAAAGAAGAAATTTTCTTCTGGATCTGGTAGCAGTGGCAGACTAGCACTGCAGCAGCAGAAACAGACTCCTGTGGTGGCATTAGCTTATGTTTTCAGTCTCCTATAACAGCTGTTCTTGAAACGTTAAGGTCACACATGTATGGAATGAGTGTCTCTCTATAGGGAGGGTAGAGGCTTCCACAAAGAGGGTAATATTACCTGAAATCCACCCCCCCACCTTTTTTTAGCTCTTCCAACCCTTCCAACAATTTAACCACTTATTTTCTATGTTAAATTCCTCTATGTTGAAATACTTTGAGTAGTTTTTTACTTCCTCTGTGAACACTAACTGCTATAGCATTTTATATTAGGAATGGTTCTAGGAACCACTCAAAGGAGGAAGTCTGGGATTGGATATCTGATCTGATGGAGTTTGACTGTATTGATGATATCATTGTCAATGGAAAATGGAGAATCTGATCATTCATGGTGTGCATTAACAAAACATGCTTGAAATTATCAACAGTCATTATCTGAAATAAAATGTCTATTGAAAACTAGGCTTTGGAATACCGCTGTAATTGACCTTTATCGTGGAAATGAAGACTACAAGATCATTTACTGACTACTATTACTGATTTCAGTGGGAAGCTTATAGGAAGAAAGTGATAGACTTAGGCATTAAATTCCTCACTCAAGTCAAGGTTAAACAAACATAAAATCTTTTATCTCTCAGAACTGATGAAACTTAATGTCAGAACAAAAATCTGATTCTGTGGATAGCATAATTACAAAGTAAATTGTAAATCCACAATTTCTCCAGGTCTCTTATGTGCCAGTTAGGGCCTTGACTTGGGAACGAGTAGGACTCTGATACTGAAAATGGGAAAATACAGTGGATTTGGACAAATCTTAGAACCTTGAACCCCTAAATCTCTGTTAATCTTTCTTGCCAACAGAAGCAGCCCCTCGTTCCCTATCTGAAGAGACTATCTTTCCCTTAGTTAAAACCCTATAATGACCTCACCTGAGTCAATTGTCTTTCAAGTAACACTAATTCTCTTTAAGATGCTCACCCACCATCCTTCATTGCCTCTAGACTCTTTTTTGGGTCTAATCCCAGAATACCCCAGGGTAATAGCACAAGGTACAATTCTGGAGATTATAATGTTCACACTAAAAAAACTTTAAAGATTTTCTTTTTTTATTGATAGAAGCCTTGAGAATATGTATGACAATGGATTCTTAGGGTGACAATGGATTCTTATGACATGGATCCAGCAATATGTTTCATCCTCTTTAGTATGGAACATATTGCTGGATCATTTTGAATATGTTCGTATGGGTGCACTTACCAGAAATTTTAGATTCAGTGTGTTATCGTGAGCAGCTGGGAAGGGTTCTAACAGGTTTTTTGGTTGATTGGCTGAAACCTACCTTCAATGATAGACTATATTCAATAAAATTCAGATCCCAGGATATCCCTGGTACGATGTAAATGGTGGGCTCCAAAGCTTCAGGGAAAAAAGAATGTTGATATGGATTTATTTTATATGACCGTCTTACCCTAGACCCACAAAGTACTTGAGGATGGACCAGGGTACATTCCCTTTACCAAGGCCTCTTGCAAAACACATTGATAAAGGGAGCACCAGCCTTCTTGTAAAGCTTGTAGTGGCTGTCCTCTGCAGCCTGGGAATGATACTAGGAGATGCCATCATTGAAATGGGCTCTCTTATTTCAGAGGAGATGATGGGATTCTGAAGTGGTAGAGGTCATGTGGTTGAGCAGAAATCAGAATATTAATCTGCAATGATCTTGGCAGTGGCTAAATTACCACTTTACCTCTAGATCTGAAGTGAATGGGCATCTTACTAAAATATTGCCTGTTCAGTATAATATGAAAAACTCTGGGTCTGGTGACTTGAATCATTACAATGAAGAGCTACCCTCACCCAGTTCTCAGACCTTCTGAACCAAAAGATCCAATGAGGTCTGAAAAGTCTGTGGTATATGGGATGCCATACAAAGCCTCTGAGGCCCCAATGGGAGAGTCATAGTGCCAGTCCCCTAGAATTTAAAGAAAAGTCATGTCCTCTTCTGAAGATAACTCTTATCCTTTTGAGAAACAGCTCCTGGCTGCTACTGGGCTCCCAAAGAGACTGAATCCCTGACAATGGGATACAAAGTAACAATGTGATCTGAGCTGTTCATATGAACTATGTGTTCTGTGATCCACCAAGCCACAAATGTAGGTGAATGGAGTAGCACCTCATCATCAAGAAGTGGTATATACAATATCAGGCTCAAAACAGTCCTAAAAGCCCCAATTAGTGGCATGAGCAAGTGGTTCAGACTTCCACACACCTTACTCTACTGTACTATCACTTTCCTCAACACAAATCAATGGCCTCACAGGAAGTTCTCCAAGGCCATTTTACTGAAGAAGAAAAAATTGGAAACTGGTTTACAGATAGCTCCGCAAGATACTCTGGCACCAGCCAGGATAAAGTGACAGAGTATTACAGCCCCACTCAGGAGTGACCTTGAAGGCCAGTGGGGAAATATAATCCACACAGTGGGTGGAATTTTGAGCCATAAATCTGGTTGTCTCTTCTGCCTAGAAAGAGAGATGACCAGAAATATGAACTGATACCAGTTCACAGGAAGTAGCCAATGATTTGGATTGATGGTCAGGGACTTAGAGGGAATGAAGTTGGAGTATTGCTAACAAAAAGATCTGAGGAAGAGGTATATGAATACACCTCTCAGAATAGGGCAAACTATGAAGACATATGCATCCCATGGGAATACTCATCAAAGGACACTTATTGTAAAGAACCATTCTCTCAGTAATCATATGGAGAAGATGGCATGCTCAGTGGAGAAATCAATCAGCCTTACCCAACCCACCACAGACTCGTGTGCAAAGTAGTCATGATGGCAAGGATGGATATAATCCATAGGCTCAACAACATTGGCTTCCCTTCATCAAGGCTTATCTGACTACCACCAATGTTGAGTGCTCGGTTTGCCAACAGTAGAAACCAACTCAGAGCCCTGTGTTCTCACCAGTGGAAGATTGATTATATTAGACCAGTTCCACCATGGAGAGGACAGATTTTTATAGTGAGAAAAACACTTATTCTTCAGTACCATCACTCATGGATTTATGGAGTGCCTTAGTTATCATAATATTATTACACCTGACATTGTTTAATGATCCAGGAACTCGTTTGACAGCAAAATAAGTGCAGCCAAGGTCTCTTACTATGTACTTTATCATCTATAGGCAAATAGCCTATTTGAATGTTGGAATAGCCAATTGAAGACTTAGCTAAGGTGCCAGCTGGGAAACAAGACTTTGCAATGTTTGGATGTTTTAGACAAGATGCAATATATGTTTTTAACTAATGAGCAATATGTGGTATAGTTTATCCCATAGCCAGAAATCATGGATCTGTAGTCAAATAGTGAAAGTGGAAATTGTTTCTTTCACTATTTACCTAATAACCCACTCACAGGACTTTTGTTTCTGAGCTCTTCTAGTGCAGTGATCCAAGTTACCAAGGGATGAATGCTCTGTTAGTGAAGCTAGCAATGATTCCATTGAACTAGAAGTTGAGACTCCCACTGCCATTTTGGGCTCTGGGAGTAACTGAACCAACAGCCAAAGTAGAAAGTTGCTATATTGCTTAAGGTAATTATTCCCTGTTACAATAAAGAAAAAGACTTCACCTTATTTATGTTTCATTGCTGAAAGCATCCAAGTTCCATTGTTTCACCTTCCCCTTTGCCCCACATCTAGGCAAGCCCACAAGAAAGGCCATGCACTCCCTCCCTTGGCATCAGTGGGAAATTTAAACCATACAAACCCCAACCTGGCTCCACTTCCTAGACTCAGTAAAAGGCAAAGCTTCACTCCAGAAGGAAGCTTAACTAAAAATCCTTTTGGTGCTTACCAGGTGAGTAATAAACTTTATTTCATAACTTACATCCATACAAATGCCTAGAGGGAGGGGTGCTGTGCAGCATCCAGCAGAGGATGCTAAGTTCCTGTATAAAATACTTATCACAGAGAAATAGTTTGGGTAAATAATGGCAGAGTTAATGATTAGGTCTGGGACCAAGAGGATTCTCTAAAGGTGTCTCTTAGAACTCCTATGACCAATAGTATAAGTTAATGGAAGACTACAGTAGCCCAAAAAAGGGAGGACCATAAGAGCTCACACCTCTTAGAACTGAAGGTTTATGTCACTTCTTTAACTAACACAATAACTGAAAGGAAAGAGAGCAAATAATAAATAGAAGAAGGAAGTTATAAATATCAATGATGGTCTCATGACAAAACAGATATGGGGACTCCAGCAGCCATGAAGAATTACTTCCTTTTTTGCTCTATATATGTGTATATACTAACTAGGCATTTTTCCCTTTCCTTTTTCTTGTTATTCTTTATAAAGAATGTTGATGGATGATTAATTAAATTATTTAGCCTGTTGTGATGGTTAATTTTATGTGTCAACTTGACTGGGTACCCAGATATTTGGTCAAACATTATTCTGGGTGTTTCTGTGAGGATGTTTTTGGATGAGGTTAGCATTTAAGTCAGTAGACTGAGTGAAGCAGTTTGGGTGAGCCTCATTCAATCAGTTGAAGATCTCAACTAATCAGTTGTTCTATCACTTAATAGAACAAAAAGACTGACCCTCCCCTGACTAAGAGACAATTCTTCCTGCTAGAGGGCCTTTGACCTGGAATGTCAGGGTTTTTTTTTTTCCCTGCTTTGGAACTGAAACATCTGCTCTTCCTGGGTCTCAAGCCTGCTGTCCTTCACACTGGAACTATATCATTGGCTCTCCTGGTTCTCAGGCCCTCAGACTCTGACTAGAACTAAACCGTCAGCTCTCCTGGATTTCCAGCTTGCTGACTCTGCAGATCTTGGGACTTGCCAGACTTTATAATCCCATGAGCCTATTCCTCATAATAAATCTTTCTTCCCATATATGCATCCTATTAATTCTGTTTCTCTGAAGAACTCTAATACAGATTTTGGTACTAAGAATGGTTCTAGAGAAACAGAATTTTAAGAATGAATTTTCTGAATTGGTTCTGGGGTTTCTGGAATTGGCTCTCTAATCTGATTAGATTTAAAGATGCTAATGACTCTATTTCTAGTAGTGAAGAGAGCACTGATAGTCTATGACATGATCCTAATCAACCACTTACAAGAGACAAGGATCTAGATGACTTTCAAACATTTTTGTCAAGCCAATGTGTATAATGAGATTGGCCGGTCATTCCTAATGTCACTGGACAAAGTGGGGAAAGAAAAGGATGAGCTCAGGGATTCAAATTCCTAGCTCAAGTACTATACAAATAACCTGAAAGTGTCTCTGTGTGCCCTGAAGGAGACCCTAATCTCCTGTAGCCACAGGACTGAGAGATTGCTGAAAAATCAAATCCAGAATCTCATCCTGTGACTGGCTGAATTACAACGCAAGTTGAACTCTCAGCCTCACAGGGTATCTACTATCAAAGTGAGGGCATTGACTGGGAAGGAATGGGATCCTGAAAGTTGGAAGATCCTGATGAAGCTGGGGACATTGAGTCTCTGAATTCTGATGAGTCTTCTTTGCCAGTAGAAGCAGCCTCTCAAGCCCCAGTGGAAGCTACCTCACCACCCATCTCAGGGGTTTAACCCTGCATTGCCTGAGGAAACTGTAACGGCCTCCCTTGAGGCAGTTCCCTTGCAAGACAATGCTAATTCTTCTCAGGACCCACCCCCAACACTCCTTTTTGATTCTAAAGCTATAACTTTATACTCAAGTCCCAGCAGGCCCCTAAAGGTGAGGTACAACGTGAGACTCATATGGAGATGCACTATGCTTTAAAAGAACTACTTGTTTTCTAATTTATATAGACAGAAATCTGGGGAACATATGTAGAAATGGAAACTAAGGGTGTAGGATAATAGTGGAAGGAATTTAAAATTGGATCAGGCCAAATTTATTGACATGGGCTCAATAAGCAGAGATTCTGCATTTAATGGTGTTGCTTGAGTAGTTAGAAAGAGCCCTAACTGTTTGTTTGGTTGCTTGGTTGAAACATGGACCAAAATGGAGCCTACAGTGAACGAATTAGAAATGCCAGAATTGCCTTAGCTTAGTGTAGAGGAAGGAATTGAAGGGCCTAGGGAGATGGGAATGTTAGAGTGAATCTGTCACTTAAGACTTACTCACCAGGGTCCAGAAGACATACCTTTCACCATGACTGTGAGAAATAAACTTGTGAGGAGAGCCCCAGCATCACTGAAGAGCTCTGTGATTGCTCTTCTTTGTAGGCCAGACCTTACAGGAGGAACTGTGGTCACTGAATTGGGAAATCTAAATGTGATGGGAGTAAGCGGATCCCAGGGTCACAGGGGCTAAGTGGCTGCACTCAACCACCAAAGGCAAGGTGGGCATGGTCACCGTAATGGAGAGCAGAGTCAAAGCAGCAATCAGAATACTTTGACTCACACAGACCTATGCTGTTGGCTAGTTGATCAAGGTGTTTCTAAAAGTAAAATAGATAGGAAGCCTGTTAAGTTCTTACTCAACCTGCATAAGCAGAAAAGTTCTAGGTCAAGTGAACATGAGTCTAATCTGAATCATAAAATCAGAGAGTCACAGCTCCTCAATCAATTCCCAGACTTCAGCCATTTTATAGACACAGAACCCCTTGAGTGAAGGCGAGTCCAGATATCCTTGAGGAAGGACGCTGGTACACTGCCAAAAATTTATACTGTTAATCTTTCTTTCAGCCTTCCTCAAAGGGGCCTATGGCATTTTACTAGGTTTACTATGCACTGGGGAAAAGGAAATAACCAGATCTTTGGGGGACTACTAGACACCAGCTCTGAACTGACACTAATTCTAGCAGACCCAAAACATCACTGTGGCCCACCAGTCAGAGTAGGGGCTTGTGGAGGTCAGGTGATCAATGTAGTTTTAGCTCAGTTCCATCTCACAGTGGGCCCAGCAGGTCCCAAACCCATCCTGTGGTTATTTCCCCAGCCCTGGAATGCATAATTGGAATAGACATACCCAGCAGCTGTCAGAATTCTCACATTGGTTCCCTGACCTATAAAGTGAGGGCTATTCTGGTGGGAAAGACCAAGTGGAAGCCACTAGAACTGTCTCTACCTAGGAAAATAGTAAACCAAAAGCAATACTGCATTCTTGTAGAGACTGCAGAGAATAGTGCTACCGTCAAGGACTTGAAAGATGTAGGAGTGGTTGATTCCCACCACATTCCCATTCAACTCTCATATTTGGCCTGTGCAGAAGACAGCTGGATCTTAGAGAATGACAATGTTTAACCAGGTGGTGATTCCAATTGTAGCTGTTGTACCAGATCTGGTTTCCTTGCTTGAACAAATTAACACATCCCCTGGTACCTGATATGTAGCTATTGATCTGGCAAATGCTTTTTTTCTCCATATCTATTGATAAAGACCACCAGAAGCAGTTTGCTTTCAGCAGGCAAGGCCAGCAATCCACCTTCACTGTCCTATCTCAGAGGTGTATCAACTCTCTAGCCCTATGTCATAATTTAGTTTGCAAGGATCTTGACTGCCTTTCCCTTCCATAAAGTATCATACTGTTCCATTACATTGATAGTGTTATGCAGATGGGACCTAGTGAGCAAGAAGCAACAACTACTCTAGACTTATTGGTAAAACATTTGTGTGTCAGAGGATAGGAAATAAATCCAACAAAAATTCAGGGGCCTTCTACCTCAGTGAAATTTCCAGGGGTCCAGTGGTGCAAGACATTCCTTCTAAGACTAAGGATGAATTATTGTATTTTGCCCCTCCTACAACCAAAAATGAGGCAGTGTTATAAACTATTATGATGCCAATAAAGTAAAATAAAAAGGCACAAAGTCTAGAGGGCTTCTTTGGATTTTAGAGGCAATGTATTTCTCATTTAGGTATGTTATTCCAGCCCATTTATCAAGTGATCTGAAAAGTTACTAGTTTTGAGTGGGGTCTAGAACAAAAGAAGGCTCTGCAACATGTCCAGGCTGTCGTGCAAGCTGCTCTGCCACTTGGGGCTTTTGATCTAGCAGATCCAATGCTTGAAGTGTCAGTGGCAGATAGGAATGCTGTCTCGAGACTTCAACAGGACATAGACATGAGGACTACAGCAGTCATGCATAATTCCTTCCTTTTTTGCTCTCTATATGGGTACATATAACTAGGTATTTTCTCTCTTCTTTTTCTTGCCATTCTTTATAAAGAGTGTTGGTGGGTAATTAATGTAACTATTTAGCCTTTAGTTACAGGAAATCTAGAGTGAATTGTGACTAAACTAGAAAAATAATCACCCAGAGAAGTACACGACTGGTGAGTCATTGGGACGGTGCATTCTGAAAAGAGGGTGAGTGTGTCTTTGTGTGAGGGACAATTGCTTCACGTTAGGCAGAGGCATTATATCATTGCTGCTTAGAAGTTTAAATTAGGGTTTAAGAGTGTACGTGTATGATGACTAACCAAAGGGGTAAACTACGCCAGATACGTGTCTTGGTACTCAGCATCATCTTCACCGTTCTATGCTCTCTTCTGAATCACAGGAGCTGAAAATCTGGAAATTGTGTTTCCTAAGATTCCCTCACTACTAGAGTTCTGTGTTAGGTTCAGCCAGTGAAAACACAAATGACAAATTAGAAAGCAGAAAGAAAGTAAAACTATTTTCTTCTGACTCTGGCAGTAACCTGTGACTACAAACTAGCACAGGTTCTTGCAGTGATATTAACTACAGACAAACACGGGATCAAATGAGCTCCAGCAGGGATGGAAGCGGCTTATTACATTTCCTGATCTCTGGGAGATATCATCTTCCTTCCAGGTGTGCTCCTTTAACATTTCCAAAATTCATAGAAATATATTCCCCATATTAAATTTTTTTCTATTTGAAATATCTAGAGTGTCTTCTGTATTCCTGACTGATATAAAAGGCATACTCTCACCCTTTCTAAATCTTACTATGGTGCAGTACCCCTAGGATGTAGAAATCTCTTTAGATCCTAATAAAAGTGATAATTAGACTTATTGGTAACAATGATAGAAAAATCATTAAATAACTGAGTAATAAATTCTTTAGGAAGTTCAGTGTTAGGGGAGGCAGCCTCATGCATGCAGTGTTTTGACTCCCACTTGGCCATATACGAATGGGTCTTGGAGCCAGTCCTGGTGGCCTAGTGGTTGAAGTTCATCATGCTCTGCTTCGGTGGACCAGATTCGATTCCAGGGAATGGAACCACACCACTTGTCTGTCAGTAATCATGCTGTGGCGGCGGCTCACATAGAAGAACCAGAAGAACTTACAACTATACACAACTGTGTACTGGGGCTTTGGCGGGGAAAAGGAGGAAAATTGGCAACAGATGTTAGCTTAGGGTGAATCTTCCCCTGCAAAAAAAACAGAAAAGAAGAATGGGTCTTGGGCCTGGAACACTTCCTTACCAAGAGATAAAGAGTCCACACAGCCTGAACTGGGTTTATCATCTTGTATGTGAATATACAAAAGGGAACTTTTTCAAGCTCAATGAGTTCTCATTTGTTCTGCTTAAGTGTGTGCATCAATGGTCCTCAGACATGCCCCCAGCTTTCAGTATTTCAGACTCCATGGGGAGAGGGAGAGGGCCTTCCACTGAAGCATGAGAGGGTTACATGCAGGCAAATTGCCCTGTGTCAGCTGTAGGGAGAGAACCACTGGCCATGAGGGACTGATGCCCACTATTGAAGCTATCTTGCTCCATCTCTTCTCTATGTAAGTAAAGTATAGTTCCATCCAGTGCTTGACTGCCTTGTATTTTCCTTGGCAACTCCAATACCAAGATGCAGTGGGCAGAACTGTTTACAGTCCTCCCCTGGGATTGGTAACCAGTGCATGGCAATCTGCTCAACATCAAGTGGTTCCCAGATCTTTATTTTCAACAAAATTTAAAAAGGACCTAATTCAGTAGTCAGCTGATAGATCACTTTTTATATTTACTCAGACATTTACCATTTCTGATGCTCTTCATTATTTCTTGATGATTCAAGATTCCTTCTGGTGTCATTTCCCTTCAGCATGAAGAATCTTGTTTAGCATTTCCAATGATGCAGGTCTTCTCATATTCACTTAGTTTTTTTTTTTTTTATCTGAACTTGTCATTATTTCACCTTGATTCTAGAATATTTTCACTGGATACAGAATTCTGGGTTGACAGCTTTCCTTCCAACCCTTTAAAAATGTAGTTCCACTGCACTTCTGTCCTCCATTGCTTATGATGAGAAGTCAGTGAAAATTCAAATTTTTGTTGGTTCCCGGGCTACAATGTGTCTATTTTCTAGTTGCTTTCAAGATTTTCTATTTATCTTTGCATTTTAGCAGTTTGATGATAGTGAATATAGGATGATTTTCATTGTATTTATTCTGTTAGAGATTTACTGGAATTTTTGAGTCAGTAAATATATGTGTTTTATCAAATTGGGGAAATTTTTAGTCATTATTATTTTTTAAAAACTGCCTCATGCTATCTCTTCTTGCCTTCTAAAACTCCAATTATATATATATATATATATATATATATGTTAGATCTTTTGATATTGCCCCATAGGTCCCTGGGGTTCTGGTTTTTTTTCTTCTCTATATTCTTCAGACTGAATAATTTCAAGTTCAGTGACTCTTGTCTGTCTAGTTATTTTTATTAAATGTTGTATCTTTTAGTTCTTGAATTTTCATTTGCCTCTTTTTTATAGTCTTTCTATTTCACACCTCTGATTTTCTTATCTTTTCATTGATTATGAGCATATTTTTCTTTATGCCATTGAGCATAATTATAAGAGCTACTTTAAAATCTTTATCTGCTACGTCTAAAATCTGGTCATTGGGGGTTAGTTTCTCTTAATAATGGGCTACATTTTCCTGTTTCTTCATACGTTGAGTAACTTGAGGTTGTCTTGGACATTGTAAGTATTATATCATGGAGACTCCAGATTTTGTTGTGGTCCTCTGAAGAATATTGATTTGTTGTTGTTGTTGTTATTGTTTTAGCATAAAATTAACTTTGTTGGCCTCAAACTGCAAATTCTACCTCTTGGCAGCAGCTCAAACATCAGTTAAGTTCTTTTATCCTTAGCTGAACTTCTTGGAGTCTGGCCCGCAGAGAGCAGAGTTTATATACGGAATTTGAAGACTCACCTTTCTGGCTCTCTCCTTTTCAGGATTCCTACCTCACTTTCTAGTGGCTGTGGTTGCATCTAACTCTACAGGCCAGAAAGTCTATGGCTTTTCTATCAGAGTTTTAGCCACCCCACAAAGTGACTTAGGAGGGCTAAAAGCCCTAAGAACTAAAAAAAAAAAAAAAAAAAAATCACCCCTTGTCAATCTTATCTCAGAATTTGCCTAATATGTTTCACATTCAATTTCCATCAAATATTTGTTTTTTCATATTTTGTCCAGAATATATGGTTCTTATCTGAGGGAGAGTCCATCGAGCAGGATCTTACTCTGTCATACTACAAGCAGAACCAAATCATTAAAGGTATTGGTGCGAGATCAGTATGGTAGAAAATAAGTGTAATTGCTAAGTTATTTCAATTCCCATTTATACTTAGTTAAACAGAATTTGTTAAAGCTTATAACATTAAAAATAGGAACAGAATAGATGCTGAAATTACATTTTATTGTGATACAAAGTTATATTCCTCCACATATACAGCTATGTAATTGAGATACATTTTCAGTAAATTTTACTTATGTTTACTAAGTATTTGCATTAATTGTAGATTTACTGTGGTTTTGTTCAATCATTTACTAATAATAACTGTAAAACTAACTCAATCCAGAAAAAAATTAATCATTTAGAGACATAAACAATTAAACTGTCAATTTATATGCATTTGTTCATAAACATGTGATAGGGTAATCATAAAAGACTTTTGACCATTAAAGTATATCACACTAAGATGAAATTCTGAGAGAAAGCTGAGTGGAAATATAATTTCAAGGAAAATATAAGAACAATGTAAACTTCTGATTGCCAAAGATACTTTGGTCATGTACTTTTTTTTGCATGATTCGAGTCTTATTTACACTTTAACAGTACTTTTATTGAGGTGTAATTTATATATAGAAAAGATACATATATTAAGTATACAACTCAATATATTTTGAGAAACTGTTTCACAGAGTAACCATCATGCACATCGAGACATAGAATATTTCCACTCTCTTTTACTCTTTTCCAGTCACCACTTCTCCCCACCTGAGGCAATCCCTATCCCGGTTTCATCACCAAAGGTTAATTTTCCTGTTTGTGAACTTCATATATAAGAAATCACATAATACATGTTCTTTTGTGTCTACCTTCTGTAACTTAACATAATGTTTTTAAGATTCTTCGTGTATCAGTAGTTTATTCTTTTTTATTTCAATGCATGAAGGTACCACTGATATCCATTCTTGCATTGATGAACATTTGGGTTGTTTCTATTTTAGGACTATTCTAAATAAAGCAGCTATGAACATTCTTATGAAATCTCTTTTATGTAGACACATGCATTCATATCTCTATTCTATATTTATATTTCTATTATATATATTGAATATTATATATGCATTCAAATTGCTAGATCATAAGTAAATGTTAACTTTCTTACAAACTGCTAAAGAGTTTTCTAAAATGATTGTTTAATATTTCACTCCCACCGACAATTTAAAGGAGTAGCAGTTGTTCAATATCTTCTCAAACATTCACTTGTTATTGTCAGTCTTCCTAATTGTTACCATTCTAGCAGTGTGTGCAGTGGTGTTTCATTATAGTTTTAATTTACATATTCTTGATTACTAATATTTTTCATCACTGTATATGCTTATAGGACACTCAGGTATCTTTTTTATGAAATTCCAATTCAAGTCTTTTACTCACTTTTAAGTGGGTTTTAGGTGGGCCTTTTATAAGTGGTTAGTAGGAATTTTTATATATTCTGATTATGAGTTCAAATTATCACATATATGTATTGCAAAGGTTTTTTTCCCTTTCTTAACAGTTTCTTTTGATAAGAAGGTTTTAAAAACTTTTTATAAAATCCAATTTGTCATTTTTTTCTGTGTCTTGTCTAAGAAATCTTTGCATATTCAAGGTTGTAAAAATATTTTTCTATTTTTTCTTCTGGAAGCTTTGTAATTTTATCACTCACAACTATATCTATGACCCATCACAAGTTAGGTTTTGTGCTTGGTGTGAAGTAGGGGCTCAAAGTTAAAGTTTTTCTGATACAATTATCCAATTTTTCCAGAACTATTTATTGAAAAGACATTTCCTTCCCCGTTAAATTGCATTGGTGTCATCATAAAAAAAAGTTGATTGACTATATATGTGTGAGTCTATTTTAAGATTATATTCTGTTCCATCAATCTGTTTGATCTAGGATTATGGCAATAGCACTTAATAACTATCACTTTATAGTAAGTTGTTCAACCATGTTTTCCTTCTTAAGATTGTTTTGATTTTTCTAGAAACTTTCCATTGGATTCAAGAAACTCAGCCAGCTCAAAGAAGAATCAATGCAAAAATATTTTCAAAGAATAAACGTTAGGCTTCATTGATATCTGCTTTTGACTTTAATGTTTCTTTTCTACTACTTTCTTTGGTTTAATTTGTTCTTCTTTTACCAGCTTCTTGAAGTTGAACTGTAGTTCATTATTTTTAAAATTTCATCTTTCCTAATGCAAGCATTTTAAACTATAAATTTCCTTCTAAGCAATGTTTTAATCTCACAATTTTGATAAGTTGCATTTTCATTACCATTTGCATATCATTCTGTCCACAATATTTTAAATTTCTATTGTGATTTCTTATTTGATCCATGGGTTTTTAGAAGTATGTTGTTTTATTCCCTACTACCTTGTGATTTTCTATTTATCTTTCTGTTATTGATTTCTAATTTAATTCCATTGTGGTCAGAGATACATTTTATATAATTTCAATAATTTTAAAGTTATCAAACTTTATTTTATGGTCCAGTTATATGGTTTATGTTGGCAGAAATCAATGAAATAGAAAACAGACCAATGAAGCCAGAAGTTTGTTCTTTGAAAATATTTTTGTACTCATTGTTTTTGAGGTTTTCTGAATTTTTTGGATCCAATGGAAGTTTCCTAGGATTTTATGTGCATTCGAAACCAATGCTTTTCTGCACTTGTTGGGTATAGTGTTCTATAAATATCAATGAGATGAGGTTGGTTAATTGCATTGTTCAAATCTTCAACTAAAATTATTGATTTTGTCTATTTCTCCTTTTAGTTCTGTTAATTTTTGCTTCATGTAAAATTTCATAGTTTGAAACTGTTATTAGGTGCAAACACATTTTTAAAGATAGTGCTCAATTTATTTTTTTTGAACAGTTAGATTTTTAAAGGACTTGTTAGTTAATATAAAATTTTTAGTAGAATCTAACTATTTGATGTAATTTTTAAACAGCTTATTGAGATATAACTCATATACCATAAAATTCACCCTTTTACAGTGTACAATTCAATGATTCTTAGCAAATTTACATAGCTGTGTAACCATCACCACAATCTCATTTTAATCACCCTTTAAATGATTCCTAGTTCCCATTTGCAGTCAGTCCCCATTCCCATCTCCAGTGCCAGACAACCACTAATTCGTTTTCTGTGTCTATGGATTTGTCTCTTCTGGACATTTCATATAAATAGAATCATATAATATGTGGCCTTTTATGTCTGGCTTCTTTCATGTATGTTTTCAAGCACATATCAGTACTTCATTCCTTTTTATTGTTGAATAATATTCCATCATGTGGATATACCACATTTTATTTATCCTTTCAGCATTTGATGGACATTTAGATTTCTTCCACTTTGAAGCTAGTGTGAATAATACTGCTATTAACATTCATGTACAAGTTTTTGTTTAGACATATGTTTTCATTTCTTTAGGGTGTATGTCTAAGAGTGGAATTTCTGGGTCTTATCCTTTTAAAGAATTGCCAGGCTCTTTTCCAAAGCAGCTATTCTATTCCTCATTTCCACCAGCAATTCATGAGGGTTCCAACTTCTCCACATCATCGCCAGCACTCATTATCACTCTTTTTGACTATAGCTATCCTAGTGGGTATAAAGTAGTATCTCATTGTGGTTTTGTTTTTCTCTGATGGCTAAGGATGTTGAGCATCTTTACATGTGCTTATTGGCACTTGTATATCTTCTTTTGGAGAGTCTACTCAAAAACTTTGCTTTTTTTGTTCTTGTTTTACTGAGGAAGATTCACCCTGAGCTAACATCTGCTGCCAATCTTCTTCTTATTGTATATGAGCCACCGCCACAGCATGGCCACTGACAGACGAGTAGTGTAGGTCAGCGCCTGGGAACAAAACCTGGGCCATGGAAGCGGAGTGTGCCGAACTTAACCACTAGGCCATGGGGGCTGGCCCTTTGTTCATTTTTTAAAGAGTTATTTGACTTTTTATTGGTGAGATGTAAGAGTTCTTTATACAGTCTAGATACAAATCCCTTATTAGGTATTTGCAAATATTTTCTTTCATTCTGTAAATTGTCCTTTCACATTCTTGATGGTGTCCTTTGAAGCACAAAATGTTTTAATTTAATAAAGTCCAATGTATCTATTTGTTCTTTTGTTGCATGTACCTTTGGTGTCACATCTACAAAACCATTGCCTAACTCTAGGTCACAAAAATTTACTCCTTTGTTTTTTTTCTAAGAGGTGTATAGTTTTAGCTCTTACATTTAGGAATGTGGTCCAATTTGAGTTAATTTTTCTGCATCTTACTTAAAAATTTTTAAATGATATTTTGTAAACAAAACTCATTTGTGAGCTAAAAACTGCCTATAATACATGAAATTTTGAACAACACGAGGTTCACTTTGACATTAACTATGATAAATCGGAATATGCCAAACTGCCCTGGTGCTTTTGTTTTAGGGGACAAGCAAGGGAAATGGTTCTTCACAAAGAACTGGTAATTGTATAACTTAAAGAAAAGAGAGGCTTTCTCTTCAGGTTCAGGCATTAAAAAATTTAAAATCCAGCTGAGCTACAAAAGTTGAATTCCACTACAATATTTCTATTTTGGATGCCTGTTGGCTATGCCCAGATTTCATACAATTTACATGCCTCCATTATGACATTTCTGAAGTTTCCTAATATGCATCATTGCTCCTTAGTGAGCAGAAACAGCATAAACTATTAATGGTGTCTGAATTTTTCACATCTAAATCTGACATGGTCAGATGTTTTGGCTGCAGTAAAATATTGCAAGATTATTCAGGCCTACTGCCTTTTCTCAGACTTGGAGGCATAACTTTGCCCTGAAGGGCTGCTGGTTCCCTCTTTTTCTTTTCTCATATTCCAGAGGCAATTGCTGTCAGTATTACATCAAGCAGAATATTGGGGGAACTATGAACCATGGGAAACTGTGGGGAAGACAGAAGGCGCAGCATTTGGGAAAGCAGTTTCAGTCAGAGCATGGGTTGGTACTAAGAAAGTGGTGTATTGTCAGAACCATAGCTCTGAATGCCAAAGCACAAGTCAATCTAGGTTGGTGAGTCAAAAGGAAAGGAAAGGTGTGCTATGGAGTTCAAGAGCCAGGTCTGTGTCCCAGGACTCCAGCTCAAATGGAGAAAAAGTCCATGTGTTGAATCTAAGTAAGTAGATAGGCTGTGGTTAGTGTTCTGAAATCCAAGCAGAGCAGCAAAATGAGCTATTGGTTCAATGAACACAAGAGAGGCTTGTTTGCATGGCCACAGGAGAACAAGGAGTGTGTTCTAACTGGCCACTGGAGAACAGGTAAGGAGCAGAGTCCAGAAAAGCAGGAAGTAGTAACTAGGGATTTAGAACAACACAGCAGTGTAACCAACAATATGTCTATAAGATTCTTGAGGGTGGGAATTGTGTCTTCTCATTTCTCATACAACAGTGCCTAAAATGGTCCTGACATAAAACAGGTACTCAGTGCATGCTGTGGATTGAATGAATGTTCATAACAGGATAGAGGTTGTCTGCTCCTAGGTTTAGTTCAAGCCCTTTTTAGTGTGGATATCTAAGGGTTGTTTGATATACACAGTTCTCCAGAGAGAAGCAGGACTCTGCAGATGACTAAAGTTGGAGACCACAACCTAGGGGATGGACTGACTTTGGTCCACTGACGAGTACTGTCAGTCCCTAATATCAAACATGTGGTGGCGAAGATGAAGAAGCAATGCAATAAGGGAGAAAGTTTGCACAAACTAGGAAAAGAGGGGTCACAAAATGGTGACAAGGGAGGTGGCCCGACCAAAGTTATACTAATGAACTTCAATAAGCAACAATTCAAAAGGAGTCTGATTTGGAACCTAAGCTAAGGAGAGTGGCCTATTTTAGCAATCTCTTTCTTCTTACAGCACAGAAAGAGAACTCCAGGGGTACTGAGATGGACAGCTAGATCTCCTCACTGAGTGCTTAGGATGGCCAAAACTCAAAATTCCTGTGTTACTTGCAAATCAGAAGATTCCTCGTCCTGGAAATAATAGGTCAGAGGATGATTTGAAACCAGTGTCAGGAACACCTGGCCCCAGGGACTGCTCCTCAGGAGGAACTGATTTAAACCACTTAGAAGAAATATGAAATTCTCAAACTCTTAACAATACCTTATTTACACTGCATAAACATTCGAGTATGACAATAAAAACTCATGGTTGGTAGGAACTGTAAGAGTCATCTCAATAGATGTGGCAGTCCGGCCTCTGCTTGAGTATCTTCAGGGATAAACTCATTACTCCCTAAAAGTTACAAAATACTTGCTCAGGTTAAATAGTGAAACAAGGAATTGAAAAATAAAAAACAAATACAGCAACAACAAAAATGAATTAAAAAGCCAAACCTCTATGCTAACACATACTTGCCTCACTTAAACAAGAGGATGAGGGATTATTACATTTCAATGAGAATTTGTCAACTTCTGCAAATAGTGCTAATCATGCAAGAAATTCACTGGGAAAACTTATAGATTTACAAGTAAACAAAATGCATTGTGAATAGGAACCTGAACTTACTGACATTAATATGGAGAGAAAGTTTAACCCCCTCAGCTTACTCAACAGATATTTCATATTTTGGCAAAGCAAATTGCTTCTAACTTAAGGCCTCTAGGCTTATTGGGGTTCCACCATTTAAATTTAATTTTAAGAACTGTTTAACTTCAGTATCAAGTTTCTATTGAATTGTAAATAAGATCCTTGAGGCTCTGAGATTTAGAATTTTTTTTTTTTTTTTTTTGTGGGGAAGACAAGCCCTGAGCTAACATCTGTTGCCAATCCTCCCCTTTTTGCTGAGGAAGACTGGCCCTGAGCTAACATCGTGCCCATCTTCCTCCACTTTATATGGGACGCCGCCACGGCGTGGCTGACAGGCAGTGCGTCGGCGGGCGCCCGGGATCCGAACTCGCGAACCCCAGGCTGCCAAGCGCGGACTAAACCGCTGCGCCACCAGGCGGCCCCTCTGAGATTTAGAATTTTTAATTAAAGTTACTCTGCCTATTAATCACATCTTGACTTCTTAGAATAGGAATAAGAAGTGTGCCTTATTTTGTATATGTGCTTTGAATATTTCAAAATACTTAAAAATATCATTTTATAATCAGATAACATAAGGTATTATTAATAACATCATTAAACTACTTAATCCCTCTAGGTCTTGAATTCCTCCTCTATAAAGTAAGGATAATAATAGAACTACCTCATAGCTTGCTGTAAGGATTAAATAGCTAATACATGTAAAGCAGTTAGAACAAATCCTGGCACCTGGTAAGTGCCCAATAAGTGTTAAGTACTATTAACACTATCTAATAAGTGTCCACACACACAACACAATTTGGAATATCCTGGTTGAATTCAGGCATGTGAGATGTATATTTTCAAATTAATAGCGTAGATGTTATTTGCTTGTGGATTTGTTGGTTTGTAATGAACTAGGCAAGTCATGATGGAGGATACAGAGCATTGTATTGACAGCATGGACCCCGGAGTCTGATGAGCAAGGTTTATATCCCAACCCTGACACTTATTAGCTGAGTGAACTTGGGCACCGTATTTAATTTCTCTGTGTCTTATTTTTCTCATCTGTAAAATGGAGGTCATAGGTGTATCTATCTCTTAGGGTTGTTGTGAAGAATAACTGAATTAATACGTGGAGAATGTTTAGAACAATGAGCTGTATATAAGGGTTTACTACTTTTATTACCTGGTCTACTACTATTTTTCAGGTACTATCTTCAAGTAAATAGAAGTCACATTTCAAGGCATTTAAAACGAACAGTGTAACTAATTCCACAAGACAACTAACTTTGACCCCTGAAAATTTATGTCCTTTTTGTTAGTTTGGTTATTTGAGAACTAGGCAAGTGTCTCTGAGTAACTCGGTGAATAATGTCCTTCTTAAAAGATCTTCTTTTCCTTCTATAAATAAACCTAGGTCAAGTTGGGATATTCTGTATCATGAGATAAAGTAATCGACCAGTTACCAAGGTAGGAAGAATTTGAGGTTCATCCACAGAGATGATAAAGACCACAAAAAGCAGTGTCCTTATTACAGAGGGATTTGTTGCAAGTACACACAGATTCCTAACCCATTTCAGATGTGGATTTACTGAAAAATCAATGCCTAAGATTTGGGCATTTCAGTGCCTGCAGCCACTCTGGAGACTGAAGTGAGCAACTGGGAGTCCATTTCAGATCCTTCCTCAACAAATTTTTCTCCCTTTTAAATGTGTGAGGACGCCATCCTCAACTTCCTTTTTCTCATTCTAACTACCCTTCCTGGCTCATTTCGCACACAGCTATGGTTTCAGCTTCCACCTTCATGACAATGACTCTTAAACTGTTGGCTTCAGCCTTTCTCCTGAGTACCAATCCTATATTTTCAATTGCTGACTAGGCACTTTCTCGTGGATATACCACAGTACCTTAAATTTCCAAAATGATTTCATTATGTTCATTCCAAAACTTGTTCTTTTTCAATAATTCCCTGCATCAGTTAATGACATCGCCTTACTCTTGCACTGTCCAAATTGACTCAACAAATCCATACCCATTTATGGGCTCCAGGATGCTCTAAAAATGGCTCCCACACTGTGAACTATTGCTTGTGGGGCTCCTCCAAGCTCCAAAACCTCTATCTTCACATTACAGACCATTCTCTTCAAATATAATTCTAGATCTACCCAATCTCTAGGTCTAAATGGGGAATTTTGAACCTCAGGATCCACTGACCACTATGAAAAATTGATGGGTTGCATGATTCTGAAATTTACTGTTGAAATTATGTGCAAAATTCCATGAATGTAGGAAAGTTCATTTTTCTTAGTCCTTGCATTTCATCAAGTCATCAGAGCAGATCATGATGCAATAAATGTTGACAAGCCCAGGATATTTCCTTCCAGATGTCCTGTTTCTCAGTCTTTCTTGGTTCCCTTGCAGATGCCCCACTGCCACACACAAGCCTGGTTTCCATACGGATCTCTGGACCGCCAGCTGGTCTGGAAAGGGTAGGAAGATATTCTGTGAGACCCTTGTTGCAGAAGAACTTGGTTGCTTGTCCCCAAAGATGTTGTCCAGAAAGGCAGGCCTGATACAGTTCCCACAGCCCAGTCTTATACCCTTGAGGCATTTATTCCCTGTCTCCTCAGCTGGTACCCCCAGAAACAAGCTGTGGGAGCCTGACAGCAGCCATCTGGGGTTGCCACAGGCTGCAGGTTGTCTCTGCAGACAGGGTCCCTCAGGGATAAAGATGCAGCTGCTGGTGAGTTGCTGCCCTCAGAGCTCAGAACTGAAGTGCGCCTCTTCCCTCAGGAGCTGTGCAGCCCTTGGAGATGTTCACCAGTGTCCCAGAGACATTGAAGACCTTTATGCTGTAGTCACACTTGTATTGAATCCTTCTGAACCTGGTTATCTTTTACTTCTGCTGTCTATGATTCATGACCTGAACATAACCTGAAGGAGCCTTTTTGGTCATTTAACCCCAGATCTTATCCCCTTGCCTATGGAGAATACTTCTCCATAGGCTGAAGAATATCCCACAAACATACATCACCACCACAAACACACACTCACATATATACACACATGCTCATATATACCGCTGGGAGCGTGACCTTGCAATTCATCTGTTGTCTATGAACCATGGACCCACCAAATAAGTTCACTGCTCCAAACAAATCATTGACTCCTGCCTTTGAAAGAGATATCAGTTCTTACATACATACACACAGACACCCTACTGATCTTCAAAAAGAAAAATAATGAAGATCAAAGGCTGCCAGGAATCCTTGGCCACAGTGCAGTCATCATTTGGGACCATTACTAGCTCCCCTGAGCATAAGCCTCCAAGGCCTTTTCTACAGAGAGTACCATTCTTCATGAAATTAGGTGTCTGGGATAGCTTTAACTTCATCTTCATCCAGGGAGTGGAAGACTGCCTTCCAGATATATCTTTATCAGTGTGAGTTCACCATAATGTCCTCTGGGTTCTACAACATCCCAACCAATGTCCTTGTGTGATGAACAGCATTCTGAGTGAACTTGGGATAGAATCTACTTATAAAACATGCTAATGTACTTACCTATCCTGAATCATATGGACCCTTAGGCAGCACTTAATCACTTATTTCAGAACTGCCTCCAGATCAATTGCAAGAGAATTTGAGAAACTCAAGGTAGAGATTCTGGACACACTGAAATTATCCATGCAGTCTGTGTTGATTCACTTCCTATTGCTGCTGTAACAAATTACCACAATTTTAGTGGCTTAAAACTACACAGATTTATTTAAACTAAACCGATTTATTAAAACTACACAGGTAGGGCCATATATCTTCCACATGTGAATGTCAGTCTCCCCCTCTCTTTATTTCTTACAAATGCTAACCTGGATAAAACTTAATTACCTGATTTGAGTGGGTGGGTTCAGTGTGCTGGACGTGTTTGAGAGCAAGAAGTGGGTTGATCCGGCTGCAGCAGAGTGAGCAAGAAGGACGCACATACCACGTTTTATTTATCTATTCAGCAGTTGATGGCCATATGTTTCCATTTTTTGGCTATTATGAATAGTGCTGCTATGAACATTCATGTAGAAGTTTTTGTATGGACTTATGTTTTCATTTCTCTTGGGTAGATACCTGGAGTAGAATTGCTAGGTCATGCGGTAACTCTATGTTTACTTTTTCAAGTTTTTTGAAGACTGCCAGATTGTTTTACAAGGCAGCCATACAACTTTATATTCCCACTGGCAGTGCACGAGGGTTCTAATTTCTCCACATCCTCACCAACACTTGTCATTATCTTTCTTTTTGACTATAATCATCCTAGTAGATGGGAAATAGGATCTCCTAGTGGGTTTGTTTTGCATTTCTTTGATGGCTAATGGTGTTGAGTATCTTTTCATGTGCTTACTGGCCATTTGTACATCTTCTCTGGAGAAATATCAATTCAGATTTTTAAATAGAATTATCTTTTTATTGTTGAGTTATAACAGTTCTTTATGTTTTTCAAATATAAGTCCCTTATCAGATACATGATTCGCAAATATTTTCTCACATTCTATGGGTTGCCTTTGCACTTTCCCTTTTTTTCCCCTCAGTAATTTTATTGAGATCATAATGGTTTATAACATTGTGTAATTTTGGGTGTACATCATTATTTATCAATTTCTGAATAGAATTCATCGCGCTCACCACCAGTAGTCTAATTTTTGTCCGTCACTGTACTTCTGTGCCCCTTTACCCCTTTCACCCACCCGCCAACCCCCTTCCCATCTGGTAACCACTAATCTGTTTTCTTTATCCATGTATTTATTATCTTCCCATATGAGTGAAATCACGCAGTATTTGTCTTTCTCTGTCTGGCTTATTTCACTTAACAGCATACCCTCAAGGTCCATCCATGTTATTGCAAACAGGATAATTATATCTTTTTTATGGCTGAGTAGTATTCCATTGTATATATATACCACATCTTCTTCATCCATTCATCCATAGAAGAGCACTTGGGTTGCTTCCACATCTTGGCTATTGTGAATAATGCTGCAATGAACATAAGGGTGCATAAATCTCTTTGGATAAATACCCACTTGTGGGATAGCTGGATTGTATGGTATTTCTATTTTATTTATCTTTTGTGTGAGGAAGACCAGCCCTGAGCTAACATCCATTGCCAATTCTCCTCTTTTTGCTGAGGAAGATCGGCCCTGGGGTAACATCCATGCCCATCATCCTCTACTTTATATGGGGATGCCGCCACAGCATGGCTTGCCAAGCAGTGTGCCATCTGTGTCTGGGATCCAAACCTGTGAACCCAGGCCGCTGAAGCGGAGCATGCAAACTTAATGGTTATGCCACCAGCTGGCCCAGGGTGTTTCTACGTTTAATTTGTTAAGAAATCTTCATACTGTTTTCCACAGTGGCTGCACCAGTTTGCATTCCCACCAGCAATGTGTGAGGGTTCCCTTTTCTCCACATCCTCCTCAATACTCGTTATTTCTTGTCTTTTTAATAATAGCCATTCTGACAGGTGTGAGGTGATAGCTCATTGTAGTTTTCATTTGCATTTCCTAATAATTGGTGATGTTGAACATCTTTTCATGTGCCTGTTGACCATGTGTATATCTTCTTTGGAAAAATGCCTGTTCATATCTCTGCACAGTTTTTGATTGGGTTGTTCATTTTTTGTTGTTGAGTTTCATGAGTTCTTGATATATTTTGGAAATTAACCCCTTGTCAGATGTACGATTTCAAATATTTTCTCCCAGTTGGTGAGTTGTCTTTTCATTTTTTCATGGTTTCCTTTGCCTTGCAGAAGTTTTTGGTCTGATATAGTCATATTTGTTTATTTTTTCTTTTTTTCCCTTGCCTAAAGAGACATGGTATTCATAAAGATACTGCTAAGACCAAGTCAAAGAGTGTACTGCGTACGTTTTCTTCTAGGATTTTATGGTTTCAGGTCTTACATTCAAGACTTTAATCCATTTTGAGTTAATTTTTGTGTATGGTGTAGGATAGTGGTTTACTTTCATTTTTTTGCATGTGGCTGTCCAGTTTTCCCATCACTATTTATTGAAGAGAATTTCCTTTCTCCGTTATATGCTCTTGGCTTCTTTGTTGAAGATTAACTGTCCATACATGTCCAGCTTCATTCTTTTGCATATGGATATTCAGTTGTCCCAGGAGCATTTTTTCAAAACTCTATTCATTCCCCATTAAATTATCTTTTACTCTTGTTGAAAAATCAACTGACTGTAAATGGAAGTATTGGTTTATGGATTCTCAATTCTATTTCATTTATTTCTATGTCTATCCTTATGCCAGTATTACATTGATTATTGTAGCTTTATAGTTAGTTTTGAAATCAGAAAGTGTGAGTCCTCCAACTTTGTTCTTGTTTTTCAAGATTGTGTTAACTACTCTGAGTCCCTTGCATTCGTTTTAGGATTAGTTTATCAGTTTCTGAAAAAAGCCAGATGTGATTTTGATAGGAATTGCATTGAATCTGTAGATCAATTTGGGGAGTAATGCCATCATAACAATTTAAATCTTCTAATCGATTAATATGAGATAGTTTTCCACTTATTTAGGCCTTTAATTTCTTTCAACGTTTGTAGTTTTCCAAGTATACCTTTTACACTTTTTTCTCAAATTTATTCCTATAATAACACCAAACAAACACATGGATACAGAGAATCGATTGGTGGCTACCAGAGAGGAGGGGTGTGAGGGGAGGGCTAAAGGGATAAAGGAGCACATGTGTATGATGATGAATGGCAACTAGACTTTTGGTAGTGAACACAATATAATCTATACAAAAGTCAAAATATAATGATGTAAACCTGAAATTTATATAATGTTATAAACCAATATTACCTCAATTTTTAATAAATGAAATTTGTTCCTGAGTATTTTATTCTTCTTGATGCTGTTGTAAATGGAATTGTTTTTCTTAATTTCATTTTTTAATTATTTACTGTTAGTGTATAGAAATTCAATTGTTTTTTGTACATTGATCTTGTATTCTGCAACCTTGCTGAATGTGTTTATTAATTCTAATTGTTTCTTAGGGGATTCCTTAGGATTTTTTGTGTACAAGATAATGTCATCTGAAAATAGAGATAATTTTACTTTTCCTCTTCAGTAAGGATGCCTTGTATTTCATTTTCTTGCTTAATTGCCCTGGCTGGAACCTTGAGTACAATGTTGAAAAAAAGAGGTGAAAGGAGTCATCCTTGTCATGTTCCTGATCTTAAGTGGAAAGCATTCAATCCTTCATTATCAACTATGATGTTAACTGTGGGTTTTTAATAGATGCTCTTATCAAGTTGAGAAAATTCCCTTCTATTCCCACTTCACTGAGTGTTTTCATCATTAAGCGGCATTGAATTCTGTCAAATGGTTTTTCTGTATCTACTGAGATGATCATGTAATTTTTGTCCTTTATTTTACTCATATAATGTATTATATTAATTGATTTTTGGATGTCAAGCCAACCTTGCATTCCTGGGATAAACCCCACTTGGTCATTACATATAATCCTTTTCATATGTTCCTAGATTTGTTTTGCCAGTATTTTGTTGAGGATTTTTGCATCCTCTTAAGGTATATTGGTCTGTAGTTTTCTTATTTTGTGTGATATCTGCCTGGTTTTGGCATTAGGTGATACTGACCTCCTAGAATGAGTTAGGAAGTTTTCCCTCTTTTTCTACATTTGGAAAGAGCGTATGAAGAATTGGTATTAATTCTTCTTTAAAAGTTTGCTAGAATCCACCAATGAAGCCATCTGGGCCTGGGCTCTTCTTTATAGGAAGTTTTAAAATTACTAATTCAATCTTTTTACTTTATAGGTCTATTCAAATTTTCTATGTCTTCTTGAGTCAGTTTTGGTAGTTTGTATCTTTCTAGGAACTTGTCCATTTCATCTACATTATCAACTTTGTTGGCATGCACTTGTTCATAGTATTCCCTTATAATCCTTTGTATTTCTTTAAGATCAGTAGTGATGTCCCCTCTTTCATTCTTAATTTTAGTATTTACAGTCTTCTGTCTTTTTTTCTTGGTTAATCTATGTAAGGATTTGTCAATTTCATTGATCTTTTCAAAGAACCAACGTTTGGATTTATTGATTTTCTCAATGGTTTCCTATTACTATTTCAATACTTTCTACTTGAATCTTTAATATTTCCTGCCTTCTGCTTGCTTTAGGTTAATTTTGCTCTTTTTCCAGGGTCTTAAGCAGGTTAATTATTTGGAATCTTTCTTCTTTCTTAATATAAGCATTTACACCTACAAATTTCCCTCTGTCACTGCTTTTCTGAATCCTATAGGTTTTGGTATTTTGTGTCTTCATTTTTATTCATCTCAAAGTATTTTCCAATTGCCCTTATGATTTCTTCTTTGATTTATTTGTAACTTAGGAATATGTTGCTTAACTTCCATGTATTTGTAAATTTCTCAAATGTCTTACTGTTATTTCTAATTTCATTCCATTGTGGTTGGAGACATATTTTTTATAATTTCAATCCTTTTAAATTTATTGAGGCATGTTTTATGGCCTCGAATATGATCTACCCTGGAGAATGTTCTATGTGCACATGAGGAGAATGTGTATTTTGCTGTTGTTGGGTGATATTATGGACAGAATTGTGTCCCCCTAAAATTCATATGTTGAACCATAACCCCCAATGTAACTGTATTTGGAGATAGAGCCTTTAAGGAGATAATTAAGGTTAAATGAGGTCATAAGGATGGTTTACTCTAATATGACTGGTGTCCTTATAAGAAGAGGAAGAGATATTAGAGCTCTCTTTTTCTCTCCATTTGTGCACAGAAGAAAGGCCATGAGAGGACACAATGAGAAGGTGGCCATATACAAGCCAGGAAGAAAAGTCTCACCAGAAAACCAATTTTTCTGGCACCTTGATCTTGTACTTCTAGCCTCCCAAACTGTGAGAAAATAAATGTATGTTATATAAGCCACCCATCTGAGGTATCTTGTTATGGCAACCCAAGTAGACTAATACAGGTGGAATGTTCTACAGATGTCTGTTAGTTCTTGATAGTTTATAGTATTGTTCAAGTCTTCTATTTCCCTGTTGATCTTCTGCCTAGTTGTTCTATTAATTATTGAAAGTAGAGTATTGATGATTCCAGTGATTATTGTTGAATTGTCTATTTCTTTCTTCCATTCTGTAAGTTTTGCCTCATGTATTTTGGGGCTCTGTTGTTAGATACATTTATGTTGGAACCTCCATTTTAACAGTTACTCGGATCAAAAATCTTAAAGTCATCCTTGACTCTGTTCTTTCTATCACACTCTACAGTGAAGCCATCCTCAAAACTTGCCTTCTTTAACAAAAAATATATATTCAGAATCTGACTACACTTTACCACTTCCACTGCTACCACCCTAGTTCAAGCTATTTGGATATATGAGTATGGAGTTCAGTGAGAGAGGAATAGGATGGAGATATAAATTTGGAAGTCATCAGTATATAAATGTAAAGGCATGGGAATGGATGAGAAAACGTAGGGTGTGAGTGTCAATAGGAAAAAAAGGATTCTGAGAACTGAGCTCTGTGCAATCCAACATTCAGAGTTCAAGATGAGAAGTGTCTTAGTCTGTTTGGGCTGCTCTAACAAAATACCATAGACTGGGTAGCTTATAAACAACAGAAATTTATTTCCCACAGTTCTGGTGGCTGGAAGTCCCAGATCAGGGTGCCAACACGGTCGAGTGAGGGCTCTTTCCCAGGTTGCAGACTTCTAGTTATAGCCTCACATGGTGGAAGGGGCTGGGGTGCTCAGTGGGATCTCTTTTACAAAAGCACTAATTCCATTCATGAGGGCTCCACCCTCATGGCCTAATCACCTCCCAAAGGCGCCACCTCCAATCACCATCACATTTGGCATTGGGATTCCAACAGGTGCATTTTGGGGAAACACAAACATTCAGACCATGGCAAGAAGCTAGCAAAAAGACAGAAAAGAATTAGTCAACATGGTAAGAGGGGAATCAAGACAGAGTACTGTCCCAGAGCCAAATGAAATTAAGTGATTATTTATGTCAAATAAATCAAATAAGATAAGCACTAGGAAATGATGATTGGATTTGGTTACATGGAAGTCATTGGTGACTTGTACAAGGTGCATGTCAATGAACTGATAGAAATAAAACTTAATTGACATGGTTTGAAAGAGAATAGGTGGAGAGGATATGAAATTAGTGAGTCAGTTTTGGTAGTTTGTGTCACTGTCTTGAAGATTTTTGCAAATGGAAGCAGAGAGATGTTGTCCTTCCTCTGAGCTCCCACAACGCCCTAGGAATTTCTCTATCATTGAGCTCACTACATCTTACTATATTTGACCATCAATGTATCTATCTCAAAGATAGTCAACCAGCAAAGTAGAAAGTTTACCTTCATTCCCGTGGCCCCATCATGACAAATATAAGGCAGAGAGCAGACTATCCACATGGAGGAACACCTAACTTCATCTAAGAAGCTCAGGAAATGCTTTCAGGCAGATGTGATGTCAGAATTCAGTATTAAAGGAAGAGTAATAGTTTACCAGGCAAAGTAGAATGAAAGCAAAGGCATCCCAGGATGGTGAAGGGCCATGAAACAAGGAACAAAAGGATGAAAAGGACTGGTGTATTTGAGATATCCCCACATAGTACTTCGAGGTTAAAGAGATAGAAACAGACTCCTAGAGGGACTTGCAGACCTATTAATATTTTTAGACTGATTACTCTGAATGACCCTAAGTGCCTTATGGATATTGTGTCTTTTAACCTCACAACAAATCTATGAGGAAAGCACTACTATTAAAATCATCCTCATTTTACAGACAAAGAAATTAAGGCAAAAAGAGATAAAATAACGTTCTAAAGTCACATAGCTGGGGAATGGTAGAGTAGGATTGGCCCAAGTCTCTTACATCTTAACCACTCTGATAACCTGATTTGCACACCGTGTGAAGGTGTTTGAACTGTATTCTACAGAGTACTAGTTCTCAGACCAGCGGCAGCAACCTCACCTGGGCTCTTGCTAGCAATACAAATTCTTGGGCCCCACCCAGGCCTACTGGATCAGAAATTCTGGGCATGGGCCCAGAAATCTATTTTAACAAGTCCTTCAGGTGATTCTGATGCACACTGAAATTTGAGGGCCACTATTATAGAGGATGAGGAGCCCCTGAAGTATTTCAAGCTGAAGGGGGACTGAATCCATATTGAGTTGTAAAAATGTTGTGGTAACAAAGAGATAGCATCATCAGAATGGCTTCCATTTTTATGTTGCTCAGACAGAGTTTATAAATTTTACTCTTCAGTTGTCAAGCAAGGTTACATCAAGAGACTTAATATAGTCATCTGTTTCTCTTATTCAGAGAAGTGAGTTTGAGGTACTTTTAACACACTTATATATATTCATATGGGGGTCTAAACTGAAAAGAGTGGACTGTGTTGGTCAGCTTATTAGGAGGAAGAAAAGGTCCAGTTCAAAGAAGAACAATTAGAACAATTATGATGAAACAGATGATATGGAAGTTACCTTAATACTTGAACTTTTAAAACATATAACTCTTGGGGCTGGCCAGTGGCTTGGTGGTTTAGTTCACGCTTGGCAGCTCAGGGTTCGCCGGTTCAGATCCTGGGCACCTGCCAATGCACTGCTTGTCAGCCATGCCGTGGCAGCATCCCATATAAAGTAGAGGAAGTGTTTGCCCAGCACCAGTCTTCCTCAGCAAAAAGAGGAGGATTAGCAATGGATGTTAGCTCAGGGCTGGTCTTCCTCACACACACAAAAAAACATATAACTCTTTCTAGTTTAAAGGTTAAAACACACACAATGAAACAAAGAGCTGCTTCTTTGAGAAGATAAATAAAATTGACAAACCCTTAGCCAGACTCACTAAGAAAAAAAGGGAGAAGACTCAAATAAATAAAATTAGAAATGAAAGAGGAGAAATTACAACAGATACCACAGAAATACAAGGGATTATTAGGGAATGCTATGAAAAACTTTACGCCAACAAATAGGACAACCTAAAGGAAATGGACAAATTCTTGGACGCGTACAACCTCCCAAAACTGAATCAAGAAGAAATAGAGAATCTGAACAGACCAATCACAAGTAAAGAGATTGAAACAGTAATCAAAAACCTCCCAAAAAATAAAAGCCCAGGACCAGATGGCTTTCCTGGAGAATTTTACCAAACATTCAAAGAAGATTTAGCACCTATCCTTCTCAAACTATTCCAAAAAATAGAGGAAGATGGAAGACTTCCCAACACATTCTATGAGGCCAACATCATCCTGCTACCAAAGCCAGACAAGGACAATACAAAGAAGGAAAACTACAGGCCAATATCACTGATGAACATAGACGTAAAAATCCTCAACAAAATATTGGTAAACCGAATACAGCAATACATCAAAAAGATCATATACCATGATCAAGTGGGATTTATACCAGGGACACAGGGATGGTTCAACATCCACAAATCAATCAACATAGTACACCACATTAACAAAATGAAGAATAAAAACCACATGATCATCTCAATCGATGCAGAGAAGGCATTTGACAAGATCCAGCATCCATTTATGATAAAAACTCTCAACAAAATGGGTATAGAAGGAAAGCACCTCAACATAATAAGGGCCATATATGACAAACCTACAGCAAACATCCTACTCAACAGGGAAAAACTGAAAGCCATTTCTTTGAGGACAGGAACAAGACAAGGGTGCCCATTCTCACCGCTCTTATTCAACATAGTACTGGAAGTTCTGGCCAGAGCAATTAGGCAAGAAAAAGGAATAAAAGGACTCCAAATAGGCAATGAAGATGTGAAACTCTCACTATTTGCAGACGACATGATCTTATACATAGAAAACCCAAAAAATTCCATCGGAAAACTACTAGAAATAATCAACAACTACAGCAAACTGGCAGGGTATAAAATCAACTTACAAAAATCAATTGCATTTCTATACACTAACGATGAAAAAACAGAAAGAGAACTCAAAAAGACAATCCCATTTACAATTGCAACAAAAAGAATAAAATATCTGGGAATAAATTTAACCAAGGAGGTAAAAAACCTATACAATGAAAACTATAAGACACTATTGAAAGAAATCGAGGAGGACATAAAGAAATGAAAAAATATTCCATGCACATGGATTGGAAGAATAAATATAGTTAAAATGTCCATTCTACCTAAAGCAATCTACAAATTCAATGCAATCCCAATCAGAATCCCAATGTCATTCTTCACGGTAATAGAACAAAAACTACTGAAATTCGTATGGGGCAACAAAAGACCCCGAATAGCTAAAGCAATTCTGAAAAAAAAGAACAAAGCTGGAGGCATCACAATCCCTGATTTCTAAATATATATATTTGAAATATATTTGAAATATACTACATTTCAAAATATAGTAATCAAAACAGCATGGTAGTGGTACAAGAATAGACACATAGATCAAAGGAATAGAATTGAAAGCCCAGAAATAAAACCACACACCTATGGACAGCTAATCTTCGACAAAGGAGCAAAGAACATACAATGGAGAGAGGGAAGTCTCTTCAATAAATGGTGCTGGGAAAATTGGACAGCAACATGCAAAAGAATGAAAGTAGACCATCTCCTATCGCCATATACAAAAATCAATTCAAAATGGATCAAGGACCTGAAAGTGAGACCTGAAACTATAAAACTCCTGGAAGAAAATATAGGCAGTACACTAATGGAGATTGGACATAAAGGGATCCTTTCAGATTCCATGTCTACCCAGACAAGGGAAACAAAAGAAAAAATAAACAAGTGGGACCTCATCAGACTAAAGAGCTTCTACAAGGCAAATGAAACCAGGATCAAAATGAATAAACAACCCACCAGGTGGGAGAAAATATTCACAAATTGTTTGTCTGACAAGGGATTAATCTCAGTAATATATAAAGATCTCATACAACTGAGCAACAAAAAACCAAACAACCCAATCAAAAAATGGGCAGAGGAGATGAACAGACATTTTTCCAAGGAAGAGATACAGATGGCCAACAGACACATGAAAAGATGTTCAACATCACTAATCATCAGGGAAATGCAAATCAAAACTACACTAAGATATCACCTGACACCCGTTAGAATGGCTATAATCACAAAGACAAATAACAACAAATGCTGGAGAGGTTGTGGAGAAACGGGGACCCTCATTCACTGCTGGTGGGAATACAAACTGGTGCAGCCTCTATGGAAAACAGTATGGAGAGTCCTCAAAAAATTAAAAATAGAAATACCGTATGATCCAGCAATCCCACTCTTGGGCATCTACCCAATGGACATGAAATCAACCATCACAAGAGGCGTATGCACCCCTATGTTCATTGCAGCATTATTCGCTATAGCCAAGAAGTGGAAGCAACCCAAGTGGCCCTCGACTGATGATTGGTTAAAGAAGATGTGGTATATACATACAATGGAATACTACTCAGCCATAAGACACAATTGTCCCATTTGCAAAAACATGGATGGACCTAGAGGGTATTATGTTAAGTGAAATAAGCCAGAGAGAGAAGGACAGACACTGCATGAACTCACTCATATATGGAATATAAATGAACACACGGACAGAGAAAACTGATTGGTGATTACCCAGGGGAAGGGGAGTGGGGGGTGGGCACAAGGGGTGAAGGGTTACATGCACATGGTGATGGACAAACAAAAATGTACAACAAAAACCCCACAGTGTTATAAACTATTAAGACATCAATAAAAATTTAAAAAAAAAAAAACAAGAAAACACACACGATGACTGCTTTCCTGCAATAAAGGAAGGACAACCAGGAAGACTAACTAGACAGAATTAGGTAAAATAGAAAGAAATTAAGCTAGACTTTGCCCAGGAAGTGCTACTGGATCCCAGAATCATTTTTAAATGTATATTGGTTTACTTGTTCATTCATTTGTTCGAGAAAAATTGTTGTGCACCTTTTGGTATGTACTAGGCTCTAAGGCTCAAGGTGTGAACAAAATTGAGGACTCAAGTCCCTAGGCCTCAAGAGCTTACATCCTAGTTGGGGATATAGAAATTAAAGATATATCTATTTTCTTATTAAATGTCAGGTATTGGTTGTGTTACAAAGAAAAATAAAGCAGAATAAAGGTAAAGCAAGAGGTTCTATTATAGTTGAAGAGAGTGGGGAACCCCTCCCCAAGGAGGTGACTATTGAGGAGAGACCTGAATGAAAAGAGAAAAAGAATTATGCAAATATCTAGGGGAAAAAGTTCTAGGCAGAGGGAACAGCAAGTGGGAATGTGCCTGATGTAGCTGAAAACAGCAAAAGTCTAGTGTGGATGAAGCCAAGTGAGAATAGGAAGAGTGGTGAGAATTAGTCTGAGTAGGAAGGGACCAGATTATGCAGGCCTCAGAGGCCAAGGACTTTAGAGATTTTTCTTCCTATATGTAATAAGAAAGCATTGGAAGACTGAGAGCTGGAGTGAGATGCCAGGATTTGTATCTATAAAGGGTCATTCTGGCTTCTCTGAGGAGCATAAACTAATAGATGCAAGAGTGGATGCTGGGAGATCAGTGAGGAGGCTGTTGCATATTCAGGGAAGAGATGATGGTAGCCTGGACTGGGGAGTTAGGAGTAGAGCTGGTGAGAATATATGTGGGAAGCATTTGGAAGATAGATCTGAGGAGAAAAGAATCAAATTGAATGCTTCCCAAAAAATTTATGAAGTAGATTCTATGATCTTTATCATTTAGATGAATAAAGGGAGACTTAGGACAAATTACTTTCCCAGGGTCACAGAGTGACAAAGCCAGGATTCAAATCTACCTGGTACCAAAGCCTACTCTTTCCACTACAGTTCACTGACTCCAAATCTAGAATAAATACACCGGAAAATAACCCAGCATTGGTTCAAAGTTTAAATGAATAAACTAATAAAAAGTTGGTGATCATTTTGATTACTCACTTAGGAAATATAAATGATTTGACAGAGGATAAGTCTTGATTTAATAACAGTTTATATCAATGAGGAAATATATCAAAGAAATTGGCCTAAAACTAATAGGTTGATTAAAATTTCTAAATACTTATAAACTCTGAAAAGAGAAATAGTCTTATTAAGAAAGATAAAATCTATACAAAAGAAAAAAATGCTTCCCTCGAAAAAGGATTCTCAAGAAACCTGTTAAAAAACACAGAACCTAAACATTTATCTTGAAGAAATTAGCAAAGGATTGTATATAACTATGTAAAAGATGCTCATCATAGCACTTCTGTAATGGGAAAATCATGAAAGCAACCTAAATGTTCAACAATATGAGATTAATCAGATACATTTTTATGTGTATTTCCACATCATGGAATATTATGCAGCCATTGGAAATTGTATATTCAAATGTATTGAAAGCTATGGGAAAATGTGCTATGATGTCAGTAAAAAAAAAAGATACAAAATTGAGTATAAACTAAGATCTCTATTTTGTGAAGACATAGATACGTATACAGACATAAATGGAGAGACACAGAGAAAGAGAATGGGTAAGAGGAGAGAGGGAGAGGAAAAGAGAATGAGAATAGAATTACATTGAAATGAAATATTAATTCTGTGGGTGTTAAGCATCTTTTTTGTATTGCTTTTACTCATAAACATCTATTCGATTCATAATAATAAAAATACATTTATATAATATAGTGGAGGCATTGCTAGGAGGGAGGTTTTTGCATAGCTAGTGAGAAATGAGCTCACTTTAACACAGAGACTCATGCAGGTCTGAGCCAAGTCTGCGTTCATTTTTACCCGCTGGCAGTCACAGAAGCCCACATGGGAGGTGCCTGGGCTTGAGCTGGCAAGTTCTGTCTAGTGAGGAGCAGTGATGGTCTCCCCGACGGCAATTCTGCACACGTCCCTCCACAGTCCAGGCTGCTTTGCAACCAAAATCATTTGACACAACCTGTAAGTTTACAAGCCGATTTGGGGTGCTCTCTGGCATTTTCATTATCTTTTCTTTTTTCTCATTGTTTTGTAACTGTGACACCATTTGAAATGAACAATCAAACATGTCACTGAATTCATATTCTTGGGATTTTTTTCAACCATCCAACCTATAGGGATTGTTCTTTCCGGTTTTCTTCGTCATTTCCTAGCAGCTCTCCTGAGTTACATGCTCATAGGAACAGCCAACAGTCCTGCCCTCTACACTGTAATCAATTATCTCCTCAGCAATCTGAGCTTATTGGACATCTGCTATACGTCCACTACCGACTCAGTCTACATCGAACATTCCACATATATAAGGCCAATATCTGCTTGACCTTCTCTCATGCTCCAGAGTTAGATATTTACAAATAAAACTAAGAAATCTACCACATGCCCTCCCTAAGGGAATGTCAAGGTTTAGTACTTTAACTACCCATCCCCTTATGATAGCTTTCTCTGTTCCCATAACTTTAAAATCCATAGTTCTACAACTCTCAAATTTATTTCTCTGATCTATACATCTCTCCTGAGCTTGAGACTTATGGATTTGACTGCCTACTTAACATGTCCTCTTAGATGTCCAGTGAGCATCACACATTTACTATGTTCAAAATAAAGTTCTTGACCCTCCTCTGCCCTTTATCTGACCCTCTATTCATCTTCCACCCATCACTTAATTCCCAAACCAAATTTAACATTCAATCTATGACTAAGTTGTGTATTTCTGAAGACTATCTCATTTACCCTGTCTCAAACCTGGGCCTAGCCACTAACAGTCCTTGCTCAGATTCCTGTAATATTCTCTCACTGGTTTTTCTTTATTCTACTCTTATATTACTCCAATTCATTTTCTACAAGGTAACCAAAATGATATTTTGAAAATATGGACCAGAAATCACATCACTCCTCTGCCTCCCCCTCAAAAAAACACATTCTGTAACATCCTATTTCTCTTATAATAAAATAAAATATATACTCCTGGAATTCCTCTTCCAGCTGTATATGAGTAAGAGGACACGTAATTATAAGTACAAAAAAAACTGTAAAAATACAGGAAACAACCATTTTTGGGGATTGGACAAGGGCAGTACAGGACTGGGATCCCTAAGAAAAGGGAAATAAACAAGTAGGCCCTGCCATTCCAAGGCTTCCTGCCAGGAGACAATTTCCCAGCTGTAGTGCAGGGAGGGAGAAGCTGAACAAAGCCCAGTCACCTCATTCATTTGAGGAGACACAGAAGAACAGAGAAGTTAAGAAAACTGGAATTTGTGGGGCAAGATATTCAAGAGGAGGAAGTTATGCAGAGAAAGAGTCCAGAAATTTACATTAGTAGGCTCCTGAGTCTTTGACCAAATACCAATACATGAATGTGCAGGGTGAAACCCTACGAAGCTAGGCAAGAATAATTTCTGGGAAGATCAGTTACCTGGGAGATGTAAAGAACTGTAAGCCAAATAAATCCCAGGGCCAGAAATCATTCTAAGTTCTCCCGTATGAAGTATAGAGACATCACTGAGTACACAGGGCAGTCAGTAGAGATACCCGAATAGCCATACCTTACAAGTGTGGCTAAATCAACCCTAGAGTAAAGCGTCCTCTAGACCTATCTTAAAAGAACTTAGCAATAGGCACTGAAAGGATCAAATTGATCTGCAACTAACTAAACTGATGGACCAAAAAAAATCAAACATGTTTTAAAGAAATACAACAAAATGTAGAACTCAAGAATATAAAATTAATTATTTCTAGCATCCAATTAAAAATTTACTACATAGAAGAAAGAGAAGAATGCAATTTCAGGACAAAAAAACAGCCAGTATAAACAGATCCAAAAATGACAGAGATGATGTATTTAGCAAACGAAGACATTAAAACAGCTATTATAAATATGCTCTATATGTTCAACAGCGTAAAAGAAGCCGTAAACAAAATGAGGAGGGCAATGGAAGATATAAAAAAGAACCAAGTAAAACCTTCTAAAGATGAAAAATACCATATCTGAAAAACATTTCACTGTATGAGACTGATAGGTGAAGCTGATCTATTGTAAATCCTAGAGAAAACAACCAATTCTGTAAAAACGTCATCAGTAAGCTAACTACCAAATATTTTATGTTATAATCACCTCTCAGTTTTTCTGCCCGACCAATCTTCTTCTCAAGGTGTCATCCCCTAGTTACTTCCTTAATAATAATCAGAAATAATCAATATCTCAAAATAAGATTCTTTGTAATAATTATAAAAACAATTTGCTTTTTCTGACTAATAAAAGATTATTAAAGGCCCGTTTAAAGCATATGTATGAGTTAAATGCCTTTATTAAGAACCTACAATGTATATAGCATAATATTAAGTCATATAAATAAATTATTGGTAATTTAAAAAAATAAAGGCAGACAGACAAAAAACAACTAGGACGATTCATCATCAGTCAATCTGAACAAGAAATGTTAAAGAAAATTCTTCAAGCATAAGAAAAAGGACACCAGGTGAAAATTTGGATTTACACGTGCAATGAAATGGTATATATGTGAGTAAAAAAAAAAAGAAATTTTCTTCCTCATCTTTTTATTTCTTTCCAAGATAATTGACTATGTAAAGCAAAACCAATAACAATGTATTGTGAGGTCTATAGCATACACAGAAATAAAATCTATGATGACAATAGCACAAAGGATGGGAAGAGAATATGGAAGCACACTGTTGGAAGGTTCAGACGTTATGTGTAAAGTAGTATAACACTACTCTAAGGTAGATTATGATAAGTAAAAGATGTGTGTTGTAAACCTTAGAGCAACCACTAGAAGAAAAAGAGCATAGCTGATAAACAAATAGTAGAGAGAAAATAGAATTAAATTTCTGAGCATATGGTAAGTGTACGTTTACTTTTATAAGAAACTGCCAAACTGTTTTCCAGAGTGCTTGCACTATTCTACACCGCTACCAGCAATATATGAGCATTCCAGTTGCTCTGCATTCTTGCTCATACATATTATTGTCAATTTTCTTAATTTTAGCCATTCTATTGGGTGTATATTGACATATCATTATGGTTTTAATTTTTTGTTTTCTAGTGGCTCAAGATATATAGAGCATCTTTTCGTGTGTTTGCTGGCCATCATATATCTTCTTTTGTGAAGGGTCTGTTCAGTCTTTTGCCCATTTTTATTAGATTTTTGTCTTATTATTGAGTTGTAAGAATTCTTTATATAATCTATGCATAAATCTTTGTCAGATATACATGTTGTGAATATTTTCTCCCAGTCTGTGCCTTGCCTTTTCATTTTATTAACAGTGTCCTGTGAAGAGCAGACATTTTAGAGGTTTTGAATTTTGATGAAGTCCAATTTTATCTTTTTTAACTTTATTTGTCCTTTTAGTCCCTAACTAGGAAATCTGCCTACTTCTGAGTTGCAAAGATTATCTATGTATGTCTCTAGAAGTTTTATAGCTTTACTATGCTTAGGTGTACAATTAAATTTTAATTAAGTCTTGAGTATGCTGTGATGTAAGAGTTGGAATTTATTTTTCTCCATATGGATATACAATTGTTCCAACACTATTTGTTGAAAAGACCTTCCCTTTCCAATCAAACTGTATTTACATTTTTGCACTGAGCAAAATAAGCCCAGATACAGATGAGTAACTTCTGTATGATTCCATTTATATGAAATTTTAGAACAGGCAAAGCCAATCTACGGTAATAGAAATAAGAAAGTGGTTGTCTGGGACTGAGGATGGAAGAGCTTAACTAGAGGAAGGAGGGAACTTTTTGGGTAATGGAAATATTCTTGATCTTGATTGTGGTTACTCCAGGTAACTGTATTTGACATTGTTAAACTCACTGAACTGCACACTTAAAATAATTTCATTTGGTTATATATATAAAATAAATATATAATATTCCTATATTGATATATAATTTTATACCATAGCATATAGTATAATATATAGATAATAAATATATATTATATCCAAATATAATATATATTTTACCCCTATATAATAGATAAGTAAATTATACATATATATTTACCCAATAAAGTTGATTTTAAAAAGTATGCTTCTTACCATAGGTTGTAGAGCTGTATATAATCTAGTTCCTACCTCTTTCTCCAGCCATATCTCATACCACTCTCCATCTAGCTCAGTCTTCTCTCTGTTCTCCTGCTTCAGCCACAGGGGGCCTCTCTTCTTCAACAAAGCAAGACCTTTTCTGCCTCAGGGCCTTTGCACTCACTGTGCCTTTAGTCTAGAGTACTTTCCCCCAGCTCTTCTTTTGGCTGGTTCCTTCCCATTCTTAAGATCTTATCTCAAATATTCCTTCCTCATAGAAACTGTCCTTGCCATTTTAATATAGCCATGCCTTACGCCTTACCCCAGCCCACTCCCCTTTTTACATTGCTTGGCCTTCACAACCTAGGGAAGGCGGACATGTAAAAATAGATCTTCCAAATATGATCAAATGTTTTTGAGATTCTGTGTATCAATAATTCATTACTTTTTTTTTTTGGTGAGGAAGATTGGCCCTGAGCTAACATCTGTTGCCAATCTTCTTCTTTTTGTTTGAGGAAGACTGTCCCTAAGCTAACATCTGTGCCAATCTTCCTCTATTTGGTATGTGGGATGCCTCCACAGCACAGCTTGATGAGTGGTACTTAGGTCTGCAGCCGGGATCTGAACCTGCGAACTCTGGGCTGCTGAAGTGGAACATGTGAACTTAACCACTACACCACCAGGCCAGCCCCAATAACTTGTTACTTTTTAACTCTGATCAGTATTCCATTGTATAAATATACCACAATATGTTTATCTGTTCACTTGTTGATAGAAATTTGGGTCATTTCCATTTGGGTCTATTATGAATAAAACTGCTATAAAAATTTGTGTATAAGTGTTTTGTGGACATATTTTTCATTTCTCTTGCAACACTCTCACTTAGAAAAGAAGTATATTTGCAAAGTCTCTCATGTTATAGGACTCGCTCTTAATTATTCTAAACTACCAAGTACTTTTGTTGAGGAAAGATCAATTGGCTTTAAATGATATCAAACAAATAATAATATTTGCATATCCAGGAGATGTCCTGATTGAAATGGTAAGAAAGAGAGAGAGTGAAATTCATAGATTTAGTCATTTTTCCTAGAAGTATCTCACAATTTTATTTGTGGTATGACAGTATAAACAAGCGTTTTAAATATCAGTTTGAAAAACAATAGAGTTCCACAGGGATATCTACAGAAAAATGGATAAATTATGGTGTATTCATATATCTTAGGCAAGAGAACTCCTTTCAGCAGCAGGCAATTCTTGGAAGGGGACTTTGCTGTGACCTAGGGAGACGAGTGCCTCAGTCCTGAAGGGGGTTACAGGCAGTGCAGCACGGCATTCACTACATACGATCTGAAGCTCAGTTTTGTTACATTTGAAATGACTATTAGACATCCAAGTGAAGATGTTAAGTGGCCAATTTGATGTAAGAACTTGGAGCTCAAGAGAAAAGTCTAGGGTAGAGACAAATTTGGAGTCAATAGCATTTAGGCGAAAATTTAAAACTGTAAGACTAAGTGAGATCATCAGGGGAATTAGAAGAGAAGCAATTCAAAACCTGTACCTTGAAGCACTTCAAATTAAGAGGTCTGGAGGAAGAGGAGGAACCAGTTAATTGGGAAGGAACAGCCAATGAGGTGGGAAGAAAGCTAAAAGTGTGGTGACCATGAAGCCAAGTGCAGAAAGAGTTTCTAGGAGGAAGAAATGATCAGCGATGTCAAATGCTGCAGATAGGTCAAGGGAGATGAGGACTGAGATGTGCCCATTGAATCTAGCCATGTGAAAGTCACTAGTGATCTTGACAAGAGCAGGTTTGGTAAAATAGCGGGGGTGAAAGCCTGATTGGAATGAGTTTATGAGAGAATGGGAAGAGAGGAATTGGGAACATTAAAAATTAGCTGATTGAGGCATTTGCTATAAAGGGAAGCAAAAACATGGGGTATAGCTGAAAGGGGAATGGGGTTAAGAAAGGAAAGGAAGAAAACAAGGAAGTTTTTCAAAGATAGGAAAAATAATAAAATGTTTGTGTGTGATGAAAATGCATGGTTAAACAAGACAAATCAATAACGTGGGAGGAAGGAGGATAATGTTGGAGTGATGGCCTTGAATAGATGATAGGGTGTGAGACCCGGTGTACAAGTGGAGGAGTTGGTCTAGTTAGGAGCATATGTCCTTCAACTAGAGGAACGGTAGGCAGGCAGAATTATGTGGGAGCTGTAGAAGTATTGCTGAAATTCCTTTGATTACTTCAACATTCTCTGTGGAGTAGGAAGTACCAGAATCAGTTAAGAGTGAAGATTGGGGAGGAGATGTTGGAGATTTGAGGAGAGAAGAGTAAGTGGAAGGGAGATGTAGTGTGATACCTGGGCAACATTAAGGCCCACTTGAGGCTTGTGGTCATTAATTTAAAGTGAGAGTGATGAGCATGATTGTGTTTCTTCATCACAGATATTCATCTGTAAAATGGGGATGAAATCAGTGCCTTCCTCATTGGGTTGTTGGGAGGATGTGAGGATTAAACATCTTAATACACATGACATGCCTGCACATGGTATCACTTAATAAGTGTTAATTATTATTATCCTGTAGGGTACGTTATCTAGTGTACATATCTCTATGTTGATCACAAATAAATTGACTCATAGAACCTTAAGATTAGAAATCGCTGAGTCCAACCACTTAATTGATATTTGAGTTTTATCCACATCACCATTCATCCTTGGTCTGAGTTGCTCAAGGGACAGGACACATGCTATGTCCTGAAGGAGTCATTTCATTTTTGGACATCTCTGATGGCTGGAATGGTCTTTCTCTTATAGAGAAACCTGCTCTGTAGTAACCTTCACAAAAAACTACTTATTTGGGTCACACTGAAGAAATCATTTCTGTGTAATGTGTCTATGCCTTCTACAAATGGTCCTCTTTTGGTTTGACCGTGGATCAGTCAGCCTGTTCAGCCACTTTCAATATGCCCCCCAATCTTTTCTTCATTACAGGAATCGTTAGCATTTACAGAAGAAAAATATTCTATTTTTTAGTACCTCTTAACCCCTGGAGCCACATTCTTGTTAAAGTCTCTGACTTGGTTATCTTGCTCATCTCTTCAGTGAAAAGTATGCGATCTGCCTTTCTCTAGTCCAGAACAAATTTTCTTTGCTGTGTTCTGTAGAACTTTATAATATCTTAATGATTGTTCCATGAAAAATGGTTTTATATAGTCAAATAATTTTGAAACTGTAGGCAAAATTAAACCGTTTTCTCATGTAGAAATATGCTAACATGTACTATAAATTCCCAAAAGGGAACTGTGGTGCATTTCCTAAACTTATTGGTTAACAAATGCATTTTGTTGTTGTTGCTCATTTCCTGGGACCAGCATTCCACAGAATAATCTTTGAGAAATGCTAGTCCAGACAGTGTTGCTCAAACTTAACTAACTTATGACATAAAATATTGACTTCACTTACTTTTATTATAAATTTACATAAATATGTACAATCATAAAACTAGACATAAACTTCACTCCTTATGCTTATAGCCCCTATATAAGCAACTATAAAACCAAATCAATATACAAATTAAATATAATCAAAACCAATAGAGTTCAAATTGACCACATTAAAGTTAATGTGACATGTAATACTGTTTTGTTTAAGTAAAATTGCCAATGCAGGGTTTATTGATAAAAACATAACATCTTATTATTAACTTGGTTCTTTTGATTTTGTGCACAATGGACTTGCATTTGAATCATTATCATGTCATTACTGATAATTTTCTTTTTTTAAAAAGGATCTCATTTAACCACGGATTTATTTTTGGATGGGTCAATTTAAGGGTGCACCCTTCCCAAAGAAAATACTATAATTTTTAGAAATTCATTTAAGCAAAAAATTACTTACTACATATTGATTTATTTTTTACTGAACTGTAGCAAGTTGGTACACAGAATAGAAGCAAAACACTCAAAATATTAATACCATACAAATGTTGTACTCACTGATATGGACAGATTCTTTCAAGTTTAACATTTCAATTCTTCTGTCATGTGGTAGTGATGACAATTCTCCCAGCATGTTTACTTTCTTGAACTAGCACAAAACCTTCATCTATAGATGACTTGGGGATATTATTTGGCCTCCACTTGGCAGGAATATGATCATAAACAGACACAAATTTGGGCACCAAAACTAAGAGGCCTTATTCAGTTTTCAAGATAATCATTTATAAGTCAGAAAATGTTTATGTTATTTTTTAGAGATTATTACAAAAGTAGAACAGATAGTGGGAAAATGGAGATTAGAAGCTGCTGAAATGCCTGTACTGATCTTTGCAGAGAGAGTTAATTGGCAGCCTCTACTCTCTGCACGGGGATGAAGAGAAACAGCTTGGCTGACGTCTCCAGCCCCCACTTTTCTCCTCTGTGGTTCTCTATCCTCCCCTCAAACAAAACATGTAAAATGTTGAAGATTATAAAACACAGAGCATGGTCTCCAAGTCCACACTTGGAGATGTGGATGCTTTTTAGCTATAAAAATGATGGGCAATGCTAATCAGCTAGATGGGAATATGTCTTAAGGGTTTTCTCTGGATAGTAATCTCATTAATTCAACTGGATTTCATGAACTGAAAAGCTCTAAATGGCCCATACGCTACTGAAGTCAGACATGGAAGGATTCTTCCTTTTCTTGAAGAAGAGAAAAGGAAAGATGAACATGACCATAAACTGGGATTAAGAGCATGCAACTCAAATATTTCATACAAAGCATGCTCCTAACTTCTTTCTATATGGTAATGTTAATTTTTATTTTTTCACCTTTTTTCTCATTCTTTCAACGAACATTTATTAAGCCCCTTTTATGTGATAGGCTCTCTGCTGAGTGTTTCAAGGTTCACATGAAAGACTGGCCCCTGCCCTCAAAAGACTTTCAGTCTAGAGGAGGAAACAAACAATAAACTGTACATAGCAAGTAAACAAATAATTATATACATGATCATTGCTCAACTTCAGGGCTTGTGCAGCTATTTATATTTCTGTAATCCTCACGAAGCAAGGCCCACCCTGGTCTGCTAAGATTCCGCAGTTCTTGCCTAACATCTTGCAGAGAAGGGCATTCAGCATATATATTTTTTGATAATGAAGATATAAGCCTTTATATAAGGACAACCAATCCATCACAGATTGCAAGCTCTTTCTGCAGGGGCTGTGTCTAATTGTCCATTTTGTACAGCAGCTAATCCACTGGGAAAGTTCCTTAAGTGCTAAGGAAGTGTAGTAATACTCCCCTCCTGCCACCCGGTGCTTTATTTACGCTGAGTTAGGCTCAGAATAGTAAATAATGCAACTGAAAATCATTTACCATGCTCAACTATAAAATGAAACCCTGCCGCCAACACACACGCAGGCTCACATAAATACACACGCGCCACACACACACATATATACTCTCCCTCATTGCTTCCATCTCTGCTTGCCCATAGCAAACATTCATGTTTCGTTTCTTTGTGCCTCACCCAATGCTACCAAGAGAGCCAGAAAGAAATCAATCTACAGGTTTTCTGGAAAAGTGTGTTCAGTTAAGACTAGAAAATGGGACAAAGGTGCCATGATTGAAAAGACTTTTTCTTCTGGATGAAAAAAGCACATGCTGCAATGATGAACCCAACTGTGTAGAGTTAAGAGTTAATGAAGCCAGCAATGACCAACAGCTTGTCAGTTAATTCGTCATCAAATATTTTTGAACACATACTGTGTGACAGGCACAATCCGAGGCTCTGGAGAATCACTGGTGAGCAGGAGAAACACATTCTCTGTCCTAAAGGAAGTTATAGTCTAGTGTGGAGAGTCCTGTTAACTCCTAAGCAAATACATAAAATAATATCAGGCATGAGCAAAGGCTAGAAAGCACATAGAATATGGAATGTGACGGAGGCACTGCTTCACTTAGGATGCCCAGGGATGGCCGCTCAGAGGAAGTCACATTTGAGATGAGGAGATGATATTGATAATGAGAAAGAGGCAGCCATGCCAAGATCTAGGGGAAGAGCATTTCAGGCAGGAAGGACAGTACAGGCCCTGAGAGGAGAAAGACTTTGGTACCTTCAGGGACAGAGGGAAGGCCAGGGTGGCCAGAACAATGTGAGGTGAGCGAGGGGCCAGTGGAGGAAGAGAAGGCTAGCAAGAGCGGCAGGGCTGGACCAGGCAGTGCCTTGTAGACCACGGTAGGATGTGTAGATTTGATTTTAAGTGCAAAGGCAAAACCACTGGAGGAATTTAAGCAAGCGGGTGACACAATCTGCTCTCTCTTCTGAATGATCACTGTGGAGGATGGATTACAGGGGAAGTCAAAGATCAGTTCAGAGTCTATGGCTGTAACCTAGGTAGAGAGAGGATGACATGGTCTAGCAGACAGTGGAGATGGAAGAAGTGTCAGCTTTGGGATATATTTTGTAGGGAGAGCCAAAGAGTTTATTGAAGAACTAAATGTGGGATATGAGTGAAAGAAAGGAATCAAATAAGGCTTCCAGGGTAACTAGGTAGATGGTGGTACCATTTGCTGAAGTAAGGGGTGGGGGAATATATTTGGAAGTGGGGAATCGATTTCTCTGACCACATTACGTTTAAAATAGCTGTTAGATTTCCAAATGGAGTAGACAGGTAGGTACTAAGTCTGGATCTCAGGGAAGAGGCCGAGTTGGAGATTGAGAGTCGTCAGCATGTGGATGGTACATAAAGTCATGTTTGTTCACCTCACTCTGCTTCATAGCTTCAGATAATATCTTTACCTAATGCCCTCTATCCCAGCTCTCAGAAAAGCATGTTTCCATTGGCAAGAATAGCAATGTAAAAGATTGGATGGAACGGTAAAAATCTACCATTCTAAAGAATAAGCAAATCCAGGCACATGCATAAAATGTCAGACTTTGCGAGATCTCTGCCACCAAACCCCTCATTTTGTCGATGGAGAGTTTGGTGTACAGAGAGGTGCAATGACCGGTGGTGTCACATATCTGGCACACGCACAAGCAGAGCCGGAGCTTGAGCCTCTGAGTGTTGGCCCCCAGCTCAGTGTTCCCTCAACACTCCCTCTGGCAGCCAAGATGGCCCGATGATATTAGAGTTGGTGGGATGCAAACAAGGTCAAGTGTGTGCACATTCCACAAGTGAATCTAAAATTAAAATGTTAATCCATACTTGAGGTTTTCATTCTTTATCATTCAAGAGTGAGTGAGAGTTCCAGGTACAGCATAGAACAGGAGAAAAGTTTTAAAAATAACACCTTCTGAAAACCAGTCTGTTCATCTCTGCCTCTAAGGCTCTCTGAGCCCTATTTATCTCGGTCATCAGTGAAGGCCAAAGGGCCTCTGGCTTCCAGGTGCCCGGGGAGTCTGCATCAGCCCTTTGTGAATATGGCCACGAAGGGTAAGGTACCGCTCCACGTCCTGCAAGTCACCACTAGAGGGCTGCAGAGACTAGCAATGCCAGGCACAGACAGCTGTGAGGCTCAAACCGGGAACCAGGCCATCGCCCAGTGGCCCAACCCTCCCTTTAAGACTGAGGAAATTGGAGCCTCAGAAAGGTTAAGTGGTGCTCCCAAGGCCACCCAGCTGGTTAGTGGCAGAGTCACAATTCCATCACAGGTCCTCTGATGCAAAAGGCAGTGTGATATAATGGCAAGTACACGGGTTTTAGAGCCAGGAATCCCATTTTGCTGTGTCTCATTTTGTGTAGTTGGTCAAATTTCTTGCCTGAACCTCAGTGTCCCCTTCTGTTTTACGGGTGATAGTGCTTCTACCATGCCACGTACCCGGTCAGCAGAGTTGAGAGGCCTGGCACCTGTAAACACTCACCAATGCCCAGGCCTTCTCCTCTTTCTGTGGGACCCTGGCTCCTCCCTGAGCTAGCTCAACCTCATGAAGCACCTTTCAGGAATGAACCCAACTAATCCCAGCTGGGGACAATACTCTGCTGCATGTCGAAGTACATAAAGGGCACTGTCTATCACTTAAAAAAATAATGAACAAACAAACCCACAGGAGTGTATATATCTTTAATTCAACGAGGAAGCAGGGGAAAGAAAGTGGATTCCTTGCCACTGTCCTAGGATTTGGATCCCCAGGGTCTCTTCATCCACCCCCAATCAGTGGACATTTGTTGAATACCTTCAGTGGGCAAGAGTGTGCTGGGCATTATGGGAGGACACACACAGGAACCCTGCCCTCAACAAGAACCACTGCTCTGCTCCAGGCACTGCTTCTGTCGCTTGATTTATCTTATCTCATTTATTCTCACAATGGTCCTGCGAGTTAGGCATCATTAGCTTGATTTTAGAGATGAGGAAACCGAGGCTCAGAGGAGTTAAACAACCTGTCCAAGTTCTCCCAGCAAATAAGCGGCAGTGCTGGAGATGAAGCTCAGCTCCGCCTGTGATTCCACCACGTCAGTGCCTCCCTTTTCTTTGAGGTGCTTATAATGTGAAAAAGAGAGAATGTGGGAAGTGCCATAAAAGGAAGGTTCTGGGAGTTCTGAAGGGAGTGGCTGCTCCTAAGTGAGGGGATCTGAAAGGAATTCTGGAGGAAGCTCGGAGTGGCCTGGCTGGGAGGTGGGAAAAGAAACAAGGAATTACTGACACATCTATCTGTGCTAAATCTGTTGTATCAAAACGTGGTGTATTTGGTGTATCAGAGAGAAAGAAAGACAAACAGACATATGCTTAGGCTGATTGAATTCCATAAAAATTCTTCCTGGAAGAAGGGTCAAAAGCTGAAGGAAAAAATCTGAAGTTGGAATTTAACACTAGTGTACCTCACTACCAGCTCACCCAGGAAATTAATTTCATGTTGAGTTGTTCTATTAAAAAACCCCCGACTGAAGTGTCTCCACAAGGTAAACAACGGGAAAGCCTCCAGGAACTTCCTAAGGCATTTAACATGGCCAAAGGCTGATCTGACCTGATTGGCGGGAGTAGATCAGAGGCCAGGGAATCCCAGCTCCCTTCTGCCTACCCCGGCCTGGCCTACTGCCACTTAAAGATGCCAGCCTGGTGGCCACATGCAGCAGCTGTAAGGCTGCCCCTACCCTGGCCTTCAGAGGTGCTACCCACCAGCATGTTAGTCACTGTGAGCATCTTCTGAACATTAACGTCCAGATGGTTTTGCAAAGCAGTTCTAGAAATAGCCAGGCACCTGAGTGTAACCCGACACAGGAAACATCCTTCCATCCGGTGCGAAGCACACTCCTCCAAGGGGCAGGGAGAGGAAGTCATAATTAGAATCATTCGTTCATCCAACAGAACTGAGCCTCCAGCCAAGAGCCAAACGTAGTTCTCAACCCTGGCTGCACATTAGAATCACCTGGGAACTTTTAAAATACCAACGCCGGGGCTCCACCCAAGGCCAATTAAATAAGAATATCTGGGAGCGGAGCCCAGGCCTTGGTATTCTTTAAAAGCTCTTTGGCTGATTCTTCTGTGGTTGAGAACCACTGCATTGGATATTATATATGAAAAAAACCAGAATCACTGGCCAGGCCTCAAGCTGCTTACAGTGCAAACTGTAGGGCTCTGTGGAAATGTATTTATTCCTACAGGTGACCTTGACTGATCTTCACAACCAGCCTAGGAGGGCGTTGTTATTGCTCATTTTACAGATGAGACAGTTGAGGCTCAGAGGGAGTATATGGCTGCCCAATGTCACACAGCACGACAGGAGTCAGGTTTTCTGATTCCAGGAGTCCTCTCACGTCACTGAGCAACACGCCGAGGAATCCAACTTGAGAAGAGGCTCAGCGCACATCATAACTACACCACAGCAGGGCCAAGAGCCGAAGGAACAAATGCGGGAGAGTCTAGATGGATCTACTTGTCACAGCAAATGTCCACCAACCAGCTGATGCACATCAGTGTTCCTAAAACTGTGCCTGTGTTGATCAACTGTTTAATTGTTTTCATTAAGGACTTTTCTAGGCAACCGAGACTTGCGGCCAGAATAGTAAGTAGATATTTAAGACATCACCTTGCCAGGTTAACAATTGGCCTTGGGACATGCTAACAATCCCTAAGAAGAATACAATTTATTGCACAAATTCTTAGGCTATGAATAGTGGTTAGTCCCAGCAGGTTGGCTGATTTGCTGGCCATTAATTAATGGTCAATAGGTGTTTGAGGGGCAGCCTGTGTTAATAGACAGAAAGGGAAACAGGTGCAGCATGTGGCTAAGCAGTGGGCCAAACTCAGAGGCTTGGAAATCTAATTCCCTCTCTGGGTGGCTGTTTAGCCTTATAAAAGCTTTGCCTTGTTAGGTTACACATACAGTTTTGCCTACTGGGGGGAGGGGGGCTGTAACATTCCCAAGGTGGCCTCAGAGATGCTGAGTCCAGTTTCCCAAGTGCTGGTCCTTTGGGAAGCAGGAATTACTCTTCATAACCAGATTTACTAGCCCTGTGCTTCTCCCTTCTGCAACTTTGGCCTGGACTTATCTCTGTCAGCTCTTCCAACCACTTCTCTTCCTCTCTCCTGGTGTCTGTTACCAATAAAATGCCACCCTCTCATTTTGCAAATGAGGAGACTGAGGTCCAAAGACAGACCTGGACAAAGCCAAGTAGAGAGTGAGAGCTAGGACCAGCCCAGTCTCCTGGCCCAACCCCAGTGCTCTGTCAGGACAGAAACAACCAGGATTATAAAGCATTTGCAAGTGTAGATCCCAGTCTAAAGGCTAACTAGAGCAACTCACAGTGACCAGACTCACTTTTTTAAATACATTATTATACCAGACTCATTTTAGTAGCCCTTAGGCATGGGTCCAACCTTGGGCAAAATTGTGCTATAAGCAAAGCTAGTCTTATAATCTCTCACCCATTTCAGATCAAGAAGAAAGAACTTAGACATGCAACTAATATGCATTACTAACACCTCAGTATATGCAAAACCAATGTCTGCTTTTCAAAAGGGGATCAACCAGGAGAAGAATCTAAAAAAATAAGTTTCTGACAGCAGCACCTTTGGTCTGTGGTATCTGGATTCGGCTGACCTTCTTGGCTCCTTCAATAAAAGTAGTCATGATAATAACAATAATTGCCCTACCATCTACTGATCACCCAGTATGTTCCAGGTGGTGGAAAGCATGCCTTTATATGTCATTGAATGCCCATGAAAAGCAGGTCTTATTTTCTCCACAAATAGATAAGGAGACTTGAACTCAGAGTGGGTAATAACTTGTGCAAGTTCACACGGTTAAAAAGTACCTGAGCCAGGGTCAAGTCTGTCTCCTAAAAAGACCTGGTCTTTTAGGTCTTTGTACCATGTACATAAACCACAAGTACTCCTCCTCCCAGACTGAGGCCTTATATGAACAAGCATCTAGAAATTGTGGATGTGGCAGGGCCTGCACTCAGATCCAAGGATGCACGAGGGAGAGAAGCGCCAGCCCCCAAGGGCTGAACATCTTGCAGTTTCCTTCTAACTTGCCTGCCTCCCCCATCCCACTCCACCTGCATTGGACTATTCATCTCCTTGTTAGTCATAGACCCTGAAGGCTGTGAGGGAAACATGCAGTTTGAGCACAGCCTGGCCCAATGCTGGAATGGAGCCTGATGCCTGTGACATTCATCAACTGGTTAATTTCAGAAAGGCATCCATGTGCACCAGCTGCTTAAAAAGCTCTCAGCCCTCAGGAGACTCTCGGCCAATCACAAGGCAAAGGCAGGGAGTTTTTCTGGTAACCATATTCAACTGGGTGTCTGTCTGCTGCTTGTTTGGTTGTATAATTTCAGTGAAGCACAGGAGAGTGGAAAGTAGAGTTAGAATGAATGATCTAAAATCCTTTAAATTATTATTCTTATATTTATGGCTCATATTTGTCCTTAATGCTTATGTACTCTATTAACCTATGATGATGATGGTCATGATGAACATGACTGCTGTTGCTCTTTATATGGTGAGAGATGCCTGGCTGTTTCTGACAGATTCTCTCCAGGTGGCTGTATCTCATATGTGTCTTTGGAGGGAGGGGAAAGGGAAAGACACCACAGGTCCAAGGTCTACCTGAGCTCTGAAGAGAAGGTCAAGGCATGAGTCATTACATGTATGCATGCATAAGGGGGCTCCTTAAAAAATACCAACAAATTGTACATCTCCATCTCATCTGAGGGCAGATCCAGAGCTCTGTCAGTTCAGGTTCAAGCCTCAGGTGAGAAGTTTCTTTTAGAAATGATAGATAAACCAGAATGCAAACACATTTACACAGAGAAGGAGAGATCCCTTATCAATCCCCAGAATTAGTTGTCAGGTCCCTTGAAGAGACCAAATGCTTTGTGACCACAGATTTGGAATAAGAGACATGGGATGTTCTCAAGGAACAATCCCACCGGCCTGGGGTGGGGGTGGGGACTGTGGAGGGCCAACCTCCCCTCTACAGCTAATACTTAACAAGACCTCAATGTGCCGGGCACTGGGCAGGGATGATCTCACTCTTCTCAAGAGCCCTAGGAGAAGGGCCCCAGTTATCATCCCCATTTTACTGGTGGTAAAGCAAAAGCTGCGAGAGGTCGGCACACCTGTTCAAGTCCAGATGCATCTAACTACAAAGCTGACTGCTCTCAACCACCTGCTCTGTCATCTCTCTCTAGGTTTAGGGCTACTTAAAGAGCTAGCATTATCTGTCCATACTCAGACCACCTTCTCCCCTCTATATTACTGGAGACTTCTGAATGATTTTTGCTTACATGTTCCTTTTTATGGTCCCCATGGAAGCCACTTGTCTGGCTGCATTTGACAGTTTATATTTTTGTTTTAAACTCAGCGGTAAACTAGAAAAAGAATGAAAAGTCAGGCCAGGAAAAAATATATATGTATATAGTAGAAAGAAGTTGGGGATGATGGCAGAAGGGTGAGGAGGGGAGAAAACACAAATATGCAGATGCTTCATTCATCTATTCATTCAACAGCAAATCTGGGCTGAATACCTACCTTGTGCCAGCTACTGAGTGCTTAGAGCTGACAATAAAAAGATGAAAGGGACTAGGCTATGCCCTCAAGCTTCCCAGAGTGTAGTAGGGCTGGACGTGGGAAACAGTAATGGTCCAATGTTCAAGGTATTGGAAGCAAAGGAAAATGCATGACCTGACCTTGCCAAAGTCTTTGGGTAGGGAAGGGGGGCTGGGAAGACTTCACATTGCTTTTTAAATTATACAAAATGTCTTCTATTAGCTGATTAGTAACAGCATAAGATCAATTGAAGTTCATTTTTTTCCCCTTCCCAAAGCCCCAGTACATAGTTTTATATCCTAGTTGTAAGTCCTTCCAGTTCTTCTATGTGAGCCACCACCACAGCATGGCTACTGACAGATGAGTGGTGTGGTTCTGTGCCTGGGAACCAAACCTGGGCCGCCAATGCAGAGCACACTGTACTTTAACAACTAGGCCATCAGGGTTGGCTCAAGAAGTTCATTTTTAAGTCCATGTTTAGGATAAAAATATGACATTGTGAAATATTGGCTTATAAGTGAATACTGAAATATGCTGAAGTGGAATTTAAAAAAATAATAATATACTTAACCTTTATTAATTCAGGCACTAATCAAGCTCTTTACATGTATTAACTCATTTAGTCCTCTCTAGAACCCTAAGAGGTAAATATTCATACTATTCCCATTTTACAGACTAAAAAATGGAGACACAGATTGATATAGAAGGAGTATAAGGAAGAGAACAAATTTAACTAGAACAAGACTCTGCCACATGTTAGCTCTGTAGATTTGGGGCTTCATGGGTAAAGTGAATGGGTTGGTAGATAATTTCTGAGATCCTGTCAATGTCAAACCCTGAAAATCCTTCTTAACTTTATTTCCTATGGAATAAAGTAAGGAAGGGTGAGAGATGAGAAAAGCAGGAAAGTAGACTAAGGCCACCAGAGCTTTAGAAGATGCCCCTGGAACTCCAACAGTTAGTACCATAGAACTTGCATCCAGGAGGTAATCACGAGATATTTGTTGAACAAAATGAATGTATGAAGGAAATAACTCATCGAGGAAAACTAAAATGCTCACTCAGAGAGGGAAAAAGGTTGATGGCACACAGTATAGCCGAAAGGAAAGTAAAAGCCTAGTTCATGATGAATTGCCAGTGGGAGCGCTGAGGAGGAAGCATAACATACAGACATGGACACTGAGCCTTCATGTAGGGTTGTCAGGAGTGCCAGTTCTGGCATCACACTACTTTAAGTTCAAATCCAGGCTCTGCCACTCTGTACTGTGACCTTGGGCAAGCCCCCCAACCTCTCTGTGGCTTGTTTTCCTTGTCTGTAATTTGGGGACAATATTCATACCTTCCTCAAAGGGTGGCTGAAAGATAAAGCGAGATAATACACATGTAGCCCTGGCACGGGGTAAAGTGCTCTATGAATTCCACCATTGTTATTAATCCTACATTGGTGTGAGTGAGACAGACAAGTAGCATTCTAATCTTTTCATCATATCCATCCTGATTAATCCTTGACAGAAGTTGTGGCAGTAGCAAGAGAATGATGTGAACAATCGGTTAGGAAGATCTCCCATGAAGACTATAGGAATTGAGACTAGTTATGGAGAAGAAAATGTCAAGGCATGAGGCATTACATGTACACGTGCATAAGCGGGGGTCCTCAAAAAATACCAACAAATTGTACGTCTCCATCTCATCTGAGGGCAGATCCAGAGGAAATGAGCTTGCTTCACATAGGAGGGAAGAATTTCCCAATAAGGAATTAGGTGTCCTTCTAGAGGAGAGGTGCCTGCTTCTTACTTTATGGAGCTTTAAAATGTCAATAGATAAGTTTTTATCCTGCTGAAGTGGGGTCTTGCCCAAGGCCAGGAGTGACTAGACAGACGATTTCATTCCAAGTCTCAGGCCTAAGAACCTAGCATTTGACCCATTCTTGTGGTTGGTTGGTTCTATTTTTTCACATTCGACTACCACTTGCTGAACACCTACTGTGTCCCAATCCCCCTTCAAGGTCCCACACTTTGTTTATATTCTAGGCCTCCTCTCCTTGCGGGGCCTTTCTGAAGCACCACAATTGTGCACATGTGCATGAAATTCCCATTCAACCTCAATTCTTGTGCATTCTCCAGGAGCTTATTTCTGACTCACGAACACACACTCAAGTCAGCCATAACGACAATGTGCTTCCCTGGTGTGTGTGTGCCTGAGGACAGGCTGGTGGAGGCGTGTGAGGCTGGTTCAGACGCTGAGAGCCTCCTCAGGGTCTGGGTCTCCACACTCGCACCTAGCAACGAGGGCCCAGATATCATTAGCGCCATGCACTGACTTCCCTCAATTTCTCGGGTGCTGAGTAATGGGGGTAAATTAAAGAGAAGAACCATATAAATAGACCACTTTAACAAGTGGTCATATTCACACATAGGAACCACAATAGCAAATCAGAACAACAGGGAAATACAGCGCTCTAATGAGACCAGAAGGCTGTTTCAGTTTCTGGGCTCTGCTTGCTCGCTCTCGTGTTTTGAAAGGGCGAAGCAACTCAGTTGCAAGAATGTCCTGGGGGAGAAAATTCCACCAGGATGGACTATTATCAAGCTGTCATGGAGGAGGTGGGAAAAGGCTGCCAAAGAGTCTGATTTGTAGACTGCTCTCAGAAGGAGCCAATACTGTGTCTGATCAGAGCTCATCCTCTTAATGCTGCCTGATTTTTTGAGAAATAAATGCCCAGGGTTACACTGCATCATTGCAAACTCCCCAGCCAGCCAGCCCCAGTCAGGGTAGTGGTCAGGCAGGGAGAGGAGTGTAATCTGACCCCAGCACCTGCTGGCTGGCTGGAGGGCTGGCTGGAGGGCAGTAGGGAAGGAAGGCCTGTGTTCAAGAATCTCTGTTGAGGCTCTGCTTGCTCCTCCTTCCTTCCTTCCCCATCCTTCCACAAAGTTGCTTATTCCTCTGGCAAAACCCTGGTTCTCAGTGCCAAGGTTCTCCATGCATAAAAGAGGGATAATAACATTTGTTATCCACTTTTCCAGTGTCTTATGAGGCTTCATATTCTACTATGTATAAAGCATTTTGAACTTCTTCAGTAAAAGGTGACTATCTGTAAGCACCTTAAACTGCCATTGACAACTGATATTTATTGGGTATAGATTTTGGACCAGACTATGTGCTGGATACTGCATATATATATGTTATCTCATTCAGGCCTTGTAACAGGCTGGTCAAGAAGGTGTTGCTATCCCTGTCTTTCTCGCAAAGAAAAGGAAGCCCAGAAAAGTTAAGTAAACTTGTCTAAATGTATAGACAAGGTAAAAAGAGTCAGGATTGAGTTTGACTGAAGTTTTCCCAATATGTGGCTCTGCCTTTCCCATATACTTTGGACTGTGTGTCTCCTTGGATTTTCCGTTCATTTATCCAACAAGTACCCACTATGCACCAGGTATTCTTTCTTTTCAGTCTTTTTTTTTTTTTTCTTTTTGATCTACTCTTCTCCATATCTCTATGTCTGTTTTTCTGCACCTATCTCTATCTCTTGGTCTCACTCCGATACCCACACACACATACCCTGAGCCACATGGAGAACAGCTCGCTCATCTACAGTCCGGTTGTGGGGCAGCCAGTAGTTCTGGGCCCTTGCCCACAAGGGCATGTTTCCTTGCACTCCTCTCCTCAGCCCTGTCTCTCATCACACAATTCCTAGGGACCTCAGTACTGTCCTGCTGATGGGCCAGTTTATCTGCATGAAACCAGCAGTTTGGAATTCTACCTCTGCTAGGTGAGCCTGCCTTGGCAAGGTCTGAAGAACTGTTTGCTACGATTCCTTTGACAATAAATCATATGTTGCTTTGTGACAGCTCTTCTATTGTTGCCTTTAACAACTGTTTAGCCCTTAAATTTTTCACGTGTTTATGTCTTGTTCCTGGAAGGAGGAATCATGTCTTATGCCTCTGTTTCATCAACAGTCCCCACATTCTTGACACATGATAGGCATTCAATAAATATTTGTTGGTTTTATATCCAATTTCCTCCCTTCCTGCGAATGGGTTTGTCTGATTACCCCCCTTGACACATCCTGTCCCTCGCCGGGTACTCTCATCTCCCCTTCCCCCATTCTTTCTTATTTTTTCATTCCTTCCCCTCCTCAGTTAACTTGACACAGGTCATAGAGTTACATTTACTTGCTCAATCACCTTCTTCAGGTCCCACAGCTGGAAAGTAAACCAAATTTGGAGTCTGACGATCTAAGTTTGGGTCACTATATGATGGTGGAGTTCTCTGGCTGCATGACCTCAGGTAAACCACCAGACTTTTCTTAGCATCCATTTCTCCCACAATTATTGTCTCCAGATCTTTCCCCTCTCAGATTATGCTACTGAAATATACCTTGCAAAGATCATCAATGTCCTACCTAAGGCTAAATCCAGTAGACCATTTTCAGCCTCTTTTATTTTGAACTGTCAGCACACTTGTCCTTATTGACCAGTTTTTCCTAAACACTCTTCCCTCAGCTTTCATGACATCACCTTCATCTGATACTCTTCTGACTTTTCTATCTGCTCCTTCCTCGCATTGTTTCATTCTTAGGCTTCTTGTTAAAATAATTAATATTCAGCATTAACTGATGCTTTCTATGTGCCAGGATTATGCTAAACTTTCTAGATAACTTACCTACCATTCAGTTCTCATCTTAAATGTCACTTCTTTTGAAAATACTCCCCTAGAACAGATTAAATCTTCCTGCTGGCACCGTTATTTCCCCCGAACATAATCTATCACACTTCATTGCACTAACTTTTCAACTGTTGATGTAGTCTTGTCTGTTGTAGTATTTTGAGTATCTAGCATAGCACCCTGTACATAAAAGGCTCTCAAAATATATTGAACGAATGAATGAACTGCAAAATAGAGTTAATTATAACTATTTCTCAGTTAAATTGGGTAATTGTGGAAATTACATGAGATAGTATTTGTGATTGTAAGTTGTAAAATTGTAGAACAAACCCCTATAACAATAAAAAATCATGCATGGTTGATCTTCTCTACTTTTTCAGATTCCTCACCCTCTTTCTGGACCCACTATGTCCTCAATAATCAAGAGATCATGTTGTATCAAAGTCCCATCAGATAACCCCAGCTGAGACTCGTCCCATGCTCTCTCACTTGGAGGCTCCTTACTTATCCAGAGGCTGCCAGGTTGTCTTCCATATCATCTCTGTCAGTTCTATCCCCATCTTGGTTCAATCAGCAGCTGCTGCTGAAGCCTTATCCTCACCCCTCCATACCTACAGCTCGACTCTGGTCCAATCCAATTCAGTTCTTTAGGCTGACTCACCCCACCCTAAGGGGTCTTACTGACTCCCTTTGCACTAAGGATTAACATCTCTGTTCCCAATCACCCTAATGGTACCTCTTACTTTCACTCACTCCAGAGACTTTGGGATCAGGGGTATCCTGACTTAAGGTTCTCTTGGCCATGGAGATGTTGATTAGGAGTGGAACGGAATACTGAAAGAGTTTTAAAGCAAACTCTAATCAATGGATTACAGGGGAGAATGGTTTAAATGGATATGAGAAGAGGACGAAAGAGAGAAACAAGAAGCATATGTGAGGGTAAAAGAGTGGTGGGGTGAGCAGGAGAGTGAATCAATCCTCGCTGGTCAGACTCTGTTCCCTTGACAACGGCCCATCTCACCAAAGCAGGATAATGTCTCTGGCCTGATCCAAACAGAGGTGGGTGTCCCATTCCCATCTAGTGTTACCCTCCATGAGACATACATTTGATCTCTTATGATTTAAATTGGAAATAGAGTTGCTTATTCAGAACCATTCCTGAGCTTTCCGCCCAAAATCAGGGGTAATCTCAAGTGATTTGTTTTTATCACCACCAGGGTTATTTTGTGGGAAAGTCTATCACTGTATCAGCTGGTTTAGAATTATAAAAACCGCCACAATCACAACAGCAAAAACCCCATTGGTTCATTCACATAAGGAGAGGGTATAGAAGTGCCCTCTCTCTGCTTCGACACCACCTCCCTAGACTAACAGCCTTTGTGACTTTCTGAAAACTGCCCTGGATGTTCATTAACCTGATGTTACCTGTATAAACCTGTGAGGGGAAAGCACTTAATGAGCTATGCCCTGGACCATCCATACAGGGAATGGACAAGCTTTTAATACCATAGAAGATTGTTTATCTGGAAGTCTAAATACTGGAAGCATCCAAACACTGTGCATATGCTAAATTTCCTTTTTAAAGTGTTTTATTCATTTGGAATTAACATATCTAAACTCCAACAAATTGCTGATTGGATGCTCCAGGTAAGCACTCCTCCTGTGTATTCACCTGAATGCAGGCACTTTCCCTCAGTCCCTTATGTCCCTCTTCCCCCATTCTGCTCTCACTCCCCTCTGGCTTCCCTGAGCAAAGCCTCTTTCCACCATGCTGCCCTGATGCTGGGCCCAGAGGCAGCATTGCTTATATAACACTCAGGGTGCTAAGCTTACCTGCACCTTTCTGTTTTTACTGTGCAATTTGGGGAAGTGACAGAACTGTCATAATGTGTATGTTTAAGTCTCTGAGTTTTAAATTCAACAGAGAAGGAGGGGGTTCATGAAGGTGAGAGGGGAGCAGATGCATTTTATAATTTTTCAAGATATTAGTCCTAGAGCCTCATTTTTTTCACCCCCCAAAAATCCCTGCATAACAACTAGATAGAATGATGAGCAGTGACACCTTGGAAGGCAGCCAGCCTAACAGTATTAGGGTGATAATATAAATTTAGAACTGGAGGGGACTCAGACCTGATTTAGCCCAACGCTTTCATGAGAGATAAGAACAGGGAGGCCCAGGGAGGTGTTGTGACTTGCTCAAGGTCACATAGGGAGTTTGGTCTAGAACCAGCCCTCTGGGCACCCAAGGCCACACTGTCCAGACTCAGGCAGGGCTTGAGTAGCAATAGCAGGGTCTGTGCAGAGGGCTGGAGGGAGGCAGTGGTAAAGGAAGTGAGGGTGCAGGGGCGGGAAGAAAAGAAGCCAGGAAGGGTCGCAGAGGAAGATGCTTTAGAAGCACAATTTCAAATCGAATGGTCAAGCTTGAGACATCTGGGCATGAGAGGTACCAGATGGGCCTGGAATGGGCAGCAATCAGGCACTGGGAAATTCACTGGGAGTCAAGGCAACCGGAAGAAGCTGAGTCAAAGAGGCTGATTTGCAAACAGCACAGAGCTCTGCATACAGAACCCGCAGCTGCAAACTCAAGGACAGCATTTAGATTTATGGAGTGTGGATAGGACTTTTGGTCAGCGTCAGTCACCTCAGCCAGGCCTGTGAATCACAGCCAATTCTAGATGCGCTGTATTATTGACCATGATAATGGGAGGATGAATGGTGGCTGTGATTGCCTGTACTGAAATCAACCTTTTAGATGGCTAGAAAATTTGATCTGGCCAGGCCTTGGCCTAGATAATGATGTCCCAGAGACACAGTGATCACTGTGAACAGAAGCACTTTCAAAGACAAAGGCCACGGTGCACTGCCCTGTGATGGAGGAGCCACTTTGTCATGGGTCAGAGCCCAGGTTAACACAGATCTTAGTTGGGGGGTGGTGAGGAGAGCAAAGAGCTGGAGAATGGAGAGAACTGAACTGACTATTTTCATCTCATGGATTCAGAAGCTCTCAGTGGGGCGGTAGCAAAACATTGGTGGTACTGATACTAAAGTGGCAAACCTCTAACAATGTCATTGCCGGTATATTCGGAAGATTTTGTCACAAATCTTGACTAAGTCACTTAACTTTGCTATGTGTCAGGCTAATTCAACACAATGCAAAAACATCTGGATGAAAATGAAATGCCTCTGTCAATTGTCTGTGTGTTCTGTCTACCTGACATCAAACAGCTGGATTCTTGTAAACATTTGGATGATGCACTGAATTTTTCATTTTTCATTCAGATCACAAAATCCTAGACTCTCCAGCTTGGCAGGAACTTAAAGGTCATCTAATCCCTGATATTTGGCATAGCCTCAAATGACCTGTTTTGTATTATTGTGCAACTCAAACACTAAGATATGGGTATGTGTTGTGTCTAATTATACATATTGTATCTTATTTAAACATGTTTATTTTAATGTTTTGTTCTCCTTGGCTGTTCAATTGAATTGTAAATGAATCATTTACAGGGTAAACTAGATTATTATATGTATGAAAATACAATGAAATCCTGTAATTAGCCCAGACTTGATTTAAAAAAAAAAAAAGCTGCAGGTGCGTAAATGTGAGTAAACCTTGGTGCTGCACTCAGCTCAGAGCTGAGAGGCTGCGTGAGTTACCTTCACCTCTACAGCTACCTGCTGAGTTTCACAGGGAGAGCAGTTTGCAGAGAAGCTTCCTTCACCTCTTTTTCTCTTCCTTGTGCTGCCATTTAATGCTCAAACCAGGTGTCTGTTCCTTGACTGAGACGGAAGCAACGTAAGGGCAAAGGACTGTGAAATTCATTAACTCCAGAGATCTGTTTCAGCATCTGAATCTCTCTCATCCAGATGGCCAAGGCTTCATCCCACCCCAACCCTCCTCCATATTCAGAGAATTCCTTTAAAAACATTCACCCAAATACAGCTTCACAGAGAAAATGAGCTAAGGAAGCTTTCTCTCCCGTAGATTCAGCTTCTGGTCTAAAGTATGTGTTTAATTTCCCTAACAGTCTGCATGGAGCTTTTCATTTTTCACAAGTGGCTCTTTGAGCCATTGTCTCATTTATGCTGGTAGGCTCCATAGAAATGGGTACAGTCAAATTAAGATATAGGAGCAAATGGGAAACAATTTCCAAAACTAAATAATGTGTGCACTGAGTTAAAATGATAGTCTGGGGAGAAAAAAATGAAGTTAGAAGGTCCAGGAAAAGGAAGACAGGGTGAAATGAGATGGTGAGTCAATGAGGCAGGGAGATCTAGGAAGACTGTTCTGGATGGTAGGAGATGTAGATAAGGAGGTTCTTATATTTGCAGTGATGAAAGCTTATAATGGGATAGAAGGGAGGAGGTAGTAAATCAATCAGTCAGCCAGCCAGCAGCATTTGCTGGGTACCCACTGTGCACAGAGCATTCTTGGTGCTCATAACTGCTGGGAGTTAGCCAGGCTGTGAAAGACCGTCCAAGATGAGCTTGAAAACTAGTGGAAGGGGCCGCCCGGTGGCGCAGCGGTTTAGTCCGCGCTTGGCAGCCCGGGGTTCGCGAGTTCGGATCCCGGGCGCCCGCCGACGCACTGCCTGTCAGCCACGCTGTGGCGGCGTCCCATATAAAGTAGAGGAAGATGGGCACGGATGTTAGCTCAGGGCCAGTCTTCCTCAGCAAAAAGGGGAAGATTGGCAACAGATGTTAGCTCAGGGCTGGTCTTCCCCACAAAAAAAAAAAAAAGAAAACTAGTGGAGGAGACCACCACAGAAAAACCATCTCTGTGAACTTCGGAGAAAGCAAAATCATATTAAATAATGAAGACAGCTGTAACCTAAGCAGGCAGCAATATAACCACATGCACGAAAAATAACTCAAGCAATCTAGATAGTATAGATTTAATACATACGTACGTCAGAGTTAACATTTATCGAGTGCTTACTATGCGGCAGATATTGTATTAAGCACTTTATGCACATTACATCTTATACATGGGAAATGTGCACAAGCCTAGGAAATCTAAACATCAGGGAATATGCCCGTTCATTTTGATATGAAATGAAATAAATGAAAGGGTATGGAGTAGAGGTTTAAGAATAGACGTTAGCATTCACAGATTTGACATAACTAGCTGTGACTATTCATGAGCAGTTCTTAAAGTGCAGGACATGGATTTATTTGTAATTTTCTCAGATACAAGAATGACTTATGGTGGGCAATGATTCTCTGTTAGCTTTGAGGAGAAAACTGTTCACTGCCCACTGTCTACATCTCAATACATCTTCAACGTTCTATATGTTTCATTGATTTTGTCATCATTCTTTTGAAATGATGCTTTACTGCATTTTATGGGGGATAGTATAAACTATTGTTTTACTTAAGAGTTTGAAGACTTGCAAAGATCTTAGGAAGTATAATTCACAAAGGCGAAGGGTCTCCTGATTTTAGAGAGATGTCGAAGTGCCCCGTTGGGTATGGGTGAATTCTCCAATGTCTCTCTTTTGTCTAATTCTAGGGTAGGATAGTAGTGGAGTCAGAGGGTCTGTATCTGCAGTTATATTAGAGATGCTGCTGTGACAGCTTTGCGCTTCTTAAGTCTCCTGGGGAGTAACATCTCAGTATTATTCAGGATTTGGGGATGGAGAATTGTAAAATGTATTTTGGATGGGCCAATCTTTTCTTCAAAGGACAACTGGCCTCATCCTCCCATTCCCTGCTCTGCTGAGGGAATAGGCCCTGGGCTGTTCCTTGGACGAGAATGGCCACGTTCTCTACCACAAGAGGCTTCTCCCTGCCCTCTGCTCAGATGCAGTCAACTCTTGATATAAAGGCAGCCAATCTGAACTTTGTCGAGTAACCCCAGTAGTGCACAAAGTTCTGCAGCAACAGAAGTGATGACTAAATAGGGCAATAATGTTCTTTCAGGAATTTGAACTGGAAAATTCCAAGAAAGAATCAATTCGTACCATGAGAAGCATCAAGAAGATGAACAGAGGAGAGCAGCTTGAGAGAATAGTCTGGTCATGCTTGGTGAACACTACAGAGACAAGGGACCACCTCTGGGGTTAAATCCTCCCCCTGTGACATTTCACACCCCATGAGGCCACTGTTGCCAGATGCTTCTGTGATGTGTCTCTCCGGTATTGCCACAGGTATGCCTCAGTAAGCCCCCATTGATTGAGGTAGGCCAAGGGAGTGCCAGTTCCTGGAAAATAAAAAATCCCAGGACTATCAGAGCTGGTTAGGATCATCTAGTCGGTGCTACTCAAAGTGTGGTCCAAGGACCAGTGGAATCTACTACTGTTCTAGTGTCTGGGAACTAATAACAGAAACTAAGTATTTAAAAACTTTAATAGGAGTTTAACCTTGCCCCAACATCCAACTTTATGTCTGTTGAATCTAATAATAAAAAATTTGAGCTTAAGTTTTGTAAGTCTGTGGAGTTTTTTTCACTTCATTTTTCTAATAATTTACTTTTATTGTGTTTTACAAAATGATCAGTATATGAAGGAGTGGGAATTGTAAAAAATTTAAAAACGGATCCTTCCCAAAAGATAGTTTGGGGAGCACTGATCTAGTCCTCTGTTTTCAAACTGTGAATCCTTGATCCACTAATGAATCGTGAAATTAATTTGTGTGGATACCAGCATTAACAAAAGAACAGAATAGAAAATACCAGGGTGCATTGCATATAGTAAAGATAAGTACTGTTTTGTGAAACTTCTATTTTTAAAAGTATATGTAAACACGTGTATATATATATATATATATATATATATATATAGACACAACAGGAAAAGGAACCTGGGATCCTCATGTTTGTTTGTAAAATGTACCTCTGCTTTTCTCATAGGTGTAGGAAAAAATCTGTGTAACACTGGAAAACTATGTGTTGTCTATAGCACAGCCTTTTGCGTTACCTGATTTTGATTCAATGGGAGCTATTTTACAACTATATAAATTGTAGATAACTGACAGCATTGCAAAATAATCCTTGTCTACAGACATGCAAATTCCGTCCCTTCTGATAGAGGTTCAGTTGACTCCCACGCTCCCTGTGGAATAAACCAGTTTTGCCTCCTTTTGCACATTGATTTCAATATTCCTGATCTAGAAATGGGTCTGTTCTCTTTCGGATTTTCTTTTGAACCAGTTGTAACATCTGCCTAGTTCCCTCATTGATTGAATTAAATAAAATCTCTAACGCATGTTCATTCAAACTCTGTATGAGAGTCATAATTCCACCCTTCTTGAGAATGATCTTTTTTTGTGTGTGTGAGGAAGACCAGCCCTGAGCTAACATCGGTTGCCAATCCTCCGCTTTTTGCTGAGGAAGACCAGCCCTGAGCTAACATCTGTGCCCATCTTCCTCCACTTTATATGGGACGCCTCCACAGCATGGCTGACAAGCAGGGAGTTGGCAGGCGCCCTGGATCCCAACCGGCGAACCCCGGGCTGCCAAGCGCGAACTAAACCGCTGCGCCACCGGGCCGACCTGAGAGTGAGCTTTTAACAGAGGTCATGGTAGAGCTTTCATGCCACCATCAACTTGTGGTGTTTGCTTCAACTTAGGTCAACTCTGATAAAATAGGATCCCTTGACAGGAAGCAAAGCCTGGGTCTCCAGGAAGGCTGAGAATCTTCCTCCTGGGTTAACTTTCTGCTGCTACCATGACAGGAATTGAACGGGATTTCTATTGTGAAAGACATATGGCTGTCAGTGATTTTATTTGCAGCTCCATAATATCCTTCTCATGCCTATTCCCACGATATTTTAAAGTACACATCTTTTTTACTACAGTTCACACAAATCTGAAGATACAGGGGCCGGCCCGTGGAGTAGCAGTTAAGTTCACGTGCTCCGCTTTGGCAGCCTGGGGCTCACAGGTTCGGATCCCGGTCGTGGACTGACCCACCGCTTGTCAAGCCATGCTGTGGCGGCGTCCCATATAAAGTAGAGGAAGATGGGCACAGGTGTTAGCCCAGGGCCAATCTTCCTCAGCAAAAAGAGGAGGAGGATTGGCAACAGATGTTCGCTCAGGGCTAATCTTCCTCACACACAAAAAAGCTGAAGATACACTTGAATATGGACTAGGCAAATTAGAAGTACAAGGTCTCAGATACAGCAAGAAAGAACACTGGTCTGAGAATCAAATATATAGATTCTAGGCCCAGCTTGATCCCTAATTAACTGTATGACCTTAAGCAAGTTACTTAACCTCTCTGGGCCTCAGATTCCTCATCTGTACATTGACCTAAGTCAATTACTTTCTTTTTTCTTTTTTTTGGTACAACAGTGTTTTCAAAAGAAAGCTTGCATACACAGTCTCAATTTGCAAAACAATGACAGAAACTCTGTTCAGTAGGGTGTCTGCTTGGTTTCAGCTCCCCACACTATGGCGGCCTCTAACTACAGGGCCCCTCAGAACTCTGAGGGTTCCATGATAGCGCAGTCTGAGAGGCACAGAACTCAAGAGCACTAGAAGTCTTCCTAATGCTATGATGTTACCGTCAATTATTTCGTCTCTGAGTTGAGTGTTAAAAATCCTTTCCAAGCTGTTCCACCTTTTCCTTCCTTGCCCCACCCCCAACCCCTTGACCATTTCCAATTTTAGTTCTGACCTTTGGAGTCATTGTCCCATCCTCAGTTCCTTCAACCCCTGGGATCCACCCGATAGCTTCAGTTCAAAACATATCCATTGTATTCTAATAATCTGTTTAATTATCTGCTTCCCTCACCAGACTGTGAGTTCCCTGACAGTGTAAGTCATGTCTTCTCACCTTTGTTCCTGGGCCCAGTACCGTGCCTGACCCTCTTCTCTGTTCTCAGTACACACCCCTGGGTCCTCTCCTCCACCCCACCAGTGTATCTCCTGCTCAGATCTCTCTCCTGAACTTCAGGCTCACATATACAAATACTTTCCACTTTGGGTATCCCATTGGCTCTTCAAAAGCAACGCGTCCTGAACAAAATATAGCTTCCATTCAGAATCCTCACCTCCTCCTGAAGTCCTGTCTCAATGAAGGGTGCTGCGATCTACCTGCTGCCCAAACCAGAAATCCTTGACACCTCTATTCATTCCCACATGCAAACAGTTACATGTCCCTTCACTTCCACCTCCTACAATTCTTGACTCCATCTACTTCTCTCCATTCCCACTGCTGTTGCCCTCATTCAGACCACATGGACAATAATAGGTAATTTTGATGGTGCTTTCGAGGTGCCACATGTTGTAAAAAAAAAAAAAAAAAAAATCATAAAATCCTCTTCATATATTAGATCCTTCAATGTTCCTGCCTATTCTGGGAGGTTTGTACTGTCTGTAGTCCCATTTTACAGTTAAGGAAATTGAAGCTTAGAAAGAATAAATAACTTGCCCAAGCTGGGAATTGTTGGAGTTGGAACTTAAACCACCCCCTACCCCCCGCCCCGGCTAATGCTAATGCTCTAACCCTTAACCATTACGTTAAGACTGAAATATTGACTGGTGTTGTGTCCCTACCATCAGCCTTGCCCTTTTAAGTCCTTTCTCCATTCTACAGCCTAGGAATTTTTTTAAAAATAGAAGTCTTATCGTGTATCCTTCGCTTAAAACCCTTCATTGTTTTTCCTCTGCCCTGGATACAGTACAAACTTGTTAATAGCTCACTAGGCCCTTCATAATCTGGACCACGTTAACCTCACTGGTCCCCTTTCTTGCTGCTGTCACCCTTGGCTTCGGTCATACTGAGTCACTACAATCTTGAGGATGTCTTACAGTGTCTCCCATTTGTACGTCCGCACCTCCTCTTTCTTCTGCCTAGCAAATTCTCTCCCCCGCCTCTTCTTCCAGCCAGTTCCTAGTCACACTCCAGTTCTCAGCTCAGGAATGTTCAGCTCTAAGAAGCTCCCTGTGACCACACCTGTTCCCAGAGCACCGTGTATTTTCTGACGATATCACTGTTAGTTGACATTGCAGTACCTGTTTATTTGTTGGTATCCTCCACCAAAACAAGCTCCCGGAGGGTGGACACTGCTTCTGATTTACTCAGTGTTGCACTTCGCCGTAAGCTGGGTTCCTTGGAAGCAGAGCCTGAGATGAGGATTCTTATTCAAGGGATTTAGGGAAGGAGTCCTCTCAGGTGAAACCTGTAGGAATGAGGGAAACACAATAGGGGAAGGGGAGATCAGCTGTGGGTTCAGTTGAAGTCTAGCCTCAACCTGATCCCAGGGGGAGCTCTGGATCTTGAATGACACCACCAACTTGTCCCACCTTGAGGTAAGGGAGCTGAGCTTTTACCACCCCCACCCCAACAATTGGTCATTGGTTATAGGCTGCCCCCAGAGTATGTGTGTGTGTGTTGGCGGGTACATAACCTCCCAGGCATCACTGAGGGCATGCTCCCCACCTGCGGGCCTCCAGAAAGGGTGCGGCTGTGAATCCCTAGTGGCCAGCATGTGGGTATGCTGTCCAGGTGACGAGGATCCACTACACACGCCAGCTGCTAGAACATATCCTGCCACCTCACACTCAATAAATGTCAAAGGAATAAAGGACATAATTTTTTTCACTCATCTCTCTAGTTCTCATTTATTCCTGGCTTGATGATTTTTCTAGTGAACCAAATCCCCTAATTTTCCCACTCTTGATATTTTTAAAGCTCTCCAATTTTTCTCAACCTTCTCTGAATTCTAACCACTTTACAGGGTTCCCAAACTTGGGTAACTCTAGTTTCTCACTTAATGTATTTTGTTAAACACTAGACAGACATGCTCCTGACCATTAATATTTCTACAACTTAATTAGTTCTTAAAGTTCTGACTGGTCACTAGTCAGAATGTACACATCTTCTCAAACCAAGTGGGATTTGAGGGAAGAAGGTTTCTGTCATACCAGCAATTTTGGGCAAATTTGACTTTTAAACCATTTGTCTAGAACAATTTGTTCCATAATATCTACATATGTCCCATTTGGAGGTCTACCCAAATATATCTGTCAATTCTCCATAATTTGTGTATGCATTATCCAGGGCTGGAGACCCTTACCTAGCAGCAAGCTGCTGCCCGTTCAGATGGCCTAACATTAGCAGCCCCCTCCCTGGCTGGGAAACTAGAGAGACCCCTGTGGAGGGAAGGAGAGTTATTCCCACAAGAAAGTTCCCTTCTGCTCAAGTGGGGTGGGGCCCTGACTTTGTTCCTCAGGGACCTTTTCTCTCTGGAAGAAATTCAGCCCAATCAGACTCAGTCAAAAGTTAAGAGCCTTAAACGTAGCGACTGGGTCTTGTTCATCTTTACATAAAAGCTAATAATACTTCACACTCAACTGTTTAAAAGTACTTTCACATATAGTATCTCATTTGATCCTCACAAAAATTCCAGTAAGCAAAGAATTATTGTTCCCATTTTACCGATGAGGAAAATAAGACATCTGGAGGTCAAATGACTCACCTAAGGTCACATAGCTATTAAGCACCAGAGCCACAATTCAAACCCAGGATTTCTGATGCCAAATATGATGGTCTTTTCAGAGCACCCTCCTGCATAACATGAGGCCTGGCATGCCATATGCCCTCATTAGTTGTTTGCTGGGTTGAATTACCTATGGCTTCTATTATTCATGTCCAAGGCTCCCCTTCTTTAGTATAGATAACAAGAAGTGTGTGATGGGCTAGTGTGTGTCAGCTAAAGCATTGTGCCAATGAGGTCAAGGTCATTAGTTCAATTCTCAAAAGACCAATTACCTTTGTCTCAAGACAGGAGCAATCTTAGTTCCAGTAATATAGGCCACTCCCCTAATCAGCCACTTTGCTTATGAGCGCCGTGGTCAACAGCAGGGAATGGGCAAAAGAATTTGAATAGAGCAGAGCAAACCTATCACTAATTCTAGGGAGCATGGGGAAGAAAATCTTATTACTTGTTTTCCAGGAGAAGGAATAGAGAATCACTGAAGTTACCCATAGAAGGCTCTGGGTCAATATTTGTTGAATTGAATTCAGTGACTTGAGTGGATCTAGACCTGAAAGGCTTCATGGAGGAGAGGGTGAGCCAGACTGAAGTGAGAGCAAGGGCAAGTTCACCTCTTCCATCCCTCCAACTTAGACTATGATGCCAACAAGGAACAGAAGCTTTCAAACAACCACTTGAAAACTGCAGAACTCCTATTGCTAATAATGTTTCTAAGATTCAGTTCAATGCATACTGATTGACAGTCCTGTTTTACATCCACCACCCTCCAAGGCCCTAGGAGTGGGGTGCATGAAGTCTCTGCCCTAAAGTTATCATCCAAGGAGTGAAACCATTGTAGTACATAACACAAATCAAGCAAATATTAAGTGCTAATTAGTGAATGTGCTCCAGGAGATTAAGGGGAAAAGTTGGCCATGACCAGATTTCTTTGGAAAAGCTTCATGAGAGATGACTGAACTGTTCTTTGAAGGATTGTTGGGATCTGAATCCGAAGGCAGAGGGGAGTGGAAAGAGAATTCCTCTTCTGAATCCAGTGCCCCATCTACATTTCTGGACCCACCTAACTATTTCAGTTGTTGCTGCAGAAACCAGCTACGAGCAAGTGAATCCCGGCAGCTTCGGTGCAGTGAGTGGTACTCGCTTTCTGTTCCTGACTTCTCTGCCCTCCCCATCTGCAGGAACGTGCTCAGCAATTCTGATACACATGCAAACCTGGAAATGCTTGAAAGTTAGCACCCAACGAACAGCACTTGATCAATGGGGAGCAGAAGCTGACAGACTAATATTTCCCTCTTCCACCCTGAGGGCTGCCAAGGCTGAGATGCATTATACAAGGGCTCTTCAGAGTGTCCTAAGTAGTACTGAGTACTAGTTGCCCACGGTGATGATCAGATGAATAACATAATCATGGATTGGCTTCTCCTTCTTCCCTGTTCCAATTTTCACAGATCCCAAATCCCCCAATCCTGTTCCCTAGCATCACTTCCCAAAATCAACTACCTGCACACAAGCCCCTGTTTCGGAGGGAATCTGGACTAAGGTTAAGAATGAGCTTGTGGCTTTTCCCTACATCCCAAAAACTAGCTGTTTCAAAGAGAGGAGAAAGTCAAGCAACATGACACAGGATTGGGGGTGCAGATTTTCTCTACCACACCTCCCGGGCCTCTGACCGACTCCCTCTTTTGGATTAGTCCTACAGGGACTTCACTTAGAGCCACCAGGGGTCTTCAGAAAGCCCCCTGAGGCCTGAGTGATGGGGAATCCCACATCTTGTGGCACAGGACACTTCACCGAGGGCAAAGCAGCCAACCCCTGTGCCCTTCCCTCCCCCCAGATGTCTGTGAAAGCTGAAAGGGGTTATTGTATTTCCAGGCCCAGGATTGTGGGGAGGGAGAAAGCCAAACCTCAGCCTGCCTACAACCCCTTTTGTGGGACTCCTGTACATTCCTCCCTCTCTAAGCCCCCAGATCTCAGTACTCAGAAAGAAAGGCTGGGATCTTCCCAGGAGCCCCAGCTCATGCCCAGATCGGCATTTGCTCGGGCTGCAGACAGCCAGGCTCTCCAGACCACTCAGCCCCACAATGTCCTCAACAGAAAGTGCGCTCAGAAGGGCTGTCAGACTGGTTTTTCTGATCTTGGCAATAGGCCTGATTCTTTCTGAATGTTGACCATGTTGAGTTTTGTGCCTCATAAGTGAAGCATGATGATAAGAACTTGGAGAGGATCTCACAGGGATGAGTTTGAGAAAGAGATCTAGGCTGAATGCCTAGAGGAGCAGGGGTGATTTAACTCAGTGGAAAAGAAAGATGGGCTGGGATGCCAACTGTCCTGATGACTCAGGCAGACTGACTCAGATCAGAGGAGTGGGACATCATATGAGAGATTGAGGTTAGACAGAACTTCAAGAACTGTGAAGGTCTTGAATTTGGTGAGAAGGTGGGGGTGGGAAGATTGTTAGGGAAACTGAAGAGAGGAGGATTACTAAATAGTGTTTCTGGTGATATGTAAAAGAGTTAAGATAGTTTAAGGATGAGAAAAGCAATGCCCAGGGTCAGTGGTAGTGATGGTGGGCTTGTTCTCCTCAGCAATCTCTCTGGACATGACTGCCCCCATCAGGGCTAGGTTCTACCCCTGTGCACTTGAAGGTGCAGGAAAGTGATAAGGAAAAGGAGAAGAGAGAGATGAGGGAGGGAAAGGAAAGATGGAAGACGGCATCAGTAATTGCTGTGGGTACACTTCAGTGTCCACACAGGTTGACCACCTCTGGTAATCCTTACAAGGTCTTCTGGGGCGTCTGGTACAGTATCTGTTCAGGAAAGCAGTATGGCCTAGGGTTAAGAACCTTGGCCTTGGAGTTAGACCCGGGGCAGGGGGGGCAGTCCCAGCGCTACAAAATGCTCGCTCCACAAGGACTTCCTGGCCTCAGTTTCCTCATCTAGAATGGAAACCCTATGAGGACAAGGACTTGGCCTTATTCACTGTAATATCCCTAGAGCCTCACAGGGTACCTGGCAATACGTATTTGCTGTATCAATAAACAAACCTATAAAATGGGGAAAATGTTAGCACTACTCCATAGGCAATAAAACATAGTAATAAAGAATATGGACACGGAAGCCAGACTCCCTTAATCTGAGTTCAGACTCAACCACCTCTACTACTCCCACCACTGTGACTTTGGCAGGTTAGTGAATCTCTCTACGCCTCTCTGTACTTCAGTTTGCTTACCTGCAAAATGGAGATAATAACAGTACATGTATCTCAACAGGTTGTGGTGCAGCTTAAAACAACTTAATATCTGTGAACTGTATAAAGTAGTGCCTGGCTATATATTTGTTAGCTATTATGATAGTTACAAGGATTAATTGATAAAATTCAGAAAAATGTTCAGCATTTCATGTTTTATTCTATATACTCCTGAACTAGTCAATTCTCTTATGATGAAATGTAATCAGATATAAAAATATTTTAAGCAGTTAGCTCATCACCTGCCACGCTGCAAGCTCTCACTAAATGATACTATTATTATTGTTGTTATAAGAAAATCATTCTGATCTCACAGGCCTGCAGGCTGATGATAAGGCCAAGGGTTCATCTTCAGGGTCAATTTAGAACAGGGGCAGGCATCGGCAAGCATTAACTGAGGAAGGATCCCCAGGAAAACTGCTATTGGCATTGAATAGGACGAGAGGAGTGGGAACTGAGCTGGTTGTAACGTTCAGCCGGAGGCTAGAGAAACAGACTTGAACAAGAGCAGGAGAAAAACGGTGACATGAAGAAGCACAGACACTGGGTAGAACTTGTAATACACCAGACCAATTTCTTCTTCTGTACAGTTTGTTACTTCCATTACTAGTCAGAGGGACTGGCTCAATTCCTCAAGAAGTATTTACGAAATTTGTACTATTTTTTTCAGCACTGTGATCGGAGTTGTGGGAAATAGAAAAGCAGTATAAGGCAGCCTTTGTTCTTGGGCTTACAGTCTCTTGCAGAGAGAAGACATTAGACAAAAAAACCAAGAGCTTATATGAATGTATCCCCAAATGGACAAAACAGGTAACTGCTACAATAAGTTAAGACAAGGGCAACCTCAATTCATCTGTTCAGTCTTGTATACATTCATTTACTGATTCATTATTTAATAGATGCCTACTGAGCACCCCCTGAGCTGAAAGCCATAAAGGAGAGGGAGCTCAGGAAGCTACATGCGTGCCCTCAAGGAACCTGTACCTTCATAAGGAAGCAGTAGTAATCTGTATGAGAAGAGCTCCAATACAGGGCAGAACATGATCATGCTTAAGAGGCTTGCTTGGTGCTAGCATCATCAGAGGTGTCTAGTTAAATAGTCTCATTTGGCTTTCTGAGGAGAGTGAGACTTGATTGGATTTGAAGGCTTGGTATAGTCTAAACAGATGGGGGTAGGGGATGGCATACCACACAGGAAGATACTAGGAGGAAACTCACAAAAGCAGGGATGAACATAGCTTTTATTTCATTGATTCATCAATGCATTGAGCAAACTCTTCTTGAAAATATCTATTATGTGCCTGGAAGATGAATAAGACATCATTCCTTCCCTCAACGAGTTTGTAGTCTAATGGGGGGGCAGACACATAAAGAAAAAAGTGTACTACAGTATGATAAGAATAACACTCGAGGTATGTGTAAAGGAGCATGCAGAAGGGTGTCATTCTCCTGGGTAATGAGGTGGGGGTTCAGGGGGTGACAAGGGAGCCCAGGCACTGCAGGCACAAGGGACAGCATGTGCAAAGGCTCTTTAGGAAGCATACTGGAGGCCGGTGTATAAGGGCAGATGACGAGTGATGGGAAATAAGGTAGACAGGAAGAGATCAGACCTTAAAGGCACATAGAGGACATTCTACAGAATTTGGGCTTTATTCAGAGGACTGGGCAATCAGTGAAAGTTTTCAGGGGAAATGACATACCACATTTGCATTTTGGAAAGATAATGATAACAATATCTTACATTATTTAGGGCCAAATGTGGTTTATAAACCTCAACCTCCCAATAACCTTTATCATCTCCAGAGAGATGTACAAACTTCACAAGGTCACCCAAGTAGGAAGGAGAAGAAAGAGGATTTTCTGTTTCTAAGGCCAAACTCTCAACCCCTATATTCTGCTACCTCTCTGACTGGAGTGTGGGAAGATTAGGGAGGGATGGGGAAGGGATGGCAAGGGAAGAGGCAGAGCCATAATCAGAATAAAAGATAATGAGGCCAGAACCAAAGCAGTGGGGGTGGGAAGGTAGAGAAAGAGACAGACTCCAAAAATATTTAGGAAATAGGCTCTACTGGGTGTGGTGATTGATTAGATGTGTAGATTAAAGGAGAGGGAGAATGAAAATGACTCCCAGGCTTCTGCTGTGCTAACTGCATTTCTTGTGGGGCCATCAGCAGTGAGAGGAAAACAGGAAGTAAAGGAGGTGGGTGTGGAGATAGTGAATTGAGGAAGCTGTGGGACATGGTGTTGGAGACCCTAGTGGATAGTGGGATAGACCCAGCAGGAGCTCAGGAGCCAGGTCTGGATTGGGGAAGAGACTGGGAAATCTGACGGTGAGGGTGGGTGGGGCTGATTAGACTGTGGAGGGCCTGGATGACAGGACAACATATGAACTTGAGTTTGAAGACAGTGAGGAGTCACTGAGGCCCTTTGATTAGGGAAGCAACATGGTCAATAACAGCTTTTCAAATGTCAAGCCTCAAACTAAAATATCCAAGAACTAAAACAGGACTTTATTTCTAGCCCCCATTCCACTCTGTGGTGAAAGGAACACCTCAGTAGGGATCTGCCAGCACCCCCACGCTCAGGGCGGAGACCGAGTTCTGTGGGGCTTAGCAAACATTGGGGAAGGGAGCTGGTCCTCAGCTTGTCACCCCCCATGCTGGGGCCCCTGAGATCTGCAGGCCTGCTCCACGAGGGTCCCAGCTATATGCTCCTTGTCAGGACTGTGAGGTCTCTCCCAGTCTAGAGATAGTGCAAGCCTGTCTCTTTGTTGTCTTGTCCCTCATACCTCCTGGTGACTGAAAGGCAAAGGATGAAGAGAAATGTTGGGAGATGGCATGGGTAGGAAATATTAATTAAGATCTTGAAATATTATCCTGCCACGTAATAAAAATCATATTTTGGGAAAACCAGTTCACAACACTGGACAGGGTCTAATGGAGTGAGGAGAGGACGGAGGAACAGGGAGACCAACTAAGAGATCACGGCAGTAATGGGGTGTTGTGTGGGACTATATCATTTATAATGCACTTTGACCTCTCATTTGATCCTCACAGTGACTCTGTCAGTTGGTCTCATTATCCCCGTTTTACAAATAAGGCAACGGAGAGAAGTTAAGCAAATTAGATAAAATCTAATAGCAAATAGAAGAGTTCTGGCTTAAAACCTTGATCTTCTGATGAAAACCTTTAAAAGAAAAAGAATCCCTTGCTCATTCATCACCCACTGCACATCAAGCTGCCTCTCCGGGAGTAAGGTGCTCTACACATCAGAGCCCAAAGGTGCATTTGGAGGCTCTATCTTGAGAGAAGATCCCTCTGGGAAACAAGGCTGACGCCTTAATGCATTCCTCTGGGCTTTGGAAGGGACTTCCCACAGAGAGCTGCTTCCAACCACACCGCATCAGGCTTCCTCAGGGCCACCGTGTAACGTAACTGTCGAGGCTCAGTGTAAAGCTGGCTCGACAACCGTCCTCTGATTCATGCTGAATGAGTCCCTGGTACACACTGTCAGAATCTAAGAGGCAGGTATATCTCCCCTGACACTTTGAATAGGAACTTGTTCAAATCATGTAGCCTCTCTAGGAACAGTTTTTCAAAGGAGTAGTTTATAATTTCTCATCTGTAGCAGGAGCGAGGAGGTGGATCCGGAGGAGGAAGGAGGACGTACTGATGGGGGAGACGGGGAAAGAGACACCATCCTGGATCAGAGCAGCAAGATCAAAGGAGAGTGGTGATCCTTGCTTCTGGAGATGAGAGGCCGGGAGAGAATGCCTGTGAAGGTAAAGGAGAGAAAGAAATGACATGTTGTAGGTGGAGCCCTCTCTATAGAAAGAACCAGAAGAGGTTTCTATTTCCCTACAGGATAGCTGGTATTCAAGGCTCCCTGGCTCCACCCTCATCCTCTGCAGAGACCTCCACTTCAGCCAGGCTACCGCTCTTCATCCCTCATCCTTCCCCTCCTTCTGCCCCCACAGCACCCTCTCCCCCTACCCTGTCTATAGTTTGTGAGTTCCAGCCCCTATACATTCACTCACCTGGTTCGCCCTTCCTGGATCACCCTCTACCTTTCACTCTATCTCATTGATCGGAATCAAATTTCAATGCTGAATGCCCCATGAGTTTGACCTGAACCTCCAGCCTCAGTGGTCTCTATTGCCCACACCAATGGTTCTCAAACTCTAGCCTGTGTCAGAATAACCTGGCGAGCATTTTAAAACACAGATTTCTGGGACCCCCAGGTTCTGATTCAGTAGTCCTGGGGTGGGGCCTGAGAATTTACATTGCTAACAAATTCCCAAGTGATGTTGATGCCATGGTCTGAGGATCACTAATCTATATCATTCATTTAGCCTTAATCATGCATTGCCCTTTACTGATACCTTAATTGAGTGTCTATATCCTGCCTCCCAGATGAAACTGTGAAAAATTCAAAGTGATGTGGTAAGTACTTGACTGTATCCCCCATAGTATCTAGCTGGCATACTCAGAGCAGATACCCAAACCCAATACAATTTATTAATAGGTGTGAAGGGTTAGCATTGATTTTAGGTAAAATTATGAAATACGCAGGTGCCCACAGGAACTTCCCACTTTCCTCTCCTCCTTTTCTTGACTAATTTCTGTGCCACTCACTCTTCCTCCTCCAGGCTGAGCCAAAACATATCTCTGCCCTAAAAACCTGGAGTTCTCTCATCTGCCCCTCAGAATTTATAGGCAATTCTTAAAAGAACTTTGGCCGAGAAGGAGAAAAGTGAGTCAAGGCAGTAGCTAGAGAGGGGTACAAGGCCCAGAAGGCTTTTTGTTTTATTTTATTTTTTAAGATGAGTGAGACTTGAGCTTATTTAAATACTGATGGAAAGAAGCCAGCAGAGGGGGAGGGGTGATGGGATGGAAAGAGAAGGTAGAATGGACAGAGGGAGGTCTTTGAGAAGAAGGGTGGGTGGGATCCAGAGTACAGGGAGAAGGATTAGCTTAGACAGGAGCAAGGACACCTCTCCTCTTGTAGATGGAAGAAGGAAAGAATGGGTTTAGATGCAGGAACAATGAGGTTTTAGACTCTAGGTGACTCCTAGTTAGCCCTAACATCTTGTGATTCCATGAAATTAAATCGCCATGGTGTCAGTGGCTTAATGTGTCACCTCTCCTTGGCAAAGCTTTAACCCAAAGAAATGAATCTTTCATGAGAGACTCTCAGGCTGTGGGAGGCCTGCCAGTGGGGCAGTGGGGCCTTCCCAATGGTCTCAAACACCTAGTGTCCTACTACACAAGGTGGAATTGGAAAAGCAGGACAAATATGTCCAACTGTGACAATGTAAGGTCTAGAGCAAGGTCATGGAGCTAATAAGTAAGTACTGGAACCAGAGTTAGAACCTGTTTCCACCTGACCCCAGCAGCCATCTGATCTGCCCATCTATACTCAATCATTCTCCAACCACCTAAAATTGCAAGGAAGTGGGGCAAGTATTAAGAAGAGCTTCTTCCTAGCCCTTGGAACAGAGATGGGGGATGCTATGCTCTATCCCAGACCCAAGCAGCCCAGTCCTTCTCTGGGGGTTTGAGAAACACCTGATGGTGATAGGAATAATAACAGCATTAATAACAAGTTATCAAATGCCTCCTCAACTAAATTAGCACGCAAAGTACCTGGTACATTGTACCAGAACCTGGATCATAGGAAGAAGTCAAGAAATGTAAGTTGTCATCATCGTCTTCCTCCTTCCTCCTCCTAATCCTCCTCATTATCATTACTATGTGCCCAGGCACCCTGCTATGTGCTTACATATTTATTTATGTTTAAAGTATATGTTGAGCCAGCCCTGATGGCCTAGTGGTTAAAGTTTGGCGCATTATACTTCAGTGGCCTGGGTTCCGTTCCCGGGCAAGGAACTACACCACTCGTCTGTCAGTAGCCATGTTGTGGTGGCAGCTCGCACGGAAGAAACAGAACTTACAACTATGCACAACTATGTACTGGGGCTTTAAGAGGGGGAAAGAAGTAAAAAGGAGGAAGATTGGAAACAGATGTTAGCTTAGGGCGAATCTTCCCCTGCAAAAGAAATAAATAAATAACAGAAGGGGAAGGAGGTTCTAAAATTCATTTAAAAATAAATAAATGAAGTATATGTTTTTCCTGGTTACAAAAGTAATAGATTGTCAGTGTTAAAAAGTTCTAACAAGAAATGTGTAACATAAGAAGTACAAGTGTGGTGTGCTGGATTCAGACTGCCTGTGTTTACATTATAGGTCTCCTGATAGTAACTGTGTGAACTTGGATGAGTTATTAACCCTTCTGTGCCTGTTTCCTTGTTTGTTAAATGAGGGCAATAATAGTCCTTACATCATAGGGTTCTTGGGAAATTTAAATAAAGTGATATATACATAAAGCACTGAGCACAGTGCTTGGCACATAGCAAACGATCAATATAAGGTGGATGTTACTGATATTATTATTTTCACTGTTTTATAAAGTTACCTATAATCCACATCTCAGAGGTAACTAATATTGATAGCTCTTTGCATTTTTTTCAGGTTTTTTTTCTCTTTCTCTATACATTATATGGGATCCAAAATATATATTTATACTATTTCACATCTCTTTGTTCACTTCACAAATATTATGGATGATTCTCAAAACAACCCTAAAATGTACATATTGTTATACCATTTTATCTTTTGTACCCTCTCCAAAGGCTACATCTTCACATCACAAAGGTTCAAAGGAAACTTCTGGAGGCCGAATTATAGGGTATGGCTCAGCAACATTTTTCTGCAAGGGCCAGATAGAAATAGTTTAGGTTTTGCAGACCTTATGGCTTCTATTGCAACTACGTACCTCCATGGTTGTAGCGCAAAAGAAACTGGAGACAATACATGAAGGGTGGGGAGGTGACTGTGTCCCAATAAAACTTTATTTATGGAGACCAAAATTTGAATTTCATAGAATTTTCACAGGTCATGAAATATTATTCTTCTTTTGATTTTTTCCAACCATTATTTAAAAACGTAAAAACCATTCTTAGCTTGCAGGCTATACGATATAAAAATGCAACAGGCTGGATTTGGCCCGCAGGTCATAGGGATGGCAAACTAGCTTGCCATTCTGGAGCCTGGTTGAAAATTAGAGAGGCAACGAAGTGTAGAAGTAACATCTTAACATAACCTTCTTCCTTCTCAGTAGGAAGTACCTTTTCCTCTGCTTGAAATGCATTTGAAATGCATTATTCCACCAAATCTGTTAAAAACCTACTCAAGGTTTAGATCACATGCCACATCCTCTGTGAAGTCTTTGCAAAATTCCCCTGAAGAAATAAATGCTGTTCTCTCCTCAGAGTCTCTTAGCACTTCTTTTACAGTAAGACACACTATCCTTTTTCCCCTACCAGAATCCCTGCTAGGCCTCAAACTCCTTGTGAGTTCAATTTTTTTCACATGCATCCAGAACTAGTACAACTTGGCAACTGAGAAGGGTTGAACTGAATTACTGAGCTTCACTCTCACTCTACTGGGTGCAAGAAAAAGGAACCCATTAGAACCAGTCTGGGGGAAGGAGGAAGGGGGGTTATTTAGAATCAGGAACATTTTAAGGGACTTAAATTCAGGAAGCCTCCACCAGAGCTAGAACCATGGTTTGGAAAGCTGGCGACCAAGGATCTTTTCTCTCTCAGGCCACGTGGACTCTCATCTCTACCTCTCTGAGTAGGTTGATGTTATTACCTTTTGTTTTTTTCTCAGCAGTCCTCTCAGTTCAAGAGCTAACAGAGATTTAAATAGCTTCTCTGAGTCCTAATTTTAAATTTCTGGGAGAGAGAATCTTATTGGCTAGGGGAACTGTTAGCATGGTATAAACACAAGTGCTGAAGCTGATCTGAGTGGGTTTTCCAGGGGTTATTCTCCAAGAATGGAGGGAATGTGTTGGGCAGTCACCTCAAAATGGCTGTAATACTTGCTGGCTTCATTTATCTCATAATGGCTCGTGTTGTGGTTACTTGTGTACATCTCGCTCTTTTCCACTATCTAGACGGCGTGCTCTCTTAAAACAGGGGCGGAGTCTTACATTGTGGGGTCTGCAGTCCTAGCACAGTGTTTTGCACACAAGTAACAGCAAATGCTTATTGAATGGAATTGAAAACACCCCCTTCTATTTAGTCTTTGATGCATCTTTCTTCTTTATGAAAGGTACATATTCCATTGCTAGGCAAAAGATATATGGCATAAAAGATAAATTTCCTTTTCCTGGCTTCAGTATTTTTTTTATTAAATTGTCTTTAGCTCAGATAATTGCATTATTTCCATTCCAGGTTTTCAGAGGTCAAACAACCTCAGGTCCAGATGTACTACGAATGCAACTATAATAGTTTCAGAGCAATTTTCTCCTTCCAGCTCTGCAGGGCAGAACAACTCGAACTCTGGAGCCAGGCTAGTAAGAAATCCTTTTATATGTATGCTTCTCAGAGTCAGCCCAAAGTGAACTCAAGGCCAGTCTGAGCACAGAACTACTTAGCAGTGGCTAGTGGCCTAGGTTGCTGCTGCCTATGCTGGTTTCTAAGCAAGCCTGGGAGCAGCTGAGTGCCCCAGATCACACCTGAATCCCTCTGCCCATTAACCAAAGCTGGGGAGGCTCAGCTGCTGCAGCTGCCAAGGTCAATTGGGAAAGGTAGTCCTTTCTTTACAGAGGCTGTCTCCCTAACTGCCAAAGACTTTCTCTCCATCGTTTATTACATCGCCTCTGCTCTGCTCCCTTGAGGGAGGAGGTGGCTCATTGTTTACCAAAACCAGTGGCTCCCAGTGGTAGCTCTGCTGCCTCCTTCTGCTCTGATGAGCTACAAGCTTCATACAAAAGCAGATCTCAGGGAAGGGGCATGACAGATGCAGCCGACGGCAAATGCACTGTGTTCTAGTTTGTCCTTCCTTGCCTTGGCTAACATCGATTCCTGAGGCCTTTCTCAGAGTCTTCTAAGCTCCCTTCTACATCCTGATTAGAAGGGAGGAAAGACAGGACAAAGTGCCTTCTCTGTCCCACTAAAATGCCAGTCGTATTATTACACAGACACTTTGTTCATAACAGACACTCGAAGACTTTCACAGTTGGGGTACTTAACACTGTAGACGAAGGCTGATCGCTGATCTTTCTCCCAAGAGGACTGTGTGTGAGTGTGCACATACGTATGTGCCACATCTCTTCATGAAATGCAGTGAACTCCAATTTTTCATTAACCCACTTAAATAACAATTATAAATATGACTCAAATACATAGGAATTCAAGCAAATCTCTGACTGTCCTCTATCATACAAAGTGAATCTCTTAATACATATTTTTTAAGTTGTGTTCCTTAAACATTCTTTTGCCTATAAAAATCATAGTTTTCAATTTTCTACCCATCTCTTAAAGTTTTGGGGGGGAAGCATATCACTGTTTATCGATTACCTATTTGCCTTGTTCTTCTTTCTTCTACACTGTAGCTTTTGGCCACTTAATGCTCTTTATTGACCGGAAGCTTAGCTGAGAAGAGAAGAAGATGAAATTTAAACTAATAATTTTTAAGTTCTAAAACATGAGTTTGTGACAGTCCTTTTCTGGGATGCTTGAACTCTACTCTGGATTACTTCGAGGGATCTTTTCAAGTAGTATTTTTAAATAATAACATCATTTCTCTACGGAAAATATTTTCCATGAGTGTTTGTGTTTACAGACTAACAGTTCAAGTGGGAAACTAATAAAGGTAAAACAAGTGATGATGCAGTTAGTATGTCCTTTCAATTATCTGTGGTTCAGAAAAATCGATGGCAAGACAAACAAAATAAAACAGCAGGAAAGAGCAGGGGCTTTGGGTCAAACAGAACCAGGTTTGGGCTGCTTATATTTACAAGCTGTGTGACCTTGGGCCAAGCACTTAATCTCGCCGAGTAAACTGAGAACAAATATAACATCTAACATTTGTTGGTTACTTTTCATGTGCTGGGCACTGTGCTAATTGTGTCACATGCATTCCTTATCTCATTTCATCCTCAAAATAATCCCACAAGGAAGGCACTATTAATATCCTCATTTTACAAATGAAGAGATTGAAACTCAGAAAGGTTGAGTAATTTGTCCAAAATCACAGGGTGGCAGAGCCTGTAATTCAATACCGTGTCTGTCAGGCTCTAGAGACCAAGTACATAAACACCACATTACACTGTGATCCTCTAGCAGTACTCTTCTGACAGGGCGAGTTGTGGAGATTAAATGAGATAACGCATGTGAAGAGCATGCCCGGCACACAGTGCTGTTACTCTTATTACATGTTACCAGTCAAAATTTGTATAGCACTTTACTCTTTACAAAGCTCATTGACACAGTAATTCATTACAGCTTGATGTCATGTGAAGTATCATAAAACTGTGGCTCAGAAAGGTTAAAGACTTGGCCAAGGTCATTTAGCTTAGAAGTACACTGATACCAGAACTCAGATCTTTGAACTCCATAATCCAATACCTTCACTCTGCCTTTTAATCATTGGGAGGTGGCTATATCTTTATATCATTTATTTAATTTATTATTGAAGAGGTAGCTATTTTCAGATCAAGTGAGTTCTAACCTTGCCTGCCTCTAAATTGCTGTTTTATCTTGGTAAATCTTGAAACTTATTTCTTGATTTTCTGCTTGATTCTCTCCTTTATGGCAGACAATTCACCTTCCAGAAATGTGGAGGAGAGAGAAGACTCTTTTGTCCGACTCCCACATTTTTTCCACAGTTAAATATAGACAGGTAGATAGAGATCAAATTATGAATGGGCTGGGTTTTTTTAAGGTTAATTTGTAAGTTGGATGTTTGGAAAGCTGAGCATTTTTCCCTCATAAAAACCATGTTTTAAATGGAACTGAAGCCCCATAATGATGCCATAGGAACCTGTCATAAACATGTGCCAGATGCAGGGAAAGGAGGAGAGAAAGTGGGAGGAAGATGATGCAAGGGCTCTCTCCTTCCTTTAATTCCAGGCTTGCCCCAGACAAAACTGGGAACTACGTGTCTTTAGTATTTCCTCACCTTCTCATAGTTTATGCCATCTCCTAGTGCCCCCTTATCTTCTCTTGCTGAGTCACCCCCAAATCAGGCCTGCCTTAAATCAAAGAGACTTCTAAACTGTAAAACTATCTACCTGCTTCTCCCAGTCTTTCCACATCACCCACTAATCTAAATGGCTATTCGATACAAACATACAAACTAGACATTTGGAGGAAAGTAGCCCATTGAAATAATTCACACTAAATTGTGAGAGGCTGATTTTCCTTATCCTCTCTAGAGGTGTTTGCATTAAAAAAAATTAATAATGCAAGTGAATTTGTAATTGGTGGGAATTCTAGTAGTGAAACAAAACAAAGTGAAAAATAGCTATTATGTAGAAGGTATTTTGGAAGGGCTGTGCCATAATATAGGTAGACCAGCCCAATGAGGATCTTTTTTGCTCTATCCCTTGATGCCACCACCCTCTCCAGCACACATACACCCAAACACATCTCGTCGGCTACCTTGGCTTCTAATCTTTTCCTCATCAACTGGACAATTATTAGAATGATAACATTCTAATGTTATCATTAGAGGGCTAGAGAGGGTTCAAGTCATTATGTCATTAGCTCCTTTTATAATTGAGGAAACAAGGCTCAGCCAGCTTGGCCTGGCTCACATACCCGTGAGTGGTAGAACTGACACTAGAATCCAGGTCTTCTGCCCAAGAATCTACGGCATTTTCTTCTACACATTACTGTTAGCATTCAGAAGTCTTGTAAAATAAACTTAGAAACACTCATGCACTGACCGTGTTCACTTCCTCACTTGAATTTTCTTTCTTCTCTTTGGAGTTGGCAGGTGGGAGCCATCAGTGCTGGAGGCAAGATAGCCAGACCTGGTGTTCGTACAACATGTTCTGACCCAGAGGCTGGGAATTGTCTGTCCTCTGCCGGGTGGGACTGTGGAGGAATTGGAAAATTGGGGATGTTTGGGGGCCCTGGCACAATCCTTTCTTCTTCATTGGCTACTCCTGAGAGATGTCATGAGATTAAACAATACATGTGAAAATGTTAGGATTATTATTGCCTCTCTCTCCTTTCTCTCATTTGAGCATTTAGATTTTCCCTCTGACAGTTGGAACCCCTCTTTTCTTTCTCAGCGGTACGGCACAGCAGTGGAGAGCGTGGTCTCTGGAGAGGCAGGCTGCCTGGGATTCACTTCCTGGTCGAGTGAACTTAGCACATTACTGAGCCTCTGTGCCTCTGCTTCTTCACCTAGAGAATGGGAGCAACAATAGTTAGACCTCATGGGGCTGTTTAACACATGGACATGCTTGATAAACATTAGCTGTTGTCATCATCATCACTATCATTAACGCCCTGTAGGTGGTTTTTTTTCTTTTTGGTGAGGATGATTAACCCTGAGCTAACATCTGTTGCCAATCCTCCTCTTTTTGCTGAGGAACACTGGCCCTGGGCTAACATCTGTGCCCATCTTCCTCTACTTTATATGTGGGATGCCACCACAGCATGGTTGACAAGTGATGTGTAGGTCTGTGCCCATGATCCAAACCTGCGAACCCCGGACCAACGAAGCGGAGTGCGTGAACTTAACCACGACGCCACCAGGCCGGCGCCTGTAGGTGTTTTTAAAGTTTGCTTTTTAAATTTTTTTAAGACAGGTAAGCTTTCCTGGTCTCAGCTGCTTTCTCTATTGCCTGGCAATCTGTAAATGCTGCAGTCATTAAAGGTTAAGTTGACCCTTTAGGCAATTCTTGCCCAGGAAGCCTCATTGTGTGTGAGTCACCACTACTTAGAAGTGGATGGTGAGTCAGTAGCCTGTCAAGGGGAGGTCAGAAGTTCTCCTGGCTCAAAGTTAGAGGATCCAAATCCAGCTCCGGGGTGCAGAAAGAAACAGTGCGATTGTATAGCTGACTGGACTTGGGGTGCCGTGGAGAACTTAGGCTACTCAGGTCAGAGGGCATAAAGTGGTGAGTACATGCTGGGGCTCTGGAATCACACAGACCTGAGTCTGATTTCAGCTTCACCTCTATCTAGCTGTGTGACCTCAGGCAAGTTATTTAACCTCTCTGTGCCTCATTTTTTATCATCTGTAAATGGAGATGGTCTTAATAGAAATGACTTCATGGTATAAATGCTTGGGAAAATGCTGAGAATCAAGTAAATACTAAATCAGAAGTCATCATTATTATCATTATCACCACCATCACCATCATTAATGGGAGTCAAGGCAAACAGTTCTAGGGGTCAGCCATGGAGAAACAAAGTAAGGGGAAGAGGTAGCAGGAACAAGGATGTGTCTTGATGTGAGTTTAGGAAGTGACAAGTCATTTAGCTCATGTTAAATATAAAAAGTCATAATTTATTCCTGATTGCACCCCTACGAAGGAGTGAGTGATGTGTGTTCACAAAATTTCCATTTTGTAGAGGAAGATTCTGAGGAATAGAGTATAAGTAACTTTCATGCAGAAACGCAGATCTGGTTTAGCTCCAGTTAGGAGCCGAGCTTCTTCAGATCCTGTTCATAGCAGAGGGGTAACCATCCTGGCCTAGGCGGAGGGACCTGGTCAGGTCTGGGACTCCACCACATGCTAAAAATATCGATGTCATATAACCATCCTGTCATTCTTCTTGATCTCAACTGGCCCTCCTGATTCCATGCCATGTGCAAATTTGCACATCCTTTGTGCTCCTTTTTGCTCACATTTTATGCCTTCTTTGGCCATCTCATGTACTCCATATGTTTCAATCTCTGGGCTTCCATTTTTCTTCTTCCTTTTTAATGCAGCGGGTTTTTTTTCTTTCTCTTCCCTCCATTACACCCCCACCTTCCTCCTCCCTCCACACCAATCAAATTCCTGCTTGCTTCTTGCCATATTCATTATCCTACCTCGTTCCCCCCTCATTCCTAGAAAACAGCTCACAGAGACTCACCCTTCCCCCTCCAACCCGCAGTGCCCACCCTCCATAAATTCCAGCAGCCTGGCAATCAGTAACTTCAGCATCACACTTCACAGCTCTCAGAGTTTACACTACTTGTTACTACTCTCCTTGCTACTGCTCTCTAGGGTTTCTGCTAAAAAAAAAAAAGATCCACTTTAAAAATATGCTGGGTACAAACTGAACCCCCAGTTAAGTTTACTCCCACATTTACACATTTCGGGGTTTTAACTAGTACCTCAGGTCTATTACACAGTGAAGAAAGACTAGATCCTGAGGGAACAAATTTTTCTCTATTATAAAGAAGAAAACCATCTAAACAGTCAACAGAAACCCTAGTACTGGGTCCACCCACTCTCTTAGCTCTCTACTCCCCCAATCTCAGGCTGATGGGACATTGCTTTCTCCTTTGTGGAGTCATTTATTTCACTCCTCCTGGAGCTCAGGCTGCCTCCCAGTGTGCGTATGTGTGCACACATGTGTGGCCACTGCTGTTTCTCCAAAGGGCTCACCTCTCTTCTGCCATTTTAGCAGGACACAGGAGGCAGCTCTCCCGCTCTCCCGCTCTCCCTCTCCCTCTCTCTTTCTTTCCCTGCCCCCAACTCAGCCTAGGCTTTTTCCTGTCTCTTAACTCCACCAGTGCAGCAGCAACTAGCTGAGCTGCTTGCGTGTGAGTGAGAGAGAGAGAGAAAATGTGTGTGTGTGTGTGTGTGTGTGTGTGTGTGTCTGCATGTGCAGCTAGGCCAAGCCTGCAAGCCTGCCTGTCACTGGAGAGTTTTAGTTTGCATTCAGAAGAAAGGAGGAGGAGAGACAAGGGGGGAGGAGGAAAAGGTGGAGGGGGGAGGAGTGGGGGGGCGCGGAGAAGGGAGGGAGAATGTCTTGTTTGTGGCTTGTCAGCAATTGCTTGAGACAAGCTTCCATGTGTGAAAGCTACTTGGCATGAATGCCTGGGCCGTACCAAGTGTCACCGCAGCAAGGGGGGAGTCAGAAGAAAAACAGATCAGACCAGAGCAGACAATAGGCCCCTAAAGTGTTCCCCCTAAGTTGCTTTGATGTTGTCCTAGTGTCTTGATACCAGGAGGCCAGGGATTGCAGGAAAAGGGTCTTTTTTGTCTTCATTCACTTTCCCCCCTCAGTTTCTGAAATGATTCTCCAGAATTTCTCCTCATAAAAAAGGTAAGAGCCCTAACAATTCCTTCTTCTGTGGCAGGCTTGTTCGCCGTGCCTGGAAGTGGGGGTCTCATTCCTGCGCTGCTCAGAAGGAGCGCTGGGGTCCTGCGATTGGAGCTCTTGCTTTGCCCCTGGAAGTCTTTCAAGGCGCTCAGGGCTGGGGATGGCCCCTCATTCTAGGGAACCCCAGTAACAAGATCCGTGCCTCTGGGTTGGTGGGGGAGAAGGGGTGGATGGAGAGGGTGGGAGGAAGGTGTGAGGGAAAAAAGAGACGGGGAGAGAGAAGCCCGAAAGAGAGGGAGAGAAGGGCAGAGCCCTCGTTCAGAGCAGCCCCAGCCCGGAGCCCAGGGAGGCCTGGCAAGCTCGGAGCTGTGCATTCTCAGGCTGAGCAAGGGCTGGCTGGGGCTCTGCCGAGTGCCTGCAGAGATTGCATGGAGCTTTGTGTGTGCGAGGGTGCTGTGGGTCTGTGTGTGTGTGTGTGTGTGGACTTCCCACACACGGCCCTGGCGTGGCTCGTTGTGAAGAGGAGGTACCCCAATCCTTATCACCTGGAGCCCAGACTGAGGAAGAGCGGCATGGCAGGCAAGAAGGGAGAGCAGAACTCTGCCGCAAGACAATCCAGAAACTTTTCCAGGCTCAGGGATTTCTCTCGTGATAGATACTGTAAAGGAGTTGTGGGGTGCTCCGTGCCTCAGTTTCCCCATCTGTAAAATCCAGAGAGCTGACTGGGGATGCTGCATGCCTCCCTGGGATCTGGCGAAACAGAACAGATCGTTTTGTCTAAAACGCGTGGAGAAATCTTCAAACTAGAAATGCTGTGGAATCGCAAAGTAGAAGTGTTACCATTCTTCTTGATCATCATCATCATGCTAATAAAACCATCATTAAAGACACCCTGAGACAAATAGACCGGGGAACACAGATCAAGTGTCTGAGCATTTCCAAGGAAACAAAAAGCCTTTTTCCACCTGTTGGCTTCTGTCCTTTTCTCTTGTGTCTTTTCGTTAGATTTATTGGCCGATTTGTACAGAGAATGGGGTGGGAGGGGTTGGGTTTTCCCCTTTCCTCCTCCCTTGTACATATTTTTTTTAAAAAGAAGGTCAATGTAAGATGCTTGAGAGAGAAAATGTGCCTCCTGTTATAGTAGTTTATTCAAGACCTTGTGTTTTCTGGTGCTGGCAGGGCATGCAGACACATCTGTAAACTCTACCTTGGAGGTTAAAGATTTTTATTGTGGCTTTTAGAGATTAAATGAGATTTATTTACAATCGTTGTTTATCAGGGAGTAAATATCTTACTGTGTGAGGGTAAGAATGTGAAGGCTGTTTACTCACTGGCGGTTTTGTGGATAAAACCTTTTGCTTTTTAAAGTGACATCTTGAGAGATGGGAGTAGAGAGCCCAAATCAGTGTCTAATATTCATCTTTAAATTTTTTTTAAAAGAGAAAAATGTCTGCTTTTTTCTTGAATTGTGGATTTCCTTTCTTCTGTTATTATGCAGTGATTGTTTCAAGGCTCTTGGTTGTAGCTCTCTTTGAATTCTCTGGGGGAATTTTGCTTTCTTACCTAATTCTAGGTTTTCTGTGACTCTGCTACTTGTCCAAAAAAATCTATAAAAGTCGGGGAGGCTATGCCTCCTTCCATTCTAACTGCAAATGTTTATCAGACTGACTCCCTGTGATAACTAGAAATTGAAGCAAAGTGCCAGCCCTGGTTGAGAATATTTATGTTCTTCCCATAGAGGCCTGGAGAACCTGACTTCTGGGTGTGGGAAAGGATGAAGGAAAGACATTAATTTGCCTGGATCTGGCAAAAAGCTCCCCCCCCCCCCATAATGATTCATTGGAATAGAACTGAACTTCATATTTTAAAACTTAATTGTTTTCTACTTTGTAAGCAGAAGATCTTGCCATGGTTTGTTTCTGGCAAGATTTCAGGGTCTGGGTATCTTCCTAAAATGTTAGAATTTCAGAACTGCAAGAGAAAAGAAAGGTTATTCATCAAGTTTTGAATGTGAACACTCAAGCAATGATCTGAGGGGGCTCAGTGAAGCTGCAGTAGCATCCAGACCACACCTTCGGGTTCAGAGTGCCCTGAGGGTCGCCATGCCAGCCACCCCCACCTGGCCTCCACACTTGATTTTGCAAGGCCCGGCACTGGGGCCAGCCAAAGATGGCCACCCTTTGGAGTTCTGCTTGCTGTGTTAGATTGTAGCAGCACACTGAGCCCTGTTCATGGCACAAATATGGCAAACACAGGTCACGACATGAATTTGCATGAATTCATTCATGTCTTCATTTGTTTTTTCAACCAATATTGTAGGGGCATTTACTATGCAGCAGGCACCTTGCTGGGGCTGAGGATGTAGGAAAGAACGAGGCAGATGTGCCTTCCTCTAAGGGAGCTTGCAGTCTTGGTATAATCAACATTAACCACATAGTTAAACAAATTAGTAATTGTAATATTGATAATACACATTGAACAGCGTGCAGATACAGTCTCTCAGTATCCACAGGGATTGGTTCCAGGACCCCCGGTAGATACCAGAATCTGCTGATGCTCATGTCCCTTAGTTGGCCCTAGTTTCCCGCGGGTTCCACATCTGCGGATACGGAGGCCCGAATGTACTATAACGCAGGCCATAAAGTTGTATAAGTTATTGACCTAAAGTTTGTAACTAAACATAAGGTGTCTTTTTATCTTTGTGGCTGAGTTCTTGCCCTAGCCAACTCCCATTCCACTGGTGGCATTCCTACTCACACAGTTCAGCATTTCCAAAGACGGTAGAAAATTCTCTCGCTTCCTCTCTCTCCACACAATACAATAGAGACACAAATAATAACTGCTAACCCTTTACGCTTGTGCTACTAAATAACCTCACACTCGTTGTGGGCCAGTCTATGTAACAGTCATTATCTGGGTGATTCGCATTAGCTATAGCCTCTGTGCGCTGTTAAACCCTAATGGGCCTTGGAGGAGACGACCTGCGGTTAGTTAGGCTTTTGTCTCACTTTACTTGTTCCATAGTTCTTCCAGTTGATATGAAACTCTTCGCTGCGGGGAAACTCCACCATTACCACTGTCATCTTGGAATTCCAAAGACAATAGTGTAATGAAATGGTTTTGCTCATCCCTCCCAACAAGGACACATATCTATAAAGGGAAAAAATTTTAAAACCCTCTTCAATAGGTCCCATTTTGGTTGGGTTATTAAAATCTTACTGGTTTAATGAGGATAAAGGTAGGAGCATCTTCCCCCACACCCCCCATTTGTGGTCTTGCTTGGAGAGACTGTGTGGTTAAAATGCCAATCATGTCCATGGAGGCAAATGTGTTAATGTCTGTATCACATTTTCTACATTATGTCCTTCTGTAGTACTCAGAGAAGTGTCGTCTTCAGTGTTGTCAATCTATCTTTTGTTTTTTTAGATTAATTTAGTAGTTTAAAAGGAAGACAGACATGCCCACCCACATCTAAATCGTAGGTTTGGTGCCTGTACTTTGGGAACCCACACAGGTTGTGTGGTTACATCGTGTGATGAGCAAAATAAGAGTGATTTTTATGCCCCCATCGTTGTTACACAGTATGCAGTGAAATAGACAGTCAACACTATCCGGAGCTTGCCGTGGTTGTCTGCATTTGGCACCTGTGGCCATTGCTTCTCCCGTGAGCAGTATGACTTCATTTGCAAGGCTTTGATCACTTCCGACACACTCCCCTTCCCCCATGTGTTACTCAGTGGGGAGCTGCTCTGGGGGAGGCAGTCTGAGTCGGCCTTGGAAGAGTAATCCAGAGAGAGGAGTAATCTGAGTGGGGAGTTAAGAAGTGAATCAAACAAGGATCTGGTTGGGGGAAAGATTAACAGAACTGGGGAGCCAGACAACAGTGATCCAGGTCATCCTTAACTCTGGGGGAATGAAAATGAAGACTGTGATGACCTTTAAAAGGGTGCCAGTGTGGGTACTGTGTGTAAATAAAAATGCTAGAGCCTCTAGTCCGAATGAAGGGAAAACCAACAAATGTTTAGGACAGTCCCCAAACTTGTTGGTTACAAATACTGCTTTTGCATGTAGTTTTATTGAAGGGAATTTTGTGGGCTTTTCCCCCCAAGAGACGTAAATATAAGATGTAAAACGGAAAACTTCTCCATTTCTTTTAAGCCTTGACATTTTAATGCACTTTAAAATGAGATCTGCTTAGTCCTCTCTTGTAATAACCCTGTGAATTAAGTAATATTGTTATCCTTCTGCTGTATTTGAGTAAGGTTATGTGACTCATCCAAGGACTCACAGGAAAGTAAAGGGTGAGATGGCCAGCTGATTAAATCTCCGTCAGGCCGAATCTCTTCAAGAGATGCGAAGCAAAGTGAGGTAATCACCATGATATTCAGGTCAAAGATACTGTTTTGACATGGCTTTAAAATAATTGCCTTAGTTTGGGCCCCTTTTTTAAAGACTAAGATTTAGAGTGTTGATCAAAAAAACCGGATCTCCAATTCTAATTTAATAATGACATGTTTTTTTACAAAGTACATTGGACCAGGTTCTGGTTTTGGTTCCCCATTCTACTTCTCTGGACCTCTTTTAGAATGAGAGGGTTGGACTAAATCATTTCTATGTTTCCTTCCAGCTCTGTTATTCAGTATTTCTCTGATTCTATGAATAGGATCTTCTATGAATCTGCTCTTTTGGTCCAGATTCAGGAACTATGAGGCCCAATTCAGGAACTATGGTTTCCAAAGGGGAAATGTGAGTTTTGTGGATATAGGAATTCATTCCTATACATCCTTACAAACTATATTGACATTTTGAAGTGAAAAGCACCATAGGAAAAAGTGGGATTTTAATTTATGGATTTTAAGAGAATTTGCCAGTCAGCATGCAGGCACGTGTGCAAGGAGACTGAAGAACCATTTTCAAAAGAACAGGCTGTTTTGAATGCATGTCTTCCTGTATAATAAGTATGAATTTAAAATGGACGGGCACTGGGCACATCTCTTAGCTTCACTGTTCTCACTGCTTTTTCATAGAAACCGTGCTGTTTCTTTTCGTATTATGCTTACATATTGTTTCGAGGATGCAAGGGACCAGCTTAAGCAACTGTAGTGCTGATGATACATGCTATGTGTTTAACACTATGCTTTTGGGGATGACAGGACTATTGACAATCTTTATAATATGCACCTTCTGAAAGATATTGCTAAAGACTTGCTGATATGATGATATATATTACGTATAGCTTTAGGATATGAGTAATAAACTGCTTCTGAAATGTGGTCAGGAGTGGGACAGAGAGGTAGAGAGTGAATGACATTTTCATTAATCATATTTTCTATGAGTAATTCCAAGCACTAGTCATTTGAAACTGGTTAAACCTTTGAAAAGATATAATTTTAAAATTTTACGTGGTAGCTCTTAATGTAATTTTTAGAACCCCAGAGTAAGTTCTTCTACCATGTTTTAGTAATATTATCTTGCTTATAGCAAAGGAGACCAGTTTAAGGCTGCTTTGACAATTAGTAAACCACTGAATTGGTCTTATTTCTAACTGGAAAAAAAAATAGTATGTAAGATATAATTACTTTCTATTTTGAAGACCGTATATAATGATTTTTTTACTTATCTTGTTCCTTTATTCTTGGTTGCTTAAAATTCCTAATATTGGGTATCTTGCTTAACTTCATAACAATCCTAACAAGTAGATACATAAGAGAAATGTATTATTGACTTTAAAGATGGGAAAACAGAAATAGGTTTGTGAAATGATATACCAGCAAGCTTTATAGAATGTAAGAATATACTCTGTAGAAATATGTGAAATATTTGGTTATTGACGAATGTTAAACTATAAAGGGAAAGAAAAGTATATTCTATATATCATTGTGGCCAATCTAACTTTTAATGATCTAAGTAGTTATCAGAAGTATTTTTATGTTATTCACTTAAAGATACAAAATGCCTCTAATCTAAAGCTTTGGAGAGCTTTAGTAATTTCCATGAAAACCATAATCACTCTTTTTCTTGAAAAATAAACACACAAACTCAAAATTAACAGTAATGGCAGTTGAAAGAAACCAAGCCATCATTTGCTCAGAAAAGAAAATTGTGAATTTTGAGGTAGCTTTATCTTGTCTAATATTAGATATATTGGACTTTCTATTCTCCTTTGGACTTGTGTAGTTAGTATATTTTTGAGGAAAAAGATTTTGCTGAGAGTCTGTGGACTAAGGACTTTTTGAATGCAGGCCAAGGGCATACTTTCTCTAAGCATGCCTGGATTGGTGGTTTATTCTACAGAAGTCCATGACATACCGGGGTGTATAAGGCAACCTTAGTCTAAAGGATGCAGAATTTGAGCTCCTTTGCCAGTGCCCAGGCTGCTATCTCTGCCTGGAACATCCTTCCGCCTCACCTCTTCCAAGTCAATTCGCACTGCTCCTTCAAGACTTATCTTGGACTTTTCTTCTGGGAAGCTTCTTACACCCAAACCACCCTATCTCTGCCCCACCACCTCCTGGGCTGGGTGTACACTTACATGGCCCTTATCACATGCGCTGGAATTGTCTGCCTCCCGCTCTGGGCTGTGGTTCCCTCAAGGATTGGACTGTCTTTAGTTTTTGTACCCCTAGTGCCTAGCACAGGGTGAAACCAAGCAGGTGACCAATAAAGGCTGTTGAAGGAATAAACAGTTCACATTGAAATCTATCTTATTAATACATTTAACCAACTATAAAAAGAATGACAGGTAAAAATCTTAAATTATACCACCGTATGTCCCACATTAAAAAAAAAAGGAATTTCTTCCATTAGGGTATTCACTCTTCTCCCCCTTTGCAGACAATAAATGACACATTCATAATGAAGTATTTCATATACCCCTGAGTCCTCTCTTTTCTTATGCCCAGCTTTTCTTCCCTAAAGCTTGTTTGTCCTGTTTCCCACTCTTGGACCTTGTGGTTCCCTTACCTGAGAGTTTATTTTTTTATGTCAAAGAATCACAGATGATAAAAGAGTTGGTGAAGTTTGTCTTGATATTTAGGTAGTAGCTAAAGAGAAGTCTCTTCTATCTCAGAAATGGAGAATATAAAGTGAGCTTTGAGGAAGTCTGGACAATCAGAGGGTAGTAAGGTGAATGACTGACTTCCAGGAGTCTGCAGTTGTGACCCATCTGAAACAAAGAACGGGACAATACAATTTAACTTTTATCTTCCAAAAAAAGGTTAAGTGCTGAACCCTCTAGAAAAGGCCTCTGGTTGCAAAGAACTGACTGATTGAAGTTTCCTCAAGAAAAGGGGCATTCATTGTGAGGATGCTCACAGATGGAGCCTGAAATCAGAACTGGAAATCTTTCGGGCACTGAGGCAGCTCTGCGGACACTCTCCTCTTATTGTGTCAATCGTGTCCTCTCACTGTGCATTTGCTTTACTGGGGCCCCTTTTGCTACTTGCTTGTTTAGCCATCTAGCTGTATTCTGAGTAACCTCTCTCCATCTCATAGCTTTTGCTTACACCCAATTGTTGCTTCTTTGACTTGCTAAGATCCCCATGTTCAGAACTCTACCCTCTCCACCCTACCTCCTTCAGGACTTCTTCCTCATGGCTTCTTTCCTTATATTCTGTCATTTGTAGTTTTCCCTATTAATTGCTCTATTCTCTCAGAATTCCCTAATTCAGATTCCCAAGAAAGAGTCCAGTTAACTCAACTCATCTTTTCATTGCAGTGTCTTATGCATCCCTAACCAACATATGGCTGAAGTTGCCCAAGGGTCAGATACACAACTCTAGTCCAGGATGCTATGGAAAGGGAGATGGGTAGGGGCAGAGGGTTTGTCACTTCGTATAAAACTGGATTGTCTTTTAGTAGGAGCGATAGAAGGGCCATCTTCCCTTCCATGTAGCTGGCAACAAATATACTTAATGTATCTAATATAAGTCCATTAGGTAAATCTAAGAAATTAAGGATAACCAGATTATTAAAAATTAACATGTTTCATGGATGACAATTAGCACAGCTGAGATAAGAAGACCATGGAAACAAAGTAGCAAATTTTTAACTAGGAAAAGAAATTGGGAGAGGGAAGTGTATTAGTTCTCAGATGAATGACATCATTTCATACATTTATTAAAAAGCAAGAGTAGGTGAATAGTGAAACTGAGAATATATTGACACGGATCTCAGAAGCCAGTTTAAAAAGCAAGCATAATCATGGAATTGGGGACCAGGGTGAAATAAATAGGAATATTAACCTTCCTAGGGAGTTTCTGCCTGTGCTTTCTTCCTGTATTTTCTTCCTCTACTGCACTATTCTATACTTGATCCCTCTTATCTTTAGCTTCTGGAACAATCTGTCATGAACTAGTGGCGTGACCTTGGGCTAGTTATTTATTCTCTCTGAAACTCAATTTACTCATCTGTAAAATAGGGATAATTATTATTTCAACAGCTTAGTATAAGAATTAAATTAGATGGCATAATATATTTAAAGTGACTGGTGCACATTATCTAGGATATAGTAGGTGCTCAGTCAATTGTAGCAATTACTCTAGCACATCGGAAGGACACGTTGACTGAACAATGTGCTGAGCAAAATTTTGCTTGTTATATTGTTTATTCCTTATAACAATCCTGAAGGACTTATATTATGGTTTCTACTTTATGAATGAGGGTACAAAATAATACTTAATTGAGTGCAAAGCTGAGTTAAACCTTTTCATGTGTTGTCTTATTTAAACTAAGATAGGTGCTATTAATGTATTCATCTCATTGTTGAGGAAACTGAGGTCTAAAAAGTTTAACTTGCCCAAGGTCATACAACTAGTAAGTGACAATCAGAGCTTGTGTGTAAGTCCATCTGAACTTGGGTCAATCTGACTCTACAGTTTTCCAAAGTCACATAGTTGATGAATGTGAATGTGACCGAGTCAAGATTCAGGTCTTATTTAGGACAGTACTTCTGCAGTTCACTATGAGAGATACATGCTGACTGAATGAAGGACAGTGGTAGGCACATGCACACTTATGCTGCATCTGAATCAGGGTGCCATGATTAGACAGACAAGGGCAAATTTAGGAAAGGGTAAAATTTTTAAAATAATTTTTAAAATTTTTAAAGGGGAAAATTCTTAAATAATTAAAATATGTCAAACAAGGTCTCTCAGACCTGATGAAATGATCTAACAAACATGTGTTGAATATCTATTGTGTGTCAGGCAATGAAAAATGGCATTGTAAAGAATGCAAGATGAGTAAGGCTATATCCCTCCTCTTAAGGTGCTTTCATTCTGGTGGAGGGAGATAGATGCTCACTCAACTAATTATAAAGCGTACAGCAATGGATCAAAGAACTGCGGTAGTCAAGAGAGAGAGAACAATTAATTTGGTGGTGAAGGGAATGGTGGTGGAAGGAACCAGGAGAGGCTTCATGCAGGGGATGACATTTGCAATGGTCTTTGAGAAGACAAATATGGAAGTACCAGAAGCCTTCTATAGTCTCCTTTTTCTTCATACCAATGGTTTTATAAAGGGTGGTATAAAGTAGCTAACTATTGCAGTAATAAATTGACAGATAATATTGTTTTCAAAGATTAGGATTTTTGACCAAAAGTGGAGAAATATCTATTCTTACTAATTATAAGAATATATTGGAATTTTCCTGGTCTGCACCTACACATACTTCTATTGAAGAAATCCGAAAATGAAATCCTCTGTTCTGTGCATCCTAGCTTGGGGATCTATAGTTGTCCAGCAGTCCAATAAGGGCCTACAAATCCCTCAAGTGGCCAAACGGTACACCAGTATCAGCTCTTGGCTGTACTGTGTGGTATTAAGTAGTACTAAGATCCTGGCAGGTGGGTCATTTATCCATCTACACTTGGATTGGAGATTTTACTCTGTAGTTGAGAATTCCCAATTTTCCTTACATAGAATACCAGGCTTTCTGAATTTTTTTTTTGAGACAGTCCTAATTTAAAACATTCTGTCTTGTCCCCATAAGTATATTCATGATTGGTAGTCTGTGTGTTCTGATTGTCATTTCAGGTTGTTAATTAAATTGAGTTTTTACATTCTAATCTTGTTTAAAGAGGTCAAGTAGACATCTTCTGCATGTAGACCTTATCCATTAGCAGTGAGAATGTACATACTTGTCTTTACCCTGTAAGGTAGGAACCCAGCTAAGATCTCTTGTTTTGTTTTGGTTTGGTTTTTTGCTTGAATGCCCGTTTCCCAGACTCTGTTGATGGGCATTGTGCTCATCCTTCCGTCAAGGACTAGCTCAAATGCCACTTTCCTCTCAAAGTCTTTCTCGATCTCTAGAGCCTGAGGAATCTCTCTGGCCCCACGGTGTCTATGTTATCTTGTACTTTTCTTGGAATGATCAGACCAGTTACATGTGTTCACTATCACAAATCCCTTAATAGGTGATAAACAAGAGGGCAGCGCTTTAGGTTCTTATCACCTATGTATCCCTCAAAACACCCAACAGGGTCCTTGTCTTACAAGTGGTCAGTGCTCAGAGATGTGTTTACTGAACTAGACTGAGCTGAATTCTGGGATTGGCTTTGGGTACGCTAACAGTGATGTCTGAGCCCCAGTTTCCTCTTGGAAAAGAAACATTGCTTAAAAAAATGCGTCTTAACTGATTTTAGGGTGAAGGAAACCATGTAATATAAACAGTAATTGTAATTATTATTAATAAGCACCATTAAAATAGAATGAACTGATAGAATTACTTCCTTTACTTGCTTTTGCTGGTAGAGTGGGCAGCCTTGATAAACTAACTGGTCTTTTCCATCTCTAATATGATTCTTTGAAATTTTATATAGACAAGTGCAAGCTAATGTACACTGGAAGGAACAATTGAAACAGCTCATACTCACTGATGGGCTCTGAATTACTCTACTTGTAAGTGCTCAGGAAAAAGACCTCGGATTCATTGTGGATTGCTCAATGGAGACATCTGCTCGCTGTGCAGTGGCAGTCAGAAGAATGAATGAGATGTAATAGGCTGTATTAACTTTGAGAATGGGATAAAGAATAATGCAGAAAATAATATAGTGCACATAATTTGGCATTGACTATTTCTGTAATTACAATAAAACATTTTAATGATATACATTGATGTTATGACTTCACCTTAAAATCAGAATTTGGCATTGGATCCTTTCATTTCAAAGAAAACAAAGCAGAAATACAAAAGATCCAGAGAAAAACAACAGACTGTCTCCAAGACATACAAGGGATTTGCCTGTAATGAAGAACTAAAAAGACAAGGACATTTTAATTTGGATAAAGGGGAAAAAAATGACATTGTATAAATTTATTTAAAATTAATGAAAGTTTCAGAAAATTGCTAGAGCTAGCTTCTGATTATCCTTGGTAATGGAGGTCAGAGATAGGCAGGATAATTGAAATCCCTGATAATCTCCAACCCTCATTTTAGCTATTAGTTGCAGCATCCTGTCCTATGAAAAGTTTTAATAGACACACAAATATGAGACACAGCAACCCAGGGTTTGTGATCTAAACAGCCCATGAGAAAGGCATCCTGGGGTCCTGGGGAGCGCACAGAATTTGGAATAAGGTGGCCAGAGTTCTAGTCCCTACTCTCTGTTTATCATCTGTACAAACTTGAGTGAGATGCTTAACTTCTATGAGACCCAGTTCCCTCATCTGTAAAATGGAGATGATAGTAATATTTATTTTATGAATTTGTTGGGAGAACTAAATGAGCTAATTGGAAGTGGTTGGTGAGCTGTGATGGATGATGTTGAGAGCTGGTTGTTAAGAGTGCCTGCTTTCATGGCACTGGCCCGGAGGCTTAGTGGTTAAGTTGCCACGCTCAGCTTCTGGCAGCCCGGGTTCACGGGTTCAGATCCTGGGCATGGACTGATGCACCGCTTGTCAAGCCATTGTGTGGCAGCATCTTATATAAAGTAGAGGAAGATGGGCACGGATGTAAGCTCAGGGCTCATCTTCCTCGCACACATAAAACAGTGCCCGCTTTCCCATTTGGCTTGCCTGCAGACATGGCTCCCAGCACCTGGGGGCTTATACCACGCGTTCCCTTCTCTTGAATCTTCTACTGCTTATGTTCATGGCAGGAGATTTTAGAAAAGGTATGCAACATTTCCTTCATCTCCAGAATCATCACAGCATGCCTATTACCTTGGTCCCAGAAAGCCTTAAGATAATTTTGCATATGTTTTTATTAATACATGATTATTTAAAGATTACCTCTCATAGTTTTCACAATAGCCCTTTGAAGTGCATACTGCAATTATGCTCATCTTCCAGATGCAGACACTGAGGCACAGACAATTTGCTTAAGGACACATAGTAATGACAGAATAAAGAGTCAAACCCATGCTATCTTGCCTCTGGGTTGATTTACAAAGTCTAGAAAACTGACTTATGTGACTATACTGATCCCTCCTCTGGGGAGCAACTGGCCTTTCCTTATTTTCTAGGAACTCCTACTCTATTCTTTGGCACCCAATTCAGAACTCATCTCTGCCATGGAGCCCATCCTTAGCCTTCTCTTCCCCTGGAAGAAGTCATCTTGTCTGCCTTAGCACCCTGTGTTGTAGCTCTTCACGTACTATTATGTTAACAACAGTAGAAACCCTTAACCCCTATTCAATTAACAGTTGGTGATTTAGTTGAACAAGTTAGTTAAAGCAGGAATCATACAAAATGACGGAATCATTCCTTAAGCTTTTATTTCAACTTAAAACATCTCTTGAGTTTTTGATGTAGGGCCAAGGCCTTGTCTTTTGAGTTTAGGGCCTCCCATTAGAGCTCTGTGTCCTATTTCTTGTATAAGTCACACTTCCAAGGATTTCGCAATTATTTTGTCTTGGTTTCTTCAAAGTGTAGCAGGATCTCAAAGACATTTTGTGAGGCAAGCAGATTCTTCCAGATTTAATGATGATTTACAGTTGGCTCTCCCACGCCTAAGTTGACAGCACATTTTTTTAGTGTGCCTTTCCCAAACATTCAACTGGGATCTTGTAGTAACAACTTATCTCTTTTGCACTCATATTTCATTACTTTAAGAAAGTTTAATTAAATTGTGTAATTACAATGATAGGAAGAACTAGCATAAGTAGCATAACAACTAGCAAACACACTGACTTCTGGTGAGCAGACAGCCCCACTGGTGGAAGTAGCAGAGGTCAGGCACCCTAGAGCAGCCAACTACTAGCTGTGACCACTCAGCATGTCATGGGCCTTATGTCTACATTTACAGAGGGAACGGACACCAGAGATTAATCAGTTAAATGTCGGTCACTTAAGAGAGCCCCTGCTTGGTGTGGCTTCTGTTCCACTTCTGGCCTAGAAAATGAATGCCTTGAAGGTCTAGCTTTTATCTTTATCTTTCTAGTTAGTCCCAGAACCTAGCGCAGTGATGGGTTCCCTAGCCCTCAATAAACCTTGACTAACTCACTGACCTTACCAACAAAAACAAAACTCAGCTTTGCCTCTGCACGTCTAGTGGGGGTACTAAGCAACAACCTACTGTCCAGAAGTTGGATTAAGGAGAGAGAGAAAGAGCTAGCAAATGAATTTCTACTAGCTGTAAGATAAGATGATCTATACCATTAAATAGTTAAATGGAAGGTAGCTATAAAGAAGGATTTTGTCTGATATGTAATTAACCTGGGCAACCCACCAACACACAATAACAGTGAGACAACACACTTGATAACATTTTATAAAGGGTTAGATATGTTCTTACATGAGGAAAAATCCATACTTACAACCACAGTATCTGACTACAAACAGCCTCTCTGATGATTATGTTCAGGGCCAGCTAGGTCAAGAAAAAATTTCCCTCACTGCTATATCCTTGGAGTGTTGAGTTTATTATAAGCTTCTTGTGACAAAGTAAAGCATCTTGAATTGAGCACCAGAAGAGGAAAGCAGTCAGATCCGAAGGATATTAAACTTGACAAAGACGTTCTGTGGTAGGCGATTGGTGTGGGAGATGGGGGTAGAGTGTTGTTGATGGCAGAGATATCCTCTTTCCTAAGATAACACAGGCAAAAACATTTAGCCTTGTGCTCAATAAATGTTTGAACCAAAATACACTGAGCAAGCAGAGTTGGAAAATTACAGAAAGTTTACATGACCACAGGAAATGGGATGAGAAAGAATATATATACATATATATTATAGAGCGAGAGAGTGTGTGTGTGTGTGTGTGTGTTTGTGTCTGTGTGTGTAGAATAGAAATAACCCTCCATAGGATCTGGTGTGAACCTTCTCGTTAATTTTCCATATTGAGAAGCTGTAGGTCAGTTCCAATTATTAATTCTTGAGGACCTCCCTGTTCCTCAAGAGGTTATGAAGCTGTTGTCTAGAAAAGGAAGAATGGAATTAACATTGTGCTGAGCACTCATTGTGTGCCAGTCATTATGCTGAGTGTTTAATATATGTTAGCATATTCCTTTGAATATAAGTTGGAATTGATTTTTGTAAGACCTACATTCCTTTATGTGCCACTATGAAAGAAAAAAAACTCCTCCCAATTAAACTATGGCACACCATCAATGTTAAAATGCATCTTGATTTCAGAGCTATTAAAATGTGAAAAATATGCATCTTAGAATCAGTGAGATATGGTATCTCATTTGATCCTCCCAACAACCCTTAAACTAAGTATTAATATTGCTGGATAAAGAAAGTGAGGCTCAGAGAAGTCAAGTAATTTGCCTCAAGTCAAATAGCAGGTAAATGTCAGAGCTGGAGTTTGACCCAAATTAGTCTGTCTCCAAATCCAGTGCCCTTTCCATAGCACTGTGCTGCTGACTGAAATCCGTGCTTGCCCAGGACTCAGAGATTTTTTAAAATAAATAATAAAAACATTGTGTTCTACTAAACGCGTTTAACGTTGGATTTGTCTCCCAAAGACCTTTCCTCGATGGGGGGAAACTGGGAGCGACACTAGAGTTAATGACAGCCATGGATTTCTAAGGGTAGAAGGAAAATTTGAGTTCCTCTGGTCCAGTCTCTGTCTGGTGCTTGAACCCCTGGTGATAACACTCCCCCAAGGTGCCACATGGCCTCTTAGAAGCACCAGCAGAAGAGGCCACTCCGGCAGCTCGGTGCATCTTTTGTGAGTTTTGCTTTCATCTACTCACTGGTCTTAGTTTTGTCTGTGGAGACAGATTTGGCTTCACTGTCTTAATACCACGTGGCCCTCCCTATATTTGAAAATAACTGTGAGGTTCCCTCTATGACTTCTTTTCTCCAAGTTGAACATTCTGAGTTCCTTATAGGACGTAGTATAGAAATCTCTCTCTGGCTACTATAGTGAATACACTTTAGTTTGTCTGTATTCCTTTTACAGAGAGGCATTCAGAATTGCTCATCTTGCTCCATATGGAATAGAGAACTTTCATCTCCCTTACTTTAGGTACCCTGCTTCTCTTGATACAACCTGTGAGCACATTTGACTTTTCCAGCACCTTACCGTGTAAGTGTAAATTCCTTCTTCTCCCACTCCTTCTCTTTCTTTAATCTCCTTCTCTTTCTTTTTTTCTCAACACATGCTGCTGTGTAGGCAACCTGGACTTGAAAATTCATTTTGTTAGAATTGACATTTTGAGGATTTCTTACTTTGGGTTTTTTTTTTTACATTTGATGGCTGTCTCTCCCAATTTTGTAACATCCACAAATGAGATTTTTAAAAATGTTTTCTAGGGCCGGCCCTGGTGGCCTAGTGGTTAAGTATGGCGTGCTCCGCTTTGGCGGCCCAGGTTCGGTTCCCAGGCATAGACCTACGCCACTTATCTATCAGTGGCCATGCTGCGGTAGTGACCCACGTACAAAATAGAGGAAGATTGGCAACAGATGTTAGCTCAGGGTGAATCCTTCTCAGAAAAAAAAAAAAGTTCTCTATAGCTTTAACTAAATCATTGCTATACAAATTGAGCAGGACAGGGCCAAAGATAGAGCCCTTTGGGAAGTCACAGGAAATCTTTTAGTTGTTCAGTTTCCAATCCACCAAATTCTCTGTCATGTCCCCATAATTCTCTATCTTATCTATAAGGATGTCAGAGGCTTTACACAGGCCCTCCCATTTGACCTGTGCAAAACCTCCACATGCCAGAAATTATTGTTCCTGTTTCACAGTTAGGCAAACTGAGCCTCAGACAAGTGAGGTGGCTTGCCCAGGATTACCTGTTTGTTAGAAGCAGAACGAGGATTTGCACCCAAGTCTTCACGCCCCTTCTCCTCTACCATGACTGTACCATTGTGATTTCTTTGCTGAAAGCCAGAGATGCTATTTTTACCTCATTTTCCTGAACTACAGGAGAGTACTTCTGACCTCAAGGAGCCAAATGTCACAATAGAAGTGCACTGTTTTCCTCTTTCCCCCCGGAGAACCACTGGCAGGAAAGTGGACACCTCACTTCTCTCTAAGGACAGGACTCACACCCGTATCTTCCCATTGACCTCTCTTAGAAACAGACACAAAAGTAGTGTTTGAAAAAGAAGATTCTTTCCTGGACTCTGGGCAGTGGAACGTAGTTGGTCCTGAAGGCCAGGACCTAGGTCCAGTGGAAACAGAGATTTTAAGAAGCTGGTAAAAGCTAGTTATCTAAACTCTTGGTAATGAAGTGTCTCACACACACACACACACACACACACACATACACATGCTCATGCACACATTCTAGAAACTAGAGTTAGAAAGCTTTGCTTTCATTCCCTTCCTCAGAGCGTGCTATGAGGACTTCATATTTCAGAATAAATTACTATTGTAAAGTTAAAAAGCAAAGGAAAAGAAAACAACATAAACGATGCAGGGAAGCACCCCTGCTACTCAAACCGCAACTGGTACCCAGCTAGTTGGTAGGCGAGAAGGTGTGTTGGCGTGGATGGGATTCATGGGGCGGCAGTGCGGGGTGAGGTCAGCCATACTGAGGAGGTGTTGACTGCCACATTTCTCTCTCGCCGAGGGACTGACCGTTGGTGGATCCCTTGATCTTCGGAGAAGTCTGTTTAACTATTAAGAAGTAATAAAAACAAGGCACCATTACTTCATGGGAGCTTCATGATGCTCAGACATAACGAATAACAGATGGTTTGCAACTGAACAATGTACTAACAATATGTATAATTTAAATAACAATGGGGACATCTCATTGTCCTCTTTCATGAAGAGAGTCAAGGTGACTCACGCAAAAGATAGTGAGTGAGGAAAGGGTGCCTTGTTGCTTCCCAAGCAAAGGTTGTACCCATTTTCTACATCAATAGAATCCCATGCTCCATGAGGAAGATCATTCAGTTCCTTTCTCCCAAAGCAAAGTCACTTAAGATAAATGAACTTACCAACATAATTGATTGAGGTAAACCCCAACACACTAATTCAGTCTTTCTGGAATGCTAATATAGTACAGTGAAGAATTAGAGAATTAGCTGAAACTTTTATCTTTTTTTCCGAAAAGGAACTGCTCAACTCAAAATTAATTGCTAAGGGAAATGGTTCTACATTATTTCCCATAAACCTACCTTGGGGATTGAAGGACTGTGGGTAGTGGGGAGCCACAGACATGGAATCTATGTCCTAGGGCACTGTTAACCCAGTGCATAATTTTCAGCAACTCCCAAGCGACTTTTTCTGACATCCATTCCATGTAAAACAATGGAAACCTATTTCCATGCTTATTTGTGTTTCCCAGGAGCCCTTAAATGCCATGGTGAAGATTAAAGGGCTAGACCCTTCTTATTCCCTCTTATGAGTATTCATTATTTTCTAAAATCATCTTATTGAGCAATGCCACCTAAAGATGAATTTTAGGTCTAATTGTCTGTTTGTTCATTTGTTCATTCATTCCTTCAGCAAATATTATCAAGCACCCCCTGCACACTGTGTTCTCTGCTAGGGACTAACAAGCATAAAAAATGAATAAGATTCAGTCATCATCCTCAAGGAGCTAATAATTCAGCAGAGGAGTAAGACATGTACAAATATAACTGTACTATGAAGAACAATATAATAAATGCTTTAAAAAGGTTTGGACAAAATCCTGTGGGGGGTTCACATCTAGTCAGGAAGAGCAGAGAAAGCGTCATGGAGATGGTGTCATTTGACTCCAGGGTTTGAACGGTATGGGCTCTCCACAGGCATAATTGGAGGAAGCATCAGTTCAGACCCAGGAAACAGCATAAATAAAAGCAGGATGTGTTCTGAGAAGAGCAAGTAGACCAACTGAGCCAAAGCATAGGATGAATGTAGGCAAGTATGAGAGAAGAGCAGTTGAGGATACATGGTGGAGGATCTTAAACACTGGGTTAGGAGGTTACAATTTAGTTTCTTGGGCAGTGGGGAGCCATTGAGTGTTCTTGAGCAGAAAAGTGACATAAGCAGACCTTTACTTTTGGAAGATTTATCTGGCAGTGGTCTGTGGGATGGAAGGGAGAGATAAGAGACTGGAAGAACAGTTAGAGAGCTCCTGAAGTCACTCCCATGAGAAGTGGTGAGGACTTGAATTAGGGTGATGACAGTGGAAATGCAAAAGAGGGATTGAGCTTCAGAAATGCTAGAAGCAGACTTGATAGGATTTGGCAACAAATTAAATGGGAGTGGGGAGAGAAGCACACATGACAGATAACTGGCAAAATGATGATACTCTGAAGAGAAACTGGGTGCGTGCACTTGTGTACTTACCCTTTTGTGTTTGGGCAAAGGGATGGTAGGATTAGGAGTAATCTTTTTAAAAAGCAAATCAGATCTCATTGCTGCCCTACTTAATAATATCCAAATGGCCTTCCACTGCATTTAGAATAAAATCCAAACTCCTTACCATGACCTAGCATAAGCTCTACATGATCTGGCCCCTGATCCACTCTAACCTCACCTCTTATCCCTCTCCTCTGCTTCAGCTTTAGCCACACTGGCCTTCTTTCAGTCCCTCACATGGACCAACTTCATTTCTGCCTCAGGGCCTTTGCATTTACTGTACCCTCTGCCCAGAACACTCTGCCCTCCGATCCTCATATGACTGGCCTTTTCTTGTCAGTCAGGTCTCAGAGAGGCCTTTCCTAACCCATCAGTTACCATACCTTGTGCCCACAGCCACTCTTTATGACATCATCCTGCTTTTCATTCTTCACAGCTCTTACCATAATCTGAAATGATCTTGTATACTTGTTTCCTTAGTTTGTGTCTGTTCCCCTCTACCAAGAGTAAGCTCCAAGAGTGTGTCTTGTTCATAGCTCTACTCTGATTGTTAGAACCAGGCCTAGCACATACTAGATACTTCATAAATAGTTGTTGAATGAATGAATGAATGAATGAATGAATGAATGGGTTCTCTTTGGGGAATGTTGGCTCTTCATGCCGGTGTAAAATTCAGGTAGAAATGGGCAACAATGACTTGGATATGTGGGATTAGAGCTCAAGAGAGGGCCAGGTTTGACATCTGTCTTAACAGGAGATGAAAGTCAGCAAAAGTATTACAGCTCCTGGGCCTTTTTGAGCAAAGGCATCACTTCACTGCTTCTGCCTCAATCACTGATCCTAAACCTAGTCTCCAACGTAACCTACAGTGTCCAAGGGAGCGTCTGTTGTCCTGCAGAGACTGTCTACCTGGTAGACTTTAGCGAAAATGCTACCTTGTCTGAAGTAGCTTTTGGAATTCCTGTTTTAGAATTGCCCACAGAGTCTGCAGCACCTTAGTAATGATGTAAAATATTAATAACTACCCTTCACTAAGTACTTGTGCCAGGCACTGTGCTGTTTTCATGCATTATCTCATTTAATCCATCTCAAAACCTTGCAAACTAGGTAAAAAGATTCCCCAATTTTGCAGTTGAGGAAACTGAGACTCAGAAACATTAAAGCCCTTGAACAATGTCAGATCTGAGGTTCAAATTCAGTCTGGGTGACTCCAAAGTCGTGGATGACTGCATGCTTAACTGCTTTGCAGCATCCTCTGTGATGGGGGGAGGGGGTTGTGGGAGGGTGGGAATCTTTTTCTTCCTTTGAATCACATCCATGAGTGTGATTTGGGAACAGCCAAAAGCTGTAAAACAGAGTCCTGGTTGTGCCACTCAAGAGGTGTGTGATCTCAGACCAGTAACCTTCTCAACAATGAAACACTGCTGAGAATGCTGTCTCATAGAATTGTTTTGTCAAGTACAATCTGTAGAACACCTGGCGCACAGTGGGACTTAATTTTTCACTCCTTTCTTTTTCGCATAAGGGACACAACTAACTCTTGATTCTTTCAGGTTTGACTATCTAGTTGGTGGAGTATTGAGTCCCTTGCTTTTCCTCATCTTTCCTATTCTGATCATATTTAGGACTATTGTATAATTTGTTACCACTTCCATGATGAAGTTAGGCAAGAGGAAGGATCGGAGGTTGTGCTGTCTGTGAAAGGAAGTGGAGAAATGAAGTCTGAAGTGATTGATTCAAATTACTACTTCATTACTGTTTGAAGTCTGTGACCTTAGGCAAGCATTCGGGTCTCAATTTCCTCATCTGTAAAATGAGATAATATTACTTGTCTTCTACATCACAGGGTTGTTGTCAGGATCAAATTATAGCCACGAAAGAACTTTGGAGAGCATAAAATTCTATATAATTGTAAAGTACTATTATCATTGCCATCATCACAAAATGAGAGTCCATCCTTTTTTTTGGAATGTCTAAAACAATAATAGTGCTCTTTTTATAAATTGCCTAAATTAAACTCATGCCTTCCTTTATTCTTCAACTGAAACAATTTCAAACCACTCCCTTATTCTTTTATCTTTATACTTACAGTTCTGGCTTAAATGAAGCTGATATCTGCCCTATCCAATGTGGCAGCCAATATCCACATGTGGCCATTTAAATTTAAATCAATTAAAATTAAATAAGATTAAAAATTTAGTTTTTCAATCACACTAGCCTCATTTCAAGTACTTAATAGCCACGTGTAGCTAATGGCTACCATACTGGACAGTGCAGATAGAGAACATTTTCATCTTTGCAGGAAGTTCTATTGGACAGCACTGGTATTGATTTTCTTGAGTTCCATTTTTCCATGTTTTCTTATAATCCTATAGCTAGAATGAAACCAAGCTAATTGTTCTTCAGTTGAGGAAATGGAGACCCAATGTACTTGCCAATGACTATGACAGAATATCAGGAATGGAAAGAATGTCAGCCATTGTCTATTCCAACTTTCTAATTTTATACGTGAGAAAATTTAAGCCCAAAGAGGTGAGATCACTTGCTTGAGCCTATGCAACTCTTCAATGGATTTCCACTGCTCTTTTCACCATCTAACTATGAACACATGAGTAATAGAGTAGGTTTACATTCCTCTTGCAGGGCTTCTAATACTATCCATCTCAGAAGAAAATATGCCTGAGACTGAGTTTATAAATTGTTTGCTGTTGTCATTGGGCATCCTTCCTCCTCCCTGGCCATTGCTGCTGGTGAGCCCTCACCATGTCACAGTGAAGAGTTGCTGAAAACTGGATGGCACACCTTCCATGGCTGCCTCTGTTAGGTTACAAATGCCCTAGAAGGCTGGCTGCCTTGAAAACCAGAGTTTTCCGTGATTCAGAATTTGAATTCCCTAGACAAGCTCAGGTTCCCTAAGATTGGCCTCACTTCCTCTTTACACTCATTTAAATCATGAAATATTGGATCTTTAAGCAAACTGCGAGGGAATTTAGAATGGGGATTGTTGTTCCCCAGGGTTTTATGCACTGTAGATATAAAATGCTAAACAGCTCTCAGTACATAGTAGGGCCCAGTAGGTGTTTAATTCCCTTCCCTCTAGTTCCACCCACTTCCACCTCCATTCTCTCACCAGCTGCCAGCCCTTTGCTAGATAACAACACACACTTGCAATTCCCAGGTTGTTAGAACCCAAAACTACTATTTTTTTAAAATTCTTATCCCTTTGATTAACCTTCATTGAGAGCTTACAATCAAGGGCCCAATGTATTAACAGTTGTAAAGGTACGGCGGTGTGCATATTTTTAAAATTTATCATCAGATAAAGGATCTGGTTGGTATATAAAGCATTTCTACAGACAACAGGGTATATTTGAAGTAGGAGGTATGCCAGAAAATCTGCACTGTGTGGTTGCTCTATCCCTCTCTATATGTGTGTGGATTGAGCGACTATGGGGTCCATTCTTCAGGTGAAATGGCCGTTGGGGCCTTACTAGGAAATGGGTTAGCTGGGTACTTGAGAACAAAATATATGCATAGGCAGAGGTGAGTCCAGGTTTTGTGGAGCCTGAAACTTATTCAATTTGGGGGACCCTCCTGAAGAAAAGAATAGTCAAAATTACCTAGGTACAGGACCTTGAAGGTGGGCTGTGAAAGTGAGGGGCCCTGAAACTAAAGTTTCGTTGGCTTTTGTCTTCCACGTATAGGTCTAGAAACTGTATTTCTTTATGTTTGAGATCTCCCACATGCGAGGTGTGGGGGCAGATGCTAGATAGAAGCTAATCATAGTAGGATTCTGGATATGTGAGGTTATTGCATCAGGCATCTTTTATTAGCTAATCTTATATGGAAGCTAGAAAAAAAGGTTGAATTAGACCCTGTGGAAAATACAGTGTGAGTGGAGGGGGCAAGAACCTCTTCAACGAGAGGAAGAGTTCTGCTCCAATACTAACGTTTTCTGTTTGCAGTGTTATTTGACTTAATGAAGGGATATTATATTCTATTTTTCCTCTCTTGTTTTCTAAGAAAAGCAACCCCATCCCAACCCTCCCTCTCCTGACATACACACACACAGCCAACTCCAACAAGTGGACTTTATAAACCCATTGGCTTTGATAATGATTTCTTGTTAAGAGTGAATTCACAGACTGTACAGAAGCTAGGAAATCAAACTAAGTTTTTCAGAAGAGATTTGTTTTTAAATCTCCTTAACATGATACTATTACAATAGTAATGTCATCAGTAAGTTTAGGCAGAGAATTCTACTCTGGCCTGCTTTTCACAATCATAGATAACCTATTTAGAAATATTCTAATTGAGTTGACATTTCACACATACTTGGTATATGCCTAAGGGAAATTTAGGAGGGAAAACCAAAATGGAACCCATTCACTTATTTTTGAGTCAAGTAAAAGCAGGGAGAAAATATTTTGTTTTAAAAAATCAGATATGCTCAACAATTAATGGTACAAAAATCAATATTTTTTTAAAGCATCAAACGTGGCATCTAACTGACCCTCAGTGGAGAATAATGCCTAACTCCGTTGAAGGAAAATATGTGAGGAAATAATGAGATCGCAAGAAGTGAAAGCAATAGTGTTTCTGCATAATGAAGCCGAAATCCGTTCTTGTCCTAGAACCACCCCCCCAACCTCAGGAACCAGTCTCTCCCTCCTCCTGATGCAGAGATCCCCTTATCTACTTTGAAGGCGGCATTGCTAGTGACCCAGCAGGTCTGACTGCCTTTCCGCTCAACTGCTGGCTATCCATTTCAGATTTTATGTTCCATTTTGGCTCTAATAATCACACTTTCAAATTGCATGCATACTGCCCCGCAACTCACTTGCACACACAAACACTAGCAAATACCATACACTCTCCTTGACAAAGCATGCTATCTCCTTTTTTTGGAAGCCCTTGCATATCAAGCTTTAGATATGCTAATGATCCCACCGACCTTTGCCTTATCTTTTTAGATGTCCAAGCTACCCACTCATCCCAAGAAAGTTCTAGTCATGTTACTTCTCTCAGTTGAGCTCTGTCATAGATTGAAGTGCTTTAGGGCAAAACTATGGTCAAATTATCTCAAAAGAGATGTAGTTGCACAGCCTTGAGAGGCTGTAAAACCTAACAGAGCAAATTCTTCCTAACAAATGCCCTATTGACCCATGCAACCTAGAATGCTGGGCTTCATGGAATCACAGTTTCAGAGTTGTAAGAAATCACAATATTCCATTTAGTCCAACTTCTAATTGACTGCTTAAATCCTTTCTCTCATTACATTTCATACTTGAGTAATGCTGAACTAAAAAGGCTGTTGGAACAAAAAGCATAACCAAACCAGTTTCTTAGTCATTTCACTTTTATCCAAACAGAACCAAAATTAATAGTTTGTGATTTCTATGCACCTACTTGAGGGAGAGCCTTTTACTTTTTTTCAAATATAGAAAGGGATCAGATAGAATAGGAGGGCAAATTCAAGAGGACTGTTAGCAATCTTCTCTTACCTGCTTCCCTCTTTCCCACTTCTTCCTAAAAGACATAGTAAGTGAGATAATTAGACTTGAGGACATCTTTGAAGAAAGGCCACATTCTGTCTAGGCACAGAAGAGAGGGCATTCCAAGAGGAGGTGCATTACTTTATGTGTATCATTGTATACGTGCTTACATTTTTCCCCACGTCTTTTTTATATGTCTGTCCTGTTTCTCCCACCATTCTTATTCATTCATTTATTTATTCAGTCATTCCCTGAGTACCTACCACTGTGGCAGGTGCTGGGGATCCCTAGAAATCATAAGATAAATGTCTTCCCTTCAGGGAGCATACTGTGTCATATAGTTTTGAATAAACAGTCCAATATAAAGTGGCAAAAATTATAAATAGAAGCCTAGAGGAAGGAAGGTGACCACCAGGCAGCTGGGGGACAAGGGGAAGGAGAAAACTCTCAGACTGAGCTTTACAGGTCTAGAAGAGTCTTCTGCGCGAACAAACTGGGAAGAGAGGCAAGTGGAGGAAGGGCACCCAGTAAGAGGGAACAGAATATGCAAGGGGAGCCATTCCAGAGCCAAGCCTTCTTAGTAAATAATTATTTTATTGAAAAGGATTCTTTTTGGAGAGAGTAGAAGGAAATGATCAAGGGGCCAGACGAGGAAAGATCTGTCGCATGACAAAGAATTTGAACTTTACCCTGTGAGATCATTCTGAGCGTACTTTGGAGTAAGGCAAGACCCGAGACAGAGATGTTAACAGGCTGTCACAGTGAGCAGGAGCGAGGTAGTAAGGGCCACTGACAGTGAGAATGAGGAGGAAGGGGTGTATTTAAAACATTATAGAGGTGGAATCTGCAAGACAATGTGGGAGTGAGGGAGTCTAGGATGATTCTGGTTTCTGGCTTAGGCATTTGGGTATTAAAGGTACCATTTTCTGAATGAAAAAAGAAAGAAAGAAGTTCAAAAAGAAGGATCAGCCAGAGGAGATTAGCTCTGTTTGTGTTGAATCTGATGACTCTATGGGACATCCTGATGGTGATGCATAATGGAGCTTGTGGCTGGAAGAATCTAGCTAGAGCTCAGTTTGTTTCAGCAGGCGAACTTTTATTGCGTACTTTCTGTATGCCAACTATTGTGTTCAACAGGATGTCTGGGCTAGAGACATTGGTTTGAGAGCCATCTGTTTGTAAGTAGCAATTGAAACTGTGGAAAATCACCCAAGAAGAGCATGTTGAATGAAAAGAGAAGTCTTGGGATGAAACTCTGGGGATCCCCAAAGCTTAACGAAAAGGTAGAAGAAAGCTGAGAAAAAGTGAGAAGTGAGAGGAGAAGTGGAAAAGGGGTATCACAGAAGCCACGCCAGAGACAGAACTGCAGGAGGCCCTGAGGAGTCAATAGTGCAAATCTCAGAGTCAGCCAAGATGTAGGCTGGAACCTGCCTTCTGCATTTGCCAATTTGAAGTTATTTGTGACCTTGTTGAAAGCAGCTTCTATGAAGTGGGGCAGGTGGGAGCTTTGCGTTATCATCTTCTTAGGGGCAGGGATCATGTTTTCAAATTCTTATATATTTATACTCTCTACCTTTTGCTCCTCTTCCTCATCCTATCCCTTTACCCACCCACCCCCAATACAACATTATTGTCTGATTTCTCACCTAAATTCCAGACACATTTTCAGCCACCCATGGATACCTCAACCTTGATCTTCCATGGGCACCTTGAGCAAAACAAAACACATTCACTTTCATCTAGAAAGCCTGAATCTCCTCCTGTGTTCCTTTTCCTAGTTAACTAATACCACCTTTCAGGCAGTCCCCTAAGCTAGAAACCTTGTGCTCATTGAATTCTTTCTCTCCCTTACCTTCTACATGCAAATAGTCTTGAAAATCTATTGACTCCACCTTAAAAATGTCCCCAAATTCAGCATTTTCTTTCTCCATCTATCACTGTGTACATACTTCTTTTAGGACTTATTTCATTTCATCATAATTTTGTATGTGTTCATGTTTCCTCCTCTAAATCCTGAGATCCTTGAGAGTAAGGTTGTTCCCTTAATCTTAGAACCCCACCCCTAGTACAGTGCCTGGCACTTGCTCAACACATATTTATTGAATGAATAAGTGAACAAGACTTTTTCATATTTAACATTTGCTTTACTGTCCAGAAGCTTCTGGAACCCTTTCTCTGTCTGTGTTTCTGCCCTTTCTGCTCTCTGATCTGCCTGCCAACCTAGCTCCTTCACTTTAGCTGTAGTTGGGTGACACATGACCTTTGCCTGAAGAAGTCAGATGCATTAAACCAACCAGTTATGAATTTGCCCCTCTTCACCCCTCCAATAGAGGAAAACATTTCTTAGATAAGAAGAGTGATAGATAATCTAGTCTTCAGGGAGTAGAGATGTGGGTAAATACTGAAGAGTAATTACTCCTTCTTTGCAGGGATACTATCTTCCCAAAGCTACCCTACTGTGTGGTCAGAATAGTAACCCAGTGCCAGTTGAACAGATGAATAAATGAATAAGCAAAAGCTTGAATGCAGAGGAGAAATGTGAATCAGACTCCCAGCTTCAAAGGAGAACCACTTTCATACCACCAGGGAAGATTAGGTTTAAGGACTTTTTAGGAAGAACTGTTTTAAAGTTGGGCCTTTAGGTGAGGTTCTTACTAGGAAGATTCTATCCCTTCAGTTCCCCAAATGTACAATCATATTCTTTTTAACAGACACTTGAGATAAAAGTGGGTAGTATTTTCAGGGACAGGCATATTCCTTAAAGGCAACTGTATGGACCTGCACAGTCCTGAAGAAATCAGCCCCATTTGGGGCTTATCCTGACCAAATGGGGGAAAAGAATAGACAGGACATGGATTCCCTGACACCACTGCCTCAGGCGACCTTCCAGCAGCTCTGTCATTTGTAGGAGTCAGTCTTGGATTGCTCAGAGTCCTGTATTCTCTGGGCCATTTCTCTGACGCCTTTAAATGAGAGGCCTTGTTTTTTGGCAACTTCATTGACATTTTTTCACCTAAAGCAACAAATATAAAACATTTTTGTTTTTCTTTTGCCTCAGATGAGGAAAGCTGGTATGTTTTCTCAGGAAAATGTCCCAATGTACTGTCTTCAGAGGGGCATAGTTGTGTGGAATTGGGCACATTGTATAACCTTTCTGAGCTGTAATTTTCTCATCTGTCTAATGAAGGGGACGGTTGACTTACCCAAATTCTCCCTTAGACCTGCTATGCTGTGATTTGGGAATTCAGAATATTTCCCTCACCACCCTAGCCAGAGGCTCTCACCTCCCTGTCTGTCAGGCCTAGTAGCACAGGAAGCTGAATTATCTCAGCTGTATTAAGGAAACAACAATGATATGTTGAAACTCTGTATTCACACAAAAGACAAAGTGAGAATCGAGAGAATGGCACGAAGATTCCTCTTATAAAAGATTTCTTCATTTTGCCAAAACATTTATTCATTCATTAATATATCTGTTTGTGTTTTGTCCTCTTAAATTAATCCCCTGTCATATTTTAAGGCCTGTGCTAAGAGGCAGGTTCCTACTCTCTTTCAGGACCCCTTAAAAGTGTGCTCCTCTAATGTGTCAAAGCAGGGTTCCCTGTGACCAAGGCCTTTCCCTGAGGCCCTCACTTGCCAGGGCTGCCCATGCTCTTAGGAATGGTAAGAAACCAATTCTTGTGACCAGTAGAAAATGAGGAAGGACTCCTTAGCTCTCATAGGTCTTCGTCCATATAAATCCATCCCCGGCAAAGAAAGCGATGGAGGCCAGGAATACCATATGTGTGTTATACGCTGCTTAGGTCTAAAGCTCTTGAACCGTCTTGCCAGATGAGCAGCCGGAACCAGTCCCTGGCAAAGACAGACTCGTACTTGGTCTCAGGGAACCTGCCTGTGCATCTCCCGTCCACCCGGGTGCACCTGAGGACATAGTGGGTCACAAACATTCCTAGGCATGTCCTATTACAGACAATTAGTGGCCAAGAGGTAATAACTCACTGTCATATGACATTTGCAGTGTGCAGTCAGTTATAGCATTCATTATCTTTTTTTGGTCCTTACGACTCTGAGGTGGGGAGGATTATTCTTATTATCCCCATATTATATAGGAAGAAAGTGAGGCTGCCCAGTCTGAGGCCTGAGTTTTCTGATCCCAAATACATTTTTTCCTTCCTTCTCCTTGTGCTGTCTGACCAACCGTCACTGATGCTCCCAGCCTGCAGGTGATGGATCAACTTGACACCACCCTGGGCAGTGTATTTCAGACAGAGACAGGGTAGTTGAGTGTTTTTCAATCTCCAAAGACTTAGCTGCAGAGAGAGACCCTCATTTCCATCAAAACCTGGGTTGAGAAGAGCTCAGTGATCTGGGCATTGGGGCAGAGTTTACCAGCAGCCCCCCCGCCAGGGTGACATTGAGCTCCCTGGTTTCTTCCTCAACAGGTGAAAAAGCACCCTCTTCTCTGCATCCCACTCCCATTTTCCTCTACAGAGAGACCCCAGAGTGATGGGAATCAGACCCAGGGACTGCCTTCACCATAGGGCGTGGCTGTGGGCAGCCCTCCGACAGAGGAGTCAAAGAACAGCCCCAGTTGCTGAGGGTTACCTCCTGAGAAGATGCCACAGGGAGCATGTGCCAAAGACGAGGAAAGATGCACCTTCCCAGACCTCCGCATGTCTGAAGAGGTGTATAAGCTTCTTTGGTTTGGGCCCAAACTCCTGCACTGGAATCCAGTGCTCTATTCATTTGCTCCACATACGTTTATTGAACATCTGCTACATGCTAGCCCTGTTTGTGGTACTGAAGATGAAACACCATACAAAACAATTCTGTCCTCCTGGAGTTTACATTCTAATGGGGTATAGACTAGAGGCCAGATTTAGAGCAGGCTTTTTCTGCAAAGGCTGCTAAGAGCCAGGTGACCAATGTGTTTTCATTCCAGCCTCTTCCAGCATCAAAAGAAATCACTTCCAGGATAGGCTGTAGCTCAGGTGGCTGAGGAAACTCTTGGCCTGAGCTGACCATAGGTGACCAGCCAGTATTGCATTCCAATTCCCTAACACCTCTCTAGAAGAAAAGGTCCACAGGTTGAAGGTTTCAATCTTCTGTAATATTTAAGAACAGAAGCTTGGGCTTTGTTTATTGGTTTCTGTTTCCCTCTGATGGAATATTCCAGCAAAGAATGTCTGTGTGAGTGTGTGTGTACCCATATATTTATCAAGTCTCTTATTAGACTCTGAGGATAAAAAACAACCAGAGAGTCCCTAGAACTTCTTTCTCAGAAAAAAAAAAAAAAAAAGATAAAATAAAATCCAAGTGTTAGAGCCCAGAGAAGATAGTGTGAGGATTTTCCACAGGATGGAAATTATTTCCATTGTTGTAAAAAGAGTTAAAATATATAATTCTAACAGGGGCAAATATTTGTCATAACATAGGCATTCTAGGCAGGTAGTCTAACGCATGTAAGTTCGTCAGGGTGTTTGTGTTGGTGGGAGCATCTTATTCTCCCTAGAAGGGAGCACGTATTAGACACACAATGAAGACTTCTTTGATGAGTATTAATGCTGACCAGGAATATGGTTGAGAGGCTCACCCCACACGTCAGAACCACAGATTCTCAGAGCCAGAAGGAACCTTGGAAACTTCTCTCCAGTTCCTTCAGTTACAAATGGGAAGGGGGAAAAGACAATTCAGTGTAACAGTGACTCAGAGGGTAGGCTCTGGAGTGGGACCTGAGCCCAATTCCTGACATCATTTAATAGCAGTGAGGGCTTTTTGTTCTTGTTTTTGAAAATTACTTATTCATTTAGGTCTCAGTTTCCTCATCTCTATATTGCTGTAAAGGAGTATTGCTGTAATGTTTAAGTCAGAAAATTCACGTAAAACAGTCAACAGAGTGCCAGGCTCAGTTCACGCAGCAAATGTCGTTCTTTTCCAAGAAGGAGAAGTGACTTGCTCAAGTCACTCAGTTAGTTAGAGATAAACCTGAAAATAAATAGGTTTCCTAACTCCCTGTCATGTGATTTTTTTCCACTACCACTGCACTATGCCAGAAAAAAAGTGGCAAGACAGGTAAGACGTGGGCTTAGTTCAGAAGTGAGTATTATGGTGCCTTGAAGAAGAAAAAAAATCTCTTTTACTTATTGGTGGCTGCTATGTCTCGAGTACTGCCCTGCATTCCATATGTGTTATCTTCTTAATCTTCACAGAAACACTACATGGCATCATTATTATCCCTATGCTAGAGATGGAAAACTGAGGCTTAGGTAGAATAAATAATTTACCCAAATCCAGGTCTGTCTGACTGACCCAAAACCCGTGCCTTACTCCACGCTGGGAAGACTGTGATAAGAATATTGAGGTCTGTTAAATGTCAGTGCAAGGCGAAAGGGACTCTGAACAAGGCTGTGAGCTGTTACCCTTCGCCGCTGTCACTGCTCTCAGTGGCTGCCTTTTCATGAGACTGTGATTGATTGTCATTTGTGGAAGGATGCAGTATGATCTGAGTGGACAGTGTTTTCACAGAATTTGATTCACCGTGTAGGAGAATCTGTGTAGACAAATGAAGAACCTACCACCATCTGGGACCAGAATTCTGGAAGCATAAACTATCTGTGCACCTTGATGGCAGGGGATGGCGTTTTATTTCCAGTGTGAAATGCCAAATAGTCCAGGAATGATAAAATCACCCTAGTTTTTCTTATGAACTCCTAGAAGTCATCTTTGTTGGTATAAATGAGATCATTTAGCCTAATTAGTTCCAAGCTTAATTAGCAGTAATTATCCCAACATGGGAGTAATATCCGAGCAGGAAGTGCCGAGTCCTCGATTAGATAGATCTCTAATTGGTGTTACAATATTGTAATTAAAGCGTGTTTGTACGCCTCTGCCGCAGCACGCGATTTGTTTCATGTCTGATTAAACAGGGAGACTCAGCAGCCTTTGAGGGGGCCAGGACTTTAGATCTGACTCATATAACATGTTAACCCTGTGACAAAAGAGATTTGGGGACCTGCCTCCACGGTCATGGGGAGTGTGCAGCCCTGAGCCGAGGGCACTCCTGCTGAGAGGATGTGTACTCGGTCTGCTCATCCCTTCCACTCCCGGGTATCTTGTGCACCAGAACATAAGTATTTGGCTGAAGGGTCATTTTGTAAATTTTATGCTTTTGAGGGCTGCCTCATATATAACCCAGGGGAGACTGTACAAAAAGAGCAAATAATAATAGCTATCATTTATTGAACATTTACTGTGTGCCAGATCCTGCGCTAAATGCTTTAAATATCAAAACTAATGAAATCTTCAGAGAAAATCTCTGTAATAGCTATTTTAATCTCTACTTTACAGACAAGGACCTGAAGATGAGGGAGTTGCTTCACCAGGCTAACTCCAGGTCATCCTTCAGGCCTCACCTTGAACATCAGTCCTCCAAAAGGCCACCTCTGACCCCTCAGCCAGGTTAGCTCCCGGATAGCTCCTTGTCATTTTCCCTCACACTTTATTATAATTTTATTGTCCATCTCCCCCACCAAATGATAAACTCATTTCTGCCTCGTTCACTATGCTATGTCTAGTGCCCTGCACCTAGCAAAGTGCCAGCGGTGTAGCAGATGTTGAAAAAATAAGAGCTAAATGAATTGTCAGAAGTCACTCAATTAATAGGTTGAGTGATTCAAACTCAGCTCTGTGTGGTTCTGTAGCCTGTGTGTTTTCCATTGCATCATGCTTCCTTTTTTTAGTGTTGAAAATTCCAAGGTTAAGTTTCTAGATAGTCGAAGTATAATGAATATGTATTTCGGGGAGGGATGGAAAATAGATTTTCTTTCCTCTCATTTCAAAATGCTGTTTTACAATTTTGCAATAGGTCCGTTAACCATTCACCATATTTATCTATTTAATGCTTCAACCTATGCTACAATTCACAGATTTTTGCCCATTCTCAAATAATTGGTAATTGAATCTAATAAGCCCAAGAGAATTGGAGTAAACCAGATAGAATTTATATCCATTTATATATCATTGGATTCTGCAAATTTTTAAAAATGTAACTAGCACTCTGAGAATCTGCATTTCATTGATTCCCAGCTATGGTTTTGGCACATCCCAAGAATGTCCAGTTATTTTGAACAGTGACACAAAATTCTTTGGAATTTTTTTCTCAAATTAACTTTGCTGGATGTTTAAAAGAAAATGTGCCTCATGATGCATGGTGGAGGAATAAGAGGCAGGCTAGATCAGAATGGAGCCAATGCCTGGGCTGGCCCAGTGGCCTAGTGGTTAAGTTCAGCACACTCCGCTTTGGTAGCCCTGGCCCAGTTCCTGGGTGTGGACCTACACCACTCGTTGGCATCCCACATACAAAATAGAGGAAGACTGGCAACAGATGTTAGCTCAGGGCCAATCTTCCTCGCCAAGAAAAAAGAAGAAATGGAGGCAATGCCTTTAAAACTTCAGAAATCAACTGCTACTTAATCTTGGTCATTGCTGCAACATATTTAAGGATTAAGAAACTCAACAAGAATATTTGTTTATTCATTAAAAATTTGTAAAAATGAATAGATGGTACTTAACACAAAGTATAAAATTCACAAAAAGTATAAATGAAAATGCCCCCTTCCACCTTGCCTCATCCCCAGCCACTTCAGAGATAACTAGTTTTGCATATATCTTTCTGGAGATATTCTATGCATGTGCAAATGTATACATTTTAAAAGGTATTATTCCTCGATAAAACATCATAGTGCACAGTGAATCATAAAGGTGAATTAGCTCACTTCCTAGTCTGGGCAAAGACAGGAAGTGAGAATGAGAAATTCAATACATAGAAACCAAAAGCACAAAGCTCTGTAAGTCTATTTCCTTATGAAACTATTACTAAACATCATGGTGATATATTGAGATTTGAAACATGGTACTAATGAATGAGAAATGCTGCTTGACTTACAACGATAATGACATGATCAAATGTGAGTCCTGAATCTTCCTGGGGTTTCTGTTCTAACTCTTAAGATGATGTTCCTCTGCAGCTGTTTATTCAGTACCAGCACGATGAGGCAGAGTTATGGGTTCCACTCACTGTTAGCAACTTACTGCTGGCCTCTGTTACTAGAGGAGTTAGGTGAGAAAGTGAGGACGAATTCATGCAAATCTAGTACCATCAAAAGAGAAATGTCTATTTATATAAAGCATATCATCCTTTATTTTCTGTGGACAGGGCTTGATGCATACCTTGGATGACTATTTTAGTGTAAGAATAATCCACAAAGCTTCCTGCAGTTATTACACTAATATTTGGGAATTGTTTTTTGGCTTTTGAATAACCAGAAATGATTTAACCACGATATTAAAATAATTGGATTTGCATTTGTACAAGTAACAGATAAACCGGGTTAAAATAGTTGCGGTATGAGTATCTTATGATACCCACGGAGTGCACTAGCCAAGGTCATCATCAGCTTACTATAGTTTATATTTAGAATTTATTGAGCCCTGCACATGCTAGGCTCTGTAGAAAACCTGGTGCCCTGGGAATTGATACTCTTAAGTTATTTATCATCTCATTTTGCTTATCAAAGACTTGCCTACAGTCCCTGTGGCTTTTCTTTTCACCAAGGGCTCACCTTGGATGGCAACAGACTCTGATGCTTCTTTTATGACTGGAAGGCTCTCATGTCTCTGAGTAGAGTGTGATTCTCTTCTGAAACATGGCTTTGCCAATCAAAAGGACCAACGCACTGGAATGTTCTGGAAGCATCATCTAGGACCACAATAACCTTTTGTCTTTTAAATTTTCTGTTCCATTATGTCTATAAATGCACTTGTATTTTGCGTCCCAATTTTTGGCTTAGAAAATAGAAGCACTAGAGCTGGAACAAAGTGCCTCTAGTTTGGGGCCCAACCCTTTTTGCTTTTCTTACTGGAAAGGTAAGTTTTTGCTTTGTTTCTCCGGATCTTGATCTTTCCATTTATAATGACATGTTGGACCAACTGATCTCTAAGGCCCACTTTGTTTTTGGCTCTTACCAGTACGAGCTTTGGAGCAGTGCTTCCAAAGTTTTTCTGCCAATTGTCTTTTTTTGGTGGAGGTTTTTTTTTTTTTTTTTTTGTCTTCATGAAATCAAGCTCCGAATGAATGTGGTTATGATCAATGTTGAATCAAGACATTATGTCTGTAGACAAACTCTAAATATTTTTGAAATATAAGTTAATTGATTGCTTCCCTTTTATCCAGCTTAAATTTAGAAAACCTTTCCCCTCTGTGAAACCTTAATATACTATTTGAGTTTTCCTTCTCAAGGTACATCCCCTCAGGGTTCCTGACCAGCTTTTCTTTGCCATCACAATATTTCCAAGAATCTGCCTTTCTCCTCCTGCTGCCTAATAACAGTCTGTGTGACTTACTTCAGTTATTCTCCTTTTGCCATTAATAAATTTAGTACTGCTGTGTTTTAGGGCAGGGACTGTGTGATACCCATCTTATTGGTCTTCCTGCTCTCTATGCCAAGTGCTTTGTACATGTTAGGAATTCAGAAAATGTTGTTGAATTGAACTGAACTTCTGACAATTCCTTCTCATCACATCCTTCAGACCTTCCTTTACAGGAACCTTTCTGGACTAACTCAGTTTAGACTTAGCATTCCCTTAATGTGCATCCCATAATACTTATGTACCTGTGGTTTGTATCATATTAACTTATGTAGCTATTTGTTCTAGTCGTTCCTTTTGAAGGATAAGGGAAAGGTACCCAGACTTGGAGTCAGGAAACTTGGGTTCTATCTTTGCCAATTTACTAGTTGAGTGACCAAGGACAGTCCTTCAACCTCCCTAGGTTTCAGTGTTGTTGTTTAATCTAAAAGATGGAGGGAGGGAAAGGGTGAAGATGGATCAAATGACTCCAGTCTTAGAATTCTGATTTTTGACATATTGGTTCCCTAACAAGATAATAAACTTCTCAAAGGCAAAGAATTTGCTTTTTCTACAATATGGAATAGATACACTGCTTGACAGACGGTGCTTAATAAATTCTTCCTTAGAAAATGGCTGCCGTTCTACCCCTTCTGGCAAAAAAGTTAAACCCAAGAGTGCCCCTCTCATATCATAGCCCATGGCCTGAAGGGGCTCTCGGATCTACTCTGGGAAATGCTCTTCTGGACTCGGACGTCGGCAGCTAAGACCAGCACACCGTATTAGTCATGAAGTTGAGGGGTACACCTAACAGTTTTGCCTTTTTAAGTAAATGTGTTTATGGTTTGTGCTGCTTTCCTCAGTAAGATCATTTCCTTACAAGTAATGAGAGCTGTGTGTGATATGGTTGAAATCCTGTCCCTCGGCTGAGTTGGAGAACTCACGTGATGCTGAGTGGGGCCCATTATCCCAACGGCAGTCACAGGAATGCTAAGTCTGGCAAATATTAACTCAGGAACCACAGCAGCAGTTAGGAGGCAGCAGTCTGCCCACCTTCCTGAACCTACCACTTTTGGGGTGTTTTCTGATTTTTCTTTTCTTGGCTTGAGTATTGCATTTATTTCCCCTTTCATTCATTCTTCTTTCTCCTCTCAAAAAACAAACAAAAAAAAGCAAAAACAAAACAAGACATTATATTTCTTCCATTTGTCTGCAACTGGAAACCCTGATGTTCTCATTCATTTCAGAGCAGAAAGCTTTTCCTCTTTTGCCTAAGTGATGTACAGTACATTTATTCATCCCTGCTCCAAGCCACAGGCCTGGGTATTGGAAGAACTCTGGAGTTTCTGGGAACAGACTCTCATGCAGGCAGCTATGGATAGAATAGATGGGTTGTGAGAGCAGCTCAAAACCATTCCTGTGTGCTGGATGGAGAAGCTTTCCTTGGAGGAAGAGAAGCCTATGATATTTTTCCATATGGCAGAGAAGGGAGTGACATATTAGGTGGAAGAAAGCTAATGCACATCTGAATGTATGTAAAGAAAAGACTTCTAACTAAAAGAGAAGAGTTGTGGTTTAGGTTAAAACCACAAAGGAAGTGAAGGACGTTACCACCTTCCTCTTCGTGGGTAGAAGATTCTCCTTTGGCTCATCTCCTGGGCTCTGTGAGACTGAGTCTTCCTATAGGAATAAGTTTATTGCTCCTACCCTTCTAGAAAAGCACCATGTGCAGTGGTTTGTAGACTTAAAGAGTTTAGACTTGATTTTTAAAGCAGAAACATGCCATAAATTACTCTCATTTCCAAACTTGTTGTCCCAAACATGCTTCCCTTATCTTAAATAGAAGAGCAAAGAATTAAAGCTCTCTGGGAAATGAAGAGAAGAAAAGACTTTTCCCAAATGACCTAAGGAATTTCTCAACTTAATTCTCCTTTGTTTTCCTGGAAGAGACCTTCTGACTAAGCTTTGAGTTAGCAAAGAAAATTATCAGTAGTTGTGTTCTCCTGATAGCAACATGAGGACTTCCTATGTGCCAGGGATTTTCCTTATGGTATCTCTGAACTTCCAAAAGTTCTGAGAGATGGGTTTTATTATTCCCATTTTTATAGGTGAGAAAATTGAGGCTAAGAAAAATCAACTTGTACTATGATCTTGAACCTTCAACTCAGGTGTGTTTGATGGTAATACTTGTGCTCTACCCTTCCTCTCCTTAAAATCTGGTTTTAGAAGTATTTCAGCCACTGATGCTGCTAACTTGGAAGTAACATTTGAAACCTGGCTCTGCCCCTTATTACCTAGGTCACCCTGGGCAAATTATTTGACCCCTCTAGGACTTATCTGGTTTTTGTTAACTAGTATGACAATTCTTAGATAATGTTGGGAAAAGACCTCCTTATTGGCTTATTAGAATTAAATGAAGCAACCGATATAAACGTGCAGCATATAGACTGACATACAGTAAATGCCCCAAAAGACAGCCATTCAGTAATTGCATATAGGTCAGGTTCCAGACCAAACTGTGAAGGAATTGAGGTTTGCTTGAGGGAATCTTCATTTCCTTAAACTGCTCTAATTCCCCTCACTCTCACTCTCTGCCTAAAGGTAGATTCAGGTGTCAATGGCTATGTTAACACTTGAAGAGAAACCAGACCTCTTCAGCGATAAAACAAAAGGCGGCTGCGTTAGTTGTTGAATTCTGTCCTTCTAAAGCTTGAGACACGGGTTGGGTTTTGGTTTATTGTTTGGGGGAAGATGGGGGTGTTGGGAGGGTAGAAAAAAGCAGCCCTCTGAGCACCCCCAGTCACACTGTGCACAAGGACCTAAGGCAGCCCTTTAATCTCATGCTTCTTTTTCTGGATATGTTCAGTGTAGGGTCAGTTGTAGATTCCCGGTCTCAGCTGCTTTTGATCAGAACTTTTTTTTTCCTCCTGTGGTGATTTTGCATGAATTTTAGACCCTGGCGACATTCTGTTGCTTGGGTCTGTTTTTCATTGCAGATTTTGTCAAGATTTTATGTCTACATTGTATTTGAAAGGCTTTTTTCTTCTTCTCTATTCTATGTGAACTGCAGACTCTGGATTTTATTTCCAGTTTATTTTAAATATAATATGAGTGTATTTTCCTAATTACAAAAGTAATGACTATTCATTGCAGAGAATTAGAACAAAAGAATAAAGAAAAAAATTAATCACCCATGAACCCAGCATCCAGGGCACTTAGTCACATTTTATCGCATTTCTTTCAGTCTTTTCTCTTGTACATAGACATTTCTATCTATAGAAATTGTATGTACATATATGTTTCGCAAAATTAGGATAGGACAATGTATACATTTTATATCCAGCTTTTTTCACATTATATCATGAGCATTTTTCGCATAAAATATTTATGGCTGCATAATATTTCATTGTATGAATGGGCCAAGGTTTACTTCACCTTTCCCATTCTGCCGGATGTTTAGATGCTTCTTTGTATAAATTTCTGAGTTTCCTCATTTCCTTTTTTCTTATCAATAATTCCTGGAAAGGGAATTATAGGGCAATTAGGGAAAAAGAGTATAAACTTTTCATTTTTTATTTTAAAAAATATTTGTAGCTGATTATTTTAATACTGATTATTTTGATATTTTAAGCCTGTGTATGGCCTTTTTTAAAGCCTCTTGATATATAGCACAAATTGATTTCCAGAAACGTTGCTCTAATATAGGGCACACTACAACCCATGAGCCAAAGCTGTCCCATGTCTGTTTTTGTACAGCCCATGAGCTAAGAATGGTTTTTACATGTGTAAATGGGTGGGAAAAAATCAAAAGAAGAATAATATCTCATAACACATTAAAGTTACATGGAATTCACATTTCATTTTCCATAAATAATGTATTTTTGGAACACAGTATGTTCATTCATGGACATACTGTCTGTGGCTGCTTTCACCCTACAATGGCAGAGCTGAGTAGTTGCAACAGAGACTGGATGGCTCCCAAACCCAAAAATATTTACTGTCTGCCCTTTACAGAAATAGTTTGCTGACCCCTGCTTTAGTATGTAATCCTGCAAGTTGTATATCAGAGTGTTCATTTGACCACACACTGAACACTGGGATTTTCTCATTCTTTGTTAATTTGAACAAGTCAACAAGTATTTACCAAGTGTTTCCATGTGCCAGGGCTTCATAGAAAATACAATCTACTTATTATTTCTTTGATTACCAGTTAGAATGAATGTTTTCATAAGGTCAAGTGATTTTTCTCTATTAATTTTCTGTGTATGAAATGTTAAGTTTCAACTCAGGTATTTATGTTTTTCATATTGCTTTGTATGAGCTCTTTATATACTAAGATATTAACATCTTTTCAGTTATATTTGTTGAAATCCTACTTGTTGGAAATATTTTGTTTCCATTTGGTCATTGGCCTTTTAGTATTATGATTTTTTTTTTTTTACATACAGAACTTTACATTTTCATGTAGTCAAATCTGTTGAATTCTTTCTTTTTTTCCTTTGATTTTATTCTAAGAATATCTTTCCCTGTCCCCAAGGTCAGATAAATATTCATCTCTATTTTCTTCTAGTTTTTTTTTGAAACTGATTCATTTTTGTATTTATCTCTTTAATTCCTCTGGAATTTTTTATTATATGATGTGAAACAAGGCTCTTAAATTTTTCTCAAACAGTAGAACAATTATTCCATTATTTCTTGAGTAATCTTTCCTTTCCCTACTTATCTGTGATGTCACCTTTGCTAAATTCAAAGGTATCCTGGGATGTGTCCCTGGCCCACACTCCAGTTCTAATGGCGAGTGTGTGTGCATGTGTGTTTCATTGTTGATTCCTTGTGGATGTCCACTTTGTTGTTCCTGATTAGGCTTGTACAATATACAGAGCCTGGCTGGATTTTTGGATTTATATTTTTTTGTTCCTCCCGTGTATTACTCCTTTACCATTGTAAATTTCAGTAGCATCACCCCTTCTCGTGGTCAATTTGTCAGGAATGCAATATAAGCTTATCTCCTAAAAGTACACAAATGGTAAGGAACCTTCCCACCAAACAAGAGACAAAGGCCTCAGGGCCAGGCCTCGCACATAAGTGACCCATGCGACCCGTGAACCGTAGTACTCTTTCATAACCACTCCAGGTGACAAAGCCTTTAGCTTTGTAACCTATGAGGTTGGAGGTTTTCTGGCTGAATAATATCAACTGGCATAAAAAGAGCAAATCTCTGGAAGGCGTTCCCAGAAGAGCTGTTACATGATGCACAGCCCCTAACCTTCTGTTAACGGCTCACCCCAAGCCGACCTTGGTTCACAGTGGAGTTATTTCATTTACCAGGTGTGAAAATTGGATTTTACCACCGAGGAGGGGAGTTATTGCCTATCAGGTCTGCTCTTTAGGGGAGCAGAGATTGTGGTGAGATTTAAGAGATTTGCTATGCATGGAACATATAATTAGAGATGTGTTTCTTTAAAATGGATTTGCAATCTTTGTCATTTTAGGAGTGCTATTTTTTTCTTTTAGTTTTTCTGTCTGACAGCCTTCTTTTCCATGTAGGCTGCACACATCCTACCTAGGATCTGAATATTTTATATGGCACCATTCTGCCAAGAGAGGGACCTCAGGGGTGTGACGAAGAGTACAGCTGAGGGAGATGGTGGGGCCTGCCTGTATTTGGATGCTGATATTAGTCACACGTTGATACTAAGAATTGGAGGTGGGATGATAAAATAATTTTCATGTTGATTAATTGCTGCCTGGTCGAGGCCTCGGTTTGATGGAGGTATTAGGGTCACTCTGAGACTCTCTAATGAGGGAATTCTTGAAAATCAAGAGTTTAGATTTAATCACCTGTTGTTAGAGGCTACATAGACAGCCTCAAAGTTAGTATCTGGTTAACCACACTTGCTTTTTAAAAAAGACACCTTGTTTACTACCATGATGAAGGTGACTGAATTTATTATTGTTTAGCATTTCTAGCACACTTTGTTCTCGCTGAGTGCCTTGCACTTATTTGTGTATGTATATTGGTTGCTCTCCGCAGCACTCCCCTGAGATGAGTGGGTGATAAGTTTTATCATCACCTGCTTTCCCAAGGAGGAGGAAACGGGGGCTCCTGAAAAGAGAAGGGACTTGCCTGGGTTTATAGCTCAGAGCTCCCAGTCCTTAGTGGATCCTCAACAAAATGGTGAGAAAGGCAGCCCCTGCAGCCTTCCTCTGCCCCCTCCCAGACTTGGTGTGCCTCATCCTATATCCCACTAACCACAGCAGGTGCTCCCTCAGAATGAGAATCATCACTGTTCTTGGCCTCCGACTCTGCCTGCACTTTACATCTAAACACATCGCCTTCCCCACAAAGGCGCCTTACTCGCCCTCTCTTCTTCTAAAGGCCCTGCTGTTTTCCTCCCTGCCCAGCTCAAATCCCTGGAGTCATCCGTGACTCAGCCCCTCCACCCACTTCAGTTGCCCAGTGAGCCACGTAGATTCTTCGCCCAAATGTCTTTACATTTGTCCCTTCCCTCCTCTTCCTCCTGCCACTGCCGTAATTCAGGCCCGCACTACCCCCTACCCGGACTACAGTAATAACCCTTACCTGGGTCCCCACACTATCCATCCTAAATTCTTCTGTCCCGTAAATCCTCCTTAAGCACGGCTTTGATAAATACCACTCTCCCTCCGGGTCCATTCTCAGGAGCTCCCCGTTGCCTTTCGATTCAAGTGCAGATTCTTACCCTGCACTCAAAGCCCACCTTCCTTTTTAGCCTTCTCTTCTACTCAGCTACTAAACAACCTAATTGCGCATCAAGATCACCTGGGGAGCTGGGTAAACAGGCGCCTGCCCGGGAGAGGTTCTGATGTGGCAGGTCTGCTCTGGGGGCCGGCACCTGCGCGGTTACACGCGGCCCCGCCCCGCCCTCAGGTGCGCCGGTGCCCCGCGCTCTGGACCACGTACTTCTCCTGCGCGGTTCTTACCAAGCCATATGCTTCCAGCCTCTTCGCCTGGCTATGCTGTTCTTTTAGCCTGAAACACTTCTCTCCCCACCCCATCTCCACCTGTTGAAATTTTTCTCATGCTTTAAGGCACAGCTCAAATATCTCCTCCTTCATGAAGCCTTTTCTGATTGTTCCAAAGGGATAGGATGTAAACTCCTCAGCATTAAATTTAAGGTCCTTTCGCCCAGTACAGCCCGGCTTTACAATTCCAGTCCCATCTCCTGCCTGGTTCCTCCACTATCCCTAAGCTCCCACTGAAATGCAGTCTCAGAAAAGGCCCTTTACACATACCTCTGCCAGGAATGCGGCGCCCCTCCCCCTCGGGCTCCCTTCCCCCATCTCTCTTTTTTAAACTTATCCTACTAGGCTCAGCTCATATGTCACTTCCTCCGTGCCACATTCATCACAACCAACAGTCTTTCTAGACTCTCCCCCGCCCCCACTGGCACTAAGTCACTCCCTCCTCTGCGCTTCCTCGGCCCTTTATACCTAATAGAGAACTCACGACAGTGGCTGACTTCGTGGTTTACCTGTTTAACGCTAGGCGGTGAACTTGGCTAAGGTTGTATTCTGAGGACCTGGCACAGACTCGATACTCGGTCATTCCTCCTGGAATGCATGCATGAAGGAGTCTCTTTCCTCCCGAGCCGTCCCTCCCCCAGGATGACCTTTGCTCTCTGCACTTCTCCCTTTGCATTTCTCTTCCCCTGTCTTTTCTGTACTTGTTTTATTGCTCCTGCTAGGAGACAAGCACCCTTGAGGGGAGAAACCTTGGAGGATTTCGCTCTCTATCCCCAAGCCTGGCTCCTTACCCGTGGCAGGAGCTCAGTAAATGTTTGTTTAATTGAATTGTAGAGTGTTGTGCTCAGCTAGCTGCTAAACAACCCCATTTAAGGGGTTAACTAATAACACTCGGAGAAGTTCTTCTCCCCTGGGGGCATTTGCATTTTAATGGGAATCTTAAAAACCCGAAGGAAATGTTCTCTAATGGTGGGATTGCAGGCCTTGCAGGGAGGCTCATTTTTGGTGGTGCTGGATGGGCACTGTGGAGAGTCTTTCCAGCCTGGGAGTCCTCCAACCTTTTTGTGATAAGGACCCCCTTGGGCTGTCTGGTGAGGCAGAATAATGATTTTAAACACCTAAATTAAATACATAGCATTACAAAGATAGTTATAATGAAATATCAAAATATTAAAAGCATCAAATCTGTGATATAGTAATGCGTGTGCTTCTTTATTAGAGTGTTACTAGAAAGGTCCACTGGCAGATCTAATAACTACTGTGATTTTGTCATGTGATGAGTGTAAAGCAATGTTTGGGATATCTGCCACAGCTGGAAGGTGATATGGAAATATCAGTGATTCTGTTGGTGGAAAAGTCACGGATTGCTCATACCTTGATCTGTTGCCTACATTCACAATTGAAGGAAAAGATAAATTTCAGTTAGAAGTTAGTGGAAGTAAAGGTATATTTTTTTCCTCCATCCAAATTCTAGCCTTAGTCTCCACCATGGATCCAGAATTAAGACCCTGCTTAGCTGACCCCCCCCTTCCCCATATCATGTGGTGGGTGGTCCTAAAGCCCGTGTTGTTCCGACCCTGGTTTCTATCCTCCACTGCCTCTACTTGAACTCCCAGATTCTTTTTTTTACCCTTTATTTTCACAACCAAGGACGGTAGTCTAAATTTGCTTCATTTACCCTAGAAATGTGAAAGAAGGAGAAACAAAAAGGATTGTCAGGACTTGGGAGAGAGAAGGGATCTTTCGTCCCTAGCCTGGGAGGGTCCCCTCCCCAAATTTCTAAGTGCAGAGTGGCGGTGAAGTGGGGGCGGGAGGAGGAAGGGACCCCACATTCTGAGGTGGGGAAGCAGTTGCAGAGTTTACCTGAGAGTCTCTGCTGGCTCCTTGTAAATTCAGAAGTCAGTATTGGGGCCAAAGAGCCTGATCCTAGGGGTGGTCCAGCATAACATCCATCCTTCTTGCTGGCTAGTGACTAAGTGAAATATCATTGCTCTTGAAACACCGCACTCCCTAATGCTGATGTTATTTCTAATTTGGGTAAAAGTGTTTGTGCCGTTCTCTTTTTAGCATCAAAATACAGGGAACATATTCAGTCCATTCCCAGTTATCCTTGTATATTTTAGTCACTTAGAGGCAATTTTCCCCCAGATAGATTTACCCCGCTGTTTGCCATGCTGTGGGGCACATACCTCTGCTCTCAGTGGGCACATGCTTAGAGAATACAAGTAAATCTGAATATTAGCCAGACGTGTTGCTACCAGGGTGAAGATCATATTAGCCCAGGCCAACCACCATCCTTGCCCCTAATGGTAATGACACCAAAGATTTTGCCCTTGATATCTTCCTTTTCTCTTGGGTGCCTTTTCCCTAGGTGAGCTCTTTCATTTTTATTGCTTCAGCTCTCGCCTCCTCACCTGCAGCTTGCCCTCTCACCTGGTGGGACATCCCCACTTCAGTGTCCAATGGTCACCTATAATTCTGAAAGTTCACTCTTTCTTCCTTCACAAACCAGCTCTTCCTTTCTAAAAAACAGCTTTATTGAGATATAATTTACATACTATATAAATTCACCCATTTTAAGTGTGTGATTCAATTATGTCTTTATAAATTTACAGTGTTGTGCAAACGTCACCAAAATCCAGTTTTAGAACATTTGCTTCACCCCAAAAAGATCCCTTATACTCATTTGCAGTCGATCACCATTCCCACCCACACTAATCTGCTTTATGTCTCTTTAGATTTGCCTTCTCTGGACACTTCATGTAAATGAAATTATGCAATATATATGTAGTGTTTTGCATCTGGCTTCTTTCACTTAGCATAGTGATTTTTGAGGGGCATCGATGTTGTAGCTGTAGCAGTACTTCATTCGTTTTTGTTGCTGAGTATATTCCATTATATAGATGTACCACATTTTATTTATCCATTCATCAGTTGATGGACATTTGGATTGTTTCCACTTTGGGGCTCTTAGGAATAATGCTGCTACAGAACATTCACATACAAGTCCTTGTGTGGACATATGTTTTTATTTCTCTTAGGAATGGAATTGCTGGGTCATATGGTAAACTTATGTTTAACTTTTTAAGAAACGACTAAACTGTTTTCAAAGGTGGCTGCACCATTTTACATCCCCCTAGCAATGGATGAGAGTTTCAGTTTCTCCCCATTCTCATAACACTTCATATTGTTTCTTTTTAAATATAATCATCCCTAGTTGGTGTGTAGTGTTATCTCACTGTGGGCCAGTGTCATTTCTGAACCACTCCCATTTCTGACCACAGTGCCCCTCTTTCCACCAATCAGACTTAAGCTTTTCTTCCTCCCTCTTATATTTACACGCCGTAGAAGCGAGCTGCTATCACCTTCCTCAGACAATGCCTGGATTTGCTGCCTCTTAATTCCCCCTTGCACTACCCCACCTGGGTCTGCATCATCTCACACCTAAATGTCTGCAGTCTTCCAGCTCCTCTCATTGCCAGTTGTAGTTCTTTCTTCAAATCTTCCTTCCTGTGGCTGCAGATTATTTAGAATATTAACATGAAAAGGGCATGCATAGACATAGAACCAGGGGATCTGTGTCCTAGACCAGGCATGCTACTCATTGTCACATGACCTTGAGTTGGTTCTGTAACTTACCTGAGCCCGGCCTCCTTCACTAAGGTACTTAACCTCTCTAAGCCTTCCTCATGTGCAAGGTAGGGATAATAATAAAGCCTATCTTATAGAGTTGTTATAAGCCAACCATACAATCCCCATAAAGTCCTTAGCACAGTTCCCAGTGTTGGGGAACACTCAATCAGTGCTGGCTAATATTATTATTATGTTTATTATGACAATTATTATTATTCATTATAGTGGAGGTAATCTTCCAAACCCATCACAGGGTTATCATAAGGATCAAATGTGGCTATGAATGTGAAAATGCTTTGAAGAATGCCATGCAGATTGCAGTGGTGTTATTTTTACACAGTTTTTCCCTTGCTCAAGGAGAGAGAGAGGCAGTGCAAGACAGCGGCAAGAACACAGGCATTGCTGCCAGCCTAGCATTCAAATCTGGACTGTGCTATTTAACAGTTGTGAGGCTTGGGAAAGTCATTTAACCTCTTCATTTCGGTTCTCTCATCTGTAAAGTGGGTATAATTATAAATCACGCGCAGGAAGATACTGTAAGGAAGATGCCTGTTCCAAGAGAGGTGTTCAGTGAACTGTGGCTTTGTTTTTTTAAACTCACAGTGTATCCTTCTTGCATGCTTTCTCTAAATTATGTTCTGTCTAATGAATTCCCACCTTATTTAACCAACTGTACTCTCCCCTGCATCCCAACACCTGCACTGAAGGGAGGCTGTTGTGTGGGGCAGTTAAGAGCTTTCACCTCAGACCAACTCGGGGTTTTTTTTTTGTTGTTGTTGTTGTTTTTTGTTTTTTGTGGGGAAGACCAGCCCTGAGCTAACATCTGTTGCCAATCTTCCCCTTTTTGCTGAGGAAGACTGGCCCTGGGCTAACATGCGTGCCCATCTTCCTCCACTTTATATGGGACGCCGCCACGGCATGGCTGACAAGCAGTGCGTCAGCGGGCGCCCGGGATCCAAACTCGCGAACCGCGGGCTGCCAAGCGCAGACTAAACCGCTGCGCCACCGGGCGGACCCCCCCCAACTCGGGTTTTTAATCTCACCTCCCACTTAGCTGCACGACTTTAGAACAGTTACCTACCCCTCGAAGCATCTGGCCCCTCAACTGTAAAATGAGAACAGGTCATACCTCGTGGGGTTACTATATGCATTAAATGAGACAATACAAATGTAGGACTTAGAATAGTGGTTGGCACATGCACATACTAAATAGCCAGTAAACGGCAGCTGTCACTCTGATGATTTGTAATCACCTTTACTATTATCACTTTCTGTCCACACATTTGCTGTTCTCCTCTCAGTCTCTCGCTTGGCTCCTCGTCTCTCCCTCCTGGGTCATCTTTCCCTCCTGGAACTGCCCAAATCCTATTCTTCAAGGCCCAGATTCAACTTCTGATCCTTCAAATTTTCACTTATTACCCCAGACGACTCATTGCTTTTCTTTTTTCTGGAAGTCCAGAATTTTTGTCATGACTGTAATACAATTTAGGAATTAATTGTTATTAAACTTTTTTTCTTGTTTCCTCAACTGGACTGTAAGATTCCTGACGAGGACTATTTCTTCAGCCTCTAATGAAATTCTCACTATACTTAATTGGCGCTAGACACGTATTAGGTGCTTATTAATTTTTGATAGATAAACAATAGCTAAGAAAGCAAACATGTAAAAGTCATTATGAAACTTTAAAGCAGGGGTTTCTTGATCATCTGTAGAGTATTTTTCCTCAATATGAATCAGGACTGATCCTGAGCAAAGTTATTTATTCCAAAACACAGCACAGAGTGGAGAAAGGGGCAGTGGATGAAGAGTCCCCAAATCAAGGTCAGCACGGTTTGTTAAGTTAGCAAAGCTTGTCTTTGCTGGCACAAATGACCTTGTTTTTGTTTTCCTCATCACTTCTTGGCATCTCTCTCCAATCTCACCCCTTCCTCCAATCCTAGAGGACCTACTGCCCTCAGAAAGCCCTCTGAGTATCTCCTTCTAGCTTGAATTTCTGGGGCATGTTCTCCAAGCTTCAGAATTAGCCTTTTTTTCCCCTTCCCCTCAGTATTTGCTCAGTACAGTTAGGAGTTAAGGAGGATAGTGGTCTGGCCAGATAAATTATTAAAATAAAGCAGAGCTAACCCTTTATTGTGTTACCCTTCCCAAGGGCTTGGGGAAATGACATCGTAAATCCAAAGGTATGAATTTCTAATGGCAGAATTTAAAGGAGTGTGTTAAGAGAGTTGAAGAGATACTAGTGAATGAGATTTGGTGTGAAAATAAGGGAAGTATTGAGGAAATAGCCTTTTCAGTGCTCCTAAAATCTCCCCTAAAGCCAACGTCATTGTGGATAATCCAGAGACAACCAGATGTAATAATAATAACCCACTTTTGTTGGGCCCTTACTATGTGCCAGGCACTATTTCTACATGTCTGTATGCAGTCATTCATTTATTCCTCATGCTACCCTGTGAGGAAGATATTATCATTATTCCACTTTATGGAAGAAAAAAACTGAAACCTAGAGAGGTTAAGTAATTTTTCTAAGGTCACACAGCCCTCTAATGGCAGAGCTGGGATTCAAAGCCAGACAATCTGATTGAGAGCTCCTCCACCCAGGAATGGCTCTGTTGAATCATGAGTCTCCCCTTGTCAGCATTCTGGGAAAATGGAAGAGCCAACTTCATGAGAAAAACCTAGATATCATCATCATCATCACAGCAGACAAGGTGTTGTGCCATTGTGTGCAGGACACTGCACAGAATGCTGAGAAGACAAAGAAGCATCTGGCCCCACTGCTTGTCTGAATCAACCTGACCTCTGACCGCTTCAGGTTTCCTCAAATGCCTCCACTTCCATGAAGCAATTTCTGCTCACCTCATCCAACCCCCAAATATGTATCTCCTCTGATTGCCATTTTACTTTCTGCCTCTGCTCTGCCATTTATTTATTACTTTCTGTCTTGTATTGTGGTTATTTATATACATTGTCACATAGCTGAGCCTTTGCAGATTCCTGAGTCCTTTGCCTGGCTGACTCCTACACATTCTTTAAGATTCCGCTCAGGTCTTATTGCATTCCCTGACTCTCCTGTCTGGCTTAGATACCTCTCTTCTGTGTGCTCCAAACACCTGGTATTTATTCATATCATAGCACTTATTATAACTGATTGTAAATGTTTACTTGTCAGTATTCCTAACGAAATAGATCCCAGATCCCAACATCAGGGAACATGTCTTATACTTATTTGAATGTTCAGTACTTTGCACAATACCTGACACAAATTAGGCACTTACCATACTCTTTTTTGTTGTTGTTGTTGTTAATGAATGAACCTTCCATATATGTCTGATTACACTTTGAGGAGAAAATTGGATATCTGATTCATTTTTTGTACCCCCAAGATGCCCTGCACTTAGTAGATGCTCAATAAATATAGCAATGACTAAATAACTTCAGAACACAGAGAGGTGTAATATTCTGCTCTCAGGATATAGGGGAAACCTGGGAACTACAGTGAAAGGTAGTGATATTAAAAGTTTGCATATCTAGGCTATGTTATAAAACCGGTGATATAAACATCTACTGAAATGAATGAGAAAGAATATATTTTTTCCTTTTGTTTGAAGTTACTTGGCTAGTAAAATGCAATCCCATATTCAAACCCAGGTCCAGGTGACTCTAAAGCCAATATTGTTCCTCTTCTACCACATTGTTGAGATCAGGGGATAGAGCAGCCTTAGATGGGCCCAGAAGAACCAGTAGAGCTTAAGTGATTAGACAGCAGCAGGCACCATGTGAACTATAATGTATATAAACAGGTTGTTCAGGAAGGTCTATCTAGAAAGAGCATAGGGAACTGGCTGATGAAGGGAGAGGCTGGAGGCAGGAATGTCTATTTGGAGGCTGTTACAACAGTCCCAACTTGGGAACAGAAAACAAGAAATTGATTTAAGGAGGAAATTGTGGACACTGGTGTCTGAGAAAATACATAGACAGATGGAGATTTTGACTCAGGATTACTCCAAAGTGTTGAGCCTAAGTGGAATACAGTGAATTCTGAAGTGAGACTTAATTTTGAAAGATGGTGAGTTTGTTTTTTGACATGTTAAGTTGACTTTAGATGGGCAAACTGAGTATGTAAAAATGCAGGATTTAAGCTCAAGAGAGGCCTGAGCTAAACCTGTAGATGTGTTGGTCATCTGCAAAGAGGTGATGGCTGAAGTTAGGAGAGTGAGAGAGATATCTGAGGGAGAACTGGAGAGAGAAAAGATCAAAGATCCAAGGACTTTAAGGAACATTCACAATTAGGAGATGACAGGAAGAATTTAAATCAATAAAGAAGACAGATCTCTATGTATCTATCCGAAGGAAATGAAATCACTATCTTGAAGAGATATCTGCACCCCAACATTCATTGCAGCATTATTTACAATAGCCAAGACATAGAAATAGTCTAAGGGTCTATCAACAGATGAATGGATAAAGAAATATATACATACATATATATGCAGTAGAATATTATTCAGCCATACAAAGAAAGAAATCTTGCCATTGCAATAACATGAATGAAACTTGAGGCATTATGCTAAGTGAATAAGTCAGACAGAGTAAGACAAATACTGTGTGATCTCATTATATGTGGAATCTAAAAAAACCAAACTCACAGAGAGAACAGGTTGGTGGTTACCACAGGCAGGGGTAGAGGGTGGGGGGAATGGGTGAAGGTGTTCAAAGGGTACAAATGTCCAGTTATAAGATAAATAGGTTCTGGGGATATAATGTACAGCATAGTGACTATAGTCAACAATACTTTATTGTATATTTGAATGTTGCTAAGAGAGTAGCTCTTAAACGTTCTCATCACACACGCAAAAAAAATTGAGATGGTGGACGTTAACTAAACTTAGTGTGGTAATCATTTTGCAATATATACATAAGTCAAATCATTAGGTTGTATACCTTAAATTTTTTCAACATTATATGTCAATTATAGCTCAATAAAACTTGGGGAGGGGAGAAGACAAAACCAGAATACCATTATATCTTGGAATTCAAACTATAAGAGCTTCAGAAAGGAAAGGATATTCATTGGATGGGTTTGACGATTAGGTTTGGCCATATCAGAGGGAGAATTTTGCTAGAGTGGTTGAGTTAATTACAGAGGAGGAAAATGAATTGTGGTGGCAGAGAATGGAGGTTACCCTTTGGATAAATTGAGAATAAAAAGAAAGGGAAAAAAAGAGTATTGGTGTAAGATTTTACTGAAGATACTAAAACAAAGGGTAAATAAATGGAAGAGAGATAACTGAGCAAAACCCTTCAGAGGTGGGACGAGATGACAAGGTTGGTCTTGCAATGTAGGAGAAGTAGTGGATAAAATCTGGAATAATTGCTGTGGAAGATGGTATAGAAGGCAATGAGGATTGCCAAGTAAAAAGTAATAAAGTTCAGTTGAGGTGTCATTGCCTGAATTTTGGTTGGAATCCATTTTCTTGGTTTCCTGTTTTTTTTTCTAGTAATGTCTGGAGCCCAGGAATGGAAAAGAAGAAATGTAGGTACATCTCAGAGTTAAGAATTTCCATTGCTGGAATGATAGGTGGTCAAGGATTCCAAAAAGGCAATGTGGCTAGTGAGAACAACCTGGATGCAAACCATGGAGGTGAAGTCAAAGCTGTAGTGGTTGGGTAGCGATTACAGAGAAGCTGGGAAGAGGTTGATTTTGGGAAGTGGGAAGAGTCCAGCAGTGAAGGCAGAACCCAGGAAAAATAAAATAGGTGTATCTGAAAGGCAAAATTCCTAGAGAAATGTCTAGGAGAAGAAAATGAAATGAAGTAGTAGAAATACTTACATAGAATTGTTGTTGGGAAAGAGGTTAAGAATAAGAAATGAAATAGTGAATTAGTAGAGACTGAAAAGGAAAAGGGACATGGGACTATAAGGACAGATGTGAAGAACTGGCGTGAAGATCAAGAGATTTGGGGAGAAATGGTTAGAGCACACAGAACACTTAGATTGTTTCTTGTTAAGCCATGATGGACTATGGTTACAGTGGAAAACTGGGGCAGGGATCAGCATTTATACATCAATCATTTAGGGCTCAGGAAATAGCAGGCTGAAAGTCACAAAGCTTGACTTTTAGAAAGCAGACATTGAAGGTAGGAAGCACAACCATATAGGTTTGAATGTGAAAACAAAGGGGAAGCATTGGTGGTACCTTCTTAAGGAGTCTATGTGTCACATCACAGATCTGTCAGAGCTTTCACAGGTAGGGTGCCTCTAATTCCCAGATTATGGGAAGCAGATATATAGTGACACAGAGCAAGACCCAAGCTGACATCACAGTGCCAATGGCCCCAGGTGGTGCTACAGGAAGGAAGGAGGTGGGAATATTGATTTCTTCCTTACAAAAGAGACACTTAGCCCTAAATTTTCCTGACAGGTATGAAACTCTGGGACTCTCCACTGACTTAAATGGACTGGTGAAAGGTAGGATAGGGAGATTTTTTTCTTCTTCATGGGCAACCTAAAGAAGAGATCATTTCCTGGCTATTTTATTACAGCATTGGGCATAGCACTATGAAAGTCAAGATGCCATCCCATTCTAATCCTTCATTTTCAGTCATGTGTGACTCTCTTGGTAGTATTCCTTTGGGGTTGAAATTTGCCAGTTTTGGTTTGGACAATGAGGTAGATGAATTGGTAAGAAGCAGTCTCAGCATCAGGAAATCATAGACAAACTGAGGGCTTTAACCAAGGCAAGAATTTGTTAGGGCCTCTTAAAACCCTAGCACTGGCTGGCTGAGTGGGCTCAAACTTTTTGAGTCTTCACTTCATCATTCCTAAGGTAGAACTTCCTGTTCTCTCCTACAGTAATAAATTGAACAATCCTTGGAAAATAGAACAGTGCTGTAGAGTGTTGGACTTACATTCTAGTCCCTAAAAATGGGCATAATCTTGACAAGTCATTAAACTTCTACGTCTTAGAATTCTCATCTATAAAATAGGAGGGGGTTCCTTCCAAAGCTAAAATTTAGGTATGAGTTTATCAAGAGCTGAGAGAACAAAAGCATTTGAAAGAGGAGTTTACAGGTAGAAAAGACTGGAGGCAAACTTAAATAACACATGTTGTAATTAGTTGAAGAACTAAGAAGCCAACCTTATATCATCCACGTTAGCACTACAGTGAGTGCTCATCATCATTGTGAGAAGCAAATTTCAGAAAGTAAAAAATTAAACCCAGTTCTCTTTAGTCTCAAAAGGCTTTAACAATTTTACCATTTGGATTTTTAAAAGCTGATTTATCTTAGACTTCTAGAGTGGCAGAAACAGTTTGAAGCTTTTACTGATAGGATGCTTTTAAAAATTATTTCATCATTATCCATGAGTGTTTATGTATATAGTGTGCTAGACCCCTTTAGAGCAAAATAGATAGAATTATTTCTCAAGTGAAATAGAAATGCATAGACATTTGTTGGAAAATTCAGAGGACAAAAATTCTATAAAATAGCTAAACTATTTGATAGAATAAATAATATTTTAAAATGCATTTCTATCCCATCTGCAATGTAGCTAAATTAACATCACTATGGAGACTATAATCTTTAGATTTCGTGACTTTTACCATACTTAAATTCTCAATGCTCTTTTACCCTCGTGTTACACATTTAATATTCATTTACACTTTTCTTCTGGTTTAGTAAATAATTTTGAACTTTGACATTATTGACATCATTGAGTGAGGGTGTAATGCCTAGTAAAAATGGTTAAGACTTTTTTGCATGTGTATTATTGTTATAATGAGCTTGTTTTTGAGCTTTCTGAGTAGAGGTGATCTGGTCTGGACCATCCTAGCCCAGAGCTTATTTTAATGGTGGTTTTCTCTTATAAATACAATCTGTGAATCCTTTCTTTCCACCTACATTAGCAATCTCAAATGTTTCTTGCATATTCCTGGGTTTAATTGTCTTTTTGTATGTCCATACCTGACTTTTTCCTCCTGCCTTCTTTTACAGAGGTTCTTACCTATGTTACATCAAATATTCTATTGCCAAAACTTGACAGAAAAGCATTTTATTTTAATTATTTCCATTTAGAATCCATCAATTGATCTTAGATTTATATTGTTTATACCTACTATTGTCTTTTTTCTTTATTTATATTCTCAGTCATAATGGAAGACAAAAAGAAAACATCTTGCTATGAAAAAACAGTTTTTCAAAGGATCTAAGCTGGGGAAACATGGTATAGAAACTTATATGACCAGCCAAGAGTTTTAAATGGTTTTGAAAGCTTTATCATTTAGGGCTCTCTTGTACCATCCTTTACAACCAGCAGCATTCGATAAAAGATTGCCCCGAGGAAGGTTTCCTATTTTATAGACAGGGAAACTGACACAAATAAGTATCCTGGTTAAAACCATGGGTGATGGAAGCAAAAGCAGAAGAAAATTTATCTACTTCTCTTGACCATTTTGCCTCCATGTATCTTCGAGGAGAATACGCAGTGCATTATAACATAGGGAGTCTTCACTTTACTGATTCAGAAAAGCTGTGGGGCCAGTGCACAGAGTTGCAGAAACATCTTAGATCAAGATTCTACAAAGCACAAATACAGAGATGTAACAACAGTGTGTTCTGGGGAGGACTGTGGAATAGACATGTCTGTAATAACAGTTGGTCACGGCTGCAACGAGGGCCACAAAGATAAAACAGGAGTAGCCCGAATCTGAGCTTTATTCAGCAACATGCGCTCACCATGATGCCGTCCTCTTTCCTTCTGAGAAAAAGTGCAATCTAATGGGATACCCTCTCACTTCGCAGGGGACCCTGCCGGGATGCCTGGGCTTTGAGCTCTCCAAAGCAGAGGGCTTCTGAAATCAGGGGAGCGATACTGAGATTAAAAAGCTGTTGTGAAGCGATTCGAGGGTCTGGGCAGAATGTCCTCTATGGGCACTAGGTAGAGATGCGTGCGCGGGTCTGGGCTGGGCTGGGCCCGGTGTGGAAGGAGAAACCCTGCACCAGCCACCGCGTCTGCAGGACCCTGGCGAGAATCTGTTTTGGAGAAGCCGGAGGAGAGTGCAACCCCGAGAGGGGCCTGCTCCCTTGGGAGGGAGAAAGCCGGCAACAGCAAAGACAGTGCAGAGATTGAGGGGTGAAGACAAGGGACCGGCGAGGGGATGGGGCAGGGTGGAACTGCATCCTGGAGGTGTGACGGGGTACCCTTGAAGATTGAGGACTAAGCCGGGACCAGAGAAGTGTAAGGGAAAGACCCCTTCCTTCGCCAGCTCTCAATTCGTTTCTGTCAAAGATGGCCAAATTCCACGCTGCCCTTCCCCCTTCCGCGCCTTTTCTAGTCCCTTCGAATTGCTCCCCAGTGCTGCGGGAGGCGGTGGGGAGCTCCGGATGAGACTGTGTGGGGAGGGAGGTGCGGGAGAGAAGAGACCCTCCCCGGCCGCACCTCCCACCCTGCCGGCCCTTTGGGAGGTTCTTTGAGTTGAGAAAGAGGGCTCTACCGCTTTAAGGTGGGGAGTAGGCGTCACCTCTGTCCGGGTGACGAACTGAGGAGGGGACCTGGTGGGCGTGCCCAGGCAAAGCAGAAGGCGGTGCCCTTGGTGGGCGGTCCCATAGTAAAATGATGGAGGGAGGGGCGGGGTCGAGGAGGCGAGGCTCCTTGGTGGGCGGGGCTCTGGGGCGGGGCCTCCCCGGGAAGGCTGGGGAGGGGGAGGAGGAAGCGGCCGGGTTGGTACCATTGCGAGCGTTCCGGGAGGGGGACAAGTGACATTCCCTTGGAGGGGGCGGGCCCTTCCCGGCGGCGGGGTCCGGCGCTGAGGCGGGGAGGGGCAGTCCCTATTCCCCCGCCAGGCGGGACGGCGGGGCCGGGGGGAGGGGGTCGCTGCTCCTCTCGCGTCCGAGGCGGGGCCGGCGGTACCTTTCGTGGCGCGGTGCGGCGGGGGGAGGGCCGAGGGGAGGGGAGGGGGCGGTACCGGGAGGGGGAGCCGGAAAGGGGGAGGCGCCGGCGGACAATGGAGCCTATGTGTGCCTGCGGGAGTGGGACGGCGCCGCCGCCGCCGCTGCCGCCGCCGGGGGGAGACGCTGCGCCGCCGCTGCCGCTGGCCCCGGCCCCGGCCCCCCGGGGCTGAGAGCCGCCCCGGCCCGAAGCCTCCTCCCCTGCTCCGCTCCTCCTCCCCGCTCCCGGACTCCTGCCTCGGGGGTAAGTGGCACCTCGGGGGGAGGGGGAGGGGAAGGACCGGAGCCGGGGGTTGGGGGGGCCGGGTCCGCGTCCGCGTGTTTAGAGCCGGTTTGGGGGCTGGGGTAGCCACTGCCGCGGAGGGCCGTGGGGAGGGGGAAGGGAGAAAAGGGGCGGGGGTCGAGGTTGCGGCTTTAGTGAGTTGAGTCTGGAGAAACCTGTGGGGGAAGTAGCGGGGGCGTCCTCTGCTCACCGCTCAGTGAGCAGTGGGAAGAGACGGAGGCATCTCGATTTTTTCGGAGGTTGTGTCCCAAGCAGTGCTTGGAGAGGCCAAATGAGGAGATGGGACGGTCCCAGGGTCCTGGGATGAAGGGGCATTGGAGGGGCGAAATGGAGAGCTATTTAAGGGAATTCAAGTTGAGTTTGGTGGGATCTGTAAGACCCCGGAGATGGATAGAGAGGTATAGGGGACTTTGCAGGCCAGTGACTTGTTGAAGGGTAGGGGGAAGTGAAAGCTAAGAAGAATGTATGAGTAGTAAAGAGCTCCAGCAGGTGAGGTGGTGGTGTCTAGGTCACTGAGTCATTGTGGGGGTCGTGGACACACCAGTGATTTCCAAAGTGGAGCCCTGATCATTGACCTTTGAAAGTTGCAAAGACTATTAAGATGTCACTGTTTAGTGTTGGGTGAACCCGGTTAAATGGAGATATCCTAAGGAAAACAAGAGCAGGGTTGGTTATTATGTTCAGAGGAAGGGCCAGAGGCCTGTAATAGTGTTGCTGGGGACTTTATGTGAAGGCTTCCAAGCCTGAAGGAAGAGCCTGAAATCTGTCCTCCAAGAGCCCGGGTCTGTGATAGAGAGAAGTGACTTAGAGCCTCAATAGCAGCCCGGTTGGGGACTAATAAAGTTATTAGACAAGGTAGAGAAATGGACATAACTCTCTCTTGGTGGAGAGAGACTCTAAGGTGGGTTAAAATCGGTGCAAAGTTAGACTTTGGTTAAGACAGACATGGATAGATCCCTGGCAGTGACTTTAGTGGGAAGATGATTGTGTGGCTATGTAAAGAGTTACATTTTGATCAATGGTGTGTGATGGAGTATTTGATAGCATTTGATTTGAAGAATTAAGTGTTCATTCTTGGGCCAGAGATTTGGACTTTTGTGCACTGAGCACAAAGTGATGGATCAGAATTAGCAGGTAGGAAGGAAAATTAGTAAAATAGTTGAGAAATGGGGGTGGGGGGCAAAATGATATTGGTGGATAAGACTCTTCTGTGGGTTAAGACCCTTTGACTTTTCATGGAGATTGTGCAACATAATCGTCCTGTTGATTTTGGTTTTTGACTGGATACTAGCGATTTGAGAAGTTTTAGCAAGGAATTAATGTTAGTGTGAATAATGCTATGGTCCTAAGTACAAATTTATGAAAGACCTCCTTACTGACTATTGAAAAAGACCCAAGCTATTAAAGACAGAGATGAGTTAATAAAAGGTGCAGTTAGTTAGATGGCATAAGGATGCTTTGAGGAATGAGGAATCCATTAATTGATGATTTGGATAAGAAGAGAAAATTTAATGCAAAGTTGAGACAGGGGTGACATTTCATAGCTTTAGGACCTGGGATCTAATGGTATTGAACCATTAGAATATTACTTTGTAATAACAGTGTTGAATGTGAGATGATAATAGTTCCAAAAGATATGATAGATAGATAAGGAGGTCATTGACTAGAAGATGAAGGAGCAGTTTCCATACTATTATCTTCTTGTAAGGCAAGTTGTATGTAACTTGGCTCTTGGGCTAAGGATTCCTGACCTGGATTCTTAGATGACTAGCATAAGCAAAAAAGGAACTTATGTACATTGGAATTTATTCTATGGGATATTTTCCCTATAGCCTTCAGAGGTGTCTGCTCCTGTGAATCAAAAGAAAATGCTCTCTGTCTTGTAGGAAAAAAAAGAAAAAAAAAAAAAAGAGTACAGAGATTTCACAAGCATTATAATCAACTAAATATTTGACCATGGTGACTTGGTATAGTAGTTAGAGCCTTGATCTTGGAATCAGGAAGTTGGCTCTCCCATTGACTTATGTGTGACTTTGAACAAATCTCTCATATTTATTCTCCAATTTTCCTGTTTATGAAGTGTTGATACCACTGCAGTGACCACTCATAATGCATTGCAGTGCTTAACAAGTTAATGCCTATGTGCAAAGTTCTTTCAACACCTCTGACAATGACAGATTATGTAGTCCAACTTTTTTCTCACTTCTGAAAAACTACTGTCTCAGGAACAGACCAAATTCAGCTTTCGTAACAATTATAGCAGCATGCTTGATCAAGGAACCCAAAGGAGTACCTTATGCATCTGTCTTGTTCTCTTGTCTGGGTTTTGGTTTTATATTAGTTTTGAAAGGTGATACCTCTTCCCCATTTAGTGGCAAGACAGTAGTAGTGATGACAATTGTAGGAATGTAAGCAAAGGTCCCCATGGGAGAGTGGGAATATACATGCTGTGAGTGCTAACCTCAGCTGATGCAGACCCTAAATTTGTGTGACCTTGGACATGTTGCTTGGCTTCCTGGTGGCTTAACTTTCTTCGACTATGAAATAATGTTGGTGGAATGACTTACTTGTCTGTCTGCCTTGGTGACTATGATATTAGGGTACATAGTAACTTTATTTGCTCTAGATCAGGGGTTCTTAACTATGTCCCATGTACCCCCTTGGCAGTCTAATAAAGCATAGGACCCTTTCTGAGAATCATGTTTTTTAAATACATAAAATAAAATATGTAGAATTACAAATGACATGGAAGCAGTTATCAAAATGTTAAACAATTGTGATACAGTAATTTATATGCTTCTTTATAACACATTAAATAACAAAATGTAGCAGCAGGTCTAGCTACAATACTATATACTACAGTACTATAATTTTGAAGTAGTGATGAGTGTAAATATTATGTTGAGATATCTGCAACAACTGTAATGTGATGTCAAAGTGTCTTGTGGTTTCTCTTGGTGACACAGTCACAGGATTGCTAATACCGCCCCGCCCTGGGTCGTTACCTACATTCACAATTGAAGGCAGTGCTAACTTTTACTGAGAGGTTAGTAAGTATGAAGATTGGTGTTTTCCCCAGCAAGTTCACAGCTGCCCCCTCCTCTGAGTCTCTCCACAGACCCGTTGGGAGGCAGTGGATCCCAGGTTAAGAACTCTTGCTCTAGAACAACTGATTTTTGAAAGTTACATTATCTTAGGACCATTTGCATTATAGGCTTTGCAAAAATTTTTTCAGCATCTCCACCATGCTAAGCACAAGGGCATAGGAAGATATGAAATAAAAGTCCATTTTGCAACCTGTGGTGACTATTCTTGGTTGTGGAGAAAGTTAAAAACAATGATTAGAATGAGGCTTTTGGGTCTAGTGGATTTTAACTTTTATAAACTTCCCAGTCTTCAATGGGATGGATTTGGGCAACAGTGCTCCAACTTTGCATTTTGAGTTTTAGTGGTTTTGCCTTCCTTCCCCATTTTTAACCTAATTATTTTCTTACTGTTCCTTCTTCCAAATATTGTTTTGGCTACAGAGCATTGGGGAATGGGTGGTTTTCTTTGCAGTTGGTGTGAATTGGGGTATGAATTTTTTCGTTCTTCTCATCCCTGTAGGAATGAATGTGGGACTAGCTGGTATCACTCCACTTTGATCTAAAAATTCCCTTCCATTTGGGAGGCAGAGATCATTCTTGGAAAGTTCCTCTGTGTCCCAATGTAGAAGAGAGAGAAAATTGGACATCTTGAAAGGTAAAGAGCCTGGTGATGAGCACATAACTTCTGAGACTGAATCTGAGTATGCTGTGTTTTTGTTTCTGTTCCTGTAGGGTCTCTTGTAAGTTAAAACTACATTTGTTCTCTATTGTAGCAGTTCCCAAGGCAAAGGTCATCAAGTTAAATGCAAGGCAGAACTGTAAGTGCAGTTACCTTATGCTTTTCTGTGAGCAGGGACTTCTGCAATAACTTCCCTCATAGGAGGGGCAGGTGGTGAGAAGTTAAATGGATATTTATCACGTCATCATTGATTTGTGTGTGAGGCAAGGGTAGTGATACACAAGCCCTAAGCTTATTATATACACAGATCAACCAGCATATTTATTGGGTGTTGGGTGCTGAGATGATGACCCTTTCCTCAGGGAGTTCCCTGTCTACACATAACACAGATACAGTTTTATAAGTGTTATAATAGTGTTGTGAATATAATGGTGTGGGACCACGGAGGACATTCCTGGGGATAGTTGGGAATCAAGGAGACGTTCACAAAGAAGGGGCATTTGTGCTGAAATTTGACTTTGGGTAGCCATTATTCTAAATGATGATAATCAAAATTCATTTTTGAATGTTTAAATTTTATCAAAACTCTTTAGCTTGATACAGATTTTTATTTGCTTGCTTAAAGTTTGTTAGCCTGAAGGACAACAGATGCATTTTTACCCTGTGAGTATGAAAACGTATTAGTATTTTGTCTGGACCCAGGTTTTCTGTACATACCCATTGTATGGTTTTCTTTTCTCCACATGTTGAGGAAAGATTGGTCCTTCCTATTGTGTACTTGTTCTGAGAGGAAGCCTTTCAGTAGTTGGCAGCCAGAAATTAAGAATGAGCTGGGAATGGAATCCTGAGGCCTTTTAGCTCCACATTCTAGTTTGATACTATGCCTTTTATGGAGTAGTGGTCATAGCATAGAAATGAAATTTGTTAAACATGACATAGTTGTAATAAACTTGACTTCTTAGAGCACGAAAGTGGGAAAGGATCATGGGAAGAGTTGCAATTGGAATTTTAGAGGTGATTCTGAGCTTGGTCAGATTAATTTGTGAATTTATTTACAGCTTTGTGGTAACCTTATAGAGTCTCCTTTTAAAGGTTCCTAAATAATTTGGCCCCACGACAGTCTGGAACTTGGTTCTTCCTTGCAATTTCAAAACTATAAATTCTGGGCAAAGGGGGAGGCTCGGTGTTATAATTCTAATTTACAAGGACTAATGTTGGAAATTGTTCTGCTTCATCAGTAACTCAGAGTTTTATTGACTTATCCAGCTGAATTCAGTGTAGCATTTTGCACCCAGTAGGCACTCAATCAAAGGAAATCATGTGGCCTGGTTGTTCAGCTCCACGTTCCCCTAAAAGTGTATGAAAACAAATTTTCTTGCTGAATGCTTGCCATGTATATTTACAGTTGAGAGTAGGGAAGGACTGTGAATGGTATTCACTTTGTGAATTCAAAAGCGTATCTGGAATTTTGTCTCTTTCACCTTTACAGTTAGCTCTCAATGCTCTGTACTCATAAGGAATGGGCAGAAGCAAAAATAAGAGGCATTTTTTTCCTACTAAATGCCCAGAAATTTAAAAAGGAGAAAAATCAATTTTATTTGCCCTTAGTATTTCTCCAGTCTCTGAAAATAAAATATGTAGTTGGGAAGGAGGGAAAGTCACAAGGGCCTTGAAATATCTACAGATTGGATAATATACCCTTTAATAATTGGAAGTTGATTCTGTTTACATGGAAGATGACAACTTCTTAAATTAATATTCTAGAATAAACAGGAAACCTGTCCTCCTCTTAAGATATTCAGTAACAAAATGATATTGTTGATTTTTTAAATTCACTTGGAAATTTTTTTTCTTTACTTTATCCTCATCCAGGTGAGGGTCACCTTTGAGAAAGGGGTTCCTGGGCTCCTCACACGCCTCACCTCCAGGATGAGCACTGCAGTATCGTGACCCTTGGGGTTTTGGTGAGTAGCCTGATGGATGGTAGCCCTAGAGAGCGTGCCTGGCTTAGAAAGATGATGTTGGGGGAAAACGTCAGCTTTTATTCAACAAATATTTTTTGAGCAAATACCTCATACTGTAGTAAGTGGTAGGAATACAGGGATGAACAAATCAGTCGTGGTCCCTGCCTTCATGGAGCCTAGTGAGAGAGATGAATGTTACACAAATGACCACATAATTACATATATAATTACAAAATATGGAAAATGTTGTGAAGGAAAAGCACAGGATGCTATGAAAGAGTGTAATGGAGACTTTCATATAGATTGGTGGCATTAAGGTATCCATCCTCTCTGAAGAAGAAACACTGAAGCTGAGATTTCATTCATTCAGCAAAATATTCAAACTTAATGTGGGAGGGTTGAGGTGAGGGAGAGAGGTGTCAAGAATGATTCCTCAATTTTTGGCATGAGCAGCTGGGTGGATGAAGGTGCCGTTTACTAAAATGTGGAAGACTGAAGGCAAAATACTTTTAGGATGGAGGCTCTATAGAGATGGAGAATTCATCTTTGATCTTGTTAAGTTTGAGACATCTACAGAGATGTCAACTTGGCGGTTGTGTATATGGGTCTGCAGAGCAGAAGCTGAGTGGGAGATGTAAATTTGGGAGTTGTTGGCATGGAGAGAACTTAGAGAATGAGAAGAGAAGAGGACCCAGGATAGAGTCCTGAGGAATTCTAAATTGTAGAGATTAGGCAGAGAAGGGGCCAGCAAAGGAAGGTAGGAGGAAAACATGGTGTTATGGAATCCAAGAGAGAGTTTCAAGAAGGAAGTGATCAACTGGCAGAATTTAAGAGGTGGAGTAAGATGAGGTTAGAAAAGTGGCCAGTGGTCACCTTAACAAAACTAGCAGTTTCTGTGATCTGTGGGTGGAAGTTGGTTTAAAATAGTTAAAGGGTGAATGGCGAGTCAAGAAGTGAAGACTGTGTGTCTTGTCAACTATGGGGAGAAACTTGGCCCTGAAGGGGAATAGAATGCTAGAGCTGGGTTTTGTTTTGCTTTAATTTTTTTTTTAAGCTGAAAGATAAAACAACATGTCTGAATGCTGATTGGAAATACCCAGGAGAGGCCAGAGATAGAGGGGATGGCCAAAGGCGAGAGGAGAGCTCTCAGTCAGCTGGAAGGGATGGGGCCAGGCCACTTGCAGTGGGACTGACCTTTGGGGAAAAGTGGGCTATTTTCTCTGTTTCAAAGACAGAGAAGAAAGACGGGATAGGTGCTGTGAGAATAGATTTGCAGATTTGGTGGTGAGGACATCCTACCTGGTGACTTCTTCTCTCCCTGTAAGTCCTGGGCAAGACCACGCACTGGCAGTGGGGAGGGAGGCAGGTGAAAGTTGGAGAAAGTATGAAGTGACTTAGGCAGATAGGCGAGTGTGCTTGCTGGAGAAGGGCAGTGGTCACAGTAATAGTTAACCTCAGTGCTTGGCACTTTATAAGTACCAGCTTACCCTGTCCACCATGTTCCTACTTTGACAGGCACTGCAGTCATGAAGAGCACAGCCAGGGTGCTGGCCGAACACCAGCTCTACCACTTACCAGGGTCTGACCCGACTTACTTGGGCAAATTACTTAACATTTCAGAGCCTCAGTTTCCTCATCTGTAAAATAGGGATAGTAGAGGTACTTGTCTTCAGGGGTTGTGACTGAGTTAATATGTATGGACAGTGCTTAGAAGAGTGCCTGACACATAGTAAATGTTTTAAGATTATTTAAGAAAAGAGAGAAACATTGTATGAATAGATCTAAGCAGTTAGGAGATTTAGTTATATTGGGGGGAAAATCTCTCTCTGGCTATAATTAACCATTCTGTGGAAGATCTTTTCCAGTCCTTAAAGGTAAACAGTTCAGCACTAGCCTGCAAATGTGGGAGCTAAAGAGCCTAATTTTATTCTTTGGAACTATACGATAAGATACATGACAGATTTTTTTGCTTGGGTGTTTTAAGTGTCAGAAAGGCTAAAGCTAGGGTGACTTATTTCAACAGCTCCCTTGAATTCGGGAGGGAGGCAGGTGATCGTTGGAGAAGGTATGAAATGACGTTGGGCAGATAGGCAAGTGAGCCTGCTAGACAACGGTAGTGGTCATCTAATAGTTAACCTGAGTGCTGAGCACTTTATGTGTACTACCTAGGGGTTGAAAAACCTGGACTTTATTCCCCGTCACTAGGTGAGCCCGCATGCTTGTTACAGCCTTCATTGCTGTCTGTCCACCCGTAAAGTAATGGTAAGGAGATGGCTTAGGGGAAAGAGCAGGGTCAGAGAGCACTGACTGGAAACCCGGGCAAAGCCATTCACACCCCTGTGCTCCATCCATTCATCTGTAAAATGCCTATTGATCAAGGTTGGACGAAGTGTGAGAATGAGAAACTGTATATAGAAGTACTTTGAAACTAAAAGTGTTTTATGTTCACAGTATTATTATTAGAAATAATTTTTGCTACCAGCTCATCAGAAAGGCCTGGCAGTTGAGGCGATTTGGTATTTGTATTGTGTTTTACTCTCCTTTGGAAGAAGAACACAACACAAATGCTAGGTGTTTCTTTTCTGGGAGAAGCTGAATACATCGCTGAGGATCCAAGCGCATTTTAGTACATCATGCTGAGTATTATAGAAAAATCAAAGAATTTTAAAGCAAGGTTCTTGTCTTCAAAGAACGTAGTCTTCATTGGGAGAGAAAATATACACATGGGACTATTCTATCCGACATATGATTGAGTGCTAGAATGTATGATGCAGACAGAAAGTACCAGAAGAAGTTACAGAAGGGGACTGTATAGGTGGTAACTGCTTTTCTTTTCCTGAGGTAAATGGTTTCTGATGGCTTCATCCATGCAAGATTCATTTGCAAGTACACTTCTGTTTTACCAGGGATTCCTGATGTTTAGTGAGAAGTTACAAAATGGTTTATGATCGTGTGTGTTGAACTTGACAACCACAATCAATTTTATGGTCTAAACTGAAAAAAAGATAAGCTGAAGGTGGTGGGGAATAAAAATACCACCTTAAATATAATCAAGACCAAAATGTTTTTTAGGATGCTTTCTCCTAAGGTCAGCATAGAAGCATTCCATAACATTTTATTCTAGTTCTTTTTCCTGACTTCCTTATTTAAAAAGAAACAACTGTAATTGTGTGCGCTCAGAACTTCCATAAATTCGTTTCAATGTCTCAGGTAAAATAGCTGGGACTATTGCAAATTTCTAAATGAAGAAACAGACTTTTAACAGTTGACAATAATCATCCTCGGTGTCAAAACCTAGAATATAACTCATCCTCTCAATTTTAGTCCAGTTCTCAAGTCTCTCAAAGTTTATGTAAGCTGTGACACCTGAGCTACTTCTAACTCCCTTTGATTCTTTAGCCACTAATCCTGCATTTGATGTCCTCCTTCTTCAGTCCTATAGCCATCAGGAAGATTATCAGAAGGTGGGAGGGAGGTGAAGGGACAGTGGTCACAAGAAAACCACGTTGGAACTGCCCTGGAAGGAGCAATGACTGAAAGTGTGTCTGCTTTTCCCTGAACTAGTCCAGGCCTCCCTAAATCAAGGGCTTCCTCACTTGTTCTCTAGCTAGGTTTGGGAATATTTTCTTGACCTTTATGCTTCGAATTAGCCTTGCAAATTGGCTCAACAAGTATCTTAGCCTTCAAAGATGTTCTTTTACCTTCAGCATTATGGATCATTCCCATGCTTACCCATGCCTACAGTCCTTGTCATTAAGCAGTGAGAACACAAGACATACTCGGCATAATTTAATAGAAAGATCATCGCAATCAGGGAGCAGAACTGATTATATTTGGTATTGGCTCAATAGTTGATTTCAGAAGTACCTCCTTTAATGTCTCCCCATCCTGGGGCCCTGAGAATATAAACATAGATTAATTTGTTTCATGGTTTGAAATTGGGATGGGTTTGTTTCATTTCAATGCCATTGTTTGCCATCAGAGGTGAGGCATCAGATAGTTGCTGTGGATGTGGAGTACCCAGTGGTCTCAAAGCATTGTTTTGAAAAAAGAGAAACGCAAGTTTTTGAGGGTTTTGTGTTCGGAAGTAGAGAAATGTAAGGGAGAATATATGGCTAAAGATAAAAACGTGCTTCTCGTCTGCTTACAGACGCCTGGTACACGATGCTTGGGCGGGAGGCTTGTGTGCTTGGCAGAAAGTCTTAGTCACTCTCCAGCTGCTTTAGCACCAGCGCCTTTTGGCCAGAATGTGAACATCGCCCTTTCCTTTAACCCTGATGGAAGCTGAGGAATGATCTAGCTGCTGCGTTGTCACCCTGGCTAGTGCTTTAACCTTGATCCTGTTGTAAGAGTATTTTATGTCTCTGTGTTTTTTGCTCCCAACTTTTTTTGGGTGGCCTTTTCCCGTAGTGTGCCCTGGAGATGCGAGATTTTCCTTTGGCAGCAGGAGGTACACACCCAGAGAATGCTGGAGCCGCAAGGGGAAAGGACCCACTGCCACAGCAGAGAAAAACAAAGAGGAAAAAGGCATACAGGTGGCCAGCATTAAGGGACGCACCCAGCAAGCAGTGGGCCGCTGCCACTGCCCTCAGCAGCTGTTTCTGCTGCAGCCCGAGAGGAACTCGGTGAGCCGTCCCTATTTGTGACTGCAAGCTCAGGATTTCAATCAATGCATTCCAGTAACCCTAAAGTGAGGAACTCTCCGTCAGGAAACACACAGAGGTAAGGGCTAGGGCTTGCCCCAGCTGCCCCTTGGGCGTGTCATAGGTGGACCATGAACCCTCATTGGTGGAACAGTATGTTGAATTAGAAGCAAATGAGACCCAAATGTGGAAAGGAAGAGAAAATAGACAAGTAAATAGTAATAGGATAGTAAACAGGCTGTAGAATCACCAGAATTTGTGTTAGTTTTCCTTCGTTGTGCTTTTGTCCATCACTCGCTGACCACTCCTCTTTACCAACCCCCTGAAAGACCACCCAGTACCAGTGTGGTAAAGTTGGCAAGTGGGGAAACTGAGGCCTGGAATGGTGAGGAGGCCTGAGGTCCTAGAACTAAAACACCAGCCCCTGGACTCCCACTCGGAAGCTTTTTCCTCTGTTCCACAATGCTTAAGCTGATATTTTGAAAGAATTTTTTCCTCCTCCCCTGGGGGCAGTGGTTGGTGTATCTGCTCTGGTGTGATCCTGCTTGTTGGGGGATTAGTATCCTGGAGGTTTCCCTAACCTCCAGTCACCAGTGGGTTTCCTAGTGCTCTCCTGGACCTGCTCGTGTTTTCCAGCGGGGAAGCTAGGCTCTTGTTACAGCCGTTCCTTGTCATCAGCCGGGGTGGGGGGGGTGGGTAGTATTTTGATCTTAACGATGCCTGTTTGTTTACTCTGAGCTAGTCTTAGTGTGAGAGTCACTTCTCTATGTACATAGAAACCGTTGTCCTTTATTGACAGAAGCCCTAGAGATGGGTCCCCATGTGACTCTAGGGTTCCCAAGACCTGGCAGGCCACTATGCTTGATCCTTCTCTCTGTCAATAGCTCTGAGATGGGAGCAGGGGTGGAGGGAACAAGCAAGGGGCTGAGGTAAAACGTGGGGTGGTTCCTTAGTCCTCCAGGTCTCCTTGAGCCACGATAGAAACTGCTTCTCCCTGGTTTGTTCTGACCAGCTGTATCTGGTGTCTGATCTCCCTTTGTTATTTGTCTCTTTTAGTAGCCCTAAGTCAAAGCAGGAGGTGATGGTCCGTCCCCCTACAGTGATGTCCCCATCTGGAAACCCCCAGCTGGATTCCAAATTCTCCAATCAGGGTAAACAGGGGGGCTCAGCCAGCCAATCCCAGCCATCCCCCTGTGACTCCAAGAGTGGGGGCCATACCCCTAAAGCACTCCCTGGCCCAGGTGGGAGCATGGGGCTGAAGAATGGGGCTGGAAATGGTGCCAAGGGCAAGGGGAAAAGGGAGCGAAGTATTTCCGCCGACTCCTTTGATCAGAGAGATCCTGGGACTCCAAACGATGACTCTGACATTAAAGGTATGTCTATAAGATCTTTGAGACTCAGAGGGAAGTAGGTACACCTGAGGGAAGGTGTCTGCCATTGGTGGATGCTGGAGAGGCTAATAGCAGCCAAGTGGGGAGAGTAGGTATCAGATTCAGTTCTCACAGTTTAAGATGGAACTGTTTCTTCTCATTTTCCCATTAACTGAAGAATAATGGAACCACCTTGTTGAGGAGTTCTAGCTCTTGAGGATGCACGTGTTTTAGGGCTCTTGGTAGGATGTTCCATAGCCCCAACCACTGCTCTTATGGATGTTTCTGGCCTCCGTGCTATTTGTACTTCAGTATCAAGCCAGTAGCTCCAGTTTATCTACGCCAGTGGCCCACACTGGAGCAGTTTTTCTGGCATCTTCTCCTCTTTTCCATCAGATTAATCCTCTAAGACTTGGGTTTTTGTGCTCTCTGGTTGCCAGAGTTGTACACACAAGAGGAAGCCCTGGAAGTAGTCCGGGTTTGTCACAGCCGATTTCAGTGTGGCAGGAATGAGCAACTGAACGTGGTAGAGACCAAAATGACATGAGCCAGGAAGAGTATGGGACCAACGGCTGTGGTTTTAGGCTTTTCTCCTCTTAGTATAAAACCAAAAATCTTAACTGTAGGCCAGAACGTGAAGTTGGTATTCAAGGAGTGGAACTGTGATTTCCCAGCCCAAATTAGAAATGAAAACCTGGGTGGTTGTGCCCCCTCCTTCCTTTCTCAGGTGTTGGTGGGAGGCCTGTCTTGATGCCAGCATTATGCTGGGTGCCGGGGGTGCCATGGTCAGCAGGATGGATACAGTTGCTGTTCTTGAGGATTTGAGTGCTCCTAGACAGCAAATTATTAAACAATTGCAAATAAATTTAATAAGTGCTGAAATAAGAGAAGTTAGGGGGCTATAGGTTCAGCCAGCAGGGACATCCAATCCAGTCCAAGAGGTTCCACAAAGGTTTCCAGGAAGGAGGGACACGTACACTCATGTCTGAAGGACACGTAATAGAGCAGTGAGGAGGTGGGGGAAGAGTGCTTTATAATTAGTCTTTTAGAGAGAAGCATATTTGAATTTTTATGAGTAGAAGAGGTTTCCTCTTAGCAAGGTACTTCTTTCTTGAAATTTCTCAAGGTGGGTTTGTGTTGTGATGCTGTAAATGCTGGCAGAAGGAAGAGTTTTATTCATTCTATGACATGAGTCTCTTCATTCTTTTAGAATGTAATTCTGCTGACCACATAAAGTCCCAGGACTCCCAGCACACACCACACTCGATGACCCCGTCAAATGCTACAGCCCCCAGGTCTTCCACCCCCTCCCATGGCCAGACTACTGCCTCAGAGCCCACACCTGCTCAGAAGACTCCCGCCAAAGTGGTGTATGTCTTTTCTACTGAGATGGCCAATAAGTAAGTGGATGGCTGTGTCTTGCTGTTGGCATGGCTTGCATGTTTGGGCACCTAAGTTCTTATTCCCATTGACAATTGATCCTTTTTTTGCCCACTTGTATTGTTATCACTTAACGTTAATGGTACAGAAAGAGGTAAAATAAAATATAAAACCTCCCCACCCCTACTCCCCAGAGCCAACCACTGAAGATACTTCCTTGGCTTTCCTTCCAGAAACTTTGAGTGCTTATACAAATATACATCTATACCTTTTTTAAACACAAAAGGGATTGATTGCACAATGCACACTTTTCTGCAACTTAGTGTTTTTTTAAATGACAACTTAGTATTCTTTTTAAATTCTTTTTTACATGTCTATTTTAGAATAATTAGAAACTATAAATAACTAAAAAGCAAAAATCTCTGGAATTCACAGAGATAATTACTGTAAACGTTTTGTTGCATATGTTTCTGGTGGATGGATGGATCGATAGATTTTTACTTATTTATATATAAAATGTGACTATACCCTACATACAGTTTTCTGACATTTTTCTTCACTTCAGATTTTTCAGTTAAGATAGAGAGTGAATCTTGACAGCCTTAGATTATCATTAGGTGTTGTGAGATTTCATGTTCACTCTTCTCAGGTTGGAATTTTGAACCAGGATTCTCTATAACACACCAACCATGGTGGATTGGTTCGAGGGAGAAAATCTTGGGTTTTTTTAATGCCTCTTTTGAAATTTGCTAATGGCTATCTTTTCATTTCAGAAGTTTGGTGGTAAATGATAGATGCAAATAATGAAAACCTGTTTCTCGTAATTTCTTCCCATTCAACATTTCTGGTGGTTCTTTATACTTCTCCTTCCTCTCTCTTTCAAGTTCATTCTGGGGTTAAAGTGTTTTGGAATTACAGTTAATGAGATAGAAACAAGTCCGAGTATGTGCATCTCTTCTGTCTTTGCAGAGCTGCAGAAGCTGTATTGAAGGGCCAAGTTGAAACTATCGTCTCTTTCCACATCCAGAACATCTCTAACAGCAAAACAGAGAGAAGTACAGCCCCTCTGGTATGTCATTTTGGAAATGGAATAATGGCTTAAAGGTTCTACAGTGACTATAAAGGTGGGAGATGGTGAATTTCATTAACGGGGAGATATTCTTGATGGGTAAGCTGCATTCTGGACCGTTAGCCTAATTCTTGCATTGTGTAGTTTTGGGCATATTATACTATACTGGTCTTTTCTACTAGTATGCTAATATATTGATGAATTACTTGGAGGGAAAGGGTGCAAAATAAAAAAGGAGTTATATAGTTATCTTAGGATTTTCTTCATGTAACCATCTCTGGGAAAATCTGAATTCAGACCCTGTGTACAGAGCAGGTTTTTAAAAAATAAACACTTGAGTTAGTTGAAGAACAGAGAAAAAAGCAACGACTAAAACTACAATACTGGAGTACATGCTGATAATACCATAATTAGAGTCTCAGTGACTTTCAAAATGATTCTTATTTATTTCAAAGTGAGGGGACCATCGAATGCTTTTAATTGCTTGATATTTCCAAAATTATAATAAATGTTAGTCTGTTTCCTATCTGGAACTTAATCATCTACTATAAACTACGTTAGAAAAAGCATACAGTGGTTGTTTTAATACATGTAGTGTTCCATACTGAACCGAAAGATACTCTTGGGTCTGGCACTGTCTAGGCATCATGAATCCCGGAGGGACACTAAGAGGTTCAAGACCCAGTCCCTGCTTTCAGGAAGCATAAAATCTAATACTGGGATGAGTCTTAAACATGGGAAAAGTTAAATGACAATAAACAACTGAAGGGGCAATTCAAGATAAAATAGATGACATTCTGTCCATGTTGTATATCAGCGAAGTCCTTCTCTATTGACATAGCAGAGCTTGGGCTTCCTGAGACTTAGAAAAGGAGTTTCACATTCCTCCTGCATCTCTGCTACTCAAGTAGATGATGGATCTATATAATATTTAAAATGTATATATATTTTAATTTATATGTTAAAAATGTATGTATTTAAAATTTATATTGTTCTGGAATGCATAGGGTACATTGCAACTCAAACCAACATTTTATTGACTTAATGACAGATCTTAATTCAGTTTTCGCCTCCACCTTCTCTGGTACCAAAATGAAATCAGAAAAGAGTTAAAGAGGGAATTGGGAATAAACAAATCACCGCTGCTCCAAATCTAAAATACAAAGGGTGATACTGGGGCCAGCCCGGTGGTGTAGTGGTTAAGTTCATGTGCTCTGCTTCAACAGCCTGGGGTTCACAGGTTCAGATCCTGGGCGCAGACCTACACACTGCTTATCAAGCTATGCTGTGGCAGGCATCCCACATGTGAAGTAGAGGAAGATGGGCGCGGATGTTAGCCTAGGGCCAATCTCCCTCAGCAAAAAGGAGGATTGGCAACGGATGTTAGCTCAGAGCTTATCTTCCTCACCAAAAAAAAAAAAAAAAAGAAAAAGGTGATACTAAACTGTTTCTTCTGTCATGGTCACCTTATATGAAGTCAGTACCCGCCCCAACAGACAAATAGAACCTGGCCAACAAAACCAAACTTCAAATGACACTGGAAGGAAAATTAAGGTGACTTCCACACTCCAGTTAAGAGGTCAGGGATACAGAAGACTCTTTGACCATACGGAGTCATATAGGGTCAACCAGGCCTACCCACACCCATCTCTGCCTGCAGACATATGTGCATGGATACCTGCAAGTGAAACATATACGTATTCACAGAATGTGAACGCCTGAAGATTCGTCTTTGTGTTCATGCAACAGACTGTTCCTTTACAGAGATACACATAATGATTTGTGTACGAATTTGCACACAGGTAAACATTCCAGAGAGTAGGTGGAAAGGTAGGTAAGAACTTTAAGGGTCTGGAAATACAGACTGGATTAAGTGAACAATTAGGAGCAAATAAACACCAGAAAGGGATCACGTGGCTCCCTGGGGGCTGGTAAGAGGTCCTTGAGGTGGAGTTGGTGGGCTGGGCCCTTCTGTTCTTCTTTAGTACCCTCTCTTCTTCAGCCCCTTCAGCAGAACATAGATGTCCCTCTTCCAAACACTAACAGCGTCCATGTCACCCTTTGTAGGTGAGTGTGCCTTTACCCAGGACTTAGTAGAGCATGGGTACTTAATAAATAATAATAAGGCAGTCACCCAGCCTGTAAAAAGGGCAGTCTGCTGTCTATTGGAAAGAATAGATCAAGAGACACCACGAGCTAGATAGCCTCAGATTTCTCCACACTCGCTTCCTGCCTGCAGATTATCTTACTACAGTTAATGTACAAATTCTTATCAAATATGGAATCAGTGATCACAAACTGAAAACAGAAACCGGAGATGTCAGGCCCCCTGGAAACTCAAGGAGAGGAGTCTTTGGTAGTCACCATGCCAGAGGAGACACTGACAAGGAGCGGCCTTACCTGCTGCCTCTGGCTGGTAGAGAACAGAGCTGGAAGTGACAGGTACTTTCTCTTTCAGTTGAAAACATCAGACATTTTGATTGACAGTGAGAAGTCTACATACCCAGTTGTACTTTCAGGGAAAAGAAGAGGGTGTTAGGTACAGCCTCCCACATACCAAGAAACTAATCTCTCCCTGAATCAGAAACACATAGTAGACATGTGATATCAAACCTGTTCCTCGAAATAGATACTCAAATGTATTCGCTCTGGCAGAGTGGCTCTCCCCTGGCATGCTTATAAAGTTATTGAAACCTAATCTTCAGCAAGGGAAAGAGGATGCCGTTTGACAGTGAAGTGAAAGAAAAAAATCAAAATGTCTCCGTGTCCAAAGTGGGATTGTACATGAGCAATTTCTACAGCAAGTGTCAGTGTAGATTTATGTGCCTGGGACAAGTCCTTTGTAACATATCTTGCTCTTTTAATTGCCCTTCTATTCAATTTACCAATGATTTTTTAAAATCTCATTTATCTTCAGAACACACAGATATCTGCCCTTCGGAATGATCCGAAACCTCTCCCACAGCAGCCCCCAGCTCCAGCCAACCAGGACCAGAATTCTTCCCAGAATACCAGACTGCAGCCAACTCCACCCATTCCGGCACCAGCACCCAAGCCTGCCGCACCCCCACGTCCCCTGGACCGGGAGAGTCCTGGGGTAGAAAACAAACTGATTCCTTCTGTAGGCAGCCCTGCCAGCTCCACTCCGCTGCCTCCAGATGGTACTGGGCCGAACTCGACGCCCAACAACCGAGCAGTGACCCCTGTTTCCCAGGGGAGCAATAGCTCTTCAGCAGATCCCAAAGCCCCCCAACCTCCACCAGTGTCCAGTGGAGAGCCCCCGACGCTGGGAGAGAACCCCGATGGACTGTCTCAGGAGCAGCTGGAGCACCGGGAACGCTCCTTACAAACGCTCAGAGATATCCAACGTATGCTTTTTCCTGATGAGAAGGAATTCACAGGAGGACAAAGTGGGGGACCCCAGCAGAATACTGGGGTATTAGATGGACCTCAGAAAAAACCAGAAGGGCCGATACAGGCCATGATGGCTCAATCCCAAAGCCTCGGTAAGGGACCTGGGCCCCGGACAGATGTGGGAGCTCCATTTGGCCCTCAAGGACATAGAGATGTGCCATTTTCTCCAGATGAAATGGTTCCACCGTCCATGAACTCCCAGTCTGGGCCCATAGGACCCGATCACCTGGATCATATGACCCCTGAGCAGATAGCCTGGCTGAAACTGCAGCAGGAGTTCTATGAAGAGAAGAGGAGAAAGCAGGAACAAGTTGTGGTGCAGCAGTGCTCCCTCCAGGACATGATGGTCCATCAGCATGGGCCTCGGGGAGTGGTCCGAGGGCCTCCGCCTCCATACCAGATGACCCCCAGTGAAGGCTGGGGACCTGGGGGTGCAGAGCCATTTGCTGATGGGATCAACATGCCACATTCTCTGCCCCCGAGGGGCATGGCTCCCCACCCCAACATGCCGGGGAGCCAGATGCGCCTCCCTGGATTTGCAGGAATGATAAACTCGGAAATGGAGGGGCCGAATGTCCCCAACCCAGCATCTAGACCAGGTCTTTCCGGAGTCAGTTGGCCAGACGATGTGCCAAAAATCCCAGATGGTCGAAACTTCCCGCCTGGCCAGGGCGTCTTCAGTGGTCCTGGCCGAGGGGAACGCTTCCCAAACCCCCAAGGATTGTCTGAAGAGATGTTTCAACAGCAGCTGGCAGAGAAACAGCTGGGTCTGCCCCCAGGGATGAGTATGGAAGGCATCAGGCCCAGCATGGAGATGAATAGGATGATCCCAGGCTCCCAGCGACACATGGAGCCTGGAAGTAATCCCATTTTCCCTCGAATACCAGTTGAGGGCCCTCTGAGTCCTTCCAGGGGTGACTTTCCAAAAGGAATGCCCCCACAGATGGGCCCTGGTCGGGAACTTGAGTTTGGGATGGTTCCTAGTGGGATGAAGGGAGATGTCAGTCTAAATGTCAACATGGGATCCAACTCTCAGATGATACCTCAGAAGATGAGAGAGGCTGGGGCGGGCCCTGAGGAGATGATGAAATTACGCCCAGGTGGCGCAGACATGCTGCCAGCTCAGCAGAAGATGGTGCCCCTGCCATTTGGTGAGCACCCTCAGCAAGAGTATGGCATGGGCCCCAGGCCATTCCTTCCCTTGTCTCAGGGTCCAGGCAGCAACAGTGGCTTGCGGAATCTCAGAGAACCAATTGGGCCCGACCAAAGGACTAACAGCCGGCTCAGTCATATGCCACCACTACCTCTCAACCCTTCCAGTAACCCCACTAGCCTCAACACAGCTCCTCCGGTTCAGCGCGGCCTGGGGCGGAAGCCCTTGGATATATCTGTGGCAGGCAGCCAGGTGCATTCCCCAGGCATTAACCCTCTGAAATCTCCCACAATGCGCCAAGTCCAGTCACCAATGCTGGGCTCACCCTCGGGGAACCTCAAGTCACCCCAGACTCCATCGCAGCTGGCAGGCATGCTGGCGGGCCCAGCTGCTGCTGCTTCCATTAAGTCCCCCCCTGTCTTGGGGTCTGCTGCTGCTTCGCCTGTTCACCTCAAGTCTCCATCACTTCCTGCCCCATCACCTGGATGGACCTCTTCTCCAAAACCTCCCCTTCAGAGTCCCGGGATCCCTCCAAACCATAAAGCACCCCTCACTATGGCCTCCCCAGCCATGCTGGGAAGTGTAGAGTCAGGTCAGTATGTTTGCATCCTCACAGTTGCATCATGTAGCCGGAGATGGCAAAAGCCTGATTTACTTTAAGAAAACTCGTGTCCTAACTTGATTATGCAACCAGAGGAGGTGGCCTTTGCCGAGATGGACGTATCTGTGGCAAGGTGCATAATCAGTACTTCCATGGGATTATGCACAAGTGTCCAATCCTGGCAAAGATCCACGGGCTCTTAGTGCAGAATATGTTTGTCAGACAGGACTGTTAAAGGGAAGAGGGAAAATGGGAAATATGTGTCATTTCACAGAATAATTTACCTTGTGCAGTGAACACATGTTGGTGAAATAAAATGTCTTAACAGTGGATAAATGTGGCTTCTTTAAATTCTAGACCCGCCCACTTCAAGGGGCTGCCCTCATGTCAAGAGATTCTGAGCATAATCCTAAGCAAAGAGGGGAGGCTGCTGAGAGACTTGAGTGGTTCTCGTAAATACGTGTTGACCATAGAAAGTTACCAAAACCTTCTCCGTGGTAGACTGCTGTTCTCACAGATCAGCTACAGTTTATTAGTATTTTCTTCCTAGGAGAAGCTCTCACTGATGATGGTGGTTTTGTGAATGGGCCCAGAGGTGGTCAGTGGAAGATGAGCACTGAAGTGTAAATACTAGGTCTGTGCTGTCTCCACTTGAGAAAGACTAGAATCAGAATCAGATAGATTTATCCTTCCAAGCTAAAGTGTCTTTCTCTGTTGGGTAGCAGTTCACTAAAGCAGTACAGTGAAACAGCCCCCTCAGACTTTTTTAGTTCAGATATCTTGGTTGTGGAAATTAATCAAGAGCATGTGTAGGGTGATATGGTTACTACCTGGGGTCTGATCGCTAGTCTGGCTTCACAGCATGCTAATGCCTGAGTCGAATTCTAAATTGTGATTGGTAAGGGAAAGAGATGCACTTATTTCACATTCTTTTCACTGAAACAGTTGTCTGTAAACCATGTTTTTCCCAAGCTTGAAATAATATTTCTAAGGCATTCTTGGTGTGTTTGTCTTCCCATCTGCTGATCTGTCACCTCCATATCATGCTGCGGTCTCCCTCTGCACACACACGGAGCTTGACTAGAAGATTGATGGTTCGTGTCCTGGGTCTAATAACACTTTCCTGTTCATCTGTCTCATTCCTGGCCTTGCTAGTTCATAATCATAGGCCCAATAACCTTCAAGAGGAATCTAATTCCCTGCCCATTTTTGTTTTATTTTGCTTTCTTAGGTGGCCCCCCACCTCCTACAGCCAGCCAGTCTGCCTCTGTGAATATCCCCGGAAGTCTTCCCTCTAGTACACCTTACACCATGCCTCCAGAGCCGACCCTTTCCCAGAACCCACTGTCTATTATGATGTCTCGAATGTCCAAGTTTGCAATGCCCAGTTCTACCCCGTTATACCATGATGCCATCAAGACTGTGGCCAGCTCAGATGACGACTCCCCTCCAGCTCGTTCTCCCAACTTGCCATCAATGAATAATATGCCAGGTAAGAAATCAGGAAGATAGGATACGGAGCTAGTGCTAGACAAAAGAGAAACTTCTTGAAGTATTTTTTCGATGGCTGTAGATCTCAATAGATAGAAGTTCAACAAGTTGAAAAAGTGTCCCACCTAAGTTTCAGTAGAATTAAAGTATCTAGACTAGAGCAAGATAATGATAATTTTTTATTTGCTTGATTCAGTGTTTGTTTATAAAGAAAGTAGGTTTCCTTATAGTTCTTACAGTTTCTTTATAGAAGTTCTGATGCTTCTGTGTGCCTGGATGGTTTTTTTTTTTTTTCTTTTGGTCCTCCTGGCACAATACTGAAAGCAGTTTCTTTTTAACATGGTGATTGGAATGCCTTTAGTTCCCAAGTATTTTCCTGAAAGGGCAGTCTCAAACCACAAGCAGCCACAGGATTTCAGACAGTGGAAAGCCCCTGCTTCCTAGAGAAACACTTTCTTTAGGACTAGATAGATGATAAAATTCTCCCTTCCCTACTCATTCCATGCTCTTTCACTCCTGCCCCTCCTGACCCCACCAATCTCCCTAACAGGACATGTTCTGGGATGGTGAAGTTGATTAGCAAAGAGACCATGACTTTTCAGCAATGGGTTTCTGGATCCAATTCCATTCTGATTGTTAGGAATGCTCTTTATTTATCAGCAGTCCTAACTGATCAGGTTAGGACATGTTCTGTGGACAGCACAAGCACCATCCTCACCCTGCTCAGTGGTAGTTCCTTAGAGAACAAACATTTCCAGAGACCATAATAGAACCTGCATGCTTTCCTTTTCCATTAAAAGTTATTGTTCCTTTAACATTTCGTATAACCTAGAGTTTGAAATGCTCTCTCTATAAGGCAATATAAAATGGTAATGCCTAATGTAAGTTGAAAAAAACCCATTTGGTTTCCTTGTTGTTTTTTTCTGATTCTTGGACTTGGAGGACTGGTTAATTCTTTCTCTAAAAAGGGCCATACTTAAGTCATTCAGACAAACTTTTCTTCTATGTTAAATGTCTTCAGTGAAGAAGACTGTAGTTATTTGCATATTAATTTGTAACTTTTCACACAGGAGACTTTCTTCCTAACTGTCTTCTACACACTCTTATGTCATATAATTTAAGACTCAATAATACATTGTCTTGTAGAGTTGTGGGGCTTGTGTGCCCCAAAATGTATTATCTTATTGAGGGCAGGGATGTTGTGTGGTATGTTTTCCCAGCATAGTACCATGCACATTTGAAGCACAATAATTTTTTTGTTAATTTGATTTATTATAGTTTTTCTGAGTTGCTTTTGGTTGAGTTGATTCCTTTGATATCTTTATCTTTCTAGGAATGGGCATTAATACACAGAATCCTCGAATTTCAGGTCCAAACCCCGTGGTTCCGATGCCAACCCTCAGCCCAATGGGAATGACCCAGCCACTTTCTCACTCCAATCAGATGCCCTCTCCGAATGCCATGGGACCCAACATACCTCCTCATGGGGTCCCAATGGGGCCTGGTTTGATGTCACACAATCCTGTCATGGGGCATGGGTCCCAGGAGCCTCCGATGGTACCTCAAGGACGGATGGGTTTCCCTCAGGGCTTCCCTCCAGTACAGTCTCCTCCACAACAGGTTCCATTCCCTCACAATGGCCCCAGTGGGGGGCAGGGCAACTTCCCAGGAGGTATGGGTTTCCCCGGAGAAGGCCCCCTTGGCCGCCCCAGCAACTTGCCCCAAAGTTCAGCAGATGCAGCACTTTGCAAGCCTGGAGGCCCAGGGGGTCCTGACTCCTTCGCTGTCCTGGGGAACAGCATGCCTTCAGTGTTTACAGACCCAGATCTGCAGGAGGTCATCCGACCTGGAGCCACCGGAATACCTGAGTTTGATCTGTCTCGCATTATTCCATCTGAGAAGCCTAGCCAGACACTGCAATATTTCCCTCGAGGGGAAGTCCCAGGCCGTAAACAGCCCCAGGGTCCTGGACCTGGGTTTTCACACATGCAGGGGATGATGGGCGAACAAGCCCCCAGAATGGGACTAGCATTGCCTGGCATGGGAGGTCCAGGGCCAGTGGGAACTCCGGACATCCCTCTTGGTACAGCTCCATCCATGCCAGGCCACAACCCAATGAGACCACCAGCCTTTCTCCAGCAAGGCATGATGGGACCTCACCATCGGATGATGTCACCAGCACAATCTACAATGCCCGGCCAGCCCACCCTGCTGAGCAATCCAGCTGCTGCTGTGGGCATGATTCCTGGCAAGGATAGGGGGCCTGCCGGACTCTACACCCACCCTGGGCCTGTGGGCTCTCCAGGCATGATGATGTCCATGCAGGGCATGATGGGACCCCAACAGAACATCATGATCCCCCCACAGATGAGGCCCCGGGGCATGGCCACTGACGTGGGCATGGGTGGATTTAGCCAAGGACCTGGCAACCCAGGAAACATGATGTTTTAAGCTGCTAAGACTGGATGTGCCCACCCTTGTCAAGATGAGATTCCAGGTCCTGAGAGCGGCTTTGAGGGCGTTCCAGGAGTACTGTTGGTCATGCAATAGGAGAACAGAGACCCGAGGGCTGCTTTGGGGGAGGGGAGAACTCGAGAATGTATGGATTTACCTGAAAACAAATTATTCATTTAATCAACAGGTGTGTTTTTTTTAAGATTTATTTTTTAAAAATTATTTTTGTGGACTTGGGTATCCCATGAGGCACCGACTTTTGGGGATCTGTACCGTGCTTTGAGAATTGCCATCGGTCATGTGTTGCACCGTTCTCTGTATGTTTACGTCCTTTGGACTGGCTTCTCCCAGGATTCTTTTCTGGTTTTGTTTTTGCTTTGGGCTTTATTTTTTTGTGTACTGTACTATATTGTAAATGGGATTTTAGCAGAGACTTTAGTCTTTGGGACAGGAGAACAGGAATGCTGAGCTGTTTACTTTAGGTGGAGAATCCATCTTCAGACCTTTGGACTATTTTCTTTCAATTCCAGTGTATAGAAAAACCAAACTACGACCTCAGAGCAGAGTATTAATGAAAAGCACAAAAAAAGGAACTAAGTTCAGCGAGGGGTGGGGGGAGGGGGGAAATTTTTCTTTTAAAAAATAATGACGCTTAGGACATTTGTTTTTCGGTTCCAGGGCTCTTTAGCACTGTCCGTCTCTCCCCATCTGCAGACCCACCTTCACCATTTTCTCTTGTTTTCCCTCTCCTCTCCTTCCCCATCTCCTTTGTTAAGTGTGTTTCCTTCCCTTGTGCCCCCACTGGTGACCCCTGCTTCCCTCTTTTTCCCTTTGGCAGCTGCAATACATGGTGTTATTTTGGGGAAATAAACCTAATGAAGCCTCGCCTTCCACGCTGAGCATCGTCCGGGCTCCGGGAGGGAGAGGCCAGTCCTTGGGATGCTCGACGGTCTTTTCCCTTTCTCTTCTTCCCCGTCACACCCTTCCCTGCCCACCTTGTTTTCTGTTCTCTTTTTATTAGCAATTCCCAAGTGAATTTCATTAATGTGGGAGTGGAACAGATGCTAAAAGCTATCCAGGATTTTGTTTTTGTTTTTAATTTTGTGGTTCCTTCCCTTCCCTCCCCCTCCCATGCGTAAAACGTTCTGTGTAACCTCCATTAAATTTGGTACAAAACCACTCACCAGAGCTGTGGTGTCAGAAAAAATAAAATATATTGTTTCTTACAAAACTGAACTGCCTTTTCTGTTCATCTCCATTCTTGTGTGTTTAGTATTGGACATATTAGTTGCCATGTGACGAGAAGCATAGCGTCCTCGTATTGGAGTCGATCCAGAAGGTGAAGGTTAGGGGAAGTAGCTAAAGTGCTTTCTCAGGTGAAGCATATTCCTTGCTACTGAGGAATAACCGCTCATGTGGATTGATCCTGCACTGTTCCTAGCTCAGTCATGAAATCCTAGCTGTAGGCAGAAGAGCAGCCTTGGTCCCCTTTGCTGAACTTTATCCTGGGGATGCTCAAGGGTCTTCTTTTCCCTTTTTTCTCTTCTTCCCCGGCTCATTAACTGCCCTGAGGCAATTAATGGTCTTTATTTTTTGTGAAAGGAATTTTTTGTGAGAGCCAATTTATTGGTGTGAAGTAATTAAGTCCAAAGGTATATTTTTAGTCATTTGAATAAGCTATGAAATGTCCCTGCATCTTGTTAAGGTAAAAATAATACTACACCTGCCAATCCTGGGTTTCCACAGTCTGTGGGTTTCTGTGGTCCATCTGCCTCCCCACCTTGCTGCCTGCCCAGTATCCCCTCGGCCGGCCCTGCTCGGTCCACACCGTTCACTTCAGCACATCAGCGTGTCTAAGGGACTAGCTGTTGGTGTTTCTGTGCAGTTACATTAGTTCTGCTGTGTGTACCTCTGAGCTGTAGGCGTTTTTAGCTGAGTGAGTGGGCGTCTGTGTGCGTGTTTGTTCTTCAGTGAGAGCATCAACGTGAAGAGCAGCAGGTGCAGAGTCATCTGCAGACAAACTTATACAAATTGGGCTCTGCTGGGGTTCCACAGTCTCGAGTTTTACCTGCGAATGTTTTTCTCTCTCCGAATGTTTTTCTCTCTCCGAGAAGGATTTTTGAGAGCCGTTTTCTCTTCCACCTTCAGCAGCGCTGTCTTCTCAGTGACACGAAAGCCCCGGACAACAAAAGTGAGGAGGTGACCATTTGAGCACCTCCGCTACCAGTCACCTCCACCTGAGTTCTCTTGCTGATTTTGAGGGGCCCTAGGAAGTAGGTGGTAATCGCCTTGTTTGCAGATGAGAAAACTGAGCTCACTAGTTTAAAAATTCTGACACAATCAGATCTATTTAGATGGTCCTGGGTGGTGAAAATGTTATGTTGTGGAGAAATTAGGAGAGTAAGATGAGGATTTTGTTTTGCGAATTTAGCCATATTCCTAGGTTCTCTGGCTTTGAAGGATATAGAAGAGAACAGGGAAACAGCTAAGCATAGGGAGCCTGAGATGAGAGCCCTCACTGAGGAAGGTTGGGACCTGGTCTGGCTTCTTGGGCAGCCCTGCTCCCTGCTGCACCTGGTAGTACTGCGGTCACTAATGATGTGTGTCCCATTGCTACTCCCAGTGTCCCAGGGAGGGACACTGGCCGGCAAGAGCCTGGTGGACCCCTGCTGGGAGAGGCTACGGATATGGCACTCCTTGCGCAGCCCCCTGCTGGGGAACTTGCAGTAGTGCAAGCCAGCTCACCCATTTCAAAATAGTTGTTTTGAAAAGACAGTTTTGTAAATCTTCATGCATTTACATTATCAGCATATACCAACAACATTTCATCACAATGATATCTGATAAACTAAGTTCATTTGGGGTTAAAATATACACTTGATCTCAGCCAAAAGGCCGAGAAGCGATGGGGTTTAAATATGACAATTTCTAATTTACTAAGATTGCTATGAAATAAAATCACATTTGAGACACTGGATGCTATTGCGTGGAGAACTAATGATGCAAGATTTTTAAATCAGCAAAAGGATGATAAAGATGTTTCATGTTAACATAATCCTGGGAAAGCCCAGCCAACCTCCCCTTCCCCCTCCCCCTCCCCAAGTTTTGGGATTGAATGGAGGAAATGCAATAATGATGTGTTACCTCATTTCAGGGGTAAGTGGTGGGGTGTGGATCACAGCATTATTTCTTAAGTTTTAGCAAAGAGTTTGTGTTTTTTCCCCAAAACAATGTGAAATAAAATATAAATGCAAATTCTTTTAAAAAGTAAAAGAAAACAAGCAAACAATTGTAGGGGTCTTACAAAGGGTGAAGCATGAGAAAAGAAATTTTAAAGCAAAAATTTTACATATTTTGAAGCTACTCTTTAAAATTTTGATCCAAAATTTCCCCCAGCCTCCCTAGTCTCCTGCTGTTATCAGGCTGACTTCGTGGGTGTGCAACCTGTGCAACTGCCTGGGGCCCCGGCTTGGTTTAATGCTCTGCTGTCACCTTTTGAAATTCTTAATATTCTGTGAATAGGGAACCCCCATTTCCATTTTGCACTGGGCCCCACAAATTATGTCACTGGCCCTGGCTATTGTGAAAAGAGAAATCACAGCAGCTCCAGCAGTGCTTGGATCCGAGTCTTTATTCTTACTTTTTCCTTCGCAGGGGCTGGGGATACCCCAAGCAGAGTGCTTGCTCTGTTCTGTTTAAACTGTCTCCACTTTAATCATTTCCCTTTCCTTTTCTGAGAGGAGAGGGAGGCTGTACTTAACATAAGGATGCATTTATTCGGCAACCATTTAAAGAGCGCCTACAGTGGGTCAAAACCGTGCTACGGCTGGGATGAGGAAGTACCTGCGTAAATCGACTGTGACAGTACGATATGATCATTACTACAGTGCGGACAGAGCTGCAGAGAGGAAGGTACGGAGACGCCTCAGTGGAAAGGGGATTATTGAATTTATTCTTAAAGGAAGGAGCACTTCCTGGGTGGAGGGTAGTGGTGGGCATTTAGACAGAGGAAGTGGGAGCAGCAAAGTCCTGCCTGTTGAAACTGGCTGGGCCCTGAAAGGCAGGTAGAAATGAGCCTTTGGAGAGAGGGCAGGTCAGGAGAACCCGGTGGCCAACTAAGGAGTTTGAACTTCAAAGTTCTAAGCAAAGGTATCAGGTGATCAGACTGGCTCTTCAGAAAGATTACTGCCCTGGGTGTGGAGACAGGCGGGGCTGGGCCGGAAGAGCCACAGGAAGATCACCTGCGAAAACTTGCTGCTTCTACAAATCCTTAAACTCACAGACTCATCTCTTTTGCTTTAAAAAACATCAAATTGTATATTTCCCATGCTGTTTAAATAACTTGAGCCCTCCTGCCACTTTCTCTAACCCAGACCAGACATTTTTTTCAAAGCCCCAAACCCTTCCTTATATTTAAGAAAAGTCAGGAAATCTTAATTTGGTGGTAAAATTTTGATGACACATTTAAAGCAAACAGTTTATATTGGAGGGAGTTAAATAATAAACTAGGTTCAAAAGAAGGTATGCTATAAGGATTGTATAAAAACAAAAATTGTCTCTCTTTAACAGGCCTTCTTATCCAGGTTATTGTAACAGACTCCTCTGTTTTCTGCCTGTAGGTGACCACACTTCGACTTAACTTTCTGGCTCAGGGCTTAGTTGTGCTTGGCGACCAGCACTGCTGGAGGAAGAAGGTGAGTACATGATCACAGAAGAGACGATAAAGAGAAGGTTCAGAAATGATTTCCTCACGTGTATTTAAAGCATGGAAAAATTCAGTTCTTTCACCAAACACACAAGAACTGTCTTCCTTGCCAAATACCCCTCAGAGCCCAAAGCAATTATGGGGGTCCCTGGGGTTCCAAAGAACAGGTTAGAAAAACCCAGCCCCAGGAAAGTGCAGGTCTTCACTGTGGCGGGGAGAGGGGGACAGCACTGGTAAGAGTGGGAGAGACTGGGTCGATGTGTGCCTGGGAGGTCTGGTTCTTCATGCTGGACAACCCGCCCACAGCTCTGAGCTGGCCACCCTCCTCCTTTCTCCAGTGTCTGGAGCTAGGGTCGAGGGCAGAAAGAACTTACAAATCTCAATGGTATTCAGTGTCTAATTAATTATTATTGAGGGTGGATTTAAGTTTTCAAGATTTTTTTTTTTTTTTTGCCACAGCCTAAGTTTCTTTCTGTTAAAGACTCCTGGGAGCCTGTGTTTGTTTCTCTTCTTTACCAAGCTTCCAGGAGCTTTCATTTTCCCTGCTTCCAACAGAGAAACCCCACAGCTCCTCGGTGAGCTTCTTTCCCTGGAGACTCCTGCTCATCCCCACGTGTCAGTCTGATTGAGGCTTAGGCTTTCAGCTGTGCCTTAAGAGCTCTGGGGTGCTGGCCTCTGGCTGCTCGGTTCTCAGCATCAAATGCAGTCAGGCTGGGCCCAGCCCCTTGCTAGAAACTGAGTCATCACCACTGCGTTCAGTCAAAATGTGTTTGGTTACAGGGCATCATGGATTAGTGTGATTTATTTTGTTCTCCAAACTGCAAAAGGCCTCCCAGGCTTTGGTGAAGTTTTCTATTCTAGCTGTCAATAGTTGACCTATTAAAAATTTTTACACACACACATACAAATTTATTTATACAAGTGTATATGTACCTGTAATATACTAAGGTATATAAATAATTAAATGGCAGTTTTGAAATGTCAACACACTGCCGTGAAGATTAGTTTGTCTTTTCCTTGTCAATGAAGCTGGAGAATCCCTAGAATTCTCATCAATCCTATTGTACTCAGTGCCTGCAAGGCCTTTAAAATATAATCATTATTATTTAAAAGTATAATAATACCAATAAGGAAATACAAGGATCACATCCACACCAAGTATGCACCAGGCATTACTTAGCCCAGGAAAGAAGTGATTGTTCTCATGGGTAGCAGAATCCCTGGTTTTAGCAAGGACTTTTATAAGAAGGTCCTATGATCACTTAATCAAGAAGCATTGAGCGTGTACCTTCTGTCTTGCACAGTGCTGGGCACAGTGGAGCACAAGGAAAGCATGATTGCTGCCCACGAGGAGCCTACGTCTAACTGAAGAGATGGGTACTAGCAGTGACTACAGAACATGCCTTCACTCTATTCTCAGCACCACCATACTCAATATTGAAATAATTACTAAATTAGCCAATAAAGACAGACTAGGACCACACAAAAAGGCTATGGGTCTCGTGATCCTACCTCCAACCCCATTCCTGTAGGATTAATCTCTCCCCCTCCTTTAGGTCATTCCCATCAGCATACAAACATGCCCTAGGCTTGGTCCTCTGCCTCTGCTTACTCTCCTAATTCATCCAGTCACAAACCACTAAATACCATCTGTATGCTGATAACCTGAGAATTTCTACCTCCCTCTCAGTCTATTCAGAGGAATTCTAGACTCACATAGTTAACTGGCACCTTGACATTGCCTTTTAAGTGTCTTACAGGCACCTCAAACTTAACAAGTCCTAAACTTCTGAATTCCCCCCAAGTCTAATCTCCATTCCCCACTTCCCCGTCACAGTAAATGACACACGTCCACCCACGTAGTTCTCACGTCGAACACATGGGAGTCATTCTTAATTCTTTACTCCTCATGTAAAGCCATCCCTAAATCCTTTTATGCCTATTTCCAAAACATATCTTAAATCCATCAACTTTTCTCCATCACTCTAGTTCCAGTTACATCTTTCACCTGGTCTATTACATCAGTTTCCTAACCTCTACTTCTGCTCTTGCTCTCCTTCAAGCTATTTCCCACGTAGCAGCCAGAATCATCTTAAAAACTAGAGATCATATACATCAATTCCTTCCTTAAAACCTTTTAATGGCTTCCCAGTGTGATCTGCATAAAATCTAAGATCTCTAACATGACCTCCCAGGCCCCAGGCACCTCTCCAGTTCCCCCTCATGCCCTTCTCCCCTCCCCCGCTATGCTCCAGCCAAACCGTTCCAGTTCCAGCATCTCCAGTGTGCGAGCTTTTCTTGCCTCAGGACTCACACACGCTGGTTCCTTGGGTGACATACTCTTGATTCCCAGTGCCTGGCTCCTTCCCATCCTTCAGGTCTCAGCTTATTTGTTACCTCCTTGGAGAGGCCTTTTCTGATTACCCCATCAAAATACACACCCATCGCCCCCCCCCCACACACCATCATTTTGTATCACAACATCCTGTTTGTGTCCCTTATAGCAATTATTTATTCTATCTCACCCACTCCATGAAGTCAGGAACTGAATTTTCCTTGCTCATCCCTTGTTCACCAGCATCTAGCATAGTGCCTGCATTCTAAGAAGCAGCAGTAAATATTTGTAACCAAATGAGAGAAAGGAAGGATCAGTGTGAGTTTGGTGACCAATACAGGTTTCGTGGTGGTTGTGGCATATGAGGTGGTCACTATAATAAAGCTGGGGGTGGGGGACACACAGACGGACACCATAAAAGAGGGAATGGAAAAGGGAATGAACAGGTAAAGACAATCAGGCCTGTTGACATTGAAGGGAACAGCTTAACTAAATAGTCATTTGGGTAATAGAATGTGAAATTGAAAAGAGGAAAGAAGAATGGCCCCAAAAGCCAAGAAAAGAAATTTCATCTTGATGTGGGAAACCATTCTTTAGCCTTATCAGGGGAATTACATGACAAGATAGTGTCTTATAAAATGAGCCTGGCAGGGGCGTACGGAAGGGATTTAAGCAAAGGGCAGCCCCAAAGCTGGAAGAACTCACTGGTGGCATGCACAAGTCATCCAGGGTTGAGGAGGTGAGGCTGCTGGCAATGGCGATGGAGAGTGAAGGGTGAAGCCGAGAGAGCTGTGAAGGAAGAACCCCCAGGACTTCGTTAGATATTGGAGGAAAGAAGAGGGAGGAGTCAAACATGATGCCAAGATTTTGAGACTGAGAAACTGAAAGAAGATAGAATCACGGTGTTGGAAAGTTCCAGCCTGCTGCCCTACAGTATTCCTGACAGGTGGCGATCCAGTAATGGGAGGCCATTCTACTGAATGTCAACAGTCCCAGTATTTAAAAAATTCCCCCCCACAATGAATCAGGCTTCTGTTAGCTTTTTGTCTATCCCACTTCTGCCCTTAGGAGTAAATACAGAATAAGGACAGTCCTTATTTCACATGCCAGCCTTTCAGAGGGTTGAATACAATTATGTTGCTCCTAATTTTCTTTTTCCCAGGCTAAATCTCCTGGTCCATCAAGCAAGACCCATGAGATCTAGCTTCAAGTTCCCTCACAGCCCTCATAGTTTTCTCCTGCTCTCTTACAGTTTATAAAGTCCTGGAAAGTACAATACCAAGAACTGAAGACAGTGTTTGGTGCCCCGGTATTGTCTGATCAGTACAGAGCACAGTGAGACTGTTACCTCCTTTTATCTGAACACAGTTCTACTAATAGCCAAAAGTTTACCATTTTTTTTTCTGCTATGGGATTACTTTGGAATTTTAGAAAATGAAAACCCCAAGATCTTTTTCCTGTAAAATAAGCCATTGCCCCTAATTCTATATAATTTTTTTGCTTATTTTTAATCCTGAATTCAGAATTTTACAGTTATTCCTCTTAAATTTCAATATTAATTTTGATCCATTATTCCAGAATCTTAAAGTCCTTAGAGACCTGTTCAGCCATTATTTGTATTGGTTCTCTCTAATTTTTGTATCAAAAGCAAAGCTGTTAAGATTTTCATCCAAGTGACGAAAGGGCCCAGAATAAAGTCCTGAAGCTCACAATTAGAGCTACCCTTTTTTTTAAAACCCATTTCTTTTTATTGTGTTAAAAAAATACATAACATAAAATTTGCCATTTTAATCATTTTTAAGTGTACAGTTCTGTGGCATTAAGTACATCATTGTTGTGTAACCATCACCACCATCCACCTCCAGGACTTTTTTCATCTTGCAAAACCAAAACTCTGTACCCAATAAACAATAACTCCCCAATCTCCACCCCCCCAACCCCTGGCAACTACCATTCTACTCTACCTGTATGAATTTGACTACCTTATATAAGTGGAATCATATAGTATTTGTCCTTTTTGTGACTGGCTTATTTCACTTAGCATAATGTCCTCAAGGTTCATCCATATTGTAGCATGTGTCAGAATTTCCTTCCTTTTTAAGGCTGCATAATATTCCATTGAATGTATATTCCACATTTTGTTTATCCATTCCTCTGTCAATGGACACTTGGGTTACTTCTACCTTTTGGCTGTTGTGAATGATGCTACTGTGAACATGGGTATGCAAATACCAGTTCGAGTCCCTGTTTTAACTTCTTTTTTCTTTGGAGTTTTTTTTTTTTTTTTTGCTTTAATTTCTTTTAACCTGTACTGGATCATATGGTAATTCTAAGCTTAATTTTTTGAGGAATTGCCATATAGTTTTCCACAGTGGCTGTACCATTTTACATTCCCACCAGGAATGTACAAGCATTCCAATTTCTCCACATTCTTGTCAAGACTTGTTATTGTCTGAATTTTTTAAATAATAGCCATTCTGACAAGTGTGAATTGGTACCTCATTGTGGTTTTGGTTTGCATTGCCCTGTTGACTAATGATGTCGAGCATCATTTCATGTGCTTATGAGCCATTTGTATATCTTCTTTAGAGAAATATCTATTTAAGTCCTTTGCCTATTTTTGAATTGAGTTGTTGTGTGTGTATGTTGAGTTGTAGGAGTTCTTTATATATTCTGGATATCAATCCTTTGTCAGATATACGATTTATAAACATTTTCTCCCATTCCATGGGCTGCCTTTTCACTCTGTTGATAGTGTCCTTTGATGCACAAAAGTTTTTAAATTTTTATGAAGTCCAATTTATCTATTTTTACACTTCTTATCTGTACTTTTGGTGTCATATCCAAGAAGTCACTGCCAAATCCAATGTCATAAAGCTTTTCCCCTATGTTTTCCTCTAAGAGTTTTATAGTTAGAGCTAATCTTTAGGTTGACATCAATTCAATAATTTATTAATTTTTTAAATGTACTTTTGCAATCACTTATAAGTCTATTATCATCCAGCTCACATTTTCATCTACCCATTAAGTAAGTAATTCTTTTATGTATTCTTTTCATCAGTACCTACAAAGCTAGGAACTATGAATATAGCAGTGAAGTGGTCAGGGATGGTCCCACCCTGCTCTCATCAAGCTCATAGTCTATTGAAGAAGTCCGACACTGAACAAGTGATTTCAAGCGCCAGTATGACGTGAAAGAAGAAAAGGAAGCTGCCGACATGTTCGACTGAGAAACAAACTAAACAAAAAGATTTTATCAAATTTCTTGGGAATTTTTGATCTATTGGTCTATTAACCCAAACAAAAACCAAATAGTTTAAACAGCTAACTACTGATTCTGATGATTATTCCTGCTTTCTTTCCTAAGTGCTCACAGACTTTTTTAGTTTAAGAGTCCACTCTGGATTCTACTGGGGACCAACGAACTCTAGGTCTTTAGATTCCGGAGTCTGTCACTTCATAGGTTTTAAAACTCTACGACCACATGTATGTGCCTTTGTATTTTGGCTCTCTGAGAGTCAAAATCTGAGAGTATCTTAATTTCTCACCCATTACTGTCTGAAGTAACATCTGTAACTTCTTTATCTACCTCATGGTATTATTTGTCCAGATATGGAGATCTGAACTCAAAGGTGCCACGTGTTCACCTCTCTAAGGTTTTGATCCCTCCCAGTGATGTTTGTTTGGCCATTTTTAGCTTGAAGATTGGTTCCCTTCTTAGGAAAGACTTATTAGGAAAGAGAAGAATTTGGAGTTAAGTGGTTTCATGTTGTCTCTCTCCTCTATTAAATTCTTTTTCCCAAATACTGGGCCTAGTTTTTACTTCTTCATTATTTTCTCAGAATATAGCTTAAAACCCTTCAGTTTCCCCTCCCCACTTGCCTCACTCAAGCCTCTGGTATCATGGGTAAAAACTGGAGAAGTTGGGGAGACATGCTTGTTGGGAGTTGATGAAGTAGTGAGTATGAAGTAATGATGTAGCATCGATGTGTGGACAGTTGGAAATAAGGGGCAGGAGGATGAGAGGTTTGGACTAGCTATGGAGATGTGAATTCCTCCACATGGATTATCTCTCCATAGAAGTGAGAGAAGAAAGAGCCAAGTGGAGGACCAAGAACTAAGTCATGAAGGATTGGCACAGTCAGAAGAAGGGAAGAAGTTCCAGCAAAAGACACTGAAATTCATAGAATAGGAAGAAAACTTAGAAATGATCTAGCCCATCTCTCTCATGTAACTGAGGAGGAAATGGTTGTCCAGATAAAAAAGAATCAGTCACTGGAGTAGCTATGAAAGTATAGAGTTGCATAAATCCTGAGGGAGTAGGAGAGTGGCTTTCAGGAAATAGGAGGTGGTCCATAGGGCCAAATTCAGTAGAAGAATCAAGGAAGGTGAGGACGCTAAGAGTGGTTCTCAGAATTGATTGATGCTTTGGTCTCCCAGAGTGAAGTTTCGGTAGAAGTAGAAGAAATGGAAGCCAGATTGCAAGAGTAAGTATGAGGGGAAAGGGTTTGGGTGTGAAAGAGATGAGGAGATGCTGAGTTATACATACTCCATAGGTTTGGCAGTACTAAGCAAGAGAAATGGGATGACAGCTAGAATAAAAGCCGAAATAAAGTTTAAGATAATGAAAATATTACTATTTTAAGACAGAAAGGAAGAAACCAATTGCGTGGGAGGGATGGAAGATACAAGATAGCTCCTGCCATCCTTGTCAGGAAGATCACAAGAAGCAGGAAAGGAACCAGAGCACAGGTGGAGGTAAGCTTTGGAGAAAGGAAGAAGGTACCATGTGGTGAAGGAGACAAAACAAAGGGCAAGCCACATCCCAGGGGACAGATGTGGGGATATGGGGAGAAACCCAAGCTGACCCCAAGGTCAAAAGTGTCTGAGTCCTGTCCCTGCCTCTCCCTGGATCAATGATTTTGATCTTTCTGAGCCAGCTGCTTTACATTTGGATGTTACAGAATTTTTGCGAGACTGATATCAGATAACATGTGCATATGCCTCATACAAGCTGAGTTATCAGAGCATTTTTGAGATTCACCCCAGGGCTCACAGTGCAAAGAGAAGATATGAAATGGCTGGTCTAGTGAGTAAATTCAAAAGCTCACAAAATGTGCTGGCTGGAAGGTTCTAGCTGGAGCTGGAAATTGTGTTTCTTCTTTCAGAAGGGAGACCCAGGGAGCCCTCTTGCTGCTCTCCTGGGCACTGAAAGGTAGCACAGAAAAGTCTTAGAGAAAGAGGTACCAAAGTGGAAATTCCAAGATGGGATGATGGTAGCAGCAACAAGAAAGTGATTTCAAGAGCTACTATTCCCTGCAGTCTCAAAGCCCGACTGACCCAAGGTGGTGGTAGCAACCATTGTAACAGGGTTATACTGAGGTCACCAGATTCTCAAGTGCTTCCCTCGTCCTTCTTTAAAGTTCAGAACCATCAAATTAGAGGACCAAACCCTATCCATGACCACATGAAAAGGAAAACGAGGCCTGCCTCTGACTCAGACTGTTCACAGGGAACGAAGGATGCTGTGTAATCATATAACCACAGATTCTCAGGGTGAGCAGAGACTTTAAAAGCCATTTACTCCAACAACCTGGCTGGTATGTGACCCTTTACGATACTCTGGCTAAATGCCAGTGTAAGCTCAAAATCCTCCAGTGACAGGAACCCTCTGAGGTAGCCTAATTCATCCACGGCCAGCTCTGATTATTTCAAAGATTTTCTTTATATTTATCTAAAGTCTGTATGTCCCTGTAGCTTACAAACTGGTCTGAATGTGGTCCTCGGGGCCCACATAAATAAGATACTTGATATACCCTCAGCCCCTTCGATCTCTCCCCTTGATCATCCTTCTCCAGTTGACATGTTTGTCTATCTCTGCCATCAAGACTGGCTCGCAGATCTGAGCACAGTTCTCTGGGTGTGCTTTGAGCTGTGCAGAGTGGCACAGGACCATCACCTCCTTCATTCCAGGTACCAGTGCAGCCACAGCACATTTAGAATTTTGAGGAACACATCATACCATTGATTCACACTGAACAAATTGCTCACTACAACCCCTATCCTGTTGTGGACAATTGATCTTGAGATCAAGAACTCTGTATTTATCCCCAGTAAGTTTCATCTCATAATATTTGGCCCAAGATCCAAAAAAAGACATCAGCGTGGACATATCTAACACACTTCATTTATTCACTCATTCATTGATTCAATAAGCTATTTCTCCCCGTTCTACGTGTTTAGTAAATGTGACCAGCCTGTACTCTGTGTGTTTATTCAGTTGTATTTTCATGCAAATCATTGAAAAACCCATCCCAAAGGGCAGAAGCGTACCATACAACACAAAACACCTTCCTGAAGAACAGCTGACTGCTGTATTAGTTACTTTATTAATTGAGCGAATTTATTCAATAAATACGTGTTGAGGCCCAACTATGTGCCTGGTCATGATCTATGTGCTGGGGAACAAACCAGACAAGGTTCCTGCTGATTACAAGGGGGAGACAGAGGATAATGATAATCATAATAATAGGTACCATTTATTGAGCATTTCCTCTGTGCCAAGCATTGTTCTAAACACTGCACATGTTTACTCTTCACAGAACTTTATGAGTAACTACTATCATCATTCCCGTTTTACAGATTAAGTGTACTGAGGCACAGAGGAGTTAAGTCACTTGCTCAAGGTCATACAGATCCTAAAGAATGGAGCATCAACCTAGGCAGTCTGGCTCCAGAGCCTGTGTGTTTAACCATTGGGCTTCTATTGTGTCTCTGCAAAAATAAACACTGAATTAAACACACACATAAACACGTAAGGAAATATTCCCATATGAGAGAGAGTCACATTTAAGCTGAGGTCTGAATGACAAGAAGGAGCCAATATTTCAAGACCAGAGGGGAGAGCAAGAGGTACGGGATGAGGTTGGAGATGTGAGCAGGGGGCCTGTCATGTGGGGCTTGTGTACTAGGGAATACTAGGGATTTGGGCTATAGGAATTCAACTAGTTACGAATACGCCTAATTGTTTCAGTATCCAGCCTACACATACCCATCTTGTCCACAAATATACTGTGAATGATTTCCTTTCCTGATCCCTACATGTGATCAAAGGATGACCCCTTTACACTCTGAGCAGTTCCTTTCCGGTTGTCACAATCCGTGTGGTCACAGGACACACTCTGGACGCACAATCAGGATTCAGAATCTGTGACATCTTCATTGTGCTATGTGATCTGGGCCAAGTAACAACCTCCCTGATCTTCAGTTTTTGGGGATTCCCCCCATTGCTCCATAATGTTACCTCACTCCTGGAACTGAATCATTAAAGTATTAAGCATCTTGGGACACTGTGATCTAGGGAGCAATCACTGTTTCAACCTTTCCTCTTCCTGGTCTCTTCCATCCTTCTCTCCACAAGGCCCAGGTAAGCTGTGTCTAAATTTACGTATCTGGCTTCAGTTACTAACGGCTCCAGGGACTGCTCTCTCATCTCCCAGAAGCCCTGCTGGTTTGACCCCATCAAGTTCTACTTACCCAACTGTTATACAACCCTCCCCTTAATTACACACTCAATCAGTTCCTCCCGAGCTCAGCAATTTGTGGTCTCTGGGTATCCCCCGGCTGCTTTTCTGGAGGTAGCTCCCAGGCTGGGCCTTGGCAAGCCTCTGAAGCACTGACTGAGTTTCTAAGGCCATGGTGCCCAGAGTTGAAAGCCTTGCTGCTATTTCACACTCTATTTCCTTCCAAATTAATTCTCTGATGAATACTGTCCTTTGCAGTGATTCAGTGTGGGCCATTTCCTTAACATCTTTCGTTTACCTTTGAGACTTTTAATCTCTCTCGAAACCAGATTTTCCTCTCTGGAAAGTCTGTCCCAGAGAAACATGCCTTACCTTCCTACCAATATAAACAGCCCTACCACCACCGGCTCCAACCTGATGGCATACTTCCTTTACTGGTTTACTGAGGACGTACCTTTGATTTCAAAGCACATACTTGCCTTCTCTGAAAATCCCTGCACCAGAAGGAGTGACTCAAATTTCTGGGCATATAGTGAGCTGCTGAATTCTAGTTTCTTTAAGCCCCAAATACCTGAAGATGCAGATTCAAAATTTGTACTTGAGCAACTACCATGTCCCAGACCCTTTCATAGAGTTATTTTGCTTAACGCTCTCTGCCACTCCGCGCCTCCCACCTGCAGATAGTATCATCATCCTCAACACACAGATAAAGAGAGACTGCAATGGTAAGTGGCCCAAGGCCACAGGGCCCAGGAAAGTGGTCAAGCTGGAATTCAAATCCCTGGCTCTTTACTCCAAGGTAGGTGCTTCTTTCACCATCCCACAAGGGGCTTAAGCACCACTAAAACAGTCACCAGGATCTTACCCCCAATGGCACACCATCCAGGACTGGGTGCCCACTGCCCCTGCTGCCTGAGGAACACTCAGAAGGAGCCACAGAGGCTTTTCTGGCAAGAACACAAGCAATGCCTCCCATTTGTATAACACTTTTCATATTGTAAAGTGCTTTACATACCTAATCTATGTGACCCCTGGGATAATTCTGTGAGGGAGGTGCTATATTTGAGTCCCATTTTACAAATGAGGATATATAAGCTTGTTAACAGGAGGTTAATGGACTTGCCCAAAGTCACACGGATAGTACGTACAGAGGTAGGACTTGAACTCAAAACTCATGTCTCCAAGACCAGTGCTCTCTCAAGTTCTCAGACATTAGTTTGGATCTTTGCTTCAGAAATGGAGATTGTGGGAGCCAGCCGTGTGGTCTGGCGGTTAAGATTCGATGCTTTCATCGCTGTGACCCGGGTTCCTTTCCCGGTTGTGGAACCACACCATCCATCTGTCAGTTGTCATACTGTGGCATCGACTCACATAGAGAACTAAACTAACAACTAGGATACACAACCATGCACTGAAGCTTAAAAAAAAAACAGAAGTGGAGATTGTGGGTCATACCACCTCCCTACGCCCCACCTCCCACCTTCAGGGAAGCATACATTTCAAAAGTCAGGTGGAGAGAAAGGAGTCCTGGGAAGAGAAAGGAGTCCTGGGAAGTCCAGCTTATTATGGGGAAAAGCGTTTTTCAGCCGTCTCTCCACCCACCATTAGGCAGGGACCAGGTTCCTAGAGGCTGGCAAGTTGGACCTGGAGAGTCAGGACTGCATGGCCGATCCCCTTGGCCACTAGAGGGCAGGGTCTGAACAGAGCACCCAGCCCTCTCCCCAGAGAATTCCCCAGCAGGCTGAAGGGACTCACACTTTCCCTAGCAGCCCCAGGGTACACAGCAAACCACAGCTTTGGCCCCAGCACTGAAGGATACTTCCCTGGCGTATGGCAAATAAAGTAGTTGCTGTTAATCCCTCCCAGCCTCCTTTGCAGGTAGATAGGCAGTGCCCTAGAGGATTCCTGATGAGGAGAAGGGGTGCCAGGTACCCTTGCAAAGACCTGAGTTTCTTACAGTAAATACAAACAGGTCAGCATGCCAGGTCCCCGTGCTCTGAGGACTTGGGGTGGGGTGGGATGGGAACTCTTTCTTCCTCCCTCTCTCCAGGTGGGCCCTTAAGAGTTTTGATCCCCTTGCTGTCCTTTTTTTTTTTTTGTGAGGAAGACCAGCCCTGAGCTAACATCCGTCGCCAATCCTCCTCGTTTTGCTGAGGAAGACTGGCCCTGGGCTAACATCGTGCCCATCTTCCTCTACTTTATATGGGACGCCACCACGGCATGGCTGACGAGCAGTGCGTCGGCGGGCGACCGGGATCCGAACCTGCGAACCCCGTGCTGCCAAGCGCGGACTAAACCGCTGCGCCACCGGGCGGCCCCCACTTGCTGTCCTTTTATTAAACTATGTACATGAAACTATCAGCACAGAGCAGTGACCGGCCTTGTCTAATGATAGTTACTTCATCCCAGTGCCTGCCAGAGCCAAGAGTTCTAAGACAAGCCACGAGGCCCTCGGGAGGGTCTGTCAGGTGAGTTCCCTGTGAAGTCAACCTACCCAAGCAAGTTCGGCTATGAGGGGAAGAGGAGTGACCACATTACTCTATCCTAAGAGGCCTTTCACTTTGCCATCCAAGGGTGAGACCCCCTCTGGTAATTACTTTAACCTTAACAGCACTCATTTAAAAAGCATTAAGAGAAAGGAGTCAAGGCCAGGGGCAGGTTAGGAGTTTATGAAGTGCTTTTCACATCCATCCTCAGGACAAACTGTCAGGTAAGCAAATGTTAACATTCCTGTTTTATAGTTGGGAAAACATAAGCTCAGAGAAGTTAAGTGCCTTGCCCACAGTCACACAGCTGGTGAGCAAGGGAGCCAGGGTTCCCCTGTCCATACGAGCACACTCCCCTCCCCTCGGTGAGGGCAGGTGGAGGAAGGTACTGCCTGCAGAGAGGGCAGCTGACAAGAGCATTCCCAAAGGTCCCCTCTAGTTGAGGGAACTTGTCACAGCTAAGAATCTAGTGGGAAGAAAGAACAAAAGGGCAAAAAAGAACATTTGAGGACCCTTACATTTACTCAATTAATTCTTACAACAACCCTAATTCATAGGTATAATTATCTCCATTTTCCACTAGAGAAAAAACAGGCTCAGAAACACCTGTCCCAAGGTCACAAACAAATACTGTTAGAATTTGAACCCAGGGGAAGCCTCGGTGTTTTCCTTTACTCCATGCTTCCCCCTGGTGGTGAGTGGGAAGAGTGCCCAGAAGCCGCCTTGTGCCAGGCAGAAACCAGGGTGAGTTCAGAATCTATTTCATAAATCTTTGCTGAAGCCCACTTTGTGCCAAGTCTTGTATTTGGCTCCAGGAACACAATAATAGACAAGACAGACAGCCCCCTATTGAGGGACAAACAGAAACGAGGGAGGCCTCAAGATGAGCAGGGATTAGACAGGCAAAGGAAGAGTGTGTAAAGGCTCAGGGGATGGAACAATGTGTGCCAAGGCCCAGAGACCAGAGTGGGACTTCCTTTTGTTAAATAGTTCAGTCCGGCCAGGGGGGATGTGTGAGAGGCTGTGAGGGATGAGGCTGGAGAGGTAAGCAGGGGCCGGGTCTCAAAGGGTAACAGAAGGTAAGAAAGGGTGTGACCCATTAGGAAGCCACTAAGTAACCTGGGAGGATGAGTAGAGTCCAGGAGAGTAGTGGCAGAGGGATGTGTTCATCCATTCAACAAACGTTTGAGCACTAGCATGCACTAGGCACTGTTCTCCGTGCTGAGGACACATCAGTGAATAAGGTGAAGTCTGTCTTCGTGGAGCTTACATTCTAGTCAGGGAGATAAATAAACACACAGATGTGTAATATCAAGCACTGACAAATACCAAGGGGGAAAAAGACAGGATAAGGTATATTTGTTTGCTAGGGCTACCATAACAAAATACTACAGATCAGGTGGCTTAAACAATAGAAATGTATTTCCTCAAAGTTCTGGAGGCTGGAAGTCCAAAATCATGGTGTTGGCAGGGCTGGTTTCTTCTGAGGCCTCTCTCCTTGGCTTATAGATAGGCATCTTCTCCCTGTGTCTTCACATGGTCTTCCCTCTGTGTCAGTGTACCAATGTCCTCTTCTTATAAGGATACCAGTCATATTGGATTAGGGCCCACCCATATGACCTCTTTAAAGGCCCTATCTCCAAATATAGTCACATCTGAGGTACTGGGGGGTTAGGACTTCAACATATGAATTTTGAGGGGACATACATAATTCAGCCCATCACACAAGGTGACAGAATGTAACTAAGGCTGGAGGTAGAGGGAGGGAAAGGGTCTGAAATATTTTATGTAAGATAACATGGGAGGGCCTCTCTGAGATGACATTGATCTGAGATCTGAATGAAGAAAGGGAACTAACCATGCAAATATCTAGGAGAGCATTCCAGGGAGAGAGAACAGCTTGTGCAAAAATCCCAAGGTGAGGAAATGACTCAGGGCTGCTTGGCATGAAAGAACAGTAGGAAGGCTAGTCCGGCTGGAGTACAGAGAGAGAGAGAGGTAGGAGAGGATGTCATAAGGCCTTGAGGACCATTATGATGCCTGGCTCTTTGAGAGGAGAAGCCAGGGGAGAATTTTGAGCAGAAGAGTGACATGATCTGACCTGTGTTTTAAAAATAACAACTGTGTTGAGAATAAATTGAGGGAGAGGGGAAGGGTAGAAACAGGGAGACTTTGCAATAATCCAGGTGAGAGATGATGCTGGGACTAAGACTAACAATGGAAGTCTAGAGAAGTGGTCAATTCTGGATATAGGCTGAAGAGAGATACAACAGGATTTACTGACAGATTAGATCTAGGACATGAGAAAAAGAGAGGAGTCAAGGGTAATTCCAAAGTTCTTGGCCCAAGCAACTGGGTGAATGATGGTCCCATTTACCTAGGTGCGGAAGCCTGTGAGAAAAGTAGGTTTGAAGAGGCATGAGAATTGAGAGTTTATCATGGACAATGGGAGTTTAATACATATTAAATATCTTAAATACCCATGTAGAGATGTTGAGTAGACAGCTGGAAATGAGACTAGAATTCAGGGGAAAGGTCCAGATTGAAGGTATAAATTTAGAAGACATTGTATAAATAATATTTTAAACTATAGAACTGCTTGAGATCACTACACTAGGAGGTGAGTGTAGGTCCAAGAGAAAAGGTCCAAGGACTAAGCCCTATGACACTTCAACACTTAGAGATTAGAGAAAGGTAGATTTGGCAAAAATGGAGAACTTAAGAACCTGGAGGAAAACCATGAGAGTATCTGTCATGGAAGCCAAAGGAAGAGAATATTCTAAGACTGCTGATGAGAAGGTAAGTAAGAAGACTGAAAATTAGCTATTGGCTTTAGCACTCAGGGATCATTGCTGATTTTGACAAGAGCTGTTTCCACGGAGTGGTAGGGGTGAAGACCTCACCACAGTTGGTTCAAGAGAGAAAGGGAAGGGAAGAATCAGAGATGGCAAATATTAACAATTCTTTTGAGAAGTTTTGCTGTAAAGGGGAGAAGAAAAATAGTAGAGTCATTCAAAAGATGTAGGAAAAAAATTAAGACAGATTTTATAGCATATTCGTATGCTAATGGGAATAATTGGTAGGAAGAGAAAATTAACAATGCAGAAAAAAGATAATTGTGGGAGTCAGTGCAAAGCTGGTGGGTGGCCTTGGATAGGACTAGGGATGGTTCATTCTTAGGAACAGGAAAGAAGGCCTTAGGGCACCAGTGCAACTGGGTTAGCAGATTTGGTGGTGGAGGGGATATGGAAGTTCTCTCCTCATTGCTTTTACTTTCTTAGTGAAATAAGAAATATAGTAATCATCAGAGTGAGGATGGGGAGGGAATACTGAATATCAAGGATGGAAAGATGTGAATAGATTCAAGAAATAAACAAGTGGGATTGATAGAACTTAACTGATTAGACATTGGAAAATGTGAGAGAAAGGAGACAAGGACAGATTTATGGTTTAGCAACTGAGTGGATGGTGGAAGTGTCTTTTATTCAGATAGGGAAGGCTGTGGGAGGAGCAGGTCTGGGAGGAGAGGGGGCTTTGAGTTTGACATGGAAAATTTTGTGCCCATGAAACATCCAAGTGGACATGAGTGTCTGAAGCTCAGAGGAGACATCTGAGCTAGAAGAAGTAGATCTGGGAGCTGTCAACATAAAGATGGGAGGAAGCAAAGAGGTTTTTAAAGGGATTGGCGGTTTGAGATCAGAGAAAGTGTGAAATAGATTCTGGGGAAGAATGAGAAAATTGATAAGGAAATAGGGGGATCATCAGCTACCCTTGGGGGCCCAGTTATGGTGGAGCTCTTATGTTAAGAGTGATTCCAACCTACCATGTGGAGCCCTCATCCTTGCTCCTGGAGCTCCAGCCACCAGAAGCTGAGTGTCCTTCCTACTTCTTCCTGCTGGGTCCCAGAGCAGGGCTCCATCTCACCGTTCAGCAACGTCCCCTGACATTCAAGCCTACCTTTTACCTACACACAACACTCTTTCCTCCTTGCTTACATGGTTAACTCCTACTCCACTTTATCTACTCAGACCAGGACAGAACCTCCCTAGAAGCCTTTCTTAACTGTTCCCCAAAGCCCCTGCCAGGTGGGGCTAGGAGTTTCTTCTCTGTACCCAAATGGCCTCTATATACCTTATCACAGCATGAAACATACTACATTGTCATCACTGATTCACTTATCGACCTGTCCCACTAGACTGAAACAACAGAGGGCATAACATTTTCACCTTTATAATGACCACTACTTAGCAGGTGCTCAATATATGTTTGTGAAATGAAGGTAGGAAAAAAGAACTGAATCCAAAACCAACACAATTCTGCAGGGTCATGATGTCGCCAGCCTGTGTCATAGGCAGATGCTTCTGGCCATGGAAATCAAGCCACATAATAGGAAATATCCCTTTGGTCTCAACATTATACCCCCTTTCCTTTCAAGAGGGACAGTAATATGCCTACAGGAAGGAAATACCCTTACTTTATATTAAAGTACATTAACCCTTGGTCCTGCCTTCCCCAAACACAACAGCTGGAGGCATTGTGTAAAGGCATTTTATTTAAAAATCAACATATCCTGCTTGTATAAATCAGTCACTCTCCATTTCCAAGTTCCAACTCCTGTGCTTGAGAGCAGAGTGTGCGGTATTTTTCTGGGCTTACAGTGTAAACTGACATGGTATTCAAGAACTTGTCCAGCGGACAGAGCCGGTCAGGGCAACCTCTCGGCACTTGCTCCTGTGGAAAAGGCATAACTTAGCAGGGCCACTGAGGACCCTGTCCTGCTGTTTCCAGCTGAGCGTGGAGGTCTGAGAGGCTTTGACCCAATGGTATGTGCAGGCACATATACAACAGCCAGGAAGGCCCCACTCCCCACTATGCCCTGCTTGTAAACGTCACTCAAGAACTGTTTGTTGACTTGACTGGGAAGACACAGTCAAGTTACACCCCTGAGTGGGGAGGGCTAATGGTCTAATCCTTGGGGAGTGCTCTAGCCTCTGCCATGGACAGCAACCTGGGGAAGCAGCCAAGGCAGCAAGAGTGCTGACAGCACACGTCACCACCCGGAGACACCGTCATTAATTTTCAAAACAGGCCTCACAGGCAGCATGTTACATCCTGGCAGAGACACTCAGGAGAAGAGGAGGGTGGTCCTGTTCCTAGAAGAAGTCTGTAACAGAACTCGGATAACGCCCAAGTCTCGGTCTGCCACTATATGTGCCAAGTTCTGCCTTATCCCTGGGCCACAGCTGTGAGTCACCCTATACGATTCAGAGAGCTGACTGAACCAACAGAGACCCCACTGGGCCTGAGGAGGGAGATTGGTGCCAAACCAGGTGGCTGGGGTTAGGGGAAGGGTGCCTGGCCACCACCCAATCCCACCTCAGAGGTTTTACCTTCCCGTGGTAATAGAGCTGCACAAACCACTCCTTGGATTCCTGGTGCTGGTAGAGTTCTATGGTCAGGTCTACAGCAAACGGAGGCCATTTGTGGTCAAAAATCCCCAGGACCATTAAGAGAGGCATGAGGGTCACATCATGAGCCGCATAGAGGTACAGCTTTCTGCAAGGAGGAAATAGTTCTCCACAGTTCTTTACTTCAGGACTCTGGAGGCCAGGACACTGCTGGCCTCCCGTGAGGAAGAACACCTGCCTCAGAAACCAGGTGACATCTAGAAATTAGTTGAGCCTTGTATAAAATTCCTTCGAAGTATATGGTGGGGAGATCCTTATTCTCACTCCCTACCTTTTCATAAGGAGGGATCCCCACTGGAGTGGCTCTCCTGGCCTCCTCCTGCCCACTCACTTGCCCACCCACCCACTTTCTCCTCCTCTCAAGAAAGTGAGCATGTGTGGCTGAGGCCCTACCTCTCTGCTCCCTTTGGGACCTGCCTGCCTATGGCAAATGTTCTCCCTACTCTCAGCCATGGGATGAGTTGAGTAGAGCAAGCTCCCCTCCTGGTTGGGGAAGCTTGCAGTTTGGGACAATTAAGTTCATTTCAAAGGAATATTAATAACCCCTGTTTGGCCCTCAACACATTCTCCAAATGGCTTTATTCAGTAATAAAGGTTTAAATTTTATTAAAATTAAATCTGTTTAATGTTTTTATTTTGTAAAAGTAAAATTTTCATTTTATTTTAATCTGTATAATCCATTTTAATCTGTACCTGCCTGACTCCTGTATCTATCTCTTGGGAAAGATCAAGGATTTTATTTGTATATACAGATACAAGGCCAAAAGGGGCAAGGTGCAAAGGCCAGCAAGAAATGTATTGTCATTGCAGGTACTGTGAGGGACAGGGAAGAACATTCACATGATTTGCTATTATAAATCTTAGCCCAAAGTTCCTGAATGTTCCTATTTCAACTCATTGTCCACTACCTTTCCCTCACTCATTGTCACTTTCTAGCTATGTACAATCTCTCTCTCTCGAGAAGGCCTATAACAGTGCTTCTCCAATATTAGAATGCATACAAATCCCCTGGGGATCTTGTTAAAATGCAGATTCTGAGTCAGTAGCTCAGGCAGGGGCCTGAGAATCTACCAAGCCCCCAAGTGATGGTGAAGCTGCTTATCTGCAGACCACATGTTGTTTAGCAAGTGCCTAGGACACACAACATTCCAAATCCGTGGTCCCTAACCTGGGGTTCCAGGCTCTATAAAAGTCGCAGTGGAGGTTCACGAGACACTTCCAACATTTTAAAATGCCCAGTGGATGTCATACCCTCTATACACGCAATCAAGGTGCTCAAACTGAACATCTATTAACCAATTATCTTTGTTTTAGGCTATTATGATATCAAATCCGTGTGATATCATAATTAGCTACTCTCTTTAACACATGTTCAATTAGTAAAAAAGTAGAAAAATAAATTTAGGGTTCTTTTTTGCTAAAATAAAAATTTCAAAACATGGTAGCACAGGTGCATCAGGAAGAAAAACATGTTGTGAATATCTTTGGGACTCCTGGGCACTTAAACATCTACATTCAGTCCTGACAGCCTGGTTCTTGCCTGTCTAAAACCTGGGTTCCCTCCCTGCAGCCAGAGGCACCCCACTGCCCTCAGCTGCACAAAGCTGAGCTGAAGGGCCAGGTACCTGGTCTTGCTGGATGGAGTGGCAGGGTCTACGACTTTCAGCAGGTTGTTCTCCAGGACGTGGAGGAATGGGCCTACTGCCATCTGAAGACTTTCCCTATGGCAAGTAAACAACATTTAAGCACCCAGCAGGCACTTGGCACACAGGGGATGCAGACTGGCTCTGCCTTCTATGACCTCATGAGCCCATGAGGAGTTGAGAAAAAGACAAGTAATGCATAAGGGACAGTGACAGGCAGGAAGGAGAGAAACAGCAGTGCCTCAAGTTTGAGGGTTCTCTGTGCCCAAAGACTTCCAACAACAAAGGCACCAGGATAGAGTCCTGCTATGAACACAGCTGAGATGGGAGGAGCTGAGGAAGTGGTAACCAGGATAAGTTATGAAGAATTAGTTATGAAGAAATAAGTTCTTCAGGAATCAAAGAACAAAGCTGGGAAGGACAGGGTGGAATGATTTCCAGGAATTCCAGAAGGCCCTTAGAAAAGCGATCCCAAGGAACAACATCCTAAGCTATGCTTCCTATGTGCCAGCCCTCCTTCTTTGGAGTTTAGACCATAAGGACATTTCTTATTTATTTGATTTAACAAGTTCAACAAGAAGTTTAACAAGTAGTGCTCGCAGGGTTGGTGCTGTGGCTCCACCACTTTTTTTCTCAGGCTGGTCACCTCATGATCACAAAGTGGGTACTGCAACTCAAAGCATGCTGTCTCACAGCAGCAAACAAAGCAGAAAGATGGGGGCCAGCAAGCAGCAAAAAGGCTTGGTTTTGGTGCCTCTCACTCTTTAGCAAACAGAAAAAAAAACCTCTCCCAGAATTCCCAGAACCCAATCACCGACAAAAGGGAATGGAGTTGCCATGATGGGCTTAGACCAATCCTTATTCATGGACTGGGTAAATGGCCACCTTTATAAATCAAGGAACATTGAAGCAATGGATGAGGAGTAGGCGACCAATACGGTACACAACATACTCGTTCCAGAAGAACGTGTGCAGGCCAAGCCAAGTTGGACGGGATTGTGAGGTTGCAACCATGTGTCCTTGAAGAAACATCAGTTTTATGAAACCAAGACTAGTTGGAATGGAAAGGAGAATGGATCAGGTCTTATTTAAAATGCTTTACACTAGGAGAAAGCAAACTATGGCCATGGGCCAAATCCAACCCACCTGCCTGTTTTTGTAAATAAAGTTTTATTGGAACACAGCTGTGCCCATTTGTTTGCCTATCATCTATGGCTGCTTTCATGCTACACAGGCAGAGATGAGTAGTTGCAACAGACGATGCATGGGCTGCAAAGCCTAAAATATTTACTAAATGTGTGTGTGTTCGTGTAAGTGGAGGTGAGGGCAGTGAGCAACAATTTAGGTCTGGTGGGGCCACTTCAGGAACAGATGAGGAAAGGTGGTAAGTCATAGGGAGTGGCAGCAAGCTGAGTGGCATGGCTGGAACCTCCTGGATGCTCTAGGCGAGTGTACAAGTGGACACACTGAGTCTGAGTGGGAGAAAAGCAGTCAGAGGCTCTTATTCTTATGCAACAGACCACACAAATTCTTGAAATATTAGCTGCTTTTTCCTCCCACTCATCTTTCCCAGGACTGTTCCTCTACTTCTCATGTCCTCCTCTACCAAGTCACCTATTCTGAGTGCAAGCTGAATGTTCTTAACCAATCAGAAAACAGTTTTTTGAAATGTGGTAAGAGAGAAACTCTCCATTCTGGTAGTCAGGAAGCAGGCCTTCTAAAAACAGAGCTTAAGGACCAGCAAAATGGAGAAAACATTGGACAAGATTGACAGCCAGAAGATCTGGGTCCGAGTCCTGGCTCTGCCACTCGCTAGCTGAGCCTAGGCAAGGTACCCATATCTCTCAGGCCCAGTTTCTTCATCTATAAAGCCAGGCCTTGGACCCTGTCAGGGATAATGACACCTACCTCACAGACAGAATGTGAAACTAATTTGTAAATTGTAACCTGATGAATAAAGCAATAATTATTCTCCCTTCAGCTCCCCCACTCAAATCCTTTGAAACTTAAAGGAAAAGGAAAAAGCCAGTGATGAAGAGAAACTCAGTCAAGTGGTGGCTCCTGGTTCTGTACAATAGTGAACGGAAGCACTAGGTCCGCAGTCCCAGCTCCAGAAGTGTGAGGACCTGGAGCAGAGCCCATTCAGTCGGCCAGCAGAATGGGGTGATTTCAGCCTCTGCACACACAGAGACGCCAGCTGGCAGGTGTGGGCAGGCCTGATGAACCCCTTCCCCACAGCCTGGGAGGCCTGACCAAGCGTGACTTTAGCCAGCAGCTGAGGAGGCCCCTCACCTGTCCTCCCTTTGCAGGACGTACACGGCTGTGTCCACAGCTCTCTGCTCAATCACCTGTGCAAATCTCCTCAGCGTGGGGCAGCTCGGGAGACTGTGCACCTGAAAGGGCCCCGGGCACATTTAGAGGGAAACGCTTCTCATTCACTGAGCCTGGCAGCGGGTCAGCCTCCGTGGACCCCTCAGGAGCCTGTCTTCCACTGGGGGGGCCTTAACAGCTCGAAAAGCTCTGTCCCCACAGCCCTTCTGAAGCTACTCCTAGAGATCTGAAGGCCCAGAAAAAAAAAAACCTGGTTTTTCTCCCTTTCTGATGGCTCCCCATCTACTCCAAATGAAAAACATTCCTATTTTTTTAACTGTATAAAAAAAAAAAAGATGAACAAAATACAAGGTAAGAAATTCATAAATTTCCACTTGGCCTTCATTTTCCCCAAACGATTTCTAAAAAGTATGGTCTATAAATACTTTATACAAACTCTTGTCTTATAACCTTAAACCTATTTTACACATAAGCACAAGGTGCACTTCTGCCTTCAGGGCACACTGTTATCTTCACAAGAGAAGGAAGGAGAATCCAGGCTATACTGCCTTTAAGTATCCGACTTCTGAATCTATAGAAGCATTTTCCACCGTGCTGTCTTCAGTATTTATTAGATAAGAAAGATCCTGTGGCTAAATAAGTTTGGGAAAAACAGACTTAAAGATTAACCAGGTTTCTTTACGATAGGCTCCTCAGATTCTTTAATATGTTGATGTGCATATAGACTGTCCAAAAAGTGATACAATAAACAGGGATTCCGAAATTTTTAGACAGCAATCCCTCCCTAACCATCACCCACCCCACCTCTGCCTGTCCATTCACACACACAATCAAATTTCTGGTAATCTGGGGAACGTGCTTCAAGAAACTTGGATCTAGAGTTAAATGTCTGTGCTCCTAACCGAGGAGTCCTCCTTGATTGTTCCCTGTCCCTCAGTTCCCAAATGCATTCCATCTGCAAGTCCTATCACAGCTGCCTCCAAACCAGGAGGCCTCCACCCACTTCTCTCCACCTAGTTCTAACTCAGGAGCCAGCCCATCCAGGTGCCTGCCCCAGACTTCCCCACCCCCAGGGCCGGAGGAGGACAGTCATCCCACCTGCTCAGCAGCCATGTTATCAAGGAGGATAAGGAAGTCCACTCCATCACTACTGGCAATGCCCATCCCCTCCTTCACCTTTTTCAAATCCTCTGAGATTCCTGGCTGCAAAGAGGCAGACTTCTTCCTGCCACTGCCAAAAAATAAAAAGTCATCCCTTAGATTGTATAGTGATGAATAGTTTACAAAGTGTATCTCATTCATCATTTAGGATCTCATTTAATCCTCAACAACTTATTGGGGTTAGCTTGTACTATTCCCATTTTACAAATGAGTAAACTAAGGCTCTATGAGGTCCAACGACTTGTAAAGGTAAGTTAGCAAGTACCAGGGCTAGAATAAAAGCCCGGATTTTCCAAATCCCACTCTAGCCTTTTCTTCTGTTATACCAAAAACGATGCAAGCATGGCTCAGGTCTGCTTGAAAACAGCATTCTCTTTCTCCTGTGGAACATGTATGCGTATGGTCTTTTGCAGCCCAGTATACCTGCAAACTGAAAAGTGGCATCAGCCCAAATCAACCTATCCTACAGGGCAGCACGTTGATAAGAGAAGGGAAATCCGTGTCTTCTTCTGCTTGTCCACCTGGATGTGCAGTCCAATGACTGGCTCAACAATCTTTTATTTAACCTGTCAGTTTCTTCATCTGCCCCATCTGAGAGCCCAGGAGTGTTGAGAAGATAATTGTTTGTAAATGGCAAACCTCCACTCATGGCTGTATACCATCTCTCCAGCCCACATGTGGCTTTCCCCAGGCTTCCCGTACCTTCACTATGAGCCTGCCACTGTAAGCAAGAGCTTCTTCACTTCCTGGACAGCTGATGTCAGACCTGAGTGTAATGCAATCCCTCCCATCCCATATCTACCAGCAGGTAAGCCTGGGTAGGCCCTCAGTTCAGGCAGAGTCCTGCCAACAAAAGTGATAAAAGGCTGTCTGTCCCCCACTGGTGAGCAAGAACATGGGGCATTTACCTGGTCCTTTCCCGCAGGCTCCAGCAGTTTTGGTAGTTGGGGTACAAGACTTCAGAGCTTGCCTCATCAGTGTGGATGATGATGGGTCCTGGAAGGAAGGTGGGAAGCACAGGTAGGAAGAGGCTTCAGCTTGTTCTTCCCAGCATCTCTACCCCATTATTCTTCTCTTTGTCTATACAGATGGAGCTGTTCCAGGAGGCAGATCATCAAGGGTACTCCTCAAGGACAGCAAATGCCTTCAACATGTCCTGGCCTTGCCAACAGGAACTCTCCTGTGGTCTGAGCAATGGAGAAAGCAAGTAGCAGCCTTGCTCTGTCTAGTACAACCCCTCCTATTGGGCCACATATAGACTAGAGCAAGTACAGACCTGGATCAGACTGGGACTTCCCTGACCCATTCCAAAAATCCCTACCTCAAGGCACTACCAACATTTGGGCATTCTAATAAAAACTGGGCTGGCCTGACTTTTTCAGAACTAGGTGGCTTTCCTGCTTCCTGAAGTCCAATCCTATGGGCCAATATGGTGACTTATCGCATGACAATCTAAGAAAGATGACCACAGCACCACAAATCCTCTCAGACCCCATAGCCTTGCCCAGAATGAAAGCCAGGATTCCAGATGAACTGCCAGAAACCAAAGATTAGACAACAATGTTTCTTATATACCTGCAGCAGCTCACTACTGCTCAGAGCTCACAAGTACCTTTGTCTCCTCCCATCAATGCCCAAGAAGGGGCTCGAACACCTTCCCATGCTTTGCTCTGTGCCAGAGATGACGAGGACTGGTGGCAGCTTCCCATTCTACCCAGCTCAGTCCTGACCTTCTCTGACAGCAAAAGAAACAGCTCCCATTGGTAGCTTTTTGGGATTCACTGAGGTCAATCTGGGAAGTGATTAGGTGAATCTAAGCCCCAAAGAGCTATCATTCCCAAACAAATTATTGATAGTCAAAACTCTAGGACTTTAAAAATACCCTATAGTAACTTTACTACAATATCAGAATTCAGAAACACTTTGTTGGTCAAATGATCTGGGGCCCTCTACAGGCATACATGTCCTCTGAGAAGCAGTAGAACATAAGGTGAAGGGTATGGATTCTGAAACCAGACAGCCAGAGTCTGAAGCCCAGCTTGACCACTTACCAGCTTTGTGTCCCTGGGAAAGTCATTTAGCCTCTCTGTGCCTTAGTTCTCTTGGGGGTATAAGGTTACCTACCTCACAGGGTTATTACAAGAATTAAACAAGTTAATATATGCAAAGCTTTGAGAATGATGTTTGGTGCATAAAGTCCCTTAAATGTTAGAATAATAATAACTATGATTTAAACCTTTAATATAACAAGTGATAATTCCTATCTGGTGTCTGACATTGGTGTCTAAATATTGGACCTAGAGTTTATTATAAATAAGGCACATTTGAGTTGGCAATCAAATATATGTTAAATGAATGACTGAGTAAATGGTACAGAACAACAACCTCCAACTTACCCTCACAGCCTGATTCTCTGTAGCTTACACATAACCCCTCTGGGACTTCTGTAGGATTTTACTCCCAAAACAATATCGCAATGTTGTACCACTTCCATTAAAGGTAGCACCTTGAGGGGTTCTTTGGTCTGTTCAAGTCCCTTGATCCTGAGCAATGTATGGAAGTACCTGTGACAGAAGTCAAATTGGAGTCCCAGGACATCTGGGTCTGTCTGGTGCAGGGAGCTACCACCCAGGCAGCCACCCCAGAGGCTGGTGATGATACCACTTCCTTCCTTATTGGAAACCTGGGGCAGCCTCAGTCTAAGACCTGCCTGTAGATCAGGCTGCTACCAAAAGACATCTTTCCTACTTCAGTCATACTTTCAGTGTTTCTGAGAAGAGGACATTTGCCTTTTGGAAGCTGAGCAAGTGAAGAGCTTTCAGAAGGCCAGGCATTGTGGATTATTCCTAAGCTTAGGGGCTCCCAAGAAGTAAAGGGCAGCCCACTCTGTTTGCTTTATGTTACTGAGACACATGCTGTTTGTGTTCAGCAGCCAACTTCAGCCAGAATTAGCAGCAGTACCCAACCCAGCTGGGGGCAAGGCCAGCCTCCTCTGGCCTGGAAGTTTCTATTATTTTACATATTTTTTTAAAATCCTGATGGAAATTTGATATCTATTTGAGATGCTGCTAAAGAAGCTACACAAAATAACAAGAACCTTTGCCTTTTGGGCACTATTTTAGTATTTTAATATTGGTGAGGTCAGGATGATCTGAAACTCAGACCGGCAATTAAATGTAAATTTGAATCAATTACAAATGACAAAATGCAGTTTCCTTTGATAGTCAAAGGCCCTCAGTACACGGGATCCATGAGGGAAAATAATAAATGTGGTCGTTGGTGGTGAAAAGGTTGGGGACCACTAGCCACAGTCATTCACTGGCTGAATATGTCAAAACCCAAACTCGACAGACTTTCTCAACTAGGAAAGGCTGAGTGGAAATCTGGGTCATGCTATGGATTAGCACCAAGACCTGAACAGTAGCAGCAGGCTTGGGTCCCAGCTAAGTGTCCCTCCTGCCCTCCTTCCTTTTCAGCAGTGTCTTACCCAAGCAAAGAGTCCAGAATATTGTTCAAGACCTGACTGGGGCTGCCTCATGCAGTTTGAGTAAAAGCTTACGAGAAGTCAGGAGCCAGAGGCACACCAGGGCAGCTGAGGCATTGCCGCAGATGTGAAGGTCAGGCTGGCAAGGGCAGCAGAAGGCCAGACAGGGAAGGACCCACTAGAGTGGGTACACCATGGAAGCCACATATGCAGGAGGAGAGAGACCAAGGGAACAGGCACTGAGAAAGAGAGAGAGGGCAGCTTTGGAAGTAAGAAGAAAAAGTTCCTCAGGGACAGGGGCTGACTTTTAGAGTCAAACTTGAACCTTCTTTCTGACGTTGGAAAAGCCCAGCCAGCAAACACCGGGTAGACTCCAGATTCCGATATATATTAGTAGAACGAACACTGGAAAAAAAAAAAAATGAAAAGATAGACACACTCATAAAAGGAAGATTTAATTATATACACTCTACCTTATTCCACAGAACAACTGGGAGGCTTTCAAGGCTACATGAGGGGAGCTTTGGAGCTGGGAAGAATCCTGTGTCTCTCCCTGTGGGATGGCTGTCCCAAGGGACCCCAAAGCCAATGAAGGTGACCTCCAATGACCACCTGTTTACAGGAGCCTATTATTTAAGGATAACTGCCCCCAAACTACCTTGGGTGAGAGTGGGAACCATCTGGGAGGTCAGGACAGGTTTCCTCATGCTTAAGACCTTAAATTGGATGCAACATCCCTTTTTCAAGTGACTCACAAGACCTCCTGTGGGTTGAAGGTTGGCGAAAGAAAAGGGATGTCCTCTACATAGTTCTTCCTTAGCCTCTCTCCCAGGGCAAACATCTGCCGCATGCCCACGTTAGTCAGCTGTCCAGCAAACATGCCCCCCTACGGTGGGGCAGAAAGAGAGAGAATAATGAAAACACCTCACAGCCTGCTAACCTCAGCCCAGAGAAATCCATCAAAGCTTTGCAGTGGGCTTCCCAGAGCAGGGAAGCATTGCTCACCTTCAGTACGGTCTTATGGTATTCAGAGTCGAAAGGAGAATGTGGTTTCGGACCACCAGCTAGATTGGTGACGGTGTAATCAAACTGAGTTTGGGGTGGGACCTCTAATAGCTGAGGGTTCCACTCTACCTGTTGTGACCACAAAAACAACACATTGTTTACAAGGTTCTTGAAACTTACAGCATTAATATCCAGCAGCACTCAGAACACATAGCTGGAATCACACTGACACTAGACCTGCAACCCTCCCGTGGGAAGGAAGGAAAGAAACTTTAACTTGAGCTCCAATTAAGGGAAGAAAAGACTGTGATTTGTTATTCCATGTGTCCTTAGCTCAAGTCCTATTATTGCTAAACTAGTACTCACTGTTAAGAGGCTGCTCTGGCACTAAGCCCAGACTGAAGTAAAGGAGAGAGGTGACGAGAATGCCTGGCATGCAAATACTTGGTGAGTGAGTGAATGAATGAATGAATGCATATAATATAATATAATCTCAGTGACCATATACTTGTAAGAATTTTTAAGGAATCAACCTGCAGGTTTCTATGGCCCCCCCTTAAGGACTCTACTTAATGTCCCTTGTAACCACTATATATTCTCTTTCCTTTCATCCAGTTTGTCAAACAAATAGCTGCCCTCTAAGAAACCTTCACTTCTTCACCATCTTCTTTTACTCCTTGCAATCTGGCTCCTGCCCCAACTGTACTGTAATGGTTTTCAAAACATCACAAGTAGCCATAGGTCTCACAGCTCCAACTGCCCATAAAACTCTTATACACTCTTGATTGAGTCAGACATGATGACTTCAGTTTTAAAAACAAAAGTCTTTTCTTCCAATTCCACATACCAGCTCCTCTTCTCAATTTATTATGTCTCTCTCAGTGCTACCAAAATTCTCCTAGGCCCCAAAACTCAAACCTCTGACTCTCCCCACTGCTCCACCATCCCCACACCAAACCCTGTTGATCGCAGGCTAGAAAAAAAGTCATTCCCAGTGGTCCTTCTTTTATATTATTGTCGGAGTATAAAACCTTATTACCTCAGGCAAAAGCCTGTGACAGACTCCCTCCCTTCCACCCCCACAATCCATACAGACATAACCACCCAATTAATCTTGCTAAGCCATTTTCATCATATTAATAGCTTTTCCCTAATGTTTTAAGAGATAAGCATCTGCACTTCTGGGATTTCTACACCTTGGCCCAGCCCCTGTCCCCAGCTGTACTGCTACTACGCCTCTCTCCTCCCCTCCCCAGACCAGACCAGCCCCTCTACTTCCTCTGCATCTTCTTTCAGCTTGCTTCCCTTGCTTGGAGGGATTCCTGTCAGTATTTGCCCATCCAACTTCTCTCCAAGGTTCAATGGTAGCTCAAGTCTTACTTCCCCATCAATGACGACTCCAGCTTTCAGTGGTTGTCTTCTTATCTGAATTCCTATAGCACTTACAATCAAAAGAACAACATTTAACTCAATTTCCCACTACATTTTGCTTTAAAACTAACATTTGAAAACCTACTATGTTACATATCATTGTATTTATCTTTACCCCTCCCAGAAATATCCCAGGAGAGTGCCATTGGGAGTCCCAGGTTCTCTTTGCACAGAGGAAGCCCTCCATCCTCCCAAAAGGCACTGTCTCAGTCCCACCTGCACCCACTCTCCTACACCTGAGCCTCTTCCCCCATTGGTGCTGTAGCAACTGATATCAGAAGATGGGGTGTTCAGAGCAGAGAACTTCCTACTATCTTTTAATCATTGTTTCTTCTTTCAAAGTTCTGATCCTATAACTTCCCTGCATAAAACCCTTCAAGGGCTCACAGCAGCATGATGGCCCCTGCACCCCTTCCCCTTCACCACTTCTTCCCTGCCCTACATACTTACTCTCTAGCCACAAAACTTTGTTTCCAATAGCATCATCCTCACACCTCCTGGCCTTTCAACCTCATGTTCCTTCTACCTGGAATTTTCTTTTCTCTTTCATCTGGAAAGACTTCTGCTCATTCCACAAGACGCAGCTTAAATGTTTCCAGAAGCCGTGACCATGCTCTCACAGCAGCCTTGGTGGCTCTTTTTGGTGGTCTTTACCAAAATGTATTAGAAGAGCTCCTTTAGTCTGTCCTGCTCAGTAGACTTAGCTTCCTGAGAACAGAGACTGAGTCATCTATTGACCTCTGCATTTTGGATGCCCAAGAAAGAACCTGGCTCAGTAGGTATAATTAACAGCTCCAACAATTTGCCAGGTCCTGTGGAAGATATGAAGATTGAGATAACATGACCCTGCCTTTTCAGGGTTTTCAGGTTAGAGACAGCAAGCTATGAATGTAAATGATAGCAGTACTAAAATAGAAACTATGTGCTTGGGGCTGGCCCAGTGGCATAGTGGTTAAGTTCGTGTGCTCCACTTTGGCGGCCCGGGTTCATGGGTTTGAATCCCAGGCATGGACCTATGCACCATTTATCAAGCCATGCTGTGGCAGGTGTCTCACATATAAAGTAGAGGAAGATGGGCCCAGTTGTTAGCCCAGGGCCAATCTTCCTTAGCAAAAAGAGGAGGATTGGCAATGGATGTTAGCTCAGAGGTAATCTTTCTCACACACACAAAAAAACCAAACAAAACTATGCACTACAAGAAACCAGATGAAGGCCATAGTAGTTCAAAGGCAGGAAAGACCTTTTCTGACTGGTGATTCAGGGAGTTTCACGGAACGAATGGCATTTGAAGTGAATAGGACTTAGACAAGCAAAGACCCGGACTTAAGAATAAGAGGTAGGTAAGCAGAGAGGGTGGTATTCAGAATTCCAAGAATAGGTAGAAAGCTTGAGCAAGCCAGAGATGCGAAAGAACATATATTGGAAAGAAGTGGTTTGCCTCAACCTGGGAGCAGTTTTCTAACTTTTTAATTAGCAAATACCAAGTAGAGTTTAACTTTTGATTTGTATATATAAAGGCAAAAACTGGAGTTTCTCTAGTTGAAGCAGGAATGGGAACTCAGAGCCCCAGCCACTCAGCATCCCCCAAGCCCATGGGCTCCACAGAATGGTTTGAAAGCCAGCAGTATGGATCACAATCTGAATGGGAGACTTCAAGCAGAAAAGCCAATTTCAAGAGGTCTGCAACAGAGCAGAATAGGGCCTAAGGCCTCATCTAAGGTAGTAGGAAGAGAAGGGGTAAATGCAAGACATTTGAGTCAAACTTGGCAAGTGAGTAGATAAAAGCTTTATTTGGGGGTCATGTTGGTAGGTAAACAGGAAGAATAAAGAAAAAAATTACTTTGATTTTGATCCTGGGTGCCTAAGGTGACAAGGGCAATGGAGGTACTCCTTGACTAAAACTAAACCCAAAACAGAACAGTTGATAAGCTGAGTTCAGTTTTGGACATTTTAACTTTGAGATATCTCCTCTGTGTTCCTAGCGCTCCCCGCATATTCTCATAATTGGAATCTGGTTTGTTTCTCTCCTTCACCACACTGTAAACTCCTTCACAGCCAAGACTGAATTATCAATCTCTCTAAGGCCAGCGTCTAGCATGGTCCTGGCACCAGGTCCACAGGGCCTGTTCAGCTTCACTAAGAAATCTCCTCCTGTTAAGCACATTCACCAACAGAGGATCTTGGGTGTTTCCCAGGAGATGACTCCTGAAAAGTCTAGGTCATGTCAAGTCTAGAGATTTTCAGATTTTTAAGAACAGATGGTACATCAGTTCCATACACGATGTCCACCCCACATACACACTTTCATTCTTATTTCTGCTCTTCAGCTTCCGAGTTAGTGGCTAAGACTAACTTTATTATTTTACTTACTTATTTATACCCCTTCAAGAACTAACTTAAAGTAGATGATAGCAATGCCTCAAATATAGCAAGACAACCAACTCAAAGTAGGCAAGAAAGACAAAAGCAAACAAGTATAGGGACAAAAAAAATGGATAGATACAGCAATAGTTTCTCAAAAATGCACACCATGAAGATCCATATGATCCATATATGATCCACCATGGATCCATATACTTATTGTAGGTGGGCCAAAGGTTTGGCACTAAGCTTTCTGGCTTTTACATAAAAGGAGAAACTTGATCAGCTAGACAAGCTTGAAGAGAAAAGCAAGCCCACTGTTCAGGAGAAGAACATCATTTCTAATGCTAACAGACAAATTCCTCCCAAGGGTCCTCATAAAGAGGATAGAGTTATATAATGGACATCTTTTCAGTAGTCACAGCAATGAGTTCTGTGGGATTGTTTCTCACAATTTCCTCAACACAAAATGATAGCATCTCACCAAAGCGCATTTCTGCAAAGACAGTACTATACTGGGATTGATATGTTATATTCCAGGTAAAAAAAAAAATCTACATAAAAGTAAATAAAAACCTTCCAGGTGTAGATATTAAAATAAGGCAATGGCTTTAAACCTTGGCTGCACACTGGCATCACTGGGAAAGTTTTTAAAAGTTACAACTGCCTGAGCCCCATCCTGAGCTAATCACATCGGGATCTCCTGAGGTGGGGCCTCAGCTCTTTTAATGCTATCCAGTCCAGATAATTCTAAAGCTTCACCAGAGAAGCTTTTACCATGTCTGGATGCTCTGGGCCAATTAAATCAGAATCTATGGCAAGGAAAAGCAGGCATCAGTATTTTTTAAAGCTCCCCAGTTGAGCCTGACGTCCTGCCAAAGTTAAGAACCCCGCTATAGGGGGCCGGCCTGGTGGCTTAGCGGTTAAGTTCGAGCGTTCTGCTTCAGTGGCCTGGGGTTCGCTGGTTCGGATCCTGGGTGCGGACCTACTCTCCACTCATCAAGCCATGCTGAGGTGGCATCCCATATAAAACAGCTACAACTCTGCAGCTATGATACACAACTATGTGCTGGGGCTTTGGGGAGAAAAAAGGAAAAAAGAGGAGGATTGGTAACAGATGTTAGCGCAGGGCCAATCTCCCTCAAAAAAAAAATAAACAAAACCCTGCTTCAGAGGAATAAATGGACTGACTGGCATATCTTTCATGCAATGCTTCTCTTAGCTGAGCTTTGGATAGGTATTAAGCAACAATGAGACTGACATTATGCTTCTCAGCTTGTCTATATTAGCAAATAAATATGGACCCAAATGCCTTAATCAACAGTGAAGCTGGGATGGGTTGGACTTTATTTTATAAAAACTGAGGAATCTGCCTGGGTTGAGGACCATCTTGCCATTATCTGGAGCAGAGCTGAGGGAAATCTGAAAGCAGGGCCAAAGTCAGCCTTTGAAAGTATACTTGGAGCTAATCTAATGATTAGAAAAAATGGTCAATTAAGTTCCAGAATTTCATTTCCAGAGCACAGATATAATACTTTTAGGAAGACAGGTTAAGTCAGCAGCCATTCAAGCCATAAGAAAACAACTCAATAAAACATCTAGTTTTAACAATGTTACTTCCCGAAGATTTGTGAGATAACTGAATGAAGTGACTTGTCACATATGTTTATCTATAAACAGTCAGAAGTCTGGAGACATCTACCAAAGGCAATTTTAGCTTTAGAATTGTTGTCAGATAGTTCCTTCTGACTATAATTAATAGCAGAAACAGGAAGATTAGAAATCCCAATAACAATCTCTATCAAGATTGGATCTTGAAAAGAAAACCTGAGAGAGAGTATCCAGAAACAACTTACAGGAGGTCAATGACACTCACTCATAGCCTAAATTGAAAGAGAACTAGTTTCACCCCTTGCTTCTATGCACAAGACTTTACACAAGATAACCAAAGATATTTAATGCATCTGCCTAAAGTCTACAGACTATGAACAGGCAGGAGAGGTAACGTGCCTTCCCTAATTGCAAAGTGAGGCCGTGGCCTCAGATGCTCCATATTTTGTGGTTACACAGACAGAGAATGAATGAAGCTGGCATTCTACCTGAGCTACAGCTGCCTCTTCCAACATAACGACAGAACATACCCATCACACACCCACCGGCTCAGCAGAAAGTCCTAAAAGAATCTAAATCTTTTTCCAGGTCCTTCAGGGGGTACATATACTGTACACACTAGGTCCAGGCCCAGGCATTCAGACTTTATTCTCTGCTACCACTGATAACTTTGTCTTTAACACAAGTCTTCTATTCCTATATGTTATTTTCCAGCCTTTCTGTAACAAGAATAAAAGGAGAAGAAGGAGTGCACAAGAGATAGGCTACATATAAAATCATAAGAAAAATTTAGTGACCTAATATAAAAAGGCAAAGTAAGGGACTGAAAAAAGATCAAAGCATCAAAAAGAAAGGGAGAAAGGGAGGGAGGGAGGAGGGGAAGGAAAGAAAGAGAGAGAGAGAAAGAAAAGAAATTCCAGAACAGAGAGAGAAAAAGAAAACGAGAGAAAGAAATTCCAGAACCAAACAGAAAGTGGCATAGCCATATAGAAAGGCTAACTAGAAATCTGCCAGATTTTATTTACTTATGTGGGAAGTGCTTTAAAGGTTTGATTTCACATGTGGCCAGCTTTACAAACTGGGTTTTCAGTTGTACAATGTGAGGACACAACCCTGAGGGTTTCTGGAAAGCAATTATGATCATGAAGAGTATGTCTAACATCAGACTTGGACATCCTATTGAACCTGCTCCAACATCAACTTGGAGGACTAACGATGCAAACGCACTCCACGAGTAAGTGTGACACCTGGAGTCTGGGGACTTCAGGTTGCCTGTTCATCTTCACTAGCAAGCCAGTTCTTCAGTCACAGGCCTGCCTGCTATCAAAGGCCATAGATCCTCACTGGATCTCCCCAAGAATCAAATTCAGGAAAGGTAACCACTTAAAAAACTAATTATTTGTGCTTTAATCATAATTACCCTGACCAAACCAGGCAGATTTTAAGATATTATAGACACAAGACTAGCTAATTTTTAATCTTTTTCCTACCTCAAATCCCTTCCACAATAGGCTGAGAGACCAGAAATAGAAAAAGGAGAGCCCCAAGATACAGCACTTTTACCAAAAAGCCCTCAAGGTCTCAAATGATCTCCAGCAAATCCTGAGAGAAAGCTACTGTAAAATTTGTCTCCAAAGGCCTTGACCTCTGTTATCCACTGTGATCCCAGTTAGGGTGTTTCCTGTCAAAAAGGTCCCTGCAACCCTTTGACAACCTTCAAAACAGTCACACAGAAATGCACTACACCCTTGTACTCAAGTTCACCCAAATGTTTGTTAGAAATGCATAATCTCAGGCCCTAGCCTACACCTGTTGAATCAGAATCCGTATTTTAACAAGAATCCTAGGCGACTTATATGCACGATAAGCAGGGCAGTACTACTAGCTGCGCTACACCGCAGCCATCAGAGGCTCAACTGGAAGGTCCTGGGCTGCACTACACCCTGAGGTCCCGAGGTGGCTGGGGGTGCCAGGCCAGCACCTGTGCTCTGGAGCCAGGGAGGAACTGGCTACTGCTGTTTTCCCTTCGTCTGGACCCAGCCCAAACCCCACTTCGTGAGGGGAAAATTCCAAAGGTGTGTAGTTGGGGCGAAGCTCCTGGCCCGCCACTGGTTGGCCACACAGTCCTCGCCCCATCAGCCCGGCCAGGGCCGACCTCTCACCTGCTCCATCTGAGGGAGAGGCTTGAGAGGACTCCGCGCCCCATGCCGAAACACGACCTGCACCATTTTCAACTCCAGGAGGCTTCGGTCGACGGAATGCTGGCCGTTCCCCGCGCGCGGCTCGGCCAGGGCCACCCGCCGCTGGTGGAGGCAGTACGCCAGCGAGGTCAGGACACCCACCGGGGCCCACGTGCGCACGCTGAAGACACCGGTGATCATGGTGGAAACCCCTCGGGGTGAGGCTGCGGGAGGCGAACACAAGCTCTCGGCTGACGCCGGGGCTCAGCGACTATCCCCAAGTTCCCAGGAATCGGCGGGCGCGCACACTCAGCGCCCCAACAAGCTGGGATCGCTGCGACTCGAGCCCTGAGGGGGACCCCAAGTGAGAGCGTTGGGGAAGAAGTGGAGGTGGGAGCAGCGAAGACTCCCTGGGAATTTTAACCCGGGTCTGGATTGGCCGCTCCTGCTGCAGACTGAGCCGGGGGAGCTCAGCTCCTTATCTTTCGCTCTTGAGGGAACCTTAAACTTGCATTCCAAGTTTGGACTCTAGCACTCTTGAAAGGACAGGAACCGGCCACAAATCCCTCGCCGGCAGTGACTCCACTAACGCAGACGACTGGATTCCACTTTTCTATAAGCAAGCTCCCACCTACCTCCTCACCCCACCCAGGGACCTGTCCCAAGTGGACCTGCGCAAAGGAGCACGGGAAAACGAGTCCCGCGGTGACGCCTGTCCGGAGGCACTGAGTTGCGAGAACTACAACTCCCACAAGGCTGCACGGGACAGGGGACTCCTCACCGGGAGGTATTTCCCCGCCCCCGGCAGTGGGCCTTGCCCCTCAGGCCCGGCTCGTGGAAGTCTTCCGGAATGGGGTGGCCGGTGTAGAAGGAGTGAATTAGCCAGCTTGCCGGGCCGATAGGGTAGGAAACGTGAGGACAGGGGTAGAATTGGGTGGGGGAAGGGAGTATTTTGAGTCTAGGGAGTATGGAAGACTTCCTTGAAGTTCTGGAAGCGGGGGTTGCTGAAACTTAAGAGCCCAGACACCTACTTGACTTAGTGATTACCATTCTCCAAGAGTGACACTAGGGGTTTTATATTTAATCTCCATTTACTGTCCCCTTCTATGTTTAAAGAGCCTTAAATCATTGCAAACATGTAGAACTTTTAGCTCACTTGTGTGTTCACTTAAATCGAGAATATTTCTTGTGGAAAAACCCAGCCCTTGTCTGCAAGTGTCCCAGTGACTAAGCACCTTAATTTACAAAGAAGAATGCCAACCATAACCACCTGCTAGTCTGATTTCTCTTGAATATACAGCTACCCCAAGACTGTGTTCTGGATCTTCACAACAGGACACAATTGAACCATCTGTGTCCATCTCAAGGCAAAGGTCAAGTTGAGAGGACAGACCTTTGTGAGGAGAGACTGAATATGTGTTATCTAACCAGTTCTTTCATCACTCTAAATTCTGTCCTTGGATCAAACTGGACCAGATGTGAAGACAACATACTTATGGAGTATGGCTCCTGACCTGAGTCTAAACTTGTTCACCAGAAGGTTCTGAATGTCCTACTGTGGGCGAAGGGTCGTTTTGGAACACTGCACATTGCCACAGTTTTCCCCCTGGCCAATCCCATGGACTCACTTCTCAGAGGCTTATTCTATGTCCTGATGTGATTAAAAACTGAAAGCTGTTTTTCTATAATCTAAGTAAGGCATTGGAAGCACCAGAGAACACTGCTTTGGAACTTGAGTAATGAAATGTAACCCCAATGGTTGGGGGGAACCGTTCTCAACAGTTCAGTGAAAAAATGGTACAGCTTTAGTGCAGAAGGACCCTAGTATTTGAGCAGCTTCAGCAGCCCTAGTGGTTTTAGCACATCAGAGCAGCTTCAAAGCAATATAATGTTAGTATCTGGGGGCCAGTACCTTCTGCAATAATGGAAAGGTCACCCTAGTCCACCCCCTGCACTCTGGCATCCTGGGTAGACTTGTCAGACATCATGAGCAGCGCTTTTGACCCATATGAGCAGTAGTAGTGGCTTGTCCTGCCAGGGTGCACATATGTGGTTGGGGGAGGGGGTGTTGGTATGTCTCAGCAGCAGATCACTGCAGGAAGCCAGAGCAGGTGAAGCTGGAAAAGGACAGATTCCAAGTGGTAGTTGAAAACCCTGTTTGTCAGTACATGTGAGACAACCCTTGAGAAGACCTATAAGTATTTAGTGTGTGATGTATGGTGGTTTTGGTAGTGGTAATAAGTTGCAGTTTTAAAGAGAGGCTAGAAATCCTGGAATCATGCTCTGGGGATGGCCCCAGAGAGTGGGGGGACTGAACAACTCTTACTGTGACCCTGGTTTTACCATCAGGCAAGGATGGCTTGGGAAATAAGGCCTCCTCCCACCAAATTGTCTTCAGAGAGTTGCATTTAATATTATGCCAAAACTCAGTTTTAATCGTGAGATTAGATGAGAAACAACCACATTCACTGTTTTATCTCCATTAGTGAGCACAGTACCTGGCTCATAGTAAGTACTCCATAAATACTTGCTTAATGAAATAGGATGTATCATAGGATATATGTTGTTGAGGACATTGTCCATTACATCACTTCTGGCTCCCTATGTAAATATCCTCCTGAGAAATTGGTTTTAGAGCAAAGTGTTAACATTAGAACAAGCATTAAAATAAGTATGAAGATTACTTTTCGTTCATTTTCGCCTTGGTTGACAGGAAGCTTGGAGCCCAGTTTTAAACTTAACTACAGCAAATATTTAGAACCTAGTGGCCAGTATAATTGATCTTTCCTTCAGGGTATCACCCTTGGTTGGAAAGGAGCAAAACTGGAGAAAGGTCAGTTAGGAGGCTGTTGCAACATTCCAGGTGTGAACGTTTAGTGGGTAGACTTGACAATAGAGTGAGAGGGAGGAAGGAGTCAAGGATAACTCCTAAATTCCTGGCTTGGGCAACTTGCAGAGGATGCCATTTACTGGAAGGAGGTTAAGCAGAAATTAGCAAGTTAGTTTTGAATGTGTATATTATGAGGTACCTGTAAGGCACCTAAATAGAAATGCCCTCTAGCCAATTGATTATGGGGGTCTGGAGCTCAGAGTAAGCTTAGACTAGGAATATATATGTGGGACTCCTCTGCACATAGTTATTAATTCAAACAATAGGATTTGAAAGATTTCAAGGGTGAGTGGGTAGAGTGGGAAGAGAAAAAGAGGGGGGCTAGGACAGGGCTCTGAGAAACCCCACCATTTAAGGGAAGAGCAGAGAAAGAGAAGCCTGAGAAGGAGTGGCAAAGAGTTAGAAAGAAAAGACTTAGGTATCGAGGAAGCCAAGAGAAAAAAGTTTCTCTGAAGAAGGAAACGGACAACAGTGTCAAATGGAACTGAGAGGTCAAGTTCTGAACAGACCAAGTGTCCTTGGGATTTGACAACAAAGTCACTTTTGGTCACTTTAATGAGAGCAGTTTCAGTGAAACAGTACGGTGGAAATTAAGTAGAAGTGGGCAGTGAGTGGGAAGTAAGTGTAGACATCTTCAAGTTTAACTGAGAAGGGGAGGTGAACTGGAGGTGTTCGGTTCATGAGTTAAGAGAGAATTGTCTTTTGAAGATGGGAGATGTTTGTATATATGTTTAAATGTTGATAGAGAAAAAGGCTGTAGATAGGGAGTGGTTGAAAATATAAGAGACATGATAATAGCTTGAGTGAAGTGCTTAGGAGGGTAGGAAAAGATGAGAAATGAACTTAGATGTCATTATTATCCTCGGGAGGAGAAAGTACATATTTTCCACGTTGACAGGAAGGAAAGAAGAAAGAATAGGCATGAGTGGAGTTACATTTATAGTGTAGGTTTTTTTTTTTCTTTAATGGTTTCTTTTTTCTACAAAGTCAGTGGGAGGCGGTGTTGGTGCTTTTGAAGATTTGAGGAACACGGGGAAGGGAAATATCCATAGTATACACAAGAGACAGGGTGATAACTAGCTAACAGAGGCTTGCTGGGTACCGTTGAAAGCCCAGCAGAGAACAGTTTTTCTCCAACTTTATGGTGCATCAGATTTACCTGGGGTGTTTGTCAGAATACAGGTTCCAAAGCGGCCATATGTCTTTCCAGATTTGGGTAGAGCCCAGGACTCTGCATTTTAAACAAGCACCCCAGGTGATTCTGATATAGGAGCTCTTCAGATCACTTTGAGAACTACTGATAGAGGGTCAAGGAGGGGGTTATTTTAATATGGGAGAATTTTTTACAAAATGGGAGAAAATCACCAGTGGAGAGGAAACAATTAAGAAGATAAAAAGGAATAATTGAGGGGGCAAAATTCCTAAGGAGGTGGAAGAAGGTTTGATAAAGAAGAAAGGAGGAAGGATCAGCCTTGGACAGGAGAAGTGTCACCAGTCTAATTAAGGTCAGCCTTAGGAGAAGGGTTATGTCTTTCATTAAGGGTCACCTTCCATTAAGATGGGAGAGAAGAAGGTAAAGATAGACGCAGAGGTGGGTAACATTAGTAGTTTCACCTCCAACAAATTATTTCCCCCAGTGATATCTCCAACAAACTTGGAAAAGAGAAAAAAACATCAATAATAACAAGAATAATATAATTGTTATTATTACTTAATGTTGAGTGCTTACCATGTATTATGCTAAACCTTTAACATGCAATGTGCCATTTAATCCTCACAGTAACGCAAGTCGTAGGCCCTGTCACCATTTCTTAGAGAAGGAAACTGAGATTAGAGAATAGAGAAGTGACTTTCCCAAGAATGCACAGATCTAGAGTGGCAGAGCCTGGGTAGTTTGAATTGGATCCCATGTCTGTCTGACATCTGAGCCTACACTATGAGCCACAGATATTACGCTGCTAAACTTATGCTGGGAGGGGGTAGTAATTTGTGTGATATTTAGCACCGATGATACCCCTCTAACATGTGAGACTGAATCTTGGTTTTTCCTTCATGACTTCTCACCAATAAGTCTCTTTCTTCCTACCATCACCTCAGTCCTGATTGATGGCTTGCTAACTATTTTTTTCTGGAATATCATTTAGAACTCTTTCTGTTGCAAGTTGCAGAAAACTTGACTCAAGCTGGTTTAATAAAAAGAAAAAAAGGAATTAATTAGCCCACATAATTGAAAACTTCAGAACTGTCTCAGGCTTAGCCAGGTAGACGCTCAGATAATATTGGTTTCTGGTTTCTTCTGCAGCCTCCGGCTGCTCCATCTCTCACTCTGTTGCCTTTTTCCTCAAACTTCATCTGGTGCCTCCCAGCTCGCCCCAAGGTCACAGGATGGTTGTAGCAGTTTTACTATCTTCACAGCTCAGTATAACTGGAAACAAAGAGCTTTTTTTTCCCCCCGTATAAACAGAAATCCTGGGCCTCAGAGTCATTTGCCAGATTTGGGACACATGCTTAATTCCTGAACCAGTCATTTCCAACCATCCTTAGAGTTGAAGGGGAAGTCAAACCCACCTAAACCACATAAGCTACGAGGGGTGCAGGCAGCTCTTCAGAGAAGATTCAGAGAACTGCTTTTAACTAAAAAAGGGTGAATGGATGTTGAGGGGAAAACAGATGTTTTCCATGCCTTTCTCCCATCTTTCCTCCCCTCATTAATCAACTTCCTATGTGCATTGTCAATGACTCATGCTGAAGTTGCTGACCTTTTGGAAGAGGGAGGTGGGTTTAACACTCTCTACAACTCTTAAAACTCTAACAGGGTATGTCTATGTCTATACATCTTCGTCATTTCCTTGTTTAAACATCTTTATTGGCTCCCCATTGCCCACAGAAGAGTGATTTACAATATCAGTGTTCAACGGTCCACTACTCTGGTATTCTGTGCTGTTTTAAAGTCCTGGAATACTGGTATTTCTGTTGGTGTGATACTGTTATTTTGGAGTTTAAAGAGATCTGAATCATTTATGTCTTGAGACATGCCAGAGACATGCTTCATTAAAATTTTGAATCAAACATAGGTGAGCTTGTTTAGAAAGCTGTCTTCTACCATAATCTTCAAGCAAAAGAAGAAAATAACCACCAAAGCAAAGTTTCTAATGCAAGAATAATTCTTATCTATTAGACAGACTTTCCAACAAATGGAATATGAACAGAATCCTTATTGGTGTTAATATAGTATCTGCATTAGAATCTCCATTTATCTAAGGTGAGATAAGAAGATGAAGACAGATGAGAAATACTTTCTTTAAAGCAAAAAAGAAAATACAGCTTGGTATCAATTAAAAAAAATTGTTGTTCCTGCAAAGAAACAAAACATTGCCCCCCAAAAATCTCCTCAAAATTATCAACCAAGAGATAGGATTGTTTGAAACTATTGGGCTAGGTAAACTATTTAAGAGCAGCTTATAATTATCTCCTCATCATTCTCTCAACCAGCATAGAATCAGAAGTTTTCAGCAACTGGGAAGTTTTTCACAGCTCAGTGATGACATCATTGAGAGACTAAAATCACTTACAAAAAGATCGTAATTTTATTTCATTTTTAACCCCAACTGAACTTTCTTTATTTTATGTAGTGCTTACTGTAAGCAACATTTTATTTTTATATTAGAATGATATGTTTAATATGTTTCAGTATATTGACATTTTACTTATGCTTATAAATTTTTGTATTTTAAATTTATTACATACTTCATTTTACTGATCTCAAGTACTTAAAATATATGTGAAATAAATACCAAAATATACTGAAATTTTACTCCAGTATTTAAATGACTCTTTAGTTTGGCACTGGAGGCCTTTCCAGTCAGCCCTCTGCCTCCAGCCTCCCTCCCACTATCCCCATCCTTGGGATAGATATGTTTATCTATGTTTCCTTTTCCAAATAGAGCTTAGATTTGGCCACCTCTATTCTTTTGCTGGAGGCCCCTTCTCCTATTTCTACCTGTAATGTTTACGTTGAACAAGCACAACTGGTAGAATGATCTTACAGCAAATTCATTTTTGACTCCCACTACCTCTTTAAATCTGCACCAAGGGGCTATTTCTCCCTTGCCTCTAGAAAAGACAAAGCTTGTCCCTCAGAAGTGACAAAAGTACTTGGTCTATGACTAGTGATGCTAACCATCCTTTCATATGCTTAGTGGTCATTTGTATATCTTCTTTGGAGAAATTTCTATTTAAATCAAAAAGCTCATTTTTGAATTGAGTCATTTTTCATTGTTGAGTTTTAGCAGTTCTTTATATGTTTTGAATATCAGTCCCTTATCAGATGTATGATTTGCAAATATTTTCTCCCATTCAATTATATTTTCACTTTGTTGACAGTGTCCTTTGATACATAAAAGTTTTAAATTTTGATGAAGTCCAATTTATTTTTGTCTTTTGTTGCCTGTGCTTTTGGTGGTATATCTGGGGATTGCTTTTGAAATGTGAGTGTGTTTGGAAGAATCGTGCATTGTCATTAGTCATTACAACACGTGCGTGGAGACTGTGTCAAGATGACGGCACAGGTGGACTCTGAATTCACCTCCTCCCGTGGACACCATAAATTTGCAACTACTCTTGGAACAATTACCCCTGAGAGAGAACTGAAAACTGTATAAAAGGAAGCCCCAAAACAAGGGACAGTACTGACTGAGGTGAAAGAAGCAGAAGTTACTTTCTGAAGAGAAAAAAGCCACCTTTAGGCTGCAGCACTTCACAGCTGGCCAGGAGCAATCCTAAGGTACAAAGCCCTCCCTGGAGGAATGGGGGAGCTGAGCAGGGGAGCATTACCAGAATAAGCAGCTTTTGGACTCAGCTGAATAATATTATGACACAGCCAAGATGAGTGTCATAAAATCTGGCTTTGCTGGCTATTAACAACAATGGGGAATACCCCCAGAAAAGCTATCAGACATAAGGGAAAACAAAAAGCCTGCTCTTAAAGGGCCCTCTCACAAATTCTCCTGTTTCAGAAAGCAACCTAAAATCACCAGAAAGAAAGGTGCACAGTCCTGTAGTGGAAAGAGACTCACTTGATAGGCTCTGGGTGCATCTTAGTGAGAGGTGAGACCTCCCCAGGGACTGAGACATTGGCAGCAGCAATTATTGTGACCTAGTACAGGTGTACTGACACACATGCTGGCAGACGCCATTGGATTCTTTCCCTGGCCTTTTACTCAGGGGTCTGCCCCACCCACTAGAGCACCAATTTAATCTAGCTCAGCCAGAGCAGGCAGCCCACCCTAGGGACTGGCCCCACCCAACAGCAAGCTCTTGGCAACTTGTGGGGTGCCTGGAACCTCTGCAGCCAGGAGAGTGCATCTGCCTCTGCAGGACAGGGCATACCTGAGGGGTGGGCCTGCATTGATGGAGTGTGTGGGGCCTCTACAGTGGGATGACTGGATTTGCTTCAGTGGGTCAGGGCACACATATAGGGCAGGACTGTGTTGACGAGGTGTGTGTGTCCCTGCAGGAGGTAGGGATTGTCAGTTGCAGCAGATTTGTGTTTCTCAAACAGCCACATAGGGGATCAGCCCCACCTTCCAAAGCCTAAAACAATTGGGTGCTCCCGTGCCTGGGGCCAGCCCCACTCAGCTGCAATCCTGAGAGAACTAACAGCCTTGCAGGCTGGAGGCCTACAGCAATTGCTACCTGAGCCTAGCAACCAGCCACACTGGGGGCCTAATTGCTTAACAAAACAATTGCAACAGGAATGTGCTATTAGACCTTGTAGCCAACTGTGCTGGGGCTCCCCATGCCTGATAAAGTGACTGAGGCTCCATAGCAGCCACATGCAGGTGAGCATTACAACCAGTTGGCAAGCGGGACAGGCTAGCCTCCCCAGAAACCTGCAGCAAGGGCAACCCTGCCACAACAGAAGGACACACATAGCCCACACAGGGGACACTCCTGGAACATTTGGAACTGGTGATGAGAGGAAAGCACACTGCTGGGCCTCATAGGGCATCTCTCATGTAAGGCCACCTCTCCAAGATTGGGAGATGTATAGCTGAGCTACTTAATACATAGACATAAGCACAGAGAAAGAAGCAAATTGAGGAGACAAAGGAATATGTTCCAAGTAAGGGAACAGGGCAAAACCCCAGAAAAAGAACTAAACAAAACAGAGATAAATAATCTACCTGACAAAGAGTATAAACTAAAGGTCATAAGGATGCTCACTGATCTTGGGAGAAGAATGAATGAACTCAGTGAGAACTTCAACAAAGAATTGGAAAATATAAAAAAGAACCAAACAGAAATGAAGAATACAATACTGTAAATGAAAAACTCACTAAAGGGACTCAATAGCAGAGTAGAGGATACAGAAGAACAGATCAGCAATGAAAGACTGGATGGATGAAAGACTAGAGGAAATCACCCAAGCTGAACAGCTTAAAAAAAAAAAAAGACTTGAAAAGAACAAGGACAGTCTAAGGGACCTCTGGGACAACATCAAGCACACTAACATCCATATTATAGGTATTCCAGAAAGAGAAGAGAGAGACAAAGGAGTAGGAATCTTTTAAAAAAAATAATAAGTGAAAACTTTCCTAACCTAAGGAAGGAAACAGACATCCAGGTACAGGAAGCACAGAGAGCACCAAGCAAGATAAACCCAAAGAGGCCCACATCAAGACACATTATAATTAAAATGTCAAGAATTCAAGATAAAGAGAGAATCCTAAAAGCTGCAAGAGAAAGGCAATAAGTTACATACAAAGGAAACCTCAAAAGGATATCAGCTGACTTCTCAGCAGAAACCTTACAGGCTAGAAGGGAGTGGCACAATATACTTAAAGTGCTGAAAGGAAAAAACTGACAGCCAAGAATACTTTACACAGCAAGGTTATCATTCAGAATGGAAGGAGAGATAAAGAGTTTTCCCGACAAGCAAAAACTAAGGGAGGTTATCACCAAGAAACCAGTCTTACAAGAAATGCTAAAGGGACTTATTTAAGTGGAGAAAAGAAGACCACAAATGGGAATAAGAAAATTATAAAAAAAATAAAAGCAATAAAATCACTGGTAAAGATAAAAATACTGTAAAGGTAGCAAATCAATCACCTATAAAGATAATATGAAGGTCAAAAACAAAAGTACTAAAATTATCTATTTGCATGATAAGAGGGCAATGGATACACATGCACAGAAAAAGAGGTTAGATATTATATCAAAAACATAAAATGTGGGAGGAGGGGAGTAAAAGAGTAGAGCTTTTAGAAAGAGATCAAAGTAAAGAGACCACCAACTTAATAGAGACTGCTATTTATGTAGGTTGTTACATATGAACCTCATGGTAATCACAAACCGGAAACCTATAATAAGTACACAAAAAATTAAAAGAAAGGAGCCCAAACATAGTACTAAAGAAAGCCATCAAACTGCAAGGAAAGAGAGCAGGAGAAGAAGAAAAGAACTGAGAAGAACTACTAAAACACCCAGAAAAAAAGTAACAAAATGGCAGTAAGTACATTCTTATCAATAGCTACTTTAAATGTCAATGGACTAAATGCTCCAATCAAAAGGCATAGGGTGACTGATTGGGTAAAAAAACAAGACCCATATATATACTGCATACAAGAGGCACACTGCAGACCTAAAGACACTCACAAACTGAAAGTGAAGGGATGGAAAAAGATACTCCATGCTAATGGCAATGAGAAGAAATCTGGGGTAGAAATACTTCTATCAGACAAAATAGACATTTAAACAAAAACTGTAACAAGAGACAAAGAAGGGCACTAATAATGATCAAGGGAAAAATCCAACAAGAGGACATAACACTTGTAAATATCTATGCATCCAACAAAGGAGCACCTAAATATGTAAAGCAATTATTAACACATGAAAGGAGAAATGAACAATAATAGTAGAGGACTTTAACACTCCACTTATACCAATGGATAGATCCTCCAAACAGAAACTCAATAAGGAGACATTGGCCTTAAATGACACATTAGACCAGATGGACTTAGTAGATATGTACAGAACATTCCATCCAAAAACTGCAGAATACACATTATTTTCAAATGCACATGGAACATTCTCCAGGATAGAGCACATCTTAGGGCACAAAACAAGTCTCAATAAATTCAATAAGATTGAAATAATACCAAGCATCTTTTCTGGCCACAACTAGAAATCAACTACAGGAAGAAAATAGGAAAAGCCACAATTATGTGGAGATTAAACAAAATGCTGCTGAATAACGATTGGGTCAATGAAGAAATCAAAGGAGAAGTCAAAAAATACCTGGAAACAAATGAAAATGAAAATACAACATGCCAAAATTTATGGGATACAGCAAAAGTGGTTCTAAGAGGAAAGTTTATAGCAATACCGGCCTACTTCAACAAACAAGAAAAATCTCAAACAACCTAACAGTGCACCTAAAGGAACTGGAAAAAGAAGAACAAAAAAAGCCCAAAATCAGTAGAAGGAAGGAAATAATAAAAATCAGAGCAGAAATAAATGAAACAGAGACAAAAAAAAACAACAGAATAAATCAATGAAACTAAGAGCTGGTTCTTTGAAAAGATAAACAAAATTGACAAGCCTTTAGCTAGACTCACCAAGAAAAAAGGAGAAAAGTCTCAAATAAATAAAATCAGAAATGAAAGAGGAGAAATTACAACAGACACCTCAGAAATACAAAAGATTATAAGAGACTACTATGAAAAGCTATACATCAACAAATTGGATAATCTAGAAGAAATGGATAAATTCTTAGAATCATACAACCTTCCAAAACTGAATCAAGAAGAAATAGAGAATCTGAATAGACCGATCACCAGTATGGAGATCGAAACAGTAATCAAAAACCTCCCAAAAAATAAAAACCCAAGACCAGATGGCTTCCCTGGTGAATTCCCCCAAACATTCAAAGAAGACTTAATACCTATCCTTCTCAAACTCTTCCAAAAAATTGAAGAGGAGGGGAAGCTTCCTAACTCATTCTATGAAGCCAACATTACCCTGATACTGAAACCAGACAAGGACAACACAAAAGAAGAAAATTACAGGCCAATATCACTGATGAACATCAATGCAAAAATCCTCAGCAAAGTACTAGCAAATAGAATACAACAATACATTAAAAAGACATACACCATGGGGCTGGCCCAGTGGCGCAGTGGTTTAGTTAGCACTTGGCAGCCCGGGGTTCACGTTCGGATCCCAGACGCCTGCCGACGCACTGCTTGTCAGCCATGCTGTAGCAGCGTCCCATATAAAGTAGAGGACGATGGGCACGGATGTTAGCCCAGGGCCAGTCTTCCTCAGCAAAAAGAGGAGTATTAGCAACAGATGTTAGTTCAGGGCTGGTCTTCCTCAATCAAGTGGGATTTATTCCAGGGATGCAGGGATGGTTCAACATCCACAAATCAATCAATGTGATACATCACACTAACAAAATGAAGGGTAAAAATCATATGATCATCTCAATAGATGCAGAAAAGCATTTGACAAGATTCAGCATCCATTTATGATAAAAACTCTGAATAAAATGGGTATAGAAGGAAAGTACTTCAACATAATAAAGGCTATATATGACAAACCCACAGCTAATATCATTCTCAGTGGAGAAAAACTGAAAGCTATCCCTCTAAGAACTGGAACCAGACAAGGATGCCCACTTTCACCACTCTTATTTGGCATAGTATTGGAAGTCCTAGCCAGAGCAATCAGGCAAGAAAAAGAAATAAAAGAGATCCAAATTGGAAAGGAAGAAGTGAAATTGTCACTATTTGCAGATGACATGATTTTATGTATAGAAAGCCCCAAAGAATCCACCAAAAAACTTTTAGAAACAATCAATGAATACAGTAAAGTTGCAGGATACAAAATTAACATACAAAAATCAATTGTATTTCTATACACTAACAACGAAGTAGCAGAAAGAGAAATCAAGAATACAATCCCGGGGCCGGCCCTGTGGCGCAGCGGTTTAGTCCGCGCTTGGCAACCCGGGGTTCGCTGGTTCGGATCCCGGGCGCCTGCCGACGCACTCCCTGTCAGCCATGCCGTGGCGGCATCCCATATAAAGTGGAGGAAGATGGGCACGGATGTTAGCCCAGGGCCAGTCTTCCTCAGCAAAAAGAGGAGGATTAGCAACGGATGTTAGCTCAGGGCTGGTCTTCCTCACCAAAAAAAAAAAGAATACAATCCCATTTACAATTGCAACCAAAAGAATAAAATACCTAGGAATAAACTTAACCAAAGAGGTGAAAGATCTGTAAACTGAAAAGTATAAAACATTGTTGAAAGAAATTGAAGAAGACACAAAGAAATGGAAAGATATTCCATGCTCTTGGATTGGAAGAATTAACATAGTTAAAATGTCCATACTTCCTAAAGCAATCTACAGATTCAATGCAATCCCAATCAAAGTTCCAACACTTTTCACAGAAATAGAACAAAGAATCCTAGAATTTATATGGAAAAACAAAAGACCCTGAATAGCTAAAGGACTACTGAGAAAAAAGAACAAAGCTGGAGGAATCACACTTCCAGATTTCAAAATATACTACAAAGCTATATTAATCAAAACAGTGTGATACTGGCACCAAAACAGACACACAGATCAATGGAATAGAATCAAGAGCTCAGAAATAAACCTATACATCTATGGACAGCTAATTTTTGACAAGGGAGCCAAAAACATACAATGGAGAAAGGAAAGTCTTTTTAATAAATGGTATTGGGAAAACTGGATAGCCCCATGCAAAAGAATGAAAGTAAACCATTATCTTACACCATACACAAAAATTAACTCAAAATGGAATGAAGACTTGAATGTAAGACCTGAAACCATGAAACTTCTAGAAGAAAACATAGGCAGTACACTCTTTGACATCAGTCTTAGCAGCATATTTTCAAGTACCATGTCTGACTGGGCAAGGGAAATAATAATAAACAAATGGGACTACGTCAAACTAAAAAGCTTCTGCACAGCAAAGGAAACCATCAACAAAACAAAAAGAAAACCTAACAATTGGGAGAAGATATTTGCAAACCATATATTTGATAAGGGGTTAGTATCCAAAATATACAAAGAACTCATACATCTCAACAACAAAAAAACTAACAATCCAATTAAAAAATGGGCAAAAGATCTGAACAGACATTTCTCCAAAGATATACAGATGGCCAACAGGCACAGGAAAAGATGTTCAACGTCACTAATTATCAGGGAAATGCAAATCAAAACTACAATGAGATATCATCTCATGCCTGCCAGAATGGCTATAATTATTAAGACAGGAAATAACAAGTGTTGGAGAGGATGTGGAGAAAAGGGAACTCTTTTATACTGCTGGTGGGAGTGCAAACTGGTGCAGCTACTATAGAAAACAGTATGGAGATTCCTCAAAAAATTAAAAATAGAACTACCAGATGATCCAGCTATTCCACAGCTGGGTATTTATCCAAGAACATGAAAACATGAACATGTAAAGATATACGCACGCCTATGTTCATTGCAGCATTATTCACAATAGCCAAAACCTCAGTGCCCATCAAGGGATGAATGGATAAAGAAAATGTGGTATATATACACAATGGAATATTACTCAGCCATAAAAAGGATGAAATATGGCCATTTGTGACAACATGGATGGACCTTGAGGGTGTTATGCTAAGCGAAATAAGTCAGAGAGAGAAAGTCAAATATCTTATGATCTCACTCATAAATAGAAGATGAAAACAATAACAAACACATAGAGACAGAGATTGGATTGGTGGTTACCAGAGGGGAAGGGGGGAGGGAGGAGGGCAAAAGGAGTGATTAGGCACATGTGTATGCTGATAGATTGTAATTAGTCTTTGAGTGGTGAACATGATGTGATCTACACAGAAATCAAAATATAGTGATGTACACCCGAAATTTATATAATGTTATAAACCAATGTTACTGCAATAAAAAAAATAACATACAAAAAAAAGAATACGTGTGCATAATGTATTTAGCCAGTTGACATTTTAGTTGTAGGAAAGGGAGAGGGAGATACCTGAAGGAGAGATTGGGGTAGGATGTTACAATGAGTGCAGGGACTTTTGCCAATATTAAAGCAATAGCTGTCTGACAAGGAAAAGAAGAGTTGCCAGCGGTGGGAGAGAGATGTGTTGAGAAGAGGAAGTGCTAACGTCACCTATTTAACAATTTTAACTACCCAGGTGAAATGGTCTTTCTGAAGTGTAGTGAAAGCAAATGTCATGAAAAAGCCGTGCAGTGCTTTTAAGAAATATCCCTCAGAATCTTCTTTTTGGTTCAGCACTATGAATTAGGGAAGCATGCTATATGTGAAAGCATTATAAAAGTGCTATGTAAGATTGTATTATTGTTATTCATTTGTTTGTTCAATAAATAAGCATATAAAACTGGAGCATAAGAACTTGGACCTAGGAGAGAGATAGTAGATATAGAAATACATCACCTAGGTTTCCCTTCCAGAAAAGACTTACTGCCCAGCTGCAAGGAGTGTAATCAACAGAGAGCCTCTAGCTGTCAAGTTCTTCTGCTTCTACCTCAGCTACAGAAGGCTGTTTCACCTGAGGTCGTGCCCTTCTGTGTGCAGCCGGCATTTGGTGACTGAGAGAGGTCGACTATAAAGGCCAGGGCCTTTTGATCCAGTATGGGACACTCGTGGGCAATGCCTGCTCTAAAGCACCCTAGTGGGGTGGCTGAGGTTTCCTCAGGTCTTAACTGCAGTTTAACTTCTTCCTCTGCTTAATCCTCCTTCCCACTCCCTTCCTTTCACAGGTGTTGATCCCCAATAAACATCTCATATCCAAACTCTAATTCAACATCTGCTTCCAAAGAACCCAACCTCTGACAAGCAACCTTACAGATTATCTAATCTGAACTCTATCTTTTTTAAATAATAAAGATTAGTTTTTCCAAATTCAAAATTATTCTCACTTCTTATAGAATGAGGTGAGTATTTAAGTAGAAAGAAAAAAATCACCCATAATATTGGCTGCTGTCTTTGGAAACCATTTATCACAGTCTTAAGTAATTATTCCAACTTTCGGGTGTATCATAATTTACTTATCCCTTAAACAATTATTATTGTTTCTAGTTTTTTTCTAGTTTTTCACTAGCATAAATAATGCTACAATAAACGCCTTTGTGCATAAAGATTTTATGTGTTCTAAATTATTTTCTTAGGATAGATTCCCAGAATGACTGGGTTAAAGGGTATGCCGTTTTAAAGGCTCTTGTTGGATAGTTTTCAAAAGGATTGAACCAGCCTGTACTATCATCAACAGAGTACAAAGGGCAATGGGGTGTCCATTTCAGTGCATCTTCCCTGTCATTTTATGGAAGAGATAATTACTGGTTAAATAGTAATTCATGACAGTGTGAAATCTCCTGAATCTTAGATTAGATTAATTTTCTTTAGCCCAAATGTGTATAAAACCTAAAAGTGTAAAGCAGCTCCTCATCAGCTCACAAGTATTCTTTACTCTCAGGCATGGAATGCCAGCCTTCAGTGGATGCTTCTGTGGGGACAGAGGTGAGTAGGTGGTGATGGTAAAGGTGCAGAGATTCCTCCCAGGGGAATGATTAGAGATAAATCACAGAGGGAGTGGCCTTGAAAACAACCAGCCAGGTAGAAACCGCAGCGCTGGACATGGAACCCTGGACTGGGCGAGTCCCCGTTTCCAGCATGGTCTCGTGTGTGTGGTGGCAATGGACCCAAATACAGCAGAAAACTTGGGACACCCACACGATGGTGTTATTTCATCTTACAAAGTGGTGACCTTCTATAACACTGTTTTTTTTACTTAACATATCATAAATTTTCCATGTCATTAAATATGTGCCTATGCATGATTTAAATAGTTTGCATTATGCTAAATAAAATGTACAGATTCTGAAATAGGAACTAATATTTTCATTTTAAAGATGAAGAAACTGATGTGCAGAAAGTTTTACAAACTTCTACAGCTTCCACAACTAGTAAGTGGAGGAACTCCTATTGAAATCTAGCTGCATCGGGCTCCAAAACCCAAGATTTTCCCATTACACCATTGACCCTAGGACATACAAAAATTAAGCCCAAGAATAACCCTCTTCTTTTGATAGCTGGCAGAAGGTCTGGGGAGCAAATTGTCTGCATAAGAAAGCAGAGTAGCAGAAAAGTCACCCTAACCGCCATCCCCCTGAAGTTTTTCTGTTATTTTGCAATTAATAGACTTACAGCAATTTAAATTCAGTTCAGGCACTTAACTATTGGGCACTGGGAACACAAAGATAAACAGGGATACCAGTTTAAACAGCTGTGTCTGCTTCAACACATTTCAAAAGTGAGGGCAAAAGGGGGAGCAAGTTCAGGCCTGGCACCCTGTGTGCTGGGGGCAGTTCCTGGAGCAACCAGTGGAACCTACCACACCCTTGCACTCCACCCAGAGATCACTGCTGGTCCCTCCCATGCCTACTGCTTCTGCCAGAGAAATGTAGCTTAATTAGGGCAGCATATATTTGCTCATATGCTAGATTCCTCCTGATACCAAAGGAAGACTTTCTCTCTGGTTTTTACTGATGAAAATACCAATTACAATTCTTTTTTTTTTTTTTTATCATTTGCAACTTCTCTGATTACCCAATTCAGATAGGACGTGGGAATTTGCCTCTCAGAGAGGGTGCCTCTAATTCCCACTAGAGGGCACTTGCTGCTGATTCTGGGCGAAGCACAATTCCTGGGGGACTAGGTCCTGCTTCTGTGATGAGCTGGCTGTCAGATTTACAAAATGTTCATGGTGCTTGGTTTGTTTCTTCTAGACATGGTTGGGGAGTGTTTCCTTGGCCAACTGGGAGATATCCTGCCCACCTCACTCTCCTCAATGCCCCCTCCTCTGCCTTCCCTCCAGGACCCATCCTTCAGGGCAGCAGGCCCTCCAGAGGGTGAGGCAGAAGGGTGTCACCTGCCTTCAGGAGCACCAGCCCTGCAAAATGCCGCTCGGAGCCAGCAGTGTTTGGAGGAGTAGATTAACCATGGAGGGGTTGTGAGAATTCCCAGCTCAGAACACAAAGGAAGAAAGAACAGAACATTGAGATGCAACGATTTATGAGGGAGAAAGACTCATGTAAGAAAAGGAAATTAGAAACCAAGCAAGCAGAATATTCAAAAGACAGCCACATGCCACGCATAATAATGAAGTTCCATGACTCCTTTCGACTCAGGTCGTTCTCCTCAATAATTTATATGGCAACTCTCATTCCCTCTGCAAACAGGTCAGTGTGAGGGGCTTTGCAAATGTTTCCTCATTGCTCCTTTCATTGTCTCTGAGAGGAAGGTCAGGTTGTCCAGAAGGCTTTCCTTTGGGTATCCAGATGGAGAAACAGGCTCCACGTGCCTGCTATTTGCATAAGGTAACGGGGTGAGACAATGGCAGTTCTGGGACTAGCCAGTGGACTTCTTCATCAGCGCCATAAGGATGCGCCGAGATCCCTTAAGGACCTCAAGAGGATGGGATGGGGCTGAGGAGTGTAGGCAAATGTCAGTAGATGAGTGGACTTTGAAATGGAGGCAGGCACTCAGACTGCGCTGGGTGCCTGTGGAAAATGATGCCATGGAGATATAGACATCTGGTTGGGTCTTGTTCAGTTGACTTATACCATGGGGGATGTCTGTGGCATGCTCTTTCCACTGCCACCCCCCTAGTCCAAGTCCATTCCTCTCCATACCTAGGCTTGCAGCTAGTTTTCCCTGCCTTTACCCTCTCCCTTCCAGTTGGGACTGGGTACACTGCTGCCAGAAACATCTTCTTGAAACACTGCTTCTACCGTGTCCCTCTCCAGATAGAAAACCTTCTATGGGAAAGTCACAAACAAGTTATATCAGTCTTATAGATATGCTTTGTTTGACTACGTGATGTTTTTAAAAATATTTTGAATTTGTTTCCAACATTGAAAAAGGAAGATTTTAGATAAAAATATAAATTTCTAGCTTTTTAGAAAAATTAGAATATTTGGCAACTCTAGGCCTGCATTTCCACATTGCAATTGACTGGAGTAGAGTAGCATCCGTTGACTTCAGACAGGGCACGTGTTCTCCAGTTCACCTCAGTCCCTACTCTCTCATCTACACACCTCCCCAGCTTTACTGGTGAGGGTGCCCTTCCTGAGTCCTCTAGACTGAGTTTATGGTTCCTGTTCTATGGCAAACCCTGGCCCAGAACAGAGGGTCCCAAATCAGTGCCCACATCAGCATTACCAAAGTGGCTCCAGCTTCAGTGTCCTCATGCCAGTGATGATAATTCCATATCTGCGTTTACAAAACAAACAAACACACACACTACAAGTGGTATTGATCCTTAGCCAGGCAGTGGCACTGAGGATAGAAAGGAGGTTAGTTATAAAGAGAGATTTTTGAACAGTATTATAAAAGGAATACAGATTAGTAATTTGATTATGGGGAATGAGGGAGAGAAAGAAGACTAGGATGGCTGCAAGGTTTCTGGCTGAGTAACTAGGTAGATAGCAGCCACATTTACTGGGATAGGGAGCCCTGGAGGAGAAGCAGGTTTGGGGAGACCACCCAGATGGAGATATGCAGAAAACAGTTGGATCTCAGACACCCAGGCTCAGTGGTGAGGCCTGGGCTGGAGATAGAGTTTGCAGAGCCACCAGCCCTGAGGTAGTTGATGAAGCCAGGAGAGTGAAGAGGTGGCCCAGGGCAGGGAGGATGTGGTCTGAGAAGAGAATCATGCCAAGGTCAGAATACTAGGGAGCACTGGGCAGAAACAGAAGAGTCAGCGGAAGACTGAGAAGAGATGATCACAGTGGCATGGCAAGTATCAGAAGAAACTGGGGTCTCAGAAGCCCAGGGAGAAGAGAGCTTCTAGAAAGAAGTGTTTAGAGAGGTCAAATTAAATGAGGTCTGAAAAAATAATCTATTTGATTGGGAAATTAGGAGGAGGTAATTGCTTAGTTTTCAGAGTACAGTACTTGAAGGGATAGAGGCAGGAGCCTTATTGCTGTGAATTGACATATAAACAGGATAAAAGTGAAAAAGTGCAGTTGCCACTATTCTTTTGAGGAGTCGAGTTCAGAAGAAGGAAGGAAGATAAAGAAGTAGTGAGAGGAGTTGCAGAATTGGAGAGGGGGTTTTCTTTTTCTTCGGATGGAAGAGGCATGAACATTTTGATCTGTTGCAGAGGGCAGTGGAGAAGGAGAGGCTGACTTTAAAGGAGAGGGGGATTAAGTGTGGAGCAGAGCCCAGGAGGACAGTGCAAGGGTGGGATGAAGAGCACAGGACCAGCTTTGAGATCAGAAAAGGGACCCTTCACCCTCTGGATCTGCAGAAAGGAGGAGAAAAGGAGGTTGCAGATAAAGAGACAGGAAGTTGGAATTCGTGTCTGATTGCTTCAAATTTCTTTGAAGTGGGAGGCAAGGCTGGTTGGTGGCTGAAGGAGAGTGTTGGGGGTGTGGAATAGGAGGTGTGGAGAGTGCTCCTCTTTGGGTGCTCTATCTGAGCCCTTGCGGTGGTGGCTGCTGCTGCTTGTATCTGCTCTTCCTATATTCTTTAAAGTTATCTTTACTTCTTTTTTTTAATTATATTACCCATTTTAAGTGTACAATTCGATAATTTTTTGTACATTTACAGAGCTGCACAACCGTAATCACAATCCGATTTTATCAACATTTCCATCACCCATAAAAATCCATTATGCCCATTTTCAGTCAATCCCCATTCTCACCCCCAGTCCCAGGCAACCACTAATCTACTTTCTGTCTCTATGGATTTGTCTATTCTGGACTTTTTCTATAAATGGAATGATACAATATGTAATCTTTTGTCTCTTGCTTCTTTCACTTAACATAGTGTTTTCAAAGCTGATCCATGTTGAGTATGTTTCAGTACTTCATTCTCTTTTATGGCTGAATAATAGTCTACTGTTTGGATATATCCATTTATTTATTCATTCACCAGTTGATGGGCATTTGAGTTGTTTCAAGTTTTTGGCTATTATGAATGATGCTGCTCTAACATTCATGTTCATGTCTTTGTGTGGACATAGGTTTTCATTTCTCTTGTGTAAATACCTAGGAGTGGAATCACTGGGTGATATGGTAAAGTTTTGTTTCACTTTTAAGAAACTGCCACACTGTTTTCCAAGATGGCTGAACCATTTTACATGCCCACCAGCAATGTATGAGGGTTCCAGTTTCTCCACATCCTTGCCAACACTTGGTATTGTCTGTCTTTTCTATTATAAACATTCTAGTGGGTGTGAAGTGGTATCTCATTGTGGTTTTAATTTACATTTCCCTAATGACTAATGATGTTGAGCACCTTTCATGCACTTATTAGCCATTCATATATCTTCTTTGGTGAAACATCTAATCAAATCCTTTGCCCATTAAAAAAAAATTAGTTATTTCTTATCACTGAGTTGTAAGGGTCCTTCTTTACTTTTTACTAGACAATTCTTCGTTAATTCAATTCCCTGTTATAGTTAGTATTTCTTTATATTAAACTTTCCCTGTTCAAATTACTGTGTGGTATCTCTCTTTATTGCCTTCTGACTTCTACAGCTGGCTGTTAATATTTGTTCTCTCATAAACCAGCAGGAAAAACCCAGAACAGAGAAAAGAAAAAGAGAAAACTTCGGAGCTAGACAACTTTGTATTTGGATCCCAGTTTTGCCTCTTACTTCTATGTAGCCTTAGACAAGGCATTTACATTTTATGAACTTGAATGTTATCATCTGTAAAATAGGAAAATAATGCCCACCTCACAGGATTGTCTTAAAGACTAGACATAATATACATAAATAGCTATCACAGAGATTGGCACTTAGTAGCAACTCAATAAATGATAGCCAACAACAGCAGCAGTAAGTGGTCAAGATCTGAAAATAAATCTTAAAGTGTTCTGCAGATGAGAGTACTATTCAGTCAAACCACATTTGATGAAAAGGTCCTTGTTGCTACTTAGTGAAAAGTGTCCTTAACGGGCACCTGAGTGCAGCTGTGGTTAAAGAGATAGCAAAGAGAGAAAGGCTGAGTGACGGCTCAGAAAGGTCCTCATTCCATGACTACACTTTGGGAGCTCATCATGAATATAGAGTCTGGTCTTCAGCTTTGTAGGGCCCATTTCATCAGTACCCCAGGAGTGTCCACGCTTTAGAAGTCTAACTCATGTGAACTAAACTCAGATAGTTATTTGAGTCTTTAGAACAATAATGGAAGTGACTCACTCTTTCAGGGATTGATCCATTACTCAGTTACTAACTGTTAAGAAGGTTAGAAAATGATTACTTATTTTCATATTCAACTGACTGTATATGGAGACACTGCCTTAAACTAAAATGATCAAGTTTACATTGAAAAAGCATAAATAACATATCACAAGCACCACTGCATTGCTTATGACACTAATATTTAGTTTACTGGTAGGTTTGGACATTTTCATATATTCAAGTTTTGTGTGTAAGATGGTTTGCTGCTTTAAAGAATGTTAGAACCAGACTCAGAAACAGGTACAATGAAGGAGTCATAAAGGGGTAATAGGTTACCAAGTAAAGAACGGATCCTAACACTGATGGAGCTGGAAAACTGCCCACTGGGGACTGGTAGCAGCTTCTGCACTCGTGGGTGGGGAAGCTGGAGTATGCTTGAGAGAACCCTCTTCTTGTTCTGAGAGGGTCGTCTTAGTGATCAGCTTGGCCAGGCGGATGTAAGGTAAGCACCCACTCATTGTCCTTGGGGAAGCCTGCTCCACACATGTTAAGTGTGCTATTTGGATCTGTTATCTGGAGTGTGATCTATTACCTGCAGTATTAGGACATTTTCTTTTACATTTGCATTTGAGGTGTGCTATTCTGAAAACTGTGTGTGCATGAAAGGCATGGATGGGGTTTTTGCTCAAGCACTGTCCCACAGAGAGCAGCAGACCAGGTTATGGCAGGTGTTTCTTTGGCCTGAGTGTTTCTTTGCTGCACACCAGAGAACAAACTGGAGAAGACGTGGACTAGGTGGTTGGTGTGCCACATGGTTTTATTTAGTACAAAACAGGCTGTTTTGCTCACAAATAGGTGCCACAATGTACTCTGTAAGAGGATGGAAGAGAGTGGATGTTCACATCTGCACAGGCAGAGAAATGAGGCGGGCTCTGGACTGAAGAAGGGAGGGATTTTGGGTCTGGTGAAAGTGGGGCCTATATTCTGAGCATGGAGATATAATGGCACTTGTCAGCTACTCTCTCTGTTGTATGTTCCTTGTCCCAAAGGCATTTATTATACATTCAGATTAGTGTTAGCCATGTTTGGGGAATTAAGGGTTATGGTTGTGCCCACACTTAAGGCACAGTGTGTGGAGTGAGCTGCTATTCCTAGAAAACTAAGTTACGAGATGACAAGAGGTGAAAGCAGGACCTTGGTACCTCGATGTTCTGGGGCAAGGGCTCTGAGTGAGATGACATGTGACAAATAGACAGGATTTATGGGACAAGGAAGATTTTCTCAGTGAGCACTGAAGGTACTTGAGAAGGCAAACCTGATAAAAGACTGGATTTCCTGCAGCCATAGAGGACAGGGGCTCAGGCTACTGTTATTGGGTATTAAAAGGCCAGAGAACTTGAGTGCTTCTGAGTTATATAAGTATAAATAATTCAATTCCATAGGTCTAACAAAATCACTGACATTATTGGAAGCAGAAGTTTAATCCAAAGATAATATTAAGGACCTGGCATTTCCAAATCATTATTAATAATGAGCAATACAGAAATGACATTTCATCTCCTCTCTTCCCCCCGCCCCCGCCGCCTTCTCTTGCTACACCTGGAAATCCAGGTAAGGTCAAACAGTCCTTGCTCACGGTCCATATAGGACGCTGTGCTCTCTGGAGCTCTTCCTAGCTGCCCAGCTTGCTTCATGGCTCCTGCGATTGACTAGCTCTGGATGCTCTGCCCTGATTCGGTTTTTATTCTTGACTTTTATTTTTCTCTGCATTATCCATCACCCTGTGATAATTAAGAATTGTCTTCTCTGACTTCTTAGGCTTTCATGGTAGTCTTGGACTTTTAGCAGTCTCTGACCTTCTTCCTTACATCTCCTTTCTTCTTTCTTCCTTCTCTTCCCTGTTCTAGAAAAGGATGTAAGGTGCTTGTAGAGACACAGCTGATCAAGCTAAGACATTAAACTAATTTAAAATACTAAATTAAATTAAAAGTAGATGAATAAAAGAAAAAAAAGGATGGGGAATAAGGGAGATACAAATATATATCCCTAAGAGTTTCAACTCTTTATTGCTGGTGGGCCACTAGTTGGTCCAAGCTTGCTGGAGATAAGTCAGAAGGAGGAGACTAAGTAACTGCCAGAGTCACAGGGGTCATGAGGTAAAGACCAGCCATAACAATCTATTCCTGATACTAAAACCAGAAAGAAAAATTTTATCAAAGAATGTCATGAAGATCTTGTGTCATGTAATGAGGAGGGCCCTCAACAATTCTTATGGTAGGCCCTGGGATGGAATTAGTTAGGGTGACCAGACCAAAGCTCAGTTCAGTAAAGGCAGTTCTCCAGAGGGCCAGTTCAATAAGGTCTGCTGGTCTGAATTTTAATAGGTGTTGAGTGGCAGTGAGTTTGAGACTCCTCTCTCTTACAAGTCCTGGTTCTAGCTATTCTGTTTCCCAGCAAGCACAGGACTCTATCCCATAATGGGCCACGGCACTGTGGGTAGGATGACTTTTGACTTTGTTCCCTGAGTCCTTGTCAGCCCAGTCTTCCTTTGCTTATGGCCTAGCTCCAGGAATTTCTAGGCTCAACCTGGGTTGCTCTCCCCTCTCCTTCCTGTCAATCCTCAAAATTCTGGCATATTCATCTATCCTCATTGAAAATGGCCTCTCCTCCCTTACCATCTGTGCAGCCCGTGTCATCCTTTCCAAACCTTATTCTCCCTAACTATAAAAGAAGGCTGTATCTATGTCATGGTTTTGATGTGAAGAGTAAATGAGAGATCACATACAAATCCTCTAGCACAGTGCCTGGAAAAGAGGAGGCAAAGAAAAAAATCTTGGTTCTCCTCTGTCTTCCCCTCTCCTTTAACATGGTGTGGTGTTTTTCATTTATAGACTTGTTAAATCTAATGCTTTACTTATTCCATGTGTAATTTTTCCTTCTAAGGAGACTACATCTTTCAATTCTTTTTTTTTTTTTTCATGAGGAAGACCAGCCCTGAGCTAACATCTGTTGCCAATCCTCCTCTTTTTGCTGAGGAAGACTGGCCCTGTGCTAACATCCGTGCCCATCTTCCTCTACTTTATATTGGACGCTGCCACAGCATGGCTGACAAGCAGTGCGTGGGCAGGCTTCTGGGATCCGAACCCGCGAACCCCGGGCTGCCAAGTGCAAATTAAACCACTGCGCCACTGGGCCGGCCCCTCTTTCAATTCTTTAAGCCACTCCTCCTTCCATGTTACAGATCATAGTGCTTCGGACATAGTAGGAACTTAATGCGTATGGATTAAATGATTCTAATGAATGGAATGGTATGAAAAGGAGGAGAAGGGCAGGATAATAGAGGACAAACCCTATACTCCATCTGAGGGTCCTTCTGGCAGCCAGTTGAAGACATGGCAAGACCATGTTCCCGAGGTCATCTCATATCATTCTGCAGAGCTATTTCCCCTGTCAAAGTGTGATTGAGAGAGAGACAGAGAGAAGCGAATAGAGGGTAGGAGGTAGGAGAAAGCTGGAATAGTCTTTTTTTTTCTCCTCACTCAACTTCAGTAAATAATTCAAATATTTTAATAGCCCTATTTTCTCAATTCTCCTACAATTTAATTTGAGGGCTTTGGTAATGCACAATCGTTAGCACAATAAGGAATTTTTTTAGCTTAAATAAAGAGAAGCTTTGTGTTCAAATGAAAATCACATACAGAGGAATCTAATTTTTTTTTAATCTCTTTATTGTAGGGCAATGCTTAAACATGAGTCAAACACTACCCACTCCCCACCCCCTTTCTCCACCAATCTCCCCCAGTGCCACCTAAGGAGACTTGAAAATGACTCATGGTATTTCAGGGAAAAGCAGCAGGCTATTTAACTTATCCTAGATAGGTCTTAATAAAAAAGAATTATCCTCCTTTCAGTTTATGGAACAAAAAAGGTGTAGGAAGGTCCAGGATGGAGGAGTCAAGTTGGCCTGCCTGTTTAGGGAACTCAAGCATATCAAAGCATGTCAGAGTATTTAGGTCAGCTGGCCATCGGTTCTGTTTGAATGCAGGCTTAATGAGCCTCAAGGGAGAAGGGACCAGGACTGGGGGGAGCTAATGATTGGTCTTCATTTTAATAATTGCAGCCAGTAAGAGGGATACCTTTTGATATCTCAAACTGAAACCTTTTACCTGGAGGAAATGGAAAGACAAGAGTACCAGCTCAACTCAAGGACGCTGTTTGGGGTAAGTGGAGCGATGATTTTGATTGTATGTGACGTAGAGTATCGTATACCCGCCTGGTAAAACCCCAGGGGGTTCTCTGTCTTTACCTTGTTCTGACCACTTTGGACACCTGTATATTGACTTCAAAAGTCAAGTAAGATCCATCCAATCCAGATATCTCTCTACAACAAGACCTAAAAAAAATCTTTTTACTTTGGGACTTTGTGAAGATAGAAAAATTAAGAATTACTAAGCTCACATTTTGGAATTAGAACTTTATACATTTTCCATATGGCTAAATGAATAAATGCATACAGGCTACAAAAAGTATAAAGTAGACTTGCTAAAGAACTGGTAAAAATGCCTAGGTCTGGTTGAGAGAATTACCTGTGTTCTTGTCAAATTCATAATTCTCTTATTCTAGTTCTGTAGATTCTCTTCTATGGCTATGCCATTTTTTCTAAACAACATGCTGTATTGGCATGTGTCTCTCTTCTAATGGGGCCTGTATTCTCTGTCTTTATTATATACTGGTTCATTTTATGCAGTTTTTAATCAGTGTATTGCCAAGAAAATCTTTAACTTCCTCCAATGAGCTAAGAGAAATTATCAGACAAGAACTGCCAGAGCCTCCCACCACCACATCTACCCTCCTACCAGTATTTGTTCCATATACTCTGCCTGTCTGACTTTAATGCAAGTGAACCCTCCATCTCCTCTGTAAGTCCACCTCCTCCACTGGTGCCTTCGATCCCATCCCCTCTCACCTACTTGAGCACACCACTCCAGCAAGTCTCCCTATCATCTCTTGTCACAGAATCATTCTTACCAGCATGCCCATATGCTGTTATTTCTCCCTTCTAAAAAATAAATCTTTTCTTGACCCCACTTTCTTCTGTAGCTACATCCCATTTGTCTTTTCCCCTTTACAGCAAAACTCCTTGAAAGAGTTGCTGCCTCCAATTTCTTTCTCCCATTATCTCATAAACCCACTCCAAGCAGGCGTTCATCTCCATTAGTTCACTGAAACTACTTTTATCAAGGTCAACAGTGACTTCTGTGGCACTAAATCCAAGTAATTTCTCATTTCTCATCATTGACCACTGCCCGTCTCCCCATTACTTCTCCAACTTCTGTCCCCCTCCTTCGCTCCAGCCACACAACATTACTGTTCCTCAAATCCTCCAAGCACTCTTTTCCCTCAGGCCTTTTTGCATTAAGGTAATTAGGAGTTCTATTAGCTTCATGTACTTGCATGTCCAGTTCCTCCCCCAGATTTGGAAAGTTCTCAGCTATTATTTCTTTGAATAAGCTCTCTGCTGCTTTCTCCCTGTCTTCTCCTTCTGGGATAGCTATGATCCTTATGTTACTGTTAGTAACTGAGTTGGATATTTCTTGAAGAATTTCTTCATTTTTTAAAAAATATTAGTTCTGTCTCCTCCTCCACCTTAGTCATTTCTAGGTTTCTATCCTCGAGCTCACTAATTCTCTCCTCCATATAGTCTGCTCTATTTTTAATGCTTTCTACGTTATGTTTTCATCTCACTTATTGTGTTCTTCATATCCAGATTTTACTTTTGTTTGGTTTTTAGAGTTTCAATTTCCTTGGTGAAGTACTCCTTCTGTTCATTAATTTTATTCCTGACCTCATTGAACTGTCTTTCTGAGTTTTCTTGTAACTCATTGAGTTTCCTTATGACAGCTATTTTGAATTCTCTGTCATTCAGATTGTAATCTTCTGTGACTTCATGTTTGGTTTCTGGAGAGCTGTCCTTCTTCTGTTCTGCCATGTAGCTGTAGTTCCTCATGGTGTTTGATGAATTGGTCCTCTGCCAGTGCATTTGTGGTAGTAACCTTCTTTCTTATTTGTGTGCAGCCTTGGTTACTTTGATTTTGTGCTGCTTCTGGTTGTATTTGAGAGCCTACACTCTCCTCTCTCCACTGCCTCTGCCAGGGACATAGTCAGTGCCCACCTTGTGCTGCATGTGCCTCTGGGGTTGCTGGTGCCTTCTCTTTAGTCTCAAGGGTCGCCACTAGGTCACCAGGCTGCAGGCACTTCTACTGCTTCCCAGGTCACCTTGGTTTCATGTTCCTCCACTGGCTCTCCATGGGCTTGGATGCTGCTGTCCTGTGCACACCTGTGCTGCTCTTCCTGGGTTTCTGGAGTGCTGGGTTCATGGGTGTTGCTGTCACTGCTGGAAGTCCAGGGATCTGGGGAATTGTGTACAGCCCCTGCTGCTGGTGGACCACGTTGAGGATGCTGCCACTGGGGGCTGGGTCACCAGTTCTGCTCTGATTCCTGAAGCCTCTGGTCACAGGTTCCACCTTCCACCGCTAGAGGGAGCAAGGGGCTAAGCAGGTCAAGGTTTATGTTGCTCACTCTGCAGCCTCTGGTCTGTAGTGCTAGCTGGTGTGTTTTTAAAACTCAAGTCAGATTGCCCCACCCCAGCCAGGAAAATCCGAGTCTGGTATACTATCCTCACTGTTTCAAGGACCTGGCCACTGCCCTGGCGGGGGCGCACACACACTGGATCTGCTGGTAGATAGGCAGGAAGCAATCCAATCCACACTCTCTGCCCCTGCCAGACTGCTGGAGCAAGCTGTGCCTGTTTTCTCGCAGGCATGTGGGCAGGTATGGGGATCTGTGCATGCTGGATCACTGCTGCCTGGGGAGGGGTAGAAGGTTGCTCTCCTAGTTCCACTACCTCCCGGGGGTCCAGTCCACCCACCTTCAGCTGTATAGATGCCTGGATCTCTTATGCATTGTGTTGTGCTGTGCAGGGAATACTCTGTTGGTCAATGGACATCTGACTGGTTGTAACTTAGAGGGGAGCGACAAAGGCAACAAATCACTCTGCTATGATGCTGATGCCACTCTCTCTCCTCAGGCCTTCATACTGGCTGTTTCTTCTGCCTGAGATACTCTTCCCCCTGATATCTGCCTGCCTATCTCCCAGACCTCTTTTTTTTAAAAATTTTTTTAATTGATGTCTTAATATTTTATAACATTGTGGGGTTTTAGTTGTACATTTTTGTTTGTCCGTCACCATGTGGATGCATCCCTTCACCCCTTGTGCCCACCCCTCACCCCCCTTCCCCTTGGTAACCACCAATCAGTTCTCTCTGTCCATGTGTTCATTTATATTCCACATATCAGTGAATTCATGCGGTGTCTGTCCTTCTCTCTCTGGCTTATTTCACTTAGCATAATACCCTCTAGGTCCATCCATGTTGTTGCAAATGGGACAATTGTGTCTTTTCTTATGGCTGAGTAGTATTCCATTATATATATATACCACATCTTCTTTAACCAATCATCAGTCAAGGGACACTTGGGTTGCTTCCACTTCTTGGCTATAGTGAATAATGCTGCAATGAACATAGGGGTGCATAAACCTCTTGTGATGGTTAATTTCATGTCCATTGGGTAGATGCCCAAGAGTGGGATTGGGGGATCATAAGGTATTTCTATTTTTAATTTTTTGAGGACTCTCCATACTGTTTTCCATAGAGGCTGCACCAGTTTGCATTCCCACCAGCAGTGAATGAGGGTTCCCATTTCTCCACAACCTCTCCAGCATTTATTGTTTTTTGTCTTTGTGATTATAGCCATTCTAACGGGTGTCAGGTGATATCTTAGTGTAGTTTTGATTTTTCGTTTCCCTGATGATTAGTGATGTTGAACATCTTTTCATGTGTCTGTTGGCCATCTGTATCTCTTCCTTGGAAAAATGTCTGTTCATATCCTCTGCCCATTTTTTGATCGGGTTGTTTGTTTTTTTGTTGCTCAGTTGTATGAGTTCTTTATATATTACAGAGATTAATCCCTTGTCAGATAAACGATTTGCAAGTATGTTCTCCCAGCTGGTGGGGTGTCTATTCATTTTGATCCTGGTTTCATTTGCCTTGTAGAAGCTCTGTAGTCTGATGAAGTCCCACTTGTTTATTTTTTCTTTTGTTTCCCTTGTCCGAGTAGACATGGAATCTGAAAGGATCCCTTTATGACAAATGTCAATTAGTGTACTGCCTATATTTTCTTCCATGAGTTTTATAGTTTCAGGTCTCATTTTCAGGTCCTTAATCCATTTTGAATTGATTTTTGTATATGGCAATAGGAGACGGCCAGACCTCTTTTAAATCTCTGTTCAAGTGTCATCTTCTAAGTGAGACCTACCCTGAGCATCCTATTTAAAATTGTAGCCCCTACCCAACCTTGCTATCACTCCTGATTCTCTTTTGTACTAGTTAACTCTTGCTGTGTAACAAATTACCCCCAAACTTGTAGCTCTAAAAAATGATAGACATTTTATCTCTTCCAGTTTCTTTGGGTCAGGAATTAGGGAGTGCTGAGTGGTTCTGGCTTGAATCTCCTATGAGGTTGCAGTCACACATTACTCCAGACTGCAGTCATCTGAAGGCTTGACTGGGGCTGGAGGATTCATTTCTAAGATGGCTTATTCATATGGCTGTTGGCAGGAAGCCTCAGTTTTTCCCCATGTGGACTTCTCCCAGAGCTGCTTGAGTATGCCTCATGACATGGCAACTGGCCAACCCCAGAACAAGTGATCTGAGAGACAGCCAGGCAGAAGCTGCCATGTCTTTTATAATCTAGCCTTAGAAGTCACACACCATCACTTCTGCAGTGCCTGATGATCTCATAGACCAGTCCTATTCAGTGTGGGAGGAAACACAAGGTGTGTCTCCAGGAGGTAGGATCACTGGGGGCCATCTTAGAGGCCACACCTTCAGTCTATTTTTTCTATAGTACTTATCACCTTCTAACATACCATATCATTTGCCTATTTCAGATATTTATTTGTGGTTTCCCCATGCTAGGATGTAAACTCCTTGAAGGTGGTGATTTTGATCTGTTTTGTTGATCTGTTTTATCTCCAGTGTCTAGCACAGTGTCTGGCATGTAGTAAGCACTCAAATATTTGTCAAATGAATAACTGGATATAAAACTCTGTGTAATTCTGTCTGCCTACCCTGATTATTATTCTGGAGCAGCTTCTCTCTCTTAAATTGCAAGGAACTGCAACTCCAGCCGGCTCTTTACACTTCTCTGAGCATTCAGTGACCCATCTTTGTTTTCTGACCCAATCTATTTAGCACGTTTGCTGGAGTGAATAACTTTCTGATTGAGATCTGAGCTAAAACCAAATTCTCCCCCATTGGAAACCCCTCTCACCACCACCACCACACACACACAGTAAGAGTTTTTCTTTGACCATTTCATGCCTAGTATATATAATAGGATCTCACCCACATTGTCTTCTGACTCATTCAGGCCTAAAAGCTAAGGAGGGAATGATAATAAGTAGAAGGAGGAAGCCAAAGGAAGGCACTCTGGGGTTAGGGTAACTGTAAGGGAACCAAGAGCACATGATGGTTCTGTTCCTTGGTCTAAGAGAGGAATTATCAGCCTCTGGGTAGTGATCCTGCCACCATCAGAGTTCAGGAATTACTGAGAGGATAAGCAGCACCTGTTCCCTCCCTGCTGGGTCTTGGGAATGAGGTGGAAGCAGACATGAGGTACCTGAGGAGGTGGGAACCCCAGCTGAGAGGAGAGGTAAAAGAGCAGGCAGCAGCTGCAAAGGGCAGGGCCAAGCTGGTGAGGAGAGGGCCCTGGCTTCTCCTCCATCCACAGCTAATCCCTCCACCTGTGCTTTTGGGCCCATCCTAACTTTTCCTCACCAGGTCTTGCTCCAACTGTTTCCCCACACCCATTCCTTGCTTCTTCCTTTACCATAGACTTTTCCCTTCAGTCTGCAAACATGATTAGCTCTCCTCTATCCTAAAACCCTCTTCTCTCTCCTGGGACCACTTTTTCTTAGGCCTTGGCCACCCCGCAAATAAAATGACACACCCCCAAAACCACATTCCTCTACCATTTGGTCCTGTTTTCAACCACCATTGGTCTTTCCTTAGCAAACTTTAATGAGCTATTCATATGCCTAGGCTTCCTGACTAATTTATTCATTTATTAATTTATTCTGTAAGCAATGTATTGAGGACCTACTATGTATGATATACTGGGAATAGAGAGATGGATTATGGTTTCTACCCTCAAGGAGCTCTCTGCCTAATAGGGGACACAGACAGGTAAACAAATTATAATATAATGTGATAAGTACAACAAAGAGGACATGTACACTGCCCAGAGGTAACACGGGAGAGAGAACCATTGGCTAGAGAGGAGAGAGGCAGGAATCAGAGATGGTTTCCTGGAGATATGAGGTCTGAACTAGATTTTGAAAAACAACAGGTGAATATAGGGCTGGGGAGTAGGGGGAAACAGACAGTATATTGGAAGCTGAATAAGAGATACTGGCTAACTAAATCAAATGTACAGAGAGATGATGTAAAATGAGGAAAATGTACATAAGAGTTGGCAGCGTGAAGACCATTGGTGGAGGTGGACTTAGCCATTGCAATTGGAGTGAAGAGGACTGCAGTGGGATGAGAAGCAAAGAAGGGGCGAGAAAAGAGATGGTTTCAGCAGAAGCTTAGCTGAGTTGGGGGAGCATTGTAGGGTAACAGCTAGAGAGACGTTCAGGGTGAGAGGAGATTGCTGAGGCCAGGAGAGACAGTAACATATTAGTAACCAGCCTCTCAGGGTTGGTGTAAGGATTAAGTGAGTTAATACATGCAGAGTGACAATGCCTGGCACACATCTGAGTAGTAAGTGGTAGAGCCAGATGCAAATTCTCATCCTTTGGTGCCAATCCCATGTTCATTCTATTGCATCAGGAAGGCTTGGGGAAAGGTTTCCACATTCAGAGAGTTCTTGGGTCATGGGGAGAAAGAAGAGATTAGGCAGCACCATCTGAGGCCACTCAAAGGTCTCATTGCTCATTCAGGAGAAACAGGCTCTGAACTTCCTGTGTTTTGACAGGGTCAAACCTCCCCGCACCAATTCTTCCCACTTGGCTTCTTGGCCTGACACCTTCAAGGAAGAGGATACCTCCTAGGATAGAGCTGAGGACAGACCTTATCTCCCAACAGCCCCCAAGATGTCCCCGTGCTTCTCCCAGCCACACAGTGCAGGTAGGGAGATTTGCCATCAGGGAGGGGACTGAGACTGCTGAGGATGACTGAGCTGTGGCCGCTGCAGTTGTGTTGGCTGCCCCATGAGCAGAGGGAGTGTTCTCCGGGAGGAGAGTTGTGGGGAGCTCCCAGACAGCAGCCCAAGAGGCTGTGAGCCACACTGCCTGAAGGGAGCAGCAGATCTTGTTCAGTCCCTGGCCTGGGGACAGTCTCAGATGAGGGCAAAAATAGCATATTTATGCTAAAAGTTTAAAAATGCCATTCATGAAGAAGGGGAAAAAATCACCTATAATCATACTACCCAGAGATAATCACTGAACATTTAGGGTAAGTCCTTCCAGACTTTGCTCCTCCCTGGCTTTTTCCACTTAATACACAAACTTCATTTCATGTTAATAAATATATTTCAAAATACATCATTTTAAATGATTGTATTGTATTCCTGAGAATCAACTAAAGGGGTATTTGAATGGAACAAAAATACATGATTTGTGTAATCCTGTATTCTACCTCACCAATCTCCCACCAGGCAACCCCTCCAGAGACCACATTCCCACACTCAGTATATCTGAAACAGGGCTTTTTCCTCCAAACTGTTCCCTCTTTCCAAACGTCCATTTTCTAGTCACCCACACTCAAACCCCCCGAGTCACTTTTTCTTCCTTCCTTTAACATCTGCTCGTCACCACATCTTGTCAATTCCTCCTTTGCAAGACTTTTTTACCTGCCTCACTCCTTTTTTCATTTCTGCTTTCAGTCCCTGAGGCCAGAACATTATTAACTTATGCCTAATTACAAGATTCTCCAACTTATTACAATTGCTCCTTAATTTATGTCCCTGCCTTCAGTCTCTCTCTCTCTTTTGCTAATTCATTCTGCAGAATGCTGCCAGACTTCAAATACTGCTCAAAAACCTTCAATGACTTCAAATTTCCTAGAAAATATCTTGCATTGGTATAGCACATCTCATATCATACCTATTTCTGAAAGTAAAGTATACCTGGTAACATATAGGAACATATATTTCTCATTAAAAGAGATTTAGCTGTATCTATAATTTAGAAATATCTGTCAACCTCACTGCCTAGCCCAATACTTGACAAATGGTAGCTACTCAATAGACATGAATGGATGAATAAATGAATGAATGAAGTGTGTTCTATTTTCCACTGACTTTCATCATAAAACTAGAGTTCTGTCTTCTCTGGGTTAAAATTAAAAAGGTAATTAATGAGAAGACTTGAAAATCTTGGCAAGACAGACATTATCATGGTAGGCTGGCATGAGGCATTGTGCTGAGAATGTTGGTGGTGGGAAGTTTCCATCACTTTTTTTAGAGTTCTGCAGTAACACTTTACAGCGTATACAAATCTAGGGCCTCCAGTGCTCTCCACTTTCCCTAGCATCTCCTCCTCAGACCACTGGAATATCTGTCATAAGCAACTTGGAGGAAAAGGAAATATTCTATTTTGGATATAATGAATGTAAATGATGCAGAGAGAGGAAAGGAAACCTCCAGTTCAATGAAGGTGACGCACAGGTAACCAGAAAATCGATCAGTCCTATCGGTCCAGCACGGTGCTGGGCCTCAGGGTGAGAGTACCTTGGGGACATTGCTATCCCACTCTGAGCCCGATTTCGTATCCATAAAATAGAGGTAATACCTACCATGTATGGTTGTAGAGAAGGTTAAGTGCAGTTAGCATGTGTTTGTGCTTAGCACATAGTAAAACAAGGCAATGAGTAACTACTACTATAGTATTAGTCAAGGTTCTCCAGAAAAACAGAATCAATAGGATATATGAGATTTATTATAAGGAATTGGCTCCTATGACCATGGAGTCTGGCAGGTCCAAAATCTGCAGAGTCAATGTCACAGTTCCAGTTCCAAAGCTGGCAGGCAGCTATAGAACCAGGAATACTGATGTCCCAGTTTAAAGGCCATCAGGCAGGAGAATTTTCCCCTACTAGGGGGAGGGTCAGCCTTTTGTTCTGTTCAGAACTTCAACTGATTGGATGAGGCCCACTTGCATTATAGAGGGCAATCTGCTTTACTCAGTCTACTGAATTAAATGTTAATCCCATCCAAAACACCCTCACAGAAACACCCAAAATAATGTTTGAGGAAATATCTGGGTACCCCATGGCCCAGTCAAGTTGAAACATAAAATTAACCATCACAACTATTATCAGTGATGATAAATTACAGGCAGGAACAGGGTGCTATGAGAGTACATCACAGAATATTGATCAGTCTGGGGGTGGTAGGTATACGGTAGACCTTGGAGGAAAGGTTCGATCAAGGCTTCCTAAAAGTTATAAATTCTGATAGACTGTGGGTCATCCAGGTGAAGTTGTCCAGAAGGCATTCAATATAGATATCTGAGCTGAGGAGAGAGAACTGCCAGTAGATAAGGATTTGAGGGTCAAGTTAGAAGCTGAAGCCATGAGCATGAATGAGACAATCAGAAAAAGTGTAGAAGTGGAAAGAGGGGAAAGAAGCCATGAAGAATAACAGCCCATTACAGGCAGCCACCAGAGAGGACTAGCTAAAATAAAAATGTACTGAACAGGAAAGTTCCAAAAATCCAAGACTTAAAACAAATAGATGCCTTCATCTTGATCTGTACTGTCAATTCAAAGGTCTTAAAATGAGTTTTCAGAAAGTTGGTGCTACTTCTACTGAAACTATAAGCACACATTAAGTGAGGCCCTTGTGATATTTGGCTTCTGGCTGTTATCGCAGCTTCCTTACATTTTGCAGGCTCCTCAACTCTTGCCCAGATTTCTAGGAACCACCATTAGGTGCCCAAGACAGTGGACAACCAAGTAGGTGGTCTCCTACATGGAATGATTTGGGAAGATCTTTCTACCCCAAGACCACCTCTGCTAGTACCTGCAGGAGTTCTTCCATCACAAACTTCTTGAATGGAAGAACCATTTCCTATCCATCAGCAAAGGCTTAAGAGAGCTGGCTCTGCTTCTAACTGGCTGGATGATTGAAGACCAGTCATTTCTGTCTCCAGGACTCAGATTCCTCCTTTGTACAATGAGGAATTGAACTTGACTTTAAAGTCCTGTCTTGCCCTAACCTTCCATGAATCACACTGCAAAGAATTAATTGTCTAAATTAATGAATTTCTGTTTTTCCATTTAGGTTAGGAAATCCCACCAACGAGGCAACATCTTATAAGCTATTAATATTAGCATAAATTAATATTTCTGATTGATGAGTGTAGGATCTTGTCAAACAGGAGGCCCTACACAATTCTGGGGGATGGAGAGAGGGGAAAAGAGAAATCAATACTCTGAGCGGGGGACACTGCTCACGAGAACAAGCCTGTAGGGTGAGTGGGGATTGGGGTGGAGATGGTGGGATGAAATCTATGCCAACTAGGGGAGCTCCTGGAATCTTAGAAATCTGGAGGATCTGAGGTCAAGGAGAGGGATTTGGGTTCAGTTTAGCAAATATTTGTTGAGAATATACCATGTGCCAGGCACTCGGCTAAGTAGAGTGGATAAAACAATGAGTAAAACCAAGTTCCTGACCTTCAGAAATTCACAGTCAGAGACTGAGAGGGAAAAGGAGCATTTCAGCAGAGGGTGGTACTTGTACAACATGTGGTTAAGAGTGTAGACTCTGGGCTACACTGCTTGGGTCTGAATTCCAGCTCTGCCACTTACTAGTTGTGAGAGCTTGGGCAAATTTCTTAACCTCTCTCTGTTTCTACTTCTCCATCAATAAAATGGGGGTAATAGTAGTACCCACTTATAGGGTTGTTGTGAGGATAGAGTGAGTTGCCTGGAATAAAGTAAACACTATGTATAAGTGTTTGCTATTACTGAGTCATGGAGGCAGGTGTTAGGTACTATGGGAGAGGAGACCAGGGAAATCTCAAGAGGAAAGTGTGTCCCTTACACAATTAGTGGTCTTTCTGCAACTTTGCCTTATTTCCCTTTGTCTTTCCTGAGTCCCTACCAAACCACATGCTTACTCACCCCACCCCACAGGGCCAATGATTTGCTGTCCTGAGCCAGTGAAGTGTCTCACATGCTCAATGCCCCTTTGACAAGGGAGGTCTTGCTTCCAGGAGACAGAAGCCATCTTTATCTTTTGTTCTTGTCCAGTGTACTTTCTTCAGCCACCTCTGTCAGTCATCCCCACTGTTCCCCTGAGCTCCTGTCCTGAGATCCTGTGTCCAGGACACACGCTTCTCATCACAGTCTGAGCAGTGGGTGTCGCTGGTCTCCAGCTTTTCCTGCTCTTGGGGATCTGCTTCGGTCTCCCTCCCTCTGGGTGCGCTGCTGCCTCTCTGCACCATCAAACGACATTAGGAAAATCAGGAACCAAAGACAGGTTCAGGGAAGGAAACTGAGACTGTTACAGTGTGGGAGCCCTAAAAGCACTGGTCAGGAAATAGATGTCTGGTTCACCCTAACTCTGCCACGGGCTTGCCGAGTGATCCAGGCAGGTCTCTCCACCTTGGCTTCCTTTTCTGGGTTGTGAAATGAGAGTGCTGGATGAGGCCAGTGGTTTGCAACCTTTTCACCACCACAAACTTCTTTTGTTGTTTCTGTCTGCATGGACATCATGTTTTGAAAGATCTGATTTTCCCCCTAAAAAACCCTGCATTTTAAAGAATTAGTTTATTTTTCTATCTGTAATTAATCAAACTTTAATCAGCAAGAGTTTTATAACACAGAATTGACAAAAGCTTAACCAAAAGCAAACGTAAATAAACCAGGCTTTTTTAGACCCTTTGTCATATGATTTCTGGTATGAGCATGCTTTCTACTGGACTTTCTGAAATATTGAAAATAGCTCTGGCTCTCCCATTGTCCCTTTAGTCTATTCCTGAGCATCTAAGGTCTCTGGGCTGGAACAACTGGGCTAGATGATTTCCAAAGTCCCTTCTACTCCTAAAATACTCTAAATTTATGACATCCTTATGTTCTTGGTCAGTTGAAATGCCTGGAAGCTGAAGGTCCAAACAAAAGAGACATGTGGAGGCTGGTTGCCATTCTGTGTACAGTACAATCAACCTTCATCCAATTTAATACCACAATTCAAAACTGGTGTTACTTTCACAAGGGTTGAATTGAAGTCTATATTTGCTGAGTTTATGAGACAAGTTTGCTAACTGCAATAGTATATGCCAAGTCTCCCAGTAGCTTGTGGGGGTAATAATAGGCTAGGCACAAAGTTTTCAGGCACTTAATTTCCTCGATCCCGTATGTGTACCCTGCAAAAATGATATCCTAATAATGAATCATTTTTTACTATCTTAAATATCTTAAGTTCACTGGAAATTTGTAGCACTGATGGAATCATGTACTAATTGATCAAATACTTTTTGAGTCAAGAATTGTGCTAGGTATTGCTGGGAGGGCTACAGAAGTATATAAAATGTAGCTTAATTGCATTTCTACAAAAACATTTTTTAGCAGGTAAACCTTTTAAAATAATGTGCATTACAGAGATTTGGTTCCCATTCTCACTTCTGGGGAAACACAGAAGAGAGAAGCAGAAAAGAGAGCATGAAAGAGAAGACTGGGGGAGCCAGAGGCTGCTCGCTGTTGCCAAGGAAACAGACCCAACAAAGGAATTAGGACATTCGACTTCTGCTTCTTGAGTCTGGGGTCGGCTTTGACTGCACCTGTTGGGCTTCATTAGTTAGTAGAGGTATAAAAAGAGATGCTGAATGCAGACCAGAAATGCTTCAGTAAGTCTATTCAACAAATATTTATTGCCTATCTATCGTATGCCAAGCACTATGCGGGAGTATGGTGCCAAATAAGTGTCCTGGTCCTTGATTTCAAGAAATTCTGAAGCCAAAGGAGAAGTCACACAGGGAAATGTACATCCCTGGGTGAAAAGTGCCACAGGAGTACCAAGTGGCACAGAGAAGAGAACGATTAATTCTGTCACGGGTTATTGAGGCCACCTTAAACAGGATGTGGTGTTGACACTGGGCCTTGAAGTAAGTTTCGGCCTAATTATGAAGGGCATTCCACACGCAGAAAGCCGCGTGGACAAAGCTGTGAACATTCATAGTCGGAGGTGGCTGGACTTGAAGGCAGGGTGAAGGTGAAAAACTGAAGATGAGACTAGTATTAGGCCAGACTGAGAATTATGTATTGTTGTAAGGCATCACTTTTTAAATATTTATGTTTATTTCCTCCCAGGACTCAGTGGGGTATGGCTCTCAAGTGACTATCCAAGCCAGTGAATAGACTGACATTCAGTAATCGTGAAAACCAGATTTTAGCTATTGATGGGTAACAGGTAAGAAGTTCTATTTAAAAGCAATTTTTACTTTGTCTTTTTAAAAATAATCTTAGAATTCCTATAAATCACCCATTTTATATAACACAGTACATAAAATTATTTTAAAAAATTGAACAAGTTTCAAATCTGTCACAGGAATAGTCATTTTATAGAAACAATTTATGCCATCAAAAATATATTTATTAGTGTATTAATTAATAAATATATGGTACTCTCTTAAGACTTTTATCATTGGGCTTAAGTATTAGGAAGACCAAGATTAATTGTATTCCCAGTCAAATATATGAATAAAGTGTTAATGTTTTATGGACAACTATTAAATTCTGATAAAAAGATATATGTTGAGCTGCCTATAGGAAGTTAAACAAAGGAAACTAGATTGTGGTATGTGTTGTGTGGGCATGTGTGTGTGTGAGGAAGAAAGAGAGGAAATGGGACAGAGATACATGGAGAAGAGAGGCTTGGGAAATAAAATTTCTTGAGGCTATTTTGTGAATGTAAACGCCAATTAAAAAACTAAAGCAAGAAATTTACCAAAAAGGGGAGATTTCATGAGTTATATAAATGAAGAAAGGAAAGGAAATTTTAGCAGTGTAAGAAAGACAATGCAAGTAAATATACATAAAATTAGCACAAGAGTGTGTGTATTTAGTACATACAATATACAGAATATGCATTGCTGAACACTATGCAATAAATATTTATTAAGCATTTGCTATATACCATACACACACATGGTTATTTCTTCCTTTCTTGGCATTTTTACTGTGTCTCTGTGCATTTGACAGAAGAAAAATTGTAGAATTTTTCTACAATGATTTGAACTTTTTCCTACTATATTATAATTACAGGGGGTATTTTTTATATTTTTAAATACAACAAATCAGAGCCAGGGTGTAAATATGGGTGAGTTTTCCCAAAATAGCCAATGGCTGTCTATTTTGTGAATGAGTGGTGCCATCTTTTTGTCTCAGTTCAGCGCACTCTCTCAGAATTTAATTCTGAAACACACTACTTTATTTATTTATTCATTCATTTTCTATTGGACCTCAGGTGTAATAAATTGAGTTGGTCACACTCTTCAGTTCATGGCTCCTCATCACTATTGGTTTATCTAAGGACATTTTAAACTGTTATTCTATTTTTTGCCCTTTCATCTCCTCTCTATTCTTCTCCTCTGCCCCATAGGTCACTGCTCATGTGTTTTTAATGAATGTCCTTTCAATTCACTTTACATTTATTACGGAGTGGGTCTAGGTTGGAGGACTGGCCAGAATGACGACGCATATTGGGCTGAAGTTACTTTGGCCTTGTTTTACTGACAAATCAGGAAATGAGCAAAGCAGCAATGCAGAAGGCATCCACCAGAGGAAAGACGCGTGGGCTCTGAGTGGCTCCCCAATGCCTGCCTTGTTCTCATCATGGAGACTCGTGTGTGAAGTTCGGTGCTCTCAGCATCCCCTGAAGAGTGAGGAACTCTCCAGATCACAGGAGGTCAGAACTGTGGGCTCACTGCCTTTTGTCCTTTTTTGACCTGGAAGATCCCTACCAAGGTTTGAGATTAAGTTGCTTTAGACATTCTCAGCCCTATCTATAGACTCCATCACCACCTATAAGAGAGCTGGGCTGGGGCTGGTCAGGGCAAGGGAAGGGGGATGCAGTTTCACCTTGAAGTGAAAGGTTTCTGTTCGGTAATTGGTAATATTCTTCTTTGCAGATATCTTCCAAGATTTTTATCATGCCATCCCTGTTGAAGGAGAGGAAATAAACTCTTGTGGGTTAGTATTTAATAGAGCCTCAAAGCTTGGCAGAAGCCACGTGATCACCCCATGATCTGTGTGATGTGAATCTATGGCCTCCACGTGTGTCTGTGACACATGCTTACTGAGATCCTTTCCAGAGAAGTTCTAAAGGACTGTCACAATGTTATAACTTCATATGTGTGGTATCCTTCCACTGCCCATAACAGACAGCTTGAACATCTACTGGATAAGAGACAGAAACAGAAGCAGAATGGGGGATGGGGGCTGGGAAAGGCATAGTTTTTAAGCTCTGACTCAGTCTATTTTCTATTGAGTCACTTTTCAGTCTGAATTTTCAGCTCTACCAGCACCCTAGGGGTACTGGGAACAGCCACTTGACTCTTAGAAACTGAGCTGAGGGTGTGGTTGCTGTGGCAGCTGGTGTTAGAGTGTGACTAGATGGGGCCCAGTCTCAGCTGTGCTTGTGGTGACAAGGAGACTGCGGTGGCCCCCACACTCTTCCCTCTCCTGACTGTTCCCTACTAACTTGGCATGCCAAAAAAAGATTCCACATTGTGGCCTCCTGAAGGAGGCGAAGGAGATGGTGGAAGCCACAGGAGGAGAGGGTGAGCGAGACAGTGAGGAAGGTTTATATCAACTTTGTCACATGTGCTGCAACATCCAGTGCCGGCTCGGGCACTGCACCCACAAGAACACACACACCACGCCTGGAGACTGGATAGGCACCCATGAGTATAAATGCAGGGGTGACTGGGGCAGGATGGTGATCCTTGGAACTCTCCCATAATTTCTTGTTGTGGTTCAGAGTCGTGTGACCTTGGGGAGGGATCCAGCTCAGCCCTCTGGGGACACCTCAGACTGGCATACAGAGGTGACTCTACTGTCATCAGAACTTGGTGACCCTCTAAGGCCTGCTAATGCAAGGTCCTCTCTGGACCACAGGACTCATGTCAGACCAGACTACACTCCCTCCTGGCCTGAAACAAGAGCTCAGAACAGTTAGGGGTGATCATTTTTCCATTTTATGCACACAAGAGCACATTTCATGGACTATGCAGTTTGTGTGTGCCTTTATTTTTAAGTCATTTTGGGGGGAATTTCACATCCCAAATCCATTGACCTAGATGAACATTACCAGATCCCACTTCCTCTGCTTACTGACTGTGGGAGCCTGGGCAAGTTATTTAAGCCTCAGTTTCCTCATTTGTAAAATGCAAATTAAAATAGTCAACCCACCTTGGAGGAAATGAGATCTTTCAAATAACATGCTCATCACAGGGCCCACAAATTCACTGTTCAATGAATGTTAGCTCCCATTATGATTTTTAATTATCGCTGTTTCATGCTTTACAAGAGACAACACATTTACCACGAGACTTCACAGTCAGAGAGGTCACCATTACCTGCCATCTTGTGAACGGGCTGTGCAGAGAGATGTTGGGATCAACTGGGTCACAAGAAAAGTCAACCAATCAGAACTCAGCACAGCCTTCTTTACAAGCTGTCGGCACCCAGATTTGTGGGCTCCCACCAGCTATCAGAACCTCATAACCGAACAGTGGGAGTGGATGGGACACTTCTAAAAGTGGCCTGGAGTAATTGCAAAAACAAGAGACCCCTCAATAGCAACAATTACAAAATATTGTTTAGCTTATTGCAAGAATATCTGCAAGAGGGAGAGGATGGAACACGGGCAGACAACCTACACCAGCGAGTTCAAAAGGGCAAAGAGGGCACCTGGAGGAAATGGCCTTCTGCTGAGAACTCCCTGCTCTCCAGAGCTCCTCCTGGGAGACACCAAAGGGCTCCCAGAGCCACTCTGACAGGCACCTGGGGGTGTTCTAGTGTTGTCTCTTGCAAGCACGTGTCTTCTTTGAAGCTTTGAAATCTTCCCCAGGAGACTGGACCCCTCTTGCTTGGGTCAGAAGAGTGAGCACGTTTTCTACTGCCTGTCCAAAGTAAAAAGTCAGCTTTAGGGGTAAATGGAAAGAAAAACAGGGCATGGGTGTTAACAAGACACACAGCCTCTTAGGCTGGTAGGCCAAAAGGATTTGGGGGCTACTATTTGGGGTATCCTGCCAAGACACATCCCGGCTCCTGTATCACTTTATTATACCACTAAGTTTGAAAAGAATAAGAAGCAATTGGGAGTAGAGGAAATAAAAGTAGCTCTCATTTGCATGGCATTTTGTAGTTTATAAAGATTTCTTAAGCATGTGTTCTTGTGAACCTCCAGACAACCCTGGGAGAGAGGGAAGGATCGTCATTCCCACTTGGCAGATGAAGAAACTGAACTCAGGTGAAATGACGTGCCCTGTGGAAGGTCTGGATTCATAGCCTGGTTGTGCCACTCATTTTGTGTAACCACAGGTTCGTCATTTGACTTCTTTAGTGTCAGTTTCCTCCTCTATAAAATGTGGGGGTTGGATTAGCTGACCTTAAATGATCTTTTCTGCTCTAGTATTCTCCAATTCATCTAATTAAGTGTATAGGCTCTTCTCAGCTTACAAATCATGCTCAGTGAACATCCATTCCATAAAAATGGCTGTTCCAGCCAAGGACTCCCATCTCTGAAGGAAGTATTTGAACTCCCCTTTCCTCCTTCCTGCTGGGGACACTTAGGCACCCACTTACAAACACTAGAAGCTCCCTACCATTTATACTGGCTGAGGGCACAAGGAACTCAGAACTTCTACCACTGCAGTGTCCCTGTACAGAGGAGAGGACCTCCAAGCTCATGCTGGGGCTGCTCTAGGTGGAGACGGCATTCAATATTAGAATGCAGAATGACTTTTTCTGTTGAAATCAGATTTGAAAGGCTGCTTGAGTTCTGTGGTGTTAAGGCACTATAGTTAGTTACATTTTGAATTAAATTGGCTCCTATGGGATAGCCTGGAAGCCTCACTCTCCTGTTCATAGGTTTCTCTGAAGCAAGCTTATTGAGTTTCAACGATTGTGGTTCAGGAACACAACCTATGTGTAGGCTGCAGACTGTCCTGACTTGTACCTAACCATCATTCCTAACCTTTCAGGATTATGTCTCCCATAGACTCTGGTCCAGAGCCCAGCATATAAACATGCTCAATAAATAATCTCAGATGGCTGCTGTTTCTCTTAAATAGCCATTCTTCTCTTTGTGAAGTGCCTGTGTTCCCTTAAAATTTTCATAGACTAAGCAGCATGCCAGCCTTAGATGATAGAGCCGCAGTAGGAACGAGGGGACTGAGCCGTGTGGTAGAGAATGTCCTATTGTCAGGATATTGACACCATGCCTCTCCCCAAATGACCAGCCTGGCTCCATTGTTAGACACAACACCCGGCTGGGAGGGGTGCCGGAGATTCTTGGCCCACTTGGTAGCGTTTCTTATCTAGTGCTGACCTCAGCTACCATAGAACAAGGGCTAGGAAGTGTGTGGGTCTTGAAAGTTCAGAGTGTTCTGGGCTCAGGATGGCTGTTCTTAGTTAATAAATATCTATAGAACTATTCCCCCAAAAGTTCATAAACTCTGCTAGCCAATACAAGAAATTCAAGTATTTATTTTGTTAACTCTGTTTTTGCTTTCTAAGAGCACACAACATAATAGGAGAAACAGACATTTATAAATAACTCTGATACTAGGCAAACAGATAAGTGCTAGACTAGATACACGAGATATACAGATGCAGGGCCTTGAGAGACTATTTCAGGCTAAAGGATCTTGAAAGGATTTTCAAGGAATATGAGATTAGAACCGGGCCTTAAAGAATGACAGATCTTCAACAGAAGGCTCTGAGAGAAGGTAAGGGAGGCTGGAGAGGGCAAGGAGAGGAGATGGAGGGTACAGTGTGAGTCAGCCAGGAAGGTGGGAGAGCGTGGAGAAGCATCACAGGGCAGATGTGGTAGGTGTAGTGAGGAGAAAGCGGGAAAGGGAGGCTGTAGTGTAACTATGGAGGACTTCGGAAGCCAGGCTTAGAAGTTGGACTTTATTCAGTGAGGATCCACTGAAGGAGCGGAAGGAGGGAGTGCCGTGTTACACCAGGCTTGTGTTTCAGGAAGATCACTATCATCAGGGTGGAGGATGGACTTATATTGGGTGATGGAAGGTTTGCACCAGTAAAAGGCTGAGCAGAGGTCTAAGCAGAATGTTTGAGCATCTAAACATAGGGGCAGAGATGATGGAAGAGAAGGGAAGGATTAAAGAACTGTGAAGTGATCGTTAGAGGTTTTTATAGTCCAGACATGTGCCTCGTTAGAGCTGATATTATGTAAGCACAGCCACTATTCTTCTGGGGGCTCTTTCATGAGAGATTCCTCTGCTCAGAAAGCTACAGTGGTTCCCGATTGCCTATTGGATCAAATCCAGGCTCTCCATGACCTTCAAAGTTGTCTGTTAACTGGATCCTTCGTGATTTCCTCTGCACCGTCTTCTGCAAACGCTAACACTGTAAACACCGTAGTTCTGTTTGGGCCAAGGCAATCTACTCGTGGTCTCTGGCCCTACCTGTGCTTCTGGCCCTTGAAGGCCTCTATCCTCTCAGCTGAGGCCACCTGACACCCCCCGTCTGTACCCCTCCACACACATACAGGCTTGAAGGTTCAATTTAGCCCAGTTCCCTTGGTACAATACTGACATGTGGTAGGAAGACCAGCCCACATATAATTTAGTTCTAGTTCGTGGCTCTGTCCAGTGTGTCCCTTCCTGCTGAGGCTGTCTGGGCCTCACACAGTTCTCCCTGAGCTATGATGGAAGAGATTCTTATAGCTCATCCAGCCACAAGAGGGAGAGACAGAGACGGAGTAAAGTGGGTAGATTCAGCCATACAACTCTCCCTGCCTCACAATTCAATCAGGGCTGGTTAGTTTGGCCAGTTCTATGTATGAGCCTAAAGGAGATTGTATTTAAAGAGTTTCACACTACAAAAGGGCTTTAAGCGCATTGACTGAGACCTGACCAGCCTCTTTTTGATGTAAAAATGGAGTACAGAGTTGGAAAGATTTGCTCTTTCTATTTGCTTCCTATCGAGTGCCTACAGGGGCACAGGGACAAGGGCTGATGTGTGAGGGAGTAGGAACCCTGTCCCAGGGCCTTGGAATTTCCACTCAGTCTGTTTCTGGGTACAGCAGTTGTTCAGTGCAACTTATTTTGAGAAACTGTAATCCTTAAGTCAGAAGATGGTGACTTTGTGGATCTATATTGGGCAAGAGGTGGCGAAGCAACAGGAGAGAGCCAAGATGGGGTGTGGTATGTGGTGGTATTAGAGGAGGGGGCTGGGATGGAAGGCTTAGACAGCCTTCATTTGGGGGGGCCTGGGACAGAAAAGCAAACTTCATTGCTGCCACCAGGTGCCTAGTCTCCCCTTGCAAAAGCCCTGTGAGGTACTCACAGTTTTCAGAAGTTGAACTCTACTTCCCCCAAAGCACCTGCTCCTGACAGACAATGTCTGTTTCAGAGTTTATTTTTAGCCAATGTTAACTGCCACCCAACCCTGTTCTACCCTCTGCAAAGCTCCAAAGAAAGCTATGGATTACAGTGGGACAAGGCATCAGGCTCCAGAGTTTATCTTATCCGAGGGAAACACCAAAAACTGCCACATTCTCTTCTCTCCCACATCTCTACAAGGAAAGGCTGCCTTTTTCTTACTTGGCCAAAAGGAAGTGTGGCTACTTGTATAGAGGGGTGGTGGCAGCTTGCAGAGTTCTCTTTCCATACTGATTGCCAGTGGTGGAGCTGCCCCAACTTGACTGCACCTAGTGGGCCAGCCCTGCTTTACCTCATTTCCCCTCATTGTGTGTCCTCTGCTCTTCCTAGTCCTAGGCACACACATGTTCATTCAGTCGACGAGGGCTGAGCCCAGGCTAACCAGGTGGATTTCCAAAGTGGCAATCTATAAGGGTTGCTAAGACGTTACTGGGCAGTAAAACATCACTGAATGTAATGAAGTGAGAAAAAATATGTTTACCAGAACATCTCTCAGGAAGAACTAAATTAGTTTCATTCATTCAGTAAATAAATATTTGGTTGTGCCTATTCCATTCATTCAATCAATAGATTTTGTTTAACACCTTAAATTACATGCCAGACACTGGTTAGGCACTGGGATATGGTATTGAGCATGACAAAGTCTTTACCATTGTGGAATTTATATCCTTAAAGGGAGAAAGACATATACAAGGATCTTAGGTCAAGTTCCTCACAAGCAGACACTGAGATGATTTGGGTTTAGTGATCTGTTAATGAAGTGGAAATTTAAGGTGATAGGGATAATAAAGAGGTATGGGACCTTGCAGGATTGGAAAAGTTAAATCACCTGGGCCTCAAACAATGGGAGTTAAGATGCAGAATATATTTGTGCGATGAAGGTCCATTAAGATTTCACAGTTACATAGAGGGACTCAGTCTATGAAAAAGATCAACTTCAAGTTATTACCTCCATACTCAAGCCTGTTGCTTCAGATGGCCTCAGGGTAGACTCCAATGAGTTGAGAGAGGCATGAGGATGAGGAAACAAAGACCTAAGGCAGTATTGAGACTTATATCTAGGAAAGACTTCTGGGTATGGCTACTGGCACATGGAGTTGACTAGAAGCAAATAGATTAGAACCCTACTCTTTTTGAGAGAATTGTGTTGTCAGAGAAATCATGATCCTGAAAAACAACAAAAATAAAACAAGAAAACCACCTTGTGATATAAAACAGTTCTCAGGCTCTCAAATTTGCACTAGCTGAAAGCAGGCTGTGGATGCTGTATAGTCCCAAGGATGGCCAGCTCAGCAATACTCACTTCAGATAAGGCCATGGAGGAAAATGGACATGGACAAACCTTCCAAAGACGGAGTCAGGTGCTAGGGAGAACAATGGACAAGGAAATTCCTCAGAGACCAGAATTAAGGTCTAATCAAGGAATTTTACTCTCACACTGGAGCAAATGATCTTTACTGTGTCTACCCAGCAAGATTTCATCATTGCTGTGGACAAGTGACTGCCCCGTAGCTCCCATACTTCTCTTTTCTGAAAGAGAATTTTATTGTGGCTGTCCTGTTCCTGCCTCTGCATTGTATTTTGAGTAGTGGTTAGTGGAGGGAAGATACTTGTCTTTGAGATCATAGGTCGCTGGACCACAAGGAGATATATCCAGACTTGCTAGAGAGAACTGCACATCATCCAGAGATCCTGGACTTCGAGCTGGATATAGTGACTGAGTAGGATTTTGGGTGTGTATGTGTGTGCACTGTGTGTAAGTATGGGAAGAAAGGTGTGCACTGATATTTGGTGACCAGTCTACTTACCTGGCAGGCTGATAACATCAGGCCTATGTGGCTAGCTATTCATATAGTATGGAATTAATGTTAGGATAGAATACATTTCCCAGCATCCCTTGCATGCATGTAACTAGCTATCACCAATGGAATACAAGTAGAATTAAGGTGTGTCACTTTCAGGCTGGGACTTTAAAGAAACTGATGGGGAATATCAACATTTTCTTCTCCTGTCTGCCATCTGAATGTTGAGAACTCTGAGTTTCTAGGGAATAGTGGAGCCACAAGATGGCTCCTAAACAACTACACGAAGGAATGCTGCAACCCACCAATAGGAAACATGTACACTGGACAATTATATGATTAAGAAATAAATATCTATTATGTTAAACCACTACTCTTTTTGTTTCTCCTTCCAGACAAAGTGCACCATGACAAGTACCACACAAAGTTGTGCAGAATGAAAGGATTTCTCTGCAGTCCTTCAGAGCCACCCCTTAAATATAGCTGTAACACAACAGCAGTCCATTTACTGTTGGTGCCAGCATACTGTTGGTGCAGATCTGTAAACCAGGTTCTTTCAAGCTGGGACTGAAGGTGGGAGATGCTGCAATTGAAATGGGCTCCCTGATTTCTTAGCAGATGATGAGATTCTGAAGTGGGAGAGGCAAAGTAGTAGCACTTAGCCATCAGAGGCAGGATGAGCATGGTTACCATAAAGGGCATCAAGGTCAGAGTAATAATCAGCAAGTTTGATCCACAGGAGTCATTGTAAGTTTTAAGCTGATGATGGGTCCCTAGGAGCAACATAGAGGAGCAGCTTGATAAGTTCCTTTTTGATCTGTATAACTAAAGAAACTCTTGGTCAGGCACATATGAGCCTGACTTGAATCACCACAGTAGAGAATCTCGATCAGGATCAATTCAAAGACCCAGAGCTCACTGAGTGAAAGAAAGGCTGAAAACCTCGAGATACTGCCACAAGCATGTGCTATAAATCTTCTTTCTAGCCTACCCCAGTGGGCCTTCCTATAGCCATTTTCCAGGTAACTGTCCACTAGGGGAAGGGAAATACCCAGACTGTTTCAGAGATTATTGAACACTGGCCCTAAGCTAAACCCTGATGACCCAGAACACCGCTTTTAACACACCAGCCAGGGTGAAGGCTTTTGGGGAGTGTGTCATGTCATAGAGACCTTTTTTTTAAATCAAAAGTATTAGGGTAGGTGGCTTTACCTCAGGCTTCCTCTCTGATCAAGATTGTTATGGAGAAAATACATGGAATTTGGGGCTAAGCCAATATCACAGTAGTCCCAGTAGGTCCACAAATACGCCTATGCTTTTTCCCCAAGTTCCTGAGTATTGGGAATAAAGATATTCAAAAACTGAAAAATCCTCATGTTTTTCCCTGACCTGTAGAGTGAGGGCTATCACAGTAGGAGGAAAGTGGAATCCTTGGAGTCACCCTACTGAAATGGTGGAGAAAAGCAATGCCTTTTTTATGGTGGAATCACAGAGATTAGAACTACCATCAAAGGCTTGAAAGAGGCAAGGAGGATGGTCCCCATTATATTCCCACTGACTTTATTTGTTCGGCTTATGTAGAAGACAGACAGATCTTGGAGAATGGTAGTGGATTATCATAAACCAAATCAGGTGGCAGCTAGTTTTGAAGCTTCTGTTCCAAACATGGTCTTTTTAACAGAGTAAATCAATACATACCCTGGCACCTAGTATGGAACTGTTCATCTGGAAGATGATTTTATTTCTATAATAATAAGAAAACACTATAATCAAGTAACTTTCACATGGAAAAGATAGTTTTCTCCATCTTGCTACAGAATTATATCAGTTCTCCAGAGCCATGACATTTTTTACTCCAAAAGGCATGCGTTTCTCAATATTGTGACAAACAGAATGTCTTTGAGCCCTCTTGGGGGTGAAAGTTAGGGGATGAATAAGTGGGGTTTCACATGATAAATATACTCCAACATTCCTATCTCCCTAAATCTTTGGATTCTTCCCTCTACATTATACCAAAGAATTTCTGTTGTTGCTGATGAGAAGTCTGCTGCTGTTTTATTTGTTTTGTAGTTAATGTATCTCTCTATAACTTTTAGAATTTTTCATCATTTTGTGTTTTACTATAATTTTATAATGTGGAGTTTATCTATAAATTATTTATAATGTGGAGATTTATCATATTTAACACTTGATAAGCTTTATAAAGCTGAATATTCATTTTTTTCTTTAGTTCTAGAAATATCCCCACCATTCTATCTTCAATTATTATATCTTTCTCATTCCCTTTATTCTCTCCTGAAACTCTTACAAGACCATATTGGAGTGCCTCCATATCTTTTAATTTCCCTTTTAGGTTTTCTGTCTTTTAATTCGTTGTATTGAAATTCTCAGAAATTTCATCAGTTCTATTTCCCAATTCACTACCTCTCTCCTCAGCTCTGTCCAATCTATAATTTGGACCATTTTAAATTTAATGCTATATTTTTCATTTTTAAGATATAAAGTTGTGTGGGTTTTTTTATATTTACATGATCTTGCTTTATAAATCCTGTTTTTCTTTTGCAGATGTTACTCCATCCTTTATTTTTTTGAGGATTTTAAACATATATTTTAAAGTCTTTTTCAGATTACTCTATTTCTATTTTCTGAGGTATGATTCTTCTAAATTGTTGGATATGATGACTGTATCATGGTGCTGCCTTTCCTCAAATGCTTTATTGAGATTTGTGAGCTTGTCTTCCATGACACTTTTAACAGCTTTATTGAGATATAACTCATCTACCATATGATTCACCCATTTAAACCATATAATTCAGTTACTTTTAGAATATTCACAAACTTGTACATCCATCACTATAATCAATTTTTCATTACCCGTTCCATGACATTTTGTCCTATATGGACCCTGGACTATGATGACCTCCCTGTGGAGCAGTTCTGTGATTTCCATGCACAGCACCAAAGCAGGTCTTTTGTTTGTGGTTTGGCTCAAGACTCAGGCTCTGAGAAAACAGAATAATCCTAAGCCCTGAATTCATCATAAAGGTTTATGCCTGAGTATTATGTAGGTGAGTTTTCTTCCTTAGGCACTGGTAGGCAACTTGTTTTTGCACGCAATTCCAGGAGAGAGGGTAGAGTTATTCCAACTTCCTTTTTTAAGTATCAGCTTACTCAGGGATTCTGATTCAGGGCCTTTGCCAATAATGGAGCTCCCAGAAGGAACACTGGCCCCTATCCTTGCTTAGACATTGAAACTGTGGCTTTGATGATGTTTATGTATTTCCTCCTCCCATGGATCTTGAAGCTCCAACCCTTGCCTGTGACTGTGAGTTCTCTCTGTATATTTTCTTCTCCTTTTTTAGGGTGACAACTTTATTTCCAACTGTATTTCCTCCTCCCATGGATCTTGAAGCTCCAACCCTTGCCTGTGACTGTGAGTTCTCTCTGTATATTTTCTTCTCCTTTTTTAGGGTGACAACTTTATTTCCAGCCCATGAAGACTTCTCTTTCTAGTGTTTTATGGATAGATGGACTTTTAAATATCCTATTTATCATATCTGATGTAGAATGAAAATGTGAGCAATTAGGAGGCTGGGCTGATGACTGCTCAATACTGAGGTTCTAGAACTTTTGAATCTCCAGCGCTCAGTTTCCTGGAAAATAAGAGTTAAATTTGGTTTGCTAGAGCCTCCTCCCTGTTTTGAAATCCTATGATTCATGTGCTAGGGACAGAGGGTGACAGAAAAGAAATGTCAGATGTACTGTCTGACATCCCAGGGTTTAGTTGGAAAGACACGTCATATGCACATGAACCCAGCTGCCCATGACCCAGTGCTCTGCTGGGTGGGAAGGGAAAGTCAGCAGGGTGGACAGAAAGTGTTGGAAGGGATGAGCAGGGGGTTTGGAATGGCAGAGTCTAAGTGTGTGCCAGGAAAAGGAAGCAGAAAGGGAACATGTTTGAAAAACCAGAGGTGTTTCCTTTGAAAGCTTAGCTACCAGAGCAGCTCTATCCACGCCCTGACACTCCCAGTCCCAGTTGTCAGAGGGCTCCTTTCACTCTCTGACCAGCTGAAGTGCCCTGGCTGTCCCGAGCTTAACACCTCCACCTCCTGGTCTTCCACCTGAGCCTGACATAGGAGGTCAAGAGAAAGACCTCCATTACTTTGGCTGCCTCCCACTCCCAGAAAGTCCTGTGGGTTAAGAGCTGCTATAAAGGTTAACATAGGGGACTGACACATATGTGTGTGCGTGTGTAGTAGTTTTTTAATTTTCCCAAAATCTTGAGACTATTTTAGGGATGGGGAGGAAGAGAAACAAGTTAGTGACAGTGAAGCCCTTGATTAACTGGAGAGGGGAGAATAATTTCTTTCTACACTTTAACTTCCCTTCCCATTGAAAAGTCAAACAAAATGGGAGGCTGTCATGGTTTATCAGTGGGAGGGGGAGATGGGAGAGTGGAGATGTTCTGGAAAGAGGGACACAAGGACATGATAGCAGCAACCAGCTTGAATAGTTTCTAGGTAGACCCTCCAGATCCACTGCTTGGGAGCGAGGAGCTCTTTGGATAAACCACTGTATAATCACACAGTATCTGTTGGAACATGGTCACACTTTCACGCTCAGTGGAAGCTTCCATCAGTGGTATTTCACCATGCACGAGCAGCACAGGAGAGGAAGGAAATGCCCTTTTGGAAACTAGTTTGTAGATAAAGTGAGGCAGCAGAAGACAATGTGGAATCCAGGGAAATAAAAGAGAACAACTTCAGTTCAACTTGGCAGATGTTTTCTGGCACCTTCTGTCTGCCCAGCATTGTCCTAAATGCTGTGAGGCACAGGGTCTTGGAGGTAAAGATCTCTCCCAGCAGACAAGACTAACACACAAGAAACTGATGGGAATTCCTAAAAATGCTGAACAGAATCTATCAAATGTCAGAATTTTTGACCTACACACATATAGTTGCTCTAGAAGTGAAGTATTGTTACCAATCTTAATGCTCCAGGCTTGGTCTGAATGCTACACGATTCTGAGTAGAGTGAGGACAGATAGATTTCAAATAGGAAGCATTCATTCAGTCTGGATTCTCCAGGGAGCAGAGCCTGAGACAGAGACTGGTGTGCTAACACTTTATGAGAGTGTACAGTTCCAGGAGCAAGAGTGGGGAGCAAGGGGAGAGAGGCAGGGAAGGAGGCAGAGCTCATAGGAAGATACATTATCAAGCTGAGCACTACTAAATTGCTCAATCCAAAGGACTGTACCATGGAGAAGTCTTAGAACCACCAGGGTAGTGGGGATAGGGGCAGAGGAAGGGCTTCTGCCTCCCACTGGTCAGTGGTTTGCCCTATGTTGCATTGATTACCCCACACTTCTGTGTTGGCATAGGTGCTGAGCAGAGTTCTACCACTGTGTCAGTAGGGGAACCCTGGAGGAGGTCAGATGTGCCTGTGTGAAGTTGGTCCATACCCGTAGGCACCTGGAGCAAGAGGCAGGTAAGGCTGAGATGATTTGAAGTGATATGTAAAAGGGATTTGATATACCCATCACCCCTCCACTGCATGATAACCACTCTCACCACAGATTTCCTCTCTGAATCCCCAGGTCCTGGCACTATGTGAGGCGCAGAGCAGGCCCATGTCATATTTTTGTAAAATAAATGAATGCAATTAATTTTGTTGAATAAATGAATCAATGGTCACAGAGACCTGAAACTTCTTAGTTATCTCTGACTTCCTTCTCCTACCACCATCCCCAACTAACGAGTCACCAAACTCCAATGGTTGAGGCTCTGTCTGTGTCCTCTCACTTTGTCCCTACTTCAAAAGGGAGCTTCATGGATGACCAGGCCTCCCAGCCTCCAGGGTCTTCCCTCTGCAGCCCACTGTGTTCTGCCGCCTTTAGTCAACCTCAAGCACAGCGTGGATCATCCCACTCCCCAGCTGCCCAAAGCAACTCAATAACTCCTTACTGCCTACAGAGTGAGAGGCACACTCTCAAGAATCGTCCAAATGTGCACTTCCTACTCTTGGCCTCCCCTCTCCTCGGGGTTCCCCTCCTGGTTCCTCCCAGCTCCTGGAACATATCATGGGGTTCTATTGCTGCTGGTGTTTGTTTGTTTTAATCCATGCTTTTTCCTCCCACTAGAAAGTCTTCTCCTCTCTACATAAAATCTTATTCATCTTTCACAGCCAGTTTCATGTGGCACCTACCCAATGAAGCTTTTCCTGAACTTTCCCTGTCCCTGGGTCCTCTTGTTGCTCTGAGACCCTTCAGTGCCATTTTTCTCTTGCTTACCACACTGAGCTTCTCCCTTGTAACACAGCATCGTTCTCCTCTCCTACTAGGTCTGAGCATCTGAGGACAGGCTTCTCTCTTACTGATATCCTCCCAAACTGCCCAAACGGTGCCTGGCCCATGGCCCGACCTGACGTGGAGTGGGCGCTCTCCACACTCACCACACTAAGGGTGTGCAAGAGCTCATGGGTGCAAGTCGTGCCTCCCACACTCACTCCAATGCTCGGCCATTTCCAGAAGCGCAGCTGGCAGACCATCCACTGTTACCCAGTCAGCAGCCTGGCCTCTGGGGTGGGTGCCTCCTGCTAACCTTATTCCATTTAAGGATGCCAGTCAGAGCCCAAACAGAGAAAAATTTTCCCAGGCATGAGTACTGCGGAAACGAAGAGAGGCAGTTCCTAGCAGCCACCCCAAGGGAACACCAAATTTAGCCCAAAGGTTGAATATAAATATATTTTACATTTTTTTAATTACAAAAATAACATGATAACATTAAAATAGTTTAGAAAATAAGGAGAATTAAGCAGCCCCACAGATCCACGGTACTGGCGCAACTGCTTTCATTTTTTTTCGTTCCTTTCAGGTCTTTATTCTTATAAATGCCAGTTTTACACATTGTAATCATAGTACACATACAATTTCATATCTTGCCTTTCTACTCAAGAATATATGAGAAGCACTTAAGAGAAGCATACTGTAGACAGATGGGTGTTCGAATCTCAGTTCTACAACCTGCTAGCTGTGCAGGTTACTGAGTCTTTCTGTTTCTTTATCTTGTAAAGTGGAGTCAAAAGACCTCATAGGATTATTGTAAGGAAATGATAATTCATAAAATCTCTTAGCACAGGGCCTAGAAAACAGTTAGCACTTATCAATTGCAAGCTTGTTTCATAATTATTACTAAAATATGTGGGGTTTTTTAAATTGAATTTTCCCCAGCCAATGACACCCTACCCAGGTTTTCACATTGGTTTCCAAATATGCAGCTGTACCCTAAACATTTGTAAGCTTAAACCCCTCCAAGTTATATTTCAACCTATTTAAGGAAAAGTCCCAGGAAGGTGTGAAACAACTTTCCACCCCACCCTGAATGGCCGCTGTTGTTTGAACAGCAGCTGCTGCTTGAGGGGATTTAGCCTTGGCCAGGCTGCAAAGCCCAGGGCAAGGAGCTCTCCCGAGTAAGTTTGTGCAGGGCTCTCAGTTTCTCTCCGAGGAATCCCTTGTTAGCAAGTAAATGTGCCCCGTCCCAGAAGGGCTTTGAATCAGGGTAATGGCGAAGTCAGCCAGGTTGAAGGGACAGAGGGGACTTAATCCTTGTTTCCAAGCATGACCACCCCAAGGGCTGTGCCAGCCTCACATGTAGGGAAAGGAGGTAGGTACCAGCTTGGGGTGATTTCGGAGCAGTATTGGTTCCATGCCAAAAATCATCTCCCCACCCACCACCATGCCTGATGAGGTGCCTGGAAGCCTCACTCTTGGTCATTCCTTTGGTTTAAGGCTTTGAAGGCATCTCTTAAATCATATATATTACTGGCAATAAATTTATTCATCAGCACCTCACTATAATTCTGATAATGAGCACCACCTTGTACTCTAAGACTCTGTCCTGGTGTCTTGCCTAGTAACCCAGCCCCTAGGATGGAGCTCTGCTTTGCCCATATCAACTCCCTCCTGAGTCTGGAGGTCTAGCTCCAAATCCCCATGAGGGCTGTGACCCTGTTGCCAGTGGAACGATGTCCCTGACAGTGTCTGCCTGCCTGGCTTGCACAACTTCTGTGGCCTGGCTTCCCTGCTGATATGCTCCCCCTCCTTCGCTCCCCTCCCTCTGTGCTCTTGATGTCTCACTGTTTTGACTGGTGCCAAGGCTCTTCTGGACCACACCCTGCTGGCTCTTTCCTAGCCCCAGTCTTCTGCCTGTCAGCCTGGACTCCAGGGGACAGGCCTAGTTTAGAAGACCCCAAGTCTGTTGCAAGAATTGATACTGGTGGAAATAATAGTTGTAACATCAGATAGGGCTTTTTAGAATGTCAACATAGGATATCCGGTCATTTTCATTAAGACCTTTTGTATGCTTCCTTCAATTTCTCTGTCTCTTGAGGCTTTTGCTGAAAGAAGTATGTGTGTTTGTAACAGTTGGTGCCAAACAATGTTGTTTTAGGTGCTACCTAGGTGCTGCTTAAATTCTGTGCCTTTCCAGAATGTTGGACAGACTGAGGTCAGGGACAGCTATACTCTGGGATTTCCTCTGAAAGGAATCTGAGTTCTCCTACCTGTATTCTTCTGCTGCTCATCAGTGGCTGGCTTCTTCTCAGCTGTCAGACCTCATCCTCAATGTCACCTCCTCAGAAAGGACTTTCCACACACCCTATCTGAAGTGGGTCCCACCCCCACGTTTTTCAGCTCCCTATCTGTTTCCTTCTTGACACTTAACACAATTTGTAATTATTTTGTTTGTTTACTTATGTTAGGGTGTCTTCCCCCACTAGACTGTAAGCTCCAAAAGGTGGGAACCATATTTGTCTTATAACGTTGTATCCTAAGGCCTTACGTAGTGCCTAGCTCAAAGTAGGTTCTCAATAATCATTTGTTGAATGAAAGTTTTTCTCTTTTTCAATTGAAACGACAATCAAAAACATAGACCATATCCATCTCTGATGACCATCAAGTGACCAACAAGGGTAAAAACCACTGATCCTATTCTATATATATATCTATCATTTGTAAATTCTTTTAATTCTCCAGGGCCAGTACATGGACGGACTGCGGGGCTTCCAGGATCTACTGACATTTGATAAGTGGGCAGCTTGTCTTTGGCAGCCCCCTCCAGTGTCTCTGTTTTCTTCATCTCTACATCCATGAAAGCAATCCTTCAAGACACCTGCAAGACACCTCGTGCCTTCGTTCTTCTGTTTGTCTTTCTGCTATCAAGATTTGCTCTTAGGAAGAAATCTGAAACTCATTCATACTACGATTCTTCAGAGGAGTGTCATTAGCATTTAACCACTTAAACACTCTAGCCACAGGCGTGAAACACTAGTGGTAGCAAGTCCGCTCTTATCTGGCACTGTAGGAAGGAAATGAAGGAAAGGGGCCTGCAGGGGCCCACAATCCAGAGTGTGTCCACTGTGTTACTAGCCAGCTTACCCTCTTCAGATGAACCTTCAGAGGGGAAAGGAAGAGAAAATGAGAGTAGATACATGAGGTTGAAATCTTCCTTTAAAATAAGTCCCTTGGCTTTTGCAGTCTGGGTGTAATATAAACTGTAATATAAACTTGTTTCCAAGCATGACCACCCCAAGGGCTGTGCCGGCCTCACATGTAGGGAAAGGAGGTAGGTACCAACTTGGGGCGATTTCGGAGCAGTATTGGTTCCATGCCAAAAGTCGTCTCCCCACCCACAACCATGCTTGATGAGGTGCCTGGAAGCCTCACTATTGGTCATTCCTATATTTCTCTAAAAACTTAGCTATGTTTATAAAACTATGAGATGTATTGCTTTTTTTCTAGGAGAAAAAAATGGATCCCAGATGCTTTTTCCAGTTGGACTACTCAGGCTCCTCTGGGCTGAGCACCGTGCCCTTGGACAGATGCCAGCTACACCGTGGAATCTCAACACCGGTGTCAGAAGATGTGTTCTATGATCTCTTTGCAAGCCCTGTTTAAAGGGCTTTCTAGCCCTGATAAACAAGGCTGATTGGCAGTCAAGGTAATACTTCTGTTTGTATTTCCCAGTTTTTGTTTCTTTTTCTTGGAAATGGCATCCATTTGTTGGTAAAGGCCTGGTGATCCCTTGACCCTTTGTTTGGAGCAAGAGTCATTTCTCCTCTTCCAAAGAGATGTGATCCCAATCAGAGAGGCCAGTGAAAAGCTGCCCACTGTTAGTGAACCATGCAAGACCTCAGTTTCCATGTCTGTAAAATGAGGATACCAAGACCTACCAGAGTCATTCTTGAGGCCTTTACTTCTCTAAAAACTTAGCCACTCTTTAAGGCCCAGGTCAGGTCTCTCCTCTTCTACGTAGGTTTTCCATATGTATCACTTCCTGGAGCCTTTCGGTTCTTAGAATTGATAACAAATGAATTCCCATATAATTTTATTCTGATTGTTTCCTCTATGTGAGTTAATTTGAGCACCCTAGGTAGATTGTGTGTTGGAATCATCTCTCAACAATCCAGGTTTTCAAACACAATGCATTCAACATAATAACAAAAATAATAAAGATAATGATAACAATAACAACAATTACCATTTAAGGACAGACATTGTTTCCCTAACACTCTGTTGAACTCTTTATAAACAATCTCTCATTTAACAACCCTATGAGGTAGATAGTATTATATCCAGTTTACAGATGAGGAAACCAAGGCTCAGATATTAAGTAGCTTGCTGGAGTCCAGCTATAAATCAGCATTTTAACCCTTGCATGTCTGACTCCAAAGCTCTTTGCATTACTGACTGACTGAAGGGAATGGGGATCTGAGTGCTCCCCTCCCACATCAAGTCTGCCATCCTCATAGTCACAGCATGAAAGCGACACAAAGGAGAGATCAATGAAGGACCAAATTTTATTAAGACAAACTACACATATTATAGCTTTTTCTTTCCTGAAAGCCCCATCATCAAGGACTGATCTCATAGAATTTCTAATCCAAGAACACTCATTTCACAAAACAAACACGTTTCAGAGATGGAAGGAGAGAGAGTCTTTTTTTTTTTCTGAGGCAGAGAGAGAGTCTTAATGGCAGTGCCAGACAATATAGAAAGGTGTTCCCTCCAGGGACCTGGGATGACCAGTCGTTCTTCTTTAACTGGAGCCCTAGTCAGTTCCCTCCACCTCTCTACCCTTATCCTTCTGCCCACCCACCAGCAGCATCCGGAGATCGGCGAGGGGCCTGATGGCAGGTGGGGCAGAGGCTGAGCCTCCTTCTGAGCCTCGCCCTCTTCTGTCCCTGCCCCTCATGCCTATCCACGTAGGGTAATGATACTGAAAACAGTGGGGCGCAGGCCCTCTGCCAGGCGTCTGGAGGGGAGGGGAGGGAAGCAAAAGTTTCTCTAGGGTTTCCTTTCCTTATGTCAGGGCTCCTCTCCCCTTCACCCTCTCTATCAGCACGTGTACACACACATATATACATTTAAAAAGTAATCATCTCCCTATGTCTCAGTATTCAATTTTGAGCATCCTTTATCTTCATCCAGAATGGCAGCCCCCATTATGAATGGACTGAATAGAGAAACCAAGCCAGTCCTTGGGGACAGCAGGGCTTTTCTGAAGTCCCCACGTGGCAGTCTCATTAGGAGCACAAGGGAGACGTAGGAATTTCTGTGCTCTTTAACAAGAGCCCTGACAAGGGAGCTGGAGATTCCCCTACTGTTTCCGTGCCCCTGCTAAATCCTCCAGGGACAGAGAGATCTGGGGGCCTCCGTGGCTGTCATCACACCTCTTCTTGGCACTCTAAGTTGGCAGTCAGCAAGGGAAATAAATAGGAGAGAAAAATAGTTTTCCAGTATTTTCTCTGCTTTTTTATTTTCATCTTCACAGCAGAATTATTTTTTCCCAAGGGGAATCTTAGAAGCACAATGCCCTCTTTGTTTTAATAAGACCTGGGGAAATTCCACTGGTCTCCATGGCTGGTGATCTGGTCAGGATCTGAGAGAGGATGACGGCTTCTTGGGCATTCCGGTTGATAAGGTCTTTAGGGGAGCACTGGGTGAACAGCCAAGGAAGAAAAAGAAGGGATGGTTTCTGTCATCGGGTTGAACTGTAAAAGAGCCACAGGATGACAGGTGGTGGAAGGAATTCCAGTAGAGTCTGTGTGCACAGTGACTCCTTAGGGGAGCTTGCACGCTCCTAGGCTGGTTGTACACCCTGGCAGAAAGAAAGGCTGTAACATCACCAACGTGGGACATTTGCCGGAGGTACAGATCAAGGCACTTGTAAAGTTGAGGCTGCTGGTCAAGTTCCAATGACCTCTTTTTAAGTAAGACTGGGTAGAGGGAGAGGCAGCCAAGGGCAGCCCAAGGCAACCTCACCACAACTCTAAAGTATGGCCCAAGAAGACAACAGATTCAAGAGCACATCTAATGCAAGTTCCTTGATTCATGCTCTTTATTAGCCAGGAACTTTGGGTTATTCCTTGCAGGAGGAAGGGCAATCAGGTCAAGAAAGCCATAGGGACTTGGAGAATCTATCTGGTATGTGGCTGGTATGTAGAGAGTCATCCTGTCCCTCTGGCTATCTGTCCCAGGCCAGATTTGCCGTGGTTCCCTTCCCTTCCTCTCCCTGGTTCAATGAGTAAACTCAAAGGCTTCACTGAGTATCCTGGGTAGAGGATTGGGAAGGGACAGCAGCCCGAGTGGGTAGCCATGTCTCTGACTGCACACGCAGAGCCCTGGTCATATGTTCTGGAATAAATGAGCAATGCTATTGAGACCCAAGACCCAAAATGAGCACAGCAATGATAAGAATGAGAGAGATGGGCTCAGAAGGGACACATATTCCCTCTCTGAGCCTCCTTTGTTCCCACCTGGTCCTGGTTCCCCCACACTGGAGGGTCACACTGATAGGTCATCTGACCTTGCCTTGCTGCTGGCTTTGCTGGAGACTCCATTGGGTACCTCAGGCTTCTGGGCATAACGAATATGAATGAAACCCTCCCCAGGAATCTGTTCCCGGTCTCGCACTTGCTCTGTGGCCAGGTTGTCTATGTTCTGCTGGGAGGCCATCTTGTTACTGAAGGGATTGAAGAATCTCCCCCCAGGGCCATTCTCCAGGCACTGATTGAAGTCAGGAGGTGGTGTGCAGCTCTGGACCATGCCAGCAGAGGGGCCAGGAAGCTGGCACTCAGCCATGCCCTGCCGTGACTTGGCAAATCGCTGTCTGATCTTCTTCCAGCCCAGGTGGTAGAGTTCAGCCAGGCTGAGGAAAAGGGACAGAGCTGCCACAGCCAGCATAAAGACAATGAAGACATTCTTCTCCGTGGGCCGGGATACGTAACAGTTGACAGGGTGGGGGCAGGGACTTCTGCGGCAGACATGCAGGGTGTCCAGGAAGATCCCGTAGAGGAGGTACTGGCCCACAATGAAGGCCACCTCCATGGTGGTGCGGATCAGGATGCTGCAGACATAGGTGTTGAGCAGAGTGCCCTGGAGGACAATCCTGCCATTCCCTTCCTCCCAGCAGGACAGCTCTGTCTTCTCGGCCACTGGGTACTCATAAGAACCAGCGCCCCGGACTTTGGCCCTCTCCGCCTGTAGCTTCCGCTTCTCCTGCATGCGCACCGTGTGCATGGCGTGGACCATGTACACCAGAGAAGGTGTGGAGACAAAGATAATCTGCAGCAACCAATAGCGGATGTGCGAGATGGGGAAGGCTTGGTCATAGCAGACGTTCTCGCAACCGGGCTGCATCGTATCACACTGGAAATCAACCTGCTCATCTCCCCAGGATGACTCGGCAGCCGTGCCCAGCACCAGCATGCGGAATATGAAGAGGACTGTCAGCCAGACCTGGCCGATGACTGTGGAATGTTTCTGTACTTCCTCCAGGAACTCTCCCAGGAAGCTCCAGTCACCCATCTTGGCTCAGCAGGGGACAGACACCAAGACTTCTGTAAATGGGGGAGAGAGAAAGAGAAAAAGAGAGGGATGCTTGAGCAAAAGTCTGAAAGGTACAATCACGCTCTAGGATTACACTGATCCATAGCAATGTGTTCTTTAAGAAAGTGCAACTTAGAAGTCAAATTCACCTAAAAAACTCTCTTTTTTTTCCCCCAGCAAAAATAAAAAGCAAGAAGATTCAAAGTGGTCATGTTAGCAAGATTAGAGCATGGTCCCCACACCTTAATGGATCTAGAAATCAACTGAGCTCTGTGTCACAATGTGGATTCTGTGCTGTTACCCCCGGAGATTCTACCTTGGGAGGTCTGGGGTGACCCCCCGGAATCTGGATTTGCAAAAAACAGCCCAGGTAATTCTGATGCAGTCAGTCCGAGGACCACACCTGGAGAAACACAAGTGGTGGAAAGAACACAGAACTCGAGTCTGCAAATGTGACTCTGGGCATTTACCTCACTGAGTCTCTTTCTTTCTCTGTAAAATGATGGGAATAGCTACACCAGAGGATATTTGAGGATTAAATGAAATGAGGTATGTGATATGCTGAAAATACGACATATCTTCCATCTGTTTGAACGGCTGTCAGGTGGAAAAAGATATTTTTATGGCTCCAGAGGGCAGCACTAGGTGGAGGAGGAAAGACTGAGGGTGGGAGCGGCAAATTTGGCCCCTCAGGAAGCATTTGCTAACAGAACCATCCAGCATGGACCGCTATATTGGGAGGTGGTGAACAAAAACGTGTTTGGTTACAGCACCTAAACGTATTGCGAATGAGTGCTCAGGTTCCCCCAGCTGGTGAGCAGCTGGCAATGCCCATCTCCTCCACCTCAGGACAGGGCAGCCGTTTCAACTGTACAGCTCGGCTTCTCCTTCTGCATACAGAAGGTACCCGCACACAGACCTGCTCACCCTCGTATCCAGAATAAATGCCCCAAACCTTTATATCCCCTACAAAACCTTCCCTCATCAGGCCCTAGCCTGCTTCTTCAGCCTTATTTCCTGCCTATCCCCATTAGTCCCCTTTGTCCAGCCATGCCAAGTCCTGGAAAATTCCCAAATGCTCTCCTCCCACCCACACCCTATATGTCCTATTACCTCTAACTGAATCCCATTTACCCTTCAAAACCAACCCAGTCATTGCTTCCTCCAGCCCTCTCTGCTCCTTCAAGCTGAGCCTCTTTAGCTCCTGTGGTGGCCCTTGTGACACAGTCCTCTCCCAGCACTTTCCATCTTGTTTTGTAATCATCTGCGTGTGTATGTTCTTCCAGTAGAGGCTCCTGGAGAGCAGGGACTGTCTTTTCCTCTGTATCATCATCTGCTGGCCCAGAGCCTGCCCCAGAGTGGGTGTTTAGTAAGTTTTAGTTGAGTAAATGAAGGAGAGGGTGGCAGGCAGTGGTGTTTCCTACCCAATGGCAAACCGATTCCCTATTCCTTGCCCGCATCCTATTAGCAGAGTGAAAAGGCCAGATATCACTTTCTCAGTCTCCACTGAAATTAGTTCTGGTCAGTGAGGTATGGGGAGAGTCTAATGTAGAGGGGGTGCTATAGAAAAGGTTTTTCTATCCCCCAGTAAATGGAGGGAGCCTCACTTGAAGGCCATTCCACCCCATTCCTGCCTGCCTGGGGACAGAGTTGTATAAGCCAAGATGTCTGAAGCTGCCCAGAGAATCTCAGAAATGCCAACCAGTGCCCTGAGACCTCTGAATCAACTCTTGAATCTCCTACCTCAAGAATTCTGACTTGATGAGCAATAAATGACCTTATGGCTGAAGTCTCTAACCAATTCTAATCAACAGAATGACAAAAAAAAAAAAAAAAAAAAAGGAGGGAACTGAATATAAATATTCCCTTCTTTGAATCATAAAACCTCAGATTCTGAAGGGAACTTAGAGGTTGTCAAGTTCCAACCTTGACCTTAACATCTTTGCTTCCAATGTGCCCCTGGTTCCTATCTGAACACTCTTTATGTATATGAGAAAGAACAGGGCAGGGGTGCCACATTTCATAGTCCAGGTTTCATTGGATCCTGAGTTGGTACCTTGACAGAAACCAGTCTCCTGGACCTGTCTTCTCCCAGCCCCCTCCTCCCCACTCTGAGAGTCCGCAGAGTCACTGGGAATGAGGGAGTCCATGAGTGAGTGGAAAGGGCCTTATCTTGGTTCCCCTTCATATCAAAGACCCACCCAGGTCTTGAGGCCTTTCCTCTGGTTTGTGATCAGACATCTGCCCTTTTCCTCAGGTGGTGAAGGGCCCCCTCCCGTAGCCTCCAAATGTGGAAAATTGCTCAAAAGGAAAATGGCTGATTAGATAAGAGTTTGAAAGGTCTGTCATCTCTTCTGGCCACGTGCAGTGTTCAGCACCTTCAGAGTCAGCCACACGTGTGCAGGGACCAGGATGTGGTGAGTGTCTGAGAGGCGGGAGGGGGAGAAGGGGAGCAAAAAGAGGGAAAAGACAAGGTGGAGTTGGAAATGGAGAAAGAGATCATGTAATGGCAAAGAGAAGACGATTTGAGGGTTAGCTGAGTGGAGTTCAAATGCCTGTTAATACTGCTGAGCTTAGAGAAGTTACTGGATCTGTGTCTCAATTTCTTCACCTGCAGAATGGGAATACTATTATGCTGCTCACAGAGTGTAATGAGGTGATGTATAAAAAGCACTTAGCACAGTGCTCCGCATATAAGAATTAAGAATAAAAGGCAGCCGATACTAGCAAGGAAAGTGGTGGGGAAGGACAAGATTAGAAGGAGAAAGAGAAAGGAAGTAGAGAGAGGTGCATTACAAAGGAGAAGAGAGAAACAGAGGAGCAGGAGAGAAAGTGAGAGGGAAACAGAAATGGAAATACATAGAAAGAGAGAAACAAATGTCATATTCTTTCAGGATTTAAGGCAAGTTTTCCAAACTTTCCTTAATCCCTGAAGACTTTTCCCTTGACTTTGCCACTCTGTCACTCATTCCTTGCAAGTCCCCAAGGATGTATAAAAATAGTTCCAGGCAAAGAATGTGACGCTTTGGTCTAGTGTGCCAAGAGGCTTGACTGTTGCCTCCCTCATTTGTGATCCAAGGAATCTTGCCTAGAAGAAGTAAAGTTCAGGTACAGGAAAGGAACATTGTGGAATATCGCAAAGACAGTATTGGAAAGGATGCCTTCTCAGGAGGGAACAAGAGAAACTAGCTGGGGGGGGAGTGGGACAGCCCCCAGGGGCCCCAGGGACAGCAAATAGGGTGAAGGACCTCTCATTGTGACTTCCTGGATGACTCAGGCAAGCTCAGTGAAACTTAAAATTGCTGCCATGTACCAGCTGCTCAGGTTAAAATATGAAAGGTCCCTGACTGAAGTCGGTTTCCTGGCTACACTGGGTCCCTTTAGGTCCCCAACAACGTCAGCCAAAGAAACTTGTACATTAGATACTCATCAAGTTTCCTGGGTGTAGAGCATATAAAATGCTTTGTAGATTATTATCCCATTTCTTAGCAGGAAGTGTGTTAGGAGGGTCAAAGGAAACTGCCCACGCCATGAATAAATTCTATCAAATTCGATGGTAATAGACCTCACTGATTTAGCTGTGAACTTCACTGGCTTCCTACCACACATAAAGTCCAAACTCTTTAACTTGAACTTGAGACCCTCCACAGCACAGCCTCATCTTATCTTTTTCCACTGTTCCCCTCACAAACTCAATACTTAAGCTACACAACTCCTCTTACACATATCCATGGCCCACAATTTCTCACCTCTTTGTCTTGGCTCCTCATGCTCCTTCTGCCTACAATGTCCTTCTTCCCTTTCATTCATTCATTTAATAAGTTTATTGAGTGGTTCCCAGGTGCCAGGCATCTTGTGAGGCACTGAAGATAACAGCAGTTAAAAAGACAGACCAGGAGTCCCACCTTTACTGAGCCTAACTTCCCTTAATTAGGGGAAGAGATCAAACACATAATTGCAATAAAGCATGATGTGTTAGCACTAAGGAAGTACGGGGCACTATGGGAACATATGGCAGGAGGTTGACTCTGGTTTGGGGGGTCGGGGAGGGCCTCATTGGATTAGGGCCCTCCAAAGAGCCCTGGATAATTGAATTCTACAGCTCTTTGCAACTGAGACAAGTTCTGAGATCCCCAAGGTGAAAAGAGATGATCCCTAGAACCTGGACAAGAACATCCCAACTCTGAAGGTTCTTCAATCCAAAACCATGAACATCCTCTTTCAGTGTGTCATACCCTCGGACAAAGCAAAAATTTTGGAGGAGTCACCATGGAACTTGTTTGGTAATAATAATTTGGCACTTGGATAAGAGGGAAAGGAAGGAAGGCTTTTGTGTATAGCGAGCATGAATCGTGTTATTCCTTTACTTCATGTGTTATATGGCTAGAAATAAAATTCAGGTATCTACGTTCCCAGCCCAGCACTTCTCCTTGTATTGGCATTGTTGCCTCCCTACACAGTTTTCAAAGACAACCAATTTAGAACAACCCAGATGAACATAAACTCATAGCCAGGACCTCTTCCTCTGACCCCACACCTCTAGGTAGAAATGGAGAAGTCTTCTCAAATTGATCTCAGCCCTCTTTAATGTCTCCTGAACTCTGAAGAATCTAAGTTACCATCCAGCATGTAGGACACATTCCCACTCTTGGTTAGCCTGGCACATATTAGGCATTCAGTGATATCTGGTGAATTAATAAAATCAGGCATGATTCCTACCCTCAAGGATTTAACAACTTTTTCCCTCAAATGAGCATTAGACTTCTCAAAGTGAAAAGCTTTGTCTTACTTTGTATACTTATTAGGTTTTCTCATTAGGTGCATAGTAAATGCTTTCTTAGTGATTGAAAAAAATGTTTGATCTAGAAGTAAGATCACAAAGTGATCCTAGGGAGGCTCAAATCTTCCTTCTTAAGTCCAGTGATAAAAAATAAAACCTTACACAGTTCAAAATGTGCTTCTCCTACATTCTCTTGTTGACTCCAGGAGCGTGGGACCATATTTGTTTTGTTCAAGACTGAATGCCTTCAAGACATATAGACACTCAATTTTTATTGTTGAATGGATTAATCCTCATAACCACTATGTGGTGTGATGGTTATTGCCTCTGTTTTGCAGAGGAAACGTATAGAGACGATAAGAGACTTGTTCAAAGAAACAGATCCAGCGCTTCACTCCAGAGTTTCTAATCAAGTCTGGTGCACACCAGAAAGCTTCCCTCCACCTCCTCTCCAAGGGTAGAGCCCAGCAATTCCTGTGTCTTCCCCTTTGGATCTTCAAAACCTCCTGCTCACCCTGGGGCAGTGAGTGATTGGAGACACAACACTGCCATTTAGTGATAAGACCTGGGGGTCAGCTTTTATGCAATTAAGCAAATACTTATGACTCTCCCTTGATCTGACCAGCACTGGGTGGAGTGCTGAGGGGATTATGGAAAAGTATAAATCACTTCACTTTCACAAACATTTATAGGCATACCTCATTTTATTGCACTTCGCAGATACTGTGTTTTTTACAAATTGAAGGTTTGTAACAATCCCTCACTGAGCAAGTCTATCGACACCATTTTTCCAAAAGCGTTTGCTCATTTCATGTCTCTGTGACATGTTTTGGTAATTCTCACAATATTTCAAACTTTTTCATCATTATTATGTTTGTTGTGGTGATCTGTGATCAGTGATCTTTGAAGTTACCATTGTAATCGTTTCAGGGCACCACAAACCACGCCCATTTAAGATGGCAAACAATTGAAAACGTTTTGAGTGTTCTGACTGCTCCACTGACCAACCGTTCCCCCATCTCTCTCCCTCTCCCCGGTCCTCCCTATTCCCTGAGACACAACAATATTGAAATTAGGCCAATTAATAACCCCACGATGGCCTTTAAGTGTTCAAGTGAAAGGAAGAGTCACACGTCTCTCACTTTAAATCAAAAGCTAGAAATGATTAAGCTTAGTGAGGGAGGCACGTCAAAAGTTGAGATAGGCTGAAAGCTAGGCCCCTTGCACCAAACGGTTAGCCAAGGTGTGAATGCAGAGGGAAAGTTCTTGAAGGAAATTAATAGTGCTATTCCAGTGAACACGCTAATGCTAAGAAAGTGAAACAGCCTTATTGCTGATACAGAGAAAGTTTTAGTGGTCTGGGTAGAAGATTGAACCAGTCACAACCTTCCCTTAAGCCAAAGCCTAATCCAGAGCAAGGCCTTAACTCTCTTCAATTCTATGAAGACTGAGAGAGGTGAGGAAGCTGCAGAAGAAAAGTTTGAAGCTAGCAGAGGTTGGTTCATGAGGTTTAAGGAAAGAAGCCATCTCCACATACAAGTGCAGGGTGAAGCAGCAAGTGCTAATGCAGAAGCTGCAGCAAGTTATCCAGAAGATCTAGCTGAGATAATTCATGAAGGTGGCTACACTAAACAACAGATTTTCAATGCAGACAAAACAGCCTTATATTGGAAGAAGATGCCATCTAGGACTTTAAGACAATGCCTGGCTTCAAAGCTTCAAGGGACGGCTGACTCTCTTGTTAGGGGCTAATGCAGCTGGTGACTTTAAGCTGAAGCCAATGCTCACTTACCATTCCGGAAATCCTAGGGTCCCTAAGAATTATGCTAAACCTACTCTGCCTGTGCTCTATAAATGGAACAACAAAGCCTGGATGATAGCATATCTGTTTACAACATGGTTTGCTGAATATTTTAAGCCCATTGTTGAGACCTACTGCTCAGAAAAAGATTCTTTTCAAAATATGACTGCTCACTGACAATGCACCTGGTCACCCAAGAGCTCTGGTGGAGATGTACAATGAGGTTAGTGTTGTTTTCATGCCTGCTAATTCAACATCCATTCTTCAGCCCATGGATCAAGGAGTAATTTTGATTTTCAAGCCCTGTTACTTAAGAAATACATTTTGTAAGGCTACAGCTGCCATAGATAGTGATTCCTCTGATGGATCTGGGCAAAGTAAACTGAAAACCTTCTGTAAAGGATTCACCATTCTAGATGCCATTAAGAACATTCGTGATTCATAGGAAGAGGTCAAAATACCAACGTTAACAGGAGTTTGGAAGAAGTTGATTCCAACCCTCACGGGTGACTTTGAGGGGTTTAAGACTTCGGTGGAGGAAGTAACTGCAGATGTGGTGGAAATAGCAAGAGAACTAGAATTAGAAGTGATGCCTGAAGATGTGACTGAATTGCTACAATCTCATGATAAAACTGTAATGGATGAGGAGTTGCTTCTTACTGATGAGCAAAGAAAGTGGTTTCTTGAGATGCAGTCTACATCTAGTGAAGATGCTGTGAAGATTGTTGAAATGACAACAAAAGATTTAGAATACTACATAAACCTAGTTGATAAAGCAGTGGCAGAGTTTGAGAGGAATGACTCCAATTTTGAAAGAAGTTCTGCTGTGGGTAAAATGTTATCAAACAGCATTGCATGCTAGAGAAATTGTTCGTGAAAAAGAAGAGTCGATCGATGCAGCAAACTTCATTGTTGTCTTATTGTCTGATCCTTCAAGAAATTGCCACTGCTACCCCAACGTTTAGCAACCACCACCCTGATCAGTCAGCAGCCATCAACATCGAGGCAGGACCCTCCACCAGCAAAAAGATTGTGACTCGCAGAAGGTTCAGATGATGGTTAGCATCTTTTAGCAATAAAGTATTTTTTAATTAAAATATGTACTTTTTAAAGACATAATGCTATTGCACCCTTAATATACCACAGTATAGTGTAAACATAAATTTTATATGCACTGGGAAACAAAAAAATTTGTGTGACTTGCTTTATTGCAATATTCACTTTATTGTAGTGGTCTGGAACCAAACCCACAATATCTCTGAGGTATGCCTGTACTGAGTGTCTTCTCATGTGCTAGAAGATAGGGACCTGAAGATCAATAAGCCTCTATATTGAAGGAACTCATTTTCTGATGGGGGATACAAACACAACCGAATGTGGTGAATACTGAGAGAGAAGTAAGTGCAGCATGCTACGCAGATGCACAAAAGAATACTGACCCCAGCCAGTATGGGGGTGGGGGGTGGGTAGAGAAAGCTTCCCAAAAGAGGCAACCCTTCAGTAGGAGTTAGGTGTAGGTGATGTTTGTAGAGGTGAGGAGTGGGAGGAGAAGAGAGGTTTGGAAGAGATGGAATCCCAGACAAAGGCAGCTACGTGAACAAATCCACCAAGTGAGAACCAGCATGGTTTCAGAGCACAATGAGCAGAACAGGGAGGGCGAGCCTGCAGAGTAAGCAGGGACAGATGACAGAGGGCTTTGGAGGCCATGCCTAGGTGTTTGGAGTAGTTCCCAACCTATATGATGGACCATGTTCAGGACATGACTTGCTCCTGTGGGCAGACCCTAATCTGACACAGCCCCCAAATGGGGTAGGGGATATAAGGCACTGCACAATAAGTAATCACCCTGCTCAGAGCAGTCCTTAAGTAATGGCTGCAGCATAAACTAGGTAGGCTGCAGGTGACAGGTGCTGCCCAGCACACTGCTAAAACTGCACCCTCGTCTCTCCTGCTCGAGAAGGCTTATTGCGAGTGAGCAAGAAGCTACCATAGGTATGCCTTAAAAATTCTCTTCCTTCTGTTGATTCTAGTTCTGTCCTCTGGAGCCACACACAACAGCCCTTCTAATACAGAATTTGACAACAATTTCTGTGTCCCCCAAGGCAGCAGCTGGGCATTGGGCTGAATTGTTAAGCCATTGGAGTTTCACACACATAATGAGAATTATTTGCCCTACTGGCCATGTATTATCTCTCTAACTCAACCTGATCTCCTTGAAGACAAGCCCCATATCTGTTTATCATTGTATCTTCCCCCTGAAGTCCCCCCACCTTCTCTTCCCCTTTAGTGCTTAATATTGTGCCTTGCACCTGGTAGGTTGATTATGTACTTTTAAAAACAACAACAATGGATGAATGACAGCATTCAGGTCACTCAAAACACCTAATGCCAGTAGAGGGGCCTCCCTTGGAAACTGGACTAGGGGCACCCGCACAATGACTATAGTGACCAGAACACCACAGAGACAGAAGCCACTGAGACTTCCTTCTGCCCGTGAGAGAGCCCTCCACTTGGCCGAGCAGGACTGGATGTGTCTAGAGCAGAGACTCGGTCACCATGGACTATTCCTTCTCTGCCTCCTCCCCACAGATCACTGGGGAGCTCACTCAAGTTTGTCAAAATTAGATTATAAGACCACTCCACAGAGTCTGAGTCTAATTCTGGACAATGACACATGTTTTCGACAGTATCTAACAGATCTCTAGTTCTCAATAAAGGTTGTTATTTACAGTAATAATAACAGTCCTCCGGGTCCATGCTATAATTCCACTCACCATACAGTGGAATGTGGCACAGGGCAGGGTTGACTTGCTTCCCAATTAAGAGAATTCTGTTGTAAAAGAACCCAAAGGGCCTCACTTAAAGGATGCCTCAGACATAGTATCATGTCAGTGCAGCTCAGTTCAGGAAGCGTTTTTTGAGCTCCTGTGCTCTGCCAGACGTCAGAGTTGACTTTATAAAGTAAAGTGCAAGTGTAACCATCGTCTCAGAATTCTTGAGTACCTTATTCATTAAAGTACATTTTTCTGATTTTTCCCTCACCCCAATAGATGTTCCCTAAAATGGCTGTGTAGGGAGAATTCCATGGGAAAGCGGTCTTGATCCTCAGCTACCTTGGAAATCTTCATCATCCCTGGAGATTCTCAGCTCCATTTTCTAGTTTACCCAGAGTTACACACAAAAAAGAATTTGAGGGGCTGGCCCAATGGTGTAGTGGTTAAGGTCGCACACTCCACTTCAGAGGCCTGGGGTTCGTGGGTTCGGATCCTGGGTGTAGACCTACACACCACTCATCAAGCCATGCTGTGGAGGCGTCCCACATACAAAATAGAGGAAGATGGGCACAGATGTTAGCTCAAGGCCAATCTTCCTCACCAAAAACAAAAGAATTTGAATCCAGGTGATAATAAAATAAGCTAACACTTATTGAGACCTTTCTATGTGCCAGACATTCTGCAAGTTTCTTGATATATATTTTCTCGTTTGATTCTCACAACAACCTGAGGAAGTAGGGACTATCCTTGTCTCCTTTTTACAGGACTCAGAGAGGGTGACTTGAGCAAGATCACATGGCTAGTAAGCAGTGGAGCTGGCATCAAACCCAGCTCTCGTCTTGTCAGGACAGCGATTCCCCTGCCTTCATGACTGGACTAGACACTATCTAAATCACCGAAAGTTCCTTTCTTTGAAAATCCTTACCAGTCAAAGGCAGACCACATTTACATAAGATGACTGCTGCAGGGATGTCTGAGATAATTGTCAGGATAGGGAGTTGATTTGTAAGTGGTTGGGGGTAATTCTTATGTTTAGAATTCACATTCTCTTCCTCATTTAAGTTTGTGGTAGCTACCTCAGCCTCAGGGGAAACAACCAGGCACATGCCATGGCTACAGCTACTGATTTGGGCACCTTTCTCAGAATTAGAAGTCTATGGGCGCCTGCACCCTCGAACCTTGATCACCATAGAGGGGAAAGGGAGATCGAGGTGAGAGAGAAGGAGAAAGAGACAGATGGGGGGATAAAGTATCACTTCAGTTTTCCTCCTACTCCAGCCAAAGGCAGATAATCAACTCCTCTTTCAATTTAATTATTTTATTCTGGTAAGGACAGAGTGGTCCACTCAGAGACACCCTGCTGGCAGACAGTTGTCTTAAAGCCAAGGAGGTGGAAGGGAGCGGGCAGTGGAGAAAGAGAATTATGCTAGGGTAAGTAATTTTCTTCTCAAAATGTTGGAAGAGGAAATATTTACAAGGAGTGGATGGAAGGGGGTGGCAAATGAAGATATTACATTACAATGCAGTATTGGGAGGTCTTTATTAATTACCCCGAAGGGGTTGATTAATACCTATGCAGTTATTACTGAAAATTACATTCATGAAATGCCTATATTTCTTTATTATTTCTACCATCATGTCATGGATACAGTAGAGCTGAAAGGAATCTAGAGATCAATCAAACTCCACCCACTAGTTTTATACAAGATGAAGACTAGGTTCCAGGGAAGTGAGGTAATAGTGATAACAGATACCACTAAGTTGAGTGTTCCCCATGTGTGAGGCATTTTACAACTATACTTTCTACCCTACATTAACCCTGCTAGGAAAGTAGTAGTATCCCATTTTACGGCTGAGAAAACTGAGGCTCAGAAGTTAAGTAACTTATACAGAGTCACATAAGTAGCAAATGCTGGACAAGGGACTCAAACCTGGTCTGCCTAACTCCCAAGACTGCCTTCTCTCTGTGTCTCTAAAAGGGAAAGAAAATCAAAGAGGCCCTAGGACTGACAGCTGGTGACAAACCTGTGCCCAGAACTCCAGTCTCTTAACTCCCTTAAGCGGGGCTTTTCCCACTTTCCCGTAAGACCCAGGGTTTTTCCTTTTAGCTTCTGGCTTATTGGCTGACCATCCTTTGCATATGCTGTTCCTAGAACTGATGCTTATATCAAGACCCTGAGTCCACAGTGGTCAGGATTCCCAGACTCTTCAGCATCTGCCACCATTTGGCCAGAATTCATATATAGAAAGTTATTTCCTTTTTTAGCCAGTAAGTGCTCTTGGCTGCAGCAGTGTCTACTGCTGGGTTCTCGGCTGGCCAAACAGCAGGCTCTGGTGTTCCACTGATGTTAAATCATAACAAAAGCGATGGAAATAGAATAGTTAGGTGGTGGGACTCGTGGTTCCTAAGGAATAGTGGGATTCGAACCTTGCCTCCATCACTCTCTGGGTGTGTGATCGTAGGCAAGTCACTTAACCTCTCAGTTTCCTTCTCATCTGAACAAAGGGAATGTTTACACATGGGAATTAAACAACTTGTGGATATGTGGAAATGCCTAGAACAGTATCTGGCACTTAGTAGACACTCAATAATGTAAGTTTCTTATTTTCTTTTCTGACATTTCCAGTAACAATTCCTCTCAAACATGATCCAACTAGCCAATTTGATGCAGAATTTGACAGTACAGCAAATGGGTTAGAGTGACACAGCAAGGTCCCCCACGTGGCATTGGGTCAGGGAGGGTGACTATCAGAGGTGAAAGGATATTAATTTAACTGTAAATTAGTTCCTTCACTAGGCATGAAGACCCTGGGGGCAGGGGGGGGAGAGGAAGGGAGGTACAGGGCCCACTCACATTAGGCCCCTCTAATTCTTATAATTGGTCCAGGCTGCCTCTGAACTTTTCTTTAACTCAAGCTTTTGGGCCTCGAGATGGACTCCATATGAATCCATATTATAAAACGTGTGCTTTGTGTAATTCTTTGCTTCTGACGAGCTATAGTATTTTTGAATCTGATCACCTATCCAAAAGCCCATTCACAAGGTATGTTTGAAGCTGGCTTGTTTCTACTTGGAAGAGAAATAGGAGGTTGTCTACTCTGTGATCTGAGGGGAAGGGGCATCCTGACCCCTAACCACATCTGCCTTCTCTTGAGGTTCTAAATCATGAATATGCCAGGTTGGATGAGATTCTAGAAGTCCTCTGTGAACAAGAGCCACATAAGAGAGGCTCTTTCTGGTTCCAGCTATTTCTTTGTGACTCCAGACAAGACATTTCTCCTCCCTGAACCTCAGTTTGCTTGTGTGTAAAATAAAGTGGTTGAGCTGGATGGTTGCTGAAGCCCTTCTAGCTGTAAGTTAGAACATCTGGGGAGTTTGTGACTCTCCCAGTTGTGATAGGATGGCAAGTTAGTAGCAAAGCCAAGAGGCAAATCCAGATTTTCTGACTCCCAACTTAGAGGTCAGCAAACCTAGTCCTAGAAAAAAATCTATGGTAAAAAACCAAGCAGTACTTTCTCAGAATTACATGGCATGATAAGCCTCCACTGTGGAAAGGCCTTTGCATTAAATGAGATGCAATTCGAAGAGACTTGGGTTGAGGACCAGGTGACCTGAATTCTACCCTATTGTTCTATTGTTCATTGGGCACTTGCTATGAGATAGCCATTTTAAACACATTATTTTATTTAATCCTTATAAAACCTTACAAAGAAAGCATTAACCTCTTTGACAGATGGAGAAACTAAGGATCGGAGCCATTAAATAATTTTCCCAAGGTCACACAGCTGAAATTCTAACCCAAATGCCCAGGCTCTTCCTTCTGCCCTACCCCTGGGTTAGATAAACTCTAAGATCCCTCTGTGCTATTTCAATATCTCTGATTCTGAGACCTCCTGACTCTCTTTCCTTGTGAATGTGAGTGGATTGTTGGCTGAATTTTTCTTGCTCATGATTTGCTAATACGTCAGAAACAATTGATTCAGAAAGTGGCATCAAGCTGTCATCTGCCAGGAGCCAGCAGCTTCTGACTATAGAAAGGAAATCAGCTTCTTTTCTAGGAGACCTGAAGCTTTCCTGGAAAAATGGGCCTCTCTCCTCTTTGGTCAGCTCAATCCTTTAGCCCACAGTGGGGCAAGTTCATGCAGAGAGCTGCTGGAATCCCTGGTGGATAAAGTCTTCCCTGGGACAGAGGGCAGAGCCTGGGCCTTGGTTGATTGATCCACACAGACGGGCTCCCTGTCCTGTTTTAATTGGCAGGACCCAGAGGTGGGACTAGCCAGTACCCAAGAGGCCAGACTGCACCACCAGAACATTCCACTGCATGTGCCCCTCACCAGCCAGAGGAGATGATGAGGAGCGGGTAAGCAAGTGGGTGTCACCGCCAGAAAATAGGATTTTAGAGATGCTTCAATGGAAGAAGCAGGGAAGCTTGGAGAGAAATGGAGGCTCAGAAAACACAGCCAAGCACAGAAGTCAGAAGAGCCCTAGACATGAGTGAGCAGAGCAGGATGTTCTCCCAACCGAACTGGCCCTGACTCACTGTGGCGTCTCCAACAAGTCACTTCCTTTTCTAGGCCTTGTTCTCCTTATATGTCAAAGAATAGATTGGCTGGCAATCTAAGAGACCTCTTCCAGTTCTAATAGCCTAGGACTTTAGGCTAGTACTAGGAGTGGGGACAGGAGTGAGGCAGCTAGGAGACAAGAACAATAACCAGTTTCAAGAGCCCAGCAAGAACATCTCTGGGGTTCTGGGGCAGTGGCAAAACAGGGCAGCACGATTGTGTTACCAATTGTGTTACCGCCATGGCTCCATGAACTTCATATGTCTGGGTGAAAGGATGCTCAGAGGGTGCCAGTTTGGAAGCCAGGGAACACACTTCCTGGTATTCTCTGCTATTCCTGCTGTGGTCACTGGGACTGCTCCTTGGCAGCGGCTGAGTGAGGAAAAGCCTTAGTGGAACAGCCCAGGGGACAGGCTCCAAACAGCTCTGCCATCCTGGGGAATCTGGCTGGAAGGTAGAAAGTTCAGAGTTGTCCCTAGAGAGCAGTGAATCAGGGTCTGGGCTGGGCTGTGACTATGGAGGCAGTGGGTGGAAGAGATGGAGGCCACTTGGCCTGCTGATTTGAAAGTCAGGCTGGGATGCCTCAGCTTGTGTCCCGAGTCGCGAGCTCACCCCACCAGGCAAATGGAGGTGACTGCACTGGCCTTGATCTCGTCTCTGTTCAGTTTTGCTAGATATCTCCCAGGTCTCTTGGCTCCCCATCCAGTGCTCCTCACACTGCCCTTCCTTCTCTCAGGCCAGTTGTACCTTGTGTCAGAGCCTTTCTCAAGAAATGGCCCAGTAAGATGCTGAGAGTAAGAACCAGGAGCCCCTCCATTATGGTGGGATAGAGGGAGGGGGAACAAAAGTATGGTAAGGATGTAAAATCCTCACGTCAACCTTCCCTTTTTCAGTGATTTGAGGTGCCTGTGAGCCTAAGGAATCAAAGCCTTGTACAACGTTTCTGCTGAATGGAACCGGAAGGATCCTTCTACCTCAAACCCCTCATTTTAGAGATGAGGAAACTGAGGCCCAGAACGGGGAAGTGTCCAGCCCAAGGTCACACAGCCACTCAGTGCACCAGAACCCACGTCTCTTGGCTCCTGAGCCCGGGGTCTTTCACCACATTCTCAGAAGACAAGTCAAGGAGCTGACAGAAACCTTTCTGCCCCGTGGCCCTCTACCTGCCCTGCACCTGGGAGGAAAGGAGATCTTCAGTGGTTGCCTCTCCCCAGCTTCCTCTCTGGGTTTCACCAGCCTCCTTCCTCCGACAGTGAGTGGCAGGCCGGATTGCTCACAGTGCACAGCAGGGACATGATACTCTGCAGGAAACTAAGCAGGGAATATTTTTAAACCACCCAACATGCCTTAGGGGGAAAAAAATTAAAACACTTCCCTAGATGCTGTGGAAAGCATTTCAAAAAAGATTCCAAGCCTAGAAGAAAGATCGTAAAACAGTGATGGTTTTTGTTTTTAAAGGGCCAATTCCATCTTAATAAAAGTGCTTGGAAATGGACTGCTGACCTGCTTGTAAGATGCCCCTGGAGCACTACAACTCTGCAAAGAGGTAAGCTAACTCCAAGCGCCTCCACTCACTTTCCTACAGCTCCTTAAAAATCAAGTAAGTAATTCATCTGCTGCTTCAGAAACCACCCTCCTTAATATATCCAAACCTCACCATCACAGGGAATAGTGAGAAGGGTCAGGAATAAACCCACAGGTACCGAGCAAGAACTTTGTTGTTATCCAGCCTGGAATTCAAGGCTCTCTCTTCTGGCTACTTCCTATCAACTGGAAGTTTTATCTCTTAAAATTCAAGTCTACCCTTACCTTCCTCTCTTCCCCCTCTCTGGAATTTCCGTTGGCTTCTTCCTTCTCTGGCCGCCTCGTCTCTGACTGCCCACTCTTCCTTGCTCTTGAGCCTGTCAGTTGTTCCTCTTCCACCCTCTTTTTAATCGGTATCTGTCGCCCTCCCTCCTCCCACTTCTTCCTACTCTCTCTCTCCACCCCCTTCCCCCTCTGGGTCCCTCCCTCCCCTCTCTCTTTTGTGCTCTTAGAACCTTTGCTCCTCATTTAAAAGTTTTCTTTCCACTACTTCCTTGCAGCCTCTCCTCACTGTGTTCTCCTTAGGAGACAGAGCCCTCCTCCTCCCGCGCTGCCCTCCCACTGCCATTGTCACCGCAGTCCTTGCGGCTCGCCCTCTCCCTCGGGCTGGTGGTGCGCCGCCTCCCTAGCTCTCAGCCTGCCCAACCCTCTGCTGAGCCTCCTCAGGCTCCTCAGGCCACGGCTTCCCTGGAGCATCAAAGGGAAAACCCAAGACATCCCTCCTTCCATCCTTTCCCTGTCGTCAGAGAAAAAGGTGCTCATTCCTGGAACAGGTCTTTTGGGAACATATGTACGCCCACATCAGTCAGCTGAGTACCAGCTAGCACAGGAAACATGGTCTCACAAATCACAACACCAGCACCCAGAATAGACACCAGGGCTAACCTGAAAGCTCCAAATGGCGGGGAGAGGACATCCCCACCACCACCTCCTCCTGCTTTAACTAGAAGAGAGTACCTTCCATGAGCCAGGCACTCTGCTGGGGGCAAGAGAGATATTGGTGCAGATATAGATATAGGTATAGATATAGGTAAATATAGATCTATATATATCCTATTTTCGTTTCACTTAATCATTCCAATTTCCACTTTCTTCAATGTAGACATTTCTACATTTCACTTTTGAGGACACTGAGATTCAGAGAAATCAAGTAATGTGATCATGGTGACCCAGTTAGCAAATGGTAGAGTCAGGATTAGAAGTTTTAACCAATACCAAAATTCACCTCTTTGCTCTTTCCACAAGAGCATACAGGTCTCCCAGCCGGAATTGAGCCGGTGGAAGTAAGGTTGTCTCTTGTTAGATCACGTGTCACAGGTGAGCAAATTCAGAAACTGAGGCATCTCTTCCCTCCAACTCCCCTCATTCTCAACTCCCTCCCTCAATTCCTCAACTTAAGCACTCAGCCATAAATCCAGTTGGAATATGATAACAACAGAGGTTACAATGAGTGGATTGAAACCAGACAAACCAATGACCAAGAGCCCACAGATTATGAGAGCTAGAAGAAAACCCCAGAGATCGTCTGGAACAGCCAGGGAAACTGCGGCCCAGAGAGTCAGGGCCACTTGCCAATGTCACAGATAGTAAAGTAGGTGGCGGAGGCAGGACCAGAACCCAGATCCATTGCTTTGCTCCACATTATCACTTTCACATATAGCACCATTCACAAACATTCCAACATTTTGCAAAACTGTTTCTTTAGTGGGTGATATTTTTCATAGGTGAACAAGCTTAGGATCAGCAAGAGGGGAAAGAACATGAGGCCAAATTTCCTGTGTCCAGGGAGGCAGCAGCCCTGTTGAAAACAAACCCAGGATTCTTGATTCCTTAGCCAGAGTTTCCCCGTTTTTCCTATGTAGCATCAGAGCAGATTCTGGGGCAGCCTGCCTGGGTTTGAATCCTGGCTTCACCACTTACTGGCTGTGTGACATTGGGCAAGTTAACTTCACCTCAGTTTCCTCAACTGTAAATTGGGGATAATAACTACCTCCTAGGGTTGTCATAAGGACTAATGAGTATGTGTAAAGTACTTAGAACAATGTCTGGTATACGGTAAATGCTATGGATGTGACTGCAAAATACAATGCAATACCCATCTCCTCCTGCCTGTACTTACCATTGCTGGAACAGACTCCTGGGATAGAATTCAGCATGTGAAACCACAGAAAGCCTTAGTGATACCCGGTTTCTTTTCCAAAACAGAGATTGTCCCTATGCTGTGGCTTTGTCCTTATATCCTACCCACTCTAAAAAAGCTGGGGGCTCCTGGAAATACCTTATCTCCAGCCTAGAGATGACCAGTTAAAGAACTCATAAGTCCCAGTTGAAGGATAGTCTGAGAGTGGGGAAGGTTTAGTGGAGTGTTAATTCCTAGATCATTGGCTGCCAAAGAAGAGTCTAGCTAGGGGCAGGGCTTGGGGTGAAGGGAGAATGCCATTTTCCTCTGAATGCTCGGAAGGGAAGAATTGCTGAGATGCAGGCACACCCCTGATCCTGGAGAGAGCACAGGCATGGAAGGTAAATGCTCCCACCCTGCTTGGCAGGTAGAGAAATAAAGCAGTGAAGAAACTGGATGGGTTGCTAGAGGTGATCCAGGAAGTCCAAGTCAGGGCTGGGAGAAGATTGAACTCTTGAACTTGGATCATCCCAACTGCCTGATGCCAATGAAGTCGAGCAGCTCTCCAACCAGGCACTCTGCTCAGGATGACATCTAGGACACAGTGTATTTTGATGGCCCAAAGCCAAGCTGCTTTGGCAAGGCCTTCAGAAGTCTGGCTTATTCCTCACCTGGGTCCCTCCCTGGCTCAGGTAAAGACTCCAACGAAATTAAGGAAAATGTCATTTGGGCTGCAGTGATTGTCTAAAGGGGCTGAATCTGGCTGTCACTATATATCTAAGAAGCATGCCACAAGCAGATGCCTGATGCCCCAGAAAAGGAGGTCTAAGGCAAGGGCCAGTGTGGAAACTGAGGGTCTGCCAGGCCCTCCCCTTCATCCTCATGTTCAGCTAAAGAAAGGGTCTTAGAAAGAGGTGCCAAGGTCTGTGTTCCTCATGTGAAAAAGTATGGAGAACTCAGAGAGGATTTAGAGAGGACACCAAAATCTGGTCAAAGCATTGGTAAATAATACCTGTAAGGAAAAGCTGTAGAAGTGGGATGGCAAAATAGACTTCATTCCACATTTGCTATGTGCCGGGCTTTGTTCTGGGCGCATTTCACATTCTTCTCCTTGGAGATAGAAAGACAGAAAGGTGACCTTCTAAAGATCATCTGAACCATCCACCAGGTCTCCTGGACAAGGATTCATTGGCCACTTCTATGGGCCCAGCCTATGCTAAGTGGGAGATGAGTCCACCCCTTGACTGCAAGAAACTGACATTCTAGTTGCAGCAAAAGAGCTATTTAGACAAAACAATTGGTATAAATGGCTGTATTCCAAATGTATTTGTCCTTGGTGCATAATGATATAATAAAGTGTTAAATTATGCGAGGAAAAAAATCATTTGGAAACCGGGTTCATATAGAGTGACCTCTCTGTTGTGTTATAATGAAGGGGAAAGGGAAAGGCACATTTATCGAAAGCCTTCTATGTACCAGGCATTTTCACTTCATGACACTGCAAGACAGATACTATGGTATTATTTTCATTTTACAGAAGAAAATTCAGCCTCAGAGAAGTTTAGTAACTTGCCCAAGATTATTCATTTAATAAATGGAGAAAAGGTCTGCCTGACGCCAAAGGTCAGGCACTTTCTCTCCGTGCCCATAGAGGAAATTGTCATGAGACCTATTGGCCTGGTCAGAGAAGACAGCGCCAGGCCCTCCAGGTGGGAGCAAACAGATGTGCGGACGGCACAAGAAGGATGGGCTCCCACCCTAGCAGGAGAGATTGTGCTCAACCATGACTATGCAGGTGGTGCTGCACCATTTCAGATTCCAGGAAGAGACACAATCACCTTTTCTACAAGCCCTGCATCTGATGAATCTCAAATGTCTTCATCTTAAAATAATCTTCATACCAATCTGGGGTTCCAAATGGGACCACCCCCGCCATGGCAAAAGAGGGTCAGAAAGGTGGCACTTTGAAAATCGCTTCTTTTTTGCTTCTCCTTAGAGGTAAGAGGGCAAATAAAAAGACCTTTCAATGTCTCTTCTACCAGATGAATCTCTGACTCCGTGAGTTTCCTTCCCAAGACACTGTGGTCCAGATGTTTAAACAGCTGACTCTCTTAGATCCTACAAGACTACACATGCAAATAAGTTCTGTTAGCATCTAATTGTGAGAGCAATGAGTCCCCCATGCCTCGTTAGAGGGCATAAGTGGGTAATTGGAGCCATGGTTACTGGGCTGAGGTCACACTTTTCTGCCGGTGGAGATGCAGACATCACAGGCATAAGCCGTCCCCTTAAAGACTTTTACTTCCCAGACAGTGGCTAAAATGGGCAATAACACCCTGTTCTGAGAAGTAGAAAGTGAAAGAAACACAGACTTCTTTGCCCTGGTGCTTTGGTCTATGAATCTACTCTCAACACATCTCAAGTTTTAATCCCGAAGAAAAGGTCAAAGTCACATCCATACCTCTTCTTGGGCTTAAGGCAGATAGGCTCTTTTAGGATCCCAAATTTAAGAACTCTTTTGCGGTGGGCTAGGCCAGCAGTCTCCACAGAAGAGGGGAGAAGGGGAGGAGGAGGAACCCAGTATCAGCCAGGTCTGATTCTCTCCCACTGAAGTCAAGGCATGAAGGCAACAGCCGGATGCAGCCTCACTGGAGCTCTGCAAGTCGCAGGTCCAGGGATTTCATCCTATGACAAAATTGGGACCTTTCCCTGGGAGATCTTGGGATGGCGTTTGCCCTCCAGATCTGAAGAGAAGTCTTTGAAAGCAAGAAGACTGAGAGTCTTATGATATTTTGGTTCAATTATAAACAGCATCTAGAGTTTGCAGGGCATACCTGGAGCACACCTCTTTCTCCTCTAACAAATTATGCTTCCTTGGTCTACCCTACCCACCTCACAAGGACTAAAAAGGACTTGCTTCTCCTTTATTTTCAAAGGTGTTTTCAGTCAAGTCCAAGGTATAGTACTAGGTGGTCTTTTGGCAAAAATTATAAAATACGAGGCCAAGCAACTTCCTGCCAAATATGCCATTAACTCAGATGCCCTCTGACAAATCACTCCAAAGTAGAGACATTTCCTTGTATGTAAAATAGAGGTACAATACCCCCTGCCTGTCTTGATAATTTAGCCAATAAGTTTCAAAACCTATTTACATCTCCTCCCAAATTAGTGTCTAGATTCAACTTTAGCTCCTGGAGTCAAGTTATTACAGAGGATTAGAGGCATTTAGGGAATTAAGATTATTCCCTGTTTTTTCAAAGATTAGTCTCACATTCAGTTAGCTAAATACTCAAGGTAGAATGGACAGGACTTGAGGCAAATAACCTTGTGGTCAAGAGTGCTTGGGTTCAGATCTTGGCTCCACCACTCAGCAGCTATGTGACCCTCTTTTGCCATGGTGGGGGTGGTCCCATTTGGAACCCCAGATTGGTATGAAGATTATTTTAAGATGAAGACATTTGAGATTCATCAGATGCAGGAAGAAGCCTTCTTGGAGTTTCCCTTATCTGACTATAATCAGCAACTTCTGGAAAATTAGGCTACCATAAATCCCCTCTCTGGGGGAGTTTCACGGCCATGAAGAAAGTAGAAAGGCCACTGCACCTGCATAAACAAACAAATTTCTTATCTCCTATTTGTTCTCCTAAAAACTCATGTGTCTTTCCTAAAGAAACCTGTTTGTTGTTCCCATAGAAACCCTTTCTCCCCCCTCTCTTTTCCCTGCTAAGTTAAATATATAAGCTTCTGACTTTAACCTTTTAGTGAGCTAGCTATTTTTGTTAGTTCCCCTCTGCATATGAATAAACCTCTTTTTCTCCTGTTAATCTATCTTTTGTCAGTTTAATTTGCATGCCTCAGTAACTGAATATAAAAGGTAGAGGAATATTTTTTCTCCCTGACAGCCTCATCTGGCTCACTTTTAAAATGAGGATAATAATAGTAACTATCAAACTTATAGATTGGTTATGAAGACTGAATGAGATATATATCATGTCTGACATGTAGTGAATGCCAAATAAATATTCTCTCTCTCTCATATACATAATACACACACACACATATATACATATACATAGATAATAGATATAGATAGATACACACATAGGTACATACAGCATACAATGAATCATGCATCTATTCTGAAATCAAAATTAAATGATAGATGGGAGACTGCTTTGGAAGAGACAAAAGATTAACAATGGAAACATGGTGTTATCACTATCATAGCTATAACTATTATGCCTACCTTCGTTGCCTCCTTTGAGCAAGACCACCAGATATGGCCATGCAGGTTGTACATTGCAACATCCAAAGGTGCCATTCACATATAACCTTCCCTTTGTACCTGAGAGCACGACAACTGCTTTTCCACGCAAACCTGCACTTCCCTCACAGCATCCTCCTCCTGTTCTGTAGAGTCATTCATTCACTAATCATTAATTCAGTGACATATACTATGTGCAAGGACTGAGCATACAAAGATAAAAGAGACACAAGTTCTGCCTTGTTGCTCCCCATGACTGGGGAGAGAGCCCTGTGCACCAATAAGTAGAATGCAATGTAATGAATGCTAAAATGGGCATATGTACAAAGTGGTACTAGAGGGTTACCAGCTTTTCTTCTAAGTGGTGGTAGTAGTAGGGTAGGGAGCAGAGTGATGATCAACAATAGCAAAAAATGAGAAAGGCTACTTCCCTTTAAAAATAAAAATCCCCACAAGCATCATTATAAGAAAGAGTCGAGATGTCTCTGTAATGGGGTCCAGACTGCCAGGGAAAGTCAGTGAGGATCTTTTTTTAGGTCGAGAGGAGACTGGCCACTCTGCTGAGAACCTCCATCAAGCCTCTCTGGCAGGAGGAAGGTTCAGAAATAGCTCCCTCAACACCAGACCCAACCCAATCTTAGCTTTGGAGTATGTGGAGGGATAAGAAAATAAGGGACAGGGATCTATCACTTAAACCCCACGTCCAGGGAATTTCAAATGTAGATTCTTATCTAACATGAAGACTCAGTTCTCAGATGATAAACCAAAGTCTGCCAGCTCTGAACAGAAGGCCTCTCTTTGTACCTGCGTGGCTTCTTTCAAAGAGGTTGTAACTCGGAGTCAGAAGACTAGAGGTGGAATCTCAACCCTGTCTGAACCTTTTTTGTTGTGTGATCTTGTGCAAACCACTGAGCCTCAACATCCTTGTCTGTAAAATGATCATAATAATACCGTCTTCACAAGTTTGTTCTTTGGGCACTATACACCTTAGTTGTTATTACATGCTCTGGGGTGGAGGTGAGATCTCAGGAGAAAGGCAGAGGCACAGAGGTCCCTTCCATTCCCAAATAGGTTTTGAATCTCCAGAGCTGCCTGACCAACCATCCTCTAAGGAGCCTCTGTAGCTTGTTACAGAAAGGAGAGCTCTCCCTGGAGCATTGTGCTGTAAGCTGGTGAGCTCAGCCCTTCCCTGGCTCCAGCGCCTTAATTTGTAAAGAAGGAATTCTGAGACTATCAGAAAGGAAGTCAAATTGTTTTCGGAAAACAATAGCAAAGTAACTACAAGTCATTAGCTTCCTCCTTGGGGCCTGAAATCAAGCCTGATAGCTGAAAGGACTGGTAGCACTGTTTACTTAAGGACCTCTGGACAGGACCCATAAATTAATTCCTGTGCAGGACTTTCTGGAATGAGAGGAGGTGAGTCATGGAAGTCAGACTGAGAATGCCTGAGAATGGAGAGAAGATTTCTGTTTCTTCAGGGCATAACTAAATCCCTAATGCCAGCCTGCCTTTCCTGGTCCTCTGGGTGAGGGTTTCATTTGGATACATACATGTGCCCAGTGGACATCTGCCCTCTGAGATGGCTCTTAATAAGCTTCTTCTTAGAGAAGAAAACTAGAAAAACACTCTTCCCTGCCTTCCTTCTGAAGGCTTCTGGGAAGCCAAATGCTTCTCAGGCAGGGTGCTCTAGAAATTTCTCTCTGGACAGAAATTTCCTCCATGACAGGAGCAGACCAAAGTTAGGATCCAGAAGCACGACTTCTTAGAAGGTTGTCTCGGTGCTACACAGACATCAAGGACTCACAAATAGCAGAACACTGGAGTTTAAAGAGAAATTAAAGAACGACTGTACCAGATGAGGTTACTAAGGTCCACAGTGGGGAGACGGCTTGTCCAACATCAGGAGCAGAAGCCAGATCTCTCAAAGAATGGAGGAAACCTGGGGACTTCCCTTAGGGCTGAACAGGCCAATTAATTGATAATATATCCTCTGACCTCTGCTAGGGCTCTTAGCTGAAAGTCCCTGGAGCTTATCTTATTAAAAACTAGAGAAAAGACATGATTTCTTGACCTGTCTAGGTTCTGAAACAATTTGTCTCCAAGAGCTAGAGATGACTCTAAATCCTGAACATTGTTGAGAGGAAATGCAAAACTTTTGCTGTTGAGCTGTTTTTAAAAATCTCTGGCCAAATCATGAACCTGATGATTTGGAGTTTGGCCAGAGGATCTTACTATTATATGCATGGACCCCTAGAAGATTATGGTGGGCTTCATGGTGCCTAGAAACCCCAGCATTCATCCACAAAACTTTAGGGGAGGAGGGACCATAGTCTTGATCTGATTGACTCTTGATTCACAGAGCACTCTTGACCCAGAAAAGGCCAAAGATCACTGCTCTAAGTCTAGAAGGTCAAGAAAGGTTATTTTCCACCAACCTCCAAAGTAATTGAAACGGCTGACAAACTAACAGAGGCCAATATGTTCTACCCCTTCCCTGACCTAGGAGCCTCTTATCAAACAGGTTGAAATCTGTCCCATTGACATGAGATGAGCTTCTCAGTTCAATCTTCACCTGTCAGATATGAAAGGGTCCTCTGAGATAGCTCATCCATTCCTTCCTTGTACAACTTTTCTAAACTCACAGCTAACCAAGACCAGCACCAGCTTTAATCACACCCAGTCCAGCACTCTTTCTACTGCCTCATAAGATTTCCAAGTATTTAGTAAGCACTTTCTAGATGGTCATGAAATTGTCCCAAGTGCTAGGGGAGCTTCAGGATTATACAACCTAGCTCTGACCTCAGTGAATTTGTAGATGTGTTGGGCAAATGACCACACATCTGTAAACCAAAGAATTCTTTCCTTACAGCCTCTCCCAACAACTGGGGAAAGAGAGTGAGTGTATTAGTCAGGATTCTCCAGAGGAACAGAAGCAATAGGACATATAGAGAGATATATAAGAGGAGATTAATTTTGGGAATTGGTTAACCCGATTAAGGAAGCTGAGATATGCCACGGTTTGCTGTCTGCAAGCTGGAGAACCATGAAAGCCAGTGGTATAATTCAGTCTGAGCCCAGAGGTCTGAGAACCAGGGGAGCCAATGGTGTAAGTCCCAGAATGCAAAGGCCCAAGAACCAGGTCCTCCAATGTCCGAGGGCAGGAGAAGATGGATGTCCCAGCTCAAGAAGAGAGAGGGAGAGAATTCATCCTTCCTCCACCTTTTGTTCTATTAGGGTTCTCAACAGAGTGGATGATGCCAGCCCAGATTGGTGAGGGCAGATCTCTTCAATCAATCTACTGAATTAAATGCTAATCTCTTCTGGAAACACTCTCACAGACACACCCTGAAATAATGTTTTACCGTTACCTAGGCATCCTTAGCCCAGTCAAGCTGACACATAAAATTAACAATCACACTGAGAATAGGAGAAGTGCTGAGCAAGACATAACTCACTAGCAAGACATAACTGCTCCATCTCTGGGCAAATGCAGCCAGCTTGATCAGTGAGAAGGAAAACTCATTCAAAAATTAGTTAGTGGTGCCAATCTCTAGGATCCCTCCAGTCTTGAAAACCCTTGGCTGTGTGCCAGATTAACAAATGAAGCATAAGCCGAAGGATTTGTCCACAGGTTTGCAATGTATTATGAACCAACAGGGATTTTTCAAATAATTGGTGAATAAAAGGGAAAGAGTCAAGAAGGTCTCCAAACTGAAAATGACTGCATCTTAAAAGCTCCAATGTAAATTGGTGGTGTGGAATTTGGAGCATATTTTCCCATAGAAATAATGTTGTAAAAGATAGTTAGCTTCCCGGGCTATCCTCTAAAAGTTTACTTAAGGCATAATGTTGCTTAACCACAGTGCTGAGAGCACTGGAGACTCTAACAACCAAATTAAGACGTCTCCGGATGGGAAATAATGATGCCAAGTTCTGACAGGGGACTCTAGGAATACATCTGCCTCTCCAGAGTTGTAGATTCAAGAGGGTCTACCCCACACCTACACTGAGGATGGCCTCTTCTTGCCTCCCTCTCTTCATAGGAAAGGGAAATAACATTTACTGATCACCTAACTTTCTTAATGCAAGAACTAATCCCTTCAGCAATATCCCCTTCATAAACAAATCTCTGAGCCCAGCCACAAATAGAAAACTTTATTTTTTCAAACCCTTAAGAGTGTTTTCCAAGTATCAAAAGTAAGAGTGTATTATTGTAAAAATGTAATACAGAAAAAGTATAAACAGGAGTTAAAATCACCTATAATCACTGTTAAATATTGATATCTATTTTTTATCCACCACATTTTTATCCTTATAACTTTTTAAATAAAATTGGAATTGTATTATGAACACTGTTTTGTAATCTGCTTTTTTTCACTCAACAATACGTCCTGGACATTTTCTGTGTCAATAGATATACTTCTTCACCTTTTTACCGATTACCAGGAGTATAGCGAGAGGAAATGGTGCCCAAAGGCAGTATAATGTGTTTATGCCTGTCTCTCTACAAGGATGTTATCATCACACTAGAATTCACAAAGACTAGCATCTGTGCGGTACCCCCTAGACTGATCTGTCCCCTCCACCCTCGGCTAAGTCCTTGGGGTACATATTTTCCTACTCTGTGGATTTGGCAAAGTTCATTTAATGCCCTATTATTGGGCATTTTGATTTTTTGATAATATAAATATCACTGTGTTGAAGGTAAGTAGTGACCTTTTAATTTCTAAAACAAATTAATTTGGTGCTGCTGACATATGTCTCTCTCTGCCTCAAATAAGTTACTGCATGTGATTCTGAGCCCTTGTTGCAAAGCCTTACAAACAGCTTGTGGAAAAAAGCAGAATTTCTGAACAAAACAATTCAAAACAAAGCAAAAATTACTAGCCTCCCCCATTCAACCAACCCCTTCCCCACCACACACATAACACACAAAAGGAAGTGTGCTGGGTGAGTGGTGAAACACTGGGGGAGATAAGAGTGACCTTGACAGACCCTGAGAAAACCCTTCAAAGATCTTGGGAGAAGATTTCTATGGGTAAACAGGGGTAGAAGTTTAAATCCTGAACAGTTAAACCAAATCTTGTAAAAGCTCTTGCCACCCACATCAAGCCTGCTGCCCCCAGGACAAATATCACCTGTGCCTCCTGCCTCCAGTCCTGCCCAGGTCTCAGGGAGCTTCTACGTGTCCCTGGGATTGAGGTAGCAGCTGTGCCTGTGGAGGTGAGGACATGTGTGAGACAAAGGTGATGGGACAGTGAGAGCTGGGGGAGAAATGTGCTAATCAGGGACTCAGGAGACCTGAGCTAAGGTCCTAACTGATACTTAAAGAGTCGAGTGACCTTGAGAAGTCATTCATGCTCTTAGGCCCTCAGTTGCCAAGTTGGTTAAAAGAAGGGATTGGGCTAAATTACACTGACTTTTCTTTCCAGCTCTAAGATTCAGTGTCTCTATGATTCTAAGTAATTGGTTCTCTCCATACTGAGCCAAAGCTTAGAAGAAGTTAACGTTGGTCTTGGATGCCCAACTATATCTGCTCTTGTAGCTCCTCCCCTGCCTTACCCATCCAGCACTGGGGGGAGCACAAAATATGTTATTAGACCCTTTCTATTCCAGATGGTGGCACTGTATTGAAAACTCAAAGGTACTCCAGATAAGAAGAATACAAATGAGCAAGCATTTGGAGGTGTATTTCAATTAGGATGCTTTCAGCTGTCAATAGCAGAAAATCTAGGTGCAGTCAACCACACTGACCACAACACTGTGGAAATGTATATGGCCCGTTAAAGCTAATGGATGTCCCACTTATAACTTATCCATTTATTTATTTATTATTCTATCATTCATCCATCCATTTTAAAAACCCACTGAGTTTGGTACTGTTCTGGGAACTAGATACACAAGTGATTCAAACATGGCATCTTCATTAAAAGAGACCAAAAATGGGGCCGCCCGGTGGCGCAGCGGTTTAGTCCGCGCTTGGCAGCCCGGGGTTCGCGAGTTCGGATCCCGGGCGCCCGCCGACGCACTGCCTGTCAGCCATGCCGTGGCGGCGTCCCATATAAAGTGGAGGAAGATGGGCACGATGTTAGCTCAGGGCCAGTCTTCCTCAGCAAAAAGGGGAGGATTGGCGACGGATGTTAGCTCAGGGCTGGTCTTCCCCACAAAAAAAAAAAAAAAAGAGACCAAAATCTAGGGATGTCATAAAGTGTCAGGTGCTCCCAGACCCCTCTGAGAGCCAATTGAGTGGTGTCACCACCTGAGAGTCCCATGGGCAGAACTAGTTGGAGGAAAAATGCTGATTTGGTTTAGATTGCCATGTCTATGAGGACATCATGATATCCAAGGGGTCCATCTGGATTGAGGGGCTGCGCAACGCGTGCTGGAAGGAATTGGCAAGGACTTTAAAAGGGATCAACGTGGAGCTCTGATCTCAAAGGAACATAAAATGGAAATCAAGAACCAAGCACGTCAGCATCTATTCACCCCACACAGAAGGGTGCAGACAGAGAGTCCCATTCACACCCAAGTCTGGCTTATTGATTAGGCCTGCAAAGTGGCCTAATCACGATGGTTGAAGTGCAGGGAGACCTGAATAGGAGAGGACCATGACAGGTGATTTCAAACAGGTAAAGATAATAATAATAATAATAACACTTATAGTGACAGACAGTGGCCTAGTCCTTAATATATGTTAGCTCATTTAATCTTCATAATAACTGTGTGAGGTAGGTATTAGTGTCCCCATTTTACATAGGAGGAAAACAAGAACAGAGACCTTGTCCAAGGTCACACAACTGGTTAGTGGTAGAGCTGGGATTTGAATCCAGGCAATCTGGTTTCAATGTCTGCACACTCAACCACAAAATAAATTACATGACAATGTGAGAAGTGCTACAGTAGAGCTAAGATCAGAATGCTGTGAGAACTGAGAAAGGAGCAAGCAATGAAAGTGCCAGGGAAGCTCCACAGAGGAGAGGACATTTGTGGTATGTCTTGAATAGTGAGTAGAAGTTCTCCAGACACAGAAATGGGGGGAAGCACATCCCGGGCAGCAGGGGACACCATGAGCAAAGGTATGAGATGAGAAAGAGAAAAGGCATTTTTGAAGACCAGAAAATAATTCTATACAGCTGGACCAAAAGGTATGCGGGAGCTTGCCTTGCAAACAAGCCAGAGTTTGGGGCCAGATTGTTAAGAGCTTTGCAACCACATTAATTTGTTCTGCAGGCAGCAGGGAGCCAAGGAAGGGGATGAGTCAAGACTCTCCTCCAATTTTCAGGGATCTACAGGATGATTTCTCAGATGCCTTATCCTGGATCACACCCAATATAAAATCATTTGGCCACTTGCTCCTTGCTTTTAGTACCCTACCCCATCCCCAGCAATTACAGATAGAGCTCAGGGCTGGGGAACTTCAGTCCTACTGCCAGCCCAGGGCTGGAAAGTGAAGGATGCATAGTTGCTCCAAGGCAAAGATAGGCAGGACACCCCAGCAGCATTCCACATAGAATCCTGGGCTCCTCTTTTGCCCTGAACCCAAGAAAATCCAAATGGAGGCCAGCAAAGAATTTACTTTCCTTAATATCTCTGGAAAGATCTCTAAGAAGAAGCCCCTCAGTCAGAAGGCTCCCTTGGACTTCATAAGTGGGAGGATGAATAGACAATGGATTTAACTCTCCCCACGACATGACTTCCAATTCACCAGTCTATGCTCCTCTCCAGACACACCTGCAGCCTTACCAAACATAATGAGTCTTTCAAGTCACAAGCTGTGTCTCTACATCCAAAAGATCCCCTAATTATAAACAGAAAGTCTATAGGTCCAAGCATTCTCAGGCCACCTGCTTCTTGGTGTCTCTTCTGATGATTTAGAAAGAGGCTACTGGAGCTCCTGCAGCCTCCAGGGCAAAGTGGTGCAATCACAGGAATAATCCAACAAAGAACTCTAAACTCAACTCAAATGCAAGCTCTGTCACTAGATGGCTATGTGACTTGGGCAAGTCCCTTAACCTCTCCAAACCTAATGTCCTCATTTTAAAAAGGGTATTCTTTTGTAAAAAGGCTGTTCTGGAGGCCAGCACAGTGGCATAGTGGTTAAGTTCATGCAGTCTACTTCAGCGGCCCAGAGTTTGCAGGTTTGGATCCCGGGCACGGACCTACACACTGCTTATCAAGCCATCCTGTGGCAGGCATCCCACATAAAGTAGAGGAAGACGGGCACAGATGTTAACTCAGGGCCAGTCTTCCTCAGCAGAAAAAAAGAGGGGGATTGGCAGCAGATGTTAGCTACGGGCTAATCTTCGTCACACACACACACAAAAAAAGGCTGTTCTGCCTCTAACAAATCCATCATAATATCATAATGAACTAATGTGTTCCAAACTGCAAAGCGCCATGCAGCCGATGTTATTATCAATCAGGCTCCTGCTCTCCATGCCATGGGGAAAACTTTTCCTATGACTGGAAACTATTCAGGCTTGTCAGTGGCATGTCAACAACCAGAAACAGCTTAGCACAGAGCCATGCCCTATTTCTAGGGCAGAGCAGGCAAAATGCAAGAAGTGTGTCTGATCAGCTTCTGCGCAAGCCTGGGTGAGGCCTGGCAGGGGAGGTGGGAAGGTTTTTCCAACTGCTGTTGTGCCCGTGCACCTTCCTGTGTCATCCTCCTCCTGACCCCAGTCTCCACCCTCAGGCCCAGGTAGTAGAAAAGTGCTCAAAGGCTCTGGAGTCCAGAAGCTGTTGGCACAGACCTTCTCTGGGGGTGAGGGGAAGTGGGTAAATTTTAACACAAAGCCTTATAAAGTGTTTGCTTGTGTGTTACTTTTGATAAAGTAATGAGGCAAGCAAGTTGAAGACTGAGGTTTGGATCTTTCCAGTTTGATCAGTATAGACCACAAAGAGGGGCTTGGCCTGACTGGGAAGAATTTCACCAAGGTAGGTCAGGAGGAAGCAGGGCATACTGCACCTGGAGGAAAGAGGGACATGAATAGAGCACCTTGGTATTTGAAAGGTTGGCATGAAGAGGAAGATTTGGCTTATTCTGGGCAGCTCAAAAGACTTGAGCTAGGATCTACGTGGGAATGAGGAGGAGGAGGAAGAGAGCTAACGTTAACTTACTCTTATAGGGCATCTAAGTGCTTCACAAGTATTGTGACAGATAACCTTCACAACAATGCCATGAAGTGGTTACTATTATTAGCTTCTATTTTACAGATGAGGAAACCAGTGCATAGAGGTTAAATGACATGTCCAAGCCACAGAGCAAGTAAAGGACGGAACCAGGATCCAAATCCAAACATTCCAGCTCCAGAGGCCTATAAAGCCTTTCTGACTAATATGAGGAAGTACTTTCAGAGTTTACCAACTGAAAAAGAGAGAGAGAGAGAGCTGTTTTATGGAAGTATTTAAGCCAAGGTTAAGGGGCCATTTTCAAGGGATACTTGGCAGAAAGTACCAGAAACCAACACTTACTTCTTTAAGCAAGAAGAAGACAAAGAAGAGGAGGAGGATAAGGAGGAGGAAAGAAACTGGAAGGAGAAGGAAAGAAGGAGGAAGAAGAGGAAAATGAGGAGGAGGAAGGGACATTTGCTGGAGGAATGTTGGGAGTGGGATACAGAATAAAAGAAGCTTCTGAAGATCCAGATGCGAGAACAACCAAAACAAGGACTGCCCTAGGATACAGGGAGCAGGAAATGATTAACCATTAACAAATCAGTGGATTTGTCGCTAATGAGCTTCCGTCTTTTTGCCATTCTGCTCAAGATTCAAATTCCAGGGAAAGAACATTCCCTCCACCTAGCCTTGGGAAAGATTGATTATAACAATCGCTACTATTTATGGTATGTTTATTTTCTACCAGGCACTGTTCTAAGCACTATATTTATACATATTTTCTTCTCACAATAACCCTACGAGGCAGGTACTATTGTAATTAAGAAACTGAGCCACAGAGAGTTTAACAGGCTAAGTTTGCACAGATGGTCTAGTGGCAGAGCTGGGATTCAAGCAGAGGCAATGTGGTGCCACCATGCTATACTTCCTCTAACATCAACATGGAAAGGGCAGGTCCCCCAAAACAGAATATTGGTGTTGATGAGGAAGGGGGATGGATGCTATGAGATAAAACCCTCAGATGCTCCCTCATAGTTTGGTCCTGCTGGAGGGAAAAGGGAGAACTCCTGAGGTGCCTTCCTGCCCAAGAATTGACTTTCAAGTTTCCATCCTTACCCTCTGGCATTGCAAGGAGGAGGTGAAAGAAAACTAGAAGCAAAAAGACAATTAAATAACAGACATGTAACAATTAAATTGCTATATATCTAAAACAAAAGGACTGGATGAAATATAGATATAAGAGAATCAATCATTTCTGAACACGAAACAGCCAAATGACAAAATTCTGAGAATAAAAACCATACCTATAAAGGATAACTTGAAAGACAACAAAGAAAAGATCCCAAATACTGAAGAACTTTAAGAAACTGAAATTAGTTGAAGAAAAGCAGAGAGGCCAATTTCCTACAAATAGTAAAGATGTGATGTGAAGCTCTAAGTATTACAAGAGGCTAAACCCCATCACGTTCAGGGTGAGAGTTTGGAGTCAGGCTGCCAGAATTAAATCCTGCCTCCAATTGTGTCACCTTGGAAAAGTTACACAATCTCTCCAAGTCCCAGTGTCCTTATCTGTAAAATTTTAATAGTGCCTAAGTCAGAGGAATGTCGAGAGGATAAAACGACGTGTGAGAACATGTGAAGCACAGTGCCTGGCACACAGCAGGTGCTTACTGGATATTAGCTACGTGCCCACGTTATGTTAGCTCCTCCAAGCCCAACATGCTCTTGGGACAGGCACACAGGAGCACCTGCGGTTGGGTGCCTAGAACCAGCTTCTCTCCAGGAATCATAAGCAGAGATCCTAGAACAGCAGAGCTCTGGATGCTATATGGGAGGCCAAGGAAGGCAGCACTGTCACCAGATGAAGGCAAGCATGGAGGGGCCCTCAACAGACAGATAATCAGGGTGAGGAGAAGAAAAACATCACAGGAGTCTGAGAATGGATAGTGGAATGCCAGAAATGAAGCTCTGAGACAACACTTTACCTAAAATATGATTGTAAGAACCCCTCTTTGTATAGCTCTCAGAAAACCCCTTCAGCCTCCAAGGAGGCAGGGAACAGAGCCTGGGCTGGCCATCAGGAGCCCTGGGTTCTGGCTTCTGCTGATGCCAACTGGGCTCTGTGGCCTTCAATAAGTCATTTATACTTTCAGGGTCTCAACTTCTTTGTCTGCAAAAGTGGGGATAATGATACCTACCTCAAACCACTGGGGTGAAGATTAAACGAGGTGATGCCTGTAAAGCACTGGGAACATGGTAGGTACTGAGTAAATGACAACTTTCCTCCCTCCCACCCATTGTTATAAAACAACAATACATCAAACAGAGTCCACTGGAGCCAGAATAATAAGGTAAGTGAACGCTTTTTTAATTCAATTCCCAGAACTCCCCTGTGTTCTAGTGAATTCATATCTTTACCAGTCTCACAGTCTGGAATGACCTCTCCACCCCATCCCATCCTACCTCATCCAGAAGAAATCATTTATCCTTCAAGGCCGAGCTCAAATATCACTACCTCAAGGAATTGTTTCTGGAAATTCCCTCTGCATGTGGCTTGTTCTTGGATTTCGCACTTATTTCCCTCTGCCTTGTGTTATAATTAGTTCTTGAAGGCAGAGAGAATGTCTCACTCCCCTTGGTGTTGTTCACAGTCTAGGCTACATCACACATTTCTTTTTAGCACTTTACTTTCATGGGGGTCTGGGGAGCATCCTGTTCTCTGAATTCAAGTCTCCGTCTGGAGCAACACCTAGTGCCTCCACTTTGGCCTCATTCCACACGCACCAAGAAAGGAGGAGGGGATTATCTAGTTAAACATTTGGGAACAAGAACTGGGCATGTTATGGACTTGTCCATTCAGCACAGTCTCTAGGGTCCACAATACTTTAAGGGACTCACAGAAAATTTTTAAATTTCTTTTAAAATCAGAAGAAAAACATAAACTTCTAGGCTAGGCCAAAGAAAATGTTTAAAAATATAATAATATATTCATCTTTATGCCAATGCATATATAATTTTTAATATTTCTTGTGGAGGAAGGGTCCCTTGAATGCAAAAGTGCCCATGACTCACAAAAGTCATGATGCAGCTATGTGGGCAGGGGTAGCTCAGCTCTTCCCCCTCCGTTCCTCCTGGGAAGCTGCCTGCCTGCAAGAAGCTAGCATTTAGCGTGCTCCTCCATGCTCACCATTTGACAGGGGCACAGCTGTGTCCAGCATTGCTGGGTGACTGGGAAGAAAAGCCCCCTGTTGCTGTACATCCTGAGCTGAGCCTTCAAACTTAGTCTCATCAGTAATGAAGCTGATATACTGACCTCCTTCCACCTGGCTCCTGTGCCTATCTCTCCCATTTTTCCTAACTTGGGAAGAGAATGGAGATGTCATTTATTGGTCCCCTTGAAATTACTGTATTGATCCTTTAAAAGACCTTGTCTGGTAAGTATGATATTTATTCAACAGATGAAGACACCAAAGAACAGAGTTTAAAGAATGCGGTCAAGGCCAAGCAGTTAACAAATGGGTTTAGAACCCAGACTTTTGGGTCCTTTCTCCCACTACATTATGTGGTAGGGGCTAAGTAATTGAGTGTTGAAATGAATCAAAACGGTGAGAGGATATTTACCAGGCAGCACAGAGCTTGGTTGAAATTTTCCCAAAATTGTTGACTTGGCAATTAGAAGCTTCAGAGAAACATTCGACATTTGCTCTTCTCTTAATAAACACTTTATAAGGCTCTAAATCCATTTTCCTGTCTCAAAGAAGCGCCATCAGTTGGAATATATTTTGACACTATCTTCTGCTATTTTTCACAAAGGAACAGATTAGGAAAAAATAAATCCTTTATTTACCAGAGTTCTTAGAATAAAAATATAATGTTTGATTTTCATGGAGACAGAAATATGAATAATCATGTACTTTTTGAAGTTAAATTTCTATTCCAAGAGGCCAACACTCAATATTAGCCCTTTCTACTATCTCTGGCCTGCAAACTTCCACACTGAGACTTGGAAAGGAACGAGGCTTTGGGGATGAAATTGATGAATGGCTGTGCTTGTGCTGCAATCCCAGGGGAACTCTGTTTCCTATCAGGCAAAGGCCCAGTGGATCACTGGTCACATTTAGAATCCTCAAACATTTGCCAAAAGAAATGTTTTGGAGAGAAAAGAATCTCCCACTTTCCTTGTTGGATGGAATTCCAAGATTGTTGGGCAAGATGAAGTAAAGGATTTGCAGGAGGAGAGTCCTTAATTTCCACCCTGAACTTACATGCATTTCTGCTTCACCTTATTCCTATCCACCAACCCCAACTAATGTTAAGCCTTGAATCACCCAAGTGTCTACAGCCCCTTAACAGCAAGATTGAGACAAGGTGTCGGGTAAGTAAGATTATGTTTTTTAAACTAGACTTATGTTCACAAAATATTCTAGAACGTGGTTCCACAAATACGGGTAAACCATCTGGCCAGCCTAGGTTAGCTCTCTTTGCTTGAGTGCTATAAACCTTGCATTCTCCTCTCTCACTCATATTGCACATGTCTTTGTCCTTCCTTCCTGTTAGATTGTGAGCCCCGTGAAGGCAGGGCCCATGCCTGCCTTGTTCACAGCTTTGAGCATAGTATGTGGCTGTAGAGAACAGAGGGTAAAAGCATGGGTTCAAGGGAAAGGTAGACTTGGGTTTGGATTCTAGCAAGCTACTTACTCATTGTGTGACTTCAAGAAAGTGACTCCATATTACTCAGTTTTCTCACCTGTAAAATGGGGGTGATAATAGTTCTTACCTCCTAGAGCACTTGCGAAGATTAAATTGTCTCACTCATGTAAAGCATCTAGTTCAGCTCCTGCCCCTTTATAAGCGCTTGGTAAATATTTACTACAACCATTGTATTAAGCACTAAATAAGTATTTTGGATAGAAGTTTTAAAAATAAGAATGAGCTCAGACAAGAGGAATGCAGGGGGCTGGCCTCATTAAGGGGAATTCTTCTCCAGCCAACTGGGCTATTGCCTGAGTGGCTTCTGGGGGTCCTTCACCTGAGGCCACAAGGGGCAGATGAACAGAAGAGCAGCAGTCTTGAAGGCACCGGCTCCTATGTCAGCCCTCGTGTCCTGCTGCCCCCACCCCCAGGGTGGTGGGAACTGAGCCTCTTTGTTCAATGAGACCCTTTGTTCCCAAGAAGAACCTGATCCAGAGCAAAGGAGACAAGCCCCACTGTGGAGGAAGTGTGCCCATGTCCCTCACCTACCCCGGATGTTCAGTCTGGAGGCTATCAGCTCAGAGCCCGCTCCAGCTTCCTCTGCTATTGTTCAGCACTCACTGCTCTCCTGATAGCCCGTGTGGGAACCGCCGCCCAGACGGCCTGGGCCAACGCAGGGGCAGGACTGCCCTTGGGAAGGGGCTCTCTTTCAAATGAGGACTGAGTTCTGTGAGCACATATGCGTGTGTGTGTGTGTGTTGGGGGCAGGCTGAGATAGGGGGCCAGTCTAAGGGTCCCCCAGTGTTAACATATTGAGACACCCAATACAAATGTGATGAATTCAATAGTTTTGAAAAACTAAAGAATATTAATAGTCTACACAAAGAAATGTGTCGCCTAAGTGTTAAAGTACTTGATTGTCCTCAAAAGGCCAAATTGTCCCTGCTCTGAACATTTTCTAGCATTTCCAGGTTGTAATCAGTCCTACGAGACATCTAAGAAATCCTAGAACTCAACCATGGAACAAAAACATCTAAAACATTGCATTTAAAAACATGTGATAGAGGTTTATTACCTTAGGACATTTGGGGTATTTTTTATTTGTTAAGTTTAGCTATTATATCAACATTTTGCTAACCTTTCCGTTAATAATTTTATCTTTATACCACTATCTGAATTACAATCTTTTAGATACTCTTCTTTTCACGATGAAAAGGGCTGTTTTTTCTGATTATATAAATTTAATAGACACTCAATGTAAAAAAAAAATTCAACAACACATGAACTATAAAGAAGAAAGCAAAATATCATCTGAAATGCTACCACCCTGAAATAACAGTCTGTGATTATATCTATATAATCTATATATCAATATCTATATCTGGATGGGTATATAGACACATATGTGACTTTTCATAAAAATTGTGGATTTTTAAAATCATGAACACCTTTTCTTTGAAAGTGCAGTGTTCTAGATATTCCTGATGCAGGATCCAAGAAATAGGTTGGTATCTGATATGTCTCTCATATTTATCTACCTATATACAACTAGATATATATATGTATCATAAAATATCTATAAGTAGAGATTTATATGGTGAGCTACATACAACTGCTTGAACTGAGATCAGTTTATATGACACGTGTATTTTTATTTGACATTCTGGTATGAATTCCTACATGATCAACCAATCATCATGTACATATAATAAAGAATATGACACATCTGTTCTTTTAAAAGTTTAATACATAATTTGTGATGTTATTTTGCAGGTTAACCTGGCATAGGTCACAAGGCATGCGGTAACATATGTCAGAACCTAAGATCAGGAGATCTTATGATCAGGCTGTAAACATGGAAGAGTGTTTGAAAGTCAAAATCCTAAGACTGATCACAGCTAAAAGTAAATCAGAGCACAGTCAAAAAATGTCAACTTTAAAAGGAACCTCTGGGACCACCTGCTCCAAATCACTCACTTTAGAGATGACAAAACTGGGACCCAGTGGAGTGGACAATGTGCCTAGTGTGGCTGAACTTATACCAAAATCTGCTTTCCTGAATCATCATCCCACCTCTTTCCATTAGATTCTGTTTCCTATTACATATAGCATAAGGCGGAGCTGTTTTCCCTTTTTCCGAATCATCCTTGCCCAGAAAAGACTGACATCTTTTTAATTCAGACATTTTCAGAGATTGAGTTAGAGGTGGAAATACAGGAAACAGGATCCCTGAGAATTCAGATGCCATACGTCTAGAAAGATAAGGACAGAGGGAATAATTATTATTATGACAATAGCAAGTACATGTAGCAGGTACTGTGTTTCAAACACTGTCCTACTACTTTATATGTTAATTCTATAAATGATATGTATATGTCATCTGATTTTCACAGCGGCCCAATGAAGCAGCCACTATTATTATCCTCTCTTTATAGAGGAGGAAACTGAGGCACCCAGAAGTTAAGTAATTTCCCAGGACCTTATAACTAGTGAGCGGCAGAGCCGGGACTGTGAACCCAGCAGTCCAGCTCTGGAGTCCCGCCTCTGGACCACGGCACCACATAGCTTCTCACGGAGGCTGGAGCTCAGACAAATATCGCGAGGTTGCTGAAATCACAGAAGTGTCTTTGTCACCCCACGTGCCTGGTGCGAGTGCCACACAGAAGCCAGGAGATTCTGAGGGCAATTCCTGGACCCTCTCTCTATTTACCCCACCTGCTTCTGAGACTCCTGGCCAAGTTTCCATAACTGTTTTTTGGTCCTTTCTTGTTTCTTTGTTTGTTTTTTCTAACGTTTTATTATGGAAGATCTCAAACATACGCAAAAGTAGTCAGAATAGTGAAATAATACCCCATGTACCCAGCTCCTACCAACAAATGTTAGCCTCTGAGTTTTTTTGGTTTTGTTTTGTTTTGTTTTGGTGAGGAAGACCAGCCCTGAGCTAACATCCGTTGCTAATCCTCCCCTTTTTGCTGAGGAAGACTGGCCCTGGGCTAACATCCGTGCCCATCTTCCTCTACTTTATATGGGACGCCGCCACGGCATGGCTGACAGGCAGTGCGTCGGCAGGCGCCTGGGATCCGAACCCGCAAACCCCGGGCTGCCAAGTGCGAACTAAACCACTGCGCCACTGGGCCGGCCCCAGCCTCTGAGTTTTTTTTAAAAATATTTATTTTTTTTTTTACGTTTAAAATACGTTTTTATTTGTTGTATAATGTACTTAATATATTAACACCATCATACATTTTATAATTCATAGAAAATTAGCCATACATACATTGGAGTTCATGCTCAAACATGTGACACTAAAAGAAGCGTGGCTGTCAGTGATTTATGGATGTAACTGACATGTCAACAGAATTAGAGTCAGAATGTCTGTGTTCAGGTTCTGGCTCCACTGCTTACTAGCTGAGTGACCTTGCACAAGTCGCCTCTCTTCTCTGAGCCTAGTTTTTCTCATTCACAAAATGGGGCTAGTAATTCTACCTACCTCTCAGGGTTCTTGTGTTGATCAAATGAGATCAGGAACGTGAAAGGCTTTACGAACAGTAATAAGCCACCTAAAGGTGAGGAGGAAATAAGTCTAACACAAGGTGGGGTGTCTATGAAATCCAAGGTCAGGAAGATCAATTTGAGGATCACACCAAGAGAGAAGAGGCACGAAGTAGAGAATCAATTGCCAACTAAGTAACGTAGATAGGCTTTTAAAATATGGCCCTTTGTCCCTCCCTGGACAGTTGAGGTGGCTGCAGTCACAGCTGGGCCCAGGGCTCCTTCAGTTCAATCAGGGCCTTATGGGCTGCTGAGGTCGTGGGGTGACTGAGGAATGGAGGCTGGGCCTTGCTTTATCTTCTTAATCATCCTTCTTTTTTGCAGCCTATTTGGATGTCTTCTTTGGCTGACATCCCCCAAAACCTGAGGTGAGGAATTCCCTCCTCCAGCCCTGGCCCACTAGCTGGGCTATCTCCAGGTCACCTTGCTATCCAAAGGGAATTCAGAGACAGCCCTTCTGTTCTGGGCACTGTGGGATCCATTGTTTAAATCACATTTATAATGTTTGCCAACTATCCTCTGATACTATGCCTTATTAGACTAGTGACTCCCTTCTCTCTGCCTCCAATGACACAGAAAAGCAGGACTAGCCACCTACAGAAAGTGGAATCCAGATGGCACCAGGGCTGGTTTCTATGCCAGTGGAAAGAACACCAATGCACTGGCCTCCCATGGTGGCCACACTGTCACTTCAGATGACACCCAGCTCTGCTCACTGCTGCCCAACGCATCCCCAGCCTCCTCAGGGGGATCAGCACTCCCTTGACCTCCGTCCCTAAGTACAGGAGTACCAAGCCAGGCCCACCACCTATCTGAGGCTGCCGACCTCTGTTCTGAGGGGCTCCCTGTCTCTCATGGAGAAGAGTGAGACAAATGCAGTTCCTCTGAATAATCACAAGTCAGAGGAACAAATAAACACAGACAGGCCAGCTGCCACAGCACATGGAGGCTGAGAGTAATTGGACTTGTACACATTTTATAAACCACTCGGAGAATATTTTTAAATTAGTATATTTCTGCCCCAGAGTCACTCTGGGAACTTTGCTCATCGACATGTCTGATGCTTGGGAATGGCAACTTTCCACGAAGACTTATGTGCTGGGGTTACAAAGGCCACATACTCTGTATGTTTCCCTGGGTGATCGAGGCCTGCAGAAACAGAAACGGCTGCAACAAGACCCAGGGGGCTGTCCAGTTACATAGGCTCAGGGCTATGGGTGGCTCATTCTTGCCATATTGGGGTATGAGATTTCTCCCCAACTCCAAAGGGGGAGGAACATATACCCTCAAGTATGAAGATTGTCGCCTGGGCTATTTGATCCTTGACTCCATAATCGCAGGTGTTATTCTTATCTGCATGGGTACTCATTTGATGTATATTTATATCTTAGTTCCTGAGAAATTATCACGCTCAGCACAGACATGACAGATGGACAAAAAAGCCTTTCAGGACTTAAAGGATTTAGAAGCTGCTTGTGGCATGTGCCACAGTTTTAAAATGTGTAATTTAAAAGGACCATTTTTTTTTATAATCACCAAAAGATGCTTAGAATTACACTCGAGAAACAGTGCTCGACAGCACATTTATTGAGCAACTACAGTGTCAGGGAGGGTTTACCAAGGTTGATAAGACACAGTCCAGCCTTCAAGGAGTCCATGGTCTAGTGGGATAAATAGATGAACCTGTAGTTTTAATACAGAGAGAAAAAAAATGTTTAAAAGGAACTAGTATAAAGTGTTTATGAGTGCCAGAATAGAGCGACCAAGCATGCATGGAAAGGGATTTGGGCATCAGGGAAGGCTTTGCAAAGAAAGTAATGATTAAAGACAGCCACGGTGGGGCAGGAGGGGGAGTAGACATCTTGTGCAAATGTATGCAAGTGGTCTACCATCTCTAGTAGCCAGGTGTCACTGGGCCACAGACTCGGTTAGGGCTGATGGGAGATGAGGCAAAAGAAGTTACCAGAGAACCAGTTGAGAAGGAATCAATACGCAGTGATGGGGTCATGGGGTAGTGTGCAGTGCTGTGCCCCAAACCTAAATAAACATTGCTTGCTTGCCCTGCAAATGCAGCTTCATCCTGTGTTTCCTTGGCTCCCTCATCCTTCCACTCAAATGGCTACCTTAAGCCTCTCCAAAGTGAAATTCTGGAGTTGCCACTGCTTATATTCCTCGCTGGGGCATTTTCTCCAGTATGTGATGGGAGCCACAGTGGAATTTTCAGCAGGGGAGGGACTTGATTTAACCAATAAATCTGTCCACAACAAACCACTGGTGGGAACTTTTGGAAATCTGGACTTTCAGGGCTGTCATTTGGCTCCCAGGTACCTTAATGTAAATTAGGAAAAGGTTCCTCTCCTTCAAGATGCTTTATTGCAAGTGCCAGGAAAGTATTGTAAAATATTGCTTCATTAGGACAGACACTTTACCGCCACCTGCTAGAAAATTATCATAACGTACAAATCTAGAATGTCTAAAATGTAAGCAGAACCCCTTTAGATGAGTCATCCTGTGCAGTGTTCAACCTGTACAACCTTACACAGTAATCCTAATTCAGAAAAGGGCTCATCCATCTGCTTTGTTAAAAATGAGGCTGCTGGAGACAGGCAGAGATCCAGTGTGGCACCAGTGGGGAGGAGAGAGGAAGGTCCCTTCCACCTGGTCCTGTGAAAAACATAATGAGCACAGAGACTGCCCTTTGCTCTCTCGGATATCACCAGGCACTGAGAGTAGGACTGAAGCTGGGGCCTCAGTAACAATCCTTCCCTCCAGGCTTTTACCCCTTGTCCACCCACCTCCACCCCATCCAGGCTGCCCAATACATTTTGGAGATATCTTCATCTCCTTTGGTTTTTGCTCAAATGTCACCTTCTCAGGGAGGCATACTTCATCCTGTTTAAAATTGTGAGTCCCAGCAACCTCCCTCCACCCAAACTTCCCCTGTTTCATACACCCTTTGAAACACTCTATATTTAATTTATTTATTATACTTATTACTCATCTCTCCCAATTAGAATGTAAGCTCTATGAGAGGAAGGGTTTGATCTGTCTCCATTCAACACTGGATCTTCGGTCCTAAGAACAGTGCCTGGCACGTACTAGGCACTCCAACATTAGCTGAAATGAATCCTATCTTCCTTTTGGTCACTATTCTCCCTGTTTTTGAGGCCCATTCTCTGAGCTCTGTTGATTTTGGAAACTCTTGTTCTTCTGATTCCCACAGTGTGTTGTGCCCAGGACCTTGAGCACCCTGCGCCCCATCAGAGCTTCATTCCCTGGAGTAGGTGCTGGGCCCTCTTAAAATGCCTCTGGAAGGAGCTACTACATTAAATCAAAGTCCATTATCAGTACCTTTGGGTGAATGTACTGATGAGATTCCTTTCCATAATAACATGACTTCACAATAGCTATTTATCCAGTAGGAATTATAATTCCCCATTTTATAGATGAGGAAGTGAAGCTCAGAAACATTCAGGAGCATGGCCAAGCTCCCACAGGTACAAAGTGTTACAGCCAGGATTCAAACCCAGAGCTGTCTGAGTCCAAAGTCTGGAGTCAGCTGGCCGTGCACCTATTCTCAGCAGTGGTGCTGCCACTGAATAGTCGCTGTGGGTGGTTCACACTAGAAATTCATAGTCAACATTAGCCAAGTGGGCCCTATTTCTCTCTCTCCATTACACACAATTCCAGTGATAAATCATTTTCATCAAGGCAGATGGTTTCCTGTCTGGGGAATTGTAAACAGGGAAACCAAAACAGAATCTGTCACTGTTTAACTTGAACTTGAGGAAAAGATTGGATGGAATAAATTTCAGCCGTTCAGATACTCCTTTGAGTCGGTTTGTTTTTCTCTCTTCAGTGAAGTGACAAAGCAGAGAGTTGTACTGCGAGCTGTACCCTGGTTCCGTAAGGCTTAGCCATTTGTTTAGTATTTTAAAAAGAAAAATAATTAGGGACAGGTAGGTTCAGACTAGGGGGCATTAGCCTTGGAGCAATGAACCTGAGTGGGCACTGTGGAAAGGTTGTACCAGGGGTAGCACCAGGCACCTGGGCCACATTCATTCCTTAAACTACGATGGGGGACCTACTACATTCCGGGTTTAAACAGAGCATGCACATGCAAGAATATGCTTTGTTAAGAGCCAAGTCCTACCCAAACTGAACTCCAGAATCAGGACCAAATTAGTTGTCAGATCCATGGGGTTCAGATCCAACATCTGGAGAATTATGAGCATATTAAAAGGATTAATTTCATCCTTGCTTGGGGAGAACTGTATAGTTTACTGGATGGTAAACAGCTAACAATTATATACAGGTGCAAACACCTTGCAGTGGGACCCTGATGGTGACTTGCAATCCTCCCGTAACAAGGAATTGATAACAACTCTTAGCCAGCAGTACCCAAAGGACTGTCTCAGTTTTGGTGGGTCCAGATTTCTTGTCTCCTTTCCTTACCCAGGTTCTGCTGGTCCTTTCCCGTGTCCCACACTATCCTCATCTCAGCACTACGTGGGAGACAGTTCACTTCCTTGTGTCATGGCCACATCGCTGCTTTCAGGAAAGTCTCAGCATCTTCACCTATAGTTTCATCTGAGGGCACCCTGAGTACAGAGAATGTGTCCTTGCGATTATAAGGTTTTGATCCCTTCCAACACACGTGGTAAACCATTCATCAGCATCCCTTAATCATCTCAGAGTCTCTCCCTCAGCTTCCTGCCTTCTGCCCCAGGTTCTGTGTGGTCCTACCTGTAACATGCAGTGGGGAGAGGGCTTGTAAATCTCTTGCAAAAAGAGGAACTGACAGGTTGGTTGGAGCTGAAAATGGGTCCCAGAGCTGAAAATGGGAACACAAACTCCATGTGATCATCATTCCCCTTCGACTGAGGCCATGTGGGGTTTTATTTCTATTACCATTTTATGCTCAATATTATATGACCCAAACAGGCTGGGCACGGAGCTCTATGGATACAAAGATGAATAAGACTCACTCCTGCCCACAAGGATCTCACAGTTTAGCTGGGGAGACACTGTAAACAGATGGTGACAATCCAAGGTGAAGAGGGCTGTCATAGAGCCCAGGGGAGATGACTCAGTGCCTGGGGGAGTTGAAGGAACCATCCGAGCTGGGAGTAAGGAAGAAGAAAGTTTGAAATGGAAGGGCTTTTAAAACTAACTTCCCTTAACAGCACAGTTCCACCTAAGACCTAGCAAACTGTGTGCTGTTCTAGCCAGGAGAGATTTTAACTTCTGCCCTCTCTCTCTAGGCTCCTTATGTTGTCAGCATTTAAAAACAGCATAAATTCTTCAGGGTCCCATTTCCTGATATCCCTGACATCTGCCTTCAGTGACTCTTGACGGATTAGACAGCGAAGTCAGGAATGCAGATACGTAAAGAAATGAGTTTCTCGGAGTGGGAATGTCTCCATGAGATGGAGAGTCAGTGGGCAAGCATCAGGACAACTTGGTTGCTAACCCACACTTGGAAAGTTGACAAAAATGACTTTGGGCCACTAAGTGATTCTCAGGCCAGGATCAGGAGCAGCAGTGACTCTGCATGGCCAGACTCTACCCAAATCTGGTGTCATAAAAGGACACGGGTCTAAACTCCAGCATTCTTCTTAAGACAAAAGGGTTAAGTTAATGGGAGTAACTCTTCATTTCCTCTGCATTTCCATAGATTACCGGGAAATTGGAATCCATCTGGGAAACAGTAGCTAAGCTCCTGAGTTATGTTTTCTCTTCAAGAAAGTTAATTGACCTATATGAGATTAGTTTTTGTATTAACATGGTGGAGACTGATGCTCTTTCCTACCTCCTACACGATATTTAATGAGAATTCCTGGGCATGTGTGTTAAGTAAAAAGTTTGCATGAAGAGTTTACAGTGAGAAACTAGGAAAAGTGAGGTTTATCAGCAGTTTATACTCGTCCTCTATTCATGGTGTTAACGAAATAGCAGCAGCACTTTGGGTTCACGTCTCAGCTCTGCCACTACCTGTGTGAGCAACTTACTTATTATCTTTGTCCTGTTGTTTCCTTGTCTGTAAGGGAGCAATAACATTGTTATTTACTGAGTGATTGTTGTAATCATTCATTCATGTCTTCATTCCACAAACATTTATTGAGCACCTACTATGTACTATGCAACAAAAGACAGTATACCTTTTGGGTTAAAAGCATAAACTCTGGAGCCAGAATAGCTGTGTCCAGGATTCACCACTTACTAGCTGTGTGACTTTAGACAAGTCGTTTAACCTCTCCATGCCTCAGTTTTCTTATCCATAAAATGGAGATAATAATAGTACCTACTTCATAGGGTTGATATAAAAAAATAAATTTTTTAACATATGTAAAGTGCTTAGAACAGGGCCTGGAACACAGCACTATATAAATATTAGCTGTTTTTCTAGGTGCTGCATTCCTGGTTGAAACTTGCATTCTAATGGGGGAAGGGGCAAAAAAATCATAAATAAGTAAGCCACTTTAATATGTGAGAAGGTGACAAGTGCTACAGAGGGAAAATAAAGCAGGGAAAGCAAGATTGAGAGTGCCAGGAGTGGGTTGCAATCTTTAACATGGTGGTTAGGCCTCATTGAGAAGGTGACATCTGAGCAGAGTTGAGGGAGGCAAGGGAGTGAGTCAAGCCTTTATCTGGGGAAGAGTCTTAGAGCAGAGAGATCAGCTGTACAAGAGCCCTAAGATGGGAATGCACCTGGCATGTTTGTTAAGAATAGTGAGTGTAGAGGAGGAAAACACTTTCCTCTGTCCTCTGAGGTTCAGTACCTGGAGCCCTGCAAATTAAACTGACAAAAGACAGAGTCACAGGAGAAGAGGCAAACAAATTTTATTTGATGTTAATATTTTAATTTTTTTACATGTACACGGGGGTCTCACAGAAAAGGAAGTGGTTAGGCCTGAGAACTTATGTACCATTTTAACAAAGAGCAATAAATTTGTGGAGAAGTGACAAGACAAAAGAAAAAGGGTTTGGGCTTCTAGGGGCAGTAAATTGTGGGAAGGTAAATATATCGAGGGAAACTAATGGAAGATAAGGGATATTTCAGTAAGGTTTACTTATGCAGATTTTTGTCGGTGCCATCTCCAATGATAAAAGTAGTCTCCTCTTCCTGCTATAGGAGAGAGGAATGGGGGATACCTTCATAACGGAAAATTTGTGCTCTGCTTTTAGGTAGACAAGGAGAGGACAGAGAGCTTGTCCCACACCTGCTGTTTCTCAATTGTTTTCAGGTCAGAATTACCCATATGCCAAAGTGGCATGTTTTGGGGTGGCATATTCTAATCCTCTTCTAAGGAAGACAGTGAGGCTAGAGCCGAGAAGGGAATAAAAGGGTTAGGAGACGAGGTCAGAACGGTAACAGGACCAGATGGTGTCAGGATGCTTCGTTCACCATTGTGAGGACTTGGACTTTTAGGTTGAGTGAAATAGAGAGCCATTGCAGGATGTGAGCAGAGGAGTGACATGGTCTGACTTATACTATCTAAACAGATCTATTTGGCTACTATGCTGATAATATACCGTAAAGGGCAAGAGTGGAAGCAGAAAGACCAGTTAGGAAGCTGTTGCAACAATCCAGACAAGAGATAACAAAGGTGGTAGCAGTGGGACGGTGAGAAGTGGTCAGATTCCAGACACGTTTTGAAGGTAGAGCCAACAGAATTTGCAGAAGGATTAGATTGGCGTAAAAGAAAGGCCGGGGGTGGGGGGGCAAAAAAAAAGATGACTCCACAGAGAGATTTAGTTCCATCAACTATACTCAATTGAGCTAGGGAAGACCAAGGGTTGAGCGGGTTTGATCAGAAGGACGTGAGTTTGAGATGTTAGATGTGAATATGTCACGTAGGTAATTGGATATACAAGTTTGGGAGAGAAATTTTAAAGTCATGGGAGTGAATGAGGTCACCAAGAAAGTGAGTATAGATGGAAAAGAGAATCAAGGACCAAGCCCTGGTCACACGAATATTAAGACATCAGGAGGAAGAGGAGGAATTCTCAAAGGAGACTGACAAGGAGGAAAACCCAGAGAGTGTGGTGTCTTGGAAGACAAGTGTAGAAAGTCAAATGTCGCCTATAGGTCATTCTAAGTAAGATGAGGACTGAGAACTAACCATGGGATTTAGCCATGTGGGGATTTTGTTGATTAACTGACATAACACATGAGACTTGGTCAGAGGCGTGCTGAGTAAATGTTCGCTATTGTTGTTACCCCCATCAGTGGGCTTTATTGAGCCCCACCTGTGTCAGCATCCTGATCCCATCTGCCTGCCACTGAGGGTAAGAAGCTGGGTTTGCATGAGCAGAGCTAGATCCAGCAACCACTGGAACCAATGGATGGGGTCATCTCAGTAAATTCCTGGTTTGGCCTCTTTATGGGCTGGTGAGGACAGGTTCCTACAAGGGGGGGTAGTTTTAAAGGGCCAGAGGCAAGCAGACATTGTAGACATATCCTCTCTAGTCCTCCCTCTCTTAAGACATAAAACGAAGTTAAATGTAGAGAGTCCTATTATACAGGTCATTATATGTGACCTATATGTCATCGGTCAAGTCATGTGCCTGAAAATAAGACTTACTAACCCACAGTGTACCAGATCGTGATGCTCCTCTTAGTCTCATTCCTAATCTGAGTCCAGTACTGAAGTTATAAAGGACTGACGGCCTCAGGCATACGTGTCAGTAGTCAGCCTGCACTGTGAGACGTTGGAGCTGGAAGTTGCTCCTCATCCTCTAAATCCCTCCCCACTGCAAAATTCTCCCACCTCTTGGCTGTTGTCTGCCCAGGATTTCCTCGAGATTTGGTCTCCTCATTGTTAAAGCAGGAATAATTTTTATGGTACCGTCCTTACAGAGGGGTTATAAGGATCAAATGATATAACGTGTGCATGTATAGCACTAGGTTGAGAGCCTGGCACTAAAGTGTCACGAAATGTTTGTTGGTGTTGTCGGTGCTGTCGATAAGCTTGTTAGGATGCAGATGGGCCTGGAAAGAGGAATGCTTTAACTTTGCCCCCCTAGGGTGAAGGAAGGCTGTCAGGAAAGGTTTTGATAAGCTGTGGGGTCAGGGTGCGTGCATACAGGAAGTAATGAGGGAAACGGTGTGAGGCGACTGGGAGCTCCACGTAAATCAACAAGGCCTGCACCAGCAGCCCGGCGCCTTACTGTGAGCAGGAACCAGGGTGCGGGCTTCCTCTCGTACCCTCGTTGGGCATTTCACCCTATTGAGTTATATACTGGCCCTCGTGTATCACATCTGCTCTGTCCCTCCAGACCACCTCTTGCCACTACCTTCCACCGCCCATACCCCACTGCAAGCTTCACTGACAATTTATCCTTCCGCTCAACCCAACTACTGTGGTTCTCCAAGAACACCTTGCGGTTATTGCCCCTGTGTCTCTGCTCAAGCTGTTCCCTTCCCTGCTGATTCATCTGGCTGGTTCCCACTTGTCCTGCAACACTCAGCTCCTGCGTCCTCTTCCCTGGAAAACATTATTTGTCCCTCCCAGGCTGAGTATTGAGCCCTCCTCTGTGTGATCACAACTCTGTCCTTACTTATTTTATAGCACTTCTAATAACATGATCTGTTTACATGCTGTCTCCCACTAGATTTTAAACTCTTCCAGAAAAGTGTACTGACCTCCCACTCCCCAGCCCCAGTACAGTGGTGGCACCTACAGTATACACATTCACAGTGTAAAGACCCAAAATTACGCATTTGGGAATGAATAATGGGGAGGAAATAGCTATGAGATTGTCATATATGTTTGGAAATAACAAGGACAAGAGACACCAAACTTCCTCTTTTATCATTTTGGAAAGATTTCGCAAAAAAAAAGGTAGTTTTTAATAGCCATTTGGAAGAAAATGAGAGACCAAGAGCACCTTCAACAGAGGTGGAGTGGCATGGGGGTTGGGGGAGGGAGGAGCCTGAAGGGAGGAAAGGAGTCTACTGGGCTTTTGGGGAAAGAGTAGTCCAATATCACTCATAGGGTATTTGGGGTTGTCATAGGAATTTCTTTGTCTAGTCACCTTCCACTGGATCATGTGTGAAAGAAAGGAAGTGGCGTATGCCATAGGAAGTCAGCTAGCCCCACGTTTGAATTTTGCCTCTTGTCAGTTGTATAATCCTGGGCAAGTTGCTTGACCTTGTGGGCCCGGCTTCCTCATCTACAAAAGTGGGATGAGCATACCCACCGCACAGGCAAGTACTGGTGTGAGGATTAAATGAAATAACATTTGAAAGTGCTTAGCAGAGAAGCTGATTTTATTGGTCAGATTTTGCTTCAACAACAAAGAACTCCCAAATATCAGTGATTTAGAAGCACAAACATTTCTCTCTTGAGGGCTGTTAATTGGCCATGGCTCTACTGGACTCCACTGGCTTCCCTCTTGTCTTTTCATTCAGTGACCCATGATGAAGGGATGGCCACTCTGAGGCAAGTTGTTCTCAGTGAGGAGAACAGGCTCCAAAGGGGACAGAGGCAAATCACACCAGCACATTTGAATCTTCAGCTCTGACACATCTGCTCATACTCCACTTGCCAAAGTAACTCCCATGGCCCAGCCCAAAGCCAATGGGTGGGATGTCACCTACAGAGAAGCAAGGCAAACACAGGAGGGCACACTTAATTGTCAACAAAAAAGCCATCTACCACACTCGGCCTTCCTTTGGCCACTGCTCTCGAGTCAGAAAATAGACTCACAGGTACCTGAGAGATGCAAGTGGCCTTAGAGAAGGATGGGAATGTAATATCCAAGGGGACAAAAGGAAAGGCATGGCGATGTCAACCTAATCCCACACCCACCCCCATCCCTAACCCATTCCTCTCCCCACAAACCGGTTCCATTGTTCCAAATTCCCAGCTCAGGAAAAGAATAGGTGAAAGAAGAATTGATTATTTAGGGGGTTCATGATAATATCTTACTTATTAAGATCTCTTACTCCCTCATCTCTTACTTCTCTTCCCCTCACTCACGTCTCAATGGGCAATCTGGCCTCTTTGATAGTCTTTGAATGCACTAAGCATGTTGCCACCTCAGGGCCTTTGCACTTACCATTCTATTTTCCTAGAAAATTCTGCCCAAACTTCTGCATGATCTGCTGTCTTACTTCTTCAGGTCTCTACTCAAATGTCATCTTGTCAGAGAGGCCTTCCGTATTAGTCTACTCAGGCTGCCATAACAGAATACCAGACAGATGTGGCTTAAGCAACAGAAATGTATTTTCTCACAGTTCTGGAGGCTGGAGTCCGAGACCAGAATGCCAGCATGGTCAGGTTCTGGTGAGAGCCCTCTTCCCGGCTTGCAGATGGCCACCTTCTCACTGTGTCTTCACACGAAAGAGAGAGAGAGCAAGCTCTCTGGTGTCTCTTCTTGTAAAGGCACTAATCCCATCAGACCAGGTCCCCAGCCTCATGACCAAATTACCTGCCAAAGGCCCCATCTCCAAATACCATCACATTGGGGCTTAGGGCTTCAATATATGAATTGTGGGGTGACACAAACATTTAGTCCACAACACCTTCCCTGACCAGCCTATATAAAATAACAAACCCCCGCCCAACCACCCCTCATTGACCTTATCCTGATTTACTTTTCTCAACAGCACTTGTCACAGTCTGACTTATTACATATTCACTTATGTTTTGTTGTTATTTATTATCTATCTTCCCCTTTTAGAATATAAGCTCTATGAGAGCAGTGATTGTTCACTGCTATATCCTCAGCACCTAGAATAGTGAGCGACACATAACAGGAAGTCATTAAATATTTGTTGAATTAATTAACTAATTGAGCAAATATGTGCTATGGACTGTATGTAAATTAATCTCGTTTTAATCTTCACAAATTGTATATACAAATATGTATATACACATATGGTATTGTCAAGCCCCATTTAATAGATGAGAATACTTAAAGAGAATTAAAATAACCTGGCCAAGGTCACACAGCTCAGGGCTGCCCACACTCCCACAGACAAGGAGAGACAGGCCCTCCAGGTTGCAGCTGAGACACAGCAGCTGCTTATTCTGCTTCCTAGGATCGGGGTGGCTATAAGGAGAGGGTCCCCTGTACCCTGTGGGCCAGAGAACTTCATGCCCTGGCCACTCTGCTCCTCAGGGAGGGTGCTCCCAAGAGCCTCCACTTGGGAGGTGGGGAGGTTGGGGGGAGGGTGGAAGGGGGCCCCTGTCTGTGTGACAGTGAAAGGCAGGAAGAGGGTGGCCCGGAGCACATCAACAGCACCTTGTTGACTTTTAACGCTTCCTAATCTCCTCTTCTGTGTGCAGCATCTCTGATAAATGCCTCAGCCAGTGTAATCTCAGGGCCTCCCTCCATCCTCCTGCCCCACACAGCCTCTCCTCTGCTCAGCCCCAAGAATGCTGTCCGCAGGCAAAGGCCTTGAAGAGGCTGCATTTGTCCTTAACCTTCGCGGAGAATGTTCACTTACGGATGCAGAGAGAGCCCGGGGTACGTCTCAGCCAGTGCCTATCTTTCAAGGCTGACACCTGGATGCTTCACCATCTATTGTCATTGGCAGCAAGAATTTGTGTTTGTCCCTCCCTCCCCATCCTCCCTCTCCCCAGTGCCTTTCCCTTGTCAGCCACCAACAGAGAACTATAAAACAGGAGGTCATCACTCTTCAATTATCCATTCAATAAGCATTTCTTGAATACCACCACGATACTGTCATAAGTATCCACAGAGCTCACAGTGGAATTGGGTGCACAGTGTCCAGCCACTGCCAGACAACCCCATGCCCTTCCTCTGATTCACTCTATGGGAAGCTGCCCACCTGGCCCATCCACACAGATTAACGAGAAGACCCAGATATAAATGCCAGATTAGTTTGTCTCTCATACTGATTCTTCGCCTTCACTTAATCTGCAGGGCCAAGGGGGCCTGTAGGAGGGGTGATCCCCCAGAACAAGCACCTCTCCCCAGTGACCACAATTTGAGGGCCTCAGAATGGCCGTGTCCCTCTCTTCCCCTGCCAACTGTCCTTTGACCCTCTAGAATAGTATTTTTTGAGCTGCAAATCACAACTCATTAGTAAGTTGTAAAATCTGTTTAGTAGGCTACTAACACCACTTTTAATAAAGTTAAAAGAGGAAACAGTGTGCAGTGCACAAAGTAAGGGTGAATATTGTTTTGTAAAACTTGTTTTGGTTACATTGTGTATGTGTGTGTGAGTGTGTATGTGTGTGGGTTGAGTACTCTGGGTTGAGTATTAAGTGTATTTTTTTACTGTGCTTATGACAGAATCTGTCCATCAAAGAGCAGTATCTATCACAGGCTGTGGCAGAGGGTCTTCCAAAGCCAGGGCTGATCCTTCCCACTCAATAAGGGCAGCCTGGGGGTTCATATACCAAGGGCTGTGGGCTCTGCGGGGGCTGCCTGCCACCTCAGCTCAGGGGTATCAGTGCATCTGCAGAGAAATTTTATTTGAGCCTGAGCCTGAGCCAGGGGTTCAGCAGTCCCGAAGAAGAGGATCCTTGCTGCTGAGTCGAGGGACAACTGAGAGGCTAAAGGCAGAAGAATAAGCAGAGGGTCTGGTGCATGGATTGCCCCAAAGAGGAAGGTGCCAGTCAGGCTGCCAGCATCTGGTGTTCATACTAGGCATCATGGGGCATCCAAGGAACAAGAAGGGCTCTGGCCTTAATGAACCCACAGCATGGCCAGGTTGAAAGCCAAGCAGATCTGAACAGTAATGGGCAACATGTGCCAAACAGTATGTTAACTAAGGGTAGACCAAGCAGCCAAGCTGTCCTTTAATAGGTGAATGGATAAACAAACTGTGGTACATCCAGACAATGGGACATTATCCAGCACTAAAAAGAAATCAGCTATCAAGCCACGAAAAGACATAGAGGAAAATTAAATGCATATTACTAAGTTAAAGAAGCCAATCTGTAAAGGCTACATACTGTATGATTCCAACTACATGACATTATGGAAAAGGCAAAACTATGAGGACAATAAAAAAGATCAGGGGTTCGGGGGGAGGGAAAGACAAAGATGAATAGGCAGAGCACAGAGGATTTTTAGGGCAGTGAAGATACTCTGTATGATATTACAGTGATAGATACATGTCATTATACATTTGTCCAAACCCATGGAATGTACAACACCAAGAGTGAACCCTAAAGTAAACTATGGACTTTGGATGATTATGAAGTGTCCGTGTAGGTTCATCAGTTGTAACAAAGACACCACTCCGGTGAGTGATGTTGATAACAAATGAGTCTATACACGTGTAGGGGCAGGGGGAATATGAGAATTCTGTACCTGCCACTCAGTTTTGCTGCGAACCCAAAACTGCTCTAAAAAATAAAGTCTATTTAAAAAAATAGGCTTCATGGGTATGTATAGTAGGAGCAACAGGTAGCCAGAAACAGAGAGAATGTGCAGGCTGGAAGGGGCCAAACCCTCACTGGGGGGCTTAGCAAGGCACTGAGGGATGTGGAGTTTGAAGAGTGGGGAAGGAAGGGCATTGAGATCCAGGGAAAGAGGAGTGAAGGCTGGGTGCCCCAAGTCCACGTGACATGTTCTTGAGACTATACCTATATCACCTTAGCTGGAGCAGAAAGATTCTGCGTAGAGGCAGGCTTCATAGGGTGAGGCAAGATTATGGAAAGCCAAGGAAATAGATTTGATATTATAAATAAAATTAAAATCTAACATAACCCAAATGTCAGCTGCAGTCACCCTGCCACTTGAGATCCAGATAAGATTAGCTTGAATCTCCATTCCACATCCTGTGGAAAGTTCAATGCCCTCCCAAAGATGTCTGCACTTTCTCAGAGCAGTTACATTTTTGTGGTCTCCTCTGGTTCTGGAATTAGTTCAGTTTATCAACTCTCACCTTCCAGTGCATGTGGCCTCTCTTCTGACCCGGAAGTGAAATTCAGTTCTTTTCCTTGATTTACTTTTTCCGTCCCCTCAATCTTACAAGGCCTTTGCTGACATTTTGAGGAAAATGGAGGGAGGGTTTACCTTGCAGGAATGCAAATTAAAATTTAATATTAAAAAGTCTGTGTTCTTAAAAAGTCCCTCTGCAATTTTCCAAGCAACTCCAGTTTCTTCCCTCTAAATAGCTGAGCCCCTCCTTAGACCTCCCCACTGTTCCCTTACCCCTTCCATGCACCCAGTCCCTGTTCATTTCTTATGCAGAGCAGTTTAGCATCTCCTTGGTTTTCTTGTTTCCTGTCAACCTCAGGATCTCACCTTCCACCCCAAGTCTATCAAGGGATTTTCTCAAATGAAGTTTCCTCCCTAACAAGAATTCTGAACCAGCTAATAAGATAATCTTTTTTCCTTCTGCTTCATAAGAAACAGTACAGGTATAATGGCAGGTGTAAATGGCAGACAGAGGTGGGGAAACTAAATGCAGGGGATGAGTGGGAGAAAGGAGACAAAAAAAACGACATGAGAATGATTTTGAAGTGTAAAACATTGTCAAAGGAAGGGAGAGAAACAGAGGTTAAGGAAATCCAACCAAGTCACATTGTACTTTCTGGGGTTTTCTGTGTTGGTTCTGCAAGATTCAGCACGGAGGCTGACCAGAAGAGTTTGGAGAAGAGCCATGTTGAATGACACATGAGTGTTGGACCTCCAGCCAAAAAATAACATGAGACACTTGAATTCTAACCCAAATTCTGATCCTAACTTGCAAAGTGAGCCTATTTAAACCAATTCCTGCTCGGGGCTTTAGTTTCCTTATCTGTCCAGTAAGAAAGTCAAACCAGAGATCCTTTCCCATAAATTCCATAATCAGATCTTAAACTATGTTTGCAGGGGCCAGCCCGGTGGCATAGTGGTTAAGTTCACGCGCTCTGCTTCGGTGGCCTGGGGTTCGCAGTTTGGATCCCAGGCATGGACCTACACACCACTCATCAAGCCATGCTGTGGCAGCGTCCCATATACAAAAATAGAGGAAGATTGGCACAGATGTTAGCTCAGGGACAATCTTCATCTATCAAAAAGAGGAAGATTGGCAATAGGTATTAGCTCAGGGCCAATCTTCCTCACCAAAAGAAAAAAAAAACTATGTCTGCAGTTTGGTTGTTTTTATTGTTTTTAGAGGCTTTTTATCAAGAGCAGAAGGAGCATACGAGAGTTCAATAATTGTGAAGGGAGGGCGATAGGGTTATCAAAACTTCTGAGAAAGTGTAGAACTGAAGAGGTTAGAGTAGTCGATCGGCACATTAGCTAAAACTTAGTTATTCTAATACAGCTGTATTTCAACAGAAGATGATTCTTAGCAGAAACACACACTAAATGTTCTGAGATGGCTCTCCGCACCTGGAGAGAGCTGGTAGGTTGGGCCACGCTGTCATAAATAGGCCTCTCTATTATTCTAGTGTCACTTACCTCAGCTTTAGATATAATGTCAAGAGGGGAAAAACTCACCAACTGAATTGTTAGTCTTGAAAATCCTAACCGCTAAAGGAGTGTTTCTCAAAATATGTACCATTAGTCCCAAAGATACTCAAAAAACAAACAGAAACCCTCAATCAATTGTGCTCAGGACGTGTGATCTACCATTTAGTTCTTTCTCAACTAAACACAAAAGGAAAAGTTCTCACCTTTAGCGTACATAAGAATTACCTGCAGTGCTTGTTAAACCCTCAGACGCTCAGGTGAAGCACACATTGTTGGTTGCCCACCTGTCTTAGTTCAGGCTGCTACAACAAAATACCATCAACTGGCTGGCTTCTCAACAGAAATCTACTTCTCACAGTTCTGGAGGCTGGAAGTCAGAGATCATGGTGCTAGTGTGGTTGGGTTCTGGAGAGGGCCCTCCTCCGTGTTGCAGACAGCTGACTTGTCCTGGTATCCTCAAGCGGCAGAAAGAGAGAGAGCTAGCTCTCCGGCCTCTTCTTAGAAGGGCGTTAGGCCCATTCATGAGGGGATTCCAGCCTCATAACCTAATTACCTCCCAAATACCATCACATGAGGATCAGGGTTTCAAAATATTAATTTAGGGGAGGACACATTCAGTCCATTGTACCACCCAACAATCATTCGTTCCCTTTCCTCCTTCCTAACAGAATCTTAATTTTGTTCTGATAATCCTCCTCCTCCTCGCAGCCATTGGCTTCATTCACTGTGCCAGTCATAGTAAACCCATTTCCCTTGGCAGTAATAATTACGATCAGGGAGAAATAGGAAGTCAGCTGGAAGCAGGTTTGGCTACATAAATTGTGAGGCCCAGTGGAAAATGAAAATGCAGGGCTACTTGTTCGAAAAGCAAGAAAAAACTACCATTAAAACTACGAAAATATAAAGCTTTTTCCTTTCTTCTGTGGTCTCCCTCTAATCTTGTCATGATTTCTGTTTTGTTTTGTTTTACTGTTTACTGTCATTCTAAGTAAAGAAAAATTAAAATTTTAAATTATTAGCTTGAATTTGTTTATTTTTATATTGCATAATACCAGTTTTTAATGCAAGTGTAAGAGCATTTAACCCATATGCAGAATCACCAAAATCACACAATTCATTTTATGTAGTTCATACATGTACTTGGTTGTCACCAGAACAGTGGAAAGGCTGTACAAAACTCAGCTGTTTTACTTTAGTTCTTGATGCATATTCTACCAACACTCTGTTGAAGCCTGCGGCTTCCATATCATGCTGACCTCATACAACGTTGAGTCTTGCTAAACTCGCACACATTCTGTGCTCGCGGGGCATTGCAAATGCTATATCCAAACAGAGTGTAAAGGAAGGGCAGAGACACACATCTCCTCTGCTCATGTGCATGCTCTACTGTTGCATCAGACTTCACTTATAAAACACAAATTAAAAGATAAAATTACTAAGAATTTCAAGATAGTGGGAGCTTTAAGCAATAAACCAAGTACAAGACCCTTCTGAGCACAGGGCCCTATGTGACTGCACAGGTGTCATGCCCATGAAGCCAGCCCTGGCAGGGAGGTCTTGGAACAGGGTTTGTCACTCCTTTAAAGAGTCATTCCCTCTGCTGGACATCATTTGGCTGCTCTTGGAAGATAGGGCAGCCATCTTCCAAGTATGAGGGGAACTAACCTGAGGACAAAGCTGACGTAAGGGAACAAAGATAGAAAGGATGTCTTTGACGAGGTTATTGAGCTTCTGAATTAACCAGTTCCTGTATCCACTTTGAGTTTTCTCTTATTTGCAGCTGAAAGCATACTAACTTGGCCTCAACCCAGGAATCTACATTTTTAACTAGCTCCCTGGAGGATTCTGATGCAGGTGGTCTAGGGATCATATTTTGGGAAACTCAGCTCCAAAATGATGGCAAACATCCAGCAGTACGGGGAAAACCATGTTTCCAGGAGATGGATGATCTCAACTGATTCAGGTGGATGCCTCAAATGCATAGTCAGTACTTGATCTTACCATCAAACTTGCCTTTGTATAAAGCTCAACACACCCTCTACACTTAAGAATTTCTTTTTAAAAAAAAAAAAAGTTATTTATGATTGCTTAGCATCTTGGAAACTAGACAGTTGGAAATCTTGGTTATATATATATAGTCTTCATCCTATCCCTCCAGGGTGATGTGGGAGGATTTCCTGACTTCCACAGTACCTCATGGAGAAACCTCATGGTATAAACATTATTTTAGAATCTCAGGACTCTCCAGAGGCTCACCTAACCACTCAGTCCTCATCCATTGACCTAAATAACCTCAAAGAACAGTGGCTGCTGCTGCTGCTCTTGCTAAGTAGGCTCACAGTGCCTAACTTCCCCTCCTAAGTAAACAAGGGCCTAGGGTTCTGACCTGTGCTGTCGGTGCAGAGCTTGAACTGGATGAGAGAACAGAGGCAGCTGCAGCTGGGAGTACTGAGTAAACAGGGAAGAGAAATCAGTATTTGGGTATAAAAAAGGGCCTGAGACCCAGAGACAATTCAATTAAATTGTCCAGTCCACAGTGGTCCAGAAAGAAAGACTACGCAAAGGGGCTGCAACCTGACTCAGTAGGATGGAGAGAGAGAGTGAAGGAGAGGTTGACGTGGATGTAGCCAGTCTCCCTTTCAGGGAAGCCTGTGCCCTCCCATGTGTTTAAGGAAAAACTCTTCTCGTGTGACTCCTCTACTCTCAATACTTCTGTCACTTCTGGTCACCAAATGTGGGGGCAAGGGGGTTTCCCACACCAAGCAATTATGTGACACTACCTGGGTGTCCTACAATTTGACTCAGTTCTGACACTATCTGGAGACAGCGTCAGATCCCACAGGTCAAGGGTTCAGAACCCTACAAGGGTTCAGTCCTGCCCCCCTCCCCCGCTTCAGATGCCAATCACAAGTCCAGGTTGATACCTGCGCTTCTGACCAGCCAGTTATAAATTGGGCATTCCCACGACCCCCTCCTTTAATTTGCTACAATAGCTCATAGAACTCAGAGAAACATTTTACTTACTAAATTACCAGCTTATTATAAGAGGGTATAACTCAGGAACAGCCAGATGGAAGAGATGTGTTAAAGTAATCAAACAAGGAGGCCGTTAGACTGAGGTGGCTCTAATGCCTTGGTAGCCTATGTAAGCAAACAGAAACCTAAGCCAGAGTCAACTCCTGTAAATGCCTCGAGATTAAGAACAACCGATCACAAACAGCCAACTAGGCTTTTCCAAATAATGCAACCTTAAGCTAGAGCCAATCAAATAATTTCCTTGCTTTACTTCTGTGTCTTCTCTATAAAAACCTTGACCCTATCTCCTGAGGGTGGAGTGCTCCTAACCACTTCTGGTTTAGTGCTGCCCAGTTCGAATAGGTGTTTGCTCAAATAAACTCTTACAAATTTTAATATACCTCCATTTACCTTTTTTTCTTTTCTGGTGAGGAAGATTAGCCCTGAGCTAACATCTGTTGCCAATTCTCCTCTTCTTGCTGAGAAAGACTGGCCCTGGGCTAACGTCTGTGCCCATCTTCCTCTACTTTATACATGGGATGCCTGCCACAGCATGGCTTGACAAGCGGTGCATAGGTCCACGCCTGGGATCTGAACCCTCGAACCCAGGCCACCAAAGCAGAACACATGAACTTAACCACTACACCACGGGGCCAGTCCCTCCATATTTACCTTTTAACAAATGCATAGGGCAAGGTATGTGGGAAGAGGCTCAGGGCTTCCACGCTCTCTCCAGGCTCGCCCAACTGCCGCACACCTCCACATGTACACTAACCCAGAAGCTCTCTGAACACCTTCCTTTTGGGCTTTTACGGAGGCTTCATTAAGTATGCATGATTGATTAAACCATTGCCATTGGTGACTGATCCAACCTCCAGTCCCTCTTCCCTCCCCTGAGGTAGGGGAGTGAGGCTGAAAGTTTCAACTCCCTAATCACCTGGTTCGGTTCCCCAGGCCCCATCTTTAGCGATTTTCCAAAAGTCACTTCGTTAACATAAACTCTGGTGTGGATGAAAGGGGCTTGTTATGAATAACAAAAGACACCTTTATAGCTCTTTATCGTTTAGGAAATCCCAAGCGTTTTAGGAGCTCTGTACCAGAAACAGCAAAGACCAAATATATATTTATTATAAACCACAATATTACACCACAGAAAAGGAAGAACTGTTGATGGAATTAAACTGATTTGTTGCAGAGAAAGGAACACCACAAACTTCTTAGTCATTGCATTTGTCTCCCAGGAAATTGGTAACAAGAAGTAGAGGCTCAAATCTTAGAAGTAGTATACTTGAGATGGCAATCTTGCTGCTAGGGGGCAAAGGGAATAAATTGAAGGTTGTTTCAAAGCTTCAGATGGACCTCAGCAATGCACTATACTGTCCTACTGCATCGTGGAGGAGAATCATCTCCATCTCCCAGGGGGATTATAATCTCCCTGAAGGTAAGGACCATGTTTTACTCCTTTGTGTCACCATGCTGTGGCGAATTTACATTCCCATCAGTTGAATTGACTTGAGTTGTGCTAAGCCACTTCTCAAATGAGTCATTTTGATTTAGAAAGCAGTAAATAAAACCAGGACCATCCCTATGTAGAGGCAAAGTCAACAGGCACTTCCATAAATACGGTATGCGGAAACAGGGAAACTAATTTCATCTTGCTCAAATGCCTTATTTTAGGCCATCATCCTTTTGCAATGAAAATAAGTAAGAAGATACTATTGTCCCTCCTCTTTACCTTAGTGTTCTCTTCTCAAAACATCTCTCTTGAAATTCTCCCTTCCACAAGTCCTGCAATTCCACCACTGAAGACTTGTTCCTTTGAATTAAGTATTGCCCTCTCTGGGCCAAAGTTTTAAATGTAAATACCTCTGGGAGAAGTAACACATTACATCCCTATTACTTTTATATAAATATATTTAATCCAGGCTTTCCTCTTGGTGGAAAGGACTGGCCTCTTCTAGGGGCTGAGAATTATGAAAGAGGAGGAAAGAAAAGAAGCCCAGAGAAGAACGGAATGTATGGGACAGGGAAGAATGGTGTTCAAGTACAAGCTGGCCTCTGTCCCAATCTTACTGAAGTCTGGCCCTGAATAAAACCAATAATAACATTCGCAGTAGCTTTTATTGCTCATTTTGTGAGACTCATTTCTTCTTGGTAAAACTCCTTTACTTTAGGCTATTATCCCTTTGTAATTAAAACAATATATTGTATCCTCCACTTGGGATTCTTTTGAAACACTGTGGATGATACACAATAGCACTCTGAAAGCTTTTATTTAGCTTCTCTTGAGTCAAAGCAGAAGCTTCCAGGAAAGATTTATCATGCTAGGTTCAGAGAGTTATCTCACATAAGTCACACGCAAGATACCAGAGCCCTGGGGGAGATTCAAAGCTCCCTTTCTGGTGTGCAGAAGGTACAAATATAAGATCATCTCCAAAGCTGTCATCAAGCCAAATGATGTATCGCCTGTAGATTTACTGGAGGAAGAGTGGGGTCTCTGACATGAGCAGAGCAGAGAAGGAGGTCTTATCCCTTCTTAGCAAACTTATCTTTCCCCTGCTTATTTTCTTCTGCTAGGAAAATGTAGTTTCTTTACAGGTACACCTTGTAAAAAGAAAATTTGAACTTAAGGAATCCACTGGTTGGTCTTTTCAAGGGGCACTAATGGTTGGCCTCAGTATCCTCGTCTACAAATTGGGTTAATAAGGCCCATCTCAGAGGGTAGTTATGAAGAATAGAAGAGGTTGTATGTGGAATACTAGGCCAGAGTCATGCACAAGGGGGATGCTCCATGGATATTGGTTCCCTTTCCAACTTCTCTGAACCAACTGTAGCCCAGAACTTACTCTGGGGAGCTACTATGACCAAACTCCTAGATTATATTCCTGCCTTCTCTTGGTCTGCCCTAAACTCCATTTCTGACAAGGAGCTGCCTCTCATAGGTGAGAAAAAAAAGATTTTGATTTCCTAACTGTCCCATAACCATATTTTCCAAAACCAAAGATTGGAATGCATGGCCTCACCATATGGATGATTGGAGTTTTTTTCCTCCTTCGGATACATTAACTTATTTATGTGAAAAGTCTTTCAAAGGTAAAATAATTAAGCCACATTCAGTTATGTATTCAAAGAACTATCTTTTTGAAGAATGAAATTACATCAAAAAAAAAGCAAATTCAGCAACAAATAAAAAGTCCTTGATTGACATTGGAACTGTATGAGACAGCATAGTCATCACAGACACACCTTCTTTATTTGCTAATCACTGAGGATTTTTAGAGTTTGTTGCCAACAATGCTATGTCCCCGTTTCAAGCCATGGGTTGAGCTCTCTTGCCAAACAGCCTGGGACATTTTGGTCCTTGGCTGTGTTTGCTGACATTTCCTCAGAACCACAGATCTTGTGACATACTCTGAGTGTTACTGAGCTGAGATGCCTGGAAAGTGATCAGTGTTCAAGTGATGGGAATGAAGGAAAAAAAATCCTCCCAAAATAGAAACATAAACAGATGTAAGGTTGAGAAATACGTCAAATTGCTGTATTATTATTTTGCTTTTGGTGGTTTAATGCTATGGCTCATTTTTGTCTCACTTATTACATCTTTAGGCCAAGGCAAAAAGAGTGGCTATTCCTATTCTCCTCTTCCCTACCCTTCCTACCATCTCAGAGATAAACTACTTGAGGGCAAGGACTGTGTCTTCCAATAAACAATTCAACTAGAAGATACTGATTGAATGAAAGACATAATTACTTAACTGGCAAATTTGACATTAAAGTCCAGGCCGGGTGAGCTGTGTAGTCATTTCCCTTTGGTTAGCACCCTCCTTCATAGAGTTAATCCCCAAATCCACAGAGAATTCTCCTCAGCTGCTTTCTCTTCCTCAGATGGAATGGTACCAGCTTGACTAGACTAAGAAGCAGAGTGATGTCCGTCTCGGCTGGCTTAATTCTCAAATTCTCCCAAATTTCTGGACAAGTCTTATCTATAGCCAGGGCCACCTCTTGCAAAATGTATGAGTTTAGCAAAATGTCTCTCAAACTCTTTCTTCCCCCTATATCTTCTTCTCATCATCACTGGCTGCCCTCCTCTCCCACTTCTTCCATGGCTACAGTGCCCAAGATCTTACATCTCCTTATCAGAATAAACTCTTGGGGAGATAAAAATTGTATTGGAAAAATATACGTCAGTTAGCATCAGTTAGTCTGAAGGTGTAGGTCAGTTCCTGCCTTCCATACTATACATACTATACTGCATACTATACTCTAGCCCCTTAATTAACCATTCTCCTTCCATTCTTAGCCCTGCCGCATTTCTCAGACCCATCCCAAGGCTATTAGTGTGGTAGTTACAAGCACAGGCTCTGGAGTCTGGCTGTGTGACCACGAACAAGTCACATAGCCTTTCAGTAAAATGGGTACAATAAATACCAACATCTTGGGGTTATTGTGAGGAATAAATGAGATAATATGTACAAAGGGTTTAGTACTGGGCCTGAAACATGGTTAGTGCCCAATAAATGGTGGCTGTTGTTATTCTTCTTGATTTAAGCAATCTTACAGTCTTTCCCTGACCTCCCCACTTCTTGACTCCCACCTCCGTCTGGGACTTAGTTTTGACCACTTTCTCCCTGAACCTGCAGGTCTTTGAGGTCAGGATCTTAATTTGTCTCTGGCATTCTACATAGTTCTCCATGTCTAGCAAAATGTAGATGCTCCGTAAGTGCTGAGGGAAGGAATGTAACCAAAACTCTGACTTAGATAAGGTATAGTGGGCCTGACTCCTGGGCTCCTGAATTATTCCCTAAGTTGTAGCTCCTCTTCAGTTGGGCTTTTGATTGAGCTCCTTTCTAATTCCCCAGTTCTCTAGAGAGGACTGAACACTTTCCCACAAACCAAGGACACTGTAGTCCTCTTCCCAAATCATATTTCAGGCTGATACTAATGCCCAGGAATAATTCCAGGCATCAATTCTCTGTCCCAGGTTCGACATGGTTAATCTGCTAAGGGATGACTTCACATTCCATCCTTTTAATCTCCATCAGCACCTCTCCCACTGAAATGGACAATGGTCATTTTCTTAATCTTACATAAAAAGTGAATAAAAGCATATTTAAAAGCATTGCTTTGCTTATTGATTTATGCTATACAATCTAAGTAAAAACAGTGCTTGCTATGCAAAAGCAGCTTCAAGACAAGAATCCTAATATCCCCTTCAACCTGATTTCTGTCCCTAAGTGCCACCAATCTGAAAACTCTGGAGTCATCACTAACCCTGCCCCTTGCTCACTGATATACCAGTTGTAGTAAACTTGAGCTAGGGCAGCTCCCCAGGCACCGTCCTGTCCTAAGGCTGGTCTAGAGCCAGGTGCAGTTGCTCTGAAGGCCTAGTTTACTGGGAGCAAACAGAGTGGAGTGGGTGGAGGGAGTGTCTTTCTCCATCCATCCATGGGAAAACCCTCCTGACCTTGGGTCTTGCTTCCCTATGGCCTCTCAGTGGCCCCTCTCACTCTCATCTTCCCAGGCTTGTCCAAGGGATAAATGAGTGCATGAAAACAACCATGATGGGCCTCCAGGCCTGAGTGTTGATGGATTCCCATCCACAGAGCCCCTTCCATGTGGTGGACTTTAATCTAGCCAGAAATGGCCTTCTCAAAGCCACAAAAGCCTCTCCCAGGCAGGTGCAGAAGGCTTACTTCAGTGTGAGATCAGAGACCTCCTTTCCTGCTGTGCAGCTCTCACCACCTGAAGCTTCCTCCGCAGTTGCCCTGGGTCATCTGCCTCAGACCTCAGGGCTCTGCATACATGTTGTAGGCATTCCATCTATTTTAACAATAAAACAAAAAAATAACCTCAGTACAGGGGCAATGGTACAAGTCACTGATTGTAAAATCTTTTCTATAATTTCATGTTAACATACTATCATCAATGATGGCAAGGATGATGGCATCCATAAGAAAAAGATGCCCTGGGAAGATGGCTCATTATCTCCACTAATTACTTCTGCGCTTTTGTTTAAGCCATTTCCCAGTCTGGAAGGGCTTGCCCCCGCTGACATCCATCAATTAAAGTCTTCCTCATCCTTTAAGACCCAACTCAAATGCCGCTTTCTCCAAGAAGCCTTTCCTAATCTTCCAGCTAGAATTAATTGCCTCCTTCTCAATGTTCCTGTGACATTTATTATAGAATATTCCCATGTTATTATATTAAAATATTATATAATATTTATTATACAATATTCCTGTCATTATATTAAAATGTTTTCATAAAGATATACGGAAGATGATTAGCACACTGACTATCCAATAATCTGTCCTGAATAGAGAGCAGCTATTATTAAGATTATGAATTATACTTTGTATCTGGCACATAGGTCAAGTTTTAAATGTACATAGTTTGAGGGGAAAAAAACAACTTCTTTAGCACTGTAAATCATAAAACCTAGCTGTTCTGGGAACAAATTGGAGAGAAAATACACATGAGGCATACCCCTTGTTCCTTCATCTCCTGGGACATATACTTCACTTTGTCCAAAAGACATCAAATCTCAGAATTAAATGAGCCCTACGAATCAACCTCCTCCTCACCACCACCACAGCCACATCAGCACATAAAATCCCCGCCTCATCTTTCCAGCTGTGCTCAAACTCACTTCCACCTGAGGCCACTTGTTCAACTTTTAAACAACAATAACAACCACCAACATAAAAACAGTTCTCATTTATTCAGTTCCTGTGTGGAGCAGACCACATTCTAGATGCTGTAGTATCTCAGTTAACCCTCACAAAAACAAAAAAGTAAAATAAACTTGCCCAAAGTCACAGCTAATAAGTAGCATATTTGGATTTGAACCAAGGCCTAGCTCCTAAGCCTGTGGTCTTACCATTACGCATTCTTGCTTCCTTAATTGTTGGAAAGTTTCCCTAAGTTTTATTATTTAGGTGGAAGCTGTGACTCCCACCCATGGTTGTGAGTTTTACCCTTTGAGACCACCAAAAAATATCTAATTCACCTTCCACTTTACCTGCCTGCAAACAATTAAAAACAGGTGTCCTGACTCCAAGCCCTCTCATCTCCGGGCTAGACATCCTTCAGCTGTTGTCTGTCCCACAGAATGGCTTCAGACCCCCTCGTGGCCTGGCCCCCATTTCCGGACATGTTGCACTTTGTCCCCATTACTCTTCAAAGGCAGCACCCAGAATGAGTCACACTCTCCACATGTGACCCGGGCAGCAGCGGGCCAGGCAGAGCTCTTGCTCACTCAGGCACGTCATGCCCCTGCTTCAGGGTAAGTCTCCCTCAGTTGTGTTCTTGTTATGCCTAGTCACCTCCAGCCTCTGTACAGACAGTTGGCTTTTTAGGACTAAGTGTAAGACTTCCCATTCATCCCTATTAAATCCCATCTTGTTATATCTGGGACCTCACTTGAGTCTACCGAGAGCTTTCTAAATCCTGATCTTGTCATCCAACATAGTCACTAACCCTCTCAGCAAATTTGATCAGTATGTCAACCCATCGAAGTCATTAATAAAAATGTTGACTGAGACCCTGCAGCAAATGACTAGAGACCTCCCTTAAAGTTGACACAGATTCGTTAATCATCAGTCTTTACGTGTGATTGTTCAACCAATTACAAATCCACTTAACTGCACTGGGCTTACAGGTCTATATCCTGCTGAAACCCACCAGCCTGGTAACCCCGTCAACAAAGGAAATGAGCTTAGTCTGGCATAACTGGTTCTGAGTGAGCTCCTGTTGTTTTACGAAAATTAGTCTGGCAGGGTGGATCCTGAACCCACACTGCTTCTCCTGTGGTGTCTGTACATAAGCTGGGAGTTCAACAACATGATAAATCACCTGTAATCACTCCCAGAACTCTAACAGGCCAGAGCTCCCAATTACCTTCCCTAACACAAAACAAAAAACACTTGAATGCAAAAGACCAGCCTGAAGTTAAATTGCAGAATTTATCTCTGGCTCTCTGACACATTGCTCTAAGCCCTTACCTATTTCATGGTGTCCTCCTTTCCCCACCCCATATGATTTCTGTGACCTGAGGAGACCCTCTGACCTCCCAAGCCTCCCCACTTTGGTACCTTATCTCATTCCTTCCCTCCCTGAAATGTCCCAAGCTCCAAAATGAACTCTTTCTGAACCCCTGCCTCCTCCATCTTATTTTCTTAATGTAAGATGGATCTCAGATAGATATAAATGGAAAGCAACTGGATTGAAAGAATTCACATTGAAGTATGAATGATTAATAGCCCTGCAAGAATGTTGGTATTTTTGCAACAGGAGCATGGTTAACCCCAAATAATCTCTAGCTGGTGAATTAAAAGCCATGTGATAAAATCTGGGTAAAGAATGGCAAACAAAACTGGAAATCTCTTTTGCTGGGTCAGGGGGCTTTTGTGCTAGTCAAAGTTCTTGAATGTAAACAACAGAAACTTACTCTGGTTACCTTAATCAGAAAAGGAATTTAGAAAAGGCTTCACGTATTATCCTCACGATGATGAGTCTTGAAAGTCAGACAGAACCCAAGAAAGGCTAGGCAACCGAGAACTCATTTAGATCATCCAACAAAAAGAGGCTGTCTAGAAAGCTGTGGCAGGCTCCACAGCTGATGGACTCTTGTTTCTACTGGACCCTCAACACCGAATCCCTTAGTACCTGAATCTCTGCCTCTGCATCCTTACCATTTGCAACTGCCCCAAAGATTCAAGAGATCAGGGCCAAAGCATCCACGGGCCAAGCCTGGATCACGTAGCCACTCCCGGTGCCAGGGAGTGGGAAGAAGACTACATTCTCCTCTTTGGCTTTCCTGATGAGAGACTTATTCTTCTCACACTCCGTCCTTATTTTAGGATTCAGAAGTAGAGCAGCCAAGAGCATGGGAAACGTCCAGTATAATTCCTAGAACTCCTTAAGTTTTACAGTGGACTTTTACTGAGAATCTGCCCCTGGGTCTGCTCCTTTGACAGCCATTTGTGGGAGTTGGGAGGAACTTGCCACCTTCAAGAGGCATTGAAGTAAATAATTTAGTACTGTAGTAACATAATGCTCTTACCTCACACCGCTCCCGAGCGCATCGGCCGGAACCTAGACAAACCACTTTTTAAAAAAACTTTTTAATGAAATATAACAACATACAAAAAAGTGCACAAAGCACAAATGTATAGCACTATGAAATTTTGCCAAGTGAACATACTGGTTCAAGAAATATTACCAACACGCAGGTGCCCTGCATCTTGTACCAGTCACTACCTTCCTGAGGTAACCACTGTCCTGACACCTAGCATCGTGGATTTGCTCTTGAACTTTAACACGTGGAATCATGTAATATTTCATCTTTTGGGGCCAGCTTCTTTCTCTCAACATTTTGTTTGTGAAATTCATCCATACTGTTGTGTGTGGTTGTAGCTGACCAACCACTTTCAAACAATTGATATGGCACTCGCTGACTGTCCCCAGGGGCCCTGAGAGCTACTGACATCATGTACTGAGATCAGCTCAGAAGGCGAAACCTCTAAACATTTGTTGCATTCACAAGAAATTTGGACCCAAACACGATTACTTCTAGTGCACTTGAGTGAGGAATACCGCCTTTCTGTCATAATAGGCTAAAACTAGGTTAATCTGAGTAATAATAGTAGTGATAAGGATACAAAGAATACCTTAGAGTTACAATATGTTTCATGTGAGCTTAAAACAATCTAAAAGGTGTTCTTTTAGTTCCTGAAAATGCTTGCACCAGAAACAGCATTCAACTTCACAAGTAGTCAAAGGCCTTGGTTTATTTGAGAGTATTTAGAGTGCATGGGGTGTGAGCTTGTCTCAGTGACAGACAAGAGCCAGCAGTGCACCTGGACATGCCCAAGTGCAGTGGTCTCTAAACACATGAGTGATTGGGGTAAACTGGGCTTGGGAAATTATGATAGTGAGGGAAGGAAGGGCTACTGGTGCAGCTCAAGATAACAAAACAGGTTTACAAAGAGACTGCTGATGGAGACAAGGAGATGCAGGAGGAGAGGGGCTGACCATGGGCAGGACAAGGAATGCCGGATGATCAGACATAAAACATTTATGCTCTCCCAAAAATGTGCTCCAGAAAAGCAATCTCTTTGGAGAAACAGGTTGAAGATTAAATTGTACCTCCCTGGGGATGCCCACAGTCACATGATAGTGCACTTGTCGGTAGAGGGATGTAGAGGTGAGAAGCCAGCACGAGGAAAGGGATGGCTAGCAGGGCTTTGTGGGGAGAAGAATTCCTGACTCTCAGCTGTTTGTTCTGTAAATGGAAGAAGAGAATACTTTGCATTCCATCAGGTCTCTGTGAATAAAGCCATCACTTAAAGCCTCTCTGTTCTGGATTAACTCATACCAATAGGACAAAGAGAGGTGGCTGCATGTCTGTGAGTTCCCAGTTAGTGAGGAAGGCAGTGAGGTGACAATTCTGAAGCCTGGTGCTGCTGGGGGTGGAGGAAGCCTGAGGGGACCATGACTTGGCCTGGTGGGCTAGCCTCTCCCCAGCCGAATGTGTCTGATTCTCTCTGCTTCCCATCCCCAGCCCAGCCCCAGACTCTGCATCTTTTATACAACTGGATGGGGATGAGGAGGATGAAGCAAAGATGAAAAAGCAGAGGGAAAAGAAATGGAGAAAAGAAGGAATTTGAGCAAGAAGGAAAAGTTGAAAGACTGCCAGGATTAAGAAGAGAAAGTGTGGGAAGAGAGGAAGGGGGTACATCTTAGAGTCTTACATTCACACTTCCCCTAAAACCCATGAATTTCCCCCAGTGTGGATGACAGGTGAGGGGAAGCCATGAAAAGACATTGACAGAGGGGAGGCAGAAGGAGGCTCTCGTGGGCTGGGAGGTAACGCTCTGACTTTACACCTCACTGCAGCATTCATTCACACTTGCCTTGTCCCTCTTAGCCTGTTGAGAGCCTTTTGAAAAAGAAATTTGATGTGGAAAGTTGAGTCGTCTTCAAGGCAGTTCAAGAGTTTCAACAGTTATGTGTACCTACATGCAGGAGGCACAGTTTTAGAACTTGCAGGAGATACAAAAATGAGACAGAAGAGTGTCTCTGTCCTCTTCCCTACTAGGGAATATAGGACAGATTGTGTTAAGGACCACAGGAGGGGTAGCTATTAAATAAGATATTGAAGACCAGCAAAGGGAGAGCTCACCTTGTTAAAGTGATCAGGAAAGCCTACCGAAAGGAAAGCATATTCAGTAAGAGCATTGAAAAATAGAGAGTGGAATAAAGTACTTCAATTAGAAGGAAACATCTGAGACCAAGACCCAGAAGTGGAAAAGCACTGAGCATTTTTGAAACTATTGGTTCTGCATGGTCAAAGCTTTAAGGGGCTACAAGATGACAAGGCTAGAAGGAAGAAAAGCCATATTATAAAGGCATTTGAATGCCAGAGTTTGGGCTTTATTTGGTAAGCAATTGGGAGCCATTGAATGTTTTTCTGCAGAAGAGTTCTATGATTGAGTTGCATTGTGTGTGTGTGTGTGTGTGTGTGTGTGTGTGTGTGTGAGAGAGAGAGAGAGAGAGAGAGGAAGATTAGCCCTGAGCTAACATCCATTGCCAATCCTCCTCTTTTTGCTGAGGAAGATTGGCCCTGGGCTAATGTCGGGCCCATCTTCCTCTACTTTATAGGGGATGCCACCACAGCATGGCTTGACAAGCGGTGCATCAGTCTGCACCCAGATCTGAACCTGCAAACCGCGGGACGCCAAAGCAGAGTGCGCAAACAACTGCTACACCACAAGGCCAGACCTCAAGCTGCATTTTAAGAAGAGTGATCTGGCAGCAGTGTGTATAGTCATGATGGCAAAGGACTGGAGACAAGGGGTCCAGTTAGAAGGCTACTGGAATAGACTAGGGGGAAGTGATAGCCTGAATTAGGTTTGGGGCAATGAAATAGAAGGAAGTAATAGTCATAGATACGTATATTTTTAAATATTTCATTAACAGAACTTAGCTATTGATTGGATAGAGTTAGTACAGGAAAGGAAGTAGTGACTCCAAGATGTGTGTCCAGAGCTGATAGAAGTGTAATGGTGCCATTAACAGAAACAGAAAAATCAGACAGAAGCTCAGGGGTGTGTGTGCAGGGGAGACAGAGGGCGAGGAGAGGGCTTAGTTTTTGGATGTTTTGAAATGTTAGCAGCATGTCTAAATAAACCATCTAGCAGGTAGTTGAAAGGTGGAAAGTAAATGAGTTGCAACTGAATATATAGACATAATTACCATCTTTATAGCAATAGGAGTAATTGAAATCACCAAAAATTGAAACGCTAACACATAGCTGAGACCTTGCTGAGTACCAGGAGCTGTGCTAAGGTAATACATGCACTACCTCATTTAATCTTCACAACATCCCGGATGGTAGACGCTGTCATCATCTACATTTACAGATGAACAAAACTGAGGGTTGGAAAGAACAAGGATTTGAACCCATGTATTCTAACTCCAAAGCCTGCACTCTTGGCCACCAGGCTCTGCTGCATCTGCAAGGGCTGTTTTGACAGAGCAAGCTTTGGGGGAGAAAAGTGAGTGATGGAGGAGTGGACACAGCAGGTTGTGAAAGGAAAAAACAAAAGAACCGAACACAGCAACGGCAGGACCAAGGGAAGCAGACGTAAAAGCTGAACAAATTTGTAAGTCTGGGAGATCCTAAAGAGGAGCCCAGGACAGGCTAACTGCATAGGAGGGCTCAGGAGGAAGCTGGAAAGGATGGAATTAGGAGGGAAGGAGCTAGCCTGGGCAAGGAAGAGAGAGACCCCTTTGGAACCAAGGAGGAGCAAGAAAGTGGAAATACCAAGAAATTTGGGCAGAAGCTAAGCAATCTGAGGTGGGTGGCTGTTTCGGGTTGAATTGTGTCCCTCTCAAAAGATGCTGAGGTCCTAACCCCTAATACCTGTGAATGTGACCTTATTTGGAAATAGAATCTTTGTAGATGATCAAGTTAAAATGAGGTCAGTAGGATGGGCCCTAATCCAATATGACTATGCCCTTATAAAGAGGAGAAATTTGGGCACAGAGACAGACACAGAGACCACGCCATGCAAAGATGATGGCAGAGATTGGGGTGATACATCTACAAGCCAAGGAATGCTAGATATGGCCAGAAAGAATGCCAAATATTGCTAGGAGAGAGGCATGGAACAGATGCTCCCTCACACCCTCAGAAGGAACCAACTCTGCCAACATCTTAATCTTGGACTTCTAGCCTCCAAAACTGTGAGAAGAAATTGTTGTTGTGATACTTTGTTATGGCAGCCCTAGCAAACTAATACAGTGACCTTGACATTCTCAGGAAATAGAAGATGTGTCCCTCACACCAACATGGCCTCTGTAGAGAGAGGCTTCTGGCTCAATCCAGGGCCAACCCAGGTGCTGGCTGGTGGAGATAATACAGTAAGGGCAGGCCTGGGCCAGAGCTTAGGAGAAATGAAACAGGAAGCCTTTCTCCCTTGCCCCTGCAGGGTTCATGGAGCAACTGCTTTCCTCATCCAGCTTGACTCCCCAGGGCACCCTGGGGACGGGGTGTAGGAGTGTGAGGCAGGCACGGCCCCTGAGCTTACCACAACTGAGGCAAACAGATGTACGGCCTGAGCCCGCTAGGGGTCTCTCTCGGGTGAGCTTACAGGTGTGATCGGGGATCCGGGATATCAAGCTCACTCTGGAGGTCATCCTTAACATAGGATTGTTCTCAGTAGTTACTGTCAGTTACATGTGAACCCCTTGAAGTGCTGTTTTCAGATTGACTTTTTTATTTCTTTTGAGGAGAAAAAGGAGGAATTCATTTCTATTTTCATGAGGTCTCCAGAAGCCTGGGATTGGTGTAGGCTGAGAACATGCAGGTTGACACTGAAGCCTGTTGGGGGTGGGAAGAAGCCCAGTGCGGATTAATCCCCCTCCTTAGCTGTTACTCATGTCTCTGTTGTCTGCGAGTCTGTTGTTCCCAGTAGCCCGACTATTCAGGGACCGTGTCCCACTCTTCTTGCCATCCCCACAGTGCCCAACCTACGACCTGGCCTGTAGTCACTCCCTGATAGAGAGAGAGCTGGCTCGGGAACTTCTTCAACACTTAGAATAAGGATGATCATTTTGAAGAGAGCGTGTTTCCATGTTGTCAATTCCAAATGCAGATTTAGAACACTGGAACCCGTTTAGAAGCAGGACTGAAGCCCACCTGATACCGAGACATTTCTGACACTATTGACACCACCCGTTCCAGCACTCCGCCTTCCAAGGTTGTGAGCCACTGTTCCCCACCATCAGTGTGGTACAATCAGCTGTCCTTCCTGGAAAAAAAGGATTATAACAAAACAGGGAGTATTATGAAGGAAGACACTGGAAGGCAGAATTTTAAAATGCGGTAATGCACTAGAAGCCTGGAGATGACTTAAGCACAACTGACTGAAAGGCCAGGGTTGGGCTTGGGAGGGGCAAGAAGGGGAGTATTAAATGGACCAAAATACCAGGCACTTGAAAAACTTCTGCTCCCTAACTAATCAGCAGAGTCTAAAGGAAAGTCAGCCCAAGGTGGGGAAAGCTGAAGAAAGTGGATGATTAGGGCTAAAGTGGAAACCAGGTAATTAAAAATATATAAGGAAGAGCCTTGCAAGGGGCTCTTTATTCAGTAAAACAGATCACAGAAGAGAGGAAGCCAGTAGGAAATCACGGGGGCCCGCTAACAACAATGATACCTCAAGGGTATATAGCACTTTACAAGGCACCTTCACATGCAACAACCTAGAGAGAGAGGGAGGAGTTACCATTACCACTTTACAGGGGGAAAGCTGAAGTTCAGAGAGGGTACATTTTTATTCAAAGTCACACAGCTAGTAAGTGGCAGGGTTTGTTCTCTAGCACTCAGAGTGGAAAAGGATTTCATTAACAAGATGAATGATTTATTTTACCTTCATTTCACCAAGGGGGGTGATAAAGAAAGTCCTATCTCTAAATTTTCCACTAAAACAGACAAATAGATGTGTTCTCCCTACCATGCAGCACAGTGTAGTTACAGCACAGTTCTAGGGAGTCAAACAGACCTAGGCTCCACCCTTAGCTCTTCTAGCTACCAACTAGAGGCCTTGAATAAGCTCCAGGCTCTGTTTCCATAACTGTAAAACAGCAATAATATTTCCTAGAATTATTTTGAGTGAAAAAAACATAATTATGTATGCAATAAAATTGCTAATATGTATTAAGTGCTTAGTTTTTTGAATAATAAAAATATATTTCCTATTGAAAAACTAAAGTAAATTTTAAACTTTTAAGAAAGAAAATCATAATTCACTCATTTTACTCTCGCTGTCTACGCCTGAGGAAAGCCTAGCCTCAGGTAGTTGTACGTCAAGACACCTATGGTCTTCAGATGGAAGGAGCTGAATTCCTAGGGGTGGGGATTGGCTGCCTCCAAAGGGCTAGCCAAGCATAAACAGGGATGCAAAGTCACACCTCTCTGCCCGGTATGAGGGGCACCCAGTCCCATCCCTGCGTGGAGTCTAATAATCCTGGACCGCAGCTATCCACCCCACCCAGCACCTGCGTGCCATCTCCTGCAATCCTCAAATGACCCTGTGAAGTAACTACCAGTATTATTCCCTTTTCACAGATAAGGAAACTGAGGCCGGTAGAGATTGAACAACTTGCCCAAGATCAAGTCAAATTGGAACCCAGGTTGGTTTGACTCCCAATTCTGTGTGCTAAACCCATGGATTTCATGAATCAGTAACTTTTTAAAATTTAGGAACTGATGTAGAGTTGTCAATTTTGTGACAGATAAGAATATAATTTCCAAGATACATCATTCATATGCATTTATTCAATACATATTCATTGGTTTCTACTAGGTTCCAGGCATGCTCTTAGGGGCCAGGGCACAGACTGAACATAGCCAAGTCTGCCTTGTGTCATTGTCATTTGTCATGTTTTAAAACCAAGGGTGTTTTCATATCAAAAAGATGTTTAAAAGATGTGTTATTATAAAAACATGAGAAATAGTAATACCATACATAGATAATAGTAATTCCAAACCCAGAAATAATAGTATAAAACATTAAAAAAAGGACCAGAAATAAAAATACCAAACATAGGAAAAATATCAAACACTGGAAAGATGTTTTAAACGATAGGAAAAAAATCTCAGAATAAACATAAGTTCTTCCCACAAAAGGATATTTAGAACCTATACCAACAAAACACAGAAAAGTTACAAAATCAATTTTTACTTTCTGATAAATAAGTCGTATGTAATTGTTTGCCATTTTGGAGACTGCCATTCAACAGTGCAATATGAAGTGGAGTTTGATAGTCCAACTTGTTGAAGTAGCTCATTTCAAGTCATAGTCTATAGAAAATTGCTTCTCATATTCCTATGCAGCAAAAAAGGGAAATAATCTAACACTGTGTCTCCCAATTCTGGGTGAAAGAGGCACTCCTCCACCTCCCACCCTCACATTCTTCCCACAGCTCCCAGAGAGACCAAGAGGAAAGCAGGACGAGAGCCAGGGTCCGGCTAATTGGGCCTGTGGGGGCTCTGACCACCCCGTTAAGCACCTATCTGAAGGGGATGCTGCAGATGGGTGGGGAACACTTCTACAAAGACTAGCATGGTCTGAGGCTATGCCAGGGAACTCTGCCCCCAAATTTCAGTCCTCCAAAGCCATCCCATTATGTTACTTCTTTCTCTGAGGCCCAAGGACAGCTTCTCTTTCTTCAGAAGGCCCCTACAAAAACGCAAATATTTCTGGGATGTTAAGCCTATCAGCTAACACTTTCCTTATCAGCCACAGCACCTTTGTTATCAGCAAACACCTTGGCTTAAATTATTTGACAACTTTCCAAGTGTGTGTGGGAAAGAGACCCTGCTTTGTCCCTGGTAGGGAAGGTGAAGGGTGGAGATATGGTTTAGGGAATGCAAAGTGGGAGGAGAGAACGGTTAGTGGAGATCAAAGATCAGCCTCTACTAACTTGATCACTTGCTCTGCTTCCCCACCCTGCACTCATGGGAGAGGGGACAGAGGAAGGCGCGGGAGGGGGGTGTGTGTTGTGTAATCTGTGTAAGGACTTCTGGGAACCAGACAGCAAGTTCTGAGAAGAGGATTGCAGGGAAGTTTGGGTGGCCTGAGTGGAGCGTGTAGGCTCTCAAAGGATGGCTGATCTGTTCTTTTAATGGACTTGTTTAAAACAAAATTTAACAGCCAGCTGCTCTCTTAATACCCAACTTCTTCTTCCTTCCCTTCTAAAAGACCATTTGAAAATTTACCCTTATCCACTCCAGATCACTTTAAGCACTCAGTAAGTAGTTACAATGTGACAAATTTGTTGACTGGTATGAGGTGATATAGGTTATAACCAGCACCTGGTAGCTGGGGACAGTGAGCTATGGCCGATGCAGGGGGGTGGGGTGTACCATTGTCAGGGGCTAAACATTGAACCACATCCTGCTCCCCAAACCACGCCTCACAGCAGTAAGCTCAACATGGATGGCATCCACTCCTACCCTCTCTCACAGTAGCATCAGTGGCAATTTACAGGTACGTACTCCCCCTAGCTCTCAGCATCATTGATTCCATTTTCTTTTCTCTTGAATTCTTCTAGGTATTTTCCATTAATGTGTTTTAGTGTGGTTCCAAGGACCAAGAAAAAGGCAATAACTTATTAAAAATAATATTTTAAAATAATATTTAGGGGCTGGCCCAGTGGCCTGGTGGTTAAATTCATGCGCTCCGCTTCGGCGGCCCGGGGTTCACGGGTTTGGATCCCAGGCAAAGACCTACACACTGCTCATCAAGCCATGCTGTGGCAGCATCCCATATACAAAGTAGAGGAGGATTGGCACCAGTGTTAGCTTAGGGCCAATCTTCCTCAAGCAAAAAGAGGAAGATTGGCAACAGATGTTAGCTCAGGGCCAATCTTGCTTACCAAAAAATATATATATATATTTAATACTTCAATAATTGGTCACAATAAGATAAGGGTAGTGGTCAATATACAAAATTATAAACACAATGTTATCCCAACACTGTAAAAATATAGTATTACATATATATATATATATATACATAGAAAAGGGAGACAGACAGAAAATACACCAAAATATTAACATGGTTAATATTAATATTAGCACTAGTTATCTCTGGGCACTGAGACTGAGAGTGACTTCTCTTGCCTTTCCTCAAATCCGTCCCCTTCTCCCCAGATTCTTTGCCATCACCTAGTTCAGTCACTATCTTCTCTCACCTGAACTTCTACAGCAGCCTCCTAACTGGTCTCCCTGCAGCTGGTCTTGCCAGTTCATTCACCACAAAGAATCAAGAGTGATCTTCTTCAAATGCAAATCTGGCGATCACAGAGACAGGTTGATACACTGGCACCAGCTGTTGTCTCCTTCCATGAAACCCAACCCTGAAGAGTCCCAAGAAGCAAAAGTGAGCTTAATGGATCCCAATTCTTATTGCAAAAACTATTTGTTTGTTTGTATGCTTGTTTCTTGGTTGTTAAAAGTCTAAAGTTGGTTAGATCTTGGGGGGGTGTAGCAAGTGCAGAGAATGGCAGCCCAGAGCAGACAAAGAATAGAAAGTTTGGGTAATATATTAGTTTTCTATTGCTGTGTAACAAATTACCACAAACTTAGCTTAAAAAACATACATTTACGATCCCCCAGTTTCTGTGGGTCAGGAGTTCAGGCATGGCTCAGCTGGGTTTTCTTCTCAGTGTCTCACAAGGCTGCAATGTGTCAGCCAGGCTGCATGTTATTCTGCAGCTCTGGGTTCTCTTGCAAGCTCATATGGTTGCTGGCAGAGTTCAGTCCCTTGTGGTTGTAAGACTGAGGTCCCTGCTTTCTTGCTGGCTGTCAGGGGGCACTGTTCTCAGCTCCTAGAGGCCCCCACAATTCCCTGCCATGTAGCTGTCTCACAACCTGGTCACTTACTTCTTCAAGGCCGACAGGAGAACTCACTCTCTCTCCAGTCTGCAAAGATGGAGTCATAAAATGTAAGGTAATCACAGGAATGACTAACTCATCATATTCACAGGTCCCACTCATACTCAAGGAGAGGGGATTATACAGGGTATATACACCAGGGGGCAGGAATCTTGGGAACCATCCTAGAATTCTGCCTACCACAGTGAACCCTTTGGCCCCCAGTGATTCATGTCCCTCCCATATACAAAATCCATTCACCCCATCTGTTATGGGCTGAATTGTGTGCCCTCAAAATTCTTACATTAAAGTCCTAACCCCTAGTACCTCAGAATGTAACTGTATTTAAAGATAGGGTCTTTAAAGAGGCAATTAAATCAAAATGAGATCATTAGGGTGAGCCCTAATCCAATGATTGGTGCCCTTATAAGAAGAGGAAATTTGGACACAGACATGTACAAAGGGAAGACCATGTGAAGAAACAGAGAGAAGACAGCCACCCACAAGCCTAGGAGAGATGCCCTCAGACGAAACCAAACCTGAAGAACCATGATCTTGGACTTCCAGCCTCCAGAATTGTGAGAAAATGAATTTCTGTTGTTTAAGCCTCCCAGTCTGCGGTATTTTGTTATGGCAGCCCTAGCTGACTAATACACCATTCCACGATCCTCCCATTACATCATCAGCAAAATCTCATTATCTAAATCTAAATCGTATCACCTCATCCATTCAAAGTCCCAAATCTCATCATCTAAATCAGGTGCTGAGGAGGATCCTGGGTATAACCTATTAAGTACAGCTTCTGGGGGCCAGCCCCAGTGGCCTAGTGGTTAAGTTCGGCAGGCTCTGCTCCCACAGCCCAGGTTCGGAAACAACGAATCCTTACAGCTATAAACCAGTAAATGAATAAATTGGAAGTTTGTTGAGGAAGAACATAATTACATAGTTTCAAATTTTCTCACACAAAATACTTATTAATTACAAAGAGAAAAGACGTAACTTGAGGCTGGAGAAGCCTGGAGGACATCATCTTAATAAAGCAACCAAAGCTGACAGCATGAGTAATGGGAAGAATTGAAATTTTGCACCACCTGCTATAGTGCACTGAGAGAAACGCAGCATCACTTCTGCGTTATTCCTTCCAAAGATGCATAACCTGCATCTAATCTGAGGAAACAGCAGATTAACCTAAATGAAGAGACACTCTACAAAGTAACTGGCCTGTAATCTTTGAAAGTGGCAAGGACATGACAGTCAAAGAAAGATTAAAGAACCGTTCCAAATTGAAGTTAACCAAAGAGACTTGACACGTGCAACATGTGATTTTGAACTGGATCCTTTCACTATAAAAAATATATTATTGCAGGGGGCCGCCCGGTGGCGCAGCGGTTTAGTCCGCGCTTGGCAGCCCAGGGTTCGCGAGTTCGGATCCCGGGCGCCCGCTGACGCACTGCCTGTCAGCCATGCCGTGGCGGCGTCCCATATAAAGTGGAGGAAGATGGGCACGGATGTTAGCCCAGGACCAGTCTTCCTCAGCAAAAAGGGGAGGATTGGCAACAGATGTTAGCTCAGGGCTGGTCTTCCCCACAAAAAAAATATATATATATATATTATTGCAACACTTGACAAACTTCCAGTGGGGTCTGATGGCAGTAATGCACTGAGGCTAATTTTCTGATTTTGTCGATTGTATTATTGGTATATAGAAGAATGTCTCCATATGCAGGAAATACACATGAAAGTTTTAGGGGTACAAGGGAATCAGATCGGCAATCTATTCTCAAATGGCTAAGGAAAAATAGTTACTTCTACCTTACTCGCAGCTTTTTTGGAACTTTGTAATTCTTTCCAAAAATATTCAATAGAAAATATACAATTCCCTTGTACACTGTGGGTGGGAATGCAAAATGGCACAGTGACTATGGAAAACGGTATGGAGTTCTTTCAAAAAATTAAAAATAGAATTACCATATGATCCAGCAATCCCATTTCTGGGTATTTACTCAGAAGAATTTAAATCAGGATCTCAAAGAGATATGCACCCCCATGTTCACTGCACCATTATTCACAATAGCCAAAATGTGGAAACAACCTAAATGTCTAGCCACAGATGAATAGATAAAGAAAATATGCTATATACTTAGAATGGAATATTATTTATCCTTTAAAAAGAAGGGAATTCTGCCATTTGCAGAACTGATGCAAATGGGATGAACCTGGAGGATGTTGTGCCAAGAGAAATAAGCCAGTCACAGAAGGACAAACGCTGCATGATTCCACGTAAATGAGGTACCTACAATAGTCAAACTCTTGGAAGTCAAGAATATAACTGGTTGCCAGGGGCTGGGCAGAGGGGGAAACAGGGAGTTGCTAATCAACAGGTATAAAATTTCAGTTATGCAAGATGAATACGTTCTAGAGATCTGCTGTACAACTTTGTGCCTGTATATATAACAATACTGTACACTTAAGAATCGACTGAGGGTAGATCTCATGTTAAGTGTTCTTAATAAAATCTTTTGAAAAAAAAGAAAGAAAAGTATACAATTAAAAAAATAGGCGATGGTCTGACTGCCCCAGGCAGGCTGCCTGTCCGCCTTGCAAGCCATTTCCGATCCGTGCGAGTGGAGAGCAACAGCTTTCTGCTGATCTCAGGCTGGGGGGACGCGCTGCTATCGTCAGCACGGCAGCAGCTGCCTGAGTGGGGCTCAAGGTTTTCTGTCCACATTTCTGCTTTAACTTCAGTAACAGACCATTCTAACCATTCTCAAAATATTTGCCCTATCCGTAACAGTCACCAAATCAAAGACCCAGGTCTGGCTCTACAATCGCTCACATTCTTTAGACTACAGATCTCCGTCTGCCTCTGAATCTTTCTGAACCAACCAGGCACCTGGGTCTCCTCCGAAATAGATTTACTTGCTATTGTATTATGGGGAATGTTGCTGACTTTTGCATCAGATTTCCGGCCTTCTCTCAGCAAGTGACTAAACTGGTTACAGCTAAATCAGCTGGGAGGTAACCAGCTGTTTTTGCACAATCCTGCAGCCATTTCCAGGAATTAACTTGGGAGCATTGTAGACCCTTGAAAAGCAGGATACGGCTCTGGTGCCTGATAGCTTTAGTAGGATTTAGCAGCCTGAGCAATGAACTGAATATAAAGAAACATAAAATCTGTTAACAGCTGCTCTTGAAAACATCCATGCAGTCTTGGGTGAGATAAAGAATCTCTCTATTCTTGTGGGTAATATGACGATAACACCACCAACCCATACCTCTTGTCCAGGTGTGTGTGGGGATAAACAGAGTGTCCTTAGTGTCTCGAGTTCTTTATTAAGAGAACAGTGTATAGCCCTATTGCTGTATTTATTCAGTGCCTACTGGAAGGGAGCAATTTTAAACCCTAGCCCTGCTAAATAAAATAAGGATTGTTATTATTAACAATTACATTATAGATAATACAGTGTTTGATTACATTATAGACAATTAGTGTTTAATCATTTATTTATTTATTTATTTGACACACACTCACTGACCACACACACTGTGCTGGCCACCATATGGGCACAGAGGACGCAGCTGTGAATGACACAGCACAGTGTCTGCCCTCATGAAGCATAGAGTCTAGTAAGGAGACATGCAACTAGCCAGTCCTCGCAAATGTGGGAGTGACAATAAGAAAATAACTGTGTTAACTTTCAATGAAAATGGCTATTATTATTAGGCAAGTAAAAACCTCACAGGTCTGGGATCAGAAGAGAATGTGAGACCCAGCCCTCCTGCTCACTGCTACGAGAGCCTCAAGAAGTTATCTAACTTCTGACAGCCTCGATTTCACAAGCATTCTCTGAAAATCAGTATATCAACATCTGCACACCCTCTCTCGTGAGGTTCTTGTGAAGCCCAAATGAGATCACCAATGTGGAAACAATTAGAAAACTCAGAGATGTGAGTTTTCATTGTTGCAGTCTTTCCACGACTCTTGAAAGTGGTGGATTTAGTTTGCCCTGACCGTTCTGCGGGCAAGGAGCCAAGTGTGTTACAAATCTTTGTCACCGTGCTTACCGGAGGCATCCATGCCGAGCCCTACCAGGTGCTGTAGGAGATGGCTGTACCCAGACTTTACAGATCCACCATTGCCTGCCTCTGCCCACTGGCCTCAGCCCTGTCCTGTTCAACATTTTTAACAACAAATTGGATGAAAACACAGGAATTTATCAATGTACAGCTCAAATGAAGCTAAGAACAGAAAAATGCAAAGATTGACAGTCGGGATCCAAAATGATCTCCCCAGGACAACGAGATGAAATATAATCAAGATAAATGTAAAGTTCCATATTTAGGTTCACAAAATTAACTGCACAGCAGCACAAATGAGAAGACAGGAATATTGCTTGACTCTTCTTTTGGTATTTCATCTATGAACAGTGTTCTGCTGTTCCCAGAACGCTTGCATCTCATTTAATCATTTAGGAAGTTAGCTTTAGTAAATCCAAAATGTTAGATGGAAATTTACTCTGATTTATCCTTTTGCTTGCAAATTCAGTAATTCCTGATTTAGGTTTATTTAAGTCTGAGTTCATGTAGATTACCAAGTATGACTGTATTCTAATCCTTGTCACACCTAAGAATGTCAATGGTGTGCCCAGGATTAGACAGTGAGGCATGGGTGGGGCTAGGAGGAGACATAAGATTTCCTTCTTAAACTCAGAATCCTACTTTTTCTTTAATGTCCATCTCCTCTAAGAAACTTTTCCCAGTCTTCCCACTTGCAATTAATCATTTTTTCACTATATTCCCATATACAGACAAATATACACCTGTGGGTATGTGTGTGTGTGTCTATCTGGCTGGCTATCTGTATAGGAATGTTCATTGTCTTGAATTAAATTGAGTTACCCTGCACCAACCAACTCACTCACCCCAAACTCAACTCTAGATTATAGCCTCTCAAAAGGTAAAACTCATGCTTTATATCTTTGAAATCTTCAAGACTAGCACGGAGATTTGCACATATTAGGTAATCAATAAATACTGGCAGAATTGAGTGGCACAGGCTTTGCAGTCATACTTGAATTTGAATCACTATTTAGCTGTTCACTAAATTTCCCCTCTGAATTTTTTTTCATTTTTTATTGATGTCTTAATAGTTTATAATATTGTGGGGTTTTAGTTGTACGTTATTATTTGTCCGTCACCATATGGCTGCATCCCTTCACCCCTTGTGCCCACCCCCCACTCCCCTTCCCCTTGGTAACCACCAACCAGTTCTCTCTGTCCGTGTGTTCGTTTATATTCCACACATGAGTGAAATCATGCGGTGTTTGTCCTTCTCTCTCTGGCTAATTTCACTTAACATAATACCCTCTAGGTCTGAATTTTTTTTTAATCTTTAAAATGGGCATATAGTAACCACTTTATAGGGGATTTTCTGAGTACTAAATGCTAGCAAAATTCATAGGTTAAATAAATATTAGTTCCATTCACCTTTGATTTCTAGCTCATTGGCATTACTGAGGTCCTGAGGAGAGTTTCTTTAAATGGAATAATACAAATAAAACATCCTGACCCTAGTCTTCCAGAGTTCCTCTACAGAGATCAGATGTCAGTGCCTTCTGGTCCCCAGCAGCCCACAGTCCCTGCAGACTCTCCTGGTCCCTGACTAATCCCTGGAGTCAGAGCCAGGCAGCTCTTTTTCTATAAGTCAGCCATGCAGGGCTATTTGAGAAGCACAGGGTTTCTTTCCCCTGCCACTGCCCTTAACAGCATTCCATCTGCACAGAACCTGGCTCTCAGGCCTCACAATTGTTTGCAATTCAACAAATATTTGACTGCTTACTGTGTTTCAGGAACTGTGCGAGGGCCAAAAGAGAGTAAATAGTTGACTGACATAATTCTACCCCCAAGGAACTCAGTTTACTGAGAATTGGGGAGCACACTTGTACGAACTAGTCTCCCACAGAGCAGAATGTAGTAACAGCCGATCAACAGATATGCCCCCAGGGGCTCCCCAGGACTCCAGAGTGGAAGATCTACTCTAGATCTGGTCGGAAAAGGCTCTGCAGGGATAGTGGCATTTGAATTGTGCTTATAAGGATTAATAGATAGCTATGGGGGTGGAGAGGGCATTTAGGTGGAAGAACCAGCCGAAGTGAAGGCATAGAGGTGGAAAAGAATGGGAGGTATTTAAGCTGCAGCCAGCACACGATTTAGGCCAGAACCTAGGGCTCAAACAGTAGAGTAGCAGTCAAGAAGCCTGGTATAGTAGGCAGCTTCTGAAATGGCTCCCAGTGATCGTCTCCTTATATTCACACCCTCCTTGTGTAATCTCCCTTCCCCGACCCCCACTCCCATGCAATAAGACTATAAAAGACTGGACTGACTTTCATCTTGTCCGTATTCTCTCTCTCTCTCTCATTTACTTTGATGAAACCAGCTGCCATGTTATGGGCTGCTCTATGGAACAGCCCAATTGGCAAGGAACTGAGGGCTGCCTGTAGCCCATAGCCAGGGAGGAACTGAGGCCCTCAGTTCAACAGCCCACAAGGAACTGAATCCTGATGGCAACCACTGGGTGACCTTGGAAGCAGATCCAGTCCCAGTCAAACCTGGAGATGATTGCAGGCCCAGCTGATGCCTTGATTACAGTCTATGAGAGACCCTGAGCTGGAGGACCTATTTAAGCCATACCCAGATTTCAGACCCACAGAAACTGTTAGATAATTAATGTGTACTGTTTTAAGCCACTAAATTTTGGGATAATTTGTTATGCAGCAGTACATAATTAATAGACCTAGAAAGGATTAGAAATGAATTGGGGAGGATATTCAATAGCAGACTGATATATCTGACCTATGACTGATATATCTTGCCTATATCTGATAGGCAATTGTGAGATGTTAAATGTCGTGAGCAATGATGTGACCAGAGACAGGTTTTTCAAACGCTGATCTGGCAGTGGTTCACCAGAGGAGTTGGAACATGAAGAGAGAGACTTCCAAGCTAAGAAATTATACAAAACTCTTGATGAGCACATGATTTCCTGATGAGAAGCAAAGAAGACTTGGGCAATAGTGGCAATGGAGAGGAGAAGGAAAACAGGAAAGATATGAATTAGACTCATTTTGGTCTTGGCTGTAGACGGAATGTGGGGGTAAATGAGAGGAAGGAAAGTAAAAGAAGATTACAATGAATAAGGAATAGGAAACATCATTTACAGAGATGGGGAGCACAGAAAAAAAAAGCAGGTTTTGAAGGAAGGGTATTGAGTTCAGCTTGGGACCTATTGAATTTAAAGTACCAGTGAAACATCTAGATGAATTTGATGCTCAAGACTGAAGTGGTAGCCAGAAGCTTGGGAGTCACCTACATAAAGGTAAGAATCTACTCCTAATGGGGACTGGAGTTACAAGTCAGAGTTCAAGTGACCCAACAGTGACTTGAACACACAGCATGAGAAGGTGAGGCTGCAGCTCAGGGATCACAGTCACACCCTTTTCATCTTGAAATCATGGAGATCACAACTTGGGGGAAGCACTGGCTTGTTGCTGATGATGCCAGGAACCCTGGCGTCTTGCTAGGGGAACAGATGGCTCAGCCATGATTCTGCCGGGCCCTGACAAAGGTGTATACATTTTCCTCCATGAATATACCAAAGACCAGCCCAAGGAGTGGTGTAAAGTCTTCAGGTCTCATTCCAGAGGCCCATTGAAGATGAATACTTATCTTCATGTTGTTTAAAAAAAAAAAGAGTTTATCTCATAGAAACAGGAAGTAAAATGATGGTTTCCAGGGGACAGGGGAGGGAGAAATGAGGAGTAGTTGTTTAATGGGTATAGAGTTTCAGTTTTGCAAGATGAAAACTTTCCGAAGATGGTTGCACAACAATATGAATATACTTAACAGTACTGAACAATACAGTGAGAAATTGTTAAGATGGTGAATTTTATGTTTTTACATGCATTTTACCACAATTTTTTTTAAAAAAAGAGATTGTCTAAGAATTCCTGGCACCTCACCAACAGACTTCTGGTATTATCAGAGAAAATAATGAGAACAGCTACCATTTACTGACTACCTCCTACATGCCATGTGGTTGTAAATCAATCCTCATGAAAATCCATTGAGATGGGCTATTATTCTCAGAAAGGCTAAGAAATGTGCACAAGATACATAGCTGATGAGTATCAGAGCCAGCATTTGGGCTGAGATTGCTGATTCCAATAATGTACTAGTTCCTATGATACACTGGCTGAAATGGAGAGGAAAAACAAGCTGAGAGATGTGGAAGACAACTTCAGGTGGGGAGAATGGGATTAGGAGGATATCACGCAGTTTTAGAACAGGAGCCATGTCTTTTCGTTCTTTATAACTCCCACAAAGCCCAGCACAGTGCGATGTAAATTGAGGCCTTCCAGAAATGTTGGTGAATAAATAAATGAATGATGAATAATCACTGCTAAAAAAAATCAAAACAAAAAGATTCATCCCCTTCACCCCTACAAACTAAGGTAACTCTTTTTTTCTGGCTTTCAGACCAACCAATCAAAAGTAAGTTTATGCCAAATAGAAAAGACCCCTGGGACTTCCAGTTTCCAGTCTACCACGTAAAGAGTTTGGAAGTCATCACTCACCTTCTCACAACTAGAAAAAAGTAGAACAAACTGAAAATCAACCACCTGTCTTAGATCAATCAGAGAACTGAGGTCACAGGGCAAACTGCTGCCCTAAAAACTGGAAAGATCGGTAGGCAGATGCAGAGAATAGAGGTTCAGGCACAGGTTCTGCTTGCTGGGAGCAGAAGCCCATGCTGGAGCCTTCCCAGTAGGATCACTTAAATTATAATAGATGAATTTCTGGAGGGTTAGTGTAGACTAGCTTGAGAGTTAAAAACTGAAGGGGTGGCAGTTTTAAGGGATCCCCACACTTTCCTGAGTTTTACCTCCAGGAGCCCCACCAGGTTCTCACTGGGAAAATCAGAGAAAAATCCCCTCATGCTTCCAGCAAGGGGGTAGAGGGTGGGAAAAGTAACCATTTTCAGATATGCCCACAGCTCTCTGTTCTGCTTAAGAAGGCTTCCCTCAAGGGAAACTATTTTACCACAGTGTAACTGACCTGGGGAAAGGAAAATACCCAACTCCTGCCCCCTCTAATCTTCCATATGGGGGAGGGGAAATACTCAACTCCAGTTCCCTCTAGCCTTCCATGACTCTATTTAAGGAAGAGTCTCTCCTGGGGCCGGCCCAGTGGTGTAGTGATTAAGTTCGTGCACTCTGCTTTGGTGGCCTAGAGTTTGCAGGTTTGAATCCTGGGCGCAGAATGATGCACCGTTCATCAAGCCATGCTGTGACGGCATCCCACATACAAAATAGAGGAAGATGGGCACAGATGTTAGCTCAGGGCCAATCTTCCTCGGCCAAAAAAAAAAAAAAAGAGTCTCTAGGAAACCCAAAGACAACAGGGGTGACAAAAACAAGGACACTAAAGGAAATTTTATCCTTGGACACCACAGCAAACAGTAAACACAGCCTAACTCCTAGCCAGAAAAACATAAAGCCTCACACTAAAAACCAATCTACCTCAGTTCCTTCTCCCCGAATACATCATGTCTGACTTTCAACAAAAAGTTACAAGGCTAAAAGACAAAAACATAGTCTGAAGAGTCAAAAAAAAAAAAAAAAAATCAGAACCAGACTCAGTATGGCAGAGATTTTGGAAAAGGCCTCTGGATGATCCTGGTGAACCCCATTTCTTTGGGAGGAGGGTCTTTTTTTACCTTCTGACTCTGTGATCCTGGACAAGCTTCTCTAAATCTGGTCCTGCTGATTCTTCCACCTCAAAGGCTGTAACATCCACCCTTTACTTTTGATTCTGCTGTACCTTAAACCTAGGCCCCCATGCCACTCAGATAATTGTGTAATCTCCTAACTATTCTCCCTGCCTCCCCCTCTAGTCACCCTACACACTGCCCCAGATTGATGATTCCAATCATCAATGGCACATGACCTTTAAGCCATGCATTTAAGACTCCAGTGGTCCAGAATCAAGTCCTGAAGGAGCCCCCCGTGCTAGTCCATCCCCCCCACTGTTTCTGGACTCCCTCCTCTGCCATGTCCCAGAGGCGTGCCATGATCATGCCCAGCACTTCACTGCTGCTTCTGGCCTTTGCACTGCTTCATTCCCTCCTCTCCATTCATCCACGTGTGGGTGATCTTCCAGGCACAGCTCAGTTCCTCCCCATCTCTGTGAGGGCCTCAGCCCTCTAGCCACACCTTCCTCCATACTTCTGTAACTTTTTTTCTCTATTTATTTAATCTTTATTGTTCATTATTGATGACACCAGAGAATTATGTAAGCTATTTGTTTTTCACTATGTCCTCAGTACTTCACATACTTATATACTTTACATACATACTCATTAATATTTAATCATTCCAAATTCCCATGCAACAGGTATTATTATCCTCACTTTTCAAATAAGGAAATTGAGACCCAGAGAGGTTATGCAGCTTATCTAAAGTCATACCAGCTGAGAAGTGGTAGAGCTGGAAATCAAATTCAGGCCTGCGGAACTCCATAGCCTATGTTCTTTTTATGTTATATTATGCGCTCTCATTCATCCCCTCATTATTAATTCAGCCAACAATCACGGTGCGCCTATTATGTGCCATGCATTGTAATATGTGTTATAAGAGAGTCAGAGATGAATTAGACACAAACCCAGGCTTCTTTATGTTATCATTTCTCTTTTTCTGTATTTTCTGTCTTTCCATGCCTGTATAACTATACTCGCACACAGTGGAGGATCTTTTCCACAAGACTGTAAGTGGATGGGTCAAGGATGGAGGTCTCTCTTAAGCACTGCTGTATTTTCAATATTTAGCACAGTATCTCCCATGTAATAGATACCCAAGAAATATTTGTTGAACAAGTGAATAAATGAGTCAATGAATGAAAGAACATTAAAAGGGGGTGAGGATGTGGAAAAAGAGGAGGGGGAGAAGACAGAGGATAAAGTCCTCCCTTTCCACGTCTCAAGATTCCCAAGGGGAATAGCATAAATATAGCAGTTTGAGAGCAAGAAGGAATTTAGTACTATTGTCACTGCTTAGCTGATGGATGGGAGTCAAATCGTTCCCATGTTGGATATCTGGCCCACACAGCTGATTGATAGACCCTGTACAATATCCCTGCTCCCACACCAGGAAGAGAGGACTTCAGGTCCAGGGTTCCCAAGTTCAATAGCCTTTTCTTTTTTGCCTTAAAAAATTGCTGAGGCATGAGATACTTCCGTTCTCCACTGGCATCTTTGCACTGTGCCCAGAGAAACAATCATATCACATTCAGGAAGGCAAGGGCCTGCAAAGGCAGGGAAACAGGAACTGTCCCCACGGATGTCCTCCCGGGGGAGACAGCCAGAGGCTGGGAACAAATGCTGTGTGAAACAGAAAGCCAGACTTCACCAGGGGCTCCAGGTTGAGGGGCTGTCCCTTCCCAGCACCCAGCAGGACCCTCAGCCAAAAAGTCCAGGAACAGCATGTTATTCTTAAACATACACACTTTTCCATCCCTACCTCCAGCCTTCTACACACACATATTAAATCCAGTGTGAAATCTGGGCAGGGAACTTGGTACTGAAGGGCACATTCCAACTCCTCAGCTCCGAAGCCAGGCCCTCACCAGAAAAGCATCCATCTCCTTCTCAAATACTTCTCTGTAAGCCCAGCTCCAGCCTGGTGGCTCTGCTCACTGTCCCCAAACATGTGTCAAGCCCAGTCTCACTCCAACCCATCCTCCTCTTCCCCATCCACATACTCCCTTCCCTTCCTCTCTGACTAGCAATCTCTTCCCCATGGGTCCTTGACTCAGAGCATCTCAGCCAGATGCTCTCACTTTTGAATTCCGGCAGCATTTCCATCTAAGTCAGTGCTTCCTAATCTTTTTCACGGAATAAAAAATGATAATATTTGTAGGGCACCCTGGGATAAACACATGGAGCTGATCTCAGCCAGGGCAACCAGCCCAGGGACTCCAGATGCCTGTAGGATGAGGGGGATCAATACCCCAGGCACGCCTGCAATCCATTCGAAGCCACCGCGCACAGGAGTGGTGGTCAAGCTCAGGTTTACAGACTGCCTGACTGTTACAGAGCATTCTGCAAGCCAGAACTAGAAAAGAGGCATATATGAAAGCCCTTGCCTTTGAAGAGCTTCTACACTAGCTGAAGAAACAGAAGATGCCTGCAAGTATGAATAATAAACACACACCATCATTTTTAAGTTCTTTGTGTAACAGAAAGAACAGGGGCTTTGGCATCAAAGACACATGGAGGTTCAAACTCTGGCTTTTCCACTTACTTGCTGTATGAACTTAGGCAAGTTAATACCACCTCTCTGATCTCACTTTTCCGTCTGTAAAATAGGCATAATGCCTATGCTCATAGCGTTGTGTTTTTAAATCATCTTTAGTACCGTATAATTTACACACAATAAAGTTCACCCATTAAAAGCATACAATTCACTAAGTTTCCACAAAGTGGAAACATATACAGCCATATAATGACCACTGCAATCAAGATATAGAACATTTCTATCGCCCCCAAAATTTCCTCCATCCTCTTTGCAGTCAATGCTCCACGCCCCCCATCCCCCCACCCTCCCCTGCCGCCTGCATTCCCTGTCCCCTGGCAACCGTGGATCTGATTTCCATCACAATAATTATGCCTTTTCTAGTTTTTCCTATAAATAGAATCACACAATCACAGTCCTTTGTGCCTGGCTTCTTTAATTTAGGATGACGCTTTTGAAATTCATTTATGTTGTGTATATCTATAGTTTGCTCCTTTTTATTGCTGAATAGAATTCCATTGTATGGATATACCACAATTTGTTTATTCATTCTCCTGTTGATGGATACTTGAGTTGTTTATAGTTTTTATGAATAAAGCTGCTATGAACATTCTTGCACAAGTCTGTTTGCAGACATGATTTTATTTCTCTTGGGTTAATACCTAAGAGTTAAATTGCTGAGTTATAGAATAGGTGTGTGTCTAACTTTTTAAAAAACCTCCAAACACTACTGCAAAGTAGTTTTACCATTTGGCACTCCCATCACCAATGTATGCAAGTTCAAATCACTCTACATCCTTGCCAGTGTTTGGGATTGTCAGTCTTTTTAATTTTAGCCATTCTGGTGGGTATGTAGTGTTATTTGATTTCAGTTTTACTTTGCATTTTCCTAATAACTAATGATATTGAACACAATTTCCTGTGTATATCGGCCATTTATATATCTTTTGTGAAGTACCTATTCAAATCTTTTGTCCATTCTATTTGCTGGATTATCTTTTTATGATTGATTTGTAAGCATTCTTTATATATGTCAGAAGGAAATTCTCTTTCAGATATATGTTTTTCACATATTTTTTTCCTAGACTGCGGCTGGCCTTTTCATTTTAATGGTGTCTTTTGATGAGCAGAAGTTTTGTATTTTGATAAATCTAATTTATTAACACTTTTTTCTTTTTGTTTAGTGCTTTTTGTGACCTCTCTAAGAAATATTTTCTATCCCAAGGTCACAAAGATATTCTCCTATGTTTTCTTTTAGAATTTCCATAGTTTAACTTTTACATTGAGGTCTATGATCCATCTCAAATTAATTTTGTGTGTAATATGAGGTAAGCATAAAGATTCATTTTTTTCATACATTTTTCCAGTTGTTCTAGCACATTTGGGGAAAGATTATCCTTTCCTCTACTGAACTGAATTGATAATTTGTCAAAAATCGATTCACCATATATGTAGGGTCTCTTTCTGGTCTCTATATTCTGTTCCATTGATCTATTTTTCCATGCTTACATTATACTATCTTAATTACTACAGTTTTAAAGTATTCATTTAATCAGATAATGAGGATTCTCCAAATTTGTTCTTTCTCCAGATTATTTTGACTTTTCAAGTCCTTTACATTTGTACATAAATTTTAGAATCAACATGTCAATTTATATTTTTAGAAATCCATTAGGACTTGATTGGGATTACGCTAAATCTATAGATCAATCTGCAGAGAAAGGGCACTTAGCAGTGTTGATTCTTCCCATCCATGAACATAACACATCTCTCCATTTGTTTACATCTTCTTTAATTTCTCTCAACAATGTTTTGTACTTCTCAGTGTAAATATTTTGCACTTTTATTAAATTTATTCCTAAGTATTTGATGTTTTAGACACTATTGTAACGATATTTTTATATTTTAGCGTCCAATTTTTTTCTGCTGGTATATACAAATACAATTGATCTTTGGATGTTGACCTTGGTATCCCATGATTTTCTAAATGCACTTATTACTTCCAGTAGGAATTTTTTTTTTTTTTTAGATTCCTTGAATTTCCTACATACACAATTAGGCCATCTGAGAATAAAGACAACTTTACTTCTTTTTCAAATGTTATGCCGTTTATTTCTTTTGCTTGCCATATTGTACTGGCTAGGGCCTTCCATACAATACTGAGTAGAAGTAATGACAGCACTTTTTCTAATATTAGGAGACAAGCATTCAGTATTTTACTATTAAGTATGATGTTAGCTGTACAATTTTTCATAGATGCTCATTATCAGACTGGGGTGGTTCTGTTCTTTCTCTGGTGAACATTTTAATCATGAATGAGTGTTGAATCTTTTCAAATTTTTTTCTGCATTTATTGCATTGATCATATGGCTTTTCTCCTTTACTCTGTAAATGTGGTGAATTATACTGATTGATTTTCAAATACTAAACCATCCTTTATTCTTTGGGATAAACTCCACTTGGTCTTAATATATTATCTTTTTAAATTTTTTTATTATCCCTTTTATACATTGCTGGATTCACTATCCCAACATCTTGTTGAGGACTTTTTAAATCTATATTCTTGAAAGATAATGGTCTTCAGTTTTCTCTTCCTGTAAAGACTTTTTTCTGGTTTGTGTAATGCTGACTTCATAAAATGATTTGGAAGTATTCTCTCCTCTGTTTTCAGAAAGAGTTTATATAGAAATAGTGCTTTTCCTCCTTAGACAATTGATAAAATTCACCAATAAAACCATCTAGACCTTCAGTTTTCTTTGTGAGAAGGCTTGTGTCTATGAATCTTTTCCATTTTTATTCAATTCTTTATTTTTCTTTAGTCAATTTTAACATATTTTTCAGTGAATTTGTCAGTGAATTTTAATCTAACTTGTCACATTTATTGGCATAAAATTGTTTACAATGATTTCTTATTGTCCTTTAAACTATCTGTAGCATCTATAATGATGTTCTTTCTGTCATTAGTGATTTTGAATTTTTTTCCTTGATCAGCATTACTAGAGGTTTATGAATTTTATTAATCTTTTTAAAGAACCAGCTTTTGGCTTTATTAATTTCTCCATTGTTTGTCTTTTTTTCTATTTAATCAACTTCAGCTCTTTATTATTTCCTGCCTTCTATTTCCTTTGTGTTTAATTTGTTCTTCTTTTTTCTAGCTTTTTAAGGCAGAAATGTAGGTCATTGATTTTAAATATTTCTTCTTTTCTAAAAAAAGCATTTAAAGCTTTAAATTTCCCTTCAAGCATTTCTTCAGGTGTACACCAACATTTTGCTTCATTTAGTTAAAAATATTTTCCAATTTCTCTTGTGATTTCTTCTTTGAGACATGGGTTACTTATAAATATGTTGTTTAATTTCCAGATATTTGGAGATTTTTCTAGATGTCCTATTGTTATTGATTTCTAATTTAATTTTATTATAGTCAGAGAATATATTCTATAAAATATTAATCTTTTGAAAGTATTGAGAGTTATTTTATGGCCCAGCATATGGTCCAACTTGGTGAGTGCTCCCTGTGCACTTGAAAAGAATGTTTATTCTACTGTTACAGGGTGGAATGTTCTATAAATGTCAGTTAAGTCAAGTTGTTGATTGTGTTGTTCAAAGCTTTTTATCCTTAGGGATTTTTTATTTACTTGTTCTATAAATTACTTAGAGAAAGTTATTAAAATCTCCCACTATAATTGGATATTTGTCTGTTTTTCCCTTTAGTTTTGTCACATTTTGCTTCCCATATTAGATGCATTTATATTTAGGATTGTTATGTCTTCCTGATGAATTGACTCTTTTATCATTGTGAAATGTCCCTCTTTATGTCTGGAAATAACTCTCTGACTGAAAGTCTACTGATAGTAATATAGCCACACCAAGTTGCTCATATCTATTGTTTAATTGTATATCTTTTTTCCATTCTTTGACTACGAACCTTGATGCATGTCCTTTGTATTTAAACTGTGTCTCCTCTAGGTATCATATACTTGTCTGGATTTTTTTATCCCATCTGAAAAATCTATCTTTTAAATGAAGTGTTTAGTCCATATTCATTTAATGTAATTATTGAGATCATTAGGTTTAAGTCTACCATCTTGCTATTTCATTTCTACTTTTCCCATCTAGAATTTTCCCCCTCTGTTTCTTCTTTCCTGCCTTTTAGTTTTTTCGACTAATTGAACTTTTTCAGTATTTCATTTTATTTCCTCTAATTGACTTTCAAGCTATATCTCTTTGGTCATTTTTTTTTTTTCTTAGTAGTTGCTCTGTATATTACCATGGGCATCCTTAACTATCATAGTCTACTTAGAATTAATATTTTACCACTTCACATGAACTGTAAGAATCTTACAACACCATACTTCCATTTACTCCCCATCCTTTGTGCTATTATTGTCATATATTATACTTCTATCTATATTATATACTCCACAATATATTCTGATTAGTTTTGTCTTAAGTGGTCATTTATCTGTTAAAGAAGTTAAGAGAAAAAAATAAGATAGTATTCTATATTTATCTACATTTTTATGCTCCTCATTCATTCCTGTTGATCTGAATTTTCATCGAGTATCATTTTACTTCAGCCTAATAACTACCATGAGCATTTCTTCAGTAATGTAGGTCTGCTGGCAATATATTCTTTTAGCTTTTATTTACCTAAAAATGCTTTATTTCACCTCACATTTTAGGCATATTGTCACAGAATATTGAATTCTGTGTTGACAGGTTTTGTTTTTCTTTCCACCCATTGCATATGTCATTCCATTTTCTTCTAGCCTCCATTGCTTCTTATAAGAAGTCAGCTCTAATTTGTTTCTTTTTCCCCCTGTATGTACTGTGCCCCCTCCCCACTTCTGACTGCTCTTAAGATTTTCTCTTTATTTTTTATTTTTGGCAGTTTTACTATAATTTCCTGAACAGGAATTGAATTGATGAACATTGAAATTGGACCAGTGTGTTGAGATTGCAGATTATATCTCTTGAAACATTTCTTACCATATTTTGGTCTACTTCACAGTTTCCCAGCTAAAGAACGCAATAAAGACCTTGGAGAGTATTAAATTAGATATCCAGAATAAGCAGGTAGAAAAATAAAGCCATGAGAAAAAGTTAAATAGTTATTATACTAGAAGATAAGAAATCTAGAGGGACTCATGAAGAGAAAATGCAGATATCTGACAATACTTAAATCAACCTTTTAGTTCTACTTAAATAAAATTCATTTTAATAATCAGAGTTGTTTAATAATGAAACAGCCTGTCTCAAATAAGTGAGTTACCTGTCACTGAAGTATTCAAATAGGAGCAGTAAGACCCCTTATCAGGAAGCTGGAGAAGACGGTCCTGTCTTACACATGAGGATGGGCTAGCCAACATCTATGTTTTTGTCAAACTCTAATGTTCTAAAATTCAATTTCAGAATTTTAGGGTTCTCTTTCATTCATTAATTTATTCAACAAATACCAAATGCCCATTATGTGCCAAGTGCTGGGGATACCATAGTGAGCAAATAGACATGGTTCCTATCCTTGAGGAATTTACCCATCCAGCAAAGTGGCAAGAAGAAATAAACCTGGGCTTTAGCACAAAGGATTTAGATTAGCTCTAAGAAAGGTTTTCTCAGTTGTTTAAAACAGAAGTTTTGTAATTTGTATTCCTTTGTTATAAATCTTTTAAAATAGATTCTCATCTATCTGGGATGTTTTAAAACATAATCAGGGAATGTTTGTAGACAGAGGAATGAACTAAATAGTCACTTAAAATCTTTTCCATTCCAGTGAGCCAGTTATCCTCTGAATACATTTGGGAATATATCATGTCAATACTTAGAACATTTCATTCAAAATCTTCATTCTATTTCCCAATTTCAATTAATCAGATCTCTTTCCCCCTCTATTTAAAAGGGAAACTGAGGCAAAGCTTGATGAAATGATTGCCCAGAACCAAAAGCCAAACTTAGAAAAGAATATACTTCCTTACCATTGATATTTATCAAATATCTACTGTGTGCTATGTATGCACTGACCTAGGTACCTTAAATACATCATATTATTTATTCCTTCCAACAATCCTAGGGCTAGGTATTATTATTTACATTTTAAAATGAGAAAACTAAAGCCTAGAGAGTAAATGTAACTTGCTAGTAAGCAGCAAGATCAGGGTTCAAGCCCAGATCTGTCTGATTCTAAAGCCTCTGCTCTTAACCACTGTACTCTACTATGATCATACACAAAGTATATGTACTGATTGGGTTTGTAAGTAATTCCCTAGGCTCTGCTGGCCAGGAAACATCCATGGCATGCTTTCTCACTCAGTGATGATGCATCTTGCCCTAGAACATGGACAGGCCTAGCTATACAGGTTAGAGGAGAGACTGGCAGGATTCTAGGCCTCCAGGGCCAAGCAGCATGTCTCCAAATGACTGGACTGCAGTGCTCCTGATGAAGAGATGGATACTACTGCCAATGAAAGTCTTCCTTCCAACTGGGTCCAGCCTCCTCCCAGGGCTACAAGGCAGTAGATTAAGCCCCTGACCAGGGTGAGACCATCTTGCTTTTGGATGCCAGGATCACCCTGTGGTTTGCTGGGGAAGATATTTTTCCATTTGCTAATTGGATATTAAACTGTTATCCCTCTCACCAATTCTATAGGAAACCATTAACATGATTACATTTATCAGACTCTTCAAAATATCCTGGAAGGTATATTCTACAGCAGAAGGCAGAGGTGTCAATCCCTCAGAAATCAGATACAAAAGCACTGCCATGTCCCTCAGGAAGCCTTCCCTAACCCAGGTTGTGCTCTGTTATTACAGTTAATTGTATGCTGGTTATAATAAAGTTATTATTGTATGTTTCCCACTTACTTTACTAAAGTGCCATTCCTGGTGATGCAGCCATTGGAGACAGATGCACCTGGGTTCAAATCCAGGTGCTGTCAAGCCTCTGAATTGCTGAATTTCTCTGAATCTCCATTTCCTTGCGTTAAATTTGACTTAATAATATGCCCCATTAAAGGATAATGTTTAGGACTAAAAGAGATGAGGTATTTAAATCAGCTGGCAGTTAATAGGCATTTGGCCCAGGTTTCTTTCCACCTGCAGAGCAGGGACCATATCCTTGTCACCTTTGCATCCCTCCAAGTGCCTAACTTAGCATCTTGAACTTGCAAGATATTCAGTCACTGTTTGCTAAAAGAGGAAAGAGCTCTGGAGTTGGACTCAAAAGATATGAGTTTTAAATTGGACTCACTGGCTGTGTAACTATCGGCCAAACACTTCCCCTGGATGGACCTCAATTTCCTTACTTGTAAGATAGAGTTGGTAACACTTATCTCATCTGGTTGTCGTGAGGACGCAGTAAGCATCACTGTGCCATGCACAGCGGTTCTCAACCCTGATCATACAGTAGAATTAGAATGTGTAGACTTTTGAAAAATACTAACACCCAGCCCCACCTAGGTCATCAAAAAAATATCTCTGGGGATGGGGCCTGGACAGTGTATAACTTTCCACAGGAGTTTCTAGAGCACAATGAAGACTGAGGATCACTAGTCGAGCACAGTGCCTGATAGACAGCAAGCGCCTAATAAGTGTTCCTCCTTCCAGGTAGAAGTGGTAAAAGTGATGATGATGGGAGCAGCTTCCTAGGGGAAGGACTCCCTATCCAAAATCATTCTACCATATGCTATCACTTAGAAATTCATTTTCTAAATTATTTTAAAAATAGCAATACTGCTAGGATGGTTATATTTATAAATATTAACAATTTAAGGTGGAAGAACTCTAAAAAAGCATCTAATCCAAACCTCTCATTTTGTAAATAAGGAAACTGAGACTCAGAGAGAGGAAATGATTTTCCCTGTGTCACATAGTGGCAAGAATGAAAGTCTGCAGACCCCCAGAAGGCTGTTGTTGCACTGGAGAATGGCATTTTCCTCAAAGTACTAAGTAACAGAAAGCAATGGAGAGGCAAGATTCAGTCACTTAACACATGCACAAACCCTGTGCAAGAGACTATGATAAGTACTGTGGTGGCAAGGATAAGTCAAGCAAGGATTCTATCCTGATGGAGAGATTATACATCTCCTGAGAAGGCACAGAAAGGGAGGTGGTAGGATTCTGACTTCTGTTTCCTTGCAGCATTGCCTTGGGCCTGGGGGAGCAGACTGATCACTGGATCATGCAAAACCATCCTCATGCTACCCTGGCACCCAACCTAAAGTAAGCAGTTATTGTTGTTGCTGTTTATTCAACACAATATGGGCGTTATAAGCCAAGTACTATACAGAGCAACCTTTTACTGCTGAGCTCAATACAGACTGACCACATGAGAGGTATCTGGAAAATTCATGTTTGAAATTAACTCATTGAGACTTCCAGCTGTGGCAGACCAACTTGTGCAGACCAACTCTCCTTCCAAGAACAGCTGAAAAATCCAGATAAAATATTTGAAAGAAAAACATCAATTTGAAGTTTCAGAGAGCTACCAAGGCATCAAACGCTTGAGGACAAAGATCTTTGACAAGGGAGAGGTGAGCATGTTCAGTTTCACTCTTCTCCTAGAGATGCTTGTTGATTCAAAATGGTGTCTGTGAGGCTGAGAAGCTGAGCAGAGCTGCCGACAGCCTTAACTATTGGAGAAACAAAACTTGGAGTGAGTCCACCGAGGAGGAAGAGCTCTGGTAACACCCTAGGCTTTCACTTAGGACTTCTGAAAGGCTACGCTTTACGAATAAATGTGAACTAGAAATAGACCTCAAAAAGAATAAATCTCAGTTCTCAATGAACTCAATCATAGATTGGATTGAGACAATTTGCCTCTAGACTGACTGCTAGAAGCAAAAGTATGTATTCTCTGAAATAAAATAAGGTCATTAAGAGACTCAAATTATCCCTACAATATTTTCTAGCATTCTAGCAATGTCTAGCATTCAAACAAAAGTTACAGGTGCATCAGGAGACAAGACCTAATGTCTGAAAAACAAGACAGAAAAAAAAAACAGAAAATGGAAGCAGACCCATGAGAGATTCAGATCTTGACATTATCAAACTAAAATAACTGTAAATAATATGTTCAAAAAAATAGATAGGATGGAAAACTTTCTCCAGAGAGCCGGGATCTATTTTTTTAAAAATCAAATGGAAATTCTAAAACTGAAAGAAATACATAAATTAAGAATTCATCAGATAGGTTTGACAGCACATTAGACACAGCTGAAAAGTAGATTTACAAACTGGAAAAACAATAGGTCAATAGAAAATATCCAGACAGAGGGAGAGAAAGAGAGACAGACAGAGAGAGAAAAGAGCATTAGACATATGGGACATGGTGAAAGGTCTAACAGACATGTAATTTAAGTCCTGAAGGAGGTGAGAGAGTGAATGGGGAAGAAGCAATATCTGAAGAGATAGCAGCTGAGAATTTTGCAAAACTGATTAAAGGCATCAAGCCACATACTGAATCTCTATGAACCCAAGCAACACAAATACAGGGGGAAAAAACCCACAACTAAGCACATTATAGCAAAACTGCAGAAAACCAAGAAAGCATCTGGGAAAGGGGGCAAGGGAAGGGGGGTTGAAATCACATTACCTACAAAAGAGCAAAATAAGACTGACAGATGATTCCCAACAGAAACTATAGACACCAGAATGCAATGACATATTTAAGGTGCTGAAGGAAAATAACTGCAAGTCTAGAATTCTGTAACCAATAAAAAAAAATCCATCATCAAAAATGAAGTTTAAATTAATCCATTTTCAAACAAAAACAGAGAATTCATCAAAGGAAGCCTAGCACTAAGAGAAATATTAAAGTTAGTTTTTTAGGAAGAAAGGAAATCATTTCAGATGGTAGATTGGAGATGCCAAAAGGAAAAGAGGCAACAGAAATGGTAAATATGTAGATGATGCTAAAGGAATATTGTATAAGTTGATAGTCTCATGTAAAGAAACTCCAGTTCCCAAAGCTGCTTGCCTGGTGGAGGCAAAACCACTACAGTCACCCAGGTGACAACTGGAAACATGTCCACATTTCTCAACCTTCACTTTTGTGCTGGCTTCCCTTCTAAAGCCACAGACAATTTACCCTCTAACTGTTAATACTAAGTTTCATTATTATTTGTTAGATTAGTTCATCTTTGATTAGGAACTGTTGATCTGTTACGATGACTCTGTCCAACACATCTGAACATGCTTTCTCCAACACACTATATACAAATGACTGTACAATCTTTTCCAACATAATTTGATGAATTCTGTGGTACCAGAATCTAGTGTTATATATTCAGAAATTAAAGGTCTGCTGTCTCTTTCAACACCATTTATTTTCTGCTCCAGCCATCAACTGTGTTGGATGCTCTAGCAGACTTCGCTCTACTTCAGCACCAATTATCCAATCTCGAGTCACAACCACAGCCACTCCCAGTTTCACCCAAATGCAAGTCTTCCTTTAGGCTAGAATTAGGCACAGTTTTGACTATGGAATTTAGGCCAGTCTAGTGTATATGCCATACAGCTCTTTCAGTTTTTAAATCTAGACTTCCCAGCATATCATTGTACATCATGACTAGTCGATACTGTAGATACCCAAGATTTAGTGGGACTAAATGTTGATCCCCTTCATTGGTTATTTATACATTTTGTTGTCTGACTTTCTAAGAAGTTCAAGTTACTGCTTGGTGATGTTGAGTGAGGCAAGTTATATTTATTCATTCATTCAACAAACACTTTTTGAGCACCTAATACAATAAAACTCCTGCAATGGCAGTGAATTAGAATTAAGACAATTGGAAATTGGCTTGTATCCTCCATCCAGCCCCCTTCTCGAATGTTAGCAGCCTAAATTTCTTATTATTTGAGGGAAAGAGAGGGAATGTGGGAGGGAGGAGAAGGCAGGATGGGGAAAAAAATAGGGAAATAATAGACAAATTTGCCTTTGGAAGCAGAGAAGTGAACGGTGAATCCCAGCATCCCCAGTATCTTCTGGACCTGTCTACTTGAATTGTGCCAACAAATGGGTACCACTAACCAGGAGATTTCTAGAATTATTGCTCTTCCCATGAAAATTCCACAACAGGACCCAGAAGTGTCCCCATCAATATTTAAGCTAGAACAGATAACTGCTACCAGGAGTTGCTAGAACAGATACAGCCAGGTGGTGATAAATTTGGATGGGAACTCCCTGCTAGATAGCTATGCCAGCTAGCCCAAGTTATTTCGTTAACCCAATTAATTTGACTCCTCATTTTTTATTAGCAAATTTTTGTACACTACTTAATCAGGGACTAGCAAAATTTTAATATTAAGTTTAGTTAATATGCCCTCGAGGAACTTACATTTTATTAGAGGAGCCAGCCAAGTTAACTAATAATTATCATGCAATTTAATAAATTCCATAATAGAGGTATGGATAGGATGGAATCATCCTAACCAAACTAGAGGATAATTAACTGTTTTTCTTTTCTTTATGTTTTTCAAGAGACTAGTGTGATGGTCTTCATTGTAAACACTTTCAGACTTTGAACAGGTTGTCAGGAATGATGGATTTTAGATCTTTGTTGGACCAGCAGATAAGTGTGTTGAAACTAATACTACAAATGGATCAACAACCATCCCCTATTGCAGCACAATTTTCTTTCACTGATTATATTCAGTGTTATCATTACTGTGGTTATTATTTCAGTTGTTCTGAAGTTAAAGTTAGAGCCACGTTAAGTCCATTCTTAAACTAAGCTAATTAACTCCTAAGCAGATATAAACACAAACTCCATTTGCCTACACTAGTGGAAAAAAGACCAGTTTAAAGAGGTTATGAAAATCATTAAACTTAAAACTACCAGGAGGAAGAAAAAAGATCCCTTTGGGACCAAAGCTTTTTTTATTTCCAAGAATAGAAGAAATGGCAACAGGCAAAATCATACAATTAGAAGTTTAATGTTTTATAAGGCAGCTGGAGAGGACTCAGAGAAGGCTGTCCAAGGTTGATTTCTTAGGGACAGTAGATGAAGGAAGATTGGAAACCAGAAATCCCCGGACACTAATCTTCTCAGTGTTCTTACCTTGCTCTCTCTGCATGGAACCATGGAACCATGGAACTGCCTCTTCTTCCAATCTGCTTTAGCAGTCAGCCAACAGCAACCGACTGGTCTGGTTATAAAGGAATTTCCCACCCCCAGGAATGGTTACAATAGGGTTTCAAAAATGCGATTTATGAGCAAAAATTCACATCAGGAAACATGAACTGAGTTATGCATAAACCATGAGATATATCTGCCGAGGCCCTCTTCCTTAAAAGATTGGATCTAATTATACAGGGAGCCATAAAGGGGATGGAGTTAGCATGAATGGCCCCCAGAGCTTCATGGTACCAAGACTAAGGGACTAGGGCTGGGGGAGGACTTTGGGGTCTCTCTAAACAGAAATAACTCCAGCTTGGTGATGAGCTATGTGTCCTTTTCTCTGTGATCCTCTGGGTCTCGGTCCCTTGTATACTCTTTCATATTTAGCTGGTATGTGTCTCAGTTTCTTCTCTCCAAGCCCTCTCCTGACTGATTATATTTTATCTTTTACTTTAATAGGTATGTAAAAGCACAGGATCTTCCACCCGCATTTCAGAGCAGACATCTTATTTCCTAGCTTTTCATTCCAGGGCCTACCCAGTAAAATACACTGAACTTAAATGATGTAAGATCTGCTTCCACTAATCCCAGTTAAAGCTCAGTTGTAGAGCCAGCCCTGATGCCCTAGTGGTTAAAATTCAGTGCATTCTACTTCAGTGGCCTGGGTTCGGTTCCTGGGTGCAGAATTACACCACTCATCTGTCAGTAGCCATGCTGTGGCGGTGGCTCACATAGAAGAACTAGAAGGACTTACAACTAGAATATACAGTTGTGTACTGGGGTTTTGGGGAGGGAAAGGAAAAAAAAAAAAAAAGAGGAAGATTGGCAACAGATGTTAGCTCAGGGCAAATCTTTCCCAGCGAAAAAAAAAAAAACTGCCACTTCCCAAAAACTTAAAAAAGAAAAAGCTAGCTCAGTTGTAGACTCTTTCCTCCCCTCCCTCCTCGTTTCTTTATCAAGAGAAAGGAAATAATGTTACAGGAGTCTTGAACTCCAGCTACTTTCTCTAGCTCTACATTCTCCAAAGGACGGGTACCACGTAATGGAAAAAACACAGGCTTTAAAGTTCAAGGAAGCCTGGGTATAAATCCTGATTCTGTGCTGCTTCTTAGCTCTGTGACCTGACAAGTGAATTAATATATTTAACTTCCATTCCTCCATCTATAAAATGGGAATAAAAGAGCTGCTTTAGAGAGCTTCCATCGTGATTCAATGAAATGATGTCTGTAAAGGTACAAGCCATATCATATGTATTTAATAAGTGCTAACTATTAGAAAAGAGACTCTTCAGTTTCAGGTATACTCTATAATGTTTTCATTTTTCATAATAGCATTGACATTCACATCCACATATGTCTAACTCTTAGGATATAATTGGTAAATGAGAACGACGTCGTGCCAGTCCCTGATAGCATGAGTGATGGATGGTAGCAGACCTTCCTGCTAATAGTTTTGATCAAGAAGTTGCTGTACTTTTATTTTTTGTCAAATTTCCAACCAAAATGGATGGTGAATTAATAGAGCTGAACCGATCTCTGCCCCAGTAATTGACAGAATCATTTCTTAATCTATTCCCACCCACCTCTGGGGCCTTTCTCACTTTTCATGTAGAGTTTGGAGAAGGACGTTGGCCTCCTTCAAGAGAGAAAGTTCCGGCAGAAACACTGGCCCAGGCTTTAGGCAGAAGCAACCTTGTGCTCATTCAGAAACTAACCACAAATCCAGACAAAGCATGGGGTAGGAGATTGCTCCATTATTTAGTTAGCACTCCACAGATTTCAAAGGGCTTTCATATTTCTAACCCTCTGAGAAGGCTAACTCTTCATTATATGCATATTTCACTCTGTATGTCTCCTTCATTGAGAGGATATTAATTAAAGAATTACTTATGTATATTATCATTTAATGTCTATCTCCAGGAGGATGGGGACCATGTCTAACTAGTGCAGCATTGTATTTCCAGCTCCTAGCCCAGTGCCTGGCACAGAGTAGGTATTCAACAAATATTTGTTGCATAAAAAGATGTTACAGCACTCATATGCTCGTCACTCTCTAATAAAATATTTTTAATTGAGCTAACAGGTTTAGTCGGAAAATTAATCTACTGCCAAAACAAACATCATGACATTTTCCAAAGCCAAAATAAATATATTTTTTAATAATCCAAGCTACTTCTCTGTAGATAATCAGAAAAGGGCTACAGACACCCCTAACTCTCACTGCTAATGAATCATCATCCCATTTAAGAAGTCAGAAGAGGATTTTCTTCCCAATTCCATTTCATTAGTTTTACTTAAAAAATTGTCAACCCTAATAGGTTGTTTTTCCAAATTAATTGTTCTTACTTTTTTAAAAAGATTGATGACACAGCACCCTCATTCTGATCTTTCTATTCTTCGAGATTCTCCTCCTAGAAGATAGCAATACATTTTAGAGATTGTCTTATCAAAGTGGCCTAGGACCTAAAAGCATTCTGAAATTCATAATGTATATTTTTGAAATTTCAGATTTTTCTAGATTGCTCTTTCCTGATTCCTACCCACAGTATTTTTCCTTTTTTCTTTTTTTTCCTTAAAATTTTCTTGTTGGAGACTCTAAAAATAAATAAATGATCAGGGAGGTGTGATAGAAGCCCTGAGATGAGCTTTCTTCCTGGCGTTACCCCAGATGCACTGTGGCTGTGCCGAGGCTGCCAACACAGTGGAATGACATGTCAAACACACTGTCCATGACCTGTCCTGTCAGGCAGCGCCAAAAACTGCTTTGATTAACTTTTATTGTTAAGTGCAATTGATGTGTGGGTAGAGTATAGATCCTGCCTTTGCAAGCTTCGGGCAGGGCACAGAATCTGTCTCTTTTACCTATTTCTCCACCTGCAAAATTGGTATGACGATAAAATCTCTCTCCACATTGATATATAGAAAAGATAAACTATACGGGACCACTGGTGGAAAAGGGTCATGCAAGCACCTCAAAATGCTCTGTTTTCTGGACTCGCTGCAGCATATCTTGCATCTCTAACAAGCTTTCCTCGACCGTGTTCTGAGTCCCTAGCCCAGCATTTACTAGTTGTACAAGCAACAAATACTACAGATTCATCCTAGTGCAAACTGAGTCAAATGAGAAAATAATTCTCCTAAAACATACATCATAGCATTCCAGAGTCAAATGCAGATCACTTTTGGATAATCCAAGCCACAGCTCCGCAGGCAACGAGGGCTAGCCTTCTTTGAATACTTACTGTGTGCTAGGAACTGTTTTTAGGGCTCTATATGCATTAGCAAATCAATCCTAACAAGTACTCTATGAAGTAGGTGCTACTATTAAACTGCATTTTATATATAGGGAAGCTGAGGTACAGAGAGATTAAACGTTTGCTTGATATCACACAGCTAGTACGTGGGAGAGTCCAGGTTTGAGCCAGCTGGCTTAGCCTCTACACTCTACTGCATTTCAAGATAATGACAGTGACCATTTATGTGCCAGCCATTCGGCCAAGTACTTTATATAGATTATCTCATTAAGTCCCCATAAAAATCATCCCCACCTACAGACGATAAAACTGAGACTTAAAAGAGTTAATTTGCATATCACATAGCTAATAAGTGGTAGGTTCAGAGCCAGGCTGTCTGATTATAGAATCTGAGAGCAAAGAAAATACTAAACCATGTTGAAAAAGCCAACAATGAACTCCAACTACTCTTCCAGACAAGACCCCCTCATCCTTTAGAAGGACATGAAAATGTGGTCACTGGAGCTAGTGGGGAGAGAAATTCACCTGGAGTCTCCACTCTAACGGGTGTCTGTTGATGCAGGCTGTAACACTGGCTTTGTATCATCAGCATGCTTTTGGAGGGCAAGCCCAAGGGTAGGCAGCTCACAGCAGAGGAGGCCCACACACAACCACCTTCCACGGCCCCAGGAGCTCCACCAACCCTGTCCCCAGCAACAGAGGCTTCCTGTAGTGTGCAAGTAGATGAATTAAATTCACACAGTCTCAGCCATAACTCTGAGAATGGACTGTTCGTTACCCTAACCAGAATGGCCGCAGAATGCTTGTCTCCTGTGCCTCTAATCTCCAAGGACAGACTCTGCTGTCTGCTGAAGTTTACCCTTTGTTTTGCCATCACGTGAACCAACACTATACAATATACTGTTGCTCTTTCATGATCAAATATTGCCCCCGGTGCATCGGGGATTCAGCAGAATTCTGCAGGACCGGAGGAAACAGGGGCAGGCCTGGGAGAGGGAAGGGGAATGTAGCAGAGAATCTTAAGACTCTCAGGTTTGGCGGTTTGGGGTCTTGGGGGCCGTGAGACACAAAGCAAATATTTCAGTGATGAAAGAGGCTAGTGAGTAGGAAGAGGAGAATGGGAGGATACCCTCTGGGGCATCACTCCATTCAGGGAAATGATTGTTAAACAGTGTGAGAGGGAGAGCACCAGAAGGCCACCCAGGAAATGTGGTCATACAATAAACAGTACCCCATATTAAGGCCCAGGTCTTGCCCCTTTGCGTTTCCTATCCCCTCAGCCCCTCCCACCTAGACCATGCTCATCTATTCCGATGTGATAGCGTTCACTCGATTCCATTGCAGGCCTGGAATTGGCCTCTCTTTGCTCACAGTCTCTGAAGATATCCCTAAAATCCATGTTTGGAGCAAAAGACAGCCAGCATCGCCCCCTGGTGACGCAAGGCCAATCTCCATGGTGTTCTGGAAGCTTTCCTGGACTGCCCAGGCAGAGGTACACTGTTGGAATGGAAATGATTTCCTTAGAACCTCTGACTGTTAAATGACTTATGTTTTGTCAGAATGGTGAAGTCTTCAGACGTCATCAGCCCTGCTCCCCCTAGCCTCCCAGCCAGTTTCCCGCATATATGAGCCAGGCCTGTCTGCAATGTCTGTTTTGAAGACAGGTTGCTCCTGCAAGAAAACTCATGGTTTGGTAGGTCAGCAGATCAGGGCCGGGAAGGAAAAGAGAATTCTGACATCTTTGTCTCCATTTTGGTCCATTCTGCCAAGTTGAAGCTGACTGATTTTCATTTGTCTTAAATCCATAGGAAAAAATAACCTCTCCAATCAAACACCATCACATATGTACCCCTGAGGAATAATGAATTACCTTTTTAGGCAAAGGAAAGAAAGGCCCAGAGAATCATAGCCAAGTCTGGGTTGGGTGGAGACAGGAGGGAATGAATTTTGTCGACTGAGTAAATGCCTGGGCCTTGAGCTTCAAAGCCAGGATGGGAGCACTGAGCTCTGGGTGCCCAGGTCAGCGCCATCCCCACTGAGCTGTGCTGCCTGCTTGCCCTGGACTCCCAGGCAGACCAAGAATCTTCCTTCTGCACTGGCTCGCTGAGACTGTCTGAGGCTTTGCCACCACATGGGGGTCACCCTGGTCCCAGCACTTCCTCTGCCTCTGGTAAGAGGAGGTAAGAGGAGGGTGGACACCAGAGGGTGGTCAGGCACGGCTGAAGCAGCCCCTACATCAGAGCACAGAGCCTGGAGTCTAGACCCATCCTGGCCAGCACAGAAGCAGGGAGTGAGAGAGGCAAAAGGAGCCAGGCTGTTTCCATAGATACGGATTTCAGTTGCATTTTATGGCAGCAGTGCCAGGCTGCCTGGAGAGCATTGTTTGGATGCTTGGGGACTCACTCAGAAGGAAAATGAAGTAAGAAAGAATTCAAAAAAACACTCTTCTCTATCCTTTGTAAGCTCTCCCATGTAAGGTAAAACAGGACTTGTTACCAGGATGTCCCTCCTATACAATTTGAGGGCACAACTTACATGCCCCAGTGGGTCCCCAGGGGACACATCCGAAGCCCTGTGACTGGTATTGTCAGGAGGGTCACAAGTCTCTCCTCTGGGGCTCCCACACCCTCCCTGTTGTTTGCCCAGAGTCCCTTCATGCCTGTGAGAGTGTGATCTGGCTTTGACCCCTTTTGGTAGGCTGTCTGGTACCTGCAGAGAGGCTGGCCTTGGCAAGTCACGTCAGAAGCTCAAAAGCTGAGGGAAATCCCAGCGTCCTCAGTAGCCACGGGACCTGAGGATGTGCAGAGCCCTGAAGGAGCAAGTCTTCAGGAAAAGGGCAGCCTCTTCCCCAGTGTTGCCCTGGAGGGTGGGATGGGGCATGAATTGGTCAGGGACCTTCAAACTAAGCTTTTTCAGGTCTTTATAACCTCACAGGTGTCAGCACCTAAAGACTCCGGCTTCAGGGGCCAGACGACTGGACACTGTGGTGCCATTCTTATGGGAAAGGCTCAGGATGAGGCAAAAGGGAGCCAACATTCTACCTCAAAAGTCCAACCTGGAACACCTTGGCAGAGCAAGTCTGCTGCTCAGGAAGCTGCCAGGGTCAGGGAGTGAGGCAAGTCATTGCTGTTTTTAGGGGGAAAGCAAATCTCTCAGTTTTTTGAAGGCCTCATGCCCTACAAGTTCAGAGACCAAAGGGTGACAGCTTTGTGGTCAGCTCTCTTGGTTCCCACATACAGTGCTGGCTCAGGACAGATCCCCAAGTCTGAAGCTGCAAGGAACCAGAGCCACCTTCCCACTTCCCTGCCCCTTTCACCCACAGCCTTCTCCTACTAGACCCATGTGGGCTGCTCCCCTGTATGTGCCCATTCGAGAAAGGTCAACTTCATTAACCCCAAAGGCCCCTGTCCTACCCTTCTCAGGGACCCTCAGTGGACATGCTCAGGTATCTTCCTGACAAGAAGAGGAAGAAGAAAACAGAGAAAGAGAAGATTTTACATATATATATGTAAAAATATATATATACATATATATATATATATATATGATTTCTGGCCGGGGTCATTCCTGGCAGGGTCCTTGCCTTTTGAGGCAGCCTGAGTGGCTCTAGACCCTCAATCCCAGGCCCCTGAAGGTCACAGTGAAAACGATTCTTAGAAGTAGGCCACTGCTGGGGCTTCTCCTACAGCTGCCGTATGGCTGAAGGAGTTCCAATCCCCCACTCCCTGGTGACCCCTCATGAGGGCTGCCACTGGGGCTTTGAGAGGAGAGGGCTCACTCTGGTCTCCTGTGGGAGCTCAGCCTGGAGCCTGGGAAGGATGCCTGTTACTCCTAGATTCAAACCATCCACTCCCCGAAACCCTCTTTTCCCTTTTCAACTTCTACAGCTTCATCTCCTGACATCCCATCTCCTCGGAATGCCCTTCTTTCTATTCTTCACTCATTCATGTATTCATTTAACAAAAACCCATTGAGTTCTTTCATTTGTCCAGCCTTCCTAAAATAGATATGAGTAAGACACATTCCCTGCACTCAGAAAGCTCATAGACTAGTAGGGGAGACGGACACATAAACGAACTATTAAAATCCAGTGATAGGATCAGAGGAGAATTCCTGGAGAAAGTAAAGCCCAAACTGAGCCCTAATGGATGAGTCAGAGTTGGGGGAGGGAGGTGCAGAGGAAAGAGGATGGTGTGGACAAAGGTGTGGAGGCAAGAATCAGGGTGATGTGCCGGGAAACTCAGCAGATCGTGGACGCTGAGGACCAAGTACAAAGCTATGAGTGGCAGGAGATGGGCTGGAGCAATGGCAGGCTTCAGATGGCAGAGGGTCCCGCACGCCACGCTAAAGGCCCCAAGCTTCATCCTGCGGTGTCTCCAGCCTAGATTCCTACAGCTCCAGGGCTTGGTGCCTGAGAGGCAGGACTGGGGTCCAGTTGCCCTCAATCTGAGTGACTTGTTTTATATATACTCAATCCCAGAGTAAGGTTTAATCTTGAAATAGAAACGTTGAACAATACCTCTGTATGTAATAGTGGGGTTTCAAGTATGAGAAGGGCATGGTCAAGCTTGTGTTTCAGAAAGACCACTGGCTTCTGGGCCTCACTTCCAACCATTCCTCAGGGCAGTCAATTGCCTTAGAAAAGCTCCGATGGTAATAAATGATTTACAGCAGCAAAAATAAGGCTTCTTCATTACGTCTGAGATAATTGTTGCTAAACTTTATTTCATTCAGAGAAAATAAAATGAAGTGGGGATCCCCTTTCCCCAGCTCAACCTCCGACAGAGCCACCTTAGCCAGGTGGCTGGGTTGATGACGCCATCTAGTGGTGTAAGCGCAGCATGACCCCAAAGGAGCCAAGCTCCCTTCCGAAGAACCACCTTCGTTGTCACGTTTATTTGTAAAATTCTTTATTCTCTTATTTAATCCTCAAAACAACTCAGCAAGGTATGTCTCATTGTTTATCCATGTTACAGGTCAGGAAACTGAGGGATGGGCAGGAAATAATATCTGTTTTGAGTCTTCTTTGGACTAGGAACCACGTTAGACGATTTACATGAGATTGGCATCATCTCTTCTTCAAAGGTGGAGAAGCTGAAGTCCTTGGTGATTGAGCGACCAACTAGATTAAGCCACAGACAGTGAAGCTGTCCTGCTGCCAGAACCATGGTCTTCCCAATGAATCTGGTCAGATCCAAACCCCTTACTTAAGTCAAAAAGAAACTAAGTGGTAAAGGATTGGGAAAGAGGCAGGCTTTCTTGGAATTTGGGGTAACTGGCCCAGACTACAGCTATTTTCTTTGTCACAAAGAAAAGGCAAAAAAAAAAATTCTTCCTCATAAAAGGGTAAAAAAAAATGCCTGTAAAAAAGAAAATAACATTCTTGCTCTCTCTTTCTCAACCCACGCATGACGTCTGAATATAAGTACAAATCAGGCATCCAGAACCATGAAGAGGCAAAACGAAAATGCCTACAAGAAACAAAAGGACACAGATGATCCCCAGGTTTGGTTTTCTGATTTGCAAATCAGGATAGGTCCTTGAAAACGGTGATGATGATGAAATCTGTTGCCACATGCACCAAGATGATGAATAAAATTTATGTAATTCCTTTATTATTAAAATTAAAAGGCCAGTAGAAAAAAGGGGCTAAAACTAGGAGGCAAAGAGGCAGTACTCAGATTGCTCTGACAATTCAGTTTTTCAAGGATCCAGGCTTCAATGCTGAACTGAAACAGAATCTGGCAAATTTTTTTCCTGACTGGTTTCCTGAATTTTAATGAAATGTAGAGGCCCTTCTAAGCCAGGCACAAAGTCAAGAAACCATAAATTTTTAAATGACAGATCTGATTAAATGAAAATATAAATCCCCTGTACAGCAAAACACACTAAAAGCAAAGTTACAGGTGATTGTTTAAAAAAAATTTACAACATATATGACAGAGAAATAATAGCCATAGTCTATATAAAGAGCTTATAAATCAACAAGGAAAAGGCAAATAACCCCCCCAAAATGGACAAAGGATATGAGTAGGCAATTCAGAGAAAAAGAAGTGCAAATGGCTAGTAAACATGTGATGAGTCATTCCGTCTATCTAGTAATCAGAAAAGTGCAAAGTAAAATAACAGGATACTTTCCGCCCATCCTATTGTCAAAAAATGTAAAGATGGACAGTAGCCAGTGATCGTAAGAATATATTATGAAGTCCCCTCTCACAAGCTATACAGAGGGTATAGTCTGAGGAAGTGTCTTTTGACAGTAATTGGTAGCACCTACCAACTTACAAATTTTAACCTGTCTTTTGATCAATTCTATCTCTAGGAATACATCCTCCAAAAATATTCCTACATGTGCTCAAAAATATGAATGTACATATGAATATGACATATGTAGATATGAATGTTTATTACTTAAAAAAAGATTGTAATAGCAAAAAAAAAAAAAAGGAAGCAACCTAAATGTCCTTCAGTAGGAAACAGACTGAACAAACTGACAGGATGTCTTTATTCTGGAATACTACTGCAGACATTAAAAGGATGCAGTTGATCTGTACATGTAGTGCAAAGATATTAAGAATATATTAAGTGAAAAAAGCAGGAAGGGTCTGGAAGGATACACACCAAACTGTTAAGCATGGTGACAGTCATGATGGAATAGGAAGAAGTGGGGGAAGGAGAGACCCTTCCTTTTTATCCTACATGTTCCTGTATTGTTTGATTTTTTTTTTCCATGTGCAAGTATTCGTGCCATACATTTGTAATTTTTAAAAAATGTGGATGTGTGCAAAGTGAATCCATCTATTTAGAAAATATTTGCAGCTCTGTTGGTTTTTCAGAACAAAAAAAACCCCATTTTTTAAACACTCAAATGTTAACTGATTAGCACAAAGACCGGAGACCCCAGTGCTCTGAAAGGTCAGCACTGTAGAAAGGGATCGCATAATTAAAGGAGACAACGTGGGCAGCCAGAGCAAACAGAGGCTTTGGAGTTGAGCAGATCTGGTTCCAGGCCTGGCCCTGCCCCTTTCTTTCTGTGACCGGGAGCAAACTACTTAACCTCACTGAGTCTCGAAAAGATGGAGGTAAAAGGGCCTCCCCTTGGTCTCGATGCACACACCACACATGTACAGAATTATTTTCTCCCCTTCTGATTTATGATATTATATATGTAGGGTGGGCTAACATGGCAGCTGAGAGACTACAGAGAACTCCACAGAGGTTGTTTGCTTGTTTCTGGATGGACCCAGAGAAATGTTTCTAGGGTCTTGGTGGCAGAGCGTCAATAAGTGCAGTGGGGTGTGGGGCAGGGCTGTAATACAAAAGTTCTGGGCACCGGGGCCAAGATGACCAATTTCAGTAGCTAGGGCTACCTCAAGCAGTGGTTCTAAAATTTTAGCCTGCATCAGAATCACCTGGAGGGCCTGTTAAAACAGTTGGCTGGCCTCCATCCCCAGAGTTTCTGATTCAGTAGGTCTGGGGTAGGGCTTGAGAGTTTGCACTCCTAACAAGTTCCCAGGTGATGCTGATGCTGCTGGTCTGGGGACCACAGTTTTAGACCCACTGATCTAGAACATCAATAATGATTCCCACTCCAGTGAATTTAGGCTGCAGCAGCCTCTGTCCCTACCCCTCTTCTAGATGTTCTCTCTGCGCCTCCCCAGGCACCTAGAATGCCAGGACACTCCCTAGTCTCACCTCTAGCCAATGGCCAGTTTCTGCAGCCTGTGCTCCTCTCACCAAGGTGAAAGGGCAGCTGAGGAGAACCCAAGACTTTTAGTGGGGAAAGGGGAGGGGTTGGGGGGGACATGCCCAGACCCAGCCCTGGCCTGCGTCCTGCCTGCTCTGTATACTCAGCACAAGGCCGGGAAGTGTGCCCCCTTCTGCCTAAGCAGATTGGAAAAGATAACTTTGTTAGCAGGAGAAGCCAGGGCCGAGAGGTTGCGCTCTATAGAATTGGCACAATCTGCTCTCACGCATGAGCTGCTCTGTTCAATAGAGAGCAGCCTTGTCCTGACAACTCGTCTGTGTGGGAAATCCTCTCCCCAGTGAAAGTGCCCCTCATTCCCCCCTCCAGCCTACCCTTTGCCCCTCAGGGCATGGGAGCACTTGAACCTCAGCCAAATGGTTGCGATGAAGAAAAATCTCTGGCTCACAACCAAGTTGGCCAGGGAGGAGAAACAGGGAGGGTCATGGCTCACCTGCTAGGCCTCTCCAGGGGGTGCAAACAAGAAAAAGTAGATATTGATCCCCATGCTGGCGAAGCAAAGAACCCTTGATCTCACTCTGATTGTATCCAAACCTTCTTCCTAATAGTGGTAATAGCAGTTACTATTTATCCCGTGCTTACTGAATGCCAAGTCCTGAACTCAGTTTTATGCGGTTGTTTTATTTAATCACTACAACTCTTTGAGGGAGACACTGGTTTCCATTTGTCACAAGAGAAAACTGAGGAGTAGACAAGGAAAGTCGCCTATGCAAAGTCAGGCAGCTGGCTAGTGGTGATGCTGAACCAATCTCACTCCAGAGCCTGGCATTAACCACTTTGCTGTTCAGTTTCCTACAAGATGGAGGCCCAGGCCCTAAGGCCAGATCCAGGACTTGGGTGTTGGGAGACCAGGGTCCCCATGGTCCCCTCTCCTTGAGCGGATGTATGGGAGGCTTCTTTGCACACTCCGTGTAGTCACATCGGGGCCTGTGCCTTATCCATCTTTGTGTTCCCAACACACTGCCAGGCACACAGCGGCTGCTCAGCAAAAGTCTGTGGTGGAAGGGAAAGGCAAAGTTGCATGTTGGATGCTGGGTATCTTGGTGTTGTTTCTTGGTGTTGTCGGAGTTTTAAAGATGTGTAGGTGAACAAACCATATGTGGATAAACCATCAAGAGACAAAAATTCTACTTCCCAAGAGTTTTTGTCCTCGCCTGCCCACTGCTTCAGCCCCACTGGCCTCCTTGCTGCTGCTGTGAGACTTCACCGGCATTGCTCCCCCCACGCCCTCACAGCTCCCTCCCTCCCTCTCCTTCTCTAAAGTCTGCTCAAGCCTCACCTTCTCAGCGATGTCTGCATGAGCACCACTTCCCTCCACCTGCCGTACTTTCCCACTTTGGGTAGCACTTATACCTTCTGACCTACTATACAATTCACTGGGTTATTGTGTCTAATGAGAATCATCAGCCTCCCCTCCTAGACTGTAAGCTCTGCTCTGTCAGGGAGCTTTGTTTTATTCACTGATGGTCCCAAACACTTCAAAGGGTGGGATGTCAACAAATGCTTGTTGAAGGAATCTCCAAGCATTGTCCACTAAGTCAGAGCCAGGCCTGAGATACTCGGGGAAGTGACCCACTTCACCCACAGCCCTGGTCCCGGATTCCTCAGAGACTCATGCCCCCCGCACACCTCAGCAGCTGGAAGAGAGAGATTCTGCATCTCCTAATTCCAATCACCACAGGGATTGACTGAGGACGGTCCCCTCGGGCCCCATGTATCTGCCTGCCCTTCTACTCAAGCTACAGCTCACCTGGTTCTCCCCAAAGAGCCTTGCTGCTTACGTGAGTCTATGTCCCACACGTGGAGGCACTCAGAGCCATGGAAAGTGCCTGGGCCTCAGAGCTGCACCACGACCTCAGGGTGTCATTTCCACCCTGAGCGTTGGTTTTCGCATCTATAAAATGAGGAGACTAGGGCCAATAATCTCTTCTGTCCTTCTCAGTTCTGACATTTTGCCTGTGGGAAGGGAGGACCTTGGTCAAGGCACACTTAGAAACAAACCAACCCATGACCCTGGGGCACAGGACACAACAATACTCAGAGTGGGAGGAGATCATAGCAAAATAACCAACAAGTGAACAGGGATTCACAACATTGCATGGGTTAGATCACTAGCCACTATCATTAAGAAAAGTCCTTTCACAAAACAGGAAAGACAATTATCATTATCTTATTTCACAGATGAAAAAACTGAGACTCAGAGAGGATGAGCAAACTGCCCACAAATAGGAAGCCGCAGAGCCACACCCGTGGCCAGGTCTTCACAGCAAATCCCAGAATCCTTCCACACAACTGCTTCACTGCTTCCAAAACACACCCTAGAGAAGAATGCTACCATTAGATTATTTAAATGTCAATAATCTATTCTAAATGATTACGGAATATAAAATTGGAATTTGCATTTGAATGCGATTATGTTTCATGTTCCAGAGATTTATTTACATCAGATAAAACAACAGAGGCACCACAAGAAGACATCTCTCTGAAAGACCTGAGAAACTGACTGATTCCTGGGAGGAATAGATGACTCATCTCTCAGTGACAGCTCAGATGAGCCTCTTCCCCATCTCTTTCAAAACGTTCCTCAAGAGGTATGAGATTGAATGTTTATATTTTCAAAAACTTTGCAGCTGCCAACAGAAGAATTGACAACACAAATAATTCAATCAATGGGGCACTATTAGTAGAGTGTCTTCAATATCAATGGAGTAAACAAGCAAAGTGCTAAATTAGAACACTAGATTTGTCCAAACCTGAGAGACTATAATTGGTTCCCAGCTATGTTGACATTCCCTGTTTTTCCAGATTCAAACACGTGCTCTACTACCATCTCTCACACAAGGGTGTCAAGAGATGGGGCCACTATGCCACACGAGCCAAGTTGGACTGGCAAGCCCTGGATGGGAGTAAGTCCATTTGAAGAGAAGCTGTGTAGGTTCTGGAATATCTCAGGAACAGCACAAACTTCAGTAATCAACATTTACTGAATGTTCTCAAAAGAAAGAATGCTTGAGTTTCTTTCCCTCACTCCTCTGACTTCTTGCCTCACTGATATTGGGAAACGGGCTTGACCAGTTGTTTTTAACTGAAGCATTGTCGCAGTTAGAGTGGGCCTTCAAACTTGGAATTTTGAAAAGAAATCAGAATTCTAAAATAAAAAAAGGCTGTGGGCTAGTGAACATTTTAATAAAATTGGAATTTGAGATTCATACAACTTTGGTACCATCCTCCTTCAAACTGCCACCATCAAAATGCAATATGCCCCTGACACCAGAAAGGACAAGAAATGGGAATAGGAAGGAGGCAAGTGCTTAGATTTTTTTTTTCCTGGTTTACCCTCAAAGTTGCCTTTATTTTGGAATCATACATTGCAGATTTCCTAAAACAACCCCGGTTTCAACTATTTTTGCTCTGTTGTTTCCACAAGTAACTGGTAGAATAAAATGCCCCAATTTTTGGTTTGGAAAATGCGGTCAAAACAACCATTTTTTTATACCAGTGCAATAGTCAGTCCCAGGCAATGGGAAGGGAGTGGGCCTCAGAGAGGCAGAGAGCATGCATTCCTGCCCTCCCCGCTAGCTTCCCAAGCATCATTCCTCATTAAGCCACACTGGTATTTCATCCGAGAGCCTCTTGGTGAGCAAAACCATCACACCCCCGTGTCACAGATGGAGGCACTAAAGTCTAAAACTGTTCGCTGACATTGTATAATCCCCTTGATTCTGCAGCTTCTCAAAAGTGTTTGTAATTATGAGTGAAACAAGGTGGGAAATATTATCACCTTGACAAATGGCAATAGAATTCTTTGTACTATTAAGACTCCTTTTCAGAGGAGACTGCCCTGCTGAAAGTTATGAGACACCAGAAGAAACCACCAGTGGAAGATGAAATATCATCCTTTGAAAGGGACTCTTTCTGGAGTGGCTCTGGCACAGTCTGACTCAAGGCAGAGGGATGCACACAGGTGACCTCTGACTGTCTCTACATCCCTAAAAGTCTAAACTGATAATAAGGCGCTGGGAAAATATCCCTGCGCTCATAACCTCCAGAGAGAAGCCAAAGATTTCCTGTTATAGAGGGCCGGTCCGCTGCTAAAAGAAACTTTTGGAAGCTGCAGAAGCCCTACCTAAGCTTTCCCACATCAGCTTTCCCCCACCCTCCTCCCCTCAGTGCCCAACACAGCTCTCCCATTCTCTCTCTCCTATTGTTTTCCAAACATCCCTCCCTTCATAAAAGCTGTCTGGCTGGGAGCTTAAAATATTGCTGGACAGTAAAACCTACCCATCAGGGCCAATCCAGTCATATCTGCTCAGTCGTGCGGCACAGTAGGGGCGGGGTAGAGAAGTGGGAGGTGGGCTTTTAGGTGCCAAACGAAAGAGGCCAAAGTTGCCATTTTGCTGCTGAGCGCCAAGAGAGAAAGAGAGCACGTATTTCTCCGGGGGACCCTACTCCTATTGGCAAGTTTTCCTTGGGTGATATTAGTTGGGAGCCTTCCCCTCCCACTCTCTCCCAGCTTAATCTAAGGGCCATATCCCAGCTTCTCCAAAAGGAAAAAGGTTGCCACTAAAGTTTGGCCTTGGATTGAGACAGCTGGACTTAGAGTCCAATTCTGAAAATCCTCTTAGAATCGGCCTAAGAGTTGGCAGAAGTTTGGAAGGGAAAGGAATGTGGGAATAGTGGTGATGGGGGAGGGGGTGAGCAGAGATGTCCAAATTCTAACTACAACTTGACTTCTTAAGATCTTTTCATTTTTCAGAATGAATTAACATGACTCCAGGAAACCCAAGGGAACTAAACCAAGTATTTGATGTGTAGGAAAGAGTTTTGGACTTTTTCACTCAAACGCTTAATAACTATTGAGTACTGTGGGTGTAGGGGAGGCTTCATGCTCAGTATTTTTGATGTTGGAGCATTTAATGGAGCACAGGAATGGTCTCGCTAAGGACCATAAAACTCTTCCTCAGAGCAGGTTCTGTTGTCAATCTCTAAGAGCTGCTGGCTCAAGTGGCTGCTCTAGAAACATGAATGGAGGCATATTTACACTCTGTTACCAACCGGGGTGGTAAGTGGCCATCTAATTCTTTGGGGAACTTGTTAACACAGATGTATATGTGTCGTTCTGCCTCTTCAAAGCCAGGAGAAGGCTATGCTATACTGCAAACCTCCCTGAGCTTAAAGCCACAAGGCCAGGGCCCACATCCCGGCTCTGCCCTCACTAGCCGAGCCCCTTTGGGAGACTTACTTAACCTCCCAGTCTGTCTCCCTATGAGGTGATGGGGGCTGATAATGCCTAGTGCACTGGTTCTCAAACTTCCATCTGTGGACCTGTCCATTCTGGTCCAAGAAGAATTTTTCAGCAGCCTGTGACAAAAATGTGACAATGATGTAGTCAACGATGTAGTGAATTTTTCACCAAGTTAAATGCGTTTGATTTAAAGGCTTGTCTTTTATTCTGAAATTATGTCCTTTCTAGTTTTGTGGTATTAAAATTCCCTTTTATGAAATGACGGTGAAAACAGACTGTAGTCAAGTGATTTAATCAGTTTCTTATTTTCATGTCCTTGCTTGGCAGAATAAGGAGTTGGTAGCCCTATGTTGGTCACCCTATTTTGTTGTTGTTATTGCACTAGTCTGTGAAATCCAAGTCTGAGAACCACTGGCCTAGTTCACAGGTTGTTATAAGGACTGAACTAAGATATTCGAAGTGTATCATCTGCAGATAGATAAGGGCTACCCAACCATAAAGGGGTATTTTAATCATTACCTAAAACCATGATCCTCTGTTGTGACGGTCTGGTGGATGCCCTGGGGGTGGAGGCTTGCACTCAATTGGTTTGTTCTCCATCTGTAATAGATCTGTGCTGTAAATTTTCACAAGCAAAAGAAAACAGAGAATTGTCTCTTTGAAGAAGAGAAGAGAAATATTCTTCTTTTGGTTTAGGTTTCCCCCTGCTCCATGGAACAACTTGCTCAGACATACTCTGATCTGACTTCTTTTAAATATAATTTTCATTGTTAGATGTCAGGAACCCAAGGCACTTTCCCTTAGCATCTCTAAAAGCTTCTTTCTTAACAGCATAGTTGGCCTAATTCAAAAGCATGGAACTGGAAAGATTTTGTCCTAAGTTACAGTTTCTCTCCTTTTATTATTACAAGAAACTTTGTAACCAGACATAAAAAAAAAAAAAAAAACACTCAAACAACCCCAGCATCGCATAGTAGGGTGTGGAAGGACATACTTCTGTTTGGCTTTAGTTTGGAAATTACTAATGGGATGATCAGGAGGGTCTTCATGTGTCATGAACATGTGTCATGACACTCATGTGTCAAGAATCATTGGCCTTCCAGTTTATATCTTTAATCTTATACAAAACAGTGTCTCAAAACAACTAGTTTTGGATCAATTTAGTATCCTTTTTTGGTAGTTACCATTTCTTTGCAAGTTCTCAATATCCCCACTGCTAGCTGCAGCAAAGAGGACTGGAGTTCCCTAGACTCTAAGTAATACTGGTATTACATGCACTCAGAGATTGAGAATTTCAGATTTCAAATAATTACTATTGGTCCCATCCACTGGTGTCTTTGGAGCTCCCACTCTGTGAAGGCCTTTGTTCTGTGTCACGATGGTTCATGGAAGATGGAGACAAAATGGTCCCTGTCCTCCAGAAGCTTTTGATCCTAAAGGGGAGAAATGAGACTGGTAGATATTCAGTGCTGAGAGCTTGTACTTGCCACACATATTCATGTGGGTACATGAGTGAAATATGCACAGAAATCCAAAAGGACTAATATGGCACAATACAAGTAAGACTGTCAACACTGAATTGATATATCAATGGAATAATACATTAGCAATACTAAATTTAGAGTACATTAAAGCCAGACTTGATTTTATAGGAGTAAATTACATAAATTGTTGTTTTAACATGAATGTTACATTGAACTGTTTGATAAGAAACTTGGATTTTCCTGGCTCTGCCACCAATAGGATTTATGCTTGGGCTGCTTACCTGATTGTAGTGTTTCCCACCTTATTCCAGAAGGTGATGGGAATGGCTGCCACTCTACAGGACAAGCACTAGATTTAACTGTACTTTGAGGAACGTAGCAGAAGTATAACTAGATGCATACAACTGGGATTCTGAACTGCTGATTCTGAGTAGAGGATCCTCCCTTCTCAGGTCCCCATTCCTACACAGAACTCTTCCCAATGCCGGAGTCATGACTGAAGATGCCACAGTTGCTCCCACCTTCCCAGGAGGAGAGAAGCTGCTGTCGGATACCCTACCTCATTGGGAGTTTCTGGGGCTCTAAGAAAAGCAATGCCCTCTGCTCTCCAACAAGAAGCAGACAGCTGTTGTGCATACCCTGAGAGCATAAGTTGGGCATTGCTCACGCCTGCAATCAGTGTCTGCCACCAAATACTGTCTGGCCAGGCTCCAAACCACAGGTCGGAAAGAGCCTTTAAGATGACATTTTGTTTATCCTCTCCTAGAGATGAAAATCACACCCAATTTAAGATACCACTTTTCATCACTCATTCAAATGTTTAACAAATATCTTTTCCATTAAAAGCAATGAGCATATTCCTTTGGCCCCATGAGCTTCTGATCCTATAGTGTGGAGCATGGCTGAAAGAAGCCCAGAGCAGCATCTCTAGGTCTAAGGGCAGTGATGAGTAAATGCTACAATTCTAGAGATGTTCAAGCTGGAGGAACATCTGCCCTAGGTTGAGGTAGAAGTTTTGATCATAATCCTTCATAGGTTACCAGCTTGCACCACAGGTTTGCCCTGGATGAATGTCCCAGTTTGCACACATCACCCCTGTCAGTTCAATCCCATGTCCATTAGTCATTGGTGTTGCTAAGGGCATTATATACTATCATGTTTAACAGCACTTTTTTTCTATGGACCAATTTTTAGCTCTATTAAAATAGCCACATGTTACAGACCCTAAAACCTTTTCATTCTGTGGAACACTAAAAGTATCTCAGTGGACCTTCCTCACTCTCTAATATAACTCCCTCCCAAAGCACTCTCCCCATTCTTTGGGTTTAAAAGAGTAATAACTTTTTTTAAATACTGCTCTCAATTTGTAAAACTATTAAGAATCATTTCCAGATTTCAACCTGGGGAAGAGAAAACATATATTAAAGTACAGGAGTTGCAGAATTTTGTAGCTCTGATCGCAGGCAATGTGTTTCAATGGTGTAGCAGAAAGAACCCAGCCTTTGGGATCAGGCAGACAGAACTGCCTGCTTTTAAGCTCTCTAATCTTAGACAATTTATTTAACCTCTCTGAACCTCAGCTTTCTCACATATTGGAATCAAATTACTTATACACTTGGAGCTCTCTCTGTGGGCTGAGCTCTGTGACAGGCATTGAGTATATAGAAGTAAATAAAACAGACACGGTCCATATCCTCATGAAGATTACAGTCTAGTAGGGTCAAATTAAATGAAATAATGTAATGCCAAAAGTCTGTCACAAAGTAGATAGTCAAAAAATGTTACTTTCCTTCCACCTCCCTTCAAATATACAATCATTATATATCCCAACACAGTCAAAAGTAAGATGGCTACAGACAGTTTCCAAATACAAGAATTTTGTTTGGGCCCAGTCCCCATGGAATAGGGTATTCTTTCAGCATTATGCCTCATGAACCTTGGTTCAACTTGTGGTCTTGATTCAAGTCCATGTAACCATGGTTTTTATTTATGGTCAACAATGAATCCTTATTCTGAGTGGAGTTCAAGGAATTATACACATATTGCCTCATTTATTCTTTTAGACCACTTGTGAAGTGAATAACAGGTATCACAATTAAGTTCATTTTACAAATGAGGAAGTCAATAGAAGCAGATTCTTTTATGCCTCTTTTGTCCCCTAGTCCTAGTCTTCACAGAGGAAGCACTCAATAGATGCTGTTTACACGCTGACTGTTCCAGCAACTCAGAAAGGAGAGGTACCCCAAGAGTTAGCAAAGAGTGACTGACTCGGGGTTGCACTGCGGCCGCTCAGCTTTTACCTTCTCCCTCCTCCAGGTGAGTGAGAAATGGGTGACTGGAGTTTCCTGGGGAAGATCTTGGAGGAGGTGAATGAGCACTCCACGGTCATCGGCAGAGTCTGGCTCACTGTGCTTTTCATCTTCCGGATCCTCATCCTTGGCACGGCCGCAGAGTTTGTGTGGGGGGATGAGCAGTCCGACTTCGTGTGCAACACCCAGCAGCCAGGCTGCGAGAACGTCTGCTACGACGAGGCCTTCCCCATCTCGCACATCCGCCTGTGGGTGCTGCAAATCATCTTCGTCTCCACGCCGTCGCTGGTGTACGTGGGACACGCCGTGCACTACGTCCGCATGGAGGAGAAGCGGAAGGAGCGCGAAGCAGAGGAGCTGCGCCAGCAGCCCGCGGGCAACGGCGAGAGGATGCCGCCCGCCGCAGACCAGGGCAACATCAAGAACGGCTGCAGCAGCAAAGGCACCAAGAAGTTCCGGCTGGAGGGGACCCTGCTGAGGACCTACATCTGCCACATCATCTTCAAGACCCTCTTTGAGGTGGGCTTCATTGTGGGCCACTACTTCCTGTACGGTTTCCGGATCCTGCCCCTCTATCGCTGCAGCAGGTGGCCCTGCCCCAACGTGGTGGACTGCTTCGTGTCACGGCCCACGGAGAAAACCATCTTCATTCTGTTCATGTTGTCTGTGGCCTCTGTGTCCCTCTTCCTCAATGTTCTGGAGATAGGTCACCTGGGTTTGAAGAAAATCCGATCTGCTTTCAAGAGGCCGGCAGAGCAGCCACTGGGGGAGATTCCTGAGAAATCCCTCCACTCCATTGCTGTCTCCTCCATCCAAAAAGCCAAGGGCTACCAGCTTCTCGAAGAAGAGAAAATCGTGTCCCACTATTTCCCTTTGGCTGAGGTCGGGATGGTGGAGGCCAGCCCACTTTCTGCCAAGCCTTTCAGTCAGTTTGAGGAGAAGATGGGCACAGGGCCCCTAGGGGACCTGTCCCGGGCTTACCAGGAGACGCTGCCTTCCTATGCTCAGGTGGGAGCACAGGAGGCCAAGGGAGAGGAGCAGCCTGTGGAGGAGGGAGCAGAACCAGAGGTGGGAGAAAAGAGGCAGGAAGCAGAGAGAGTGAGCACAGAAGGGCAGGAGACGGAAGCAGTGCCGGAGGGGGAGAAAGTGGAGACCCGGGAAGTGGGGAAGGAGGCTGAGAAAGAAGAGCTGCAGGCTGAGAAGGTATCAAAGCAGGGGCTGCCAGCTGAGAAGGCACCTTCCCTGTGTCCAGAGCTGAGTGGGGATGACACCAGACCCCTGAGCAGGCTGAGCAAAGCCAGCAGCCGGGCCAGGTCAGATGATCTAACCGTATGAAGTGGTGCCAAAGAAAGAAAGAGAACACCCAAGCTAACAGCACAAGATGAAACATAAAGATACCAACATAATTTGAGTCTTCTCTCCCCCCCTCACACCCACCCCTGGCTGGACAGGCGCTGCAGTGGAACAGTGTATGCTGGACAACTAGGAAACTTCCCTTCCCGTATATAAAGGCTACCGAGATAAACCCATCATCCCATGAAAGTTCCCAGTCTCATATGACTGACTGCCCTGCCCCTCTACCCCAACAGCTATGAGGAATTCTGCTTTCATCTCCATTTCTCCACAGAAATCCTTCCAGTCAGAACTGTGGCTGCCTCATAGCTTTTTACCAGTCTTGTCTCAAGCTCACTAACTCAGCCAGACTTTATCCCCCAGCACACACCACATGACCCTATATCAGGGAGTCCCAAACTCAGATGCCTACAGGATGCAAGCGGGTGATTTAAATCGGTAAAGTGGGCCTTTTCTAACGCCACGGGAGAGCCAGGACTGTGAAAATTGGAGAGCAGAGGGCAGATGCTGCTCAGTTCCAAGCAATGATTACCAGGCAGTGTTACTGGCCATCTGATTTTTCAGGAGAAGCCAGAAATCCAATCTTTTAAGTGAAATTTCCAACATTTTTAATGTTGCCAACCAAATTTTAAATATGCCATGTGGGCTAAACAAAATGTGTGCAAGCCAAATTTAACCCGTGGGGCACCAATTTGCAAGGTCAGCTTGCACTAGCGAGCCCAGCTTTCCTATGGAATTGGTTATATTATTTATGGTCTCAACTTGTTTCTGTGGCTTCCAAACCTCATTTCACCATTTTGGAGTTTTGGGTTAAATCATCAGTCCAGAGGATACCCAGAGTTCTCACTGACCTTTCTTTTGGGTCACTGTAGCCCTGGGTTCTGACGCAATTACATCCCTTGTATTGGTGGGAGAATTCTGCCCTGGGCACCATCAGAGAAAGAGAGCAATACCCATACTTCTCCCTGAACCATAAAGGCTTTGAGGCCTGGTTGCAGTTTTCTTCCCTGAAGCAAAAAAGGTCCTTTTCTTTCCTCTCCTCTTCCAACATCAGTGCTCAGCCTGAAATCTATACCTCCTTTTCTTGGGAGCTGGAAGCAAGCCCAACTCTGAGCTGGAGGATACCTGCCCACTGGCATGTCTTGAGAGTCAGCTCTCAGGCCTTGTTCAGGCACAAGACATGTACAAGAAGGACCATCTGAGTGATATTAGGGAGAGCCTCTTACAAAGTGGGAGCTAAAGCAGTCAGGGTTCCAAAGTCTAGTCCCAGGCCAGGCTTCATCCCTGGAAGGGATGCAGAGGCTGAATGGAACAAGAGGGATCTCGAAGGTCTCCTACCATTTATCCCCACAGACATACTCCTCAAACATAGAGTCCAGTCGGGGGAAATCCTCAGGTACAAGTGCATATTTAACACAGGGAGCAGTTTTACCTAGAGCCAATCAATTCCCAGAGCAGAGGGAGAAATTGATAACCAAGATGGTTCATCTATACCAAAGCTGTGTTTCATGGGCTGCAGTGCCAAGGCTAAGGCAGGAGCAACAGAAACCAAGGTGACTTGGCGGGGATCTGGACAGGATACCACCAGGGGACTTCATTCTGTCTTCCCCCAACTAGCACCATCCCAAAGTATGCAAATCCCTTGTGCTGCCCTTTTTACCACACTCCTTTTAAGATATTCATTCTAGATATGCTTTTCCAGAGCAAAGCCTTCTCCAAAACTATTCCTCCCCTGTGACAGTATTCCCATTCCTTGGTGCCCCATTCTAAGGCAAAGTGGTCTAAAAATTAAGTTCATTCTAAGTTATGATTGATAATTACTCCAGGGAAAATTTACATTTTAAAAGAGAAAGCCTAAAATAGATTTTACCTAGGGTAATGCAAAGTGCCAAACTTTCAAGGAAGGAATGTGTCAGGCAATGGACAGTTGAATAGAAGAGGTATATTTATCTTGTAGACATGTGACTGTCTGGCTACTGCTTGCAATCAACACTATTCGACACACACCTTCTGTGTGATGAGAGAAGGAACAAGATCCCAGGCCTGAGAACCAGTAACTGCATCATTGCACTTCCCCCAATGGCTGCACGATTGCTTCTGAAGACCCAATTTAAGAAGATATAAACTCAGAGCCCGAGAATAGCTTGATCATTACCAGAACAAAGCATCTATCTCAACTAGGACCTAAATCCAAAAAAAGAAAAAAAACTGCGTCCTGTTCTAATTGAAAACTGCTGGTGCTCTCTGGAACCAGCTGCAGAGGAGTAGGTGAAGGCCAGTGGTCTCCTTGTCTCAGCTGGGACATAAGTGGTTCAGTGTGTTTCCTTAGATGAAGCAGCATCCCGCTTCAATGTCCATACCTACCCTGCTGCCGTGGAAGTTGCCATTTTCCCTCTTAGTCTTCCCCGTGAAAGAGGAAGCCTATTTTGGAAGAAACAGACAGAGCCATCAAGGGACCAAGATTTTTTTTTCTATTTCTGCCATTTAGTAGCTGTGTTACTGTCATCCCTTAACCTCCCTGTACCTCAGCTTCCTGTCGACAAACTAGGATGGTGTTTGCCACAACCTACCTCCAAGGCTATCGTAAGGATTGATGAGTTGGCTGCCGAGCCTGGAGCCTGCTGAGTGGTGCCACTCCCTGAAAGATTCCTCAGCAGCGGGGAGACTGGGAAGAAGGGCAGGTGGTGATTTCCATCTGACCCTCCCAAGCTCCCTTGCAGTTAGCTGGTGAGAGTTTTTCGGTGTGGAATAGACACTCTGGAGATCAGTTTTCTCAGAGAAGACTCAGAACAGAATTTTGACCCCATATGTGTAGTAGGAACCTGAGGCTCTTTGACCTTGGAAAATGACTGGAAACAGATTAGCAGTTATTTTCAGCCTCTGGAAAATGTCCCTTTGTGCCCCATATTAAGCTGCCATGTAAGTTCTGCCAGGTTCCATTCATGGGCAGCTATGTATCGGTGGAGGCCCTTACTCTATAGAACTGGATCCCTCAATATCCGTTTTGAGGCAAATAATTATGACTGATACAGGATTATAATCCCCCCTGGGCTCCCTTAGGCCCAGCTTTAACTCCTACTCCTGGTCATTCCTTTGTTAGATTAAACTGTTAGGGCATGTGGACCTACCAATAAAAAGAAGCACTGAACAGCAGGACATCAAAAGTACAGCTCTCTTCAGAAGAAAAGCACTAATCACCTAAGAGCAGTTATAACACCTCCGTCAGGGGAGATCTGTGACCAGGAGGGGCAGAGTTACTCAAAGTTCAGTTAGAAAGTTTCAAGCCTGTCTCTGCGATCCCTGGGCCTAGCACCTGAGGCTTTTAAAAAGGCCTAACTGCTTTTCACCATGACTTTGTTACTTGCCAGACAGGTGTGCATGCAACACAGAATTGGACAAATATTCCTGAAGCTGAGTGTGACCTGGGGATCAGATTTCCCCACAAAGAACACTGAAGTTCAAGTCAGAAGTGTTGGCTGCACCTTGTTAACTCTGAGAAGCCCAAGATGTCACTTACACGCTCCATATGACAATTTGCCCTAGGTTAATTGGGGGGTGACAAGTTCTGCACCTCTTTCACAAGATGGATCAAGAAAATTGGTACCCAGGAAACACTATGAGCATACTAAAAGACATAAGTGAGGTCTTAAAAAAAAACAAAAAACCCTCACTAATTTGGAAATAAAAGGAAGGGGAGGAAGGCCTTATCCAAATTTGTCAGAAGTACTTACTGTAAAATGTATACTGAAGCAATGACAGTCACCACTTTCAAATGCTGCACAGATTGTTAACTAAGATGCTGATAAAAAGTGAGCCAATAAGTAAAGTGAAGGAAGTGAACAAGGGGAAAAAAAGGTCAACATTTCTGTAGTCACGAATTCCTAAGAATTGTACTACAGAAAAAAATCGTTAATCATGCAAGAATTCCTTGCTGGAAGTGGTGCTGCAGGTACTCAGGTGACTAGGGCTCGTGTGTAGAGATGCACCAGCCCCTGAGACAGTCTCTGACTTGTGGCAGAAGGGAGTCCATGGATAGTGAAAGAGCTGCATGCAGGAACTCTTCATTCCAAGCCATGTGGAAGGCCTGGGCAAGGCTAGTGCAGACAGCTGCTCTTCACGGGCTCCTGACGAGGGTGATTAGGGCATGCTCGGGGTGAGAATGAGCGTACCACCCACACAGCATCTCACATCCCACTACCTCCCCTACCTCCCCCCTTCTCCTTCCCCTGACCCTGAATTATCCCTCTCTGCATAATGTGTGCAAATGATTGCACAACCCAAGTTAGCAAATTTTAGATAAAAAAGGTTTGCCTGGTTGGATGGAAAACTCCCCTGAGCATAAATACAATCTGTAAAATGACATGTGTGCCTAGAAGTGATAGTGAAATAGATAGGAGACTTTCCCTTCTTGTAATTATTGTATTATAACTAAATATGTAATTGGGGAAGGAAGGAGAAACAGGAAACAAAATTCTGGGTTCAGTAGTTAAATAAGCAGAAAGAAAGATTTTTTATGAAAGACAAGTCACTCTCCTCTGCCCTGACATTGCAGCTCCCAAAGCCAGGAGAGAGTGGTATTCTGCCGTGGCGGTGGCCACCAAGGTAGCAGTTGGATACACTGTAGTCTCCAGCCCCACTGCCTTCAGGAAGTTCTGCAGGGCAGACAAAGAGAATTCTGGAAGAATTCGTGAAGTTTCCCGGAGGCAAAAGTAGATGGCTTCATTGCCTTTTTCTGCAAATTTTTCCATCTATGAGACAGGATTAGTAAAGACTCAGCTGAGAAGCACATTTATAACAAACTTCCTGGGGAAATCTCTGGCAAAGGAGAGTGGCATTATTGGGATGGTGTCCTGAATTCTCCAACCTTCCACATCCTTGTTTGAGCTGATAGTCACGTGTTAGGCTATTACAAAACAAATAAAACTAACTTGACTTTTTGCCATCTTTGTTTTTTCTTTTGACCTGTCAGCCAAGATAGACTGTGAAGACACTGCGCCAGTTTCTGGTTGTTCCTCCTTTGGAATTAACGGTTAGAAAACAAGAGGACTGTGGTATGGGGAGGGGGGCAGTGGTATGCTAGTGAACCTTTAACAACCAGCTCTCTCCAGGGTAAAGAGGTCCTGGTCTGTAGTGTTTGCTAGTTTCCTTGGTGTAAATTCTCCCACCATCACCAATTTCAAGCTACCAACATAATGTCACTGAACACAGAAATGAGATATACAGTAGCACAACATTATAAAATATTTCCACCACACAATAGATATGAATAACCTCAAGGGCATAGATAATAGTAAAATAATTAAGAAGTGATGAGCTTTTAGTATTTATTACCTTTGTGTTTCATATTTTTTATTTTAAGTTTATGTAATTTAATTGTTAATAATGACTGTACTTAACAAATGGCTCACAAAATTCCAGGAAATTTGGCAAATGACTCTTACAAGCCAGTATAAACTAGCTCCAGCACACCACTGGGTGGAATGGAGGAGAATCTGTTTCAGAAAAAACATGAAAACTCTGCTTATCAATTGAGATTTGGTCCGTTTCTTCCTTCCCTTTCTCGACACAAACCTCAGGAAAAGTCAAGTGTACTTGTTTGGCCTTATGGGAAGAGGTAAAAGAATAGGATTTATTCTCTTCTGTGTCATTGAGAATTGTAGAAAGAGTTAAAGTTATTCATTACAGATAAAAATAAATAGATTAAATAAAACTAGCCAAAACATTCAGCCTGGAATTTATCATGTCACTTTTCTGTTTAAAATCCTTCAATGGCTCTTCATTGCTTACCCAATAAATTCTAAATTCCCCAACATGATTTACAAAGCCTTTAAAACTGACTTCAACCCACCTAGATAGGATGTCTGTTTTGTTTTGTGTGAGTGTGTGAGGAAGACTGGCCCTGGGCTAACAGCTGTGCCCATCTTCTTCTACTTTATATGGGATGCCACCACAGCATGGCTTGACAAGCAGTGCGTCAGTCCGTGCCCAGGATCCAAACCTGCGAACCCCGGGCCACCAGAAGTGGAGCACACGAACTTAACCGCTACACCACCAGCCTGGCCCCAGGATGTCTGTTTTAACCTGTCCAGAATCTACTCTCCCTTCTTCTATAAACATCTCTACTGAATATAGTCTTGGAGGGACTCTTTCTAATGTTTACCCAGCTTCCCCTGGTCAAGGGTCAGGGTTTTTTGTTTTTTGTTTTTTTTAACTTAAATGGGGCAATCATATACTGTCTCCCTGGAATGCAAAACAGAGAGACTGAACTTGGTTGCAATTCATTCATCTGGAAAGAAGCCCCTGAAGAGACTCACAATTAGTTCCTGCTTACCTAGATTTCTGGGACACACTTATCTCCTCTTTTTTCAGACCCTGGTTCATCAGCCTTCTTTCAATTTGCTAGGATACCCCAGAGTTCTCTTTTTTTTTTTAATTTAAGGGCCAGCCACAGTGGCCTAGAGGTTAAGTTTGGCACACTCCACTTCAGCGGCCCAGGTTCGGTTCCTGGGTGTGGACCTACATCACTTATCAGTGGCCATGCTGTGGTGGCTGCTCACATACAAAATAGAGGAAGATTGGCAACAGATGTTAGCTCAGGGTGAATCTTCCTCAGCAAAAAAAAAAATTTAACATAGCCAAAATTATTTCTATTGCTTACAAGCCCCTGACTGATATCCCACCTTTGTAGTCTCATCTTGCACATCCATCCACACATGCATGAGCCCCAGCCTTAGGGAACCGTGGGCTGGTCCCCAATGTGGACAGGCCTGGCACATAGTGATGAATGAATTCCATGTTGTTTCAGGACTTGGCTCTGTCCTGCCTTTTTTCTATGGTCAGCTCCTTCTCATCCTTCAAGATGCAGCTCAGTTGTCTCCTTCTTTGTGAAATTTCACAAACTTCCCAAGACAAAGTTAGTTGCTCCCTGCTTTGTGACCCCTCAGTACTTGTGTGCACTTCTATCATAGCACTTATCAAATTATTTTATTTCTTGTTTTCTCCATCTCATGCAAGCAACTTTAGGATAGAGATTTCATCCTGTACATCTCTGAACATTCAGCACTTAGCACAGGGCCTGGAACATAGTAATGTTTGGTGAATGAATGAATGAGTACTGAGACATCTCCCAGGGCAGGAAGAGATAACTGGCCAAGCACTCCCAGCACCAGAGCAGGCTGACACTACATAGGAATATATCTGAGGAAGAGGTTCCCTGAAGGTCCCAGGAGTTTCAGGCTTGAAGGCAAGCAGGCTTTCTTTGTCATAAATAAAGGAAGAAAAAGAGATTTTCATATGAATTGCTGGATGTCATCACCCAGAGCAACCTTGGAAACCATATGTTGGAGATGGCAGAGTCTTTGAATAATTGTAGATCAAAGGGCACCCCGCCCCTACCAATTCCTACTAATTGGACTTTTGAACTTTACATGAAATAAGAAATAAACTTTTATTACATTAATCCTCTGAGATCTCAAGCTTTATCTGTTATAGGATCTAGCATTATCTTATCTATTTATAGAAATTGAGGTTAGATGTGGTTATAACAAAAACCTGAAATATGTGACTCTGGCTTAACAGCTGAACAGTGAATGGTGAAGAAATGAAAATCAAAGGCTACAAGAATAGAGACCCAGGCTATGCCATGCAAATATTTAGTAAAAATGTCACCTCTGATAATTTGTGTATTAGTTACCTATTGCTGTGTAAAACATTGATCCAAAACTCAGTGGCTTAAAACAACAATAAGCATGTATTATCTCTCATGGTTTCTGCGGGTCAGGAATTCTGGAGCAGCTTGGGTTCTCTCATGAGGCTGCAGTCAGATATTGACAGGGCCTGCAGTTACAGAGGCTTGACTGGGGTGGTAGATCCACTCACATGGCTACATGACTAGCAAGTTGGTGCTGGCAAGTTGGTTTCTCTCCACTGGGGCCTCTCCATGGGTCTGCTTCAGGGTCCTCATGAGCTGGTAGCCAGTTTCCCCCAGAGCAAATGATCCAGAGGTCAAGGCAGAAACTTCAATGTCTTTCATGACCTTTTCTTAGAAGTCACATACCATAACTTCCATCATATTATATTGGTCCCTTTCACTCAGACTGCTCCAACTACTGTGGAGAGAATAAACTAGAGAGGAGCATGATTTGAGGTAAAGACATCTATTTTGGCTCCTTTTCTTTGTTTTAATGATTTTGTTGAATCTACTCCAAATGCTTCTTGGAAGGAGGCAGGATTTAAACAACAAATGATAACTATGATGCAAATTCCATATTATTGTACAGTTGCACTCTGAGGGAAGCCCTCAGCCAAGGATAATGTCTGGTTATGACTCCTTTGGCCAGGACAGAGTTTTGGGTTCTTTTTTTCCCCTCTAGCTTCTGTTTTTCTCTAACACTCAGCTTTCCTGAAAACTGTTCAGTTTTTTTAATTCATCCAAGTTTCCCAGTTGCATTTTTCTATCTTGCTAATTTGCTACAGTTATCACCTCTACACTGGCTAGATCAGTAGACAGAAGAAAGAATAAGGCACTTCCAGAATTGAGTTAGACAAATAAAACCAACAGAAAATGGATGAGATCAAACAACTGTAAGTGAACTGAACCAACAGAATATAATGTAAAAAAAAATCCTCAATCACATCTTTAATGTAGACATACTGACAAGGGGTGTACTTATGGTGTTACCATAAATATTGACATCTCTAATGTCCCTCAGATCAGAACCTTAAGTTTCTCCAATTTCTTTTTTCATGATTGTATCAGAGCAGAGCAATAATTTTTAGGACAACTCTATATCTTTCTTGAATTACAGACTAGTTGTCTTCCCTTTAAATATTTTTCAGGTACTTACTTATCCAGTAGTCAAAGACCCTTCTTCTTGACTTTTTAAAAATCCTATTGACCTAATTACTGTGTCTAGTTAGGTCCTACACATATACTGGGACAGATGAGTAACAGACAAGGAAAATAACAACAGACACTGGAGTCTACGAAAGGTTTCAGAGACATGAGAAGAAAACAAACAATGGACAACAAAAGTAAAACAAAATAGCATAATTTCAAAAGATATTTACTTAAGAAAATAAAACTAAACAAAATCTGTTTTGTTGTTCTCAAAAAAAATTTAAAGAAAACATGGACTTACAAAACAAGAGATGAAACACAAGATAATAAGATAATAGACTGAGTTGGAAAAGGAGCTGGCAGAGTTAGCAAACAATGCCACAGCAGAACTTAAGGAGAGTAAAGGGCAGGATTAGCAACACATAAAGCCAAATCAGTTTTGTAAAAACTCAATATCAGAAATTCCTCCCAGACTGTCAAGAGGCAGAACAAAGAAATGAAAATTATCAGAGAGGAGATAATAGATATGGAAAGAAGGCAATAGAAATCAAATACATAGTCAGGACAAGTGAACCATGAGCATGAAAGATATAATGGGACGAAACTTCCTTGAGCTGATAAAAGACCTGAAACTTCAAATTGGAAGGAATTCACCATGTACCAGAAAAAAAAATCTAGATAAATTTTGATTCAAGTATAAAGACATACTTCTACAATTTTAGAAATATAAGAATACAACCCCTGCCGTGGTTTGTGTACTGCTAATGAACAATCATATTTTCACATTCTTGTCCAGTTAGGACCACGGATAGGATCACAGCCTGGCCATAGGAGGTGAGGTTTTCTGTGAAGAGAATGGCTATTTCAATGTCAAATCCTGAAAAGGGAAAGATTCTAGGATGAGAAAGGAGGACTTGGAAGGTGAGACTTAAATAGGAAGAAAAGGGTATTCTTTTCTCTGTCTGAGCCTTGTTTCTTAAGCCTGAAATCCAAAGAGTCCCAATGTGCTCAGTACACTTCCAAAAGATAGAGAACAATGACATCTGCGATATAGAGGCAAGCCAGGGACTACGGGAGTTAATGAGTTGGTACACATCAAGATCGTAGAGCAGTACCCGCCACATAGTAAGAACTTGGTAGGTATTAGCTACTAGCTATCATCACCATGATAAATATTATTCTGCGTGATATAATTACTGTCATTTAGCATAGTCTTATTATTTAATGATAAGCCTTAGACTCAGCTGGGATACAGAGATTTGAGGGAAGGGTTTGTGCACTTGGTCTGGAGGGGTAGAGAGGGGAGATTCCTCCTTCCCTTCAGAGGCCACGGGGATTAGTAATAGCTCTAAAGGAAAAGAGAAGCTAGAGTGAGGACAACAAACCAAAAACTCATGGGCTCTCAATTTCAGCCACCCCTCTCAACATGGAGTTAGTCCCTCTGGTGCCAACTGCGATGAACAGGATGTTTATTATGTTACCTACAAAGTAAGAAAATATCAGGCTGGCTTCCTACTTCTCCATAACTTATGAAATTTCAGAAAAGAATAGAATATCTGTAGAATATTGAGAATGAAAGTTTAAGCCAAGAACTCCACAACAAGCCAAATTTCATTCACGAGTGAAGGCAATTGAAAAGGATTATCAATTATACAAAAACTCAAAATACCTGCAAACCCTTCTTTAAAGAAAAATTTATTTCATGACCCACTCAACCCAAAAGAGAAAAAATTTTTAAAAAGACTTCAAGAAGGCAAAGAGAGAGAGAGGCTGGTAACGAATGCTGAAGCCATTAAAAGCATAAAATGAATTAGACTTAACTGTACTAAGTAGAGTTACAAAACAGAATGCAAATGTGATCAATAATTCTTAACACATGGTAATTTTTTAAAAGTAAGGCTTAAAATCCCAGATTATACCAACATAAACTTGGGAACTATGTGGGTGGAGGAAGTAAGGGAGAAGGAGAAATATCGGGAAGTGCTCTGATATTCTTAACTTAGATACAATTTTATTCTCTGTGTTAGTAGTTAGAAAACTATAGGGTTGCATGTGTTATTTTAAAACAAAATATATGCCTTCCAAAGTATTAGTAAAAAAATTAAGGAATACACAGTCCACATAGCAAAAAAAAAAAAAACCCAGAAAAAAGGAAAAATTAAAACAGGACACACAAAATAAGAGGACAGAATCAATAAACCAAACCCAAATATTTATTTTTATTGATATAAAATATAATATGCAATAAAGACATAATATGAATCATCTGCACTGAAAAATAAGGCATCAAACTATATGAAGCCCTCAGAAATACAAGGAGATATGGACAGAAAAATAATTGTAGTAAGAAACTTTAATATGCCTCCTTCAGTCCTTGACAAATAAACAGAATGCAAAAATATAGAGGACCTGAATATTATTTACAAGTCTGACTTAAGGGATATGTAATGGGAAGTTAAATGAAATATTTCCTATGTCTTGGAGTTTCAGTCAAGGCCACAGAACCAAGGACAAGGAATGCTCAGTGCCTATACATTCTGAAGAGTGGAACGAAGAGCAAACAATTCAGAACTGCTATATAAAAAGAAGTGGGCCCCCAAATTGCCTTGCAAACTCTTAGTCCACCATTTACCTCCAGAGTATTTAGGAGAAAGATAAGGTTTAATGGAGAGGGGCATTCTTTGAAGAGAGATGTCAGACTAGAATAAAGTGCTATGACATTTCCCCTCCCATCCCCTCCAAGTGAGGAGCTCAAGGAAAACCTCTGAGATTTTCTGGGAAGCATTTGCTAGGAGGGAAGCCTGATCTCTTACTAGTAATTAGCCACCTAATAATCTCCAGAAGTTCTCAGACCCACTTCAGGCTGCCAGTGGAGCCACAGTCCCACTTTGGGCTGCCACTGGAGCCAACCTTGGAGGAGCTTGATGTGTGTCTCCACCTTTCCTAGGTCACAGACATGGTGACTGCCCCTTGCCCAGGAAAACTTAAAGACTTGGAAAAGTGTTTCTTGTGGGCCAAATTTTTCAGCACAATATTGTTTTATTATAGCAAACAAACAAATTTTAAAAAAGCAAATTGGTTAAATAAATCATGGCATAATCATATGATGGAATATTATTGAGTCAATGAAAATGTTGTGAAATCATTTGTATGAGAAAATGTTCATGAAATATTTCTAAGTGAAGAAGTATATAACAAAATATGCTCATTGTATCCATTTTTGAGAAAATGAAAAAGTATATGTGCATGGCTGTGGGTGTGTAACAGAGTAACCAAGAATAAGAATGAATATCCAGACTTTGGAAATATGCCAGTATGAGTTCCTTTGTGATCAAACTACCAAAGTCATGGTGGTAAATCAGAACCCGGTGATAAGGGTGGGGGCTTCTCTAAAATGAGGGAATGTTCCCACTGTTAGTCATCCTGGGAAGAGGTTAGTCCTAAAGCAGGAAGTGGTAGAGAAGTAGGGAGAGCTTTCTGCCCAGCCCAGGCCCAGAGGGCAGGAGACCGAACTTAAATGTGGAGAAGTTCAGAACAGTTCTTATGGTAGGAATATGCACATGTTTTACTTTTATTTATGAATTTCAACTTATATATTCAATTTTAAATTTCCTCTCTATGTATTCTTCCCTTTTATTCACAAATTAAATGGATCAAATTAATTATGCATGATAATTATATTAATAAGGGATCCCCAAATTAGTTTTAATAAATGGAAAAATGTTTTAATGTTATATATTTTAAATAATGCTTCTGAGTCTTTCCAAATTTGGGAGATACACAATTATCAGTCTTTTCAGTCCAATTTGAATAATCGGCAACCAAAATTTTTAAATATACATTTAAACTGATTGACAATGAAGGAAAACTGTGAATGTAAATTCATAATAATAATAACAGGTAAAAATTATTGCATACTAACTATAAGGTACTTATTTTTCTAAGTACCTATTTAACCCTCGTAATAACCTTATGAGATAAGCTACTATCACTATTCTAATTTTTAGATGAGGAAAATAAGGAACAGAGAGTTAATTAACTTACACGGGGGCACACAACCATCTAATGCTTCTTCTATCCTGAGGAACAGGGCCTGAAGAATAACCAAGCACTTGATTCACACTTATCTCTAGCTCATCAGAAACAATCAAAGCCCTGGACAGGGTGTCCTAAGTGCATACCAGGTCAGCGCCAAGGTCAACATATCCAACACGAGACTATATAAGAGGAAAGAACTAAAGTGCATCGCCAAGAAGGTCTGGAAGAGTGGGGACCAACGAAAGAAGAGGTTCAAATTAGACTCAAAGATGATGGGGCTAGGGCAATTTTTGAGCCAAAGCACAAGTGGTTGTTAAGCTATGCTCAGGCTGTAAAGTGAGCATACCTGGAGAAAAAAAGAAAGCACAGAGCGTAGCTAGCACCACTCTGGCCCTCAGTTCCCTTTCTCCAAGCAAATCAGAGCTGAACTTTCCCCAGTGTGAAGGCCCTTATTCATTCTAGGAAGGCTTTGAGGTGAGAAGCAGATTCTCACAACCAGTCCTCCAGGTCTGTCAGTGTGTATAAGAATGTCCTTGGAAGCTGTTAAAAATGCAGATTCTTGGGAGCCACCCTCAGAAATCCTAAGTCCACTGGTCTACCTTAGGGCCTATGAATCTACATTTTAAACAAGCTTCCCAAGCAGTTAGAGAGCCATGTTTTGAGAAAAGTGCACCTAGACACTTTCTAGGCACCAAGTATAGAAGCTGTCATGGGACCATTGGGAGGTAAGTGCCTCCTTTCTGAAAATTTGGGTTTCCTGGCCAGCTTACCTTGGTGGCTTACTGGAGTACACGGTGGGGCTCAAGGTCTCAGTGAACCTGGATAGCAAGGACAGCTACATGATAGGATGACTGTATGTGGAGGAGGGCAGCTGGAGTAGGATGCCATGGAATTGGTGATGTTATATATCTCAAAAGATCCCAAAACTACATCTGCATGTAAATCTACCACTGTTTCACAATAAAAAGTTTAAAAAGAAAATCCCTAACAGAAGTCATCCAGCCACTGACATGGGCAGGTGTGTGCATGGAGAAGAGGTGCTAGGGTGTTTCCCATGGATCCAGAATTAGTGTCACCTCCTGGGCTCAGTCTTTTGTATGAATTCAGAGAAAGAGGGGATTATAGTTAGCTGTCAGGATGTTAATGGTGTTAGAAGTTGTGAGAAGATAGGACATATTAACACTGTAGTTGCTATGAAAAAAGTGCAGTAAATTGGTGTGAGCAAACACTGGTCCAAGAGACATAGATCAGTCATGTTTTCAGTAGACTCTTTAATGGCAGATATATCTGGCTGTCAATCTCTAGATGAATGGTAAACAATGGCCAGTAGCGATGAACATGAAATATTTTGGAAAGCATCCTTGGAAAATGGGACACAAACTAGGGGCTCAGTCAAGCCCAGGTGGCTTGACAGTCGATGGAGGCACAAGAAGATCTCACTGTTGAACAGGAGAGGAGCAGCTAGAGTGGACTGGGAGAATAGTACCATGGGTAGGGGTGGGAGGACAAGACATTCTGGTGACAGAGTCAGCCACCACCAAGAAAGACACCTGCTTTGAGAGGACAGTCATTGGACATTAATCTAGTGTGAGGGTTTCTAGAGACATCCTGCAATCAAAAGCAGGGCATGGCACTTCCTTGGGTCACCCAGGCCTGTCCTTGATTTACATACTGGTATTAGAGTAACGAGAATCCTGAATAGTGTTATTCAAAGCTTTGCACAGGCCTGGGGCCAGTAGGGATTGCGTACCTTTCCTTGCTATGACAGGTTCACCGAGACTCTGATCCCTACCATGCACCCCAGTAAGCCACAACGTAAACTGCCTTGACAGGCTCTCCCAGCATGCTGCATTATCACACAGACTTGAATCTCAGATGAGGTTCTAACTCATCGTGTGTAGGTAGATGTCTACAGATGTGTGCTGTGTAGGCATCTACCTGCTTCCCTGAGAGATGTAGCCAGGGACACAAAGTTCTCTAGTTTGAGACTCTCCCATAGTAGGGCTGCCTCCACTGCTCCCTGGCATTCTGGATCAGAGAATGGACATCTGCCAGGTAGTTTGGCTTAGTATGGCAGAGTTCAATTCTAAGAAAGAGAGACACCTTCCCTTGTGTGTAATAAATTTGTGAGTCTCAGTTACTCAGATTGCAGTAGTCTAAGCACTCAGGTCCTGGATGCCAGGTCTCCTCAAGGCTGTGCTTGACTGCAGCCCCTCCCACACAGGGTGATTGCCCCCAGCTGGAGCCAGCTTCTAAGACTATGAGACCATAGGGACTACAAGCACTAGCTAGAGCCCTGGTGGGAAAGAATAAGCCCCACAGCAGTGCTTTAAGCCCTCATGAAATGAGTATCAAATGGATGAAGTAGTTATTCAGTCTATATTTGAGAAACTCCAACATGGGGAGGGGGGACTATTTCCTAAAATAACTCATTTTCAGACTCTTAAAGAATTATTCCTTGTTTTGAATGAAATCTATCTTCATTTAACTTCCCATCCTTTGTCCTACAAAAATCTCTTGGGCCAATTCTTTCATATGAAGACAGCTATCATGTTCCTGAGTCTTCTTTCTTCAATTCCTTTCATCAGTTCTCAGCTGACGGCTCTCGTCTGAACAAGCTCCAATACATCTATGTGTCTCCTAAAAACGCGGTACAAATAGTGCAGTTCTCCAGGTGTGGTCTGATGGGTACCAAGTATAATGAGATTATCACTCTTGTTATAGATGCTGTGCTTTTTAAAATCACATCAGAAATTTACTTGTTAGCTATATTTGCTAAAATCTCACCAGCCTTTCCACTCTTCCCTCACCTTGTGCTGTTGTTTGTGGAGCCAATTATAAATTGTAGCATTTAGAACCCAATGCCTGACTTATGGTCTAACTCATTATACTAATAATTATTATTAACCACATCTTCTTAGGTATGACCATTACAAAATGGAATTACCACTTAAGATGTTAGCTCAGGTCCTTCCCCCTTCAGCCTCATAAATAGAAATGCTACCTCGCATTACATCTGCTTTTGGATTTTCATACTCCATTATTGCATCCCATCCCTTTGAGCGAGGCCGCCTCTAATTAAGCCCCGCCCCCAGAACGGCCTCTCCCTAGCCCCGCCTCCGGGGCCACAGCTCCCAGGCGCCTTCCTGTCCGCCCTGCCCACTCCTAGCCCGAGGCGGGAAGCGCTAGATGTAGCCGCTGATTGGCTGGTTGTGGCGCAGCTTGATGGCGTCGGACTGGCGAGCTCCCGTCCCGGCGGTGTCCCCCAAGCGAAGGCCGCCTGTGTGAGGGGGCCGGAGGCCCTAGCGTGCCGGGGGCTCGTGGAGTGAGAAGCGGAGGCACGAGCCCTCGCTACACTTCACCATGAGTTTCCTGATCGACTCCAGCATCATGATTACCTCCCAGGTGAGCCACCGCCTCTCGCCCCGGGACCCCTCCGCTTCCCTTTCTCGAATCTTCCTCTCGGGACCTCAGCGATGCGGGCTGGCCCGGGGTCTCGTTCTCCTCGCCTGCAGTCTGCGCCCGCCTCATCGGTGCCCAGAGCTCGAGGAGGGTGTGGGATTTGCTGCGTCCGCGCCCGCACCCAGCCTCCATCCCCCCGCTTTCCGGTCCACTTCTGGAAGGGGTCAGGGGGCCTCAGCACTCGGAGCCGGTGTCGCGAGAAGGGTGCAGCCCCCAAAGCGCCCCGAAACTTCTGTAGTGCGCCGCTGACCCCTGGATTGGGGAAGACTGTGGTTCCGGGCGCGGTGTGCATAGCACGCCAATCAGGGCTGGCTCCTGGGGACACGTGGGGGCTTTGCTGGTTACTTGTCAAATCCTGAATCCGGGTGCAGACGAATTTGCCGCCGTCACTTCAGAGGTCTTCAAGGTACTATCAGGTTTCCTTTGTGCGCTAATGCCTCATCCTTCCTCCTGTTTGCTGCCCACGCTTTTCGGATCTTTTTCTGACGTTCGTTTCTTCCTGATTGGCCACCATTCATTCGTACAGTCAACAAACGTTTATCGACCATTATATAAAAGCTTTGAGGGTACAAACAAATAAGGTACTGACTATCCCTGCTCTATAGAAGCTTCGTCTAGTGAACCTCTTGCTTTTACCGTGTCATTCGTTGTTACTTTACTTTTTTCATAGCGTTTATCAAAGCACAGATACCATTTATGTATTTGTTTTATGAATTCATTTTGGGGGATCCTGTTTTGTTCATAGCTGTATCCTCCCTCCAAGTGCAAGCACTCAATAAATATTTGTTGGCCATCTGTTAATATTTGTAGAAGCTCAGACTATCTAATTATGATCTCTTCCCCCTCGCCCATTTTTCCAGTAACTTAAAATATTTTTTCTTAATTGTTCTTTTTTTTTAATATGGCAGATGATAGAAACGGTTCCTTTTGGGGGGTTTAAAGTAAACTAAATCTTTGGGTTTTGATCCAGTTTTCATATTGCTTCATCCTAATGCTTCTGTCCATAGAGTAGAGCATTTAAGAAAGTATGAAACAAGGAACACCCTAATACAATAACTTTTTTCATTTACCATCCTTTACGTAGTCTTCATAATTGTTTTTATTGGCTGCATGATTTTCAAATGTATCAATGTACAAAAATCTGGACATGTAATTCTCTTGCTTAAAACTTTTCTAAGGCTTCCTGTTGCCTTTGGTGACAACTCAGGGTTATTTTTAGCCCTAGTACCAACTCAAGAAAAATGACAATATTGAAGCAGCTTTTTTTCACACCGAATAAAAATAAGAATGTTGGTGAGTAAGTTGGCATTGCATTGTAGCCTCTAAGATTTTCAACACAGATGTAATTGATAAGTTGAACCAAGAGAGTGGCTTTCTAATCTTTTATGCCTTATAATCATATAATATTTTAACTTTCACACATGCAGTATTAAATTTCATTCTCAAACCTGCTATTTACAAATGGGAAACTAGGACCCAAAGAATCCTTTGTGTGGAATGTTCTCTGTCCAAATATTTATGTTCCTACATCATCATCATCATTTAGATATCTTAAAAATCTCGCTTCAAAGAGGTTTCACCTGATTCCTTGACCCCAGTCAAAGTACCCCCCATTCCAGCCACCTTCTGTCTCATTTCCCTGTTTTATTTTCTTCTTACCATCTATCACTATTGTTTATTTGTGTGTTTATTAGCTGTAAACTCCTTGAGATCCAGGATATTCTCCTTATTCTCTGCTGTATTCCCCAGCATCCGGCTCAGTTGCTGGCACATAGCAGAGGCCTAGTAAATATTTATTTTATAAAAAGCACCTCTCGAGAGATGTAGTTACCTTGAAAACAACACCTCCCCCTCCTTTCTCCCATTTTGTATGAACTGAAAGATTTATTTGAAATGAAATCTGAAATCAGAGGTCATATATTGAAGCTGGTCAGCCTCAGGCAATATTTGGCATCGAGACTGCTCACCCTGCTACAGGATAAAGCTCAAATCCTTACTATGGCTTATAGGGTCCCTTACGATTAGACCCAGGCTCTTACCTCCTCAACCTTGGCTCTCCTCACCATTTCCTCACTTCGCTTGATACTCTAGATTTACTAAACTTCTTTTAGTTCCTTTACCTGGCGGTGCTATCATGCCTCCAGATTTCCACACCATCCGTTCTCTCCTTCTGGACCTTTTTCCCATACCCCTCCACTTCTTCCTCCTGGCTAACTCCTATTCAGCCTTTAGATCTCAGCATAGACATCCAAGAAGCCTCTCCCAGACTGGACTAGATGTCCCTACACAGGCTTCCATAATACCCTTTGCCCACTTCCCTTATAACAACACTATCCATTGTTTTGTAATTACTTGTCTATCTCCTCCATAAATTATAAACTCCTTGAGAGTGGTGTCCATGCTCTTTTGTTCATCATTCTATCCCTAGGACATATTAGGCACTAATAAATATTTGTTAAATAAATAAGTGGGGCCAGCCTGGTGGTGTAGTGGTTAAGTTCACACACTCTGCTTCCGTGGCCTGGTTCACAGGTTTGGATCCGGGGCACGGGTCTACGCACAGCTCATCAAGCCATGCTGTGGTGCTGTCCCACGTACAAAATAGAAAAAGATGGACACAGATGTTAGCTCAGGGCCAGTCTTCCTCACCAAAAAAAAAAAAAAGAAGAGGGTAAATAAATGATCCAAGGACAGTCTTTTCCAGTCATCTCATTAATAACTGTCCTGCCGATGGCCATCTTTTTTTTTTTAATCTGTAGCTAATTTTCAATGTAGAAGTCATTTTTGTAAAAGCAACTGTTATCTAGTTCATGTTTTGAGTCTCCTATACAGTCACAAGACTTAAGCAGTTCCAAAATACACTCAAGTCCCAAGGTCAAGATTGTGCACAATTTTAAAAATATTAATTCTCTTTTTTGAATAAGAAGCTGTGCACCTTCTATTTTATTTGCCACACTGTTTGAAATTGCTTTTTGTTTCCACGTGCTTTTTAGATCCTCTATAATCTTGCCAGAATTCATATTTATTGTGGACTTAATGAATTCTCCAGTTACTTTTTTTCATATTAGTTGTATAAAAGTCTTTTAAAGCTTTTCTGTCAATGTGAAAGGAGCCAACAATGAAAGATGAAAAGTATATATCTCTTTCTCTTTTTCTTCCATTTCCCATCCCCTCATATAGACCTGTCATTTTCACTTATTTTCTTTTCTTGTCTAAAGTCCCATTTCAGGGTGATCTTGGTGATATATGTTATTTTCTTTTTTATCATCCATCTCCACCATACATACCACTCCCAGTCCTGAATGCCCAACTTCTCCAACTTCAGTCACAACTTTGTAAGTCATATAAACATGACGTCTAAGCTCTGAATTTAAATGTCTCCACTGGTAGTGATTTATAAGAGCCAAAGGGTCTCCTAGGTAGTCTAGGGGTATTTTCTCCTAATCTATTAGCCCTTTTCCTTTTCTACTCAGTCCGGATTCATGGATCCAAGCTACTTTCTCCTACCCTCTTGTTTCTTTATCTACATACAGTAGTCCACACTTGGATCTCTGCCATAGTTTGTCCACTCCTAATTCAGGGGTCTGAAGGCTGCCATAGAAAATCATGCAACTGTGCGGATTGCCAACACCATGAGTTCATGGACACCCTTAGCTCATTGAATATTTCTTTTTCTTGACTTTAATCAGCTACATGTTCCATTCCCCTCATAATTTCTCTGGGTCTTTATCATTCCCCTTTTCTAGCCTCACCTCTCTTACTCTTAGCAGGTGACCTTGCCTCCTACCTTATCAACAAAAGTGAGGCCAAAAGGCGTGATCTCCTTCTACTTTCTACATCTTAGTCTAAGCAGTTATCTATATTCAGAACCATTCCCAACTCCTTTCCTCCCATGTCAGAAAATAATTGCCCCCTACTCCTGTTTAAGGCCATCCTCTCCACCTGTGCCTTTGATCTTGGATCAGCTTATTGTGAAGCGTTAAAAGCGCAAGCTTTGGAGTCAGTCACAGACTTCATATTGAATCCTGATTCTGACACTTTAAGTGGATTAACTTCTGTAAGCCTCAGCTTTCTCTGAAACCAAGACAAGCAAACCTACCTTATCAGGTTTTTATGATTTAATGAGATTACAACGCTAAGCACTTAGAGTTCCTAGAATATAGTAAATGGCCAATAAAGGGTAGCTGCTGCTAATAATAACAAATTAGTAGTATCATCAACTCATCTTCCAGTGTTCCATCAGTTCTCATATTTGTTTATCCTCTTAAGCTACTGCTTTCTTCCCCTTGGCCTATAAACTTTCCCTTTAGCCCACGTTCTTCTCTGGGCTACTATCTAATGTTTTCTCTCTTTCTCATCTTGGCCCTCCCTAGGGTAATTTGTGCTTATTGTCTCTACTCCCTTATCCTCCATTCACCCCAACCCACTACAGTCTGGTTCCTGCCTCCATCGCACTATTCAAACTGTTTCCCTTGAGGTCAGCATTGACCTCTGAGTTACCGAACCCTTTGAACATTTCTTAGTCCTGGTTTTATTGTCCCTCTCTGCTTCAGTTAACACTCCTTTAAACTCTATTGCTTTGGTTTCAGGATACGACACTCTCCTGGTGTCTGTTATTTCTCTGACCATTCCTTCTCCGTCTCCTTCCTCATCTCTTCTTCCCATTCCTATCCTCTAGTGTTTTCTTCTTGGCATATTGCTTTCCTCACCCTACATACTATTCCTGGGTGATCTCATGTATTTTGGTTGTTTCAACTGTTAGGTGTATCTCAGCCTTGCCTTCATAACCTGCCTTTTGTGTTGACCTGGATGTCCCTCAGGCATTTAGCATGTCTAAAAGTGACCTCGTCATCTTCCCATCTGCCACCCCCATTCCCAAATCTTTTCTTCTTCCAATATTGTTTACATACATTGGGTGGCCTCACTCTTCATCCTGTATTCCAAACTAGTCATCCTTGATTCCTCCCTGCTGATTTTACCTTCTAAGTACTCAAATTTGTTGCCTCCTCTACAACCACCAATGTCTTAGTTCGGGCCTTTGTCACCTCTCATCTGGACTGCTGCAACAGCCTCCTATAATGTTTCTCTTTCTGCTGTGTTGTTTCTTTCAAATGCATCTTCCACAAAGCCACCATAGTGCTCTATATAAAACAAACCTGGCTCTGTGTTTTCCCTACTTAAATGACTCCTCATCACCTACCGACTACAATTCAATCTCCTTAGGGTGGCCTTCAGGGTTGTCAGTCATCGGTCGTCTGCTCCTCCTCTCCAGCCTCATTTTTAACCACTTCCTTCTTTGAATTTTATCTTCCAGCAGCACCAAACCATGTGTAGTTCCCAGTATATACCATGCTATTTATTATCTCTGTGCCTTCCCTCATGCTCTTTGCTGTGTGAAAAGAAAGTGCTGTCCTCCTACCCCCACCACCTATCTTTTACCTATCTAATTCTTTTTCATCCTTTGAGAGTGTTTTTTTTTTTACTATTTTAGGGGTAATGGAAACCTCTGAGTGTTTGGTGAATACCTTGGAACCTCTCTCTAGAAAAATGCATATAATCCCAAAATTTGCACATGATGTCAGGTTTTAACCCCAAAATTAAAACCTCCTTCAGCTAAGGTATTATCTTCTCCAGAAGAAATCTGTCCTAACCCCCTACAGGTTGGTTTGGTCTCTCTCTTTCATATTCTTTTACAATATCATGTGTATATCTCTATCATTGCATGTCCCATGTTACATTATAATTATTTATTTAATGTCTTCACCACTATACTTTGAGCTCCTTGAGAGTGGTGATGATCTTACTCATCTTTGTATCCCCAGCACCCAGCACAGCACATGGAAGTTATTACAAAAAAGTTGTGGTTGAATATTCCCGAAGAATAAACCATCTTTCACTGTGGACCATTTATCCATTCAGCAAACATTATGGAGAGCCTGCTATGTGCCAGGCATTGTGCTGGGTGCTGAGGATACAAAGATTGACAAGACAGATGTAATCCTTGTCCTCATAGAACTTACAATCTAATGTCTAAAAAAATGTCTAAAAGTATGTATTTAAATTATACATTAAAAAACTGTATGTAAGTGCTTTGATAAGGGAAATACAGGGTAGAATAGGATTATATAAAAAGAACAATTTATCTTTATTTAGGAGGCCAGAGAAGGCCTTCCAGAGGTAGTGATAAGTTAAGACCTGTAGGATAAGTAGGGAGGGGACTGGAGAGAAGTTCCTGTCAGAGGACAGCATCTGCAAAGGTCTTAATATGAAAGAATGTTGTATCTAAAGAACCAAAGGCAGTTCCATGTGGCTGAAAATATGAGTTTGGTGGGTGCGAGGGACACAACAAGAGGAGGAGGAGTCTGCTAAATCGTGCTCAAGAGTCCACACACTCCTAAATTCCCTGGGAAGGCATAAAAGAATTTTATTCTTGGGTAAAGTTCCTAGCCAATGTAAGAAGAAAAGAGGAGTTGTATCCAAGTATGTGTGTATAGAGAGAAGGTTCTATTTACCAATGAAAAACAAACCAGCTTTAGAACTCTGAACAGAGCTGTCATGTGGCTACTGTCTCTGATGCCAGCTTGAACCCAAACTGACCAAGAGGGATCCAGCAGTCTCTTGGCTTTACACTGAGATGGAAACCACTTTATATGGATTAGGCAGGATGGTAAAAAGCTAAGAAGGCTCTATGAAGGAAAACATTTTAAAAAATCAGTCTTTCTACAACTTTCCCTTTTTTTTTAATCTTAACTCCTTTCCCATGAAGTTGTTTTTTTTTTTTTTTTTTGTCTTTTTAAATATTTGCAAATAGGGATCATCTGTAAGAAGCAAGTTTCACTGACTCCTTTTTTATTTGCTAACTTCTCTGGCTCATAAAATGATTATCATAAGATTACAGGAAAAATATATACTTTAATTTTTGTATGACTTAAAACATGTTCTAAAACATTGATAATTTCAAAATTGAAGAGCATTTCAGCATCTACTGCCAATGTTGTGGACTTTAACAAGTTGGTCTCATATGAATGGATCTCATCTTTAATCTCTGAAATAAGTTAACTGTCTGGTTAGCAGAACTGTTATCATAAAATAGTCTGTATAAGACATTTCTCAAAAGATTGTGTATATTGACTTTCTGTCTTCTTTCTCCTCCAGATACTTTTCTTTGGATTTGGATGGCTTTTCTTCATGCGCCAACTGTTTAAGGACTACGAGGTGAAAAGAGATCGTTTTGAATATGCTAATACTATATGAATTTAGATTGCTTTAAAATGGGATGAGAAAAATCCTCTGTTAAAGAAAAGTCATGTTCACTTCCAAGATAGGAAGTTTTTTGCCAAATGAGTACTATATAATTCTTAAACTGGAAAATATGATTGGGCTTAGTTGATTTTTTAAGAAGCAAGTCATATATAGCTCAGAATCCAGGAGCAAGAAATGTCATGCCTGAATCATATCACTATACACACCAAAAGCAGATATGTATTCTTTGGGACAGAATTTAACTTATAATGTCTCATAAATGTGCCCATTCATTTGGGTATCTGACCTTCAATATTAACGACCAATCTTACATCCTAATTTAATACCAAAATCCTAAGGCTGGTCTGGCTCTTATCTTAAGCCTTGAATTCAGAAGAACACCAGCCTAGACTGGACATTTCCAAATTAATCCTCCTCATTTAGTATTACTATAAGCTCAATGGTTATCGACTACTTTGGGGTCATTTCTAGGATGTTCTCTATTAAACTTTCCCAGAGAGTTTGAGTTGGTGTCTGAAAGAGCCTGGGATTCTAGAGATTCTGTTCTGCTCAATACTTTAAGGCCTCCCAGAGGAGGTTCCAGAACTGGTCCAAGGTCTGCAGAGTGTTGAAGAAACTCTTTTAGCACTAACCTGTATATATACATCTATCAAAAATCTTTTTTGTCATTGTGCATCAGGAATTCTAAGTGTGACTCTGACCCTGTCACTTCATCTTCTTGTGCTTTAAATTCTCCATCCACAAGAGGATGATGACAATACTGACCCATGATTCAGAAGCAATACCTTCTTTCATCTATTTCTTTAGCTCCAGGCAAGTTACTGTCATGGCCCTGTTTCTAATGACTTGTGAATTTCTTCAGAATAAGTTTTCACACTTATAACTAGAAGATTATCTATTCAATATTTCAAATAAGGAAATGACTTTTAGTCTCTATTTGGTTTTTAACAGGTGCGCCAGTACGTTGTACAGGTGATCTTCTCTGTGACTTTTGCGTTTTCTTGCACCATGTTTGAGCTCATCATCTTTGAAATCTTAGGAGTATTGAATAGCAGGTGAGTAAGGGTGCTAATTAGCTCTCCTCTGGAAGAGACTTGTGTGACTTTTTTTTATGGTGGAAGACTTACCTGGATCTCATAACTGAAAAAAATCCCCCATTTGGTTAGTTTAGTCTTAGTAACTGTGATAATTACAGCAAATATGGCTCCTAGCCACCTAATAATTGGTTTGACAAAGATTATGAAATAGCAGGAAAAAAAGTCTGAAGTACTCATTGACAGTGAGGCTGTGAGAGCCTAGGTCCCAGGCTTCACTCTTAGAAGTTTCATTTTTCTCAGGCTACTCTCTGACTGAATCCTAGTGATGGCCCTTCATATTGTTCTGCTGATTGAAAAATCTCTACCTGAAAAGATCAGAATTCCTCAGAGCTAGTTAAGGACTTCTTTGAAGATTGGACCCCAGTTCTTACTAACTTAGTTACCTTTGTTGATTTCACAGGCATGGTTACATCTGATTGCACTTAGAGTGTTCTTCAAAGGATTTTTTAAAAGCAACTCCTACCCCCCTCCAAGTAACAGACCTGTTAGTTTACTAGACAGTCTATCCAAAATATTTCTTGTTTGTTAAACTGCAAACAAGGCCAGTGTTTGTGTGTGGAGTATATCTGCTATTCTATGTGAATTTTTGTTGTAGTTTTTTATTACTACATGGAAAAATCTTATAAGAATAAAATGGCATTTGACTCTAGTCAGGAATCAGTGCTGAGCTAAGCTGTAAGCTTGTTATAGACTTCTGATACTTGAGACTTATAGAGAGACTGTATTCTTAAATTCCTTTTTTGAGAATCAGAGTTGATAATTATGGTCTCTTGGTAGATAAATTAAGAACTTGTAGTATGATAAAGTATGGATGAGCTGGATACAGATCATATGACTATGGAGAACAGGCAAGTGTTATTTTTACATGCTAGTTATTAAATTTTATTATCACAACCTGAATGTTTCACTGCTATCTAAGCAGAGGTCAGCAAACTTTTCTGTAAAGGGCCAGATAGTAAATAATTTAGGTTTTGTGGGCCATATGGGTTCTATTGCAACTACAGTCATGCATGACTTAATGACAGGGATAAGTTGTGAGAAATGCGTTGTTAGGTGATTTCATTGTTGTGCAAACATCATAGAGTATACTTACACAACCTGGATGGTATAGCCTGCTACACATCTAGACTATATGGTACTGATCTTATGGAAACACCATTGTATATGCAGTCCGTCATTGACCAAAACGTTGTTATGCGGCAAGTGACTGTACTCAACTCTGCCGTTGTAAAGCAAAAGCAACCATAGGCAATATGTAGACAAATAAGTGTGGTTGTGTTCCAGTCAAACTTCGTTTATAAAACAGGTGGTAAGCTTGTCATAGTTTGCTAATGCTGATGTAAGTAGTGATAGAAAGGACTATAACTCAGATATTCTAAGACCAAAATGATTGCTTTTGGTAGATGATGTCCCCCAACTTTGAACTCATTTATAATTAATAATCCCACAGAGTAAGACACATCACTCAGTTACTTTGATGTATATTTCTTAAATGGTTTATCTTAAAGAGTATAGGAAGTAGCATTGCTAAAATCTGGTTCCTCTTTGGGTGCTTTTTTGGGGATTGGGTGTGTGTAGGCTGAGAATTGTCTTCAATTACACTTATTTTTTTCATACTAACATTTGGCCCTCCTGTGTAACAGAAATATGGACCTTGATCATGCATTATATCTGTGCTTTGACTACATTCAGAATAGTTTTCAAAGGAGAATCTTGGCCCTGACCAAGAGTACTCTTTTGACTCACCTTTGAGCAGAAGTGGTATGGCCTCCTATTCAAATATATAGTCTTGTTAGGCTCCTTAATTTTCTCAGAAGAGTGTCACTTTACCCTCAGCCCAAAAGACAGTTAAAATACATGGTTTGCTTTTAATTGGCAATGGATTACACTTGTCATTTCAAACCCACACCTTCCAATATCATTCAGAAGCTTAGCTGAAATACTAAGTATGATTGCCTGGAGGATGTGCAGCTTGTTTGTTTCTCTAGATGCTCTAAAGTGGGTTAATCCAGATGAGCAAAAAGCTGTCGGTATATCTAGACTAAATGGTATTAGCTCTCTATAAGGTAGCCTGTACTTAATAGCTCTTTGTTTTATGATTCCTGCATCTGTACTAAGGGGGAAACAGTAAGAAACAGCCCTCTGAAACTCACTGATATTTCTCTTGAAAGGATGTTGTTGAGGACATTAATTGCCCTCACATTTTCTTCTTTATGAAATCTGTGTAGAAATTTCATTACAATCTTGTTAGTAATTCATTAATAATAAATCAGTAATAATTATGCTTCCTTTAAGCAATTGGTTTGTTTTTATTACAGACACTATGATTTATCTAACTGATCAGATTTTTCTATTTCACATTGACCATTAGAAAACTTAAAGCTAAATTTATGACCCATGCATAGCAAATTTCTAGAATTCTATGGTGTGCATTTTTGTAATAGCCATCAGGCCTGGGCTGATGTTTTACCTATCTTTTACCATTGTTTTTTCTTTCTTTCACATTTCCTTATAGCTTATTTCATCATCCTGTATTTTATATATCCTCATAAGCCACCTAACCACTTAAGCTTTTTTGAAACAAGGCCTAAGTAAGTTTCAAATCAGTAAATACAAAGGGCATCATCAAGAAAGTAAACAGATATCCCAAGAATGGGAGAATATTTTTGTAAATCACATATCTGATAAGGGAATTCTATCTAGGATATATATAGAACTCTTACAACTCAATAATAAAAAGGCAAATAACACAATTGAAAAAATGGACAAAGGATCTGAATAAGCATTTCTCCAGATAAGATATACAAATGGCCAGTAAGCACATGAAAAGATGCTCAACATCATTAGCCATCAGGGAAATGCGAATCAAAACCACAATGTGATACCACTTGACACCCACTAGGATGGCTATAATCAAAAAAACAATAACAAGTGTTGACAAAGCTATGGAAAAATTGCAATCCTCATACACTGCTGGAGAGAATATAAAATGGTGCAGCCGCTTTGGAAAACAGTGGCAGTCCTCAAGAAATTAAATATAGAGTTATCATATGACCCAGCAATCCCACTCCTAGGTATATACCTAAAGAGAATTGAAAACATGTGTCCACACAAAGACTTGTACACGAATGTTCATAGCATTGCTATTTATAATAGCTAAAAAGTGAGACAACCCAAATGTCCATCAACTAATGAATGGATTAACTAACCACTTGTTTAGTAGATATACCACTAAACAAAATGTGGTATATCCATACAATGGAATGAATATTATTCAGCCATAAAAAGGAATGAAGTATTGATAGATGCTACATGGATGAACCTTGAAAACATACTAAATGAAAGAAGCCAGTCACAAAAGACCACATATTATATGATTCCATTTATATTAAATAGGCAAATCCAGAGAGAGAGAAAGTATATTGGTGGTTTCCTAAGGCTGGGGAGGTTGGAAGGAAAGGGAAATGGCTCCTAAGGGTACAGGGTTTCGTTATGGAGTGATGAAAATGTTCTAAAATTGATTGTGATGATGGTTGCACAACTCTGTGAATGTACTAAAAACTGTTGAATTGTACACTTTAAATGGATGAATTATATCTCAATAAAATTGTTACCAAAAATCCTAAAAATATTTTAATCAATAAATAAAATATATTTTATATTCAGTAATAAAGTAGTCACACATATCAGGTGTTTAATTATATTGAAGGTAGAAAGGAAATGTTTCTGAGTCTTTGTAGTATATATTACTATTAATGTTTATTTTCTTTTAATTCTTTTATTGGAATAAAACTCCCAGTGGTGAGTGAAACAATAGTCATTCTACCAGTAATAGTATATGTTAATATGTTATTTATTATACATTGCCTATGAATATAACTAGAGCACTAACATTCTCATTTTAATAAGTGAAATTCTTAAAAGGTTAAGATGTTCATATGTGCCTTTCAGAACTGTATATTTTTTAATCTCTATAAATGAGCAGATGGTAACAGCCTAGTTGACTAAGTAGATGGGATATATTCAGTATTAAGTTCAAAGAGAAGAGATCCATCGCAAGACTAAAGAGAATGAAAGTTGCTACCCTCTTTCCTCCTACTGATATTCTTTGACATTTATTTCAGCTCCCGTTATTTTCACTGGAAAATGAACCTGTGTGTAATTCTACTGATCCTGGTTTTCATGGTGCCTTTTTACATTGGCTATTTTATCGTGAGCAACATCCGACTATGTGAGTATTTTAGCCTCTCGTGTGAGCTCATAGATTGAGATGAGTATTCTTAGGAACTGAGGCTGTGGAGAGCTTCATTTCTACATTACTTCAGTAGCTACTGTTGTTTGGGGGCACCTCACACAGAGCATCTTAAAAAGGTTGACACAAAATAAATATTGAGTGAATGATTAGATCATTTGTCCTGCCACAGCTTTATTTCTGTTTCTATTATGTCTCCCTTAACTCAACCCACATCTTAATTTCAGCCAAATTTCTCTTATAGTAGTAAGGATACTTTCTCTAAAAATGGTATTGTTCCATTATTCTTTTGCCAAGTGAACAAGCCAGCCAAATACTGCTTATCATGATCTCATATCTTTAAGTAGAGCAAACTCTTTACGTATATCTATTTAACTGTACAGTCTTGTCTTCTCTTTCTTAGTGCATAAACAGCGACTGCTCTTTTCCTGTCTCTTATGGTTGACTTTCATGTATTTCTTCTGGAAACTAGGAGATCCATTTCCCATTCTCAGCCCAAAACATGGTGAGTGTACATGTGATGGGGAAAGCGATAGTGTTGTTTAAAATTTTCTAATTTTGAAAAAAGAATAATTTTTTAAAAACTTCTGATTGTGAGAAATATAGTAAATTATTCCTCTAAGAAATTTCTAGTTTTGAACTCAATTTTCCCTTCATCCTAGGAGGTATCAAAGCTGGTTTTGGAACAGACTTCTATCATTTTAGAGCAGGAGTTTTTCACCTTAGGTTACTGAATGATCTTCAAGGGAGTAAAGGGTGGAGAAAGGCATCCTTAACTTAAATCTCCTGCTAATGTATGCAGAATTATGGGAATATATTTGTATGTGTATTTGGAGGTGAGATATTCATAAGCTTTTATCAGATTCTCAAAGGGTTCTGTGACCCAAAAGGTAAATGGCCACTGCTCAACTGGTGATAAAGATTGTCTTTAGGGAGTGTATGTATTTTGGGAAAGAGCAGTGACATAAAACACTCACAATAAGTAGATAAAGAAAAGCTTTCTAGGAAACAGTCTTTCCTTTGTGCTCCAGGACATAAGCATTTTGGTTTTATGTCTGAATGTTCAGGTGTCTAATTAACTTGACCCTCTAAGAGAAGTAAGTAGGAAGAAAAGTTTAGACAATGGCCGAGAGGCAGCCAGGCTTACACTGCCTTCTTGGAGCCTTCCCAGTACTGTCCCAACAACCAGTATGGTTTATTGCTGTGGAGACCACAAAAAAAACTTAAGACCCAGTTCTTATCTATAATGACAGAATGTCTGTAAAAGTACTCCTTGTCCAGTGCCTGAACCTAGGAAGGTTGGAAGGCATTCCATAGTGGGAAAGAGTAAGAGAAACTAAGAAACCAAATGGCAACTGTGAGATGGTCTTCTGCAAGTTACTTTACCCATCTGACTTTCCACTTATTAGCTAGAAGATAGGAATAGTAATGACTGACCTTTCCTTCATAGAAGTGCTGAGATGAAGTAGATAGTCTCTACAAAGTACTTTAAACCAGAAAAAGATATTTAATAAAGGGACACCACCTTAAAAGGGATAAAAATAGAGGGGACGTTTTTCCGGTGTTTAATAATCTGTATTAATCCCTTGGATTTTTTTGTTACTGGGTGATAATTATGTACCCAGAGTCAACAAACATTTGTTGAACACCATCCATGTGCCGGACAGTAAGGAAAACAAAGATCACTGAGACATAATTCCTCCTCATAAAGAGGATGCAAATTCAAGAGGTATGTGAAAAGTAGAATTGACAGAATTTGGATGAGGATTTATTCATTCATTTAACAGTCCATGAATATTTATTGAGCACCTAATTTATATTAAAATCTGAAGATACAACCATGACCAAAACAAACTTGGTTTCTGTCTTCCTGAAACTTGCAGTCTGGCAGGAGGAATTAAAACAGTAAAGCAATAAATATATAAACAAATAATTGCCTATTGTGATCATGGTCATCAAGGAGCAAACAGATTGTTATGATAGAGAATAATGCAGATAAGAATATCAAATTTAATGCAAGGGTTAGAGTCAGCCTGTCTGAGGACGTGGTGTTTAAGCTGAGATTTAAAGGACAAGACCAAAGGTAGACCCAGCAGGAAGTCACAAGATACACTGTGGTACATTCATGGGCAAGTAAGAGACAGAATGGAGACTAGTGGTGTAGGTGTTTTATTTTGGTGACTAGATAGTTGATGATGTCATTTTCTAAGATAGGTAATGCAGAAGAAGGAAGATCATTTGAGCTTGGGATATGTTGAATTTGAGTTGCCTATGCACATTCAAGTGATGTTCAGTAGGCAACTGGATACCTAAGTCAGGAACTTAGGAGAAAGGTATGGATTTATCAGTCTTCTCGGAGATAACTCCAGGCATCTAAAAAATTAGACATCATCAGCTAAATGCCATTAGATGAAGCTGGGGAAATGGGCAAGATCACCCAAGGAGAATGTATGTATAAACTGAAATGAGAGAGAATTCTGGCCCATTTAGAGCAAAAAAAGACCAAGGAAAAGCAACTAGAGGTGAAAGGGAACACCGAGGGAAATGGTATAAAAGCCAAGAAAGGAAAATAATTTTAAATAGAAATGATTCAATGTCATAAAAGATCAAATAAAACCAGGATTGGAAAGTGTCTTTGAATTTTGCAACCAGAAGAAAATTCACAACCATATTATAGAAATAGGTCAGAGTCCAGGCTCTGGAGCTAGACTTCTTGGGTTTGAATCCTGACTCTGCCACTCAGTAGCTGTGTGACCTTGACTAAGTTACTTAACCTCTCTGTACCTCCATTTCCTCATCTGTAAAAATGAGTTTTCAATAATATCTACCTCATAGGGTTGTCGTGAGGATTAAATGAATTAATACATGTAGAATGCTTAGAACAGTGCCTGGTACATAACAGGTGCTTGATGAATGTTACCTGTTATATTGCCATTATGATTATTAGTGAGAGCGGTTTCATTCAGTGTAGAAGAATAGGATGAAAGCTGAATTTCAGCCAGTTGAGGAATAAATGGAGGTGAGGAAAAGGTGACAATAGTATAAACTTCTTTCAAGAAGCTTGGCTATTAAGGTGGAAATAGAGAGGATTGGTAACTAGAGGTAAATGCAAGGCCAAGGACAGAATTTTCTTAGGAAAGAGACTTGAAACTGAAGGGAAAGAACCAGCAAAGAAGGAAAGATTGAAGATAGAAGAGAGAGAGGACAAGATTCTGGAGGAGGTGGAAAGGGAATATAATCAAAAGCACAAGTAGAGAAGTCTTAGCTTTGGGCACCATCTTGTTTTGAGGGGGGCAAGTTGGGAGGATGATTGTAGATGTAAATATTTATAGTAGAGTGGAGGTGGTTTATGTCTAATAACTTATTGCTTATATAATAAGGGCAGTGGCTAAGGAGAACAAGGATTGGGAAAATGGATTAAAGAGTATCTGCTGAGGGGCATGGGGAGAGGTGGCTGACCAAGGGCAGGAAAAGGATACCTCGGTAGTGTTGTGAGCTCTCTTAAGAGTGGAGACCATAAATCTGTAATGGCACCAATATCAGTCTGCATTCTAGCAATTTTAGGTAGCTCAGGCACGTGCTCAGGGAAGGCAGAGTGTTAAATTGATCGAGAGTTGGGAGTTCGCAGGATCAGTGCTTCAGGAGGAGGAGAGCAGGGAACTGAGAGTCCTGGTGAGAGGAGTTGAATCATCAAGCCTGGAGTCCAGGCTCAGTGAAGACGGCAGTAGAAGGTAGGGGACGCAAAAGACTACAGACCAGAGGACGCAATGAGCTCTAAAATGGTGTAGCGTAAATTAAGGAGCAAGAGGACTTGAATATTGGAATTTTCGATTTCAAAGCTAACAGAATCCCTGAATGGCAGTCTGGCATTTGACCATAGGAGTGGATAGCTCAAGTAGATTCTATCCTAGAAATAGAAAGTGAAAACAAATTAAAACTAGTTTTTTCTTGTGATGCCAGACTTCCTGAGTTATTCTTCATCATTGCTTTCTCTCATTTATCCAAAATACATCAACAGCAGCGTTTAACTACTGAGTTGATTTTCAGCATTCTCAAATAATAGGAAGCTAATTGATGATTAGAATACAACTGATAATCTAAAACTCATGTCTTTGCCTTTGAATTATTCATTCATCGGTAAATTCGGCCCATTTATTAGATGCATTTTGTGTTTGTTGGTGGCAAAAAAAATATGACATAAGCTAAAGAGCTTAGGACCTGATGGGGAAATACATACATCAAAGGTAACTATAGCACAAAGTGTTACCTGCTCTTTATACTTTTCCAGCAGATTTACTTTTCTAATTTTTTTTCTCACCAAAGCTTTTGCTAAAAGTACTTTGCTTTGTTAGAGTTTACACTACACAGAGTAAATAGTAAATAAGTGTTATTTACAATTATTGTTATTATTATTTTACTATTACCATCACCCAGTAATAGAGATGATTCTGGAAGTATGTGGGATAGGAGGAAAATCAATAGATTTTATATATTTGTTATAGAAAATTTACATATTCATAATTAAAATTTGGCTTATGTAACTTAGGTATATGTAATAGTTGATTATTTTCAGCAATGTTTCCTTTTGCAGTGCAGAGGAAAGCCATTTTATCTCTATCACCTGGCATTAATGTGCTTTGATGTTTTAGGGATCTTGTCCATAGAGCAGCTCATCAGCCGGGTAGGTGTGATTGGGGTGACTCTCATGGCTCTACTTTCTGGATTTGGTGCTGTCAACTGCCCATACACTTACATGTCCTACTTCCTCAGGTAATAAGCACTCTTTTCTTTTTTTTGCTATTACTTCTTGAATACATATATCATATCATGCCACCATCATTACTACTTAAATATTAGTTCTATGACACTGCCTTTTTATTCTTTTGTTGTTGTTATTGTTACACAAATCTTTATTTCAATTTGTTTCAAAATACCTATATACTTATATAAGTATGTCTGTATTCAGCCAGCACTGGTGGCTGCCTTTTTATTCTTTTCCTCTTTCCTTATGGGCATTGATCTAAGAGTCTTTTTAAATAAGTCTTATCACTTATATTGCTTGCCCTTATTATTTATCCTACATTCATTTAATTTTAAAATGGCAATTTCAGTCTGACCCTTTCCACCTCCTCTTCACTCCCACTTTTTTTTTTTTTTTTTTTGGTGAGTAAGATTAGCCCTGAGCTAACATCTGCTGCCAATCTTCCTCTTTCTGGTGAGGAAGATAGGCCCTGAGCTAACATCTGTGCCCATATTCCTCCATTTTATATGTGGGACGCCTGCCACAGCATGGCTTGATAAGTGGTGCATAGGTGCACACCCAGGATCTGAACCTGCGTACCCCAGGCCACCAAAGCAGAGCACACGAACTTAACCACTACACCAGCAGGCCAGCCCCTCACCCCCACTTTTTAAGGGCACATTTCTAGTGGACAGCAATGTGAGCTAATCCCAACTTCAGGAAATCAGTTTCTCCCAAAAGTAGAACAGTGGAAGACAATGCAAAGTTAAAAGTGTGGTTACACATACATCATAAATGTCACTGGGTCAAAGCTAAGAAAGACTATAAGAGAGCTAGTTACCTTCCACTGCCCTGAGACCCCAGAAGCATTAGCTGTAAAAAATGACAGCAAAAGCATTTTTGCTTATTATAATCATTTTAATATTCTCTAGAAAAAGACAAATCCTTGAGTTACAGGGTAACAATTGAGGTTTATGTATTTCTCCAGCTGCCTTGTATTGTGCCCAAGGATGGGACCCCAAAACATTGCTAACAGTTTGTACTTATTACAGGAATGTGACTGACACCGATATTCTAGCCCTGGAACGGCGACTGCTCCAAACCATGGATATGATCATAAGCAAAAAGAAAAGGTAAGACACTAGCACATTAAAAAACTTATGCTGTTAGAATTTCTCAACAAGAAAATTTGACTATGAGTTGGCACTAACAGGGAATTGCATCTTATTCATTTTTATTGTAAGTTAAGGTACCATCAAAGATTTAGTGTCTAGTCTTGTGTGAAAGAAAATTTTCAAGTTCAACCTTATTTCCTGACTTTAGATAAATTCTCTTAAAATAAATTGTTAGAATAACTTTTATATTTGAAGGTATTCTACATTGGATGTTTTAAAAATCTGTTGTTCTGCATTTTTACAAACTTTTCATGCCTGATTTCAGTCTTTTCAGTTTCCTTTTCTCCAGCTACTTTAAAAATCCTTCAAGCCTCCAGCTACTGTTGTATTTATTATTTAAAAAGTCCTTTTAAATGTATGTTTTCAAAGTGGCATTTCTAGAAATCTATATCACAGTGGATAAAAGCATAGACTCTACTCAGACTGTCTGAATTGGAATCCTTGGCCTAGAACTCCCAGTGTGACCTCGAGCAAGTTACTTTATCTTTTTATGTCTTGGTAGCCTCATCTGTAAAATGGAAATAATAATAATAATGAGTTGACATGTAGAGCTTTTAGAACAGTGAATCATACATAGCTAAGGAAAACTATTGAACTTATTAATAATCTCTGCAGGACAATCATTTGGTTTTAATGCTTTGCCTTCATTTAGTCATTCATATATTCATTCACTTAATAATTATAGAAAGCATAGTTTATGCTAGGCGCTATACTAAACGCTGAATAGTACATAGAGATAGAATGATAAACAAGATAATCAATTTCTACCTTCATGAAGATTATTAATCTACTGTCTTATTATTACCTATATAAAATGATGACAGAGGCTTTAAATTGTGTGAGTATTTTTGCATTTCATATTTTTTTCCTTTAACACTTTTCTAGAGTCAGACCCATAATCAAGTCAAAGAAGGCCTACTGTAAGAGATAACAATAGACATTAAAGTGATAGAGAGGCCCAGATTCACCAACTAATTATTTGTCTTCATTTCTATACATCTTTACTAGGGTATTGGAAGCAGATACACACGTGTATACATTTATTTAGTTTTGTATGTTTTGTTTACATTCATTCTATACAGTTTATTTTACATAAATGAATATGAATGCATATTTTTAAAATATAACAGTAAGAACAACATTATTCAATATTGAAAGATACTTAAATAGGAATACTGCTATTTTGATTCCTATGATCAGTCTCCCTTTTACTATATTTCTTTTATTCATTAGACAGATGAATATAAAGTCATGACCCATGTCAAATGTGGATGTACACTTTTAAACCCTTTCATCACTAGTCATGGTTAGGAATTGGCTCTGATCTATACTTGTATGCTATAGATCTTGTCTAGTCAGGATCTGGGATTGTTTGTAGTCTTGCAGTAGGTCATATTAATTTGAGTGGCTCTCAGAAGACTCTGCCTCCCAGCTTGACCTAATTGTCACAGTTCTTTACCCAGTGGAGCTAACAGGGCAGATAGATAGCTAACATCACAACACTGGGGCTCTTGGGATTCATACAATGCTCTTGCTATTTACCAGTATAGAAAAACTATTTTCACACTCATAGCTGGGGAGGAGTAGTGACCAGAAAACCATCTTTTGATTTAACAGCAGAGGGCCATAGTGAGATGACATACGAGAAAAATAACATTTGTTATGTACAAAAAAGTGAATGGTTGAAAATGGGGGCAGGAAAGAGGCACACTGTCTTCTCACTTGGAACACTGAATAGAAGATAAGGTTTATAGTGTTTGGAAAATGTTCGTCAAAAACCTAGTTCAGATAGTATGAACATGCTGGTTTAGTGATCAAAGCCTTTTAGCTTTTTCAGATTGAGAGAATTAAGTGACCTGTTATTTTGTTTTGTTTTTCTGTTGACTTAGATATTAAAGCTTTTGTTTTGGTCATCTATGATATAGCTGAAATATAGTCTCTGTCATTAGTATTAGTATTATTAGTATAATTTTATACAATATTAGTATAATTTTGAAATTGCAGTTTTGTGGAAGATAGAAAATATAGCTATGCAACTACACCATGGTATAATGAAAAGAACTTGAACTAGACAACCACTTTACAATAAACTTGTTAAGTGATCTTGAGCAAATATTAGACTGTCTCAGTTTCCTCATTTGTAAAATGACAGGGTTGACTAAAGGGTCTCTAGGATCCCTTTCAACCCACAAATTCTGAATATATAATTTTTCACACAGGTTGTGACATACAAAAAACAACTAGAGTATTATAACATGTAAAAGTTAAATGCAAGCTATTACTATGAGGAAAAAATCTGAACCTCTACCCTTGAGTTAGGTTTTTTTAGGCTCTTTTTTGAAAATTTGTAGGGATAGGGAAAAAAATACATTCCCTGGTGAAATTTCAGCACCAGTCACAGTTGCTCTCAAACCATAGTAGAGGAAACTTCCAAGCAAGGCACTGTGAAGAGTTCAAGCAATTCCTTCTACAGAAAATCATAAAAACTGGAAAAGTTATTAAAATAAATATTCGAAGGCACTGGAAAATGAACAGAGACAGGTAAAAATTTGAGAATATCAAGTAACTGCACGTTTGTGACTTTCTTGCCTGAGGGTGCTCTTCAACCACTGCCCACCCTCCCAGCACCCACTCAAGTGTACAGATGGATAGAGTTTAAATCAGCAGAGTAACTGGAAATTTAAAGGGAAAATTTTGGAAGCAAGAGAGATGCAAAAGGACTGAGATCTAGAATCTAAGTATGAACTCTGTCCAAATCCCTGCCTCATTTTTAAACTATGCATACACAGAGGAAATGCCAGAGAGCCTGAGAAAAAGAAGGCAGAAACTAGAAGGGGATCTACCCTTGAAAGACAGAATTGCCTCTTAATGAGATTTGCAAGTTTGTCGTGCCTTTGATTGAGTGCATTGCCTGAACTATTTGTAAGTTAGGCACGTAGCTTGGATGACAGAAAGTGAAATTCTTACTGGCTTGAGGTGTCAGAAGAGAGAACTCAGGACTGGCAAAGCAATTAGAAGTTTAGGAGGGATCCCTAGACACAAAGGGACTGCAAAGATGGTAAGCTCTAAAATCTGTCCATAAAATCTGTCCAAATTCTTTTATCCCCACTAACCTGCTCAGGGGAAACCGCCAGAGAGTCAGACTAAAAAAAGGGCAGCTGGAAGCTGAAAAACTTGAGTAGAGACATTAGTTGCTGTACACAGTAGGTATGACAGTTTCACAATTTGAGTCCTGGTAAGTTAACTGCTTACTAGAACAACAAAAAAAAACAACAGTCCTCAGAAAAGTAAAACAGATTCCAAAGTCACTACAACATATCTACAATGTTAAGTTTCAACCAAGATTACTAGACATACAAAGAAACAGGACAATGTGACCCATATTCAAGATAAAAAGCAGTTAATGACACTTAATTCCAAGTGGGCCCAGATAATAGATTTATCAAACAGACTTGAAAGCAGCTATTGTAAATATGTTCAGAGAAATGAAAGAAAGCATAATATTAGTGAACAGATAAGGAATCTCAAAAGAGAAATGGAAACTATATTTTAAAAAAGAAATTCAAAAACTGAAAACTACAATCACTGAAATGAAAATTTTACTAGGTAGGCTTAGCAAAATTGAGATGGCAGAAGAAAGAATCCATGAACTTGAAGATAGATCAATAGAAATTATTCAGTCTGAAGAATAGAGAGATAAAAGATTGAAGAAAAATGAACAAAATCTTGGTTCGAAACAGTATCAAGCAGTCCAAAATACTTGTAGTTGGAGCCCTAGAAGAGAGAGAAAGGGGCAAAAAAAGTATTTGAAGAAATAATGGCCAAAAACTTCTCAAATTTACAGATCCAGGAAGCTTAAGATATCCTAAGTAGGATAAACACAAAACTACACCTAAGTTTATATAGTGAAACTGCTAAAAGACAAAGATAAAGAGAAAATCTTGAAAGCAGCAAGAGAAAAATGATACATACAGGGGAACAATGAGAAAAGTAACAGTTGTTTAGCAAGGTTGTGGGATACAAAATAAACATACAAAAAAATTAATTATATTTCTATTACTAGTAATTAAAAATACAGTATCAATTACAATCACTCAAAAAAATGAAATAGGTGTAAGTCTAACAAAACATATGCAGGACTTATGTGCTGAAAACTATAAAATGCTGCTGAAAGAAATCAAAGATCTAAATAGAGAGACATACCATGTTTATAGAATACTCAACACAGTAAAGATGTTAATTCTCCCCACATTGATTTACAGGTTTAATGTAATTCATTTCAAAATCCCAGCAAGATTTTTTGTAGATATACACAAAATTATTCTAAAATTTATATGGAAAGGCAGAAGTACTAGCATAGCTAAAACAATTTTGAAAAAGAATAAAATGGAAAGAATCAGTCTGGTTTCAAAATTGATTATACAACTATAATAAGACCATGTGGTATTGACAGAGGTGTAGACACATAGATCAATGGAACAGAACAGAGAGTACATCTGAAAGTGGAGGTGTTGGAACCCCCAGAGGAAGAGGGGAGAGGTAAGGAGAAATCCTCCCCATCTCCATTCGATGGGTGACTCTGGGTCTGTGTGGCTCCCCTCTGTGGGAAAATTGCTGCTCTCAAAGTTCTCTCACAGCCTGTGGGGAATTCCCACACAGAGGAGACTGAACTGTTGTGGCAGTGCCGCTGTCATCCAAGCACCCCAGGAGAGCAGATGACGAGGGAAGAACAGAAGCCCCTGGGATTGGGCAGGCAAAAGAGAGAGCCACATGCCTGGTACTTCAGCACAATGGTCGGCCAGAGCACCATGGATTGCAGTGGGCTCAGAATACACAGCACTTGACCCCCATGCAGTGGCAGCAAGTGGAAACTGCGACCAGATATTTTCAGTATGAGAAAAAAATAAGCCAACATCTGCAGGTACTCTGCAAAAATATATTAAATCTCCAGACCAGAAGGAAAATAACAGGCACCCAGAAATCAATCCTAAAGCCACAGAAATTTGTAACCTAAACAACAGAGAATTCCAAATAGCTATCATAAAAAAGCTCCATGAATTACAAGAAAATACAGAAAGACAATTCAATGATAAACAGGAATTTCTTCACAGAAGAGATTGAAACCATAAAGATAAACCAATCAGAAATGTTGGAGATGAAAAACACAATGGAGGAGACAAAGGAAAATCTGGAATCTTTAAAGAACAGAGCTGACAATATGGAGGAAAGAATTAGCATTATTGAGGATAGGAGTGCAGAAATGCTCCAGATAGAGAAGGAAAGAGAACTAAGACTAAAAAAGAAATGAAGAAATCCTCTGAGAAATATCTGACTCAATTAGGAAATGTAACATAAGGATTATAGGTATTCCAGAGGGAGAAGAGAGGGAAAAAGGAGCAGAGAGCTTGTTCAAAGAAATAATGGCTGAGAACTTCCCAAACCTGGAGAAGGAGCTAGAAATACAGTAAATGAAATCAATAGATCTCCTAAATGTATCAAGAGGAAAAGACCCTCTCCAAGGCATATAGTAGTAAAGCTGATAAAAGTCAATGACAAAGAAAAAATATTGAGGACAGCTAGACAAAAAAATAAAATAATGTACAAAGGAATTCCCATCAGGCTGTCAGCAGATTTCTTGACAGAAACTCTGCAGGCTAGGAGAGACTGAAATGATATATTCAAAATTCTGAAAGACAAAAACTTTCGGCCAAGAGTACTCTATCTAGTGAAAATATCCTTCAGATATGATGGAGAAATAATAACTTTCCCAGATAAACAAAAGCTAAGGGAGTTCATTCCCACAAGACTCCCACTACAAGAAATGCTCAAGAAGGCCCTCATGCCTGAAAAAACAAAGAGAAAGGGAATACAAAGCTTTCAGCAAGGAGAAAAATAGGTAGACAAAACCAGAAAAATTTCAGCTATCTATCAGAATAAGTTAGCAGACACTTAATTATAAACATCAAGATTAAGGGAAGGAAAACACCAAAAATAAATATAACCTCATCACTTTAAACACACACTCACAACACAAGATGGAATTAGTAGTGACAATAATAACTTAGAAGGGGAAGAGAAAAGGGATTGAATCAACTTACTCTAAGGAAACAAGAGGCCATCAGAAAATGGACTATCTCATCCATGAGACTTTGTATACAAACCTCACGGTAACCACTAAACAAATAATCAGAACAGAGTCGCATATGAAAAATAAGGAGAAAACAGAGAATCATCATACAGAACTACCAAACTCAGTTGGAAGTCTGAAACACACAGGACAAGAAACAAAGCAAATGCAAAAACCAGGAAATGAGCAATAAAATAACAACTTTAAGCCCTCATATATCAATAATCACTCTAAATGTAATGGATTGAATTCTCCAATCAAAAGACACAGAGTGGTGAGGTGGATTAAAAAACAAGACCCAACAATATGCTGCCTCCAGGAAACACATCTCAGCTCTAAAGACAAACACAGACTCAGAGTGAAAGGATGGAAGACAATAATCCAAGCTAATGGCAAACAGAAGAAAGCAGGTGTTGCCATACTTAGATCAGACAAAGTGGACTTCAAGATAAAAAGAGTAATGAGAGACAAAGAGGGGCAATATATAATGCTGAGAAGGACACTCCACCAAGAAGACATCACTTGTAAATATATATGCACCAACACAAGAGCACCAAAGTACATAAAGCAACTTAACCTAAAAGGAGATATTAACAACACAATAATAGTAGGGGATGTTAACACCCAACTTACATCAATGGATAGATCATCCAGACAAAAAGTCAATAAGGAAATAGTGGACTTAAATGAAAAACTAGACAAGATGGACTTAATAGATATATATAGAGCACTCCACCCAAAAACAACAGATTACACATTCTTAAGCACGCATGGAACATTCTCAAGGATAGACCGTATGTTAGGAAACAAGGCGAGCCTCTATAAATTTAAGAAGATTGAAATCATAACAAGCATCTTCTCCAACCATAATGCTATAAAACTAGAAATCAACTACAAGAAAAAAACTGGGAAAGTGACAAAGATGTGGAGACTAAACAACATACTACTGAGCAACCAGTAGATCACTGATGAAATTAAAGGAGAAATCAAAAAATATCCGGAGACAAACAAAAATGAAAATACACCACACCAACTCATATGGGATGCAGCAAAAGCGGTCCTGAGAGGGAAGCTCATAGCAATACAGGCCCACCTTAACAAACAAGAAAAATCCCAAATAAGCAACCTTAAACTACATCTAACAGAACTAGAAAAAGAACAACAAACAAAGCCCAAGTCAACAGAAGGAGAGAAATAATAAAAATTAGAGCAGAAATAAATGAAATTGAAACCAAAAAAACACTAGAAAGGATCAATGAAACAAAGAGTTGGTTCTTTTAAGAAGATAAAAAAAATTGACAAACCGTTAGCCAGACTCACTAAGAAAAAAAGAGAGAAGGCTCAAATAAATAAAATTAGAAATGAAAGAGGAGAAATTAACAACAGATACCACAGAAATACAAAGGATTGTAAGAGAATACTATGAAAAACTATATGCCAACAAATTGGACAATCTAGAGGAAATGGATAAATTCTTAGACTCATACAACCTCCCAAAACTGAATCAAGAAGAAATAGAGAATCTGAATAGACCAATCACAAGTAAAGAGATTGAAACATTAATCAAAAACCTCCCCAAAAATAAAAGTCCAAGACCAGATGTCTTCTCTGGAGAATTTTACCAAAGAATATTTAATACCTATCCTCAAACTTTTCCAAAAAATAGAGGAAGATGAAACACTTCCTAACACATTCTATGAGGCCAACATCACCCTGATACCAAAGCCAGACAAGGACAATACAAAGAAGGAAAACTACACGCCAATATTGCTGATGAACGTTGATGCAAAAATCCTCAATAAAATATTGGCAAATTGAATACACCAATGTGTTAAAAAGATCATACACCATGACCAAGTGGGATTTATACCAGGGACACAGGGATGGTTCAACATCTGCAAATCAATCAATGTGATACACCGCATTAACAAAATGAAGAATAAAAACCATATGATCATCTCAAGAGATGCAGAGAAGGCATTTGACAAGATCCAACATCCATTTATGATAAAAACTCTCAACAAAATGGGTATAGAAGGAAAATACCTCAATATAATAAAGACCATATGTGACAAATCCACAGCCAACATCCTACTCAATGGGGGAAAGCTGAAAGCCATTCCTATGAGAACAGGAACAAGACAAGGGTGCCCAATCTCGCCACTCTTATTCAACATAGTACTGGAGGTTTTGGCCAGAGCAATTAGGCAAGAAAAAGGAATAAAAAGACTCCAAATAGGTAACAAAGAAGTAAAACTCTCACTATTTGCAGACAACATAATTTTATATATAGAAAACCCTAAAGAATCCATTGGAAAACTATTAGAAATAATCAACAACTACAGCAAAGTGGCAGGGTACAAAAATCAACTTGCAAAAGTCAGTTGCATTTCTATATGCTAATAACAAACTAACAGAAAGAGAACTGAAAAAGATAATCCCATTTACAGCCACAACAAAAAGAATAAAATACCTAGGAATAAATTTAACCAAGGAGGTGAAAGACCTATACAATGAGAGCTATAAGACATTATTGAAAGAAATCGATGATGACATAAAGAAATGGAAAAATATCCCATGCATGTGGATTGGAAGAATAAACATAGTTAAAATGTCCATACTACCTAAAGCAATCTACAGATTCAATGCAATCCCAATCAGAGGCCCAATGACATTCTTCATGGAAATAGAACAAAGAATACTGAAATTCATATGGCACAACAAAAGATCCCAAATAGCTAAAACAATCCTGGGAAAAAAGAACAAAGCTGGAGGCATCACAATCCCTCACTTCAAAATATACTACAGAGCTATAGTAATCAAAACAGCATGGTACTGGTACGAAAACAGACACACAGATCAATGGAACAGAATTGAAAGCCCAGAAATAAAACCACACACCTATGGACAGCTAATCTTCGACAAAGGGGCTAAGAACATACAATGGAGAACGGAAATTCTCTTCAATAAATGGTGCTGGGAAAACTGGACAGCCACATGCAAAAGAATGAAAGTAGACCATCTTCTTTTGCCATATACAAAAATTAACTCAAAATGGATCAAAGACCTAAAAGTGAGACCTGAAACTATAAAACTCCTGGAAGAAAATGTAGGCAGTACACTCTTTGACATCGGTCATAAAGGGATCTTTTTGAATTCCATGTCTACTTGGACAAGGGAAAGAAAAGAAAAAATAAACAAGTGGGACTTCATCAGATTAAAGAGCTTCTACAAGGCAGACGAAACCAGATCAAAATGAATAGACAACCCACCAGCTGGGAGGAAATATTTGCAAATCATATATCTGACAAGGGGTTAATACCATAATATATAAAGAACTTACACAACTGAACAACAAAAAAACAAACAACCTGATCAAAAAATGGGCAGAGGATATGAACAGATACTTTTCCAAGGAAGATAAACAGATGGCCAATAGGCACGTGAAAAGATGTTCAACATCACCAATCATCAGGGAAATGCAAATCAAAACTACACTAAGATATCACCTTACACGCATTAGAATGGCTATAATCACCAAGACAAAAAACAACAAATATTGGAGGGGTTGTAGAGAAACAGAATCTTAATTCACTGCTGGTGGGAATGCAAAGTGGGGCAGCCTCTATGGAAAACAGTATGGAGATTCCTCAAAATATTAAAAATAGAAATACCTTATGACCCAGCTATCCCACTACTGGGTATCTACCCAACAAACCTGAAATCAACAATCCATAGAGGCTTATGCACCCCTATGTTCATTGCAGCATTATTCACTATAGCCAAGAAGCGGAAGCAACCCAAGTGTCCCTTAACGGATGATTGGATAAAGAAGATGTGGTATATATATATACAATGGAATACTACTCTGCCATAAAAAAAGACAAAATTGTTCCATTTGCAACAGCATGGATGGACCTGAGGGGTATTATGTTAAGTGAAATAAGCCAGAGTGAGAAAGACAAACAACACGTGATTTCACTCATATGTGAAATAGAAACTAACACACGGACAGAGAGAACTATTTGGTGGTTACCAAGGACAAGGGGGATTAGAGGTGGGCACAAGGGGTGAAGGGATGTATTTGTATGGTGACTGCCAAACAATAATGTACAACTAAAATTTCACAATGTTATAAACTATTAAGACATCAATTTAAAAAACTTAGGGGAAAAAAACTGGAGAAAATCTTTGGGATCTAAGGCTAGGCAAAGAGTGCTTAGACTCAATACCAAAGGTACATCCATAAAAGGAAAAATTGATAAATTGGACTTTATCAAAACTGAAGATTTTTGCTCTGTGAAAGACCCTACAAAGAAGATGAAAGACAAGTTACAGACTGGGAGAAAATATTTGCAAACCACTTATCTGAGACAGAACTAGTATCTAAAATATATTTTAAAACTTTCAAAACTTAGAAGGGGAAAAAAAATCAAACAGTCCAGTTAGAAAATGGGCAAAAGACATGCACAGATATTTCGTTGTAGAGGATACACAGATGGTAATTAAGCACATGAGAAGATGTTTAACATCATTAGCTATTAGAGAAATGCAATTAAAAACACAAGGTATAGGGCTTGGCCTGGTGGCATAGCAGTTAAGTTCGCACGCTCCGCTTCGGCAGCCCAGGGTTCACAGGTTCGGATCCCGAGCGCAGACCAACACACCGCTTGTGAAGCCATGCTGTGGCGGCGTCCCATATAAGGTGGAGGAAGATGGGCACAGATGTTAGCCCAGAGCCAATCTTCCTCAGCAAAAAGAGGAGGCTTGGCAATGGATGTTAGCCCAGGGCTAATCTTCCTCACAAAAAAAAACACACGAGGTATCACTATACACCTGTTAGAATGGCTAAAATAGAAATAGTGACAATACCAAATGCTGGTAAGGATGCAGAGAAACTGGATCACTCACATGTTGCTGGTTAGGATATAGAATAAATAGTACAGGAACTCAGGAACACAGTTTAGCAGTTTCTCAAAAAAACTAAACATGCAACTAACACACAACTATCAATTGCACTCCTGGGCATTTATCCCAGAGAAATTAAGACTTATGTTCACACAAAAACTTGTACACTAATGTTTATAGCTGTTTTATTCATTGTAGCCAAGATGGAAATAACCCAGATATCTTTAATGGATAAATGGTTAAACAAAGTGTGGTACAGCCCTACTACAGAATACTACTGAGTATTAGAAAGGAATGAACTATTGATAGACACAGCAACCTGGATGAATCTCCAGAAAATTATGATTAGTGAAAAAAGCCAGTCTGCAAAGGTTACATACTGTATGGTTCTATTTATATAACATTTTTGAAATGACAAAATAGAAATGGAAAACAGATTTGTGGTTGCCAGGGGTTAAAGAGGGGTTGGAGGTAGGAGGAGGGCAACATGAGGGATCCTTGTAGTCATGGAAATGTTCTGTATCTTGACTGTATCAGTGTCAATACCCTGGTTGTGATATTGTACTATAAATTTGCAAAATGTTCCCATTGGGGAAAGCTGGGTAAAGGGTACATGGGATCTCTCTGTATTTTTTTACAACCACATGTGAATCTATAATTATCTCAAAATAAAATGTTTAATTAAAAAGAAAAAGTAATTGCTGACTTCCCACCAGAAACAATGGAGACTAGAAAACAGTAGAATGGCATATTTAAACCATAGTAGACATTTTTCAGCCCCTTACTTGCAAACTACCACCAAACTTCAGCCAAGTGCATATGTTTTTCCAGATTGTGGATTTTTAAATGTCATTCAGCTAATAATGAATAGCTAATTTCTTGTTCTGGACCACCCGTATTATAAAGGGCAATAGTGATGACCATCATGGTGGTGGTGGTGGTGATAATAGTGAAGAAAAGTTCAAGATAAGTCATCTACTTCTCTAGTACCTCATATTTTTTTTTATTCCTTTTCACCACATCTCAGGAAGTTTGATATTGTTATCTTTTCTTTTTAAAATATATGAATATTTATTTTTCATCTGCAACTTATTTGATAAGAGCAAAATTGGTTTAGAGTTAATTGATAAAATTGAAAGTGAAAGTGAGTTGTTTAAAACAAGGCCATGCTTGTCTATGTGCAGCCAGCTTTCACTTCTTCTAGTGACTGTACCTCTGCCTGTTACGGGGCCACAAAACAGTGTCAGTCACCTTTACGTATTCAACCAGTTCCACTCCACAGCCAGTCATCGTGTTTGTTGTATTCTGGACATTGGAACTAAGAACAATAGAAATGGGCTTCTGTGCTCTCTCCCTACTTCCTGTCCTTGAATCCATCATGCTAGCCTGAAGTGAACTTTTAAATGAGTAGGATAGTACCTCTTCCTTCTTCATGTACTTGTTCCAGTGTTCCCAACTATGAAAAGAGGAAAACTTAAGAGTTATGAGTCTTGCCAAGTCAAAGTGTCCCGAGGTCTGAGCCTCTTCTTGGTTGTTGATTATATCTTCCAAAAATGCTGAGTTGCAGTAAATGTGTGTAATTAAGGGAAGAGACAGAAAGAGCTAAAATTTGGAGCTATATTCCATTGACTCTGTATCAAGGCAAAGGTCATTTTGGGGAGGAAACAGTTAAGTCAACATGGCCAACACATGTAATATTCTTAATTGTTAATATCATTTTAGCCAGTGGCTTAAAGAATTTAGCCTACAGAAATACCATCTGGTATTTGGTACTATTGGTGCCATTTACATTGGTCCCAACCATAAATGCCAGTGCTGCTTCCTCCTTACCACTTCTATCTCTTGTCACCCAAAAATATCCACCTTGAGTTAAATTTTTCTTTAGTCCTATTGCTTTGTTTTTATTAGACCCATCCTGGTTTATTTTAAGCCTGTAGGCTTTGACCCATTATTCTCTTCAAGTAGCCATTTATGCACAAATGATCTTATTTTTCCTCACAAGGACCCTGTTCTTAATACCTATGTGGTGGGCTGGAAAATGCCAGCAGCTATCACTGAGGTGGTGGGTCCTCCATAGACTGAGAAGACAATAGGAAGGAATAGTAAGTTTCCTGTTGATTTACTCAGAAATGGTGGGGGGAGATTGGAGTTAAAAGGAGAATGACATTTTGGAAGAGCCAGGTTTACGTGATTTTTGCTGTTTTGCTTTTTTTTCTTTTGTCTGCTTTTGAAAAGGAAGGAAGGAAACATTTACTGAGTTCCTACTCTGTGCCTGGTCCTTTAGCTAGGTGTATTAGCTATTATTTTATTTTGTCCTTAAATGATAATGGTAATAATTATTAATATATGTATAGCACTTTGTAGTTGACAACTTGAGTTCTTATGTATTATTTCATTGATTTTCACAACCATCCAGAGATGAGGAAATGAAAACTCTAAGGTCTCACAGCTTCTAAGTGTCAGAGCCAATCCTCAAATTTATTGCCTACTCCAAATCCTGTGTTCCTTCACCTAGGCCACATTGCATTGCTTCTGGGAGTGTATAGTTTCCCCTCAGTTTTAAGTAATGGAAAAATGGGACTCCAGAATGTGCATCCTTCCTTGAACAGCTCAGCAAATGAAAGGGGCAGTTATGAGACTGGAAGGTGGACAAGGATGGACTATGAGGGTCCATGCTTCCTTGCTGAGGTTTTATATTTTCTTTCATTTCAGGATGGCAATGACACGAAGAACTATGTTCCAGAAGGGGGAGGTGCATAACAAACCATCAGGATTCTGGGGAATGATAAAGAGTGTTACCACTTCAGCACCAGGAAGTGAAAGTATCCTTTATTCCTCTGCTTGATTCTTTTCCTCAACTCTGGACCAAGGGCAGAAGAATAAAGTAGTATTGGGATAGTCTCTTCTAAGGTACCTGACTGTATCAGAATCCAGCTGGCCAGGGCAAGGCTTAGGAAATACAGTGTACAGAGTCATCTTTCCAGCACCCATAGAAGGTCATAAAATCATAAAACCATTGTCTTTGAGCTGAAGAGGTCCTAACAAGTCAGTCTTTCCATTTTACAGATGAGAAAATAGACCCAGAGAAGTTAAGTCACACAGTGGTCTGTGGCAAAGATAGGACCAGAACTGTGGTCTCCTCATCTTAGTTCTTTCCACTACACTATTATATTTCCCAACTCTGAAAAACCATCACAAAACGTAATGGCTCTCTAAAATGGATGGTTTGTATATGCAATGGTTAGGGCCTATTTCTAAAGAAATTGATATTCCTAAACAAATTTTAAGTACCTCTGTATCTCCAGTGACTCTTTGGTTGAAAGAATCAAAGAGGTTGGGTTAATGGATTGTTCCTGGCCCAGCTGGTTGCAGTGTTAAACTAATTCCCAAATTGTGTAACCAAATCTCTTTGTGGTTACCAGGCTATAAAGTCAAAACTTTGGGGGACAAGGAGTGAGATAGCATTGTGCTGCTTCCTTCTCTGACCTGAGGAAGTACAAATTCCCTTTTGCTTCAGTTGGAGGAAAAGGATGTAATCTATTCTTGCTATAAATTATGACATATCTTTCTAGTGTCAAATGCAGGTGAGAATTAGACCATGGGAGAGGAAAGAAAGGTAGGATGACCATGGAAGAGGGGGAAAAAAAGGATTATCTTAGATTCATATAGTCAAGAAACATTTATTTCACGTCTCCTATTTCCAGGCAGAGTGCTAAGGGATAAAGCAATGAAAAATATAGCCTCTCTCCTCGTGGAACTTACCACCTAATCATGGGAGAGGCAGACACGTAACTAGTTAAACCCTGTTGTTTGGTGGCCTGGACCATGACAATAGCAGCCACTACTGAGGAAGGAACTGAAGGGGTTATTTGGGTAATAGGGGGAAAAATCACAGAGAGGAAGGAGGATTTGGATTAAAGTTAATGCTTCTGTTTTAGAAGGGGCTATCTTTACTGTTTTTATTACTTAAAAATCCATAAAAGCCAAAGTTTAAGTTTAAGCTATCTTAGTGACAATAAGTCAAGTCAACAAAAGTATCAGGATTTTTTAACCTCTCTGAGCCCCTGTTTCCTAAATGGAGAGAATAATAACATGACCTCACTGAGTTCTCGATAAGTGGCATAGCGTAATGGAAAGAGCAGGCCTTGGAGTAAGGCAGATCTGACTTTGCACCCACACCTATTAGCTGTGTGACTTTGAGCAAGTTATTTAACTCTCTGAGCTTTACTTTCCTTATCTGCAAAATGGTAATAACACCTATCTCATGGAGTTGTTGTGAGAATAATAGAAGATAATGTCTGTAAAGAACTGAAGAAGGTAATGTCTATAAATCCCAGCCTGTATTAGAACTCAGTAAATATTAGTTCCCTTTCCTAACATTGTATTTATTCAGATAATGTAGGAGAAAGCTATGCTATGTTATAGGAGTTTTTCTTACCGTGTAACCATTTGAGATTTCAAGGATTACATTTAACTTAATCTAACTAGATAAATAAAGCAAAAAATAAACAAAACCATCTGTTTGAGCCACTTGAGCTAGTGAGAAACTGCATGGCAGGTGTTTGGTGGTGAAGCTCTTCATGGAGGAGCTTTTACATTCCTGTGTCAGAGGTAGGGAGGATTGCTCTGAAGTAGTCTTGCTGGCTATGAAACAGGAAATTGAAAGTATAGGCAGTTCCTAGGATCCACTATAGGAGAAACCAAAAGCATATGCTTTCTTCATTGCTATTTCTTGAAACTTCTATGTGATTTAAACCTTGATGCCCATTTTGTGCCAGATCTTACTCTTATTCAACAGGAAGTGGATGCTTTGGAAGAACTAAGCAGGCAGCTTTTTCTGGAAACAGCTGATCTATATGCTACCAAGGTACAGAGCAAGGAAACTGAAATGTGGTTTTTACCAATATGATTGAAGAGAGAACAAAACTAAATAGCTTTTTAGTGTCCTCTGGCCAAGCAGTGCAAGAGATTCTTTATAGCTTCAGTATCAGCCATAAAGCATTAGGAGTCTGCACTCTTCATGATATTGCTCCCACTACTAGCAAAATGCTTAATGGAACACTCTCGATGGTAGAAATTGGTGGGATAGTCAGAAGACGCTGTTTAACATCTAGGAAGGGGGTGTACACCACTTGCTACTGATCCAGGACCAAGATGGTAACCCCTCTTTTTATTCCCTTACAAGTTAGTAATATTGTAAGAGCAATAGATACCTATCTGCCATAGTCTAGCCCTGTTTTAAAAGATCCAGATCAAGAAGTGACCTAACTACAAGAAATAACTTTCCTATTTACACCTCAAATTCAGTATAATTTAAATATGCAAAATTTATTGGTTAAGGTTGCAAACTGTTTTAATCCTTTTTGAGGATAACTTCACAGGGGTAGCCAGGTAGGATAGAGGTTAACACAGGCTTTAGAGACAGACAGACCTGAGCCTAACCTCCCCTACTCACGAGCTATGTGACCTTGGGCAGGTTGTTTGACCTCTCTAAGCCTCAGCTTTCTTCTCATCTGTAAAAGTAAGATAATAGAACACATAAGAGTTGTTAGGAAGATTAAAGTACATAATGCATGTAAGATGTTTATTCCAGTTTCTGGCTTAAAGTAAGCATTCAATAAATGTTGCCCGCTACTACTACTATTATTTTAATATTATTATTACCATGTGTGCTTTTTTGACTCAGCCTGAATGGTGATTCATAGAGGCAGGAATATTTTTGTTGAATGTAAATTTACGTTTCGCTGAGACTAAACGTGTTTTGTGTTTGTTTTCCCTCAGGAGAGAATAGAATACTCCAAAACTTTCAAGGGGAAATATTTTAATTTTCTGGGTTACTTTTTCTCTATTTACTGTGTTTGGAAAATTTTCATGGTAAGTATATTATTTTTAACTGTCAGCGTTTAGGTGATTTTACCTGGTAATGGCAGAGAGAGAAAAGTGGGTTTGATTGAGGTGTTGAACTAAATTCCAAATCCAGTTGAGTCAACAGAGAATGTGATCTTCCACATCTCTGAGCCTCACTCTTTCCCGTCTCCTTTTGAGGTCTCCTAGGAAAGGGAGATTGCATTTTTCTTCCGTCAGAAATCATTAATAAGGTCTTAGATAATGAAATATATGAAGTGAATATAAAAGTTTCTTATTTTATACTCTGCCTTCCATATTAGTCATGAGTGTATGACTGTATGTAACTTCAACTCCTACCTTCAGCTCAGAACAGAAACCACCTGTCCTTTTTAATAGTCTGCATATACTTAAAAAATTAAGTCCAAAATAAATTCTAAAATGTATTTCTAGGGGGCCGCCCGGTGGCGCAGCGGTTTCGTCCAGGCTTGGCAGCCCGGGGTTTGCCAGTTCGGATCCCAGGCGCCCGCCGACGCACTGCTCGTCAGCCATGCTGTGGCAGCGTCCCATATAAAGTGGAGGAAGATGGGCACGATGTTAGCCCAGGGCCAGTCTTCCTCAGCAAAAAGAGAAGGATTAGCAACAGACGTTAGCTCAGGGCTGGTCTTCCTCACAAAAAAAAAAAAAAAAAAAAAAAGAGGAGGATTGGCAACGGATGTTAGCTCAGGGCTGGTCTTCCTCACAAAAAAAAAAATAAAATAAATAAAATGTATTTCTATAGATAAATTCATCTTCTGTGCTTATAGCTTTATTCTTTTGTGGCTCTCCCTCAGTGTCCTATTCTTTATGTGCATTTTATGTACATTATTCGTCTTTACTTGTGACTCATCTGTAGGTATTAATGGATTTCAGTGTGATTATAGAAAAGGCTGATTTGACTTTCTGGTTTGGTGACTTTCCTACTGGGGCTGTATTTGCACAAAGAGGAGCCTTGTCAGCTTGTTAGTTAATTTTGATCAGTGTAGGTGAATGGAGGATTCTGGATTTAACGGATCTAATGTTACAATAAATTGATGTCAGTATCCATTCAGATGACATTTTTAAATCTTGATTCATTCAGTGGGAGAGGATGAATAAAGATAGTGTATTCAATCAGCTAAGCTACTAAAATGTTTTTCCTGAGATGCAACTTTCAGGGGAGCATATCATTTTTAAACAGCTTTGTTGAGGTATAATTGACATTCAGTAAACTCTACATATTTAAAGTGTACAGTTTGGTAAGTTTTGACATATGTGTACACCTGTGTTACAACCATCACCACAATCAAGATAGAGAACATATCCATCCATCACTTGCAAAAGTTTGCTCATATCCCTTTGTAATGCATTTCTCACACATCCCCAGACCCCCGGCAATGACCAATCTGCTATCATTATACATTAGTTTATATTTTCTAGAATTTTATATAAATGGAATCTTACAGTGTGTACCCTTTTCCTGTCTAGTTTCTTTTACTCAGCATAATTATTTTAAGTTTCATTCGTGTTATTGTGTGTATCAATAGTTTATTCCTTTCTATTGCTGAGTAGTAGTCCATTGTGTGGATATACCACAATTTGTTTATCTCGTCACCTACTGCTAGATATCTGTTTGTTTCCAGTTTGGGGATATTACAAATATAGCTGTTATGAAGATTTGCATACAAGTTTGTATATGGACATCTGCTCTCTTTTCTCTTGGGAGAAAACAGGTGTGGAAGGCCTGGGTGTTATGGCAATTGTATGTTTAACTTTTGAAGAAAGAGCCAAACTTTTCCAAAGAGGTTGTGCCACTTTACATTCCCACCTGCAGAGTATGAGAATTTGTTCACTCCACATCCTTGCCAACACTTTGATAGCTAGTCTTTTTAACTTTAAATATTCTAATAGATATGAGATGGCATTGAATTTAATTTGCATTTCCCTAATGGCTAATGATGTTGGACAACTTTTCATGTGCTTATTTGCCATCTGTTTATCTTCTTTGGTGATATATCTATTCAAATCTTTTACTAATTTTTTAATTAGATTGTTTTCTTTTTATTGATTTTTAATAGTTTATAATATTGTGAAGTTTTAATTGTACATTATTGTTTGTCAGTCACCATATAGATGCATCCCTTCACCCTTGTGCCCACCCCCCCATCCCCTTTGCCCCTGGTAACCACCAAACAGTTCTCTCTGTCCGTGTGTTAGTTTATATTCCACATATGAGTGAAGTCATATGGTGTTTGTCTTTCTCTCTCTGGCTTATTTCACTTAACATAATACCCTCTAGGTCCATCCATGTTGTTGCAAATGTGACAATTTTGTCTTTTTGTGGCTAAGTAGTATTCCATTGTATGTATATACCACATCATCCTTATCCAATCATCAGTCAAGGGACACTTGTGTTGCTGCCACTTCTTGGCTCTAGTGAATAATGCTGCAATGAGCATGGGGGTGCATAAGCTTCTTTGGATGGTTGATTTGGGGTCTGTTGGGTAGATGACCATTAATGGGATTGCTGGGTCATAAGGTGTTTCTATTTTTAATTTTTTGAGGACTCTCCATACTGTTTTCCATAAAGGTTGCACTAGTTTGCATTCCCACCAGCAGTGAATTAGGGTTCCTGTTTCTCCACATAGGTTGTTTTCTTTTTATTAGATTTTGAGTGTTTTTTAATATATTCTGGAAATCCTTTATCAAATAAGTGATTTTCAAACATTTTCTCTCAGTCAGTGGCTTGGCTTTTCATTCTCTTAGCAGTATCTTTCAAAGAAAGATGTTCTTTCAAAGTTCTTTGATGAAGTCTAATTTATCTTTTTTTTTTCTTTTATGGATTAAGCTTTAGTGTGGTATCTAAGAAATCTTTGCCTAACCCAAGATCAGAAAAATTTTTTTCACGTGTTTCCTCCTAGAAATTTTATAGTTTTAGGTTTTACATTTGGGACTATGATCCATCTTGAGTTAATTTTCTAATATAATGTTGGAGTATGGATCCAGGTTCATTTTTTTTGCATGTAGATGTCCAATTGTTCTAGCACCATTTGTTGAAAAGATTATCCTTTCCCCATTGAATTGACTTCGCAATTTTGTCAATAATTAATTGACCATATATGTGTGTGTCTGTTTCTGTGCTCTCTATTCTTCTCTATTGATTATTATATTTGCCTTTATTTATGCCAGTGCCACACTAGCTTGATCATTGTAGCTTTATAGTAAGTCTTGAAATCACATAGTGTAAATTCGCCAACTTTATCCTTGTTTTTTCAAACTTGTTTTGGCTATTCTATGTCATTTGCATTTCCATATGAATTTTAATTTCAGTTTATTAATGCCTACAAAAACACCTGCTGGAATTTGTATTAGAATGTCACTGAATCCTCAGATCAGTTTGAAGAGAAGTGACATCTTAGCAATACTAAGTTTTCTAATCCATGAACACAGTATAACTCTTCTTTTATTTAGATCTTCTTTAGTTTCTCTCAGCAGTGTTTTATAGCTTTTAGTGTAGAGGTCTTTCACATCTTTCGTCAGATTTTGCTCTTAAGTATTTAATATTTTTTGATGCTTTTATAAATGGGATTGTTTTAATAGTTTCAATTTCTGAGTGTTGCTGGTATATAGATATACAATTTATTCTTGTATAGTGATTTTATATTCTGCGACCTTGCTAAACTCTCTTATTAGTTCTAGAAGCTTTTTATAGATTTCATAGGATTTTCTACATAGACAATCAGATCTCTGTAAATAAAGTTAGTTTTACTTCTTCCTTTCCAATCTGGATGCCTTTTATTTCTTCTCTCCCCTTCCCTTCCTTTCCTTTCTCTTCCCTTCCCCTCACTTTCCCTCTCATCCCATCCCATCTTTCTTCTTTTCTTCTTCTCCTCCTCCTCCTCCTCCAGTGTTACTACACTGACAAATGCCTGCAGTACAAATTTAAATAGAAGTGGTAAGAGCAGTCATCCTGATCTTGTTCCTGATCTTAGGGAACAAGCATCCAGTCTTACGCCATTAAGTATGATGTTAGCTGTTGGCTTTTCCTAGACACCGTTTATCAGGTTGAGGAAGTTCCTTCTAGTCATAGTTTGTTGAGTGTTTTTAATCATGAAAGCATGTTTGATTTTGTCAAATGCTTTTTCTGCATCTATTGAGGTGATCATATGATTTTTTTCTTTTTAAGTCTGCTAGTATAGTGAATTACATTGATAAGTTTTGAATATTAAACTGACCTTGCATTCCTGCGGTAAAGCTTACTTGGCCAAGGTGTGTTATCCTTTTTATATTTTGTTGGATTTCATTTTCCAAGACTTTAAGACATTTTGCATCTCTGTTTATGGGGAATATCGGAGGGTAGTTTTCTTTTCTTATAATGTCTCTGTTTGGTTTTGTTGTCAGAGTAATGCTAAACTTAGAGAATAAGATGAGAAGAATTCTTTCTTCTTCCAATTAGTAGAAGAGTTTGTGTGGAATTGTTATTGTTTCTTTCTTAAATGTTTGGTAGAATTTACCAGTGAAGTCATCTGAGTCTGGAATTTTCTGTGCGGGAAGATTTTTTAAATATAAATTTATTTCTTTAATAGATACAGGGTTTATTCTGGTTATCTATTTCTTCTTGAGTGAGCCCTTGCAGTTTGTGTCTTTCAAGGAATTTGTCCATTTTTATTGAAGTTGTCAAATTTGATGTCATAAGATTGCTCATAATATTCCCTTTTTATCCTTTAATATCCATAAAATCTGTAGTGATGTCACCCCTCTCAATTCTCTTTTTATATATAATAGCTTTATTGAGATAGAATTCACATACAATAAAATTCACTCATTTAGTGTAGAGTTCAGTGGTTTTTAATATATTCACAGAGTTGTACATCCTTCACCACAATAGATTTTTGTCGCTCCAAGGAGAAATCCCATGTCCATTGGCAGTCATTCCTTATTTCCCCTAATCCCCTCTCCCCCAGCCTTAGGCAACCACTAATCTACTTTCTGTCTCTGTAGATTTCCATATTCTGGACATAGAAATGTAACCATACAATAAGTGGTCTTTTGTGATAGGCTACTTAATTTAGCATAATGTTTTCAAGTTTTCTATATGTTGTAGCATCTATCAATACTTCATTTCTTTTTATGGCTGAATAATATTCACTCTATTATATGGATATACCAGATTTTATTTATCCCTTCATCAACTGATGGTCATTTAGGATGTTTCCACTTTTTGGCTCTTGTAAATAATGCTGTTGTGAACATTCATGTAGAACTTTTTAAGTGGATGTATGTTTTTATTTTTCTTAGGTCTATACCTATAAGAGTAGAATTGCTGGGTCAAATGTTAACTATCTGTTTAACCTTTTGACGAACTGCCAAACTGCCAGCCTGTTTTCCAAAACACCAGTTTACATTCCTGCCAGCAGTGTGTGACGATTCCAGTTTTTCCACATCCTCACCAACACTTCTTATCTGTCTTTTTGATTATAGTCATCCTAATGAATGTGAAGTGATATCTCTCTCATTATTTATATGGGTCATTTTTGTCTTCTCTTTTTTTTCTCATCCGTCTGGATAGAGGTTTATCAATTTCATTGAACTTGTCAAAGAGCCAGCTTTCGGGTTAATTGATTTTCTCTTTGTTTTTCTGCTTTCTATCTCATTGATTTCTCCTCTGATCGTTCTTATTTCTCTTCTGCTTATTTTGGATCTTCTTCATCTAATCTCTTAAAGTGGAAGCTAAGATCATTGATTCGAAACCTTTTTTTAATATAGATGTTTTAATGCTATAAATTTATTCCTCAGCACTATTTTAGTTCCATCTCATGAAAGGCAACTTTTTTGATATGTGGTATTTTTATTTTCATTCAATTCAAAATACTTTCTGATTTCCCTTTTGATTTCTTCTTTGACTCATGAGTTATTTAGAAGGATGTTATAAAATATTTGGGGATCTTTCGAATATCATTCTGTAATTGATTTCTAATTCCATGTGATCTGAAAACATACTTTGTATAATTTGAATCTTTTTGAATTTATTGAGACTTGTTTTCTGACCCAGAATATGGTCAACCATGGTTAATGTTCCATGTGCACTTGAGTAGAAGGTGTATTTTGCTCTTCTTGGCAGGAATGTTCTATAAATGTCAATTAGGTCAAGTTGGTTGATAGTATTGTTAAAGTTTTCCTATATCTTTACTGATTTTCTGACTGCTTATCAATTATTGAGAGAAGGGTGTTGAAATTTCCAACTATTGCTGTAGATTTGTCTATTGCTTTTTTTAGTTCAGTTTTTTGGGTTTTTTTTTTTTTTTTGCTTGAGGAAGATTAGCCCTGAGCTAACATCTATGCCAGTCTTCTTCCCCTTTGTATGTGGGACACCACACAGCATGGCTGGTGAGTGGAGTAGGTCCGCTCCCAGCATCCAAACCTACACACCTGGGCTGCCGAAGCAGAGCGCGCAGAATTTGAACCACTCGGCCATGGGGCCAGACCCTACTTCTATCAGTTTTTACTTCATGTATTTTAATGCTCTGCTATTAGGTACATACACATTTAGGGGTCATTATGTATCCCTTGCTGAAATGATCCTTTTATCACTATGAAATAACCCTTTAATCCCTGGCAATATTTTTTGCTATGAAATCTACTTTATCTGATATTAATATAGACATTCCAGCTTTCTTTTGATTAGTATTAGCCTGATATATCTTTTTCCATTCTTTTACTTTTAAGCTATTTGTATCTTATGTTTAAAATGGGTTTCTTGTAAGCAACATATAGTCAGGTCTTGCTTTTTTATCCATTCTGACAGTCTGCCATTTAATTGGCATGGTTAGACCAGGTGTCAGCCATCTGCAGCCCACAGGCCAAATCCAGCCACCACTTGCTTTTGTAAATAAAGTTCTGGAACACAGCCAAGCCCATTCATCTACATATTGGCTGTGGCTACTATCACACTACAATGGCAGAGTTTGCCAATCCCTGATTTAGACCATTTACATTTAATGTGACTATTGATATGGTGGGTTTAAAACAACATGTTGCTATTTTCTTTTTATTTGTTTCATTTGTTCTTTCTTCACTTTTTCCTTTTTTTCTGCCTCCTTTTGGATTAATTGGGTATTTTTCATAATTCCATTTGATCTCCTTTGTTGGCTTGTTATCTATAACTCTGTTATTTTAGTGATTGCTCTTGGCGCATTCAGAAATACTCACAGGGAATGACCTTGGAATTCCTTGATTCTCTTACTCTGACTTCGTCTATCACAATGTTACCTTTCTGGCTCCTGATAAATTAAAGTGTATATGCCATAGCCTTATTCCCCTGACTCTTTACAGAAAAGAAAGATTGGGTAGATAGGGACTTTTTTTGCCTTTATGTGAATGTCCAAAATAGATTTCTTATATCTGATTTGGATTGAGAGTAGAATTGCATTTTTAGGAACATCTACCTGTAAGATATGTTGTGGTAATTAATTCGTTATTTTGAATCACTTTTTGAAATAGTGATTATTGATGTGCTCTAATGTGAAGGTCTGTCTCTGCAGGCAACCATCAATATCGTCTTTGACCGAGTTGGAAAAACTGATCCCGTCACGAGAGGCATTGAGATCACTGTGAATTATCTGGGGATCCAATTTGATGTAAGAGTTGTATCAAGATCCTGGTTTGTTATGTTTCTTTCTAGTTTACCTGCTATAAATTACAGTTGTTAAGATTCTAATTCCTTATTATAGGTACTTGATTCTGCTTTTGTTCTTCCCACTGTCCTCTGTATATTTTGACATATTCATATGGCAAATTTGAAAAGGGCATAAAACCATAAGTCATGACTGGTACTTATTATTGTCATGGATGCTGATTATTTCTACAGTTCTTCCTCTGCTTCTCTGTAGCCAGCTACCAGTCACCAGTTTATCCCCACCAAATATTCAGATACTTCTCTCTGGGATTCTTGAGGACATCTTCAGACACACAACTCGCCTTTGATTCCTCTGGTAGAAAATTAACTACTCATTAGTGTTCCATGTTAGAACTGAAATGATCTCTGCTGTAAAAAATTATCTTTATCATTTAATTAATGTGGACTTTGAGCTAAAGACGGTAACTGTAACCTATACATGAGTTTTTTTCAGTCATCTCTCTATTTGTTTTATAATACCACTGTTGTTAAACACACTCTTGTCCAATTTAAGTTTAATGTCTTTCTTTGTAGAATAGTATATTTTCTAGGTATATATGTATATATATGGCCGATGATTCTGGCTGATTAGCACTTTGTTGGTAAGACCATTGTCATGTTCTTAGTCCCCTGAGGGCCATTTAGCTGTGCTATGATTCTTGCCACAGACTGCCTGCTACACCCTAGCCACCCATCTCAGCCGGACATGCCTCTGGTAGCTAGATAAAATGAAAATGAACCAGAGCAAATTGAGCTCCAGTCCTTGAGAAACATCTCAAAGCACACATTTTTTGATGGTAGATCAATAGTGTATCCTTTTTCATGTAAAGGAACTTGGTATCTGTCCTTCAAGTGGGATATAAATTATACTGTAAAGGATGCTTCACTCTTGTTGCATATGTGTTTTCCTCTTTTAAATTTATTCCTGGGCTGAATTTTTAGAAGTGCTCTTTCTTACCAGTGCTTTCTGAGGCTATTTAGTTACTGTGTATGTATATATATTCCATCTATAATTCATCTATATACTCCGTATTTCATAATTCGGAATAACATCTTTTAGATGTTAGTAATAACAGCTCCCCCTCAGATACTTCTCAGACCTGAATCAAGCACAGGGTCCCAAAGCTGCCTCTCACTTTGAAGCCGTCCCACAGGAGAAAAAGTTATCAGCATTTGGCTCAAATGAAGATCAGCTATTTCCTAGACCGTAGCTGAGAATGCCTATATATTCTTTTCTTATAAAAAGAAAAATTCCAGACTCACCTGGTTCCTCCAGGAGCATAAAGTGTGGACAAGAAACACACCAAAGAAAAGGACAACCCTCACATGCAGGATGGATATCCAGATGTATCACAGATTATCTGGAGACTGGAGTCCCTAATAACAGTGGACCTTGGCTCGTAGCAGACATTGAACATCATTGTATGTCTCATCTCCACCACCGCCATAAAGGGAACTGCTACTGCTCCTACCATGTCATATATAAGAAAGCTCTCCACGGCAGTTCAGTGCTTCAGCAGGCCCCTGAGTCCATAATGGTTCAAACCAACTGAATGGCGGTACTGATCTGTGAAGCCAAGACCTCCCACACTAACAGGCACACCTGCTGGCTGAGACAGCCCCAGGCCCTGAGCCCAAACAGTCACCACGAGTTCCTGGCCTTCTGGGATTCCACAAGAGGGACTGTGTATGGCAAGAAGGTGGAGCAGGAGAAGCTAACTGTGTTTCAGGATGCATCCAGGTCCATTCTCAAATCTCACACGTGTGAAGCCTGCAGCCAGTGGCATCTACTTCTGCATGACCATTGGGACCCCCAAGCTGACCTTTGGGAAGGGAACTCAGCTGAGTGTGGTTGATGTCCTTCCCACCATTGCCCCGCCCACCAAGAAGCCCACCCCCAAGAAGAAGGTGTGCCAGCTCCCAGTGACCCAGAAGGGCCCGTTGTGTGGCCCCATCACCCTTGGCCTGCTGGTGGCTGGTGTCCTGGTTCTGCTGGTGTCCTTGAGTGTGGCCATCCATATACACTGCCTGCAGAGGAAAGCCCGGCTTTGCCTCATAAAACAGTTTTATAAGTGAACAGAGAATACACTGCTACAAAAATACATCAGTCATTAATGAGCGACATCTGGAATAATGAGAGAGAAGGGACACTCAACCATGAAAATTTCACTACCTGCTGAACCTGGCTGCTTTAACTACTGCAAGTTTTTTCTGTGGGCCTCACTCATGGGAGCAACTTGTTAGGTGGTCGTCGGGAATCTTAGAAAGAAGGCTTCAGAACCCCAGGGCACTTTCTGCAACTCACAAGGTGTACTGGAGGATTAAGTAAGAAATGCCGCCTACGACACCACTTCCGGCTCCTGTATTCACCCTGGGCTGGGGTGGGACCTTTGCAGCCACCATCTCGCAAGTTGTTTGCCCTGGCAGGGCAGTGACATAGACACCTGAGTCTCTCATGGGGTGGTGTTGGCCTCACTTCCCGGGCTGGGGCTGACCATCCTCACAGAGAGCACCACAGAACAGACCCAGATTGAAAGTCAGGCTTCCTAAGAGGGGCTGACCTGGCCCCTACAGTCATTTCAGTCTCTGAGAATCTCCTTTGGGTCTGGAAACTTGTGGTTTTGGGGGCCGGATGCCACTTCATCTCCCATGAAGAAGTTCCTTGGCTTTCACTTCTGCACTCCCATGGCTTGTATATTTCTTCTCTCACTTTCTGTTCTTTTCATGAAAATGTGTTGGTTGTAAAAATAAAGTCTTGAGTAAAAGAGGCAAAAAAAATAAAAAAGAAAAGGAAAAATTCCTTAAAGCTTTGGGTGATCAGAGGACTGTCATTCACAAATATTAAAAATAATCAAGCTGCTATTTAGTTTCCTTTTAATTCATGTTTTTCACTTGGCACATTGAAGATATATCATTAGCTTTTCTGGTTTATTAGTATTTTCATCCTTTCACTGCACTTGCTTTCTTCTGTTCTTAAGTCTTGATTAGGTCTGCTAATTAAGATACCCACTGCAGTCTTCCTATCCGTGTTTCAGTCGCCACTTACTCACTTTCCTCTTTCCCTAAAAAATTTTTTAAAATGAGGTAGGCCCTAATGAAGTTCGCTCTCACAGTCACGTAAGCGATCAGAATGCATCTTCTTAGCCTTCACATCTCTCTGAACAGAGATTTAACAGATTATTTTTCCTGTTATGGTGGCAGGTAAAGTTCTGGTCCCAACACATTTCCTTCATTCTGGTTGGAATAATCATTGTCACATCAATCAGAGGATTGCTGATCACTCTTACCAAGGTATGTTGTATCACATAGTTAAAAAGTACTTATTATCTGTTTAATTACATGTGGCACTGTGAGATAATTTTACCTATGATTTTTGCCTTCTGGAAATCTTAAACAACAGTCACAAATATTTAAAAGACAGATATTTATACAGCAGAATAAAACAAAAGTTAAATACATAAATTGATGATGATCTATTTACATCATATACCAATCAGATAAATATATTTACCAAAGGTCATAGAATGAGATCACAGTGTTTTGTTCACTGATATGTCACCAGCATCTAGAACAGAACCTGGCACATGGTAGGTACTCAGTAGGTATTTGGAATGAATGGATGAGATAGGTATTTGAGATTAGAAAAATAACTGTGAGAGTTACTTTTAAGGAGGATACAGAAGTAGGAGAAGCAGAATGTTCAGCTGTTTTCTAATCAACATAGGAAGGCTTCATGGAGGTAGAAGGTGAGTCCTCTCTGGTAGAAAAGGTAGGAACTTCAAGATCCAAGAGGTGTTTGAATGAAAGGAGAGAAGAGGTTGGGAGGGAAAAGAAGGGATCTCCAGGCATCTAGCACAATTTTGGAACAAGCTCAGGAGCCTAGTAACAATTACAAGGGCTTGGAGTGGCCTCGAGTGATCTATTTTAATGTTTTATAGTAATTTTAAAGTCGTAAGTTTGACATAGTTTCTGAAAAGTTTGATAGCCATCAGAATCCTTTCATGTTATAATGTAATAATTAAAACCACTAACCGTTCCTATGGGAAAACTATAACTGGATCCTTTTTTGGCAGTCTAAGTCTCTTCTTTCTATAAAGAATCGTATAATCATAAAAATTGTTCTATACAGGATTGTGGCATGGAAGAGATACTTAATTAAATGTTAACCGTGCTACTTAATGTTCTTAACACAGGAATCTAGCAGTACTGCATAAATTCATCTCTCATCTCTTTCTTGACAGTTCTTTTATGCCATCTCCAGCAGTAAGTCCTCCAATGTCATTGTCCTGCTATTAGCACAGATAATGGTAAGTTTAATGAACCAACGTTATGTTTACAGCTGTAAAATACCAGAAATATGTTTTAAATATTTTGACACTTTCCATTAAATGTCCCTCACTACATTCAGAGTGACTTCTGGATTAATTTGTTTGACTTACAGGGCATGTATTTCGTGTCCTCTGTACTGCTGATCCGAATGAGCATGCCTCTAGAATACCGCACCATAATCACCGAAGTCCTTGGAGAACTGCAGTTCAACTTCTATCACCGTTGGTTTGATGTGATCTTCCTGGTCAGTGCTCTCTCCAGCATACTATTCCTCTATTTGGCTCACAAACAGGCACCAGAGAAGCATATGGCACCTTGAACTCATGCTTATTACAGACTGCTGTAAGCTAGTGGTTTCAGGATTTGGATGTAAAAGGGGAAAAATGGAGGGGACCAGGGCCTAACATTTTTTAAATGAACAAAATGCTGTGGTAGCATATTCAACCTCCAGCTTAACACCTTCCTCCTCAGATGACACTGTGATCATGACTGACATCAGCTGGAATGTGAGAGAGCAAAGTAACTCAAGCTAGTACTCAGCCAAGAGCATCCTGTGTGGGTTTGAGGCTGATGCAGTGTAGAAGGCAGTGGAAAAGAACCGAGAAACTAGGGGGGAAAGTACACTGGAACTCTGTGGTAAGAGAAGTGTAAGGTAGCTGGGCCAAACACATAGAATTTTTAAGTCAAGGTTCACGTGGAGAAGGTTATGACTTTCCCTTGAGATTGTCTGTCATTAAAATCAGAGATTGTAACACTTTGGCCTTCGCTTCATTTTATCAAGGATAGCTTGGTATTATGCTTGTGTGATCTAACATGAGTTGGCGTCCCACCCCGCCTCCTCCCCCAACCCTGGCCCCATTAAGATAGCCAAGAGGTTATCTGTTCTTTTCTGGGGAAGGGATGGTGTGCAACTGAAATAGATCCTACCAAGAGAGACCTCAAGTAAGTCAATTTTCTTGATTTCCTTTTAACTTAGTTTTATTTAAGAGTGAATACATTCAATTTGGTGATGTCTCATTTTTTTTTTTCCATCTGCCCCTCATGCTGTCGGGTAAAACAATGAGTAACTGTTGACTTTCCCATCCCAGGACTCAATTTCTTCATCTGTAAAAAGATGATGTTGGAAAATTTGTAGAATACTCAGAAATGCAATTTAAGAAACTCCTGAATTTTATTACCAGGAAGCCTCTTTTTATTACTAAGATCTTATTCTGAATTTTATTATGTTTTGGGTTTCTAGAGGCAAAATGAAGGTTAAAGCATAAAAAGTTTACCAAAAACAAAAGCATGATTGTTTATATCAGCTAACAAGGAAGTTTCAAGCATACTCAAAAGGCATTTTTAATGGTATTTATTTTAGCAACCACAACAGTCTTACAAAAGCATAATTTTAATAGGCATATCTGCTCAGATACTTTAATTAGCAGCTCTCACATGCAGATTTATGAATCATCTTTGGTGCTCAAGGAGCCTATAGAGATAAGAGATATCATCATACAGAGAAATATAGTTAAGTTGAAGCTTTAAAGAAATCGCATGAAAAGAATCTGGCTCCTGCCTTAACTTTTCCTAAGTTGAACATAAATAAGCCATCTGCAGTAGCTGCCGCTAAGACAATCACACATGACAAACTGGCTTCCAGAGGAGTTCTCTTCTAACAGAGACAGTCATCGGGCGGCAGCTCATTCCTTGGGAGAAGATTCCTTTTAAATACCCAGAAACAGCTATCAGCCAAAGCCATTATTTGTTCTCATCATAACTCTGTATCTTCAGAATTGGAAGAAGAATGAGAAGCAGTACTGTCAGCCTGTGCAAAAGAAAACAGAGGATCCATAAGTGGTAGAGTGTGGACATCAGGAGATGGATGATCTATTCTAGAGTTGCATGACTTAAGTCAGGGGGTAGAGTCACTCACTAGAAGCCAGGTGACCTGAATTCTACATTTGGTTTTGTTTTCAGCTTGCTGTTTGACACTAACAAGTTTCTTAATGTCTATATATATATTTCTTTTCTATAAAGCTAGCATAGTACTATAATTGACTTCTGTGGAGAGGATACAGAATTTTTAAAGGCAACTAGAATACTTTCTTTGTTAAGCAATCCAGAATACAAGGTCAATGGCTATTGTGTGTGCTACGGTCTGAATATTTGTTGTTGTTCTTAGTCCCATCGAGTCAATTCTGACTCCTAGTGACCCTCTATATGGCAGAGCAGAACCCTGCCCAGTCTTTTTGTGCCATCCTCTTACCTTCCAGCACCATATCAGACAATGCTCTGCTGCTATTCATAGAGTTTTCATGGCCACTTTTTCAGAAGTGCATGGCCAGGTCCTTCTTCCTAGTCTGTTTTAGTCTGGAAGCTTCGCTAAAACCTGTCCACCATGGGTGACCCTACTTGTATTTGAAATACCGGTGGCATAGCTTTCAGCATCACAGCAACACGCAGCCACCACAGTATGACAACCGACAGACGGGTGGTATAGTTCTCTAACTGGGAAGCAAACCCAGACCACGGTGGTGAGAGCACTGAATCTTAACCACTAGAACACTGGGGCTGGCTCTGAATATTTTGATGTCCCGAAAATTCATGTTGAAGTCCTAATCCCCAAAGTGATGGTATTAGGAGGTAGGGCCATTGGGAGGTGATAAGATTATGAGGGCAGAGCCCTCATGAGTGGGATTAGTGCCCTTATAAAAGAGGCCCCCCAGAGTTCCCTAGCACTTTTTAACCATGTTGAGGACACAGGGAGAAGTCAGCAATCTGGAACCCCAAAGAGGGCCTTCACCAGATGCCGAATCTCCAGAACTGTGAGAAATACATATTTGTTGTTTATAAGCCACTCAGTCTATGGTATTTTGTTATAGCAGCCCAAATGGACTAAGACACTGTGTATTCATTAAAAATTAGTATTTGTTATTTATATTACCAATCGATAGAATTAAATTAATGTAATGGAAAGAAGAATAATATAAAACTGTTAAGAGTCTTAGCTTTGCCATACATTTCCATTATGAACTTGGATAGATCACTTCTCTTTTGGACCTCAAGTTCATCTATGAAAAGAAGTTGGACAAAAATATAAAACTGAGACCAAAGTATTTATCCAGTCCAAATATATACAGAATAATGCTTACTCTTTCCTAGTAATAAAACTCTTAATACCTGCCAGTTATTTTAAAAACAATACTGTCTGTAACCACCACCATTCATTTTCACACTTAACTGTGAACTAGGCACTGTTCAAAGCACTTTAATAGTCTTAGTTAATGTAATCCTGATAACAGTCCTACAAATTATCCTTGCTTTATAGGTGGAGAAACTGAGGCACAGAGAGACTAAATCCATGTTCCCAGTGCAAGTGTTGGCGGATGATAAGTGGCAGAACCAGAATTTCTACATAGATAGATAGTTTGATTCAGGTTCTTCTGGTGGTTCCCATTATAATTTTGACAAACTTCTTTAATTTCTTGATCTATCAACTCTAGACAGTTACTGTCAACTCCATGCTATGAAAAATAAGAAATTTGTTGTCCTTATACTGCTTGCTCTCCCCCATGATTTGCTAGTTATCTTTACATTGTTAATTTTCTAGTATTTTAGGAAATCTGTGGTAAACATAGACATGAGGCTCAATTATTAAGGACTTTACCATACTCTGGTAAGTTAGGTCACTAAAAGAAATGTGTCACCACTCACTCGTTCTTTTGCCATGTGCAAGTCCTGCTCTGATTCTGCCAGTGTTCCTTCTTTGGAATCAGGGGGAGTATCCAGTGGATCAGCCATGGAGGAAACAATAGGGATTTTCTTAGCCTGGAAATAATCGTAGGCCTTCCTTCCACAGACTAAGAGTGTGACATTCTTTCCACTGCTCTGGATTTTGTCCACCACCTTCTCATAGGGTTCATCCAGCACATTAACCCCATCCACTTCAATGATGATATCCTCATCCTCCAGCCCAGCCAGGTCAGCAGGGCTGCCCTTCTGTACCTGTGAACAGAGGTTCTGAATTATCACTTCCAAACACGGATGAGAGAACGTTAGACTAGCTTCCCTTCAGACGAGAGATGAGGAGTTTGAGATTTTATTCTTGAGGTACAGAAGTTAAGAAAGGTGTTCTAATCCTTTTCTGCTTATGAAAACAACAACTTCCATACTCAAATGAGTAGTGTTACAGTGGTTGAATATCATATTGTATGTCTTTTGGGTTGAAGGCATTAGATTTCATAAGTCCCCCTTCTTCATTCCCAGCTTGAGAGCTCTAGGGATAGTCTTCTCACTGTCAGTCCCCACAGAGTAGGGGCAGTAGGCCAAATGCACAGAAGCAAACAAGGATCACTCCCGGTCAGAGTTGATAGTGACTTCAACTATAGTCATGTCAACTCACTGTGTTTATTTGATTTGAAAGTATCTAAAGAGACAATTAGATGGAACAGATGTTTAAGAAACAAAAGATGTGAGCTTAGGATGTACTAGTAGCTATCTAAAGGGTACGGGACTATGGCAGCATTTATTTGATCCCAGGTGAGACACTCAGTGTAGGCCTTCAATGTAACCTTTATACTAGCCATCCATAGGTGGGAGAAGCTGAGACCCTCCTAATTGTGGCTGTGTTCATTGGGCTGCTGGAACCAGATTACCATACCTCTTTGACGAATGAGCCTGGCCGACCCCGAATCGCATTTAAGTGAAAGCCATAGCCATTTTCACCTTTAACCAGCCTGCAGAGTTTAGGCTTACAATCTCCTACTTCCTCTGTGGTATCCAGACTTGAGACATCCGGAGGAGCAGGAGTAGGGGCTGGAGCCTCCTTGACAGAACCATTAGGCAGTTTTTGACTTTGATAGTAGAGAAATGGAGAAAAATGAGCCTTTTGAAAATAAAGGAAAAAAACATTAATTTTAAATATGAGTAGTTACACTTTATTTAAAGTGCTGGTTTAATTTACGAGGTGTCATACATGTTCCACTTCTCTTCCAGATACATCTGATTTTGAGCTGTAAAATTTCTCTACTACCCCAGCCAGAAAAGGTATAAAGGAAAATTGAGCATGGTTATGGAGTAATGTGTATAAACATGTAAACAAATGCAATATACGTAAAATAAAAACAGTACAGTATGTTGTACAAAAATGAGTCTAACAGAATTGCTAGTTTCTTCTGACTCCGTGATAGTGAGCAAGTCACTGAACAACCATAGGCCATCTCCCTGTTGGGAGATTACACACACTGAGTGACTTGCTAGTATCTCATGCAAAGTAGGTTCATCTGGCCCTTCCCCTTCAGTAAGATGGTCTTCAGAGCTCCTTAAACACATTAGAGAAAGTGAAACACAAGACTATTTTTATTACTATCTGAAGTACACACAGTAATTAATTGGGGGGAAGGGAAGGAGGGTTGTGGCTATCAGATGGTTACATATGGTAACAAAAGTTAATTCCGGTCGTTTGCTACTTGCTTTTCCCACTCCTCTTCCAGTCCTGTGATCTGTTGTACTCAATTTGTTTTACTATTTATTGTTGTAACCATTAGCAGACACTTCTGTTATGCCAAACTCCTGACCATCTTTAAATACTTCTAATCTATCTCAACTCCCAGACCTTCCATGTGAAGAAGGATGGTCTTAAATACAGAAGAGGCATAGAACAGGAAACATGACTGATTTTTTTTATAGAATTAAGAGTTTAGCTGGCTATGGGTTTTAGTTGAGAGGGTTAAAAAGGTAGATTGGGATATGGTAAGCTCCTGGATCAGGAGTTAAATTGCCGCCCATAAGCGTCCGGGACATTTGTTGGGCAATGAGTAGAAAATCAAGCAATTGAAGGTGAGTACAATGTGTGCTCTGTCCCAAATCATACTGTTCAGCAGCCTGGCTAAAATTAGATTTGGGGTCCTCTGGTTATCATCTGCCTTACTAACCACAAGACCACATCTTCCTTTCTAAACGAGAGTAGCACCAGCACAGAACCTCCTACTTACCCAGTTCAACTAACCTGAGACCTTTTGATGATATACTTGCAAATGTGCCACATTTCTTTCTCTCTTTAAAATGTGGAAAATTATCAAATTGACTCATTACATGCAAAAATACCTCTGACAGCATTACCCAAACAAATCAACTGTATCTGACAGTAGCAGCCAATCTTGAGGCAAAGTACAGTAACATTAAACAATAAGTTTTTATTCATTCTTCATGCAAATATTTGGGTGTCTAGTATGTGCCAGGAACTGTTTTAGGTGTTTGTTTTATTCACTGATAGATCTCAAAGATCCAGCCCCCTCCCCCACACCAACCTATGGGAACTTACTTTGGGAGGGGTAAAAGGGAGGAAGAGGATGCGGCAGGTATCACTTTAGATCAAAGTTCTCTTTTATATTAACCAAAACATAAAAATTATAGTCAAATCATTCTGTCATAAGACCAGGAGGAGTTGGAAAGGACTCGATACCAGAATCCCCTTTACAACAGTCAGAGCAGTGACCTTTTGACCTTTTTCACCAGCTGAAAGCTCACCACTGCAGAAATGGCTCATCTCATTCCTGGCAGCTTCAGTTGTCCTTAAGCTAAAAGCTAGCTCCCTATAGCTTCTCTATTTGGTCAAGCTGTGTGCCATAGAACACCTCGAGAATGAGTCTACTCCTTCTCACATGTAATAACCTTTCAAATTCTTTTATTTGTATATGTGTATGTGTGTGTATATCACATTTTTTTTTAATCCGTTCATCTGTCAGTGGACACTTGGCTTGATTCTATCTTTTGGCTATTGTGACTTAATTTGTGGCCTAACATATGGTTTATCCTGGGGAATGTTCCATGTTCACTTGAGAAGAATGTGTAGTCTGTTGTTGGGTAGGGTGTTCTGGGTATGTCTGCTGGATCTAGTGGTTTTATTGTGTTGTGTTATTCAAGGCCTGTAGTTCCTTACTGTCTTCTGTCTGGTTGTTCTATCCAGTATTGAGAGTGGGATATTGAAGTCTCCACCCATTATTGTAGAACTGTCTATTTCTCCCTTCAATTGTGTGAATTTTTGTTTCATATGCTTTTTCCATCTTTATTGAGATATAATTGACAAATAAAATTATATGTATTCAAGGTGTACAACGTGATGATTTGATATATGCAAGCATTGTGAAATGATTATGACAAGCAAGTTAACACATCTATCACCTAACATAGTTACCACTTAGCCTTTCAAATTCTTAATGTTCTCATTTCTTCCCCAAAACCTATGCTTATTCAAGCTAAATACTCACATGGTGTCTTCCAAAACCTCTGCCCTGGTTACCTTTCTTGACACTGGCCCTCCTAAAGTGAGGTTCTCAGAACTGGACACAATACTGATTTAACAAGCATAACATTTATATGTGCCAAGCATTATTCTGAATGCTCTAAATATTAACTCGTTTAACCTTCATAGCTACCCTTCATGGTAGTTACCCCCGTCTTACAACTAAGGAAACGGAGGCACAGAGAGGGTAACTTGCCCAAGATTACATTCCTAGAAATTTAAAGTATGGTCTGACCAACTCAGTAGAGTAATATGACAGTCTGCAAAAGCCAAGTGTCAATTAATGTAACTTTAAATTTGCCTCTTTTGAATGGGGGCAACTACTTAGAGTATCATCAAGTTTCTGGTCTTTTTCTATAATCATCAAGTCAGGTCTCACATTCAGTATTCATACAATTTATTTTTAAGTTAATGTAGTACTTAAAATTTATTCCTGTTTAAACTTAAACTTACTAGTTTTTATTATTATTTCTATGCTGACTAGATAGTTTAAATATCAATTATACTGTCTAGTAAATCCCTCCGCACATCGTCATCTATATGATTAAGTATGTTAAATATGCTTTCCATGTCTCCATCCAAATTTGGTAATAAACTAGCTTAGGATAGGAAGAAATGGCATGCCATTAGAGACGTCTGTTCAGGTTGACATTGTTCCAATATCAAGTATTCTTTAGGTATGATTGTTCAACTAACTAAAAACCCATTAATTTCTCTATCATCCAGTTCACTCTTTAACTTCTTTACACAAGTGTCTTGAAATATCTAATCAAAATGTTGTGCTGAGAGTGACTATGGTATAATGAATTAAGAATCTAAGAACTTGGGCTCAAATACTGGCTTCAGTCTTTACTAAGCTGGATGACTTTAGCAAATCACTTAATCTCTTTAAGCTTCAGTTTCCTAATCTACAAAAAGAGGCTAATGCCACTACCATCTCCCGTAATATTCCTCCCTCTGTATCATTCGGATGCTTCTATTATTGTATATCACATAGAACACATTGTTCATTTTTGTGACCAACACTTACCAAGGCAGATGGTACTTAGAAGGCCTTCAAATGTCTGTTAAGCTAGATTGAACCTCAGTTCTTGTGATAAAATAAAAGTATTATAAAAACCCTAAAACATGCAGATAATAGCTATTATGATTAAGAGTTGTTGGGGGCCGCCCGGTGGCGCAGCGGTTTAGTCCGCGCTTCGCAGCCCGGGGTTCGCTGGTTCGGATCCCAGGCGCCCGCTGACGCACTGCCTGTCAGCCATGCTGTGGCGGCGTCCCATATAAAGTGGAGGAAGATGGGCACGGATGTTAGCCCAGGGCCAGTCTTCCTCCGCAAAAAGGGGAGGATTAGCAACAGATGTTAGCTCAGGGCTGGTTTTCCCCACCAAAAAAAAAAAAAAGAGTTGTTGAGAGGAAATAGGTTAGTTTGGCACAACTTGGTTTTGGTGAATCTGTGTATCTACTACCTTGCTAAGGGCTTACAAGCTGTTTAATAATCCTTTCTAGGCTTTTACATGGGATTGATGGAAATTACTGGTCTGTAGTTTAAAATCCAATTGTTCCCTATTTGGGAAAGTTAGGGTTACATCTGCCTTTTCCCAGGCTCCTGTTCTCCATAGGTTTTTCTCAAATCATCAAGAGTAATTCTGCAGTTATATTTGCAAATTCTTTCAAAATCTCAAATCTAAGGATTTAAAAATTATGTACCACTTGGCATTCTCTTATCACTACCAATTTGAGCTTCAGTTCAGCCTTAATGATGATTGTTATGCCCCTTCCAGTTTGAAGATCAAAGTGGTAACTTAGCCAAAGTTTGATGGCATGAGTGAATGGATCCAACCTTAACACGTGAATATGTGGCCTTGTATTACTTACCAGTCTATATATGTTGTCCGTCTCTTTGTCCACCACCAACAGTGAAGTCTGATCTCCACCCTTTCTAATCATTTCTACCACAGTCTCATGATCCAGGGATTCCACAGACTCGCCATTGACAGCAACTACCAGGTCATTGTTCTTCAAGCCAGCCTCCTCTGCTGGACTTCCGGAATCTATGTCCTTGATGACTTGACCTAGCCCCCCCAAAAAAAAATTTAAATAAAATTATCAGAAAGCCTCCTAAAAAACAAACTTGAGATTTCTGCTGGAGCTCAAGGCCCTGATAAAATAGATATAAAAGGCATGCTGAGTACAGCTATTGTCCCTCCTAGTGGCATCCCAGGAAGTCTATAAGTATACTATCCAGCCTTATTCTCTGCTCAGAACTCACTTCAGGAACAAACCCAGCCATTAACAATGAAAGGGTCTTTAAAAAAAAACAATCATGTTGATACTGAAAGTATCTGACAATTCAATTTTAACAAATTAGCATGCTAAGCATTAAGGGTCAGCAAGTTCCCAGGAAGTCAGTGAGCATACTTGTATCTGTACATCTTATGTAGAAGGTAAGCCATAAAGGGGGAAAGGAAGAATGAAGAACAAAACCAAAGAATTCAGACCCTGGGAAGCCCATGCTGGCATTTTAGTAGCAATTGGTTATATTCAATTGTGAATGTATTTGTGTACACGTGCCTCAAGGATGTGTCTTTAGCCTTCTTTTCCTGACTTGAACTACCTTCACCAGATGCCTCCAGATGTCTCATGCTATTTTTGTCCCTCACATTGTTTTAACAAGCTCCAGTTTCACTTTTCCAGCTAGCTGATGGACATTTCCAACCGGATATCCCTTAGATCCCTCAAATGTAATGAATTCAAACCAAAAATCATCTTTGCCCAACTCCGCCATCCCAAGCTCCTCTTCTTGGTCACTTGTTATTGGGAGTGCTGTCTCCCTACAGTCACTGACACTTAGCAACTGATTCTTCCTCGGCGTCCATTCCCCATATCTAATCAACTGCTAAGTCCTTCAATGCTACCTTAACGTTTTACACACCTCCTCTTCTCTAGTCCCACACTTCCTCTAACCTAAATGCAGTTTGTATTAGTTCCTGCTTAGAATTCTACCTAAACTACAATAGCACCTTACCAGTTGCTCTCCCTGTCCCTAATCCTCGCCTTCGCCAATACAGATCTGCCTTCAGATTCATCTTGATGCAATGTCTGACCAAATCACTCCCCAGTGCAACAGCATGAGCATGGGCTTTGGAACTAAACAGACCTGAGTTTGACCCCAGTTATACTGCAACTGTTTGACCTATATATTTACTATATCTTCTCTAAGCCCTCAATATCAACAATTCTGCTTGCAAAATTATTAGGAGTAATTGAGATGTGTAAAGTCCCCCAAGACACTGTAGGCTTAATTTTTTCATCTCTCTCACACTGCTCAAAAAACTTTTAACTCTAAAATTTGCCTTCCATGTACTCTTTCACAGAAAGCTACTGCAGGATGTGTTCCACCAAAACAAGGAAGTCAAGCAGGAAAAAGGAATGTGTGGGAATCAGGAAACAGGAGATCCAAAACAGTGGAAAGGGAAAGGGAGTTTGAAGGGTGGTAGCTCTACAAGAGGCCCAAGCACCAGGCAAACCAGATTAGAGCAGGAAGATGGAAAATTCCAGGAAGGTAATCTCCCAGAAAAGAAAGAGATAGCTCATCCAATAGATCTGACCAAATGAAAAGTGGACCAAGAGACTGGAAGACAGAGATTCTAAGAGATCCCAGCAAATGAGAAAAAAGAAGCAATTAATAACTCCAGGAAATTAAAAAAATGAATTTTATTATACCACTTGGCTCAGATATAAACAATATTTACAAAGCCAGAGCCATAATAATAAAACTGTATTTCACACATATTGGGGGGATAGATGAAGTAGAAATGGGCAAGGGGTGTGATGTTACAACAACAGTAAATATTTACTAAGTGCATATTATAAAATTAAAAAAAAAAAAAAACTTCTAACTCTTCATTGACTATAGAACCAAATCCAAACTCCTCAAACTGCCATTAAAAGTCCTTCATCATCTCTTTTCAACCCACCTTTATAACTTTGTGTCCTGTGCTATACATTAGACTCTGATCAAACTGTGCCTGTATTTCCCTGCTTTGGTCACACAAATCCTATCTTCCTGGGATGGCCTTCCTTGTGCCCACTCCATCTACTTGTCCAATTCTATTCAAACTACAAATCCTGAGCTCAAGGGCCACCTCCACTGTGGGGCCTTCCAGTACCTTTGTAGTGAGAAAAGCTCCAACCTTGAATTCCTACAGTCCTTCATCTACCCCTGTATTAAGGTGCTTCTCACCATCTGCCTTCAGTGTCTTATCTCCTCTATTAAATAGGAGGCTCCTTGGTTGAAGAATTCCTGTCTGATTCACTTGATATTCTCAAAAGCCCTGAGGATGTTTTTACGTAATATGAACCAAATTAGTATTTGATGAATTAATGTAAACATATATAATGAAAAGAAAATAGCAACTTCTGGGTAAATAACAGTTTGCATGTCCTGAAGCTACATTCTTTTATGTATTTACCTTCCCTAGGAGGACCATAGTTCCCTCCCTATTGAGTTACAAGGAATCAGAAAGACTCCTGATTCTGTTTGAGTCCCAGATCCCAACCCACACCTCTGCCTCAGATGTGGTGGTGTGCTGAGCTGGCTCACACCAGCTCATGAGAACCAATTCTGTGCAATACTTATCAACTTTGCATTCTGTGACATCATGTTGGTAACTTGAAATCAGACATGGTGGGAGTATTTACACCACAAAAGTCAACAAATGCTACATATTAGGGTTGTTTTGTCTTTTTTCAGAGATCCAGTTTACCAGCATACTACTGCCCAGATCCCAAATTCTGCCTTCTCATTCTGGTATGGAAACCTTGGGATGCTCATCATGTGGCCCCCATGTGACATGGTAACGGACCCAACTGTGCTTTTTAGTTTCTTACTACCCTCCTCATGCATCTGGTGGGGAGTTAGGGGCCTAATGGAACGCAAGTCAGACTGGGATGAAGAACTAGATGGTCACACTGCCAAGTTTTCTGCACTCCAGTGCCTTACCTTTCTGTTCTGGGCCTGCCCTCAGATAGAAACCATAGCCATTGCTTCCCTTCTTCATCTCCACAACCCGGGGCTGGTGGGGTAGCAGTTTCAAACTGGCTGTTTCTCTCTTGAATTTTATCTTCTGCTCACTATGGTGCTTGTCAGTTTCCTTGTCCACCAGCAGGAACATGACACGGCTTCCTGACTTCTTCACCTGCAACAACACACACAGGTGAGGACCAACATCAACCTCCAAGAACAATGCTGGGAAACAGGAAAGTTTCTGTATCGAGGCACAGTCTGTAGATTCAACAGCAAATATGGGATATAACGCCTGAGTTTAAGCTGTTATACTATTTCCTACCAACTCACCAGAATCTGTCTACCTCCACTTCTACAGTTGTTGTTTCTCCCTCTGTTAAGTATGACCTCACCCACACAGATGCTGACTGAACCCAAGTGATAGCCAGAATTCAGAAAACCCAGAAAGGTACTTAGGTGAAGGCTAGAAAAGGAGTGTGGGAAAGAAAAGAATGTAAAGGTCTTCTTTGAAAAATCATCCTACCAAGAAAAGATGAGGTTGGTCAATTTTCAAGGTTCCATATGACCTCAGATGAAAACCTCAGAGCGTTTTCCATGTGTCATGGAACCATCCGAGACATAAGATTTAGGGTAACAGGCCTTCCAGTATTCCCCATGTGTAGCTCTATATTCATCACCACATTGGTTATCTTCCAGCTTGTATTAAAACATTTTAGTAACACTGGCTCAACACTGAATTTATTATAAATTCAGAGGGGGCTCCCAATCAGATAAGAATAAGATCCAAAAGATAAAGTTAATGTTTCTTTAGAACACTTTTCTTCAAGATAATGTAAAACTGGCAAAGGCCTTACTCCAAAACCCTGTGTTAACACTGCTTACACCACTAGTGAGTCTGTTCACTCTTAATGCAAAGGGGCAACTTCCCACCATTATATTCCTCATATCATAAACTACCACTCCTGGCTTCCTGTCACTTCCATTGAGAGTAGAATGAAAGATAAGGTAAGGAAAGTACCCCTTTGGGTATACCTTTTCAACCACTTCCTCATGGCTGGCATCTTCTACGTTCTCTCCATTCACTTCAATCAAGTGATCATCAGTCAGGACACCAGCTTTCATAGCCACACCTTGAGGTATTATATCAGTCATGTACACTCCCTTTTTACCTGAAAGAGAGCAGGAGCTAGACAAGTGTTTCAACTCCATTACACAGAAACTCCAAGAGTAAAGGGTTTTCTCCCAATGTAAAATTAGAATTTCCAGTTTTAGGACTCACCTAAATAGACTTTGGCTTCTGATCTGGAATTAGAATTTCAGCTTCTAGCACAAAGCTTGATACAGCCATTACTCAGTTGGTTTTTGTTGATTTGAATAGAATTTCTGAGCTCAACTAAATTCAAGAAAGCAATCTCAGGTGGCACTGGCCTCTTGAACCAGAAAGTACTAAACCATGCCCATGCTGCATCATTTTGTCATTCTCCCTTTCTTTGCATTTGTAGAGTTAGAAGGCATCTGCTCCATTCTGTCCTCTTTAATTAGTACTATCATCAGCCCTCACAGACTGATGGAGTCAATAAATCTCACTGAGGCAGGTTAACGAGGACAGAGACCCAGGAGGGAGGGGACAGCATACACACATACAATCAGTCTGGATTAGTAGGTGGTGTGATTTAGGTGCTTCTTAAAGAAATGCTGTCAATTCTTTCAAAATACTAATGTTTCAGTCTAGCAAAGGGTTGCTTTGTAATGACTAGATAAATCATTTGTAAGGAATAACAATAACTTAAATTCTGCTTCCTTAAACATTTAACATTTCTCCTGTTACTTTGCTATATAATTGTCATGAAGAAAACATTTTTCTGCATAAAGCTAACCTAAACCATACACCATGTATGTTAGCACAGGGCCAAATGAATAGAATCTGAATTATATTTTTTTTTACCATTTTACTGATAATGGACTCCTCAAAAATGCCAAGCTTCCCCTGACCACCCACACCATTGTATTTAATAACTGACAAACTTGAGAAATACCTCTTGTAGCTAGTTTACATCTCTTACTACAGGTTAAATGAGCCTTGGACACAATTTTTTGTTTACTGTTGGTCTGCTCTTTATCACTTACCAAATTATGACCTACCCCCGGTGCCTCTCCCGTACCAGAAAGAACACAGGAGGGGCAACACTAGAGGTAGAACCAACAGACTAACACAGCTCCCATGGTTCCAACCTCGATCCCAGAGAAACCATTACAGAACCATGGTCAACTGAGCACAAGTCAGCCTGCAACTCTGAAATTCTAGAAACAGAACTTCTAGTCTTCCTGATGGTTGGGGTTTTTCAGATCACTATGTACCTCCCAGCTCGAGGTCAGGGACGCACCCCAGAACAGTTGAGGCTTAACCACAGCTGAGAATACTATTTAAATGTCACAAGAGGGTGGTGACTTTTGCAGTGTCCTTAGCAACTATAACAGTGTCTGACACGTCAATAGGTGCTCAACAATTTGCTGAATAAATGAATGACACGTGGGCACTCTGAGAGATGAAAAGAGATATCATTCTAACACAAAAGTAGCTATTATGAAGAACCTCCTTTTTTCTCACCTCTTATTCCCCATTCTCCCCTCCACTCTCACCTTAAGGAAGCTACAAAAGAATAACAAAGAAGCATCAACCCTCTAACCCTCTGGCCTCAAAGGCTCAGCCTAACAAACAATGGGGGACAGTGCTGCTGTCCTATGTCCTGATTCCTCACTGCATAATTGTGCAGGGCAAGGGAAGGAGGGAGAGAGACAGAAGCTGCTGTTGGATATCCATAGCAACTGAAAAGTTAGACAAAGAAGTCATTAACTGATAACAATATCTTTCTTCTGGAAAGCTGGTTGTCCATACCCCACCCTTAAGCTCACCTTGGACAGTTTTCAGAGAGAAGCCATAGCTGCTCCCTTCCTTCACTAGGTAGCAGAGCCGTGGCTGGGTCCAAGTCTCTGCTTCTCCATTCATCACAGGGGGCAGTTTCTTATCATTCAGACTTGGTTCCTTCTGACTTTGACCCAACTCTTTCAAGTCTACTTGCTTTTTCATGGCTTTTTCATAGGAATCCCCATCTAGAACTAGTAAAGCCACTGAATTCCCACTCTTTCTGACCAGATCCACAACCTAGGAGGGAGGAAGAAAGTAAAAGATAACTTTAACCAATAACCCTCTATCAACCACCATAGGGGGATGCTCATTAGCTGGCTCATTATCTGGCCCTGGAGATTCTGATAGCCGACCCCTGACATCCAAATAGTCAGCAGATAGTGCCCCAGCCATCTCCACCTCAGCCCTCCTGAGATCTAGGTGCAGATTGGCATGGGCCTCTAGCACTTTTGGAACCTAGAGTGTGGCCTAACCCCAGCCCAGGGAACCCTTAGAAGGACTGGTCCTTTCTAGGGGTGAATGCTGCCCTCCAGCACAACAAGTCCTCCTGGATCTATGGAGACAGCATGGTGTAGAGAAAAGAACACCCTCTTGGAGGCAGGCAGAGTTAGAGTAAGGTCAGACACTCCCATATGTTCACTGCATGAACATATTAGCAAGCTACATTATCTAAGCCTCCACTTCCTCATCTATAAAAGGATAATATGTACCTCACGGGTTGTGATGAGGATTTAACAAAATAATGACTATGAAATTGCCTAGCATAGTTCCATAGCAAACATGCAATGCATATTAGACCTGACACCATTCAAATCTAGGAACAATTTTTACAGTTCTTGGTTAATTGTAGAAAACTTGATTAGCCAGCTGAAAGTACAGCCATAAAGGTGTCCTGCCTTGCCAATGGCAGCCAGGAAAGCTCCACTGACCCCAAAAGCTACAACCAGCAGAGATGTAGGGGCTAAAGAGATCTTGGAAGAAGAATCCCAAATGTCCTATTCACCTGCATATGCTCTTCCTTGTCCACAAAGACACCATTGATCCTAAGAACTCTGTCTCCATCCTGGAGGCCAGCCTTCTCTGCTGGGCTACCCTTCTCAACCACCCGGACCAGGTGGCCGTCAGTGTCCTTCTCAATTCGCAGGAAGAAGCCATAGGTTTGTCCTTCTTGTTTGGACAGCTTACATTCTCGGGGGTTGAAGGTGGAAGCCATTTCTGTGATGAAAAACAAATGGATAAATCCATGAGAAAGAAATCTATTTGGAGTGAGAACACTGTCCTCCATCTCCTATAATTCTATTCTTCTGATCACACCAAATCTAGACTATGTGGGTAGCAACATTGGGGTATAGGAGGCCACCTCGCAGGACTTGCTAAGATTTCCAAATCTATCTCACCAAGGATGACCTTTTTACTTGAGTTTCAGACCCATGTACACAGCTGCGTACTGGACACAGATGCTTCACTTTCAATAGCTTCAAAACCAAATTTCCCTTTGTCCCCTGATCGAAAGGAATTAGGTCAAATACATGACCTAAAAACTTTAGGAAAATACAAGCCCACTTTCATTCAAATATTTGAAGAGCCTGCCAAGTTCTAGGCACTGAGGATAAATCTGCGGACAAGACAGACCATACCTTGCCTCTCGTATCAGGGAGAACATATGTTTACAATAACATGTGGTGAATGATCTGCAGGGAAGAACAGAGTGATAAGGAAGATGATAACAAGAGTCTGGGGAGTAGGGGATGAGGTGGGAAGAATTAAGAATGGCTTCCTGGAGGAATGACTTTTCCAAGACCTGAAGGATTAGTAGGAGTCAGGTGAGGTAGGACAGGACAAGGAAGACCTCAAACAATTAAAAAACTGAGAAGACAGGCCTCAGAGCTGGTCCGATACGTTGCAGATGAGGTTGAAAAGTGGTTTTCCAGGACCCTGAAGTTCTAGTCAGAGCTGAATAGGGATGCGCAATAGAGAAAAGATTCCATGGCCAGGTCAGCTTTCTCCCTCCTGAAGCAGCTTCCATTTCCATCCATCCTGTCGCTCCGGTTGCTCTCCTGTAGGAGCAATGTCCTGGGCCACAAGGAGGAGGACAGGACAAGTGTGAAAACCAACAGCTGAGGCTTTGGCACCCAGGTCTTAAAAGGAAGACTCCTGCCAGTGTCCCCAACACCTCCTGGCTTAAGCTTTTGCTTTCATAGGAGAACAAGAATGGAGGCCAGAACTGCTGATGTAAGGCAGAGGCCAAGAGCAGAAGACTGGACTCTGCTGGTTAAACTGCCTGCAGGGCAAGCCCTTGTCACAGTTCCCTACCAGTAAATCAGAGAATAAACCATCTGTCCCTTCCCTCCTGGGGGAACAGGAACAGATGACCATACAGGGTATGGGGGTGGAGGAGAGACAACAAAGTGCTCCAGGCTCTCCAGAAGCCACGCCGCGGTGATTTGAGATAGCCATCTCTGACCTTCATGCCCACAAAGACGTACAGTACAAACCCGGCAGAAAGCTTCCCACTGCCCAATGACTTGGCCATTTCATGTGGTCTCAGCAGAGTCTGGTGGCATGACTGACTAAGCAGCCAAGAAAACAAGAAACAAGTAGACAATGTTTCAAGTTATGTCTTACCAAGGGCCCAGAGCCTGAGCCCTCCCCACTGAGTATCAAGGAAAGAGAAAGGTGAAGGCACAAGCGCCGTGGTCATCCCCCACACCTGGGAGAGCTTAGCAGCTCTGCTATATCATGACCAACCACCAGTGGCTGGAAGATGCCACTTTGGGAGGAGAGGGGGAAAGCAGGGAGTTAGGGGAGAAGAGGGCATCCCTGGAGTGGGGTTTCCCCACATGCAGGCACTTGTGTGTGGCCCCTCTGACTCCTTGGCCTTTTCCTTCTCTTTCAGCTGATCATCTAGCCTGCAAGCATCAGCTCTGTTTTCCAGCTCGAATCCACATCTATGTCCAAACTTACCTCCAGATCCCCATCAGCTCTCAATTTTATAAGGCTGAAAAGCCTTGAAGGAAAACAAAGTCCTCTATAATTTGTAGTTATAGAGAAACCTCATCCAAATCCTACAAAATTCAAAATATGTTCTTACATGTTTTGAATAAGGGCCATTAGCTGCTACGTTTCATCAAGAGATGAGGCTGTTTGTGATCAGCATATGAACGCTTATTTCTAAGGCACCCACCCCCAAAATTCCACCGTCTTGCCTCCTGCAGTGTCAGCCACAGGATCTTTCTTTGGCTGATTAGGTTTCTCTGCAGGCAGAGGATAGACAGTGAAACCTCATTGATCGCAGGACTGGTCCTGTATTTGGGGAGCGGGGAAGAGGCAAAATTTTCCTGTGTCTCAGAAGAGACCCAGAAGCTTATATATACAAGGAAACACAAATCACTATTTCTGGGCAAAATCTCAAGTTGTTGTTTCTTTGTTTGTTTAAAGTTTTCAAACAGCCAGACAGTAATCACGCAGATCTGCACTTGTGTCTTTGAAGCCTCTGGAGCTCGAGGTCAGAGTTTCTTTTCACATCTGTGGTTGAAGCCCAGAGATTTAGAGCCAGTTCGCACTGACAGAAACACCAATAGAAATGCTGCCGTGCTGGTTGGGAAACAGCTACCGCTCCTCCTGCCACCACGTCTGCTGTCCCCACAATTCAGCCACTAAAGGATTAATGCTGGTGTCCATCGACTGGTCAGTGTCCATGCCAAACTGAGGAATATTTAACACCTTCAACTGGACCATTGGAGAAAGCTGATCAAAACCCCCAAATCCTGGCCTTACATGGGACCCTTGGGGCCCTAAAATTATTTCTTTTGCCATCTTGCAGAGAGATGATTCAACTAGGAGTCAAGAGGGCTGGGCTCTGGTCCAGCTTCAGTCATGGGTCTGTCTAGTCCACATCCTGGTGTTACACTGGCCCCTAAATCAGGGCTGGGATCAGTCACTCTGTCACTGCTCCATAATAAGGATACCTGGGACTCTGGAACACAGGGCCTAACCTAGGAGGATCTTTGTATTTAAGGATACTGTTTCCTGTTTCTTCAGCCCCCACCCCCATCTTCTGCTTCCTGAGAAAATTTGGAGATCAGACCCCTTTGGTGGATAGCTCCGTAGCTAGTAAAAGCCTATAGATTTCTACAATATCATATCAGCAATCATATGAAGCTGGGGTCCATTAAATATTTAGCAGTCTTTATTCCCCAGTTCAAACAGCCAAAATAAAATAGTGGAAATGAAAGAAAACTATAACCATTTCTGAACTCTAGGAAAAAAAACCTCAATTCTTGGCAACAAAGTTCCTTGTCTGCAGGAAAGAGGAAAAACTGCTGGCTGGTAGACAGGAAAGACTCAGGGGTGAGAGTCAAAGATTATTTTCAATCAATCTTAATTAGAGTCATGTGCCACATACGAAGCTTTGGTCACCGACAGACCACGTGTACAATAGTGATCCCATAAGATTACAATGGAGCTGAAAAATTCCTATCACCTAGTGTTGTTGTAACCCTTGTAATATTGTAGCGCAATGCATTGCTCACATGTTTGTGGTGACACTGGTGTAAGCAAACCTTCAGGCCCTTCAGGAGGTATTCCAGAAGAAGGCATTGTTACCATGGGAGATGACAGCTCCATGCATGTTATTGCCAATGAAGACCTTCCAGTGGGACAAGATGTGGTGGAAGACAGTGATATTGATGATCCTGACCCTGTGTAGGCCTAGGCTAATGTGTGCATGTGTCATAGTTTTTAATAAAGTTCAAAAACTAAAAAAAAATTTAAAATTTTAAAAATAGAAAAAAGCTTCTGTATAAGGATACACAGAAAGAAAATATTTTTGTACAGCTATACAATGTGTTTGCGTTTTAAGCTAAGTGTTGTTACAAAAGAGTCAAAAAGTTAAAAAAATAAAGTTTATAAAGTAAAAAAGTCATAGTAAGCTAAGATAAATTTATTGCCGAAGAAAAATATTTTTTATAAATTTAGTGTAGCCTAAGTGTACAGTAGTGTCCTAGGCCTTCACATTCACTCTCCACTCACGCACTGACTCACCCTGAGCAACTTCCAGTCCTGCAAGCTCCACTCATGGTGAGTGCCCTATACAGGTGGACCACTTTTATCTTTTATACCATATTTTTACTGTACCTTTTCTATGTTTAGATATCTTTAGATACACAAATACTTACCATTGTGTTACAATTGCCTTCAGTATTCAGTACAGTAACATGCTGTACAGGTTTGTAGCCAGCAGCAATAGGCTATGCCATGTAGCCTAGGTGTGTAGTAGGCTATCCCATCTAGATTTGTGTAAGTACACTCTATGATGCTCGCACAACAACGAAATTGCCTATCGATGCATTTGTCAGAATATCCCCATCGTTAAGCGACACATGACTGTATTAATCATACCCTTAAACCCCACCTTCTTCCAAAACGATTAGATTATTGCTTCCAGGAAAGAGAATAATATGCCCATGGTCAAGAAGAAAAGTAGGTACATTTTAGAAGTTAGGAAGGAGAGGTAATGACAACAAAGAAGGGTAGGTAGGACCTCTGGATGTGGCCAGAAAAGGAAGAACGGAAGCCCCTGGGCTGTTTTACACAGGAAAGCAATAGCTGGTGGGACCCAGGGGACTCTTCCGAGCCCAAGGCAGGCCAAGGTTTCTGAGCTCCCAGGCAGCCATCAACATGGGCCCATATATAACCCTGAGTCAACACCCACCCTCACCAGCAGCTCTAGGCAGAGAGCCGGAAGTCTGAGGTGGGAGCTGCTCCTGTGGGGATCGTGACTACGTAAGTGAGACTCAAACAGCCAGAAGGTTTCAGCTTAGTCAGCCGAGGCTAAGAGGAAGTCTCATATCTCCTCAGTTGTGTGTTTGGGACTGGAAGCTGCAGGACTTTCATCAACAGGGCCAGTTGGGGAAAGAGTGAGACTCCGTCTCAATTGACCCTGATGTCAGTAGGGCTTGCAATGAAGCATGCCTACCCTGTCACCCTGCACATCAAAAAGGCCTCTCTTATAAGAAACTGCTACATGTGGAAATGTCCAATTAAAAATATCAAGGGCATGAATGTTCACAAACCTACCCAGTGTAGGCTACAGGAGTAGGAGTGAAGGGATCCTAAAGCCATTTAGCTCATCAAAAATCCACGATCTCCTGGGACATATTTGAGAGTCTCAAGGTCAGTGGCATCCTGACAAGAACACAAAGCATTTCCCAATACAGAAGTGAACATGGGTCCTCTGAAATATTTCCTGCTGCAAACCAGAGTTTGTAAGCTTCCAGGTATCATTTTGTAAAGGAATTCTGAAGTTGCTATAGACCAGATAAAACACAAATCAGGGGAAAGCAAATTCTTCCCCAGGAGCTGTCATTCCTCTTCCTTCCTCAGAAGTGAAGTCAGCAAGAATTATAGGATCTTCATTCATCCCCTCAGTCCTGGGAGTTGTCCACCCACGCCCAAGGCACCAGCTGGTTTCATCTGAGTGAACAGATATACTTAGTTGAAATAGCATAAATCTCTAGACCATCAGGTGATGCCAGCAATAATAAATCATGTTACTTTCTGAAAACTCACTGTGTCAGGCACATGTATCATGTGTCATTTAATCCTCTCAACCACCTTACAAGTTTGATTCTCAATGCTAGCTGGCCCTCAGAATCACCTGTAGAGATTTATAAAAATAGATGCTTAGGCCTCACCTCAGATCTACTGACTCAGAATCTCCAGGCTTGAAACCTGAAGATGAACATTTTTAGAATCCCCATTAGTTTAAAAAACTAGTGCTTAAAACCACCCTTTGGTTCTCCTTACTCCCCATCTCTCCCCTCAGTCTAGGGATAACACCCTTATGGGTCAGAGAAGAATGTCAAGGTTGGGTGAACTATTAACAGCCACCCTGAGCTCACCTTTACTCAACTTGAGAAACCAAGGAGGCAGCCTGGTTAGGAGAGGCCCTTGGTCACCCTATGCAGTCCTCAGGATCCAGCTCTGCCCAAAATCAGTGTCTCAGCCAACAGTATAGGAGTGTGTGGCAACCTAAAGTCTGTGCCTCCCTCTCCAAGTTCTACCTCTGAGCTAGGCAAACTGAGAATCAAGCAGATGAAAATGACTTTTAACAGCTCCCATGGCTCTTTATCCTATGAATTAAGTCTGAGGGGCCACTCCCCAACCCCCAAACCTAACTGCCTTACCACCTTATGAGTGGAGTCCCAAGCTCCATTCATGTCTGGGGCGCTATCACTCATCCTGCGAGCCCCTGAGTAAGAGTGGTGCTTGCCAGCTCTACTTCATAATTTCTTGCTCCCTACCAACCTCTTCCCTCCTCAAACAATTAGCTTCTTCAATTAGCATCCTGGAACGGGTGAAGTCTGTTTAGGATCATGAACATAGGTCCTTCAACTTTCTGAACAAGAAAACATATTATCCCAAACCTGATTTCATTTGTTCAGACTGCAAATGTTCGCCTAACGCTTACATGCAAAACACTGTTAAGTGGTTGACGGCATAAAGTAAATCTCTCTTCTCAAGGGACTTTATAGTTGAATAGGGGTGAAGAAAAAGTTTTAGTACAAAAATAGCTACCACTATGAGCAGAGTATAAATGCCATAAGACCTACAACATGAGACAAGGGAAGCTTCACAAATTAGGTAGGATTTGATTTAGATCTTGACAATAGATGGGTAGGCTTTCAGCAGGAACAGAAGTAGGAAGAGAATATTTTAGACACAGAATAGTGGGGACATCAGACATGGAAGTGGGAAAGTTCTCGGGTATGGTCAAAGAAGAGCTAAAAACCCAATGAGACTGAAGAACAGCCAACAGAAAGGAACTCGTGGGTGACAAATTAGACTGTAAAGGCCTTGAATACCAGCCCAAGGGATCTGGCCTTAGTTTGGTAGTCAGTGGGCACCACTCAAGGCTTTTAAGCAGAGGAATGAAGGATCAGAGTTGGGCTCCAAGAAGGGTAGGTAGGATAGACTGGAACAAAGAAACACTGGAGGGAAGCCAGGTAAGAGGCTGTTATAACAATCCTACTCACACACAAGAAAGGGCCTGACTCAGTGTGGTAGCCATGAGAATAGAACAGAGGTGACAGAGGTGGAGGAACTATAGAGAGGACTAAGTGACAGATTGTATTAACTCTTCAATCCTGTTCCCTCAGATTTCTCCATGCAGAGATGACCTCAGACAGGACAGGTGCAACAACACAGATGTCCAAAATATTTATTTATACTCACCGTGGCTAGTGTCCAGGAGGGACAACAGGTCCTCAGCCTCCAAGCAGTGTCAGCGCCAAAGGCCCCTGTTACTCTCCCTAATTACTGCTGATTCACTCACACTTAGTTTTGTTGTGGTTCATGGTCATGAGGAAGGGACCTCTGTTGCACAAAGTGGCGCATGCACGGTTAAGCTTTCTGAGGGCACAGCTCAATTTGAACACAGCTGTGCTTTTGGCTCCTCTCAGTTCTGAGTTGCAAGAATACTCTAATTCTGTCGTCATCTTCACGTTCTGTCTGCTTCTCCATAAGGGCCAGTTGTATACTTTCCCTGAATTTATTACCTTAGCTCAGTTTTCTCCACTAACGAACCTTGATACCTTTCCTACTTGAAGCCCTAGACTCTCCTTCTGTTATGGACTGAATTGGGTCTCTCCCAAAATTCATACGTTGAAGCCTTAATTCTCAATGTAACAGTATTTGGACATAGGGCCTTATAAAGAGATAATTCAAATTAAATAAAGTCATAAGGGTGGGCTCTATATGACCGGCATCTTTATAAGAAGAGGAAGAAACACCAGGAGTGCATGCACACAGAGAAAATGTTGTGTGAGCTCACAGCAAGAAGGCGGCCATCTGCAAGCCAAGAGAGAGACCTCAGAAGAAACCAAACCTGCTAACACCTTAATCTGAGACTTCCAGCCTCTAGAACTGTGAAGAAATAAATTTCTGTTGTTTAAGCCACCCAGTCTGTAACATTCTGTTACGGCAGCTAGGAGGCTAATACATCTTCTGAGTAATGCTGCCACTTGGGCTGGGTGTCGGGAAGGGAAGGGGTCAAAGAAAACCAAGTTCATACCTTGGTGACTGGCAGAAAAGTGATACCATTAAAAGATGGTGTAGTCATGAGGAATGAGATGGCAAAGTCAGTTTAAGATGGCTTTAAATTAGAGGACTTGGCAGAACATCCTGCAGGTAGACAAAAGTGTGGGCCTGAAGCTCAGGAGATGAGAGACTAGAGTCTGCACAGCAGTGCCAGGTGAAGCCCGGGAGTGGGAATATGAAAGGAAGAGGACCAAGGATAAAGCCTGGGTTAATACCTCAATCTAGGTGACAAGAAGATGAAGCAGAAAAGGAATAATCAGAAGGCCAAGATTTTACAGTGTAGTCAAAACTAAAAGAAGGATTTCATGATAGGATAGTTAACAACGCCAAATGATGCCAAAAGGTAAAGAGAATAAAAACAGAAAATGCCAGTAAGTTCAGAAAATGGAAGTCCAGGACAGATAAGGGACCAAGAAACAAGTAGACAACAGAGGCAACGAACACAGATACATCTTGGAACAAATACATGAAAGAGTTGGGATAGCAGCTTGAGGGGAAAGTGGGGTTGATGGGTGGTTTTATTTTTAATGTCAAGAAAACTATCAGCATGTTTGTGTATCAAGGGATGATATAGAGAGTGTAGGAAATGGATTTAGTCTTGAGATGGAATACCTGCTACTAGGGCAGGAGAGAAGTGGAAAAAGTGAGAGAAAGAGGAAAATAAGGTTGCTTACCTCAGCTTCAATCTCTCCTGCATAGTTAGACAAACCAAGAACTTTGAGAATATGGACCAAAACATCCACTGGGCTCAAACTGAAATCAGTGAAGCTGGCCAGGAGAGGACTGGGGATTAGCTGCTACTTAGCAGCAGAAGACAGCTGCTATGAGGAAATAAGAGCCTGGTGTGCCGGATCTTCTGATTTCTCAAGAGAATCTGGAAATCTAGATTTGTGCAAAATGTCCCCACTTTAAGAAACTGATAATTAAAAATTAAAAAATTAAAAAAAATTTTTTTATTTAGAAAAAGAAACTATTTCAAACTTTCAAGAAACTCCATGTAAATAAACAGAGTTGAGCCCCTGGGCTGGCAGTTTGTAACCACTGGCAAAAAGGATTTCCAATAGCCACAGCATTGTTTCACTACAATGAGACAACAAACTGAATAAAAATTTCTAAGAAACTTAGACTAAAAAAATTTATACACATAATGAGACAAGGGTGGAGAAGATGGAGTGAAGGAAGCATTACCTTATAGACGGATATCTGTCCCAGGTATGGATCATGATAGGCAAGAAATGAGTGGTGAACAGGCTCACTCACCAGACAGCATCACTGAATTTCCAAAAGATAAAAGAAAGGATGTGGGATAAACAGCACCTGCTTGGAGGTGGAAAGACAGAAAGGGGCCGTCATCAGTGACAGCCAGGTGCAGTGATTAGCATCAGGAAAGAAAGAGCCCAGGCACTGTCTTCTTTGCCTATCTCCCAAAGACCAGGATGTTGTAGGATTATTCTAGAAATACGGTAATCTACAACCATTAGTAACGAGTACTCTGGGCCACCACTATCTTGTCTAAGAGTCATTAGGAATCAATGATGCAGTCAGTATCAGATACAAAGAAAACATAGCCTCTCCCAACAAGGTGCTTATGTAACCGACACCTGAGCCATGAAAAGACTAAACAGCAAAAACTTAGCAAGACAGCAGGTGAATAATGTTTAACCCTAGTAACTGCGACTATGAAAGGATATTTGATTGTATAACCTAGGACGTAACCATGGAGTAAATTATTTCTATTTAATTGAGGCATGAAGGGAAGAGAGGGCAGAGGCTCTCAGGTAATATTCAACCTGAACGTTATTCACTTTGCACTGAACTCTGAGCTGGTCTATAAAATACTCTGAACTTCAACAAGGAGAAAGCAACATTTCTGAGAAGCTTGACCAGGTGTATCCACACCTCGTGCCCTTGGGAAGAGTGCTGCTCCTCCAGCATTTGCATGCATCTGTGTAAGGACCAAGACAAACCACTAGACTTTTGTTGGAAAAATATAGTTGTGAAGACTGGTGATGTTAAGTTAGCAAGTGTAAACAAGCCAAGAATTCCCTACAGCCATCAGCCCTGACCAAGGGCTTCCTGCCAGGCATGTCTGCCTTCTTTCAGAGCCTGCCTCAGAGCCTCAACACACGCTATTTTTTCCAACAGCATAAAGAAATCCTATTGTATCTCAGCTGGTATTGACAGATGTCTCAAGCAAGGAAGAGATAAAGGCCGTTTAATTTCATCCTTCTTCAGAAATATTTTATCCAGAGCAGATCCTATATCTTTGCTGCAGATAATATATTTAAGGCCACCTGGATTCCTCCTTTGAAAAGCAAGACCTGTGGAAATTCAAACACTCAAGTGTATTAATTTTAAATAATTAGTATCAAAAATAGAAGGATAAGCAGGGCCCTAAAATATGTATTTGCTAACTGTACTTCCCCACTGTGATAGTCAATGTTTGGTCTTAGCCAGCAATACATTTCAAATGTGGGAAATAAATGAAATGCGTTCCATTGAGAATTACATGGAGAAGAGTGATTATAGACCCACTGAGTAATCCTTATTTCTCATTTATGATAAGGAATGGAACCTGCTTATCTTGAAGCTTATTTGGGCTGCTGGTATTAAATACCATTCTCCCTCCCCCAACCCCAGCCACCATGAGCGATACTTTGCTCCATATGGCAGGACTCTGGGCTGGAGTTCAAGGTCTTTCACACTTTACTTGCTTATCTAAGAGTTCTGCAAGTTGGGAGAGAGATGGAGTCAGTGTTGTGGAAACTGATGCCCTCAGAGAAAGGACACCCTTGTGCTGCTGATTGAACTGGTACCTGAAAATAGCCAAATCATCCTGAGGGTTAGCTGGAACAAGGGTATCCTCCCAAATTGGCATCCTGTTTTACAAAACCCTTTGAACTTGCATTTCTACCCCCTCACTTCTTCCATATGTACCAGGGTCCTCCTGCCTCCAGTCTCTCCCAGTCTCTGCCTGGAGACAAACTTCCCGATCTTTCTCTCATCATGTCAGTCTCCGAAAAATCATTCAAGAAACAGAAGTCCAGACTCTTTGCTCAGGATTTGAAGCTCAGCACATTCCAGCCCTACCTCATTCCCCTCTGCTCCTCAGCAGGCACCAAACTGCCCCTGCATGCTCACAGACCCAGCCTGCCCTTTGCTCAACCTCTGCCTGGAATACCTTCCCCATTCTGATTATTTACTCATAGCAGTTTCTAGGGAAACATTTTTCCCAAGTGAATGAATTCAAGACCTACCCATTTGCAAGGCTCAGTTCAAATTTTAGATTATATACAAATCCTTCCCTGATTACCACAGTCTGAAAGTATCACTCCATCCTCTGGATTTCAAGTATCATTTATACAATCAACAAGTTATATTTAGTGCCTACTGTGGGGCAGATACCAAGGCTCAAACCGGATTAGACACTGTCCTGCCCTCAGAAAGCCCAGGGTGCAGTGGGGAAAGTTATGAACACAACTACCGAAGCACCCATGGGTGCTAGAATATTGAAAAGAAAATGTTTTATTATTGTTATCCATATTTATTGAGCTGCTACTAGGCGCCAAGCATCAGCCTAGGTACCTTTTATAAGCCCTCACAGTTCTCATCCTCAAGGTCCATTTTACAAGAAATAAAAAAGACTGAAAAGTTAAGTTCGTTTCCCATGGCTATTTGGGTAAACAACAGAGCCTGAATTCAAACCCAGCCGCGTCTGGGCTCCTCCCACCATCTCCCCAGCCTCCCAGCCATGACGGGTATGCTGTTTGGGAACACAAGCAGTTAGACTGGGAGGACGAAGGCCTCCCGGGCAAAAGGAAGAGCACAGGTGTGTTCAGGAATGGGGAATGGTTCAGAAAGCCCAGAGAATAGGTATATGTTGAAGGAAGAAGGTCAGGTTAGACTGTGAAGCACCTGTGCATTACAGAAGAGCTTCGGTGTTCATGTCACATGAGGCTTGGAGCCTCAGAAGCTGCAGGCCGTCTCAGACCAAGAGCAAACCCTCCATAGCTGCCGTCGAGTAGGCTAGGGGCTCTTTCCTACTTAACAAAACTTGTCACTGCCTGAGTTCTTTCCTTCCCTGGGGTTATTCCCATCACAAAGCTGTCTGATGATCACCAGAACAGTAGTACTTAAGGTGTGCCAGGTACTATGTGCAGTCTTGCATCTAATCATCATAACATTAGTAATGAGGTTCTATTATGCTCATTTGACCAGTGAGGAAATAGAGACTTAGAGATTAAGAATACGTCTGCTGGGGCCGTCCGGTGGCGCAGCGGTTTAGTCCGCGCTTGGCAGCCCGGGGTTCGCGGGTTCGGATCCTGGGCGCCCACCGACGCACTGCTTGTCAGCCATGCCGAGGCAGCGTCCCATGTAGAGTAGAGGAAGATGGGCGCGGGTGTTGGCCCAGGGCCAGTCTTCCTCAGCAAAAAGAGGAGGATTGGCAACGGATGTTAGCTCAGGGCTGGTCTTCCTCACAAAAAATAAAAAAGAATACGTCTGCTCTGGAAGGCAGGTTTCCAATTTCAATACCCATGCCCTCAATCACTTAGCCATGATACCCACCAGGCAAAGAGATTGAGGAAATCTGGGCAGTCCTTCAGGAAGGGCCAAGGAAAGGAGTTGCTGAGATCTGGAAGAAAACATGTCTAGCTCTAACTTGCCGCTCTCAACAAATTCCTTGCAACAGATATGAAAATCATTTAACCAAGACGTGTCCAGAGATGCCCATTCCCCCATGATCAGACCCAGACCTCAGACAACCTGAGAGAGTACCAGAGTCCTGCAGCCTCCTCTCCATAAGAGCAGCTTCTCAACGCATCCTGATTCTATTCTTGCAGCTCCTGCCCTGCCACGCTAACTTCCATTTATCCAAATATCCAAGCATCTACTGTATGCCAGGTATTGTCCTCAGAGCTGGGATTATAGCAGGTACCACAAAGGACAAGACCCCTGCTCTCTTAAAGCCAAACATCTGGCAAAGGGGACAAATAAAAAGTAAACTAGATGATTTCTGATGATAAAGGCTATGAATGATGAGTTATAGTGGTGGGGTTGGAGGGAGGCTGATTTAGGAAGCCCTTCCTGGGGAGGAAACATTTGAATTCATACCCAAATGACAAGGAGGAGCCAGCCTTCAAAACTCCAGGATCCACTTTATACTTGGTAGGCTGAAAAGGACATTAGTGATCAGCTAGTCACAACTCTTTACTTACAGGTGAGTAAAGAGAAGCTCGATGAGATGAAAAGACTGGGACAAGGTCTCCCCACTGACTGCAAAGCTGTTTCTCCCCACTTTTCCATGAAGCTTTTGGATTCACATATTTCAGTGTAAACACCTTACATTTGTGCTTTTAATCCCTCAAACACATCATATTTGTAATTTTATTTTCAGTACAGCCTTGGGGAAAAGATGAGAGGCCTTCATTTGATAGATGATGAAATTGAGGCTCCAGTTGGCTAAGTGACTTGTCTAATGGTCTGTCACTAACAACTGAATCAAAATGCAGGTTCTTTGTACTCCAGTCCTATGTTCTTTCCCCTGGATGAGAAGGAGCTGTCTAGCCAGTGGTCCATGAACATAAGACATCATTACTAGCAACTTCATGGTTTATGGTGCAAAGAATATACAAAAGAGTCAAAGATAAGAACAGTTTACTTAGTCATAACACACAAACTCAAAGTCCCTGAGTTATTTGCTGTAGGAAAGAACATGTGACCAGGGGACTAGACAGCCGTGGCCTGAGACAATCAGCCCCTGTGACTTCTGAATACGGACTGCAAGCTCCTCCGTGCGGCACTGCAGGGACAGCTAAGGAGGACCGTGTTCTTCTCGAGGAGGCAGCCCAGATCAGGCGTCTCCTGAGCTGGTGAGCCCGTATGTGAAAGTCACATTGAAGTCCCTGGACTCTTCTGTATAGGAAGTAAGCTACTAGTGCTTCCCAAACCTACCTGTACACCAGAATCATCTAGGGGAATATTAAAAAACAAAGATTTTCAGACCAACACAAGACCCCAAGAATGAGAAACTCCAAAGAGTAGAGCCTGGAGATCGATGTTTTAAAATTCAGCCAGCCTAGAAATCCACTGGTTTTTCCTCACTTCTTAGTGCTATAACATGACGAAAAGAGGAGAGATGCCCACTTTTATTATCCATTGGGAAAGTTAAATTAGGTTGTATCTTTTAAGGGCTGCTTCCAGACGATCTCTAATACCCAGAGCCCTGGCCTAGTGGGAAGTTCCTGTGAGTATCTCCCTGGTGACCTGTGAAGTCTGTTGTCTCACTCCCTTTGGCTGCACACCAAGCCCCTGCGCAACCCTGGGAGAGCTTTTCCTAAGGCTCAGTTTACCAATGCAGACCTGTGGGGGTCGGGGCATCACAAGCAGAGAGGATCTCAGAGTGTAGACAATCCCTCACCCCCACCACCACCAAAAGGCCTGACTCCTTCCCCATGAGCCTCTCTTCAGCCCTGGACAGCCAACTCCTGCTTGGAAAAGGAAAAAGGAAAAGAAAGAAGGTGGTTCAGGCCCAGGTGGCCAGTGCCCTCAGTCAGGGGGACACAGAGACTGTTCTTACCTGGATCCGGCAGGAAGAGGAGCTGCTCCTTTCACTCAGGAATTTTCTCTCTGCTGGTGAGCTCTAGTCTTGGAACTCCCTGGACTTTGAACAAAGATTGATTTAAAAGCTGATGTATTTAACAGGGACTTGTGGTCCGAGTTCAAGTGACCTCTGTCCTATTTCCTCCCAGCTGGGTGGGCCCTGAGCTGGGCAAACCCAACGCTCTGACCCACCTGCCCAACTGTGTGGGATGTCGCCGCTTGCCTGCTCCTCCCAGAGAAGAGGAGGGGAGAGGGGAGAGGAGGACAGCCAGGGAGAGGATGTCTTTGCCTCCCTCAGTTCTTTCCCTTTGGCAAATGCCTTGGTCACACCCAACCAATACCCAACACATTAAGAGCCTCCACTGTCCCCATCCCAAGGTCAGGGGTGAGGATCATCACCGTGCCTCCTCGTGCACCGAGGACGTCCTGGGGAGCAGTAACCCGTGCAACTCCCCACCCCCCCTAGAAAGTCAGCAGGCCAATAAACCTCAGTAAATGGAGCAAAGCCCCTTGAGTGCCCATCCTTCCACCCCTCTGCCCTGGGAGTTCTTCCTTGCATGCTCCCTAGGAGTTCAGCATAAAGCCCCTGCTCTTATTTCCCAGGCTCTCTTCCTCTTCTTACACACTCTCTCTTTTCTGTCTCTCTCTTTTTTCCTCTCTCTCTCACCTGAGGGTGCTCTGTTTCTGTTCTCCAAACTACTGACAATTGTCTTCCCCTTCCACACACTCAGAGCCTCTCAGGAAAGCCCAGCAGGGAAGGTGGAATGCATTTCCATGAGCTCCTCTGCCCGGCTGCCTCAGCAGTGAGGTTGTGCCCTGCTCCACCCCTCACCCCAGCCAGGAGCAGCAGCTGATCCCTATCAGTAGCACCCACACAGGCAGACCTAGCGCTGGGCTTCTCACCGACCTGGGTCCTCAGCCCACACTGGAAATCAGGGCAAGAGATTGCTCCAGGCAGTGAGGCAAAGAGACCATAGGCTGAGGACAGGGTGGCCTCACCTTCCTCCACCCACACTGGAAGGGCCACTCATCTCACTGGGCTCTGGCTCTCCCCAGCAAAGGCATGGTCCGAGCCAGAGGGTAAACGGTCGAAAGTGACAAACATCTGAGCAGCTAATTCAGATCATGTCATCTCCGCCTTAATGCTGTGCCCCTTGGGCCTGCTGTATATCTTCTGAAGCAGAAGGGTAGAATGGGAAGACCTGGATTTAAGATCAGAACCCCTGACGCTGCCACTTCCCAGGTGTTAGAGCTACAGTAATTTATTTTTAACCCTGAGTCTCATTTGCCTTCATCATCTATAAATGGTTGTTATATTGTTTTCAGAATTTTTTTTTTTTTGAGCAAGATTGGCCCTGGGCTAACATCTGTTGCCAACCTTCCTTTTTTTCTTTTTTCTTCTTTTTTCTCCCCAAAGCCCCAGTACATATTTGTGTATCATAGTTGTCACGTTGTAGCTCTTCTATGTGGGACGCCGCCTCAGCATGGCTTGATGAGCAGTGAGTAGGTCCACGCCCAGGATCCAAACCCGCAAACCCCAGGCCGCTGAAGTGGAATGCATACACTTAACCGCTACACCACTGGGCGGCCCCAGAAATTTTTTTATATTGAGTCAAAATATCTCTCACCTCTGACAGTAAGTCCTAATGGTTCCCTCTGGAGCTGTTCTACAGAGCAGCCCTTCAAATATTTGAAGGTAGTTATATCTCCCATAAGCCTTCTTTTCTCTGGGATTCAATGAATGCCCCTCATTTCTTAACATGGTCTGCCTATGCCATGACTTCAAAACTTCTCACCCTGGACCCCAGCCGATTGGTCAATGTCCCTCTTAAAATCAAGGGTCTAAAGGTGATGGAATTGTTCTATATCTTGAATGTGGGGGCGGCTATGCAATTGTCTACAATTACCGAATTTCATCAAGATATCACCTAAAATAGGTGAATTTTATTCCATGTAAATAATATCTTAATTTTTAAATTAAGGAGCCTAAGTCAGTAAATTTATTCTTGAAACTTCTAAAATAAAAAAATTTGGATGACAACAAAGTCAGTCCACATTCAAGAGGCTTCTCAGACTTACCCTTCATCCCAGCACAGATGGAACAAATAGCCACAAGCCTTCAGACTAGAAATAGAAGAGGCCTTAACATGCAGAGACACTGTTCATTCGAAATTAAATAGAAATGAGCAATTTTTTTTAATGACAAAACCCTTTCCCGGTGAAATTGATACCAAATGTCTTACTCGGCCCTGCCTAGACCAATCAAAAGTGGAGGGGATCAATATCTTGGCATTCCAATAACCTATCTATGGCATACCTGGGCATCCCGGTCAGGAATCCTTGATCTCTCCACCTCAATTTTTTTTTATTGTGGCAAAACATACATGCCAGCCCTGGTGGTATAGTGGTCAAGATTCATGGGTTCCCAGTCAGGAAACCACACCACCTGTCTGTCAGTTGTCATACTGTGGCAGCTGCATCTTGCTGTGATGCTGAAAGCTATGCCACCAGTATTTCAAATACCAGAAGCGTCACCCACAGTGGACAGTTTCAGTGGAACTTACAGACTAGGAAGAAGACCTGACCACCCATTTCTGAAAAAATTGGCCATGAAAACCCCATGAATAGCAGCAGAGCACTGTCTGATACAGCACCAGAAGAAGAGAGGATGGCGCAAAAAGACAGAGCAGGGTTCAGCTCTGCTGTGCACAGGGTCACAGGAGTCAGAATTAACTTGATGGTACTAACAACAAAAGCATACATAACATAACATTTACCAGTTTAACCATTTTGAGTGTACAATTCAGTGGCATTAGGTACATTCAGATTGTTGTGCAACCATCACCACCATCCATCTCCAGAACTTTTTCATCTTCCCAAATGGAAACTCCATACCATTAAACAACAACTCCCATTTCCCCCTCCCCCAAGCTCCTGGAAACTGCCGTTCTACTCTCTGTCTCTATGAATTTGACTACTCTAGGTACCACATGTAAGTGGAATCATACACTATTTTTCCTTTTGTGACTGGCTTATTTCACTTAGCAAATGTCTTCAAGGTTCATCTATGTTGTAGCATGTGTCAGAATTTCCTTCCTTTTTAAGGCTGAATAATATTCTATTGTATGTATACACTACATATATTTATCCATTCATCTTGCAATGAATGGGTTGTTTCCACCTTTTTGGCTGTTGTGAATAATGCTACTATGAACATGGGTGTACAAATATCTGCTCAATTCCCTGCTTTCAATTCTTTTGGGTATATACCCAGAAGTGGAATTGCTGGATCATATGGTAGTTCTATGTTTAGTTCTATGTTTTTCGAGGAACTACTATACTCTTGTCCACAGCATCTGCTCATTTTACATTCCCACCAGCAATACATAATAAGGGTTCCAGTTTCTCCACATCCTCACCAACGCTGGTTATTTTCTGCTTATGTGATAATAGTCATCCTAATGGGTGTGAGGTGACATCTCACTGTGGTTTTGATTTGCCTTTCCCTAATGATTAATGATGCCAAGCATCTTTCATGTGCTCATTGACCATTTGTGTATCTTCTTTGGAGAAATGTCTATTCAAGTCCTTTGCCCATTTTTTAATCCAGTTGATTAGTTTTTTTGTTGTTGAGTTGTACTGCCTAAATTTTTTGACTATGAAACAAAGACCCAGAAACCTAAAGTGACTTAGCCAAGGTCACCCCAAATTTATGGCAGAGCCATGGCTAAAATCCTGTGCTTTTATTTCCAAGGCCGATGAGCTTTCTACTACACCAGTCTACCTGGCTCAGCACAAGATTCCAGCCTCCACCCTTCACATTTGAGACCCAACCCTGATATCCCCACATTTTTACTCCAACTGCAGATCTGATTATCCCAATATTACCTTGTCTTTTTAGTAGCTCATTAACTTACCCAGAGCCTACAATTTTAAGCTCCAGTGGTTTTCTGTCCCTGTCCTGAATCAATGTTTATGACAGTTCTCTTTATTACTCTGGCCTCATCCATAACCTGAAGAAGCAATCCGTGTAGTCTGCATACCTTTGGAGGAATTTATTAGCCCAGGGTCCAGATGGAGAACTGAGATAAATGTTTTACAGCAGCATGAGGAGACAAGCAGGAGGAGGGGCAAAGCCACTCTCCTCTGCTGTATCACACATTGTGGCCCCATGTGACTGCTGATCTGAACTTTTGAGTTTTTTTCAGCAACCACGTGGCAGGTCAGGGGAGGCCTGAGGACCCCTGGAGGGCTGTGAATTATTAACACTTGCAAGCTGTCTGCAAAGGATACTTGAGTAGTCATTCTCTCCCTCTTCCCTTTCCCAGCTGAGGGGTCAGAATACAAAATGCTTTTCCTTCAAAAGAAAAACTGAGGCACAGAGCAAGAACAGTCCATGTCCTGGGTTCCTGGATGTACCCAAGTCTGGGCACTCTCAGAGTATGGATTGGGTCTCTGTTTGCCTCCGTCTGAGAGGCACAGAAACAGAGGACCAGTGGTCCTTAGGAAGTTGGAACCCTGTCTTAAAGAGCCAGCTTCTCAGGGCCCCCAGAGGGACCAGCTTGGGAAGGGATAACAGCAAGGAAAGTGCCAGGGATCTCAAGGCCAGAGCTTCAGCCTGACTCCACTCCCCACAGAGAGAGTGGAATCCAGGGGTGAAGGGCCAGTGAGAGAGAATCCAGACCAGGAGCAGCCTAGTGGGCCCAAGTCTGTGGCGTGATTTAAAAGACACCCCTGCCTCCAAGTATTGCATCCATCTGAATGGTTCCGGTGCCCCCTGACAATTCTAGTTTGGAAAGCAAACTAATCCACACGTACCGTTTTTCCCCATTGCTTAGAATTCTAACATGACAGAATAAAAAGCAAGGCCTGTCTTCATTATCTGCTGAAGAAAGCACATTTTCTTCTTAGAAGCCCAAGTCAGGATGAGGCTGGTCCAGTGTGATCTGCCTTAAGGTGCAGTGCAGCCTTTGGGCCTCCAGCCAGCTACAGGGGTGCCTGCAATTCCACCCTCAGCAGCACATCCTTTGCTAAACACTATCTTTTCCTTTCCCCTTGAATATCTTGGAAATATCCTGGAGAGCAAAATATTAAATCCCTTCTCCAAAGAAATAGGCATCGGGAAGGCCTGGGATTCCTGGTGGCTGTGGGAAGGCTGAGGAAATGCAGATGTCACAAGGTACAGGAGGCAAGTTTCCTCAACTCCTTCGGCCAAAGACAGAGCTTGGCAGAGTCTGAGAGAGGAGCTCGGTTCTGGGATTCATATGGCTGCGGCTCATGGGGCGGCCCTCAGGAGGCGATGAGTGGAGGAGAATAGGGGTTCTGCAGTGACAAGGCCATCTGCTGTGTAACTTTGGCATCCAGGAGGCAGTGCGGCCCTGAGTTGCAGAGAGGAGCCTTCTTCCTATTGGTCCACACAGCACAGTGTGGCTTTGTGGTGGTGGTGAGGGGGCACCCCAGCCCAGAGGACAGACAGAGCTGTGCTGCAGCCATTTCTGCCATCAGGCTGGTTTGTCCTGGAGAAACAGATTATCCCCATACAAACCAGTGTGTGGAGCAGGTGGCAGTGTTTGGGCTGCTGAGCCAGCAGTCCCACAGGCCTGGTCTCCCGTTAGCAGGAGGCCTGGCTACAAAGGAACCTGGTGTCCTCTGTGACCAGAGAGGGACAAGACAGACTCTCCAGGACACCACAGTGACTTGGACAGAAGATTTCTCTGCTTTCTATTTAAAAAGGCAGAACTTGAAGTCGTTGTTCCTGCAGAGTCAGTCACTACAGACTGGAAATTAGAAATGCGTTCTTTCCAGGGCCTGCCCTGTCATCTTGATATCCAAACCCCTGAAGCTGCCACCCTGTCTCCACAATAAAACAGCCCTGACTCCCTGCTCATAAGATAAAACCGAGGACTCTGGGTAAGAGGCCAGTGGGGACAGTGGCTGGGGGTGCGGTCTGAAATGCCTACACAGCTTTGCTGTAAGTGCCCTCTGGCCCTGGGGTTTGGTTTCCTTTCAGAAAACTGTTGGCTGTGCCAGAGGAGCCAGGGGTGATGCTGGGTCTCCCACCAGGCCCCTGGAGTCAGGAGGGGCTAAGGCCAAGGCAGAAAGGGGTATTAGACCCCTCTTCTCTATCAGCCTCTGACGTGCTTCCTCACAGTCACCCAGGTTGTTGACCATTACACCAGTCACAAAGCAGGTGTAAGCCCCAAATCAGACCAAGGATCAGAGGTGCTCTCCCCAACCAGCACCCCACAAACTCACATACAGTAAGAGCCACGTGTGGTTGCAGCCAGGCAAGCTTCAAGGGGAAATGTGACAGATTAATAAAATTTTCTCTCTACATGCAGACATGGCCTCTGGCATCTTCATTGCCTAGAAGTCCGATATGATTAAGTAAAATGTGGAAATTAGTCACAAAAGCTAAAGTGATCTTTGGCTACAGCGAATAGACGAGGTTCTGACTACCACACACACTTGACAAGGGAGCTTGACAAACCAGTCTCTGTTCGGAGGAGAGGGACAGGGATGAAGGAAATGTTGAAACTGTTCTGTAAAGAATAGTTGAAGGAACTGGGGATGTTTAGCCCAGAGAGGAGAAATGTTAGTGAGAATGATTAACTTTCTTGAGAGTTTGATCAATTCCCCTGTAGAAAAGGAAACTAGGCAATGATAACAGCCCACATCTACTGAGTCCTCACTATGTGCCAAGCACCATGCTGATTGTTTTACATACATTTTCTTGTTTAATCTAAACATCAATCCTTGGATGTAAGTTCTGTTACTATTGCCATTCCACAGATGAGGAAAATTCAGAAAAGTTAAGACACTTGCCCAAGGTCACGTATTAAGTAGTGCAGTCAGGAAATGAAACGAGGTGGTCTGACTCCTGTGCCTGTGACTTAACCACCATCTGGAGATGTGCTCTGTGTGGGGCCCCCACAGAATTAGGAGCAATGATTGGCAGTTAAAGGCAGGCAGGTCTGGAGGCAACATGGGGAAGAATTTTTAAACAACTGGAGGTATTCAATAGAGAATACTGGGTGGGTGCTTTGGGTGGTAATGAGCTACACGCCACTAGAGAGATGAAAGCAGAGGATGCAAGAGGTATTATATAGAACAGTTTGCAAGGAGTATTACAGCAGCAGCAACACCTGAGAACTTGTTAGGGGTACAAATTCTTGGACCCCACTACACACCTACTGAATCAGAAACTCTGTGGCTGGGCCCAGCCACCTGTATTTTCACAAGCTGCCCTGGTGATTCTGATACATGCTCAAGTTTGAGAACCACTGGCACAGAAGTTTCTGTACCCTGCCAGGGACTGAACTAGATGACTGCTTTAGTCTCTTCCATTTCTAAGCTCTCACAATTCTATAGAAGTAAGATAAAAACACGACTCAACATTTAACCAGATTTTCTTATCATGTTGAGCACTTACTAGTAATATCTTGAAAACAATATATCAGTTGCTAAATTGTGTAACTGGACTCAGGTAAGTTAGACATCCAAAGGCCAACTGGAAAAATATTTGGGAGGCTGTGGGGGAGGGCCTGCCCCTCCGGCCCGCACCAGGAGGCAGCTCCATTTTACCCACCTCAGTGGCTCCATCAGTTTCCAAAGAAGCTGGGTATGCCCCCAGTCTTTGTTCATATTGTTCCTATATCTGAAAAATACTTACCCCATCTTTTGAAATCCTACCTTCTTTACAATTTCAATTCAAATGTCACTTTGTCCACAAAAGTGCCTAACAGGATCTAGAATAGAGGGCAGTCTCCCTTTCTTCCTCCCTTCTCTCCTTTCCGAGTTTTCTCTCACTTCCGGGGTACTTGCAGCACTTGGCACATTCTGCCTCATCTCACGGGGATGGGGCCTCTCCCAACAGAGCATGCTGTCCTTGAAAGAAAGACGGTGCTCAGTCACATCAACCCCACAGTGCCTGACACACTATAACATTCAGTGGAGAGTGATCAGAAGCAGTATTTTAAGAAAATTAGGTATGCAGCTGTTTGCAGGATGGACAGACACTGCCCGACTGGTGAGAAGGAAGGCCTCTGTGATTCAGTTTCAGGCCCTGAAGTCTGCAGAACTTTGAGGTTTCTGCAATAACCTGTGTGAATACACGTGTCTGCTGGTGCCAAGTGGCCCCATCTTCAAGCATCTACAGGCCTTGTTATCTTCAACTCATCTTCACGTTCATAACCATCATTGTTGTATAGCCCCTGGATGATGAGAAATGCTGAATGCCCTCATAGCCAACTTTCCAAGTGTCCCAAAGAGAGAAGTATGAGCAAATCTTCACTTTAGGGAACAGAAAGGTCATAAATTTGACCACTATTGTAGGGACAGCAAATAAGGATACTGGGTTACCAGATACCAGGCCCAGTTTAACAGTTTATGTCTGGGGGGACAGGTGTCCTGTGGGCTGTGGTGGACTGGTCCTGTGACCAGGATGGTGGTGAGGGACATGTAGATGGGATGAAAGACCCCCCGCCCCAACATGAGTTTCTATCCCCCTGGCTCCTGACATTGACTCATTCTGTTGTTAAAGCTGAATGGTTTGATGGAATAAGGAGATGTTCCTGATGTCTGTCTCACCTGACAACACTTAGGACAATGGCTTCAGTGGGGCCACTTCAAAGGACCTCAAGCCCCAGAGGCTTTACTGTTTTAAGGACCATGCAGTACGATGATAACAGGAATTCCTGTCCACACAAGGGTGAGAGTGACACTAGATTAGCCATGAAAAATTTCCCCCAACCCCACTTCTCATGACACCCCTTGGACTCCTGGGCAGCCCAGCACTGGTTGGCAATCATGATGGATGTTTGCTCCAGAACCAGGGAGCTTCCTGTTGTGCTGGATCCCCTCTGGCTCAGATCCTATACCAGCCTTTGGGTTAGAACCCAAAGCTTCTAATTCTCAGAATGCTCTTTCCACCAAAGTGCACAGCCCTAGGATTTAGGAATAATCATTGCAATCTCCTCAGCCATCAAGGACTAAGGAGAAACAGAACAGAACAGAATAGAAATGGGTGAGGGGGCCAGAGGTGGAGAAATAAGGTGAGTCTCCAACCACTTTGGCTGCCCCCACTCCTCATCTCCCCTGCCGCACCACCCACGCCCCGCTAGCCTCCCTTGATAGCTCCCTGCCCTTCTTTCCCTTCAGCCTGGAGCAGCTCTGTTCTCTGTCCTACTCCTAAGCAAAACCTTTTCTCAGGAAAAGACTTGTCACCTTTCTTTATACTGAGGGCACATTCTGTCCTTATATCTTCTAGTTATTCTATTATCAGTCTCATCCTTACTATGAATTATCAAGTGAAAAATCTTTGTCCCTCAAGGTGAAGAAAACAATTTCAAGGGGTAGTTTTTCTCAGCACTTTCAGCACCTTACTCTATTTCTAACACACACACACACACACAAAGGAAGAGGAAAAGGAGAAAGCAGCAGAGGGGGAGGGGGAGGAGAGAGAGGAGAAAAAAATTCACAGTAGGGGTGGAGGAGAGAGAGACAGGAAGACCCCTGACTGCTAAAAAAACCCATTCTGTGGTTTTCAAAGACCATACGTCTCAGTAATGAAGGCATGAACAATGACGGAAGTGGGAAATGGGGTTTCAACAAGATTAAAGAACAAGTTAAGGACTGAGAGCTCATTCGAAGTGCTTTCACCAGAGCCCCCAGCCTGAGAGCAGGAAAGAAGAACTTCTGTCCTGAGGTAAAGAGGCCCACTGGGGACCTGGGGTCTGGGAGCAGGGGTGGGACAGTTGGCAAAACTGCTCAGGCAAGGACAGGTTTCCGGTGAGGTACCTGAGAAACCCTGTTTCTTGGAGGGAAATGTCATTTACACTCAGGAGCCTGGGAAAGAGAAGTGTTATTGTGCCAGCTGGGCCGGCATGCTGGCTCTTCTCCAGTAAGCTTTCAGGAATATGGGCCCCTGTGGTTGTTTCCTCAAATGGGGAAGAACCACACTGTGTGTTCATGGGAGGAAAATCCAGGTGAACTCCTTGAGGTGGCTATACCTGAAAGCCTGAATCCCTTATGCTGTTCTAAAGCCTCCAGGCTACTTTCTTTTGTTCAGCGCTCCTGGGGGATGAATGACAAAGGGTCATCCCTATCAATAAAAAGCAGATAGTGACTAGAGGAGAGTTACCAAGGTTTGGATCACCTCTTCACTTGACCCCTCAAAGCCTGGACTGGGACAAACCACTGCACTCCGTGGAGCTTGGCACTGGCCCTGTGAGGCACCTCTGAGGGAAGTTCACATCCCAGATGTATGCTCTGGGGGTGATGCAAACAAGGGAGTCTTCAGGCCACTGGCATAATTTTGTCAGAGTAAACCTGGGAATTCCAGGGTGAAAATAATGGTTTAGAGATAGTTTTCCTTAGGTTGCAGAGATATGCACTTTAGTGGGAAAACTTTTCACCTAGGAATCAGGGGACCTGGTTGCCTCAGTTTCCCTAGTTGCAAAATGAGAAGCCTGTTCTGCAGGGGTTGTTAACTGGGGGTCCATGGATTCATTCACGGGATTTGTGAATTTTGGGGAAACATTACATTTTTATTTGCACCGATCTCTAATTGAAAGTCAGAATTTGTTTCAATTGTGAATGTAGGCAAAAAACCACAAGAGAATTTGCCATCAATAGAAATCACAGATATTTTCTATTGTCATTATAGTTGGTACAGATTTCTCAAAATAATGTCATTTACACTCATCACTACTATGAATTAAGACAGTTTTTAGGCCAATGCTAGATCTAAAGAAGCACATATACTGCCCTATCACACGTGCTTCTAATGTGTGGACAACTGTTTTGATATAATTTGTTTCCTCTGTTATCCTATGTATTTTATTTTATTAATTTTTTTTCTGAGGAAGATTTGCCCTGAGCGAACATATGTGCCAATCTTCCTCTATTTTGCATGTGGATCACCACCACAGCGTGGCCACCAACGAGTAGTATAGGCCGCACCCGGGAACTGAACCCGGGTCGGGGAAGCAGAGCAAGCCGAACTTAACCACTAGGCCACTGGGGCTGGACTCTATTTTATCAATTTTTAAATGTTTTTCTGAGAAGAGGACCCACTGGCTTCATCAGAAAAACAAAAGGGTCCATGGCACATTTATGTACAGGTTGTAAAGCCCTTCAACATTGAAGGGCTTCAAGGTTGTTGAGAGGGGTCAGAGCCGGAAGCCCGAAAAAGCAGACAAGTACTGCAAGGGCCTCCTGACCCCACCTTCCGTTTACTTACAAATCAGGTTCTACTTTAAGGAAGTTGGGGCTGTGGTGACATGAGATCCCCTCTCTGGGTCTGGGGCATCCTTTTCAGTTTTGTGGGAGATCTGCAAACAGAAGTTTATTTGTGGAGCTGATTGCTAACCTTCTAGCTTCTCTGAGAAGCTAGATCTGGGCTTTGGTGTCAGAGAGAATGGCCAATCCTTACAATCTTGTCCCCACCAGCGACAGTCCCCACTCCCCAGAAAACCTTGGGCTCAGCTTCATGTGTCATTTAATCGTCACAACGTTCGCATGAGGGAGCTTTAAACACAAGAGAACTGTGAGGCTGAACAAGGTTAGTAACGTGCCAGAGCTTACACGAAGCTTGGATTTGAATCCAGGAATCCACGTGCCTCCCACTTTCAAAAGTCGGGGACAGGAGGGCATTTACTGTCGGCCGCGATTTGTCCATCCTGAGAGTCCAAGACCACGGGAAACCAACGTAGTTGAGAAGCCCCATGGAAGACTGAAAAGTGAGGATGCTAACCTAATCTGCACCCTCATCCTTGCCCACTTCGGGGCTCGCCACGTTTTATGAGGGAGAGAACTGCCCCTGGCATGTGGTGGACCCAGACTTCCCTCTCCGACCACCTCCTCCCGCCTGTTAAGGGCCAGTTGAAGATCTAGTACAGGCTGCGTCCCCAGGATCCAGCAGACCCGATCTTGCACTTCCCACTACTAGTTTAGGTTTTCCCCGGCTAGCACCCCCGCGCCCGGCAGGCTCTCGGGACCAAAGGCTGAGCTGATGAACTGCGGGGAGGAGTGGAGGGGTTGTCTCTGGCTGCAACTGGAAGGCAGCGCCCTCTAGCGGTCAGAGTGCAGAACCAGCGGTGCCTGCTCCGTTGGGCCCTGACTGCATCATACAAGTGTGCTCCCCATCCCGAGCACCAAGGTCACCTATTCCAAGAGCATCCTTTACCCGTGGCCCCCGCTTGCCCCCACCCCTGCTGAACGGCCCACGACAGACTTACACTCTCTGCTCCAGCTCGGTCCTAGGCACCGCGAAGCCCAGCCACTCCTGCATCAGCGCCTGCGAGCCGGCCAGCCTGTCTGCCGCTCTCTTCTTGGAAGCCGTCCCTACCCCAACCCCTCCCATCCCGCTGCACCAGTCCCTCAGGAAACACGCCTGGAGAAGGGACACGACCTTCTCAGCATCTCACAGACAGCTAGTGCAGAGCCAAGACTGGAAACCAAATCTCCCCAGCCCACTCCCAGTCACCACCGTATCCGTCAGGCACCAGCTCCCCAACGTCGGCAAACATCTGTCAAGGCCTAACTCCCTTGCCCTCTTGCATTCTTTCCAGATCCCTCATTCGGAATTTCTCCTTCCCTATTCCTTGATATACTTTTTGACCGTATTGTTGTTTTCACAGTCCTCCTCGTGTTGCAGCTGTTCCTGAATGTATGGATGAGTGTGAGTAGAGAGAGAAAGGAAATGAAACTGCAAGAGAAAGACCCCATAACTTGGGGATTAGAGTCCTAGCTCCCCCACTTAGAAACTGTGATTTTATTCTAGTCACAGTGCCTCTTGAAGCCTTCATGTGCTTAGTACAAATGACATATTTTTAAATAACCATAATAGCTCAATGTTTTGTTAGAACTAAACACCATCGTGGATGTGGATGTGCTTGGGACACTGAAAAGGGCCTCAATTATGAGGAATCATAAAAATAATCACGGCCAACATTTACTGAGCCCTTCCTCTATGCCAGGCACTATTGTGATTAGTTTACACAGGTTGCTTCATTTAACCCGCACAACAATGTTGGAAAGAGAATATTATCACCATTTAACAGATCAGTAAAATAATTTTCAGAGACATTTAAAAACTTGCCCAATAGTACACAGCTACCAGGTGTCAAAGCCAGATTACAAACCTGTCTCTCTGACTGTAGAGCCTGCTCTGAACCACTGAGATAGTCTGCCTCTGTTGCGTAGTAATTTTTCTGTGCCCTGTGGTGCCTGAGTGTGGTTGCTCAGTGTTTGTCAAATATATCCATTTATTCAGGGCTGAGCATAGTGCCTACCCCAGGAGCCTGAGAAACTTGCCCAAGTCACACAACTAGTAAGTTTTGGGACCAGGACTCAGACACAAGTAGTCTGGCTCCAGAGTGTATGCTTTTAACCACAATCCTGGGCTGAATGAATAATCACAATCCTTCTTTATCCTCCTTTTCAAATCAGACGATGCTTTGGAGCTAGACACAAAGCATGTCACTAAACTTTCAATATTTGTTTCAAGAGTCAGCAGGACATTCTGGTGGAGACCCGGTGCAGCATGACCATGTGACAACAAAGGACAAGGAGCAAGGGGTCAGGCTAGAGCAGCATCATGGGGGCCAGACCACTGGGCTGCTGCTGGGATTTTTGTTAAGATTGTGACAAATTAGTAGGTAAATACAGGAAAAATTAACAATTGTCTCTATTTAGAGTTTCTTTTATGTTCCTTAATAGCACTTTATAGTTTTTAGCCTATAGGTCCTAATAGAAATCTTGTTACATTTTAAATTCCTAGGCATTCTATGGGAGTTTCTTTTGTTGCTATAATGAGTGGAATTTTTTTCTTCTATCATATTTTCTGACTAGTATCTAGGCAAGTGTATCTAGGAAATTAACCATTTTATGTATTAATTTTATAAGTGAATATCTTATTAAATTTTATTTGTTATACATTTATACATTAATTTATTATTTTATATAAATTATAATTACATAATATTCCAAACTATGGATATGCCATAATTTATTCAACCATTCTTTGACCAATGAGTCTTCTCCTTTTTCTAATTTTTTGGTATTATAAACACTGCTGCAGTGAATATTCTTGTACATATATTCTAGCACACTCATGCTTTTATTTCTGTAAGATAGAGCCAAAGGTACAGGGGATATTTTATCTAGAGTGAGTGATTGTGACCATTTCCTCATATCCTTTCCAGAATTGGAGTTATCTTTTTTTTTCATTTTTGTTCATCTATTGGGTGGTAATTCTGAAATTCTGAACCCTGACTGCTAGTAAAACCTAACAACTTTTCATTTCATTTCCTCCTTTGTGAACTGCCTATTCAAATACTCTACCCTTCATTGTTTCTAATATTCTTAGTTAATTCTCTTGGATTTTCCACATGTAAGTTACATCATGTATAAATAATAATTTTGCCTCAAGATTTCCAATATTTATATCCCTTACTTTATTCTCTCGTGGCTAAGCATTGGCTAACATTTCCAGAACAATGTAAAATAATAGAGGTAATACGAAGCATCTTTGCCTTGCTCCTAATTTTAATAGAAATGATCTTATATTTAACCATTAAATATGATGCTAGAATTTTATGAGATATATATTTCTCTATTATGTTAAACAATATTCATCTATTACCATTTTCCTTAGGGTTTTAGTAGGAATGAATGTAAGATTTTGTCAGAAGATGATATTGATTTTCTTTCTTTGATCTATTAACATATTAATTAATATTATTTCCTAATATTAAATCATCCAAGAATTTCTAAAATGAATCCTACTCCATTTGTCATTATATTTTTAATATCCTGAGAGATTGGTTTGTTAATGTTTTCTTTAGTATTTTCACATGAGTATTCACAAGTGAGATTGCTCTGTAGTCCTCTTTATGCTTTCTTTTAAGGTTTTGATATTAATAAAAAGAAATGAGATTTCATTCTTTTTCTATGCTGTTAATTTGAATAGCATCAGAATCATCTTGAAAAATTTACTTATAAACTATCCAAAGTAGTTCTTTCTGGGAAGGTAGTACCAAATAATTTTCTCAATTTTTTCCAGTGTTATTTGGTCTTTTACATTTTCTCTTTTTTTTGAATCAATTTTGGTCATTTGTATTTTCATAGAAATTTATTTATTTCAACCAGCTTTTCTAACTTTTTAGCATAGAGTAATACAAAAATGTCCCTCATAATTTTTAATTCCACTTATATTTATGATTATTTCTCCTTTCTTATTCCTAATTTTCACTTTCTTCCTTTTTCCCTTTATTCAACTAGTTTATTTCATTTCTATTTTATTGTGGTCTTCCCCCATAGGGCCATGACCTGGAATTTAAAGGATGATTAAGAGTTTATCAGGCAGAGAAAGAAAGGAAAGTATCTCCAGAAGAGTAAACAACATGGGCAGAAACTTGCAGCTGTAAAATAGCTTGGGTATTCAGTGAATTACATCTTAGTTTGGCTATGACATAGTGATGAGGAGGGGACAGTGAGCGCTAGACTATGAAGGAATCCCACCAGGGAGTATTATTCCACTGTCACCTCATCTTTGCAGCACGCCCTCAAGATCCAAAGGCCTGATGGGAACATCTCATTAGCCTAACCCCAGCTTTCAGAGGGTGGGAAGAAGGTGTATCTGGTCCTTTGGGCTCCTGAAGAGAGAGTCAGGGCTCTGCCTTCTACCAGTATCACAGGGAGGTAATAGGGGGAGAAAGGAGGGTGGGGCTAGTTCCACTGAAAGATACTACTGGGTAGCCAGAAAAATGGCAAATACCCACTACCTGCAGTCAATGAAATCTTTTAAATGGAGAGTATGCCAAACTCAGATTTTTGTGTTGTTGAGGGTTTTTTTTTTCAATATTTTGAAATAGGCAGCCTCCTCATTTTACAGATGAGGAAACAGAGGCCAGAGGAGAATCTGAGACAAGCCCAAGGAAACAGAGACATCAAAAGTTGGAATGAGCATTCACCCAGGTTTTCTGGATTTAGGAAAATTTAGTAAATACTTTAGAGGAAAAAAATCCTTCCCTGAAAAGAGATGATAATAACATCTGTGAAGATTAAATGATTCAGTGTATGTAAAGTGCCTGACATGTGATAGGCCCCTACAATTGTAGGATTGCTTTTCCTTTGTCCTCCATTTCATTTCCAAAAAGTATTTTTCTTTTATAGGTTACGTTTTTGCAATATACTCTGCTTTTATTGAAAAAACTTTTTAAAAGTAATACATCCATATGGTAAAATAAATCAAACAAAAGATTATGCAATGAGAAAAAAAGCTTACAGTTACCTCCCTCTCTACCCACAGTAACCCCCCAACTAAAATTCATCACTTCTAATATTTTCCATTTAATGCCTCTAATGGTTAGGGTTATAATTTTTAATTATACATCTTTATTTCTTGATACTTCAAAGAGTATCTAATAAGCCCAACCCAGAAGGAACTGAACACCCTACAGCACCTCCTGCTTGCCAATATTTGTTATTGATATTTAATGTTTTAGTCCTTCTAGTGCTCATCTTTATAAATTTAAATAGAATATTTAAATCTTTATTGTTTTACCAATTTTACATGATTTTTTACTCTCCTCTGAAAATTGAGGAAATCACAGACCTCTTTCCTCCTCTCCTTTGACTCTAATCCACCTAATTTTTGTAAGATAATTTTAAAATTTTTACATCGTCAAGGTTTACAATGTTTTATAATGTTAATTAAGTGATCCACGTTATGCCTATAGGTTTATTCTATAAATAGAAAACCAATATGGAACACTAATAATATTACAATTTGTAAATATTATTTATAATTAAATCAAGCAGTAGGATTATATCCAAAGAAAAAGAAATATAATTTTTTCTTTCTTTCTTTCTTTTTTTTTTGCTGAGGAAGATTTGCCCTGAGCTAACACCTGTTGCCAATAGTCCTCTTTCTTTTTTTTATGTATGTGAGCCGCCACCAGCATGGCCACTGACAAGTGGGATAGGTCCACACCCAGGAACCAAACCTAGACTGCCAAAGTGGAGTGTGCCGAACTTAACCACTAGGCCACCAGAGCTGGCCCAAAATGTAATCTTATGATATTAAGTCTGTGCTTCCTAAGAGAGAATGTTACAAATGTCAAGGTCAAATGAACTTCTTTTTCATTCCTTTCCAGATGTCTTCCATCCTCCAGATAATAGTCATTTGCTGGGGTTTCTTATATCTTACTGTCATAATATATTTTGTCTTCCTTTTTGACCGTGTAGTAATTTTCTTCATAAATGAGGCATAGGTGGTAAACTTCCTCAGATCTGTGTTCTCAATTTTATACACATGGTATCATAATGTGTGTGCATATATATGATTTTTATATTATCTATTATCTTTTTAAATATATCATTTGATATGTACAAAAATATGTAACATGTATCTAAAAATATAAAGCATAACAATATAATTAACACCTATGAGCCCACTGCACAACTACAGAACTAGAACATAACCAAAAGTGTCCTCTACTTACACATTCCTCCCCTACACCATCCTACTCACAAAGTAAGAACCACAGGTGAAAAAAGAAGCAACTTAGGGAAAATAGAATTTTGACATCTACGCTAATTGCATTATGGCAGAGAATGTGGTCTTTATGATACTGATTCTTTAAGACTTGCCTTACTGGCTAATTTGTTGTTAGTGCTGTCCAGTCAATTCCAACTTCTAGCGACCCTGTGTACAGCAGAGTGGAACCCTGCCTGGTCTTTTTGTACCATCCTCTCACCTTCCAGCGCTACATCAGACAGTGCTCTGCTGCTATTCACAGGGTTTCCATGGCCAATTTATAGTTATAAACTCAAAAGCATTTAAATATATTTTTAAAGCATCTACACAGAAAAATTTTTTAAATAAAAATGTACTTATTTTATATACAAAGCTCTGCAATTTGCTTGACATAATCGTATATTATGGACATCCCTTCACATTTATAGAACTAACTCATTCCTTTTCATAAAATATATAATATTCTATTGTATGGATGAGTCAAAACGTATTCAACCATTTCCCTACTGATGAAAGTCCAGGTGTTTTCTTGGTCTTGGTTTTTGTTTGGTTTGAGTTTTTTGATATGGCAATAATCTTTCCTAGCTAGGATTAGAAGATATAAAAGGCAAAAACAATAAAAATATTGGAAGAAAATTATAACCTCAGCCTGAGAGAAACTTTCCTAAACAATACAGGAAATATAGATGACTTAAAAGAAAAGATAGATGTAGTGTACTTAACTGCTTACAAATGTGAACTTTCCTTATGGGAGAAAAACATAAAATCAAGAGACAAACAACAAAATGGGAGGAAATATTTGTAAAAAAAAAAAAAAAACTAGCAGGTTAATATCTCTAATATAGACAAAGCTCCTAAAAGTTGATTTTAAAAAAACATGCAGGTAATATGAACAGGCAATTCATAGAGGAGGAAATACCAATGACCAACAAATGTATGAAGAGACCATCATCCTCACTAGTCATGGAAAAGCAAAATAAAACAACAGTGAGATCTAATTTTTCACTCATCAGACTAGCAAAAATATAAAAGAGAGAGAATATTCAGCGCTGGCAAGAGCATGAAAAAATGTGCATTATCAAGCATTCTTGTTGAACATCTGAATCTCAACCATCTTTTTGGAGAGCAATGTGATAATAATAGTACAAAAATAATGATCGGAGAAAAAAATTTAATATTCACATTCTTGGACCCAGCAATCCAACTCAGAAAAAAATAATCTGAAAATGTAGCCTTTAGTGTCGCCCTATGTCTCTTCTCTTTTTTCCCCCCTCTCTTCTCTCTAAACCTCACTTGATTTACTATCTCACTTCCCAGCTAGCTGGACTCTTATGCCCAAGCCCTCCTCCACCTCCATCAGACTCTAGCCAACGGAAGCTAGTGCCTGGAACAGGGAGATGGTCTGGGAGCCCTGAAAGGCCTTGACTAGGCGTCCCCCTGTGCTTTCAGGAAAGTGAGGCCAAGGACATCACCAGAGCCAATATTTGCTTTGAGTTCCTGGAGCTGCTGACGACGTGCAGGATGCTGATGGCACCTGGCAGAGGCTGCTTTGTCCTGGCCATTCTGCTGGCAATTGTGAACATCCAGCTTGGTGGTGAGGACAGCCCATCCCCGGATCCCCAGAGCAGAGATAGCCATCCGGGGAAATCCCAGACTCATGAGGAGGGATGGATCCCGTGATTTTTTTTCTGGTGGGGAAGAAAAGGACCCACTCTTCTTTACACTAGTGAAAGGGTGAAAAATATAGTTTCTTTTTCTTGTTAGCACTAATACTAACGCCCTCCCCATCCGACATCCTGCCTCTGCTATGTGTTGCAAAGAGCCTGGTAATCTGGCCCTCCATCTAAGATTCCTTCAGGCTCTTACACACTATATGTTTATGAAACCCAAGTTTAAGATCCAGATACTACAATATTTGTCAACTCTGGCAAACCATTTAACCTTCTGTGCCTCAGTTTGCTAATCTATAAAATGGAGACAATAATACCTGTCTCCAGGGTCATATCTGGGATTAGATGTATACAAAAGCACTTTAATAGTTAAAGGCCCTATAGAAGTTCCAGTTGGAGAGTAGAAATGAAATAGAAACCATTTCTGAATTAATGACTAGCTGGGATTGCAGGTCTCCCTCAGATATGGGTATAGCCTGTGGACTACTCTTCTAAGAGGGTGGTATTTAATGTCTATGGGGCAGCCCCCGTCTCTGCCTCAACATTTATATATAAGTATTTAATTTACCATGTATACCCAGCCTCCCATGGCTAATTCTTCCCTTCCCATTCCAGGATGCCTGCACATCCTCAGCTCAGCTTCCCAGGAAGAAAAGCGACTAAGCTTAATCTGTACTGTGTGGTGCAAGAAAGAAGAGGCTGAGGGGCTTATAGTGTTTTTGTGCAAGGACAGGTATTCGGACTGTTCCCCTGAGACTAGCTTGCAGCAACTGAGACTTAAACGGTCTCCTGGGACAGATGGTGTCAGTGAAAGACCATCTCAGTTGGTGTTCACCATAAACCAGGCCACGCCGTCGGATAGTGGGACCTACCAGTGTTGTGCCAGAAGCCAGAAGTCAGATATCCTCCTTCAGGGCCATTTTTTCTCCGTTTTAGTCACAGGTGAGCTCCTGATATCCCCGATGCCACCAGGTGGGACAATAAGCACAGTCAACAGCTGGAGACAGAAGTAGTTATTTCAGGTCCTGGATAGGCAGTCTCCTTTGGAAGAGTCCCTCCAATTACTCAGTCCTCTTCCATCACTTCCACTGGCAAATCCTGTCTTTCCTCAAAGCATGTATATGAAGGTAATCTCATTTCGTCTTTAATTTAAGAAATCTTACTGACGTAGCAATCTCATTTTTATTGACACTGAGACTGAGTGACAAGGAGGTAAAGCAACTTGTCCAATACCACTCACTGACCAGTGCCAGGAAAGGCAGATAGAGGTCTGGAATTTAGGCCCCCTGATTCCCAGGTCAGAGCTCTCTCAGAGATATAGCTGTATTTCTAAACGCAGGCACTGAGCCTTTAGGCGGGGCAGAGAGATGGATTTGAGATCAAATGGATGGTTGTCTTCAAGAGCAGTTAGTTGTTAGATGCAGAAAACCACTAAAGCTGCCATAGATTGAAGGGGAAAAAATAATAAAGCAAGAAGTATAGCTGGCTCTCATGAGTTCCAGTTTCTGGAATCAGAGACCAGAAAGTCAACAGAATCCAAAACAGTCAGTCTCCATCTCTCCGAGGCAGCAAGGCTTCGCGTCTCTGCACATCTCCTTCATTTTGCGCACGCTCCCCTGCCCTTGTACTACTTTGGCACAGCCTCAAATGGCCGCTCCAGCCTCAGCTTTATATACATGACTTCCTCATATGCCCAGCAGAGTGACTGTTTCTATATTCCCAGACAAGGGAGCAAGCCTTCCAAACTGAAAATTATGTTCTACCTAGAATTCTACACCCAACCAAACCAACAATCAAATGTGAGGAAAAAACAGACACTGTCAGACAGGCAATGACTCAAAAAAAAATTCTCCTTCCACGTGTTCTTTCTTAAGAAGCTACCAAACGTGCTTCAGTAAAAGAAGAAAGTGAATCAGTAGAGTATATAAAATGGGATCCAGGAAATAAGGAGTCTAACAGACGAAAGAGGATAAGGATTTTAACTTAGGCTAAACTGCTTGACCCACTCCAAACGATGGTTTTTAAATGAGATTTGGGAACACCAAGTCCAAGCTAACAAAGCTATTTTTGCTGTCTCTCTGGCAAGACTTTAATATATTAAAGTTCCTTCAAGGTAGGCTTATTTGTATCCCAAGTGTGACACATAGTAGATTTTAGAGTATTTATTTATTGCTGCTTAAGAACATTATCATCACCCACAAATATTAAAAAATACATACTTGGGCAATGAATTATGCTGAGAAGTATCCTTGAAGATCATAAAAAAGATGTTCTGAGATGATGCAAAAAGAGGTATTAATGATTTCCAAAACCCTTCCCTGATCTATTGATTCTCTTTTGAACCAGAGACAGGGAACTACACGGTGACGGGCTTGAAACAAAAAGGACACCCTGAGTTCAGCCAGAGTAAAGGCGCTCTCAATTCAGGCTTCCTGCAAGAAAAGATCTGGGTGATGCTGGTCACCAGCCTTGTGGCCCTTCAAGGTATGTTCAGAAGAGCCTTAAGCACCCCAAGCAATGAAGGTGCCATTCCTTTGACATCTTGGTTATTCTCCAGGAGGAGAAGGGTGGAAAGCAAGCCCAGAGTGAGAGAGGAGAACACTCCTCAAGCCCTGGCTCTCCACAGGAAAACATCAAACCAACATGAGGGAAAAGTGGCCCAAAGGAACTAAAGACTCCATACTAACTAGGGGAAGATGGATGAATCAGACTTCCCATTGGGTAGGAGGTCAGACCTATAAGAAAGAAGGCCTGTGGGAGAGGCAAGTAAATACAGCTGCTTCTACTCACTGGATGAACAGAGGGCTACATGTTGAGGCAACAGATGTTTGGCTATTATGTGAAGATGAACAAGGCAAGAGACAGACTTGGTTTGGAGGTGGATTTTGAATAATGCAACTCATTGTTCAAAGGCTGACGGCCAAATTGAGTATATTAAACACTTGTAGCTGAGTCCTCTGAGCATCACATCAATATGGATCAGGGTTTTCCCTATTAGATAACAGAGATTGGAACTTGCAATGATTTGTCATTACATTTTTGCACAATCAGTAACTGATGCAGGTTTTTGCCTATCCTTAGCATTCTTAATTCCATTTTATTTAGGCTTCCCTCAAATCAATAACTACCATTGTTTGAGTGCCACCAGAATGTAAGCTCTTTAAATGCTGGGACTTTGTCTTGTTTACCCTAACAAAAAGACAGTAGTAGGCACACAGCAGGCTCTTAATAAATTTAAGAATTTGTATGATGGGTTAGGCTTTACAAGTGGTGACTCTAACCTCATACATCCCTTCCAGGTTCTCTGATTGCTAATCAGGTAACAGGCACAAAGAGGTTAAATAGTAAAATAAACTCAAGTTCACAGGAATTAATACAAGCCCTTCTCCCTCTAAAACCTTGTGCTCTCAGTAATTACCTATTACATGCTAAGCACCTTCTCTCTCAACTCCTTCACCACTCTTCCCCATTCTGAGATTGCCTCCTCCCACTTCCAGAAACAGGACCACCTAATACTCCCTTATTCCAGTCCCTTAACTGCAAACTATCAAAAGAAAAGAGATACCTAATCTGTGATTCTTGGCAAGGACCTGCCAAATGTAAGCCAATTTTCAGGAAGAAACATGAATATCAAGCAGCCTGACCTTGTAGATATAATTCTTTATTGAATCTAAATTCCCTCAGATGATTAGCCTACTCTGTTAGTGAAATAAATTTTATTTCTTCATCAGAATAAAAACTCTAAAGAGAAGAGGAAATTGAGTCTAGCCATACAATCTACTACCACTTACTACCCTTGACTCCCAAGTTACGCTAGAGCAAAACATCTCTAAGCTCTTTTCCCCTTTCCAGTCAGGTGAAGAGAAGAATGAACTTGATAGATCATTCCTTTTCTTTACCCTCCTCCCCCAACTCAAGGCTTAGCAGAATTATGGAAGAGAGAATGTTCAGTAGAACAAAAGTACACACGTTTTCTCAGGCCTAGAAGGATCACATAGATCATGTTATCATGCTTGCATGTGACGAAAAGGATGAGGGAGTTCCCTGGATCTCTGTGCCTCCCTCAGCTCATGAAGCTAGTGTTTCAGTGAGTATTCCTGTCCTATCTCATGCCAACCATTCATTGCCACACATGAAAAACCTGCCTTGAACTTTTTGAGTAGCACCTATTTCTTTAATTGTCCTACCTTCCTGCAAGGAGAGACCAAAGGTTGGCTCCCTCCCCACTTCCACCAGGATCAGTTAGATCTAAAGATCACAACTGCAACTTGAGCAATAAGACACAACACATGGAATATGTTCCTTCTTTCCCTTTCCATTCCCTCTCTAGTCATGAGAGCCTATCAAACACATATCCTAGGGCGAATTACATCAGGTATTTTGTTGCTATTCTCAGTTGTGTGGCAGTAATACAAACTTTCCTTTTTCTTTCTACAGCTCTTTAAGCCTTATGCCAGAAGAAACTTTTTTTAAAAAGTAGCAGCAAGATAAATCTGATTCTCTTTAGTTGGGTATCTTTCATATTACAATATGCACAGAGAAGAAAAAAACAGGGCACAGGGGAAGAGATGCTAATAGCCAAGAATCTCGGGAATATAAGGTGGGGCAAATGAATGTATTCCTTGGTCTCCCCTCCTCACTGCCACAGCAAACCTGCCGTTCTTCCCTCCCATCCCAGTTACCAGTAAATAAAAACAGCTTTCACAAAAGTGACTGGTGTGCAGTTCTCACTCAAATATTGGATAAGTATGTGTGTTTCTGTATCCCAGAACTTTTCCTCCTTCCCTTCCAACAGAGTGAAATAAACAAGCAAGTTAAAATAACAACACAATTTTGGGGGAAGAAATTTTTATTTAACACTCTAAAGGGAAGAGAGAGGAAACAAGCAAGATAGGTAGGAGAGAAGAGGAGAGGAAGAGAGCCAGATCCAGTGACTGAGTTGGCATCAAAATGAGGAAACGAAGAGAGACCTTGGTGTTCAACAGCATCCACACAGCACTGCTGGAGGAAGAGGAAGATTTGTGCAGACTGGGTGCACCACAGTTCAAGTGTCTAGCTTCAACTAAGTACTTGTCGACCTCTTTTGGTTATTTCTCTTTCTTTTTAAATAAATGTCCAAAGCAATACCTGCAGCCCAATCTTTTCTCCTAAATTCACAAACCCTCTTTTTCTTTGAACAGATGACCTCTTGTGATAGTTAAGCAGAGAGGATATTCCTAATAGGAAGAACTACATAAATAAAGAGGTAAGAACACAGGCAATTTAACTGGAGCTGAACGGCAAGCCATCAGAAGGAAACAGACACCTTACCTGTGATCCTTGGCCAGGACCTGCCAGTTGTGGGAGCTAAGGTTTGTGGGAACAGAGAGAGAAAGCTGAGAGATGGGTAAGACCCTTATTAGTGATGGTCTTGAACCTCAAACTCAAAGGATTTTGGATTTTGCGTTTTATGGAGGTAAAAAGACTAGACCTGGAGTTAAAAGACCTGGATTCAAATTCTGGCTCTGCAATGTGCCAGCTACGTGCCATTAGGCAAATGAAGTTTTAAGATGCTATTTCTGTTTACTTATCTGTAAAATGGGATATTGCCTACTTTATCTTCTGTTTCCACAGGATTACTCTGAGGATCAAATGAGATTCTGGATTTTAAACCCAGAGCCATTTGAATTCTGACTCCAAAGTCTCCAAGGCTTACTCCACTACATTATGTTCACTTTAATCTTTCTCTATTTTAAGTATGTTAGTTTTGTGTTTCTAACTAACTAACTTTTAAGCTCACATGGGTGGAGGTGTCTTTTGCTTTTTACTATTCAAAGAATCTTCTGAAACTACTCAACATTATAATCACTGGAAGTCTCACAAAGAAGCCACCTCTAAGTACAGAAAAGGTTTCAACCACTGTGCTATACTAATTATAGTCCACATATAAAAATCTCCAGAAAGGACACATGATTGCTGCCCAAGTTAATCAAGACATTCAAGAGCATTAAACTATCAGCTCTCACTTGAACTAAGCAGAATAAACAAAGCAAAAATAAGTCAAAGGTCCCACTTGTAAAGAATATTTTATTTATTCTGCTTATCTCAAGACTTGGTTAAACAAAAATTTGAAATACTTATATCTTGGTTTTCAAAATGTATTGATAACATTGATTTCAAATAAGCCTATAAATTTCCATGCATGAATAGGCAGTTTTCTGGACATACAACTTAACATTAATCTATATGAGTGATCCATAACCCATGGATTTTGAACCTCTATGAGGCCATGGAATTATTACAAGGAATCTGTATAAGCATTATCTTCGGTCTGAATAAACATCATACAAATATGTATACACTGTATTTCAACTGGATGTAGCTTCTGGTGTGACTGATAAAGTCAAATTGACTTAAAAGCATTACCGATATCAAAGCAGCTTTTTGTTGTGTATCTTTTCATCAAAAGATACTAAAAATACAACTTTTATGTTATTGGGAGGGAGCCATAATTTTTGGACCTTAAAAATGGTACATCTTATTAGAAAAGGTAAAAAACCACAAGCCTACATCCCATGATTCATAGATATAAGTGTACGAGCCGAAAGAAGAAAGGCAACATGTAGACTCCATTTCTGTGGATACCATCAAAGTATAATTTGGCAAAACATAAAGTTTATATGTCTAAGACCTTAGAGTCGAATGCCTGTAATTCCACTTGTCTGGCAGGTGAGAGATCAAAACCTCACAATGTCCTTTGGATCAGACAAGGGCTCTATTTTGATCCTGGAAAATATCTCCAGTTGTACACATTGTATTCTACACATCCTATTTTAAACCCTTGGAGCAGCCCTGTGGTTCCCAGCCTCAGTGCTGAAGACACTGACATTACTGCAAACTACGATTTCCCTCCACAGGAGAGCCACTTATGTTTACCCCAGCAAATCTTTCTCCCAACTCCCTGCATCAGAACTTATGTGAGATTCATTTTGGAAACTCTCTCCTGCTAGTGCCCTGTAACTCCCAAATTGCCATTGGTTTATTCTTACAAACAGCACTCTCATATTCCCACCTCTCTACCACAGAAGCCAAAGAAGGTTTTCCCCTAACATCCAACTATCTATTCACCAGCCCTGCTCCTTCTCCTCCTAAAATCCATCTTCCTTCACAGATATCAGTTGCCTGCCTAGATCAGCTCTAACAACCTTCTGAAGGGCCCTTCACCTCCCAAAACCCTAGGGGCTGTTTTGTTGTTTAAAACAGGCACAGACTATGATCCCTCCTGATTAGTTTTTGTTAAGACTGATATATTTAATTAATATTCCTTGAGGAAACAGCACCTGGACACCAGGGAGAAAGAAACTGAAGCATGTAGAAGGTCAAGAAAGAAGTCAATTTGTATCAATAATTTATCAAGAAAATTTAAAATAGATAATTGTACTTGAGTTCAACTAATTATAATATAGAAGATTGCTTCTATTTTATATAAAGGTTCTATATAAAGGATGCTTCTATATAAAGGACGATGAACACCCTTTCCTCAAAGCCACTTATTCTCAACCCTCAGAAATGACTAGGCTTTTACCTCCGGTGAATATCCTTGCCACACACCACGTAACAGGGTGTCTGCCCAAGCCAACAGTGTCCCATAACAGAGAACTATGGAAACAGTAGGGTCTGAAGTAAATGCAATGACAGAATCAGACTGAGGCTCCAGCCCTCTGCTATACCTCAGTGATACAGGTTATATACCTATATCCTTTCTTCCTCTAGTGTGAAATGTGTATGTGTGTGTGTCTGTGAATATATACATACATATATATATATATACACACACACACATACATATGGATGAATATGCAGTACAAAAACATAAACAAGGAATTTTTCTCCTAATAACTATTTAATCAAAGTGAGACTTGTTCAAGAAAAAACAAATTCTTCCCCCTAAATCTTCCTTCTAACCTGAGAACTAATTATTGGACTAGTGCTGCTCAAGGAAAACACTTAATAAGCACTTGGCTCAATTGTTATGCAGCAAATGTTGACATCTAAAATTTATAACTAAGGAAGCTATTTAATTTATAGCCATTTCCACACCCTCCACCTAAAGTAATTCCTTTTTCTTATAAATTATTCTTGTAAGGGAAGAGTCAAGGAGCTACAGTATCAGGGACAAAATATCATTCTGGATTCTCCATGCTTCTCAACTCTTCAGAGAACCGACAATAGGAACTTTCAGGGAAAATTAATTTTTAATGCCAGGATCATTCCTTCTCCCAGCTCTCAACTCATTAGCTTAGAAACTTTAAAGATGTTGGAGATAACAGCTAAATGTTCACCATGCTGCCCTTCCCACCCAACTGCCCAGTTCTGTCTAGCCAGAACTAACTCATATGAAAACAAGTTAGACTAACTCATCTGGAAACTACCGGAGAAGGAATAATCACTTGGAGGCCAGCAAAGAGTTGCTCTATATAACCGCTCCACTTCCAAGTCTACCAATCTCTAGGAAGTCTTTCCTAATTATGTGCTAAGAAAATAGTTTTCTTCCCTCTTATTTCAAATTATAATGGACAAGAGGAAGATAAAGAAGAAAAGACATTTAAGAATAAGAAAACAATCTGTTCAGCTCTGCATGGAACTCAAAGGGCACGCTATTTAATATAAATGTAAAGGCCTCAAGTCTAAGGGCTCAAAATCTTAAATTGCAACAGTTTTCTCTTCTCTTTGACAATCAGGGAAAGCTGAATCATCTCTCCCTTGACTCCTATTAAGGCTCCAGAGTCCCGAGTCTGTAAGCCTTCCAGATGTAAACAAATGAACACCTGAAAAGTCCAGGTTATGTAGCCCTCCGCCTTGGGTACTATATCTAAACTGTGTTTGAAACATTTAAGAGCAAGGCATTCCTAAAAATAAACTCTTAACCCCAGTCAACTTAACTCCAGGTCATCTTCAATGAACCTGCGATGTTTCTTCCTAGAATAGGAGGCATCTCAGACTTCCAGGTTAATTTAGTTTGAAGAGGAAAAACAGATATGATACACAAGGCAAATTAGTCCTCATCCCATATACATTTCTTCCACTATTTAACCCTAGTACTGAGGTCTCTAAGCAAGGCAGACATCTCATAGAGATACACTGTTCACTTGGCAAAACTTAACTGGGATGAGGACCACTCTGCTATGTGCGTCATTTCTATTTTTCTTCCTTGTGATGATTAATTTTATGTGTCAACTTGATTGGGCCATGGGATGCCCAAATATTTGGTCAAACATTATTCTGGATGTGTCTGTGAGGGTATTTTTGGATAAGATTAACATCTGAATTGGTAGACTGAGTTGACCTCTCTAATATGGCTGGGCCTCATCCAATCAGTTGAAGGTCTGAACAGAACAAAAATGCTGATACTACTGCTAGCAAAAAGGGAACCCCTCCTGCCTGATTCCTGCCTTTGAACTCGAACTGAAACATCAGCTCTTCCTGGGTCTTGAGCCTTCTGGCTTTTGGTCTGGAATTTACACCCTCAGCTCCCCTAGTGCTCAGGCCTTTGGAATTGGACTAGAACTACACCACTGGCTCTCCTGGCTGGCTGACCGCAGATCTTAGGAATTATTAGCCCCCATAATCACATGAGCCAATTCCTTATAATAAATCTCTTCATATGTATGTACACACACACATATACACACACACCCTATTGGTTCTGTTTCTCTAGATAGCCCTGACAAGTACACTCCCCTTAACCTAAATTATCTGGAAGTCTGACATGCCTCCTATTCTAGGAAGAAACACTACAGATTCATTAAGTGGGAGGGATCTGGAAAACAGAAATGAGCCTCATATCCTCTATCTATCAGAGCAAAAAAAGTGAAGAAAATTCTGGATAACTTAGAGTGATGCTATTTGCTGTCCTGTGTACTGAAAAGGTAAATCCCTATACAGCACTTTGTTTCCATCACTTTGTGAAGCAAGCTACTAGATCCTTTCTAGTTCTCTAGTTGTAAGCAAAATACAACTGCCTGTCCTAGCCTCTCCAGACACTAACAGGCAGACAAAAGTTTCCAGGCTGTCATAATTTTTCTGAGACCGCTGATATTGTTCTACTTGAAAACTGCAATGTGCTCCAACTTCAGCATAGCCTTTCTCCATCCAAGTAGTCGCCATCAAATATTCATAATATACCTCTCACCCACCCCCCAGCCTTTTCACCCCCTATTTAAAACAAATGTGTATTTTGGGGGTACAGTTCAATAGCCATAGTAAATAGCTCACATTCTCCAAAGAAACAATCTCTACAGAGGTATAACATGAGAGACATATGAGAAAACATCTTTAATTCCCTCTGGGCCCAACCTGAATCATACCTTACAATCACAACTTTTAGGGGCAGGCTATTAATTCAGCAAGCACCCTCCCACTTTCTCTCTCCTACTCCTTTATTCCCTACCAAAGTACAAAGATACTTCTAACCCTCTTCCCTCACCCCCAAAAATCAGTGTATGATTTTTGTATGTATGAAAGAGACTCATCAAAGAGTAGCCTTCTTGTTCTAATCATTCCAAACTATGAAAGGCTGATGTGACCATATAAATGGTGTCCCTCTGCCACCATTTTGGTGCACCAACAGTGGTTACATGTCCCCATCATTTCCTTTCGAGACTCTGAAGTTCCAATGACATTTTTGATCTTCATTTATTCAACTTTAAACACTTATATGCTCCAAAGAGCATGTGCATGTGCATGGGACACTGTTAGGCAGAAAAAATAAGGCCTACCTCTGCTAGGCCAAGCTGTCTTGGGCATGATCACAATAATCAGTTTGACTTCAAATATACTCAGAACCAAGCAGAACAGAACAGTTTCAGAGATGATAAAAGGACTTAAAAAATTAAAATAAGACAATGTAAAATCTCAATTCCTTAAGACTAATGAATTACTAAAAACAGTGAATTGGCTGTAGAAGCAGTAATGAAGTAATTCTATTTCTGTGAGGGACTTAATCATAAGGTCCCCAGGACAAAAGACAGTAAACAATGAGTTGGGGATCATTAAAAAAAACCTCAGAACCAAAGATTTCAAACATCTGTCCTTCTATGCCTATATGCTATCCAACTTGTTCCCAGAAAGGAACCAGAATCAGATCCCTACCAACATAAAACTCCTAAGACATGTCATGTTGGTTTCTGTGGAAACTGCATCTTGTGAAGTAGTCTTTAAAAATTAAAATGAGAAAACCAAAGACTACAATAACAAGCCACTTTCTCCTTCCAAGTGTAATTTTTCTTTGATTTTCTCTCTGAGGATTCAAGACAAAACAAAATCATTAGTCTCAGATTCCTAAATTAATCTGACCTCACTTCATGGCTAACGTGGCCAAGAATAGATGCTTTTGTGCAATTAAAACAGAAGGACTTTACATCAGCAGGACTTTAGGGCTCTGGTTCCCCTGTATTTACTGTAAAATACACTAATGGTAGGGTGGAGGTTGGAGAAGGAGGTGGAAACATCCATTACAAGGTAACATGACAGATAGCACAGCCCTAGTTAGACTTTTAAGCAACTGATTCTATTCTGGTGGGGGGAAACCCACATAATTAAGTTTCATACTTTTAAAATTATCATTCTGAATTCAGGAATAAGAGGCATTTGGTAGATACAATTCCATGTGTAGATATTAACTTTAAATTTAGAGAAGAAAAACACTCTTTGCATTAATATTATGGGCTGGGGTTTCTTATGCAATTCCTAAATCCACCATCTTTTGTTTTGATACAATTTACAGCTGTGGTAAAAAGACCACCACAGCCCTGGCTCAGGTGCAGTCCTCAGCTTCAGAAAGTCCATCGGTCATGTAGCTGGCTGTCACTGCTAAATCTGTTGCTTGCAGAGGCCTCAGAGCTCTGGGTTTGCCGAGTAGAGTCCTCACCATTTAAGCTCTTCCTACATACAGGACATGTGTCATGCTGAAACAGAAAGATATCAGTCCATGTAAACAGCCTGACCTGAGAAGCTGGAGGTACTAAATACTTAAGAAACTCCAAGAGTTGGCAGGTAGAAAAACAAACAGGGTGTGCATTCTCACACAGGGCACACTGGGCTCCAAGGTGTAACACCAGGACATCTCCCAAATAGAATTTTAAACAGAACTGACAGAGAGAGTTCTAGGCCAGCAACTTAACAACAGCTAACACATAACACACCAAAGAGAACCAACCAGAATCAGTGACCTGAGATGGCCTAGAGCAGGAGTCAGCAAACTTTTTCTGCAAAGGGACAGCCAGTAAAATTTTAGGCTTTGCAGGCCAGACCGCCTGTGTCGCAACTACTCAATTCTGCTAAGGTGGCACAAAAGTAGCCGCAGACAATTTGTAAACAAATGAGCATACTTGTATTCCAATAAAACTTCATTTACAAAAACAGGTGACAGGCCACAGTGTAGTTTGCTAACTCCTGGTCAAAGAAGTTCCAAACAGATAGTAATCTAAAAAACAGTACTGGTGCTACTAGGAGTTAGCCACAGACTAAAATTTGATCTGCTTGGCTCTCCATTAACTGCTAACTACGTCGTTATTCTGAACCATCTCCCGACAAAGATGTGACTGGCACAGATGGCCCATCACAGATGACAGCTGTCTGTACTCACTAGTTCTAACCACGGCACAATACAACTGCTGTGGAAGAAGTGGTTGCAGGGTAACTGCCGGACTTCCTCTTCAACTGTGTAATCTTCTTTGCATACTGGACACTCTAAACCCATATCTGTTGGAAGAAGAAACGTCTTTTAAAGTAAACAAGCAAAAAGAAGGAAGAAAAAACTTGCCCAATGTCTCTAACAACCAAAGGACACATGCATAAAGAAAAGACAGCGCGCATCCAAGGGAAGGCAGACAGGAAGCATGAATTTGATTTCCGAACACGGGTGGAGGTGGTAGTAGATAGGGATATAAAAAGCAGGACTGATGAATGGGCCTATTCCAATAAGGTCTGGATAAGAACTACATTAAGGCCTACTTTTCAATGTAAAGAGTTGGAAGAAATAAACTGGGGCTTAGATTATCTGTTAAGTAAAATAGGAAAAACATCTTCTCAAATATGTGATAGGCTTCTGGTGGTTTCCACTTAGGAAACACTGGCAATCTGTCCACCACAACAAGGGACTCATCTCAGCAAACTTAGCAGTCCCATTCAGTGTCTCAAGCCACTTTTACCCTACTATTTTCCACATCACACATCTTTCAGCAAGCTTGCCCTAAAGCTCTCTGTACAAGTTGTTAATTAAAAGCTGTACCAGGAGGTGGTGCTGCAGAATTGCAAAGCCCAAGGGTAGCTCAGGCTCCAAGTCCAGAGACAGGAAGCCCTCTTCTCTGAGAGGAAATGGCTACAAACTACATTGAGAGTACCAGACAACAAATTCTGAGTTTCCCAAATCCGGCTAATAATATCAGCTAGTCTATCTATCCAGTGGCCAGGGTATGCTATATGCCCCACAGCACTCAAGGCATTTGGAGTAGGACTACCACTTAATAGATTCACTCCTTCCTATCCATTCCCACCACATCTGCCCTAATTCTAGCTTTTACTTCTTATGCCTAGTCTACTATAACAGCCTCTCAGGTGGTATCCCTGATTCCAGGCCTTCAATCCTCCAAATATATCCTACGCTTAGTTACCAGCTAATGTGCCCTAATACCAGCTTCATAGCAATCCCCAGCTCATCTCCACTTGGATTCTCAGCTGGCCCCTCAAAATCAACAAATTCAAAATTAAAAACATCACATCACCTCCCTACCCAAACCAGGACCCACTCACAATTACCCCATCCCTGATGATGGCAGCACCACCACTGTAGTTACAAAGTTGCAAAATCTTAGGGTCATCTTTGACTCTCTCCCCTCCTTTGTCCCATTATGCAATCAGTGATGAAAGCCTTTCTTCAAAATGATCTTCTGAGTCTACCCTTTGCTTTCTGTGAGCATTGCCACCATCACCTGAACCCCACCTGGATGCTCCAACAGCCCCCTAAATCCTTTTCTGCTTTCTCCCCCCGTCCAATCTATTTTACACACTACCTCCAAACTAATCTTCCCTAAAGATCACTTAAATTCCCTCATTTCTCCATTTAGGGACCTATAAAACTTACCTAAAATATCCAGTCCTAACTACTCTGCCCATTTCAAGGTCCTCTATAATAAAGCCCACCCCCCTCCATCCAATTATACTTTCCACTACTCCCCAAACCAGATTCTATTTCAGGTCTAGTAAGGTCACTCTCTTTACACCTGATGCAGACATCCTGTCCATGCTAACATTCTTACATTGGTTCATACTTTTCCTTAAACAGAATTTGTGGGAAAAAAAGTCCCAGTCCAAAATAATGTCCCTAATCACTAAATTCCTTCAGTGCTTATAAATAAAATAATACCTATGTCTAATGTACCTAACTGTATCTGACACAGAGAAGATGTGAAACAAATTCCCAGCCTCCGATTTTTTTCTCTTCCTCCTTCCCCAAAGTCAGTAGCATCTGCTCAACACTATTTTCTATACTGTTCTTTAATTGTTTAGTGAGTTTTGCTTCCCCTAGTAAGTTCTTCAAGAAATCAAGTCTTATATATCTTTGTACCTCTTTATTTCCTGCATGGCATCTAGAAAAGGAACATGGTAATTGCTCAGGAAATACCTGTTGACTAACCTAATGAAGGGGTAGGTACCTTCCATATCGGGCACCTGGGGAGGAATTTTAGGAGTACCATAGCTTCACTTGAAGATCCTCAGTATAGGAAGGTGCTGGGATTTTGAACAGAGATCAGGAGGTGACAGAATAAGTATAAAAATGAACCTACCAACTTGTTCCTGAGTTACTGTCACTGTTGGAAGAGATGTGATCTTTTCCTTGTCAGCTGGGGGAGGCCCTGTGTTTTCCAGTTGTCCTAAAAGCTACAAAAAAAGAAAAAGAAGAAGAAGCAGCAGACATCTCACTGTCCCTAGGAAGGGATAGTGAGATGCTCCAGCTGAGAAATACGTGCAGATATTAGAAATGTCAGTTGCTCTTTCTTCTGCAAGGCTCTAAGAGGCTTGGGTTTCCCCTTTCCTGCTGCCAGAACACTTAGAATTGCTTTACAATTTCAGAGTGACATTAGTATAAGCCTACAGACAGACTCATAATTGCAAGGCCCACCTTTGGGCATAAAGCAACTTCAGAGACAGAAAAAGGGTTGTGATGTCATGAATAAACTACATCTTAACAAAAAGTAATACTTAACTGGTCCAAAAACTCCATTTTTGGTGAAAAATTTCAGAAAAGAGTGGGAGTATGGAAAATAGCATAAGGTAAGCCAAGAAATAGGTAAATTACTGCCTACAAGAAGACTTGGATATAAATGACATGCTTTCTATCCTCAGCAATCCACAGGGAAATGAAAAACCAATTAAATTAAAATAAACATAGACAAATGGAAGCAATTATACATGGCATGGGAATACCTTTTTCTCTGCTTCCTTCCCCTACTTTGCTCCATCTAGCAGAAACTCCTGCTTCAACATGTGAGTATACCCTCCTTTTTTGTGAAGTTCTTGTTAATAGGATCCTCACAGGACTGAACAAAAGGCCAAAAATACGAAATACTGTTTGTTATAGGAGAAGTCTTTTCTTCCTATGGACATAAAGCCATCTTTTAGAAAGCCCCTAGGACCTAGAAGGTACATGGAAGCTGAGCTAAACCCATAAACCACTTATCCCTTTAGTAAAAAGGAAATCCAAAAGCTCAAAATATTAGGGAAAGCAGAGTGACTTCCATTTCACAAAGTAGCAGAAGGAAAGCAGAAAGCCTGTGGAACCATGAGACACACTGAACAGACACCCTCAAAAGGCAGCTCCTCACCTGGGTTACAATGGCATCAAGCCCTGTCTGACCCCAGGCATAGTCCCCAGGGTTGGAGTGCAGCATCCCGCTCCTATACATGAGATGAGATAGAGAGCATTAGATGGAGTGACCAGGTTCTGCTTTACACCACAGAAAAAACTGGCAGAGGAATCCTGTTCTCTCTCAGAGCTAGAAAGTCACTAGTACTCTAGAATCAAGTGGCAAAGAATTTTCTCAATATTTTCAAGGTCAAACAGATTAGCCAGAGGTAGTCTCTCATTCTCTAGGAATTTTTACTTAACTGAATAGAACATAAAATGTGAAGCTACCTAAAATACCACACGACATACCAGAACAAAAAGAGTGACTCATTGCCTGTTGGTTAAGAAAAGTTTGTCTTCTCTGTACCCACTTACATTAAACATAGATGAAGCTGCTTTTTAAGGACAGTTTTCCCTTCATGACTGGCCAAAATCTACAGCAGACTTCCCTCATTCTAAGAGGCTGCCTGTCGTCCTGGACAATGAGGAGCTTTCAAGTAGAGAAGCAGCCACAGCAGTGTCTCTGAATCACAACTTAGAGCAATTATAAAAGGGACTTGGTAGCACCTCTTTTTGGAGTGACTGGGGCACTACCCTGGATGAAGGATGTCCAGACTCTTTCGCTGGAAAATGTTTAAATAAACTAGAGGTTGAAAAACAGGGTAACAGTGTGGAAGGAGTGAGGTCCCTTTGAGCAAAGAGGCCTTCTGGGGCAGAGGCAGAAGTGGCAAATAATTGTCCAGACAAGAGGGAATTCCGTTTTTAACCTCTATCGTATGTAGGTGTCACTCTGATAGTGAATTACAGCCTTTTGTTTCTTCTGGCAAACCTTCTTACTTTTAAAAAAGAAAGTTAAGTATGTTTGCAATTTCAGAAATTCTTGAGAAATGAAATCTTCCCATATGATCTAGAGGAGAAATCCACAAATCAGATGCCAAGCCTGGCAGAGACCATCTCATCCCCCATCTCAGCACAACCCTAAGACAAGAATATGAACGAAGTCAGACACATCCAGTGCCCAGACATCCTAGGGGAACAGGATGGCCCTTGTGAGCCTGAACGATAAAAAATAAGTTCAGATTAAGTTTGGGCTTAGCAAGTAACAGCAGTCTAACAGCCTGCCAATCACATCTATATACTCACCTATGCAGCTCTTTCTTTTCCTTGCTTTGGCACAGAAACTATAGTACATAAAATGATGCTACTCCAGCACAGTAAGACAGAAGGCAATTAGTTACTTACCAGGTAAAAGGGTGTGGGGATCCAGGAATTGCAGAATTTGCAAAGAATCCTGCAAAGATCTGTTGTATTATCCTGTTGAAGGAGAAAATATTAGATAAGACAACAGACTAATGAAAGTACTTTACAGATATCCATGTCTGACCAATTACCAACTCCCTCCCCAAACCACAGTGGCTTTTCACTATTATAAAATAGATAGCACCAGAAATCAGCCTGCTACCTGTTAACAGTGCTATTTTGCTATTACAGCTATCTTTCCGAGCTCTGCTTTCTTATGTATTAATAGATTTAGTGAATTTGGCTGGAAAGGGATCTGATCATAGGGTGTAATTTTCAAACTATGTTCCTTGGATCCCTGGCAGTAATATGAAAAGAGGCCAAAAGGGATGCTAGGCCAGTGGGATTCTGGGCCCACCTCCCTGTAACAAGGGTAGTTCCATTCTTATGTGCTTTACACATTGGGTTTCTATATAAGATACTATTTAAAGGGTCCTTTTTCTTTTGAGAATAATTCCGTTTTACAAACACATATCAACATGCTGTATTAGCTCTTAAAATGCATTTCAAATGCTTATAACACAAACATATACACACACACATGCTTGACACTTGCCATCCTGAACCCAGTCCTTTATCCTAAAGAGTTGGTCTTTGTTACCCAAAGAGACAATGGGGTAATGTCTCAGTAAAAGAAAAACACTGAAGGAAGCTTTCCCCCTAGATCTCCTGTTTTCTGAATGATATGCACTTTTTTTCCTTTTTTCCCCCAGCTTTATTGAGATATAATTGACAGGATATGTACTTTTAGCCCCCTGGTTCCCACTTTACTTATTAGGCCAATCAATATAACAATGGCAATAGCCAATACTAGACTCTCCCTCTTCCTAAAGTTCAACAATAACTAACAACACTATGTGTTTATTTTAAAATATGACCACAATTTATTTTATACTCCTCCCTTGAGTGTAGGTTGGACTTAGTGCCTTACTTCTTCTTCCTCTTTTTTTCGCTGATGAAAATTCACCCGGAGCTTACATCCGTTGCCAATCCTCCTCTTTTTTTGCTTAAAGAATATTAGCCTTGAGCTAACATCTGTGCCAACCTTCCTCCATTTAGTATGTGGGATGCCTCCACAGCATGGCTAACAAGTGGAGTAGGTCCACGCCTGGGAACCGAACCGTGAATCTGGGCCACCAAAGTGGAGTATGCAGAACTTTAACCACTCGCCATGGGGCCAGCCCCAGTGACTTATTTCTTAGCAACAGAAATGGCGAGATAACCTGTGACTTCCAAGACTAGGACATAAAAGGCACCGTGGCTTCCTCCTTGAACCCTCCCTTGGATCACTTTCTCTGGGAGAGTGCCATGTCAAGAAGTCCTGTGGTAAGTTCCACGTGATAAGGAACTGAGGCCTCCTGCCAACAGCCAGAACAAACTTGCCAGAATATGAGTAAGCCCCAGTTGATCCTTTAGGTGACTGCAGCAATGGCCAACGTCTTGACTGTAAACTCATGAGACCCTAAGCCAGAACCACTGAGCTAAGCTGCTCCTGAATTCCTGACCCATGAAACCTATGAGATAATAAATGTTTGTTGTTTTAAGCCACTAAGCTCTGGGGTAATTTATTATACAACAGTAGATAACTAATATTGATTGTGATACCTGGAAGTTGGTACTGCTGTTAACAAACCTAAAATGTGGAAGTAGCTTTGGAAGCCAACAGAGGGATGATGCTGGGAGGACTGTGAGGAAGGTGTCAGTGAATGTTTGAAGAGCTTGGAAGAAACATAGAGGCATGATGGCCTTTGAGGAAGTTATGTGTCAGAGCTTAAGTGAAAATGAGAAAAATCTTATCAGAAACTGGAGGGAAAGGGATCCTTGTTACCTAGTGGCAAAAGTTGTTGCCTGCCGTAATGTGGAAAGTAGAAGTTGCAGCTCATGAACTGGGTGATAATCCAGCTAACAAGATTTTCCTGAGCCAGCCCTGATGGTATAGTGCTTCAAGTTCAGCACTCCCACTTCAGCAGCCCAGGTTCATTTCCCGGTCATGGAACCACACCACCCATCCGTCAGTTGCCATGCTGTGGCGGTGGCTTACATAGAAGAACTAGAAGGACTTACAACTAGGATACTTAACCATGCACTGGGGCTTTGATGAGAAAAAAAAAAAAGAGGAAGATTGGCAACAGATGTTAGCTCAGAATGAATCTTTCCCTGGGGAAGGAAAAACAAAAAGTCCTTATCTTAAAAAAAAAAGACTTTCAGACAGAAGTGTTGAAGATGCCTCTCGGCTTCTTCTTGTGGCTTACATTAAAATGTAAGAGGAAAGAGATAAATTAAAAGAAAGACAGTTAAACAAAAAGGAGCTAAGGCTAGATAATTCTGAAAATTTCCAGCCTCTCCAAATGATACTAAAACTATGAAATGGCTTTCAAGCAAAGATCAAATCCAAGGCACTGCCAAAAGAAAATGGTTAAAAATGAAGCCAAGAGTGTGGCTATAAAAATTCTTTGTTAAGATGTCAGAAAGATCTAGTGGTGCCTAGAGAACTATTCAGTTAAACAATTGGGCTTCTAAGAAGCTTGAGGGTATTGTATGAGTTTCCTAGGGCTACCATTACAAATTCCCCAAAACTAGGTAGCTTAAAACAACAGGAATTTATTTTCTCAGTTTTGGAGGCCAGAAGTCTGAAATCAAGATGTTGTTAGGGTTAGTTCCTTCTGGAGACTCTGAGGGAGAATCTGTTCCATGCCTCTCTCCTAGCTTCTGGTGGTTGCCAGCAATCCTTGCTGTTCCTTAGCTTGTAGACATATTACTCCAGTCTCTGCCTCAGTCTTCACATATCTTTCTTCCTTGTGTCTTCTGTATCCAAATTTCTCTCTTATAAGAATACTAGCCATTTGATGAGGGCCCACTCTAACCCAACATGATCTCATCTTAACTGGATTACATCTGTAAAGACCTTATTTCCAAATAAGGTCACATTCACTGGGGATTAGGAGTTGAACATATATTTTAGGGGGCTATAATTCTCCCCACTATAAGTATTGTCCCTCAGCAATCCCAGCAGAAGCCCCAAGCAGAAAATACATTATGTAGAAGAGATTTGTGGGTGTGGCTTTTGCTAATGGCATGAATCTCAATAAGATTCACAGGAGACTCAAAGTTTTAAAAGGAAACACAGCTAGCTTAAACTGAAAGGTACAGAGATGGTACAAAATGAGAAGGGGCCTTTTGGGCCCTCAAAATTCTACTGCCAAGAAGCAGGCTAAGAAAACTACACAGCTGCAAATCTGGACTACTTTTGATGGAAAAGAAAGGATGACTCATAAGGTGGAATCAATAGCCTAGAAGAAAGAAACAAGAGTCATAGAGAAGCAGTCCCGGGCAGAAACAGAACTAAGTCCTAATCAAGGAACCTCCAACATTTATCCAGACAAACACCAGAACTGCTATGAATCAGTTACTTCTTTGTGCCTCTCATGTTTTCCCTTTTTGTACAGGAATCTCTATACCTATTTATTATATGCCTTTCCCATCACTGTATTAGGTGGGTGAGGGGTAGAAAATTCATCTCTAGTTTACAGGTCCTCACATCAAAAGGAATTGTACTTGAGGAACTAACTATACCCAAGGAGCCTCATCCACACTTACATCTAATTAAATGACAACAACCTGGATTTCAAGCTGATGCTGTAAAGGGACAGGACTATTGGTGGGTCTTGGGAGGAGGTGAGTGTATTGTGCACATGGGAGACATGTAAGAAATTTGTGGCCAGAGAGTGAACCATTGTAGTTTTAAAATACGTTTACAAGGGCCAGCCCAGTGGCATAGTGGTCAAGTTTGTGCACTCTGCTTCGGCGGCCCGGGATTTGTGGGTTCGGATCCTGGGCATGGACCTACACACTGCTCATCAAGCCATGCTGTGACAGTGTCCCACACACAAAATAGAAGAAGACTGGCACAGAGGTTAGCTCAGGAACAATCTTCTACGCCCAACACAGGAGCACCAAAGTACATAAAGCAACTATTAACAAACCTAAAAGGAGATATCAATGACAACACAGTAATAGCAGGAGATCTTAACACCCCACTTACATCAATGGATAGATCATCCACACAAAAAGTCAATAAGAAAATAGCAGACTTAAACGAAAAACTAGATGAGATGGACTTAATAGATATATACAGAGCACTCCACCCAAAAACAGCAGAGTACACATTCTTCTCAAGTGCGCATGGAACATACTCAAGGATAGACCATATGTTGGGAAACAAGGCAAGCCTCTATAAATTTAAGAAGATTAAAATCATAACAAGCATCTTTTCCGACCATGCTATGAAACTAGAAATCAACTACAAGAAAAAAATTGGGAAAGTGACAAAGATGTGGAGACTAAACAACATGCTACTGAACAACCAATGGATCATTGATGAAATTAAAGGAGAAATCAAAAAATATCTGGAGACAAACGAAAATGAAAATACTACATACCAACTCATATGAGATGGAGCAAAAGTGGTCTTGAGAGGGAAACTCATAGGAATACAGGCCCACCTTAACAAACAAGAAAAATCTGAAATAAGCAACCTTAAACTACATCTAACAGAACTAGAAAAAGAACAAAAAATAAAGCCCAAGTCAGCAGAAGGAGGGAAATAATAAAAATTAGAGCAGAAATAAATGAAATTGAAACCAAAAAAAACAGTAGAAAGGATCAATGAAACAAAAGAGCTGGTCCTTTGAGAAGATAAATAAAATTGACAAACCGTTAGCCAGACTCACCAAGAAAAAAAGAGAGAAGGCTCAAACAAATAAAATTAGAAATGAAAGAGGAGAAATTAACAACAGAAACCACAGAAATACAAAGGATTATAAGAGAATACTATGAAAAACTATATGCCAACAAATTGGACAATCTAGAGGAAATGGATAAATTCTTGGAAGCATACAACCTCCCAAAACTGAATCAAGAAGAAACAGAGAATCTGAATAGATGAATCACAAGTGCAGAGACTGAAACGGTAATCAAAAATCTCCCCAAAAATAAAACTCCAGGACCAGATGGCTTCTCCAGAGAATTTTACCAACGAAGATTTAATACCTATCCTTCTCAAACTTTTCCAAAAAATAGAGGAAGATGGAATACTTCCTAACACATTCTATGAGGCCAACATCACCCTGATACCAAAGCCAGACAAGGACAATACAAAGAAGGAAAATTACAGGCCAATATCGCTGATGAACATAGATGTAAAAATCCTCAACAAAATATTGGCAAACCAAGTACAGCAATACATTAAAAAGATCATACACCACGATCAAGTGGGATTTATACCAGGGACACAGGGATGGTTCAACATTCGCAAATCAATCAACTTGATACACCACATTAACAAGACAAAGAATAAAAACCACATGATATCTCAATTGATGAAGAGAAGGCATTTGACAAGATCCAACATCCATTAATGTAAAAACTCTCAACAAAATGGGTATAGAAGGAAAATACCTCAACATAATAAAGGCCATATATGACAAATCCACAGGCAACATCATACTCAACAAGGAAAAACTGAAAGCCATTCCTCTGAGAACAGGTACAAGACAAGGGTGCCCATTCTCACCACTCTTATTCAACATAGTACTGGAGGTTTTGGCCAGAGCAATTAGGCAAGAAAAAGGAATAAAAGGACTCCAAATAGGTGACGAAGAAGTGAAACTGTCACTACTTGCAGAAAACATGATTTTATATATAGAAAACCCTAAAGAATCCATTGGAAAACTATTAGAAATAATCAACAACTACAGCAAAGTGGCAGGGTACAAAAATCAACTTACAAAAATCAGTTGCATTTCTACATGCTAATAATGAACTAACAGAAAGAGAACTCAAAAAGATAATCCCATTTATAATCGCAACAAAAAGAATAAAATATCTGGGAATAAATTTAACCAAGGAGGTGAAAAACCTATACAATGAAAACTATAAGACACTATTGAAAGAAATCGATGAAGACATAAAGAAATAGAAAAATATCCCATGCACATGGATTGGAAGAATAAACATAGTTAAAATGTCCATACTACCTAAAGCAATCTACAGATTCAATGCAATCCCAATCAGAGTCCCAATGACATTCTTCACTGAAATAGAATAAAGACTACTAAAATTCATATGGGGCAACAAAAGAGCCTGAATAGCTAAAGTAATCCTGTAAAAAAAGAACAAAACCAGAGGCATCACAATTCCTGACTTCCAAATATACTATAGAGCTATAGTAATCAAAACAGCATGGTACTGGTACAAAAACAGACACACAGATCAGTGGAACAGAACTGAAAGCCCAGAAATAAAACCACACATCTATGGCCAGCTAATCTTTGACAAAGGAGCTAAGAACATACAATGGAGAAAGGAAAGTCTCTTCCATAAACAGTGCTGGGAAAACTAGACAGCCACATGCCAAAAATGGAAGTAGACCATCTTCTTTCACCGTACACAAAAATTAACTCAAAATGGATCAAAGACCTGAAAGTAAGACCTGAAATTATAAAACTCTTAGAAGAAAATATAGGCAGTACACTATTTGGCATCGGTCATAAAGGGATCTTTTTGAATTCCATGTCTACTCGGACAAGGGAAACAAAAGAAAAAATAAGAGGGACTTCATCAGATTAAAGAGCTTCTACAAGGCAAATGAAACCAGGATCAAAATGAACAGACAACCCACCAGCTGGGAGAAAATATCTGCCAATCATATATCTGACAAGGGGTTAATCTCCATAATATATAAAGAACTCACACAACTAAACAACAAAAAAAAACAACAACAAACAACCTGATCAAAAAATGGACAGAGGATATGAACAGATACTTTTCCAAGGAAGATATACAGATGGCCAACAGGCACATGAAAGGATGTTCAACATCACTAATCATCAGGAAATGCAAATCAAAACTACACTAAGATATCACCATACACCCATTAGAATGGAGATAATCACCAAGACAAAAAACAACAAATGTTGGAGAGCCTGTGGATAAATGAGAACCTTAATTCACTGGTGGTGGGAATGCAAACTGGGGCAGCCTCTATGGAAAACAGTATGGAGATCCCTCAAAAAATTAAAAATAGAAATACCTTATGACCCAGCTATCCCACTACTGGGTATCTACCCAATGAACCTGAAGTCAACAATCCACAGAGGCTCATGCACCCCTATGTTCATTACAGCATTATTCACTATAGCCAAGGAGTGGAAGCAACCCAAGTGTCCCTCAACAGATGACTGGATAAAGCAGATGTGGTATATATATACAATGGAGTACCACTCAGCCATAAAAGAAGACGAAATCATCCAATTTGCAACAGCATGGATAGACCTGCAGGGTATTATGTTAAGCGAAATAAGCCAGAGGGAGAAAGACAAACACTGCATAATTTCACTCATATGTGGAATATAAACTGACAGACAGAGAGAACTGTTTGGTGGTCACCAGGGGCAAAGGGGATGGGGGGGTGGGCACAAGGGGTGAAGGGATGCATCTATATGGTGACTAACGAACAATAATGTACAACTAAAATTTCACAATGTTATAAACTACTAAGACATCAATAAAAAAGGAAAAAATAAAAAAATTTTTAAAAGTATTGTCCTCCAACATGCATAATCTTTGAATGTCCTGCCTGGACATTCACTTGGAGAAAAACAGTCTATAATTAACTGAGCCTAAATTCAACTCCATTGTACACATAAACACAAACTATTTTCCACTTGATTTTAATACATACTGAATTTTCCAGGAATGCATCTATTGTGAAAATCGAGGAAAAATTATACCTCCTCCACCTCTGAACTTTCTCAAGAGCTCTTTATCATTCTGAAAAATCATAACTCTTTACCAGTGCTGCTTGTGGTAATGAGTCGTCAATATAACACTCTTGTATCATCTGCCTTTGTTAACTATTACATTCTTTTTTTTTTTAGTTTAATGGACATTCATTCATTTAGTTGAACAATCTCCAAACACAATCAAAATAAATGGTTTAAGATTTCTTTTGAGTGGAAAGGAATTTAGGTCTCAAGAGGTTTTATGGGCCTCTTTATGTTTTCTGGAAATCATTTAACTGAGCCTTTTGAGACCCCTGAAGAAAATAGGAGAAAAATCAGTTCAAGAAAACTAGCAATTAGATTAAAGTCAAACTACCTATTCTTAAGTCAGCAAATCCAGAATTGGAAAGAACCAGGCTAATTCCTCTTCTGTATTTCCTACATGCTCAACTTCAACATGCTAGGCTTCTGGGAAACAGAAACCTAGTCTACTGGAAGACAGGATGCACACAGAATAAATTCAACAGAATGTAGTAGTCTGCTTTTAAGGAGGGGACAACTGATGGCCTGGTAAGTCTGTGGAATGATAAGGATTTTGAGGGTAGTTTGACGAGAGATGAGAAAAATCACAGCAGACAACATATAAGGTCAGACTGGAAATCATGAACTTGTATTGACACCAACTACATGACTTTTCTCAGTAACCTTATGGGAGCAGATAAAGCCGACTGACCAAGATGACTTGTAAGACTGACTGGACTGAGTAATGACATATTTTTAAATAAAGCCAACCATATTTTTTCCCCCTAAGGTGGCTAGAGGGTTCATAATGGTCACAAATTAGCATTACAGATAAAGTATTTAAAATTTGGATGAAAGCTGACTTTAATTTTTTATTCTCAAGACACTTAAAAGATATCTATCTGCTGGTCACCAGCTTCCCAACCCCAGCATTGATTACTGGCTTACAAACCTTCTCATTTACCTATTTTCAATTTCAATCAATTTCAATCCACACCAGTGTAAATAACACTACTTCTATGCACAAAATTCAGGATTCCACAGATCCCATGGAGCCATGGGACTGAACTAGAAGCCTTCATCTTTTATGTGAACTTCAACGCTACTGTGGAGAATGAGGCAATCTTGTTTAGGTTTACCAGGATTTGTTTCATTTGTAAGAGAACCCTCTTACAACAGGTTTACTCAATTCTCCTAAAAAAGGTGGCATTCTTTTAAACTTTTCTCCTTTCAGAAACAGCAGTTACATAAATGGAATACTGGATTAAATAAATCTAAAAATGAGGGCTCTAGTCCACTTTCAGTATTTTTCCACATATAATCATGGCAAAGGGTTAGGATATCCTCCTCTCATCCTATTTTCCAAGCAAAATACAATTTTAAAAGTTTTTCCTTGCCAAACTCCAAAAAACAGCCACTTGAGAATAAACCAGCAGAACGTTGCATCACCTCAATAAAACTGTGGGTTTCATCACATGCACCAACAAATCTACAGGGCTAGTTTCTGCACTCCTCTTTTATAGAGTTTATTTTACACCTATTATACCACATAGCATTTTAAACACTGACATATAACTCCCTAATGAGAGAACGCAAAGACAAAAGCATCTATCTTATTAGAAACAAGATACTCCATCACTTAGTCTTCAGATATGACTGCACCTTAACTTTCACAATTTGACTATACATTCACGAAACAACCTGCAGACTAGTTTTAACAGAAAAATTAAAGAACACTTTTAAGCAGACATAACTGTCCTAAATTGTTTATCAGGTAAGAATTTTACAAATATTACTTATATTAGCAGTAACAGTGAAGCTGGAGAGTTCTTGCACCTTCTCCACACTGCACAGTGAGAACCACCAACAGTGTGGTGGAACTTGGGGCCCTTTCCAAGGCCTCGGCTCTTATGGCCTACAGATATAAGCCTTCACATCTTCCTGTGCTTGTGGACTGGTTTGGTGAGCCACTGTGTGTCAGGATTTCTTCTGATAGTTTTATGGAATGCATCAGTGAGGATAACCTCAAAGAATCTGTACGTGGAATTTTCACCAACCCAGTAAGAATTCAGAACTCAGAGCCCCACAGTGGCATCCAGACTGCTCCTCTGAAACAAATCGAAGGCTTCAAGCTAACTTTAGCTGGTCAACACCATGATGGACAGGCTTGCTGTAGGCTGCACTCGTAGGAACTAGACATTTGCGGCCACCACAGTGCACATGAATCCAATATATGACATAACTTTGCCTAGGCCATATACCAGTCTGCACGCTTTATCAGGCCCTGTGGAGCACAGACAGCTGGCAGTACTGCCAGCAGCACACCCTGACAAGAAAGCACATTACATCAGACTGCTTCTTCCTCCATAGGTCCTGGATATATTTCTAAGTGCCCATCTTGGCTCACCTGATGATGGAAAGGCACTATCACATTCTTAATGATTCTACACGAAGAAGCAAGCATCTGCTATTTCGTCTCCGAGAACAGTCACAGCCAAGCATTTACAAATGAAAAGATATATTTTTTTACATATTACTTTCATTTTTCCTTTTTACTAGTTGGAGAATAATAACATAATATATATGCATTTTTTAAAATTCTGCTTTATAGGTTATATTATCAATGAATTTCAAATCAGGCAAGTAAGAGGGGGCACTATAAGACATTTGTTATAAACGGGAGATACTGGGTCTGATATAGCCAAGAACCATTTGAATTATGTGAACCAATACATTCTGATTTTTTTCTTAAGTTACATTAAATTGGATTTCTCCACTTGTAACCAAAAGAGTTCTGACTAATACAACCAAAAAGCACTAATGAGAGTACCAGAAGAAAATATATGAATATATTTTTTAAATCTCCAAATAAGGAGAGCCTTTTTAAAACACAGTGTGAAATCTAAAAGATTGAAAGCTCTATGATATCCTAAAAATTAAAAATATCTATACAAGAAAGGTTACCAAGGACAAGAAAAAGGACAGACTAGACAGAAATTCATATTTGCAATATAGATAAAAAGATCAGTATCCTAAGTCTGCATCACTTGATGAGGATATGTTCTGAGAAATGTGTCGTTAGGTGATTTCTTCACTGTGTGAACATCAATGAGTGTACTTACACAAACCTAGATGGTACAGCCTACTACACACCTAGGCTGTATGGTACTATCTTACAGGACCACGGCTGTATATGCAGCTCGTCACTGACGGAAACATCATTATGCGGCACACGAGTGTACTACCTACAGAGAAAACTACTACAAAACAATTTTTTAATTCCACAATAGGAAAACTGGGCAAAGGATATTAATAAACAATTCATAGAAGAAAAATATAAATATCCAATAAATATAAGAAAATAAGCTTAATCAAGTGAAAAATCAAAGAGATAAATTAAAACAAAAGTAACTACCATGTTTTTGTCTATCAGATTAGCAAAGATAAAAATTGATAACATCTAGTTTGGTGAGGATATATGGCACACTTTCAAATACATTGGTGAGAATGTAATAGTCACAGCCTTTCAGAAGAGCAGTTTAACAATATCATTTTTTAAATGGTCATACCCTTTGACCCAGCACTCTCTCTCTTAGAATTTCATCCTACAGAAACATTTCCATAGACATTCACCCTCAGCTGAGATAAAGCAGTTGGTGGCAGACCAGCATTAACACCTAGAACAACTTAGAATATCTAGATACTTAGAAAATCCAGATAACTGGTTTGAAGGCAGAGGAGAGCTGTTGAGGCAACAAGAAATAGAAGGGTGAAGACTCTAGAGAGGGAATAACCTTGGAAGAAGAAGGTGGCTTCTGTAATTGCACTTGTTGATGCTGGGTAAGAGCAGAAAGCTGAGAATCCTGTGCAAAGCTTCAATGGAGGGCCACTGTGAGGGAAACAGCAAATCCAGATCTTTTGGCAAAGACTCAGGAAGCCTTAAGCACAAAGCAAATTTCCCATCAGAACATTTACCAAATCTGGGACTATACAGAGCATCAAATAAAAAACTTACATGGAAACCTCTGGAAAATAGAGCAGTTTTGCAGCCATCTCAGGAGACCAAGATTAGAACTTGAGACCCATTGGAGGAAAGATCCCACAGAATATATCAGGCTCTAAACTGAAACCTCTGGAAGCCAAGGGTGAATCCTAAAAAGACTATCCTTATCAGGGCTGCAACCCAGTCTTTTGTGTGTGTGTGTGTGTGAGGAAGACTAGCCCTGAGCTAACTAACATCTGTTGCCAATCCTCCTCTTTTTGCTGAGGAAGATTGGCCCTGGGTTAACACCCGTGCCCATCTTCCTCTACTTTATATGGGATGCTGCCACAGCACGGCTTGACAAGTGGTGTGTTGGTCCACGTTCGGGATCCAAACCTGCGAACCCCAGGCCACCAGGAGCAGAGCACACTAACTTAAGGACTACACCACCGGGTGGGCCCCTGCAACCCAGGCCTGACTTGACACAGCCCCTGACAGAATCAAAGTGATCACCCACCATTCTGTATGCCTAGCAAGAAAAAAAATGAACGCTCCCTAGAAAAAAAATAACACTGTCTAGAGCCTCTAATATTTTATACAAACTCTCTATATTCAACCAAAAATTACTAGACACACCAAATACCAAGAGGAAAAGACAGACAACAGATACAGATCCAGAGGTGATCCAGATACTGGAGTTACCACAAAAAGGCTTTAAATTATCTATGACTAATATGTTCAAGTAAAGATGAAAAATTTCACTAAAGAATTTGAATCCATACAGGAATCAAAGTGAAATCTCAGAAATTAAAAATATTACATCTGAAATTAGTAATTCATTTGATTGGTTTAACAGCTTAGATACAGCAGAAGACAAGATTAATGATACTGAAGGTGAGTCAATAGAAAATATCCAAACTGAAGTACAAAGGAAAAAGAATGGAAAATATGGAAAGATATACTTTCATAGACACACAAAAATATATAAATAAGAAGGATTATTCAATGTGGTATAGTTTACAATGATAAAAAAGAAAATCTAAACTATCTCCAATGTCCATCATTAGGGAACTGCCTAAATTAATTATTGTGTATTTGTAAAATGGAATTCTATTCATGTATTTAAACATGACAGATTTGGCAGATCTATAAGTAATGACATGGAAAGATGAACAAGATACACTGTTACATGAAGAAAATTAGATGTTAAAAATATCTAATTAGATATTGAAAATTAGATACTATCCTTGCCTTCATGGAACTCTGAGAAAAATTAAAACAGGTACATAAATGGGATTTTTTATTTTCCATATAAACATACCAAAAAAATTTTTTGAATACATTTTTATATATCTCTAATGGTTAGCTATTTTCCTCCTAACCTAGAATAAAATGTTAGGGCAGTATTTTCCAAGGTAGATGTACCGCCAGGAGGTGATTTTACATAATAGGGACAAGTGCCCCAGCATAATTTGCTGAATGTTTTTGCAGTCACTAGACTACATTTATTCCTATTAAATTTCATATTAAGTCCACTGCTCCAAACTGTTGCGGTCTTTTTGAATCCTAATGTCATATATTTGATATCCCTTTCAGTATCTTCTGAAATTCTGATAAACAAATATATCACCTACATACTAATCTGAGACATTAATAAAAATGGTAACCAGAGACCTATAGCATTAGTTTTATCGTTCTTTAGTTTATCATCATTCATTAACTGGTACTAACTGGGTAAAGATATTCAATTTAGCTTCATTTCCATTCTGTCAATATATCTCCATCTTGTCCACAAAGGTAATAAGTATGAGAACCTTTTTATAAAGAATAGATTATGCCAACATGTCATTCACTGAAACTACTCTTAAAGAGAACTTTAAAAACAACTTTGCGCTCACCCTTCAATAGCTGGGGATCTATCAGGACGAGTACTTCCTCGAGATCTGTATCTCCGAGTCATTGGCAGCCGCGGAGGCCGACTTGGTCCCCAGAAATCAGTGTGAGTTTGGTGACCCCTCTCATTGGCTCTATTATCTTGGTCCAGTGGATTGCTACTTAGAAATGGTCTAAAATCTTGGAAAAACATCGCGTGGTCCAAATGGTCCCAGAGCTAGTAAAAAAAACAGAAATAAACCATGTTACTGGTTTCAAGAACAGGGGAAAGAGGAAACAGGAAGAAGAAATACTGAAAAAAGAGAGGAATAACTTTTTTTTTTTTTTTTTTTTTAATGAGGAAGACCAGCCCTGAGCTAACATTCCTTGCTAATCTCCCTCTTTTTGCTGAGGAAGACTGGCCCTGGGCTAACATCGTGCCCATCTTCCTCTACTTTATATGGGACGCCTCCACAGCATGGCTGACCGGCACTGCGTTCGCAGGCGCACGGGATCCGAACCGGCGGACCCCGGGCTGCCAAGCGCGAACCAAGCCGCTGCACCACCGGGCCGGCCCCCGAGAGGAATAACTTTTAACACTTCAAAATTCAACAGCTCCAAACTTAAAAGTATATGTTTCCCCAATTTCATGGAGGAGAAAAGAGGTCTTTAAAGTGCATGCATAGGGGAAAAAACTTAATTTCCTTCATATAGAAACAACAAGCCAATGGCTGGACACTTTCCTTAACACTGAGCTCAGATCCACATGCTTCTGACCAATTTCCCCCTCTGAAATAAAAACACGAGCCAAAAGTGATCATGGACTTCTGTCCTAAGCATAATCTATCATTTAGATCAACCCTATAAGCTTGTGTTTTGTCACAACTAAGATTTAAATAAAATGGATGTATTTACACACTTGTAAAAAAGCATCATCCCCACAAAGTGAAGATTGACATCTATAAAATACTTCTCTGGATCTAGAACTTGCATCAGAAAGGGGTGATGTCAAAGATGTGTCAAAGCTGTGCCAAAGAAGTGCAGGAATGTCTGAAAAGACCATTCTGTTGTACATAACTTTATTTTATTACTAAAAGGGGAGGGGGTTAAGGGTGTGTGGGGGGGTGTTACTGGATTTGGCAGAGGAACTACTAAGCAAAGAATGAATGGAAAAAACAAATCACCTTTTAATTAATTTAAATTTTATTTTCTAAGCATTATTCACTATAGCCAAGAAGTGGAAACAACCCAAGTGTCCCTTGACTGATGATTGGATAAAGAAGATGTGGTATATATGTACAATGGAATACTACTCAGCCATAAAAAAAGACAGAATTGTCCCATTTGTAACAACATGGATGGACCTAGAGGGTATCATGTTAAGTGAAATTAGCCAGAGAGAGAAGGACAAACACCTCATGATTTCACTCATATGTGGAATATAAACTAACACATGGACAGAGAGAACTGGTTGGTGGTTACCAGGGGGAAGGGGGATTGGGGGTGGGCACAAGGGGTGAAGGGATGCATCCATATGGTGACAGACAAATAATAATGTACAACTAAAACCCCACAATGTTATAAACTATTAAGACATCAATAAAAATGAAAATTTAAAAAAATTTTATTTTCTATACTTCAAATATTTCAAGAGTTCCATAGAATACTACTTACTTCACTCCATCCAATCAAGTACATATCCTGGTCATATCCTAGTCTTTTTGTTTTGTTTTAACATTTTAAATCAAATAGAAAAAAGTTATTTGATGAATATATAGTAACATGGACAAAAATTGCTCAGTACATGACCTTAGGCCTTAAAATTCTCACAACCCTTCCACTCCAGACTGATCCTTTCTTCCAGAGACCCAAAATAATAGCCTCCTCCAGAAACACTCAGAGAAAGGGTTAGCAGTGCAGTTGCACATTAAGCTAAGGTGATTCCAGACCCCACTCTAGTCTCAGTCTACCATCCAATAACATGTCAAATCAATTCTCAAAATTAGGGAGTTTGTTTAGGTTTGTCAATAATACTGTTATTTTTTTGCTAATTTTTCCAGTTTATAAGTTGCTTCTTGATTTTCAAAGATGTTTCCTCCCTTTTTAATTAAAAAATACAGGGGCCGCCCGGTGGCGCAGCGGTTTAGTCCGCGCTTGGCAGCCTGGGGTTCGCGGGTTCGGATCCCGGGCGCCCGCCGACGCACTGCCTGTCAGCCATGCCGAGGTGGCGTCCCATATAAAGTAGAGGAAGATGGGCACGGATGTTAGCCCAGGGCCAGTCTTCCTCAGCAAAAAGAGGAGGATTAGCAACGGATGTTAGCTCAGGGCTGGTCTTCCTCACAAAAAAAAAAAAAAAAAATACACAATAAATACATTATTATAAACATGCAAACACAGTAGAATATTAAATACAAAGTCTCTATCCACTAACATAGTCTCTATCCACTCAGCGGTGACCAACCCCCAGCCCTGTTTCTACTCCCCTACCCAGAGGCTAATTTGGTGTGTAGAATTCCAGATCTTTAAATATCTGTGTGTGTGTATACACACACACACCAGGTTTTGTAAAAAATATATACATACACACACATAAACATTCACTCATTCATTCAACAAATACTTGTTGAACATGTACTATGTCCCAACCAATCACTTTCTAGGAACTGTTAGGAAAGCCCTGAACAAAATGTTAAGAACAAAAAATCTCTGCCCTAATGAATTTCATTTTCAAATGGGAAGAGACAGATCCTCTCCCTCCCTCCAAAAAAAAAAAGGGAAAGGAAACTGCATATGTTAGATAGGGATAAATGCTACGGAGGAAAAAAAGGCTTGTACTGACTCAGAACACACAAAGTCATATCATTCTTCTCAGCAGGAGCAGAGCACAGATGTTTAATATTTTATATAGTCTTTAACATTTTTTATTATAATATATAGTATGTGATACATGAAAAGTAACATAATAAATGAGGTATAAGAAAATAAAACAAACACCCATGTAACCGTCTCTTAGCTCACCATCACCAAAGCCATTGAAACCCTCTGTGTATCCCTCCTCCCCCAACGTCCAGAGGTAACCATTACCCTCAATTTTTTTATCATTCCCTTACTTTTCATTATAGCTTTACTACAAATGTACACATCCCTAAATAATATGTGCCTTATGAATTATGAAAGTACCTTACATGTTGATATATTCATTTTCACACACACTTTATGCCACATTTTTAAAAATCTTTTCTCCTCTCAACAAACATCTGAATTGTTTCCAGTTTTTGGCTATTACAGCCAGTGTGAACACTCATATATGTCTTCTGCTACAGAGATAGAAGAGTTTCTCTAACAGTGGCCTATACAACTTTATATGGTCTATACATCTTCAACTTTACTAGGTAATGCCAAATTGTTTTCCAAAGTGGCTGTACCAATTTACACATCCACCAAGAATGTTTAAGGCTTTCCATTGTACCAAATTCTGGCAAGCACTTAATATCATTGGACTTTTTTTTTTTTTTTAGTTTTTAACCAATCTGTTGGATAGAAAATATCTCATTGTGATGTCTTTGTTTTTATTTGTTTCATTTTCTGGTTTGGGGGTATAAGAATCAATAGGAGGGTTTATTTAAAACACATATCCTTTGGCCCTACTCCAGAAAGCCTGAAAGACTCACTTTAGCATTTTAGTATACAGGAGGTCTATTAGTAATGAACTCCCTCAGCTATTGTTTATCCAGAAAGTCTTCATTTCTCCTTCATTCTTGAAGGATAGTTTTGCTGGATTTAGAATTCATGGCTGGCAGTTTTTTTCTTTCAGCACTTTAAATATGTCATCCCACTGCCTTCTAGCCTTCAATATTAACCCAATCTTGAATTCTAAGGACAAACACAATGTGGCTTATGATACTTTGCTAATCTCTGGTGTTTTGGGTGAAAACCATGTTCATGAGTGAATTGGCCTATAAATTTCCTTTTGTGTACTATCCTTGTCTGGGTTTGGTATCAGGTTATACTAGCTCCATAAAATGTACTGGGAAGCACTCCTTCTCTTTCATATGAACAGTCTGTAGCATAGAAATAGAATTACTGGGTATAAGCATTTTACATTTTTCTAGACAGTACCAAACTACCCTCCAAAAGGCTATATCAATTTATACTACCAGAGTACAAGAGCTTATATTCTCCCATACTCTTGCCAACATTGTTAAAATTTTTAATTCTAATATCTAATCTGAAAAGCAAAAAATAATGTGCACACTAAAAACATCAATAAAATTTCTCTAAATACTAGCAAGGTAAATCACCTTTTCATTTTCACTGCCATGTGTACTTTTTATCATATCAGACTTCCCTTTGCTTTCTAGTGACACTCTCCATCTGTTAGAGATCACTGGTTTCTAGTCTGAAAAGTGGTCTATGATGCAAAGTTTTTCTTGACCCAAAGTTCCAAAGTAAATGAAACATTTAAAAATGCAAAACTGTACTTGCCTACAATAAGTGAAAAAGTATAAGCAGCACCCTCGTTGTTCTCCATCATCTATTTCACTTAGGTAAACTATGATCAAAGAAATCTACGATTCCCTTACTATATGAATAAAGTTCCACGATGTTTGCTCACAGAAAAGAACTCTCAAAGCAATCGTTATTTTCATTATAATCAATGTAAAAAAGTAAATATTTGAAAATTTTGACTAGAAGAAAAATCAAGCACCAAGATAATAATAGCAATAATCTCCATTGATAATTACATAAATTGTTATCACATCTAACATATATAAAAATCCTGAAGGAACTGAAGCTGAGAAGCAGCTTCAACATTGGCAAGAGGCATTTTGCTAATTGTTTGGAAACTGCAAATTAGTGGGAATGAATAGTAACAGTTGATGTTATTTGTCCCAAAATAACAGTGCACCCTGACCATAGAACACAGGATAAAAAAGCATACCACACAAATTTATACCAAATCAACACTAAGGATAAGAATAGCTTCAGGTCATTTGCCTCTGAGCAGACTTAGACAAGCATAAGAGAAAAAAGCTCATACAACAAAACTGGGTATTCAGGGCATGGCTTACATAAGTAAAAACAAATAGAGAACACTGCCACAAAGGTTTGGTGAAACATTCAAAAGAATCACAGAGGCAGTTTATTTGACAAGTTTTGTCTTGAAAAACTGAAAATGTTACTCAATAGAGGTAAAGACAACACTTCTGAATATAAGTGGGCTATAATATTTATTTATTTCAATATAAAAAAATAGGATGGACAATAGCTTCCATTTAACAGAATTTGCTATATAAGCTAACCACAATTACATCAGCACCTCTTAAAATACTAAGATCTGTTCCTCAAAAAGTTAAATGTTACCACTTGGCCCAGCAATCTCACTCCCACTTATAGGCCCAAGAGAAATGAAAACATATGTTCACACAAAAATTTGTACATAAATATTCACAGCAGCATTATTCATAACAGCTAGAAAGTGTAAACAAGGGGCTCTCCCAGAGGCGTAGTGGTTAAGTTTGTGTGCTCCGCTTCAGCGGCCCGGGGTTTGCAGGTTCAAACCCTGGGCACAGACCTATGCACCACTCATCAAGCCATGCTGTCGCGGGATCCCATATACAAAATAGATGAAGATGGGCACAGATGTTAGCTCAGGGCTAATCTTCCTCAGCAAAAAGAGGAAGATTGGCAAGGGATGTTAGCTCAGGTCTGATCTTCCTCACCAAAAAAAAAAGTGTAAACAACCCAAATGTCCATCTACTAAGTGGATAAACAAAATGTAGTATATCCATACAATGAAATATTATGCAGCCATAAGAAAGAATTGAGTACTGATACATGCTGCAACATGGGTGAACCTTGAAAACACTATGGTAAGTGAAAGAAGTCAGTCACAAAAGTCACATATTGTATGATTCCATTTATATCAAATGTCCTAACTGGCAAATCCAGGGAGACAGAAAATAGATTGGTGGTTGCCTAGGGCTGGGAGAATTGGGGAGAAAAAAGGAGTGACTACTAATGGGTACAGGGTTTCTTGCTGGGATGATGAAAAAGTTCTAGAATTATACAGTGGTGATGGTTGTGCAACTTTTTAAAATCACTGAATTGTACACTTTAAAAGGGTGAATTATATGGTATGTGAATTGTATCTCAAAAAATATTATGGCCTACAGAGATGAGTCAATTGAGGGTAAACAACTTCAAAATTATTAACCTGAGAAATGCAATTTGGAAAAAGTTCACAATTTTATAAAACTAAATCAAGATAAGGAACATACCACTTCCAAATGTTTCCTAATGCCGTTTGGTAATCCTTCCCTCCTACCCGTCCCCGCCCCCAAGCAATCACTTATCTTTCTGTGGTTTGCATTTTCTAGAATTTTATATTTTCTAGAACTTCATGTAAAAGGAATCATATTGTATGTACTCTTAATCTGTCTGGCTTCTTTTACTCAGCTTAATAATTTTGAGATTCATCCATATTTTTACATGCATCAGTGGTTTATACTGAGTAGCATTCCATACACTTTATATTGCTGAGAAATATTCCATAGTATGGATATACCACAATTTGTTTATGCATCCACCTGTTGGTGGACATTTGGGTTGTTTCTAGTTTTTGGCTATTACAAATAAAGTTGTTATGAACATGTGTGTACATATGTATATGTACAGATGTATGCTTTCTTTTCTCTTGGGTAAATACTTAGAAGAGTGGAATGGCTGCATCATATGGCAGGTGTAGTTATATCGTTTTTAAAAAACAGCTAGCCTGTTTTCTAAAGTAGATGTACCATTTTTACATTCAATTTCAGTTGCTCTACAGCCTCAGCAACAGTATGGTCAGTCTTAAATTTTAGCCATTCTGATAGTCAGGTAATGGTATTTCATTGTGGTTTTAATTCGCATTTCCCTCATGACTAATGACATTGAACTTTTTTTTTTTTTTTTTGCAGGCTTATTTGCCATCTGTATATCTTCTTTGGTGAAGCAGATTGTTCAAATCTTCTGCCATTTTCTAAAAATGGGTTGTTTTCTTATTATTCCATTTCAATAGTTCTTTATATAGTTTGGATACAAGTCCTTTATCAGATAAATGATTTGGAAACATTTTTCTCCCAGTCTGTGGCTTATTTTCTCATTCTCATGAAGAAAAGCAGAAGTTTTTAATTTTGGTGAAGTCCAATTTATCAATTTTTTCTTTTATGGATCATGCTTTTGGTATCACATCTAAGAAATCTTTACCCAACCCAAGATCACAAAGGTTTCCTCCTATGTTTTCTTTTTCAAGTTTTGTAAAGTTTTTCTTACATTTAGGTCTATTATCCATCTAGAGTTAATTTCTGTATATGGTTTAAAATACATATCCAAGGTCATATTTTTGTACTGTGGATATACAATTGTTTCAGCACCATTTACTTCCCTTTTTCGCCTGGATTGCCTTTGTACCTTTGTCAAAATCAGTTGTCCATAGGGTGAAGGTCTGTTTCTAGACTCTCTATTCTGTTCTTTTGATCTATCTAGCTTGATGGCAATATCACAGTCTTGATTATCGTAGCTTTATAATAAGTCTTGAAATCAGGTAGTGTCAGTCCTCCAATTTTTTTCTTCTTTTTCAAAGCTGTCTTAGCTATTCTAATGTACTTTGCATTTCCATATGAATTTTAGAATCTGCTTGTGAATGTCTATAAAAAAGCTGACTGGGATCTTGAATGGAATTATACTGAATCTATAAATGACATCCTAACAATATTAAGTCTCCTGATCCATGAGCGTGATATATTTCTCCATTTATTTAGGTGTTCTTTAATTTCTCTAAGTAATTTTTATAGTTCTCCATGATCAGGTCTTATACATCTTTTCTGAAATTTAAAGTATTTCATATTTTTATGCTATTGTAAACATTTTAAATTTCAATTTCCAACTGTTTGTTGCTAATATGTAGAAATACCATTGATTTTTGTGTTTTTCTTATATCCTGTAACCTTGCTAAATTCACTAGTTCTAATAGCTTTTTTATAGATTCCACCAGATTGTCTACATAAAAGATCGTGTCAACTGTGAATAGACAGTTTTACTTCCTCCTTTTCAATACGGATGCCACTTATGTCTGTCTGCCTCTCTCTACGTTTCCATCTTACCTTATTACACTGGCTAGAATCTCCAGCACAATGCTAAACACAAGTGGTGAGGGTTGACATTCTGGTCTTTTTCCTGACGTTAGCTGGAAAACATTCAGTCTTTCAGCATTAATTATGTCAGCTGCAGGTTTTTAGTAGATTCTCTTTGTCAGATTAAGGCAGTTCCCATCTATTTCTTGTTTGCTGAGAGTTTTTATCACAAATTGATATTAGATTTTGTCAAATGCTTTATTTGCATCTATTGAGATGATCATTTTTTAGTGTTACTATGGTGAATTACATTGGTTGATTTTCAAATGTTGAACTAACTTGCATTCTTGGGATAAATCCCACTTGATCTTGATGTATATTCCTTCTCATGTATAATTGGGCTCTATTTGCTAAATTTTGTTCTATTTTTGCATCTATGTTCATGATGGGATACTGGTCCACAGTTTTCCTTTCTTCTGTCAGATTTGAGGGCCTAAGTTATTTTTATTTTTTAGAATTTTATTTTTAAAAACCATTTCAACACAATTATTTAACAAATCCACCAACATTATAAAACCAATTTTTTGGTAAATAAATTTCCACAAAATTAGATAAATTTTCATTATTTTTAGTGTACCTTCCACACTCAAAATATTCCATTTTGGAAGATAAATTATATAGTTATTGTATGGTTATCCTGGCTGTAGAAGCATTATACCTTTAAACTGCTATTGGCAGGAGAGTTAAACGGCATTATATTAGCTGCTTCAAAACACCTCTTTATTTTGAACTGCATATGGACCCAAGGGAAGTTTTTGGATAGGGTAACTCTGCATCCATGGGTTTAGATACTAGAAACCTAGACTATATCTTCACCGAGAGAAAGGTAGTAGCTTTTATTAGTAAACAGGTAAAGAAGCACAGGGATCCCATGTACCATGAAAATAAAGCTTCTACTTAGAGGTAAATGGAAGGCTGAATAAAATATACTGCAAACCTAAAAACTAAGAGAACATTTAAAAGACCTGTACTCTGGGGCCGGCCCGGTGGCGCAGCGGTTTAGTTCGCGCTTTGGCAGCCCGGGGTTCGTGGGTTCGCATCCCGGGCGCCCGCGCTGCTTATCAGCCATGCCATGGTGGCGTCCCATATAAAGTAGAGGAAGATGGGCACGGATGTTAGCCCAGGGCCAGTCTTCCTCAGCAAAAAGAGGAGGATTGGCAACGGATGTTAGCTCAGGGCTGGTCTTCCTCACACACACAAAAAAGAAATACAGATCCTTACTTCAGTCTATTGTGACTGTGTAATGATGTTGTTTGTATTTACTCTGTCACCTAGAAAACTACTTGAAGGAGCAGAGCGAGTAAGAGTGGTTTCAGAATTACTGTAGTTTCCAGGAAAATAAAACACTCATTTGAAAATTGTATATTTCTAATAAAGGAACTGATAATTGTCTTTAAAAATAAATAAATAAAAAATAAAAGACCAGTACTTTAAAAGGTCTGTCTCTAGGAAATAGATTTGTTCAATAAATTAAGGAAAAATTAGACTAGTTTTCAAAAAAGAATAATAAGCATTAGAATGACTATCAGGAGCAGTGGATACTGAAAGAAAATAAAAACAGTGCTCATCCTCAAATCAGCTCAGAGTTGCCTGGACTATAAGACTCAAAAGTAAATGGATATTAAGAGGTTTATAATATGTTGGCTGGGCAAGAAAGGGCCCTCAAAAAACAGTTCTCAGGACTGTAGCTGCCACTATGACAAATTCCTAAATTTTACAGAACTATAGGGCATTCAAATGCCATTCACAAACAAAAAATATGACGTACACCCCACCACCACCACCTCCCCACTCCCCATAAATAATATGCCATAAGCAATCTGTCGAAAGGCACCTTTTCCCAAATGAGTTTAAATTTACAGGCCGTGGTCTCTGGACAAATGGCACCCACTGAACAGAAAACTGGTAAGGCTGACACCAAGAATGTTTTCTGTTGTAGCCTTCTTCCTCTAGTTTCCACTGAGTTTGTGTTGTGGTCTTTGCTTGGCAACAATATTATGGGTGTGAATAGTGTGTATTGAATCACGGAAACATAGTTACTCTTTGAGCAACTGCTGAAGAGCTCAGGAGTTTTACCTGACATTTCCAAACTGACTAGATGTGAAGCAGGTACTGTGAAATGAGCTCTTAATTCTTCATACTAAAAAGTGAGACACCTGAAAGATCCGGTTGAATTAATTCAACCTTTAAGATCCAATTCAGGCTGCAATTGCTCAAACTCTACCTGGCATCTGAATATAAGCCCTCTGCCTCAGACTGAGAATAGCACACAGGTAAAGGATGGTTCACCTAGGGAAGAATGGCTTGAAATCTTCAGCTTCTTTTTACTAGGTTAAATAATCTAGAGTTGCCATTTTGGGGGGTCAAAAACAGTAGAATATCAACAATTTTATTTAGTTCAATTTAATTTAACTTTATATTCTTCTTGATTACTTCAGAGCCTTCTCCACAGGTCCCACGATCACACACAAAAGAGCATCAGTTGATACTGGAGAGGGTCTTCACAAAGGTAGAAGCAAAACTGCCCTTACAGATTACTGATCTCCCCCCCCACCACCAGTTACTACTCCCAGATCCCTGACTACAGGCTTAAATTAGTAAACCCAAAGGTGAAGAGGGAAGAATCAGATCTCTCATTTCCACTTCTGACCGCTTCATTCATTCCTCATTACTCTTCCCTACTAGAGGAGTGATGTATCTGATTGGTGAGTGGCAAGAGCCTAACATCTGCTGATTCACGTTTCTCCAATGGATGGGGTTCACATTATTAGGAAGCTGCACAAATGCAAAAAAAGTGGTTCTGAGTGTATGTATGCCTGCTCTGCAGCCTCTACTCTCAGGTGAGTCATCCTATATAGACTTGGAATGTCCATTTGGCCACAGATCAACTGTGTTCACCAATTCGGTTGAATAAAAACTAACTTTTTATTTCCATCTGTCTGGCTTCTATGTTTTATATCTCAATATGTTCTAGATTCAGAGGTGGAGGGAAGAAGTACAACCAATGATCAACCGTCACATATAACCAGACATGTTTAACAAAGGGTAACATTAATAAATATAGTACAGATATGAAAGAATATGATGTCATAAAATATATAATTCTTATAACTATGGAGAGACAAGAAAAAAAATTATGACATAATCCTAAGTAAATTTTAAAAAGCAGAAATACAATATGGCATACTTTATGATTGCATCTGAAAAGAGTTATGAATCATGCATGTGAGAAACGGAAAGTACTCTGCAAAAAATAAATAAAGCTAAAATAAGGTAATGAGAATATAGGAGATTTTTTCACTTTTAAAAAATCTTCTAATGTTATAGTATCTTTCAGTGTCTATGCCTCAGGGCAAAACCTGAAAGGAAATATATGGAGAAATGGAGCTCTTAGAATAGTGGGACTCCAGGTCCCTTTTAACACCCTTTTTATTGCCATTATAATGCTGCATATGTACCCAAACAAATTTTATTTAAATAAATATAAATCAGACTGCTGAAGAGTACCCTGCCCTCCTGTGCATACCTGGGAGTTCTTTTTCCAGAAAGCCATCTATCTTACTTTCTGCAAATCTGAGGCAGCAGCCACAACCACCCTTGCACTGAAGTGATCCATTCAGGTAAGCTGAGACTCTCAGATCAGATGTCTCACTGGCACCAGGTCATGGTCAGAAGCTTTCAAGCAAGCAGTGAAACCCTCAGGTAACTATGGGCTGTTTCCCCAGGTTATGATCAGGGACCCCAGTCTAGCAATGTCCAATCTCTCTACAAATTCCTAGCAACGTTTTTAGCTTCACTCTCCAGTGACCCTCACACATTACTCAAACATAGCTCCCATTTAACCTGCAACTCTCCTTCCACCCTCACTCCATCCTCATCCACTCCATCTCTACACTCCAGATTCACTTAAAAAAAAAAAAAAATCAACACTGATTTTGTTAGAAATTTTGCTTAGGCTAAGGCTCTTCTCATATATCTAGAACCTTATGAACTGAGCTATTAGTAAATACTAATTATAGAAATAACCTCTTCAGTGTACAAACAACTCTGGATGAAAAGAAATAGAGCAAAATTGAGCATAAGTCTTTGCTGAAATTACCAACTAAAATATGAAAAAGAAAAAGAACTTTGGTTTCTACATATAATTTTCTGTTTAAGTTTTTTCTCCAGGGACACGGGTACAAAACCTTATAGCCTGTGAACACTATCTTGAGATAGCTTTTTTCACCTCTTTGCTTACCTAAATTCCACCTATCCTTTAAGGTTCCAGTACTTGAACCCTTGTTTTACCTTCTCCATGAAGGAGTTTTACCATCTCCATGAAATCTTAATAATGGCTAAAATGTATTAAGCACTCACTACATGGCAGGCACACAGCCTACACACCTGGCATGTATTAACTCATTTAATCCTTACAACAACCCTATGAGGTAGGTATTATTATTTTCCCCAATTTACAGACAAAGAAACAGATGCACAGAGAGAGTCTAAGTAATTTTGCCCAGGTTACATAGCTGTAAGTGGTAGATTCAGATTTTGAACTCAGGCAATCTGGTTCCAGGCATCTAACTATGTCCTTTGACCTCTCTTCCTATAGACTTTAGTCTTCTCAAAGATTGCAGCCCACAGAATCTCTCCCTTCTACTGTGCTTGTTACATACACCTCACAATAAGTCTATTATACTCTCTGTACACTCTCTTGTTTTCTTATTTGTTTCATATGTGTTTGCACTTGCTCCCCAACTAAATTATAAGTTCCTTGCAGACGAGGCAACCAGGACATTTGCTTCCTGCCCTTACTTCTAACAGAGTGCTGTGTATAAACGCACTCAAATATATACTTCTTATCCGATTTTTTAAATTCCTGCCAACTTCTATAATATTTTAAAGACAGGTTTTTCCTATTTTTTAAATGCAAAATATCACTTAAAAAGGAGAAAACTGAAATATTCATGCATGATAAGGGAATTCTAAAGAGGGAAAACTGAGCATAATCACGCCCTTGCTAAAAACCCTAAAGAATATGAAGTCATAGGCTATGATTCAGCAAAATTACTTTAACACCTGAAGGATAGCGCATGCCATCAGTGTCAGATTTAGCATTACTAAAGTTAGGAAACTGACTACATATATTTATTTTTCTTCTTAATGCATCTCCTCCTCCTGGTGAGTCACATCTATAAAACTGACAGACCAATGTATTTCCTTTTCCTAAAAGAGAACTAACACTTAAGGAAAATCAGATGAAGTTTCTTCTACATATGCATAATCAGTAAGTGACAAATCTGTGTTATCAGGAATAGCACACACAGGAGAAAAAACATACTAAAATCAGAAAGGCTTCCGGGCCTGGCAAGCAGAATAAATTTTAAATAATGCTTTTCAATCCATCAAAAAGAGAAAATAAAAATCGGAGTTCAAAGACATGAGATCTGTCTTGAACCACACTCTAATCAATCCACGTAACAAGGCAGTTCAGAGTTAACCAAAAAACTTACTACTGGTTCTTAAAAAGTACTACCACAGGGGGCTGGCCTAGTGGCGCAGCAGTTTAGTTCGCACTTTGGCAGCCCGGGGTTCAGCCGGCAGGTTCGGATCCCAGGCGCCAGCCAACACACCACTTGTCAGCCATGCTGTGGCGGCGTCCCATATAAAGTAGAGGAAAATGGGCACGGATGTTGGCCCAGGGCCAGTCTTCCTCAGGAAAAAGAGGAGGATTGGCAACAATGTTAGCTCAGGTCTGGTCTCCCCCACAAAAAAATAAAATAAAATAAAAAAGTACTACCACAGGCCCTAAGTAAAAGAAAACACCCTTAATAAAACAAGACTATTACCCAAACATTTCACCAAGTTTCTTGACTGTAAATCTAACAACATAAAAATCTGGAGGGCTACAAGTCTTAAGATAATTTTCACAGGATAGAAGAGAGAAGTTTAGGAATTTATGGGCTTCTTATTGAACACCAATTTTCAAATACACTGCTAATACAGTTTTAATTTACCCCCAAATAAATACCAAAAAGTTCTGCTAGCTCTCTAGGCACTTGAGCTATCTCTGGAAAAGGCTAATGTGATCCTGAAACACAAAGAAATTCTGATTAGAGGATTTAACTCTTTTTTTTCTTTTAGCATCTGTTAGCTTTCTAGAGCCAAGCAAGTTCTGTGGCAACAGAAGCAAAAGCAAACCAGTGTTTTTCGTAGGCTGAGCTGGTCCGTCCCTTCTGGGCTACGGTCTCTAAATGATTAAAAACAAAGAATACTTAATGCCACTAAACTGTACACTTAAAAATGGCTAAAAAGAAAAATTAAACGAGAGATTTTTAAGTCAATGGATAAAAAGAAAAGAGAAAAATATTCTGAATTTAATATAAAATGATATTCACGGATGCAGACTAATTAATGCCTTATTTTCAAATCATAGTTAAGATTTTTCTTCTAAAAAATATGGATGCTGCATTACATAAAGAACTAGAAATTAATTATAGGTCCCATCTTGAGATCTAGAAGGCAAGTAAATATCTTATCCTTAATCTGACCCCCTAATTCCAATGATACCAAACTACCACGATCACTAGAGGTAATCTCTAGAAACCAGTACCTCTATGTAAAGTTGAAGACTGTGTCTCATTGTGAGTTCAATTACAACTCATCCTGGCCTGCTCTTTACTTGGCTGTCATGCCACTAGCAGAGTCTGCAACACTGTTATTTCAAAAACAACACAAGCTTTTTATTCTCACACCATATACACAATAAAGAAGCAGAAAACAGAACTGAAAACACCACCAGGTTTAAAACAGCACAGCTCAAGGCTATTTCTCTCTGCTAATCAAGGGTTACCAAAAGTAACATGTCAAAGCCCTAGCTACTGGAAACACAAATCCTTCTAAGGGCTACTCTTGCCCACATTTTTCTTATACAGTCTGATATTTAGCTGTGCTGGGAAGTGAAAATCTGTCATGATTTTAACACCCACCCACTACCTAAAGGATCCCTACAGCCAAAGGAAAACTCACCTCTGCAAAATGTGTTGATGTGCTATTGTCTATCCGGCTGCCACCACCACCTAAAAAACTGAAGAGAAAAGGGAATGAGTAGTGATTCTATTCCCAGGAACGAGCCTCCCTCCCAGAAGCTAAATATAGAATGGTACACTGAGAACAAAGCCCAATAAGGAAAAATAACTCATCCCAACATGACACCTACAAAGGAAATTATGAAGAATTGGCATGTGGATTAATCTATGAAAAATACTATAACAAACTACAAAATCAAGAATAAATCAAGTGAAAAACGGGGAGAGGAGCCACCACAGAGAAGGAAGAAGGACCCACTGCCAGCAATGCAATTCAAATTTGACCTAGCAAAAGAAGAAAACAAACATTTCTTCTCAAGCAGGTTAAGAAATAAAACAACATTCTCAAACTAATGTTTGACTAAAAAACCCTTCAACTACCAGTTGAATATAACATTTGAGACTTGGGACTGATCAAATGGAGTAATGCAAGTGTTCTGGTACTATATTTAGCACATTATAAAAGGGCTCAATAAATATTTTTTTCTTCTTTTGATGGTTCATCCTATTCTTTAATTATCCTACCCATCCTTCAAGGCCCATCTTAAATGCTACCTCCTCCATTAAGTCTTTTTCTGAACTCATCAACCAAATGAGAGTCCTCCACACCCCTTTGCACTGACTTCGATTCTAAATTCTACCTTGCATTATAAATATCTAGAATTTGTCTCATCCATTTAGAAATTTAGAAATTCAGAGGGTAAAGATTGTATTTAATAATACCACAAATATACACAGAGTGTCAGACATTATACAGAACACTCATCACTTTGAAAATCCTGCAATGCTGTATCCTATAATGAACATATTGAATATATTTTATAACTTGAAAATAAAAGTTGTTGAATTACTATCACCTGTGTAAACAATAAAATAACTACCTATTCCCAAAGACTGGGGAGGAATATGAGATCCCACTGTTCCCATGAAACTTGCAAAGAAGAGAGGAAACTGGCTAACACTTTGGGGGAAAGGAGTGGAAAGAATCAAGAACTGCTGGATACCACTTTTACTTCAAGAGACACATGTAAGCACACAAACATGTACACACACTCACCCCAGTGATATAAAGTCCACAAACTACTATAAACAGCTTTCATTCTCAGAACTACAGTACCAATTCAGGCATTGCACTGAGCTCATTGAGAAAACAAACACACCCTGGTTAGTCCGGAACCAAAAGGAAAAAACCAAAGCTAATGCCATTCTCTATGCAATCATTCTCAGGCCTTATTCTCTGATTAGAATCCATTTAACACCTGTATTTATTTCAGAAGTTAAAAACACTTTTGTAAAAAACACTTCAGGGGCCTGCCGGGTGGTGTAGTGGTTAAGTTCGTGCGCTCCACTTTGGCAGCCCAGGGTTCACAGGTTCGGATCCCAGGCACGGACCAACACAGTGCTCGTAAAGCCATGCTGTGGCAGCATCCCACATGTAAAATGGAGGAGGATGGGCACAGATGTTAACTCAGGGCTAATCTTCCTCAGCAAAAAGAGGAGGATTAGCAATGGATGTTAGCTCAGAGCCAATCTTCCTCACAAAAACAAAACCCCACTTCAAATGTAGAACAAGCAAAAAAAGTAATGGTACATCTATGCTACATAAATAAATAACTGAACTACCACTGTGTATCCATTTTATTGCTCAAACCTACACAGGCTTCCAGGGCTCTTTGCTGCCTTTACTACATGGTTTCAGGGATTCAAATATCCTTAGCAATTAAAACTATCAACTCTATCTTCTGGGTGTTCTGCTTCCCCTGAAACTCCCTCAGCATTCCCTTTCCTTAAAATTCCATTGTATTTTAAGTGATAGGGCTAATCATAAAGAAGGGATAATAAAAACAACCCCATTGTTCTGAGAAATGTTACAAAGCTTAACAAAACTTACAAGATATCCCTCTAGATGAATGTCTAGTAGCAAATGGGGCCCATTATCCAATATTTACATGTAAGGACTTCCTCTCATTAATTTTTACCATCCACTACTTACCACTCTAATTGCTAAGTATTCAAATCAGCAAATGTTTATGAACTTTATAGAAGAGACTACCATGCTACCTCTAAGACACTGATTCTAAGAAAAACATTTCTTCAACCATTTAAAACAATACTCTTTCCAAAGACATAATCTTTGCATTTGACTATTTGCTACCAATAGCACCTGTACAGGGCAACCTTTGACCTACACAGGCACAAATAAAAGAATTAAGTCAAGTGAGAGCAGGATCCATAGAATTCATAGTTCCCTGCTACAAAAGATTCATCCTGCAGTTAATCACTACCCTCATTTATAACTGTACTTTATATACAGGGCTAAAGAAACCAGGGTTACTATTTAAAAACTTAGAAAAAAATAAACCCATTAATTGCCCCTCAATTACCAATATGCTCTTTACTTAACACACACAGAGCAGAAGTGCTTGAAATATTTGATGCAATTATAATAGCACAAATAAAAAGCTATCCCAAGTTAGCATGCCATCCACACAAAATTGCTAATTTTGCTGTCATGCTAATCTTACAGGCTTAGAGTTGGTATTGTGTTATTTAAAACCAAGATTATTAGAATCGACATATAAGTGTTTGTACCAAACTAGATCCCATGCCATATACTGCCCCAGAAGCTTCACTTCACTATACATATAATCACCAATCATTAATAAAGTTAAACTAACAGTACATACTGTAAAATGTGTAGTTTTTCCTGGTTGTGGAGGGGAACTTCAACTTTAGATTCTGCCAACAGCAACAGTAAAGGAATTATTTACTGCCATTAAAATCCTCAAAGTCACTTGAAGATTAAAAGAAGCTTCAGATTACAAGTTCTTTTTATCCAGTCAGTACTACTTCAATTGTCTAACCAACATTTAACCAGATAGCCACAAAAGAACAAACGTGCCATCATATTTAGCCAAAAAAGGCCATCCAATCAATGCTATCTTATTTATTAAGTTTCTACATTTTTATTCATATTAACCAAGAAGTAATACATAATATTGTCACTTTCAGGAATATTTCCCTTTTATACCTTTAGTAAGACCAATGAGAGTCAATTTCAAGCATTACAAACTCAAATATTAATATTACGGCGGCAAGATGGCATGAATTGGACCTCAATAATCCTAATAAGAACAAGGGATCCAAGGCTTCCTCAAAGCAGAGTAATAACTCAGTTTCCCTAGCTAGAACAGCCAGTTTACCTTATTAGCTATCTTTGAGAAGTCGCTCCCCAGCCCACCAAAGAGGGATAACAGCAATTTACCTTCAGGCAACAGAGTGGTCACTAAAAACCAACAAATAATCTAACAGAATCCTAAAGTCTCAGAAAATAAATGAAAACTTACCAGATTTACTCTGATTTGGATAGAGAGATTTCCAAGGAATCCCACTCACACAATCAGAAGCAGTGGATCTCATCACACCCACTATCGCGCCACTTTCCAAATTTTCCCATTTTTCTTCCCCTTCCCTCTGCCACTTTTCTTCTCTGTTTCTCTCTCTCTCTCTCAGCAGAGAGAATTATAAGTTATAAAACAAATTCCTTCCTATTCAGTCGATGCTGAAAGAAAATAATTTTGATAATGGAAAGCCTGACTTATTCATGAGCTTGTACAGTACCTGGAATCATCTGTCACTTCTTCAATAAAGCCAGAATCACATCTGGGACAAATATATTCCTATAAAAGAAAGGAAGAAATACATAAAAGTCTTTTATTAGAAAACTAAGTATGTAGTTTCAGAATAATATGCAGTACACAAGTTAATGTTGTATGTACTTGCTGACTCCCAGGATAGTTTTTTCTATTATACTCTGGCAAATAAAGAATTCCATAAGATGTTTGCAGAATGGCTTCATAAGTGGTTCCCACAGAGAGCTTAAAGGGAGAATGCAAAGACTTTTTTTTTTAATTTGAGTTGATTTTCCTTTTAACTGGAACAAATTCATGATCTAATTTTCTCTTCAAATCTAATGAAAAAGCTCCACTAGATATATCAGAGCAGTAAAAGATTATAATATTGGTGGGTATAGAAACTGCTTTCTTTTTAGTATGTACAGACAGGAGACATAAACTGAATCACAGCATAAATCAATTTGTAGACTGGGAATTTACAATGAAGTTTTACAATATTTCTAACCTATGTTTTGATTACCAATGGTTCCAAATAAAATTTAATATTCTCAGGTATTCTGCAAAAATGTTGATTCAAATAACCAGAACAATTCCATTAAATCAGCTTCCATTTCCTTCAGTACCATGAATCTTTCTTTTAAATAAATAATATCAAACTTCAGGGCTGATAAGAAAGACTACACTTTAGAGACTGCCTTATAGTTTTAAAAATTATAATTTAACTACTATATAAATAGATCTGGGAAGACATTTTCAACTATTTTCTTGCTCCCTATATTTTCTAAACCTCAATTTTGTCTTATCAGAAGGTGATGTATGCCGTATTTGGCTACCCAAACAAAGACAGTCAGAACAGTAACTCAAACATTCAAATGCTTTCTTAAAAGATATAAGGAAAAAAAGACCATTCCCTCTGTCAAGGAGGGTAGTTTGGTAAGGAGACATTCAATTCAAGAAACATTAAAATTTAATAAAGTAATTGCTACAATCAATGTACCTTGGGAATAGAAACAAATGCCAAAGTTTGCCTGAGGGAATCAGAAAATGCTTTGTCTGAAACAGGGACCCAAAATATTAGTCTGCTTGCTCAATAAAAAAGGAAATCATGGGTTAAGGAGCATAACAATAGAATATAGCATGCATAGAGGTTGGAGGGGAGTGGCATGATGAGTGTCAATAAGCAGTCTGGGACCCAACAGCAGAAAATTTCAGATCAGAAGCTCTCAACCTTTATTCTCCCCAATACACATAAAAGAGAAATACTCATAATGGGCATACTGTGAAATATAATAATCTGGAGACCATACGAGCCCATCCCTCTACTCCTTCATCCCCCACCCTCCCAGGTAGCAGTAACTCCATCCCTTTCTCTTCCACTAAGAAAGTTTATCTGAATGCAAGTGAGATTGACTTTAGAAGGTTAACCTTAAATCTATTCTAATGTCTAAAGTTAAAAAGAAAAAAAGAATCAATTACAAGATGCTATAATTTGTCACGATCACACTGCTGGGCCCCCTTCTCTCTTCCCTCTTCCTCTCTCACTCATTCCCACTGCTTTAAATATCCCCTATATGTAACAACTCTCAAATATGTATTTCCAACCCAGACCACTCTTCTGAACTCCAGATTCATTGATCCGCATATGTATTCTCTCTCATGCTCTCTCTTACTTACATACTTACACACACACACACACACACACACACACACACACACCCTCAAGAGGTGGCATAGCAGTTTATTCATATGGAAAACCTGGGAGTCATTCCTGACACCTCCCTCACCATTATCTTCCACATCCAACAATCAAATCCTGACACTCCTACCTTGAACACATTTCTCAAATCTACTCCTTGCCTCACTGCCACACTATCTGAACCCAAGCCAGCACTGGCTTGAGACGCTGAATACCTTCCCCCTTCAGTATTGTCCTGCTTCTCTTCTAGCCTTTTCCTATCTGTGCTACATATTGAAGTCAGAAGATCTTTTTTAAAATTTTTAAAACATAAAACGGGGGGCCGGCCCGGTGGCGCAGCGGTTTCGTCCACGCTTGGCAGCCCAGGGTTCGCGGGTTCGGATCCCGGGCGCCCGCCGACGCACTGCCTGTCAGCCAGACGCACTGCCTGTCAGCCACGCCGTGGCGGCGTCCCATATAAAGTGGAGGAAGATGGGCACGGATGTTAGCCCAGGGCCAGTCTTCCTCAGCAAAAAGAGGAGGATTAGCAACGGATGTTAGCTCAGGGCTGGTCTTCCTCACCAAAAAAAAAAAAAAAAAAAAAAAACATAAAACGGACCATGTCATTTCCCAGCTTAAAACCTTTCAACTATTTCCCAAAACATTTAGAATAAAATCAAACTCTTAAACATGACCTACAAGGCCCTGATTCAGCTGGTCTCTGTTCAACTTGCCAACTTCATTTCAGCTTACCTTCTCCCTCTCTCAGTGCATTCCAGCCACAAGGGCCTTCTTTCAATTCTTCTAACTCATTAAGGTTATCCCTGTCTCTAAGCTTTCATACATACTGCTCCTATAACTGAAACACTATTCCCCTAACTTGCTGCACAGCAAGGGACAGTAAGATTGAAGGGAATCCTTTAGGTCTCCATTTTAATGTCACGTCAGAAAGTCCTTCTTTCATCACCCAATCTAAAGTGGTTTCCTCTGATTTTCTTCTATAGCACATGTTCATTCCTTTATAGCACTTATCACAATTTGTAATTATGTATTTGTTTAATGCTTTTTTTAATGTCTGTCTCCATTCAGTAAGCTCTCAGTTTCATAATGGCAGGGTCCAGATCAGTTTTGTTTACCACTATTTGTCTAGGACAGACAGGTGCTCAATAAATATTTACTGATTAAATGAACATGAAATTACTTACCACACACCTCACAACTAGGAGTCAAAGAACCAAAATCTGATACAATCAGAGAACAGGTAGAGTGGAAGTAAAGAACTAAAAGAGCGGGAAACTTAGGAAGTTGTGGCCTGATTATGGGATAACAGAGCCTGAGATTTCAGAGGTAGAACTGTTCTGGATGATCACAAGTTCCAAGATAGAGCTATGGGAGTAGGTGGCTAAAGTGGAGTAGGGATAAAGGTCTTTAGGGTTAAAGTGTCATCTACATTGATACTGAACTTCCAAAATGATGTTTAGAGTTGTGGTGGAGAGAAAATAATTTCAAAAGGCAGAAATCACAATCAGGAAGACAAAAAAGATGGAAGCAAGAATCACACCAATTTAGAGTAGAGAAACGAACAAGTCCTCTCATCATGATCCTAGGCATGGTTCTAGGAACCGGGCTGTCAGCCACAATAGGTCCTTCACAGAACAGGACACTTCAGAGGTATAAACCAAACCGTAGAAGTACTACAGGGTTTCTCCTGTCACTTGGTACTCCTTCCATTTACAAGCACTTTCTAAATAATTCTATTTTGATTACAGGGAAGAGAACCAAAATTCTTTCCAAATGCTCTGTGAATTATTCTGGATACAAGTAGCTAATCATAAAACAAACTTCTCAGCCATGGACTATCCCTCCTGCAATCAACATTACAAAAAATACAGAGAACTTTTTAGAATTCACAAGCTTCTCATTCTCTAATTATCAAAGTAAAAAATACACACTTGTCTCTTACATACTTCAGTAGTCCGATCTCAGAACAAAGGTCTGATATGAAAACTCGCACTTCCATTCTCCTAAAGGCCTGAAAACCCCAAAATAACATTCTGAAGATGCTACAGTTCCAGTTCCTAGGTTTTCTTTTCAAAGGCCTGACAGCACTCCACTTACTACCGCCATTTTTCTTCTGGATTCACACTAGTCACTATTTTTTCCCTAATTTCCAGCTACACCAAGGTGCCACCCATTCACTCTAAAGACTCAAAAATTTTATCAATTGCTTCAAACTAATCCGGAGACAGGATGTTGAGTAAGGGTAGAGATGAATGAAATAAGATTGGCTATTTGAGTTGATAATTACTGAAGCTGGGTATGTGTGGGTTTCTTACACTATTCTCTCTACTTCTCATATGTTTGAAATTTTCTATGATAAAGTTTTTTAAGTTACATCAGTCTGAAAAACATAGTCTAGTCAGGAAAATGTTAACCAAACCATGTACTGAACAAACTGTGACCTAAAGTAAAATTAGACTAGAAATAATCTATCATGTTAGAGAATTAAGGGAGAAAGGTACTTAAACTCTATTTATGAACCACCTATGATGTGGCTGACACTGTGCTATTCCTCTTAACCATTCTGTGAGGTGAATATTGTTATTTCTGTTTTACAGATAAGAATGTGAAGCAAGTTGTCTGTAGCAGATTTCACTTTCCAAAGATGGCCCCAACAAAATTTCCCAACCCACATGCTCTTCTGCAATGTGACCTTCCACTCAACCCCCTTTGAATCTGGGGGGCCCTGTGACTTTTTTAACTGATAGAATACTGGGCCAGTTCCAGACAAAGCCCTTAACTATTTGACAGCTTCTGCCTCCTGACTTTTAGAACCCTAAGTAGCCACATGAGTCCAGGCTACTCTGCTGGACAGAGAGGCCACATGGAGGAGCACTGAGACATTAGACAAAGATTGGACTGTAAGAGGGAAAAACCATCTTGGAGGCCCAGCCCAGCAAACCATTCAGATGGCTCCATCTCCAGGTACTATCTGACCACAAATGCAAGAAAGATCCCAGGTAAGAACTGACCAGCTGAACTCAGTAAATCCACAGAAACATGAGAGATAACAACTTATTGTTTTAGGCCACTAAATTTTGGGTGATTTATTAGGCAGTAATAGAAAACCAGAACATTGCCCAAGGGATGGAAAACAGTTTTGAATCTTGGTCTTTCTTGAATTCAAAACTTCCTGTCTTTTCATTACACCACGTTGAATGAAAGTAACTATACTTTTAGAGAAAGGAATAGGAACTATAATTTGCTGAGGATTGAATGGAAGAGTTTACAGCAAGGCCAAATGAGGCCTTGGGAAATTCACCAGCCATTCAGCCCCCTCTCTCCCTTACAGGGGAGCACGCCCTGATGAAAACACAAGCCAGCTTCAATCTTACAAGCTCAGAAATCTAATTTAGCAGACCAAGAGAAGATCTGTCTCTTAGAGGAAGATTCACATAAAACCAAATTCAGAGGCCATACATACAAAACCCAAAATGCCAATTTACTTAATTTCAATAAAAATGAGTTATCAAGTGGCCCATTTACGTTTACTATTCAGCACAGTCTCAATAAGCAAATCTACCTGAAAAATGCCACGGCAGAGGAAAGAGTTTTGGAATCAGAGACTGAATTCCAATCTCAAGTCTCTACTTACTAGATATGAGGTCTTAGGGAAGTCACATTACCTTTCTCAGATTCAGTTCCCCCATCTGTAAAATGGAGATGCTTACTTCTCTGCTGCATTATTGTAAAGATTAAGATATTTGCAAAATACCTAACTCAGTGACTGGCACATCAGATGGCAGACATTTAATAAACATAACTATTACAGTTATTCCAGATTATAATCACTTCTCTGCTAAATAAGCAGAGAATCAGAGGAATAAGACAAGTGGATATATAGCTTGTGTCATTATGCTAGGATAGCCTAATATATCCAACCCCATTATGAGAATAAACCAGATCCTCAAAGTCAAGCACCTGGGATTCCTCTCCCCCTGGGCAGTACCAGGAAGAGCACAGCATATATTTGCCTCTGACTCTTTCTCTTCTATTCTTTCACTGCTGACCCACAATTCCTGCACCCTCTTCTAACAGACATGTTCTTTCTCCTGATAGAATATAATACAATTACTTGGCTGTATTTTCTTAATTACAATCAAATTTAGTCATGCCCTACACTGAGATTACAACTCATTTTAAGTTGTAAGACTGGATTTTAAGTGTTTTTCTCTTGGGTCATTTCTAAAGATGGCTAACTTTACATTTTAATTTTTCCTAATTTTTTTTCAGAAGTAATCTTACCTTCAATTCAGGGGAACATCCATGCATCAAGGGTCAATTTGTAAAAGGCTCAAACAAGAACCAAACACAGTCTCTGCCTCTACATTCCTCCCACATCCAGGCCTTGGCCTTAGTATCATCCTGATATATTCAGAATAGAGTTTTGAATTTTAAGCATAAGGGGTTTGTGTTGGGGGTGGTGGCGGGGAGGGGCAAACCAAGGATAATGAATTAAGCACCCATTATTTGTCTGGCACTATGGAAATCTCTCCTCTGCTTAAATATTAACACATTGACTCTTCACACCAACCCTCCCTCCCCCAAATATTGCCAACATATATAGTCCCCACAGCCACAAAGTCTCATAGAAAAAATTTCATTGGGGGGCCGCCCAGTGGTGCAGCGGTTTAGTTCACACTTTGGCAGCCCGGGGTCCACGGGTTCAGATCCCAGGCGCTAGCCGATGCACTGCTTGTCAGCCATGCTGTGGCAGACATCCCATATAAAGTAGAGGAAGATGGGCATGGATGTTAGCCCAGGGCCAGTCTTCCTCAGCAAAAAGAGGAGGATTGGCAACAGATGCTAGCTCAGGTCTGGTCTTCCACACACACAAAAAAATTTCATTAGGTCATTTCTATCATCCCATCTGTAAAAGAGAAGTATGACAAACCTAAGTTACTTACCCAGAATCACTGAAAATAGGAACACAGTTGTTTCCACCAAACTAAGCTGCTTTCCCCCTAGGGACTAAAAGTTTATTGTATACAACTCTAGTGAAGATACTCAGTAGCAGGCACACTTGAATGAACTGCCTCAGATGTTCCACTGCCTGTTTGATCTAAGAATACCCATAGCAGAAGTATTTTTCACCACTAATATTCTGAATCAGGAACAACCCCTTGACTATAGCTTAGCCCTGATGCTTACCTACTTAGAACAATACAAGAGGACACAAAGCACTTGGAATACAGGAGAGAAAGAAAAAGAGTGGTTTTAATGCATTATTTTCTTTTCCTTCTTTTATTTCAAGGGATAAATTATCACAAAATGTGAGACCTTGGTAGGACAATGAGCTACAAGCCAGGACCTATTTATATTAAGTCCCATAGTTCGAAATTTACAAACCCTTGAACTTTATGAAAATCTGTATCCAATATTTTATTCAGTATATAAAATACAATATAAAGACTTACTATTTATTTCCTAATTCCATAGCATTGTTTTTCTACACGTTCACTATCAACATCTAAGGGTTTTTATTTTTAATTTTATCTAATACAGAAGACTTTTCTGTCTCATCTGACAGAGTCAAAATCTAAGATCACAATATTAAGTTAGTCATATCCTCTTGTTCACATTCTCTTTGAGTATCACACAGCAAAACTGTTCAGAAACTCCTAATTAGAAGGATTAGGAATACAAACTGAAACACATCACACCTCCTCAGCCAGAACCAACCAGACCCTGAATTTCATAACAACTCATATCTCTAGGTCAAAGACCCGTCTTTTTTTCTAGAGACTTTTTCCATAATCCCCTATGATTATCCCTTTTCAAGCCAGGTTACACTTCCTCCATTTTCAAAAGCATCAAGTGAACCCCAAAACAAAAACAACAGAACTTCTGAGTTCTGTTCCCAGTTCCACCATTACTTCACGGTCTTTGTGAAGACCTGCTTCTCCATCTGTAAAACTAGAGCACAAATGCTTTCCTCATTTACTTGTCTCTCCAAAGTCTCCTTCAGGAAAACAAGAAAGTTGTCTCACTCATTCTTAAAAGGAAAAGTTTCCAATTTAAGCATTTTAGTTCTCTGAAGTCAAGAAATCTTAAGTGATTGTTCCCCTGGCTATTAATGAGAAAGAAAACCAGTTTACAAAAAAAGGAAACATTAGGACACAGTTTTAGTATTACACAAAGATACCTACACAATTTAAATACTATTTGAAGAGCTATGATTCCGTTCCAGACCAATAAAACTGCCTTGATTTATGGTCTCACTCCCTAAGAACACTAACATTCACAACCGTCATCATTCTGTTCCTTCATTCCAGGCCATGCAACATGGACATTATCAGGGACTCCAAACAGGAATGTATAATCAACCAACTTTCTTTAGTTCATTGTGTTACAAGGCAGAAAATCAGGTCACGGGACAAAGCGTTAATTGATATAAGCTTGATAAGATGGACTAGAAGCCAAATTTTCTAAGAAAAAACAGACTAAGCTACAAGAATTATCAGAGAAAAAGTTAACCTCATACAGCAAAATATAGCCAGAAAAGATTTGGTTATAGTGTTCTTTGCTTGCTCACACCAAAGGCAGCAAGAAGGGGAACTAACCCAGTGGCACAAATATAAAATGGTAAATGATCTAAAAAGTTTGCTTTAGCTCTGATATGTACCACCATAGTTTGGAGTAAAAACTTATCTTCTCACATTCAGCTTAGGCTGACAGAATCTTCTTACATAAAATGACAACATTCATTCACTCAGCAAATATATTCTAAGCTCTAAACTCCAAGCACTGTGCAGAAAGAAAAGCATGCTTGGGGGGCCACCCGGTGGCGCAGCGGTGTAGTCCGCACTCGGCAGCCCCGTGTTCGCAAGTTCGGATCCTGGGCGCCCGCCGACGCACTGCCTGTCGGCCATGCCGTGGCGATGTCCCATATAAAAAAGTGGAGGAAGATGGGCACGGATGTTAGCCCAGGGCCAGTCTTCCTCAGCAAAAAGGGGAGGATTGGCAAAAGATGTTAGCTCAGGGCTGGTCTTCCCCACTAAGAAAAAAAAAAGCATGCTTGGTGTGGAAAGAAAAATAACCTGAAATTAAAAGTCACTGAAGTCATGCACAAAGTGTATGTTCTAATAAAAATCACACTTAGGTGGGGCCGGCCCAGTGGTGTAGAGGTTAAGTACACACGTTCCGCTATGGCGGCCTGGGGTTCACAGGTTCGGATCCTGAGCCCAAACCCACGCACCACTTAGCAAGCCATGCTGTGACAGGCATCCCACAAACAAAGTAGAGGAAGATGAGCATGGATGTTAGCCCAGGGCCAGTCTTCCTCAGCAAAAAGAGGAGGATTGGCAACGGATGTTAGCTCAGGGCTGGTCTTCCTCACAAAAAAAAAAAAATCACACTTAGGGAAGGAAAGGCACATAAAAACAAACTTCTCTGAATATCCTAATCTTAGTCTCAAAATAAGAACTGAGCAGTGCTTCAGAACAGCCTAAGTGGTTAAGAGCAATGAATCTGAAATGAAAGCTGGACTGGAAACACAGAATAACAAACCAGCTGCATGATGTTGGGCAAGTCACTTCATTAATGAAATATTGCCTGGAACATAATAAGTCTTCAACAAATTATAGATTCTAATAAATTCCTCTGAGCAGTTCTCAAACCATGTTCCACAAGATATCAATCATTGGTCTGTTAAGGAAAAAAAACAGACCTGAAAAAGGCTGAATTAAACAGTATTATTAAGCATGTTGATTTACTGAATGATTTTTCAGAACCATTAATATGCTATTGTGTGTCATAATAGGAGAATTGGAGGGATGGAGACAGGAAGAAGATTTAGTATACAGCATTTTACCATAATTCTGAACTCCTAGTAAATCTCCTGGCACACAGTTTGAGAAACACTGATTTAGACTACTGATTTCCAGACTTTCAGATTCCACAAAGCAGTTCAATTTTAACATTAAAAAATTAGGAACCCACAAAGGATTGTCAGCTTTTTTATTTTGCCATGTAAAAACATTTTTTTCAGTCACTACCTACTATCATCATTATTTCATTTTAAAAGTATCAGTTTAAAACCAAAAAGACAGGAATAAAGAACAGACCTTTAGATTAAATTAAATTACAGACTTTTAAATAAAATAAGTTAGTGCTGTCCTCCTTTCTACCATGTGCCCCTGGAGCAATCCCAGAACCTCTGATGCAAAATACAAATAATAGTATTTGGAATTCTAGTACAGACTTTCCATCAATGAGACAAGAGAACTTTACAAGTATGATCTAATTCACTTCAGGGACATTCAGGTCAGGAAAGATCACATACAAACTGGTTGAGAAAAGTAGCCACTGACCATCACAAAGTAAGATAATAATGAGTTAACTGAACAGAACTTTAAGAATAAAAGAAACAAAGTGTGATATTTATAAAATAGTCCTGAAAATGAAAATATCCCAGGGCAAATTTACCTGTCATCGAATCCCAAGTCTTCAAAAAAATGAGCTTTTAATTTATTCGTTCAACATCACCTGCATTAAGAATGTGTTGCTTTGTTTGATTTAACAAAGGAAAATCTTGGCATTGCTCTGCATCATGGTGTCCTCTATTCTAACGTTCAAGATCGCTCATTATTATAAAAGGAGAGAATAGAGTTTTGTAACTCATGAAGGAAATTCATTTCAGAAGTAGAATTTAAATCCCAGTAAGAATAATTCAGCGGATATCACATGATCTTCTACATGGAAAAACTACAGAAGAAAATTCCCTTACACAAAATCCAAAAATACCCAAAAATTCAAACACTGAACCACGGATAGGAATAAAGAGAACTGCCTCATTTTACAGACGAGGAAAAGTATGGCCCTTGAAAAATTCAATAATTTGTTTAAAGGTTAAAATAAAACTTTTTTCCCCACACTGCTACAGTACTATTTATAATTAATAAAATAAATAAAACCATCTATAGAAAAGGCTGATAACAGTTGTAAAATGAGGGCTAATGGTTAATTCTACAACTTGCAGCCAGTTTGTTTATTCTAAAAGCCCTTTCCTACCATTTTTAAACATAGCTCAGACCTAAAATGGGTAAAAAGGCATTTGCTCTAATCTTGAGATAGCTACACTTTGTACATGTGTGTCCTCAAAGAAAATATCCAGACTCTCAGGAACAGAAACAGACATACTTCTGGAACCCTTTTATAGCACTAGTGTTGCAGGATGAGATAGACCTATGTTACACCACTAACCTTATTAAAAACCTTGGGAACTCTGAATCTGCTCATCAAATATTGATTGTATGTTACAAGAGAATGCTACTATAATATTAAAACAAGTCTCCCTCCTTGAATCAGCACCAAATAGTAAACCAATAATTTCAGTAATTAGTAAAATAAGGTTGAAAAATTTAGAAAATTACTTTTATGATTCCTACTTGTTAATATTACATTCAATCACTTTTTAATCTAAAACATGCGAACTAAGACTGGCAGTGAAAGCTAACTTGCTGAATTTGCCTTTTACATGTTATTAACAAAACAGTAAATGTACCATTATAAATAGTTTTCAAACCAAATCAGCAATCAAAACAGTAATTGTTTTGAACCAACAAACTTAAGGTACAAAATTTCCATTCCTCAACCTAACTTGTCTTAACTAGGAACACTAATGCCTCTCAATATTCAGCAGTGACCGTATTACAAGATCAGAACCTAAAAACTGGCACTATAAGTTAAAATCAGGGAACCAACAGCTTAATAAGTTTGAGAATAAAGTATCTCAGACTACCACTTAAATTACAGAAGATTCACTAGAAGCAGCTAAGTTCCATCCAACACATTCACTTACAAATGATTACTGAAATAACTTTACTTTAAAAGCCAATTAGCTGTTCATATGGAGGGCAGGTAACTACAGGAAGCTCCTCTATTTATAAGCTGTCAGATTTAGAAACAAAGCCATATTCAAAAACAAGAGCCTCAACTCTGCCTGTCACTATGGTAAGAGGTCCATCAGACCACTGCTCTGAGCCAACCTTTTATTCCTTAGACTACAGGTTTGTGCTCTGTTTTAAGGTGTATTATAAACACTATACCCCCACGATATTCAACATGTACAAAAGCAGAAAGTGACAAGAAGAAAAAGCCTACAATTACAATTCCTTCATTCAACAAATATATATTGAATGAATACTACACACCAGGCACTCTTCTAAACACTGATGAAAAAGGAAGTAGCAATAATAAGAGTAGTGAGGATATGAGACATTTAAAGGCATATAGCACGGATTGTCTAAAGGAAAAGTAAATCAAGTCTAAAGGACAAAGAGTGAATCTTGCAATATGTGAAAAGTACTGCACTAAAGTCATGAATAATAAGGAGAAAAAAAGAGTGAATGAAGACACTACAATCATCTAGGGGACATTTTGGACATCTACTGTAGTGTTTTGATTGTCAGAGTGATTAAGAAATGCTCCTGACATTACATGGACAGAGGCCAGGAAAGCACAGGAAACTTCAGCACAAAGAAATGTCTCTACTGTCAAACTTCATATGGATAGTTAAGTAGATAAAAAACATCTTTATAATTATCAAAGCCTAGGACCTAACTCCATTCTACATATAAGCATCAAATCTTTCTGCATAATTTTAATATGCACTAAATGTCCAGAAAAACTACTGAATAAAGTGAGAGAAAATTATACTTTATTCGTACCTGTACCAAGAATTGTTCATCGTTCTGGTGGTTTGCCTCTCATGGTATTTAAGTTGCAAATACCCTTATAGCAGTTTACTTGAGTAGCTGTCATGTCTATGTTTGGTGCCAATATCTACTACTACTTTACATCTTCCTGTTATGGACAACTGAGTATTTACAGACTGAAATGTAATTATTTTGTCATGAATTATTTTCTTTATACTTATCCTTTATCTTACTGCTAAAGAATTTTAACTGTATGTGTAGGAAAGTTGTACTACTTGTGAATTTCGTTTCATTAAAGGGAGTATTTCAAAATATTTATTATAAAAAGAGGGCACTGGGTCTAATATGTTTGAGAGCCACTGGGCTAGAAGATCAGCATCATTGTAGGATACCTGCTAGTCTCAGTTAATCCAGAAAATAGCAGAAATGGGCATGTAACTATGGTATGTTTTACTCTCCTTTGAGAATGTAAATTCTAAGCATGGTGAAAAGTAAACATAATGAAACCTTTATTGGAAGACGGTTCTCTAGGTGTAAAGTCTACTCAGATCTGCACATCAAAGTGAGCGGCAAGGAGGTGAATATAGCATACCTCGTCTACTAAGAACTTCCCTGTGACAACTGAAATCATCAAGGACAGAGATTACCTATCTTAATAGATTTTCAAGGAAAACAAAATTAACTGGCCTATTTTGGGAAAAGACGCTGGGCAATCTATTTAACATACAAGAAAAGTGTGCCTATTTTATAAACACCAAAGCCAATGCACTTCTATTTGATATACACTCATCTGGAGACCTCTAAGGAGCTTTGAACTGCTAACAATTGAACTTAAAAAAAAGATTAAAAAAATCTTTCAGGGGCCGGGCCTGGTGGCGTAGCAGTTAAGTTCACAGGTTCCACTTCGGTGGCCCGGGGTTCGCCAGTTCAGATCCTGGGCGCAGACCTACTCACTGCTCATCAAGCCAGGCTGAGGCAGCGTCCCACACAGAAGTACTGGAAGGACCTACAACTAAGATGTACAGCCATGTACTGGGGCTTTGGGGAGAAAAACGAAGAAAAAAGAGGAAGATTGGCAACAGATGTTAGCTCAGGGCCACTCTTCCTAAAAAAAAAAAACTTTCAGAATCTAACCTAAACTTCTGTATGTCAAACTATAAGAAATACCTAAAATGTTTCTACTATGGTAAAGGCCCCATCTCTCTACAAATAAGGATTACTCATTCCTACACTACTTTCAATCAAAGATTACATAGCTCCATTTCTCTGAATGCTCTTCAAGCTTTCAATAGGTACACCTCAGTATCATTTTACGGTGGGTTATACTAAGGTAAACTGAGAGGGTCAGATGACTCAGCTCCAGCCACACGAAGAATTAGTATTAGAACAAGGATTGATAACTTTAATTCACCCTCTCGAGCAACAGTTTCAAGAAGCTAAAAGTTTAAGCACAGAATCTCCTGGGCTCGTGAAAGTTCTAAGAACGATAAGAGAAACAGAAAGTAAAACTCGATTAACGCTAAGATGAGAACAGAAAAACTAAAAGTTAGGCTTGTTGTCTGCTTTTTGCTTTGTTTTCAAACTGGAATTTCCAGCTGTCTTACTAAGTTACACAAGGTGTTACTACCTCAATTAATTCCCAACTGACAAAAAATTTGGACACTTTTATCTTAGAAGTTGCCCTACAGTGTGTAACTTGAGAGGAGTGATCCAATTCCTCTGGTCTCAGTAACCACAAGGAGTGCAAGTGGCCCCAACAGATACTGCTATAACGGAATAGCAGCCACCAATGACTGTTCTAAACAATCCCCTCCCAACAGGGCTTTGGTTAAAATTATATGGTCTCAATTATCTTACTGAAAATTCTCATCGGGATCCCAAAATTAGAAATCAAAGCTACACCAGAACAAAACCTTAAGCACCACTGACATAAGAAGATAATGACTATCCTTTTATCCTTCTACACCAGGGTTCCTCAACCTCAGCACTCTTGACATTTTGGGCCCAATAATTCTTTGTTGTGGGGGGCTGTCCTGTGCGTTGTAGCATAGTTAGCAGCATCCCTGTCCTCTACCCACTAGATGCCAGGAACAACCCTCCCCAAGTTGTGACAACCAAAAATGTGCACAGACTTTGCCAAATGCTTTCCTGGGGAGCAAAATTACCCCTGGCTGAGAACCGCTGCTCTACGCTATCTCCTTTATTCTTCATTATTAAGCTGTGGAGAGATGAAAAAGAAGTCAGCATCCACAGGTTTCTTATTCTTAGACCCCTTCTAGTTTGACTATAGAGAATAAAAAGCAATCCACACCTTCTTTCCTCTTCTAATAAGATGGCTGTCTAAAAGACCTTAACATCCTCTCCTTGAACATAAGTAAAGGTCATAAAAAGCCAACTAAACATAAAGAAACACAAAGTGTTCACATCCAATTGGTACTTCCCTCCAAAATACAAGGAATTTCATCTGCAGTGAGTTTAATTTTAAGATTTTATTCTTCCTCATACTGAAAAAGTCCCACAGATTTCCCGAATATATACATGTTTATTTATCAGTAAAATTTCAAGACTAGAACTAGCCTTCTACCCATAAGAATACATATTCCTTATTTCTAGATCCTTGCAGGGAATATATTTACTGACACTGTATGTTCACACTTCATGTGGAGCACCTGCATTTTGTACCACTAAGCCCTTTAGATAAAGATCTCACAACACTAAAGCCACTACTTTTTAAATGTAATTATTGGATACTCAACTTATCATTTCACCTATTCATTCAAAAAATACATAATAAGCAACTGCTACATAGCACCAGAGAGATGCTCGATAATCAAGTAGACTTTTTAGCTAGTTAAGTCACCAACAGCAGAATTTAAGATAATCTAATAATTAAAACCTCTCAGACCCAGCTCAAATCACTGAATTCCTTCTCCCAGTTCAACAATACTACTAACATTACTTAGCCACCGTTCTGGTGTCTAACAGTCATGCAACTTAAAAAGCAAGGTCAGTGAGCTTAGAGTTTTAAGAATCACAAAGTCTTTAAGAAATTTACTTTTTAGCTATTCTTATAACAGGATGGTTAGAAAGTCTTCCTGTATTAGAGCCATTACCAGTACAGCACAATGATAATGACTTGTGGAGCACCTGGTAAAGAGCAAAACTACATAACATTACCTACTGATAAGGATGACAGTTTATTAGATCAAAGAAGGTGATATAATAAGGAGATGAGAGAGGGAGAGAAGCCTGCTAGTTCCTTCAGGCAGAGCCTCAGAGGTGAGCAACACACTGGGAGTCCTTAATTAGACTGGTCTCTTGTCTGCATTTGAGTACTGTGATCTCCAGAGAACACTTAAGAACCACCCTAGTCTCAACGATACCAGAAGTAGTTTACTCCGCATATGATTTATCTCACCCACTTAATGATGACTCTACCAGACTCCATCTCATAAAGTAATATTCCCTGGCCTTGGTTTAAAAGAGGATGGAATGACACCTTTACATTCCGTAACACAGCCTTCTGTGGTACTACCCAGTCATTCCTCAATGTAGCACAGTAACTCCATCAGTCTTGACTTCAAATTGTCTCTCAATAGAATAGGCAGGTGAGGTAAAAGCTTCTGCTGTGTTATGAAAATAATTTTAAGTTACTTAAGTATTTCTTCTATCATCTGATAACCAAAAAATATACAACGTCATTTTACCTAATCATATATAAACTTGAAACCCTGGGGTTTCAGACCATATAATCAGAATCTCTTATTTTAAAATCCAAGTTTATTACTCACTAAATTTTACTAAAATTAATTTAATTGTAAATAGGAAAACACTCTCAGTAAGAGAAAGAAATTTCTAAATCAATATTCACTTCTACAATGGAGACTCTTTTTTGAAGCCTAACAGATAACAGTACCACTGAATACTGTATTTTCATTTTAAAATTCCCTTCATGGTTTCCTCTCATTCCTTAGTATCTTCTTTCTAAATGAAACTTTTGTTCTCTTATCTGGAAGGATCCAAACCAAAGACACTAAGATGGATAGATCAGGATTAGCAATAAGGCATGTTACTTCACCAAATTAATTCAACTGAATGTGGCTTAACCTATATTGCATTAGGCATATTTCAATCTCTCTCAGAAATTATAGCCAAAACTATTTCTTCTAATGCAGACACTAAAGTTACCTGGGTCTGTGAATCTTTCAGAGTGCAGGACTGACAAAATAAATGATAAACAAAAACCGAAGAGTAGTTTCAGGGCTGAACACTGGGTAAACTATTGCTATTGCCTGCACACATTTCCAAAAGTATCAAGAAGCGCTATATCCTAGAGACTGGGGAAGGGAGAAAAAGTAAGAGTGGTAAAAACCTTGCAACCTGGTCCCAGTGAACACAATTACGACCCTACTATGTGGTGAATAAACTGGCAAGAGATGAGATGGCTCTGAAGCAGTCCTTCCCACTGACTGGGTGAAGAAACCTACCCAGTAAGAGCTCATTCAAAGCTGATGTAAAACTCAATACGCAGCCTCAGTTGTTCAGAAAGGACAGCCCTCATGCGTATGGTTCTTGTGATCCATTAAGTCAAAACAAAGAAAAACTTCATTCACAGTAAGCCGAGTCTAGCTACTCTCAGGAAGACATCCAGGTTTCCCCTAACATTTATCCAGCTGAAGAAACACTGCGTGCCTAATGTATGTTGAATACTTATAGTGAGGGAATCTCAAGTTTATATAAAAATTTATTTTTAAAAAACTTTTCAGTGTTGTCCTATATAAACGAAAGTTGTACTACTGACTTACCAGCGTTTGAGCTGGTTTTTCAGTAACAGAGACAGATCTGTATTGAACCAGCCACTTACGGACCTGGTCATTCTTAGAACCAACATTTTCAAGATGACAGTCTGGCGTGAAGGATATAGAAATGGCCATGAAACAAGATGAAACTCACTGGCTCATCTACAAATCGAAACTAAACCCCTGACCTCAACTGTACCTTTTCCTAAAAATGCATAACAATGATTTACTGTTTCTCCCTTCTTCCTCAACTCACTCTTCCTTTTCTACCTCAGTCTATGCTATCCTCCTCAATCTGAATTCTTCCTATCCTGCAGAACTCAATTTAAATCCCATCTCTCGCTCTTTCCCTGACCTCACCCATGTTACCATATCCCCTCTCTGTGAATTCGAAAGCACATATTATCCATCCTCACTCACCTTACATTTTTACTTTTTCCATGTTTGTCCTGTCTTTCCAACAAAATTGTGAGGTCCTTAAGGGCAGGAACCACATATTCCTCAATACTGACTCCAGAGCATCCAGCAGAGACCCTTCTGTGTATGTGTAAGGATTCAATTACATTTAATTGTGTTAGGCCTCAATTTACAAACCAGGCATTACAGATAATAAATCAGACTAAAAAGATCAATAACTTCTCCAGGCATCAAACTAAGGCTTAGAAAAACACCCAAAAAGTCTTTCAAATTATCCCTTTTCAAGAGCACTTTGAAGTGAGGACTTGAGGTAGTAAAAAGATATAATAAGCTATGGAAAGTTAGACTGTTTTCTCACTCTTTAAGGCAAACAGTAAACAGCAACTTAAAGATCAGTAGAGCTAAGGACACAATGTTAAAAAGGCAGCACATTCAACAACATGTCACTGGTCACACACATACTGGTTGAATTCCAGACTCCCTCTCTCTGGTAAGAGAGAGTTCTGGAGGCTCTGATGTCCACTGGGAAAAAACAAGGCACGTGCTCTTCCCAGCACTGAAACATGGCAAAAAGCACATACACACAGCCAAATCAGCAAGCAAAACTAGCCTGTAGATGAAACTAAGATCACGAAGTTGGCAGTAGGACAAACAGAAAGAAAAGAAAATGCTATAAAAGCCTGAAAAAACACAACTTTTAGGTGAACAGGCTAAAAGATCCTTTAGGCACTTATTCACAGGACTCCATTTGTGTTTCTAAGAAATAAGACATGGACACACTTTAGTAGGTTTGAGACACTATAAGCATAGAGGTAAGATGTTATGAAGCTACCGTCAAGATTGAACCTGATTACTTCTAAGGAAAAGAACAACCCTAACTAATTCTAAAGATGGGTGGCCAAAGATCAGATTAACATTCACCCCTGTGGGTCTCCCTGCAGTAGTTATAACCCAACCCAAAACAGCGTCTGGGTTTGGGGTGCTGTAGCTGGCTAGCATGCTGCAGAAGCGCTTTCTTCACAACCACAGCACTACCTCTCTAGGGGCTAACTGTCTAGCAGAAACTGGTGAAAACCAATTTTATGTCAGAGGATGCAGTCCCCAGCATTCTGTCCTGGATCTTTTTATTAAATGAAGAGACAAAATCGGGGAGGGGGGCGGTAAGGGAGGTGGTGCCAAAGACACTGGCAGCATGACAACAAAAATAACCAAGTTGAAACAATATGTCCTGCCTTCTTCCTAAAGCCATTTCCTTCAATAGCGATAGGGACGCAGGCAGTCTGCAAGTCATTATACACTGCTGTTTTCACTTTCACAAGAACCCTCCCTGGAAACCACTGAAGAGCAAAATCCCCCTCTCTGCCCCACAGTTACCTTCCAACCCTCTCTCTTTCGTGCTTTCTTCCTTCCTTCCCTAGAGACAACCGAACAGGGACAATCCTCAGCAATCCGCTATTTTGCTTCACTGAGAATGGGGGAGGGGGAGGATCTGGTGAAAAGTGGAAAAGCAAACAGAGGAAGGTGAGAAGCAACAGTGGAAAGAGTATCGAGTGAGGGAAGGAGAGGTCACGGTGAGGAGACAAGGTGAAGAGTGCAAGACAATTGGGGGGAGAGTTGTCAGAGGAGAACTTGCTAAGGAAGACAAAAAGATGGGCGGGGGGGGGGGCAGGTAACGAGGGGAGAGGAAGTGAACGGCAGGTGGAGCATCCGAGGGGGGAAAAAGGCTGGACCGGAGTTAGGGGGCCAGGGCTGGGACGCCCGGGGTTTGGGGCCAGCGACCGGAGACCGTGAGCAGCAGGTATTTGAGAGACCGATGTCAGGGGAATCAAGGGAGTGCGAGAATCTTAAGACCCATTCTGGGACATCGGGGCGAGGAATCCACGCCGATGCCCAAGCGCAGAGGACACGGGGCTCTTACCGGTAGTTTGGGGCTGACCTCGCCCTTGCAAAAGTGGCAGAAAAACCGGTGCGCGGGGACAGCGGCGCCTGCGCCCGCCCCGGCCGCTGAAGCCTCCGCCATTTTTCTCTTCCGCCGCGGCTGTCCGAGAGGGCAGCGGCCCGTCCCTCACCAGGCCGCTACCTCCCGGCTGCGGTCGCCGCCTCTGCCGCCGCCGCCGCTTCCTCAGTGCGGCCGGCCGCTCCAGAGCCTGCGTCGGTCACGTGAGTCCGCCGGGCCCAGAAAGGCGGCGGCGCAGACTGTGACCCCCGAGGCCCGCCTCCCAGCACCAAAGAGGCGCAGGAAGGAGAATCGGCCCGCCGGCTCCTCAAACAGCCCCTCGCCGGTCCTCCAACCTGCCAGCGAGAAGAAAGAAAGAGCGTCCCCGGAAACCACCGAAACTCTGTGGGTAGAGCGGCACACGTTTTTCCTCTTTTCTCGCCCTCCTCGGTGTCTATCCTCCTGCGAGAAAGGGCCGTGGGCTCCCCGTCTGCCCGGGCGGTTAGCAGGAGCCACACGAAGCCGCCGGCCGTGGGGAATCGGCGGCGTTAGATTGCGTTGACCCAGAGGTTAGTGGAAACTGCTGTCTGAACGAGGCGGCCCTGTCTCTGGACCAAGGGACCAAGTCCGGAACGGGAGCCTGCGCGAAGGGAGTGAAGAGCCAGGAGCCAAGCTCCTTGGAAATCCTTTTCGAGGATGGCACAGGGTCTGGGGATGCTTCCCCAAAGACATGTGGATGGGGATACTGAGGCTGAGAGGCAAAGACTTGGCTTCTGAGGAATTGAGAGAAACAAATGAACAAACCACTGTTCGGTAGCACTTGGGATGATGAGGTAGTAATTATATAGTCAACTACGTCTGTTTGTGCCTACTTTGTCAAGGAGTTTAAATTTCAAAATTAAATACTGCCCTGCAAACAACATACTTCATCTCCTATTTGAAACAACCTCTTAAGAAGCTCTCCTTTACTCTGAATTTCTTTTTCTAAATTGTCATTTCCTTTATGGACTGGGAATGACACTGCCTGTTCACTCCCAATGGGCTGTGAACAGTGGCCTTAATTCTTCCAAACAATGAAGTATAGAATCTAAAGTCTGTGACAAATCGCAAAACCATCTACACCCAACCTTTAAAAAAAAGAGAAAAAAAAATTAGAATCACACATAATTCCATAAAGATAAATTTGATGTATAGTCTTCCGGTCTTTTTTCATACATACATGTTTTTCTTTTCTTTTTTCACAATAGTTGAATTTTCCTCAACATTTTGCTTTGTAACCTGCTTCTTTCACTTAATGAACAATTTTCTATGCTAATACATATTATATCTCTTTTTAAATGTTAGCATAGTATTCCATTGTATGGGTAATTTTTTGAATTAATCCCTTATTGCTAGACATTAGGTTGTTTCTAGTATATCAGTATTCTAAAAAGAACTACAGTGACATCTTTTTATTATTTCCTTGGAACAGAGTATTAAAAACGCAATTAGGTCGACGGTATGCAAGATTTTAAGGCTTTTCATATGTAATGTCAAATCGCCCTCCAGAAAGTACATGAGTTTACACTCAGCAGCTCTACTCCCAACATAAAAAGGAAACTTTGCATCATACGGTCTTTTTTTTTCCCCCTAGCTCTCAGACTCCTCAGTACAATGACTCAAGCAGAAATTAAACTGTGTTCTTTGTTGCTGCAAGAGCATTTTGGAGAGATTGTAGAAAAAATTGGAGTCCATCTAATCAGAACTGGCAGCCAGCCACTAAGAGTAATTGCCCATGACACAGGAACATCACTGGATCAGGTAAGTTTGGATGACATTAATTTGCTTTCATTTCATTAATTTCTTTTACCTATGTTTGAATATTGTTACTTCCCACTCCACAGAATGGAAAAGGGAGAAAGCCTGCCCTGGGATCAGAACAGTGTTTTTTGGGGGGAAAGAGGATAAGACATAGGCCCCAAGGTTCTGCTTCTCAAAGTGTTCCTGGCTCATCATGACTTCTTAGGCAAATCTTTACTCTTCTTATGCCATACCTCATTTATTCATAATGAGTCTCTTCATCTCAGTACCACTTTTAAGGAATGAGAATAATAGAGGGGAAGTAAATTGTATTTTGGAAGATAAAGATCAGAGGAAATATGAGCATCATAGCAAGGAACGTTCCTGATTTCTTCCATGGACATGTGATTCTTATTAGCTGTTTCAATGGATGGAGGGAAGAAGCACAGAGATTCTTATCCAGCCATCTCCTGATGCTTAGTAAACTGCTGGACAAAAATTGCCTGCAATAATGAGCGGTGGCTTCAGATCTTTCCTCTCTTTCTTTTGGGTCCTATATAGGTAAAAAAAGCCCTTTGTGTCCTCATCCAGCATAACCTGGTGATATATCAAGTGCACAAACGTGGTGTGGTGGAGTATGAAGCCCAGTGCAGCCGGGTGTTGCGAATGCTTCGGTATCCCCGGTACATCTATACTGCCAAAACACTGTACAGTGACACTGGGGAGCTAATTGTTGAGGAGCTGCTGTTGAATGGCAAAATGACAATGTCAGCTGTTGTGAAGAAAGTGGCAGACCGGCTCACAGAGACTATGGAGGGTCAGTACTGTATCCACCACTGTTAGCAAAAGCATAGATTGGCTGGCTGCAGGAGTGGACCCTCAGCTATCTTAAGCCATCTCACCTGCCTCTTTCCTTCTGTTGTACAGATGGCAAGACCATGGACTATGCTGAGGTGTCAAACACATTTGTGCGACTAGCAGACACACACTTCGTGCAGCGTTGCCCCTTGGTGCCTGCCACTGAGAATTCAGACCCTGGGCCACCACCATCTGCCCCCACTCTTGTCATCAATGAAAAGGACATGTACCTGGTTCCTAAACTGAGCTTGATAGGTAAGGAATTTTGACCCCTGGACTGTGACTTGCCCTAATTGTCGATTCTTCATCAGTGACTGTTAAATGAATGAATCAATCAATTGAGCAGTTACCAAGGATTTATTCTGTGCCAGATACTGTGGTGTAAAATGATGAAAAAAACTCATAGTCTCTGCCCTTATGGGACTTAAGTCTAGTTATAGGGGTCTTACATTAATCAAATAACCACATAGATATATAACAACCTTTGATGAGTACTATGAAGGAGAACTATGGGGTGTTGTGAAAATATATAACATGGGACCAGATTTATCTGGAGGTTTCAGGCACATGCTTCTTTGAGACAGCGGCATTTGAGCTAAGATTTGAAGCAGAAGTAGAAGCCAACCAGTGAGGTAAAGTATGAAGGGCATTTTTGGCAAAGGGAATAGTGTGTAGTGAGAAAAAATAGGATATTTGAGGAAGTAAAAGAAGGTCAGTCTAGTTAAAGCACGACGAACAAAGGAAAGAGAGCCATGAGATGAGGTACGAGAGGCAGGGGCTAGATCACGTAAGACCTTATAGAGCATCTGTTCTTTATCCTAAAAGCAAAGGAAAACCACTAAAGGATTTTAAAGGAAGTCACATGACCTAATTTGCATTTTTAAAAGTTTTTTCTGTCTGCAGAAAGGATGGGGCAGAGGTAAATGTAGACAAACCATTGAAAAATCAGCTATAGCAGGGGTGAGCGAGACAGGTTTCAAGAATGACGTCTCTGTGACTGACTTGCATGTGTGGGAGGATGATGGTGCCATTCACTGTGAAAGGAAGCATTGGAGCAGGAGCAGTTTGAGGGAGAAAGATTATGAGTTTCTCTTTGAACATGTTGAGTTTCAGATGACTTCATCATTAACTTGCATTTCTTGTAGCTCCTCAGTCTTCTCAGCAACTCTAACCTAGAGGCAGCTACAGATGTCTTTGGGATAGAGAGACACCCACTCTTATGTTCAGTCATTTCCTGTCATCATATGAGATGTAACCTAACTGTTCAGCTGTTTTATTTGGCAGGGAAAGGTAAAAGGAGGAGATCATCTGAGGACGATGCTACTGGAGAGCCCAAGGCCAAGAGACCAAAACATACTGCAGATAACAAAGAGGTAATGGGGCTTCTTGATTAGGAGTCTCACCCTGAGGCAAGCCAGAAAGAGCACTAAGATAACAAGCCCTGAGGGAGCTTAAAGATTCCTGGGTTGAGAAGTAGTAGGATTATGAGCTTCATTAAATATTGGCCAGGAATAAACTAACAAAGAGTGAATTCCATTGCTGTCTTCCTTCTAAGGCTTAACTTACTGCACTCATTGGACAGAGGTAACAGCTTATGCAAAAAAAGGACCTAGAAAAAGTTTCAGTGTTCAGTATGGCTAGAACATAGAGACCCATGTTGGCCAGTGGTGAGAAATCAGTCTATAAAGATATATATAGGCCTGAGCTGGTATATTCAGATGCCTTCTCAGCATCTCTATGAAGACATCTAATAAGCATCTCAAAATTAGTATGGCCAAAACAGAATAATTTCCCCCTCTCAAATATCTGCTCCCCGCTAAGCTTTCCTCATCTTACTAAAGGACACCACCTAGGCCAACCGCCTAGGACACCACCGTTTGCTTAGGCCAGAATCCTAGGAACGATCCAATCTCAATAAAACCCGTCAGCCCAATTTCCAAACTGACCTCAAATTCCACTGTTTCTCATCACTTCCACTGCTGTCACCCTAGTACGAACCACTATCATCTCTAGTGAACACTTTGCCAACACTCTCCTAAATGGTCTCTCTACCTGCATTCTCACCTACTTAGATCCAAAATGACTTTTCTCAGTTTCTTTCAAAAAATTCCAACACATCACTGATTTAGACTCCTTTAATAGCTTCCCATTACTCTTGGAAGAAACCCAAGCCCTTACTGTGGATTATTAAGCCTTACATGAGCTGGGTCTTTACATGATCTGCTGGAGACAAGACTCTCCAACCTCAGCTCTTTCCACTATCCCTCTCATTCACTGTGTTCCAGCTTCTCTCTTTCTTTCTGTCCCTCAAACATGTCATACTCTTTCCAGTCTTCAGGCTTCTGCCCTTAGTAAAAAATTCCTTCTGCTTCAAATGCTTTCCCCCCAGATCTTCATGTAGTTGCCTTTTTTTATCATTCAGATCTCAGCTCAAATGCTGTTTTCTTAGAGTTGAAGCATCATTGCCCACCCTCTACTCCAGTCTTTATAAGTAGCTGAAATTATTTATTATTTGCTTACATGTTTGTCTTTGTACTCTCAGTAAATTATAAACTCCTTGAGGGCAGTATCTTGTGCCTGGCACCTGGAATATAGCAAGACATCAATAAATATTTCTTTTTTTTTTTTATAACATTTATTGAACTGTTGATCTTTCAATTTATTTATTTATTTTATTTTATTATTATTTTTTTTTTTGTGGGGAAGACCGACCCTGAGCTAACATCTGTTGCCAATCCTCCCCTTTTTGCTGAGGAAGACTGGCCCTGGGCTAACATCCGTGCCCATCTTCCTCCACTTTATATGGGACGCCGCCACGGCATGGCTGACAGGCAGTGCGTCGGCGGGCGCGCGGGATGCGAACTCGCGAACCCCGGGCTGCCAAGCACGGACTAAACCGCTGCGCCACCAGGCGGCCCCCAATAAATATTTCTTGACTGACTAAGAAATTTGGACTTTATCCTGAAGGTGAGGGGGAGCCATTGATGGATTTTAGGCAGGGGAATGAAGTGACTAGATTTATATTTTAGAAAGATTACTATAGTACAGTGCTTCATAACTTGTACAGCTCCACGGGTAGATTTCAGAGATTCCACCTCTAATTGTGCATATGTGCATTTTTCTGTAGAGCACTCCATAACTTTCTTCAGATTCTTCAAGGGAACTGTGACCCAAAAAGATAAAAAAGCACTGCTCTATGAGAAGTGGGGAGACTGATGCAAAAGGAACAAGATTAAAAGTGGAAAACCCAGCTACCCTTTTTATAGCGTCCACTTTATTAAAAAGAAAAATGAAAACCAGTTAGGAGGCTATTATAGTAATCCAGGTGAGCCATGATTAGAGCCTGAAATAAGGTAATGACAGTCAAGATAAAGAAAAGTAGACATCTGATAAATATAAAGAATAGATAGAACTTGGTAATTGGATGGTAGATGAGGGAGAGCAAGGACTTAGAGATGATACTCAGTTTTCTAGCTCAACAAATTCGGTTGGTTGTAGTGTAGTTAGCTGAAAACCTTTAAAAAGAACAGTTTTGGGGAACAGATGGAGCTGTCAAATAGGTAGTTGAGTCTATGCATCTGGAGCTTAATAGAGAGTTCTAGAATTAAGTAATAGATTTGGAAGTACATCAATAGTTGAAGCCTTTAGAGCAGATAAAATCACCTAGGTAGAATATGTAGAGTAAAAAGAAAAGAGGGCTATGGACAGAACCCTGGGGGACACCAGTATTTATAGCTGGGATCTGGAAAAGGAATCTGTGGAGACTGAGGAAGGGTAGCCAGAATGGTTAGGAGGAGCACCAAGAAAGAATGGTGTCATAAAATCCAAGGGGCCAGGGCTGGCCCTGTGGTGTAGTGGTTAAGTTCTCTCGTTCCACTTCAGTGGCCCTGGGAGTGGACCTACTCACGGCTGATCAAGCCATGCTGAGTCAGCATCCCACATAGAAGACCTACCACTCTGCAACTATGATACACAACTATGTACTGGGGCTTTGGGGAAAAAAAAAAGAAAGGAAGATTGGCAACAGACATTAGCACAGGGCCAATCTTTCTCAAAAAAAAAAAAAATCCAATGGGCCACATAGCGTTAAGAAGGAGAAAATGTCCAACCATGTCATATGCCTCAGAAAGATGAAATAAGATTAGAACTGGAAAGTATTCTTTGAACTTAGTAACGAGGTCCTCAGGGACCTCAGCATTTCAGTATAATGGTGGAAGTGGGCTAAGTAAATCTGTGGATGGAGATACAGCTGGGATGGCCAACTCTTTGAGAAGCTCAGCTGTGACAGAAAGGAAAAGGAGGGAAGGCATAGGGTTGAAGGAGTAGAAGAGATTTGGACAAGGTAAAGGCTGATGGGAAGAAGGCAGTAAAGAAAGAGAGGCTGAAGATTTAGAGGAGTGGAGGGAAAATTGATTGAGCTGGGTCCCTGAGAATGCAGGAGAGGTAATACTGATATGGGCATTAACCTTAGGTAAAAGGAGGAACATCTTCCACTGTGATAAAAGTGGATAAAGATACAAATTTTTAAAAAAAGAAAGAAATGTGGTGGGGATGTGTGCACAAAGTTGAATGAGTTCTGGCCTAATGGCTTCTATTTTCTCTCTGAAATAAGAGGCCAGGTCATCTGCTGAGAGTGAGAAGGGAGGGGTAAATGAGAGATTTGAGAATAATGGAGAAGAGTTAAAATTCAGAGAGAAGGATAGGAGGTAAGCTTAGAGAGTCTGTTTGAAGTTGGGGATTGTGAATTTGTCCTTGTCAGGGCACTGATCCACATGATTGAATGATTTTTCTCCAACCAATTTAGTTGCTACTGTATAGGAAAGGAAATGGTGAACAGTGAAATACAAGCTCCTCACCAGAAAACTCCACTGTAGCTAAATGTTTCTCTCTAATCCTTTTCTCCTCCTCAGCCCATTCCAGATGATGGGATTTATTGGCAGGCCAACCTTGACAGATTCCACCAGCACTTCCGTGACCAAGCCATTGTCAGCGCAGTTGCCAACAGAATGGACCAGGTGATATTTAAGTGGGTGGGACAGTGGCCATCAGGAACATTCACTTATTTGCCAGATGTGGCCATTGGCATTTAGCCAGAGCCAGCACAGCACAGTGAATTCTGAATTCTGGTTCACTTTTCAGACCAGCAGTGAGATTGTGCGGACCACGCTCCGGATGAGTGAGATTACCACACCCTCCAGTGCCCCCTTCACCCAGCCATTGTCTTCCAACGAGGTGAGTTTCTAGTTCTTGTACTAGTTTTCTAACAGTACAAGATGGTTTTCTTGGATATTAGAACATAATTTTTATATACAGAGCCTGGGATTAGATTGAGGTCTGAGCCTTGAAAGAGTTTTTGTTGTTTGAGGTGAGACAGGGATTATCTTCAGGTGGTAGGTACTGAAATATTTGGTCTCTTGGAATCCAGCCTTTAAAAACCTAAACCATGCCCTTAGTCAGAGTACAAGCTATTCCTAATTGTTCTAAGAATCCACTATTTGGAATCTGAGAGCCTTGGTGCTCAGGACATTATTTGGCCCCTTATATTTGTTTTTTTCAATATATTAATTCTGTATATTTTGAATTTGTTTCTAATATATCTGTTTCTTAAAATATTAATACTTAATATATCAAATGTGTTCTTTATATTCTAGTACTTTCATAATTATATTTATCCATATAAAATATAGTTACTATACTTAATATTGTTTACTTAAAAATTTTTTGATTTATTATGTAAAAAATTTAAATATAAGTTTTTTTCTGATGATAAAATTATATGACCTATATTGATACAGAGTAGAAATGTATAATTTTTTAAAAGTTGTAGTTCCCCAAACTTTCAGGAATGGCGGACATGTTCTGTATGTTGTTGTGGGTAGTAGTTACATGGATGTATACAATTATCAACACTCACCAAACTGAACCCTTAAGATCTGTGCTTCTTATTGTAAGTAACATACCTCAATTTAAATATATATATAATTTTGCATAATTAATAGTTTGGTACATATCTCTATTCAGACCTTTTTTTATGTATAGTCTCACATATATAGGTATAAGTATATTTTTTAACCAAAAAAAAAAAAAGATTATACTCCAGATACTCTTCTAAACTTGCTTTTTTCATATGACAGTATATGTAAACCTTCTTTTCATATCAGTATTTATATATCTGTCCCAGTCTTTATAATGGCCATACCATATTCCACTTAATGGCCATGCTATAATTTAATCAATTCTTTGTTATTGGACATTTGGGTTGTTTCTAGTTTTTTACTCTTACAAACAACGCTGCTATATTTTTGGACATTTTTATACCTGTGATATCTAAAATTAAAACATATTTCAGTAATGTCAGCAATTCTAATTTCCCAAACCCATTTTCACTGTCTCTTTTTGCTCCATAGATCTTCAGATCCCTACCTGTTGGCTATAACATCTCTAAGCAAGTTCTTGATCAGTATCTCACTCTGCTGGCAGATGATCCAGTAAGTCTGTTTTTGACAATTTTTTTTTCCTTTTTTCTGGTGTGGTTATGATTTATTTCTGCCACTGATAACTGGCAACATTCTGCTGTAGCCTCATTCTCTACCTACCCAGCTCAAACAGTTTCTCTACCATCATCTGACAGGAGGGCTACCTGCTGCAGACTCTTGGCCAGATTTTCTCCTTTGGAAACAGAATCACTGAACTTTCCATTCAGTTAATATACTCTGTCTCTTTTTTTTTAATAGCTAGAGTTTGTTGGAAAGTCTGGCGACAGTGGTGGAGGAATGTATGTCATCAGTATCCTTATCAGTTATTTCCACAGTCAGGCGGCCTGAATTATGAAACAAAATGGTGACTTATGAAAGAAAAGACTTGATAATATTTAGTATACTAAATAAGTTAGAAAATAGAACCAATATCTTAATTATAAAGAAGTAAAAAGAACTTTGAATTAACCAAATTTTAGTTAAGCAAAACCTTGACTTAAACTCCCTAGTTAGTTAAGATTTTTAAATACTTACATACCACAAATGAGGCCAATGTGAAAAACAAAATAGCACTTAAATTTTAAATTAGAGACTTAGGAATAAAACTAAGATCACAATGACCAGGCCAGAACATTACTGAGTGACCTTAATCCTCTACATAAAGACCTGCATAAGGCTCTAGGATCCCTAGCCACAGCCACTCTGGAGTCTGTCGTACAGGAGAGGTAAGGGGGTCACCCTGATTGGGGTTGGGGTCAGATACTTCCTTTCCATGCCCCATTTGAATAAGTAATTTGATCATTATGTAAGCAACCAGTATAGGCACACCTTGGCACATCTTGCCCCATTTTTCCACTGGCCTGCTATGGATCCCATCTGCTACTACTCTTCACCCTAAATACAGTACTACTTAATTCCCAGTTATGTCAATTAACCAGTTTTCTTAAAGTTTTTACTTACAAATGCAGGAACTGAGGCACTCAAGTGCGTCAGCAGTTGGTGACTACCTTATGATTAGCAGCCATCATCAGTCTGTGGAATTGTGAAAGAATTCTCTGATCGCTATTCCTCTCTGGTCCTGGTTCGACACATGGAAACGGAGCAACCACCATCTGTGACTAGGAGCTAAAGCTAATCTATGTTGGCATGCCATTTGCTTTCTTCATTCCTTTCCAGATTTGGGTCTCGCTGTGCCAGAATATTCCGTTTAGTTTTGCAAAAGAAACACCTGGAACAGAAGCAGGTAGAAGACTTTGCAATGATTCCAGCAAAGGAGGCAAAGGATATGCTTTATAAGATGCTCTCAGAAAATTTCATATCACTCCAGGTAACCAATGATGTAATATCGCCAACCTAGGGCGAGAAAAATTCCTGAGACAAACATCCTGAACCCCAAGCATACCCTATATCCAGCTCTGAGACAAAGAGAGAGATTAACAAAGACATAGCACTTGAAAGATAATTGTAGCTTTAACTGGCCTAGTAAAAAAGAGGCACAACCAAGAAATCACCTCAGAATCACCCTGCCCTTTTTTCTTTAACTCCCAGTCCATGTGATTTGTCCTTTCCTTGAGCCTGAAGTTTATTATAGATTAAATCTATCAACGGCATCTATTGGCTCCTCACCATGTGCAGAGCCACAAAGTATACCCTGTGAAGAAATAGATAGAATGTATTTTGGAGTCAGGAACACAACTCTGCCTCTTATCCAGTTAAATTGAGCAAATTACCCACCATTGTTTTTATATCTATAAAATGGTGATGGATGGTGGTAATAAAAATAATATGGTCTGTTGTAAAGATCTGATACAATCTACCTGGCACATAAGAGTTGCTCAGTAAATGTTAGTTGCCTACTCTTTCTTCCCCACTCAGGATGCTGAAAGTCAAATGGAAAAAACAGGGCAGCCCAACTCTCCACGTGGCTGATTATGCCATAAACACAGACGCCGAATGACTGGGGAAGAGAAAAGTATAAGTGAAAGAGAGGGCTGAGTAGCTCCAGTTGGGACAGCTATTTACTTTGCCAGTTCTGAAGAACAGTATAATTTCTCTTATTTTTCTTTCTATGGACAAATAGGAAATTCCCAAAACGCCAGACCATGCCCCATCCAGGACCTTCTATTTATATACTGTGAACATCCTGTCAGCTGCCCGAATGTTGCTGCACAGGTGCTACAAGGTAACTCCTGGACCTTCTCTGCATTCCCTCCACACAGATAAGTCTCACCCTCATGCTCCCTTTAGCCATTTTACGTGAGCTACTTAATAGAACTATGTGCATTTCTTCTCTTTCTTCTTTCCCCTCAGAGCATAGCCAATTTGATAGAAAGGAGGCAATTTGAAACCAAAGAGAACAAGTGAGTAGCATTTTTAGTTGAGTAATTACATTTTTCAAGGTCAAAGCCTTGATGGGAAATTTCCTGTAGAAATGGAAACCAGTGGAGACAATAACCAGTCTAGTTGCATTGAATTATTGGCTTAGGTTGACATAAATCATGCATTAGTCTACACTTTTCTAATATACCCCCAGTGACATCATTTTATAGATTAAATTTGTGAGAAATTTACAAACTGGCACCAAACTTTAATTGTAAATGAGAGGCAATAGGAGTTTCAGGAATGAAGTCACATTTCTAATTAAGTTTGTAGAAAATGTCATTAGGGGTGACATTTTCCACCTTGACCAGGACAGTGGTAAAGTGGGGGGTTATGCCCCAGGGCTAAAGGGTAAAAGAATCTCCAAGGCTAGAGGACATGCCTCAGAGTTGTGTTTTGTCTGACAGACGTCTACTAGAAAAGTCTCAGAGGGTAGAAGCCATCATTGCATCCATGCAGGCTACAGGTGCAGAGGAAGCACAGTTACAAGAAATAGAGGAGATGATCACAGCCCCTGAACGCCAGCAGCTAGAGACGCTGAAACGTAATGTCAACAAGTAAGCATTATAAACTTCAAACCCATGTTTAAAAATACCTTCCAGACAAATCCCCCTCGATATCCTGCTGCCCCTCCAACTTAACACGAACAAACCTAAAATCATCTTCTTCCCCAGCTCAATTAACAGAATTTAATCCACCTATTTTCCTAAACTAAAAACTCTTGAGGACAGCCTCAGCTTCTCCTCCCTCACCACACACACTCTCTTCTTCACCAAAGCTGTTGATTTTACTTCAGTAAGTGTCTCAAGTCTGGCCTTTCATCTTGGTCCTCGTGCAGACCTTCGTCACCTCTTTCCTAGACCTTTGCAATCACCTCCCCTTTCAAACATCTCTTATAATGCTCTCAAAGTTAGTATCTTTAAAATGATTAATAATATCTCCTACTTTAAATGCTTTAATGACTCCTTATATTTAAAAACCAGACTCCTTGATGTGACTCACAGGGCCTTTCACAGTCTCATAGCAGCCTGTCTCTCCAGCTTCATTTCCTTTCACCCGTCACCACTGACCTTAATAGGGATTGCTTTGAATCTGTAGATCACTTTGAGGAGTACTGCCATGTTAACGGTATTAAATCTTCCATCCCATGAACAGGGGAGGTCTTTCCGTTTATTTAGGTCGTCTTTAATTTCTTTCAATGATGTGTTGTCATTTTCTGTGTTCAAGTCTTGCATTTCTTTTGTTAAATTTATTCCTAAGTATTTTATTCTTTTTTGATGCTTTTTTAATGTTTTCTTAATTTCATTTTTGGGTTGTTCATTGCTAGTATATAGAAATAAAACTGGTTTTTGTGTTTTGATTTTATATCCTGCAACTTTGCAAATTCGTTTATTAGCTCCAGTAAGTTTTTTATGGATTCTTTGAGATTTTTCTATATATAGAATCATGTCATCTGTGAATAGAAATAGCTTTACTTCTTCCTTTTCAATCTGGATGCCTATTTCTTTTTCTTGCCTAATTGCCCTGGCTAGAACCACCAGTAAAAGGTTGAATGGAAGTGAAAAGCAGATATCCTTGTCTTGTTCCTGATCTTAGGGGGAAAGCTTTCAGTCTTTCACCATTAAGTATGATGTTAGCTGTGCATTTTTCATAGATGGCTTATATCAGGTTGAGGAAGTTCCCTTCTGTTCCTAATCATTACTCACTTTAAGCCTCAGCCACTCTCAGCTTCTATTTTGAAACATACTAGGTCCTTTTACACCTGTGCCTTTAACATTGCTATTCTTTTTCTTGGTTGCAAGTTAGACTGTAACTTCTCCCAAGACAGAGGCTATATCTTTTGAATCCTCAGCAATTTCCACAGTGCCTGGTACATAAAAGATGCTCAGTAAATTGGAGAATGATCTATTGGTTCTCCTGCTTTCCAGTCATTACTCTCAAGGGTAACCAAGCAATTCTCCATGGCCACAAACAGCCTGGCCTGTAATCTTAAATATGCTAATGAATGTTCAGTTGGGGCAAATGCTTTCACTTTTTCACTCAGGTTGGATGCCAGTGAGATTCAGGTGGATGAAACCATCTTCCTGCTGGAGTCATACATTGAGAGCACCATGAAGAGACAATGACGCAGAACAAGAGTCTTCCTCAAAAGATCTTGGAGGGGATTAGAAGGAAAAATAAAGGAGGTGCCTAGATGCATTCTTGGCAGTGGGATAAGTTGCAGATTCTTGTACTGAAACCCCCTCCCTGTCCGTACCACTCAGAGTACACCAGAAAGAGTATGACATATTTTTTAAAGTTTGCTGATCCTGTCTTAGACCCATCACTGTATTCTCCCCTCATCAAACCTTAAATCAACTAGATTAATTATCTATCAGATGCATCAGTTCCCACCAAGAAGTCAGCCAAGCCTGTGTTTGAACATCCCTGGCAGTGGAAGAAACTTCTTCCTAAGCAGTTCATTCCATTTTCAAAAGGCTACACCTATTCTTTATTTTGTTAAGCTGTAATCTTACACAAATACACTCAGTGTAGAGAATGTAAAAGACTACCACAGAGGGGGATAAAAGCTATTTTCAGGGCCAGCAGGTGGATTGGCCCAAGCAGTCACACTAGAATCTATGGATAGAAGCCACATTTGCCAGCACCAGACTTCTAGCACAGCTGAAATTATGTATGTAAAACACTTAGCATAGGGGGCCAGCCCGATGGCATAGTGGTCAAGTTCGCGCACCCCGCTTTGGCCACCCAGAGTTCACAGGTTCGGATCTCGGGCACGGATCTATGCACCACTTGTCAAGCCATGCTGTGGCAGGCGTCCCACGTGTAAAATAGAGGAAGATGGGCACGGATGTTAGCCCAGGGCCAACCTTCCTCAGCAAAAAGAGGAGGATTGGCAACAGATGTGCCTGGCATATGGTAAACAATAAATCATTGCCTTCCTATTCTCCATGGTTCCTTACAAGTGGCAATTCTAAGTTCTCTCTCTCAGTACCATAGATAGGTGATTGATCTAGTTGATGTAATTTGTCCCAGCAGCTTCAGTTCATTTAAAGCAGTTAGGTGTTGTTTTACAATCTCTTCAGCTTCCCCTTACCAATGTTAGTTCTCTCTAATTCATTAAATATTTGAGTGCCAATTAATTGCCAGCCATTATACTAGATATAATGTCTTTAACAGAGATAAATAGATACCATCTCTGCCTTCAAGCCACTCACCATCATTTACTGAGTACCTATTTTGTGCGCAGTACTGGGCCAGGCCTTAGGGATACAAAGATGAATAAGCCTTGAGTGTACAGCCTAGTGGGAGGAGACAAATAAGTACAAGCAAGTATTGGAAGGCTATCATGGAAAAGGGTCAGGCAGGAAAGGGAGCATAGAGAAGGTGACTATCTGTATTTTGAAAGATGAGGGTTTGCCAGGTGGAAGGGGAAAAGGATCCCAGAGGGAAGCAGAGCCTGGTTCTTGGGGAGACTGCAAATAGGATATGACTAGAAAATAGGGCATAAGGCCTACTAGAATTGAGGCTGGAGAGACAGGCAGAGGCAAGGACTGATGGGTCTTTGCTACACTGCTAATTATCTCCTCTTAACCCTGAGAGCAAGGAGAAGCAAAATGATCAGATTTGTATTTTAGAAAGATCACTCTGGCAGCACTGTAGAGAATGAATTGGTGAGAGCAGGACTATTTGGAGACTTGCAATAATATTTGAGGCAGGATATGAGGAAAGCTTGAACTAGGGCAATGGAGGCTTGAGACTGGATTTGAGACATGGATTTGAGAAAGTTTAAGGGGGTAGAATCTGCTGCACGTGGCTGCCATTTGAGAAGAAAGGGGAGGTGAAAAATGTTTCCTGGGTGTCTGGCTAGGAGACAGATGTAATTAATTTGAAGTGATACCTGCTATAACGGATAGGTGTGCAGAGTGCTATGGAGGGGTGCTTCGAGTTCAGCCCATGGCTGGTGGGAGGTGACGCGAGTCTAGAAATCATTCAATCTGGGGATCATTGTCCTAAGCAGAAAAGATGGGAAGAGAGGAGCTGAGGATTTAGAGGTATTCTCCTTTGTCATTTATTAACATTACACCCATGGATCATCCCCAAGTGTTAACGCCTAGAATTCCCGGGGACGTTTGGGAAGCCTGGCTTCCGTTCCTTCCGGCCCCGCGGAACGCCCCAAGGGGAGGCGCGGCTGGGCCACCAGAGGGCGCCAGGCGGGCCGCAGCGACCCCAGAGCCGCGCTATGGCGGCAGCGCGGGTGCTGCTGCTCCTGTCCGGGCGCCCGGAGTGGGTGAGCTTCGCGCAGAGTGTGTGCGGCCTCCTGGGCGCCGGGTCAGGGCTCGGGCCCTGGCCCACGTACTGCGGCCTGAAGCGAGGACAGCTCGTCCTCTCGGCCAGGCCATTCCCAGGCGCCTCGGCCAGGCTTCAGCTTCAGGTCGGGAATAGGGAGAACCCAGCGGGGGGAGTGAAAGGCCGAAGGCAGGCGGGGACTGGGATCGGGTGGGAGCTGGCGGCGACGCCGGGGGGGGGGGGGGGGGGGGCCTGGCCAGTCGTCCGACTCGGCTTCCTCCCCCATCGCGCGCAACGTCGCCCAGCTTTTGAATGCCCCACCCCGCTTCTGAAGCCTTAACCCAAGTGGCTTCCCCTCGCCAGCGACCCCCTTTCTGCCCCTTTGCGGCCCTGGATCAGCAGCCCAGGACTTCGGGGGCAGAGCTGCCCACGAATCGAGGTGTGGATCTGGGTGTGGCCGTCCTTCTGCAGTCCAGCGACCAGACTGTCTTGTTGACCCGAAGGACCCGCACCCTCAGCGTTTCTCCCAACCTCTGGGTACCCCCAGGTGAGCGCCCTGAGGACAAGGCCCCAAGTCCGGGAAAGAATCTTGTCCTTTACTCAACAATGCTATTCCCAGTCTCAGGACAGAGAAGTAGGCCCAGAAATGTGTTATGTCCCATAATCACAAGGGGCTGCAACTGCATTTTTGCCCACTGGAGGATGGGCAGTGTAAATAGTGAGTGGGGGTCCCTGGCCAAGACCACCACCATTCACCTATTGGTCCCACTGTTGTTGCAGGTGGTAATGTGGAACTTGATGAAGAGGTAACCAGTCAGCTGACCTAACCTGCACCCTGCCCTGAACCAAGACACCAGTCTGGGACCCACTTGGGTGTAGGCTGAGGGAGGGGCAAACAAAGTAGTTGGAGAAGTCAGGAATTGGCCTCTCTAACCTGTCCTCTCTCACTCCAAGCTACTGGACGGAGGGCTTCGAGAGCTTTGGGAGGAGAGTGGACTACAGCTGCCCCAGGGCCAGTTCTCTTGGGTTCCTCTGGGGTTATGGGAGGTGAGACAGGGACCTAGGAGAGGTCCCTTCCTGTTTAACCAAGCACTCTCAACAACTTCCAACCCACCAGAGCCCATAGAACAGTCCTACCTGCCTTGGCCACAGGGGAAACGATTGAATGTGGGTGGTTTGGCATCCCCGAACCCCAAATCCTCACCCCATCCTCCTGCACCATCTCTACCCTCCACTTCCTCAGCTGTTTTTACAAAGTCTCAAAAAGAGACAGGAAGTTCTCACTTTTGCTGTTTTCTTCTCTCTTAGTCGGCCTACCCTCCAAGGCTGAGCTGGGGTCTCCCCAAATACCATCACATCATTCTGTATCTACTTGTGGTCTCCCAGGAGTCACAGCAGCAGCTGCAGGTAGGGCTGGCAGTAGATGAAGGAAATGGGGGCTCAGGAGGCCCAAGCAGACTGGTTCTGTGACTAAGGTGGGGGAAGGGGGAGGTCAGAGATAACCAAGAAATCCAATAGCCTCTCTCCCTTCCCTGCCCCAAGTCTCTCTCCATTTCACCTGAGGGTAGGCTGCAGTCAAGAACAGGCCTCCCGAGAGAGGCCATGACTAAGGGATCAACATGTCTGGCCCCAGGCCTGGATCCAACCAAACCCAAGTGAGGTGAGTGCCCTTATGTGGCTGGGACCAGATGTTGCAGCTGCAGTGGCTAGCACAGAGGATGGGACGGAGACACCCAGACATCTCCCTCAGGACCTACCACCCTCTGTCCTGTAAGTAAGAGATTCTCCCTGACCCTCCAACACACCAACACATAAACATTGAGAAGTTCAGCTTCTATCCCTCCTCGGGAGAATTTTGTGTTGTGGGAGAGATTTAGGGAGTGAGTCAGTCAACTGATAATGAAGAGAGCACTTGAGATCAAAGACATTGCCCGTCAAACTCCAAGGGTTCCTGCTCCAGCTGGCTAGCACTGAAGACCTGGGGTTGAGTCCCACTCTCCCATAGGGGCAAGTCATTTAACCCTCCTTGAGCCTGTTTCCTTTCTATAAAATGAAGTTAACACACACACCCCTCTCCTGCGGTGGCTGGGAGGATTAGATAACCTAATGGATACGGAAGTGGGCTAAGCCACAAGGCACAGCCCAGACAAAAGTTGTCACTATGCAGTGCAGTGGAACTAGAGGAGGATGGAGGAGCTCGACCTCTGGCCTTGCCCATGTCCACACTGCTGCGAACAACCCCAACCACAGCAGAAAGCAAAGAGAGGGTCAGCACTGGGACCAAGTTTGCCCTCAGGCTCTGGCTGCAACATCTGGGCAGGTAAGGGTGAAGAAAGACTTGAGGGCTCCACAGCATTGGCTGAATGCTCTTGTGCTTTTATGTGCATGGGGGAGGGGAAGGAAGAAAGAACAACTGCTCTTGGAAATCCTCAGTGTGACACCCCTACCATGTGAAAGTGGAGCTCACATGGATCCAGAGCCAGCAAAGGAAGAACAGAACATGGAACCCCCCCCCTCCCCGCAAACCAGGGATCTGGAAAGTGAAGTGCATAATCCCCTCCCCAGCCCACCTCCATGACACTCACAAAACATTCACAACCTTTATTATGGGTAAGAACTTTGCTACAACTTTGGAAATAAAAAGTAAAATTACAACATAGGTCCTAGGCCCTGGAGAAGCCTGAAAAAAGGAGATGGGGAGAGCACAAGGGTCCTCCCACCTCCCAGGAAAGGTGCAGAATGAGCCAGACCTAACCACAGAAGCACTAGAAACTCAGGCCCTAGGCTGGTCGGCATAAGAAACATTGTGAACTTAAATATATAAATAGAGAGAGACCTAGGCAATAGACCAAGCCCTGGGGATCAGGGTTAAGGCCGTATCTCCCCCTCAGTCATACTGGGAAGTAGGAGGCAGGGTAAGTCATCTTTGGAGTATTTTGGTTTTTCTTATTTATGTACAAAAAATCTGCAACCCAAAATAGAGTTCTCTGTCCATGTGTCTGCCTGTCTCAGTTTCTCTACCTGTCTGTTTGACCAAAGAGAACGGAATGGACATGAAGAGACAGTGGATGTGGGGAAGAGCCATGGTTTGGGGAATGGGAAGAGAGGGCTTCTGGGGGATAAGAGAAGGGCCTCTTCCCCACGAGGCTCTAGACAGTCAAGGCTGAGGATCCAGCCCTTCCCCCAACTCACATGCCATCCCATTTGCCTCCCACTGCCTAGGTTAACATATCCAAAGGAATGTGCCAGCCATCTAAAGAATATTTCCAAAAATAGACCCCAAATGTCCTTAAAAAGAGGTTAACTATTAACCCTTTGGGTGCTGGCCTTGTCAGGCAAAGATGAGGCCAAAAACAAGTGTCCATGAAGGTCTTTCTGGCCTTTGGCCAAAGCCCCCTGAGGGGTCAGTGTGGCCAGGGGTCCGAACTCCACAGCATATTTGCTGAGTATTTGGAGGCAGTGAAGGTTCCATAATCCAGGGGACTCAGTCCAGGGAAATGATGTCTGACCGACAGCCAGTCAAAGAGGGACCTGAGGGCAGGGGTCCTCCATGCCCGTCCCTCAAGGCCCCCCCAGGGGCCACAATGCTACTGACACGGCCAGGAGGGGGTGCTGGAGTGGTGCTGCGGTGAGAGCTCCCCAATGTGGGGGCTAGTGGGCCCAGGAAGTGGGAAGGGGTCCCTCGATACTGGAAGAAGTGGCCAAGGGCATCCTGTTCGTCTAGTGAGGTGATGACGGAGGAGGGACCATAGTGCTGGGAGGAATCAAGGGCAGAGTTTAAGATTTTATCCTGACTTTACCCGCCTCCCAATCACTCATCTCAGAAATATATGGGCTAAATCAACCCCACTGGATCTTAAGGTATCCTCTGAGAAGCAGGAAAGCCTCTCTCTGACTCGTCCCCCTACTTCCCCACATGCCACCCCTATTCCCTGCCTTGAGACAGCCCCTCCAGCTTGCTAGGTTCTGGGCTTTGTGGGTGTCTGAAATGTGTGGAATGTCCGGTTGGGGCAGGCACCAAGTGCACATGGGTGTGAGGAGGTGAGCAGGCAGGGACAGAACTACACTAAAAACTCTGGAGACAGAACAGTAAGGGGGATCGAGGAAGACATGGGTGAGAATTCGAGGAAGTACCAGAGGGGCCTAGGACTAATAAATAAACTGCCTGCACCCCCCTTCCCTCACAGAGAAGCAGATTTAGGTCCTGGGGAAAATGAGAGAGGGAAGGGGCCCATCAGTGCCTAGAAAGGAAGCTTCAGAGATCTGAGATCTTCATGGAAGGAGAAGGGACCACTTACCTGACTCTCAGTCTGAAGGAAAGAAAATAAATCTAAACCTGGTAGGAAAAGAAAAACTAAAATCAACCTCCTGCACCCCTGCACCACCAAAAAAGCAAAGAAGTTCCTTAGGTTGTGGTCCTTTCCAAGAGAGCCAGAAAGCTTTGAAAAGGAGCAGGGGTTCTAATCTGGTTTGGGGGAGGATGTGGCAGTGTTGGCCCCACCTGTGATCAGTGTCGTACCTTGGATATCGGCCCCCAGTGGAAAGGCAGGTGGGTACTCATGTAGTGGGAGACTGGACAGGAAATCCCCGCCCAATGTGCCCATAGCAGGGCTCCGTAGCACCGAAGATGGCTGGTGACCAGATGTCAGGACTCTGCAAGGAGAGAGAATGAGCTGGGGCAGCTAGCGAACCACAGATGCCCTCACTCAGCTCAGCCCACTAAGTCCACTCTCTGCCCCAGGGTTTGCCCAGTGATCAGAAAGCATTCCTGACTTCTTCCTCTGCCCCTTCTGCTACAGGCTCAGCCTATTTCCTCATACCCTTTGCTTCCAGGTAAGGCTGGGATGGCAGCTGAGGTGACAGGACAGTGCTTCTTGGTCGGAGGCAGGTCCTCCTCGTCTGAAGAGCTTTCTATTGTCAAGTCAATAACTTCAACCTTCTTCTTACTCTCTGATGGATTGCCCTCTTGGACTGGGCTGTATTGGAGGCCTGTGGGTGGTAAGAAGACTGTGTCTCAGAGAAGAGGCCATCGAACACTTAGCTCAGCTGGGGGACAGGGGGTCACTCACCATCCAGCCCATACCCTGGCGGGGGGCAAACCTCAGATGCCTCCTTCTTGGGTTTCATTGGGCACCAGGATCCATCTTCCATGAACTGGATCTCATCACAATCCGAACAGGAATTAAGAATCTCCATGAATAAACTGGGGGAGGAGAGAGATGGGAATTCATGGGGCTGGGAGATGGCTGGAACAGTAGCCAGGGAGTTCTGGGACTCGCCTTCCTGAACCTCAGTTTCCTCACCTCTAAAATAGGGATATCATCCACCCTATTGACCTCTCTGAGTTGTTGCTGGAATCAAATAAAGTAAGTTATGTAAAAGAGCTTTGCAAACTTTAAATGCTAAGTTTTAAAATAAACACCTTCTAAGCATCTGATTCGTGTGGTACTAGGGACAAGACAGTAACAAGCAGAGATACAGAACTCCATAAACCACCTCAAAAAGGGCACTAGGAACAGGAACCATAACGTAGGCTCTGGAAGGGGGTTAGGACTAGCTAGCAGCACATCCAGGACCTCAAAAGAACTTCATTGCTCTGCTCCATGAGAGGTCAGGTAGTTGTTATAGGTGATATATTATAACAGTTCCATACGTTAGCTCTGCCACTTACTAACAATGTAACTTTGAGCAAGATAATCTCTCCAGGCCTCAGTTTCCTCATCTGTAGTGACAGTACCTATCTCATAGAGTTATGATGAGGATTTAGTGAGATAAAGCATGCAAAGTGCTCAGCATAATGCCTAGTATGTATTAAGTCCTCAATGTTAGAAATATATATATAAATAATCTATCCTCTTTATTTTATATATATGTATATATATATAAAATATATGAAAAGGATATAGAGTTGAGGTTCATGGGAGGGAAAGTATGCTCTATATATAGTCACAGAGAGAGGGGTGCGGGGTGATCCCAGTGGATGTCCTAGGTAAGAGGAAGCAGAATGCATAATGGCCCTACCCATCAATGATAAGAGATTCATAGGGAGCCTTCTTATCACACACAGGACATGTCCACGTTGGCTTCTTCTCATTCATCTGTAAGTAAAGAGCAGCATCGAAGCTCTGCAGATGGGCGCAGGTGAGGGCACGACAAGGGACAGTCAGGCGCATCTTGCCTAGCTGAGAGAGACAAGTTCTCTGGTCAGGTCCCCACATCCCAGAGAGCTTCACTCTAGCAGCCCTAAGAACCCTCATCTGAGTCCAGAGGTTTAACCCAACCCTCCTCCCCCTTCTCTTCTCCCTTGTACCCACCGGGCACATGAGTGACACCCGGAGACTCGTAGTAGCCACCTCACTGTCCGGGTCAGCAGTCAATTTCTCCTTGACTGAAATAAGAATGAGGCCAGAGTCATGGGGTCAGCAAGGCTGAAGAGGAAGCCCAGGAGATGGTGAGGCCAGAAGCAAACAGCTCTGGCTGAGAGGCAGCTGGGAGAGAGCCCTTGGGGCCAGTGGGATGTCACATGGGGGTGGTCTGGGATCTGGATTATGAAGGCTGGGGAGGGAGGGCGATTTCCCCATCCCTGAAGATGCTTAAATACAGCTGGGTGACACTTTGGCAGAGATGACCTAGAGGGAATTAAAGATCACAAGAGGGTTAGATTAGATGATCCTTAAGACTCTTTCCAGTCTGGAGAACCCACATTCCAGCAGGGCTGGAGTTAGGGTTCGTGAGGTGCAAAGTAGATATATAATTAGGACTACAAGGGTGTCACAATGCCTAGGAGTGGTCCAACTTCTCAACCACGAAGACTGATAGGGGGAGGCTTGGGGTTCATGTGAGAGGTGAAGTAAGTTGACACAAGAAGAGTATGGGTTTGACTGAAAAAACTGGAGGGCCAGGAAGACTTGGATCCAGATCAGAGGGGAGAAGAGGGGCAAGAGGTTACTCACTCAGTGCCCGGGAGTGGTCTGGGTTCCGGATACCCTTTGCTCTGAGTTTTTGCAGAAGGGTCCCTGCAGTCAACTGCCTCACCAGGTACACAGACAAGGAGTAATTCTACTTGAAGGTGGGGGGAGACAATTAGCCTCTGCTTTGCACACCATCCCCCCACTCCCTGCTTTGTCCCATGAGGACTGGAGACAGTGGGTTAAGGTAGAGAGATTCATAAAGAAGAAAATGTTTCCCCAACCCAGGACGCTGGATGATTCCCCGTCACTCCCTGCAGACTTCTCCAGGCTCCCTGCCTCAGCCGTGCTCACCCGTCCAAACTCAGATGACCAGTTGACCACAATAGTGTTGGGAACAGTGGCCGAGAGTCGAGCCAGGGGTGTGATGTTGATGGGGCGGCTGGGCCTCTTGGGCTCAGCCCCATTCTTAGTAGGAGGAAGGTAACCCTGGGGAAAGGAGGGACTGGTCAAGACCTCTTGTCTCTGGTTACTCGCTCCCTGGAGAGAAGGCCAGCTTACTCACTGACCAAGGAGATGGGGGCCCGTTCAGTGACTCATAAAACTGGGGCACTATCTAGGATTGTGTGTGGAGTTTATTCCTGGGGGAAAAGGAGAGCTTACTCATTGGCCAAGGAAATAGGAACCCACTCACTGAGTTCCTGAGGAGGAAGAATAGGGATGCCCCACTTCTCCCAACTCTCAGCTCTAGGGTCATCACTTCTGAGAAGTCTTTCCTGAACCCTTGGGTTGAAGTAATGTCCCACCTCTAGGTTCTGATAGAACCGTTGTTCATCCTTATCTTAGTACTCTAGAGTATATTGATTCAATCAGTAAAATGAGCACCTACTGTGTGCCAGGCACTGTGCTGGGCATGTCTCTTTCATAAGTCTATAGTTAACATTTAGGAACTGAAACAGGGAAAGGGTTACTGCCAGAAGAAGAGAAGAATATTTACCGGCAGGGGGCACAGTTTCCCATTGACCTTGACAAAGAGATTGGGGGGGAAATAATCTTCCTGAGGGCAGCTGGTCTCACAGAGACAGAACCTGGTAAAAGGTGAGAGAAGATGAAAGTGTAGGAGGCAGTTTCTTGAACTGAATCTGACAGAGGCAGGAAACCTCAGAAAATTAGTCATGGATATCTGTAGCCCTCAGAATCCAACAAGAGTTCCAGGGCTGAGGTGGACGTGGCAGAGCAGGGATGTCTCCCAGGAGTATCTGTCATACCCTTATTTCATTTGACCCCCAATGGGAGCCCAGCAGGAGGATCAACTCACCTTAGCTGCACCTGTATGGTATAATCACATTTGGCTCCTGGCAGAACCTCCCTGTAACAGGGAGGGAGAGGGAAAGATGTCAGTATGTGACCCCGGAGGGCAGGGGTGAACAGACAGAGACACAGAAAGTTAGAAGTCCAGGGGATAGAGAAGAGGCAAACAAGAGACAAAGCAGGTACAGGAGGGTGGATAGGGAGGAAAGCAGGGCAGAAGAGAAGAAAGAGAGCAGAGTCCAAGGGTAATCCCCTAGGATGAGGCAGGAGGACTGAAAGAGATGTACCTGGATGTGAGAATCTGCTGCACTTGCTGGGGTGTGAGAGCAAAGGTAAAGTGCGCTTCCTCAAACCGCTGGCTAGAAGTGGATGCTAAGGACACAAGGGGGCAGTTATTTCCAAGCCCATGCTCAGGCAGCCACAGAAGTTGTCCCCATCCCAGGTTGCTGATCCCACAGGACTAAAACCTAAGAAAGGCTTGGGGAAGAGACATGGAGTCCAGGAAGGCTGAGGGACCACAAAGAGTCATACCAAGGGTGGTGGGCCGGATGAGCTCCCCGTAGACTTCATAGAAGGGCAATGGTTTCATGGTGACATCAGGGTGCACAGGTTGGGGCAGAGGGGGGTGCATGTCCACTTCACGCTTGGGGCCCAGCAGGGTGCCTGGGGCCAAGAGGGCTGGGGGAATGGGAGCTAGAGGACCAGGGGAGCCTACAGGAGGGGTGCCAGGGGGCAGAGAGAGCAGGGAGAGATCAGAGGGCCCCAGGGTCTTCCTGGGAAAGCGTCGACGGTAAAGCTCTTTGATCTTCATCTGGACGCTAGGAGCACAGCTAGACTTGAGAAGGTGCAGGGCCTTGGCCAGGAGCTCGTGCTTCCGTCCACTCTTGTTCCGGCCAGCAAAGCCAAGGAGCACCTGGAGCTCAGACACCCGGAAACTCATCACCATGTGCTGCAGAGAACAGAGAAGCTTGAGAATCCTACCTTGCACAGGCAGGTCCTGCCAAGGATGCTGGGGCTGAGCTACTAGGTGGCCGATGCCTCTTTCCCTCCAGTACTGATCAGAAAGATGCTTTGCAGCCAGTGGATTATGCCAGACAGCAGTCCTGACCAAAGGGACATCTCAGTCTCATTTTAGCAACCTCAGATCAACCTCACCACTACCCCCCAGAGCTTGAACAACCCTCTCTCCCATGCCTGGAAGTTGACCAGGTGGGGGCAGGGTGGAGGGTGCAGACACCAAGCCATCCTCAGGCACACCTCTGAGTCCACTACAGCCTCCTACCTCCATCCCTGCCTTGAGTCTGGACTCTCCTTTAAGCTGCTTATCTCCTCTCCTGCTCTTTCGCAGACTCTCAGACCCATCCTAGCCTCCTGGGAAGAGGATAAGAGACAGGGAGAAGGAGGGGGAGAAGAGGATTCAGGCCAGACAGCACCACAGGGAAGAAAGGGGCCAGGTGGCTGGAGGATTGTGCCTCACAGCCCACCCCTCCCAATACTTCAATCTACCTCAGCTATTTTCCCCAAGCCTCTGGAGCTTTTGTGGCCAGGGTTTCCAGGGCAGGGTTCAATGCTCATAACTCCCCCAAATCCTTTCTCAGTGTCATTTTTCTGGGATGGAAACAAGACCAAAACTTGAGGTGAGGGAGAGTGTTAACAGTGAATCACCAAGTCCAGGTATCATTCCTGTTTACTCCATCTGCTTCTTTCTTACATAGAGAAAATAAGTGACCCTCCCCCTGCATAGGGGTGGAAGAGGAAAGGGCAAAGCTCTAAACAGAGGCCCTGGGAGAACGAGGAGAAGATATGCGGCTCCTGAGCCAGGGTGCAGAATCTCCATCTCTCCTAAAGGCAGCTGGGCCCAGTGACTAGACCTCAACCTGCCCAGGACTATGGCTTCATTTCAAAGGGCGGAACAAAGCCAGGAGTCAGAGGTGTGAACCCAATGGTTTAGAGATGTCCTCAGATATGGTCACCCTCAAGACTCTGTGGTAGTGGAAGAACACAAAAACCTCTCCCTTTAAAGGACTCCCAGGCCAGCCGGGTGGTGTAGCAGTTAAGTTCGCATGCTCTGCTTCAGCGGCCGGGATTCGTGGGTTCCGATCCGGGGGAAGGACCTATGCACCGCTTACCAAGCCATGCTGTGGCAGGCGTCCCACATATAAAGTAGAGGAAGATGGGCACGGATGTTAGCCCAGGGCCAATCTTCCTCAGCAAAAAGAGGAGGACTGGCAACGGATGTTGGCTCCGGGCTAATCTTCCTCACCAAAAATAAATAAATAAAGGACTCCCTTCTCCGAATCTCTAGGAGACCCTGCCATGAGCAGGCCTTGTTAGCCCTCCACAGTTCTTCCCCTCATAGGAAGCATTATGGCTTTGGTCCGCTTTGAGGAATGGGATGAAAAACTTGCTCCTCTACCTTTCTCCCCAGCCTTATTTCCTCTGTACTGTCTTTATTTCTCCATTAGCTTTGCCAAGAACTTCCCTCCTCTCTATCCTCTGTCTCTGCCCAAAGACTCACTAAGGCAGGACCTTCCTCTCAGCCTCCAGGATGCTCCTGCCCCACCCCTCGATCTATCTGCCCGCACAGCCCCGCCCCCTGGATCTCAGCCGCCTACTGGTACTTCCCGAGTCTCGGATCCCAACAGTAGCCCCAAAGCCTCTAAGGTCTCAGCTGCATTTGCCCAGGAGCCTCCCGTACATCTGCCCCCCTACTGTGGCATCTCCTGGCCCCCTATGCCTCTACAGAGCTTTTCCCCCGGCCCTACTCCTACCTCTGCCCCTACTGCCACCAAATCCGACTTCTACCCCGTGTCCCCGCCCCCTGCGCCTCGGCCCCCAACAGCTGCAATTCCCCTCGGCCCCACCCCTACATCTGCCCCGCGGCCCCGCCCCCGGAGCCTCACCGCAGCCCCTTCCTCGCCCACAGCCACTTCTTTCCCATCCCCAGCAGCCAGTCCCCGCCACGTCTCCAGCCCGCACCCGAGCCCTCAGCACCCAGTCTCAGTCACTTCCCTGACTCGGCGTACCGCCGGGCTCAGTCCAGATGGGGAAGGGGGAGGGGGCCGGTACCTTTAATTCGCCCAGCTCCGCCATCTTGAGACATCGCAGGAGCCGGAGCCCGAGCCCGAGCTCAGGCCCAGGGACCGGCGCACAACTCTCCACCCCGGCGCCGGCCGCAAATGCCGCCTGCTCCGCCCCGTCCGGCCCCCTACACCTCCCCTTCCCGGCCCCGCCCGCCTGGTTTCGGACAAGCTCCGGCCTCAGCCCCTCCCTCCACAGCCGGACCCAGCCCCTGCACGTCTTTGGCCGGTATGCAAGACCCGTAGCCCCGGAGGGAGGCTACGGCCCGAAAGATCGCGGGGTCCCCGGGGGTAATGGAGAGGAGGCGGACCCGAAATGGCTGGGGGAGGGGGACTTTGCCACGCCAGAGTTGGGAGGGGATGAGCTTTTAGGGAGCCAAAGATACTTGAAATATAGAGGGAAAGTATCAAGAACTGCTAAATCTCAGAGAAATGGGGGAGGGGGTAGCGAAGTTAAAGCGTATACCCTCATCTCCCTCTTTACAAGTTTAACTAGCTAAAATCAAGAGTTCTCCCAACTCGGGAAATGGGTGAGATCTGATCCATTTTAGGGAAACTATGGAGTCGTGAATAGTTCATTTCAAGACGGCTATTCTCAATCCTTCGCCGCCCCCCCTCCCCCCAACTACAATGTAGCTTATGGTCCGACCGTAGGACTCAAACTTGGCAGCAAAAAAGTTTGGTGCGGAGCGCGGGACTTACCAGCACAGTTGCAGGGAGCAGGGAGGGGGCTCGGAAGGCTCAGAGGGTGGGCTGGGGATGTGGGGGGAGGGGGCCCGGCGCCGCTCCCGCGGTCTGAACGGCTGGAGGTTGGTCCGGCAGCTGGACGCTGCAGCCGGAGCTCCGCCCGGGCGGGAGCTCCGCCTGGCATAGCGCTTGGGCTGGGGCCGCCCCCTCCTGGGTCAGCCCGCCAGGACCGCCGAAATGGGGGGAGGGGGCGGAGTCTGACGCGGGAGAGGGAGGGACTCTGATCCTGTAGCTGGAGAGATGAACTCCTCGAGTGAGTGGATCAGGGGAGACGACGATCTTGAATCTCGTCATTCTCACTACCGCTCTGACCCCTTGGGCTGGTGTACGGGCTTGGGGTGGAGGCATGCTGCAAATAAGACAGTGTGGACCAGGGATCTGACCGCATTAAGAGATTCCTACTTGAAAAGAGACCTCCCTGGGGGATAGCCTGGGCTGCTAGAATCACAGTGTACCTAAGCCCTAACTCTACCTGTGGTCCTGCACCTCCTACCCCAAATACACAGACCGTCCCCAGAGACCACACACACTTGGTGTAGCTGAAGGTGAACGGAAGGGAGGTTTTCCAGGCTAATCACTCACATGCAGGTGCCGTGAAAGCACCAACTTTAGGGCAGTTTACCCAAACTAGGTACTGGAAAAACGCATAGTATTTTATAGTTAGTTGGCTGGGACCTAAATGATAATGTCGTTTGTTCAATAAATATTTGAATGCTGTTCAGAGGTTGTTAGGAGCTGAGGACATCAAAGCCTTGCAGAAGCTCTCAGTCTAGCAGCAGCAGACAAGACAGTGAAACCTATAATCGGCATACAAAAAGAGTACTTTAATAAATAATATGAATAATCCTCTCATTTAGCTTAAATTTTCAGTATAATCCTTCCCATGAGACCCCACCCATGCCATAAAACTAAAAGTGCCAGCCTGCCAGTATCCCCAGGTACCTTTTGAACTGGACTATGCCCAACTACTTTGTGGATTTGTCCCTAGGGAAGATGTCCACCTTCTCCTGACACTCAGGTTCTTTCCTTGCTGCTTTGCTGCCAGCACTGGTGGGACCTCAAGCTGAACTCTAGCTCACATATTTGGTTCTAAATCCCAAAAGATTACTCCAACACTTAAGTCTTAGGCCCTGAGCTCATTTTTTTTGTTCTATTCAGTCATCTAGATCAAAAGTTATTATGGACTAGTTTGTATTTTCCAGAATTTTTGGTGGTTTTGGGGAAAGGAGGATAGGGAGGATAAAAAAGAGAGGGGAACTCTGGGAGTGATGGATATGTTCATTATCTTGATTGTGTGATGGTTTTATGGGTATATACATATGTCAAAACTTATCAAATTGTATACTTTAAGTACATGCAGTTTATACTGTATGTCAATTATACTCCAATAAAGCTGTAAAAATAGAAAAAAAGAGAGTCAACCTCACCTTGATTCCTAGTGATTTCATAAAGGTGGGATCTCCTTTAATAGTTAATTTGAGGTTATGAGTTCTAGCATCCCTACAGGACAGCAGAAAACTAGGAACCAAGGCACCTGAATCTGATCCTGCATGCAAGCTCCAGGAGGACAAGAACTTTTCTGTGCTGTTCACTCTATCCCCAGTGCCCGGCACATAGTAGACTCTTTAAATATCAATTTAATAAGTTAATGCTACCAGACAAAGGAGGGAAACTGCAAATCAGGACCAAGTTCCAGACTGAGGACATTCAAAGACATAGTCTGAACCACATCATGACCCACCAAGCTTCACCTCCGTTCACTCGTACACTCCTACACCTGAAGCCTGGGGAACCAGTGGGAAGTGAAACAGGAGTGATAAGTTCCTACTGAAGTCCCATTAAACAGCCCAGGAGGAAAGGGGGGAACGTTAGGACTAGAGTTACTTTGGAAAAGAAAGATTTATTTATGAAATCAAGGAAAATTTCAGGGCTTGGGGTTGTTGGGGCAACAGTGTATGGGGTTGTATAGAGGGAGATTGTTTGGGAAGACTAGGGTCCGGAGAAGGTTCCTCTCCTGTATTAACGTTAAATCACTGACCATTCCAACAGTTCAGCCATCCATCCTGGGATCAGCTTCCGGGGGCCCCGGAGGGAGTCAAAGCCCTGGCTTCCATTACCAAAGCTGTTTCCTGACTCATACTTGAACATAGCCAAATGATCTCCCCCTCTCTGGACCCTTCTCTTAGCAGTTTCCTCATTCCTTCTACGAGACACCCCATATATAATAAGGAATGCAACAGTCCTTTTATATTCTTTAGTAACTCTAGGAGCAGGAAGGAAAAGAGAGGTTCTGTTCCCCTTAACAGAAATGACTTGGACCTTTTTGATGCTCTTCCTCTGGCAGCTGCACCCCTTCTCCCTTTCTCCATCAATCCCTCCTCTCTCCATTCTCCCCGGCCATAAAGCAGTCCTATGACCATCCACACAAACCCCAAAGCTGACTCTCATCTTCTCTAGGACCTGATCTATGTAGCTGCTCTTTTCCTGGCCAAACCCTGGAGCCAGGCTCAGCAGCCCTTGTGCGGCCCCCTATCTTCCACAGGAGCCCCTCCCCACTCTTCTCTCAACGCAGTCTCTTTACTGCCAAACCGCTGCAGTCTGACCCAGCGTAACCCAGCAGGGGGCGGGCTGAGAGAGGGAATGGGGAGGGATCAGTGTGGGGGCCACCAAACCACAATTCCAGATTTTGGAGGAACTCACTGCTTCACTCTCACCTAGCAGTCTGGCTGGTGGAGGAGCAGGAAGGGGAGGAGACCCAGGGGAACTGGCCAAGAGAGATACATTTTTTTAGTCTGAGAGCAGAACTGGAGGGAAAAAGCCAACTCTGATATCCCTTCATCCCTTTTCCAGGAACCAGACTTCATCCCTCTTTGCACCTGGGGCAAAGAACACTGACCACATGAGACCACGTGCCTCAAATCTAGACAATTGGTTTAACACATGATAGGACATTTTAGATTGTACATCCTGAAGAAAATTCAGGTCTCTCAATCTCTCCTTCTTAAAAAAGATAGTGGACTCAGGAGTCCCAAGGTAGAGAAACAAGATTAGAGCTATTCTGGTATGAGACAGATTTTAGAAAGAGAAAGGAAGGGTGTCAGTCCCCATTCTAATCGAGGGCTGTTTTTCAAAGTGGATCTTGACCCATTAGTGGATGTATTGTGACCAATATTTTTTCGGTGGAGCAAAGTAGCAGAGAATAGAATAGAAGAGAAATAGTAAGGGTAAATATTATTTCAGGTATGTACACAGGATGCAAAATGTATTTCTTACTGTTGATCATAATCAGAGTTTGAAAGCTGATGACTTATAAGACCATTTGTGATCAAAAAGAAATGAAAAAGATTCCTTCTGTCACACCCCTTTAGACAGAAAAACCGACAACCAGCACCATCCTGCCTCCTGCTTTATTTTCCATAGAGCTGGCTTCCATCCACACCGCCTCTGGTCTTATCCATTGCTGATTCCAGGCTTCAGGTTCTCGGGTCTGGGGTCCATAATGTCAGGTGAAGCCCCACCCACACCACCCCTAGTGGCCAACCCCCCACCCACCACGTCTGATGGAGCCTCTGGCAACCAGGAATGCTCTTGTTCCCTGAAAGAAGAAATTCAAGGATGAAATGAATACACTTCCATATCCTCAGTCTCCTCCCACCCATGCCAAGATGCTAAAAAGGATCCTTACCTATCTGTACTGGAGTATATGGCCACCAGCATAGGGGCAGGGAGAAGAATGGGGATGACTACTCTTTGAATGAGTGGTGTGGGAGTGAAGGAGAGATTCTGAAATTTGTAGAGTGCCACTTTAGGAAACAACTTTGCACCACTATCCCACCGTCACTCATCTTTCACTGGTATCTCTCTACCTCAGAACTTAGGAGAGTCACTCAGCTCCTCTTTTCAGCCTCCATACCTTAAGTCAGCCCCCTTCAGTCTACCTGCTCACTGATTCCTGACTCCACCCAGTGATTCCCCATATTGTGTCTTCTCAATTGACCTCAGTTCAAATACTGTGTCCCACAGGACTCCCTAGTGTCAGCCACTACGTGGAGCAAAAGGAGACTCCAATTCCCATCCTTAAGCCTCCTTTCCCAAGTCCCTTCTCCCAAGCTCCTTCCCTTATCTCTCAACTCACAACAGAGAAATCTGGAATCCCTCAGAGCACAGGCTGCCTCACTCCTCCTGCATGCTGAGGATTCGCAGTAGGATATTGTACACATCTTGTTCCATGTAGCCCTATAGGTGGCAGGAAAGAAACAAAAGGAGACGAAGAACAGAAAATGGGGAGAGACAGGCAATGGAGAGGTTCTGTGGTGTAGTGGAATGCTATTACTCATGTGCCTTCACAGTATTTAACTTCTCCATGGCTGTTTCCTAATCTTTACGAGGAAGATAATGATGTCTACTTTTCAGGATTGCTGTGAGGGTTACAACTATGAATATGAAGCAAAGCACCTGGCACACAATAAGTGTTTGATTCTTTGTAGTTATTATTATTCCTAATAAAGGAGCAAGCCACCCACCTCTTCTTCCTTGCTGAAGGATAATTTGGTTCAGGAAGAAACTGAGAAAGGACATAAGGGACAGGAAAAGGCCTTACAGTAGATCAGGGAATTGAAAAGGAGGGGCAGATACTCTCCCTCCTCACACTCATGCACAACTTCTCTTGATCTACCAGTTGAGATCCAGAGACCTGGCACTGGGACATCTAAAGTCCAGATTTCCAAGAAATTACAAGTATGTACAGGTAAGAGAAGGGACCCCAAATGCAATACCCCCTGCCCAGCTTCTGTCTCTACCTCCCCCCATGCTCACCTGAGCAGCATTCAGCAGATGATTCCTATAGGAGGAGATGATCTCTTCATGGTTCTTCTGGGAATCCTGGGAGTAAGCATCAATGGGAGGTTATGTGACCACCTTCCCACACTCACCCTGATCCCCCAAGCAGGAAGAGCAATAAAATGAAGTGGTCAGCTGTGCCAGCTAGGCTCCCTTGGCCCATCATTGGCCCACTGCCTGGCCAGGCCTCTGCATTTCCCAGAATCTCTCCCACATATACATCACTTCCACTGTCCACTCTCTTATTCTCTAGCAGTGTCCATTTCCTGAGGGCCAAAACATACCTGCAGCTGCAGGGCAAGGCGAGCATTTTCTCCCCGAAATGCTAGGACCTCCTCTGAAAGCTGCTCCAGCTTCTTCAACAATTCCTTGATCTGAGGCCAAAAGGAAAGAAAGGGAACCAATAAGGCCCAAGTCATTTCCCACTCCAATACCACCCAGGATCAAGGTCAGTTTCCTGTTCTAATATGTGCCAGATACTTTGCCAGATCATTTAATACTCAAAACAGCCCTTCTTCTGTTCTGAGAGGAACAATACTTCTCTGAGGGAAGTATTATTCACATTTTGTAGATAAGGAACCTGAGTTAAGTAATCTGTCAAAATCACACAGCTAATAAGTGATGAAATCATGATTTGAACCAAGATCTCTGCATTCATGGTCCATGCTCTTAACTCTGTACTGGATCCTGACCTACTTCTGACTGCTGACCACTGAGGGAAATGGAGATGAGTTTTTGTGGTTTGTGAGGCTGAGGCACAAATGCAGTTAACGATAACCAGCAGTTATAGGAATGGTGGTAATAGGAATAATAAAAATAACTAACTTTTATTGAGTACTTATTTGCCAAAATTGTTCTGAATATTTTAAATATAATGTCTTATTTAATGTACTCCTCACAACAACCCTATTATTATCCCCATTTTATAGATGAGAAAACTGAGGCTTAAAGAGTTAGAGGCTTTAAGATAACTTGCCCAAGATCAATCAGTAAGTTTTGAAACGGAAATCAAATCCAGACAATCTCAGCCCAGAGTCCACTACACTGTTTTCTTTTGCCGTTTGTCTACTTTCATCTTTTCTTTCAACACCAACACAAAATTCCTCCTTTCTTTAATTAGCCCCACCTCACACTGATTCCTATTCTGCATAACATTCCTTCTATTTTTATGCACTCTATATTATTTAAAATGTGTACTCCCTATATTTTTTAATCATTCTAAATTTGATCACGTATACAAATTTTAATAAGAAGTCTGCATTCATTTCATAGGTAGTTGTAGAATTACTAAGTTTATTTGTAAATTGACTTTTTAGAATTCATAAAATACGTTTGCTAGAAACATGTAGACTTACACTCACTTTTGGAGCAATCATTAGGAAACTCAGGTATCTAACACAGTGGTTTTCAAACTTTTTTTCTTGCATTGGTGCCCCCTTTGTCAATGGAAATCTTGTAGAACCTACTCTGGTCGAAGTGGGATGGGAGGAGAGGGGCTATAGCCTAGTCTACTTTTCTTAACCCATCAGCCCCTGAGTCACCCCCTCAGAACCCTAGCAAAACCACAGCAACCTTCGTATTATCAGACCTCTTCCCAGGCTAATACACTATTTAAGTCAAAATGCTAATAAACCATAGTACTCCACTGGTGGGTAGCCCTGACCACACTGCTTCTGAACCCTGAGTCCCAAATTTTAATAGGTAAGCCCCCTTATCTCTTCTCTTTATACCTTACCTCACCTCCAATCTCAACGCCAAACCCCCTCAGACCAAAGAGAACATAGTGTGGTCCTTGCAAATGATTGGCATTCTGTGTGGAGTATTAATCTGACTAACCAAGGTGGATTCAGGTTAGCAAACCCTTAAACACACAGAAATCTTCCCCAGTGCTCCCCACAGCTGTCTCGCCTGCTCACCTTGGCCTCCTTGTCCCTGCAAGCCCCAATGAGATGCTCCATCTTCTCTTTCAGCAGCTCCGCTGTTTTCTCAAACTGCTCTGAGCGCCCGCGCATCTCGCTGGCCTGGCGCTCCTGCTCAGCAGCCCTTGCAGCCAGGTCCCCGCTCCTGCGGCGCTCCTCTGCCACAGCCTCCCGCAGCCGACCCATTTCCCGGCAGGCCGTGTTATACTTTTCCATCAAAGCCTTTAGCTCCTGGCCCCAAGCCTGGGCCTGGGCCACCAGTGAACCCCGAGTTTTCTCATGCTGCCGCAGGCTGGCTGCCTCTCGGGCCCTCAGCTCAGCCACTTCCTCTGTGGCTTGGTAAAGCAACTGCTTCAGCTTCCCGATCTCCTGGCTCTTCCTACTCATTGTAGCCTGAACAGCACGCAGCTCTTCCTCCAGCTTCCCCAAGTCTTGCTCCAGAGCGGCCACTTGGGGAGATGCTGGGTCCTTTGAGGAGGCACTTGGCTCCGCACGTGGGCCAGGGGACCCCCGCAGCTGCTGATTTTCCTCCTCCAGCCTAGCCAGCACCTGCTGGGCCTCGCGGTGCCTGTCCACCAGGGTGCTGATGCAGGCCTGCAGCTCCTCCAGGGGCTTGGCTGCTGTGCCCCATGCACTCCCCTTGCCCACCAGGTCTGGGGGCAGGCAGTCCCACAGCCCTCGGAGGCCACTGCTCTGGGTGGCCAGGCGCTTCCGCAACTTCTCAGTGGCCTCCTTCTCCATGGCCAGTTCATCTGTCAGCAGCCCCACACTCTGCCGCAACTGCTGTAGCTGGACCTGTGCCTCTGGCTTGGGCACAAACTCCCGCTGGAGCCGCTGGCTCAGGGACAGCAGCTCCCCCTGCAACCGCTGCCGCTCCCGTCCCAGCTCCCCCAACTCCTCCATCAAGTTACTGTTGCTCAGTCTCAGTGCTGATACCTCCTTCTCCAGCTGTCCCTTTGCCAGGCTTCCTCCAGGCATCTGTTCCCCTCCAGGGGCCCCTAGAGGCTCTCCCCAGGCCCCGGGAGCCCTTTTCTTCCTCCCTTCATCCTCTTTAGTGATGGTCCCTGGGCCTGCCTTTGGGACTCCCTCTCTGGGCTCCTGGGCAGGGGCCTCAGGTTTCATCTGTAGTCCTGCCTTTGCCCTATCCAGCCTTACCAGCACCTGCTCCAACCTGGCCTCCATCTTCTCCCAGGCAGCTGCTGCAGCCTCAGCCCGGGGTGTCCCCAGAGCTCCCTCCAGGACTGGTCTTGACAAAGCCCCCCGGGCAGCGTCCTTTTCTCGCCACACGGCAGCCAGCTCCTCCCTCAGTTGTAGCAGGAGCTGGTTCATGGCTGCTGTGCCCACTGATTCAGCCACTGTGCCTGGTGGTTCAGCCCCTGGGGCCTGGGGCCTCTCCTTCTGGTCAGCATGCAGCTGGTCAGTATGATCAGGGCTAGGGGCATGTCCACCACTGGTGGTAAGTTGCTGTCCTGTGGCTTTCCCAATGGTCTCAGACCTTGGGCTCTGGGGTTGCCCCTGTTCTGATTGGGACCTCACATGGGCTTCATACTGGATCTCCCCTGGGGCTGAATCCTCTGCCTTGGAAGCTAATACTAGGTTTCCTACGGCTGCAGCTGCTGCTTCCTGCTGCTTCTTTAGCTCTTGTATGTGCTCAGCCAGCAGGTCCAGGGGACAGCCCTGCTCCATGCCGTCTCCTCCAGGCTGGAGACTAAAGCCCTGCTCTCCTGGAGCTCCGGGCTTTCGGGACAGGAGGAGCCCCAGCTCCTGCACCTGCTCTCGAATCTGGTTCTCCAGGCCCAGGTAGGCTGCAGCTTGAGCCTCACACTCTTCTGTCTTTCGTATCAGCTCCTGCTCCATCTGAGAAACTTTCCTTTGCTCCTCTTCATACTTCCACCTCCACTCCTCTGAGCATGAGTCTTCTTCATCCTCCTCTTCCTCCTGCTCCTCCTCAGGCTCCGCTCTCCATGGGCTCTTTGGTGGAGAACCCACCTGAGGCTGAGATGGAGAGGCCTATGTAGAAAAAGGAACAGTGAAGTAAAGCCAGGCAGCTCACCTAGCCCCCAGAGGGCCTTTCTTCTCTTAGACTGTCTCGATGCCCCAAGGATCACAACCTGATATCCCAGTGGGATAGCCTGGGATAGGGCAGAAGCAAAAGGGGGAGGCTGTTAGGGTCTTACCTGAGATGCAAGATCTGGGTGTTGAACTAGTCCCTGACCTGTGTGAAAAGACATGGGGGAAATGAGAGAGGAGACAGGTCCCATGTGCTTCTAGCCCACACTCTGTCTTCAGACTTTCTCTGAGAGGAGTGGCCCCTCAGTGTAATAACCTTTACTATACATGTCCACCTGGTGCCGGAAGCCACCCCTGTTCAGTGGGTCCCTAACTATCCAGCAACCTTGGTTCTCCATCCCAGAGATGTGCCAGCTCATTCATTTTGTTTATTCACTCATTTATTGGACACTGTGCCAGGCACTGTTATAGGCACCAGGACCTCAATGGTGAGTAAAACAGAAATGGCCTATCATCTGAGGTGTTTACAGTCTAGCAGGGAAGAGACAGAATTGACCAGCAAATCACACAGATAGATGTACAATTACAACTCATAAATCTGAGCAATAGTGCTAGCCAGAATTGCCCTCAGTGAAAGACAAAGCTACATTAAGGAATCTTATGACCACACTTTTGGGAATTTGGGTTCATCTCATAGTAGCAGCAGTAAACAAGTAATCTCTCAATTAAGGGGACAATTATTTGTCAGATGGATTACTTCCATGGAAACAAATGGGACTCCAAGAAGTCTCTTTGATTCTAAGGCTATCGAGGAGAATCTTGAAGTTACAAAGAGGAATCGGCTTTACCTCCCCGCCGCCGCCGGTTCAGGGCCTGCCGCAGCAGCCTCCACAGCACTTTGTCTTGTGTGCGTAGAGCATAATGCAGAGCATCATGCCCCATGCTGTCCACCGCCCCTGCATCTGCTCCGTGGCTCAGGAGCAGTTCAGCAACCTCAGCGCTGCCTTTCTCACAGGCCAGGATCAGAGCTGATCTGTGGGTTGGGACAAACCTGAGCATAGGCTTTCCCCATGGAATCGAGGAGTCCTGGTTCCAGAAATTCCATCACAGGGTCAGCTCTCACTCAGTGTGGTCAGGAGAACCACAGACCAACACCACCCAATGACAAAGCATTAGACCAGGCCAGAACTCTTCAAAAGTTCCTTGGAGCTGCAGCATTAGAAAGCAGGGGGTCAATTGGAAGGGCTCCATTTTCATCTGCTTTATATATTGAGGTTCTGTATAAATGCTTTGTTGGAAAAAAGAATTCTATTGCTTAGAAGATAGTTTGAAAACCAGAAAATGAAACTAATGGGTTCAGACGTATTGATTCTACTTCCGGAGTCATCTATGCTAGGAAGATGGTGGTAGCAGCAGCTGAATAGGAAACTATAAGGAAAATTTTCTCGACTCCCCAAGAAGAAAACAGTGAAGCAGCAGGCAGAGCTCTTCTGAACCACCACTCAGAAGGAAAGAGGTTCCCAAGAAAACAGAGACCAACCTGCCTTTTTCCCCAATACACACACACACACACACACACACACACACACACACCACTTCACCCAGTGGCTCCTTTCTAGATTGGTCAGGATCTGGATTTGGGGAGGGATGGTGGGGAAGGCTCACTTGTCATCCTTGTCTGTGACATTAACTCGGGCGCCTCTCTGCAGTAGCTGTGAGCAGATAGCTGCGTGACCACCCAGTGATGCAATCATCAGGGGCGTACGTCCATCCTGCAGATTGTGGGAAGGGGGTTCATGAGGAGCCAGGGGAAGCCAGGAGGTTGACACAATCCTACCAACTCCCCTCTACCTACACCTCTCCAGAATAAAGCCCAGGTCCTGGGGCTAGACGCCCTTTTCAGAGGGTTAGAAGCTCTCCAGAAGATAACCTCTCTGTGAGGAAGAGGAGGAGGAGCAGGGAGGAAAGGAAGAGGAGGTGGTGCTACACAACCCCTGGTCACAGAACTTGGCCAATCAAGCTCAGAGAGAGCAGCAGCCTCCCTGCATAGGTTACTGCCCCCCTGCCCAGCCGACACTCACGTTATCCAGGACGTCCAGGAAGGCTTCATGGTCACACAACAGGAGCACACTTGAGGCACAGCCAGAGGAGGCTGGGGAGGGTTAAGGGATGGTTGGGTTAAGGGGAAGCAGGAAGGACACCTAGTCAGACCATGAGGCAACATCCCTTCCAACCATTTTACCGGTCAGCCCTGGCCTGCCCTCCCCACCAAATGTTATCCTCCTCTCCCTTCCCACCCTATGGTCCCTGCAGCCCTGTTTCCCACCAGTCCCCTGGCACACACCTGCCCAGTGCAACGGACTACGATTTTCTGCATCCACAGCATCTTCATTGGCACCATGCTGCAAACAGCAACAAAGGGAAGTAGCATGGAGCATGGCGTTAACATCCTCATCCCTACCGCCTGTTGGGTCACCAACTTCCATAGTACCATGGGGAGGGGCAGGAGGACCATGGCTTTGGCCAACTATGAGGCAAGCCCAATCCATTCCTTGAAGATAATAAGTAGCCCTGAATTGCAGCCCTGGTTCTTAAACCTAGGGCCTAAGAAAAATCCGATTATAGGTAAGTAAACATGGGGAAAATGGACTCCCTGAGTCCATGACTGATACTTTAGGATCATACTGTAATTGGGAAATTTGGAAAGGGCCAGGAAGAACAAAAGCAGAACAGCCATCTTCCCAATAGCCTGTTGAATTGTGCCCTTTGTACTTTTGGAGACTTATTTATAAATTGTCCACATGTCATTTTGCATGTATGTTTCTCCTTGCGCTCCTAGACTACAAACTCCTCAAAAACAGACAGTAGGATTTTGGTTTAATTTGAACACCTATTCCCTCCTTCTACCTGCCCATCATCACAGCAGTTAATCTCTGCAATGGCTCTGCCGCTGGCAGAGCTCAACACATGCTTATTGACTGACTGACAGTCAGTCCCTGTCAACTCTGCTTTATGGCCTGCCTTCAAGGGCAGCATTAAGCATGGTGCCTCTCATAGTAGGTATTAAATAAATGTTTATGAATTAATGAATAAATGATTACCAGCTCTCTTACTGGGGATGAGTGGGGTATATTTGACCAAATATTGCTTGTGACTACAAGATAAAGATAGAGTCTTTGAGTCCACTAATTCCCTTCTCAGGAGTACTATCAAGTGGTTGCTCTTACCTGCAGCAGGACCTTGACACATTGTGGCTGGCAGGAGATGGTGGCCAAGTGCAGGGCGGTGCTTCCTGGAAAGAGAAAAGAGAAAGAGGGGTAGGGAGGGTGGGTGGCCCCATGCATGCCGATGACTCACAGGGAGGGAGGGCAAGAGACGCACAGATAATCAGAGGGAGATTAGAGAGAGAAGCTCTCAGCCACACAGGGCCAGAAATTCCTGTTCCCCAAGTGCCTGGTACCTGTGGTAGATGTGAGGGTTGGGGTGAGGTATGCAGGGGGGGAACCCCTGGAAGGATTCTGGTCAGAACTTATGAGGAGAGAAGCAGGGGGCTATAGTTGGAACCTCCAGCAGGGCCCAGCACTGGCCCCACCGCTGCTGTAAAGAGAAAAGCAAGCAGCATGGCCCAGTGCTCAGACTTACCATCCTCATTCTTGCTGTTGATATCAGCCCCATTTGCAAGCAGTATAGTCAGACATTCTGTCAAGCCTTTGGAGGCTGCCAGATGAAACCTGCCAGAATCAAAGCCGAGAGGCAGAAGGATGAAGGGACCAGGGAATGGGGAGTGGGAGACTCTTAATAAGCACTACCTGCTATGCTTCCTCACCCCAAAGCCAATCCCAAACGCAGAGAGGGAAGTTCCCATAGTCTGCCTTTCTGAGAAAGAGAAAGCTATATGGCCTACTGTCATAAAGTCAGAGGAAGCTGGAAGCAAAAATGGAAATAAGAGCTACAGGTCTCAAGCAATCTCAGACTATTGCAGGGGTGTCCAGGGAACACATAATTACCTGTTGCTCTGAGACAGGACCCTTAGCAAACTGGAAGTGTCACAGAAAGAGTCAGCCAGAGCAGAGGGCTGGACATTTGAAGGTTGACTTGGGCAGAAACAAGGGATAATATCCTTGTCCTTGTCATTCCTTCTAGCCACGTGACTCTCATGGCTACCACTTCATTCCTAATTTCCTAAGCATACACACTCTCCTATTTGTGCAATGAAGAAATACTCTATTTAGTATATGTATCAGTTTTCTGTTTGTTTAATAGGCTTTATGTCCTTTTTCGTCAGTGCTGTCAATCTGGGTTGTGAGATGGATGGAGCTCAGGGACAATATCTTCTTCCCTCACCTTGTACAGCAAAGGTTTATTGATATGCTTGCTAATTAAGACAAAAACGTTTCTCAAGTTGTAGGTATTCCCTGCTCCTACATCATATTGGGGTTTGGGTCTTTCAAAGGGAACCACATGCCAAGGGTGGGGTCAGGAGGACTTACTTACGGGGACTGGCCATTTGAGTCTAGCTTGGTGGGTCGGGCCGACTTCCTGGAGGCCAGGGCAGCCACGCGTCCCACATCCCCCCGCTGCACAGCCTCCAGCAGCTTCTGATCACGGCGGTTCCATCTCTCTACCTGGTCCAGAGCCACAAATTGTATGAATATAGGGGATGGGGATGGTGTGGAGAAAGAGAAGAGTGAGATGGTTAGCATGGCAAGCAAAAGAAAAGAGACATCCCTGTGGTTGGTCCTTTCAGTGTTCCACAAATCACTCAGCCTAGATCGTATAGTCCTTCTTAGGTGGCTAGTTAAATAGTCACCAACTCCTATGCCACCAAGAACTACTGCTGGTTATTGCCAGCCCTGGACCAAAAGGTGCTTGGACTACTGAATTAAAATCATTTTTGAGGGGCTGGCCTTGTGGCGTAGTAGTTAAGTTCGGCACGCTCTACTTCAGCAGCCTGGGCGACCTGTGTTCATGGGTTCAGATTCTGGGTGCAGACCTACACCACTCCTCAGTCATGCTGAGGTGGCAACCCACATACAAAATAGAGGAAGATTGGCACAGATGTTAGCTCAGGGCTAATCTTCCTCAAGCAAAAAAAGAGGAAGATTGGCAACAGATGTTAGCTCAGAGCTAATCTTCCTCACACACACACACACAAAAACAACATTTTTGAGTACTGAATGCATAGTATTTCAAATGTCTTTTTATCAGCATTATGATTATTTTTAGGTGCACAACCTCAGAGCAATCCTAGCCAAGACTCCTTTCTCTTTTGCTAAGTCTTGCTGCAGCAAACTGACCACTTCTAATTGGGCTCACATGGCCTTTCACCTCCCCATACTGTTCTGCTTTTTGACTTCAGATATTTGAGAGATCAAGGCAGCTAGTTTCAGGTCACAGCCAGGAGTCCAAATACCTAGCCATACCATCTCTACCCATTGGCTTTGGGCCCTAAAACTGGGAGGAGAAGCACAGTTTCTGTTTCTCCTTCTCATATCTAGGCCCTTTAGCTAGCTGCTCTTCCCTTTCTGTGGTAACAACAACCAAGAGACAAAGATAGGTCCCTAGCTAGGCTTGAGAAGGCAGCAAGAGGTAGATCCCCTCCTCCTCCCCCACTCCCTCCTCATTTTCCTGGCAGTGAGCGGCTGTCCCAGACAACAGCCACACCTGGGCATGCATTGTTCTATCATTCCAGCTTGACTTTTGCGGGTGGTGGGGTAATTACAATAATTGAAGTATCACAGGGCGTGAAAGAGAGAGCTGTGTAAAAACACCCGGGGCTGAAAGCACAAAAAAGGCTGTTTTGATCCAGAGAGGGGAAAGGAAAGGAAGAAGGGATGCAAAAATCTGTGGTATGGAGAAAAGAGCCCTAGATGAATATTTTTGTCAGCAGGCCTGAATTCAGGGCCTGGTTCAACGACCTTCTCAGCTATGTGACCTAGAGTAAGCCATTGAACACCTCTAACCTGTTTCCTCATATAAAATGTGGGAAATAATAACTACCTTGTCATGTTGTGAGTATTAAATGAGCTAATGTATATAAAATCTCTTTGTAAACTGTAGAGAGCCATACAAGTATATGGCATCCTTATAACAAAACAGGAAGTGGTAGGGGATTGGTGGTGGCACATTGCATTTTACAAGGTGTAATCTCAACAAGAGCTGTGGGAGGAGGTGGAAAAAAATAGAGTCTATGGAAGCCAAATAACTCATTTTCATGCAAAATACTGTTTACATAGTCAGGGCAAATTATTCATCAAAAACAGGAAAGATTTTAAATACCCAAACCATAAAATTTTATAGGGTAGATGTATTCTGAGGTAATACTCCTGTTCAGCACTTGTAATTCCTCATTGGCCTTTCAAGTGCCATTTCAGTTAGCTTCTCAATATCCCTGGAAAGTAGTTAGCGCTATTATTATTTTATCTATTTTACAGAAGAAGAAACTGAAGCACACTGAGGTTAAATAACTGTCCAGGGTCATACCACAAAATAGTGGTAAAATTGAGATTATAACCCAGGCCACCTGATGCCCAACCCTAGTTCTCACCACCAGACCACACTATTACAGAGCTATGGAAGAACATTTACTTATTTTCAAATAAACAGTCTAAGACTGCCTCCAGGGCAAAACCACCCACCCTCAGACGCTACTCCCTACGCAGAGAAGAGTCTCCAAACAGGTTAATTCTCAAAGGACAAAATAAGCAAAATGACTGCTCCACATACCAGTGGACTCTGAGATGTAAGAACACATTATCCAATGTCCCTTGGGGGCCAGGTCATTCTCAGAAAAAGCAGAGAGCTAGAACTACACCTCCACACAGGACACTGCCATCAGCTGACCTCAATCTGAAGTTCTCTGTTTAAAATCCTATTCTAACATTTTATATCCTTGTGAATTTAGGCATGTAATTTCCCTGAATCTCTGAACCTCAGTTTCCTAATGGTATAACACCATTTAAATCACCTGGCACTGTGTCTGTCACATAGTAGGTGCAATAATTGTTAGTTCCAATCCTCATCCTTCCTAGCCTTGCTGGGCATATTTTGGATGTTCCTGGGCTCAGAATTCTCCATCTAGGGGAGTGGGAGGAAGAGATCTTGCTCATATCAGCCAATGCATAACAGCCAAGCTGTATAGATGGTAAAGGTGCTTCTTAGCAATATAGATACTTTTACTTCCAGCTAGATAGTTCTAAATTCACCCAATTTATCTAAGAAGAGTTTAGAATAGGTAGAAATTCTTCATGGCCAAACATCTGCAGAGCTAGGGTGAAGAAGGACAGAGGGATGCTTCCAAATTCCAAGATCCAGTCCATTGCTCACCCCAGCACCTTGGAAAAGAGGCACCGATTACCATCTCAGCCTCAAGGGAGTAATCACTAAATTAATCAGCAAACTCAAAAACAATGATAAGCTTTGTATTTCTGTAGCCAAAATTAGGGGGTCTTTGTAGAAGTAATTGCAGCCCCTCCTTATCTCTGGCTCTATGCCTAGACGCATCCTAATCAAGATGGAACATACCAACAGTAGAGAGACAAAGAGTGGCTACCGCTGTAGGACAGGTGAATGGAAATGGAAAGCCTCCCTTGGAGGAACAAGGAGCTGACTCTCAATTTTTTTGATGCAATTGACATTCCTCTAAGCTGATCCAGTGTCAATTGTTTAAAGCTACTTCTTACATAGGCAGAGTAAGCAAATATGTAAGATTCCCTCAAAGGCATCCTCTACTTGACTAAAACAAAATGAGATTATAGGAGCTGAGTTTTTATTTGTGTGTGTGTTTGTTGAACTTCCTATATTCTGATAATTTAGATTAATTTTTAAATGATCACTAATCTTTCAGTCCTTATCTCAATCTGAGGGTGCAGAGCCAGAGCTCTGATAAAGAGAAAAGACTGATAAGGGAAAAAGGCAATGGTACATGGAGATGGGACTCAGGAATTCTGTCAGCACAGGGCTTGGACCCCAGGTTTGGGAGTGGGAATGGGCAGGGGCAATCTTCTGGCATGACTGGAAAGCCAGGCTTTGGGAGTGGCCAGGAAGGCTGTCACACTATTTCTCTGACAAATGAGTCTAGAATGGTTAGCCACCCAGGGAGTGGAGGAATTTATCATGAGAAGTTTGGGGAAGTTTCATGAGGAAATAATTTGCAGCTGAAATTGGCCTATTTTCAAGCTTTTTGTGATCCCATCCTGACTGAGGAAACAGTTTTCTTTCCAGCTAGATAGTTCTAAATCTACCCAATTTACCTATCATCTTGTTATACTAAGAAGAGTTTAGAATGGGTAGAAATTCTTCATGGCCAAACTTCTGTAGAGCTGGGGTGAAGAAGGGCAGAGGGATGCTTCTTTCAAATTCCAACATTCAGCCCATTGCTCACGCCAGCATTTTGGAAAGGCAGGCTCTGACCAAGGACTGGAGAATCAGGAAGAATGAAATAGTTTCCCCATTCCTAAGGAGCAGGCAGTCTCCACAAACCTGAAAGGGAAGGGCAACATGGAGGACTTTCAGTAACTAGGGAAGAGTCCATGTGAATAAGAAAAGCATTGTGAATTAAGACTGAATGTGGGTAGCCTCAGTTTCTGTTACCTATAGTAGTCATTCAGTAAATGCCTTTTGATTGGTTGATCAATGTGTGGAAACTAAGTAGAGAAGCAAATGTAAGAGGGACAAGGACAGGCCTCAACAGAGCTCCTACTCGTGCCTCATAGCTCACTTCCAGACTTCTGTGGCCTGCCCATGCAGAGTGAGCTGAGCATTTCTCATGTTTGCTTATGAATGAAACCACTAAGTCAGGTCAGGCTAAGCAGTATTACTACAGGTAGTTGGCTACTATACTTCTAAATGAGCCATAATACCAATCTCCACAGAAAATTTCATCCCCAGATAGGGGGTCTCTCTGTAAGAGATCTTCAGAGAAGAAGAAGCTATACCTTCCCTGAGACACCACCTTCTGTAATCTTCTTCCTTGTGTTTTGTCCTGGGAGAACACGGGGAGTAGAGTGACTTCTGCTGGGAACTCTCAGAGTGAATCCACTTTGTCCTCTTCTGCTCTCACCATCACCCTTCCCCAACTCAGTCAAAGGAAGCAGAGTACAAGCCCTAAACAACCGGGCAAGGGTTTAGAATGAAGATTCTGGGGAGAAGCAGGCAGAAGGCCTTGACTGGCCCAAGAAGCAGTCTGGTGACCAGACACTGCAGTGAACTGGCCAGGGTGGACTCTGCAGGCAACTTACCCAGTTCCTTGGGGAGTAGCCAGGCAACTGTGCCTCCTCTGGCAGTGCCTGTCAGGCTGGCCAGACTGCAAGATTAACCCACAGAGAGCAGGCAGAAGGAGGTTGGGGCAAAATGAGGAAGAGTGAGATTGAACAACCACTGGGCAGAGAGGGGCAGAGGTTGAAGGGAAGACTAGGAGAAGGCTGCTGTTGTGGGAGCACCAACTGGAAAGAGGTTTGGAATGATGTCTGAGAGCTAGTGGTGATGATTCGAGAATGGGAGTGGAAGTGGCATGAGGTGAAATGGGGGCAAGGACAGAGAAGACTATATGAAGGACTAGGAGAAGGCACGGGGCTGGAAGTACTTGTTTGGCTGACAGAAAACAGCAAAGATAGGACCATATGGGAGGGCAGGGTTGTGAGGACAGGGCAGGGCTGGAAAATGGGGCTATGGAGCAGGACTTGGGAGACAGAATGGAGCTTGGGGCTGAGCAGGGGCTGGGGATAGGGCAGGTGCTTGGGGGTAATTCAGTACTGGGAGACAGAGCAGAAGTAGAGGACAGGGCTTTGAGGAGGGGGCAGGGGCTGTAGAAAACATCAGAAGTTGGGGATGTAGATGCTAGGAGGACAAGAAAAGGCGGAGAGAAAGGACTTTGAGGAGGGCAGAGGTTAGGAAGACAAGTCAGAGGCTGGGGGACAGGGGCTTGAGGAAGGCAGGGCTGGCAGGCTGCATTGCGGGAGCGGAGGGGCTGAAAAGACTGATAAAGAGAAAAGGCGATGGTACATGGAGATGGGACTCAGGACTTCTCTCACCACAGGGCTTGGACCCCAGCCTCATGCCCATCCTCCCAGACATTTGGCACCTACCGCCACCTGTGAGCTGGAGCAGGAGAAGATGCGCTTCATGCCCGGGGCCAGGGCCACGGGGGGACGGGGACGCGCGGAGAGCGGGGCCACAGGTTCCTGAACCCACCGGACTCGGCTGCGGCGGTGCGAGCGAGAGCTGTCAAAAGCAAAGCTGGATCCGCCCCGGGACCCGTCCCAGGAGCCGCCCCGCTCAATCAGAGACAAGGATCCGAGCACTGGGTTTAAAACTCCGCCCCAGGCCCTGCCCCACTCCGCCGTTGCAGAGGCAGAAAGCCTGCAATTCTCGGCTGCAACATGGGCTTGGTCTCAAACCTAGCCCTCCCAATCCGAACCCGCCCCCAGCTCCGACCTGCTCTATAGCAGAAGGGACACCGCAGGCTCAGGCCAAACCTCCTCCCCCGGCCCCGCCCCTCCCCGCAGTTCCAGGCTGAGGCTCCGCCCCAAACCCCGCCTCAGCCCCGCCTCTCCGAGTGCAGCCGCAGGAGGCGGGCGGGTCTCGGCTTCTCCTAGTGTGCTCCGCTCTTACCAACTGTCGCATTTAGCCACTGGTGACGACGCTTTTATTATATCCAGAGACTTTTGGCCAACTTAGTTACCTCTGCTTTCTCCCCCGATTCCCCGGCCAAAAAGGCAGGCACAAAAGAGGATTTGAAGAGAGCAGTTTGGAAACAGGAGGAGATTGACTGAGCATGGATGATGCATGACCCGCCGCAACCTGCGAAAACCTGAGGGAAAGGGGACCAGGCTTAATATCCTAATGCACCTTGAAGTTAGAAAGCGGCAGAAGGGGAGAAGAGAATTTTTATTTTAAGCACCCCCTCTCAACAAAAAAACCCCCCACAAAACCGTCTTCACTATTTCCACTGCCCTTTAAATTCAGATTCTCAGCCATTCTTGCTTGAGCAGTCAGTCGCAGCCAACCCGCCTTTGTTTTCTCCTCCCTGCGGCCTGAGCGAGCCCGCTCAAATGCATGTGAAGCCTATTAGATAAAGTTCCAAGTTCTTAACGTAGTTTACAAGGCTCATCAGGAGCTGCACCCTGCCTTCTGCAGCCTCACCTCTCACTACTTTCACGACTAGCCCAATGCTCGGGTTGTTCTGATCTACTACCATTCCCTTCCCGACTGGTGACTGATCCTCCCTGGGATGCCTCCTCTCAAACTTGGTGGCCCCTCAAGCCAGATGTTTTTTTTCTGTAAAATTTTCTCTTACAACCCTGCCACCCCGCCCAAAAATGTGTGCCTCTTGTGTGTGACACACTTCTAACACTTACTGCTATGTTGTATAGCAACCACCTCTCTGTATTTGCCATTATGTGTTTACGTGTTTGTTTCCCCTACTAGACTAGGCTCTTTGATAGTAGGAGTTGTATTTTATATTATTCCCATTGCCTGGCACATATGAGGTACTTAATATCTGATAAGTAAATGAATGAAAGAATGAAGGAAGGAACAAAGGAGCAACAATGAGAAGAAAGGACGGAAGACTCGTGTGTCTGGGGAGAGCCTGTTGTTTCTACAGTTGCTTCTCAAACTGATTCTGCTCCGAAGGAAGAGCTAACAGGCTTATTGAATAGGTTGGGATTAGAGAAAAGTCCCGCTCTGGAACTGAGGGATAGAGAGGAGAGGGATCTCAAAGTGGAGAAAAATATTGAAAGTGCTCTTTTAATCATATGGATAAATAATTAGATTTATCTCAATCCTCAAGGAAATCCATCTCCCTTTGGGAACTGACTGGGGATAAAGAGGGGAGGTCTATTGACATAACCATGGCCTCAGTCCCAGCCCCAGAAACAGTATGCGCCATAAAGGCTGATCAAGCTACAGCCTATATGGCACTGATGGCCACGATGGACTCCTCCTGCCATAAAATAACTCACCAGCTTGCCCCAGAATGGTTGTCCCTGCCTAATAGGCCAGGCAGGCCACCATTCTCAGGTTAGGCAACAGAGGCAGAGACATGGTCTCTAGAAGGCCATTGCTTAAATGCACGTGTTCCTTGAGGGTACTCAGAACGCTGGGTGTCTAAAGAAATCCAATCGATTTGATTTCTACCATTAGAACGTTATGTTAATTAGCTAATTATCGTCTTAGTGGGCACGAGGGCTTATTTCAAAGGGGATGAGGCATAGGATAAGATTTAGTGGGAGGAGTCAATAGCACACAGAAGAAACAAATCTTCAGGGTCCGTGAAGGGTCACCAGATCAGCAGTACCACCTGATGCTTCAAAACCTTCATACTTTCTCACTTAATCCTCACGACACACTGTTTTGTAACAAAATATTTTTATAACAATAGTTACTATTTATTGAGTACTTACTGTATGGTCATTTTACTTGAATTATCTCACTAAGTCCTCACAACCCTAATAAGTTTAAAAGCAAGAAAGCCAAGACTTAGAGAAGTTAAATCTGTCAAAGGTCAAACACGTTTTAAGCGGTATAGCTTAGATGTGAACCGAAGTCTGTCTTCATTCTTAACCACTGTACTATGAGGTCTCTTATTGTTATCTGAGCCTCTGGGTAATTATGACTTCCCAAAAGCCATATAGCTAATAAATGGCAGACTCGGGATTTCAATCTAGGCCTATATGCTTCCCAAACCTACACATTTTACACTCTATGGTCACTTAAGTAGGTGAGGATTGCAGGAGGCTAGAGCACATCTGCAGTGGGAGAGTTACAGAAAACATTTCAAATACTTCATGACTTTGCCTTCCAGGGACTCAACTGTATAAGGTCTCAGGTAAACCAAGAATCTACCTCTCACCATTCCTGAACAGTTCATATCTTAGGGAACTCAAATAGAGCCAGAAGTCATTTGACACTGAACTTTATTTGTTCTGACCATCTGATATATTGCCCACCCTACTGGGAAACAGTGGCAATGCCCTCTGCAAAAGGCCAGCGACATGCCAAAATAAATATTGTGGCCAGGCCTCAAGAACAGCCCTGGAGGACAGGTTCTGTGGCTGCTAGTCAACTGCCCGATCAGGATCAGGTCTCCTCTCTTCTCAGCTCTAAATGGGTGCTGATTCTTCAAATGGCTGTGAGAGTTGCACTCTGGAGACCAATAATTGACTTTGGAATCCAAAGTCTTGATTACAAAGAAATACAAATTACCCAGTTGTCGATGAGAATCCAATTCTCTTTACTGGCCATGACCATAAGATGGGGGGTGGGGGGAGGGGGAGGGTGATGCAGAGATAGAAATTAACTTGGGAATTTCCAGTAAACATCAGGCAAGGGCTGGCAAACTGATTCCCCCAGAGAAGCCCTACAAGGTATGAATGGAGTTGCCCCAGAAACATTTTCCTAGGAGCTATTTGTACTACACAACCAGTGCTGAGCAAGTAAGGGCTTGCTCCTCAGAGACCTCCTGCCACCCACTTCGACTTCCTCCTTACGACAGACCGCACTCATTCAGACCCCATGGGGCTGCTGCTTCCCAAGCTGGTAAGGTGAAAGCATTTCCCACCATCAAGCAGCAATCCTCTCCCTTCCCTCTAGTTTCTATAAGGAGGCACCAACGAGGGCTCAAGAGTGCAAGAGGCCTGAGAGAGGAGAAACACTGCCAGGATTATCCAGTCTTCTCTGCTATTCCAGCTCTAGCCACCCGGGGGACCCTGGCTCCAAAGAATCAGGCACCCAGCCCTGGCTTTGCTCCCAGGGAAGGCTGTGAGTCGGGAAACCCATGCCCAGCAGGGCTGGGACAGCTCTGTTTCACCAGCACCTGAGGGCGGGCAAGTACACCACGAGGTCTCAGGTTTCAGGAGGATGGCAGTTGCCTGTCTAAAGGCTTCTCTGTTCCTTGGAATTGTACAGAATGTCTCTTGTGGCTTTTCCTCCTCCCTCCTTTTTTCCTGTTGACTCTCCCCATCCGGCTCTCTGAATCACCAGACTCCACAGGAAAGCAGCAGATGTTGACTTTACTTCTTTCAAGCCAACGTCAGCTCCCTCCCGTGGAGTGGGGCGTGGGCAGGAAGGTGAGAGGTGGGGAATGGAGGATGATAACCCTCATCCTTTCCAAATTGTGAAGGAGGATGTAGAGGGAATCTGAAAGGAGTCAGGGATCTAGGCAAAAAATTCTTGATTCCTGGGGACAGGGAAAAAAGGGCCCCAAACCAGGCCCCAGTGTTGGCTGTGGAACTAGGATCATGAGGAGGGAAACCCAGGGTGGGAGTGTTCCTGGTTTGGGTGCCAGGACTTCTTGTCTGAGGTAAGGCCTCATCTCTTGCCAGCAGCATCCTCATGACTCAAAAGTGAAGTCAGGCTGCAGGTCTGGGGAGACAGTCCAGAGGCTTCTTCTTGTCGCATCTGAGCCCCAAACCTCCACTCTTATGCAAGTCTTTTGGAGAAGCTGCCAGGGAGGACTTTCTAGGGCTTTGTTCTGCATTCATTGCTCCAATTTCTCTTCTCGTTTTTCTTCCTCGGGGATTTTCTTACGGGCAAAAAAGCCAAGCTGTAGAGGAAGAGATAACAATCATCGCCAAATGCCCTGCCTGGGGACCTTGCCAAAAGCCCTCAGACATATCTGAAGTCTTCACTTTTGTTCTGCTTCCAAAAATGAGATTCAAATTTATTTTATTTGGCTAAGTTTAATTCAACCAACATTTGTGGAATACAGTGAAGGAGATCCAGGCATGACACCCACAGCCGGCTTAGCTACCCAGCACAAATTCAGTTCTCCCTGCTATCATCAAGGATCCCTCAACTTGTGGGTACCATGCCCCATACTCCCCACTAAAGCAGTGCTTACCTTCCAAAGGCAGAAGACAAGGAGAGCAAGCAGGAGCAGCCCTCCCAGGACACTGCCAATGAGGATCCACAGGGAGATGAGGACAGGGCGGGTCTGAATCACCTCCAGGAGGCTCTGTATGGAGAGGAGAGGTTTTTTTTTTTGTTTTTTATGAGGAAGACCAGCCCTGAGCTAACATTCCTTGCTAATCTTCCTCTTTTTGCTAAGGAAGACTGGCCCTGGGCTAACATCCGTGCCCATCTTCCTCTACTTTATATGGGACGCCGCCACAGCATGGCTGACAAGCAGTGCGTCCGCGGGCGCCCAGGATCCGAAATGGCGAACCCCGGGCTGCCAAGCGCGAACTAAACCACTGCGCCACCGGGCCGGCCCCAAGGAGAGTTATTTTTTACTGGCACCCTTTTGCCCAGCTAGCCTTTCCTCACATTATAGCAAAGCCAGCCTCAAAATAAAAGAATAAAAGGAAAGAAACTGAGGCAGGAATGGGGTCAGTGGGACCCCAGCATCCTGATTTATCATTTCTGAGTCACCGAATGCTGCCTAATGAAGATGCCTGTGTTCCGAAAAAGCCCACAGGTGCCCTTATCCCTTCCCCACCCTCACTAGTTTCACAGCTCTCAAACTCAGTCTCCAGCCCCACCTCACTCCAACGGGAGGCTTCAGTCAGTTGTAGGACACTGCCCTCCTCAGTTCCCAGCTCAAAGGTGCTGACCACTGTCAAAGACTTGAATTTGGCCTGTGGACGGGAAGACATTTAAAGTGAACCATCATCAGGTGGTATGGTTCTTGGAACCCCAATAGCAAAGATGAAGCTGAGAGGCACAACTTGCAGGGCCCTCAAGACCAGAAGAAAAGGCTGGAGACTAACAGGGAAAGAGAGGAGGAGTAATAGATGGAAAGCCTGTGGCCCTTCACATATGCTGTTTGCTCTACCTGAAATGCACTCAACTCCCCTTTCTTTGACTAACCCCTACCCCTCCTTTAGGTTGAAGTTTAGATGTCATTCCCTCTGGGAATTAGGGAAGTGTTTCCTCCTAACCCCCACCACCCTGGATCAGGTTATAATGTTCTATTTATTTCTCCCTTGAGGTCAAGGGCTGTGTCTCAGTAATTTATGTGTCCCTAGTGCCTGGTGCCTAGCATAGTCCCTAGTGCCATAGTGCCTAGCAAGTACATAATAGTTTCTCAATAAATCTTTGTTGAAAGAATAAATAAATAAATGAAAAAAAGGAGAGATAAAGAGAACCAGACTTAGAGAGGGATGGTTGGTCAGACTTAACTTCCCTGAAATGTATGCCTACATCCCAGGGATCTTGTGTTATTCAAAGTAGATGGTATGTGGGAAAGCACACTATAACCTCCAGTACTAAATAGCTGTTATAATTAGGATGTCATTTCCCTGCTCAGGAACTCACACTGACTCCCGACTGCCTATCATATTAAGTCCAATTTCATCTCCCTAGCTTTAGAGTCCCTTTCATAACCTAGATCCCTCTCAACTATATAATCTTACTTCCCACTACCCTCCAATACATGCCCTGCATGTAATATCAACTATTTATTCATTCATTTAACAAAACTGTATTAAGTCACTACAATGACTTAGGCATGGTGCCAAATGTTGGGGATATTCTCCTCAGTGTCTACCTAATACAGAGCCTTTTATATAGTAGGCACTTGATGGATTATTGATTGACTGAATTTCAGTATCCTATAAATGCTGATTGATTACTGATACAGCACTAAGGGATGATAAATGGAGAAAAATACAAGGATAACAACTAGTTTTGAATGAGTGCATCTCATCATACATTTATTCTTTACAACAGCCCCATAAAGTAGGTATTATCTTCCTCATTTTAGAGATGAGGAGAAAGAAGCTTAAAGAGATAAAATAACTTGCTCAAGGTCCATCAGCTAGTAGGAGGCAAAGCTGGAATTTGAATGGGTCTGTCTACCTCCAAAGCCTATGCTAAAGTTCCAGATAGGAGCAGAGGGGAGAGTAGTAGAAAAGAAATGGTTTACCCTCCGGAAAAATTCATTGTGAACCAGTCTCAGTAGTCCAACAGAGACCTCGGTCCCCTTTGCCAGCTGCCCAAGGTGGCACCTCACCACCTGACACCAAGTATTGCTCCCATTCTACCAAAAGAGAGAGACAGATCAGGACCCTGAGGTGGAAAGATCCCCTCCTCCTCACTCCAGGCTCTACTCCCTATCCCAAGGCTCCAAACTCTACCGCCCCACCCCTGCATTCCCACTCTGAGCACCTTCTTCACCTTCTTGTGACTCATACCAGTCTGCTCGTGTGCTGAAGCTCCTCTGGATACACAGGGGGCCCTGGGGGCTCAGTCAGGTTCTGTACTGTGCAACTTGCCTGGAGGAAGATTCAACTTGAGGGATCTTCTTGATGGTGAGAGGCCAGCCACTCTAGGCTGAGCAGGAGCATACTACCCACACTCTTGTAGTTCTTCCCTGGGTAATCCCTTTCTTTCTTCTCAAAGAAGCCACATATGTAAAAGAAATGTCCCCCAGAGGAAGGAGCCCTGAGAGCAGTGATCCAGCACAGAGGGAGCTGGGTGAGTCCACCAGATCAAAGTAGCAGGGTTCCACACACCCCTAGCCCAGACTCACATTGTTAGTGATGACTTGAGACAGTGACAGGAAGTAATTGCCCCCATGGGCCACAGCTGGAAGGAGGGCTGAGATGATGAGGCCACTGACCACGTAGCAGCCCAGGTTCTGAACCTAAGAGGAGGATTGGAATAGGAAGAGGTGGGAGACAAAAGAAGACTCTTCCTCATCTATTCCCCTTTACCCTAGATACCATTGAAATCTAAGAGAGACTCTTCCCAACCTTTTTCCAGGACCCCTCCCCCTCCCCCTGCTCATGCCAAGGCCCCTCTGGCTGCTCACCCTAAGAGTAGTTTTGAATTCAGGGCCAGGACCCACTGGGAGGGTCCCATATGGGTGAACCTCATAGCGGTGTAGAGTAGACTCACTGTGTGAACACCAAGTCAGGAAGTATACGGTCACAGCCATGACACAGACCCAGGGGCACATGATCAGCACAGAGACATGGATTCAGGGAAGGCAGGGCCAGCACACAGATAGAATGGGACATGACACAGACTTGGTACAAACTTTATGGCCACATCCCATATCCCCTCACCCCAGTTCCAATCCCCAGGGCCCAGCAAAGCCATATACCTAGGATGTATAGGTATACCTATATCTAGGAAAGTAAGATGTTTAAAAGAGAAGGTTCAGCATGAGTGGGACTGAGGGCAAAAAGATGGAGCAGCCCCAATGGTTTGGGTCTTAGGGAACACTGAAGCACATGGAGGGAAAGGAAGGAAACATAAAGAGTATGAGTCTGGGTTCAGAACAGGGTCCCAGTGGAGAGCTGAGGCATACCTAGAGAATAGGAGGTGAGGCTCATATTGGATGTAGGCTGAAGTCTGGGCTGTGTTATCTTGAAGCGTCCCATTTCTCTCCAGGCTATTGCTGTAGGGTCAGAGGGAGAGGCTCACATCCCAGCTCCGTCTCAATCACCCCTCTCTGGAGCAGAGGAGTCAATGCTGTATGCACCCCACCCTCAGCCCCCTTCCCACCAAGACCCAAAAGGAGAGGGCTGGGAAGAAGTTCCCTTTGTTCTCACCTGGTAGCAGTCAGCCTCACAAAGACCTGGTTTAGGAGGGAGGAGCAGCTAAACTCAAACTCTAGCTGAAAAGTCACCTGAGGGCAGGAGACATGGGGTCATGGTAGATTCCTCTTCATGAGGCAACTACAGAGGAACAGGAGCCTTGTGTGCCTTCTTCCCTAAACTCCCAGGCCCCGCAGATTCCAGCCTCTGCTCTCTCAGAGCCCCTGTCTCATTCTGGGCCCCAACTCACCTTGGCTCCAGTCTGAAAGACAGGATGCCCCACACTACAGAGCCTGGCATGAGGGGAAGGAGCTGTGCATTCCACCTTCACTGGGCTGTCCCTCTGAAAACAGAAGAATGGGGGTAGAGGCTGGAGCTGGAGCTGCAACTGCTCCCCTGCCCACAGCCTCTAAACACTGAGCCTTTCTCTAGAGCCCCTCACAGCCGAGGCCAATACCCCATCTTCTTCCTCCTCCTTCCCTGACTCCTCCCAAACCCCCTCCCCCAAGGGTACCTGAGGAGTGAAACTGGCCAGGTGGAGGTTTCTAGAGAAGCTGAGACTCAGGCTAGTGTTGTAGGCATTTTCCTTCCTGTTCTCCAGAGCTCCTGACACCAGCACTTTCCGTCGACCACCTCGAACCACGAATGGGTCTTTCCTAGGAGTGGTGGATAAGAGCTCAGGAGTTGAAGGGATGCCAAAAGCCTCACTTCTGTTTTCCTGAGCAAGAGACAACCCTCCAAGTCCCTTCCAATCTGGCTCAGGTCACCCTGATTTGGCCAGTTCATGTCCATCCCACCTGGAACCTCTGATGTCCATATTAACTCGAAGCACCAGGTCTGTGATACATTCATTATCAGGGCCACAATCCTTCGAGAAAGGGACCTAGAGGAGAGAGAAGGGGCTGAGGGCAAGGAATGCAAGGAGAAAGGAATGGAATTGGGGGGAAGGTGAAAAGAGAAGAATGGGTACGCAGGCCAGATTTCACCATGATCTCATATTTCCTCCCTCCCCTTTCTCTTGAATTCACTGAGAAAGGCAGTGTTGGGACCCAGGGGCAGGGCAGGGTTTGGCACTGCTGACCAGCTTTCTTATGGAGGTGAGTGAGGCCTCATCCAGCACAGGCCCTGGCTTTGTGGTGTTGTCCAAAGTAAAGGTCACAGTCAAAGCCACTGGCCGGAGGTAATCGGATGTATCCTGAGGGAAACCAGAGTCAAGGATCATGGGGACCAGAGTTAAGGGTACAACCCAGGCCCCTGGCAGAAAGTAATAATTACAGTGATCATTTACTGGGCACTTTCTGTGTGCTGCATACTGTCCCAAGGTTTTATAAATACTATTACATCTAATTCTAATACAATTCCAATGATGTAGTTGTTGTTGTTATTATTATTATTATTATTATTATTATTATTATCACCCCCCTTTACAGGCAAGGAAATTGAGGTTTGCAGGTTACATGTGACTTGCCAGAGTTCACAGGTGGTAAATGGCAGAGCTAGGATTCAAACCCAGATCAGCTAGACTCCAAAATCTGAGCTTTCTCACTTTCCTGGCTTCAGCTTTCTTGCCCAACCAGCAGAAACTCCTCCTCTGATCCAGCCTTCCCCTCACTTCTCAGCCCTGCTGCAAAGCAGTTCCTGCCCCGTCCTCACCAGCACATGGAAGTGCAGCTGCTCACAAGTGACATTCCCCACACTGAGCCGGAGCCTCTGAGAAGACAGCCTCTGGCCAGAGCCATCAAATGCAGCACGTGCCCCACCTGTCCACTCATCCAGTGATGCTGTGAACCGCATATCTGAATGGGGCAGGCAAGAGTGAGGGTGGAGAGGGATCCAGAGACCAAGGCAGATAAGGAGTTGAGAGTTGCTTAGGATGCACTCTAGTCACTCACAAAATCGGCGATCCCAGCGGCCAGGAGTGCGGGAGGTCACTTGGAAGCAAAGGGCTGCAGATAGGCAGGCTGCCTCCTGGCCTCGACGCCTGCAGTCCCTCTGAACCACACTGATGGCTGCTGGGGTCACATCCAGTGAAGGGGCCAGGTGAACAATGGGCCGGGAGCTGGGAACAAAGTAGGGAAGAAATTCTAGCAGGAGGAGGAAAGCCCTTTGAGAAAGGCAATTCCCAGTGTTTGCCTCCCTGAGGTCAAAGGAAAGAAGAAGGGGCTAGATGCCCTTGTGTCATCCTCCCCCGAACCTTCTGACAGAAGTAAGATAACAGCTAATGTTTAATAAGCACTTACCATGTGCTAGGCACTGTGTTAAGATCTTTACGTGGATTATCGCATTTAATCCTCACAATAAGCCAGTAAGATAGGTACTAGTATTATTCCCATTTTATAAATTAGGAAATGGAAGCACAGAGTAAGTTGATGAAAAAATCCAAATCTAAGTCTGTGACTCTAAAGCCCTCGCTTTTAACAGCTATGTTACGCTGTTCATTGCTACCTGAGCTGGAATCGCTCACCTGAGCAGGATGGCTGCCCCTTGGGCACCTACAGCCACATCAACCAGCTCATCTCCATCCAGATCTAGCCGGCCATCCACACTTCGGCCAAAGTAGCTAAGGGCCTGTGGCATGGAGATAGCAGCAATCCGCTGAGAGGAAGAGAGGGAAGACTGAGCAGGGACACACACACCTGGTTTCCCGGGCCTCCTACCTGGCTCTTTCTAATTCTCCCATCAGGCATAGGAAGAAATAAGAGAAATTTGCTTGCATTTAGGAATCCCTAGTACAGCAACCTGTATCCTACCCCACTACCTCACCTTTTCGCCTACTGATAAAAAACCACTTGTTCAGGTTGGGTCTCAAGACCAGGGGACCATCGATAAGCAAGTGCATACCTCCCTTCCCCTTATTCCCACCATGCCCATGCTTCATCTGGACACTCCTGACCTGGGCAGGACGGGACCTGACTCCACTCTGGGTTCCATGATATAGGTACAATGCTCCATGGTGCCCATCCTCCAGGGGTGCCCCCACAGCCACATCAGCAAAACCATCTTGGTTTAGATCAGGAAGGGCACCCATGGCAAAGCCAAACCGAGCATCCTGAGGGGGTTCGGGCTGAAGTGTTCCCTGGAGTGTCAGCAAGGACTGCTGGTAGAGGTGAGGAGAAGATAGAAGATGCTCATCTGACAATCCCAACCTCTCAGCCAGCCCTCACATGTATGTGCCCTACTTCCCTCCACCCCACACAAACAAGTTCTAGGGAATCCCAGCAAGACTCACCTGGCCCACCAGATACACATAAACACGTCCTGTCTCCTTGTTCTGGGGTCCCAGGAACATGGGGGCAGCCACAAGTAAGACATCAGTTGTTCCATCCCCATCCATATCCAAAGGGCAGAGCTCACTGCCAAAGTATGAGCCAATCTGGGGAATGGTGGGTAGTGGTGACCCCAGAGAAAAGGGAAGGTGATTGTGGACAAGTGGGAAGCACCCACCAGCCTGCAAATCTGGACCTCACACCCTTGACAGACTCTGCCAACCAGAATTCAGCACAGGCTTTTCAGGCCCCTCTCTTGCCCCTTCACTCTCTTCCCCCAGAGCCTGGAGGTCCCTCAGGATCCAAGAACCCCACCCTCCCTTGGATGCCCTACCTGCTCCCCCTGGAGGCTCTGGGCGACCCTCATAGCCCCATCTTTCTTAAGCTGGAAGGCGATGACCTTTCCTCGATGTCTAAACCGAGGAGCCCCTGAGAGAAAGAGGCGGCGTCCACCTTGCAAAAGCATGGAGGAAACAGAGTAACCTAGAAGTGAGCAAGGAATCAGGCGTGAAAAGGAAAGATGGGGTCAGAGTGGGAGGGTTCCCTAAAGGCACAGAAGGAGGTTCCAAGGAAAGTAGCAGGAGATTGGTGAGAAACTACATGAGCTAAGAGGGAGTACCTTATCCCCCCACACTGGGGAAGCATTTTCCCCACCCTCATACCTTAATCCTCTACAGCTCTACACTACTCACCCAGGTAGGCTGCATGGTTCTGCAATGCAGGGGGGAACTCATCTTCCAGGGCCGTCCGTGGGGGGAAAAGGCGGTGACCTTCTTCAAGCCATAACACTGAGCCCCCCCAGTCATAGGCCCCCACCATCCCAAAGAGAATCCCATCCTGTAGGGCAGAACCAGATAGGGGGTGGTCACTAAAAAGAAAGTGGGGAATAAGGAGAAAAAACTCTCCAGGAATGAGAGGGTCACTGAGGATATGCTGGGGTCAGTTGGAAAGGCATGGGAAGGACAGCATGGACATTGGTTAAAGAAGGAATCTAGAAGAGCCCTGGGGTTGAAGTTGTCTGAGTTAGAGGATGGAAGGAGTCAGAGGTTGAAAGTGGTCATGGAGGGGTCAGAATCTGTCCAACCTTTAGTCGATGAGTAGAGAAACCAATCTGAGACATTTCCAACCCAAAGGAGCTTTCATTTTCTCCATGGGACCCTTGAGCATGAGAAAATATTGAAGCAATATCAGGGAAGACAGTTCCCCCTTTGACCTACTGAACTCACTCCAGAACCCCACCTACACTCCAGAACTCCTCCTACCCTCCAATTTCTCCAGGATAATCATTACCCTCAAGGCCAAAAATCCGGTCTCCTAGTGCATCCACAATGTCAGTCAATGCAGCTTCATCTGTGACATTGAAGAAGAATCTCTCATCTGGATCACTGGCAATAGCTCTGATTTCCCGCAAGAAAGAGCTGGGGTCTCGCTGCCGCCGGAGGTAGTGACCAAGGACCTGGTGTCAGGAGATCAAGGTGGGGTCTGTTAGCTGTGTGCAGTGAGATGTTAGAGCTGGTACAGAACACAGCCAACTAAAGTGAAGGAAAGGAAATATGGCTGACATCTGGGAAGTAGTTAATGCTCATTTTCCTCAGGTTCCCAGTCCTCAACATCACGGCCCCAAACTCCCTCCATCCTTCCAGATCCAGGGTAGATTCTCACTGCAATCCCGTAGCGTGTCACTCTTCCAGCCTCACAGGCCTTTAGTGCTGTGGGAAGCTCCTCTCCATCATGTGATTCTCCATCAGTGACAACAACCAGTAGCCTGGCAGCCTCTGGTCGGCCCCCACGGGACTGACTGAATCCTTCTGTGCTGAGAAAAGAGAGAGATGTGATCAGATGTACACAGATACACATACACACACCTACACGCATAGGACTCAACACTTGTCAGCAGTTCACCGAGGTCAGACATCTTGCCTTGTCTATCTCCCCACCAGTGTCTAGCAGGGACACTGGCACACAGTAAGAGCTCAAATGTTTGAATGTCATAGAACATATAGAGTAGCATATCATCAGTGCAAGTAAGTACAAAATCCATTCATTCATAGATTTGTTCAGCAAATATTATATTTTGGGAGGATAAATATTAAGAGACTGTAGAATAAAGGAGAATGATCAGGTCAGGGGAGTCTTCCGAGAGATAAGTTTTGAACCATGTTTAGAAAGTGGGCTAGGACATGTGTGGTGGAGAACCTGAGGGCCAAGATCAAAATGGGAGTGGAGGGATAGAGAGTTCTGTCTGCAGAGATAAACAAAGCAGAAACATGAAGAGATATAGACATAGACTCTTTGTGGAAATGCGTTGAGAGGGAGTGCAATGACAGCCAACTTAGCATTCCTCCACCCACCATTAGTGTGGACACAAAGATAAGCATGCAAGACATCTTGGGATGTACACACTGCACTCCAAACCCTCCGCTAACCCTTCTAGGCCCTTCTCACTCTGGCCTCCCACACTCCCCTCCCAATGCCTCACCAGGCCACCATTATCGCTTGGGCAGTCTTTGTTTCTCGTCCCTCCCGCCGACTCAGGTTCCTTGCTGCTCTCATCACTTCTTCCTTGGTTCGGTAATCTCCCAAGGACCACTCATGGACAGGGCTCTCCCCATACTGTACCAGTCCCACCTAAGAATAAAGCGTACATTCAAATGGAAGGTGTGTATGGTTGTAGGGGAAAAAGAAAGTATGTGAGGGAGGGGAGATGAGTACCTGGATACTACTGAGGACACTACCTACATTTATCTCCTCTCTCCCTGTCTCTTCCCCTCCAAGCCCATCCATATTGCCTTCTCTTACCTGTATTTGCTCCGGGTCAATAAACAGTCTCCCTACTAGTCTTCGTAGGAAAGTCCGAACTTCAGACCAGGGATAGATGCTGTTGGAGCCATCCAAGACAATGACAACATCCATGTAGGTGGGGCAGCCTAGGAGGATGGTATGGTGATGGGGAACAGGAATAGAAGAATATTGGGCATGGGGCCAACAAGGGAAGAGGTCACAGGAGGGCACATTCAATTCAAACATTTATTAGGCACTTCCGATAAGCGAGGAAGGTAGTATGCCAGGCCCTGGGTAAATTTAGAAATGAATAAAAGAGGAGATAAGTATACATACAACAAAGAAAAAGGAATTAAGCACTAGGCAGAAATATAGTACCACCCTGTGCTGTGGGAGAACAAAAGAGGGTCAGTTCTGATGGTAGGCAAAGGAGGCAGCAACTGAGAAGATATTGAAGACTGAAGATGTTTGAGGAAAGGAGAATATAAAGAAAGGCATTTGGGTGGAGAACACTTTAAACAAAAGGAAATGGAGGTAAAAAAATAGATGACACATGGGAGAATGGTAAGGTGAATGCTATGGGCAAGGTGCAGGGTGTGGAGGGATATAGTGAGAACTGAGTTTTTGAAGTTGGTTAGATCAGTTCATGGAGTCTTGATGCCCTGGTAAAGAGACTGAATTCTAATATGTTAGGAAACCTGGAGCTTTTGCAGGCATATTGGTAGCAATGAGGATAGCCATGCAGGCCCCGTCAAACATCATACCCTGTTGCCCCATCTTTTTCCCACCCTGCACCCCATTCTGGGGACTGAGTCCTCAGTCTGGCTCACGTTGTGCAGTGGGTGCCAGGCTTCCCTGGAGCTGGAATGAAGCATCTACACGGGCACATATCCCAGAACTGAAGACAGAGGAGCCGCAAGCACGAGACCAGAGAGGTGCACAAGCCTGGGAATGGGTGGGGAAAATAGTTATTCCCAGGCTTGGGAGAGCACCCTCAGAACATGCTCCTAGTTAAAAGAGGCATTGAGACCACTCCCTGAGATTTTTCTCCTTGCTTTCTAGGGTTTTAACTCCTTGAGCCCTCCACATAGACCCATTATCCTTTACCATACTGCTTTTTTCTCTGCCACGAACTTTTGGGAACCCGCCCCTCCTTTCCTTAGCTCACCATGAATCCCCCATCACCATCTGTCTCTAGTAGAGACATCCCCAGGTGCATATTCACAGCAGGACGAGATGAATTTCCCAGTGGATAGTCACCTGGTTGGGGGGGTGGGAGGGTGGGAAAGAATGAGATCATGGGGTCACAGATGATGGGGTGTATAAGTTCAGGGTGATTTTGGAAGAGGATGAGAAGAGATCAGGATCAAGTCAGGGATGGGGAGTATATGAGATATGGGGGTGAAGAAGGGGAGGTGTAAGGGGTCAAAGCTACTAGCACACCAAGGTTAAGGGTTAGGAGTGGAAGAATGAGGCATCTTCTTACCCAAGTGACCCTTGGCACACGGGGCATTGTGGGAGCCCCCTACAGGGCAGTGATAAACATCCCCTCTTCGGTCACCTGAAGGCCCATCCCAGGGGGCGCCCACCAGCATCCTGGGAGGAGGACATGAATATAAGCATAGTGTGAATATGACCCTTGAGATAGGCCAGAGGGGAAACACGTGGGGATGGCAAGTCTAGAGCCCCAGACACTTTCAAAAGACCAGATTAGACTCCCATCTACCTTGCCTCCCCTTTAACAGCTCTATCCCAATCCCACTTCCATGGCCCTCTGGTTTCCTCCTCACCATCGTCGTCCACCCCCAACATGTTGTAAGACACTGTATCCAAATTCAGACTCAGGTGGCCCTGGGAATAGGCGTGGGCGATGCACGTCCAGGTTAAAGGGGGAGCAGAGACCTGGGGGGCCAGGATCATAAGGTTAGCAGGAAGCAGTCAGAGAGGCTAATGAATGCCTAGAGAAGCACAACCAAAGAGAAGCCATGAAGGGAACATTTTGATCTCAGTCTATCTCCTTACTTCTCACTCATACTTCTTACTCCTGGCCTCTGTCAATGTCATGTACTCAGAGCTCCAAGCAAGGATGATCTCCTTCCTGTGTTTGGGTCCAGAGGTCTAACTGTGGCCCTCTGCCATGCTGGTGCACAACTGTATTTTCATTCCCACCTCTGAAATCTCATTTACAGACATGTCTGGAAGGGTCAAGTTCCTCTTTTCCACATCATTCCTCCTACACATCCTCCTCCACAAGCTGTGAGAGTCAAAAGAGGGAGAAGGCCTTTCTGCAGCCCCAGAACCAACTACTTCTTCCAAATTCTCCCCAAACTCACGACCACAGGGAGAACAAGAGGAGGCCAGGGAGCACTACATGTCTGGGTCTCCTTCTCTATCTCTTCTTGACTCCCAGTGTCATTGTTACACTCTCACTCTCTTTCTCCAATGTCTAGGTCTCTGGTTGATTCCAGCCCTGAAAACCTCAGTGGTAATTAACTGGGTGGGGCCACTTGCCTGCCCACACATATGGTTTGCCATCCATCATTACCAAGGGTCGCATCACCCCAAAGTTTCCCGCAATCCCCTTCCTTTCTAATTCATCCACCCTCCCAACTGCCCCCTGCCTACCTTTATTTCTTCCTTAACTCTCAGCCCACCCTAAAGACCTCTCAATCATGTCCCGGCTGATTCTTCCCTCTCAACCTCAATCCCTTTAAAATCAGAGCTGGTATTTTAGGAAGCGAAGATTATAGGGCACTGATGAGGAAAAATTCCAGGCCTCTTGATCCTCCCATGGTTCTTTCCCTGACTGTGCCTTGCTCCTTCCTTTCAAGCAGCCCCCTCTCTGGCCACTGCCACCAATGGCTGCAGCTGTCTCAGACCATGCTCATTTTCAGAAAGATATTTTGTATGTGAGACTTTTTGCATCCAGGAAACTAGCAGGGCTGTATGACCAAGAATTGTAGCTCATTGGTTAGATAAACCCAGAGTTCTGACCACACAGTTAGTCAATTATGCCTCAGGCCCCAGAGACCACCAAGGGTAGGGAGAAGTCGGGAAGGGGAATAATAGGAATCAGACTAGCCACGTGGAAGGTCACATCAGGTTTCTTTTTGATCCCTTCACTCCTCCAGGGCTTAGGACGACGGTTTTAGATAATTTAACACAAATCTTACACTAGGCCCTGCCAGTCTCAATATTGAAGCAGTCATATGTTGGGCATAAGAATGCAATCATGCAACACCCCCCGACACACAGACACACATACACACTAGAAATGTAGAATCAGTATTAACCTCTCACCCTAATTCCCGAATTTTAACCCTAATGCCAAACAATACAAACATCTTCCATTCCCACCAGAAACCAAGAAGTTAACCTTCCTCACCTGTCAGGAACATCAGGGGCAAGAACAGGTGAGAGATGAGGGGGAGCTCCATGCCTGGTTGTTCTCTGTCCGTATGAGAAGTCCTCTGTCCATGTGAGAAGTCCTCTGTGCCTCTGTCCCTCTCTTCTGTTTTCTTTACTTTCCCTCCCATCCTGCCCCCTCCCACTGGCAGCTAAAAATAAAGTTGGAAGGAATGGGAGGAGTGATGGTGGGGAACTGTGGGGAGCCCCAGACCAAGGAGAGGACTGAGCGATCTTAGTCTAGTTCTGTGCCTTGGTGCTGCCCCCTGGAGGCATCATCTCAATATCCAAAGAGAACACAATTCTTGACTGTTTCTGCCATTTCTTTCTTCCTTTTTTCCTGTCCTTTCTGTTGCTAGGCAATAATGCTTTCCTCCAGTCTGGAACAGAAGGTAGGAGTGGGAGATAGATATTTTTTACTTTTTAACTTTATTTATCTCAACCTGGGATATGGAAGATGAAAGAGCTGATAACAGTGATAATAATTTCCCCAATCAACCAAGGGGAGTCCCAACATGTGAGACACAGCCAGCCCACAAACCAAGCCTTACCAGCCTCACTCCACTTAGTACTGTTTGTGACTCTTAGCCTATGCTGCCTTGTGGTATTATAGTTTTTGGAGGGACTATAAACTATGAACTGGTAAGGGGTGTTCTTTGTGGAACCACTATAATTACTTTAACATTAGACCCCATCTTCTCAACCAGGCTATAAACTTCTGAAGTTGGAACCACAGAGCTTCTTAGCTTTTTGTAGCTCTACCACCTAGTATTATGTGCTGCATAGTGTAGGTGCTCAATAAAAGTCTGTGGGTGATGATGCTAGCAGCTAATCCCATGGAAAACCCAAACCGCAGCGACAGAAATAGGGGCCTCAGATGACTAGAATACACAGGACCAGACCAAACATCAATGAGCAAACTGATCTTTAATTTGATGACCTGGAAGGCTTGCTCTCCATTGTGGACATGGGCCACAGCTATTTACACAGAATCATTGTACAATATTTACAGCAAGATGCTAAACAGCATCATTCTGGATAGGCAAAGAAGGGTTAAGAACAGGCTAGGGAACAAAGCCCTGAAATTAAAGTGTAGCAGAAATCTACAGGTGTGAGTAGAGAGAAGGGTAAGGGCCAAGTCATGAAGGAGGTTGGTGAGGTTGACAGGAGGGAGGACGAAAAAGCACTGAACTACCTTTGGTGCATGAGGGAAGAGTCCACTGGGACTTAAAGTCTTTAAAATTATTATTTGGAGTTTGAAGGGAGTAAAATCTGCCACAAGCCACCTTTGTGAAGAAAAAGAAGATGGCAGTTAGAACCTTAGGGACCACACCTTCTACCTCCTCTACCAAAAAGTAATTCTGCTCAGCAGCAGAATTACATTCCTAGGACAGGGGACTGAGAAGGTAAAAAAGAGATGCAGAGACAGAATCTCAGACTTAAGAGAGACAAAGTAAAAAGAGTCAAGAGAGACACAGACAGTGCAATGAAGGAGGAAAAGAACAAAAGCTCCAGCAGGGCTGAACATCAGAATCATCCTATTGACTTCACAAGTCACTCTTCCTCATCTCATCTTCCCCAAAGCCCCTCTCTCTACTCCTAAATCTCTGGATTTTTAACTTTAATGAAGGAGTAGAATTACAAGGAAGCTGGTATGCTGGGAACGATCTAAGATTCCATCTTACCAATTCAGGTCCCCTCCTTATTCTGTACCAGAATATCAGGGCTTGAGTCGTAGCCAAGGGCAGATTAGGGTGAGAATAGACAGGATGGAGGACACGAGGCCACAAAGCCCCACAATCCCAGGGCCACAACGCCAGAGGCCTAGTTTGTCCAGTGGAATGAAGAGATCACAGGCATTTCTGACTACATCCAGCAGAAGGGGGGGATGACCTCGAAGGACCCGAACCAGGAGCAGGACTCGGAGCCGAAGCTTCAGAGCCAGTTGGGGCAGGCCTCCTCCTGGACTCCCTGGACCCCCAGGTCCCCCAGTTTCAATTCCTCCTAGGACTCCTCCAGAACCTTTCAGTCGCCGGCTACAAGCTGAAGACTCTTGTTCCATCAGTAGGCGAATCTCATAAGCATCACGGCTCAAATTCATGATGAGGGAAAACAGATAGTACCTGGGATACACAGGACAGAAGGGTAATTAAGGGCACGTATACCCACTTAGCATATCCAACAGAACACGTAAACATTTTTTTCCCCATACTGCAAAGGGATTACACATTAGAACACCAGACGTGAATGCTATTAACCTCTATTAGAGATGTTCTCCCACCTTTCTGTAACTAGTATATGTTTATGTGTACCTTAAGATCCTGGCCTAAAATCATGAACACCATCAAATCTCCCAAGATCAACCTCAAATTTCACTTTTCCACTTGGCAACCCATTAGCGCACACACACATTCAACTTCAACTATAATAATGCAAATTTGTTTTGAAAAAACAAGCTTCAGTTGTTTCAGAGACTTGGACACATAATAGATCATTTAAATCCAAACCTTTTGTTAAAAAAAAAAGTGAGGCCCAGAGGTGTTAAGCAGCTTGTCAAATGTGTTAGATTATAAATTCCTTAAGAACAGTCTATATTTTTGATTTTCAGTCCACTCCAACAACAGTGGTCTGTAGTCAATATAATTGTCCTACCTCCAAAACACATCTTGAATCCAACCACATTTCTTTATTATACTCCACCACTACAGTCTAAACCACCATCATCTCTTGCTTGAACTACTCCTTTAGAATTTAATTGGTCTCTCCAGGGCCACTCTTGCCCCCCTATCCCCAACAATCTAATTTCATATAGTAGCTGGTAGAAACGTAAATCACATCATTATTCCTCTTCTTAAAACTCTCCATGGTTTCCTTCCTATCACGTTTAGAATAAAATCTAGATACCTTAGACAGGCTTACAGAAGTCAAGATCTGACCCTGCCTCTCTAACTCCATCATGTACCATTCTTTTCCTCAATCACTATACTTCAAACACATTAGTTTCTTTCTATATTTTGATCCCATCAAGCTTGTTCCTGTGTTAGGGCCTTTACACTACCTAGTCCCTCTACCTGGAATATTCTCCCTCCAAAATCTTCACATGGCTGGCTCTTTCTTGCTCTTTCGATCTGAGTTTAAACGTCACCTCTTCAGAGAGGCCTTCTCTGACCCCCCTTTCTAAAATAGTGAGCCATTTACTCTCTACCACATGATCCTATATTAATTTCCTGCATGGCACTTACCACTATCTGATATTTTTCTTATTTATTCTTTCTTTGTCTCCTACCATTACAGTGTAAGCTCCACAGGAACAAGGACCTTGTTTGTCTTTACCACTGTATCCCTTTGTCTAGACCAGTGCCTGCCACATTATAAGAGCTTGATATATATTTGTTGAATGAAATGAATAAACATGGCATATAAACTCTTCTAAGGAGTTGCTTTTCCATACCACTCCAGCCATGCCTCTGCCCTCACCCCTCATATATCATAAGCTGTGTTATAGCTGTAAATCACTGAGAAAGATGAAGAAAAAAGCAAGACATAAATGGAGATGGGAAGATGCTAATATAATGTAGAAGAACAAAGAGAATCATAGAGAAACAAAAAAAAAACAAATATGGATGATATTTATACAGATAATTTTATTCCCAAATCATATTTCTCTCCACCTTCATTACCAGCCAGGTCCTTAGTCCAAGCCAACATCATCTCTTGGCCATATTAGGGTATCTCCTCCTCTTTTGCCCTACTGAAATCCATTTTCCACACTGCAGCAAGACAGTTCTTCTTTAAACACAATTTGAATCATGTCACGTCCCTGTTCAGAACCCACTGCACTTAGGATAAAATTTAAACTAAACAAAAAAACTTACCTTTGCCTAAAAGGCTTTGCATGAATGATCTAGCCCCTATCTACCTCTCCAGTTTGAACTTATGCCCTTTACTCAATACTGTCCCTCACGCTGGCTTTCTTTCTATTTCTCTAATTCCCCATCTTTCTTGATTCAAGGTCTTAAAAATGTGCTATTCTCTATTTGGAAAGGTCTTCTCTGCCACTGTTTTCTTTGTCCAACTCCTACTTGGACTTCAAGTCTGAACTAAAATATTACTTTCTCAAAGAGTTCTTCCCTGACCTTTTAATCTAAATTAGCTCTCCTTATTATATCTCAAAACACCCTATACTTTTCCTTGTTATATCTGGTTTGATAGTTATTTGTTTTAATATTTGACTCTCCCACTAGACTAGAAGCTTCATGAGAGCAGGAACCATATCTGTTTGGCTCTTTGCTTTACTCTCTGGCCCATAGGAAGCACTCACTAAATATTTTTAGAATGAATAAATGAGCAGGCAGTGTGGGGCATAACCTGTGGTATAGATAGAAGCAGAGTTAAAGCAATATAATATCTTATCTAGCCCAATCTTAGTCATTCATCATGGAAGAGCATCTGTCTTTCACCTGCCCCCATTCATTATTTCTCTGATAGTTTAAGATCTAAATGAAGATTGGAAGATTAAGATGTGTATATTCTGAAAAGACCCTGAGAGATCTTTCTCATAAAAGACAACCTATGCAGTATGAAGAATACAAAAGGTCTTGTAAGATAAAAGGATATCAAACCTGAATGAACGCTGGGCCCACTTCTCCTGATCCACACGGGGAGCTAATCCAGACTTTCCAGCCCACAGGACATTGTCACAGGCGAAGTACAAAGCTCGATTGAGGTGACTAACAGTGATGCAGAATCTCAGGACAACATCTGATAGGTGCACAGCTCGTTTGGCTGACTCAAGGGCATCTGCTGAGTTACCCAGGCGTAGAACTGGTGGGGATCAGCAAGGAAAAGCAAGAATTTGGAAGGAGAGAGGCAAACAGAGGGCAAGACACCAGAGGGCAAGAAAGTGAGAAAGCAAGAGTGTGAAAGTGGAGCAAGTGATAGAAACAATAACAAACAATTTTTTAAAAGAGCAGAAACAGTTCTTTTTTATTTCACATTTTAAATGATTTGTGTCCTGGTTAGTTTTCTCAGCTTGCCCCATTCTCTCCAATCCTTTATTACTCTCTTACCCCTGCTCTCTTATCTCAATTGCGAGGCATGCAGAGGATAATCGCAGAGCCAAACGAGGGAGAAGAACGGCTAGAGAAGGTCAAAACCAGAAAGGAGGGACTAAGGCAGAATAGCTGGGGATGGAAGAAGTGTTTGGGGTAATAAAAGGAAAGGCACAGTTACTTACGCTTTCTTCCTAGGCTCAGATGACCCTCCAGTTGTCGAATCTGTTTCTGTAACTCAGGACTGGCTCCATGTTTCTGCAGTGCATGGCCAAGAAGGGAGCAAGCATACTGCGCGGCCCTGGAGGAGAGGACAGGCAAGGTGAGATGGAGACCTCCTTAATCTCCCCCTCAAAAACGTCCTCCAAAAGACAAGTATGGACTTCCCCTGTTCCCAGATTGAGACTATTCTCCTTCCTCCTTTTCATGCCCGCATCTCACCGTTTCTCCTCCAGGCCAGGAGAAGGAAAAGGCATAAGTATAAAAAGAAGCCGAGATGGGGGGTGGGGAGCACTACTTAGAGTTGAGAAAATAAGAGATCTGACAATGATGAGGCCTGAAGAGGATACTGAAGGCAGCGGGGGGGTCCATCACAAGCACATCAGTGTGAGCATGTATGTGATATATGAGGGAGTGGAGAATAGTTGGAGGGCAGATTATTCTTCAGAATAGGTGAACTAAGAGATTTCAAGTCCCCTCGAGCTGAATCGAGACAGAAGACAGAGAAGAGGCAGAGGAGTTCCCGGGTGACAGCAGAGTGAGGGGACACGGAAACTTGGAGCGCCTCCTTTGCTCTGGGGAGAGTCCGGGTCGCTATCTATCGCGGGGCGAACGCTCCTTATTCCACCACTGCCCAGTGAGGAAACTGTTGGTCTTATATGGACACGGCAACCCTGAGCGGCCTCCCACTGGCCCACTCGTGCCTCAGTTTCCCCATCTTTCCCGTGATAAGAAACGAATCATCTCCTCACGGCCTATTCAAATCAGCTCCTCGCGGTCCGTCTGGGACCCCCGTAGCCCGAATTGACCCTTTTTGACCCCCGTAGTGTGAACTGACCTCGCCTCACGAGGACCTTCATCTGCCCGCCCTACCCCCCATTCCTATTCGGGCCGCACCTACACAGCCGTTCGCGGGCCTGGCTCTGAGCACTGAAGCGGACCCAGGCATCCATGACAGCGGCGGCCGCAGCTTCGCAGCCCCACTCCCGCCCCACTTTCCGCCGCTAGTCACGCCTACTGGACGACCCAACGGTGCCTCGCGAGGGACAAACATCATCAGAAAAGAAAGCGAGTGGAGCCGGCCCCTGAAGCAGGATTTCAGAACGAGAAGCGCTTGTCTCTAGGCCTACACCTGCGTGTTTTTGTGCATATCTCTGTCATAGCGTCGTCTTATCAGATGTTCTCTATTTCCTAAGCACACCGCCAGCAGCACATTCCTCTTTAAATATTCCAAGGGCGGGGCCTGCAGGAGTCGGGGCGGGGCGAGAAGGCCCCGCAAGGATCTCTCCGCTGCGGCAGGGATAGGGTTTCCCCCCCGGGGTGCGTCAAGCAGAACACGCCCACCACACACGCACGCACGTACGTGCCGGCCGAGTCTAGGGCTTTAGGGGCTGAAGAGGTCTGTGGAAGTAGAGGCTCTGACAACTGAGCAGGTGACCTGCCGAATAAAGATGGAGAGTCTTCAGAGACAGAGGCTTTACTGGCCGAAATTCGCAATAACCAGCTCCAGATCCTAAAAAGCAGGGCGAAGAAGCCGTGGCCGAAGCTAACCTCTCTGTACTCACACCCCTTTTCCTTCTAGGCCATCATGTCTGCAGGCAACGGCACCCCTTGGGGGTCAGCTGCGGGGGAGGAGGTCTGGGCTGGATCAGGAGTAGAGGTGGAGGGCTCAGACCTGCCTACCCTCTCAGCTGCAGCCAAGGTCCGAGTGGGAGTGACCATTGTGTTGTTTTTTTCTTCTGCTGGAGGGAACTTGGCCGTGCTGTGGTCAGTGACGCGGCCGCAACCCCACCAACCCCGCACCTCTCCAGTGCGGCGACTCTTTGCCCATTTAGCAGCTGCGGACTTACTGGTCACTTTTGTCGTTATGCCCCTAGATGCCACCTGGAATATCACTGTTCAATGGTTGGCCGGGGATATTGCATGTCGGACACTCATGTTCCTGAAACTAATGGCCATGTATGCCGCAGCTTTCCTGCCTGTAGTCATTGGGCTAGACCGCCAGGCAGCAGTACTCCACCCGCTTGGACCCCGCTCCGCTGGAAGGAAACTTCTGGGGGCAGCCTGGGGACTTAGTTTCCTGCTTGCCTTGCCCCAGGTGAGTGACATGTCGGGACTCACAGCTAGACTGGACAAGAATTTTGGTACACAGTGTGAGCCTCCTGAGTGAAGGGGTGTGCTTGGCCGTGGTCAACCACTAATCCCCAGCGGGGAGCCTGCGCTATCTCTCTGGCAAGTTAAGATCATTGCATGTTAATTTCTATCTCTGTTTAGAGCCTACCTCTTGAAAACAGTACCCTGTATCTATGCCTCTTCCTTCAGCTTTGTTTTATTACACTTAGCTTCCACCTCTTTGCATCCTCCCGGTTCCACCTTCTTGAGGAGATTGTTGCAGAAATACTCTAGGGCAGGGAGGTCTATTAACAAGACAGTGAAGTCAAGGGCTTTGGGTAGAACTTTGTGGTACAGTCATTCATCAATTCAAAAAATAATGTGAATCATCCCCAGATACACTCAAATGTTCTATCAAGAATACAGCAACAAAGTTCTGCCTTCAAGAAATTTATAGACTAGTGCAGGAGACAAATTAGTATGCAATTACAATACAGTGTGCCATCAGGTGTTACACTAAAGGTAAGCATAAGAAGTTAAAGAACAATGGGGGGTGACTGACCCATCCTTGGACAGTGAGAGAAAGCTTCCTAGAGATATTAAAATATGATTCCTGACAGATAGGTGTTAGAAAAGTTAAAGCAGGAGGAATGCTGGGGAGGGTAGATGATAGAGGATCCTGAAGTGGTTGCAGCTAAAGTTAAGGACCAGAAAATGATGAGTAATGAGCCTGGAGGGGAAGGATGGGCCGGATCACAAATATTAAGTTTGTACTTTATCCTGAGGGCAGTAGAGAGATACTTGAGTAAAAGGTGGAGTGATATAATCAGATTTGTATTTTTTAATCTGGTTTTATTGTGGAATGGGTATCAAAACCAGAAAAAAGGGGAGGATCCGAACTTGAGTGCCAGTTAATCAAATCTCAATATTGAAGATGAGCTAGAAATCCAGGAAAAAGCTAAATATGAAGCAGTTCCTTCAAAACAAAAACCACTACTACCATCTGGGTGGGAGGGGCTAGAGCAGCATCTGAAACTAGGATTAGGTCTGGAAGGGGCTAAGAGGGCTATGATTTCAGTTGCCGGAATGATAATGCACTAGAGTCAGATTTAAGATTTGACCCTTGAATCCTCAAATATTAGAAATATAACTACCAAAAGTTAGTATCATATACATATATGTTCATATACATATAAAGCAAATTTTAGATGTGGACTGGGAGTTAGAAGCCTGTTTTTGTTGCATTGTTTGTTTTACTTTGCTTTGTGTTTTTTTTTTTTTTTTGAGTCTAGGCTCTACCACTAACTAGCTATGACTTTAGCTAAGTCACTTGAAATCTGTGGGCCAGAAAAGAGTGGAATAGGAGATGAATTTCATCCTTTCATACATCTTGACAATCTGACAAGTACAATCTCCATTTGCTTCATTGGCACACTAGTGGTGATGTATGTGCAAAGGTGATATTTTTGGTTCCACATTAGTGTCCTCTAGTATAAATTCTGCATTGTCCATACACTGTTGTTTAAAAAATTAGTATCAATAAAAAAAATTTTCTTTGAAGTGTGGTGTTAGTGTGGTGAGGGAGTATTGGGGTTGTTAGAAAAAAATTTTATAGGCTCAAGTTTCCAAGTAGTTGAGAAGGTTTCTACAGTAGGTGGTAAATTGCATCTAAAATAGAGGAAAGTAGAGACAGCAGCAGGGCTATGGACCAAATTCTAAGCCCAAGAGCTTTGCCTATTTTTAAACCCTTTCTCACAATGTCTCAAGTACTTCTAGGCATAGTACAAAAAACCCCCCCAGAAATACATGGCCTCAAGATAGGGAAAGACTCCTTCCCAACTAGCTCAGGGTAGCATGATCATAACTCCAAGCAGTGCATAAAATTGTATGTCTATGGCTGAAACTATTCACTTTTCCTAAAAGTCCCTCATGCCTGCTAAAATAACTTTCCCAAATGCCTATATCTAGGAAATCTGATACCTACTGAGCTTGCCTTTTCTCAAACTAGTGTAAATCTACCTTACCTGAACCAAAGTACTAAGCCTGAAGCACTAAACTGAAAAATACTCTTTACTGATTCAAACCAAAAACCCAACAATTTACTAAAAAGGGGGAGGGGCAGCCAACAGCATTTTGAAAATGTTAAGTTTTATTATTTAACATTATTTCACCATTATAGTTATTGTACATAAGACTATTACTAAAGGTCACTTCACAGAGTGGTTGCAAAATGGTCTGAAATTTTAGCAGCACCCATTTTATACAAGATTTATTTTTTCCACAGAATTAACCAGTCACATCAGGAAATTCATTTCAGCTAAAAATGTTGGCGAGGTGGTAGAGATATCCTTTTTATCAAGTGCAATGTTAGAATATATGAGAATACAGGGTTTTTTAAGTCCCAGGATTTAACAAACTTAATGGTTAGCTCCATAGCCTAAGAGGAAGATAGGGACTTTCAAGATACACTTCTACCCTTTTAAAAATGGCACCATGGATGAACCATTGCTTAGCACTGCATTGCTCTGCATAGAATTAAGCATGGGAGGAGATAGTGTCACACTGGTGGGTAGATTGAAGGGGAGGGGAAGAGGGACCAATTCTAATAGTCCTTAAATCCACTCCAGCTGTTCCTGTTCCATACTGTTCGCCGAGCTGGCCCAGTCCCCTTCAATGTGTCACCAAAGGCAGGTTCAAGGCTCAATGGCAAGAGACCACCTATAACCTCTTCACCTTCTGCTGCCTCTTTCTGCTGCCACTGACTGCTATGACCATCTGCTATAGCCGCATTGTCCTCAGTGTGTCCAGTCCCCGGACAAGGAAAGGGAACCATGGTGAGACTCCAATCTCCAGGCCCAAATCCATACCCTGAAACTATTGCCTCTACCCTCATTTATTTATGTGGTAGCCATCTATCATATAGCTATGATAAATCAAAAGTAAGATCCTAACCATATCTCTAGCACCTGATGCTGCACATCATTTTATTGAATGCCTTCAATTCTAACCAGCCTCTACAGCTGAGTTAGCTGGGCAAGGATTAAGGAGAAAGGTGATCAGTACTCTCCTTTACTTTTGGACACCATTAAACCTTAAAGTAGACTTAGTAGCTTCACATAACACAGCACCTCAATCAAAACCTTTTCTCCAGCATGTTTGTCATAATCCCTGGTGGGGAGGGGAGCATATAGTCACAGGTTGGGAAGGGTAAGAGGGTTTGCAGCATTACCTCCTGTTTACAGCAGTCTCTTCCTTGTAGGGGGAGAGTTCCATCTCACTATCTCTGCCTATCAGTTCACCCTAAACTCAGTTCAGAAGCTGAGTGGTTCTGAATTTGAGTATATTTTCTAATTTCCCAGCCCCTGCCAGTGAATTTGCCCTCCGCTGCTCCTTAGACAATCGCCCCTGTGTTCGTCTACGGGCCCTGCGACTGGCCCTGCTTGTTTTGCTGACCTTCGTCCTCTGTTGGACACCTTATTACCTGCTGGGTCTCTGGTACTGGTTCTCTCCCACCATGCTGACTGAAGTCCCTCCCAGCCTCAGTCACATCCTTTTTCTCTTTGGCCTCCTCAATGCTCCTCTGGATCCTCTCCTCTATGGGGCCTTCACCCTTGGCTGCCGAAGAGGGCACCAAGAACTTAGTATAGACTCTTCCAGGGAAGGAGGGTCTGAGAGAATGCCCCGACAGGAGATTCAAGCCCTTAGACAGCTGGAAGTACAAACAAATGTGGCAGGAAGAAGAGCAGGAGAAACAAAAGAGACATTCCTATAACATCCATTTGCTCAGGGCAGAGTATATAGGAACAGGATAATTATTAATCATGAGATCATCTCACTTCTATCCCTGCTTTCTTAGCTTCCAAGAAAAAGAAATACTAAGCAGCGTCTTTCCTTTAATCCTAGCTGAAACTTGACACTATGTCTAATGTAGAAACTCATACAGAATTCAATTCCTGGGAGAAGTATCTTCACAGTGACCAATACTGCCTCATTCTAAACAGTGCTTCAGAGCTTCTAATGTTAGGACAGGAAAAAACTGTAAATGTAGAAAACAAAAATGGGACATTTATTCATAACTCAAACACTAAGCAGGTAAGGTAAGAGATTAAATATAAACATAGTGAGTTCCACCCCAGCCCTATTTCTCCAAGGCTGCATGGTCAAATGGAATCTCTGGAGAGACCACCTGGACAACAGAGATCTTGTCAGCGACGCCTCCGGTCTGGACTCCTGCTGCGTCTTCGGCCACCTCTAGGGAAAAGGAAGGGGGAGGTCCATCAGAGGGACATAATACCAAGTCCTTATTCTGTTTACTTTATATTCCCTTTACCAAGATAGCATCTTCCCTCTCCACTTTACCTCCTCTTGCCCTTGGGTGGACCTCGAACAAAACACCAGTCCACACTGATTGGCTGTCCCATCAAATCCTGGCCGTTGAGTCCCTCCATAGCAGCCTGGGCCTCCTTGTATGTTTCATACTCAACTAGAGTATACCCCTGGGGCAAGGGAAAAGACAGATATCAAAACCCTCCTATTCCACCAAACATCACTATCTTCTTCAAATCTAAACTCATACTCAAATAGAGAAATCTATAAACTTTAAACAATGAATGTACATCATATATCCCTATTGTATATACACCATGTCTGTCTGTTTCTGTCTTTTTGCTGTGTCTAACAAAATCAATTTCCGATGTCATTTTATTTCAACTTTGCTTTTGGCCAACCATGGCAAACGAGAACTACCAATGATGTCTAAGGCTTATGGAGGATGAGAGGCAATGGAGCATCACTTAGGATACCTTCAGGTATCCTGTACGCCTGTCCAAGTTGAGGTGGATGTTTTTTATTTCCCCATACTCTGCAAATTTGTCATGGATATCTTCTTCGGTGGCTTCCTCATGGACTCCAGTGACAAAGAGAATCCAGCCTTCAACAGCTGTTGGGGAAGGGAGGGAGACTGAGTACACGAGAGAAAAACTTCAAACAAGATCACAGGAGTAGTGTGAGTGTACGGACTCCAGAGATTGGTTAAGCTATCTCTGACCCCATTTCCACTGGGTTTTATTTTATTGGTCCCTAATTCTCTACAAACACAGATCCCTGCAGGCTCCGTTTTACTTACAGCGTTGTGGTCCGGGTTCATCACCATCTTGCTCCACGCTGTCATAATCCTCACGCATCCGCGCTCGCGACCCCTCTTCTATAAGGAACATACACGAGATCACCGGAAATCCTCCTCCCACTGTTTCCCATGAGTCTGAATGGGGACTCCAAAACTCGTAGCTCTCGCCTTTCTAAACCCCATTTTTTCCACACTCACCGGAGCCAAAGCCGCGGCCCTTCCGTTTCTTCGCTTTTTCTTTTAGTTTGTGGATGCTCTCTGGAACCCCAGAAATGAAAGAATGAATAACAAGGACAACAGTTATTTATAACAACAGTCTCTTTCCCAACACGTTATCTGACAACGGACCCCATGGCCTCCAGTCCCAGTACCTTCCCGGTCCCGCCCCCATTTCTCCCGAAGGGGGCGGAGTCTCTAATCCAACCGAAATCCAGTTCCCCGGCTCCCATTCTCCATGCCAGGGAGAAGGGACATTATGTTTTCCTATTACGCCCTTCTCGCACTTTCCCCGCTTCCCGCAGCCGCCTCCACTGTCCTCACCGTCCCCATCCTCATCCATGGCGAAATCCTCGCCCCCAGCCTCATGAAGATCCAGCACGTCCGCCATCTTGCCTTCGTTGTAACTCTCGTCCGTGCCGCTCAGGCACTAGGCACCTCGGGAAACTGTCGCGGAGGGGAAAGGTCGCCAATCAAGTTGGCCAATGAAGAGCTAACTCTAAGTCCCGCCCCCGACTCGGTGAAAATACGCAATAGAGGCGGGCCTAGTTTGGGAAGATGCCGGAAGTGTACCTGCAGCCATCTTGAGCAGGTCGTGAAAGCCTCGGCGCTGTGAGGGACAAGCTAGCGTGTGGGCGGAGTCAGCGGATTCCTCTTAACCAGGACAGCCGACGAGAAATACTACTGACAGTGAAGCCCAGCCTAATTTCCTTATCAGGGGGTTGCTTTCCGTCTCTTTTCACCCCATTCTAGGAAACTGAAGTTTAAGGAAGTTTTTCTGTCAAAACTTCCAGGCCTGTACCTGTTCCGAGGAGCAGCCGGATCTGTGAGGCAAGCATTTTTAAAGAATAGTTCAGTCAGCTGACTCAGAAAGCTGCCTCTGGAACGTCCGGCAGCACCGAATTTCTCTCTTAAGGAAACTAACAGCCCTAGTTGTCCATGAAACCACTGATGAACAGATAACTTTTTTTTAAAGAAAAATTCCGAAATTCTTCCCACCACCTCTGGGAATTAAAAAAATAGTCATGGCTTTAAACAGAATAGAGGCTTTAAAGTTTCTCTGAGGATGGTCCGGGTATCTCACGTTCAAAAACCTAGGCGTTGAGGCAAAACCCACATTGCCCCAAAGAATCCCGGTGTAGGCCTTAAACAATAGTGGATTGCAGATTCACTTATGTATTAATCAAATAGTTATGAATGCCTATACATCTAATATTAGAGGAGGTACTGACAATACAAGGAAAAATGATTGTATTATCAACACTTTATTATGAAAATCACTTACATCACGTTATGAAAGTGATAATTGCTGTCACAAAGTACTTTGGCAGCACAAAGAAAGTTTCTAACAGGACTGGGAGTAAAGAGAGTCAGCGTAAAGGAGGGGTTCCGTTTGAACTGTACCTTTAAGGCTGGGTAGTTTTCCAGGCAAAACAGTTGCATTGAGACTAGGAGACACTAACCCATTGTCCACAGTAGGCAGCGTGATCTTTCTAAAAATCAGTTGGTCACATCCCTGCTAAAAACCCTTCCTTGACTTATTTTTGCACTTAGAATAAAATTCAAGCTCATACAGTCAGCTCTGCCTATTTCTCCAACCTCTTCCACCACCATTCTTCCCTCTCACCCATTAAGCTCTCCCTACACCTTCCCTCAACTATGTTGCACTCTTTCCCATCTCAAGACTTTTGCAACTTTTTGCTCCTGATGCTCTTACTTGAGCTCTTCACATGGCTGGTTCAACCTTATCCTTTACGTCTTCCTAAAACACTACTGTCACCCAGAGGGATCTTCTCTACCCTCCTAGCCTTCATTCTGTTTATTTCCTTCACAGAACTGAAATCCGAACCTTTAATTACCTGTTTACTTTCTAACTTGTTTATTGTCTGTTTTTCCCATTAGAATGTAATCCTTGTGGCAGAGACTCTTATTTACAATTATATCCCCAAAGTTTAGACCAGTGCCTGGCTCATAGTAGACATTTAGTAAATAATTATTGAAGAATGAATATCAGAAAGGCAAGAAATTCTGTATGCTGTGTGACTAGGAAATAAAGCTAGAAAGAAAGACAGCTTAGGGCCAAATTTTATGCCATGCTACGGATTTTGAAACTTATCCTGTAGGCAAGAAATTTCTCTACTTCAAGTATTTGAGTATTCATGGTTTTTAATATTTGCAAATAGTCCCCATACTATTTTTTGATTAGTATTTTTCCTTAAACAGACTTTTTAAACAAATTTACACTAAATTTAAATATCACTACCATAGTGGAAAACTTACATTTTTCTACTACAAATTTAGATAAAAGCATAACTAGAAAAAATGAAAAATATTTGCCCATCTACCACCTAAAATCATCTCAGATAATACCAAGGGTTCACATATAAAACTTTGGGAAATATTGCTAAAGATAAAGATAGCTAAGTGATGGTTTAGCAAGGGAGTGGTACAGCCACATGTATTTTAGAAAGAAAGCTGACAGGATTGTGTAGGATGTTAAGAATGAAGGCAGAGACTAGTTAGGAAGCTATTGCAGTGGTCCAGCCCAGAAATGATAAAGGACTGAACTAAGGCAGTAGATATGGACAAAACAGATTAGGAAGTTTATATGGGAGGTAAACTCAACAGTAAGTGACTGATTAGATGACAGCAGGGAAGAGCTGAGGTTGGATCTGAGGTTCTAGCTTAGATAACTGGATAGATAATAATTCCCATAACAGATCTGGGAAGCCAAAGAGGAGCATGTATGGAGAAAGGGCTTTTTTTTGGATATGTGAGTTCAAAGAGTTGTATCATATTCAGGTGGTGATGTCCAATATGTGGAAATATAGATGTAAAAGCTTAAAACAGGTTGAGGTGGAAGAAATAGATTTGAGAATCATGTGTATGATAGAGTTTAAGCCACCATAGTGGGTGAGATTGCCAGTGGAAATGGGTAGAGCTTGAGGAGAAAGGGCTAAGGACAAAATCCAGGCTCCTCAAATGTCTGGAGAAGGGAGGCAGAATGTCTTCCTCCAGCAGTACAATTTTATTTCTACCACCCAAAAATACTAAAAAAAAAAATTAGTTTTTAGTATATATGTAAGAGAAAGGGTGATTTTAGAGCTCCTCTGATACACAGGTCTCAAAAAAGAGTCAGTCTGGCTCACTAGACAAAAATTTATTTTTAATTGTATAAAATTATACATATAAAATACATAGAAAGTACTAAAAGGTGAGTAAAATCTTTAATACCAAAAGTGGACAGATCAGGGAACAATTTTTCTCAAGTGCTTTGGGATCTTACTGGTTGGTATTTGAGAAAAATAATAAATCCAGGAGGTACAAGGACAAGTTCTTCCCACAGCTCACACCCCTTAACACTTCCCAGAGAAGAGAGCATAGGAGAAATGAGGGTTCATGATTTCTGGATTATAAATACCAATAAAAACTGAATAGGCACACATTATTTAATGTAGGACCCTCTACTCCAACCCTACATGTGCTTCATGGAATACAGAGATGGGAATTGGAGAATTCAAGGAAGTCATTTTCAAGCACTAATACAGTTGTTGCTAGAGTCCCTACCTCAGATCCCATATGTACTGGTTACCAAGATCATTTCAAAAGCAAGAAAGCTGACTTTCATCTTGTCCCTATATGATCCAAAATAGCAAACTGTGGCCTGTTTCCTAACCTATTTCTAAAAGCAAAGTGTAAAATTGTTAAATGAAAAGTCCAATTACATGAACATTAAACTTCCCAAGAAAGTGCACTGAGCTATAATATAGTATAAAGGAGATTACAGAAACAAGGGGAAAATATATCTTAAAGAGATCTACAAAAAGTCCCTGAAGGGGAATGTTTTAGCCGTACTCCAGATCATTTCTCTCCTATTTAATCCAAGAGAGAGGTGGAGGAAGAGAACAAGATTAAAAACAGAAATAGCTGATCATTGATTCTCTTTCCCCTCCTGCAGTCTCCCAAGGTTCCACTTAGGAAGTGCCACAATGCCAAAGTCTCATCTAATTTTCCTGATGCTCATGCTCTAATAATCAATGTGAGGAAGAGGAGAGAAAACAAATGTGAATCTAAGGTATGTACATCTAAGGTCGTAAACAGCAGTAACTTCGTGGGAGTAAGAGGAACATGGCCCTCACCAAACAGGACAGATAATGTTTCCAAAGAGCAAAATGATGGGAGGAGAGGGAGGAGGGAAATATGTTTTACCTTTTACCAATCTGTAGGCAGGAAGTCTAAATACAGGGCTTAACTAAGCTGGGTGAGAAGGGGAGGAGGAGTGAAAAGGGAATGTTGAAAGATAAGCAACTTCAACCCTAACCCCTCCCATAGTGTAGAGTACATCTGGAAATCTGGATGACCAGTATGGTATGGTATCTATGCCCCAGAAGCAACTTAGGTGATAAACCCTTGCGAACTGTGTTTCTAATTCCTCTCTTGTTCCTGGACAGTTTCTCAGGATTGATTTTAAAAATAAGAAACCAGATCTCTACTTCCTTCCGAATAATAAAGTAAGGAAGCCTCAAAGTGAAGTACCATTTGGAGGCAGAGGAGGAGTAAGGTAGTGGTGGGGAGGGGGTGGTGGAGGCCAGGAAATATCTAGTTACTGAGGGAACAACTCGGTATCAAGTAGGCCCAGCTCAAGATAAACCAAAGCCGAAGGCTTCATACTCATACCCTGTTTGAGTCCAAAGGAAAGCAGGAATGAGGGTGAGGGTCCTTATTCAAGCTCCCTGTTATTTTAAAAGAAGGAGACATGAACACTTAGTTGATCATTTTGTGCTATTGAAATGACTACACAGAATTACTGGGAGTGTGAGAGCCAACAAAGCTCCAAAGACAGCCTGCTCTTCTTGTAAAGTGGAGTGGAGATGTTTCAAATGAAACTACATCCAAAAACTAGAAGTGAGAAAAGGGATCTCTTAGCAAATAGGAATCCACGTGTAGAATTTATACATACATATATATATATATATATCTGTATTTTAAAGTATAAAATTGAGAAAGTATGTACAGAAATCATACTAAGTCTTAGAAAGGACATATAAAAAAGGGCCTGGAGAGGATGGGGAATATGTGAATGGATGCCTAGCAGTTGGAAGAATGCATATTGCCCAACTGCCCAGCAGCCAGCATGAGAATATCTTTCTTCTCCTTGTGGAAGCGCAGCTCCTTGCCTGCCAGCCGGGCTTCATCAAGCTCCCGCTCAGTAGAGGCCAGCTCTCTAGACAGTGCCCCTGGCACACTCTGCTCCCGGCTCACCCAGTCCAGTGCCATTTGGTGGCGAATATCATCATCCAGGGCCCGGTGTGAATAATGAGCCAACACTTCCTGGAGGGGGAGAGGAATGTGAAGGTCACTGACAAGGTAAAGGTTGATACCACATTGACCCAACTGGGACTAGGAACTCTTAGCCTTGGAGTCCTAACTGAAGTCAGCACCTAAGTCCCCTAAGGAGATCTTTAAGGGAAACTTCCTAGTTGGGGAAGCAAGGCAGGCAAAAGAATCACAGTTAAGATTTAAATAGGAAAGATTATAGGGGTGAAGAGGGCACTTTAAGTAAAGCTTTCAATATTCACAGCTTGGTAACCACAGGCCTGCTTATTTCTAACACAGAAGTCACCTGAAAATAGTCCTTTTGCTAGACTCACCTCACCCATAGGATCTCTTACCTGCCGAGAACACTGTCTTTCCCTCATGGCCTTAAGGCTGCCATTCCAGTGCAGCAGTTGAAAAACTGTCATTAACTCCTGGGGGAAGAAGATATGAAATGCCAGGACAGTGATTTTATATTGGAAGGTTACATCAGAATTACATGGGGAACCTTTTACAAAATGTATTTGTGGAAGCATCTCTTACACCAACTCTAATATGCCCTTGGGGGAAAACAGGTATTCATATTTTGAAAAATATTCTAACAACCTTCTCTCCCTTCCTTTCCAATTGCATATGGTAACAGGCTGATCCATGTTATTAGAGCCAGGGAAGTAGGTGGAATAGTACCTGGAACTCCAACATTGACTTGCCCTTGTTGGATTCCAACATGAATCGGAAGGCACCAATCCCTGTATTTGGGTTGTCAGCTTCCTCCCTGTTGCCCTGGTAACAGAGGAAAGGAAAAGAAAAATAGATTTTCAATTAGGATTATCACCCAAGCAGCACTGTCCAATAGAAATATAATGCAAGCCATGTATTTAATTTACAATTTTTTAGTTGCCATATTAAAGTAAAAATAAGCAGGTAAAATTAATTTTAATAGTGTATTTTATTTAACCTAATATATTCAAGATATTATTTCAACTTTAATTAGTATAAAATTATTAATAAAATATTTTACATTCTTTTTCTTGTACTAAGTTTTCAAAATCTGGTGTCTCTTTCATGTTTACAGCACATCTCAATTCATACTAGCCACATTTAAGTGCTCAATTCTGCTGGTCAGCACAGACCTAGAGGACTCCAAAGTCATCATACACATTAACTCGGGTGATGGAGAAAGATCAATTTGATTTTCCCTATTTTAAAAGGGGGAACACTGAAACATAGAGAAGAGCCCTGATTTAGTTAAAATAACAAAGTGAGTTCAGCATACAGGATTGAACTAGCCTAAAGGACAATTGGGCAAATGTGTTTTAAGGGGGACAGTAGGAACCATAAGCATGGCAAATTCTGGGTAGCAGTTTGGCCTCCTGGCCTTCTATTGGTGACATGACCCTGCAGGGGTAGAACTAAGATACTTTGTCCTACCTGCAAGCCTAGTGTGTGCAAAAAACAATACAGTATAGAAGTTAAGAGCACGGACTGGAGCTCCTATTAGACCTGTGGCCCTGGTGAAGTCATTTAACCTCTCTATTCCTCAGTTTCCTCATCTGTAAAATGGAATAATCATAGATTTACATAATAGGATTGTTTTGAGAATTAAATTTTTTAAATGTTTTAATTTAAAGAGGGATAAATATGGTCTGAAAACTCCAATCATATAAAATGTGGGTACATTATTGTACTAGACATGGTGTCCAGTTACACAATCCAAATCCATTCTGGTACTGGCTCTGATGGGGTTTTACTTGGTGGTGGTTTAATATTATTGGGGATAATTCTAGATCCTGGGGCTGGCTGGGAGATCCAAAATAAGGGCATCTCCTGGTTTATTGGTGACCCTTCTGTCAACCTGATCTAGGAAAATAAGGTCAGGGGACTATTGGGAACACAGGGACCCAACTTTCTCCTCCTGCTTACTGAGTAGTAGCCAGCTCTTTGTAGCCAGTTTCTCACACTCCCCACTTACCAAGATAAGAACTTTATTCTGCTCTCTTTGAGAAAGGGGACTGGGTAGAGGTCAGGAGCCAACGAAGTTATCTCCAAATTCAGTTTATTGTGGGGCACTTTATCATGAAGTTTTATGTAGATGTATCACATCTAAAATAATTCCATGCACTTAGTAAGTATGCCATAAGTGCTAGCTTATTATTATGATTTGTTTGCATTGTACTAGAATCAATGAGAAGTCACAACTACTCAAAATCAACCATGTTGTTTAGTGGCTCATGAGAAACAACCATACCACATGTAGTTAATCTGTGTGGTGAAGCAAAGATCACAAAATTTGGATTTAGAAGTGAAAAGCAAGAGGGAAGAAGGAAAAAGGTAATCTTCACTATTAGGATTTAGGTCTCTGAAGCAAGCAACCATTTTATTTTTACCTCTAATTGGTCAATACAATACCTTATTCAGTACCTCCAAACTTTTCATGATACAGCACATAGAAAATAATGATCATATCTGTACAGCAAACAGGAGTACACACAGGAGGCTGTTGGCAGAGCAGCCTGCCAGCAGAGGCTGCGGGGCAGAGGAGTCCATCTGCTCCAGCCCTTGCTCAGTCCCTTGAGAGCTGAGGGAATCAATATCATGGCATATCTGTAACCCATTTGGAGTACACCAGAGTGGCATGACCCACTAGTTAGGAAGTGCTACCTCATATGACACTTCTACACCTAACATAGTTATAAATGAACTCCATTTATTCAATAAACATTTAATCACAGAATACTTGACAAGTGGCAGGAACATTAGAATATAATTGGAAAGGAATTAGAGTTAATTTAATTCAACCTACTTGTTTTACCGATGAGGAAACTCAGACCCACAGAGGCTAGGTGATTTGTCAAAAGACAAATAATATACTAATATAATATAGTGTCAGGTTTAGGACTTTTGAAGAACAAAACTGAAAGCAAAGAATGTGGACATCACTTTTTACCCATGGCTAAGACCAAATGAAAATTGTTATTCTGGAGAATGGGGATTCTGTTGAGAAATTAATGAGAAATCCATTAAATGTTCAACTTGGGGGGTTAATCCAAGAGGAATAGTGGCATGAGAATAATAATAGTTTACATTTCTTAAACACTTTTTAGTAGACACTGCTGATGACATACCCAACATCTATTTTCTTCTTCCTTACTATAGAACCTTAATCTTATTCTAGTGCCTCCCCATTTCCCATGTGCCTCAGGGAAGAGTGATTTTATCCTAACTCCAGTGGGTAAATCCTAATCCCTTTTTTTAAGGTGGGAATTCTGGCCATCAGAAGGTAGAAGGCAGGTCTGCTGGAGGGCTTCTGGGTAAAGATTCCTTACTACTAAAGAGACACTAGAAAAGATGGTCTCTTTCTGTCTCTGAATGTAGTTATGTCTGTATTTAACACCTGGAATTCTGTAGCTATCTTGCACCCTGAGGGGAGCCAGCCCAAGGACAAAGCCAATATCTAGAAGTGACTGAATACTGGAGAGATGGAAAGAATTTGGGCCAGTAGATGATGACATTCTCGATCCATGGAATCAACCAGCCCTGAAATCTGCTCTACTTCTGGACTTCCTTTCATGTTAGATAATAGATGTCCTTCCTTTATTTATTTCCTTAAGTCATTTTGAAGTGAGATTTTCTATTACTTGCATCCAAAGGCATCTAAACAGATAACATGTGCTAAGTGCTTGAATATATTCTCTTTTATCCAGTAATCCTATGTGATAGGTATAATTGTTATCCTATTTTACAGATGAGGAAACTGAGACTTAGATTAAGTAACTTGCTCAAAGTCACATAGCTAGGAGAACCATAATTTCAAAACAATGAATTCAGAGCCCAGGCTCATAACCAATGTTTTCTATAATCCAAACTTAGTTTCATTTTATAATATATTAGATGACTTAAGAATAACAAATGTAATTCCAAATTTTAATTGGCTTTGATTAACATAAAATGTTTTTATTCTCTTCAGATACTGCTGACTGGGGCAAAGAGTAACGAGAGAAAAACAGATGGGTCCTAGATAACAGAGGGAAGCCAACTTATGATTTAAGGTGTTCAACACTAATCCACAAAACAGATAACTGAGGCAGTTTAGTATATGTAAATACATCTTAAATGCAAAGAGAACAGAAACAGAAAATTGTTATGACTTTCTCGTGAAATCAATGAACTTGTGGGGAGGGAGGAAGAAAGAAGTATTAATTTCTAAGATGTACCTCTAAGCTAGAAAAGTTTGTAAGTCGGCTTGGATTCCAGTCTTGGCTCCACCACTTACTAGCTATATCACTTTAGGCAAAACTTCACGTCTGTGTTTTTAGTTTCCTCATCTGTATAACAGGGGTAATAATGGTTCTTATGCCTCATTGGATTGTTGTAAAGATCAAATGAGATAAAATGCATATAAATTCCCTAGAATAGTGCCTGGCACAAAGTAAATACTCAATTAGGATGAGTTATGGTTATTATCATCATCATCATTTGAAAGAACAGATATTCTTTTTAGAGAAGGTAAATAGATTATCCTCCCCATTCCTAGAAAGGAAAAAAGACAATACATTGTATTATACAGTGTTCTTTATTAATAAGATAAAGTAATGGAGGCAGGAGACAAGTGACAATAAGAACAGTCATATTAAAAAAAGAACAGTAAAGGAAGAAGGGACTAAGGTCTTAAACCAAAATTGGGAAAAGCAAAATTCAAGCTCAATTTTTACTTTGGAATATCTCTAAAATTCCATAAATCTTGAACTAAAAATTTCTAGATACCAAATAGACACAAGGAAAGAGATAAAATAACAAAAACATAAACATACATATAGAATTAGAGACTGAGATATATGGAGCATGTAATACAAAAGACAGAGAATAAACAGAAAGAACAGAGATGTAATAGGAAAGAAAACAAGAATTCATGCTTTGTTTCCCAATAATTTACAAGACTTCCCAACCAGCCAGTTCTCCCATCCCCCACTCTCCTTCCTTCCAACTCCAAGTAACTTACATTGAAAGATGCCAGGGCCTCAGAGACACTCTTCTCAATAAACTCATCAGTGATTCTTCGGGAAGGATGTTCATTAAACACAGAATTCATTAGTGCAATCTTTGCAGCACTCCGTCGGGCCTCAGCTTTTGTGGGGCAAAACTAGGCAGGGTTGAGAGAGAGAAGATATGTTTATGTGCATCTGAGAGAGAGGAAGGAACAGTGAGAGGGAAACATTTGGGATAGAAGACACCTGGACACTCGATAAATCAGTTTGTTCAACACACCCTACAAAGTTTTTATTGTAAAATGGTTGGGGCATTTGGAAACATAATTTTGATTCAACATCCTGAAGTCATTAAGGAACTGGAGACGGCTATAGCTCATACCAAATTGAACGCAGAATGAAGAAGGCTGCTGAAGTCAGCATATAATCACTGGACATGAAAAATACCCCTGTTTAAACTGTCAACAGAATTAATTACTCAAAAGCCAGATTCTGGCCAGCCTGTTAGAAATCTGTATCTTGTTCTCTTGTTCTTTGGACAGGCAAGATTTTTTTCACCCCGCTAGATAACCTTTTTTTTTTTTTTTTTGTGAGGAAGAGTAGCCCTGAGCTAACATCTGTTGCCAATCCTCCTCTTTTTGCTGAAGAAGATTGGCCCTGGCTAACATCCATGCCCATTTTCCTCTACTTTATATGGGATGCCACCACAGCATGGCTTGACAAGCAGTGTATCAGTCTATGCCTGGGATCTGAACCTGTGAACCCCGGGCCACTGAAGCAAGTGCGAGAACTTAACTGCTACGCCACCAGGCCAGCCCCAGATATCTTAAGAGTAGAACAAAGTTGTGTCTAGGCTGCTTCTGCGGAGGAGACCTCCAGTCTCTATCAGAAGCACCCATCTGGGATTCTAGGACTTCACTTTTAGCTGTGAGCAGGCAGTTCCCCCAATAATGTAGGGAGCCAAGGAGCTATCCCCAAGGTCTGAAGAAGGAATTCAGTCTTTTTTTCTCCCCCAGTGGAATCAAGGAGGAGAGGCGTGGCTAGGGGGCGGAAAGCTGACCCGAGGAAAGCAACAAAAAATTAATTCATATTTTTACATTGTATCCAACATAGGTATCATAGAACAAGTCTGATTTTTCAGAAGTATTAAATCATTCAACTTCAGATCCCTAGGCACCATAGTATTCTTTTATAATTCATGTTCACTGGCTATCTCAAAGTCTTCTGTGCGCTTTGTCATTTATGATTAGGATTGGAGGAAAGGAATAAAGTGATGTCACAGTTTTAAAAAGTAGACCAGGATATATTCTTTACTTAAGTATCCTTAATATCAATAATTTCCAATTTCCTTTAGCTGACAGGTATCTCTGAGACAGCATAGGGAGCTTGGTACATTAGCCCTAAGTCTTCTTGATTCTTCAATTTCTCTGTTTCTACTTCTCTCTCTGTTTACAAGCCCACTGCCCATTCTACTGTATAATGCTGTTTCTGAAAAGTCATCTGTGAAGGAAACCACTGGGAGAAATTTCACTTTCACCTGCCAAAGTGGATATAAAAGATATAAGCTAAAAAAGGCCAAGATAGATAATTCTACTCTTTCAGGAAATAACAGAAATCAAATTACTATAATGGTTCAGTTATAGGCATCACCATAAAATTATCAAATCCTTATTCAACAATATGATGAGGTGGGAGAAGGAGGAAAGATCTTATTCTCTAGAAGAGAAAGCATAAACATTAGTCATCCTGGGCATGTATTTATTTCTCTGAAGTGACTGGGGTTCTTAGCAAAGAAATTTAGTCACCTGATTTGAAATGAAGCTTCCTTAGGACTGTTTCTGTTTGAGGCAGGAACTGAGCAGCAATGGCACTCATTCATGCCACAGATATATTAAGTGCCTACTCTGTGCTGGGTGCTGAGTTTGGTGGTAGAGATTTAAAACTGAACAAGAAAGAAGACAGACACTATCTCTGCCTCTATGGAGCATCTAAAGTCTTTCTAGTACGAGTGTTCTACAATTAGATGAAAGAGCTGTAATAGATGATGATGAAAAGAGTGGTTGCTTTTATAGGGTAATGAGAAATTTGACTAATGTGAATATTATCATCAAAGATGGATTTTTTACATTTTACATAGACTTTAGATAATCTAACCTATTTCCTTCATGTTATAGATGGGGAAACTGAGGCCCAGAGAAGTTACCTGACTTACCCCGCTGGCAGTCAGGGGAATGAGAATTTGAATCTCCCAACTCTTAGATGAATACTATTTCCACCATACATAGTTCTTCCCCTTTGAGAGAATTCCCTGTTTAGAGAATTCAAACTTTGCTTTCTTTAATAATTGCCTATTAAAAAGTACTGGGGACAAGGAATATTACTCTACGTTCTCAAAAAGAGATGGCAGGAAATTGGAAAGCCAAATCAGAACATGGTAGTCTGATATACTGAGTGCTGGTAGTCTGATATACTGAGTAAGGGCATATTCATAACTGCTCAGATTCAAAGTGGGTTTGAGGTTTTTGTTTGTTTGTTTGTTTGTTTGTTTGTTTTTGGTGAGGAAGATCAGCCCTGAGCTAACATCTGTTGCCAATCCTCCTCTTTTTGCTGAGGAAGATTGGCCCTGGGCTAATATCTGTGCCCATCTTCCTCTACTTTATATGTGGAACGCCCGCCACAGCATGGCTTGATAAGTGGTGCGTAGGTCCACACCCAGGATCTGAATCTGCAAACCCCAGGCTGCCTAAGCGGAACACAGGAATTTAACCACTATGCCACTGGTCTGGCCCCGGGTTTGAGTCTTTGTAGGCTGAAAGAAAAGCATGCTACTGAGGTTCTTTTGTGGTGAAATGAGCCTCAGCTGCTTACCAGAATGATTTTCTCAAAATTGGTTCAGGTCCTCAAACATGTGATTTCAGACAAATTTAATGGCCAAAGTGATGGAAAAAGCCATTAGTAGCACCTAAGCATTTATTTTTGCTACTGCCACCTCACAACTCTTACCTGGAAACTCCCAAAGCAACTTCCCCCAGGCAGAGTGACATAGCAGACATAGGGAGGGCTGTTGGAGGGAACCATCTCATAAACCACTAGAGCCCCGTTCTTCAAGTCAGCCCCACGAGATTGCTTCATCTGCCAGAATTCCTGAAGTGCCTCCACCACATTCACTACAAAAAGAGAAGTAGTTAAGTTCAGCAATGAGAACACCTCCAAGTGGTGCTGTACTTCAATACAGTTTCTGTAACCTGTACCTACATTAAGAGTCTCTGCCCCTTAGCTCTCTACCTATCACCATTTAAAAGCATTTAAATTAATGAAACTAGACTGTGATTAAGTCCACTTGCATAGGAAGACCAGAGTATGCCTGCCCTCCTCCACCACCCCTCTAGTTCACATTTTGGTTAGTACTAGACACCAAAGGAGAATAACGAATATTGGAGGCAGAGTTTCCAAGGTCAGCAAACCACTATCACTACCTGAAGAAGTGCAAGGAGATTATTCCACAAATGGTCAGCCGGCCTAAAATAATAATAACCACCACAATAATAAGTGCTAACACTTACTGAACACTTATTGTATGTCATGCATTTCTCTAAGCTCTTTACTCATATAATCACAACAACCTTGTGAGGCAGGCACTTTTTTATCCCCATTTTACAGATGAGGGAAATGAGGCACAGAGAGGTTAAATAACTTGCCCAAGGATGTAACAGCTAGAAGGCAGCAGAGCAAGAATTCAGACCCAGGCAGTCTTGGTTCCAGAGTTAATGTTCTTAACCATTATGCAATAGTGCCACTCAAGGAAATATGGCCCTATTAGCCATTCTTGACACTATGCTTCTGGTGAGCAAACCCATGGCCAGATTCCTTTTCCATCCTGGAATACTACATGAGAGAGAGAAAGAGAAAATATTTCTCTTCTGAGGCTTTCCCTAGGTGTAAAACTTTTGGAGGAACTGTGTATACTGGGAGATACTCCTCTATGGGTCTCTTGCACTCCTTTCCATTTTGCTGGGTATGCCAAGATTTCAAAGCTCTGACTGCTCTTTACTTGGGCCATTTCTCAGGATTGTGTTTGCAGCAAGAAACCTTGAGGGGTGAGGTAATGTCTCCCTCTGGGACAAAGAACAAGGTTGCTTACTGCTTGCTATAAAATGGCAGGTTCCCCAAACTCAGTGTTCCTCTCCTATAATGCAACCCATGGCCTGTGCAAGCATCCACCTGAGCCCTCCATGTCAGACTTCAGAGTCAAGGGGAATCAATTCAAACAAACATGATGTTCATACTACTTGCTGTGCTATCAGTAATAAAGTCCTTTGTCTCCGACCTAGAAGTCTCTTGACTTCTGCCAGCATCCATGAAACAGTAACCAGCTAACTTATTATTTGTAAAAAGGGTAAACTCAAACTCCAGATCTGACACTGTATTCCAGAACAGTTCCCCTTATCCCCCAATACTTGGGCTCAATCATTCCACAAATATGTATTGAGCACCTACTCAGTGCTAGACTATGTGCTGGATGCTAAGCTACAGTAGTGAGCAAAACCATACACTGTTCCTTTTCCTTATGTAGCTTACAGTCTAAAGAGGGAGAGAGATATTAACCAAATAATCTCAAACAAATGAAAAATTACAACTGTGATAAGTGCTATAAAGGAGCGGTAAATGGTGGGAAATGTTGCAGGAGCATCTGACCTAGTTAAGAAGGTCTAAGAAAGCTACCCTGATGAAGTAATAGTTAGTCTCAGATATGAGTATGAATTCACTAGGCAAAAAAGTGACAGAATAATGCTCTGAGCAGAAACAACAGCATGTACAAAGGCTCTGTAGCAGCAGGGAATTTGGTGAATAAAGGGGCTACTGTGGCTAGAAAAGAGAGAGTGAGGGGTAGTGTAATGCAAAATGAGGTTGCAAAAGGAAGCAGGGACCAGACCAAGTCGGACCTAGTAGGCCATGTTAGAGTATTGGCTTTATCCTAGGAGAAGGGGAAGCCATTAAAGTGTTTTAAATGGAAGGAGGGATGAGATCAGTTTGCCTTTGGAAAAGATCACTTTAACTCTAGGATTCCAAACATTTCAAATGGCTTTAATTAAAGCCTCATAATAATAAATTATCACATGCATTCTCCAATATCTTCCAACATGACCACTCTCTACTCTTAGTTACAACAAGGACTCATTCATTCTTTTATATTGCATTAGTTCAGGTCTGCCAAGGAGAAGACACCACGATGGGATAGACATACAAGAGATTTATTGGGGAGGAAATAGAAGAGAGAGCCTTCAGACCATGTTGAAGGTCTAACACCTGTGGAAGGAGAGCGGGAAGGAAGGAGATTTGGATATGAGAGTCTCAGACTGCAGTGCAGTTCCAAGAAAGGTTTGGCTAGGCCAGTGGGAAGTCCTCAAGCCAAAGGAATCCCACACTTCACCAGGATGTGCCTGAGTTAGTACCCCTTCTGTGCTCAGTCGTTGGCTGGGAGCAGCCTGCGGGATGTGTGGCCTCAGTATAAATGTGGTGATGGACCTAGAGGGAACAGCAGCTTAAAGCTGTCGGTCAATTATGCTCCCTGCAGCAGGAGATATAAACAGCACATTTTCATGGCTGCCACACACACATTAAGCAAAAATTTGAGAATAGACGCATAGCTCTATTCTAGGCATTAGGGATGCAAAGATGAATAACACACTTTCCCTGCCAGCAAGGTGTTCAAACTCGAGTGGCCAGTAATAACTGTTACCTGCTCTGCAGCTGAAGCAAGCACTACATGTACCAGTCAAAGTTTGAAAAGAAGCGTAAGCTCTTTTCTAATACCCTATATTTAACAGACTTTTTAGAATGTTCAGTCTTTCATTAAAAGACAGCATGAAAAGGAAACCCTCACTTTCCCACCCTTAGTTTTGGCAGGGGCTCTTCAAAGGTCACTGCTGCCCAGAAAGCTTAGCCTTCTTTGTTCTTTCCATTGAAATCTTTTCAGCCCCAGTTCCCTCTTTGAGACAATTTAGCACAATGCACTGGGTGACAGCTCTCCTGACATGCAAACAACAGGGGGAATATTGAAATAAAGAGGAAGGGGAGGAGACCACTATAATGGGGAAGGTCCTATTAAAAAGCATATGTCCATTCTATACTCAGTTAAATCCCTCTTGGCACAGAGTACAGGACTATTTTCTAATGATTACTCAAAGCCAAAGGAAATAGGGAGTCTTATTTCAAAAATGTGAGTGTGAAATAGGAAACTGGGCAAAGTAATCAGGAAAAAAGCAATTAATTATGATCGGCATTTGAAAATGCTCATAGACTCATTCATTTTTAGAGCTAAAAGGGACTTTAGAGATCATCCACTCCAACTCAGGCTAAGGAAGGGTAAATGACTTGCTTGAGGTCACACAGCTGTGGCAGAGTTGGGGCATGAATGTAGATATCCTGATGGCAATGTTCTTTCCAATTTGGGAATCTCAACCTGGGGTCCAGGGTCCAATCCATGGTTGAGCTTCATAGGGTTCACAAGCTCCCTAAAACTCTTAAGTACAATTATCTCTGTGTGTGATCAATTATCCAGATGAGCCCTAAATGCAATCACAAGTATCCTTAGGGAAGGAGATTTGATGAAACACAGAAGAGGAGAAGGCAGTGTGACCACGGAGGCAGAGATTGGAGTGATGCAGTAACAAGCCAAGGAATACTGGCAGCCACCAGAAACTGGAAGAGGCAAGGAAACAGATTCTTCCTTAGAGCCTTTGGAGGGAGCACAGAACTGCTGACATCTTGATTTTGGCCCAGTGATGATGATTTTGGACTACTGGACTCCAGAACTGTCAGAAAATAAATTTCTGTTGTTTTAAGCCACCAAGTATGTGATAATTTGTTACAGTGGCCACAGGAAACTAATACAGGGTCTAATCCAACATTCCAAAAATTGGAAATATTCAGACCAATCAATTTAATTCCAGTCACTTACAGGCAAGGAAGCTGTCTGTGATTCTGAGGAAAAGGAACAACTAAACAGAAAATACCACACAAGATTCATTTGTTCAACCTAGTGGAGTAGCTGGGCAGAATTTCCAATCACGTAACCATATTGTGATATAAAGGGAGAGTAAAAATAAAAAAAAAATAGGTTTGAAGAGGGCGATGCAGAAGTTACGGAGCAAGGAAAGTGACTTGGTCATTCAGTCAATCATTAGAAGAAGGGGACTATATGCCATGTGGAAAAAAGGGGCAAGGGAAATGGTAATGCTAATAATACCTATCATATGCACAGTTTTCAAAGCATTTCCAAATGCATAACAATAGCAACTACTCATTGAGTACTAAATATGTGCTGTGTGCTTTACATTTATCTCATTTAATCCACACAAAACTATCAAGATACATATTATAATACCCATTTTACAAAAAGTAAACAAGTTATAGAATAGGCCACAGTGGCAGAACCAGGATTTAGAACTAATGTTTGGTTGCCTCCAAAGACAACCCTCTTTTTATTGTACTATCCTGTTTTATTGCGTTATTAATCCTCACACATGCGCTGTAGAGTGGACTGTGAGCTCCATGAAGATAGGGACTGAGTATCTGTGTTGTTCACCACTGCATCTGCTAATCAATAAGTGTTCATTAAATGAATGAATGGAACAGATGAGGCCTAGAGAGATTAAGCAATTTATCCAAAATCACACAGCCACTGTTTGACAGGGCCAGGTCCTCTGATTCCAAATCCTGTGCAGTATAAACTGATTAAGATCCTACAGTTTACTGAGCTATGTGTGTATCTTGGGTGGGGCTGGGGGGCGGAGATAGAGGGCAGTGGGGAGATAGAGGACAAACAGGTTAAATAACAGAAGAGTTTTTAATATATAAATGCTGAGATCCTACATGAGTGAAGTTAAATCTAAAGACCGTGACTGGAAAAGGTGAATTTGGAGCAGTCAGGAAGAAGATGAAGGATGTGAATTGAAGATGATACAGTAAAGCATTGCTGGATTGGGGAATGGTTTGGGCAAAGACCAAAGTAAATTATATTCAGGGGAAAAGAGCCAGTCCCCAAATAACATGCCATCAGTCACAAGGGTATGTAGGTACATGCCAATGGCAGCTTTGCCTTTTAATCGAAGCAGAATAAGTGATTCCATGTGGTGAAGAGCTTCTGAGCCAAATCGGCAGAAATTCTGCTTGCCTGAAGCTGAACTATCTGCCAAACTCTCCCAAAGTACTGGCTGGACACCCAGACTGGAAATGAGAAACTCAAGAATGATGAGAAGGACTGTGGTGGGAGGCAGGGAGGTTGGAGGAGAGAATCACCACAGAGTCTGAAGCCTGACTGATTGCTCTTTGTCAGTACTATCCCTTTGTTCCCTCATCCTTTCTAAGGAAATGAAAAGTTTTTAAAGGACACTCAGTTTAAATGCTAAACCAGAGGCTCTCCAGGTAACACAGACAAGAAAAAGGGTACACTCCTCTACAATTTTAACAATGCCTGTAAATTTCTAAGAGGAAGGGTTCAGATTTAGTGGGATCACTCCTGGCTATTCCTATGCCCAGAGGCAAAGACCTTCCCTTGGTCTTGACTTAAAAAGACCTCAAGCAGCAGGACAATAGCTGATTGCAGTTCCATCACATAGCCCTGTTAAATCTAGAAATTAAACTAGAAAAACAATGACATTCCCTCATGATGTTTTTCAGAATCATATGCATTTGTATTCCCAGCATCTCGCAGAGTGCCTGCCCCATGGTAAGAGTTCAAAATGTTGAAGAACAAACGGAAACTGATAGTAAATGTATCATTTGGCACATATAGTAAAACGAATCTAAAAATCTGTTTTCATAGAAATCTTTGGGTTTACACTGTCACGATTTAAGAGTGGAAGAAAATGAGACATGTTCTTCCAAAGGAAATATGAACCAATAAATCTGAGATAATACTCATCATTTTTAAAGTACCCATTATGTGTCAGGTGCCATATATCATTTAATCCACATCATTTAATCCTCCCCCTTCCCTTGAGGAAACTGAAGCTCAGTGAGGTTGTCACTTCCCTAAAGACATAGCTGGCAAGTGACAGAGATTTAATCCAGACTTGTCTGACTCCAACGCCTGTGTGTGCTCTTTTCACTACACTTTTTCAGGGAGAAAAAAAAAGTCATTGCTGTCTATAGAGAAAACCCTGCAACCTTTGTCTGTATTATTGTTCAACTAGAAAGTTCAAGATATAGTCACTTCCAGGTCATGCAGGACCTGGCCAAGCAGAGAGAAGTGATGTCTCAGAAATCCCAGACCTAAATTCTGTATCCCACACCCCTCAATATATATTCCTTGTTATACTATCTGGAGCTCAAACTCAGGAAATTCTGCACCGGTAAAAAAAACAACAACAACAACAAAGAAAATCCTCACATCCCCCTTCTCAGAAACCCTAGAAATTAGGCATCTTTAAGAAGAAGATTTCTAATGGAAATAGGGTTTCTGCCTGGCTCATTTCCACAGAATTTAACATTGAGAGAGCCAAGGCCTGGGATTTATCCTCAGTTCCTGGGCAAGGGCCAGGAAAACAGAGCCAGACAGAGAGGCCAGAGTTGTGAGGCTCCATACTAAAAAAGACACCAAAGCGAGGTACTAAGTCACAGGAAGTTGGTGCGTGTTCAATGGTATATGGGTCCAGATTTAGAAGCACAATTATCATAAGTGACTTGTGAAGGCACTACTTAAATCCTCAGCAAATCTGAAGTTACAGTAGAAATTTCAGAGTGATGGTAAGTAGGAAAAGAATTAAAAAGTTAAAGTTAAAGAGATGAAGTAAATTAACAGGGGAACCCAAGAATTGCTGAGATCACAGAAGAAAGATTTTGAGGAGGTGTGGTTGAAAACTATCTTGGATCTGAGATAAAGGATAGGATCCTACACAATGGGGATGGGTCTCAAAGGCAGAGAGATGTTAAGGCATTAAGCTACAGGAGGAATTCTATTTCTGAAGGAGAAAAGGTTGGGAAGAAAAGAGGGTTGTATCTGTAAAAAGGGGTCCTTGGAGAATATAGTAGTAACTCAATAAAGAGGTGGGGGTGAGAGGCTTAAACGTGTGCATGTGTGTGCGTCTGTGCGTGTGCGTGTGTGTAGCTCTGAAGGAAACTCCCCAAAAGGAAATGCATGTGAGGGCTCTGCGCCAGGAAAAGCGATCCAGAGGACTGTGGGAGCAAGGCTTCCTTACAGAGGGTGTCCCGCAGGAGGCCAGACCCGCAGACTCACCTCGGCCATAGCCCTGCGTGTGCTTGGCGAAGCTCCTTACCACGGCCTCCACGGCCTCCCGCAGCACCGCGGGGCTGCCGGCGGCGCCGGGGGGCAGCGGCAGCCCGGGGGCCCCGGACAGAAGCAGCGGCGGCGGGGGCGGTGCGGGGGGCGGTGGGGCCGGCGGGGGGCCCGCTGGGGGTGTGGCGGTGGCAGCCGCGGCCCCAGTCACTCCGGGCCGAAGCGCTCGCAGAGTGCCCCTCCCGCTGGTGCCCACTCCAGGCTGCAGCCGCTGCGCTCGCATCGTCTCCATCCCGGCTGCCAGTGGAGTAGCGGCCCGGAGCCTGCCAGCCTGGCGAGCTAACGGTCCCAGCCACCCTCACTAGCGAGCGCCCAGGGACTGAAGGCGGTGCCGGAGAGCAGCCGTCAGTCAAGCGGGGGCGGGGACGAGCCAAGTCCCATGCCAATCACCGGAGATGGGGCGGGAGCTGGTGGGCTCCAGCTCCGCCATAGGCAAGTTATTAAGGAGGGCGGAGGTTCTGAGCAACCAATTGCAAAGAGAAAAGGCGATATCCTCTATGAGGGAGAAGCCTAGCTCGGGAGCGTGTTTGGGAGTACTGTGGGGAGTGCTAGAAAGTGGGCCAGACCCCTGGAAGGAGGCGTGGAAAAAAAAGCCTGGATGCAAAGCCGGAGAGAATTGTAGACAGAGTGAGAGGATTCTTAGGGATCATTTGTCTAACTACTTCATTTTATAGATGTAGATGAATGAGGAAACTGGCTCAGAGAAGTGACGTGACTTGTCCAAGATCACATGCAATTGGTGGTGGAGTTAAAGCACGGAAAGATACTGACCTTTAAGGATCATATACTTACTATATGTCAGACACTATACAGTGTACTTTACTGCATCATCTTATTTAATAATGACAATCACTAACTAGATTTTATTATTTTACAGGTAAGGAAAATTGACACTCAGAGAGCTAGATAAACTGCCCAAAATTAAACAGGTAGGAGATGGCAAAGGGGGGTTCAGACATAGGTCTCCTGATTCCCGATATTTCGACCTTCTCATTATACCACATTGTTGGGTAATTTTCTGATTTCACCTATTCTAAGTTGAGGGAGGGAGTAAGAAAGAGTAGAATGGGCTGCTCCCTTACCTCCCATTGGAGTGAGGAAGAATAGAATATTCTTAGAATATATGCAGAAAATCAACAACTGAGAGGTCCAGGGAGCAGATTAAGGCAGGTACCCTTGTACATAGAACCCGTCAGGTTGGGTTCCTCTGATTACTCTTACGCATACACACGAGACACCCTTTGCCAGTTGGGTTCCTCTGATTACTCTTATACGGACACACACACTACACACCCTTTGTCAATTGATCATCATGCCATTGTGACCTAGGTGAGGTTATATTAACTTCTCCTCTCTCTTTCTGTCTCTCTATCTCTCCAAATCTCTCTCTCTCCACCTTGTAGTGACTCAGAAATCAAGAATGGGGAAATAGAAGCCAGAGATAGAAGAAAATGAACGAAATACACCTGGTAAGATGAAAGTTACACTCCCAGGGAAAAACTGTGAGTGGTCAAGAAATAGGAAGCTTGAAAGAGGGACAGTTAATCTACTGGGATATATCTGCTAATGGTGGAGGGAAGGACTCTTTGTAGGAATCTCAAGTTAAAGAATTTGAGGATGGACATAAGGGAGACTGGGGAAAATGAAAGGCTGTCAAATGCCTTAAAACCTTCAGGACACAGGACACTTGCCTTTTCTTCTACAACCACAGTTGGTCAGTTGGTCTCCCGTAAAGAGAGTGGCTGGAACTTCTAAGTATCCCCTACAACATTATAGCTATACTTAGCATCACCTTCCCTCCCCATTCCCCATACCCCACACCCCCCAGACAGAAGTGACAAAACAGAGACTTCTGAACACATTTATTCGACATGTCAAGTGGAGAGAGGAGTGATTTAGGGTTATCCCCACTTCTACCTGTGGGGGTGTTCATAAGCTCAAACAGACAGAATAGCAGCTTAGAGCCCATGACCCACCCCTGGGAAAGTGAGACAACCTGTTGTGCTGGTTGCCTGGGAGCAGGGTGGGAATAAAAAGCAGGAAGTTGAGAAGTAAAGCTGAGAGCCGGAAGGGCAACAGCAGAACTGAGGCTGGGGATTGCTGCAGGAAACCCCCATGGAAAGTGAAGAATATATCCTGAAAAGTGGTTAGGGCTGGAAGCAGGGTGTGAGAGAGAGAACTAAGACCTGCAAAACTTGCAGAATATCTGGAATATTCACAAAGAGGATACAGTGTGCAAAATCACGAGCGGGCTGTGTTGCAGGGCATACATGGAAAGCAAGGGTTTACTTCTGTAGGAGGGCAAAGAGACTGGAAACTACCCACACATAGGGGCTCCCTACTGCTTCTGAACAAATGCAAGAGAGTTTGGGACCCATTTGGGGCCCTAGCATAAGTGGTCCTGTGTATGCCATGCCTGTGGGTACACAAGTAATTCCCATATGCGTGTGAAGTGACCAGGGCATGAATGCATTTGTCTATATGCTCAGTAGAGTACTTACCCTTCCCTGCGAATAAAAGTACTGTGCTTGTGGACACGTTTACCCATATGTGCGTGCACCGTGCCCATGAGCACATGCAAGAGATCCCTATGTCCGTGGTGTGTGTGTGAGACGGTTCTCCCACCTGTCCCATCAAGGTCCTGATCCCCACCTTCCTTGGCTCGTCTCACTCCTCTCAGCGCCCAGGCTCCCCAGGCCCGCCTAGACTCTGGAATCCCCCTAGCAGGCGGATCTGCTCAGTCTGCATGGAGTGGCGCCTCACCAACTTGCGCTTGGTCCTGGGAGAGCCTGGAGCCCCCGCCTGGGGAGGAGCGGGCAGCGAAGGAGCCCGACTTCCAGGTTGGGGGCGAATGTCGGGGATGGGAGGATGGGGGCTGACGTTGAGCGGGGGAAGAAAACCAGGCCGCGTTTGCGCGATGTGGTCCAGGAGCAACGTCCCCGAGCCCCTCCTCTCCAGCAGCCCAGGACTCCGCCTCCGCCCGCTCAGCGGAGATACAGCCCCAGGCAGACTCTCCTGGGACTGGCGCGGGGAGGGAACCGAGCCGGCTGGAGGGTGGGTCAGCGGGGAGGCGCTGTATCGGCGGCGCTCCAGGGACAGGCGGCTGCACTCCGGCGAGTCGGGGCAAAGGTTTCCGGGGGTATCAAGCTCCACCGGCTCCATGCGGCTCAGTTTCTGCCTCAGTCCTGAAGGGGGACCAGACTCCTGAGCTTCTGGCGCAGTGTTTCGGCGAGAGAGGGGACCCCCACCCGTCACTTTCTCCGCCCACGGGGGCGGGTCCTCCGGGCCTTCAGTGCTGTGACGTCTGGAAAGACGCGGTCGGCTGGTCAGGGTCAGGCCGTTGAATTCGGTGGTCAGGCGCTCGATCCCCGGCCTCCCTTCCGAGGGCGGGACCGGTTGAGGAGGGGCCACTAGGCCCCAGGGCTCCGAGTTTAGCCTTTTGAGTGGTTTTGGAGGGTGACGAGGTGGTTTGGGGAGCGACTCCGAAGGGGAGGGGTCATCGGGGGGCTTAGGAAGAGGGAATTCAAATACGTCCCGCTTCTCCTCTTCTTCCTGGGCGCGAGGGGATAACAACCCCCGTCCTCCTCCTCCTGCAGTCTGAAGTTGGATTTCCGAAGGCGACGTGCAGACCCCCGGGCTAGAAGGAGCGGGAGCGTGGCCCTCCACCCCCGGGGAAGGTGGGGAATTGAGATACTGTCGGGTCTTCTTGGTACCCGAGGGCGAGGTGTCGGTGGTGATGATGATGACCTCCGTGCCCTTGGCCTTACAGGCGTCCAGCAGCGTGGCAAGGGTCTCGCGGTCCCCGCGATCCAGGGCGTGGACAAGCGCCGAGGCGCCCGCGTGATCTCGGACTGAAGGGTCTGCGCCGTGGGCAAGGAGCAGCGAGGCAACGGCGGCGCCCCCACCCCCGGCGCAAGCGTGCATGAGCGCTGTGCGCCCTAGGCGGTCTGCGATGTTGGGGTCGGCGCCTTGCTCCAGGAGGTAGCGTACCATGCGCGCCTTGTTCTGGGGGTCTTCGTAGCGGGCCCGACAGGCCGCCATTAGAGCAGTCTCCCCCTGGGCATCACCCTCATTCACGTAGGCGCCCCCCTCCAGAAGCAAACGGGCCAAGCGTAGCTTACCCTGACCCACGGCCCGAAGTAGAGCGTGGCCCTCGGTGTGCAGCATAGCTGCAGCGGGGGCGAGAGCACCGATGGAGCTGGGCCTGGGACCTGCGGAGAATGGCTAGGGGCGTGGGTGTGGTGGCTGGCAGAGGCCTGAGGGCTCAGTGGCGAAGCCAATCCCTGGGAGAAAGAGAGAGATCTTATTGACGGATTCAGGCAGGGAAACTGAGGCACTGATGGAAGGACCCGGCGTGGGGCGGGGAGATCTCCACGGCACCGCACACAGTCCTTCCTCTAACTCATGCCTTTGAGCCGCCCCTTCCCCCCAGCGCATGCCTGAGGAGGTAGGAAGGGTGCACCCGCACTGAAGGACGAGCGCGCGTGCAAATGCGTACGTGCACGCGCAAGGATATCCGCACCCCCACCCTCACCCCAGGGCTTATCAGACCTTTCCAGCATCCCCCTTCTCTTATCCGCACTTGGAATCCCCCTTTTTAGGATGCTGAACGCCACCCACCCACACACATGCACCCATACATTCACACACACATTCCCATTCCTAACCTCGTTTAGGTTGCCACAGCCCCATAAATTGAATGGGGGGAGGGAAGCAGCTTGCATTTGGGACCTAAAAGGGGTGGGGGAGAATTGGGGGTTTCTTTTGCCCCTGCTGTGTTCCCCATCATTCCTTGCTCCTTCCCCTCCCCGGCTGTGCGCCCTAATAGATACCTGAATGTCCGCAGAATCTCCGCCGGGCCAGGGCTGAGGCCAGGGCCACGGGGCAGCCGGGGTGGCGGAGCCGGGTTCTCGGGGGCCCACATGGTGTGGGGGGGCACCCGGATTCCCTTGGTGTCAGTATCTGCGCCCGGGCACCGGATTTTAGTCCCTCCTCCCGGTGCGCCCCGGGCACAGCGCCGGCTCCGGAGGAGGGAAGCTGGGGGGGGGGCGGAGCTCTGCCTTGCTATTTATAGCCTAGTCTCTGCGGGTGGGGGCGTCGGGCACCAAACCGTTCCCCCACCCATGCACACATAAACCCTCAAAACCTAGTGGCTCCAATCCTGACATCCCTTGCTTAGCCGACCTCCCCTCAGCCCCAACCAACCTAAGTGTTCCTTTGGAACTCCTCCGACACCCAGATTGGGACCATCCCAATTCTTCGTTGAGCTTCTGCTGATCCTTATTCTCCGCGCTTGGTGTGTTTATGCGCGCCTGTGCGCCAGACCTGACCTGCCACGCACGGCACATGGCACACTGTGCAGAGGGGTGGAGAGAGGCAATTGGGTTCCACAGCAGGAGTCCATACTGTGCAGAGAGAGGCAAAAGATTTAGCTACCTTCTCGTAGGTTAAATGTCAGGGAGAGCTGGAATCAGACATAAAGGTACATCCTTACTCCACCTCCCCCCAAAGCGGAACACATAGCTAGATAAACTTGGACCTCAGCTCCCTTGTACAGACCTCTTAGATAAGTATGAGGAGGGTGGTTATCTGGGGTCATTTTTAGATACAACAGGCATTCCCACGTGCGTCCTCCCCATATTCTCGGCGGAAGGGAGATGATAGAAAAGGGGCAGAGAGAAGAGGGAACCTTGTTACAAACATATCCTCTCTCATTGCATCTTTGTACTCTCAGTCTTGCTTAGACTCATTATTTTTCCATTTTGCTTGAAGGTCTCTGTCCGAATTGCTCCTTAAGTCTTCTTTCTCCCTATCTGTCGCAATTGGTCTCTCTCACTGTCTGTCTCTGCCTCTCCTTGCCACCTGCCCTGTCTCCATAGTTACCATAGCTTCCATCTGCATATTTTAGGAATGAGTTTGTGTCCAGCTGGAAGGCATCAGGGGAAGGGGGATGAGGAAAAAAATCCTAAGGATTTGGAAAACTCACCTGAGATAATTCAGAGGCTGGAGGCCACCAGACACAACATACTAAAAATAATGTTCCTGAAGAAGGAGAGAAAGAGAACTATATGCAGGGATTGATTTTTTTTTTTTTTGCTAGCTATCATTTATTGGACACCAACAATGTGCCAAGTACTTTACATACATTATGTCCAGTCCTCAAAACAAAGCTGTAAAGAAGGAATTATCTTCTTGTTATAGATGAAGAAACTGAGACTTAGTAAAGTTAAGCAAGTTCTCCAAAGCCTCACAGCTCTGTTTCTCTCCTATTCCAAAGACTGGACACCTACAGCTTTCCAAGTCCAGAGGCTTCACTCCCAGGGCCATTTTGCCTGACATCTGGGATATTCTTCTTGACTAACACCTAGATTTTATCTCCTTTCTGAACTTTTTCCCTGTTTCTGTTTTTTGTGAAACTAGGACTCCTCCCACTGTCCCCCCCCCCCCCACCAAGGGCTAGGAGGAGCTGGAAGGCAGTGGAAAATGCAGGAAACACTGGGCTCCTTCCCTGCCTCCCCAACTCTGATTCTCTGATTCCTAATCCTTCCTTCTCCAAATTCTCTTCCCATCTTCTCACAGAAATGGCAGCAACCCAGATCTTTTTTTTTTTTTTTTTTTTTTAGAAAAGAAATATTCATTGGTGGTACTGGAGGAAAGCAATGTAGGACTGAAGAGAAGTTTGGAGCAGTGGAGGAGAGGTCAAGCTGTGAAGCCTGAGTCACAAAAAGACTCATCCCTAACGAACAGTTTCCATAAGAGTTCATTTCTTTGTGGTAGCTCCCTCAACAGAGTCCCTCGGTGAGATCTGAGTGTCAGGTTCCCTTTGTGAACTCTCGCTAGCCAGGGGCTCCTCCAGCTGAGATGAGGTCCGAAATAACTGACCCCTGGTTGATTTTGCAACCCCATCTTTCCCTGCGCCAGGGTCCCCAAGCCTGAGTTCCGGCTGACTCTCTCACGCCCTCCGTCTCCTCCTGGCTTCAAGTGGGCGGACCTCCTTCCTCAGCTTCTCCTGAGATTGGCCGGAAGACCTCACCAATGGCGAGCTCTGGGAGGCGGACCTAGAACGCCACCAGCTTGAGGAAGACACGCAAATTTCAAGTTGGCTGCGGCGTGGGCTCCGCGTGGGGGAGGGGCAGCAGGTAAGGCTCCGACCTGGTGGCTCTGACCTGGTTCAGTCCCACACTTCCCGAACCAGTTCACCAGGGCCGAGCTATGAGATAGATAGAAAAGCTTTCCGGAAGCCTGTTGGATCAGCCCCCTTCTGGTTCTAGGGAACCTTTCTGCTCTGGGCTCCCATTGCTATATTCATTGTATACCAGAGAACCGTGGTTTTCTTGCGCGCGTAGGGGAGAAATTAAAGCAGAAAACGAGAAAGACTCACTCTTGTACCTCTGACTCTGCTGTGGCATCAGCTTCCCCTGAATATATTAACATTATTCCCCTAAGAGCCTAACAAACTCCTGTTATCTATCAAGACTCAGCTGAAATATTACCTCCTACCTGTAGCTTTCCTGGACCACCTTTTTTAGCAGAATTCATTGTTCCCCAGTCTGACGACAGCATTTTATGCATACCCTTATTAGAGCACTTAGTGCGCGCTCTCTCTTTAATGTTTCTATTCTTAGAATAGGTTTTGTAGGGCAGGTTCTAGTACTTAATACATAGTGCCCAATAAAGGTTAATTGAATGGAATTGATTGGGGAGGTAGAATTTAAACTCCTAACGTAATTAGGGAACAATTACACTAACAAAAGACAAAATAAAATACAACATAGTATATAATTAAGATCCTTAAATTAGTGGTTCATCATAAAATTGCTCCCACAGTCCAGAGAAGGGAGAAACTTGGAGGACTGGAAGGGAGAGCTTGGAGGACTGGAACTGTGAGGGGAGGCCTTGTGAATCACAAGATCTCAAGTTTGGAAGAGCCCTTAGAAATCATGTATTCATTCATTCAACAGGTATTTGTTGAGCATCTACTATATGCCAACACAATACTAGACAATGGGGATCATGGTGAATCCTCTACTCTAGACATGCATCCTTCCCCTGCTTAACCATATTTAGTAAACTGTTACCCAGCTTCTATTTAAGCATCTTTAGTAAGAGGACTCCCTATCTCACTTTGCAGTTCATTCCATTTTTGGATATTTGTTCTTCAATTAATATCTCCAGATATTCTAAACAAATATGTAGCTCAGTGAAATGCATCCCACACTTCCATTACAAAAGAGGGAGCACTGTCCTAGTGGCAGCATTCTTAAAAATAAAGAAAACCATCTCTTTTTTCTTCTGATTATAGAAGTAATACACATTTATTCTAGAAAATTTGGAAACACATAAAGGCATAAATAAAAATGCCTATTATTTCATGACTGTGATGCAGTGATAACCAATTATGTTCATATGTATCCCTTCAATTTCTTTTCTGCATGTATACATATATACATATGTGTGTATACATGTATTACATAAATAGGGCCATACAATAAATATAATTTTATATTGTTTCCCCCTACTTTACGTTGTATTGTGAACACTTTTCTGCCTTTAAATATTATTTAAAGTCATTTTTATGGTTACATAATAGTCTAAAATAGATATTTGAATTTTTTTAACCATTCATTTTTTGTTGGACCATTTAGGTTATTTCAGAATTTTGCTACCGTGGATAGCCCTTTGATGAACATCCTTGTACTTATATCTCTGACTATATATCTGATGATTTCTTTAGGATAGATTTTTAAAGTAGGATTACTAAGTTAAGGATATGAACCTTTAAAAGGCTATTGATTCAAGTAGTCAGATTGTTCCCTGAAAGATTGTGTTTGTAGCCCTTCCACTGAGGTATGAGAGTGTTCATCTCAAAAAAAAAAAAACTCATGACAGCCTGATTTTTATTTAAATCTTTGTCAATTTGATAGGTAAAGAGTGGTTTTATTGGCTATTTTTCGGTCAATTGCCTATTCGTGTCCTTTGCACATTTATTCTATTGGGATGACTTTTTTTTCATTTGGATTTCCATGAGTTCTAACATAATAAGAGTGTTAACTTCTTGCCTTATTTATTACAAATGTAGGAAGCTCTAAACATTAGAGTGCTCCAGGCCTCAGTCCCTGGATCTCTTCTTTTCTCTGTTCACATCCTCTCCTTTAGGGATCTCACCCAGTCTCATGGCTTGTCATATTTCTGTACTGATAACTCCACTGGAATGTAAGCTCCATTCAAAATCCATGAGTGCAGCAGTTTTTTGTCCACAATGACTTTTGCTCACTGCTGTATTCCTAGCACTGAGAACAATGCCTGACACATGGTAAGCACTCAGTAAATATTTGATGAATGACTTAAGATGGTCTTATTATTATTATTCCCATTTTACAGATGAGGAAACAGATTTAGAGATATTAAATAAATTGCTGAAGGTTGTGTACCTAGGAAATGACAGAACTGGAATTTAAATCCATGTTCTTAACCACTATGTGTACTACCTTCCTTAAATTTGATGTAATTGTTTTTCTGTATGTTTTGTTGAAACCTGTTCTTAGTAACTTCTACCACAATACGTACTTATGTAGAATTGGGAATGAATATAATGTATATGAGATGTTGTTTGCGGGGAGGGAGAGTGCAGGGTGAACACTAGGGAGGGTTGATGTTAAGGAGGAGCAGTTTGGGACCAGATTATGGGAGACCTTAAATATCTTCAAGAATTTAGACTCAATCACAATCTAAAATAGAAGAGACTCATTGTAGATTCCTCAGCTGAGTGGGGTAGAGACGGGTGGTTTAGTTTCCCAACCACCAGTTTATTGCCTGAATTAAATAAAATTTTGTCTTATTCTTGCCCCATGTCCTTGGAGGTCACTTGATTAGTATCAGAAATGGAGTTAGATTTGTCTAACCTCAAAGCTCATGGCCTTTTCTTGACTCCTCACTGCTTTGCAATCAAAACAGCTCCCATTTCCTGCTGGAATTGTATCTGTCAAGTGGAAAGGTACCTAAACCAGCTAATTAGGTTAGAGTGTCCTTTCTCTTGAAAGGGTCTGAAGACATGGTGACACATTCTTAATCGTGCTTTAGTGTCCGTGAGACATCCTCTCTCCCCTAATATCTTCTTTCAATCAGATCACAATTTAATATATTAACCAACAGCCATTTTTCCTCACATTTTTCATGGTGGTTGGACTTGAAACTTTCCAAATTCCTCAGACGCACGTTTTTCCACCCCCTCCTTCCTGCTACATATTATTAATCTCATCTACTATTCTGTTACTATATTTTTAAATTTTTAAATTAATGTTTTTCTCTTATTACAAAACCAGTACCTATTCAGTGTAGAAAAAAACCTTAAAATACATATAACCAAAAACAAAAACAAATCACCCCAAATTAACCAATGTTAATTTTTGGTTAATTTCAAGAACAACTTTTTTATTGATATGTGTGTGTATTTGACAAAATAGATTACCTTATACATATTTTTAAATCTTTTTTTCACCAACTAATCTTTTGTGGAATGCACTTCACTGAGCCATATATTTCTTGTTTAGAGTATTTGTTGGATATTGATTGAAAAACAAATATCCAAAAATGGAATAGCAAAGTGAGATAGGGAGTTCTCTTACTAGAGATGTTTAACTGGAAGCTGGATAAAAATTTCCCAAATATGGTTTAGCAGGGGAAGGATGCATCTAGAGTAGAGGATTCACCATGATCTCCATTGTCTAGCATTGTGTCGGCATATAGTAGATGCTCAATAAATATTTGTTGACTGAATGAATACATGATTTCTAAGGGGTCTTCCAAACTTAAGATCTTGTGATTCACAAAGCCTCCCTTCACCATTTCAGTCCTCCTAGCTTTCTCCCTTCTCCGGACTGTGGGAGCAATTCTATTATGAAACACTAATTTAAGAGATCTTAATTAAATTGTCTGTATTGTCTCTTATTGTTGCCTAACTAATTGTCGTTAGTATGTACCTTTAATATGATGTGATGAGAATGGCACTTTACCTCTGTGATCCTCCTCCCGCAAACCCATAACCCAGTCTAATCAAGATAAAAACATCAGACAAATTCCAACAGAGGAGCATCATCAAAAACAAGGAACTGTGAATTTTGAATTTCCACTCAAGTTTCTTTTTTTTGTTATTATTAATAGGTTTTATTTTAAAAACAGTTTTAGATTTACAGGAAAACTGAGCAGACAGTCCTGAAAGTTTCCATATGCCCTACCACACAGTTTCCCCTATTATTAACGTCATATATTAGTATGGTACATTTGTTACAATTAATGACCAACATTGATAAATTATAATTATTTAAGGTCCATATTTGAATCAGATTTCTGTAGTTGTACCTAATGCTCTTTTTCTGTTCCAAGATCCCATCCAGTATACCACATTATATTTAGTTGTCATGGCCCTAATATATATGTATAGAAATACGTATATACACATATGTACATGTATGTATACACACAGAAGTGAAATTGAAAGGATACATATAAAATATTAATAATGATTGTTACTACATCGTGGTCATGAAATAATAGGCATTTTTCTTTATATCTTTGTGTGTTTCCAAGTTTCCTAGAATAAATGTCTATTACTTCTATAATCAGAAAACAAAAGGGGTGGTTTTATTTATTTTTAAGAATGCTGCCACAAGGACAGCTTCCCCTTTTTTATGATGGAAGTGTGGACCTTCCTTGTTTTTGATGACCTTGACAGTTTTGAAGAGTACTGGTCAGGTATGTTATAGGATGCTCCTCTGTTGGAATTTGTTTTTATTCTCCTGATTAGACTGGGGTCTAACCTATGGGTTTGGGGGAGGAGGATCACAGAGGTAAAGTGCTATTTTCTTCATATCATATTAAGGATACATACTAACAACATGATTTAATATTGTGGATGTTGACCTTGGTTACCTGACTGAAGTAGTGTTTGTCCAGTTTCTCCATGGTAAAATTTCTCTTCCCCCTTTCCAAAATTGTGTTGGACAAAATTTCCTATATATAATCCACACTTAAGGAGTGGAGAGTTACATTCCCCCTCTTTAAGGTGGAGTCTACATAATTTATTTGGAATTCTGCATAAGAGATTTGTCTTTTCTCCCCCGTGTGTTAATTTATTCAATCATTTTATTTATATCAGTTTGGACTTGTGGATATTTATTTTATACTGTGGGGTTATAATCCAATACTACTTTATTTATTTTATTGCTCATTGGGAGCTCTTTCAGTTGACTCTTATGCCCCTTTGACATAGCCCCATCAATGTGTGTGTGTTGGTTTTTTTTGGAGTATTTCTTTAGTTTCTGACACTACAAGATGCTTCAGGCTCATCTTGTATATTTCCTGCCCCAGTCCTAGAATCAGCCATTTCTCCAAGAAGCCCTGGTTCCTTTTATTGGAAAATGGTGTTAGAAACTAAGATCTGGGTGCTAGGTGTGCTCCTTGCTACTGGGATATCATTTCTTTCAAGTTTCATTTTCATTTGGTGACTTTATCCCCCATTCTGTCTGACTGGCCCCTCAAGATGACAAGAGGCAGAGTTCAGTTCAGTAGCAGGAGGACTTTCGACTCATTACAGTTGATCACAGTGGAATGGGCTGCCTTGGGGGAGAATGGACACCCTCTCTGTAGGAAAATGCCACCAGAAGCTGAATGACTAACAACTTACAAACTGGAGTCCTGCACTGGGAGGGCTTTTGGACTAGATGACTCTATGGGTCCTTCTAATTCTAAGATTCTTTGCTTTCAAGTGGTGTTTAAAAAGATCAATTTGATTGTAATGGCTCTTCCCTGACCCCTCCCCCCCCCCCAATTGACTGATGACTCATTCCTGTGCCCTCACAGTGCCTGGCACACTACCTTTTTCGTGGTAGATGCTTAATAAATATTTTGCTGAAATGCATTGCATTGGATTGAATTGGGGCCTGGTTGGGTTTGGAAAGGGAGAGAAAGGATTCAAAGGTCATATATAGATATGCAGATGGTGATAAATGTCCGGTTATCTTAGGGATGTAGGGAAATTTTATCCAAAAGTCTAATCACTTTCCTCCTGTGCTACAGTTACACCATATTGCAATTATCTGTCCTCTTGGGACCATGTCTCATCCATGTTTATATTTCCAGAAATTCCCTGCCTGGCACTATGTTTTCTTAGTCAAAATCTGTTGAATTACACTGGCTTGTCCCAGGAAGAAAAGATTGAGTGTCTTGTACTTTCCTGGCTTCCTGTCTGTTCTACTGTACTTCTTTTTCTCTTTTTGTTTTTATCAGGTTTTTTCATTGGATGTCTGAATACCCAGGCCCCCTCCGCCATGGCCAGCCGTGGTGGGGGCCGGGGTCGGGGCCGGGGCCAGTTGACCTTCAACATGGAGGCTGTGGGCATTGGGAAGGGGGATGCTTTGCCCCCACCCACCCTGCAGCCTTCTCCACTCTTCCCTGTAAGTGTCTGCTCTCCCTTCTAAAGACTCCCGTGTGCCCCTGGCTGACTGTATATGATCCTGGATTCCTCCTGGGCTATCATAAAACCATCCTCATCTTGCCCCTCCTCGTCTCTATACTCCCGATTCACATGGGATGTTTTCCAGGCAAGGAAGTGTCTACCCTTACTTCTCACACTTCCAGCTCCACAGCTTTCAAAATGCTCTGTTGCTCCCCCCCATTTTCCTTTGGCCCTTTGCTCAGTAAGAGCATTGGATTGAATTGGGGGGGAGAGGAGAGGCCCTCCCATATTTGTACTCCAGCATTTTCTCCCTGAAGTGACCACTGCCTCTGTCTTCTTAGCCCTTGGAGTTCCGCCCAGTGCCTCTGCCCTCAGGAGAGGAAGGGGAGTATGTCCTGGCACTGAAGCAGGAGCTACGAGGGGCCATGAGGCAGCTCCCCTACTTTATCCGGCCAGCTGTCCCCAAGAGAGGTCAGTTGGAACGCTAGCATCATGTTCTGAGTGCCTTCCACGAGTAGTGCCCTATACTCAGCACCACTGAGGGCCAGAGAGTCCAGAAGAGGCACAGGAAACTCACTGTCTAACTGGGGAGATCATAATAATTACCCCTGCATTTGAAATGCATTATAGTATCCAGTCTCACAATATTTTGGGGACAGTAGGAGGTTAAGTATTAAGATAACCATTTTACAGGTATAAATGAGGGGATGTATTAAAAATTTTAACAACCTGGATACTCCAGGCACCAACTAGTCAAAAGGGGGGCTGGTGCTGGGTCTCTGAGAAGCACTGTTAATTAAAGTATTACCCCTTTGGTTAGTGGATCATGGAGAGGTCAGGGAGCCCAGGAGGGACCGGAGAAGGGGGACACTTGGGAGGCTTGGACTAGTGGATATTAACCAACTGCTGTGGAAGTACAGTATTTCAGTATATGGACAACCGGTGCTTTCCTACTGAAGCTGAGGCTCAGAGAGATGCAAGACGTGCCTGAGTTAGCCCCAGTAACAAGGAGTAAAGGGAAGACTGAGACCTGGTTTCTTGCTCTCTACTATACTTTTCACTATACCACTGTAGCCAGGCCTTTGGGTTAAGAGAGATGACAAAAACATTGTAAATCTTGGGTGGCAAAGGGACAGCTTAGAAGAGTGTTGAAGGTTCTCACTGATGTTGATACCCTGGGCTCTGGGTTTGGGGTGAGAAAACAGACAATTCCTGTGTATTGAGAGGGCTGGGCCCTCAGGAAAAACCCTCTTCTGGGGTTCTGAAAGGATGAGACATTGACTCTTGACCTCTGACTCCTCAGATGTGGAGCGTTACTCAGACAAATATCAGATGTCAGGGCCGATTGACAATGCCATCGATTGGAATCCTGGTAGGTGATGGGCCCTTTCATTGACTGCCCTTCTTTCAAATGCTTGCGATACCTCAAGCCCCAAGCCACCACCTCATCCACCCTCCTCTGTCTCCCTCTCCACCCTATTTAGTATTTATAAACTGGAGCCTTAGATGTGCTCCAAAACACTTTCAGACTTTACCTAAAAACCTATTAAATAGCCCCCACTCCCCTGGAGGTATCCAAGCCACAGTTTTGGTCCAAGCAACTTTGACCTAACCCCTTCCTTCCTCACCCTTGACCTGACCCTTGTCTCTTCTTTAAGACCAGTCATCATTCATAGGAGACCCCAGGCAGGGTCTTACTGACTTATGTTCCCGCTATTCCCAGATTGGCGACGTCTGCCCCGAGAGCTAAAGATCCGAGTGCGGAAGCTACAGAAGGAGCGTGAGTGTATCTGGAAAAAAGAGGGAAAAGAGAGATTTTCTTCATCAGCTCCAGGGCCAAGGCCGCTGGTGGTCTTGCCTGCCCTCCCAATTCCTACACAAATCACCAGTATTGTTGCTGGATGCCATAGTGGCCACATGAGGGCAGCAGAATAGCATGGTCTCTGCAGGAGGGTGGGGTAGAAAGCTAACAAGAAAGTTTGCTCTCTGATGGTGCACCTTTTGATCCCCTCACCAGGGACCACCATTCTACTCCCCAAAAGGCCCCCTAAGACCACAGAAGATAAGGAGGAGACAATACAGAAACTAGAGGTAAGGAGGAAATGTGAATAGAGAGCACCTGGGCCCCAGATCCATTCTCTCCCCTTTGGCCCATGTGTGCCTCAGTTTTTCCCTTCTGTGAGCTGAGTCTGAGTTTCTCTTCCCATTCATCTTCATATAAGACCCTGGAGAAGAAAGAGGAAGAAGTGACTTCAGAGGAAGATGAGGAGAAAGAAGAAGAAGAAGAGAAGGAAGAGGAGGAAGAAGAGGAGTATGATGAAGAAGAACATGAAGAGGTGAAGCAGACCTCTTTCCACACTCAATCCCCCTCTCTTCCCCTCATAGGTTCTGGGGATCTCAACTCTGTCCACCGGGGATGTTCTCTTCAGAGGACTGGAGGGCCAAAGGAGATGGTGCCCTCCCCTTTATCTCTCCCTAGGCTCTTCTCAAGAGTGAACTACAGCCGAGACAGAATTTCCAGGCCTAAAATGGTGTGATTGGGAGGGAAGGGACCTGGTATACAGGGTGGAAGGAGAATGCTGAAAGCATGCTTGACTTTTATTTCCTTTTTCTATTTCAGGAAACTGATTACATCATGTCATATTTTGACAATGGAGAGGATTTTGGGGGTGACAGTGATGACAATATGGATGAGGCTATATACTGAAGAAGGACCCTAAACAACACCTTGGACCTCCATATCTTTCTTGATTTAGGATACAGAGAGTAACTGTCCCTATTATTTGGTTTTGTGGACAAACCATTTGCTCAGAGTCCAGATAACCTGTTTGGTCCCTGGAGATAGGAATGGAGAATGACGACAGATAGCTCTCTTTTCTACTCTTCCCCTCCCTCTACCCTTGTATCACCTCTGCTATCTTGGGGAAAGGGCAAAGGACCAATGTCTTAATTGTATGGAAGGGAGAAAGGAGGGTCAAGAGAAGAACTGGAGTTGTTAGGGCTGAGACAGTGACACAGCCCCTACCCATTTTCATAGTTCTTTGTGGAGATAATTGGGGGTGGGAGCAGTTAGAAGGCATAAGGCCAGTTTTATATTTTTAAATAAAATGTTTTTATCTGTCTCTCTGTCCAGGCTGAGCAATGGTGGGAGAGGGCTGAAGGAATGAAGGGGATGTCTAGCTGAGCCATTCTTCTCTCCTTACCTGTCAGAGTCCAGTGTGATACACTGGAAGTTACAGCCTTCCTGTCCTTTGCCCATTCCCTCCCACCCCCATGGTAGGACATATACTCCCAATCTAGCCCTGCCAAGGAACATTCAGGAACTCGTCTGCATGGCTGCAGCTGTGCAGAGTGAGTAGTAGAGAAGAACAGCCCAGGCCCTGAAGACCAGCTGGCTTCTGAGCCTCTGGTCCTCAGGCCACAGGGACACGATTGTCCACATGTGTTCACAGGGACACAGGCCCTCTCTTTCCCACACTTGACCTTGATCTTGTCCTTGTTTACAAGGAATGATTACAGCTATTTTTATGGGGAGAGTCAAGAAAGCCAGGTGTGGGGAGGGAGTAGGGTGGAGGTGCTGATTCTTCTTCAGCACACTCACCCTCTTCCAGGCCCTGGAGACCCCACTTTAAGAGGTATCTCTGTGCAGAGGGAGACCCCTAAATATTCTGTTCTCCATTTTCAGAAGTGGCTGTTGGCTGAGTAGCAGTTTCTCTTTCGGTTCTTCCTTCATGGAATTTAGTTAGCCTTTCTCACTCCCTTCTTGGGGAGGTGGGGTAGGCGGTGTTGCTTTACAGCAAGTAAGGAGGGTGGGGAGGAAGGGAGTGACTTCGGGACACTCAGCTCTGAGACAGGCTTTCTCGCCCACACAGCTCTCCCTTGGGTGAGGTCACTTCCCTAGGCTCTGATTGGCTTCTGAGGAAGCCCTAGATGAGCTGATTGGTTCCAGCCACTTGACATGCAACAGTCACGGGCGAGCTGCGTGTCCAGAACTGGGACTGAATAAGGAAGCAGGCACAGATAGCTGGGATGCTGTCATAGCCACCCTACTAAACATTTGAAAGCCATAAAGACCGGATGCAGGAGAACCTTCAAGAAATTCCCCAATCATATTGAGGCAGGCAGATTCAATTCCCTATGGTATCAAGTGATAGAGACTGGCAATTTAATGTTAGATATTTCTGACCCCCATTGTAAAGAATAAGGGCTGTGACTCCAGTGAGGGAAAGCACCTTAAAAGCCTGGTTTGGGTACAGTAGTAGGTCTTAAGTTAGAAGCAGCCAAGAGAACAGAGAAGGAAGCAGGAATAGAAACAGAATATTCCAGAGTTATTGAGCAATTTGTGATGATTAGTGTGTTTCCTTTTCTAGCTCTCTGAGGTGTTGTGTGAGTAGAGTGGGGGAGGGGCCAAGGGACCTGTCACTGGGGTTTCTCATAGTCAGTTTTAGCCTGTGATTGTGCCTAGCGAGAAATCAGCAAGAAACAAAAGTAAAAGACACTGAAAAATCTTTTGCCTTTCTTCCCTACGTGTACACACATACCAGTCCTAACCTGGTCAACTATATCTATGTCTATCTTAGGGGCACAGCTAACCTCCTAAATCCCAACTAATGCTAGCCTGGTAACTTAAAAGAATGGGAACAAAGATTCTAGACAAGAGACAGTAGAGGAGGACTGGAACACATCCCTACCCCCACCTTTATACACACACATCCTTTTCCCATGAAATCTGGGAAGGGAGGACAAAGGTTAGAGTAATTACTTGGGATCAGTTGTACTGCCTCAAAGACAAAGTGTCAGAAAGATCAGACCATTCTTGGACTCTTTCCTGTCTGGCCTCCTGCCCTTACTGGCAGGTGACCTTGCTGAACAAAGCCAGAGAACTGGGACCCAGTAGCTCCCTCAGATTCCAGAGCAGTTCCAGGCATGAGTTAGACTGTTTCCATTGACCTCTCCCCCACTTTCCATAGGCTCTATTGGGCAGGCTGAAACAAGCCTAAGCCCCGTAAATAGAGTCAGGGCTGCTATTCCTCTGGAGGACCACCTGAGAGGTTAGAGGTTGAGGCCCTGCTTGCAAACGTTTAGAAAGGACCCATGAGATTCTTGCTCAGTCCTATACTATGTGCCTGCTAGGGCCTGCTTATGTTGACAGATTGCTCCCATGCCCGCAGCCTGGATTGCGCTGGCCCCAGGCAGGGTAGGTTCTCTGGCAAGAATCCTATCTTTCCCTACCCTATGTTCCATCCCTAGCTTCCTGGTCCCCTTCCATCTTGGACAGGAAGCTTGAGAGTGGAGTCTGCAAATTTAAGCACAAGCACTCAAGTGGTTTGAGGGAGGACTGAATGCGAGACCTGGATGCAACATACAGTTTGGAAGATGGGGAGTAGAGACCAAAGAAAATTGGAGAGTCAAATGTTTGGTGGATAGGGCACCCATGATTTGGTGAGGAAAAGACAATTACTTTCCTCCATTCATTTTTATTGCTGTGTGAACTTTGAAAGGAAGGAAGGATGGCTTGTAGGCATAGGCTGCTTAAGAACTTACCCAAGGGGAAAGGCTGCCATCTCAACTGGGCAAAACACTAGTTTATGGTCCTAGTTTCACCACTCCATAGCTTTGTGCCCTTCAGAAAGTCATGTCAAGTCTCCAAGCCTCAATTTCCTCATGTATGAAACAGAATTTGGATTAGATGTCCACTGGGAATCCTTCAAGCTGATGTTGATCCATCTGCAAGAGTCCAAATGGTTCTGAGAACAAAGGTCATGACGTGTCCGGCTTTTGCTGACCTCATTCCATCCGTTGGATTTCCCCACCTTAATTTCAACTTGGGCAGCTAAAGATAAACTCAGGCATCTAGCCAGTCCTTTCCAAGAACGTGCTTCAGCACGAGTAGCAGGAGGATCAGCAATTCCATCAACTAGCAAGGAAGGAGACAACCCCTGCAGCAGAGTTCAAGGTCACAATCTGCAAGTCAAGACTCAAATCAAGCCAGCCAACCAAGAAGTTTCTGACTGAGGAAGGGGCCAGTGGGGAAGGTCCTCTCCATCTCTCCTCATGTATCATGTCTGGCCAGAGGATAGAGAAGAGAAATGAGCTAGACAGGAATAGCTCAGTTAGCTAATCTGGCCAGACTGGTGGTGGCCCCTTCTCCGTTGAGCTTTCCCCTGCTGAGGCTCACTTTTTCTCCCAAGCTCATTTGGGACCAGAAAGTTGGAAATAAGAAGTTCTAATTTCCTAGTATCCCCTCAGAAATGCCTTTTCCTTATCCCCAACAGGACTTAATTTGCCATTTTGTATCCTGAAGGGAAGAGAGATTCCCCCTGCAACCCTAATGGGAGTCAGTGGGGAGACAATGATCCAACCCTGACTGCAGGACCTGAGAGGCTAAGTGCGATCACCTTGAGAACCCAAGATTTTGGCGGAAGGAAACCAAGGATTCCTCAGACCCAGTCCTGACTAATGCAAGGAGAGGCTATGTCCCCATGACGTCTCAGTCTGGGACTATTCTCCATCTCTCTCCTCCTCCCAGGATGCTCAGCTGTGGGCTGGGCTTCCCCAGACTTTGATCCCTGCCTCTCCCTGAATCTTCCCCATCCTGTGATTCCATTTCTCTTGGTTATACAATAGACAAAAGAGGAAAATATCCAAATCCTGTTGCTAACATTCTTTGTTAGACTCAGGCAGCATTGATAGTACTAGAATAGGGGATTAGTTAGACTTATCTTTGCCTTATCAAAAGGGATGGGGGGAACAAACTCATCTAAGTTGGTAACACAGATTTGGGGTATTTCTTGTCTTGGAGAGAACAGACGAAATCCCATTTGGACAGGGAAAGAAGCCCTGGTAGTCATCCTCTTTATGCTCTATTATAGCCAGAGATGTAGCCATTCTGGAGAGGAAATTGCTTCATCTAAGGAGGTCAAGGTAATTCCTTTACCTTGTCTTTCTCAGGCAGAAGTGGTAAGAGGAAGTGAAACAAAGATGGGCTCAGTGGGAGAAAGGGCAAATGCTGACTAGCCCTTTTCTAAGCCTTCTGCTTCCTGTCCTCAGGCCTCTCCTGGCCCCTAGACAATCTTTCCTGTCTGACCATACTTGGCTGCTCTTGGCCCCTCACCTCTCCCTTACTTGGCCTGGCTCCTGTTTTGAGACTTGTTTTTCACTCCGAGCTATCAGTCTAACACCTGTCCAGAGATATCAGGGATGTCTACAGACTTCTCAGGAGCTGGACTGGGCCAGGTCAGGAGGGATGGCTTAGGGCTAGAGAGAAAGCTTGTCACTCAGACTTGTTCTTATCTGACTCAGTCTTTCAGATTCTTTTCCTCTTCTTAACTCTCTCTCCATGTTTTTCTTTCCATGTCTCTCTTTGCCTCATGTCTTTATCATTGTGCCCCTTACATTGGGTTATTCGTGGGTGATGTGGTGAGGAATATTTGGAGCCACAGAATACACATCTTCCAAAGTGTCAATTTTACTTTTAAGATTTGGTGGAGGAAGATAAATTGTTTTTATACGAAAACTACACAAATATGCTATGCGGTGTAAATCAAAATTTGTACTTTTTAAACATAAAATAGGTACTTCAAAGACGTTTCTGCCTTGTGACAGGCTACTTTGGACTGCTCCAGAAGCCCTAGGGAAAATAGTTCACTCTCCCTAATCTTAGGGGTCCTTCAGAGGAAATATTCGAGAAGCCTTAGAGCAGAGGTGACAACCTAAGGCAAACCTAAACACCAGACAGGAGTCAGGCAGGTATAAAGGAGTGAAACAGGTGAGTGTAATGCAATAGGGAGTGGTGAGAACTGGCAAATAAAAGCCTGCCTGGCTCCTTCAGCTCCAGCAAGTTCATGCCATGAGAGAATGTGGGCTCGATGTTACCAAATATGATTGCTTTTTACTGATTGCCAGAACAGTATATTTTAGTGAAATCTGGTTTTTAAATGTTTACAGCCAATTCAAATTTTTAGGAAGAAATCGTAGAGGTTTCTAGATGTCTGCAAGTGGATTCTGCCTATGTGCCCCTGGTTTGCTGCCTCTGATCTCTACCAACATTTCTTCTGCTTTCCAAAGGCATATGACGCCCAAATCTGGGCTTCCAAGGTCTCAAATTCTGTTCCCAAGAATTGGGGACAGTGAGGTGCATTAAGTTGTAGGAGAGTTTGGAGCTCTCTTGCAGGACAGCTTGGGAAGGAAGAACTGAAGAGAAGTGGCAGGCTACACCTTTCTCCAAGGGGAGCAAAGGAGGCATTGGTCACTGCCCAACCACCCTTTCCCTGATCTACAGGGATATGCAGCCAAAAACATCTTGGCATCTGCAACAGAAACCAGTTTCTTCAGAGTTGGAAGGTAAGACAAGCACAAAAGGCTAGGAATAAAGAGAAATGGGAGAACAGGAGACAAAGGATTAGCTGTGAGTCTGGATAGATGAAGGAGGAGGTCAGAATTTAGACAAGTGAAGTGGAGAGGGAGGAGTCTTTAGCCAGAGAACCATATAAGGGAAACACAGTTCTCACGCCCCCGAACCCCGCCTTCCCTCCCAGCAACTGAAATCCTTCCACTGTCCATCTGTCCAGGAGGTTAAAAATATCCAAGCTGGGTACCCAGCCAGACATTTCCAAGAACTCATTTAGTGACTATTTGATTGACTTAAAGAGGTAGTTAGCAACTCCATCACCCAACAAGGAATGAGAATGGACCTTGCCTGACATCCCAGGAGTCAAGGCACATAGGATTCACAATCATGTCCCCATGTTCTCCCTATCCTCCTCCTTCCTCCATCATTCCATTGCCTAGAGATGACCAATCAGTTGGTACTCAGAAAAATCCCAGCCTTCAGAGTTTGTTCATTCTTTTCTTCTTACATAACAGACCCAGTACAGAGTACAGCAGGGTCAAGCCCAGGGAAATGCCAGTACATGACAAGAATAGCCTAAATAGGCTAAATTTGGCCTCATCAGTGGGCTCACTTCCACTGGCTTCTGTGCTACTCTGTCTAGTCCACCTCAGGAAAAAAATCAAAGAGATGTACTATCTTTGAATAATGAGTCTCAGAGTTCTTTGTAGTGTCACATTATATATCCAGCACTCTCTGTTCCTCAGTTTATCACTCAAAATGGTAGAAAGGTTTCCCCTGGATTTGTATACTGAAAAGTTAAGAAAACTCAACTAATTTTCAGAAGGTGACAAAGTTACTCCAGAGGACTGTGAAGCACAATGGGAGTATGAAAGAGAAAACTCTAGTGGTCCCAGAGCTATACCATGAGATGCTGTGGCTATGCAGAGGGCCTGTCCCAGCCTGGGGATGGGAGTCCCAATAGTGGGTACCTCTCCTCTACCACAATTAACTCCAGGCTGAGTCAGCTTCTATACCCTGATCTCTTCTCAGGCTGTTTTGTTCCCCCACCACGGGAAGGGAATCAAGAGCAGCAAAGAGAACATGGCCTTACTTCTGAGAGGTCAGAGGGGAAGAACAATTTTTTGGACATGGCTGGGAGTAAACTAATCAAGGTGGTGGTGGTGGCTATGCCTTCTCTTTTATTTTAGATAAAAGCACTCACTTGCCGTTGTTTTAACACTTCGTATATATTTTCTAAATCCTCACAACAATCTTCTGAGTTATCTATTATTATCTCCCATTGTACAGGTAAACCGTAGCACAGAGATGTTAATCAAGTTGCCAAAGGTCATACAGCATGTTAACTGGTGTAGATAGTTTGGCTCCAGGGTACATGTGCTTAACTATCTCACTATATTATGTCTCCTTAATAGTATAGAAAGGCTGATCCCTGGACTTTTTCTAGGCTATAGACTCACCTATTGGACCAGGATCGTCAGCTCTGGATCTGCAACAATCTCTGAGAGGGAGTTTTTCAGGTTAGGAAATGGAGGTTGCTGTGGGGTCAGAACAAAGGATGGGACAAAAGTTTCTGCTTTCCCAGTCCAGAACAATTGACGTCAGGGTGTTTGGAACAGGGACTGGGCCATTGGAGGGTCAGTAAAATATTTTCCTCATGCATTCCATCACCTAGAGATAGCCCAAGGAAAGAACGCTAGGAAGTGGTCTGTATGCTGTTGAAAGAACTGGGTAAAAGTCACTCCACCCCACTGCATACCCTTGCGTTCCTACGTGATTGTTTTTTGTTGATCAGATGCTTAGATCCTCTCTCCACACTTTTCCCTCCCCATGCCTCAACCCAAGTTACATCCTTGTATTTCTAGCCTGTTCAGAGGTATCAAAGTAGCCAAGGACCCTGGTTGTGGAAATAGCTGCCTTTTTCTTGTTAATTTCACTTACTCTAGCTCTTTTCTCTCTTTAGATAGTTTTCTTTCTGTCTTCTCTCAGATATTTCTATACCAGATTGGATCTAATGAATAAATGACACTAAGAACTAGATCTCCTCTAATGGCTGTACATGTAGGTTATAGCTCTTTAAAAATTAAAAGGCACATCAGAAGAGCACAAGAAGGGAAGACCCAAAATATCCACCCACTTAAGTGGAGAAACAGCTGGGCCAGTACCCAGGGAAGTGTACTTAAGCCAGCCTATATGCAGAAAATGTCCTAGGGTGAGGTAGAAGTTGTGTGTAGAAGGCAAAAGAAAGTTGAGTGGAGACTTTTGTGCTGTAAGGGACGGATGAGTTTCCTCTGAGTGAACTGCTAGAGCTGCTTCCTTCCTTCCTCAGATTTTGCTGTACTGTTCAATATGGTAGTCACTAGGCACGTGAAGCTAACTAAATTAATTAAATTAGAAATAAAAATTCAGTTCATCAGTCACAGTAGCTACATTTCAGAGCTTAATAGCTACGTGTGGCTAGTGGCTACTGTATTAGTGCAAATGAACATTTCCATCATCATAGAAAGTTCTATTAGACAGTGCTCGATTTGACGTATTAGGATATCAGGAAGGGATGCATATGTTCTGGCCCTTTGAGGATCAAATCTCTAACAGACCTTGGGTGTAGGTTATCTACCCTCTCCTCGCCATCCCCTTGTCATCTCTCATACCAGTAGCCAGGCTGTGTACACTACCAGCCACGCTTATGTGCTCCATGGTCTCTCCATCCCTTTGTCCTGCCCTCTGGCCTGCTCTTGTTCTTGCTCCACCCTCCAGTCCCTGGAAAAAAAGCTGCAAAAAAACACTTTTCCATCAACTTCGACCTACTTTCCTGGTCACAGATTAGAAAAAGGGAGGAGCTACTAAATTCCTGAACAGGTAACAAAAGGAGACAGAGGTGAGAGTCACCACGGCAAAAGACATCTAGAGATTGACACCTTGAGAAAGAAAAAGCGAGCCAGGAGAGAGCAAACAAGCTACTGAGAATGAAAGATAAGACGCAACAAATGGAAGATTGAAGCAGAAAACAATCTTTTCAATCTCACTTTTGTTCAATTCACATCGAATTTATCAACTTCCAGGACTCTCTTTGTAATTAATACATGAAGGTCCACAGAAGAGCCAACCCCATCACATAAGGGCCCAAACTAGATGTCTGCAAAGGTTTAAATGAGCCAGAAATCACAAAGGATGTTAACCTCTGCCGTCTCAGGGTTTCTCATCCTAGTCACTCCTTTAGGAATAAATCATTTCAATTAGAGGGGGAATTGTGGTATCAATTTATTGTTATTACTCTACAAGGAAGAAATAGGAACTTCTGAGGCATATCCTCAGGGACAAGGGTGGGGTTGCATATTCACTAAGTCTTTACTGAGTTATGATTATGTGCTTGGATAGGAACTGTACTAGGAACTGCTGAAATGAAAAAGTGAGATGCCTTCAAAGAATACTTACAACTCTAAATCCTTAACACCTGAATAATTATTATGTCTTACTGCATATAAACCAAGCTTACACTAGGAAAAAATTCTTAAGATGAAACCAAACTATCAAATGTGGAACCATAACCCTTTCCTTCCAAATCACCCTCAGAAACCTGATTTCCCTGTATTTCAAGAGCTCATTAAAAACAAAAAAAAGCTCATGCACTCCAAAATTGAAGGAATTTAGTAATGATTAACTGTGGATGGAGAAAACTAGCTTACACCACCAGAGGATCCCACTACAGTTTTTTAGTGAATTGGAAAAAAGACTAAACATAGTTCAAATTCCTTCCCTCTCACTCCTCCAACCCCCAATCTGACTATATTCATTAGTCAATACGGAATGTTCTCTCTACTGGGTTTTCAAGAACATTAATTATGAAGTAGGGGTAAAGCTCCTTTAGACACACTTTCCAATAATCTCTCCAACACCATCTCACAGACAAGAAAACAAAGTTTTGGCCATTAAAAAAAACTTTATTTTTATTTTATTTATTTTTTTTTTACAAAGAATATCCCCACCTGGGGTGAAAATATATCTGGTTAAGTACAAAATATAGTTTTTTATCATACAAAAAGATACACAACTGAAAAAAAATAAAACCACTTTCAGCTCACATACTTTCTCAAAAAAGAGTGGAGAGCTCAGTGCTCTGACACAGGACAGTGAACAAAGTGCTAAGGCTGAGGGTGACTGACCAAGTGCTAGCGGTTGCAGTGAGAGAAGGGCTGTCAACATCCCTGTCTCCTATCACTGGGCAGGTGGAGCCCTAGGGGCTTTTGTGAAGACCTGCCCTCTAGTTTCTCATGGCAATGTCTGGAGGCTCTGATCACAGTGTCGGGGCATCTTGATCTAGCGTTCCTCCTTGGGTTTGGAGAAGTCACAGTGGGCAAGGCTGAGAGCAGCAACCCTTCTCATAATTAGAGTGTCAGAACAACAGAATTCTGTACACTGGGATGAAGTCTCAAAAACAGAGTAACACTTTTTTTTTTGTCAACCTGCTTACTCCTAGAGACATAGATGACCAGTTTTAGCTTACATTTGAGATAGAAAAAAACCAAAAAGTTTGACAGGAACTAAAGTGCTGAGAACATCACCTCAGAATCAATTCCAAGGAGTCACATGAAAAGAAAAACACATTCTCCCACATGAAAAATGTTTGCAACAGGAGAACACAGTGCAATTGGCTCTAAAAATGGCTTTTAAGACCTTTGGTGGGGCATAGTTATTACTGCTTTAAGTCAAATTAAAGTCTATTTTAAGCAAAGACAACCTTTCTTCCCTTTAATTCACATGGGAACCTCTCTCCAAAGTCCAAACCAAATCAGCTCTGGAGAGTGTTTCTTTTTCTTCTATAAGTATAGAAACAAAGGACAACAATGATTTTAAGAACCTCCTTTTCCCAAAGTTTTGGCCATGATTTTTTTTTTTTCATTTTCCTAGTTTGCTAAATTGGCTCTGCTCCACATGGCACAGAAGTTCAAGATCTAATACTGTTATAACAATCTGTAATCCCTTCAAAAAATCCTTGGGAAAACCATGTCAGGAGGCTATTACTATCCCTTAGTCAAAACTACTGAAAATGCCTCAATTCAAGAAGATCTGAGAAAATGGGATGGGCTTGAGTTTTCCTAGTGTGTTTTTAAACCCATCCAGCAAATACCCCCATATCACAACATCTTGCCAGCTGAGAACGAGTGCGCACCCTTTAAGGCCCAGGAGATTGCCTGCTGATCACCTCCCTAACATCGGGGAGTCAGAGGCTGGGGTGGACCCACACCCCACTGTAGAGACCGTTGAGTCTCTGAAAAAATGAGAGTCCAGGAAGCAAGGCAGAAAGAAACAAGTAGGTACAGTTGCTTCTTTTCTTCCACATGCTCACTGCACATTGTTGTTGAGGATGCAGGGATCCACCTGGGAGGAAGAAAAGCCCATTTTAGTTTGAGAGTAAGAAGGAAAACCACCACCCAGTTTAGCAATCCCTCCAGGTCAACTTCCTATAAAAGGCTTAGGACAAATGTAGTGGTAAAAATGACAATTCTCACCTCAGTATAAGTTGGTGGTGGCATGAACTTGAACTCAGGAGCATACATAAAAATAGGGCTATCTTGAGAACTATCTGTGTCATCCAGCAGAGGAGTGGTGGGGCTCTCCAATCGGTGATCCTCAGGAATGATATCCATATAGCAAGGAGGAGCTAGGGAGAGAAAGTATGGGGATAAGAAGCAGGGCCAAGAAATGCCTGACCATCACAATTTTACAAACCCAAGAAGGCCAGAGGAGAAGAAAAGACAGTAGGTCTGGCTCACCTTCCGGGGTATCAGGGATGTTTAGATCTACCCAACTCATCTCTGAGCTGGTTTGGCTGGCCATGCTGGATGTCCGGCTGCTCAGACCTGACCTGCTGCCAATTACCAGGGGCAGGTCAAGAATGACCTTCTTGGAGCCAGGGACACTAACATAGATCTAGAAAAAAAAAATGGCTGTTTGTTAGACTAGAAATCTGAAGAAAACACCACTTATTTTCACAGATTAACAATTTATCTCGCCAACCCCACTCACTCACCAGTAAGAAGTATTCCACTCGAAGGATGTTGCAGCCCAGGATAGAAGGCCTGATCTTCTGCACCCGAAGGCTCTTGCCACGCCATGACGCACAGGTTCCTGAGATAATATGATTGCCTCTGACTGATGACAACTTCTGCGTCAGCACCTTGGTTTGGCCATTGGCAAGGTAAGTGTGACGGGCTACAATGGCAGCTTTGGGGATCACAATGCGGGAACATGTATTCTCAAAGTCAGCATGGATGGAAATCTCATCACCTGGCAATGGAAAAGATGACAACTAATGCTCAGTACAGTTAATGATTTCTCTTCTGTTACCGTCTCCTGCCCACACCCCCAACCAAGCCCACACTCCTGTTTTATCAGTCTACCATTTTAAGCCCTAGTTTTTACCTTCACAAAATCCTTTTCTGTCAATTCTGGCAGAGACAGACACTCGCCCATCAGGAATGAACATGCAGGAAACTTTCTTCTCCTTTTTAGCAGACACAGGTGCCTATGTAGGAGGAGAGGGGAAGGTGTTTTGAGAATTTCCAGAGATCCTTTCTTTTTCCTTTCTATTCCTTACCTAGAGTATGCAGCCTTCCCTCCCACCTTGATGACTAAAGATTTGATTCCCTAAAGGTGCTTCAATCTAATGCCCAAGACATTTAACTAATCATCCCTGACACCCAGGAGAATAGAACCTTAAAATAAACCTTACCATTAAATCAGGGGTATTGACATCCACGAGATCCATCACTTCAAAGCTTTTCTTTGTCTCTTGAGTTGGCTGGCCGGGGCGATCAAGAAAAGCCTTCACCCAGTAGTCTACACACCCATACTTTCCTTTGAAGGATGTTCCCAGAGGTCTGTGTCAAGAAAAAGGAAACAATTTAAAAATGCTCTCCCAGAACAGTAGGGGATCAAGGCATGGGAAAATTTTTAGAATAAGAGTCCAAAGATGCATTTAGCTGATACCTACCCTTGAGGAAGCTCAAAGCCGAATTTGTACTCATATCTGTTTCCAGGTCTCATGATCACCATCTCATTGTCACCTGAAAGGAGACAAAAGCGAGTAGCCATTAGGCTTTTCGTTACACTTTAAATGCACCTGTGTGATAAATTCTTGGCCAACAGGCAAAAGTATTGTAGTAGCCCCATTTTCATTCATGTTCTTAAATGAGAGATTCTGATGCATTTTGTTGGACAAAACGTTGCAAAGCCCCTGCATTGGTGAATGACTCAACCAGGACAGTTAAGCTACTAACAGCTCAGACAGAAAGCAAGCAAAGAATAAGCAACTTGTGCATACAGAAAACCTTTAATTAGCTAAGGCAACAACCCTCATCTCAGGATCACCTTCAGAACACAGCACCAGTAAGAAATTGTACAAATCACCCCTTTATTTTGGGGAGGTGGTGGAGTTTCCAAATTAAAACTAAAAAAGATAAGGAAACAACACAAAATTCAAAGCACTCAACCTAAACAACTTATAATATTTAGAACAGGCTCCATTTATTTGTTTCAATTCTCTTCTCAAATCAGCTTTCACCCTCCGGCACAGAACAACTGGGCCACTCACCTGCGGGCTGGTCTTCCAGGAGAAGCGTATCTTCGTAGCGCAGATACTCCAAAGTCTGTTTGCACTGCTGGGATCCCTGCATCCAAAGGACTTTGGCCACTCCGCAAGCCAGGATCCTGACAGCCTTCACTCGAGTGACTTCACACACCTCCACTATCACCCGGCCAGCCACCTTCTCCCCACTGCCGAACACCTTTTCAGGGTCGTTAAAGACCACCTCGAAAGACTTGATCTTCTTGAACATCACCATGATTGGGCTGGGTTGGCTCAAGAGTTAAAAACGGGGAAAAAACAAAAAAACCCCTTTGCAATAAATTAAGATTATTTCACTTTTTAATTCTCTACTAAATTTTTGAAAAGATGTCCAAACAACGTAAGCTGCTCGTTATGCCAAAGGATTTCAAGAGAAAAACAGGCGCTTCCTTTTCTTTTTTTCCTCCAACAGCGGGAGAGACCTCCGGATCTCCGCGGAACAGCTAAGAATACTCCCTCCAACGAGAGAAACAGAGTTTAAACTGAGAGCCGGAAACTGCTCTATATAGTAGCCCCGGCTGGCAGGGCCACGCGAGCGCTGGCCCGGAGGCTCGTGCTGCCCTCGTGCACAGCCCTCCCATTGGCTGCCTGTTCCTTGTTTACCAGGAGCTCAACCAATCAGCGAGGTCGCAGCGGCGCGTGGACACGGTGTGCCCCTGGCGCGGGGGAAAAAGGTTGCCGTGCGTCGCTGCCTCGCAGGGAGGAGGTGGTGGAGGGGCTTCGGAGCGGCTTCCCTGGGGCCCCAAGGAGGGGGGCCCCCGCTGACCCTAAAATTTATTCAGGGTTAGTGGCTGTCGAAGGGCGGGTGCGGATGCTTTTGGGCTGGGAGCGGTGTTTTGAGGTAAAAGGAAAAATGTGCTTATGAGGGAATTTCGTGCCGAGCCTTAGCCAGAGCAATTAATTTAGAGGCGACCGTTTATTACTGGCTCACAAGTCGCAAATCGTGTGAAAAACAATCTCGTAGCTCCAAAAATACTTTAGGTTTGGGGCGGAGGACAGGGAATGCTGGTGTTACTGTTCAGGAAGAGCCCCTTTGTCCTTCTCTTGCCCCGCGTCTGTATTAAATCAAACAAAACTGCTGTCCGTAAAGGAAGGGAGAACTTGTCTCAAATTCTAAATCTCTCTTCAGTCCTCATTGGAAGGCGAGTATGTGCGACTTATCGACCTTCTCCCTCCCCTTCTCTGGCGCTGTGTGCCTGTGCTGTTCCCCAGCGCCTGTACCCTCTATTCTGTTCTCCGGGACGGAAATACTAAGGGCGTGTTCACATCCTGTTGCTTATCCCCTCATCTCTTCAGTTTCCACCTGCAAAGTTGGGGAACACTTTATGTTCTCCCAGTTACCTCATTACCTCTTTAGGAAGGTGTGTTCTTGAGGCTCTGATTATCTCGCTCTCTCCCTGCTTCTCCAGGAAAGATGGGGAAAAAAAAAAGACACTTCACTCTTTCACTTGCTTCCTGAGTTACTTTCACTCTGTCCTGTCTTCATCCCATCTCCAATTCACCAAATCAAAGGTACATCCCTGAATCTGTTGCCCACACTCCTCACAGCCTTCACGTTAATTAAAAGCAGGAAAATGCTCTTATTTATAACCAAAGTATCAGTGAAGAGATGGCTATGTTCCCGTTTGAAGGAAGAATTTCCTTATCTTTTAGAAGTTTTTTTTAAGTTGTTTAAAAATCCGTAAGAAAAGAAAGGGAAGACAGAAGGGACACAAGAACTGTATACATTCAAGCTAAAAGAGACCCTGACTCTTCCTTGTTGTCATTTGGCTGACTGTCAGATGGGTTTTCCCTGACCTGGCCATGAGATGCCTTAGGAGCTGACTCCTGAGAAATTATTCGTAAATGCAATAAGAAAAACTTGTATGGAGAGATGCTGGGATTCTTCCCCCTTTTCTTTGATTCCTGGGCCCCTCTCATGTCTATATTGGGGTATCAGGAGATTATTTATTTCTTGTGCTGGAAAGAGGAAGATAATGTCCCCAAGATTGAGATGGGGAAGTAAATAAAAGCATTAGAATGTACAGAAATCCTACTCTGTCAGCAAAAAGGCGGCTGTTAATTGCTGTTAAGGATCCTTCTTCCTTCTTGGTACCCCCTAACTGGATTGACACCTTAAGGCTAAGAAGTTAGAACTCAACCCCAATATTAAGCAAGCTCAAGAAACGGGCATTAACTGTTGGAAAACACACACACACAAACCCCAGGAACAAAAAAGGGAACATGTTGATCCTTAGGGTGTGTGGGTTTGAGGTGGCACCCTGTTCTAGAAAGTTCACCGACAAGGCCTGAATTGTTTTCAGTCTGTCAACAATATTGATTGAATTACTGGGAGCAGGGAAGGTGGGACTCTCACTACAGTAATTTTAAAAATTCAAAATTATGGCTTCTGGGAGACCTTTAGTTTGATGGGTATGAAAGTGTACATAAATATGAAACATCAAAATGTTTACAAAGAAATACATGAATCAATACTGTTAAACAGTGTGTGATATGTAACTACATAAATTTTGAGGGCATGGGAGGAGAGTTGGGTAGTAATAGATCAAGGTGGTGTTGAGTTGAGACATCTTAGAAAAAGGGAATGCTGATATTTATTTGGGGATATCTATGAAAGGCTGAATTTTTGAGTTTTTAAAAATCTTAATACAATTCTTTTTTTGCTCTAAGTTCCTCTTATGGGCTCTGGTTTCTTCTTTCTTTCCCATTTTGCAGAACTCAGTACAGACTGTGTTATGCTGTGTGTTATGCCTCGGTTCCCTTAAATGCCAAAAAACCATTTAGCTTTGGCAGCAAGCAGCTGCCTACCAGGCCTGTAGCCAAGGCATGTTCTGAAATAGAGCCCTCCTGGACAGAGTTGTTTACAACCTTTCACCTTATAACCCGGTGTGCTGATAAAAATCTGCCCCCTGATTTTTCTTTCTCAGTTCCTGAGTGGAAGGAAGAAAAAATCTTGTAAATCCCTGTTCTGAAAACAGTGTACAAGCTGTTGTGTGGTTCAGGGGAGAAAAAAGGCAGGCCCAGGAGGAACAACAAAGTAGGGTTAAGTCCAGGAGTTTTGCAAGTTAGTTCATCTTTATCTGCGCCTTCCCCACCCTCTTCAATCCCAGTGCCAGTAGGAAACCAAGTGGTGATTGTTGTTCCCTTTACTGGAGTTGGTTGAGTAAAGCCAAAGCTTCCAGGGAGGAAAGTGCCCTCAGCACTCTGTTACCAGTCAGAGACAAGAAGCTGGTTGCATTTCTCTTTTCCTTAACCTCTGGCCTGACAAACATTTATAACTCTAGAGACTCATAGTTCCTAATGCAAAACAAACCCCTTTCTTTGTCCTTTTGTTTTGTTTTGTTTTTGAAGAAGATTAGCCCTTAGCTAACATCTGCTGCCGAATCCCCCTCTTTTTTGCTGAGGAGGATTGGCCCTGAGCTAACATCTGTGCCCATCTTTCTCTACTTTATGTGGGATGCCTGCCACAGCATGATAAGTGGTGCCTAGATCCACGCCCCGGATCCGAACCTGCAAACCTCGGGCCGCCGCAGTGGAGCGTGCGAACTTAACCACAACGCCACCAGGCCGGCCTCCTCTTTGTCCTTTTGATCACTTCTGTCACCTCCACTGTGTAAATTTGCCTTTTCCCCTATCCACCAGCCAGTTCCATTTTTCCCTCGCGAATATTAGTTTAGAGGCAAAAAAAGGTCAAAAGGGAGTATGGAATTCGAGACTGCTCAACTGTGTGTATGCCTCCAAGTCATAGATAAATAAGAATATATTAATAATTGTGTAGCATCTTATAGTTCAAAGTGGCTTTTTTGTCATTTATTGAGCACCTATATGGACCAAAGTCCTTTACATAATTATCTCGATATTTTATTTAGAAGTTCATCTGTCATCTTGTTCCAGAAGGGATCTAAGGTTAGATTATTTCATTTACTTCTCACAATAACTCTGCGACTCGGAGTTAAGGAAGGCTCAGAGGGTTAAGTAATTTGCCTGAGGTCACAGATTTTGTAAATACAGTAAGATCTTGAACACAGGTCTGTCTTATCTAACGTATGTACTCTTTTTAATGTGTTGTCCTGCCTCTTGGTGCTTTAACACACATACCTTGTTTGATCTTCCCTGTGAAGGATTCAGGGCAAGACTCATAAAATTTTAGAGTTAAAGGAGACTCTAGCAGTCTTTTTTAAAAAACCAGTTCCCTTATCTTGGTTAAGTGAATTGCCCTGGGGCAGACAGCTAGTAACTGCTGGAGCCACTCTCCAAACCCAGGATTCTTATTACTTACTCCAGAGTTCTTGTCTCTAGGATGCTTTGTGAGGGTTCTTATTTTTTTAGTTTAGCTTTAATTATTAAAAATACCTCATCTGGAAGCCCACATTTCATATTTATTGGGGTCTACTTTTCTACTATGTTGAGAAAAGAATGGACATCTAGGAGTTGCCCAACTTCAGGGAAAGGTGGAGAGAGGAGGTGAATTAATTTGTTCAGAACTATCGCAGACTCATTTAAGATATTTCTTAAAGTTGTTTTATTATATTTAAAAAAGTCTTACTTCCCTTCTCATGCTATCACCCCATCAGTTTTCTTTCCTTTACTATCAAATTTCTTAAGAGAATAACTTATACCAGCTTTGTCTGTTGACTAAACTTGTCTCTTTGTAGTCTACTTCCTCTACCACTGAAACAGTTTTCTTTAAGGTTTCCAGAGGAAGCGAGTGGTTTTTTTAGCCCTTGATTCCTATATAATTTAAAAACTGCTGTCTTTTTAAAATTTACACATTCGTCTTGACCTTTGAACTTGATTCTTTTCTCCTTTGCTAGCAGTTCCTTTTTTCTCTGCCCCCCTGAAAACTGTTCTCAAGGGCTTGTCTTTGGCTGTCTCCTTTTCTTTCTTTAAGCTTTGCTGTTCCGTTTGCCCATCTATATATCACTTGTGTAAAATCTATCCTATACCTCTAGCCTGTCTCCAGAGTTCCAGCTGGCATCTCAAATTCAACTTGACCAGTATGGAATTCATAATCTTCCCCCTGTGCTCAAACTCAGTTCTTCCCCTTGTTTCTTTTAATGGAACCATTATACATTCCCCGGGTTGTCAAGGCTTAAAATCCAGGAATTTCCTTTGATTTCTTCCTCTCTGACGTTCCCCACATCCAAGCAACTGCCAAGTTCTGTAGAGGCCATCTTTCCAGTGTTTCTTGAATCTCTCTCTTTTCTTTTATTCCACTGCCACCACTCTGGTTCATTCCTTGTTTCTTTTGCCTAGATTATTTTAATAGCTTTTAACTGATCTTTCTGTTATAATCTATAGACCATGACTAGATTAATCTAACAAAATTGAGTTTCTGTCTGTTCCTGTGAAACTCCAAAACCTATTACTTACTGAATCAGATTCAAATGCTTCGATCTGACATTTAAAGCCTTCACAAATTGGCCACAACCAGACTTTCCCGTCTCATTTCCCACTGCTTCCTCATGTATGTTCCCTATACCTCAGCCAAACCCGAGTACTTGGTGTTCCTTTAATATATCCTTCTCTGCCTTTGTGCCTTTGCTTATGCCTTTCTCTCTACCTGGAATGCCTGACCCTCCTCATCTCTGCTTTTTGAAATCCTACCCACTCTTCAGCAGACAGCCAAATGACTTTTCCTCTATGAAACTTTCTTGATTCTCAAGCCCTTCATCTTTCACCTTGCAACCAAATAGGATTTCATTCTCTTCTGGATACTCCATAGCACATTGTTTATATTTCGCATATAGAACTTACATGTAAATTTCCTTTTCTCTCCTAGATAATGAATTCCTAGAGAGCAGGAACTATGTCCTTTTTTTGTCTTTGTATTCTTCATAGCATCTAGCATAGTACATCTCATAGAGTAAATATATTATTAAATATAGATTGAATTGATAGATTGGGGTATGTCTTTGGAGTAGAATATGCCACTGTTCAGAACCTAGTATTGTTTCTTATCAATATTTGATTTTAAACCTCAACCTCAGTTCCTTCTGCTATCCTGTAATGTATATAACCAGTCCCTCCTCAAAGCCAATGGCCCCAGTTATGTATCAGAGCAAGGGGGGTTAAGGTGGTGAGAGGTGATGGTTTGTTTTTCTATGAGGGGAAAATTGGACTGTGTTGATGTTTATAAGCATGAGGGAAACAGGACATTGTGTCCTTAGTCCAACTTCTCCTTTTCTGAGAAATTCTTTCTTACACAATTCAGTAATCCATTTGACTCAGCCCTGCCACCCAGTGGGTAAATTAATATACTATCAAGATGCTTAGTCCAAGAATTGTCTCAGGCACATAGAAACTTTTCTGAGACCTGAAACTTGACCCAGACCACTCCCCTGAATGGCAAAGATGATTCTTTAATCATGAGAAGAAGGAGCAGGGGAAGGAATATGGTGTTCATGACTGAGAGAAAAACTACATACTGAAACAGTTTTCTGTTTTTTATCCAGACTGACATTTAACAATACTTTCTTTGTTAATAGTATTTTATAGTGTACATAGAGCTAACTGTACATGTGCATTATAAAGCAATTGCACAAACGTTTGATCCTCATTGTCTAGGCAGGCAGATATCTTGTAGAAAGGAATATTGCAATTCAGAGAGCTCAAGTGACTTGCCTGAGTTCACACAACTAGGGCAAAATTCATCTGATTTATGGTTCAAAGATCTTTCCACTAGAGCATCTCTGATCCTTAAAAAAAAGGTCATCTCCTTTGTAAAAATTTATCTGATTTCTACAAGCAGATTTAATTGTCACCTTCTTTGTATTCCTACACCATGTTGGACATACCTCTATGTATTAAGAATATTGGTCATTTATCTTGTAATTATGTTTATGTGTCTATTCCTTCCCACTAAACTGAGCTCCCCAGAGGTAGGAACCATGTTGTCTTATGGTCCGGCATAGTTTATGTGCTTCAAAAATTCTGAAGAAAGACCAAAATCAATCCATAGGACTATTTTAGCCTGATGAGCTAATGTGCAGCATATGTAGCCCATCACATTCCTTAGCCTTCTGGTTTACGGTTTCTTCTTCAATACTGATGGTATTCCCCCGGCAGGCTGCCTCCCCCGGCAGGCTGTAGGCTTGGTTGTGGTAAATGCAGGCCAGGGACCTCCATAAAGAGAAAATAAAACCATGGCAGAACATTTTGTTTCAGACGCTATATTTTTAACAAAGGGTCTTCCAATTCTTGGCTGGGGTGAGGTAGGGTGGGAGAGCAGGATGCAGAGGCTGATTAATTTTTTAAAAATCCTCCTTAACTAGTTCCTCAGAGGTAGGAGTAGAAGAAAAGTGCTGTATCAAAGACTGATTACACAAAACCCTTGATATTAAAAATATTGGTTCTTTGAACCAGTAGCAAAGAATAATTCCAAAATAGCCTCGTAGTAGAGGCAGAATCTAGTTATCCTTCCTGATTTCTCCTTCACTTTCTCAAAGCCCATCCTCCATTCACACAAATTTTATCTCAGGAAACATATGTAATTTAGTTCTTCCTATCAACTGTTGGGAGGATGATTAATAATTTGGTTTGGGAGTAGGCAGAAAAATTGAGGAAGGCGTTTTATTTTCTAACGTTCTGCCTTCTTTTCTTTCCTTGGTGCTGGTGCAGTTTCTTGGCGCTGATTTTCAGAACGATAATTACTGGACCGTAGAAATTATCTCTGTTTCCTTGAGAAGAAATGTGGGAAGGAACTTGCCATGAAGTATACAAGGTAGGGTGAAGTGGGTAGAGAGGGGTTGGGTAGATCTGAGAAATGGTTGAGGTGGCCATGAGTTTAGGAAGTTAAGGGGACAAGCTCAGAACTGGCCAAGCTGGAAATGTCCTCTCCTTTTTAAATCAAAATAATGTAACGTAGTTAAAATCACATATTTAATTCTTACACAAAAAAACGGTAGTCCTCAAGTCCCTCTACTGAGATAGTGTCTTTCAATTTTTTCAGCTTTTTCATTTATTTACTTAGTATTTCTAAATTATGTGTTTCTTATTTCTTAATTTAGAAATATTAGACATATCTACTCTTTTTTTGTGAAAGTAATTGAAATTTTAAGCATCTTACATGACATTGTATCCCTATCTTCCCTTTCCTCTTACCTCATCCTCTCAATAGTGCTTTATCACAATTTTGGATAAATCAATAGTCAGTGTTTACATTATTATCTCTGTGTAAATAATATCGCTTGTGGAGCCAAGTAGTATATTTTGATTGTTTTATGTCTTGAACAACCCTTTGTTTGTTGGGAAGTTATAATTTATATAAACAATTTGTTTAGTTTACTATGCACATATCTTCAATTTATTTCTGAAATGCCAATTCTGTCAAGTGCTTATTAATATTTTCTCTCAAATGATCGACATATCAGATAATCTAAGAAATTAATTTTCTTTTTCCTGGAGACTTGCCCCATCCTGAATTATTCTTTTTAGTCACCAACGCCACCTGCTGACTGTTAGTAGAGTGGAAAGACAAAATTATGAGGCACAGGGTTGATGTTCTTAAACCAGAAAATGTCCTTTCTATGGTCTCTGACCTTGAGAATGACACTTTGGAGGAAGGAATATGGTCCCTGTGATAGGAGTAGAAGAGAGAATATAAAATCATTAAATATTCTCTTCCCTTGCTCCATCATCCTCTTCTTTTCTGTGTTTTCCTAGAAGAAGGAAAGTCTGATCTAATCTTCTTTTTTATGCTGTGGTGATTCTAAGCCTTTGTCTGATCCACCAAAGGAAGAGGGAAAGATCGGATACCCATTTTAAAAAAAATTCAGCTTTATTGGGTATACTTGATATATGATAAACTACACATATTTAAAGTGTATAATTTCGTAGGTTTTGACAAATATATACCCATGAAATTGCTGCCACAATCAAGATAATGAACATGTTACTCCCCAAAGTTTCCTCATGCCCCTTTGTAAACCATCCCTCCCCTTCTCTGCCATCTCCAGACAACCATTGATCTCTTTTCTTCCACTATACATCAGTTTGCATTTTCTATAATTTTATGTAAATGGAAGCAAACAGTACGTTCTCTTTTTTGTTGTTGCCTTCTTTCACTTGCATTATTATTTTGAGATTTGTCATGTTGCTGTATGTATCCATAGCTTATTTTGTTTTATTGCAGAGTGGTATTCTCTTGTATAGATTTGTCACAATATCTATTCGCCTGTTAATGGACATTTAGGTTGTTTCAAGTTTCCAGTTTTTGGTTATTACAGACAAAAGTGTTATGAACATTTATATGCAAGTCTTTGTGCAGACATGTTATCATTTCTCTTGGGTCAATGCTTAGGAGTAGAATGTTTAGCTTGTACAGTAAGTGTATGCTTAACTTTTAAAAAAACTGCCAAACCATTTTACAAAGTGGTTGTACTATTTTACATTCCCATCAGCAGCATGTGAGAGCTTCACATCTTGCCAACACTTGATATGGTCAATCTTTTTGACCATATTCTAGTGGATGTGTAGTGTTTTCTCATTATGGTCTTAATTTGATTTGCATTTCACTAATGACCAATGATGTTGAGCATCTTTTCATATGCTTATTTTGAGCTACCCATTTTTAAATACTTCATTGGTAATAGAGCTATCCCTAAGTTTGGGCAAAGGAAGCATTGTTACATGACAGGTGCCGTAAAAGAATCTCATCCACCAATTGGCCATGAAATTCTTCTTAACTTACTTGAAATTCCCACGCCTGAGGGATAAAGTTACTCTTTTGAGTTAAGAGAATCAGTATAACCAGCAGTTTCTAAAACACATGTTTTGAGTTAAAGTGACTATGTTATCTGTAATTGAAGGGGCGGCTCTGGTTATTTTTCCTCCATTAGAACAGATTGTTTTCTAGATTAGCAAACTGTCATTTCATAAAGTATAGAATTGTGCTTTGAGGAAATGGCAGAGTGGCTGTGGTCCTTAGAGGAGATGGAGAGGAGGGAATAGGGGATGAAGAATTGCAAAAGAAACTGGAAATGGCAGACCAGAGAGGACACCTGTCTGGTAAGCACTGGCCAGTGTATATGTGTGTTTTGGGGGAGTATAGTCTGGTGAATGAGGCTGAGAGAAGCATGGGAAGATAAGGGTGAATACATGATTAGATCAGGGAGGGCAGGCCTGGATAATGGAGTACCTGAAGGGGGAAACTGAGACTAGAAAAAAAGGGAAAATACTGAATATAAAAGTTGCCTCCTTCATAGTTTTGTTCAGTGTAGCACTGTTACTTTAGGACATCCTGGACTAGAACAGCTTCTATTCTCAATCTTTCCTTCTACAAACTAGATTCCTTCAACTTTGGGCTTCCCCCCCCTCCCCAGCTCTCCCCTATGAGTTTCATATGACAGAAGAAGAAAGTAGCTTTTGTAGTGGCAGCTCCCCTTCCCTGTCCATCTCCACAACCAAAATCTTAAATGGCTCTCTGTTTCCTCGACAATATAGTGTAGTGGTTAAGAGTTAAGGCTCTGGAGCCAAACTGCCTGAGTTCAGTTTCTGGCTCTATCATTTATTAGCTGTGTGACTGTGAGTGAGTTGCTTAATTTTCCTGTACCTCAGTTTCCTTATATCAGAGTAGAGATAAGAATATGACCTTCTGTAGAAAGTTGTGAGGATTAAATGAATTAATAATTTAAAAGTGTTTAGAACATTGTCTAGCAGGTTTTAAGCTCTCAATAAATGTTAGCTGTTAATTGAATTTAAACTCCTTGGCCCCACTTACAAGATGCTTCATAATCTGGCCTCTGCTCATCTACCCTGCTATCCCGGTACTTCTTGTCTGCTTCATTTGCGTTTTGCTGGTTTCCTCACTGAATCATAAATTTGTGCATAACTCCAGATAGTGTCCATCGCCTAGAAGGCCCTTAACAATTCAAATCCTACTCAATCTTCAAAGATCACTTCAAAACCTATCTCCTCTATTATCCCTTATTACTTATTATTTCTTGAGTCCTCATCAACCATTTGCTCATCTGAAATCACAGTACCATAGAATTTAGTGAATAATTACACACTCATCACTCCTTCATATGAATCAGTTTTGTCTCCCTAATAGCATGTAAACTTCCTGAGGGCAGAAACAGTATCTGATACTTCCAAGCCCTCTTTGAGTGGAGTGAACACATTGCCTTTACTCCATTTCAAGCATCCGTAAAGAGATTCAACACAGGCAACAGAGGAGGATGTGGAGAATTCATAGCTTTAATAACAGAGTAGTTAGGGGTGGGGATGATAGCTTCCTTCCTACCTGTGCCATTCTCCAAAGGTAGAGATTCCCTTCACCTAAGATCCAGACAACTCCCACTTCGTTTCTGAACCAAGAAAGCAGAACACATCCTACCCACATATGTTCATCAAATAGACTCTTTTCCCTAACCATTTCCTCCTCTTTCCATCTTCCAAGAGAAAATATCGTTAGATTTTGAGTTTCATGTAGGTAATGATCATGTCTTCCTCTTTCAGTTCTCCCTTCTTAGAAGTCTCAACACTTAAGTTTTCTACTGCTCATCAGGACCCCTATAACCTCTAAGCTTGTAGGGGTGATCTCAGGAGTAGATGGATTGGAACAATTAAATTACTATAAATGGGACTGGGAAAATTGACGAAGAGCCCCTACAGAGGTCTGGAATGCAGAAACTTTGCCCAGAATCCTTATTCTGTGATCATTTCAACCCTGGACTGCAGCCTTATCTGACTCTCGATAAATGTCATTGTTTCATGTGTCTTCTAGTGGACTTTTTCCTTCAGTGATTCTTCATGTTCTTCCCTGCCAATCTCTATCCCCAAATCATTTCTAAACCAGTCATGGGATTGCTGGCCTAGTTACTGAATGCAAAGCCACAGAACAAAGAGCTCAGAAAGGAGTGGGGCTAGGAGGGTTGCTGAGGAAAGAGGAACTCCAGTATCTGAGGGGAAGAGATGCAGCTTTTCTAAGTCTGGCAGGAAGGCTCTGGCATCCTCCAGAGCTGCCTGAGCTGCCACAGTGAAGTTGGGGTCACCAGACATTAAAACATCAAAGACACAGGAATGGAAGTAAGCATCTTCAACTGGCAGCCCTTCCTTGCACATCTGCCTGGCAGTATCAGTGGTTATAGCTCCCCGACGATTGCGCTCTGAGCGAGAGAGTCGTTGACTTGGAGGGCACCCCCCAACACAGAGCTGCAGGTCCTGCTCAGCTGAGAAGGCCCTGGCTACATCCTCTGCTACCTTGATGGAGAAGGAGAGTTGCCCAGCTGTCTGCCGAATGATTATAGTTGTGCCAATATAGGCAGCTCGAATCTCCACATGGCTGCCAAGGTTAGTAGTTCGAATGGACAAACTTGAGCCCCCAGGTCGGTCACCTCCATTGATAGAACCATCTTCAAAGGCTGCAGGAAGATTGTCCACCTCAGCCTGGTAGACCTTCTGATCAATGCATTCCTGCATGTTCTTAAATATAATGGTGAGCTGTGAGGGCAAGAGGGAAAATAGTTCATTTTGGGCAAAGTGCATCCTCCCCACTTCCCCCAATTAGGCCTCATACACAGTCAGGGATATGATCCCAGCAGAGATGCAAGGCTTATTATGGCTCTCACTCCTTGATTCCTTCTTCTCTTTATGTTCCAATATTGTCTCATCCCTAGTCAACCCTTCTCTCTCCTTTTTGGTCTCAATCTCAGCAACTCCCATAGGAGAAGGAAAAGTTTCCCTTCTATAACTTCTCAACCCAGGGCTCCTCAGCTCTCCTCTCCCCAACTTTCTCTTCAATGTTTTCTGCATTGAGTGAAATTCCCACTGAGGATAAGTGATTTACAGGAGCAAGTGTCTGGTAGGAAGGAGAGATTCAAGATATGGGAGTGGTTGAGGAAGAAAGGGAATAGGGAGCATTGCTGCGGAATAGTGGGAATGGGATGGGAGTGGTACTGTGGGGTGACCATGAGAGGATCTGGAGGAGCAATTGAGTCCCTGACCTTCCGGGTGGTGGTGGCGTTGGCCCCTGATGCCACAGGGGAGCTGGTGGCCTGGACAAAAAGGAAGTCATTATCCAGCAGGGGCCAAGCTCCTTGGACACGGCACGTGTGAAAATGGTGGTGGAAGCTGCGCACGTGGGGGTCCCCGAAGGAGGCACAATGCAAGAAGCCCGGGGGACGACCGTGCAGCCGGGAAAACCGGCCTTCATAGTCACAGGGGTCTGGGGCTGGGGGGCCAGAGGAGCGGATGGGGCCTGCGCCTGGAAGGGCGGGGCCCCGGGGCGGGGGAGGGGCGGTGGGGCCTTGGCGGGAGCAGTTGTGCTGGATCATCAAGTCTTCGATGCCGTGCACAGCCGAATGGAAAGCGAGGTCCCCGCGGCAGGTGCGGGCTGTGCGACGAGTGCAGAGTGCGTAAGAACGGAGGGCTCGACAGAGGCCGATGGAGCCCACCCCTCCACCCCGGCCTCCTCCTCCTCCTCCTCCTCCTCCTCGAAGCGCTCCTGGTGAACCGTCACCTCTAAGGCTCAGGGTGGACGATACATACTCAGCATTGCAGCGGAGGATCTTGCATTGAGAATGAGCTGAGGACGGAAAGGAGAGGATTGTGAGATGGTCCCCAGATCCCCACTCTATCGAAATACGCTCTCCCAAATCTCATCAGGGGATTCCAGCCATTCCTAAAACCCAACTGAAGGCCTTCCTCAGTCCTCAGCCCCCAGCTCCCTAGTCCTGTCCTCACTCGGTCTTGCTAAAAATATGTAAGACTGCTAGATCTCTTCTTCCTGTTGATCAAGGGCTTTCCCAGTCCCCTTCCCCAAGATGAATGGGAAACAAAATATACCCATTTGAGAGTGGGGCGAATAACGGGGACTCCTTAGCCCCCATCTCTTCTCACTCACACATGCTCACATGCCCACCCCTACATAGCAGCCTACCCTCTAGATTCCCCAAACCCTTCCCTAGCCCTTCCTTACCATGTCCACAGAGGAGCAGCAGGAAAGTGAGAGTGCTTAGAGTTGGGGTACTGCCATGGGGGGACCGGGGACTGGGGGACTGGCCTGGATCCCCCATACCTATCCAGCCAGGTCCCCCCAGGCTCCGGTTTTTTCCAGCTGATGACCCTCCTACCTAGTGAATTTTGACCGGACGTCCTGTAAGGGACTGAAAAAAGAAATTTGGCTGGTCATGGGGAGAGAGAAGAGTTGAAGATTGTTCAAGATGATGTGAAGAGAATCTGGGGAGATCAAGAAAAGAATGATCAGACCAGAGTTTGGGGAGAAAAGGGCTCTCTGAACTCTAAGTGTGGCTATTAAGCCTCTGTGCCCTGCTCTTGTGACCACTTTCAGGTCCCTTATGCAATACGCCTAGGTGGGGGTGGAAGGAAGGTTGAGTGGACTCAGGGAGCAGAGTCCACTGTATTGCCCCATCCTGAACTACCAAACAGCAGAAATGTCAAAAAAGGTGGAATCATGGGGCTAGATCAGATCCCAATCATCCCAGTGGGCTTTCCAATAGAATTAGGATCTGAAAATACTTCAGAAACATACTCTTATTTTCCCCTCCCCATCAGGAGGGGACACCCTCCTGAGGTCATTCATTTCTTTTCCTCCTTTGTGTCAGAATTTTCAGCAAGGAGTAAGGGTGGAATATGCATTCCCTCTCTAGAACATCGCTATTCAAATGAAAAGGAAACCATTCTCATCTACTCTAGAGAGCTGCAATTATAATCCCTCTCTCTCTTGGAATAATGGGATGCAAACCAAGCATGCAAATCAATATTTGTTTGTTCTGAGTCAACAATTCTTGAATTTTTCCAAACCTGACTGAAGAGCCATACTTTTCATTAATCTTCCCTTTGCAAATTCAGAAGTTCTCAGTCTTTTGATGAGGACAGGGCTTGGGGAGGCGCTAACCTCCTCCTGCTGAACTCCCCTCTCTTGGGAATAAGGATATGATTGGGGGAAGAGTAATGCAGGAGGGAGAATAGGATGGCGGGACTAGAGTTGTGAGGAGAAATCATTTACAACAACGAGTAGCCCCCACTCTTGGAAGCCCAAAGTGACTGGCACTGCTAAGTAGGGGCAGGGTAGAAAGGTATCAGTGACTAATCATCTGAGGTTAAATTTGGCCTTGGTGAGAAAACCACAGAATAGGGGATGTGGGAAACTCCTTCTGAAGAAGGAGACTTCATCAGAAGTCTTGAGGTAACAAGGTAAGGAGAGAGCTAAGACTGCCTAAGGAGAGACTGAGGATTAAACTTCAAATGGCCAGAGGCCAGAGGCCAGAAAGAAATAAGACGGAAGGAGAAATGGAAATTGGGACACCTTAGTATGGAAGAGATCCTAGCTGTGGGACCAGAGACATCCATGTAGGTGTCATAATTTTATGAAAGTCTAACTTCAATCCAAAAGCTTATTAAAGGAATTGCAATTTCATTTTGACTTACTGTTTCCAGAGGTCAAACATTACTTTGATATCCAATTCTCCAGCCATGACTGCCTACTCTGTTGGTCAGCTCCAGCCAGGGGATCCCCCGTCTCTTTCTCCATGTCTCCCCCAAGTCCTCAGACAGGCTGCAATCTCACTGAGGTCAGGGAGCCAGAGAAGGTCTGGTGTGGGGGGAAGGGAGAGTATATGGCTGGCTGGAGTACTGGACAGCTGAGCGGGGGAGGGAGGTGGCTACTGAGTTGACTGTTTTAAAAATAGCTAAGTCCAAAATTCCAGGAGTGTTGGTGGGGGTTGGGTGTGGAACTGGGGGGAGTGGGGAGGGTAGGAGGATTAGAAAGAATGTGGAGTGTGGGGTGCCAAGTGGGGAAGGGGAGACAGAAATGTTACAGGCAAGTAAGATACCCAGTTCCAGCTTATATGACTCTAGTCACCGCCTACTCCAGGCAGCCCTCCAGCATTGTCAGTAATGAGCTCCTGACCTTTAAAAATTAGAGTGGGCAATTGTATAGCTTTCGTTCGCCCTCATCCCTGCTATATTGAATATTGCATTTAGTTTCTACAGAACATATGTAGGAGGTAGCTGACTTTAGATAAGGTCCATAGCAGAGGTAGTTCACAGCCCCTCCCCCATTTTTGCAGAGTGTTTCAGAAGGACTAAGAAAGCCAGCTGTCCAGAGAAGAAATCTGAGCTCCGAGTTGTTTAGGATGAGGATTTGTTTCAGTCTACCAGCTCAGATCCTTGCAGCTGTCTATCCCCCTACCTCCTGCATTTTCATTCCCTTAATTTATACAGCAATTCCCCTTCCCTCCCTCTCACCAATAAACAAAAAATAAAAAGTTCCTGAGTTGCTGGAGGAGGAGGCTAGCAAAGGCAAAGAGGTGAAGAAAGAATAGAGATAGAATTTTTTGGAGGTTGTTAATCCACAGGTGAGGGGGACTTGGAGAGAGAAACTGAGAGAAAAAGAGATTCAGAAAGATACTTTTGTGGAGTAACATAATCTTGTGACCTTTTAAGATACTGCAACCAAAGAATTTAGCTATGTCATATTTTTGCAGCCATAAGCATCTGAGATCATCATCTCTTAGTACTTGCCAAGTAAAATTAACACAAGGGCTGATTCCAAATAGTGTCAGTAAGTCATCTGCATTAATTGGCTCTACATTTAATTCAAAATCTAGAGGCCCACACAATGCTCTTCTCTTTATTATACATATATATCTGACAAACTTAGTTTTTTTTCTCTACCACATGAGGCCATATCACAAGGGCTTTTATTAGAAAAATGTAAAATGTCCCCAACCAAACCATTCAAGTGACTTTAAAGCACAATGATTTGACTATGGCATCCCAAGTGGAATATACTCTAAGGACAAAAAGAAGTGCAAAAATATTTTAAAGTAGTCATATTGTTGGTGATAGTGTTGGTATTGTTATTCTGAAACTATTGTGGGATAAAACAAATGAATAATAATGTTAGTGTCTTTGTGAACCAGGATTTTTGGTGTAGAATAAAGAGATACAGATTTGTGATTGAAGAAGTTAACTAAAAACACTATAATTCTGAATTTAAATTGGAAGTATAACTGTGAGCTCGTGGTGCCTTTTATCCTAGAACGTTTTCTACCTTTATCCTGAAAAGGCCTAGAAACGATAACCCAGTAGCGATGAACACCCCTAGTGTACAAATTGAGCTATCTAAATGCCGTTTCCCACTAAAAGAAACTCCTTGCAGAAATTTCAGGTATGGGGCAGAAATTGTTCAAGATAAGCATGGAAGCTTTCAAAGACTACTAGGAGTGTATCAAAAGGACGCAGAAGCAATTAGAATAGTTCCCACTAGCCAAAGATGGGACTATTTGAGTGTCAAAATGGATACTTTCTGTGATGGAGTTAAACATATCAAATATATTCAAATCTATGTGTTCACAATGATACAAACTCATTGGTCATTGTTGGAGAATGCTGGAGGATCAACTCATTATTTTGAAAACTGCTAGTAATTGGAAAGAATCAAGCATTTATTCTATTTTTCCTGTGGCAATTCAAGACAAGAGGAAAATTTCTCTTTATAGAAGTTTTCCAGCAAATGAATGAAGAAGGAATGGCATAATTAGGATATCAACACTTTGTAATTCCTAATGAATTAATGTATCTAGGCAATGATCAACAATGGCTGTTATCCATTACAAAAGGAAAGACAAACATTATGTTCTTCTGATCACAAGTGGAGTACACAATTCCACCTGTGAAGTAACCTTGCAGTCTGAATCTGATCAACCTCTAGACCAGAGCTAACTGCTAATTTACAGGAAACACAGGAGACATCAAATGATACCTCAGAGGTGCAAATCCAGAGTGTGTGAATATGCTCCAGGACAAATGACCTGGGTTCTTCAACAAATACACTAGAAAAAAAAGAAGATGGAGAGGGAATCTATAGACTAAAGGAGACTTAAGAGACATCAAACACTTTTAGAGTATGGACTTTATTGGATCCTAAATCAAGAAAAATATGAGACAATTGGAGAAATTTGAATGCTGATCAACATTTACTGGATACTTGGTGATTTATAAGGAATTATTGTTAAAGTTGTTGGCACGATAAATGATACTTTTTTTTTTTTGGTGAGGAAGATTGGCAACAGGTGGTAGTTCTTTTTGCTTGAGGAAGAGTGGCCCTGAGCTAACATCTGTGTCCATCTTCCTCTGTTTTGTATGTGGGACACCTCCATAGCATGGCTTGATGAGTGGTGTAGGTCTGCACCTGGGATCTGAACCCATGAACCCCAGGTCAACAAAGCAGAGGGTGCCAAACTTAACCACTATGCCACTGGGCCAGCCCCATAAATGGTACTTTTTAAAAAACAAGTGCTTATGTTTTAGAGACACATCTTGAAATATTTGCAGATAGAAAGATACGATAGGGGGCCCACCCCATGGCCTAGTGGTTAAGTTCGGTGTGCTCCACTTTACTGGCCTGGATTCAGTTCCTGTGCGCAGACCTGCACACCCCTTGTCTGAGGCCATGCTGTGGTGGCAACCCACTTACAAAATAGAGGAAGATTCGGGGCCGCCTGGTGGCGCAGTGGTTAAGTTCACGCTTGGCAGCCCGGGGTTCGCGGGTTCGGATCCCAGGCGCCTGCTGACGCACTGCCTGTCAGCCCTGCCGTGGCGGCGTCCCATATAAAGTAGAGGAAGATGGGCACAGATGTTAGCATAGGGCCAGTCTTCCTCAGCAAAAAGAGGAGGATCGGCAGTGGATGTTAGCTCAGGGCTGGTCTTCCTCACACACACACACAAAAAAATAGAGGAAGATTGGCACAGATGTTAGCTCAGGGCAAATCTTCCTCAGCTGGAAAAAAACCAAAAAGATGGGATAGCTGGAATTTGCTCCCAAATAATCCAGGATGGGGGAGAAGTGAGGGGAGTAATGATAAAACATGATTGAAGCATGAATTGATAATTGTTGAAACTAGATGATGGATACACAGGGATTCATTATGCTAGTCTCTTTCTTTTTGTAAATGTTTGAAAATTTCCATAACGTTTTTAAAGTCAGAAGTCATCTGTGGGCCCTTTGAGATTATTGGAGAAATTTGACTATCATCCTTGTCAAAGCCCTTGGACCAAACACCACTGGGAACAAACCTGTAGTCAAAAAAGTTGGGTTTATTTGGCTTGCTACAGCAAGGGAAAGAATGCTGCAGTGGAATTATGGGACCATTTCAGTACGGGAAAGTTAGGAGGAGCCTCTTATTGAGTTTGCTTTTCTTTTTGTATGTGTGTGTGAGGAAGACTAACCCTGAGCTAACATCAATTTCCAATCCTCCTGTTTTTTGCTGAGGAAGATTGGCCCTGGGCTAACATCCGTGCCCATCTTCCTCTCCTTTATATGGGATACCGCCACAGCATGGCTTGACAAGCAGTGCCTGGGTCCGTGCCCAGGATCCCAACCCGTGAACCCTGGGCCGCCAAAGTGGAGCGTGTGAACTTAACTGCTACGCCACCAGGCCAGCCCCCAGATATTATTCTTGAAACTAATTTTTACTATTTTGACAATGTCTGTTTTTTTTAGAGTAGATGAGATCATTTCTCTTATGATTCTCTTCCTTATAAGGCCTTAAGCTAGTCTGTTTTCTATAAGTCCATGGCCCGTGATAGGAAAAGTTTCCCTGCTCTTCTAGAAGATGGTCACTAACTCTTTTTTGCACCACTCAGGATGATTTGGAGCATGGTCCAGGTCCTTAAATCTTTCCCATCCCATTTACAACTTGTCTCTTTTACCCCTATGGAGTCATTTATTTTGTAGTCAAGTTGTTGCATGCTCATTCAGTGTTATGAAGCTGTAAAGAAGCTGTGACAGGAAAGGTAGTGGAATGAGCTGGATAACAGCTATAATTTGTATACTATTTGTACTAGGATAAAAAAATCCCACCTGTGGCTGAGGGTAGAGCCACCTTTGAAAGAACAGATAAGGTTAACTGATAGGAGAAACACAGCAAGAGGGTATTATGTTGGTTTTACAATAAGACAGAAGTCTTGGAAATAAGTAGGGAGCATTGTCATGAGACACAATAAAATAGATCTACTTGGACAAGAGTAATCATAATAATAGAAGTAGTTTAAATAATAGTGTTGCTGAACATCTGCTGGTGCCAGATGGTATGGCTAGTGATCTCTATGAGATTTCTAACCCTTACAACAACCCTGAAAGGTAGATTTTATGCCCATTTTACAGATAAGGAAGCTAGAGCTCAGAGACCATCTTGCCCAAGGTTGTCTAATTCAACTCCAGATTTATCTGATTCAGAAGCCAATACTCTGCATTATAGTGTCTTTTAAAAGTTTATTGGTAGCTGAGTTTAGATGATGAAAAGGAAAACAGAAAAGATACAGATTTAAACAGGGATGTGAGAGGTAGGACAGAGGAAACAGTTCCTATATCTTCCAATTAGAGTGCTGGCTAAGAGGATGGGCCTATCACTAAGTGGTGAGAAGAGAGACAGGCTGGCAACCAGCTTTTACATACCTAAGGAGTTCAACAAAATTCTAATGTGTTTCACCTCATTTGAACTATATTACTGAACCCCTAACTTCTAGCAGTATGCTGAAAAAATAGAAGATAATCATTTGATGGCCTCTTTTATTTTGTGTCAAATGAAAAACCAACATGGAAACAAGATGCTTTTTCAAAATTTATTTCAGATAAACCCAGCTACGGTAATTGTGGCATTCAGTTTTTACAGATATAAGGGCCTACTTGATAAATTCACCATACAAGAAAAGTTTGTGGTTTTTGGCAGCTTGATATGTTTCCTTTTAAGAGGCAATGAGAATTATATAACTCATTTTCTTTCTCTTTTTGTTTTACCTGTGTAGAAGTTCAGAGGAAAATATAATGTTCAATTTTAGTATTTATATTAGCTTGAGTTTTTGCTATATATTTTGTCTTTACTATAGCTTTTGAATTTTCTATTTTTATGTCAGTTGTTTTTGTTTACGTGTAAGGTGTTTATTTTTTTTTTTTGCGAGTCACTTCAAATCTGTTTTGGAAAAATTAAAGTTCAAATAAAAGCAAAGCAAATATTTTTGGAAGTGTAAATTTAAATTTAAATGTAATTAAATAAAAAGGCATTCATTTTTCATAGCTTGAAGTTTTGCCATTTTACTCATTTGGAGCTATTACATAAAGACATTTTCTTTGTGCCACCTTTACCCACACATTTGATGTTTTTATCAATTCCTGGAAAGGTGAATAAAGCAGTGCTTGCATTTCCCTGTATTAAGATGAGAGTTCTAAAAATAAAATGTTTCTAAAATCAAAGACTTCTGATGCAGTAAAAAATGAGTTTCCTTTTGTTGAACTGATTAGGATGTTGGCAGTGTGAGATTACTTGGGACTGAAAGTTTACAAATCAATGGTTCTTAACTTTTTTGGATCACAAACTCCTTTTGAAAATCTAATGAGAGATATGAGCCCTGTCTTCAGAAAAATGCTCAAGTATGTGCACTTGATATTTTAACCATTATTTCTTGGGGGTACACATGCCTCTTATTAGAGGGCTAGAATAGACAAGACATGACTTCTCTTTACTGGGAGAGCGCTGAATCCCAGCCACTAGACCACCAGGGAGCCACCTCTTTGCTGTGGATAACAGTAAGAACAAGGTAGACACTTGCTAAATTAACCTTGAGTAAGTCAGTCAATACTCAGCTTAAAGCAGTAATAGAACCAGAGGCAAACAGATTCTGCTCTTCCGGCTCCAAGGGTATTTCATGTTGCCTTTGACACAATTCTATTCTGGCCATCAAATGGTTCTCAAAAATACTTGAATTGCTGAAAACTATCCACTGGAGTATATACCCGCATAGATTTAGGTTTGTTTATTTGATTTATATTAATTTCTATCTTGAGGTCTTGTAGAGGGGAAAACTATTAACTATTCGGATAGAATTCAGTTCTGACATGTTGCCATCAAATATTTTTATGTTTCTTGTTTCCTTTGTGGTGTGTTCAACTTCCTGACCACGGGAGGAATTAGGCACATTATTAAAAAGACGTTATTATTTTTCACTGTGGTTTTGATTATGTTTATGGAGCCAGCCACTAGTGGCTCCTGGCCCCCATGGGAGCTGCAGATCTTCTAACATCTGAAAAAAAGATGGTTCTGTTGATTGTGAGGGTGAATGTGAATAACTGATAAGGGTGGAGCAGAGGCAGTGAAAGTAGTGAGAGAGAGATTAGAGTTCAGAACATATTGAGGTGTGTTGTGGGGACCTTGAGTGTAAAGTCACCCAAATCTTTCAGGCTTCCCTTGCCTTCATTGTTTCTAAATCGGGCCCTATTGGCATTATGAGAGGTACAATTCTTTGTTTTGTGGAAATGTCCTGCCTAGTGCAGGATATTCAGCATTCTTGTCTCCCCTCCTTTCCCAAGTGCCATCTGCATTCCCAGCCAATGTTAATTTTAAAAGTGCCCCTACATATTTCCAGAGGCCCCCCAGGAAGGTGGTACTACTTTGGTTGAGGAATACTACTAGATATTCTCAATCCTAGGTAGTCTCACACTACCACGACCTAAACTGGTTTAGCAGAAGTCTTTTCACTGACAATCCTTACTTTAGAAACAGTTTATTTTTGTGGAGCTAAGGACAGGACCTTCCCAGCACTCTCATATAAAAGAGATGGTTAATTCCTTTTAATTCACATACTTGGCTTCTCTCTGGAGCCTCCCAAGGACAGGGCCACACAAAGGTAAACCTCAGCCCCTTCACCTGTAGAATTTGGATTTCAAACCCATGCTCCCAGAGTTCTAGGGATTCCCTACACCCCAGTCCAAACCACAGCAGCTCTGCTTTGAGCTATTTTACACTTTGGGACTTGGGATATGATTTCATTAGGAAAAAAGGATTCTATTAATAAAATGGATTGAAAAACCAACAGATTATATATTTGATCTAAGGTATCTCTTCTGATGCCAAAAGTCTTTATAATTCCAGCACTTCCCCTGTCCCTTCATCTGAGCAGAACTTGGAAATTGATTGGGCACAGGGGACATTTAGTCTGTTAAATTACACAGCAGGATATGTCCTCAACATGTCAGGCATTTTAGGCCCCTTAGATATAGATTATTCCAAATTATCAGAGTACATGAGATACTGTAAGGTGAACTTCAGTCTATGAATTACCACCCCTTTGGGTCTACTTGCTGGATTTTTAATTATACACTGGAGATGGTCACCTAGACTGTTCCTCAGAAGGACTTTGGATGTTTCTGATTGATTTCTGGACTCTAGCACACATATGGTCCTCCATCTCTTGGATTGCTGTTGGTATGCTTATGATAAATGTTGTGGATAAAACCAACTGGACTGGTAGAAGAACGCACCATGAGAAATGAGTAGTGATTAGGGTTGATGATTAATGCCTTGTGGTTTTTTTTTTTTTTTTGTCCCCAGACGTTTATTGCTAATCAGGCAAAGATTTCTCAGTTATTTAGGCTTGTACTTTAACCACTGTTATATCAGGAATAATGTCTGCCATTCTCCCAAGTGTTAGATTTTATCTCCTTTCCCTGTTCCATCTTAAATCTGGACTATATTAATTAACCAAAATTAACTTGGATCCTGGTGCCAAGCTAGGAACATTCTTAGCTTAGTTGGCTTAGTTCAATTCTTCAGGTGTTGACTAAACACTTGAAATTTGCTAGAAATGTATGATAGAATTAAGGCCTTCTAGGAGATTACAGTCTTGCCATGGAGACAAAATATACAAATGAAATATACAAATGAAAAACAACAGTCTAATGCAAGACAAATGTAATCTAGTGCTTAGTAGAAAAAATGCACTCTCCAGTGTCTAAAGCAGTGGCTCCTAACTTTGGCTGCATGTTATAATCATTTAGGGAGCTTTAGAAAATTCTGATGCTTAGACTGCACCCTAGACCAATTAAATCAGAACCTCTGAGTGTGGGACCCAATCACCAGGAATTTTTTTTGTTTATACTCTGCATGTGATTTCATGTGTGGCTAAGGTTGAGAACCACTAGCCTAAGGGGATGGTGAAGAAAGGAATATACAGGCAGACAGGAAAGGATAATAGGAAGAGTTGAGATTGATGTTGTCTGGCATTATCTGGGAAAATCTGATGTCATAAAGGGATTAGGGGCTCATATAGATCTTAAAGCTCCAAGTGAAAGGGAATCTTAAATAATTTGGAAAGGCAATATCATCAGTTCTAAGGCTAGATTTGCTACTGGTGTGCTACAGTCACTCTAATGTTTCTTCACTCCCTCTGGTGGAATTAATTGCAATTTTTCCCATTCCCAGCAAAGGACTACCTCTTATCTAGCCCTAATCAATTCTAATTTTTATTTGTTTGTAAAATTGTTCTCCTTTTTTTAAATTAAGTTTTTTTGTTTCTTTTTAAAAAATTTAATTGTGTAAAATACACAACATAAAATTTACTACCTTAACCATTTTTATGTGTACAGTTCACTGGTGTTAAGTACATTCACATTGTTGTGCAACCAATCTCCAGAACTCTTTTAATCTTGCAGAACCAAGACTCTCTACCCATTAAACATAAATGAAACTTTATTTTGAGATAATTACATCTTTACATGCAGTTGTAAGAATTAATACAGAGAGATCCCGAGTACCCTTTACCCAGTTTCCCATGGTAACATCTTGTGAAACTGTGTACAATATTACAGCCAAGATGTTGACATTGATACACTCAAGATATGGGACATTTCCATCACAAGGATCCCTCATGTTACCACACCCACTTCCTTCCCATCACCATCCCTGCCTTAACATCTAGCAACAACTAATCTGTTCTCCATTTCTATAATTTTGTCATTTTAAGAATGCTATATAAACAGGTTACAGTATGTAATCTTTGGGGATTGGCTTTTTCATTCAGCATAATTCTCTGGAAATTCATCCAAGTTTGTGTGTATCAATAGTTTGTTTCTTTTTATTGCTGAGTAGTATTCCATGGTATAGAGGTACCACAGTTTGTTTAACCATTCACCTGGTGAAGGACATCTGCCTTGTTTCCATTTTTTGGCTCTTATTAATAGATCTGCTATAAACATCTGTGTACAGATTTTTGTGTGAACATTAGTTTTTATTTCTCTGGGATAAATGCCCAGGAGTGCAAATGCTGGATTATATGGAAATTGCATATTTTTTTTCTTTTAATAAACTGCCAAACTGTTTTCCAGAGTTGCTGTACCATTTTACATTCCCACGAGCAATGTATGAGTGATCCAGTTTCTCTACAGTATTCTCACCAGCATTTGATATTGTCATTATTTTTAATTTTAGGCATTCTTATATGTATATAGTGATATCTAATTGTGGTTTTAATTTGTATTTCCCTAATGGCTAATGATGCTGAACATCTTTTCATGTGTTTATTTGCTATCTGTATATCCTTTTTGGTGAAATGTCCCTCCATGTCTTTTGACCATTTTCTCATTGGATTGTTTTTTTTCATTGTTGAATTTAAATGTTCTTTATACAGTCCAGACAATAGTCCTTTGTTGGGTATGTGGTTTACACATATTTTCTCCCAATCTTGTCTTTTCATTCTCATGACAGGGTCTTTTGCAGAGTAAATGTGTTTAATTTTGATGAAGTCTAGCTTATCAGTTTTTCCTTTTATAGATCATGCTTTTGGTGTCAAATATTTGTCTAGCCCTAGATCATGAAGAGTTTCTTCTATTTTTTTTCCTGAAAGTTTTACGCTTCACATTTAAGTTGGTGATCCACTTTGAGTTAGTTTTTATAAGGTATGAGACTTAGGTTGAGGGGTTTTTTGTTTGTTTATTTGCTTTTTATTTATTTGTTTGTTTGCCTAAGGATGTCCAATTTCTTCAGCAATGTTTATTGCAAAAGCTATTCTTCTTCCATTGAATTGATTTACACCTTAGTAAAAAAAAAAAATCAGTTGGGCATATTTGTGTAGATCTCCTGCTGGGTTCTCTTTCTGTTTCATTGATCTGTGTATTTATCCTTCTGCCAATACCACACCATCTTGGCTACTGTAGCCTTTTAATAAGTCTTGAAAATGGGTGAGCTAATTCCTCCCACTTAAGTGTTCTTTTTCAAAATTTTTTTAGTTGTTCTAGTTCCTTTGCCTTTGCATATAACTTTCAGAATAATTTTGTCTATATCTACAAAAAAATCTTGCTAGGATTTCCCCTTTACTAATTTTTTTGTGGTACACATAACATAAAGTTCACAGTTTTAACCATTTTATACTGTGCAATTCAGTGGCATTTAGTACATTCAAAATGTTGTGCAACCATCACCACTATCTAGTTCCAGAACATTTTCATCACTCCAAAAGGAAACACTGTACCCATTATGCAGTCATTTTCCACCCTCTGGCAATGACCAGTCTGCTTTCTGTCTCTATGGATTTGCCCATTCTGGACATTTCATATAAATGGAATCATATAATATATGACCTTTTGTGTCTGGCTTCTTTCATTTAGCATGATGTTTTTGAGGTTCACCCCAGGTGTAGCATGTCAGAACTTCATTCCTTCTTATGTCCAAATCATATGCCATTGTATTGTATATACCACAACTTGTTTAACCATTTGTTTCTACTTTTTGTCTATTGTGAATAGCATGCTGCTATGAATGTGCATGTACAAGTATTTGAGTACCTGTTTTAAGTTCTTTGGGATTTATACCTAGGAGTAAAGTTACTGGGTTGTATTCTATGTTTAACTTATTGAGGAACCACCAAATTGTTCTCCACAGCAGCTACAACATTTTACATTCCAACCAGCAATGTACAAGGGTTTCAATTTCTCCTCATCCTCACCAACACTTGTTGTTTTCCATTTTTTAAAAGTATAGCCATCCTGGACAGTGTGAAGTGGTGCCTTATTGTGATTTGCATTTCCCTATTGATTTGCATTTCCCTAATGACTAATGACATTGAGCATCTTTTCATGTACCTGTTGGTAATTTGAACATGTTCTTTGGGGAAATTCTGTTCAAATCATTTACTCATTTTTTTAACTGAGTTGTCTTTTTGTTGTTGAGTTGTATTCCTTTCATTCTTGAAGGATATTTTCGCTGGGTATAGGAATCTAGGTTGAGAATCTTTTCTTTCAGTGCTTGTAAAATTTTGTGTCACTTCTGGCCTCCATTGTTTCTGATGAGAAATCTGCTGTCATTCAAATTGTTTTTCCCCTACAGGTAAGATGTCACTTTTCACTGCTTTTAAGATTTTTTTCTTTGTTTTTAGCTTTCAGAAATTAGACTATGATGTGTCTTGGCATGACTTTGTTTGGGTTTATCCTCTTTGGGGTTTGCTCAGCTTCTTGAATTTGTAGGTTTACCCTTCTTCCAGATTTGGGGAGTTTTCAGCCATTATTTCTTTTAGTACTTTTTTTCTTTTTCTCTTCTCTTTCTGGGAATTTGATGACACAAATATTAGATCTTTTGTTATAATCCCACAAGTCCCTGTTACTCTGCTCTTTTTTTTTTTCCATTCTGTTTTCTCTGTTGTTCAGATTGAGTAATTTCTATTGTTCTAACTTCCAGTCCACTGATTCTTTCTTCTGTCCACTCCATTCTGTGGTTGAGCCCATCCATTGAGGGTTGTTGTGTTGTCTTTTTTAGTTCTAAAATTTCCATTTCTTCTTGATATCTTCTATTTTTTTGCTGAAACTTTTAATTTCTTTGCAGGGACCTTCTATTTTTTCATTTGTTTCAAGCATGTTTGTAATTACTTGTTGAAACATTTTTATGATAAGTGCTTTAAAATCCTTGCCAGATAATTCTGACATCTCTGTCATCTAGGTGTTGTCTGTTTATATTTAGTTCGAGATCTTCCTCATTTTTGTTCTGATGAGTGCTTTTCTATTAAAACCTGGACATTTTGGACTCAATCTTATTTAAACCTTCTGTTTTCATTGACTTTCTCTGATACTACTCTGGCAGAGGAAGTGGGGGGATGCCTTGTTACAAGTAGGCATAGGAGTCCAGGTTCCCTACTTGGCCTCCATTGACTCCTGAGGGGAGGGGCTCCTTATTACTGCTGGGCAGGGGTAGGAGTTCCAGCTCCCCAGGTGGCCTTCACTGATATCAACCTGGCTGGGAGAGATTGGAGCGCCTCCTTACTGCTCCCCACATGGCCTCCACTGACACTAGGGGATGGGGGTAGCCTTGTTGTCACTGGGTGTTGGTGAAAGTACTGACTCTCTACTAAGTCTCTCTGATGCCAGTCTAGCAGGGAAGGGGAGGAACACCTCCTTACAGGACTGGTGAGGCTGGAAGTCTAGGCACCCCATTCAGCCTTTGCTGGTGTGGGTAGAGGTTACCCACAGTTCTTTCTGTGGTGTTTGGCTGGAGTAGAGCTGTTATTATCTAAAAGTTTTCTGTTTTGCTAGGCTGCCTCTTTCCTGGTCCTTTGGCTAGAGAGAGCAGGCTTTTGTTGGGTTTTTGTTTGTTTTGGTTACACCCATTGGCATTTCCAGATTTGCTGACTTCTTCAGCTCCAAGTCTGGGATATATAAGGCAAAAAGAAAACCCAGGGAAATCACCACTGTATGGTTCCTTGGGTTCTGAGGCCCCTAGCTGGTCTGCCTTTTTCTCTCCATCTTTGAGTCTCTTATGTTTGTTTTATATGCAGTATCCAGGGGTTTTAGTTGTATTTGCAGGGGCAATAGGGAAAAGTACATCTACTCAATCTTCCCTGATCCATTCTCTTTTATTCACTTTTTTATTTGGTTTTCCACTAGATTGTGAGCTTTTTAAGTATATTTCTGTATCTTTAATACCTAGTGTGGCACATAATCTGTCAATGTTTGAAAAAAGGAAAAAGAAAACAGGATATGGAATGAAGTGAATGAAAAGCACTCCTCCCCATCCATCCTTAGGTTGTGGTGCCAGGAAGCAGAGGAGGCTTAATCCTGTCCTGGGGTGAGATTTCTCCTGGTGCTTTGATGTTGAGAAAGGTGGCTAAGCTTTCGGAGCTCATACTCCCTTCCTAGGGTCTCATGTGTTACCGAAAATTAGCAGCAGGTGGCAGAATAATTGATGAAAATGGAATGTTGACCAAAACATAAGGAGGCTGATTTCCTCTGTGACATAGAGAAATAAATTCTATTACCTTGTACCTACCCCCAGCTACAATCCCAAAATGTTGCTCCTAAGATTAGATAATTTTTTTCAGCCTCGGGGTACTGGTAGCTGTCCTGTGGAAATAGAGCTGTAAAGGAAGTGGCTCTGTTAGGCTCCTTGGTGATGTGACAACAGGATTACTTAGTTTTTGTGAAAATAAATATTTAGCATTTTGTTACTCTTCTCCCTAATTTTTGGCATGTAAACCCATAGGAAGGTGGAGACTGGATGACTGGAGGATTAATTCTTTTCTTAAAAAACATTTTAACATTGATTTTTAAATCTTAACATTAACAAAAGCAAAACAAAACAACAAAAAACTCTCCCAAATACCCCATATCTTGACACCCATTTTTTCTGTCAGGTGCTGCTGCTATGTACACATCATTGATGATTCAATTTTTGAATTCTCTATTACATTTATTATCAAAAGTATTTTCTGATGTTATTATCTGGGTGGCTTGCTTTTAAAAATTTCTATTTGAACTCGTGCAGAGAGTCAATCACACTGCAGTCATTTGACCAAAAAATGCCTGAGAGGAGGCTTTTTATTGTTTTTTTCAATTTTGTTTTTCTCAACTTTTTATTTTTAACAATTTCAAACCTACAGAAGAGTTGAAAGAATAAAATAATGAACACTCAATTACCCTTTGCCTAGATTCATTGTTAATATTTTGCCACATTTACTTTCTTTTCTCTCTCATATAAAGTTAGTTTGCATACATTGATGGGTATGGTTTTAAAAGTTCCTTCAGTCAAGGCATGCACCCTAATTTTCTTTTTTTCCTCCTTACTCTCTTTCTTCTTCAAATTTAAAGTTTTTAAGGCTCCAAAACTCTGCCCTACTCTTAGTCTCCCGCCATCGGGTTATGCTCAGATCCTGCTGACCACCAAGCACCCGTAGGCTGAGTGACTTTCCCTTGTCTGTAATATTCGTTTTGGCCGACAGAGTTTGGTCTAAATTCACACGAGATTTAAAAAAAAAAAGCAACTGCATGAAGCCGAGAACTTCCCTTCTCAGTCTCTCGCTTTTTACTCTTGAGTTCGTCTCTGGTTTTGGGGACTGTGATCGCGTGTACACTATAGTTCCTCAGCTTTGGAAGCCAGGCGTGGGAGTTCTCTCACGGGTTTTCTACTCCAAAAAAGAAATACGAGGAATAAGTAGTTTCGACGTGGGGAAGGCCCAGTATTCGCGAATCTCAAAACCTAGGTAGTTGAAGTAACATGCACAACCGAAAGAATAAGAGGGAACACACATTCAGTTAGAATGATGCCTTCTCTACAGCACTCTGTTACCAGGTTCCCTGGTGGTCTAGTGGTTAGGATTCGGCGCTCTCACCGCCGCGGCCCGGGTTCGATTCCCGGTCAGGGAAAGGTGTTTTTAATTTTCTACAGGAATCCCTTTAACAATTACCGTAGTTTCTTCTAGTCAGTTACCCTGTCCACCCAAAGCTGAAATACAGGAAATGAACAAATACGCAAAGAAAAACATCGCTCACAGTTCTACCACCCAACAGAACTGTTAACATCTAATTTTTGAAACAGAAAGCAGAATCATGCTATACATACTGTTTTATAACCATTTTTTAATATATTTCAAACACTTTCCAGTGGAAATCAATATTCTTCAGCAACATATTTTTTTAAACTTAATTTAATTTTTGAAAAGGTAATGTATTTACATGGTTTAGGATTCAAATATGCAAAATGGCATAAACCTAATTTTCACTTCTGCTGTCTAGTTTTCCTCTAATAAGGCAACCAGTGTTAAGTTTCATAATTATAATGTCGTATCTATTTTATACAAATACAAGTACATGCATAGATACATATATATTTAAATATGCTTCCCCCTTGCACAAAGGACAGCAATCTAAACACACTTTTCTGCACTTTGCCTTTTTTACTTAACAATATATTTTAGAAATAGTTCCAAATTAGACATGAAGAGCTTCCTCATTCTGTTTTATGGCACATAGTATTCAATTGTATTGATGTTCCATAATTAATTGAACCAGCTTCCTATTGATGGACATTTAGGTTATTTCTAACCCTTTGCTATTACAAACAATGCTGCCATAAATAATCTTGCACACGTGTCCTTTCGCACATGTGTGGAATAAATGTCCAGGAATTGAAATGCAGATTCAAGAGGTATGTGTGCTTGTGGACAGATATTGTCAATATGCCCTCCTTAGAGGTTTTTATGCTCCCACCAGCAATGTATAATGTAAATATATATTTTTTAAATCATGTGGGTTTTCATCAAAATGGATTTAATCAATCTTATTTCTGGACTTTTAGTATTCCCCCCATCAAAAAAAATTTTGGTTTTACAAATAACACTTTGAGGAACATTTGTGTAGATACATCTTTGTGTATGTCCTTAGATATTTCCTTAGGAAAATTCATAGAAATGGAATTACCGCCTCATACCATATATTAAGTGGATAGAGAACTAAATGCATGAACTGAAACAATTAAAAAGCTAGAAAAAAACATTAGTGGATAATTATCTTAATACTGGGCTGGAGAAGACTTTTCTAAGAAAAGAAAGCAAACACAGAAATCCTTCTGGATAATACTGACAGATTAGACTGCAAAAAAACAAAACTTCTGCCTATCTAAAGAAATCCTATAAATCAAATTAAAAGACAAGTGACAAACTGGTATAAATCAGTAATATAAATATAATTATTTCCCAATAGAAAAATAGACAAAGCATATGACTTAGTAAGTCTCATAAGTAATACAAATAATTGGTAAGCTTATGAAAAATAATCTCAAGAGTAATAGAATAAATGCAAATTAAAATGAGTCTCTATATTTTTATCCTGCACTTTCTTAAAGATGAATGGCTATATCCAGCTGACTGATGTAACTTGGTAGTACTTACTGAATAGTGAAAATTGATGATCTCTTTCCACACAGCAGTTTGGCAGTATGTATCCAAAGCTTAAAAATGTGCATACCTTTTCAATTGCAATTTTATTACCTTTATGCATTTGCCCTAAGGAAACACTCTCAAATGCGTAACGATATGTGTAGAGATAACTCTCGCAATAAAGCCTTAACTCTTCCACTGTATTTCGGAGGTCCCCTTCAAATGACCGTAGATGAACTAGAATTGACTTTCCTTGAACCTATGAAACAGTATGAAACTACCATAGAATTTTCAATATAATTATAAGAAATCCTAGAAAGCTTCTCCTCCTCCCTTGACTTCGTGTTGAAAATTCTCTTAACATGAATCTGAAAATAGGGAAGAAATTGTGGGACCAAAACTTAATGAGCTAGTCCTCAAAAGAAGAAAGACCGAAGCTCTGCTTTCATGTGCGTTGGTGGTATAGTGGTGAGCATAGCTGCCTTCCAAGCAGTTGACCCGGGTTCGATTCCCGGCCAACGCAACTTCTCCTTTTCTTTTCCTCGAAACTTTGAGAACTCCAGCAAAACGGAGGTTAAAACAAAACCAAACCAAAAAAACCAAAAAAAAGGGCGGCGGGGGAGGTGCAGACTTTGACCACCCTTGCGTGGTAAGACTTCGGGCCCTCGAGTAGTCTCTCCCAAGAGCGAACATCCAGGTCTTTTGTAGCCGCACTCCCCCAAGCCAAGCCTGTCCGCTGGGTTTGGCCGCTGGCTTCTAACCAGTTTACGATAATTGTCATTTTGGGGGGTATTTAGGGAAGTTGCTGAAATAAAAGGCCGGTCGGATTTGTTTTCCTGAATTCTTGGAGGCGGCTCTGATTTACTGAGGAGTCAGAATAAGGAAGTCAGCCCAAACGCCCGCGGTTCCCGAGAAGAAGCACGCGGAGATACTTGGAGCGGTGAGGAAAACAAGAAAAAACAAAGGAGGGGGGCCCTCACTCCCTTCCGCAGCTCACTGCCTCCGCTTCTCTTCCGGTTCCACCATTCCGGGGACAGAAACCTCAATTCCAGCGTACAAGCTAGAGATGTAAATAGGGAAGTCCTCCGGCGCTGCCTCTCAAATCCCTGGGCGGGGCAGCTCGATTCTTCGGAGGGGAAAGAGAGAAGTGACATGACGAAGGGAGCCTGGCGACACGGTCCCTGGGGTGCAGCCGCCGCTCTCAGACATCAAGTGACCACCTGGGGGCGCCTCTGCCAGGCAGAGGGGGTGATTCTGGCGCCGGCACCGTGGGATTTAGGGTCTAGGTTTAGAACCAGATTCAGGTGTCGGTGCTTCGAGGTTGAGGAGTGGAATAATTTGTTTGGGATTTTGACCTATGTGGATCACCCAAACCAGGTAAATAAAACAACAACACAAGGTTGACATTCCTGCTTCAAAAGGTATTAAATCCACAGAAAGTGCGCCGCTTTCCAAGTGGCACGCCGTGATCGTATAGTGGTTAGTACTCTGCGTTGTGGCCGCAGCAACCTCGGTTCGAATCCGAGTCACGGCATGTGCTTAAAGCTTTCTTTGGCGGTCTTACCTTTTAACCTTTTAAAGGTAAAAAAGTTTATATAATTCCACCTTTGGTCAATGCAGGGTCGCACAAATGCAGTCAGTCAATCGGGTGAATAATTATCTCCACTCAGCTCACTCCGCGGCTCGCGGACCATGGCGAACCTAAACCAGCCCAGGCAGAGACGCTTCCGGGCGATATGGAAAGCCTCGGAGCAGCGACCAAGGCTGCAGAAGGAGCCCCCTTCGGCCTTCACCTGAGCAGAGGAGAGAACTCTTCGCTGGTGTCTACGGAACTCAGTGCCTCTTTCCGGAAGTTGGGGAAATGAACGCTGAGGAGAGTTGAGTGAAATCTCCCGCGAGCGCCTACGCCTAAGGCTCTGAATCCCATCCGAGTTTAAATCTCGGTAGGACCTTTACACATAATTAATATGATCTTTTACTCAGGCTACACAAAATTTGAGTATTTAAAAACAAACTCGTGCCCCAAATGAATAGTGAATTGGACCTATTTTCCCAGTAAAGCGTCCCTCACCCTCAGGCTCCTCCTTACTCCCTCCCCCATCTCCACTCCTACCCCTGGTGGTCATGATTTAGGGGAGAAAAGGGTTTCGGGCCAAGAAGAAAATAGGGGCGGTAGCCCCAAGGTCCCGCGCCCGTCCTACTCCCCGCGGCTGTTTGCGGCTCTCATCCCCGTTCCCTCGGGCTCTTTCTCCTCCTCAGAAGTCCGAGTTCCAGAAACCGTGTTCTCAAAGTGACGCGGTCCAAAAGAAATTTGCGGAAACATCGAGGTTTCAGCGCTTGCGATTTCTGCCTCCTCGGCAAGTTCACCTGGCCCTGCTCAGTCCCCATTACTCTCTCGAAGCCTCGGGTTCCTCGGTGGTAAAGGTTACTATTGTGCCAACAAAATCCTAGACTCGGAGAGTGCTTGCACACGAACTCTACGTAGCAGGACCTATAGCCTGTCCCTGGAAAGAAATTATACCTATACTGGAAACATCTAAGTACCGGCGCCCGGCTAGCTCAGTCGGTAGAGCATGAGACTCTTAATCTCAGGGTCGTGGGTTCGAGCCCCACGTTGGGCGTAGTCCTTTTTTTCCCTCAGATGAGGTTTTTATTGAATTCTAACAGTCACCAACAGAAACAGCTTTGAAATAGCCATTAGGCCACTGTTGTTTTAAACTTCGGTAAATGATTCCAGGAATCGCCTCTACTAGCAAAAGAGAGGAATCCGGGCCAGGGATTCCAACGTCTCAGGTTGTTGAGGCCAGGGGTCCCTGACCTACCGCCGCCGGAGTCTGGGCTCCTCTTGGGCCGAGTCTGGGACTCGCGGGACTCTCCCTCGGTCCTGCCCCGACTCTGCTCCACGGAGAAGACGCTTGAGGACGTGACCAGATGGAAACACCGTCGTTCTATTCTCGTCTGTGGGAAATTTTGGATGAGGTACTGAAGGTCCTTCTTACCTAGTCAAATGTTCTCCGTTAGGTTTTGAAACATCCATCAGCCGCAGAGGGCTGTAAAATACAACTCGTTTAGGAAGGTCCCGAAACGAAAAAGGGGACAGGACCCTGGAAAAGGGAGCTAGGGAGGCAGAGGAGGAAGAGCAAAGAGAAGGGGAAGGAGAGGGAGGAGCAAGGCCGGGAGCGGGCGAGTGGGGCGTGTACAGCGGCCTCTCTGGAGCGCTACACCCAGGTGTTTTGAGTTAGTTATTGATCCACTGGAGAACCTTATTCTACCCCCAAACCTGAAGTTGTTTGCCTTACATTTGTTCCTGCTAAATCTCCTTTCAGTGTTGGGATGGGTGGTGTGTGTTAAGTTGGTTTGCAAGGTGAGTGGAAGCCAAGTTTGGCACCGATCGACAGGCTTCTCCACAACAACGCGGACATTCGTTTTTAACTCCTCATACAGGTCGTCAGCCTCCTTTCCCTAAGGATCGTTTACCAGTCCTACTTTTTTTTTTAAGTTCGTAAATATGCTTTAGTCTCCCTTATATATCCAGCCAACCATCTCCAAGATGATCAGTACACTAGCCAATTATTCTCAAAGTGTGGTACCTGGACAAACATCATCAGCATCACCTGGAAACTTTTGAGAAATGCAAATTCTCAAGCCCCACCTCAGACCTACTGAATCAGAAACTCTGAGCCCAACAATCCATAACTTAAGGTGATTTGGATAAGTGCTCAAGTTCGGGAACCACTGTATTAGGGTAGCCAGGATATACCTATTAACCAAGATATACCATGTTTTTGGGTAGGAGACTAAATGTCATAAAGATAGCACCTCTCCTTAACTTGGTGTCTGAATTTAACATGGTTTTCATAAAAATATCAAAAAGTTTTTTTTCTTTTTTATTCAAACTGGACAGTTTAAACGGAAAAATAGCAAGCAGTAATATTCAGGGAAATTCTTTTTGTAAAAAAGCAGGAAGGAAGGATTAATTCTATGTGGTTAATTAATCCTGTGGCATGTTTAAAATTCCATAAATTGTAATAATTAAAATAGTAAAATATCATGTATGAATAGACAGCAATCAATGGGATAGCATAGAGTCAAGATATAGACCAAAATACATAAGTAAATGTAATATATTAGAAAGAGGGATTCAAATCAATAATTCTAATGAACAGTTTTTGAATAATTAGGTTGCTGTCTGGGAAAAAATAATGGTTGATGAATGTCATATCCTTTACATAAGGGTAAATTCCAAATTAACCAGACTTAAATAATAATAAAAAGGAACATAAAAGTTTTTGTAGAAACATGAAACAATTATTTTATTATCTTTGTGTGTGTACCAAAAAGATTGTTCTAACTATGACACAAACTCAGAAGTCCTGAGAGAAAATATTGATGAATTAATTTGACTACGTAAATCAAATGGAATCTGCATGAACAGTCTAAAAACAAACAATTTGGGGAAATATTTGCAACACACATTGTGTTAAAAATCCTCCATTTTGAGTTCATGTTGTGCATCAACATCCTTCTCATTGCCCTAACTGTGAACTCACACTCAAAAACAGCTGAAACCCTTGAAAACCAACCCAATGCGGGACTCTAACTTCCCCTTCCTCCCTCCTCTTCTTCCCTCTTCTTCCTCTTCCTCTCTCCTCCCCTTTCCCTTCCCCTGTGTCCCCCTCTTAGTTTGCTTTCTCTAGATCCCACTTAGGATCCCAGCAAAGGCTTCTGCCCACAGGTCCTCACTCTCTCTGCTCCCCACCTGTTCCATTGAGTACCCCGCTGGTTGTGCTCCTGTGTGGCCCTGCACAGCATGCAGTGACTTCCTCTCTGGGACCTGTGAGTATAATAAACTTTTCAAGCCTGGTTCTCTTCTTGTGGCCTCACCAACTCACCATACCATATCCAATATCTACATTCTTAGAACACACACCATATACAAAAGGCTAATTTCCCTAATATTTACAGAACTATAAACCAATAAGAAACCAACAACCTAATAAAAATAGCAAACATATAAAGAATAGAAAATATAAAAGGCTGTGCCCATATGAAAAGACACTCAGCATTCAATGTTGCTACTAATGAAAGTAATGCAATTAAAAACTACACAGAAATAACATTTTTCACCTATAAGAAATGGTAAATTTTAAAGTGTTTAATATGTTGGAGAGTTAATAAATATTGTTAATAAGAGGATAAATTGGTACAAGTTCTACAGGGTGCTTTTTGAACAATATCAAAAATTTGAATAAAATATTTTTTTTACTTTAGCAATCCACGTTTAGAAATTTATCCTGAGATGTACCTACACATGTGTGAAATTAAATGTGCACAGTTATTCATGGAGCATTTTTTATTAGGCAAAAGATTAGAAACTCTCTAAATGTCCATCAGTTTGGGGGGTGACTAAATAAATGACAGTACAACCATGCAATTAAATACAACTCAGCTAGTTGTAAAAAAGAACAAGGAAGCTCTTGGTATTCCAATATGGTGTGATAGATTGAAGAAAATGGTTGTAATATTTTGCAGCTCCTCCCATCAAGAGGTGAAGTTTATTTTTCCTCCGTTTGAATCTGGGATTGGCTATGTGACTTATTTTGGCCAAATGTTGGTGCCTTAATCTGACACAAGTAGAGGCTTGAAAAATGCTTGCATATTGGGGTTTACCCACGTTTTGCTGCACTTGGTATCCGAAGACAATGATCTGAAGAAATCCGAGTTAGTCTGCTGGAGAGATCACATGGAGAAAAAGATCTGTCCGTCCCAGCTGTTCTAGTTAATTCGGCTGTACCCCAGACACGTGATTGAGGCCATCCTACACCATCTAGCCCAAATGAGTCTGCTCATACTAGAAAAACTTCCAAGACAACTCACACAATCACTAAAAAATAATAAATTATTGTTACTCTAAGTCAATACGTTTGGGATGGTTTGTTCTTCAGCAAAAGCTAACTTAAATTCACTAAGATGTAAAATTAAATGAAGATTCCAAAGCGAGGACCAATCTTATAATATGCAACCATTTGTATCAAAAGGCTAATGGTGTTTGCAGGAAATAAATATACACCTTTACTTGAATATACATTAACATCTCTAGATGATACACAAGAAATATAAATTCCCATATTGAAAGGGCCCATTGAGTGCCCAGTACAATGGATGAAAGTAGATCATCAAATTTCAAACAGTAGGATAAATAGAAGATCCTATAAGCTTTTGGGAGGGAAGATGAGAGAAGAGTTAATACAAATAGTCAAGAATCAGAATGGTATCTGCCTTTTCTACAGTGTTGATGCCCTTCAGTCTATAACCATCAGGAACAAACCTGTAGTTGAATGAAGTCTGGTCTGTTGGCTCACTGCAACAAAGGAGACAGCATGCAGCACGGGGAACTGTGGGGAAATTATACTTTTGTTTTAATCTAGAAAGTGAGAGGAATGGAACAGGGCTAAATATGAAATTGGTAAAAAAGCAGCAGTCACTATTAGTAGCTGGGAAGGGGGATGTTTGGTCATTTTTGTGGTTTGGATAGTGTTCTGTTTGTGCTGAGACATGATTATGAAGTAGTTTTTGTTTTTTTCCTTTGCTTCATTGTGATCATAGAGTGACTTTGTTTGATATTGGTGTTCTGTGAAATATTTTAGTTTTAACAGGAGAATATCATGGCCTAGGTGTTTGAGTTAGGCCAGCTCTAAGCTGACAGCAGTCGAGGGCTATTTTTCCTTTCCCAACAACAGCTCTAGAAAATAGAAAACAATGGAGCAATGCCTTAGAAATATCTGAGGGAAAATTACTTCAACCCAAAATTCTCTATCTGGTAAAATATCAATTAAATATATGGATATAATAGACATTTTCAGACATACAATGTCTCAAAAAGTTTAGTTCTCAGGCAACCTCTCTACAGAAGTTATTGGAGGATATGCACAATCATAAGGAAAGAATGAATGAAGAAAGAAGACCATTTGGAATCTATGAAGCAGGGTATCTAACAAAAGAGAGAGGTAATAGAAATCCCAAGATGATAGTGAAGTAAAGGGAAGTACTACGATGACAGCTGTGGGGAAGACCTGAAGATCAAGTAGTCCAGACTGGAGGAAATAGGAATGTGCCAGGAGAGATTTCTTGAAAAAAACTGATTGTGTGTTTCAATGTATTGAGGCGAGATTTACCGAACTGGAGAGAAATTGGTTATGATTCAGTAATAAATACATGGAAAACTAAGCAAATGGAAAACTAAGATAATTGTCACTGCCAGAGGAAAAATATTATACAAAAAGTGATCACGTTAAATTATGTGGCTTGTCTGTTCATAGTTTATATATTTAAAGGAATAGTCATTGATCTCATCAAAATTATGATGCAAATATATTGATGTATTAGGGTTCTCCAGAGAAACAGAACCAATAGGAGATATATACATATCTATGTATGTATATGTGTATGTGTATATATGTATGTGCATGTAATATATGTGTATATATATCGAGAGAGAGAGAGAAATATATTTTAAGGAATTGGCTCATGTGATTGTGGAGGTTGGTAAATCCAAAATCTTCAGGGTAGGCCAATAGGCTGGAGACCCAGAGAAGAGTTCATGTTGTAGCTGTAATCTGAAGGCAGAGTCTGGAGGCAGAATTCCCCTTTCCTCTGGGGAACCTCAGTCTTTTTCTTTTAAGGCCTTCAACTGATTGGATGAGGCCTACCCACATTATGGAGAGTAATCTGCTTTACTCAAAGTCTACTGATTTACATGTTAATCTCACCTCAAAAATACCTTCACAGGAACATCTAGACTGATGTTTGACCAAATATGGCCTGGCCTAGCCAAGTTAACACACAAAATTAACCATCACAATTGGGAAGATGGAGTGGGAAATGTGTGTGTGTGTGTGTGTGTGTGTGTGTGTGTGTGTGTGTGTGTGTATGTATGTAGTGGTAATTGTAGAGGGACTATGTAAAAGAGAGATAAAGTACCTAAAACTAGAAAATAAAGAATTAGCAATATTTGCTTACAGAGATGAAAATAAACAACCAATCACTGATGAAAAAAATTTAAAACAGTTACCTCTAGGAAGTGGGAAGTGGGGGAGGGGGTCAGGGTACTGTTTTCAATACAAGCTTTTTAAGAGTGTTTGACTCTCTAAACCATGTGCATATATAAGCTTGATAAATACTAAATAAAATAAGCTTTTTGTATGTTGTAGTTTTTCCATTTGTTGTCTCTTGAATTTCATAGGGGAATGGCTCAGTTGTGGTGACCATGTGACCTTGTACATATTCATACAGACCATGCAAGCAAAGACTGAAGCTATTTTCAATCTTATCTCAAGGTGCTTTGTGTCCCAGAGCAAGAGAGGATGGGAGGCTTGTGAAAAGTTGCCATGAGACCATCTCCATTCACCTCCCCATCTCCCCTGGGAGGCTGTCCTGGGACAGTTTCTCATTGCCTTTTAGGTTCTAATGACATATGAGGCTGTCTGCTCACCTCCCCACTCCTCACCTGGGTATAGCTGCAGACTATAAAACCACTTAGCTGCAGTTTAGAATTGGCTCCTCAGTTGCAGGGTATCCCACAACTTGCATTGCAGTTACCGACCCCTTTTGTTTCAGTGTCATCCCTTTTGATGTGTGGGAACCCAGGAAGTGTGCACCTTCAGCTACTCTTTCTTTTGTTGTCTATGTAAATAAACTGTCTGAATCTAAAAGTGACTTGTATCTTTATGGGCCGAATCACTCAGGCCTTGGCTTTGCCTGATGCCAAGTGTTCAATTTGTTTATGATTTTATTTTAGCCATACAAATTCTTAAACTTTATTATTATTATTATTTTTTTTTTTTGGTGAGGAAGATTAGCCCTGAGCTAACATCTGTTGCCAATCCCCTTGCCTCCCCCCGCCCCCCGCGTTTTGCTGAGGAAGATTGGCCCTGGGCTAACATCCGTGCCCATCTTTCTCTATTTTATATGTGGGATGCCTGTGGCAGCATGGCTTGACAAGCAGTGCCTATGTCCAGGCCCGGGATCTGAACCCCTGAACCCGGGCCGACGAAGCAGAACGCTCGAACTTAACCACTGTGCCACTGGGCTGTCCCCTCTTAAATTTTTATGTAGTTAAATGTATTAATCTTTTCCCGTAGGGATTTTGAGTTTTATGTCATGTTTAGAAAGGATTTTCCCTACAAGACTGTAAAATTTTTATTAGGAGTATTTTTGAAAGAAGAAAGGTGTAATTAGTCTGCCAATGAGCTGAACAGAAATGCAGTGAGCTCCCAGATGGTTTTGTGGCACATTCCCTGAGGCTTTCTGAAGGCTAGACCTGCTGAGGATTGAGGGGGTTTCCTGCAACCTCCCAGGTCAGGATTCCTGGGCTCTAAGAGGGGAATGTAGCCACTAAAAAGGTGGTGCAGTATCCCAGTGCTAGCGACAGTGGAGAGCAATTACCAGGCCTGATTGGGCAAGTGGAGAGAGCTGTTCCTGGAACCTGGAAAAGCAGTAGTTGTAGCTAAGGCTGTAGTGTAGTACCGCGTCCCTGAACAATAGCTGTGGCCTGGTTGGGGCAGCAGGGGGAGGTGTTGGCCAACACAACCACTGCCAGCTTGCAGAAAATAATTACTCTGACCTCATGTTCCCACCCTCCATCCCCAATCAATGCATCTCATTGGCTGTAGCCAATAGGAAGCTAGTTGGCAGAGAAGTCATTTTGTGCAGTTCAAAAAGATTAACTTTCTGGGGCATATAATAGGTTGGATAATGGTGAGAATGGATCTGGAGGGGCAAATGCAGAATACCCAGCAAATACAGCCTTTTCATTCTCGAGATTTAAAAAAAAAATTAATAGACTTCATTTCTTAGATTAGTTTTGGGTTTAGAGAAAGTACAGAGAGTTCCCATATGTTCTCTTTCTTCCACTCCCACTGTTTCCCCCTATTATTAACATCTTGTATCAGTGTGGTACATTTGTTACAATTGATGAACCAATATTGATACATTATTATTAACTAAAGTCCATAGTTTATGTAGGCTTCATGTTTTGTGTTGTACTGTTCTGTCATCCCTGAGATTTTCATTGTGAAATTGTAACAGCTAGATCTTAAATTAGCATGAGGGAAGCCATCTTAGGGAAAAGAAGCAATATGGTAACTATGATCCTGACTCACTAGTCTCTGAGAATGCACTCTAGCCTACACGTAGCCTAGATGATTAAGCAAGTCTCGCTTTTGCAAAATATGTGATCGGCTAGTTCTATGACTCTTGCTTATGTATATCTCCCAGCTGTGATAACGATAACTTTGTTCTCTGAGTCCTCCAGGAGCATGATGACCTCCAGAAAGAAAACTCTGTGTTGGTACCTGTCACAAATGACAGAAGAAAGAGATAACGAGGCGCCTTGAAGTTCGTCACACCAGATGGTCAACATCCCTAACACCCCTACTTCCCTGCCCATTTCCCCTATATAAATGCCTCAAGATTCTGCATGATTTTAAGATGGCTCTTTAGGACACTAGTCCACCATCTTCCAACAGTGCTAGCCAATCATATAAATTTTCCTTTCTCAAACACCAACTCATTTGCAATTGATCAACACTGGATTGCGGTGAGCAGAACGAGCTCCTTTTGCTGTTACAAAATCATTTCATCATTAGCTGCGTTTTGGTGTTAAGGTTTTTAAAAAAGGTTTTTCATTTCCTGAATTTTTTCATTTATTTGAGAGTATCTGTTTGTTGACTTTAGACCCATGTGATGTCTGGCCTGTAGATATGTATTTGGTTCAATCTTTCTTTCCCTCAGATCATTCTAAACCCTAGGTTAAGTTTTCCTCCAAACATTGTTTGTCAGAACCTTATTTTCTTGTCAGAACTTTCCAACCTCATTAAAACAAAGTTCTATAGCTGATGTATGTTTTTCATACCATAGCTGGATTCTCTTTTCCACAAAAATACTGGTAATGTGAAGGGAATTTCAAAATGCAGGATTTTTTAAAGGGTTGTGTGTGTGTGTGTGTGTGTGTGTGTGTGTGTGTGTGTGTGTTAGTATCTTTGAGCTTCTAGCTCTGAGCAGATAAGCAGACAAGAGAAGAAAGAAAGGAAAGAAAATCCTGTGGAACTTCTGGATCATGATGCTTTAAGAAGTTCATAGAGGGGCCAGCCCTGTGGCATAGTGGTTAAGTTTGTGCGTTCTGCTTCGGCAGCCTGGGTTCACCGGTTGCGGCATCCCACATAGAAGAACTAGCAGGACCTACAACTAGGATATAAAGCTATGTAGTGAGGCTTTGGGGAGAAAAAAGAAAAAGAGGAAGATTGGCAGCAGATGTTAGCTCAGGGCCAATCTTCCTCAAAAAAAAAAAAAGAAAGAAATTGCTTATTAAAAACAATAAGGTTAGTATTTGTTTGGCCTTTGGGAACTAGGAGCTTGAGTAGAGGAGGTGAGAATTTTCTCATTGCATGTATCTTTCTATAATCCCTTGATTTTCTGTTGTCAGGCACACACACACACACATACACAATCTCTCTAGGAGGAAAAGATCAAAGAACTGCAGGACAAGTTCTGCTCCCACCTTCACATGACTGTTCTCAAGTCCGTGCAATCTGGTCACTATCAAGCGTGTTTTAGACACTTGAGGAATGTCTCTATGTTACCACCTGTTATGGACTGAATGTTTATGTCCCTCCCATTCATATGTTGAAGCCCTAGCCTCCAATGAGATGGCATTAGGAAGTGGAGCCTTTGGGAGGTAACTGGATTTAAATGAGATCTTGAGGGTGATGCCCCCATGATGGGATTAGTGTTCTTATGAAAACAGAAGAGATACCAGAGCTTGCTCTCTTTGCCATGTAAGGATACAGTGAGAAGGCGGCCTTCTGCAAGCCAGGAAGAGGGCCTTCACCAAGAACTAAGTCTGCTAGCACCTTGATTTTGGACTTTTCAGCTGCCAGAACTTGGAGAAATAAATGTCTGTTGTGTAAGCCACCCAGTCTTTGGCATTTTTTTATAGCAGCCTAGGCTAGGACACCACCCAAACCTCTGAAAGGATCAAAGTAAGACTTTACTCTAGTCAAATCTATTTGAGAATGCATCCTCTGTTTCTGTTTTCTATGAGAAGTTTTCTTTAGCTACTTGCCCACCTCAGCTCACCAGACAAGATTTTATAGCAAATATCACATACCAGCATAGACAAGACAATTCCGCAAGAGCAACAGAATGGCCACCATTGTTCAGTTCCCCCAAATAAAGTCCTGAGAATGCAATCTCTCCTCTTGTTGCCACAGAAAATCAGACTAGATCCATTATCTAAAGTCTCAATCTTATGAAAAATTTAAAAGTCTCCCCGTTCCAGTTTTTATTTGGCTCAGGATCAACCATGAAGGTCCCACTCCAGAGGGTGAGTTCTGGGTTCCTCTTCAGCTGCAGAAGCCTGGGCTCTCTGTCACAGGAACATTGGGGACAGCAACTCTACAGTCAGGTGAATCTGACCTTGTGAACCACTTCCCCAGAATTCACAGAGATCAAGGAATAAAGGAGACTATCACAGCACCAGCCTCTCACCTACAAGATTCAGAGTGACATGTGAGACCAACAAGTAATAACATTCCCCAAGCAAAAGTGATAGGTTTGTACTGCTATCAATGCCTCATAGGGTTGCCAAAGAAAAAGCATTCTCTTAGAATATGGGAATATGACTAGGTACAACTTCTTTGGAGGATAATTGGTCAGGAATTAGCAAAATTAGAAATGCACAAATACTTTGATCAGGCAAGTCTACTTCCAGGACTCTATTTTAGGTAAATTCTTCCACAAGTGAGAAGGATATTTGTATAAGGATGTTCTCTGAAGAATTATAACAATAAACTTTAGAACCAATGTCGTCCCCATCAGTTGAAGGTTTAAATATGTAATGATCCATCCATACCATAAAAGGATATGCAGTTGTTTAAAAGGACAGGGTAAATAATGATGAGATGCCACTGAAAAGAATTATAGTAGCTAATGTTTAATGAGCATTTATTAAGTCTTCAAATACTTTATGTGCATATCTCTTTAAAATTTAGATTAAACAATAAGGGAAGTACTCTTATTTGCCCCCTATTATAGATGAAAAATAGAGGCACAGAAAATTCAGTAACTTGTTCGAAGTCACATCGTGGAAGAATGAACATTTCCTCCCAGAACTTGAGGCTTCACCACAGTGAAGACTGGGGTTTTGTTCTCAATTCTTGGGCTTTTCAGGTTCCAGGATGTGCAGTTGTAAAAACCGAGCTTCAGGAAGTGAGAGAACCTGTGCAGTGGCTCTGGGATCGGTGAGCTCTGAAGCCCCAGTCTTGGGCTCTATTGAAAAACTACCTGAAAAATTCCTTCTCTTAGGCACTTTCATGGAACTTGAGTCTTGAGTCTTCAGGCAGCATATTTCGGAGTCTGATTTAAAGCAGACAGAGGTCCAGAAGACTCTGGGGATAGGGTCGCTAACAGGTAATCTAAAGTTGCAAGTAGCTAGAAAGGATTTCGATGAAGTAAAAGTTAGCGTCCCTGGGTGGGCTCGAACCATCAACCTTTCAGTTAACAGCCGAACGCGCTAACCGATTGCGCCACAGAGACACGAAACTACCTCTTCTTAAACCTTTTTCCTGATCCCAGAAATTGCTTTTCAACCTCTGGCTTTTTCATCCTCAGATTCTCAAACACCAAAAAGCAGGCTCACCGGAGACGCTAAGGCCAAGAGTCGTGTCATTGGGCATATTTGGACATCGATACCCTGCCAGAGTCAGCTGGGGGACTCCCCAGTGGAACGCCAGATCACCGCCTTCCCGCTTGTTCCTCGCCGCCTCAATAGCTGCCTGGCTCGACGTGACGACCGCAGCCTTTCCGGCTGAAGTCATCCGCTTTCCCATTCTTAGCTTCCTTCACCCGTCGCGCTCAGTCGGTCCCGCAGGACCCGGCGGGCGCGAGTGAGAAGGACACGAACCGGCTGTGCCCCCACCACGCTGCCCGCTCTCGAAGTCTCTGGATGTGGACTCCACCGGGAGGGACCTGGGAATTGCTCACGACGCAGCCGGTCCCCCAGAGCAGGGCCTGGCACCTAGTAGGCGCCCAATAAATGCTCGGTGAAGGAATGCATTCCGCCACAGGGTCCTAGGAGAACCAAGAATTCCAGCGTGGGCTTTCAGCTTTTAGTGCTCCGGGGAACTCCGAAGTGGGAAGAGGGGAAAGGTTTTTCAAAGGCAGACACACTTTTGTTTCCGGACCTGATTGAGAGCACTGCAAAGGTCCTGACTTTGGACACGTGCGCGCTGGGACTGAACTGAGCTCCCCGCTCTGGACAGCGACGCAGCCTCAGCCTGAGGTCATCTGTCCTGGGGAGTGGGGGTGGGAGTGGGAAAGCTGAAGAAGAGGAGAAGAAAGCGAGTGGGAGTGGGGGCAGCCTGGTGAGGGGCGGGGAGAGAGCGAGCGAGCGCTCTAGCCACTGAAGAAAAAGGCTGACAGAAAACGGAAAATGCCTATTTTCTTTTAATAGCTTCAATCACTCTCCCCCTGCCTCCTCTGCTGTGATTCTGTACGGTTGATGTTCCGAACGACAGATGTTCATCTTTGAAATGCTTAGTTACAGACGGCAACCCCTCGAGATGTCACCCTATGGACCTGGCGACTTCCTGAGTCCAGACCTCGCAGCAGGTGGGCGAGGTGCCCGAGGCCCCGCGCGGTGGGGGGCCTACAATCCCTGCTCACCGCAGGAGGGGAGGATAAGGGAGAAACGGTCACCCCGGGGGGGTCTTCGACTCCGCCCCAGCCCACCTCCGCCGGGAGTCGGCTGTTTGCTCCCTCTCCCCCCACCCCTGCGCCCTGTGCCCTGCAAAGGAATGTTGGAAGAATGTGACGAATCATTTGTACTGGTGCACTGTCAGAGGAAACTGTAGGAGATACTGATAAAGAATTGTGAAGAACAGGACGTCCGAGTAAGCTTAATATCATTACTGGAGTAAATTGAGTAATGCTGTTTACTAAGAGTAAGACTATGACAACTGTAGATTTAATTCCATATAAATATGGCTGAAAGCCCACTATAGTTTTGTAGCCATTTGCTGGCTACCTTGAAACATGCACTTGGATATTTTTTTTCTCGGTAGTAAACTTAGCTAATACTCGATCAGTATGCGTGTTCCTTTGAGTCTCTATTTCCCCAACAGCCCCCAGAGGAGAGGCGGAGAACGCGCAGGGCTGAGGCACAGAAAGTGCGCTTGGCGCCGCGTGAACTTTCACTTGTGCCTAAAGACCTCTAAGAAAAGCACCCACGATTGTCGAGGAAAGTTGGCAAATTTCAGTAACAGGACTAAGGAGGTGGATCTGTGGTAAGTCGTGGTGGGACCTCTTGGGATGGGTTGAAAAAGACCCTTCTATCCTGGTCATCCTTTCCATCGAAGTCTGGAGTTGCGTTTGGGAGGAAACGAGCACCCGGAGAGGCCATTCTAAAAGGCCCAGGGAGGGTGGAGTCTCTCCCTCAACCCGACGCTACCTCCGCGCAGCAGTTTCTATTCACTACCCTGGGCCCCTCCTTGAGGTCAGAAGTAGGACGATCATAGGCCTGCACCTTGATTTAGTGCCGCTCAGCCCCGGGCCGGAGGAAATCCATCAAACTCGCTACAAACCTATTTTCTCGTCAGCAGTGCGCCGAGGTTGCCTTCGGTCTTGGCTCAGATATTTTACATTTGGGCAACTGACCCCAACTGCAAGGAAAAAGAGAGGCTCATGGCTTTGCGTCATCCTGCTAGCTCGGTTTGTAGCGCTCACGACTTCTAATTTCAAGGTCTGGAGCATCGCCCAGCGTCCCGAGCCTTCTACCTGGTTTTCTCTGTATTGGGTATCTGCCATTGCCGGCTGTACGGATCCCCGAGGCGGCCACGAGGGGGCGTGTGGTCCTACCCCGTGGAACTCTGCTCCCAGGAATCACTACTTTTTCTCAGTTTGGATAGTAGAGAGTAATGATGTCCAGTAGTTTCAATTTCTCTGACCCTGGCGGAACCCAAGATTTATTTGTCACCACTCCGACTCTAGGGTCTTTTTTGGTCGAGGCATAGGAGATTGGTTGTTTAAGCTCAGCCCCCTAGCTCGGGTGCTACCTTGTTCTCTCTGCTATCACACTATGGAAGCCTCACAAAGACAACTGAATTTGAAAGTAATTATTTCCTTTGTAATTTTAAATGTCCTAGTCTACACATTAAAAGCCTTATTCCGAGAAGGGTGTCCAGATTTCAGCAGGTCACCAAAGGAGTCCTCAGGAGAAGAAAGGTTAACAACCTGCACACATGGAGAAAGATGCAGGTGGGGAAGAGAATGGGAAGGAAGATCCAGAGGGAAGAGCGATGGAATTGGGAGGAGGAAGAGGAAAGAGGTGGATTCCCAGGACTGGTCCCTAGTAATGACAGCTTGTCTTTCTGGGCCTCCCCTCCCAGCCTTTGTCTTTCAAGACAGCAGCTCACCCTTCCACCCATCTGATTCTGGAAATCCTAGCATTTTCTACTAGGTCTACCAAGCCTACATCAAGTCCGCTCTACCAGGACCAGTACTGACTCCTTACAGATGGCCTTTTGCTAATCCTCTCTTTTGTGGTCCTAGGAGACCCATATTGGGTCCCCTGCAGGTCATTTGCTGAGTGTTGGGCAACTCATGTGCAGAGAGCTACTACCCAAGGCTTACCAGGTGACAGATGCTACAGGATGGAAAACAGAACAGATCCTAGAGATCAGTGCTGGCAACGCTGGAATTCAGGCCTTGTTAACAACTCTTTACCACCCTGAGCATTCAGCTGGTACTCCAGAAGTGCTCTGTTTTAGGAATAAAGACCACACTCTAGGGTAAGGCTTACTCTTGACCCTCCTTAACAAAGGCTAAAACCAAGCCCTGATAAGATTAGCAGGGGAGACAGGGTTTGGAGGTTGAGACACACCAAGTTACAGAGCCTTGGGAAATACCTTGGACTTTCCAAAGATCCACCTAAACAAATCATAAATCCAACCCTACACAAGTTCAAGGTCATCAGCTAGAAATCAAAATGCTTACCAGAACAAATATTGATACTCTTTGGAGGAAAATATCAGACTCTGGAGTCTCTACAATGTATCATTCAAAGTGTCCAGTAAACAAAAAATAGTAGACATGCAAAGAAACAGAAAAATGTGACCCATTCAATTAATACTCAAGAAAAAAAATAGCAGTCAAGAGAAACAAATTCTAAGATATCCCAGATGTTGGATTTAGCAGACTTTAAATTATATATATATATATATATATATATATATATGAAATTAAAGGAAAATACAATGTGAGTGAGTGTTCTGATAGAGAATCTCACAGAGAAATGGAAACTATAAAAAAGAACCAAATGGAAATCCTAGGACTGCCCAGTGGGCCCATGAACAAAGTGGCCTGACAGCAGGGATGCAGATTATGCATGGTTTCAGTTACATGGGTTCCACTCACCATGGCTAATCTGACTACAACCACTACTGAGTGCCCCGTAGGGGAGCACATTTGCTGCCCCAAAATGTACCACTCTAGCAAGTGAATTATTTCCAGCTAAAAACAATCAAGGCCCAAAAGACTCAGGAAGAACTTTTGACCTTCCACTAACTGCCTAAAAAGAATTTAGGTAAAGGGCACATTCCTGGATAGAGCTATCACCTGAGATATCTACAAAGAATATGGGCTAGGTGTGGTGGGGAAGACTCAGCAGGGCCTAGAGGTCAGAGTCTGCTCTGTGTCCCATTGTCTCTGCATGGCCCAACAAACATTTGTTAAGTAAACATTTGCTTTTCCATCTCCATGTGAATTGCCTTCCTCCTCTTTGAAGTCCCAAACCACTCTCTATCCTCAACATCTTTTAGTTGAAGACGGTATTTAAGGTGAGGGCTTCAGCCATTTTGGTGAGCTACTCAGTTTTCCTGGGTCTCTCCTATGTATACATGTTATTAAACTTTTATTTGTTTTTCTCCTGTTAATCTGTCTCATGTCAATTTAATTCTTTGACCAGCCAGAAGAACCTAGGAGGGTAGAGGAAAATTTCTTCCTCCCCTACAGTCCAAACAGCTAACAGAACAACTCCAAAGAGAACAAATGATATGACAGCAGTCCTCAGTAGGTGCAGGGGGAAATGTATCAGCCAGCCACAGGATGGCAGGTTGATCACATAGGACCTTTGCATCATGGTAGGGGCAATATTTTGTTCTCACTGGGATAGACACTCACTCTTATTATGGCTTTGCCTTCACTACCTGCAATGGTTCTGCTAAAACAACCATCTGTGTAGACTTCTGGAAGTCCATATTCTGGAATCCATATCATGAAATTCCATATGGCATTGCTTCTGACCAAGAACTCATTTGACAGTTGCCCTGGGCTCACACTCACTGGTCTTATTCTGAAGTAGCTAGCCTGATGGTGTAACCAAGGAAGGGCTCGTTCTGCTCACTGCAACCCTAAGCCAATCAATTGCAAATGAGTCAGTGGTTGAGAAAGGGATTTATTCGATTAGTCAGCAAAATCGGAATATGGCAGACTCATGTCCTAAAGGCCATCTTAAACAAGCACATAACCTTGAGGCAGTTATATAGGGACTTGTAGGCTATGAAGGAGGGGCTCAGGAACATCGACCACCTGGTGTTGGTGACTGGAGATGCCACATCAGGTCTTTCAGTTGTCATTGATGATGGATCCCTGCATAGATTTTCTTCTCTGAGGAGGTTGCTGTGTTCCTAGGAAACTCAAAAGAACAAAGCTTTCTATCACTATTGGGAGGTGCGTGTGTCAGTCAGGACTATTTCCCAGAGGGCAGCTATTTACCTCCTAGGCTATGTGCAAGGTAAAACATATACAGCTTGGGTGAGTTAGTAAGAGGTTATTCTAAGTTATAACATGGCTTCCCTCATGTCAACCTTGCTTCAGGCCAGTATCAATGGACTAGTGGAATGTCCTTTTGAAGATTTGGTTTCAGTGCCAGCTGGATGATGACACCTGGAGGATCTGGGTAATATCCCATAGGACAGTATATGCTCTACATCAGAGACCAAAATATGGTGCTGTTCCTCCCAGTTTCGGGAATGAAGTGGTAGAAATGAGAGTGACTCCTCTCACTATTACACTAGTGAACATTTTGCTTCCCACCCACCCTGTGACTTAGGGCTCTATTGATCTAGGAGTCTTAGTTTCCAAGAGAGAAATGCTTCCACCAGCAGATGGCTGAGATGATTGATCCTGATCACTAGGGGGAAACTGGGTTGCCACTACACAATGGAGGTAAGGAGGAACATGTGAGGAATGCAGGAAAGCTCTTGGGCGACCCTTTGGTGAAACGGAGGAGGAAGAGGTTAAAAAATCTTCCCTAGAGCAAAAAACTTTGAGATAAGCTTTGCTAACTGCAACTGTGCATATTCAGCATAACCAACTGTTGTTTAAAAGTAACTAGGTCTTGTTTAAAACTAACCCTGCTTAGCATATGAGTGAGCTGTCTTTCCCAGGAAGTCAAGGTCCAGACATCAAGATTCAGCCTCACAAGGCCAAACACAGGCTGAAGATGAAAACTAACCAGAAAAGTCCAGACGGTTAAGGAAAAAGAAATTGTCTTCAAGGCCAAACACTGGCTGGTGGGAAGATGCCAATCAGCATGGCTACATGCTCTCCCTCCCCTACCTAAAACCCCAGATAAAAACCCTTACCTTTTTCCCTTTGAGGAGGTGGATCGGAGTTCTAACTTCCATCTCCTCGTCTGGCTGCTTTTTGATAATAGTAAACCTCTTTCCTTGCCACAAGCCTGGTGTTTCAGTTTTTTTCCTTATTGGCCCTACCGTTACTGCCCAAAAAGGGGGTTCGTCTGCCTGCCTCAAGTCAAGAGGCAAGGTGGTAGGAGAGAAAAAACTTTATTACAGCTTTCTAGCAAGAGGGAAGATGGCCGACTCATGTCCGAAAGAACCATCTAACAGAACAAAGATTACAGGCCAGTTATATAGGGGGCTGGTCTCTGGGTTGGGGAGGCATCTGGTCTGAGTTCCTGATAGTCTTTGGTTTTACTGGATGTGCATCAGAGACCGGAGCAACGCCCTACACCCTGGTCTTTCAGGTGTCCTTGATGATGGCTATCAGCATAGATTCTGCTGGGGAGTCATCACATCCCTAAGGAACTCAAAAGAACAAAGTTATCAACTTATAGCAGCTGGGAGGGGCCATAAAATCTACATATCATGTCTGGGCTAGTCAATCAGAGGTCATTCAAAGTTATAATAGGGTTTCTTTTCTAAAATATGGCTTCCCTTATGTCAACCTTGTCTTGGGCCAGTATCACTACTGTGTGGCAGGTAAACGAGACTGTGTTTGGGTTTGGTAACATTGGTACTTACCACACCCTGTGATTAAAAGTCAGTGGAAAACTACAACCCAACACAAGCAAGACAGAAAATTGTCCAGACCCTTTGAGAATGAAGGCTTAGATAACTCCATTGGGCAAGAAGCCAGCATTGAGCTGTGGTGCTTGCTGAGAGCAAAGGAAGTATGGAATGGGTAGTGAAGACGATAGTTATAAATACCAGTGACAGCTGCAGAAGTGAGGACTGTAAAAGTTATGAGTATTTATTCCTTATTTTGATATGAATATTTTTGTGTATGTATTAACCAATATTTTTCTCTTTTCCTCTTCAATCCCACTACCAGATGTGTTGATAGCAGTTAACTTCTAATCTCAGTATTTAAGTTACAGAATATCAAAGGGGGAATGAATGTGACTCAGCTAGAAGAGGAATGAACATCATTCAAAGACAAGGGACTTCATCTTCTTTTGGGGAAAGGGTTGGCATATTTTGCTTGAGGAAAGCATGATTTTGCTGTGGTCTTTATTTGAAAGCTAAAAATGGTTTTAAAAGGAGGAGGAGGAGTATATGGACGGCCAAGTCCACAAGAGGTGTACTGTGGTGGATTTGTGTCAGTTTTGTTAAGGTGGAAGCCTTAACAATTTCCCAGAATTCCCATCCCTGCATAGTTCTGGGTTAGCTCGGGCCATGGAATACATCAGCTGAGATTTGGAAGGCAGAAATGGAAGTGGCTGCCATATTCTTTTGGATACTGGGAAGGGCAGGGGAGACCACACAGCTCACACGTGTATTTATCTGCTGACGTATTTTATGGGCATGCGGCAGCAGGTAGGCTTGCAGCAACTACAGCTCCTATCGGATTTCTTCTCACGGCTTCTCTGCACTTCTCTGCACTCTGCCCTGCGAATGCTTAGTTCCATGACAAGGAGCAGGACACTTCTATTTTTAAGGTTGGGAGTTTGGTGGCAGTGAGAAACTGGCAGGTTCTAGTTTCTCCTTTATTTTGGGTTTTACTCCCCATTTTGTCCTTGCAGGCATCGGCACAGAACACAGCAAGAAGTTTGTTGAATCCAATCCAATGCAAGCCACTATGATATCAGGAATATCCCAGACTCTTTCCAAAACACTCTTCTTAAAAATCGAAATTTGGAAAGCTCTAAAGGAATACCGGGACCAGGTAAAAATGAAAATAAAGTCAAGATTGAAATAAATTCTCAATTTTTAACTCGCATTATGAAGTAACTAAAAAGTGTACGCCATAGCCTTCCCATGCAGCACAAAGACTCCCGAAAAGGTTGGGTAACAAATAGCTCTTCAAATAGTGCGAACGCACTGTGTTCACGACCGATAAAAACAGTAATCGGAATCACTGAGTAACAACCCAGCGCATAACCTTCATCTCCCTTTCGATTGTGCGACTCTTTATTACGTACTTTCCAACCGTTAATTGTTTTTGTATCCCACCCGTCAGTTGGTTTCATATACACCATCATTGAAAATCATGAAGTCTTTCCCTGGTATAGAAAAACTCACAGAGAAACGCTAATACGATTTTTTATAACCACAAACTATGCAGTCCATCATTTCTACGTTTACTAAATACAATTCAGAAGACAGTACACCGTGCGAACATATAACAAACAAACTTTCTAACAAAAATCGGCCCTTTCAAAACTATAAAATCTGTTTTTTTCACTTAGAACAGGCAAACAGTTTGCCGCCCTGGCACAGCCTCATAGGCCTTCCACTGCACACACACGGTCACTTTGCTCCCCGAACCCCCGAGCCTCCCTAGCCCTTCCACACAGCCAGCACAAGCAGTTTCAAGCAACAGCCCTGGACTCGCTCCCACGCAGCGGGAGATCATATCGTGTTTAAGCAGCGGTTGCCGAAACAGCAGCCCCTGCGCTGCCATATCTACATAGGACACGCCCTGTCCGTGACGTCACGGGAATAGCCCTTCCCTCCAGCCCGCGCCCCGCTTCGTCCGTTCCTCCCTCCTCCCTCGACCTCCAGACGGTCAACCCGCGAGCCGGCGGCCGGTGGGGGAAGTGACGTCGGCCTCTCTCTCCTTCCCTCCCACCCCCACCCGTCGGTGCGGCGCGCGCGGCTTCTTAACGCTTGTCCTGCCGAGCGCCTGTCTGGCATCACGACTGGCAGCGAAACCCATTCCGTTCTTGAAAGTTCAATTTCATTCATGGACAGTTTCATTCATTTACTTTAAATCTTTAGGCATGGAAAAGTGTTTTGGATTTTTTTTTTCCTATTCCTTTTCTGGGACGCGTGTTATTGTGAACAGATAATTGGGACCCCTTTTCCTGGTCTAACAGGCGAAACTAGCAAGCAAGCTGCATGGGCTTAGAGTCAGGGCACAGTCTATGCTGTACTGTGAAGCAGCCTTGGAGGTCATCTTAAATCCCTGTCAGAATGACCTTGCAATCTTCACCTCATGACGCCAGCGGGAGAAAGATCTGCACCCAGAAGAGATAAAGGGTACCTGGCTCCCATAAGCTCTAGCTACATTTTTAGGTTGAGGGGATGATTAGCAACCCTAGTACTTGCCTCCCTCCACACATAAGATAACATCAACATTCCAGGATATATAATCAAGAAATTCTTATTTTATAATCTAGAGAAAAACCAGATGTACCCTGCCACGGAGGAACAGATACCCCTTTGGTGAATATGACTGTTGATGGGTAAGCCCCTTTCTGCACGTGCATACTGCCTTGTAAAAAGGCATGTAAACTGTACTCAGATCTGCAGACATCAGAGCAGTTCCTTCAGGACGCTGTGTTGAACTGTTTCCCAGGCTGGAGTCCTCACCTTTGGTTATTGAATAAACTCAAGTAACTTTTATCAAGATTATTTCAGTCGATGTTATTCATGTTAGGACCTCCTGAGCTCATCCACTTTCCTAGTCCACTTTCCTGAACTGAATTCCTGTTTTTACTTCCTTGCTCTTACTTTGATTTCTGGGAAATGTTCTTGACATTATCTCCAATTCTATTTTTTTTTCCTGTTTCTACTATTGTGGCTTTAATATCCAAGTATTATATTTTTCTCTAGGTGTTCCTTTCTTTCTTGCAACCAATTCTTGTTTCATTTTTTCATTATTTCTGAGACTATCAACTATAGGGTGTTTTGTTGTTTTTATATTTCTCCTGTAGAAACAATTTTGTGTTTCCAAGGAGAATTATGCATTTTCTACCACACAGGCTTCCAGGTTACCTGATTTTAGCTATGTTCATTGACTTTGAGTTTTTAGTAAGTCTTTGGAAATTGTAGGTTGCTGATGGATATGTAAATTTGTCCTTTCTGGTAGTTATCGTAATTTGCTTCCTCCCTCTGGAGAATGAGAGTTTAGTCTCCATTTGCAATTCATCTCCATAGTCCTTTACTCCCAAGATCTTTACTTTGTGTTGTTTTGACTCTTCCTTTAAACAGATTTTAACATCTATCTGCTACCCTCTATCTTATGAGTAAAATACATTCTTTAACACGTCTGTTGCTATAACTATGCGAGTCATGATTTTACCTTTTTCTGAAAATTATTTTTTAACACTTCTCCTTGCATGTGTTCTGTACATTACTACCAGTTGCTCATTTTAGAAAATTCTCTCTTTCACATCATTTTTGTGCTGGATATTCTCTGCCCTTCCAGATTCCCTCTCTACCTTTGTCCCCTGGTCTGTGTGCCGGAGGCTGACCCCCTCAGCCAGCATTTCCCCGTCTTCCTTGCCCTCTGGATCCAGGTGGGTGCAGCCAATGCAAGGAGAACAGAGAGGAAGGGAGAGAAGTCAGGGTATTTGTGTGTGTGTGTGTGTGTGTGTGTGTGTGTGTGAGGAAGATTAGCCCTGAGCTAACATCTGTTGCCAATGCTACTCTATTTTGCTGAGAAAGACTGGCCCTGGGCTAACATCCATGCCCATCTTCCTCTACTTTATATGTGGGATGCCTGTGACAGGATGGCTTGATAAGCAGTGCATAGGTCCATGCCCGGAATCCGAACCTGTGAACCCCAGGCCGCCAGAAGCAGAGCGAGCAAACTTAACCGCTAGGACTGGGCCAGCCCTGAGGTCAGGGTATTTTTAAAGCCCCCAGCAACCTCCCTGCCAGGCCTCAGTTTGGTGTGACTCATTGATTCCTACTCCAAAAACTGGTCCTGTCTAGTGATCCTCCCCAAGATTACAGGTCTCCTCGAGCCTGGTAACTACTCCTTTCTCTTCCTATTGGTATGGACTGAAATGTAGCCCCCTAAAATTCATATATTGAGGCCCTACCCCCCAATGTAATGGTATTTGGAGATAGGGCCCTTCCAAGGTGATTAGAATTAGATGAGGTCATGAGGGTAGGGCCCTCATGATGGGATTAGTGCCCTTATAAGAGACATCAGAGAAATTCCTCTCCCCCTGGTCCTGTCCCTGCCCCTGCCCCTTGAAGGGGAGCAGAGTGTGCCACCCCCAAAATGTGCCACTTTGGCATATGGATTGTTTTGAGCTGAAGGCAATCAGAACCCAGCAGACTCAGGAAAAACTTATCTCTCTTTTAACTGCCTAAAAGAATTTAGACAGGGGGCCTGTACCAGAAAGAGAACTATTACCATAGATAACTTTTTTTCTATTTAATTGTTTAATTGAGGTCATATTGGTTTAGAACATTGTATAAATTTCAGGTGTAGATTATTTCAGCTTCTTTACAGACTGCATTGTGTTCACCACCAATGGCATGGTTTCTGTCTGCCACCATACCCATGTGCCCCTTTACCCCTTTCACCTTCCCCCCAATCCCCGTCCGCTCTGGTAAACACCAATCTGTTCTCCTTATCTATGTGTTTGTTTGTTTATCTTCCACATATGAGTGAAATCATCTGATATTTGTCTTTCTCTGTCTGACTTATTTTACTTAGCATAATACCCTCAAGGTCCACCCATGTTGTTGCAAATGACATAATTTCATCTTTTTTTACAGCTGGGTATATAATCCATTGTATATATATATACCACATCTTCTTTATGCGTTCAACCATTGGTGGGCCCTTGGGTTGCTTCCACATCTTAGCTATTGTGAATAATGCTGTGATAAACATAGGGAAACATAGATCTTTTTGAATTAGTGTTTTCATGTTCTCTGGGTAAATACCCAGAAGTGGAATAACTGGATCATGTGTTATTTCTATTTTTAATTTTTTTGGAAATCTCCATATTGTTCTCCATAGTGGCTGAACCACTTTGCATTCCCACCAGCAGTGTATGAGGAGTCTCTTTTCTTCACATCCTCTCCAACAGTTGTTATTTCTTGTCTTTTTTTCCATTCTGACGGGTGTGAGGTGATACCTCACTGAGGTTTTTGTGTGTGTGTGTGAGGAAGATTAGCCCTGAGCTAACATCCATTGCCAATCTTCTTCCCTTTTTTTTTTTTGCTGAGGAAGATTGGCCCAGGGCTAACATCCATGCCCATCTTCCTCTACTTTATATGGGACGCTGCCACAGCATGGCTTGACAAGTGGCTCATCGATCCATGCCTGGGATCCAAACCTGCAAATCCCAAAAGGATTGCCAAAGTGGAGCGTGTGAACTTAACCACTATGCCACCAGGCTGGCCTTCTCATTGTAGTTTTGACTTGCCTTTCCCTAATGATTAGTGATGTTGAACACCTTTTTATGTGCCTGTTGGCTATCTATATATCTTCTTTGGAAAAATGTCTGTTCATATCCTCTGCCCATTTTTTGGTCGAGTTGTTCCTGTTACTGCATAAAATTGGGGTTCACTTGCTTGATGCACATAAATGGCCAATTACTTACAGCGTCAGCCTTTGGGAAAAGAAATCAGCTTTATTCGGAAAGATTGACTTGCAGAGAGATGGGGGTGTGTGCCCTCAGATCCCTAATTCAGGATTTGGGGTGAAATTTAAGAGGTTAGGGAGGTTAGGGAGAATAGAGGTTAGGGAGAATAGGCTGGCATGTGGAAATGCTGGTGGGCTAGCATTGGTGGGCTTCAAGCATTTATAGTAAGGTTTTAAATATTTATGACAGGTTCTAAACATTTATAACGAGGTTCTAAAGTTTTATGATAGGGTTCTAAACATTTTTGATGAGATGGGGAAGGAATTTTAACACCAGATCTCCCTGAATGAGGGACACCTTGCTTCTCATAAGAATCCAACTTTCAGGTTCTGGTCATGTTCAGTCCTCGGGTTCCATGGGAAGGAGGAGCTTTGGTTCCATGTCATTTCAGGTCAAGGTTTCCTCTTCTGCACAAACTCCGGCTACGTGACTTTGCAGATTTTCTGAAAGGCAATTCTTAATCACTCTGTTGATAAGAGACGGGGTCAGTTGAACTGGTCCTGGAGGGCCCACAGTTACATTCATTTTTTTGTTGTTAAGTTGTGTGAGTTCTTTACATATTTTGGAAATTAACCCCTTGTTGGATATATGATTTGCAAATATTTTCTCCCAGTTTGTGTGTTGTCTTCTCATTTTGTTCATGATTTCCTTTGCCTTGCAGAAGCTTCTAGTCTGATGTAGTCCCATTTGTTTATTTTTTCTTTTGTTTCCCTTGCCTGAGAAGACACGGTTGGTATTCAGAAAGATACTGCTAAGACTGATGCCAAAGAGTGTACTGCCTAGGTCTTCTTCTAGGAGTTTTATGGCTTCAGGTCTTACATTCAAGTCTTTAATGTATTTTGAGTTAATTTTTGTGTATGCTGTAAGATAGTGGTCTACTTTCATTCTTTTGCATGTGGCTATCCAGTTTTCCCAACACCATTTGTTGAAGAAATTTCCTTTCTCCATTGTCTGTTTTTGGGTCATGTGTTGAAAATTAGCTGTCTATAGATGTGAGGGTTTATTTCTGGGCTCTCAATACTGCTCCATTGATCTGTGTGTGTTTTTCTGCCAGTACTATGGAGTTTGGATTACTATAGCTTTGTAGTATATTCTGAATTAAGGAAGTGTGATAGCTCCAGCTTTTTTTCTCAGGATTCCTTTGGCTATTTGGGGTCTTTTGTTGTTTCATATAAATTTTAGGATTCTTTGTTCTATTTCCATGAAGAATGTCATTGGGATTCTGATTGGGATTGCATTGACTTTGTAGATTGTTTTAGGCAATATGGACATTTTAATTATGTTTATTCTTCCAATCCATGAGCATGGAATGTCTTTCCATTTCTTTATGTCTTCTTTGATTTCTTTCAATAATGTCTTATAGTTTTCAGTATATAGGTCTTTCACCTCCTTAGTTAAATTTATTCCCAGATTGTTTTTGGTGAGGAAGATTAACCCTGAGCTAATATCTGCTGCCAATCCTCTTCTTTTTCACTAAGGAGGATTGGCCCTGGGATAACATCCCCTCTACTTTATACGTGGGACGCCTGTGACAGCATGGCTTCATAAGCAGTGCATAGGTCCTGCCTGGGATCCGACCCTGCAAACCACTGGTTGCCAAAGTGGAGTGCGAGGATTTAACCATTATGCCACGAGGCTGGCCCCTATTCCTAGATATTTTATTCTTTTTGTTGTGATTGTAAATGGGATTGTACTCTTCATTTCTCTTTCTGCTAGTTCATTATTAGTGTGTAGAAATGCAACTGATTTTTGTATGTTGATTTTGTACCCTGCAATTTTACTGTATTCATTAATTATTTTTAATAGTTTTTTTCATGGATTCTTTAGGGTTTCCTATATATAGAACCATGTCAACTGCAAATAGTGACAGTTTTACTTCTTTCTTTCCAACTTGGATACCTTTTATTTCTTTTTCTTGCCCAGTTGCTCTGGCTAAAACTTCCAATACTAGGTTGAATAAGAGTGGCAAGAGTGGGCCTCCTTGTCTCGTTCCTGTTCTCAGAGGAATAGCTTTCAATTTTTCCACAATTGAGTATGATGTTGGCTGAGGGTTTATCATATATGACCTTTATTGTGTTGAGGTACTTTACTGCCTTTTTTTTGCTAAGGAAGATTTGCCTTGAGCTAACACCCTTTGCCAATCTTCCTCTTTTCGTATGTGAGCTGCCACCACAGCATGGCCACTGACAGATGAGTGGTGTAGGTCTGTGCCTGGGAACCAAACCCGGTCTGCTGAAGCAGAGCATGCCAAACTTAACCACTAGGCCACTGGGGCTGGCCCGAGGTACTTTACTTCTCTACCCGTTTTATTGAGAGTTTTTATCATAAATGAGTGTTGGATCTTGTCAAATGCTTTCTCTGTGCCTATTGAGATGATCATGTGATTTTCATTCTTCATTTTGTTAATTTGGTGTATCACATTGATTGATTTGTAGATGTTGAACCAATCCCGCATCTCTGGAATAAATCCCACTTGATCATGGTGTATGATCCCTTTAATGTATTGTTGTATTTGATTTGCTAATATTTTGTTCAGGATTTTTGCATCTATGTTCATCAGCAGTATTGAGCTATAGTTTTCCTTTGTTGAGATGTCCTTATGTGGTGTTGGTATCAGGGTAATGTTGGCCTTGAATGAGTTAGGAAATGTCCCATCCTCTTCAGTTGTTTGGAAGAGTTTGAAAAGGATAGGTATTAAATTTTCTTTGAATGATTAGTAGAATTCAAGAGAGGAGCCATCTGGTCCTGGACTTTTATTTTGGGGGAGGTTTTTGATTACTATTTCAATCTCTTTATTTGTGATTTGTCTGTTCAGATTCTCTATTTCTTCTTGATTCAGTTTTGGGAGGTTGCATGAGTCTAAGAATTTATCCATTTCTTCTAGGTTATCCAATTTGTTGGCGTATAATTTTTCATAGTATTCTCTTATAGTCCTTTGTATTTCTGTGGTGTCCATTGTAATTTATCCTTTTTCATTTCTGATTTATTAATTTGCACCTTCTCTCTGTTTTTTTTAGTGAGTCTGGCTAAGGGTTTGTCATTTTTGTTTATCTTTTCAAAGAACCAGCTTTTAGTCTCATTGATCCTTTCCATTGTTTTTTTAGTCTCTGTTTCATTTATTTCTGCTCTGATTTTTATTATTTCTTTGCTTCTACTGACTCTGGGCTTTGTTTGCTCTTCTTTTTCTAATTCTTTTAGGTATAGTGTTATATTGTTTATTTGAGATTTTTCTTGTTTTTTAAGGTAGACCTGTATTGCTATAAACTTCCTTTTAGTACCCATTTTGCAGCATCCCATAAGTTTTGGTATGTTGTGTTTTCATTTTGTCTTTCATTTTCATTTTGATTTGTCTCCAGGTATTTTTGGATTTCTCCTTTGATTTCTTCATTGATCCAATGGTTGTTCAGGAGTGTGTTGTTCAGTCTCCACATATTTGTGACCTTCCCAGCTTTTTTCTTGTAGTTGATTTCTAGTTTCATAGCATTGTGGTTGGAAAAGATGCTTGATATAATCTCAATCTTCTTAAATTTATTGAGGCTTGTTTTGTTTCCCAACATATGGTCTATCTTTGAGAATGTTCCATGTACACTTGAGAAGAATGTGTATTCTGCTCCTTTTGAATTGAATGATCTGTATAGATCTATTAAGTCCATCTAGTATAGTGTTTTATTTAAGGTCATTGTTTCCTCATTGATTTTCTCTCTGGATGATCCATCCATTGATGTAAGTGGGGTGTTAAAGTCCCCTACTATTATTGTGTTGCTGTAAATTTCTCGCTTTAGGTCTGTTAGTAGGTGCTGTGTATACTTTGGTGCTCCTGTGTTAGGTGCATATACATGAATAAGTATTGTGTCTTCTTGGTGGAATGTCCCTTTTATCATTATATACTGTCCATCTTTGTCTCTTGTTATCTTTTTTATCCTGAAGTCTGTTTTGTCTGATATAAGTTTGGCTACACCTACTTTCTTTTGGTTGCCATTTGCTTGGAGTATCATCTTTCATCCCTTCACTCTGAGCCTGTATTTGTCTTTAGAGCTGAGATGTGTCTCCTAGTGGCAGCATATTGTTCGGTCTTGTTTTTTAATATGTTTGGCCACTCTGTGTCTTTTGATTGGTGAATTTAATCCATTTACATTTAGAGTGATTATTGATATATGAGGGCTTAATGCTGCAATTTTATCTTTTGTTGTCTGGTTGTTGTATATTTGCATTGTTTCTTTTACCTTGTATTTCTGACAGCCATTTCAGTTTGGTGGTTTTCTGTGATGGTTTTCTCTTTATTTATGATTTGTGGCTCTGCTCTGATTTTTTTGTTTTGTGGTTACCATGAAGTTAGTATGAAAGATCTCATAGATGAGATAGTCCTTTTTCTGATAGCCTTTTATCTCCGTTAGCCTATGCATGTTCCATCCTTTTCCTTTTCCCATCCTATGTTTTTGTTGTCACAAATTAAGCTTTTTTGGGTTGTGAGTTTGTGACCAAATTGAAGTGGTTATAGGTATTTTTGATGCTTTCTTTCCCTTTATCCTTTATGTTATAATAAAGTGTTTACTACCTATTTTGACATAGAGTTGCAATTTTATGATTCTGTCTGTCTATTTAGCACCATGCTCACAGTTTTGTAAACCTTTGCCTTTTTTGTTTCAGGTAGGAGGGCTGCTTTCAACATTTCTTGAAAGGCAGGTCTAGTGATGATTTTGTTTGCCTGGGAAAGGTTTTATTTCTCCTTCATATCTGAAGGGTAATGGATAGAGTATTCTTGGCTGATCATTTTTGTTTTTCAGTATTTTTAATATATTGTTCCACTCTCTCCTTGCCAGTAGGGTTTCTGCTGAGAAATCCACTGAAAGCTCTTTGGGAGTTCCTTTGTAGGTTATTTTCTTCTCCCTGGCTGACCTTAAAATTCTTACTCTGTCATTGACTTTTGACAGTTTTAATATTATATGCCTTGGTGAAGGTATATAATTTTATTATTTCTTTGAATAAGCTCTCTGCTCCTTTCTCACTCTCTTCTCCTTCTGGGATACCTGTTATCCTTATATTAGTTTCCTAATTGAGTTGGATATTTCTTGTAGAATTTCTTCATTTTAAAAAAATCTTAGTTCTCTCTCCTCCTCCACCTGAATCATTTCTAGATTTTTATCTTTGAGCTCACTAATTCCCTCTTCCATGTGGTCTGCTCTATTTTTAATGCTTTCTATTTATTTTTCATCTCATTAATTGTGTTCTTCATCTCCACAATTTCTGTTTGGCTTCTTTTTTAGAGTTTCAATCTGGTGAAGTACTCTTTTGGTCATTAATTTTATTCCTGCACTTATTGAACTGTTTTTCTGAATTTTCTTGTAACTTGTTGAGTTTCTTTATGACAGCTATTTCAAACTCTCTGTCAATTAGATTATCTTCTGTGATTTCAAGTTTGGCTTTTGGAGAGATTGCTGGGAAGATGGTGGCATAGGAGGACTCTGAACTCACCTCTTCCCGTGGACACAACAAATTTACAACTACCCTTGGAACAATTACCCCTGAGAGAGAACTGGAAACTGGATAAAAAGAATCCCCACAACAATGGACAGTGCTGACTGAGGTGGAAGAGGAAGAAATTCTTTCTGGAGAGGAAAAAGCCACATTCTAGCCCCAGTGCTTCACAGCCAGGAGCAATCTTAAGGTATGAAGCTTTCCCTGGAGGAGCCAGGGATTTGAGTGGGAGAGCTTTGCCACAATAAGCAGCTTTTGAACTCAGCTGAGATGAGTGTCAGAATACCTGGTTTTGTTGGCTATTATCAACAACAGGGAATACCCCCAGAAAAGCTCTCAAACATAAGAAAAAGAAAAGCCTGCTCTTAAAGGTCCCATGGACAAATTCACCCATTTCAGAGAGCCACCTAAAATCACCAGAAAGAAAGGTGCACAGTCCTTTGGTGAAAAAAGACTCACTTGCTAGGCTCTGGGCACATCTCAGCAAGGCAGGAGGTGGCTGGGAACACCTCCCCAGGGACTGAGACATTGGTGGCAGCCATTATTTTGACCTAGTACAGGTGTGCTGACACAGATGCTGGCAGTTGCCCTTGGAGTTCTTCCTCTGGCCCATTAGTGCAGGGCTCTGCCCCACCCACTAGAGCATCAATTTAATCCAGTTCATCCAGGGTAGGTAGCCTACCCTAGGGACTGGCCCCACCCAACAGCAAGCCCTTGGGCAACTTGTGGGCATACATAGATGGAGTGTGTGGGAACTCTGCAGTGGGGTGAGTGGGTCTGCCTCTGTGGGGCAGGGCATGTGTGAGGGGCAGGACTGTATTGGCGGAGTTTTTGTGGCCTCTGCAGTGGGGTGAGTGGCTCTGCTTCAGTGTGTCAGGGTGTGTGTATGGTGCAGGACTGTGTTGATAGGGGTGTGTGGGCCTGTGGGTGGTGGGGCTTGTCAGCTGCAGCAGACATGTGCTTCTCAGACAGCCACATAGGGGGCTGGCCCCACCCAGCTGCACTACTGAGAGAGCTGAAAACATCCTTGCAGGCTGGAGGCCTATAGCAATTGTAAGTCCTTGAGCCTAGCAACCAGCCATACAGGGGACCTACTCACTTAACAGAAAAACTGCAGCATGAATGTGCTGTTAGACCTTACAGCCAACTGTGCTGGGGCTCCCCATGCCCAATAAAGTGACTGAAGGGACTGTAGCAGCTGCACAATGCTGAGCATTACAACCAGCTGACCAGGGTGACAACCTAGCCTCCCTGTGCATCTGCAGCAAAAGCAACCCTGCTACAACAGAAGGACACATGTATCTCACACAGGGGTCACTCCTGGAACATTTGGAACTGGTGATGAGAGGGAAGCACATTGCTGGGCCTCATAAGGCATCTCTTACATAAAGCCATTTCTCCAAGATCAGGAGATGTAGCTGACCTACCTAATACACAAATATAAGCACATAGAAAGAGGCAAAATGAGGAGACAAAGGAAAATGTTCCAAATAAGGGAACAGGACAAATCCTCAGAAAAAGAGCTAAATGAAGCAGAGATAAACAATCTACCTGATAAAGAGTACAAACTAATAGTCATAAGGATGCTCACTCATCTTAAGAGAAGAATGGATGAATTCAGTGAGAACTTCAACAAAGAATTGGAAAATACAAAAAAGAACCAATAAGAACTGAAAAACACAATAATGGAAATGAAAAATTCTCTAGAGGGAAACAATAGCAGAGTAGATGATACAGAAGAGCGGATCAGTGATCTGGACAAAAGACTAGAGGAAATCACCCAAGCTGAACAGAAAAAAGAAAAAAGAATTAAAAAGAATGAGGACACTCTAAGGGGCATCTGGGAAAACATCAAGCACACTAACATCCATATTATAGGTGTCCCAGAAGGAGAAGAGAGAGACAAAGGGGCAGAGAATCTATTTGAAGAAATAATAGCTGAAAACTTTCCTAACCTAAGGAAGGAAACAGACATCCAGGTACAGGAAGCACAGAGAGCACCAAACAAGATAAATCCAAAGAGGCCCACACCAAGGCACATTATGATTAAAATGTTAATAATTAAAGATAAAGGGAGAATCCTGAAAGCCACAGGAGAAAGGCAACAAGTTATGTACAAAGGAAACCCCATAAGGCTATCAGCTGAGTTCTCAGTAGAAACCTTATAGGCTAGAAGGGAGTGGCATGGTATATTTATAGTGCTGAAAGAAAAAAATCCTACAGCCAAGAATACTCTACCCAGCAAGGTTATCATTCAGAATGGAAGGAGGGATAAAGAATTTTCCAGACAAGCAAAAACTAAAAGAGTTTATCATCAAGAAACCAGCCTTACCAGAAATGCTAAAGTGATTTACTTAAGTGGAAAAGAAAAGAACACAAATAGGAATAAGAAAATTATCAAAAAAAGCAATAAATTCACTGATAAATTTGAACATACAGTAAAGGTAGCAGATCAACCACCTATGAAGCTAATATGAAGGTTAAAAGACAAAAGTACTAAAATTATCTATTTCCATGATAAGATGGTAGTGGATACACAGGCACAAAAAAGAGGTTAAATATGATATCAAAAACATAAAATATGGGAGGAGGAGAGTAAAAGAGTAGAGCTTTTAGCAAGAGATCAAACTTAAGAGACCATCAACTTAATATAGATTGCTCTATATGTTGGTCATTATATATGAACCTCGTGGTAATCACAAGCCAGAAACCTATAATAAATACACAAAAAATTAAGAGAAATGAACCCAAACATAATACAAAAGGAAGCCATCAAACCAGAAGGGGAGAGTATAAGAGAAGAAGAAAGGGCCAGAGAAGAACTACTAAAACACCCAGAAAAAAGTAACAAAATGGCAATAAGTACATACTTATCAATAGCTACTTTAAATGTCAATAGACTAAATGCTCCAATGAAAAGGCATAGGGTGGCTCTTTGGATAAAAAAACAACCCATATATATGCTGAATACAAGAGACACACTTCAGACCTACACACACTCACAAACTGAAAGTGAAGGGATGCAAAAAGATACTCCATGCAAATTTCAATGAAAAGAAAGCTGGAGTAGCAATACATATATCAGAGAAAATATACTTTAAAACAAAAACTGTAACAAGAGATAAAGAAGGGCACTACATAATGATAAAGGGAACAATCCAACAATAGGGTATAACACTTGTAAATGTATATGCACCTGTCACCGACTAGTGCCCTGAGGAACTCAAGGGTGGGTTTGGAAGCATTTAACTGGTTTTCCAAGTTGTTTTTTTATGTTAAGGAGACACAACCAGCAACCACCCTGAAGCTAACCAAGCCTCCCTACAAGATCTACACCCATGACCTTGCCTTATTTTTAATGTGAAGATCTCATCAAGAAGAGATTAAGCCTCATTACCATAATATGCAGTGTACCCACCTCTCCCTTTTGAATATTCATTCCCCAACCGAAATAAAAATTCCTGCTTCCCTTTGTTCAGGGATGCCATGACTTTGGAAATGATTCCTCATGGCCTCCTATTTGCTGCAAATACACTTTACTTTGTGAGACAACTTCCATTGGTGTAGAGTCTTATTTAGCTGACCAGGAGGGAAGCCCACTTGGTTCAGTATCACACCCAACATAGGAGGACCTAAATATACAAAGCAATTGTTAACAGACATAAAAGGAGAACTAGACAGCAACAAAATAATAGTAGGAAACTTTAACATGCCACTTACAGTAATGGATAGATCATCCAAACAGAAGATCAATAAGGAAACATTGGCCTGAAATGACACATTAGACCAGATGGACTTAGTAGATGTATATAGAACGTTCCATCCAAAACTCACAGAATAAACATTCTTTTCAAATGCACATGCAACATTCTCCAGGATAGGTCACATATTAGGCCACAAAACAAGTCTCAATAAATTTAAGAAGTATGAAATAATACCAAGCATCTTTTCTGACCACAGTGGTATGAAACTAGAAATAAACTACAGGAAGAAAATCAGAAAAGCCACAGATATGTGGAGATTAAACAAAATGTTACTGAGCAAAGAATGGGTCAATGAAGAAATCAAAGGAGAAATATATAAATAGCTGGAGACAAATGAAAATGAAAATACAACATGTCCAAATTTATGAGATACAACAAAAGTGGTTCTGAGAGGGAAGTTTATAGCAATACATGCCTACCTCAACAAACAAGAAAAAATCTCAAATAAACAATCTAACAGTGCACCTAAAGGAACTGGAAAAAGAAGAACAAACAAAGCCCCAAATCAGTAGAAGGCGGAAATAATAAAAATCAGAACAGAAATAAATGAAATAAGAGATTTTAAAAAATAGAAAAAAATCAATGGAACTAAGAGCTGATTCTTTGAAAAGATAAACAAAACTGACAAACCTTTAGCTAGACTCACCAAGAAAAAAAGAGAGAAGGCTCAAATGAATGAAATCAGAAATAAAAGAGGAGAAATTAAAACAGACACCTCAGAAATACAAAAGATTATAAGAGACTACTATGAAAAGCTATACACCAACAACTGGATAATCTAGAAGAAATGGATAAATTCTCAGAATCACACAACCTTCCAAAACTGAATCAAGAAGAGATAGAGAATTTGAATAGACAAATCACCAGTAAGGAGATCAAAACAGTAATCAAAAACCTCCCCAAAAATAAAAGTCCAGGACCAGACAGCTTCCCTGGTGAATTCTCCCAAATATTCAAAGACTCAATACCTATCCTTCTCAAACTCTTCCAAAAAATTGAAGAGAAGGGGAAGCTTCCTAACTCATTCTTCGAGGCAAACATTACCCTGATACCAAAAACAGACAAGGACAACACAAAAACAGAAAATTACAGGCCAATATCACTGATGAACATTGATGCAAAAATCCTTAACAAAATACTAGCAAACCGAATACAACAATACAATAAAAAGATTATACACCTTGATTAAGTGAGATTTATTCCAGGGATGCAGGGCTGGTTCAACACCCACAAATCAATCAACGTGATACACCACATTAACAAAATGAAGAATAAAAATCACATGATTTTCTTAATAGATACATAGAAAGCATTTGACAAGATACAGCATCCATTTATGATTTAAAAAATCTGAATAAAATGGGTATAGGAGGAAAACACCTCAACATAATAAAGGCATACATGACAAACCCAGGGCTAATATCATACTCAATGGAGAAAAACTGAAAGCTATCCCCCTAATAACAGGAACCAAGCAAGGATGCCCACTGTTGCCACTCTTATTTAACATAATATTGGAAGTCATAGCCAGAGCAATCAGGCAAGAAAAAGAAATAAAAGGGATCCAAATTGGAAATGAAGAAGTGAAATTGTCACTATTTGCAGATGGTATGATTTTATATATAGAAAATAGAATCCACCAAAAACTTTTAGAACTTGTAAATGAATATGGTAAAATTGCAGGATACAAAATCCAAACACAAAAATTAGTTGCGTTTCTATACACTAAAAACAAAGTAGCAGAAAGAGAAATTAACAATACAATTCCATTTACAATTGCAACAAAAAGAATAAAATACCTAAGAATAAATTTAACCAAAGGTGAAAGACCTGTACACTGAAAACTATAAAACATTGCTGAAAGAAATTGAAGAAGACACAAAGAAATGGAAAGATATTCTGTGCTCTTGGATTGGAAGAATTAACATAGTTAAAATATCCATACTTCCTAAAGCAATCTATAGATTCAATGCAATCCTTATAAAAGTTCCAATGATGTTTTTCACAGAAATAGAACAAAGAACCCTAAAGTTTATATAGAACAATGAAAGACCCCAAATAGCCAAAGGAATCCTGAGAAAAAAGAACAAAGCTGGTGGGTTGGCCTGGTGGCATAGTGGTTAAGTTCGAGCACTCCGCTTTAGTGGCCCAGTGTTCGCAGGTTCAGATCCTGGGTGCAGACCTGCAGACCACTCATCAAGCAATGCTGTGGTGGTGTCCCACATGCAAAATAGAGGAAGATTGGCACAGATGTTAGCTCAGGACCAATCTTCCTCACTGGAAAAAAAAAGAACAAAGCAGGAGGTTTCAAACTTCCTGAGTTCATAATATACTACAAAGCTATAGTAATCAAAACAACATGGTACTGGCAGAAAAAGAGACACATCATATCAGTGGAACAGAATCGAAAGCCCAGAAATAAACCCACATATCTATGGACAGCTAATTTTCAACAAAGGAGCCAAGAACCTACAATGGAGAAAGGAAAGACTCTTAAATAAATGGTATTGGGAAAACTGGACAGCCACATGCAAAAGAATGTAAGTAGACTATTATCTTACACCATATAGAAAAATTAACTCAAAATGGATTAAAGACTCGAATGTAAGACCAGAAACCATAAAACCTCTAGAAGAAAACACAGGCAGTATGCTCTTTGACATTGGTCTTAGCAGCATATTTTCAAATACCATGTCTGACCATGCAAGAGAAACAATAAACAAAATTTAAAAAACAAAAAGAAAAATAAACAAATGGAACTACATCAAACTAAAAAGGTTCTGCACAACAAAGGAAACCATCAACAAATTGAAAAGACAACCTAACAATTGGGAGAAGATATTTGCAAACCATATATCTGATAATGGGTTAATTTCCAAAATATGTAAAGAACTCATACATGTCAACAACAACAAAACAAACAACCCAATTTAAAAAATGGGCAAAATATCTGAACAGACATTTTTCCAAAGAGGATACACAGATGGCCAACAGGCACATGAAAAGATGTTCAACATCACTAGTTATTCGGGTAATTCAAATCAAAACTATAGTGAGATATCACCTTACACCTGTCAGAATGGCTATAATTAACAAGACAAGAAATAACAAGTGTTGGAGGGGATGTGGAGAAAAGGGAACCCTCATACACTGCTGGTGTGAATGCAAACTGGTGCAGCCACTATGGAAAGCTGTATGGAGATTCCTCAAAAAATTAAGAATAGAACTGCCATACGATCCAGCTATTCCACTGCTAGGTATTTAACCAAAGAACAAGAAAACATGAATACATAAAGATATATGCACCCCTGTGTTCATTGTGGTATTATTCATAATAGCCAAGACTTGGAAACAATCTAAGTGCCCATAAAGGGACGAATGGATAAAGAAGATGTGGTATGTATACACAATGGAATAGTACTTAGCCATAAAAAAGATGAAATCTTGCCATTTGTGACAACATGGATGGACCTTGAGGGTATTATGTTAAGCTATATATGTCACAGGGAGAAAGTAAAATACCATATGATCTTACTCATAAATAGAAGATAAAAACAACAACAAACTAACACATAGAGACAGAGATTGGATTGGTGGTTACCAGAGGGGAAGCAAGGAGGGAGGAGAGTGAAAGGGGGATTCCCATATGTGTATGGTGATGGATGATAGTCTTTGGGTGGTGAATATCATGTAATCTACACAGAAATCGAAATATAATAATGTACACCTGAAATTTGTATAATGTTATAAACCAGTGTTACCTCAATAAAAAAGAAAAAAATTGTTTGGTTTTTGGAGAGTTGTCATTTTCTTTCTGTTCTGCCATGTTACTGTAGTTCTTCATGGTATTTGATGAGCTGATCCTCTGTCATCACATTTGTTGTAACCACCTTTCTTATTTGTGTAAGTCTTTGGTTACTTTGGTTCTGAGCTACTTCTGATTTTATCTGAGAGCCTGCACTTTCTACCCTCCACTGCCTCTGCTGGAGGCATCGTCGGTGCCCTCCTTGTGCTGCTTGTACTTCTGAGGTTGCTGGTGCCTTGCTGCTAATGATGTTGCTGCAGTCTCAGGTGTTGCCACCGGGGTCACCAGGCTGCGAGTACTTCTGCTGCTTCCAGAGCCACCTAGGTCTCGTGATCCCCCACTGGCTCTCTGCAGGCTCTCCACACGCTCCGATGTTACTGCTTCATGCATCACCTGCACCACTGCCAGGGGTGCTAGGTTCACGGGTGTTGCTGTTTCAGCTGGGGGCCCGGGGACCTGGAACCCAGGGACTTGTATGCACTCCCCGCTGCTTGTAGAGCCAGTGTTGGAGGTGCTGCCACCGGGGACTGGGTCACCAGTTCTGCTGTGGTTCCTAAGGCCTCTAGTCACAGGTTCCACCTGCCACTGCTGGGGGGTGGGGCAGGGGTTAAGCAGGGAGAGATTGTCATTGCTGCTTGCTTGAGCAGCCTCTGGTCTCTGGCGCCAGCTGGTGTTTTGAAATCTCAGGTCAGGGGGCCCTGCCCCAGCTGGGAAAATCTGAGTTTTGTATACTGCCTCCACGGTTGGAAAGACCAGATGACTGCTGGGGAAGGGGGAGGAGGCTGCTCCCCTAGTTCCACTGCCTCTGAGAGGTCCAGCTTGCCCACCTTCAGGTATATAGATGCATGGATCTCTTAGGCATCCTGTTGTGCTGTGTAGGGAGTCCTTTGTTGGTCAATGGACATCCGATTGGTTGTAACTTAGAGGGTAGAGACCAAGGGAGTAACTCACTCCACCATGATGATGACCCGAAGATAACTTTTTTATGTGAGAGACTTAGCTGCATGGCTGGGCAAACATCTGATTACCAAACATCTGCTCTCATCATCCTGTGAATGACCCTCCTCTGCTTTGAAGCACCAGACACCTATCCCATTCCTTAGCTCAGGATGGCATATAAGCCCCAATTGCCCGACTGCCTTTGAGTCTCGTATTTTTATAGGGCTCCTGAACGTACAAAATTTTCCTCCTGTTAATATGTCTTATGTCGACTTAATCATTAGACCAGCCAATGAACCTAGAAGGGAAGAGGGGAAACTTTTCCTCCCCATCACCTCCCTCTTCCCCTCCCCCTCCTTAAAGAAGAGGTCCTGTGAGCACACAGCAAGATGGTGACTGCCTACAAGTCAGGAGAAGAGCCCTCAGAATTAAACTGTAGGGGAGGCTAAACTTTTCCTCTACCTTCTTATTGTCTCTGGCTGGGCCTGAGCGGTAAGTCAATGCAAGACAGATTAATAGGAGAAAAGCATACAAATATTTTTACATGTACATGGGAGTGTTCAAGGAAAATAAAGACCCCAAAAGTGCGTAGGCCTAAGTGCTTAGGTACTAGGTTGAACAAAGTTTCGTTTCAAATCCAGTTATCTTTGTGATGTAGTATTTCAATCAAAATTTGAAGCTATCCAATATCAGAACATAACTGTATTAATGAAACTAGAGAGAACACTCATGTGACTGCAAATTAACCATCCTTACTGATTTTACCACTATTGATGTTCGAGGCTAGGCAACCCAACTCGAAGGCTATTTGAACATTTACAAGTAGATTCATTTACTATCTCTGCTGGAGTGCTTCCAGTAAAATGAGAGTGAAAACCAACAAAGAGAAAGAAATGAAATTTAAGAAGCAGGAGATCCAACACACAATAGGAGGGAAGGGAAGCCCCAGGATGGCAGATATGAAATTGGCTTAGAGGGCAATCAGAGGCCATGTGAGCAGAAGGTTGGAGAACAAAATATGTGAAGTGTCCAGAAAACAACAACTGAGCATTAATGTGATATTTACTGACAATTTAGAAAATTCAAATAATCCAAAATGTTGGCTATCTGGGCTCTGACTAGCTCCTCCAAAATCAACCCTGGGCTACTAGTAGAAGCAAGAGGGCAACACAGATTCCACACCTATGAAAAAATTCTCAACCTCCATAGAGACTAAAGAGTCTGGTTTGGACTGGTGTGTAGGAAAGGTTGATGTTCAGAGGGAGCAGAGAGAGGACAAGATGGAGAAAAGTAATTTAAGTTCTGCTCTTGCATCTCACTCCCACAATTCCAGATCAATCATTTCTTGCCCCTTCAAGTAATAAATTATCAGCTGCACTCAAATCACCAATGTGGTAGCTGTGATATGCAATCTGGGAACCACGTAAGCTTTGCTAAGGAAAAAAGTTGATGAAAACATGTGTGACAAGCCTTCAAGAAATGGTGCTGAAACAAATGAACATGCACATGCAAAAAAGTGCATCTAGACACAGACCTTATACTTTTTGCAAAATTTAACTCAAAGTAGTTCATAGACCTAAAAGTAACATGCAAAATGATAAAACTTCCACAGGAAAACATAGGAGAAAATCCATGTGACCTTGGCTTGATGCTAAGTTTTTTGGGTGTGAAACCAAAAGCACCATCCATGAAGGAAAAAATTGATGAGTTGGACTTCATTAAAATGAAAACCTTTTGCTCTGCAGAAGACATTTGCAAGAGAGTGAAAAGACAACCCACAGACCAGGAGAAAAAATTTGCCAAACACACATCTGATAAAGGACTTGTATCCAAAATATACAAGGAACTCTTAAAACTCAACAATAAGAAAAAATCTAAAGCCTGATTTAAAAATGGGCAAAAGATCTGAACAGACACCTCACCAAAGAAGATTTATAGATATTCAGATGTACAAATGGCAATTAAGTATATGAAAAGATGCTCAACATCATATGTCATCAGGGAGCTGCAAATTAAAACAACAATGGATAACACTGCACACCTGTTAGAATGGTTAAATCCAAAAAACTAACACTGTACTATCAAATACTGGTGAATTGTGGAGCAATGGAAACCATCATTCATTGCTTGTGGGAATGCAAAATGATAGAGACACTTGGGGAGAGAGTTTGCCAGTTTCTTACAAAGCTAAACATAGTCCGACCACATAATCTGGCAATCATAATCATAGGTATTTACCAAAAATTGTTGAAAACCTGTATCAACACAGAAATTCACACAACGAATGCTTCTAGCAGCTTTATTCATAATTGCCCCAATGTGAAAGCAACCAAGATATCCTTTAATAGGTGAATGGATTGAACAAACTATGGAATAGTATTAAGCAATCACAAGAAATGGACTATCATGAAAAGGCATGAAAGAACCTTACATTCATATTGCTAAGTGAAAGACGCCAGTCTGAAAAGACCACACAATGTATGATTCCAACTATATGACATTGTGGAAAAGGCAAAGCTATAGAGATGGTAAAAAATGATCAGTGGTTGCCGGGACTTGGAGGGGAAGGCAAGAAAAATGATTAGGTGGAACACAGGATTATTTAGGCCATTGAATGTATTCTGTACATGGGATTATTTAGGCCATTGAATGTATTCTGTATGACACAGTAATGGTGGATACATGACATCATCGATTTGTCAAAATTCATAGAACTGAAAAAGAGAAGGAACCTTAATGTAAGCTATGAACTTGAGTTAATCATAACCTATCAACATTGGTTCATTCATTGTAACAAAGGTATCATATAGATGCAAAATGTTAATAATAGGGGAAACCATGAGCAGGGAAGGAGTGAATATGAGAACTCTTTGCTATCTGCTCAATTTTTCTGTAATCCTAAAACGGTTTTAAAAATAAAGTGTATTAGTTAATACAAAAACAAAGATCTCCTGACTAGAAGATTTGACTGGTGGAGAGTAAACCAAAAAGGCATGATAAAAATGATTTTCTTGTGGGTGCGACTCTCCACTTAGGGCTCATCCTTGTCCTTAATTTTACCAAGACCAGCAAATGAGGGCCTACATCCATAGGAAGGTCAGAGACCCCACTATCCAGCTCCCCTTATCTCCACAGGAATTCCTCCCCACAAGTATCCCCCTTCCCTGGGCCCCTAATGCAGCTTCTGTCCATCAGTGACCTTCTTTCTTGATCCCCACTCCATCGTGCCATGTAGCCAAAGGATAGGATAGGAGGAAATATAATAAATAGCAATGGTTTTGGTTTCAAGTATTCCAAACTGCAGAGAACCACCAGACTCATTTGTGGCTTCAAAGACATGCTCTGGCCAGGTGGTGGCTGCACTGCAGGTCAAGTACTAAAGCAGGAGTGATCATTTCCATGCCTGGGAGCACTGCATAATCCCTGTTTAGATCAATTCCTTAATGTCTTTTGCCCTAGAATTAATTCAAGGGAAATAGTTGCCATTTTCCTCCCTTTACCTCCACCATCACTCCTGGAGTGAGAAACCACCCCTCTTGCCTGTGCAAAAGAGAACCCAGTAGGGAAATGTATGCATTGGCTGGGAATCAAACCGGGTTTCCTGCATGGGAGGTAAGAATTCTGCCATTGAACCACCAATGCCCTACTTTTTGCTACTAGAGTAGGTCTTATCAGAAGGAGTTTCCGGAAGGACTTTGAAAACAGTTCTAAAAATAAGTTCATACAGGTCTTTCTGGTAGACATGCAGAACAAACAGAAAACACATCCAGAGTGTAGGCTTGCACAGGAGACGTACGTCAGGCAATACTATAAAATTCTAGCATTCAAACCATAATACTAGAATTCAAATTCAAATCAAATTTCCTCACTGATGATGCATTCTCGTTGCCCTCCCATTGCTTGGTACCTCCCAAACCCTTTCCTCTCAACCTTGAAACAAACACCAGCTCTTTCCCTGAACAGGTATTCAGGACCCAGTGACTGTTGGGGAGGCTCGTGTTTGGGGATGTGACTGAATTAGTCCAGAAGATCTGGGTGATAATTGAGCTTCTCTCCTCCCATGCCTCTTTTGAGTCCTTGGAAAAGGCCAAGGATTGAAGGGTCCTGCTTTTAAATTCTTGCATTTGAGAGAGACCTACAAAGGGTGAATAAGTGAAAATTTCACTCCAAGATTTCTTTAACCACTTGCATTGGCCACTCGAGGAGGCCATGTCAGGGAAAAATAATTCATTTAGATTCTGGGTAGATAGTAGAACGTTACTTTTCTATCCAACATAAAGCTTTTTTGCCCTTTGTTTTTGTCTGATATTCATATTTTCACTCTTTGATTCTTTTGTTTACAATTGGCCTGGTAACAGGCCAAGCACTAACCCGTGCACAATCACCCCAGGGCCCCAGAGCTTCTCTCCTCCAATGCCTCTTTTGAGTCCCTAGAAAAATCCAAGGATCAAAATAATCACCTTCCAAACTCCAATACCTTACAGAGACCTACACAAGAGTATAATTGGCACTCCAGGATTTATTCCCTTCGCCACACCACACCACTCCTTTCTGGCTCTTGACTTATCTTCAACTCTGAAGATCCACCCAAGATCCTTTTACTACCTTACTCTCAAGCAAAACTTTATTCTTGATCATTGGATTCTCTACCCTTTCCAACTGCTCTACTGGAGTTACTCTACTTTGCAGACTAATCATTCTCTGCCTATCTTGCTAAATTTATTTTCTCATTTCTCTATCTGTGAGTGTGTGTGTTTGAGAGAGAGAAAGCTTCCTTATTTGCTTCTCTCTCTCACTCCCTCTCTCTCTTTCTCTCTGTCTCTGTCTCTTTCTTTCATTGTTTAACAACCTTAGACTATAGAGTATGCTAGGCACTGTGCAACCTATTGAGAGTATTTTATTTACATACACAATGTTGGTTTCCCAGGAAATATGAATCCTTTTCATATGAAAATATATCTTTGGAATACAGAGCCAAGTAAAATGTGATTTCATTACAGCACAATTAATGCCAAAATAAAAGTGGACACATCACACACTCAATTCAGACAGTCAGGAAAGTCTTTCCAGAGGAGAAGTCTTCTGAACTGAGACCTGAAGGATGAGAATGAATTTGAAGAAGGAAGAGGAAGTTGTGAGAGACCATCCCTTGTAGAGAGAAGCAAGTGTGTGAAAGTGAGAGAGTTCCTGACATGTCCAGTATTTCACTGCTGCTGGACTTGAGAATTGGTGAGAGATATTCAGATGATGAGGATGGGGAAGCCAGAGTACCTGTCATGAAAGTGCTAAGATATTTTAGTGAATGAATATGGGGACACTAGGCAGTTTTAGGCTACAAGTATGTCCAGATTTAGGCTATGGAAGGGTCACTCATGATGCAGTGTGGCAAATGGATTGGAGTAGACTAGACTGGCTGTAGGGAGGCTTGCTTTTTATCTGGTTGTATTAATGGAGGTAAGAGTTGATGGGTGGAAGAGTGCAGTCATAAAGTGGCAGTAAGGCAGTGGTGCAGCCAGTAAAGTTAAGCACTGTCTGTTGATTATACTGGACATAAATTTCTGTGCTGGGAAGATGAGAGAGTATATCAAAAGAGGGTAGTAATATCTGGTTTGGGCAACAGAGTTGTTGGTGGTGAGGGTAACTACACTAGGCAAGGGTAGGAACAGATTTGGGTGGTGGTGTTTTTTAGTGATTGATTGAAACACTGGAGACAGTGCACTACTATTTGGGAGATGCTGTGCCTGGGTCTGATTGTAGAGTACTGAGGTAGAGGGTGGTGTGTGATGCTGACAGGGAGCTCACTGGTGCATTGAGTTTTAGCATTTGTGACTCTGTGATGCATATGAGGCATTGACTTGAGAATTAGGAGTTGTGACTTGGAAGTGCAGGTTTGTAGTTTAGAAAGAGATATGGGAATCAATGTAGATCTGGTTGGTGTAGGTGGTGATTGAAATCATGTTGGCCAGAGCTGGTGTGTGTCTTGGGTGCTGGGCAGAGGGCAGGTAGAACCAAAGTTCTTCCAGGTCAAGGTGTTGGTTGTTTTCCTTGTTGAGCCCAAGTTTATGACTCAGCCTCCACCTAGCTTGCCTTCTCAGCAAGAGAAGCATGATTGCATGTCTGCAGCTCCCTGTCTTTCAAAAAGTCATAATGATTCTTAGTCTCTACATGTTGAGGAGCTCTCCAGGTTCCTTTCTACAGTTTAATATCCCCAGGAATAATTAGGGAAAGAAATCTCTCTATATTTCAATTTCATCAAAGGACCAATATGTTAACATTTCATCCATCAATACTTTTTGAAAATTTAGTCTGCTCCTTATATAACCAATATACTAAAGCCTAGGTTTCATATGCATCTCAGAGTCACAAACGCTAAAACTCAGAGCAACAGGGAGTCCAAGTTAGGAGATTAGATTCTCCCAAATAATTAAACATTGATTGCAAACTTAATATTAATTAATCTTTTAATAATTATGATATATCACACATCCATCCAAATGCTTTGAACACCTGAAAAATCAGACACATACCACTGTTATCATGGTTAGAAGACCGAGTCATTATTCTTATACAAAAAACAGTTACAAAGAACTAATTCCATTGACCAAAATGTGTTTATTATCTCTATTTTGATTCTGGCCCTTTCTTTCTTCTAATTCCAGTCTAATTCTGCTTCAGCTTCTTATTTCTTCCCTGAATTAGAATTCTACCTCCCTAACCTAGCAAGTAAGATTACTTTCTCAGACTCTTTAAGGTAACAGTTTGAGGTTGACAGTTGGCGGTTCAGGATCATTAACAAGGGGTATGGATGAATTTCCAATGTTTTTCTGCAGGGGTCTGTTATACAGTTGGAAAGAGCCTTTTTCAGAGTTGAGGTGTGAGCTGACAAAACAGATATTTCTATATTTTAGTTTGAATGTCCCCGCATTATGCACTTGCCTGACGTAAGTCAGTCTCCTTCACAAGCCTTTGCTTGGAGTGACTTACTGTTTGTTAGCTCTGTTCAAAGACAGCTGTGTAAGCCTATTTTGGAAATGTTTTGTCTCCCTGCCTCTCAGCTTTCAGTCTCTTTAGAGATCTTTCTAGAGATCCATCATAGACCACAATGATAGGATGCATTGGTGTTTCAGTAGTAGAATTCTTGCCTCCCATGCGGGCAAGTCGGGTTCGATTCCCGGACAATGCATTGTGCCTCATTTCGTTTCACCCATTCTGTCCTTTCATGCCTCCTCCTTGCTTGCCTGTAGCACTGGCAAGTCTGGTCATTTTGTGGTTCTGGCCACCAGGAGTAGGAAAATGAGAACTAAAAGCCATAGTTCAACTCTGAGCAGAGCACAATAAGGTGTCAATCTAATCTGGGACCTTGCAGAGCCCTGGGGCCCTGAGGTGCTCTCGTGTATGGAGTAGCATTTGGCGTGCTGCGTAGTAACCACCTCGCTCGCGAGTTTGTAGCTTTCAACCTGCAAATGTTTCCGGTGGGTCTGCGATTGCACACCTGGACCTAAGACCATTGTTGCTTTCAGCCTTTCTCCTGGAAGATCTCAGGAACCCAAAGAGCCATGAGGCCACTGATTCGCGTGCTGGACCTTGGACTGACCGCTGCGCCACGTCTCACTATGGAGCGAGGATCAAGAGATTAAGGTCCCGGAAGGAGAATAGCCAGAGGGCCCGGCGGACACCCCAGTGGTGGGGTAGGCGTGTGGGGAGGAATTCACATGGACAGGAGGGCAGCTGCGGAGAAGGGGCATCGCACAGAGGTGGAGAGGCCCGGGATCTGTACACCGAACACTGTGAACCGAATTTATTAACATCGTCAACCACCTCGCCTCCGCGTGTCTCGTGGGCCCATCGGTGTTCCGGGAAGGATTCCCTGTAGCTGGCAGTGTGTGCAACAGGTGTGAGCCTGAAAATTACACTTTTAAAAGGGGAAAACGAACTGCAGAATCTGGGAACTGTTTATCCGGTTTTGTTTTATAATGCTTGGAGGCTCCTTCGGAAGCATTGCGATTTGAGGGTACTAGAGGGGGTGACTGCGATAGAGAGACAATGAGTGTTTAATTTTCATCCAAAAATCTTTGAAGGATCCCCCTACCTAACTGTAGTTTCAAGTCGAAGATCCGTGACATTTTGGGAGTTTTTATTCTCTTTCTGTTTAAGAGATAAACTAGATTTATTCAATTTCAAAAGTTTCCTTCTTCTGAGATTGTCCTTCTACATTCTGAGCATACAACGATGGTGATACTATGTTGGAACCATCGAAGTTCTTTTATTCATTTCTTTATTTTTAAACTCTTGGAAATCTGAAATTTTAATGAAAAAATTCTGAACTGTGATGCACAATTTCTTGTTTTTAAACATTTCTCTGTGAATGGGAATCAGGATTTAGGCGTTGGGGCTCAGGGGGAGTAGGAGTTCTGATTTCTGAAAGGAAAGTGATGGATTACTTACGTGATGGAATAAAGTTTTTAAAGACTGTAATATCCCCCACCCCCTTTACTGTTTGCTGAAAAAAATATATATGTTTTTGACCCCATTTCTCACCACTCCTGGCCTGTGAGAAGCTTCCTCCATGTTCAGGTCATCTTCTTCTCCTCCTTCCCCTTCTCCTCCTCCTCCTCCTTCTCCTTTTTCTCCTTCCTCAGTGAAGAAGCTGGAGGAAAGGGGGGTGGGGGGAGAAGACCCACAAGGCAAGGAACAGGAGAATTTCCTTGGAGAGCTTGGAGGAGAGGAAGGAAAGAGGAGCTGTGGGTTATGAAATCAGCAATGGGAAAGCACAGAAGAGATTTGAATAGCTTTGGTTTGGCCTATAGCCTTTTCAGAGTACTCAAATAATACAAATAAAGAATTTGGCTTTTGTTTTCAATTACAGGGTGGTTCCTGGAGAGAGTTCTTTGAGCTCACATCTTCCTAAAGCTCAGCTCCATGGGCCTTGTCTCCATAGAGTTGTCTTTGGCTGTAGTAAAGAGTAATGTCCACATCTTTCTCTTGAAACTAAATCTTGGAATCTCAACAACATTCTCTCTGCCATAACATTCATTGTGCGGGGGAGAGTTAGAAAAGTGTGTAATATACATAAAGTAACATGCACAGAACCTATGTGTACAAAATAACAAATGATTATAATGCACACACCTGTGTGACTTACACACAGATGAAGAAGTAAGATAGTATTAGTCCTTTAATCAGTTCCTCTCATGCTTTACCAGGTCATAACCTTCTACCTCATCCCGCACTCCCACTTAATTCTTCTCCTTTTTTTGGCTGATCTGTAATGTTCTCTCATTGGGGTTTCATTTTTAGTATCCCTTTTTGGTAATGAATTTGAGCACCAATACATGTTTGTTAGCCACTTAGATTTTATCTTATAAGATTTTTTCCCCCAAGACCTTGGTGATTTTTGTATAGGCCTTTCTGTTTTTTTCTTCTTGTTTTGTAAGAATTCATTAAATGTCTTCGATACCAGTTTATTCCAACTGCAAATACATTCACCCAAATTGTGATTTGTCTTTTTACTCTCTGTTCTGCATTTTGATGAACAGAGATTCTTGATGTAGTCAAATTGATCAGTCTCATCAAGAATTAGTCTTTTTGTCTTAATTTTAAAATCCCTGCTTACCCTTGAGACCATGGAAATACCCTGCTATATGATACCAACTAAAATCACTTTAGGTTTCATTTCACATTTAGGTGCTTAATCTACATTGAAATGATTTTGGTTATAGTGAACATAGGGATCATACTTCATTCCCCCTTGCCCCTCCCCAGTATATGTGATTGAATTATATGCTATAATTGTTGAATGTTTATAATGTTTTTAATAACCTTTGTTTTTTGATTCCTCAATTTACCTCACTTTCTCTGATTTTTTTTATTTTTGCATATACCAAATAAACTCAATTCTCTTAATAGTTTTAGTAATTTACCTTTCATAAATGCAAATAATCATAGTATTCATTTTTCATTTTCACTTCTTAAACCTTTTTTATGTTTTTCTTGCCTTCCCTCACTGGCCACGCTCTCCATCACAGTGGTGAAGAGAAGTGATCACAGTAGGCCTATTTGCCTGATTCCTGATGATTTCTGATTGGTAAGGGTAGGGGGGAAGTAAGTATTTTATCACCAGCTATAATGTTTGCTGAAGGTTTTTTGTTTGTTTTTATTTTGCAAGCTACCCTTTAGCAGATTAGGGCTGTTCTCTTCTATTCCTATTATGCAAAGAGGTTTTATAAAATCATAAATCGATAGTGAATTTTTTCAAACACCTTTTCTGTGTTTTAATGATTATGACTCTCCTCCTTTAAGGTGTTAATGTGATGAATTAGATTAACTTTCTAATGATAATCAACTGTTTTCCCAGTATAGGACCAATTTTGTCATGCTATATTTTTAACGTATTGCTGGATTCAGTATTTTAAAGAATCTTTGCAGCTATATTCATCAATAAGACAGGCCTGTAATTTCTGTTTTTCACATTGTCTTTTTGGGTTTTTGGTTTCAATCTAAACTCATAAAGTAAGTTGGAGAAATGTGCCATCTTTTAATTCTTTTAGAATTTGCTTGGGAATCATCTCTTCTAATGAAATTTTTTGGCCCTTGAGCTTTTTTTGCAGGAAGATTTTTGAATTCTGATTAAAAATTTTAATACTTTTAGGACTCGTCTATTTTTTCCCCCTAAAATCAAGATTGGAATATGTTCATGTCCTCTACAATTTTTAATTGGTTGGGATATATGTGTTTATGATATTCATTTATTGTTTCCTAATATCTATGAGTTCAGTAGTAATGACTTCGTCTTCCCTCTTACCAGTTTTATCAATTTTAGTAGTCTTCAAAAAGCCAGCTACCTACTTTTTCTCATTTTAAATTTATTTCTAATTTTCAAATTTCTGCTTTTATATATCATTTCTGCTCCTATTTGCTTTTGCGGTTGTTGTTATCCTTTTCTAAGTTTTTGAGATGGAGATTTAGCTCATTAGCCATCAACCCTAATTTTCACAATTTACATTTAAAGCTGTGTATTGTCCTCTAAAGACTGGTTTAGCTTGTTGAGGCAAATAATCAATAACCAACATATAGATAAGAAAGAGTGATATTGATTGAGGTGAGGACTAGTCTGGAAGTGCTCTCTTCCCAGGGAAGAAAGGACTCCAGGGAAGCGTGGTTTACAGCATGGTTATATACTATTTTAGAACAAAGAACATACATCAGGTGTGACAGGAATACAATTTTTCCCCCCAAAGTCACAAGGAGACATTTTGCTGAAGTTTAGTACATACAGAGCAGGTCAATTTGACTTTAGTTCTCTGGGAAGAAAAGCTTATCTTCAAAGAAGTACTGGTACTGGCATCAGAGAGAGGAAGACATTATATCCCTATCTTTAAAGAGTGCATTCTTTGCTTTGGGAAAATATTTGAAGCAGATGTACAATGCATGTTTGGTGGCCATAAGTCAGGCTGCTCTGGGAAAAACAAGTTTTAGGCAGAATCAGATTTAAACCAGAATGGCTTCCCCATATACCTCGATATGTGAAAACTTCTTATTATTCTTATTTTTTTCATCAAGCTGCACCTTATGAAGTATATGTAGTATTCAGAATATTTTCTAATTTCCATTTTCATGTCTGCTTTGATACAAGGATCAATAGAAGTGTTTCTAAAATTCCAGATACATGAGATTTTGTTCTTATGTTTTATAACTGAATTCTAGATGCCAGTTGATTCTCTTGAAATGTTATTTGTAGGCACCTCTACAGCCCTAGGATGAATATATTCTCCTCTGACAGGCTCTTGGGATTCATTACTATTTGGGGAACACCACACTAAGTTGGTGTCTTAAGGTTTCCCAGACTACCCAGGATATGTGTACTCAAGGCTAAATCCACTAGAGGTCACGTCTCTGGCCACAATTTCTCATGGGCTTTTTAAACTTTCATTTTCCTTATACTGTTTGTATTGCCAAGCTGCCTTCTCCAAAGAGTCCTGGGATCTGAAGGGGCAGGACTAGATCAGATCACTCTTACCCCTGTGGGCATAGGACCTCGAGGTGCCACATTAACGTGGTGAGGATCTCCTACAAGACTTTGCAGGTTAACCTGGGACTAAAACTTGACATCTGTGTTCCTTGTATTGAAGGCTCCTGAACAGATGATGAAATAAGCTATCCTCACAGTCCACCTCACAGTGTAAGCAGCCTTGATGCCTCTGTTTTTATTTTTTGCACTGGCATATGCAAACATTAGTGGCAAGCTTGCCATCTACTTTTAGTCTATATTTTTTAAAGCTACCAGTCAAGCTTAGGAAGAAAACCATCTTTTAATTTAAATGGAAATAGATTGTATTTTTTTACTTTGAAAACTATACCTTTATAATCACTTGGATGGCAAGGGTGAATTTAGAATTCCTGAACTTCTTGGAGTGACACACCAGAGAAATGAAGCACAGAGAGAACTTCTGTTGAAGCTTGCCTACAGGCCTGCTGGAACCAGGTTGTGTTCTGCACCTCCAACATATCATATCCATGCTTCACCCACTAGATCTCTCTGAAAAGCAGCCTCTTGATACCACACTGCCCACAAGCCCCAGATCTGAGTACAAAAAAGGGGTACCTTTTCACTTTAGTTTGACAATGCAAGGAATGCGTTAGGCCTATGGGGGAGGGAGGACATGCACTCCATGTGGGATTGTCCTCTTGGCTCCACATAATCCTTGCCTAATGGAAGAAGGCATCGCTCGAAGAGGGCCAGAGTGCGGCACAATGCAGATCTCTTCTTCACTGGCTCCAAGCACACTACTGGGTAGACCAGCAGGTGAACAATGGAAGCACTAACATTTCCCAAGCAACAGTGATGTACTTACATTGTTGTTGCCAACCATTTTACCAGGAAGTTGTGACCTAAGAACAGAAGAAAACAGACAAAGAAAACAGAAGAGAAAAATGTATCTCAGTTTCAGCTAATCCAGGATATCATGCCAATTGTCCAGCGTCCTTGAACTGAGATGGTAACAAGCTGAGGAAATTTGCCCTCAAGGGTTTGATTGTTGGCAAAATTCTGTTAAAGGTATTTAACATTGATAGGTTAGCTACAGGATGGATAAGAGGACAATCTCTATCTTACAGAATTGCCAAGAATATGTGTGTAATATATCTCTGCAATGCAGAATATTCTCTGCAGTACTATTTTTAATAATAAAATAGCCCACCCAATTTATTAAAGATTATGTAATGTTTAAAAGTGTATATTAATATACTCAGACAAGAAAGTGCACTTGTGAAAAAAAAAGAGTTAGACAATCCTGATGATTCAGATAATGTTCCTGATAAAAATAATAAGAGATCACAATTCTTGAGCATTTGTGGCACTCTTACATACATTTCCTTATTTGAAGTTCAGCACAACCCAAGGAAATGTATAATCTGCGGTGGAGTGAGAGGTTCTGCGGCACAAAAGGAGGATAGGCATTCAAGGAACACCAGGATAGAAGACCAGGAGGAGGACGAGAAGGAGGACTAAGGAGAAGGAGGAGGAGGAGGACCAGGAGGAGGAGGAGACCTCAGCCGGGTGAGATGTCCAAAGCAGCTGGATAACCCTGGTGGGTAGAGGGCACTCTTGCTCCACAAGCCTCTCTGTGACCACAGACACTGAGGCCGCCTTCTAGGAAGACGCACCCCCTTTCCTCTTGTCTCAGATGAGACGCCAAAGAGTGCATCTTCTTAGATCATTTCTCCTCTCTCCAAGGCCCCCGAGGGGAGGATGGGCTGACAGAAGCGTAGCTCCGAAGTGGTCCAGTGGGCAGAGTGGGGGGCTTCTGCTGGAGCATTTCCCAGGTTCTCTTCTGGGTAAGAGTGGACTCCACAGGATATTCCTGCTGGTCCCTGAGGGGCAGTGGGAGAGAAGCCAACTTGGCCAGCAGCATGGGCCTCGTGTAACACAGGCCCCTCATGGAGGAGCAAGGATTCCAGGCCCCTGAGCCAGGCCCCTCAATGGGCTGAGGGAAGAGAACCAGCTAGGGAAGCAGTTACCTCTGCCCCTGCAGGTTCTCTCTCCTCCTATTGCTTGAGAACATGGATCCAACTCCCTCCCCAAGCACTGGGGTGGTACTGGGACACTGGGGTCATTTTTGTAGGCTAGGGGGCCTCACTGTCCCTGAGAACACACCTGGGGTAGAAGAGAAGGAGAGAGAGGAGAAGCCAGGTGAGAGGTGAGAAGCAGCTGGCTAGTTCAGGCAGGGAGAGGGCGTGCTGGACCCAGGAGCTTCCATGAGAAGCCAGGCCTTGGGCCTCCTTGTCCCAGGAAGGGGTGCCTCCTTACATCCTGTCCCCAAAGGGACCATGGACATGCCTTCTCATCCTATGGCAAGGCTTTCCCACCATACACACCTTCTGTCCTTTCTGTTGTTGGTGTCAGCCAGCCAGCCTGCAGGATCTTCCCTGCCCCACATCACTCGTCCCAGAGAGCAAAGATCCCCACTCGGTGGTGGGAATGGTGTGCAGACATGGAGGGCCAGGACTTTTTGCCAAGAACCAAACTTAACATGTAAAGACAGAGATTTCAGTGAGACTTTGTGAGGCCCAGTTGGAATACCATACAGGCGTTCTCCATATCCCAAGAAGAGCTGCAAACGACACTCAAGTCTGTAGTGAGCCAGGGCACGTGAGGGAAGAGCATGAACACAGTTCCCCACTAACACAAATTCTGGAGTCGAGTTTCCCACGTGTGGGGAAAGTGTGGGGATCAATGGAGAAGCCTCACCCTGAGTAACCCATCACTGGCCATCAAGGTATCTCCCCTGCCAGGTAACAGCACATGCCCCACAGGCACAGTGAAGCCCCTTATCCCTCCACCATCCCCTCAGGATCATGTCATACCCCCCTCCCCCCACTCCAAACCCCTCTCTGCAGAGGAATTCAAGAGACGTCACCCAAGCCACACACAGAGAACCCAGGCTCGGGACCCACCAGACTGGCTGCCTTTCAGCTGCAGCTCCAGACCAACCGACCCACCTACCCAACGGCAGCTGCTGCGCTGTGTCATCTGCATATGCCACCTGGTGCCTCTGTAGCCCACATCACCGCCCCAGGCTCTCGCCCTCATCTTGCCTTACAGTGGACACAACATTTATCTCAACAGGCCTTTGGAGCCAGTGTTGAAGGGAAAACGTGTGCAGTGTCTGGTAGAGTCTACACAGTTTAAATGCAACAGCCATTGTAGAAATGGGTGTGATTTGACTGTGGTATCCTTGTTTTGATATTCTGGTGCCAATTTTTACTCCTGCTTCTGGCAGCAGTAACAGTTTTCCATTTTGTGCGTACTTCAGGTGCTGCCTTTGTTGGGTCAGCTCCCTACACCGCTTAACCTACAAACGGGACAGCCCCCGAGGACCTGGCCCACCGCTCGCCTTCCTCTCAACCGTCGCGGGTATCTCCTCCAGGCGCCTCTTTCCGAAGGCCTCATAAGCATCTCATTGCGAGCTGGGTTGGGGAGGCTCAGCCGACCGGCCCATTTGCAGGGTCCGCACCAACAGCCTGGCTCGGCTTGGTCTCGACTCGGTTACAGAGAGCTCAGCTGGTCGGCGCCGCTGGGGCGGCAAGGAGCGCGGGCTCGGGTGCAGCCCCACAGCACTTACTTGTATAAATCCCACAGGGATTCGAACCTCTGCACGGCTGCGTACACCCGAGCAGGATGCTCGGTAGCCCTGTGAAGCCGCTTCTGCGGGCGGCTGACGTGGAGATAAGCAAGAGCGGTGAGCCCTGAGAAGCGGCCCGCCCTTGTTTCCCTTCCTCTGAGGGAGTCGACGACTCGGTGCGAGGAGCACGGGGCAGCACACGTCAGCAGATGAAAGGGAGATTGGTGCGTGGGGAGAGACACGGAGCAAAAGGATTCCCTGACCGGGAATCGAACCCGGGCCGCGGCGGTGAAAGCGCCGAATCCTAGCCACTAGACCACCAGGGAACTGGGAGCCGCCGCTTCTCTGCCTCACTTCCGACCAGAGGGACCTTTTCGCTGCGCTCTGGGAGGCCTATGGCCTCCGGGAGGGGGTCACCCGCCTTACCAGGAATTCTTTCAGAAGGCCGTTCCCTCCCTGCTGTCTCCAAAGAAGGAGCCCGCAGGCGACGCACCGAGCGCCCCCGAGGCCCGCCAGGTCCAGCAGTCCCGGAGTGAGCTGCCTCGTCCCGGCGGCACCTCAGAACCGCCCTGGAGACGCGCCCTTGCGAGGCGCCCACGTGTGGAGAGGAGGGCGCCGGAGCCGGGGAGTGGGCGAGGTGGGCGGGAGGAGGCGGGAGGGGAGGCGCCCCGGGAGAGAAGGGGCCGAGCACCGAGACCCCGGCATCTCCAGCCTCCGAAGGGACTCAGGTGGACGCAGGGACGGAGACAGACGGCTGGAGGGAAAGCGCTTTCAAGCAAGTCTCCTTTCCAGGCGGCCCTGAACTGGATTCCGGATCTTCCCCCTACAACCGGACGCCCCCGCGGTGTTCCCACCTTAGTTGATGCCAACTCCATCCTTCCATATGCTCAGGCCCCAAAACTAGGCGTTCTCTCTGTTGCTGGAGTCTTCCTCAGACCCCACATCCAGTTAGTCCGGAATTCGTGTTTTCTCGTCTGTCGGGTGTGTGGGACACTGGTCTACACCGGGTTTTCTCAACCTCGGCAGTGTTGATAGTTAGGATCGGATCATTTTTTGTGGGGGAGGGCTCCGCCCGTGGATTGCAGGGTGTTTAGTGACATCCCTGGCCCTTGGTGATTAGATGGCAGGGGGAAACCCTTCCCTCCCTCCTTCCCCGAGGCGTGGCCATCAAGAATGTCTCCAGACAAGGCCTAGTGTCACAGCGGGGGCCGGGGGCCGTGGACCGGGGGCCCAAATCGCCCGAGGTTGAGAACCAGCGATGTGCACAGCCCCACTGTTCCTGGTCTCTGAACTTGTGCAGACGACTCTCCTGATGAGGGTGCAGGGCCCGATTCAACTCTAGCCCCAGGCCTAATTGGACGTTAGGAAGCGACACTTTCGTCTGGAGATCACGGGGTTTTCTGACATTAGGTCTTTTCTTGGTTCCGTCCAACGAAATCAGCCTTTTTGAGCCTGTTTACGAGGGCCAGGCAGGCAGAGGGCTGGTTCCACTCCGAGAGGTTCCTCTTGCCCCTTCTGGAACTTCACACTCTTTGGGTTCAGCCTGTAGAGAGGCTTTAGGGTTCACTTTATTTGCCTTCCCCCCGGCATCCCCGAGGAGCAGGCGCGCGGTGCACCGGAAAGAACGCGGTTTGACTGCGGCGCCGGACCCGCGGCGCCCGATCTCCACCCCCGCACGCAGCTTCCCGAGCTCCCCCTGGTCCCGCCCGCAGGGATTTAGGTCCTGGGAGACCACCGGGCCCGGAGGGACACCTAGGGAAAACCAGGAGCCCACTTCAGTTCTGTAGAGGGAGTCAGAAAGGGTCCTGACGGGAGAGAAAGGCGGTGGATCCTCTCGTTGCGTAGGCGGAAGAGAGACTAAGGGGAAAAGAAGAAAAATCCTACGAGGTTTCAGGATCCACAGTTACCGTGAAGTCGACCTCCTCCGGCACCGCGATCTCCCGTGACTGCTGAAGGTGAGTGGCGTCCCGTCTCCAGCTTGCCAAAGTAGTCCAAGCGGACGGCGATGGCCCGCGTACCCGTGAAGAGGCAATCCCCAGTCCGCCCACTTGGTGGTGCTTGAACTTCCCTGCCCAAGATTTCTGTGGCTGCAACTGAGTACTTTTTATTTTCCCAGTTGCTCTCATTTGAAGGAAGGATCCCTCTGGTATTTGGCATGTGCAAAAACCTCTACAGTAAGGAAAGCAACTGTTGTTGAGAGTGTCACATCCTCTCTCACCCCCCCCCCCAATTTTAATGGCACTTTCCCAGGTAGAGTCCCCACCTTGGACCCATTCTACTTTTAATGCACAGTTAGTGGAACCTAAGAAAAGTCTAGAAGGTTCCCGGATGAATATTTGAAGCATAGCAGGAATTTTTATTTAAGCGTGCATTCCAAAAACACAAAACAAACGTATCAAACTCACCTGTGCCTTTTTAAAAAAGATGGGGAAGAAGACTTATACATAAACATATGGAAAACGTCATAGAGTGACCTCAAGTGTTTGCTGTTTCTACTGAAGTTCTTCTTCCCTGGATACGCTCATTAGTGTCTTGTCTTTCTCCAAAATATGACGTCCAGTGCCAGACGCTAAGATCGGTTTTCCGGTTCCAGACTATTTTCCCCTCTCTGTATCTCTGCCTCTTCCTCCTCTTCTTTCACATGCAGAAAAAGTCAGCTCTCCCTCAGCCTCCAGTTTGCAACATGGCACCCAAAGATCAGGTTAGCAAATTAGAGACCCTCCATGGGACTCCATGACAAAAACAGTATGAAGTGGAGTTCTCTGGTTGGCCCAATCTGGCCGATGAAAATGTTGAGGCACTGCCCAAAGTTCAGAACTAGCAGGAGTAAAACCACTGGATCACGGAAATAGTTACAAGTAAAAGGTGATTGTGCACAAAAAGAGTTTGGGAACTGGGAGCGCTCAAACCGAATATGGAATGAGGCTCAGAGGTGTATCGTTATAAAGCAGCTCATATAGTGAGGCGGCAGTGGCCGTTCTTCTTCACAGTGATTGGCTATAACAGAGTTTTACTGGTGATAGGGAATTGGTTAAAAGCGGTTACCTCATACCAATTTTGGGGAACAGTTTGTTTCATTTATGAATTTCAGAGGCATTAAGAAGTGGCCCTCGTTAAGTTTCACTTGTTTTGCAAAATAATCTAATTAACTTTTGCTTTTATGACTAAACTGGTTTGTCTGCTCAGGGAATTTTCAAGTCTGATCTCCATTTGTGTTTGGTTTTGACAATTCTCCCCTTTTGGTCATGTTCTCAGCCTGTTCCACCAGTGTAATGTTACACTGTTACCACCGACGATGTAGTCATGCGAAAAATCACATATTCACTGTCGCCACTTGTTGAGTCATCAGGATTGAGGGTCCCGTAGTCACCATTAGCATCATTTATGGTGGTTATTGTTGAGTTCTTCCCGTTGTTCAGTCCTGATGGATACCATCTGGCGTGTTAGTGGCTGCCGACAGGCATTTAAAATCCTTGAGAGTATACACCGCACCAGAGAGGTTAATGAGATGGCTCTAAGGAGAACAATAGCAAAGGACTGAAAAAGTCCCCAGAGCACAGATTCCCAGGAGCCAAGGTTTAACCAGCTAAACAGGTCTCAGGAAGAGGTGTCACTTATCTGACGAAAAATTTTACCTGGTCTCGAAGACCTCTTAGATTTTGAGTAAAACAGAAACATTTTCCACCACTTGTACCACAGGAGCCTCCTTGCTGAGCATTTAGCGCATCCAGGACCCTCCCATTTTGGAGCAGCACTGAAGATAAACCACTTACTTCTGTTTACTTTTGCTCAGCCACAGGAACGGAGAACGTCCCCATGCCCAGGTTAGTGCACTGTAGGGTTTCCTTCGCTTCTCCTGACCTCCTCGCGCCTGGTGGCCGGCGGAAAGAGCTGCTCGCTTGCCCCCAGGCCATGGGCGCAGTCCCGTGCGGGTTTCAGCACAAAGTAAAAGCGAAACGACAGACATGACAGACAACAGTGCCGTGACTCGGATTCGAACCGAGGTTGCTGCAGCCACAACGCAGAGTACTAACCACTATACGATCACGGCGCGCCACGGCCCCAGCGGCGGTCCCCGCGCTTGCTCTCTGAACTTTGATGTAACGTCATTCCAATTACTCCGCTGCTTTGTTCTGGTACAACTGCGGGTCGTCCTGATCTTCTCTTTGGTGCCCGCTCTCCACTTGTCCCTCCCTTCCTTTGGTGCCCGCTCTCCACTTGTCCCTCCCTTCCTTCCTCTCCGTTCCGGTACACGACTGAAAACAACAACAAAACCAGCGCCGTCTCCCCAGATCCGGCCCGCGTCTCCGCACAGGCCTCCTGGAAGTCTCGTGGTCCTCGGTCCACGCCTCCCCCGCTTCTTTCCCGTCTCTTCGCGTTTGCCCCTTTCGACCGCCCCCCACCCTCTCTTCTCGGCTCCTTCCCCCCACGGAGCGCAGCCGAGCCGAGTGGAGTGAGGAGAGGGCCAGAGGGGCAAACGGTCGGGTGAGGGCGGAGCAAACGGGAGGAGCCATCACCGGAGCCCACGGGGCGTTCAACTTCCCTTCGGCCCCACTCGGCTCAGGCCCGGGGGTCGCGGCCCCGGGCGTCTCCGTGGCGCGGGCGTCGGAGCAGGTGTGGAGCAAGGCTGGGTGAGGCCGTTCGGCTGCCCTTCTTCCTTCGGAGTCACCCAGCGTCCGGGCTTCAAAGGCGATGAACGCGCTGCGTCGACTCCACTTGTCGGGTTTGGGAAGCTCTGGAGCCTGCGCTGCTGTCCCGCAGAGGCGGGTGGCGCCACCTAGCGTCGAACGAGCGCTTGCTCTCTGGAACGCGAGAGCAGAGCTTCCGCGTGTCTCTGTGGCGCAATCGGTTAGCGCGTTCGGCTGTTAACCGAAAGGTTGGTGGTTCGAGCCCACCCAGGGACGAGTCTCGTACTTTTAGATCGTAGAAGTGTGTGCAGTTGTTTCTGCTCTGCACATCCTCTCTTGGAAAGGCGGAGAGAGGCCTCCTCCACTAGTACCCTCCTGTTCTCTGTGTCTCATGCACAAAAGGGGGACCTGAGGCAAGATCATAAGATCACCACGGATCCTCGCGGAAGAGCCCCGGGAGGAGTCTCTGGGAATACGGAAATCCTTGAGAAAGAAGATAACGTCGTCGTTACTCTGAATTCCTTTTAACGATGGAATTTCTTCCATCATTTGTTTGGACTAGTATTTATTTAACCCTTTCCATATACTTTAAAAATTGAGTTGGTTCTATGATTTTATGGTTACAAATAATGCTGCAGTCAGCATTCTTGTACACATGTCTTTGGCCACTTGTACTAGTATTTCTATAGGGTCGAGTCCTGGAAGAGCAATTGCTCTATCAAGATGTTTACATGGTTCCTATATGATTCCATTTTCTCTCCTTTGTTGCCTCATTAGCTATAACTCTTTGTTATTTCAGCGACTGCTTTAGGATTTGTAGCATAGGTCTGTAACTTACCACAGTCTGCCTTCAAGTGATATCATAGCTCTTACAGTTCTCCCCTGCCTGCCTTTATGATATTGTTGTCCTGCAGTTTTCTTTACATATGTTATAAACCGCACAATCCATCATTTTCATTTTTGTTTAATCTGTCCCGCGTTTTTAAAGAGAGTTGAATACTAAGAAAAATCTTACATATTTTCCTATGCAGATACCATTTCTGTTGTCCTTCCTCCCTTGTGTACATCCAGATTTCCATCTGGTATGAGTGTCCTTCTTCCTGCAGGACTCCTTTAATATTTCTTGTAGTGTGGGTCTACTGGTGATGAAGTCTTTCAGCCTTTGTATGTCTGTGAATGTCATTATTTACCTTCATTTTTGAAAGACATTTTTTGGGGAGGAGGCATAGAATTCCATGTTGACTTTTTCCACCTCATCCTTTAAAGATGTTGCTCCACTGTCTTCTCACATGCACTGCTTCTGATGAGAAATCTCATATAATCTTTATTTTTGTTTTCTGTATGTACCATGTGATTTTCCTGTGGTTGCTTTGGAGATTTTTTTCTTTGTCAATGGATTTGAGCAATTTAATTATATTGTGACTAGATGTAGTTTTCTTCATTTTTTTTGTGCTCATTCATTGTGTTCATTTGGCTCCTTGGATTGCTGGATTTATAATTTTTATTATAATTAGACAATATTCTGTCATTGTTTCTTCTAAAATTGTTTCTTCATCTCTAGTCTCTTTGGGGACTTAATTACTTGTATATTAGGCCTTTTAAAGTTTCTGTACCATTCACTGATATATGTTCATTAAAAAATATTTTTGACTGTGAGTTTCATTTTGTTTATTTTCAGACTGCCAATTCAGTTTGGTAGTTCTGCATGATGATTCTCTTAGTTTTCTCTTTTTTTATCATATGAGGTTCTATTCTGGTTATTTGTTTAGTGGTTACCATCAGGTTTATATAAAAAATCTTGTGGATGAGATAGTCCATTTCCTGATGCCTTTTATTTCCTTAGACTAAGTTGATTTGATCCCTTTCCTCTTCCCCTTCTAATTTGTTCTGGCCACTACTTATTCCATCTTCTGTTGTGAGTGTGTGTTTAAAGTGATGAGTTTTTATTTATGTTTTGTGTTTTCCAACTGCAATTTTTCTGGTTTAGTCTCTTGTTTTTCTCCTTCCTCAAAACTTTGTATCCCCTTTCTGTTGTTTTCTTTTCTTTTTTTTTTTTTTTTTCGGGCATAAGGGCCTTCTTGAGCATTTCTTGTAGTGGGGGTCTTGTGGTGATAAACTCCCTTGGCTTTTGTTTGTCAGGGAGAGTTGTTATTTCTCCATCATATTTAAAGGATATTTTCCCTGGATAAAGTATTCTTGGCTGAAGATTTTTGTCTTTCAGGATTTTGAATATATCATTCCAGTCTCTCCTAGCCTGTAGAGTTTCTGTTGAGAAATCAGCTGAGAGCCTGACGGGGTTTCCTTTGTATGTTATTTTGTTTTTTTGTTTAGCTGCCCTTAAGATTTTTTTCTTTGTCATTGACTTTTGCGAGCTTTGCTACTATATGCCGTGGAGTTGGTCTTTTCCTGTTTATATATTTAGGTGATCTATTGACTTCATTCACTGTTATTTCCATCTCTTTCTCCAGGTTTGGAAAGTTCTCAGCTATTATTTCTTTGAACAAACTCTCTGTTCCTTTTCCCCTTTCTTCTCCTTCTGGAATACCTGTTATCCTTATGTTACTTTTCCTAATTGAGTCTGATATTTCTCAAAGAATTTCTTCATTTCTTTTTAGTCTTAGTTCTCTCTCCTCCTCTATCTGGAGCGTTTCTGCATGGCTATCCTCGATAATGCTAACGCTTTCCTCTATATCATCAGTTCTGCTCTTTAAAGATTCCAGGTTTTCCTTTATCTTGTCCATTGTGTTTTTCATCTCCAATATTTCTGATTGGTTTTTCTTTATGGTTTCAATCTCTTTTGTGAAGAAATTCCTGAATTCATTGAATTCTGTCTGAGTTCTCTAGTAATTTGTTCAATTGTTTTATGATAGCTATTTTGAATTATCTGTCATTTAGGTTATTGCTTTCTGTGCTTTCAGGGTTGGTTTCTGGGTGTTTGTCATTTTCCTCTTGGTCTGGAGACTTAAGGTAATTTTGCACAGAGCCAGCTGATTTTCCTTTGCTATTTCTCATCTTGAGGACATCTGGTCCTGCAGTTTTCACCTGCTGCCACTGGGTGGAGGTCATGAGCTGTGTGTTCTGGGCCGGCTGCAGTCCCCAGAGGGGTTATGGTGAACCACAGGGCACATGGAGGGAGGGGCTCTCTCCTTCACCTGCCCGTCCTGGGGGCTTCCTTCTTCCCTCGCTATCTGCTCTCCTGGGGCACTTGGACATTGACCGCACCCCTGCAACAGTCATTGACACTTCCCAGTGGGAATCTCTCAACAGTCTGTGAGAGCATCTTGAGGGTGATAGTTTTCCTGCATAGGGCCGCCCCTCCCCCCTCTCTGTGAGCCTGCTGTCTGGCTTAGCCAACTGAAAGGGGAGGGAGAGTAAATCTCCTTACCTCTCCTCAAGTCCTTTGGGGCTTCCCGTGCCTCCACCATCAGATGTACCGTGGTGTGGGTCTCTTGGAAGTCCTTTGTAGTGTTTGATTGACCACTGTTGGTACACAAATGATGTTTTTGTTGTGTCTTAGGGGGCAGAGGTTCAAAGGGGGAATCTCACTCTGCCATGATGCTGATGTCACCCTCTCATTTTGTATATTTTCAATTGTTCATGGCTTTGGGTTCCCTAATCTTTTTTTTTTTTTGCAAAGTCTAATCTGCTGTTAGTTCCATCTGGTGAATTTATTATCTCAACTGCAGTTATAGTTTCCATCTCTAAAGTTTGATTCTGGCCATTTATGTATGCTCCACATTTCTACTTAACTCCTTGGACATATGTAACACAGTCAGAATACCTGCTTTAAAGTCCTCTCTGCTAATTTTAACATCATGTCAGTTCTTGTTCAGTTTTGATTGATTGATTATTCTTCTCATTATGGATCATGTTTTCCTGCCTGTTTGCATGCCTAGCATTCTTTGATTGGATGCCAGACATTGTGAATGTTTACCTTCTTGGGCACCTGCTATTTTGGTATTCTTATAAATCTTCTTGAATTTTGTTCTAGGGTACAGTTAAGTGACTTGTAAATAGTTAGATTCCTTTGGACATTGCTTTTATGATTTTTTAGGTAGGTCAGTGTAGGGCTGATTATTCTCACTCCTGAAACAAGACCTTCCTGATTGTTCTTCCCAATGGTCCATGAATTATGAGTAGTCCAGTCTGGCAGGTATGATTTCCTGTCCCGTGTGAGCACTAGGAACTGTTCCATGATCTTTTCAGAAGTTTCTTCCCTTGGCCTCAGGCAGTTTCTTCCTAAGCATGCCCTGATCAGTGTACTCTGCTGAATACTTGAGGGAGACCCTTTCCATATGCCTGGGTTCTCTCTCTGTCCATCTCTCTCATCACTGGATCTGTTTCCTATGAACTCTAGCTGCCTTGCTCTCTGTGGACACTCAACTTCTTGCCCACAATCCAAGTATCTGGGCTCAGATCCCCCTATTCATGCCCAGCCTGGAAACTCTGAAAGCAGTAATTATTGAATTTGAGACAAATTGTAGAAAACAACAGAATCCTGCACTTGACACTGCACCTTGTGCAGACCTGGATCCTTACAGCTATTGTCTCACCTTTCCTTGATTCTTCTGTTGAATTTCTTGAGGAAAAATGACCTCTTTGGATTTTACACACTAAATCTGATTCTTGGACATTCTCTGTCTCTTTCTCTCCACATGGGTGTCTGTGTCTGTCTGTCTCTCTCTCCCTCTGTCCCTCATATTCTAGGCTGCCCCCAATCTTACTCATTTTCTTTTCAGCTTTCCAGGACCTCACATTAGAATGCTTTCAATCATCAAGCATTTATTAGGTGTTTACTAGGTGCCAGGCCCTGCTCTGGGAGAGATGCTGCATCATGAGCAAATCGAAGGTCCCTTCCCTGTGATGCCCACATCTGAAGGCATCAAAAAGGGGCAGGTACATGGGAGCACAACCGGTTCATGTCCCTTCTAGGCGCTTCTGCCAGCCCGGACCTAGGGGCACTGGCAGTTAGCACCACCAGAGAAACACAGCAAAGAATGGGAAAATGAATGACTCTAGATATAGAAGGTGTAAGCAAGAACCAGCATTTTAAAAAAATAAACAAGCAGCTCAGGAGAACAGCAGGCCTCCTGTGACAGCTCCTTACTTCCTGGAGCAGACATTGCATGTGTTTACACTTCTTAAAGTGACAATGATGTCCAAGCTCACCAACATCCCCTAAGGGTACACACACCTTCTCTTAACCTGTTAACATATTGCCACTCTATAATCTATAAAAATATGCGGTCGCATTATATTAACACAATGTTTTGTTATTTCTTTTTTTTTTTTTGCAGGGAAAGATTCACCCTGAGCTAACATCTGTTGCCAATCTTCCTCTTTTATTTTTTCCCTCGCCAAAGCCCCAGTGCATGGTTGAATATTCTAGTTGTAAGTCCTTCTAGTCCTTCTGTGTGAGCCACAATCACAGCATGGCAAATGACAGACAGGTGATGTGGTTCCATGACCCGGAAACAAACCTGGGTCCCCAAAGTGGTGGGAACACCAAACTTTAACCACTAAGCTGTCAGGGCTGGCTCTGTTATTTCTATCTTAATTAAAAAATCTCCAGGCAAAGATTATACATTAATTAACTTAATCTAATATCAGTCAGAGAACTTAAAGAGAATGGTAGATCTTAAAATCTCAAATTGAGCTGACACATAATAAAGAAATATATGTTGGAATCATGTATTAGATACCTGAAAACGTTTACTCAAAAATTGCAAGTGGAATAATTGAGTCACCATGATTTCTAGAATTACAAGACTTAATCTCCATTTAGAAGATATTATATGGCATATTTAATTTACTAAACATATAATTTTAAATTTGATACACTTAAATATTTGTTGGAATTAAAGTTCGCTTATTTGACCAATAAAACCAGTATAGGAAATTTAGGCAGTTCAATGCCATTAGGAGTTTGAAGAGAAAATAAGTCCTGGACTTGTATAAACTAGAATACTATGCTATCAGTATTTTCTACATGATTAGAAAATCTGGAAGACAACATAAAGTAGTTTTTAGACCAAAACTATTAAACCAGTCTGACGCATATGAGGAGTCATCTTTAGAAATAAGGCAGAACAGGGGCTGGCCCAGTGGTGCAGCGGTTTAGTTCACGCTTGGCAGCCCGATGTTCGCCGGTTCGGATCCTGGGCGCCTGCCGATGCGCTGCTTGTCAGCCATGCTGTGGCGGCGTCCCAAATAAAGTAGAGGAAGATGGGCACGGATGTTAGCCCAGGGCCAGTCTTCCTCAGCAAAAAGAGGAAGATTAGCAACGGATGTTAGCTCAGGGCTGGTCTTCCTCACAAAAAAAAAAAAAAAAAAAAAGAAAGAAATAAGACAGGGCATAAACGTTTTCTATGCCATTTTATTTCAATTATTAAAATTCTTTAAAGTGTTTGAAAGTATTCAAGATTCATCCTTATTATCAACTTGAATTTTTTTCTTGTACCCAGCACTGAGACCACTAATTGATCTACAGCCAAACCTTTTTTTTTTATGAGCCACAGGTTCAGCAAGAAAGGAAGTACAAGAAAAACCCCATCAATAGCATCTTTGGGCTCCACTGGGATCCTGGAAATAGAAGCTGGGTCACTGCCCCACTTTGGGGAGAGGCACAACTGAGTGCGCAGCACAACTCAGGATGCTTCTGTCTGCTTGGACTCAGACTGAACCCAGGACCAGGTCAAGGTCAGGTCAAGACAAGACTAAGCACCACTATCACAGGGCAGCCACCTACCTGACAATGCAAGATGAACAATTCTGGAAAGCTCTTGAGAACTCTCCCCTTCCCTCTGATGCATTTTCCTCCTGCTCCTCATCCTCCCACCACAGGAAAGGATCCTTCACATTTTTATCAGGTCAGAACACTTTAAGATCCTAGCAGGGCACAGAGAGCCAGGCAGGAGCCAAGGGGCAGCTACACTTCCCTGAAGGGTCTCCCTGAAGAGGTGGGCAGTTCTAGAGCTCAGACTGACCCAAGACCCCACTGCCCGCCAAAGCAACCAGGAGGAGTTCAGAGGGCAGCTGGTGCTGGGAAGATGACGACCTAATCTCTTCCTACCATCGCAGGGTGGGCCTGGCCTGCAGTATCGGGGAGAAGGTGAGAGCAGAATAAAACTCCGCCTGAAGCTTCTCTACAGCCTGAAGGGAACCGGTGTCAGGTTCCTGAAAGGGCAAGAGAGGCCTCCTCCAGAGGACAAAGCCCTCCCCAGCCTTGGAGATAAATTCTTCCAGCTGGTTTTGAGGGGCATTGCCAAAGGAAAGGAGCAACAGAGGTCCACTAAGGATCTTGAGATGTCTGCAATTACTCTCCAAGGATGTGGAAAATCATATATGTGGACAGAAAGTGAGGAAGCAGAAGTGGGAAATTGTTAACTGGTACATTTAGGTGAAGAAATAGGATGTTACTATTCTTGCAACTTTTTTGAATGTTTCATTTTTTTTTTTTTTTTTTTTTTAAGGAGCAAGTGGAACTCAAGTCTCTAGTTCTCTTTAGGTGAAAACACTGAAAGTGAGACACTTGGTTTCTGAGATGAAGGGAGGAGTGCAGGCTGGCTGTCACAACTCACCTCTCCCCGCCTGGGAGATGCCTCCGACCCTGAGGCCTGGCCTCTGGCAGAGCTTCTTCTCTGTATCTGGACCTTTTGGCCTACCACACCTCTGGGGACGAAGAAGACTCCTGCGTGCAAAGACAGTGCCAAGAGACTTCCCTGATCCGGAATCAATCCGGGAGCGGCAGCGAAAGCGCCAAATCCTAGCCCCAGACCATCAGGGAGCCACACAACTAATTTGTCCTCTTCAGATGAAAATTCGGAAAGTAAAGGTTAGATTTCTGAGACCTGGAGAGCAGAAGTGGAAGCGATTTCCAGAGACCCAGGGCTGAATGCAGCTGTGCAAGGCTCCCAGCCCTTACCCCGCTGCTCATCACCACTCACCTCTCCCAGCCTGGGCGACGCTTCGGGCTCTGAGGCCTGACCACAAGGAAACTGGTCTGTGTTCCATTCTAGTCCAGCTTTAGCACTGCGTGCAGCAGAGCCAAGGTCATGCTCTCTTTCGGAACCTCGGTTTCTTTCTGAGTAAGGTGCGGTCTTGGCTCTCAGGGGGTGAGGAGCAGAGTCCGTCTGCTCCCTCTGAACTGGCTCAAGGGGCTCTCGTGATGACGGCACGTGTACAGGCTCCTTTTCGTGCCCAGACCAGCTCAATTAGCAGAGCAAGAGTCTGCATCTACGTGTCTTCGACTGGAGCGCCAAGCGCTGTCTTCGGTTCGTTTTCCTCTTCCGTCAGGCAAATCAACCTGTCCCGCAAGTGCGCTGGGATGGGGGAAAGTCAAGCGTGTTTCACAGGAAAGTTCTTGGTTTTTAGAGACGTGGTACTTGTCAGCCTGTAGAGGAGATTCAGGCGACAGATGAGAACGTTAGGGGATTTCTGGATCTAAAGGTAAGCTGAAGTGAGCCTCGTCCTGTGCCCTCCTGGACTAACTGACTGTGTCCTGGTCTGCAATCTGACTCAGAGCAGACACAGAAGGGCTGGTTTCCTAGTGCTGAGTGGGCTTTCAGGCAATAATTGAAGTTCTCACACGTTTCTTGTGACTCAAAGATGCGGCTGCGCCGGCACCCCCACGCCGCCCCCCCTCCCCCGCTTTTTTGTTTGTTTGTTTGTTTTTCAAACGTGAAGGTAACTTCCAGGAAAAGGAGGCTGTTTCCGCCCGGTTTCGAACCGGGGACCTTTCGCGTGTGAGGCGAACGTGATAACCACTACACTACGGAAACGAGGGGTGACGGGGGTGGACGCTATCTCCCTGACAACCTTAGGTCCTGCCCCAACCATTCCAGACACACACTTTTTTAACTGAAATAGGCCGGGGGAAGCACCAGCGACCCCTCAGGCAAGTAGACTGCCGCTCCGGAGAGGCCCCGGCTCAGGGTTCCGCGCCTACCGCCGAAGGGAGGGCCCTGGGACCCCACAGTTTGGCTTCGGGATCCCAGACCACACGCAGGGTTTCCACTTGCAGAACTGGGCGCCCTTGTGCAGGAGTCGGCCCCGCCGATCCCAGCGGCCGGAAGCTGCAGGAGCCGGCGAGTTGGGTGCGTCTGAGCCCCAGACGCCCGCCGCCGCCCAGCAGTGTGGACGTCGCCCCTCCAGGGCTGTGGACGCGCGCCTCGGTGGACTTTTTCACCGCCCCTGCGGACAGTGCTCTCGGCTGTTGACAAATGACCGGTGCTTCGAATTCACCCAGGAACGCTGGGACCTGCTCTCTCGCCCTCCCCTCTGCTCAGATGCCCCGGACCTGTACGCTATTTCCTTGAAGGTCCTTTCGTCTTAGCGCTTCTCTGGTTTCCTCCCGGCAAAAGGGTCTCTTTGGTATCCTCTGGGCAAAAGAGGTCCCTCCGGTTGCTGCCTGGGCTGCTTTAAAGCCATTGACGGAGGCCTGTGTCCATGACCATCTAACAGAGTCCAGGAAAATCTAGGCCATGGAATGGAGGGATGGAAACAAGCGCAAGAAACCGTTTTTAGTGGCACAGAGCTGGAGTGGCACAGCCATGACTGGAGAGGGACGGATCGCCTGACCCTCCTCATTTCATGGGCATCCATTCCTACCTGGCGTTTGTGAGTCTGAGACTTGGGTGGGCTGCTGTGGTGTATCTCTCTATGGCTCTACTGCCAGACTTGAGTAGTCTGGTGGTGACACTTGGTATGACCACACCCACCTTCCTAGCTGCCATTAAGTATTTGGAACAAGTTGAAGAAGAGAAACCTCGAAAAATAGATTTTTAAAGTTTTCTCTCTCCTCCCCATCTGAATGTGTGTGACATGACTGTGTGATATTGGTTGGAGTATAATTTAGCACAACCACTTTCCTAATATTTGGCAGTTTCTCATGAAGTTAAAAATATACCTACCCTGTTACCGAGTAATGTTACATCTATTTACTTCCCAAGAGAAATGAATGCATACATTCAAAAAGGCTTCTACAAAAGCGTTTGTAGCAATGTCACTTACACCAGGCAAACACTGGATAAAACTGAAATGTCCATGGACAGGAGAAGTTATATACAAACTGCTGTACATTCATATAAGGGATTAATACTCCTCAGAAAACACAACCAAACTATAGATGAGGCAACAACGTGGATAATCCCCCACAAACAGTACGTTCAGCAAAGATGCCTATCAAAAAAATGCTTTTCAACTCCTAAAACGTGTCTCTTTTAATGTTCCTTTCTGATACTCCTGTGTGAGTCCACTTCCATGCAGCGTCCGAACAGAAGAGCAGTTCCCTCTTGGAGAAAATCTGAAGGAAAACTCCCTGGGTTGATGGAAATGTTCTATACATTCATCTGGCTGATAGTTAGAGGCATTTACAAATTTATCACTTTTTAGTATATACTTTTAAAATTTACATTTTTAACATCAAAAATAAAGTTAATTGTTTTTTAAAACTAGAGAATTCTCAAAAAGAATAATTGTTTTAGTTCTTGGTTTTACTCTGATATACACATATATATTATTACTTTTATGTATTCTGTAAAGTCTGTGCAAAAGTCTCTGATATAAATTAGAACTTTTTACATCTAAACAGTGCTAGAACTTTGGAACATCTTACTTCCATTTACTCTCCTCCTAATTTTTGAGTTATTGGCATTAATTTAACTTCAACATATATTTTAAATCACAAAGACATTGTTATTATTGTTTGAATAGTAATATTTATTTGACTTAACCACACATTTAACCTATCCATTGCTCTTCATTCCTTCCTTCATTTTCCATGCTTCCCTGGGGATCATTTAACTTCTGCCTAAGGAGTTACGTTTTGTATGTCCTTTGGTTAGGGTCTGCTGCTTATCTGATCAGGTTTTCACTTCACTTCCCCTTGAAAGATATTCTGTCAGGGATTAGTAGCGCATAGTGGGTTGGAAATTATATTGCCTTAGCCCTTTAATAATGTCTGCTTTTTCATTGTTTTTGCTGAGAATTCAGCTCCCAATCTTTGGACAGTGCAATAGATACTTCCCCCCTCTGGGTGCTGCTATGATTTTTTCATCTGTCTGTGGTGTCCAGCGGTTTTGGGTGTGATTTTCTTGTCCTTATCTTGCTTGGAGTTCATAGATCTTCCTGCACAGGTGATTTGATAGATCACCTTGTTTTTTCCTTAATTGTCCATAATATCATACTACTAATATCATAGTATTGTTTCTGTCCCATTTTCGAGTCTTCCAACCCCTGAGACTTTAATTACATTTATGACATAACCCATATCTTTCTTACACTTTTAATTTTTATTCATTTTAACTGTCTATGCTTAAACTCTATGGAAAGTTTGTTGCTAACTATATATTTTCAGGTTAATAATCTCTCTCCAAGTGGGTCCAAACTGCCATTACACTGATCTATTGACTTTTTAAAATCCTATTACATATTTTATTTCTTTAATTTCCAATGATTTTTAAAATAGATTCTTTCTCTTTGAAAATTTTTATCATGTCATCTATTTTCTGAACAGCTAAAACATATCATTTTATATTTCTATCTGAAAACTTCAATACCTCGGTCACCTGTGAGTCAGTTTCTATGGTTTGCTTTTTTCTCTTGCTTCTGTTGCTTTATACTCCTAAAATATGGTGATTGAATGATGAACCTGTTGTGTGAAAAATGATGGATAGTTTGAATGATGTCAGCTTTCTCTAAAGGTTATTCACCCTCTCCCCCAGCAGACAGCAGAAGGGCAGAGCCCTCAGTCCAACCCAATCCTTGAATAAGCCAATCTGCAGCTTGTTCGCACTCGTGGGAAGTGTCAGTCTACAGCTAGTTTGCTCACATTGCTATGATGTACACCGCCAGGGCTCCTACCTGAGACCTTGGGATGTTTCCTTGGCCCCTCCTCTTTGATGAGTCTTGAACTTCAATTTTTATCCCCTGAGTGCCATGATACTGCTGAAAATTCAGCTCTTTTTCAGCTACACTCTGCTTGCCTTTGTAGCCTCTTGCATGCACATTGCTTAATTAGCAAATGTCTTCAGGGCAAATCCTGTACCAAGCATCCAGCTCACTTACCAACCCACTCCAGTATCTTGGCTCCTCAAGTCTGAATTCTTGGACAGCTCCACATGTCTCTTTTCTTCTTCTTCTCCCCCTCCTCCCCCTCCGCCCCCTCCTGCCCCACCTCCTCTTCCTCCTCCTCCCCTTTCTCTCCAGATCCATGAGATTACTTAAAGTGCTGCTGTTTTCTCTGACTCTTAGCAGGTGCCCTCTCCCCAGCTTCTCAGTCTCTTGTTCCTCACCAAGAACTGGCAAATGCCCTGAGGGGAAAAGGTAGAGAAGTAATTTCATTCCAGTGAAGTCGTCTCTCTCTCTTTCTCTCTCTCTCTCTCTTGAGCTGATCCTGTGCGTCCTGGCTGCATTAGTATTTCTCCAAAGACTTCAAGCAGAATTCCTTTAACTCAGACTTTACCTAGTTGTCTTCAGGGTGAATGCTGGTTTGCTGCAAACACTCCATCAAAGCTGGAAGAAGAAATCTTCTACACTTCCAGAAAAATTATATTTCTCTCCTTTAGTTTCTTAAAAATAAAACCAAACCAAAAAACCCAAACAAACCAAAAAACAAAAAGATGAGGTCACTGGACATACTTGGATGTTTCTTATAATACTTGTGGTAAGTGTAACTGGATACTAAAAGCTCTTGCTAGAAGCATGTGCAAAAGATAGCCTACTGTGAGCTAGAAAATTGTCATATCTGTTTAAGGTCCAAGAATTTGATGAAGCTGGATCCAGTCCCCTGCTGCAATGTCTCCACTGTCAGTTAAATCACCATCAAAATCATCAAGTAACCAGTTTTTTAGATGCTGGTGGCTAATATGGTCCTAATTTATTCTGGGGAATGTTGAAAGTCAGCGGTGGTGCAGTTAGAAGTAGAAACAAAGCACATAATAATAACAGTTTTCTCAGAGCTCTACTGTGTGGCCAGCATGTTTCCTCAGTGCTTTACCATGTAATCATTTATTTAGTCCACATGACAACCCTGAGATAGTACAGGCTATTAAGACCCCTTGTTGCAGAGGAGAACACTGAGGCACTGACAGGCTGAGCTAACTTCCCAAGGGTCCCGGCCCTGTGATGGTGAGAGCCAGCACTCAGACCCAGGCAGTTCCCTCCAGAACCCCTGCTCTTGGCCATCGTGCTCAGTGGTAACTGAGAAGACTTCACTAAGATTGGCATCCCCTCCTTCCGGCTCAACCTCCAAGATTTTGAAGAGAAAAAAAAAAAAGACTAAAAGTAAGGCCTACAAAACACTCAGAACTAATTAGTGAAATAGAGAAGGAGAGGAGAAAGAGCAAGCAAAACCATTTAGTCTTCCCCAGGAACAGACCCCAGGCTCCAGGGATGATGCAATCCTATCTTCTAACCAGAAGTGTTTATGGGCCTTGAATCTTCTTCTGTTTTTAAATTTTAATTTTTTTGAAGTGTGGTTGACATACAACATTATATTAATTTCAGGTGTATGACATAATGACTGATATTTGTATATATTGCAAAAATGATCACAACAATGAGTCTATAACATCTGTCACTGTACATAATTACAGAATTTTTTTTCTTGTCATGAGAACTTTTAAGATCTACTCCTTTAGCAACTTTCAAATGTGCAATACGGTATTGTTAACTATAGTCACCATTCTGTACATTACAACCTCATGACATTTATTTTGTAGCTAGAAGTTTGTACATTTTGACTCCCTTCACCATTTCACCCACCCTCCACCTCCCACTTCTGGCAAACACCAATCTGTTCTCTCTGTATCGAGGAGCTTGGATTTGGCTTTTTTTTTTTTTTAGATTTCACATATAAGTGAGATCTTGTCTTTCTTTGTCTGACTTATTTCACTTACCATAATGTCCTCAAAGTCCATCCATGTTGTTAAAAATGGCAAGATTTCATTCCTTTTCGTGGCTGAATAATATTCCATCATATACATTTTCTTTATCCACTACCTATCGATGGACACTTAGGTGGTTTCCCTATCTTGGTTATTGTAAATAATGCCTTAATGAATATAGGGTTGCATATATCTTTTCTTTTCAACTTAGTGTTTTCATTTTCTTCAGACAAGTATCTAGAAGCAGAATTACTGGGTCATATGATAGTTCCAGTTTTGATTTTTTTGAGGAAACTCCATACCGTTTTCCATAGTGGCTGCACAAATATACATTTCCACCAACCGTGCATGAGGGTTCCCTTTGCTCCACATCCTCACCAACCCCTGTTATTTTTTGTCTTTTTCATAATAGCCATTCTAACAGGTGTGAAGTGATAGCTCATCGTGATTTTGATTTGCATTTCCCTGATGATTAGTGATGTTGAGCATCTTTTCACATACCATGTTGGCCATCTGTATGTCTTCTTTGGAAAAATGTCTATTCAGATCCTCTGCACATTTTTAAATCAGCTTGTTTGTCTTTTTGTTGTTGAGTTGCATGAGTTCTTTATATATTTTGGATATTATCCCCTTATCAGAGATATGATTTGCAAATATTTTCTCCCATTCGGTAGGTTGCCTTTTCCTTTTGTTGATGGTTTCCTTTGCTTTGCAGAAGCTTTTTAGTTTGATGTAGTTCCACTTGTTTATTTTTAGTTTTGTTGCCTTTGCTTTATGTGTCAAATCCAAAAAACTGTCTCTAAGACCGATGTCAGGCCTTGATTCTTCTTAATGGTCTGAACAAGGGAGTTCCTGAGAGAGGCTCACAGGAAAAGGTGGCAGTGCCTTTTGTGTTCAAACTGTAGAGGGGACAGCTGAGCACTCCCACCTTCTTGACTTAGAGCAAGAGAGATGGCTCCTGGAGTGACAAGGGGGAGGGGGAGGGAATGTGCCATAAAAATGAGCCCAAATTATGTTTTTCAAAGTTCATTAGTGAACATAGCACTTTCATGTTTAACCATATCCATGTGCGTGTATCATTAATTAACTAATATTTTCCTTGCATTGATTTACACTTTTATGTAGAAAGTTTATTTTTAAAATTAATTATATATCACTACTACAAAAGAAACACCAGTATGGATTGGCACAAGCAGGACACAACTATAAAATTAGACAACGGGGAAAAAACAGTGTTGTTATAGTTAATAAGCAAAGCTCATGAGCTTCCACAAGCATTCTCTTGAGGGCAGGGCAGTGGCAGCCATTGGAGTAACCTAGAGCAATACTGGGGGCTGGAGTGATGAATGTACGGAAACCCTTGTTATGCCCGGTTTACCACTGCCCCGCAAAAGCCAGGGCATGGAATCACTCTTTACCGGCCAAGGGGAAACACTAACGTCCTTCTCTCAATCAAAGCTCAGGGACTGCCTGGAGATCAGTACAGATCCAGGAGCTGCTGGCACTGGGGATCAAATAAATGGACTAAAATGAATCTCATGCTGAGCAAGAAGTCAGGAACTTGAAATAAAACATCTTGTGTGTAACTGACTGGCTAGAGGAATGAGCTAGATCTGCATTGTCTCAGATGGGGACCACTAGAGACACGGGGCAATTGAGTGCTTAAAATGTGGCTAGTGCCGAGAAACTGAGTTTTTATTTTTTTACTTGATTTTAACAAACTTGAATTTGAATAGCCACATGTAGCTAGTGACTACAGTATAGGACAGCACAGGTTAGAGAATAACCATTATACCATAAAATCATCTGTGTTATTTCCTTGTAGCAATAAACAAATTTAATAAGACCTCACACTTAATAACAATTCTGAATGGCCTTCTCCACCTGCTTAGATACAGTTGAATGTCAGTTCAGCCCCGGGGGCCGTCTCTCCTGCTGCCTTTGCCTCCTCATTAGATCCCCACACCTCGGCCAAGGAAGGGATTGGGAGCCTCAGTGAGTACCGCTCTCTCACAGATGGGATCTCTGCTGTCTTGGCTGGTCACAGAGCTGTATGCAAGTGGTGGCTTCACGCCTTCTCTCCCAAGTTTGACTGATATCGCTGTAGCTCTGCATTAGCCCAAATGTTGTACACTGAGGAGTTTCTATGTTTTTGAAGGCATGGGGCAAGTGAGTGAATCCAGACTCTGGTTGTTGGGAGACAACAAAGAGCTATGCAATCTTTGTGTGTATTAGGTGATGTAGGAGTAAGACGGTTATGTCAGCAATTGTGGGGCAGTGGTAGATGTTTTGTCCTATCCCAGGACACTGCATTTGATACCCAAGAATGGCATTTTACTGAATTTTGCAAAGCTAATTCCTCTATTGCACAGACAAGACTGCAGTATAAGAATGGAAGTCACAGAAACAATGGCCTTAGTGGACAACTAATTAAAAAGTTTTGAGGTAGGACTTGAACGGTGATGGAGAGGTCTTTATGCTCATGGGAGCCAGATGGCCAGGCCCAGGGAAGCTCTGGCACCTCAGGGGCTTCAATCTGGATGCCATTACCCTTCATTTCCAAGTCCTTCCTGAGACCAAAAGAGCATCCTGGAGCAAAGCAAAAGCACAAGAGGTTTCCCAGATCCACCAGAAGCAGAAGGTGAGAGACATGGACCAGAATGGAGAAGCAAACAGGTTTAGACACAGAGAGAATTACAAAGGTTTTGTTAAGTATACACCAATGGGGGAATTGGCTTTATTTAAAGAAATAGAAGGACCTGTCTTCCAATGGTTCAAGAGCTAAATTTTCCATGGAAATGTGTCCACCCTGGAATATATTTCAAAGCTAGCTATGAGGTGTATACAGACGTTAATATGAAAATTATACTTAAATATTAGTAGTAAATAAGAGACTTTGGTTGAGTTATCTCACACATTTACTCATAAAAATTGGAAACAGTTTTTAGAAAGTTGTCATTAAAGACAAAAACAGAATTTGTAAAAGGGGCAGAAAAGAGAGGATAAAGAAAAAAAACACAGATAGCTTGGGAATGGGGAATTATGTTTTTCTTTTCCTTGGTAAACAGATGAACTGAAAGCCATCAAACAGCTAATCTCACTGCTTGCTCTGGTGAAGCTGTCAAACTCACCAGGTAAATAATTTTGGCTACTTTTAGATGCTCCAAAAATTTTTGAAGGTTTACCTATGGAGTGAATGGGGCAATATTCTTTGTGTAATACCTGCCAGTGTCCTTCCTTTGGCACTTCTGAGTTACTTAAGCCTAACTGCACTATTTTCCTCATCAGGATTTCTCAATTTCATCTCTCCCCCTTTTGGGTGATAATTATTCACAAAAGAGCATAGCTGACTATGATCACTTCGGTCTCTCTTTGACACAGTATTAACAGTTGGATATAATTTAAAGTAAGGCTTGTGAGCCACATATTAGTAATCAGATATCAGATAGCGAAGGAAAGTCAAAACCTGAGAACAGAAAAAAGATCAAAATAAATATTTTGAACTTACTTTGCATCCTTTCCTAGCACAAACCAGAAGAATAAGTATCAACATCACTTTAGCAAAAACCAAGTGGCTTTCAACTTTCTTTATTGAGGTATAATAAATACAAAGGACAAAAAGTGTATAGTTCAAACCTTTACCAATGTCAACCCACCTGAATAACTACTGATGTAGCACCCAGACTAAGGTGTAGAACATTTCCAGACCCCAGAAAGCTTCCTCATGACTCAGAAAGCTTCCCCATGCAAGAGCTCATAGAGTAATCTCCACCCTCACCACCTGCCAACTTCTATCAATATATGTTAGTTTTTCCTGCTCTTTACTTTCATATAAGTAGAATCATAAAGTATGTACTGGGCTTTTTGTGGGAGAGGAGTATGGTTCTGACTTCTTTCGGTCAACATTATGTCTATGAAATTTACCCATGTTTTTCTTGTAGTTCTTTGTTTCTGTGTGTGTTCCTTGTATGAATATATCTCAACATATTTATTTATTCTACTATTGTTGGGCACATGGATTGTTTCCAGTCTAGGATATTTTGAATTTTTATGAACATTCTTTTATATGTCTTTTGGGCATACATTTCTCTAGGGCAGTGCATTCCAATAGAAATATAATGCCAGTCACAGGATTTTTAAATTTTCTAGTAGATACATTTTAAAAAGTAAAATGAAAGAGGTGAAATTAACTTTAAAAATATTTTATGAGACCTACTATATCAAAAATATTATCATTGCAACATGTGACACTAGCAACATTTAGAGTGTTCAGTGGTTACACGTGGCTTGAGGTTACCATAATGGACAGCACAGGTCTAAGGTATAGAGCTAAAAGTAGAATTTCTGGGCTACAGCATACAACTGTGAATGTATGACCCTTAGCTGATACTTCCAAAAATTTTTCAAACGTTGTTGAGCTTACTTATACTCTTACCTGAAATGAATGAGAGTTTTAGTGCTCCCCATCTTGTCAACATTTGGATTTGTCAGTCTGTTTTTTGGTCAGGTTTATTGAGGTGATACTTACATACACTAAAATTCGCTAACAATAGATTATGTTACATATTTTCCAGTGATGTAATTTCTTTACAAAGCTGGATTTTGGTGGTTGCTGTGGGAAAACGCAAGTACCATGCAAAAAATCCATGTAGAACAAGAAGTGAAGGTGGCAGTTTAAGAAGCTGTGCAGTGCACAACACCAAGGTATATGATTTTGAAATGTCAGAACACTGAAAACAACAAACCACTCTATTGAACTTTTGCAGAGAGTCAAGAGAACACACAAGAATATCCAAAGCACCAGTCATATACCCATAAAATATAGAAATCTACGTGAACTCAGCAAACAACAGCATTCCCCAAGTAAAGTGATATTCTTGTCAGCCAGTGTATCAGGAGATTAGGGTGAACAGGAAAGAGAGAGAATTTGCAGGCAATCAAAGATTATTCAGTAATTAAATCAATTCAGCATTAATCAAAGGCTTAAAGTTAACTATAGATCTTGAAATTGTAAATTAAGCTGACATGTTGGAATGTCAGAATGTTGGAATCATATATTGGTATATATGGAATCATAGATGACATCTAAAAATATTTACCAAAAATTGTAAGTGGAATCATTGAGTCTTCTGGTTTTTTAGAATTATAAGAATTTTTCCACTTTTAAAGATACTGTCTGGTGTATTTAATTTATGTGAACAGACAACTTTAAAATTTTATCAATTAAAATACTTATTGGAAGTAATGTTCACTTATTTGACCAGTACAACCAGTATAGGAAATTTAGGAAGTCCAACTTAATTAGGATATTCAAGCCAAAATAAACCCAAGACTTATATATACTAGAAATATTATGCTACCATTATTTTCTACATTATGAGAAAATCTGAAAGAAAATATATAATAGTTTTTAGACCAAAATTATTAAACCATTCTACTTTTTCTAAGGAGTCACCTTGATAATTAAAAAATACAACATGACATAAACTTTTTCAGTGCCATTACATAACAAATATTTAAATTATTTAAATTGTCGAAAAGTATTACAATACCTCTCTGTTATCAACTTCATTTCTTTTTTCATACCAAGCAATCAAAACCATTAATTTGATGTACAGCTGAATCTTTTATTTTTCCGCATTACAGGTTCAGCAGCAAAATTTTTCCTTAAGGAAATATCACATTTAAGGCATAAGTAGTTAAATATTTTTTCTAGAAACTCTTGATTTTCTTATTTTAAATTAATATATAAATTTATATAGGTGATTATTACCACCCTTAAGCTAATCAGGGCAGTAATGTGTTCAAATTTTTAGAGACCTAATTTGTCTATTCCTTTCAGAGGAAGAGAAACTATATTGATTTGTTTCTGAGAAAATATATTCATAAAAGGGAAAAGTTCCATCACCCTATTGGGCATTCTAAAGGAACTAATTGTGGTAAGTAACATTATTTAAAGTGGAAACAGAGGCAAGGATATGTATTAACAATGCTTACTAATGAGGGGAACAAAAGGATAATTTATCAACATAGGTTCTTGAAAGACCCTCAGTGCTAAAAATGGGAGTAATTCAATTATATCCTTTTGAGTCACACAAGACATTGTCTTTCCCAGGGTATACATCTGTGGTGAAGTCAGTGCTCTTTCCCCTTTTTATAAAGGGTTGAAAGTGCTTACATTTCTAGAAATTATTAAATCTTGATTTGTATAGTTGTCAGAAGTGCTCATGTTGTTGATTTAATCGCTTGTTTGTAATGATATGAATGTCTTTCCTCTCCTTTCTGTAGTCTGATTTAAACAATCCTCAAAGAACATTAAAAAAAATTTTTTTTAGCTATTTAGAAACCTGAGTATACCAATCAAAAGAAAGTTTCCCCTTGCGTGCTAGAAATTCAGTTTTATTCCTGTACAAAGACCCCCCCCCCTTAACTGTAGAAATTTATTAAGGCCAAGAGTTCCTGTGAAGGGATGATGTATATTCAGATCATCCTTATTTATAGATATTCCACTTTTTGCAGAAATTGACAACTATTGATTGGGCCCATAAAGTTCTCTCATTGGAGAGACAAGATGTGAACAACTTCTCATTGCTGCAGTCTCAAGTACCAAGAAATACCAGATTCTGCAGCACAAAAGCGATCAAAAAAGATGCACAAACTAAATTAGCTATTATCTACTACCTAAGAGGAAAAAGATCCCTGTAACCACCATTAGCGTCCAACATATGCAATTGAATATCTCTGTGCAATGTCCAAACGTCCATCTGTTGTACCTCCCCCTTAGTTAAGTCAGGAGGGCACCACTCCCCTTATTATGATATCATAGATGTATAGAAAGATTGTTGTGTTGGCAAGTACCTGAAGAAAGGGACATTGGGGCCTGCCTGGTGGCGCAGTGGTTAAGTTCGCGCTTTGGCAGCCTGGGGTTCGCAGGTTCGGATCCCGGTCACCAGCCCGCCCACTGCTTGTCAGCCATGCTGTGGCGGCGTCCCATATAAAGTAGAGGAAGATGGGCACGGATGTTAGCCCAGGGACAGTCTTCCTCAGCAAAAAGAGGAAGATTAGCAAGGAACGTTAGCTCAATCTGGTCTTTCTCACCAAAAAAAAAAAAAAAAAAAAAAAAAAGGAAGGGACATGGGTAGAGTTGGAAAATAAATTGGAATGTAACTTGGTACCACTTCTGTGGAAGGCAAATTTGCAGGATTTACTAAAATTAGAAGCACATAAACACTATAATGTAGCAATTGCATTTCCAGTTGTCTACGCTATAGAAACACTTGCATAAGTAGCCAAAGATATGTGAACAAGAATGAGGGTTGCAGCATTATTTATCATAAAACCATGAAACCAACTTAATTTCAAAAGCAATATGAAAAAGATTAAATATGCACAAGCTATGGAAGAAATGCCTTTGTCAAAAATAATGCAGAGGATAATTATGATGATGATTCGCCTGATCACAACATTGTTGATAGAGCAATTATCAAATCCAGGCACATCCCGGGAATAGGATATTTTTGTTGGCCTCATGTTACAGATGAAAAAATTGTGGCACATCAACACCAAATGCTGGCAAGGATGTGGAGCAACAGGAACTCTCATTCATTGCTGGTGGGAATGCAAAGTGGTACAGCCACTTTGGAAGACGGTTTGGCAGTTTCTTAGAAAACTAAAAATATTCTTAACTTATGATCCAGCAATTGCACTCCTTGCTATTTATCCAAAGGAGTTGAAAAGTTATGCTCTCACAAAAACTTGCACATGGATGTTTATAGCAGCTTTACTCATAGTTGCCAAAAGTTAGAATCAATCAAGGTGTTTTTCAATAGTTGAATGGATAAATAAACAGTGGGGCATTCAATGGAATATTATTCAGCACTAAAAAGAAATGATCTATCAAGCCATGAAAAAACACGGAGGAATCTTAAATGCATATTACTAAGTGACAGAAGCCAGTGTGAAAAGGCTCCATACTGTGTGATTCCAAGTCTATGACATTCTGGAAAAGGCAAAACTGTGGAGAAAGTAAAAAGATCAGTGGTTGCCAGAGGTGGGGGGGAGGGGGATGAATAGGAAGAGCAGGAAGGATTTTCTTTTACTGTGTGTGTGAGGAAGATTGGCCCTGAGCTAACACCGTTGCCAATCCTTCTTTTCTTGCTGAGGAAGATTGGCTCCGGGCTAACACCATGCCGAACTTCCTCTTTTATATGGGATGCCACCACAGCGTGGCTAAACAAGTGATGTGTTGGTCTGCTCCAGGATCCGAACCTGCGAACCCCGGGCTGCCGAAGGGGAGCAGGCGAACTTAACAGCTACACCACCAGGCCAGTCCCAGGAAGGATTTTTAGGGTAGTGAAAATACTCTGTATGATACTATAATGGCGGATACATGCCATTATATGTTTGTCCAAAGCCATGGAATGTACAACACCAGGAATGAACTGTAATGAAAACTATGGATTTGGGGAGATTAGTGTCAGTATAGGTTCCTCAGCTGTAACAAATGCACCACTCTGGTAGGGGATGTTGATAATGAGGGAGGCTATGCATGGGAGGGTGGGGGGCAGGGAGCATATGAGAAATCTCTGTACTTTCCCCTCCAATTTGGCTGTGAACCTGAAACGCTCTAAAAAATAAGGTCTTAATAAAAAGGAACGTAAACACACTAGAGAAGATCAATCTTCCCAAAGTAAGCATTTTGAAAAATGAATGCAAGCACGTCTAGAAAATTAGACACACACATACTGAAGCATCAAAAGTTCAACTTACTCATCCAAACCCATAAAGGGCAGAATAAAGATTTTACCCCACCACACCAGAGCCCAGGTTCTTAGGTCTCTGTTTCAGGAATTCCCGTTATACCAGTATAAACCTGATATCCCAGTAGATATTGCATGAGAATCCGGTTGGGGAGGTGGGATGGCTCTTGACAGGTATTAGACGTGAGGTGGGTAGGACCCAGAAGACAGGAGGGTAAATTTTATGAGAGGAAAACTGCAGGTGATCAAGCGCGGGCAGCACGTGGTACTCACTGTAAAACACACTGTACTTCCTGGCTGGGATCGAACTACCCACCTTTCGGTTAACAGCCAAACGCGCTAACCGATTGCGCCGCAAAAACACCAGCGACTTGCTCTCCTGGCCTCCTTAGGGACTGAGCACCTACTAACCCCCAAGCTCTGCTGCTCGCCTTGCAGGAAAGCTGCAAGTTCCAAAGCCTCGGAAAACCAGAGAGATCACTCGGATGAATCGTGTTGTTCGTCGTTGGGAACCTGTGCGTTGGGGCCGTTCCGAAGGCAGAAAAACAATTGAATGGCCTCGCCCCCTACTTCCCCATGACCCACTTCAGAAGCCAGCACCCCCGGAGTCGCCGGGGGCCGCCACACTCCCGGGCCTGAACCGAGTGGGACCCAAGGAAATCTGAACGCCCCCGTGGGCTCCCGGGATGGCTCTTCCCTTCACTCCGCCTTCACCCGACCGCCCTTCATCGCCAGCTCTCCCCAGGACCAGGACGGATGCGCGGGCTGGAAGAGTGGGAAGGATATAAAGCTATCAGAGAAGGAGCATTTGCCCACCCTTCCGAGAGACCTTCGGGGCCGGTGGGGTGCAGCCGCTTCCTTCTTCGGATTCCCGGGTCCGGCACGGGAGCTCCACGAGGGCAAGGGTCGTCGTGATGCTCGCCCGTGGACCCCCTCGCGGAGAACAGAGTCTGGCACTCACCAGGGCGCTCTGTTAGGTCTTGCTGAATGAATACATTGTCTTTAGCTTTTGGTCCCATGAAGAACCGTAAGAATGGAAATAATGAAACGTTTCTCAAAGCGGAATTTCTTCTTAAAAGGTCTTTATTCCAGTTAATTGTGCAGCATTCCGGCGGTGGGGGGCGGGGCCAACGGGAAAGGCCTACAGTGCACCATCTGCACGCTTGAGCTCCCCGCGCCCCGCTCCGCTGCGTTCTTGTGCTCAGTGCGGTCGGTGGGGACCCGCGGGCGGGAAAACGGATGGGGCCAAAGGGAAGCGCGAAGAGGAGGGAACGAAGCAGCGGAGGCGACTACAGGGTCAGCAAGACCTCCTAGCAGGCCTGTGAGGAGGTAAGTGCCAGACCCTGGGGAGATGAGAAGAGTTTTTGTTATCGTAGCAGAAGGAGGAGAAAGGGACGGGAAAACAGAGAATAGGAAAGAAAGAAAAACGCGATGACCTGTAGCTGTCTAACAATAAAGCGAAAAAACGTTATGAATGCTTTTATGTCAAAACGACTTCAAGAAATCACAGCAGCAGCCAGGAGGCAGATGGCTCTCGGATCTCCCGTAGTGTTTAGTACTCTGCGTTGTGCCTGCAGCAACTTTGGTTCCAATGCGAGTCACGGGGGTATTGGGTCACCTTATGGCGAGAGTTAAAAATCTCTGCATCAGCCTCGCTATTAATCTGCGGCGAGAGAGGAGTTACCTGTGGCTCCGCGCTGAGAAGAACGGAAAGAACCCGCCAGCGCGCACACCGTGAGTCTTCATGAGAAACGCTGAACTTGCTCCAGGTCTGAACATGCACGGGACCCATCCCAAGAGGTGCCCCCTTGTATTGGTATCTTTCCACTTCCGCACCCATTTTTCTTTCTTTTGTAAAAAATTTTTTAATTTTTAGACTAAAGATTTTTAATATTATCCAATGTGTTGATAATCCTGACCTTGATTTTTTTCCTCATTGGTGAATCTTTCTTTTTTTTATTTTCATTTTTATTGATGTCTTAATAGTTTATAACATTGTGGGGTTTTAGCTGTACACTATTTTTTGTCTGTCACCATGTGGATGCATTCCTTGACCCCTTGTGCCCACCCCTCCCCCCCTTCCCCTTGGTAACCACCAATCAGTTCTCTCTGTCCCTGTGTTCGTTTATATTCCACATATGAGTGAAATCATGTGGTGTCTGTCCTTCTCTCTCTGGCTTATTTCACTTAAGATAATACCCTCTAGGTCCATCCATGTTGTTGCAAATGGACAATTATGTCTTTTCTTATGGCTGAGTAATATTCCAATGTATATATATACCACATCTTCTTTATCCAATCATCAGTTGAGGGACACTTGGGTTGCTTCCACTTCTTGGCTATAGTGAATAATGCTGCAATGAACATAGGGGTGCATAAGCCTCTTGTGCTGGTTGATTTCATGTCTATTGGGTAGATGCCCAAGAGTGGGATTGCTGGATCATAAGGTATTTCTGTTTTTAATGTTTTGAGGACTCTCCATACTGTTTTCCGTAGAGGCTGCACCAGTTTGCATTCCCACCAGCAGTGAGTGAGGGTTCCCGTTTCTCCACAACCTCTCCAGCATTTGTTGTTCTTTGTCTTGGTGATTATAGCCATTCTAACGGGTGTCAGGTGATGTCTTAGTGTAGTTTTGATTTTCACTTCCCTGATGATTAGTGATGTTGAACATCTTTTCATGTGTCTATTGGCCATCTGTATCTCTTCCTTGGAAAAATGTCTGTTCATATCCTCTGCCCATTTTTTGATTGGGTTGTTTTTTGTTGCTCGGTTGTATGAGTTCTTCATATATTACGGAGATTAATCCCTTGTTGGATAAACAATTTGCGAATATTTTCTCCCAGCTGGTGGGTTGTCTATTCATTTTGATCCTGGTTTCATTTGCCTTGTAGAAGCTCTGTAGTCTGATGAAGTCCCACTCATTTATTTTTTCTTTTGTTTCCCTTGTCCGAGTAGACATGGAATCTGAAAGGATCCCTTTATGACTGATGTCAATCAGTGTACTGCCTATATTTTCTTCCAGGAGCTTTATAGTTTCAGGTCCTTAACCCATTTTGAATTGATTTTTGTGTTTGGTGATAGGAGATGGTCTACTTTCATTCTTTTGCATGTGGCTGTCCAGTTTTCCCAGCACCATTTATTGAACAGACTTCCCTTCGTCCATTGTATGTTCTTTGCTCCTTTATCGAAGATTAGCTGTCCATAGGTGTGTGGTTTTATTTCTGGGCTTTCAATTCTGTTCCATTGATCTGTGTGTCTATTTTTGTACCAGTACCATGCTGTTTTGATTACTGTAGCTCTATAGTATATTTTGAAATCGGGGATTGTGATGCCTCCAGCTTTGTTCTTTTTTTTCAGGATTGCTTTAGCTATTCAGGGTCTTTTGTTGCCCCATACAAATTTCAGTATTTTTTGTTCTATTTCCGTGAAGAATGACATTGGGAATTCTGATTGGGATTGCACTGAATTTGTAGATTGCTTTAGGTAGTATGGACATTTTAACTATGTTTATTCTTCCAATCCATGTGCATGGAATATTTTTCCATTTCTTTATGTCTTCATCGATTTCTTTCAATAGTGTCTTATAGTTTTCATTGTATAGGTCTTTCACCTCCTTGGTTAAATTTATTCACAGATATTTTATTCTTTTTGTCGTGATTGTAAATGGGATTATCTGTCTGAGTTCTCTTTCTGTTACTTCATCATTAGCCTATAGAAATGCAACTGATTTTTGTAAGTTGATTTTATACCCTGCCACTTTGCTGTAGTTGTTGATTATTTCTAGTAGTTTTCCAATGGATTTTTTTTTGGTTTTCTATGTATAAGACCATGTGGTCTGCAAATAGTGAGAGTTTCACTTCTTCATTGCCTATTTGGAGTCCTTTTATTCCTTTTTCTTGCCTAATTGCTCTGGCCAAAATTTCCAGTACCATGTTGAATAAGAGTGGCGAGAGTGGGCACCCTTGTCTTGTTCCTGTCCTCAAAGGAATGGCTTTCAGTTTTTCCCCATTGAGTAGGATGTTAGCTGTAGATTTGTCATATATGGCCCTTATCATGTTGAGGTACTTTCATTCTATACCCATTTTGTTGAGAGTTATTTTCATAAATGGATGTTGGATCTTGTTGAATGCCTTCTCTACATCGATTGAGATGATCATGTGGTTTTTATTCTTCATTATGTTAATGTGGTGTATCACTTTGATTTGCGGATGTTGAACCATCCCTGTGTCCCTGGTATAAATCCCACTTGATCATGGTGTATGATCTTTTTGATGTATTGCTGTATTTGGTTTGCCAATATTTTGTTGAGGATTTTTGCGTCTATGTTCATCAGCGATACTGGCCTGTAGTTTTCCTTCTTTGTATTGTCCTTGTCTGGCTTTGGTATCAGGATGATGTTGGCCTCGTAGAATGTGTTAGGAGGTATTCCATCTTCCTCTATTTTTTGGAAAAGTTTGAGAAGGATAGGTGTTAAATCTTCTTTGCATGTTTGGTAAAATTCTCCAGGGAAGCCATCTGGTCCTGGGCTTTTTTTAGGAGAGGTTTTTGATTACTGTTTCAATCTCTTTACTTGTGATTGGTCTCTTCAGATTCTGTATTTCTTCTTTATTCAGTTTTGGGAGGTTGTATGTGTCCAAGAATTTGTCCATTTCCTCTAGGTTGTCCAATTTGTTGGCATAAAGTTTTTCATAGTATTCCCTAAAAATCCCTTGTATTTCTGTGGTATCTGTTGTAATTTCTCCTCTTTCATTTCTAATTTTATTTATTTGAGTCTTCTCCCTTTTTTCTTAGTGAGTCTGGCTAAGGGTTTGTCAATTTTATTTATCTTCTCAAAGAACCAGCTCTTTGTTTCATTGATCCTTTCTACTGTTTTTTTGTTTGTTTGTTTGTTTCAATTTCATTTATTTCTGCTCTGATTTTTATTATTTCCCTCCTTCTGCTGATTCGGGGCTTTGTCTGTTCTTTTTCTAATTCTGTTAGGTGCAGTTTAAGGTTATTTATTTGGGATTTTTCTTGTTTGTTAAGGTGGGCTTGTATTGCTATGAATTTCCCTGTCAGGACCGCTTTTACTGCATCCCATATGAGTTGGTATGGTGTATTTTCCTTTTCATCTGTCTTCAGATAGCTTTTGATTTCTCCTTTAATTTCATCAATGATCCATTAGTTGTTCAGTAGCATGTTGTTTAGTCTCAACATCTTCGTCCCTTTCCCAGTTTTTTCCTTGCAGTTGATTTCTAGTTTCACAGCATTATGATCAGAAAAGATGCTTGTAATGACTTCAATCTTCTTAAATTTATAGAGGTTTGCCTTGTTTCCTAATATATGGTCTATCCTTGAGAATATTCCATGCACACTTGAGAAGAATGTGTACTCTGCTTTTTTTGGGTGGAGTGCTCTGTATATATCTATTAAGTCCATCACGTCCAGTTTTTTAAGTCCATTATTTCCTTATTGACTTTTTGTCTGGATGATCTATCTATTGATGTAAGGGGGGTGTTAAGATCCCCTACTATTATTGTGTTATTGTTAATATCTCCTTTTAGGTTTTTTAGCAGTTATTTTATGTACTTTGGTGCTCCTGTGTTGGGTGCATAGATATTTATAATTGTTATGTCTTCTTGGTGAAGTGCCCCTTTTATCATTATATATTGCCCTTTTTTGTCTCTCATTAACTTTTTTATCTTGAAGTCTACTTTGTCTGATATAAGTATGGCAACTCCTGCTTTCTTTTGTTTGCCATTAGCTTAGAGTATCATTTTCCATCCTTTTATTTTGAGTCTGTGTTTGTCTTTAGAGCTGAGATGTGTTTCCTGGAGGCAGCAAATTGTTGGATCTTGGTTTTTAATCCATCCTGCCACTCTGTGTCTTTTGATTGGAGAATTCAATCCATTTACATTTAGAGGGATTATTGATATATGAGGGTTTAATGTCGCTATTTTATTGTTCATTTTCTGGTTCTTTTGCATTTCCTTTGTTTCTTGTCCCATGTGTTTCGGACTGCCAATTCAGTTTGGTATTTCTGCATGATGATTCTCTTAGTTTTCTTTTTATTTGTCATGTGTGGTTCTCTTCTGGTTATTTGTTTAGTGGTTACCATGAGGGTTATATAAAAGATCTCCTGGATAAGATAGTACATTTTCAGATGCCTCTTGTTTCCTTAGACTGAGTTGATTCGATCCCTTTCCTCTTCCCCTCCGTATTTGTTGTTGTCACTACTTATTCCATCTTGTGTCATGAGTGTGTGTTTACAGTGATGAACTTGAATTAATTTTTGATGTTTTCCAACTGTAGTTTTTTCTGGTTTAGTCTCCTTGCTTTTCTCCTTGCTCAAACCTTTGTATCCCCTTTCTCTCTTTTTTTTTTTTTTTCAGGCCTAAGGACCTTCTTGAGCATTTCTTATAGTGGGGGTCTTGTGGTGATGAACTCTCTTAGCTTTTGTTTATCAGGGAGAGTTATTATTTCTCCTTCATATTTGAAGGATATTTTCACTGGATAAAGTATTCTTGGCTGAAGATTTTTGTCTTTCATGATTTTGAATATATCATTCCAGTCTCTCCTAGCCTGTAGAGTTTCTGTTGAGAAATCAGCTGAGAGCCTGATGGGGTTTCCTTGTATGTTATTTTGTTTTTTTGTTTAGCTGCCCTTAATATTGTTTCCTTGTCATGGAGTCTTGTTAACTTAGCTATTATGTTAACTTAGCTCTTCCTGTTTATATATTTAGGTGATCTATTAATTTCATTCACTGTTATTTCCATCTCTTTTGCTAGGTTTGGGAAGTTCTCAGCTATTATTTCTTTGAACAAACTCTCTGCTCCTTTTTCTCTTTCTTCTCCTTCTGGAATACCTATTATTCTTATGTTGCTTTTCCTCATTGAGTCTGATATTTCTCAAAGAATTTCTTCATTTCTTTTTTAGTCTTAGCTCTCTCTTCTCCTCTATCTGGAGCATTCCTGCGTGGCTATCCTTGATAATGCTAATTCTTTCCTCCATATTGTCAGTTCTGCTCTTTAAAGACTCCATTTTTTCCACTATCTCATCCATTGTGTTTTTAATCTCCAATAATTCTGATTGGTTTTTCTTTATGGTTTCAATCTCTTTTGTGAAGAAATCCCTGAATTCATTGATTTGCTTCTGTGTGTTCTCTTGTATTTTGTTGAGTTTGTTTATGATAGCTATTTTGAATTCTCTGTCATTCAGGTTATATATTTCTGTGCCTTCAGGGTTGATTTCTGGGTGTTTGTCCTTTTCCTCTTGGTCTGTAGACTTAAGATACCTTTGCATAGATCCTGCTGATTTACCTTTGCCTTTCTTCATCTTGAAGATGGTCCTGCAGTTTCCACTTGCTGCCACGGATGGAGGTCATGAGCGGTGTGCTCTGAGCCCACTGCAGTCCAGGGAGGGATTGTGCTGAAGTGCAGGGCATGTGGGAGGAGGGGTTCTCTCTTTCTCCTGCTCCACTCGGGGGCTTCCTTTCTGGCTCTGTTGGGGCATTTACCACATCCTGGAAACAGTCCATCATCACTTCCTGGTGGGGAATCTCTCGACAGTCTGTGAGAGCACCTGGAGGGTGATTGTTTTCCCCACAGAGGGCCGCTCCTCCCCCCTATCTGTCTGGGAGCCATGCTGTCTGTCTTTGCCCAACGATTGGGGAGGAGGAGTAAAACTCCTTACCTCTCCTCACGTCCTTTGGGGCTTCCCATGCCTCCACCATCAGATGTACCATGGCAAGGGTTTCTTAGAAGTCCTTTGTAGTGTTTGATTGACCTCTGTTGGTATGCGAATGATTTTTTTTTTTTGTATCTTAGGGGGCAGAGACTCAAAGAGGGAATCTCACTCCACCAAGATGCTGACATCACTCCCCTCACCCATTTTTCTGGTTGAGCTATTTCAAAATCACTGGGGCCTTTTTAGACCAAATGACATGTAATGACAGTTCACACTCCACCTGGATCCTTTAAATAAAATCTAAAAAATCTAATAAAATCGAAATTTGATAACATCCCCCTCCTGCAATTTTTTGGCTAACGGTAAATGATGGAAGTATACTTCACATAAAGTGCACAAAGCTTAGGCACCCAGCCTGGTGAATTTTCGTAAAAGTAACCACTACCTAGGTCAAGTTATAGAAAGTTTGCATCATTCCAAAAATTTAGAGCTCCTTTCAATCCTCACACCACCCCACATAGGCAATCACTATTCTGATTTCTGGCCCCAAAGATTAGCTTTGCCTGTTCTTAAACTTCCCAGAAATGAATATGTTTTTTGTGCCTGGCTTCTTCTTCTTCTTTTTTTTTTTCATGCAACATAATGCTTTTGAGATGCATCTATTTTGTTGTGTGTATCAGTAGATCATTTTGGTATTACTGAAGAGTGCTATTCCAATGTGTGAATACACAGCAGTTGATGGACAATTGGGATATTTCCAGTTTGGGCTATTGTGAATAATGCTGCTATGGATATTCTTGCATGGGTCTTTGTGTGGACTCACACACTCATCTCTTTCGAGTATAAACCTAGTAGTGGAATTGCCAGGTCATAGGGTATTCACATTTTTAACCTTATTAGAAACTACCAGTTTCCAGGATGGTGCACTATTTTGCTCTCTCACCAGCAACAAGAGACATAGTTGCTACACACTCTTGTCAGCACATGGTGTTCTCTGTTTCTTAAATTTTACCCATTCTGATGGGTGTGTAATGATATATCATAGTATTTTAAATTTGTGTTTCCTTAATGAATAATGATGTCCTTTCTTGTGCCTTTTCACTATAAAGAAATATTCTTTAGTGAAGAGACCCTGTTCAAGAGTTTTGTCCACTTTTAATTGGCTTGATTTTTTTTGGTTTTACTTTCTTAGATTTTTTTGCTATTAGAATAGATTTAGATTTACAGAAAAGTTGGGAAGATTATACAGAGGATTTCCATACACCCCACATCCTGTTTCCCCTACTATTAACATCTTACATTAGAATGGTACATTTGTCATAACTAATGAATGAATACATTATTATTAACTAAAGTCCCTGTTTTATTCAGAATTCCTTAGCTTTTATCTAATGTCCTTTTTCTATTCCAAGATTCCATTTCATCCCATTACATTTATATTATGTCTCCTGATGCTCCTCTTGAGACTGTCACAGTTTCTTAGACTTTCCTTGTTATTGATGAGCTTGAAGATTCTCAGGAGTACTGGTCAGGTATTTTGTAGAATGTTCCTCAACTGGGATTTGCCTGATGTTTTTCTCATGATTAGGCTCGAGTTTTGGGTTTGGGAAGGCAAAATGCCATTCTCACCCCTGTGTGCTGTGGGTATGTGCTATCCATATGACTTAATCACTGTTGATGTTAATCTTGATCATCTGGCTGAGGATGTGTTTGTTAGGTTTCTCTACTGTAAAGTTATCCTTTTTACCCCATTTCCATACCATCTCTTGGGAAGGAAGTCACTGTGAGTATCCCACACTTAAGGAGGATAGAATATCTACATAGATTATTTGGGATACCTCTGCATGGGACATTTGTCTCTTTTCTTCTTTCTTTCTTTTCTTGCTTTCTCTCTCTTTTCTTTCTTTCTCTTTTTTCTCTCTCTTTTTCTTTCTTTCTTTATCTTTCTTTCTTCTTTCTTTCCTTCCTTCCTTCCTCCCTCTCTCTCTCTTTCCTTCCTTCCTTCCTTCCTTCCTTCCTTCCTCCCTCCCTCCCTCCCTCCCTTCCTTCCATCAGTATGGACTCATAGATATTTCTTTTATATTTTGGGGGTTATAATCCAATACTATTTGATTTATTTTCTTGCCCAAATTGTTCCAGTTTTGGCCATTGTGAACTCTTTCAGTTGGCTTCTGTGTCCCTTTGACATACCCCCATCATTTTGCAGTTTTCATTTGGTTGGCTGGTTTTGGTTTTTCTCTTTAGTACTTATTTCCTAACACTGCAAGATGCTCCAGGCTCATCTTATATATTTCCTGCTCCAGTCTTAGAGTCAGCCACTTCTCCAAAGAGCCCTGATTCCTTTTATTGATGGCTTGACTTTTCATTATTGGTGCCTAAAAGTTTTTATATTCAGAATTTGAGACATTTGTTAGATAAATATATTGCCAATAACTTCTCCCAGTCTGGCTGGCCTTTTCATTTTCTTATGATGATTTTTTATGAACATAATTTTTTGTATTTTTATGAAATCCAATTTATCTATATGTTTTTTTCTTTTATTGTTAAGGCCATTGTGTGCTCTGAGAAATCTCTCGTACCCCAGGATCATGAATATATTATCCTGCCTTTAATTCTAGGAGCTTTAGATATTTAATTTCCACTTTTATACCTATGGCTCACCTTAAATTCATCTCCTGAACACAGCAGGCTTGGAAATACTAAACACCAGAGAATCATAGTGTACCCACCAACAATATGACCTCCCAGAAACCTGCCTTATATTTTTTATGCAAAAACATTCATGATACTTTCTGCTCTGTTCTGGTGCTTTCCTCCCTTGTCCCTGTCTGCTCCCCCCAACCCCTGGGCTGGAGAAGTGGTGGATGCATTGGTATATGGAATTCAATGGCTTTCCTTCCTGACTACCATCCAGGCATCAGGAAGCTTCAACTCTGCCACTACCACTACCTCGCACACCAACTAAACTGATGACTAGAAACTAGAACGTGACTGCCAACCAAAAGTGTCTCTAAACACTCATGGTTCCGTTACCTTATTTGCCACCAGCAACAGCAGTGGGGAGGTGGCCTCTGCCCACTTCTGCCAACTCTCTTGAGTGCATCTCATTTCTATACAGAACCCAACCTGCAAGGGAATCTGAGAAGGATAATTCTTGGTTTTCCAACCTCTTCAACTAGAAGGAGGATGAAATGGATTTTGAGTAAGCCAACCCACAATTAAAGTTATTTTTAATCCAAAAGCACTGCATACTTTTCAAAGACATTCCCTTTTTTAAATATGCAGAGAGAAGACAGGATAAAAGGACATATACTAAACTCCTTAGAGTGTGCCCCCTGGAAGTGGAGAAGAGAATGGGAGTGAGATAAACAGAGGAAATAATGAAAGACAGTCAGGCTCTTGCTCAGAGCAGCCACCACAGTGTGTCCTGAACTAAGGAGCATAATCATCTTCATCCTTTGCACCTGGGACCTAAGAAAATATATAAACTGATCAGTGAGATGGAATTCCAAAAACACTTTAGGAAAACAGACAATTTATCCAAGCAGACCAGTCTATTAACAAAGTCAGGAAGCAACTTTAATTAAAAAAACAAAAAGAAAGAAGCCACACAAGGAAGTGGTAGAAATGAGACTGTGTCAGGAATCCCCAACACACTAATATCTGCTAATTGTAATGGATCCAATCTTCTCAGATCAGATATAAAAGTAAATTCCAGATATAGCTGTTTATTAGACAGAAAGGGTTAAATATTAAGAGCAGTACAACTCTGTACCAGACTAATTATAAACAAAAGAATGAAAACATGAATATCAGACAAAGATAAACAGCAAAGGGTAGCTTTAAAGTAGAGGAATAAAATCCTAGCATCTATAGGGAATCTAATCTAATTGTTTTTCCCTGAACCGGCCTCCCTGGGTGGCTGCTGAGGGTGTGGTGAGGGGAAGAAATCTTGGAGGGAAATTTTCATTTATTCACTCTTGTATAAGTCTCTGCAAGGCCTGAGAATTCAAAAGCAAGATTTGATCCTTGGCCTTTTCCAGGGACTCAAAAGGAGCATAGGAAGGAGGGAAACTCAATTATTATCCAGATCTTCTGGAGTCACTGAGACATATCCCCACTAGTCCAGCTTCCTGAACTGTCACTGGGTCTTGAATGCCTATTTGGGGAAAAAGACTGGTGTTCCTGTCAAGGTTGAGATGAAAGGGTTTGGGAGTCCCCAAGCAATGGGAGGGCAAAGAGAATGTATAAGCAAGTGAGGAAATGAACTTTCCATCGGTCCACACCAGATATGAAGCAGAGAGAAGAAACTGGGTGAATTTCTCATGCTTTTCTACAGAGATATTTTATCCACTTGTAAAGAGCCTACTTAAAAATTAGGCTTTTTCAAATCTAGTATTTGGATTTGAATGTCAAAACTTTACAGTGTTGTTTGACATAAATCTCTTAAGGGAGCATTTGCTTTGGGTGTCTTTTTCATTGGTTGACTATGTCTTTCAAAAAGAACACTATGAAAATCTATTTTTGGATCCGGTTTTTCCAAATCCTTCCAGTGACTCTTTCTGATTTGAGCTAGTGTGCCAAGCTGTTGGGAAGCATCAGTGCTTCAACGGTAGTATTCTCGCCTCCCACGCTGGAGACCCAGATTTGATTCCCAGCACAATGCAGTGTGCACAATAATCTTACTTTGAACACTCTGTTGCTCAGGCAATTTAAGTGGTTTCAAGGTTCTGACCTCCAGGAACAGCCTTGAAATGAAGCAGGAAAAATCTCCTGAGTTATTTCCAAGTAGAAGACATCAGGGAATTTGTGTGAACAGAAACTTTGCAGAGACTATGTCTTTGAAGTGGCAAGTGTGTCTGATGGGTCCCTGAGGGTTTTTTTCAGTGTTACTCTTATTCTTTCTCCTGTTGGATCCCTGGAATTTGAAGAGTCACCTACTCACTGATTTGAGTGCTGTATCTTGGACAGGCCACTAGGCCACGTCTCACTATGGAGTGGGGATCAAGAAATGAAATTGCCAAAAGGAGAGAAGCCACAAGGCCAGGCAGACACCCCTGTGGAGAGGGAGGAGTGAGGGGCCCAAGAAAGGGAGAGACTTGTGGGGAGGAATCCACAGGGAGATGAGGGGAACTGTGTAGACTGGCCTCAAGCCTTCCTGTGGAGATAGGCCTCAGTCTCTGCTGATCTTGGCAAAATTAAGGATGAGCCCCAAGTGGAGAACAGAAAATAGAAAAAATAATTTTTATCAACCCTGTTTGTTTTACACTCCACCATTTTTTTTAATGCTTATGGGTAAGCAGCATTTGGGGGAGGCCATGACAATCATTAGCTCTGGAGGTTTGGAGGAGACTCTGGAAAATGAAAGCCTAGGGATCATATAGTTCATCCACACGCTTTTTATCAACTATTTTCCTCAGCAAAACTTATGTGGGTCCCAGATATCAAATCTCAGCTGCCACATTGGTGGGTTGAGTAAGTGCCACTGCTATTTTCCTTCTCGAAAGGATAAGAAATGATTGGCCCAGAGCCATGGGAGGGAGATGCAAGAGCAGAACTTAAAATGCTTTTCTCCATCTTGTCCTCTCTGCTACCTCTGAACATCAATCTTGCACCTATGCTAGTTCAAAATAGCCTTCAATCTCTATGGAGGTTTATAATTTTTCATAATTCCTGTAAGCCATGTTTCCTTCTTGCTTCTATAAATCTTCTAGGGTTGATTTTGAGGAGCTGGTCAGCAGACCAGACTAGTTCAATGTCTTGGATCATTTGTCTGGTTTTGGTACTAAGGTAAAGCCTGCCTCATAAAATGAGTTAAGAAGTGTTCCCTTGGCTACTATTTCCTGGAAGAGACTGTAGAGAATTGGTTTCGTTTCTTCCCTAAATGTTTGGCAGAATTCACCAGTGAAACCATCTAAGTCTGGTGCTTTGTTTCAGAAGGTTATTAACTGTTGCTACAACTTATTTCATAGATATAGGCCATTTAGATGGTCAATTTCTCCTTGCGTGAATTTTGGTAAATTGTGTCTTTCAAGGTTTTGGTCCATTTCATCTAAGTTATCAAATTTGTGAGCAGAGAGTTGTTCATAATATTACTTTATTATTGTTTAATGTCCATGGGATCAGTACTGAGGGTCCTTCTTTCATTTCTGCTATCAGTAATTTGTATCTTCTCTCTTTATTTCTTGCTTAGCTTGGTTAGAGGTTTATCAATTTTATTGATGATTTCAAAGAACTAGCTTTCGGTTTCATTCATTTTTCTCTATCAATTTCCTCAAATCAATTTTGTTGATTTCTGCTCTAGTTTTTATTGTTTCTTTTCTTAAGCTTACTTTGGATTTAATTTATTCTTTTTTTTCAAGTTTCCTAAAGTGGAAGCTTAGATTATTGACGTTAGATGTTTCTTCTTTGCTAATGTATGCATTCAATGCTATGAATTTCCTTGTAAGCACTACTTTTGCTGAATCCCACACATTTTTATAATTTGTAGTTTCATTTTCATTGAGTTCAAAATGATTAATTTCTTTTGACACTTTTTCTTTGACCCATGTGGTATTTGAAGTATGTTGTATAATCTTCAAATTTGGGGGTTTTCCAGCTATCTTTCTGTTATTGATTTCCAGTTTAATTCCTTTGTGGTCTGAGAGCAGGTGTTATATCATTTCTCTTCTTTTAAATGTGTTGAGATATGTTTTATGGTACACAGTGTGGTCTATCTTGGTGAATGTTCCATGTAAGCTTGAAAAGAATATATATTCTGCTGCTGTTGCATGAAGTCATGTATAAATGTCAATTGGATCCAATTGATTAATGGTGCTATTCAGTTCAACTATATCCTCACTGATTTTCTGCCCACTGGATTTGTCAATTACTGATAGAGGGGTGCTGAAGTTTCCAAATATAATAGTGAATTTGTCTATTTCTCTTTGCGATTTTATCAGTTTTTGCCTAACGTATTTTCATGCTCTGCTGTTAGGCACATACTCGTCAAATATTGTTATATCTCCTGGAGAATTGACCCTTTTATCATTATGTAATACCCCTCTTTATTCTTGATAATTTTTATTGCTCTGAAGTCTTCTCTGTCTGAAATTAATATAACTAACATTCTAGTTGTCTTTTGATTAATATTAGCATGGTATATCTTTCTCCATCTCTTTATTTTTAGTTTATCTGCTTCTTTATAGTTAAAGTTAGTTTCTTATTTAAAACATGATGTTGGAAGAGAGGTCTAAGGATACTCTGGACTTCAAGAAAGATGAACAAGTGGGTCCTAGGGCAAATTAAGCCTGAACAATTGCTGGAGGCAAAAATGATAGAACTGAGGCTGTCCTGCTTTGGGCATATCATGAGAAGGCAGGATTCTTTGGAAAACACAATAATGCTGTGAAAAGTAGAAGGCAGCAGGAAAAGAGGAAGACCAAATATGTAATGGATTGACTCCAGAAAGGAAGCCATAGGCATGAGTCTACAGGAGCTGAGTAGGGCTGTTGAGGACAGGACATTATAGACATTACTCTTTCACAGTGTAGCCTGGAGTCAGAGCTGACTTGATGGCATGTAACACACACAAGTTTCCAATAGGCAATATATAGTTGGGTCTTGATTTCCACTCTGATAGTCTCTGCTCTTTAACTGATGTATTGAGACCATTCACATTTAAAATGATTATTGATATAGTTGGATTAATATCTACCCTATTTCTAACTGTTTCTATTCATTGCCCTTGTTCATTGTTCCCTTTTTTTTCTTCCACTCTTTTTCAATCTTCTCTGGTTTTAATTGAGTCTTTTACATGATTCTATTTTCTCTTCTCTCTTAGCATGTCAACTGTATTTCATTTTAAAACATGTTTAGTGGCTGTCCTATAGTTTGCAACATACATTTATAACTAATCTAAGTCAACTTTCAAATAACACTATAATGCTTTGCAGGTAGTACAGGCCCTTATAACAGAGTATTCCCAATTCCTCCTTACCATTCCTTTTAATGTTGCTGTGATTCATTTAATTTCTCCATAAGCTGTAATCATCCAATATATTGTTTGTGCACTAATATTTTGAACAAACTGTTATCTGTTAGATCAATTAACAATAAGACAAATAAAAGATTTTGTTTTTTCTTCATTTATTCCTTCTGTAATGTTCATCCTTTCTTTATGTAAATATGAATTTCTAACTTATGTCTTTTTCCTCTCTGAAGAACTTTTAACCTTTCTTGCAAGGCAGATTTATTGGCAGCACATTCTCTCAATTTTTGTTTGTCTGAGAAGTCTTTATTTCTCCTTCACTTTTGAAGGATAATTTCACAGGATACAGAATTCTAGGTTGGTGGGGGTTTTTCTTTCAACACTATACATATTTCACTGCACTCTCTTCTTGTCTGCATGGTTTCTGAAGAGAACTCCAATGTAATAATTATATTTGTTCTTCTATAGATAAGGTGTGTTTTTTTCCTCAGCTTTCTTTAAAGATATTCTCTTTGTCTTTGATTTTGTGCAGTGTGAATATTATATGCTGTGATTGTTAATTTTGTGTGTCAAATTGACTGGGCCATGGTGCTCAGATATTTGATGAAACATTATTCTGGATGTTTCTGTGAAGGTGTTTTTTGGATGAGATTAATATTTAAATTGGTGGACTTTGAGTAAAGCAGATTGCCCTCCATAGTGTGTGCGGCCTCATCCAATCAGTTGAAGGCTTTAATAGAACAAAGACTGACCTCTCCTAAGCAAGAAAGAATTCTGCCAGTAGACTGCCTTTGGGCTCAAACTGCAGTGGTTCCCTGAGCCTCCATCACATCTTGGACTCATCAAACCTCCACAGTTCTGTGAGCCTTTTCCTAAAAAAAATATATATATATATATATATATATATAATTTTATATATATAATTTAATATTATATACTACATTTTATATACATACACACACACACACACACACACACACACACACACCCTGCTATTTCTATTTCTGTGGAGAATCCTAACAAATATAGATTTTTGGTATTGGGAGTGGTTGCAGGGGAAGAGAATCTTAAGAACGTCTTTTAGTTGTTTCTGAGCTTTCTGGAACTGGCTCTCTAATCTGATTAGATTTAAAGACACCAATGACTCTATTTCCAGTAGTGAAGAGAGCACTGATAGTCCATGGCATGATGTGGCAATAGATACACAAAATATCACCACTGGATACTCCTACTCAAGTATTTATGAAAGGCAAGAATCTGGGTGACCAGGTCACCAGAACAGTTTTGCCAAACTAATGAGTATAATGAGATCAGCTCAGCACATCACCAACAGAAGTGGTATATATGAGATCAGGTCCAAGAAGGCCCTGAAGATGCAGGTAAGTTCCATGAAAAAAGTGGTACAAATGCCTATGGTCCCCATTCCTGCTATACTACCTTATCTCTCACAGCCTGCACCTATGGTCTCATGGGGAATTCCCTACAATGGACAGAGAAAGAGAAGCCTGGGGGCTGGTTTACAGATGGTTCTGCATGATAGGCAGGTACAACCTCAAAGTGGGTAGGTATGACACTACAGCTGCTTTGTGGGACATCCCTGAAGGACAGTGATGAAGGGAAATCCTCTCAGCAGGCAGAACTTTAAGTAGTATGCCTGGTTGTTCATTTTACTTGGAAGGAATATGATGGGAAAATTGGTGACAAGGATTCTGGTGAAGAGGTTTGTGGATAGACCTCTCAGAATGAGTAAAAAACATGAAGATATTTGTGTTCCAGGTGAATGCTCACCAAAAGGTGACCTCAGCAGAGGAGGATTTTAATAATGATGTGGATTGGGTAACCTGTTCTGTGGATATAGTCAGCCTCTTTCCTCAGCCACCCCATCACCAGCCAATGGGCTCATGAGCAAAGAGTCTATGGTGGCGGGGTGGAGATTATGCATAGGCTCAGCAACATGGGCTTCCACTCTCCAAGGATAACCTGGCTACAGCTGCTGCTGAGTGCCCAATCTGCCAGCAGCAGAGACCAACACTGAGTCCTCAATATGGCCTCATTCCCCAGCGTGAGCAGCCAGTTACCTGGTGGCAGGTTGATTACATTGGACCATTTCCATCATGGAAGGGGCAGTGTTTTGTTCTTACTGGAATACACACTTATTCTGAATACAGATTTGCCTTTCTTGCACGCAATGCTTCTGCCAAAACCACCATCCATGGACTTACAGAATGCCTTATTCACCCTCGTGGTATTTCACACAGCAATGCATTTTGTTATGAGCTGAATTGCATCCTCCCCCTGCCCCATATTTTTATGTTGACGCCTAACCCCCAGTGTGAATGTATTTGGAGATAGGGACTTTAAGGAGGTAACTAAGGTTATGGGAGGTTGACTGGGCCTGAATCCAATAGGACTGGCATCTTTATAAGAAGAGGAAGAGACACCAGAGTGCTCTCTCGCTCTCTTTCTGTGCACACAGAGGAAAGGCCTTGTGAGGACAAGAGAAAAGGTGGCCATAGGTCAGGAAGAGAGGGTTCACCAAAACCAACTCTGCTGCCATGTTGGTCTTGAACTTCCAGCCTCCAGAACTGTGAGAAAATAAATTTTTGTTGTTTAAACCACCCAGTCAATGGCATTTTGTTATGGCAACCCAAGCAGATTAATATACTTCTGATCAAGGAACTGACTTCACAGAATATGAAGCGTGGCAATGAGCTCATGCTCGTTCAAGTCACTAGTTTTACCATGTCCACCACCATCCTGAAGCAGCTGGTTTGAGATTCCAGTGGAATGACCTTTTGAAGACTCAGTTACAGTGCCATCTAGGTTGCAGTACCTTGCAGGGCTGGGCAAGATTCTCCAAGAGGCTGTGAACGCTCTGAACTGGCATTCAATATGCAATGCTGTTTCTCCCATAGCCAGGATTCACTGGTGCAGGAATCAAGGGGTGGAAATAGGAGCAGCACCGCTCACTATTACCTCTAGTGACCCACTAGCAACACTTTGGCTTCTTCTCCCCACAACTTTATGCTCTCTTGGCCTAGAGGTCTTAGTTCCAAAGGAAGGAATGCTTCCACAAGGAGACACAATGATTCCATTGAATTGGAAATTAGGAGTGCCACCTGGCCACTTTGAATTCCTCATGCCTCTAAATCAACAGGCAAGGAAGGGAGTTACAGTGTTTAACTCTGTTACACGTTCAGCTGATTGATCCTTACTATCAAAAAGAAATTGAACTGTGAGTCTACAATTAAGGTAAGGAGGAGGATGTCTGGAATACAGGCAATCTCTTAGGATGTCTTTTAGTGTTATCATGCCCTGTGATTAAAGTCAATGGAGAATTACTACAACTCACTCCAATACTAATGGCCCAGACCCTTCAGGAATGAAGATTTGGGTCACCTAACCAGGTAAAAAATAACAACCAGCTGAGGTGCTTGCTTAGGGCAAAGGAAATATGGAATGGGCAGGTGGAAGAAGATGATAATAAATACCAGCTACGACCACGTGGCCAGTTACAGAAACAAGGACTATAATTGTCATGAGAATTTCTTCCTTATAAAATATCTGTTTTCTTTCCTCTCTTATTTCCTATCATGTAACATAAGATGTATTGACTTTCTATCATAGTATTTAAGTATTGTTAACTTTCCATCATAGTATTTAAATAATGGGATATCAAGGAGAAGAGTAAACATCACCCAAGAACCAAGCATCCTCTTCTGGGGAAAATAGTTAGTGCTTTTTGGTTGTATGTAGGATAGTTGTATCACGTTAGGCAGAAGTGTGACCTTGTTATTGCCTTTATTTGCACATTAAGTATGGTGTTAGGAGATGCATATGGGTGTCAAATTGACAAGGGATGGACTTGCGATGGTTACTTTTATGAGTCAACTTGGCTGGGCCATGGTGCTCAGATATTTGGTCAAACATTTTTCTGGATCTTTCTCTGAAGGTGTTTTTTGGATGAGGTTAACATTTGAACCAGTAAACTTTGGATGAGGCAGCTTGCCCGCCATAATGTGAGTAGGCATCACCCAATCAGCTGAAGGTCTGAATAGAAAAAGACTGTCCTCCCCTTGCAAGAGGGAATTCTCCAGCACATTGCCTTTGGACTTCATCTGCACCATCAGCTATCCTTGCTCTCCAGCCTATTAGCCTACACTGCAGATTTTGGACTTCCCAGCCTCCAAAATTGTATGAGTCAAATCTTATTACATAGATAGAATAGATAGGTCCAATTGGACCTGTTTCTCTGGAGAATCCTGACTAGTACACTTTATTTCTCCCTTCCTTCCTTCGCTCCCTCCCTCCTTCCTTCCTTTCCTTCCTTCACCTTCTGGTATTTTCATTTCATGTATGTTACACCTTTTGTAATTGTACCACAGTTCTTGGATATTTTGTTCTATTTTTTCATTCATTTTTTCTCTTTGCTTTTCATTTTGGGGAGTTTCTATTGATATATCTTCACGCTCATTGATTCTTTCCTTGACCATAGCTGCTCTATTGATTAGCCCATCAAAGGCGCTCTTCTTTTCTGTTTCTGATTTCTATCATTTCCTTTTGATTCTTTCTTAAAGTTTCCATCACTATGCTTACAATACCCATCTGTTCTTGTATGTTGTCCACTTTTTCCTTCAGGGCCCTTATCATATTCATCATAGTTATTTTAAATTCCTGGTCTGATAATTCCAAGTCTCTGTCATATCTGAGTCTGCTTCTGATGCTTGCCTTGCCTCTTCATACTGTTTTTCTTGCATTTTAGCATGGCCTGTAATTTTTTTGTTGAAATCTGGACATGATGTATTGGGTAAAAAAAACCCGAGATATGTAGGCCTTTAGCGTGAGGTATTATGTTTATCTAGCTAGGAGTTAGGCTGTGTGTTATTGGCCATAGCTGTAGGTGTCAGAGACTAAAATTTCTTTGAGTGTTCTTGTTTTTGTCTTCCCTGTTGTCTTTGGATTGTCCTAGAGACTGCTGTAATAGAGTCTGAGCCTTGTTATTCTTTTCATTGCAATCCCCTGTTATACAAGAGCCCTGATGATATGGTGGTAAGGTGTTGGGCAGAGGAAGTGTTCTGTAGCCTGGTATGAGGTCTCGATCTTTTAGTGGGTTTGTGCCCCTGGACTGTAACCTTCACAAGTGCTTCTCAGGTGTTTTTCCCCCTAGGTCAAACAGAATGGCTAGAGGGTGCTGGAATTGGGTGTTTCCTTTCTCCTACATTGGTTAGCCTCTGGCAAACTGCTTTTCCTTGAGGGCAGGCCTTCAAGAAGGACAGAATGCACTGGGCATATTTGTAAATGGTTACTCCCACCCCGCCCCCTAGAACCACGAGGGGATTTTTCTCTGGTCCTCACCCTGACAATCTGTTGAAGCTCCTGGAGATAAAACTCATGAAAGTATAGCAGCCTCCCTAAAGCTGGGCCTGAAGGAGTTTTAATCTCTCAAGTCAGTCCCAGGAAGCTCCAGCAAGTGGTCAATTACCCTTTAAGTATTATGACCCAATGTTGCTGGCTCCAGTGATATGGTTTCTGATCCATGCACTTTGTGATTCTCTGTATTTCCCTGTCTCTCCAGTTTTGGGGGTGTTGGCTTGCCCTGTGATCTCAATTCTATGTTGGAACTAAGAAAAGTTGTTGATTTTCAGTTTGTTCAGCTCTTTTCTTGTTGTGAGTGTGGTAATGATAGTTTTAAGCTCTTTGCACATCTGTTTGGAATTCCTAGCTCGTTTGTACTTTCCAGACTGTCAAAAAATATCACATAAATCCTCAGTTTGATTTTAATTTTTTTCTAGACCCGTCACATAGAGGTCTCCATCCTCCTCACACCTCTGATTGCTCTCTAGGCTAACTATATACTTGTCATCCTGGGGCTTCCTTTCCCTCTTCTATTGTTTTGAACTCCTGTTTCTTAGATGCCATGCCTTCCTTTTTCTTGGTTTTTGCTCTCATTTTACTAAAAGTAAACACCTGTAATATACACTCACACATGCTTGACAGTTTTGCTCTGGGTAAAATTATAACTTAAAAGTAATTTTCCTAGATGTCTTATCCCTAGCATTAATGTTCAAGTATTTCAATGACATTGAGACCTAACCTTTTCTATGGAGTCTGAGGTTGTTAGGATCTTTTCTGCATGCCTGGAGTTCTGACAGTCCTGTCTGACGTATCTTACTGTGGTTCCTTTCTCCTGCTGAGGTTGGGCACACCATCAGCCTTTCAATAAAAGACCGTACATCTTTAAGGCATGGGGTATTTTCTCATCAAGATTATTGGATAATTTCCTCTCCTTTGTTTTCTCAGCAGGTGAGAGAAATGGTTTCCATTGGTAGTGGTTTATTATACCCTCTTCACAGGAGACCATGTTTTTTTCATGAGAAATATTCATTTGCTGTCCCATGGAAATTATTACTAGATACCAAATTATAAAACATGCACACAGAGTAACACCCCAAACTTTGAAGGGACACCAAAGGAGGGATTCTAATAGAGAGGCTCTGTTTCAGCCTCACTCCATAATTTTCCAAGGCTTATTTCCAGAAATGTTAACCAATCCCAATACCCTGCTAAAGGAAAGAGAAGTGTCGTATTTTGTCTTGGACAACAAGTTTCAGAATTTTTTTCTCTCACACTCTTTTTTAAACTTTTATTTATTTATTTATTGTTTTTGTGAGGAAGACCAGCCCTGAGCTAACATCTGTCGCCAATCCTCCTCTTTTTGCTGAGGAAGACTGGCCCTGGGCTAACATCCGTGCCCATCTTCCTCTACTTTATATGGGACGCCGCCACAGCATGGCTGACAAGCAGTGCGTTGGCAGGCGCCCAGGATCTGAAGCCGCGAACCCCGGGGTGCCAAGTGCGGACTCAACCGCTGCGCCACCGGGTGGCCCCCTCTCACACTCTTGAGTCTTTGGAACTTCCTGAAATGGGGACACTTGTGCAGGCAAGAGAAAGTGGAGTGTGTTTCCTACCTTTCAAGAGACATTGAAGAGGTTTATTATTTGGAGTTTGAGGCACCATCTGTCAGTGCACATTGTGCAATGGAATCTATGATATCACTGCCTTCCCTGACTGAAAATTAGCCCTGAATGTGCTTGCCTCTGGCAACAACTTCACTAAAGGAGCAGTAAAACAACGTGGGACTCTTCTGGCACCAACAGCCTCTGCATATGTCAGAAGACAAAATACTTCAAAGAACAGATCAAATCACCCAGCATCTCTAATGCCTAGAATTCAGTTTGGGTGGATACAACCCTTTGTTTTATTGATTTAACACTTATTGTAGATATGACTGAGTTTTTCTTTTATATGCTACATTTACTTTCTCTGATTTTGTACTTTCCTTGTAATTAGGTATCCAGTTTTATATGTGCGTAGACTCATTTTTCATTTTCATATAGTCAAATATTTTGCTTAAAAGGTGTCACCCCCTATTTGTTTACGGGCATGTGTCAGAGGTTTATTTCAAGCCTATCTCAAGAGAAGAAGTTTATACCTAAGCCAATTCAAATGTTTCTGTCTTTTGTGTGTGTGTGTGTGAGGAAGACCAGCCCTGAGCTAACATCTGTTGCCAATCCTCCTCTATTTTTGCTGAGGAAGACTGGCCCTGGGCTAAACATCCATGCCCATCTTCCTCTACTTTATATGGGATGCCGTCACAGCATGGCTGACAAGCAGTGTGTCAGCAGGTGCCTGGGATCTGAACCCGCGAACCCCAGGCTGCCAAAGCGTGAACTAAACCACTGTGCCACTGGGCCAGCCATGAAATATTTCTCTCTTGTTAGATAGAGACTTTGAAAACATTTTTTTTCTAATCATTATTAAACTGAATACAGAAGAATGTCTGTGTAAAGATAATTACATTTCTTGTGAAAATACTTCAAGCTTGCTTGGTTCCATCCAAAATTAATAATCAACTGAGCAGGGTTTCCAGAAGGAACTCTTAAACTTGCTGTACTCTGTCAGCATTTTATCAAAAATGCTGATGTATTCCCAGAAGAGGTAGATGATCACATCAGATCACAAAAGTTCTTTCCCAGCTCAGATTTGGTACAATTTTCGATCTCAATATTATCCTTTATTTATGTCTAATATTTAAATATTTTAAGTACATATTTATTTTACTTAGTAGGTATTAATGATTTATTGCAAATGACAACAAATAAACACTAATCATCTCAAGCCAAGAAAGGGAACTTATCGATTGTCAAAAGAATCTTCCAAGACATGGAAGAGAGTAGAAGAGATTCCCGGGTGTCCTAAGTGTTGGGCATTTTTTAGTGCCAAGTTCAGCAAACTTGATAGTAAGGGCCAAATAGTGAACAGTGCAGGCTTGTGGGACAAGAGGCAAAATCAAGGATACTGTGTAGGTCTTCATATAACAAGAAAGAAAACACATTTCCATATAGTTTTTTGGACAAAATTAATAATTATCCCTAAAAACTGAGTCCTCTGCATTGAGAACCTGGCACTGCCCCTCTTGCCTGGGCTCCCTGGTGCCACCCTCTCTTCCCTCCTCAGAGGCTGTTCCCTCCTGCTTTCTCCAAAAAGGGAGCCCCACACAACAGGCCCAGCACTCTGTGGGACAGTTATGCCCTGAGAGGCCCACCAGGTCCACAATTCCCAGTCCCAGAGCAGAGCGAGCTGCCTCATCCCGGCGGCACTTCAGAACTGCCCTGGAGCTGCACCTTTCCAAGGCACCCACGTGTGGAGAGAAGGTCGCCCAGTGGGGGAGTGGACCAGGTTGCCTGGAGGAGGTGGGAGGGGAGGTGCCCACGGTGACAAGAGGCCCAGCACCACGACCCAACCTCCAAAAGGATTCAGGCAGAAGCAGGAATGGAGAAGGCTGGAGGGAGAACTCTTTCAGGCAAGGTTCCCAGGGCCCTCAACTGGATTCCAGAATTTTTCCCTATAACCTGCTGCACCTCCATTTTCCCGCCTTATGTGATTCCAGCTCCACCATTCCATGCACTCAGGCCAACAAATCCTAGAGTTTTCCTTGACTGCTGGTCTTTCTCTCACACTCTACATCCAATTAGTCAGGAATTCCTGTCTTCCTGGACCCTCACGTGCAGACTCTGATCTGTACAACGTCTTTTACTTGCTCTCTGAACTTGGGTAAACAATTCTGATAAAGGCAAAGAGATAAATTCAACTCAAGACCCTGAGTTCACTCAGTCTTTAGGGTTTGACGGTCTTAATAGCAGGATCTTTGGGTTGGGCCACCTCTGCACCTTTTCTTTGGCTCAAAATCAGCCTTTCCAGGCCTATCCTCTAGGGCCAAGTAGAGGGCCGTGTAAGATTCACTAGGCAAGGCTGCTCTTGCTCCTTCAGGAGATTTTAGGCAGTTCCCAAATCCCCAAGAATCTAATTTGTCTTTTCTGAACAAAAAGGTCCATAGGTTTCCCCCAGCACTAATCAGGGCCAGATCTGAAAGAGATAATCTAAGAGTGTTATTCCTTTGCTCAAACACACTTTTCTAGAAATAGCATGATGACATTTTCCCTGGAATCACAACCCACTTATGGTTACCCTTTTTGTTGGCTATAATCTTCCTATTGCCATTTATCACCTGTGTGACCTGCACTCTTTTCTGTATGGCCATGCTGTCCAGCTCAGATGTGCTTTTCTAGTCATAGAACTAGCAATAACAATGACCTTGCTAACACTTTTTGCTAACACTTGGCCCCATCACCAGGCAAATATCATAGGATTTGACTGGTAAAGGATCATGGCACTGTCTCTGTTGCTTGCTGTTATGGGCTGAATTAGTGTCCCCTCCCAAATTCTTATGTTGAAGCCCTAACCCACAAGGGGACTATATTTGGAGATAGGGCCTTTAAGAAGGTGATTACAGTTCAATGAGGTAATAAGGATGGGGCCCTGTCCTTATTTAGGCCCTATCCTAAATGCCAGGAAGAGAGGCCTTACCAGAAACCAACTTTATAAGCATCTTGATCTTGGACTTGTGGCCTCCAGATCTGTGAGCAAATAAATGTCTGTTGTTTAAGCCACCCAACCTGTGGCGTCTTGTCATGGCAGCCCAAGCAGACAAATATACTTGGTAATTGGGCTGCATTCACCTAATGTGGCTACATAATGGGAGGTTAAAGTACCTTTGGGAATAAGTACTATCAAATTTAATGGTGTGAACATTGTGTCTTTCACACTGATATTGACTTCTTAGTCACAGGTATATTTAAACCTGGGCCCAGGACCATGAGATCAGGCAACATGAAAAAAAAATGTAAGGTGGGAAAGATATAAGGTTGCATAATTGCATCCTCTCCTCACCTTCAGATATTAGCAACTTTTTCAGTGGAGTCTGCACCTTATGTACCCTGAGACTCAATCTGAGTATACAGTCATTTAAACAATGAAGCCAATTTTTCCAATTTTCACCAGCATGTGCTTGGAGAAACAAGTATCTCAATTACCCAGTCCCATTTTCATTGAGACCACTGTTCTGAGGATGATAAAGATGTGGTGTGTCAATGTAATATTGGGTTTCTTTGTCTTTTCTCCATGTCCAGAGTGTCCTCTTCACTCTGCTAGTCCACATTTGACCACAAACTGGAATCCCAGCAAATCTTAACTGCCTCTGGAAAATCTGACCTAACATAACCCCAATCTCCAACTTGTACAAAGATTAGTATGGTAATTAAGGAGAAGGAGCCCCATTACAAAAGGTCAACTAAAGCTGTGGATGATAATTATGGCCTGTACCAAGGTTTCTCTTCAGCACTAAGTGTATATGCCTAGGCTAATAGGTAGGGATCTTTCAGGTGCTCGTTATCCCCACCTAATGGACTCCTAAGGAGTTGTCATCAGCTAAAAGGATTTATGTGGTGTACCAATGGGAAATTAGTCCTGAAGGAGAGGAAAAGGTAAGGATTCTATAAAACAGAAGTGTAATTTCACCTGTGCTTAAGATATAGAAAGTTGTAAGAAAAAATTGTTCCCAGTCTAGCAAGATAAAATCTGGATTACCTGCAAAATCATACCTGCTTTGAGCCCATCAGAGAGCTGAGGTTGCAAGGCTACTAGGTAAACTGAAGTCCCAAGCATGATAAACCCTTCCAAGGAAGGACATACGCATGAACCATTTCATCTTTGGCAGACAATGGAAGGGAAAGATGGTGGCCATATAAGTTAAGGAGAAAATAACTGAAATTTTAACCATTTCTTAAAGACCAAGTGTGGGCTATCATGACAGTTCACAATCTCTGAGAGCCGCAGATATGAGACAGGTTTTTGCCCACTTGCCAGGTCTTTTCCTCAGGCCTCCACCAAGGGCTCACACACACACAAAATACGGGGCAGGGCAAGAGACTCTCTTGAGGTTGCCTTAGAGGTGCAGGCATTTGGATCATGATTAGCCACTGCCGTGTTAGATGTACAAAACCTGGCCATTTCTCTCATATGAAATGAAAGTCATCTACCATTGATGCTGGAGCAAGAAACCCTGCCAACCCTTGGTCCCAGGTATAGGTCGGGTGCTGCCGGGGCAGGGTTAGATACAAAAGCTGTCTACCACTGGACAGGGGGCAGGAGACTTGTTCTTGCCCAAGTCTTCCCATGACTGAAAGGCAGAGGTCCATTACCACAAGAGGGAGGTCACAGAAACACTGGGGTTCAGGCACATATGGCCTTAGGATTGGTACATAGTGCCTGCCTAAGACTGAGGCTAAAACAGGAAACTGAACCCTCCCTTTTCCTCCATGAGCCTTGGACTGAGAAACAAGCAAAAGCAGTCAAATCTACTTCTAGAGGAGAGGCAAGAGTACAGCAAGAGACCCCTGCATGATGCAGGCATATTAGAGCTGAGAATTGAGCAGAAATGCCGAGGAAAAAACCCTCCAGCACCCCAGGTCTCACACTCAGCACACAGTAAAAGCAATACGCTGCTGAAGAAACCAGAAGCCTGTGGTGCACAGCAGCTAACTAGAGCAACAATAAAATCCAATGCCAGCTCAACTACTTGCTTGATTGGGACTTAAACACCTATACTAGTGGCCTGACAGAAGAATAGGCATGATTACTTACAGGTGTAAATACTGTTAACATAACTCTCAATTGTTCTTTTTATGCACAGTGTCTAGCATTCAATAAAAACTTATAACACACACACACACACACACGCAGAAATTACTATTGGCATGAGGTAAAGCAGTCATCAGAATGAGATGCCTAGAAGCTGGATGGGATTTTAAAATACTATACATTAATATGTTTAAGAATCTAATGCTGACATTCTTAACCATGGTGATCATGCTCTCCAGCTGGACACATGGCAGTGTCTGGAGACATTTTCAACTGTCACAACTGGAAAGCATGCTACTGGCATTTAGTAGGTAGACTCCAAGGATACTTCAAAACATCCTGTAATGCACAGGAACAGTCCCCCACAATAAAGAATTGTCCCATCCAGAATGCCAAAAATGCCATTGATTATAAATGCTGATGGAGTGGAAAAGGTGGACTACATGCACAAAAAGATGAAGCATTTCATCAGAGTGATGGAAAATATTAAAAAGAAGCAAATGCTAGTAACTTTTTAAACAACCTTGGAGAAGAAGAACTTCTTCACTGGACTTACCCACAGACTGGACACAGCAGAGGAAAGAATCAGTTACCCTGAAGAAAGGTTAATAAAATTTCACCAAACTATGATGCAAGGGAAAAAAATAATGGTGAAAAAAATAGGAGGTGGGAAAGATGTTGACCAATATTACATGGTTCCAGCTTATATAACTGGAGTTCTAGAGAGAGAAGAGAGAGAATGGGGCAGAAGAAATATTTGAAGAATTCTCCAGAGTTAATGAAAGACAAAAAAACCAAAAATCACACATCTAGAAAGCACAAAGAACCCAAGGCACAAAAATAGAAGGAAAACACACTGTGACGTGTCTTAATAAAGCCACTGAACACCAAAGAAAAACAGAAAATCTTGAAGACAGTCAGAGAAAAGGAAACTTGTAGCTGAACAAAAATGAGATAGACTACAGACTCCTCATCTGAAACTATGCAATCCGGAAGACATTGGAGCAATATTCTGAAAATACTGAACAGAAGAATAATGTCAGCCCAGAACTCTATACCCAGTGAAAATATCTTTCATAAATGAGGATGAGTTGAAGACTTTTCAGACAAACATAGCCTGAAGGAACCCACTTCCATCAGACCTTCACTATGAGAAATGCTATCAGAAGTTCATCAGCCAGAAGGAACATGATCCCAGATAGGAGGATGGATTTACCCAAGGAAATGATGAGCACAAGAAATGGTAATAATGTGCATAAACACAAAAGGCATTTTTTTCTTAATTTTATTCATTTTAAAAGTAATTGACTGGACAAAGCAAAAAATTTTAAAGTAAAATGTGGGGTTTATACTGCACATAAAAATGAAATGTATGATGACAGCAACAGCAAAAAGGATGAAAGGGAGAAAATGGAAGCATTCCATTGTAAAATTCGTACCATGAACAGAGACAAAAAAGGACATTACCTCACAATATGGGGATCATTTTTTAAGAAGATATAATCATTCTAAGTAGGGCTCTAACTCAATAACAGGGCTTCAGATTTTATAAAGCAAAAAATTAGTAGAACAGAAAGGAGAAATCGGTAAGCCCAAAATGAGGATTGGAGACATCAATGTTCCTATCTCAGTAATGACTAGAACAAGCACTCAAAAAACTCAGTCAGCATATAGAAGACCTGAACAACACTCTCAACTAACTTGACTTATGGAATGCTCCATAGCTACAACAGAATACATTGTGCACATGAACCATTGACCAAGATAGACCATACTCTGAGCTGTCAAAAAAAAAATCTCAAAAATGTCAAGTATGTTCTCTGACAACAAAGAAATAACTAGAAACCAATGACGAAATGGTTTTAGAAAATCTGCAAATATGTGTAAATTAAACAACACATTCTTTAATAACTATGGTCAAAGAAGAATTTCCCTTGTGGTTTACAAGGAAAATTTTAAAATATTTTGAAGTGAATGAAAAAGAAAGCACGAACTAGCCCAATTTTTCTGATGTATTCCCTAGCAGTGTCAAAGGAAAATTAAAGCACAAAGTGCTTATATTGGGGTGGGGGGGGGAGGAATAAAGAGCTCCAATCAAAGATCTAGGTGTCCACTTTAGGGGACTGGAAAAAGAAGAGCAAATTAAATCTAAAGCAAGCAGAACAAAATAATACCACGAGAGCAGAAAACCTTGAACTGAAACATAGAAAAACAATAGAGATAAAACTAAAAGCCTATTCTTTGAACAGATCAATGACATTGATCAACACCTAGCTAGACTTTATCAAGAAGAAAAGAGAAAAGGGACAAATAACCCATACCAGGAGTGAAAGAGGGTACATTAACAGAGATCCTACAGACCTGCATCATCATATACAGTAACCAGCAGCCACATGTGACTAATAAGCACTTGAAATGTGGCTAATGGGAGTTGAAATGTGCTGTAAGTGTAAAATACACACCAAATTTTGAAGAGTTAACATGAAAAAAATATGGAAAATACCTCATTGATAATTTTTATATTGATTACATGCTAAAATGTCAACATTTTAGATGTTTTGAGTTAAATAAAATATATCATTAGTTTCATCTGGGTTTTAAAAGGGTCTTAGTGTAGCTACCAGAAAAGTTACATGTGGCTCATATTATATTTATATTGGACAGAGACCTTAAAAGAATAATACTGGAATATCATCAAAAACTTTATGCCAATGAAATCAATAACACGAAATAGATAAATTTGTTGAAAGACATAAACTACCAAAGCTCACTCAGGAAGAAATAGAAAACAAAAATAGTCCTATATTTATTAAAGAGTTTAAATGTGCTGTTAAAATTCTTCCCACAAAGAAAATTCCAGGCCCAGATTATTTCACTGGTGGAATCTATCAAACATCCAAGCAATAAATAATAACGATTCTATGAAAACTCTTCCAAAACTAGAAGAGGAAGAAACACTTCCCAATTCATTATTTGAGGCCAGCATCCTGCTGATACCAAAAGCAGAAAGATATTACAAGAAAAGAAAACTACAGACCAATATCCCTCATAAACACAGATGCAAAAATTCTAAACAAAATCTTAGCTAATTGAATCCAACAATATATAAAAAGGATAATGCTTCATATGTAAGTGGGGTTTGTCTCAAGAATACAAGATTGTGGGGCCTCCCGGTGGTGCAGCGGTTTAGTTCGCACTTGGCAGCCCGGGGTTCGCGAGTTCGGATCCCAGGCGCCTGCTGACGCACTGCCTGTCAGCCATGCCGTGGCGGCATCCCATATAAAGTAGAGGAAGATGGACACGGATGTTAGCCCAGGGCCAGTCTTCCTCACACACACAAAAAAAAGAATACAAGATTGTTTTAGTACTTAAAAATCAATCAATTTCATTGGCTGACATATTGACAAACTAAAACAATTACATATATATGATATATATTAAATATATTTGACATATATTATATATAAATATATGATCATCTCAACAAATACAGAAGAAGCAGTTGACAAGTTACCACATCCATTCCTAATGAAAGCTTCCAGCAAACTAGGAAGAGAAGGGAAATTCCTCAACCTGATAAAGGACATCTATGAAAAACCTACAGTTACTATTTTACTTAACACTAAAAGACTAAATGCTTTCTATCTAAGATTAGGAAGAAGACAGGGATGTCTGCTCTCACTACTTCCAGTCAACTGGAAGTTCTGGCCAGTGCAATCAGGCAGGAAAATGGAAATAAAAGGCATCTAGATTGGAAAGGAAGAAATAAAAGTGCCTTTATTCACAGACAACCTCTCATCTCTGCAGACCATCCAATGGAAAGTACAAAAGAAAAATCCACTACAACAAGTAACTGGTTTTAGCAAGGTTTCAGGATACACAATCAATATACAAAACTTAATTGTACTTCTATACGCTAGCAACAAACAATCAGAACAAGGAATTTTTTTAAATGCCAGTTACAAGAGAATCAAAATATATGAAAAACCTATGTGCTGAAAACTACAAAATATTGCTAAGGGAAATTAAAGAAGACTTAAATAAATGGAGAGACATTCTTTGCTCACGGTTCAGAAGACTCGGTATTATTAAGATGTCAATTCTCCTCAAACTGATCTATAGATTCAGTGAAATCCCAAAATTCCAGCAAAATTCTTTGCAAAATTTGACAATTGATTCTAAAATTCATATGGAAATGCAAGGGACATATAATAGGAAAACAACTTTGATAAGTGAGAACAAAGTGTGAAGGCTAACACTATCTAATTTCAAGACTTATAAAGTCACAATAATCAAGCAAATGTGATGTTTGCATCAAAATAGACAAATGGATCAATGGAAAAGAACAGAGTGTCCAGAAATAGACCCACATATATGTGGACAACTGATGTTTGAGAAAAGCATGTAGGCAATTCAGTAGAGAAAGGATAGTCTTTATAGCAAATGGTGCTGAAACAATTTCTCTATCATCTATCTATCTATCTATCTATCTATCTATCTATCTATCTATCTATCTATCTATCTATCTATCTATCTAACCATCAACCTATGTGTCTATCTACAAAAAGAACTTTGATAAGTATCTCCCAATATGTGCAAAAATTAACTCAAGATGGATCATAAACCTAAAAGTATAAACTCTAAGATTATAAACTTCTAGAAGAAAGCATAAGAGAAAAATCTTTCTTAACTGCTACACCGAAAACGTGATCCATAAAAGAAGAAATCAGTAAATTGGACTAAATCAAAACTAAAATCTTGTGTTCTTTAAGAGACATTGTTAACAGAATGAAAAGACAAGCCACAGACTGGGAGAAAAGATTTTCAAAGCATATATCTGACAAAAGACTTGTATCCAAAATATATATTTTTAAAACTCTGTAAAAGAAACCCCCCCCCCACAATGTTTAAAAATGGAGAAAGATTTGAGCAAACACTTTGCAAAGTAGGTATACATGTGTCAAATAAGCACATGTAAAGACACTCAACATCACTGGTCATTAGGGAAAGGAAAATTAAAACCACAGTGAAATACCACTCCAAATCGGCTCGAATGGCAGACATTTAAAAGATGGACAATACTGAGTGTTGACAACACTGTTGAGGAGCTAGAACTTCCAAACCCTGCTGATGGGAATGTAAAATGGCATAACCACCTTGGAACACAGTTTGGCGGTTTCTTTAAAAGTTAATCATACACCTAACATAATGGCTGGCCTCCAGCCATTCCACTCCTAGAGGGAGAAAAGAAAGCATATCTCCATACTAAGACTTGTATGTGGATATTTATAGCAGCTTTATTTTTAATAGCCCCAAACTGCAAATAACCCATATGCCCATCAACCAGTGAATGGATAAACAAATTGTGGTACAACCATACATTGGAATTCTAGCAATTAAAAGGAATGAAAAGTTATTGATACATGCAACTAAATGAATGAATTGCAAAATAATTATTCTGAATGAAATAAGCCAAATAAGGAAGTACATAATGTATCCTTTCATTCATCTAAAATGGTTACTATTCTAAACTAATCCATACTGACAGAAAGCAGATCAGTGGTCACCTGGGGAGAAGAAGAGGAAGGGACTACAAAGGAGCACAAGGTAGCTTCTGAGGGTGACAGATATGCTCACTGTCTTGATAGTGGTAATGGTTTCACTGGTGTCCACATATGTCAAAACCTATCAAATAATACATTTTTAATATGTGTACTCCATAGTGCACCTACTACACCTCAAAAAAGCAATTTTTTGAAGGAATAGGAAATAGAGGGGGGCGGGAGAATGCTTTCCCTGAAAAATGTCCTTTCCTTCCTGCTTCCTCCTACTCTCCTTCCTGCTACAGGACGTTTTTACGTCTGCATGTTTGGTTTTCTTTGGAAGTGACCATGTCTGGCGTCCCGGTACCTGCAGCTTCTGGGTCTGTGCGGATCCCTGTGCGCCGTTCCCGAGGAGGCCACGAGGGGGCAACGTGGTCGCGACCGAGAACGGTCGCCTTTTTCTTCCTCGAGCAGCCTAAGGGTAGGCTGTCAGCCAAATTACATTTCCCCAGACTTTGCCGGCCAAATGCGAGTGGTGCTGGAACCGAGGTTCCTTAACACTTAGTCACTGCCGCCTCGGGGTCGTCCCGGGTCATCCTAAGGCCCCGCGCTGCCCAGACTCCGAGGAACCGGCCGTGGACGCTCAGCCGCCCCACTTCGGGGCCACCTCACTCAGTCTCCCAAAGACCCACAACGAGTCCTGACCAGAGAGAAACGCATTCGTGCTTCTCGCGTGCATGGAAAATATTCCCTCATCTACCTCTCAGACTGGGGAAACCCATCGCGATGTTCTGGTGGCTTTCGTTCCGTGCAAGAGAAAGAGGAGCGCGGAGGCGCGATCGCGAAGGAAGGAGGAGATGCGGGAGGACGGGAAGGCTGGGGAAAGGGGATGAGGAGACAGAGAGCGAGGAAGACGCGAGGAGACAGAGAGGAGAGGAGAGGAGAGGAGAGGAGAGGAAAGGAGAGAGGGGTGTGCAATGGAATGGGAGGAGGAACAGAACGGGCGAAGGAGGGAGAGGGAGGAGGCAGAAGGAGGAGCGGGAAGAGGAGTGGGAGGAGTTACTTTCCCGGGGTAGTTCTGTTCACTGGTCCCCTCCCAACACCACCACCACCTCCCCACTCTCACCTTGGGTTCTCAGGCCCAACGCGCTCCCGCCCCTCAAGGACAGTCTCTCCACCCATCGCGGTTCTAACCTCATTTGATTCTCTCCCCGCCCCTCGTCACAGCCCGGTTCTCCGGGTTTCCTGGCCGGTCCGTGATCTCGCAACATCCTTTCAAACAGATTCTCTTTCTTCTGAAGTCGGCCGGAGTCCCTGCAGAGTTCCCTGCAGTCATAAACCTTGACTGATCTTCAAGTTCTCCCGGAGGAGTGCTTTGTGTTTGATAACCGCTCAGCTCCTTGGTTTTCAGGAGGAGGTTGCACCGTCTCCTCAAACTTGGAGAACAACTTCCTCTGCACAACAAGAGTAGACCCTTTGCCTCCTTCCTCCTAGATTCAACCCTCATCCAGTCGCTTGGGACGAAATACCTCTTCCAGGAACACTGGACGCCTTTGTGACTCTGTTTTTTAGCAGCTTTTTTTTTCTTCTGTTAGTGCAAATTTTTCTGTTCTGTGTATTGGATAAGGGAAGAGATGGCTTTGGAACACAATGAAGAAGTGAAGGGGAAAGGAAATACACACACTATGATTTTGAGATGTAGTATGAATTTATATTATTATATATGTACGTGTTTTCATATTTAGCATGGTGGTATTTCGTGTACATAAATACTGTATACACTGTTAAGACCACTTGGGTACACATACCCTAAGACCCAGCAATGAGTGCTCTTGGGTACCCTGATATGTGTACATTTTCTTAATTCCGAGGAATTTCCAGGTCATAATATACTGAGAAGCTGGAATGGCATTGACCTGGCCAAGCTCTCGGAAAACTGTCTGTGACCGTGTAACTGTCAGAGCCCAGCCTTGTGGCCTCCAGGTTATGTGGTTGATTTTGAGCCACCGCAGGTGAGTATGGTCTGGTTTGTCTGAGTGTTTGATGTAAACGTTAAACATGGTTGATTGCTTGGTGCTGTAAATCTACCAAATATATGTTTGTTGTAAGAAAAAAATTCCAGCAACGAAAACCCCCAGAGGTGTATGAAGAAGAAGAGGAAACTTCCCCTGCCTGCCAATCCCACTCCACTGCCGACACAGAAGTATATATACACATATATTACGGGTAGGAGGCGGTGGTGGCTGTGGGATGTGATGGGTGCTATGTGGCCAAGGGACCCAGGGAGTGCCAAGGCCTGCCTCGAGCACTTCCCTGCCCTCATCTGCCCGTCTCTGGGCAATGGGAAAAGTGTGAAGGCAACGAAAAGGAAAGTAAGGCTATTATTTGCAGACATTTCACCTCAGGACAGGAGACTCTGGTAACCGAGGCAGAATCTGTGGCTTACGAGGGAGGCTTCAAGGGCTCTTCCCTGGCCCTCAGCGCAAGGGTGGATTTTTACCTCATTTTCTGAGGTGCAAGCCAAGCGATAAGAAGTGAATCAAAGGAGACGGGCGACCGCCCACGCAGGTCAAGTGTACTCGAGTCTCGGCGGGTGAGTGGAAGAAATGCCTTGGGATTGTCAGCAGGAGCTGGGACGCTGAAGGAGGACTTCGCCAGCCACTCTGGTGAGCCGCACGGGGCGGCTCCCGTGCGGGTTCCATGGTGTAATGGTGAGCACTCTGGACTCTGAATCCAGCGATCCGAGTTCAAGTCTCGGTGGGACCTCGTCCTTCCGTTGAGGACTTTTTACTCCTCCAACCAGGTCCCCCTCGCGTCCTGCCGTCGGGAGAGGAAGGTTCGGGTCCCGGGAAGGCGGCTCCGCGGCCTCGCGGCGCTCCGGGTGCCGCCTCCCTCCTGCTCCCGCCGCGCGCGCCTCGCCGCCGCGTCCCCCGCGTCCCCCGCCGCCTCCTCCTCGGGAGTCGGGGTCCTGACACCGGCTTCTCGGAGGGGCCGGGTCCACAGGGACAGGGAGAGAATGTCCTGGGGCCCGACGACCGAGCCAGTGCCACCCCCTCCTCGGGCTCACCCTCGGGCCTCGCGGGGCAAAAGGCAGAGGCGGCGTCCACTCCGTCCCGCACCACGAGGGGTCTTCGCACGGCCCGTCCTGTCACTGGACCCGTCGTCTCCCGCAGAGGAAGAGGTCAGCGTGAGACGCCGCCGTTGGCGATGGTGACTGAGGTGTGGGGTCGACGGTTCGAGACCTGAGTTGGAAGCGCTGTATTTTGTGTAAAGGGCCCCTTTCACTCAGAGCTGTCCTTTACTCTGCTCTAAGCGACTCAGATCGCAGTCGGAACTTCTAGCTCCTCAGTCGGCACTGGACACTCAGGGCCGCTCCCACGCTCGACTTCGGAACCTGACTCCAGGGAGCCTCCTCCTTCCGTCCCCAGCTCCGCCGGAACCAGGACCCCGGGCCCGGGATCCCCGCGTCCGTGGAGACCAGGCGTCCCTGACCCGCGGCCGCCGCGGCCCGGGCTCCTCCGGGGCGGGAGGTGAGCCGAGCCGGAGCAGCTCCGAGCGCCGGGCCCGCGGGCTCCCGCTCCGTCCTGCGGCGCCTCTGCTCCGCGGAGAGGACGCCCGAGCGCTCCTGCTCCGTAGGGACGCGCGGAGGAGGGTGACGACGGGCCTCCCCAGCGAGTGACGGCGCCTCCCCCGGGCGCTGCGGCGCGTCTCTCCGAGTGTCTATGTTGGAACTTTCAGCGGTGACAAAGGACGGCAAATCGTAGCTGTCTTTTGGAGGCTCCACTTTGGGGGACTTGAAAGAAAAGGGCGTGGGGCCCGGACCACAGAGCGGAGGGAGGGAGAGGGACAGGGAACTTAAATGAAATCGGTTTCATCACACCCAGTCTTGATGCAGTGTTGCGCCCAAAATACAAGAGCTAGCGCTCAACGACTGCATATATGCAAAGTGCCACGTGCCAGGCCTAGCCTACAGGTGTTACATGCGGTTTACTCATCTAATCCTTACGACAGGCCTATATCCTACTATCGTCCTCACTTACGTATGAGGAAACAGACACGGAAAGGTTAAGTAACCTGTCCAGTCACTCAGCCCACTGAGTGATATTTGAAAGCAGGAATTTGAGCCCTTGGCAGCCTGGCTCCAGAAGATATGCTCAGAACCACTGTATTATACTGCTCCTAATCAAAGAGAAACACAGTTGGTAAAAATGCTTGACAAGACATTTAAGGCTGTATATTTCTTTTGGAAAATAAAAAACACCACCACTGAGGAGGAATCATGTAACAGGCATACGACTGCCCTAAAGATCCTCAGGACCCATCTGCCTCCCAAACATCCTTCCTGTCCCAACAGCTGCTCCCCCCAAATCTTCAACTTAAACACAATTCCTGCCAGAACTGGGTTTTTCCTCCCTTTTGTGTTTTTCTCTCACCTACCCCACACCTCTCCCATATCTATTCTGATCTTTTCCTTCTGGGTCATTCATTTTTTAAATTAAAACATATGAACAATACATAAAGAAGAAGATAAGCAGTGACCTGCAATTCACAAGCAGTCTCCTGGAATTAGCTACTTTTAACGTCTTTACATATTTTTCTTCAAATCTATTTTTTAAATTATTCTAATTGTTTTGCAAACATCATACCTGCTTATGATACCAAATTCAATTGCTACAGAAAATATAAAATGTGTAAAATGTTGAAACATCTTAAATTCAAAATCACTTTTGTTAACATTAGGTAAATATCGATGGAGTCATTTTTGGTATATCTACAGAGGGAAGACTATCTATAAATATGCTTCTATAAAATTGAGCTCTTACAGATTCTATTTTTTAGTTAAAATTATTCAATTTAATAGTGCACGAATTCAACTGAAGAAAAAGACACAAAAACAAAAATGAACAAATTGAACTTCCAATCAAATTGTTCACCACAAGAGAGACACTTTTCTAGAAGAACCCTCTAAGGCCAATAATAATGATCATTATTATTAAAGTAAGACACTGAAATTTGGAATGATTTTTCTTATTACTTTTTAAAACCATATTTCTTAAGGTGTAATTTGTAAATAATCCAACGCATCCATTCCAAGTTCGATGACTTTTGACAAATGGATGCACCCATATAACCACTATGCTGTTTAAGAAGGAACGCTTCCATTACTCCAAAATGCCCCCTTCTGCCCCTTTGCAGTCAATCCCCCCACCACTCCCTGTCCCAGGCAATCAATGATCTTGGACCACAATTGTATTCATGCACCTCTTAGCGGACATTTGAATTGTTTCCAGTTTGGGGACGACTGCTATAAAAGAAAGTGGTATGAATGAGTCCCTTTTGTGGGCATATGTTTTATAAATTCCGTTTAAAATTTTTTCTTCTTTAATACCAACTTACTTTGTGAGTGGACGTTACATTCATGAATACAAAATTACTCAAATGTTACAAAGGCCTGAAGCAGAAGTCTATACACTTTTCTTTATATTTCATAATTAAGGGGAACAAAATGGACCTTGGATAGTTCCCTATCAGGACACACTTGACATAAACCACACACATACTATGCTAGGCGCATCATTAGCTTATCTCGTTTAATCTATTTTGAAAAGGAAGGAACTGGCCAAAAGTCAAACAGAAGGCAAGTGGTGGCACCAGGACTGGAAGGGAGGCCTCCCAGAGGTCGTGCCTCCAACCACAGACTGAACCTAATTCTAATGTCTTTGTAATAACCGCGGTGTGGCAAGGAAAGAGGTTTACTATTGAAAGGCAGCCAGACCAGAAGATGGACATTAAAACTCAGATCCACCTCCTGGAAGAGAAAAAGGTAGGGGCTTTTATCTAGCGTTTAAGGTAGGGGAAGGAGACCATGTGCTGGGGTTTTAGGTAGGGGAGGGGGAGTATGTGGCCTTGCTGGTTGGCACCTTCCCACCAGCCTGCATTTGCCTTAAAGACTGAATTTCTTCTCCCTTGACTCTCTGGACTTTTTATCATCAGCCTGCGTTTGGCCTTGTGACGCAGAATCTTGATGTCTGGACCTTGACTTTCTGGGAGAGACAGTGCACTCATGTACTAAGGAGGAACAGACAGACCTGGTTAGTTTTGAACAGTTGATTATGCTGAGTATGCACAGCTGCAGTTAGCAAAGCTTATCTCAAAGTTTTTTTTTCTCTCTTCTTCAAGCCCAGGGAATATTTTTCAACTTCTTCCTTCCCAGTTTCACAATATCCCAGCACTTTCGGATAGGGAAAAATAAAGTTACTTCTGACGGCGTGTGTGTGAGGGGGAGGGTTATTTACTAGTCCTACTGCCATTTAAGGAGAGGGGACACTAAGGAAGCTTCCTAATTTGCCACACTGCTGAAGTACAACAGGTGCAAATTGGAGGCTGAGAGCTTGCTCCTGTTGTCTGCCTGTGGAGGTAATAAGAGAGGGCCTGAAAGAAGAGGTGGGGGGGGAAGAGGAAGCTGGAGGCAGAAATATGAAGAGTCTGCCTGGGGGTGGGAAGGATGGGTGGGGTGGTATCTAGGGAATTGGCTGGCAATGGCCATGAGGTGTGGAAGATCATGTCGTCTGCAAATTAGACCATTCACATTTCAAGTGACTATTGAGAGGCCACCCGGTGGCGCCTCAGTTTAGTTCGCGCTGGGCAGCCCGCGGTTCGCGAGTTCGGATCCCTGGCGCCTGCCTGACGCCTGACGCACTGCCTGTCAGCCATGCTGTGGCGGCCTCCCATATAAAGTGGAGGAAGATGGGCACGGATGTCAGTCCAGGGCCAGTCTTCCTCAGCAAAAAGGGGAGGATTGGCAACAGATGTTAGCTCAGGGCTGGTCTTCCCCACCAAAAAAAAAAAAAAATAATAATAATAAAGTGATTATTGATACAGTTGTAGTAATACCTACCGTATTTCCAACTGTTTCTATTCATTGCCTTTGTTCGTTTTTCTCTCTTTTTCTTCTGCTCTTTTTCAACCTGCTCTGGTTTTAATTGAGTATTTTACATGACTCTATTTTCTTTCCTCTCTTAGCATATCAACTATATTTCTTTTTAAAAAATGTTTAGTGGCTGTCCTATAGTTTGCAATATACATTTACAATTAATCTAAGTCAACTTTCAAATAACCCTATAATGCTTCACATGTAGCACAGGTTCTTATAACAGTGTTTCCAATTCCTCCTTGACCATCCCTTATAATGTCGCTGTGATTCATTTAATTTCTCCATAAGCTGTAATGAACCAAAATTGTTGCGTTATAATTACTTTCAACAAACGGTTATCTGTTAGATCAATTAACAATAAGACAAAAGATTTCATTTAATCTTCATTTATTCCTTCTCTAATGTTCTTCCTTTCTTTATGTAGATATGAGTTTCTAACCTATGACATTTCCTCTCTGAAGAACTTTTAACATTTCTTGCAGGGCAGACTTACTAGCAACAACTCCCTCAATTTTTATTTGTCCCAGAAAATCTTTCTCTCTCCTTCACTTTTGAAGGATAATTTCACAGGGTACAGAATTCTAGGTTGGTGGGGGGTTTTCTTTCAACACTTTACATATTACACTGCACTCTATTCTTGCTTGCATGGTTTCTGAAGAGAATTCCGATCAGGTGATGCTTACCCTTGTTCCTCTATTGATAAGGTGTTTTTCCCCTCAGACTTCTTTCAAGATGTTCTCTTTGTCTTTGATTTTGTGTAGTGTGAATATTATATGCTGTGATGGTTAATTTTATGTGTCAACTTGACTGGGTCATGGTGCCCAGGTATTTGGTCAAACATTATTCTGGATGCTTCTGTGAAGGTGTTTTTGGAAGGAGATTAACATTGACGTTGGTGGACTTCAAGTAGAGCAGATTGCCCTCCATAGTGTGGGCAGGCCTCATCCAGTCCGTTGAAGGCTTTAGTAGAGCAGAGACTGACCTTCCCCAAGCAAGAAGGAATTCTGCCAGCAGACTGCTTTTGGACTCAAACCGCAACTGTTCCCTGAGTCTCCATCAGATTTGGACTCATCAAACCGTCACACTGCATGAGCCTTTTCCTCAAGTAATATGTATTACACTTTATACACACACACACACACACACACACACACACACACACACTGCCAATTCTGTTTCTGTGAAGAACCCCAATGAATACACATTTTGGGTACCGGGAGTGGTTCTAGAGGAACAGAATCTCAAGAATGTTTTTTAATTGGTTCTGACGTTTCTGGAATTGCCTCTCTAACAATGATTAGATTTAAAGATACTAATGACTCTATTTCCAGTAGTAAAGAGAGCACTGATAGTCCATGGCATGATGTGGGAACAGACATGCAAAATATCACCACTGGGTACTCCTACTCAGCACTTATAAGAGGCAAATATCTGGGTGAGCCATGTCACCAGAACATTTTTGTCAAACTACTGAGTATCATGAGATTGGCTCAGTCCATCACTAAATAGAAGTGGTATATATGAGATCAGGTCCAAGTAGGCCCTGAAGGTTCAAGTAAGTTCCATGAAGAAGTGGCACAAATGCCTGTGGTCCCCACACTGCTACACTACCTTCTCTCTCACAGCCTGCCCCTCAGGTCTCCTGGGAAATTCCCTACAGTGGACAGAGAAAGAGAAGACTGGTTTGCAGATGATTCTGTGTAATATGCAGGAACCACCCAAAAGTGGACAGCTGCAGCACTACAGCTGCTTTCTGGGACAGTGGTGAAGGGAAATCCTCCCAGCGGGCAGGACTTTGAGTAGCGTACCTGGTGGTTTATTTTACTTAGAAGGAACATGATGGGAAAATTGGTGACAAGGAAGTCTGGTGAAGAGCTATGTGGATAGAGCTCTCAGAATGAGTGAAAAACATGAATGAATGTGGGGGGAAGGATGAATTTGGGGGGAATGTTTGTGTCCCATGTGAATGCTCACCAAAAGGTGACTTCAGCAGAGGAAGACTTTAATAATTGTGTGGGTAGGATGCCCCGTTCTGTGGATATAGTCAGCCTCTTTCCTCAGCCACCCCATCATCAGCCAACGGGCTTTTGAGCAAAGTGTCCATGTTTCTGCATAGGCTCAGGAACATGGGCTTCCACTCTCCAAGATTGACCTGGCTGCTGAGTGCCCAATCTGCCAGCAGCAGAGACTGACATTGAGTCCCCAGTACGGCCTCATTCCCCAGGGTGATCAGCCAGCTACCTGGTGGCAGGTTGATTACATTGGACCACTTCCATCATGGAAGGGGCAGTGTTTTGCTCTTACTGGAATACACGCTTATTCTGAATATGGATTTGCCTTTCCTGCACACAATGCTTCTGCCAAAACTACCATCCATGGACTTACAGAATGCATTATTCACCCTCACGTTATTTCACACAGCAATGCTTTTTGTTGTGTACTGAATTGTATCCTTCCCCACAAATTCATATGTTGACTCCTAACCCCCAGTGTGACCGTATTTGGAGATAGCAACTTTAAGGAGGTAACTAAGGTCATACGAGTTTGGCTGGGCCCTAATCCTATTAGACTGGTGTCTTTATAAGAAGAGGAAGAGACACCAGAGCTCTGTCTCTGTGCACACAGAGAAAAGGCCATGTGAGGACACAGAGAAAAGGCGGCCATCAATAGGTCAGGAAGAGAAGTTTCACCAAAACCAACCCTGCTGCCACCTTGATCTTGGACTTCCAGCCTCCAGAACTGTGAGAAAATAAATTTTTGTCATTTAAGCCACCTAGTCTATGGCATTTTGTTATGGCAGCCCAAGCAGACTAATACACTTCTGATCAAGGAACTGACTTCACAGAATATGAAGTGTAGCAATGAGCCCATGCTCATGGAATTCACTGGTCTTACCGTGTCCACCACCATCCTGAAGCAGCTGGCTTGAGGGTCCAGTGGAACGACCTCTTGAAGACTCAGTTACAGGGCCATCTAGGTTGCAATACCTTGCAGGGCTGGGCAAGATTCTCCAAGAGGCTGTGAATGCTCTGAAATGGCACCCAGTATGTGGTGCTGTGTCTCCTATACCCAGGACTCACTGGTCCAGGAATCAAGGGGTGGAAATAGGAGTGGCACCACTCACTATTACCTCTAGTGACCCACCAGCAACACTTTGGCTTCCTGTCTCCACAATTTTATGCTCTACTGGCCTAGAGGTCTTAGTTCCAAAGGAAGGAATGCTTCCACAAGGAGACACAATGATTCCATTGAATTGGAAATTAGGAGCGCCAGCTGGCCACTTTGAATTCCTCATGCCTCTAAATCAACAGGAAAGAAAAGAGTTACTATGTGGCTTGGCCGATTGATCCTGACTGTCAAACAGAAATTAAACTGCTCCTCCACAGTGGAGGTGAGGAGGAGTACGTCTGGAATACAGGAGATCCCTTAGGGTGTCTCTTAATATTACCATGCCCTGCGATTAAACAATGGAAAGCTGCAACAACCCAATCCAATACTAAAGGCCCAGACCCTTCAGAAATGAGGTTTGGGGTGACCTCACCAGGTAAAGAACCACAACCAGCTGAGGTGCTTGATGGGGGCAAAGGAAAAACAGAATGGGTAGGTGGAAGAAGATGATTATAAATACCAGCCACAACTACACGACCAGTTACAGAAACAAGGACTATAATTGTCATGAGAATTTCTTCCTTGTAAAATACCTCTGTTTTCTTTCCTATCTTACTTCCTTATCATGTAACATAAGACTTTCTATCGTAGTTTAAGTATTGTTAACTTTACATCATAGTATACAAATTATGGAGAATTATATATGGAAATTATATCAAGGAGAAGAGCAAACATCTCCCAAGAACTACACATCCTCTTCTGGGGAAAAGAGTCAGTGCTTTTCAGTCATATGCAGGATAGGCGGAAGTATGGCCTTGTTATTGTCCTTATTCGGAAATTAGGTATGGTTTTAGGAGATGCGTATGGGTGTCAAAGGGGTGGACTTGCAGTAGTTAATTTTATGTGTCAACTTGGCTGGGCCATGGTGCCTAGATATTTGTTCAAACATTTTTTCTGGATGTTTCTCTGAAGGTCTTTTTGGGGTGAGATTAGCATTTAAATCGCAGAACTTTCGGTGAAGCAGGTTGCCCCCCATAACGTGAGTAGGCTTCATCCAATCAGTTGAAGGTCTGAATAGAACAGGAAGACTGGCCTCCCCTAGTAAGAGGGAATTCTCCAGCACATTGCCTTCAGACTTCATCTGTACCATCAGGTGTCCTAGCTCTCCACATTGCTTAACCAAACTCAACCAACACAAAAACTTCCACTGTGATGGGGGTATGTCAAAGGGACACAGAAGCCAACTGAAAGAGCTCACCGTGGCCAAAACTGGAACAATTTGGGCAACAAAATAAATCAAATAGTATTGGGTTGTAACCCCAAAGTACAAAATAAATATCCATGAGTCCATACTGATACAAATAAATAAAATCGGAAAATAGATAAATGTCCTATGCAGAAGTATCCCAAATAATTTATATGGATACTCTACCCTCCTTAAGAGTGGGATACTCAGAATGACTTCCTTCCCAAAAGACAGTATGGAAATGAGGTAACAAGATTAACTTTACAGTGGAGAAACATAACAAACACTACCTGAGCCAGATGATCAAGATTAATATCAACATTGGTAATTCATGTGGGTAGTACATACCCATGGTACAAACTGGTGAGAATGGCATTTTGCACCCCCCAAACCCGAAACTCCGGGCTAATCACGAGAAAAACATCAGGCAAATCCCAGTTGAGGGACATTCTACAAAATGCCTGACCAGTACTCCTGAGAATTTTCAAGGTCATTAATTACAAGGAAAAGTCTGAGAAACTGTGACAGTCTCAAGAGGAGTGTAAGGAGACATAATAACTAAATGAAATGGGATATCCTGGACAGAAACCTGGAACAGAAAAAGGGCATTAGACAAAAGCTAAGGAATTCTGAATAAAACAGGGACTTTAGTTAATAATAATGTATTCATTCATTATTTATGACAAATTACCATTCTAATGTAAGATGTTAATAGTAGGGAAACAGGATTTGGGGTGTATGGAAATTCTCTGTATGATCTTCTCAACTTTTCAGTAAATCTAAATCTATTCTAATAACATAAAAAGTTTATGTAAAAAGTAAAACCAAAAAAGTCAAGCCAATTAAAAGTGAACAAAACTCTTGAACAGGGTCTCTTCTCTAAAGAAGATTTCTGTATGGTGAAAAGGCATAAGAGAAGACATCATTACTCATTAGGGAAACACAAATTTAAAATACCCTGATATATCATTACACACCCATCAGAGCGGGTAAAATTTAAGGGACAGAGAACACCATGTGCTGACAAGAGTGTGTAGCAACTGTATCTCTTGTTGCTGCTGAGAGAGTAAAATAGTTCACCATCCTGGAAACCGGTAGTTTCTAATAAGGTTAAAAATGTGAATGCCCCATGACCTGGCAATTCCACTACTAGGTTTATACTCCAAAGAGATGAGTGCGTGAGTCCACACAAAGACCCATGCAAGAATATCCACAGCAGCATTATTCACAATAGCCCAAATTGGAAATATCCCAATTGTCCATCAACTGTCGTGTATTCACACGTTGGAGTAGCACTCTTCAGTAATACCACAATGATCTACTGATACACACAACAAAATGGATGCATCTCAAAAGCACTATGTTGCATGAAAAAAAGAAAAAGAAGCCAGGCACAAAAAGCATATTCATTTCTGGGAAGTTCAAGAACAGGCAAAACTAATCTATGGAGACAGAAATCAGACTGGTTGCCTGAGTGGGAGTGATGTGAAGATTGATTAGAAAGGCGGTCTGAATTTGTGGACTGACGCAAATTTTCTATAACTTGACCTGGGTGACGGTTCCTTCTGTAAAATTTCACCGAGGCTCTGCGCTTAAGATTTGCGCACTTTGTGTGAAGTATACCTCCATCATTTACTGTTAGCCAAAAAGTTGCGGGAGGGGGATGTTATCAAGTTTCGATTTTATTATATTTATTACATTTGATTTAAAGGATCCAATTGGAGTGCGAACTGTCGTTTCTTCTCATTTGGTCTAAAAAGGCCCCACCGATGTTTGAAATATCTCAACCAGAAAAATGGGTGCGGAAGTGGAAAGATACCAATACCAGGCGGCACCTTTTGGGGTGGGTCCCGTGCATGTTCAGACCTGGAGCAAGTTCAGCGTTCCTCGGGAAGACTCACGGTGTGCGCGCGGAGAGCTCCGGAGCCGCAGGTAAACACCGAGACCGAGGCAGAGACGTTTGACTCTCGCCATAAGGTGACCCGATACCCCCGTGACTCGGATTGGAACCAAAGTTGCTGCAGGCACAACGCAGAGATGTGACTATGGGAGATCCGAGAGCCATCGGCCTGCTGGCAGCTGCTGTGCTTTCTTGAAGTCGTTTTGACGTAAAAGCATTCGGAATATTTTGCTGCTTTATTGTCCTCGCGGTTTTCGTTCTTTCCTGTCCTCTCTCTGTTTTTCCCTCCATTCCTCCTCATTCCGCTACGATAACAAAAGCTCTTCTCATCTCCCAAGGCCTCCGAGGAGGTCTTGCTGACCCTGTAGTCGCCTCCGCTGCTTCGTTCCCTCCTCTTCGCGCTTCCCTTTGGCCCCATCCGTTTTCCCGCCCGCGGGTCCCCACCGACCGCACTGAGCACAAGAACGCAGCGGAGCGGGGCGCGGGGAGCTCAAGCGTGCAGATGGTGCACTGTAGGCCTTTCCCGTTGGCCCCGCCCCCCACCGCCGGAATGCTGCACAATTAACTGGAATAAAGACCTTTTAAGAAGAAATTCCGCTTTGAGAAACGTTTCGTTATTTCCATTCTTACGGTTCTTCAAGGGACCAAAAGCTAAAGACAATGTATTCATTCAGCAAGACCTAACAGAGCGCCCTGGTGAGTGCCAGACTCTGTTCTCCGCGAGGGGGTTCACGGGCGACAATCGCCACGACCCTTGCCCTCGTGGAGCTCCCGTGCCGGACCCGGGAATCCGAAGAAGGAAGCGGCTGCATCCCACCGGCCCCGAAGGCCTCTCCGAAGGGTCGACAAACGCTCCTTCTCTGATAGCTTTATGTCCTTCCCACTCTTCCAGCCCGCGCATCCGTCCGGGCCTGGGGAGAGCTGGCGATGAAGGGCGGTCGGGTGAAGGCGGAGTGAAGGGAAGAGCCATCCCGGGAGCCCACGGGGGCGTTCAGATTTCCTTGGGTCCCACTCGGCTCAGGCCCCGGAGGGTGGCGGCCCCGGGCGACTCCGGGGATGCTGGCTTCTGAATCGAGTCATGGGCAAGGAGGGGGGGCGAGGCCATTGGGCTGCCCTTCTGCCTTCGGAATCCCCCAAAGCACAGGTTTCCAACAAGACGAACAACACGATTCATTACGGTAACCTCTCTGGTTTTCCGAGGCTTTGGAACTTGCGGTTTTCTTGCAAGGCGGCGGCAGAGCCTAGGGGTTAGTAGGTGCTCAGTCCCTAAGGCAGCCAGGAAAGGCAGCCTTCCGTGTCTCTGTGGCGCAATAGGTTAGCGCGTTCGGCTGTTAACCGAAAGGTTGGTGGTTCAAGCCCACCCAGGGACGTAGAGTGCAGCTTTTGACTGAGTCTCACCTGTTTACAGCTCCTCATCACCTGCGGATTTCCTCGTATAACATTTACCCTCCTGTGTTCTGAGTCCTATCCACCTCCCGTCTGATACCTGCCAGGAGCCATACCACCTGCCCAACCTGATTCTCACACACCTGATTCTCTGCTGGGATGTGATTTTTATATGTGTATTAGAGGAATTCCTGAAACAGAGACCTAAGAACCCGGCTACCCGTGTGGTGGGGTAAAACTCTTTATTCTGCCCTTTATAATCTTGGAAGAGTAAATTGAACTTTTGGTCCTTCAATGTGTATGTGTGTGTGTTTAATTTTCTAGACATGCTTGCATTCATTTTTCAAAATGCTTACTTTGGGAGGATTGAGCTTCTCAAGTGTGCCTACTTTTTAAAAAAAAATTAAGACTACTTTTTTAGAGCATTTCAGGTTCAGAGCAAAACTGGAGGGGAAGGTACAGAGATTTCTCATATGCTCCCTGTCTCCCTCCCATATGCGTAGCCTCCCTCTTTATTAACATGCCTACCAGAGTGGTACATTTGTTACAGCTGATGAATCTACACTGACACTTCATAATCTCCCAAACAGTTCACTCTTGGCGTTGTACATTCCATGGGTTTTGGCAAATGTATAATGGCATGTATCCACCATTATAGTGTCATTCAGAGTATTTTCACTGCCCTAAAAGTCCTTCCTGCTCCACCTATTCATCCCCCTTTGCCCACTTCTGGCAACCACTGATCTTTTTACTCTCTCCATGGTTTTGCCTTTCCCAGAACGTCATAGAGTTGGAATCATACAGTGTGTAGCCTTTTCAGATTGGCTTCTGTCAATGCATTGCCAGATTAGTATGCATTTAAGATTCCTCTGTGTCTTTTCATGACTTGATAGCTCATTTCTTTTTAGGGCTGAAAAATATTCCATTGTCCGGGTGTACCACTGTTTATTTATCCCAGCAACTATTGGAAAACATCTTGACTGCTTCTAAGTTTTGGCAGATATGAACAAAGCTGCTATAAACATCCGTGTGCAGGTTGTTGCATGGGCGGAACCAGTCAACTCCTTTGGATAAATAGCAAGGAGTGCAATTGCTGGATCACATGTTAAGAATGTTCTCACTTTTGTGAGAAACTGCCAAACTGTCTTCCAAACTGGCTGTACCACTTTGCATTCCCACCAGCAATGAATGAGAGTTCCTGTTGCTCCACAACCTTGCCAGCATTTGGTGTTGATGTGCCACAATTTTTTCATCTGTAATATGAGGCCAACAAAAGTATCCTATCCCAGGATGTGCCTGGATGTGCTGGATTTGGTAACTGCTCTATCAATAATGTTGTGATCAGTGGAATCATCATCATGATTATCCTCTGCATTATTTTTGACAAAGACATTTCTTCCATAGTTTGTGCATTATTTATTTAACCTTTTTCATATTGCTTTTGAAATTAAGTTGGTTTCATGATTACAAGTAATGCTGCAACCCTCATTCTTGTTCACATATCGTTAGCTACTTATGCAGGTATTTCTATAGTGTGGACAACCAGCAGTGCAATTGCTACACTGTAGTGTTTATGTGCTTCTAATTTTAGTAAATGCTGCAAACTTGCCTTCCACAGAAGGGGTACCACATTATTTTCCAATTTCTTTTCCAACTCTATCAATGCCCCCTTCCTCATCACTTGCCAACACAACAATCTTTCGATACATCTATCTATAATATTCTAATAGGGGGAGTAGTGCCCTCCTGACCTAACCAAGGGGGAGGTACAACAGAAGGACATTTGAACATTTCACAGAGATATTCTATTACATATGTTGGATGGGTAATGGTGTTTAACAGGGATCCATTCCCTGCGAGGTAGTAGGTGACAGCTAATCTAGCCTGTGAGTCTTTTCTGATTGCCTGTTTTGCTGCGGATTCTGGTATTTCCTGGTACTTGAGACTGTTGCAATGAGAAGTTGTTCACATCCTGTCTCTCCAAGGAGAGAACATTATGGACCCAATCGATAGTTGTCAATTTCTGCAAAAGGTGGCGTGTCCATAATAAGGATGATCTGAATACACAGGATCCCTCCACAGGAACTCTTGGCTTTAATAAATTGCTACACTTAAAGGGGGTCTTAGTATGGGAAGAAAACTGAATTTCTAGTATGCAAGGCGCAACTTTCTTTGATTGGTATACTCAAGTTTCTAAATAGCTAAAAACATTTTCTGTAATGTCCTTTAAAGATTGTTTAAATTAGTCTCCAGAAAGGGGAGGAAAGACATTTATATCATTAGAAACAAGCAATTAAATCAGCAACGTGAACAATTCTGACAACTATCCAAATCAAGATTTAATACTTTCCAGAACTGTAAGCAAGTTCAGCCCTTAATAAAATCATGAAAATCAACGAGTTCGTGCACAGATATATACCCTGGAAAAGACGAAGTCTTGTGTGACTCAAAAACATATCATGGAATTTCTCTGACTTTTAGCAATGAGGGTGCTTCAAGGACCTCATGTTGCTAAATTAGTTCTTTTTGTTCCCCTCACCAGTGAGCGTTGTTAATAGATATTATTGCCTCTGTTTTCAACTTAAATAATGTTACTTACTTACCACAATTAGTTCCTTTAGAATGCCCAGTACGTTGATGGATTATTTCCTTTTTATAAATATATTTTCTCAGAAGCAAATCAATATAGTTTCTCTTCCTCTGGAGGGAATCGACAAATTAGGTCTCTAGAAATTTGAAGGCGTTCCTGCCCAGATTAGTTTAAGGGCGGTAATAATAACTTATATAAATTAATATATAAATTTAAAATAAGAGAATTAAGAAGTTCTAGAAAAAATGTTTTACTACTTATGCTTTAAATGTGATATTTCCTTCAGGAAAAATTTTGTGGCCAAATTTGTAACATGGAAAGATAAAAGATTTAGCTGTAGATTAAACTAATGATCTTGACTGATTGGTACAAAGAGAGAAAAGAAATGAAGTTGATAACAGAGAGGAATCTTCATAGCTTTAAACAATTTAAATATATGATATATGATGACATGCAAAACGTTTGTGTCATGTATTTTTTTTAATCAAGGTGGCTCCTTAGAAAAAGTAGAATGGTTTAATAATTTTGGTCTAAAAACTACTATGTATTTTCTCATAGTGTAGCAAATAATGGTAGAATAATATTCTAGTATATACAAGTCTTGGGTTTATTTTGGCTTGAAAATCCTAATTGTTAGACTTCCTAAATTTCCAATACTGGTTGTACTGGTCAAATAAGCAAACATTACTTTTTTTTAAATTGATGTCTTAATAGTTTGTAACACTGTGGTTTTAGTTTACATTTTTGTTTAGCAAACATTACTTTTAATAAGTATTTCAATTGATAAAATTTTAAAATTATGTGTCTAGGGAAATTAAATATACCAGACAATATCTTTAAAAGAGGATAAATTCCTATAATTCCAGAAACCATAGGTCTCAATTTTTCCATTTACAATTTTTGGTGAATATTTTTAGGTGTCTTCTAATATATGATTCCATGTATACCCATACATGATTCCAACATTCTGATGTTCCAATATGTATCAGTTTAATTTACGATGTCAAGATCTATAGTTAACTTTAAACCTTTGACTAATATTAAATTAACTTCATAAATGAATAATCTTTGATTGCCTGCAAGTTCTCTCTTTCTCTCTCTCTTTCCTGTTTGCCCTAATCTCCTGATACATTGGCTGACAACAAGAATATCACTTTACTCGGGGAATGCTGTTGTTTGCTGAGTTCACATAGACTTCTATATTTTATGGGTATGTGGCTGGTGCTGTGGATATTCTTACGTGTTCCCTTGACTCCCTGCACAAGTTCAGTCGAGTGGTTTGTTGATTTCAGTGTTCTGACATTTCAGAATCATATACCTTGGTGTTGTGCACTGCACAGCTTCTCAAACTGCCAGTTTCCTTTCTTGTTCCAAATGGATTTTTTGCATGGTACTTGCTTCTTCCCACAGCAACCACCAAAATCCAGCCTTGCAAAGAATTTATATCATTGAAAACTATGTAGTGTAATCTAATGTTGGTGAATTTTACTGTATGTAACTATCACCTCATAAACCTGACAGAAAAAAAAGACTGACAACTCCAAACGCTGACTGGATGGAGCACACTGGAAACCCTCATTCATTTCTGGTAAGAGTATAAGTAAGTTCAACAAAGTTGGAAAAATTTTTGGAAATATCAGCTAAGGGTCATATGTACACAGTTGTATGCTGTGGCCCAGAAATTCTAATTTTTATAGCTCTATACCTTAGACCTCTGCTGTCCAATATGGTAGCTACAAGCCACATGTAGCCATTGAAGAGTTGAAATGTTGCTAGTGTCACATGTTGCAATGATAATATTTTGATGCGTAGTGGGTCTCATAAAATAGTATTAAAATTGATTTCACCTCTACTTTTTAAACTGTATCTACTAGAAAATAGAAAATTCCTGTGACTGGCATTATATTTCTATTGGAATGGGCTGCCCTAGAGAAATGTGTGACTATGTCCACTGTTGACACAAATAATCAATAACCAATCTATAGATAAGAAAGACAAGGTGAGATTTATTTGAGGCAAGCTGAGGACTAGCCCAGAAGTGCAGTCTCCACCAGGGAAGAAGGCACTCCGGATAAGCGTGGTTTACAGCGTGATTATATATCGTTTCAGAACAGAGAACATACATCAAGTGTGATAGGAAGGCCTTTTCTTCAAAGTCACAAGGAGACGTTGCACTGCAGTCTGGCACATGCACAGCAGGTCAGCTGGACCCTGGTTTCTGAGAAGGAATACTCATCTTCAAAGAAGTGCTGGTATTGGCGTCAGAGGAAGGGAGGCATTCATCCCTATCTTCGAAGAGTACATTCTTTGTTTGGGATAATGTTTAATGTTTCAAGCAGATGTACAATGCATGTTTGACAGGCCATAAGTCAGGCCACTCTGGGAAAAACAAGTTCAGGCCAAATCAGGTTTTAAAACTAAAATGGCTTCCTCATATTCCTCAACATATGAAAATTTCTTATTATTCTCGTTATTTTCATCACCACGAAAAGACATTTAAAAGAATGTTCATACCAATTCAAAATATCCTAACCTGGGAGCAACTCATGTGTCCAAGAATAGTGGAATAAATCGACATGTTGAGATATAGTCATACAAGGAACAAACAAAGAACCACATGAAAAACATGGATAAATTTCACAGACGCAGCGTGGAGTGAAAGAAGTCAGACCCATGCTCCTCTCCCAGAAAAAAAACCCAGTACATACTTCACGATTCAATTTATCTGAAAGTAAAGGGCAGGAAAAACCAACATGTGTTGATAGAAGTCAGCGGTTGGCAGTGGGTGGAGATTACTCTGTGAGCTCTTGTGCCGGAAGAGTCAGGAGGAAGCTTTCTGGGGTCTGGAAATGTTCTACACCTTAGTCTGGGTGCTACATCAGTAGTTACTCAGGTGAGTTTACATTGGTAGAGGTTTTTGACCTGCACACTTTTCATCCTTTACATTTATTACGCCTCAGTAAAGAGAGTTGAAAGCCACTTGGTTACTGCTAAAGTGATGTTGATACTTATTCTTCTGATTTGGCCTAGGTGAGGATGTAACGTAAGTTCAAAATGTTTATTGTGATATTTTTGCTGTCCTCAGGTTTTTGACTTTCCTTGTTTACCAAGGAAAAGAAAAATTCAATTCCCCATTCCCAAGCTATCCTTGGTTTTTCTTTCTCCTCTCTTTTCTGTCTCTTTTATAAATCCTGTTTTTGTCTTTGTTTAATGACAACATTCTAATAACTGTTTGCCATTTTTTATGAGCAAATGTGTGAGATGACTCGACCAGAGTCTCTTATTTACTACAACTATTTAAATATAATTTTCATATTAATGTCTGTATACACACCATAGCTAGCTCTGAAATATATTCAGGGGTGGACACACTTCCATGGAAAGTTTAGCTCTTGAACCATTGGAAGACATGTCCTTCTTAGTCTTTGAATAAAGCCAATTCCCCATTGATGTATAGTTAACAAACCCATTGTAATTCGCTCTGCGTCTAAACCTCTTTGCTTCTCCATTCTGGTCCTTGAGTCTCAACCTTTGCTTCTGGTGGATCTGGGAAACCTCTTGTGCTTTTGCTTTGCTCCAGGATGCTCTTTTGGTCTCAGGAAGGACTTGGGAATGAAGGGTAATGGCATCCAGATTGAAGCCCCTGAGGTGCCAGAGCTTCCCCTGGGCTTGGCCATTTGGCTCCCATCAAGGGTCAAGACCTCTCCATCACCGTTCAAGTCCTACCTCAAATTTTTTTCCTTACTTGTCCTCTAAGGCCATTGTTTCTGTGACTTCCATTCTTATACTGCAGTCTTGTCTGTGCAACAGAGAAATTAGCTTTGCAAAATTCAGCAAAATGCCATTCTTGAGAATCAAACGCAGTGTCCCAGGGATGGGACAAAAATTCTACTACTGTCCCACAATTGCTGACATGACCGTCTTACTCCTACATCACCTAATCCACACAAAGATTACATAGCTCCTTGTGACCTCCCACCAACCAGAGCCTGGATTCACTCACTTGCCTCGTGTCTTCAAAACCATAGAAACTCCTCAGTGCACAGTGATACAGCGATATCAGTCAAACTTGGGAGGGAAGGCGCGAAGCCACCACTTGCGTGGAGCTCTGTGACCAGCCAAGATGGCCAAGACCCCATCTGTGAGAGAGCAGGACTCGCTGAGGCTCCCAATCCCTTGGCCGAGGTGTGGGGATCTAATGAGGAGGCAAAGGCAGCAGGAGAGACGGCCCCCGGGGCTGAACCGACATTCAACTGTATCTAAGCAGGTGGAGAAGCCATTCAGAATTGTTATTAAGTGTGAGGTCTTATTAAATTTGTTTATTGCTACAAGGAAATAACACAGATGATTTTATGGTATAATGGTTATTCTCTAACCTGTGCTGTGTGTACTGTAGCCACTAGCTACGTGTGGCTATTCAAATTCAAATTAGTTAAAGTTAAGTAAAAATCAAAGAAATGAAAAACTCAGTTTCTCGGCACTAGCCACATTTTAAGCACTCAATTGCCCCGTGTCTCTAGTGGTCCCCATCTGAGACAATGCAGATCTAGCTCATTCCTCTAGCCAGTCAGTTACACACAAGATGTTTTATTTCAAGTTCCTGACTTCTTGCTCAGCAAGAGATTCATTTTAGTCCATTTATATGATCCCCAGTGCCAGCAGCTCCTGGATCTGTACTGATCTCCAGGCAGTCCCTGAGCTTTGACTGAGAGGAGGACGTTAGTGTTTCCCCTTGGCCGGTAAAGAACGATTCCATGCCCCGGCTTTTGCGGGGCAGTGGTAAACCGGGCATAACAAGGGTTTTCGTACATTGATCACTCCAGCCCCAGCATTGCTCTAGGTGACTCCAACGGCTGCCACTGCCCCGCCCTCAACAGAATGCTTGTGGAAGCTCATGAGTTCTGCTTATTAACTATAACAACGCTGTTTGTTCCCCTTTGTCTAATTTTATGGCTGCATCCTGCAGGTGGCAATTCATACTGGTATTTTTGTTGTGGTAGTGATAAATATGTAATTAATTTAAAACATAAATTTCCTACCTAAAGAGTGTAAATCAATGCTAGGAAAATATTAGGTAGTTAATGATACAGGCACATGAATATGGCTAAATGTGAAAGTGCTATGTTCATTAATGAACTTTGAAAAACATGATTTGGGCTCATTTTTATGGCACATTCCCTCCCCCTCCCCCTTGTCACTCCAGGAGCGATCTCTCTTGCTCTAAGTCAAGAAGGCAGGAGAGCTCAGCTGTCTCCTCTACACTTTGAACACAAAAGGCACTGTCACCTTTTCCTGGGAGCACCTCTTGGGAACTCCATTGTTCAGACCATTAAGAAGAATCAAGACCTTGACATCGGTCTTAGGGATGACTTTTTGGATTTGACACCTAAAGCAAAGGCAACAAAAGTAAAAATAAACAACTGGGACTACATCAAACTAAAAAGCTTCTGCACAGCAAAGGAAACCAATAACAAAAGGAAAAGGCAACCCACCAAATGGGAGAAAATGTTTGCAAATCTTCTCTCTGATAAGGAGCTAATATCCTAAATATATAAAGAACTCATACAACTCAACAACAAAAAGACAAACAATCTGGTTAAAACATGGGCAGAGGATCTCAATAGACATCTTTCCAAAGAAGACATACAGATGGCCAACAAAATATGTGAAAAGATGCTCAACATCACTAACCATCAGGGAAATGCAAATCAAAATCGCGATGAGCTATCGCTTCACACCTGTTAAATTGGCTATTATGAAAAAGACAAGAAATAACAGGTGTTGGCGAGGATGTGGAGCAAAGGGAACCCTCATGTACGGTTGGTGGGAATGTAAATTGGTGCAGCCACTGTGGAAAACAAATTAAAATGGGAAAATTAAAAAATTAAAACGGGAATGATCACATGGCCCAGTAATTCCACTTCTGGGTATTCATCCGAAGAAAACAAAAACACTAAGTTGAAAAGGTTTATGCATCCCCATATTCATGGCAGCATTATTTACAATAGCCAAGATATGGAAACCGAAGTGTCCATCAACAGCTGGTGGATAAAGAAAATGTGGTATATGTACACAGTGGAGTATGATCCAACCATAAAAAGGAGTGAAATCTTGCCATTTGCGACAACATGGATGGACTTTGAGGGCATTGTGCTAAGTGAAATAAATCAGACAAAGAGAGACAAATACCATATGATTTTGCTTATATGTGGTATCTAAAAAATGAAACGAAACAAACAAAACGAAAAACCAAAACCCAAAAGCAAGCTCTTTCATACAGAGAACAGATTGGTGTTTGCCAGAGGTGAGGAGTGGAGGGTGGGTGGAATGGTGAAGGGAGTCAAAAGGTACAAACTTCTAGCTACAAAATAAATGTCATGAGGATGTAGTGTACAGCATGGTGACTATAGTTAATGATACTGTATTGCATATTTGAAAATAGCTAAAAGAGTTGATCTTAAAAGTTCTCATGACAAGAAAAAAGAACTCTAAGTATGTACAGTGTCGGATGTTAACTAGACTTATTGTTGTGATCATTTTACAATACATGCAAATATCAAATCATTATGCTGTACACCTGAAATTAATATAATGTTCTATATCGAGTACACCTCAGTGAAAAAAATTAAAATTAACAAAAGAAGAAGATTCAAGGCCCATAAACACTTCTGGTTAGAAGATAGGATTGCCTCATCCCTGGAACCTGGATTCTGTTCCTGGGGAAGACTAAATGGTTTTGCTTGCTCTTTCTCCTCTCCTTCTCTGTTTCACTAATTAGTTCTGAGTGTTTTGTAGGCCTTACTTTTAATCTTCTTTTTCTCTTCAAAATCTTGGAGGTTGAGCCAGAAGGAGGGGATGCCAACCTTAGTGAAGTCTTCTCAGTTACCACTGAGCACGATGGCCAAGAGCAGGGGCTCTGGAGGGAACTGCCTGGGTCTGAGTGCTGGCTCTCACCATCACAGGGCCGGGACCCTTGGGAAGTTAGCTCAGCCTGTCAGTGCCTCAGTGTTCTCCTCTGCAACAAGGGGTCTTAATAATCTACACGATCCCAGGGTTGTTATGTGGGCTCAATAAATGATTACACCGTAAAGCACTGAGGAACAGTGCTGGTCACACAGTAGAGCTCTGAGAAAGCTGTTATTATTATGTGTTTTGTTTCCACTTCTAACTGCACCACTGCTGACTTTCAACATTCCCAGAATAAATTAGAACCATATTAGCCACCAGCATCTGGAAAACTGGTTACTTGATGATGATTTTGATGGTGATTTAACTGACAGCGGAGACACTACAGCATGGGACTGGATCCAACTTCATCAAATTCCTGGACCTTAGATGGAGATGATGACTGTTTAGCTCACTGTAGACTATCTTTTGCACGTGCTTCTAGCAAGAGCCTGTAATATGCAGTCAGATGCATTATAAGAAACATCCAAGTACGTCCAGTGACCCCATCTTGTGGTGGTGGTGGTGGTGGTTTGGTTTGGTTTTATTTTTAGGAAATCAAAGGAGGGTAATATAATTTATCTGGAAGTGTAGAAGATTTCTTCTTGCAGTTAGATGGAGCATTCGCAGCAAACCAGCATTCACCCTGAAGCCAGCTACGTAAAGTCTGGGTTAAAGGAATTCTGTTTGAAGTCTTTGGAGAAATACCAGTGCACCTAGGACCCTCAGCTCCAGAGAGAGAGAGAGAGAGAGAGAGAGAGGAGTTCATTGGAATGAAACTACTTCTCTACCTTTTCCCCTCAGGGCATTTGCCAGTTCTTGGCGAGGAACAAGAGACTGAGAAGCTGGGGAGAGGGCCCCTGCTAAGAGTCAGAGAAAACAGCAGCACTTTGAGTAATCTCATGGATCTGGAGAGAAAAGCAGAAGAAGTAGAAGAAAAGAGACATGTGGAGCTGTCCAAGAATTCAGACTTGAGGAGTCAAGATCCTGGAGTGGGTTGGTAAGTGAGCTGGATGCTTGGTAGAGGATTTGCCCTGAAGACATTTGCAAATTAAGCAATGTGCATGCAAGAGGCTACAAAGGCAAGCAGAGTGTGGCTGGAAAAGAGTGGAATTTTTAGCAGTATCATGGTGCTCAGGGGATAAAAATTGAAGCTCAGGACTCATCAAAGAGGAGGAGCCAAGGAAACACCCCAAGGTCTCAGGTAGGAGCCCTGGCGGTGTACAGCGTAGCAGTGTGAGCAAACTAGCTGTAGACTGACACTTCCCATGAGTGCAAACAAGCTGCAGATTGGCTTATTCAAGGATTGGGTTGGACTGAGGGGTCTGCCCTTCTGCCGTCTGCTGGGAGAGAGGGTAAATAATCTTCTGAGAAAGCTATCCATCATTTTTCACACAACAGCTTCATCATTCAATCACCATATTCTAGGACTATAAAGGAACAGAAGCAAGAGAAAAAAAGCAAACCATAGAAATTGACTCACAGGTGATTGAGATATTGAGGTTATCAGGTAGAAACGTAAAATGATATGCTTTAGCTCTTCGGAAAATAGACGACAGGATAAAAATATTCACCAGAGAATGAGAATCTATTTTAAAGATCAATGGAAATTATAGAAATAAAATGTGTAATAGTTAAGATTTTAAAAAGTCAATAGATCAGTGTAATAGCAGTTTGGACCCACTTGAAGAGAGACGACTAACCCGAAAATACGTGCATAGCAAGAAACTCTCCATAGAGTTTAAGCATAGAGAGATAAAAGGAATAAAGATTAAGAAAAGAGTGAAAGAAAGATATGGGTTATGTCATAAAGGCCTAACATAAATGTAAATAAAGTCTCAGAAGTTGGAGCAGCCAGAAGTGGGACAGAAACAATATTGAAAGATATTATGGACAATTAAGGAAAAAACAGGATGATCTATCACATCACCTGTGCAAGAAGATCTATGAACCCCAAGCAAGACAAGGACAGGAAAACCTCACCCGAAACTGCTAAACACCACAGACAGATGAAAAAAATCATAGTAGCATCCAGAGGGCGGAAATTCCTATTGCACCATCCAAAGATTGGGAGCTGAATTCTCAGCAAAAACAGTGAAAAAGGGGACATTATTAAAGGGCTAAAGGAATATGATTTCCGATTCACTATGTGCTACTAATCCCTGACAGAATATCTTTCAAGGGAAAAAAGATATTCTGCTGAAAGATATTCTGCTGACCAGATAAGCAGCAGACCCTAACCAAAGGACATGCAAAAGGTAACTCCTTAGGCAGAAGTTAAATGATCCCTAGGGAAATGTGGAAGGCAGGAATTAAGAGCAATGGATAGGTTAAATGTGTGGTTAAGTCAAATAAATATTGCTATTTGAACAATAATAATAACAATAATGTCTATGTGATTTAAAATATATGCTGAAGTAAAATTAATGCCAAGAACTCAAAAATCAGGAGGAGAGTAAATGGAATTAAGATGTTCCAAAGTTCTAGCACTGTCTAGGAGATGTAAAAAGTTCTAATTTATATCAGTCTTTTGCACAGAGTTTACAGAATACATAAAAGTAAAAATATGTATATGTATGTATATCACAGTAAGACTGAGAACTAAAACAATTATTCTTTGTGAGAATTCTCTAGTTTCAAACAATTATTAACTTTATTTTTGACGTTAAAAATGTAACTGTAAAAAGTATACAGGGAAGCGTGATAAATGTATAAAGCCCTCTAACTATCAGCCAGATGAATGTGTAGAACATTTCCATCAACCCAGGAAATTTCCCTTCAGATCTTCTCAAAGAGGGAACCACTCTTCTGTTTGGACGCCGCATGGAAGTGGACTCACACAGGAGTTATCAGAAAGGAACATTAAAAGAGAGATGTTTTAGGAGCAGAAAAGCATTTTTTTTGATAGGCATCTTTTGCTGAACGTGCTGTTTGGGGGCATTATCCACGTTGTCGCCTCATCTATAGTTTGGTTGCATTTACTGCAGAGGATTAATCCCTTACATGAGTGTACAACGGTTTGTATATCACTTCTCCTGTCCATGGACATTTGAGTTTTATCCAGTTTTTGCCCGGTGTAAATAACATTGCTATCAATGTTTTTGTAGAAGCCTTCTTGGATGTATGCATTCATTTCTCTTGGGAAGTAAATAGAAGTAACATTACTCGGTAACAGGGTAGGTATATTTTTAACTTCATGAGAAACTGCCATATAGTAGGAGGGTGGTTGTGCTAAATTACAGTTGAACCGATATCACACAGTCATCCACACTCAGATGGGGGAGGAGAAAGAAAACAACTTTAAAAGTCAAATTTTCTCTTTTTGTTTTTCAGGTTATTGCCTCTATTCTCTTCCTCTCTTTTTTAAATCTAATTATTTCATTTAGGTCATATTGGTGTATAACATTGCATGATTTCGGGTGTACATTACTATATGTCAGTTTCTATATAGACTGCATCGTGCTCACCCCCAACAGTCTAGTTTTCATCTGTCACCACGCCTATGTGACCCTTTACCCCTTTCACCCTTCCCCCTAGCCCCTTCCTCTCTGGTAACCACTGATCTAGTCTCCTTATCCATGTGTTTGTTTATCTTCCACATATGAGTGAAATCTAATGGTGTTCATCTTACTCTGTCTGGCATCGATTGTATACATATATACCACATCTTCTTTATCCGTTCATTGGATCAATGAATGGCATTTGGGTTGCTTCTACGTCGCTATTGTGAATAATGCTGCGATGAATGTAGGGATGCATAAATCTCTTTGAATTGTTGATTTCATTTTCTTTGGATAAATACCCAGTAGTGGGATAGCTGGATCGTTTGGTATTTCCATTTTTAATTTTTTTGTTTTCCATGGTGGCTGTACCAGTTTGCATTCCCACCAGCAGTCTATGAGGGTTCCCTGGTCTCCACATCCTCTCCAACATTTGTTAATTATAGACATTCTGACGCGTGTACGGTGATATCTCATTGTAGTTTTCATTTACATTTCCCCAACAATTAGTGATGTTGAACATCTTTTCACGTGCCTGTTGGTCATCTTTATGTCTTCTTTGGAAAAAATGTCTGTTCATATCCTCTGCCCATTTTTTGATCGGGTTGTTTGTTTTGTTGTTGTTGAGTTGTATGAATTCTTCATATATTTGGGAATTAACCCCTTGTTGGACATACGATTTGCAAATATTTTCTCCCAGTTGGTGGGCTGTCTTTTTGTTTTGTTCATGGTTTCCTTTGCCTTGCAGAAGCTTTTTAGTCTGATGTAATCCCATTTGTTTATTTTTTCTCTTGTGTCCCTTGCCTGAGTAGACGTGGTATTTGAAAAGATACTGCTAAGACTGATGTCAAAGAGTGTGCTGCCTATATTTTCTTCTAGGAGTTTTATGGTTTCAGGTCTTAGATTCAAGTCTTTAATCCATTTCAACTTAATTTTTGTATACGATGTATACATACTGATCTACTTCCATTCTTTTGCAGGTGGCTGTCCAGTTTTCCCAACACCATTTATTGCGGAGACTTTCCTTTCTCCATTGTACGTTCTTGGCTCTTTTGATTACTGTTTCAATCTCTTTACTTGTCATTGGTCTATTCAGATTCTCTGTTTCTTCTTGATTCCATTTTGGGAGGTTGTATGATTCTAAGAATGCATTCATTTCTTCTAGGTTATCCAGTTTGTTGGCATATAGTCTTTCATAGCATTCTCTTATAATCCTTTGTATTTCTGTGGTATCTTGTAATTTCTCCTCTTTCATTTCTAATTTTATTTTTGTGAGCCTTCTCTCTTTTTTTCTTAGTGAGTCTGGCTAAGGGTTTGTCAATTTTGTTTATCTTCTCAAAGAACCATCTCTTAGTTTCGTTGATCCTTTCTATTATTGTTTTGGTCTCTGTTTCATTTATTTCTGCTCCAATTTTTATTATTTCCCTCCTTCTGCTGACTTTGGGCTTTGTGTGTTCTTCTTTGGCTAGTTCAGTTAGGTGTAGTTTAAGTTGAGGTAGGCCGATATTGCTATAAATTTCCCTCTTAAACACCACTTTTGCTGCATCCCATAAGAGTTGGTATGTTGCATTCATTTCCATTTGTCCCCAGGCATTTTTTTGATTTCTTGTTTGATTTCTTCATTGATCCAGTAGTAGCATGTTGTTTCGTCTTCACATATTTGTGACTTTCCCAGCTTTGTTCTTGTAGTTGATTTCCACTTTCATAGCATTGTGGTCAGAAAAGACGCTTGATATGGATTTCAATCTTAAATTTACTGAGGCTTGCCTTGTTTCCTAACATATGCCTATCTTTGAGAATGTTCCATGTGCACTTGAGAAGAAAGTGTATTCTGCTGTTTTGGGGTGGAATGTTCTATGTATATCTATTAAGTTCATCTGGTCTAGTGTCTCATTTAGGGTCACTGTTTCCTTGTTGACTTTCTGTCTGGATGATCTACCCATTGAGGAAATGGTGTGTTGAGGTCCCCTACTATTATTCTGTTGCTGTCAATTTCTCCCTTGAAGTCTGTAGTAGTTGCTTTATATACTTTGGTGCTCCTGTGTTAGATGCATACATATATTCATAAGTGTTATGTCCTCTTGGTGGAATGTCCCTTTTATCATTATATACTGCCCCTCTCTGTCTCTCATTATCTTTTTTATCTTGAAGTCTGCCTTGTCTGATATAAGTATGGCTACATCTGCCTTCTTTTGCTTGCCATTTGCTTGGAGTATCATCTTCCATCCCTTCACTCTGAGCCTATGTTTGTCTTTAGAGCTGAGATGTGTTTCCCAGAGGCAGCATATTCTTGGCTCTTGAAAAATCTATTTTTTGAGGTTTCTCTTCTTCAGCTTGCTCCAAATACTTAATGGCAGCTATGACTGTAGCTGTGGTCACACCAAGTGTCACCACCAGTCCATTCAGGTCTGGCAGCAGAACCATAGAGAGATACTCCAAGGCAGCCCACCCAAGTCTCAGACTCATAAACACCAGTTAGAAACAGATGCCCATGAAATGAGGAGGGTCAGGTGATCCCTCCCTCCCCAGCCATGGCTGTGCCACTCTTCAGCTCTATGCCACTCAAATTGGTTTCTTGTGCTTGCTCTCCATCCCTCCATTCCATGGCCCAGATTTGACAAACTCTGTCAGATGGTCACTGTCACAGGCCTCTGTCAATGGCTTTAAAGCAGCCCAGGCAGGAACCAGAGGGACCCCTTTTACCCAGACGATACCAAAGAGACCCCCTTTTGCTGAGAGGACAGCAGAGAAATGCTAAGTTGAACGGACCTGCCAGGAAAGAGCCCGCAGGTCTTGTGCATTGGAGCAGAGAGGAGGGTGGGGAGAGTGGGTCCTAGGACTCCTGGATGAATTCGAAGCACCGGTCATTTGCCCAGAGTCGAGAGCACTGACCGCTGGGGCCATGAAAAGGGCCACCAAGGCGCATGTCTACAGCACTAGAGGGGTGACGTCCACAATGCTGGGCGGTAGGGGGCACCTGGGGCTCAGACACACATAACCCGCTGGCTCCTGCAGCTTCCCGGTGCTGAGTTCGGTGGGGGCAACTCCTGCACAATGGCACCTAGTTCTGGAAATGGAAACCCTGCGTTTGACGCGGGATCCTTAAGCCAAACTGTGGGGTCCCAGGGCCCTCGTTTCCGGGGTAGGTGCAGAACCCTGAGCCAGGGCCTCTCCAGAGCCTCAGTCTCTTTCCCTGAGGAGTTGCTGGTGCTTCCCGGGGCCTTTTGCAGTTAAAAAAGTGGGTGTCTAGAATGGTTGTGCCGGGACCTAAGGTTTTCATGGAGAGAGCGTTAAGTCCCAACATCTTCCTTGTTTCCGTAGTGTAGTGGCTGTCACATTTGCCTCACACGTGAAAGGTCCCCGGTTTTAAAATTGGGCAGAAACAATGTCTTTTTCCTGAAAGTTACCTTCGTGTTTGAAAAACAAAAAGGGGGCGGGGGAGGAAGGTGTGGAGCTGCTGGCGCAGTTGCATCTTCGGTTCACAAGAAACGTGGGAGAACTTCAATTACTGCCTGAAAGCCTACTCAGCACTAGGAAACCGGCCTTGTTTGTCTGCTCTGAGTCAGATTGCAGACCAGGACACAGTCCGTTAGTCCAGGAGGGCACAGGCCTAGGCTGACTTCACCTTACCTTTAGATCCAGAAATCCCCTAACGTTCTCATCTGTCGCCTGAGTCTTCTCTACAGGCTGACAGGTACCACATCTCTAAAGACCAAGAACTTCTTTCCTGTGAAACCCGCTTGGCTTTCCCCCATCCCAGCGCACTTGCGGGACAGGTTCATTTGCGTGACGGAGCAAAAGAAAGTGAACTGAACACGGTGCTTGGCGCTCCAGTTGAAGACACGTAGATGCGGACCCTTGCTCTGCTAATTGAGCTGGCCTGGGCACGAAAAGGAGCCTGTACACGTGCTGTCATCACGAGAGCCCCTTCAGCCGCTTCAGAGACCAGGGAGCAGACGGACTCTGCTCCTCACCCCCTGAGAGCCAAGTCCGCACCTTACCCAGAAGGAAACTGAGGTTCAGAAAGAGAGCATGTGCTGGGCTCTGCCACACACAGTGCTAAAGCTGGACTAGAAGGGAACACAGACCCAGTTTCCTTGTGGTCAGGCCTCAGAGCCCAAAGCGTCACCCAGGCTGGGAGAGGTGAGGGGTGATGAGCGGCAGGGAGTCTTTTCAGGGAGTTGAATTCATCCAGGAGCCCTAGGACCCACTCTCCCCACCCTCCCCTCTGCTCCAATGCACCAGACCTGTGGGAGGCCTGTGCAAGGGCTGGGAGCCTTGCACAGCCGCATTCAGCCCTGAGCCGCTGGGAATCGCCTCCACTTCTGTTCTCCGGGTCTCAGAAATCCAAACTTTACTTTCAGAATTTTCATCTGGAGCAGACAAATTAGTCGTTGTGTGGCTCCCTAGTGGTCTGGCACTTTCACTATTGCACACAGATTGATTCTGGATCAGGGAAGTCTTTTGGCAAAGTCTCCACATGCAGGAGGCTTCCTCTTCATCCCCAGAGGGGTGGTGGGCCCCAAAGTCCAGATGCAGAGAAGAGCCTCTGTGCAGAGGCCAGGGCGCAGGGTCGAAGGCATCTCCCAGGCTGGGAGAGGTGAGATGTGATGGGCAGCCTGCACTCCTTCTCCCTTCATTTGAGGAACGAAGTGTCTTGCTTTCAGACTTTTCACCTGAAGAGAACTTGAACTTGAGTTTCAATCGCTCCTTAAAAAAAAAAAAGAAAGAAAGAAAGAAAAGAAGAAACATTCAAAAGAGTTGCAAGAATAGTACCATCCTATTTCTTCACCTAATGCATCAGTTCCCAATTTCCCACATTTGCTTTCTCACTCTCTCTCCATATATATGATTTGCCACATCCTTTGAGAGTAGTTGCAGACATCTCAAGATCCTTAGTGGGCCGCTGTTGCTCCTTTCCTTGGGCAATGTCCCTGAAAACCAGCTGGAGGACTTTTCCTCCAAGGCTGGGGAGGCCTTTGTTCTCTGGAGGCGGCCCCTCTTGCCCTTTCAAGAACCTGACACCCGTTTCCTTCAGGCTGTAGAGAAGCTTCAGGCGCAGTTTTATTCCACTCTCCCCTTCTCCCCAGTAGTGGATAGTGCAGGCCAGGCCCGCCGTGCACTTGTAGGAACAGATTAGGTCGCCATCCTCCCAGCACCAGCTGCCCTCTGAACTCCTCCTGGTTGCTTTGGCGGGCAGTGGGGTCTTGGGTCAGTCTGAGCTCTAGAACTGCCCGCCTCTTCAGGGAGACCCTTCGGGGAAGTGCAGCTGCCCCTTGGCTCCTGACTGGCCCTCTGTGCCCTCCTGAGATCTTCAAGGGTTCTGACCCAACAAAAAGGTGAAGGATCCTTTCCTGTGGTGGGAGGATGAGGGGCGAAACTCTGGTGGAAAATGCATCGGGGGAAGGGGAGAGTTCTCAAGAGCTTTCCAGGATTGCGCATCGGGCGCTGTCAGGTAGGTGGCTGCCCTGTGATAGTGTTGCTTAGTCTTGTCTTCGCCTGACCTTGCCCTGGTCCTGGGTTCAGTTGGAGTCCAAGCAGACAGAGGCATCCTGATTTGTGCTGCGCACTCAGTTGTGCCTCTCCCCAAAGTGTGGTAGTGACCCAGCTTCTATTTCCAGGATCCCAGTGGAGTCCAAAGATGCTATTGATGGGGTTTTTCCTTGCACTTCCTTTCTTGCTGAAGCTGTAACTTGGCGGGGGGGGGGGGTAGTTTAGCTGTAGATAAATTAGTGGTCTTAATGCTGGGTACAAGAAAAAAATTCAAGTTGATAATAAGGACGAATCTCAAATACTTTTAAATACTTTAGGGAATTTTAATAATTGACCTATAATGGCACAGAAAATGTTTATGTCGTGTCACATTTCTAAAGCTGACTCCTCATATGCGTTAGACTGGTTTAATAATTTTGGTCTAAAAACTACTTTATCTTGTCTTCCAGATTTTCTAATTATATAGAAAATATTGGTAGCAAAGCATTCTAGTTTATACAAGTCTTGGATTTATTTTCTGTTCAAAATCCTAATGACACTGAACTGCCTAAATTTTCTATACTGTTTTTACTGGTCAAATGACCAAACTTTAATTTCAATAAATATTAAATTGATAAAATTTTAAATTATCTGTTCCAGCAAACTATATACACCATATGATATCTTCCAAATATAAGTTAAGTGTAATAGTTCTAGAAATCATAGTGACTCAATTGTTCCACTTGCCATTTGGGGGGACACATTTTTAGGTATCATCTATATATGATTCCAACACGTATTTCTTTATGATGTGTCAACTCAATTTACAATTTTAAGATCTATCGTTATCTTTAAGTTCTCTGACTGATAGTAAATGGAGGTAATTAATGTATAACATTTGCCTGGAGATTTTCTAATTAAGATAGGAATAACAAAGCACTGAGTTAATATAATGGTACTGAATAACTTTATACATTATAGAGTGACCATATGTTAACAGGTTAAGAGGAGGTGTGGGTACGCTTAAGGGATGTTAGTGAGCCCTGCCATCACTGTCACTTTTAGAAGCATAGAACACATGCAATGTCTGCTCCAGGAAGTAAGGAGCTGTCACTGGACGCCTGCTGTTTTCCTGAGGTGCTTGTTTATTCAAGAAAAAAAAATTTCCTGTTTCTTGGTTTCCTGACTTCTAGATCTGAAATCACCCATTTTCCTACTCTGTGCCATGCTTCTTTCGTGGCAATCACCGCTAGTACCTGACAAGGACATGAACCAGCTGCGCTCCCACGTACCTGCCCCCCTTTTTGATGCCTCCAGATGTGGGCACCACAGGGCAGGGACCTTGGGTTTGCTCACGATGCAGCACCTCTCCCAGAGCAGGGCCTGACACCTAGTGAGCCCCTAATAAATGCTTGATGATTGAAGGCATTCTAATGTGAGGTTCTGGAAAGGTGAAAAGGAGGAGAGGAAAGTGGGTGAGATGGGGAGAAGCCTAGACTATGAGGGACAGGGAGAGACAGAGAGAGAGAGACAGACACAGACACACATGTGGAAAGAGAGAGAGAGGGAGAGAATGTCCAGGAACCAGATTTAGTGTGGGAGAAATGTGAAGAGGTGTGATATCACTTGAAGACAGATGTGGTAAGTTACGGATGTATGCTCTAAGTTCTAAAGCAGTCGCTGAAATAACAGACTTATAGCTAATAAGCCAACGAAAGAGAGAAGATGGAATCATATAGAGACCATGTAAACGCTATGATAGAGCAATTGCTCTTCCAGGACTCTACCCTATAGAAATGCTGGTACGAGTGGCCAAAGACACGTGTGCAAGAGTGCTGACTACAGCGTTATTAGTAACCATAAAGTCATAGAACCTACCTAATTTCAAAAGTATATGGAAAGGGTTAAATAAATACTAGTACAAACAAACGATGTTTTCCCGAGCTCTTCGTCGAGGATCTGTGATGATCTTATGATTTTGTTCACGTCCTCCTGTTGCACACAAGACACAGAGAACAGCAGTGTAGCAGTGGAGGAGGCCTCTCTCCGCCTTTACGTGAGAGGACGTGCAGAGTAGTGATGCAAGAAAATGTTATATATTGAGGTGTATGGGGAAGCCATTCTGGTTTAAACTTGATTTGGCCTAAATTTTATTTAAACCAAAGAAGCCTGACTCACGGCCTGTCAAACATTCATTGTATGTCTGCTTTAATCATTATCCCAAAGCAAAGAATGTACTCTTTGAAGATAAGAATTGATGCCTCCCTTCTTATGATGCCAGTACTTTCTGAAGGTAAGTTGTCCTTCCCGTGAGGCCAGGGTCATGCTGATCCACTGTGTACCTGCTAATCTGTAACAAAATATCCCCTTGCATCCTGGAAAGAATGTACCCCTGTCCTGCTTAGTGTATGTCTCTTTGTTTGGAAATGGTATATAAAGGTGCTGAAAACCACTCTTCTTCGGAACACTTTCGTCCCTTGAGAAGGATACACTCCCCGGGCTATAGTCCTTGGCTTGACTTGAATATAACTCTCTGCTATAGAATGATTATTAACTATTTTCCTCATCAGTAGAAACAACTGCAAACGCTTAAAAAGACGAGATGCGTCCCTGAGTGGGGTCGAACCACCGACCTTTCGGTTAACAGCCGAACGCGCTAACCGGTTGCGCCACAGAGACACACTGAAACCTCGTATTCATCCCCCGCAGAGACCCAAGCACTCATTCACCGCTAGAGGGAGCCGCCCGCCTCGTGCAGGACAGCTGTTCAGGCTCCACGCAGCCGACGTGTTCGTCTCGTTTGAAACCCGTGCGTTGGATGATTGCGAAGGCAAAGGGCAGCCGAACTGCCTCTCCCCGCCTTACTCCACAGCCTCTTTACATGCCAGCGCCACGGAGACGCCCGGGGCCGCGACCCCCGGGCCTGAGCCGAGTGGGGCCGAAGGGAAGTTGAACGCCCCGTGGGCTCCGGTGATGGCTCCTCCCGTTTGCTCCGCCCTCACCCGACCGTTTGCCCCTCTGGCCCTCTCCTCACTCCACTCGGCTCGGCTGCGCTCCGTGGGGGGAAGGAGCCGAGAAGAGAGGGTGGGGGGCGGTCGAAAGGGGCAAACGCGAAGAGACGGGAAAGAAGCGGGGGAGGCGTGGACCGAGGACCACGAGACTTCCAGGAGGCCTGTGCGGAGACGCGGGCCGGATCTGGGGAGACGGCGCTGGTTTTGTTGTTGTTTTCAGTCGTGTACCGGAACGGAGAGGAAGGAAGGGAGGGACAAGTGGAGAGCGGGCACGAAAGAGAAGATCAGGACGACCCGCAGTTGTACCAGAACAAAGCAGCGGAGTAATTGGAATGACATTACGTCAAAACTCAGAGAGCAAGGACGGGGACCGCCGCTGGGGCCGTGGCGCGCCGTGATCGTATAGTGGTTAGTACTCTGCGTTGTGGCCGCAGCAGCCTCGGTTCGAATCCGAGTCACGGCACTGTTGTCTGTCGTGTCTGGTGTTTCGCTTTTACTTTGCGTCGAATCCCGCAAGGGGCTGCGCCCCTCGCCTGGGGGCAAGCGAGCAGCTCTTTCCGCCGGCCACCAGGCGCGAGGAGGTCAGGAGAAGCGAAGGAAACCCTACAGTGCACTAACCTGGGCGTGGGGACGTTCTCCGTTCCCGTGGCTGAGCAGAAGTAAACTGAAGTAAATGGCTCATCTTCAGTGGTGCTCCAAAATGGGAGCGTCCTGGGTGCTCTAAATGCTCAGCAGGATGCTCACGTGGTACATTGGATGAAAAATGTTGTTTCTCTGTTACTCAAAATCTAAAGGGTCTTAAAGATCGGATAAAGTTTTTAAACCTTGGCTGCTGCGAATCTGTGCTCCACGGACTTTTTCAGTCCTTGGCTATTGTTCTCCTTCGAGCCATCGTATTAACTTATCTGGTGCAGGGTATGCGCTCAAGGATTTTAAATCCCTGTCGGCGGCCACCCTCATGCCCAGTGGTATCCACCAGGATCAGACAACTGGAAGTAACATCGTATTTCTTCATCTGAATGCACCAGTTAACATTTTCCCACATTTGCGTTCTCACTCTCTCTCCATATATATATGAATTGCAGGCACCATTTGAGAGTAACCTGCAGACATCTCAAGATCGCTGGTCTGCTGTTGCTCCTTTCCTTTGGCAATGTCCCTCAAAACCAGCCTCTCCAGGACTTTTCCTCAAAGGCCAGGGAAGGACTTTGTCCTCTTGAGGAGGCCCCTCTTGCCCCTTCAGGAACCTGGCACCCGTTGCCTTCAGGCTGTAGAGAAGTTTCAGGCGGAGTTTTTGCCTGCTCTCCCTGATAGTGCAAGCCAGGCCCGCCCTTTGCTGGTAGGAATACGATTAGGTTGTCTTCCCCACCCCACCCCACCCCCAGCACCCGCTGCCCTCCTGTCTCCTGGTTGCTTTGGTGGGCAGTGGGGTCTTGGGTGAGCCAGCGCTCTAGGAACGCCCACCTCGGGAGAGACCCTTAGGGAAGTGCAGCTGCCCCTTGGCTCCTGCCTGGCTCTGTGCCCTGCAGAGATCTTAAAGGGTTCTGAACCAACAGAAAGGTGAAGAATCCTTTCCTGTGGTTGGAGGATGAGGGGAGCAGTTGGAAAATGCATCAAACGGAAGGGAAGAGTTCTCAAGAGCTTTCCAGAATTGCCCCTTTTTGATGCCTCCAGATGTGGGCACCACAGGGAAGGGACCTTGGGTTTGCTCATGATGCAGCCTCTCTCCAAGAGTAGGGCCTGGCAGCTGGTAAGCGCCTAATAAGTGCTCGGCGATTGAAGGCATTCTAATGCAAGGGCCTCGAAAGCTGAAAAGGAGGAGAAGAAAGTGGGTAAGATTGGGGGCAGCCTAGATATGAGGGATAGATAGAGAGACAGGCAGACACAGACACACATGGAGAGAGAGAGAGAGACAGAGGATGTCCAAGAAGCGGATTTACTGTGTAAAAGCCAGAGAGCTCTTTTTTGCTCATGAGATTCAACGGAAAAACCAAGGGAAGGTGAGCCGATAACTCGAAGGATCCAGGTCTCCACAAGGTGCATTGCCAGGTGCAGGATTCTGTTGGTTCCAACGATTTGTCTCAGATGGGATAATTTTTGCACAAATACCTAAACACTGTCAAGGAATCATATAGAAACAGTTATCAGCATGCGAATGCACCCGCGTATAGGAGGGAGACCTGTCATTAGATTGTGTGCATCCAACGAAAGCAAAAATGCAATTCATAAAGGAGAGGGAAGAGGAATAAATATCTGGAAGCCGTGTTTCCCCCCCTCCCCCAGCCGATGAACTGCTTGGCAGGAGGCAATCCCAGGCCATTCTGGACAGTCCTCTCTTTACTCGCCTAGGTAGGTCACCATCGAAAACAATTACAATTATTGGAAGACTTTCTAAACATCTTGGAAGTTTAGCTGCTGAGCATAGGCAATAGAGTATCTCTGGGTAATGTCCACGTTGTCCTACTGTTGTACCTGCCGTGTAGTTGAGTCAGGAGGGTACCATCCCCTTGTTAGAATATCAGATAGATGTAGGGAAAGTTTGTTGTGTGGACAAGAGTGTGAAGAAAAAGGCTCTTTCATCGAGTTGGAAAAATACATCGGAATATAAATTGTCACACCTCCTACTGAAGTCAAACTAAGAGCACATAAAGAGATGCCTTCAGCTTCTGGCAAAGGTGGAGTGACAGAAATCAGATTTACCCTCCTGCCTGAAATCTCACCCTCCCCCAAGACAGAAAAAAACACTGGAAAATAGGCAACAAAGGACAGCAAGCCCTGAGAGATGAGAAACAAACAAGGTAATGTGAGTGAGCATAAGTGAGGCCATCTTGTTGCGCTAAATACCCCAGCCCCTCCTCTGTGTGACTCCTCGCTGCTCTGCACGTACTCTAAAAAAAGTCACATGCTCTCCTGATTTATGGCCTCCGCTTATGTATGTACCCCCTGACAGCATGATAAATGAAAACTTTGTTCTATGAGTTTCTCTCCAGGAACAGGCTGACCACAGGTGGGAAACACACCTACAAGGTATCCATCACAGCTGACCGAAGAATGGAACAATATGATGCCTGGAGACCAACATCCCTGGACCCCCTCCTCACTGCCCATTTTCCCTATATAACTGACTCAAGATTCTGTAATCCTTGAAGATGGGTTTTTTTGAGACATTAGTCATCCGTCTTCCGATTTGCCAGCTAATCTAATCTAATTAAACTTCCTTTCTTGATCCCTAACTCATTGTGATTAATTGGCTCAGATCACAGCCAGCAGAGTGAGCCCACTGCTCGGTAATGGTAAGTCTTACCATTGGCCAGCTTACTGCTTGCAGAGAGATTCCAGCTGGGCACGAATAGGGGGATCTGAGGCCAACTCCTTGGACTGCGGGCATGAAGCTGAGCATCCATGGAGAGCAAGGCAGCTAGAGTTCATAGGACAAAGATCCAGTGATGAGGGAGCTGGACAGAGAGAGAACCCACGCATGTGGAAAGGGTCTCCCTCAGGTATTCAGCAGAGCACTGATCAGGGCATGCTTAGGAGGAAACTGCCTGAGGCCAAGGGAAGACACTTCTGAAAAGATCATGGAACAGTGCCTGGTGGAACAGGATGGGAAATCATACTTGCTTCCACCTGCCAGACTGGACTACTCATAATTCGTGGACCATTGGGGAAGAATACTCAGGAAGGTCTTGTTTCAGTAGTGGGAATACTCAGCCCTAGACTGACCTACCTAAAAAAATCATAAAAGCAAGATCCAAAGCGATCAAACTGTTTACACGTCACTTAACTGTGCCCCAGAACAAACCTCAAGAAGATTTATAGGAATACCAAAATAGCAGGTACCCAAGGAGGTAAATTTTCACAATCAAAGAATACCAGGCATGCAAAGAGGCAGGAAAACATGACCCATAACGAGGAGATTAATCACTTAATCAAAACCGAACGAGATCTGACACGATGTTAAAATTAGCAGAGAGGACTTTAAAACAGTTATTATGAGTTTCTTACACATGTCCAGAGTTAAGTAGAAACGTGGAACATATACAAATGGCCAGAATCAAACTTTAGAGATGGAAACTATAACATCTGAGATAATAAATTCACCAGATGGCATTAACAGCATTTTAGACTTTGCAGAAGAAAGATTAGGGCACACAAAGCCATGCCCAACTGAAGATGTACAAAATGAAACTCATGGTCAAAAAAAATTTTTTTTAATGAACATAGCATCCGTGAATGGTAGGGCAGCTTTAAAAGGCCTCATACACGAGTAATTGGAGCCCCTGAAAAGACGGGAGGAGTAGAAACAACTTTTGAAGAAACAATGACAGAAAAACTTCCAACCATATTAAAAATGATAAACCCACTGATCCAAGGAGCCAAATGAACACAATGAAATGAGCCCAAGAAACATGAAGAAAACCACATCCAGTCACATCATAATTGCTCAAATCCACTGAAAAAGAGAAAAAAGTCTCCAAAGCAAGCAAAGGAAAAATACACGGTACACACAGAAAACAAAAATAAAGATTATGTCAGAATTCTCATCAGAAGCAGTGCAAGTGAGAAGACAGTGGAGCAACATCTTTAAAGGACAGAGGGGAAAATAATCGATGTGGCATCCTATGCCTCCTCTCCTCAAAAAGCCTTTCAAAAATGAAAGTGAATAACGACATTTACAGACATACAAATGCTGAGAGAATTCATCACCAGCAGACCCACACTACAAGAAATGTTAAAGGAGTCCTTCAGCAAGAAGGACACTGATAAACCAGATGGAAATCTGGATGTATGCAAGGGGATGAAGGACAACAGAAATGGTATCTGCATGGGAAAATATATAAGATTTTTTTCTTGGTATTTCAATCTCTTTAAAAACATGGGACAGATTAAACAAAAGTAATAACGATGGATTGTGGGGTTTATAACATATATAAAGTAAAATGCAGGACAGCAATATCATAAAGGTAGGCAGGGGAGAAATGTGAAGACGTATGATATCACTCGAAGGCAGACTGCAGTAAATTGCAGATGTATGCTATAAGTCCAAAAGCAGTCGCTGAAATAACAAAGAGTTATAGCTAATAAGCCAATGAAGGAGAGAAAGTGGAAGCATATAGAAACCATGTAAACACTATGATAGAGCAATCGCTCTTCCAGGACTCTACTCTGTAGAAATACTAGTACAAGTGGCCAAAGACATGTGTACAAGAATGATGACTACAGCATTATTTGTAACCATAAAATCATAGAACCAACTCAATTTAAGTGTATAAAAGGGCTAAATATGTGGACAGCCACATGCAAAAGAATGAAAGTAGACCGTTATCTTACACCATACACAAAAATTAACTCAAAATGGATTGAAGACTTGAATGTAAGACCTGAAACCATAAAACTTCTAGAAGAAAACATAGGCAGTATGCTCTTCGACATCAGTCTTAGCAGTATCTTCTTGAATACCATGTCTCACCAGGCAAGGGAAACAAAAGAAAAAAAATAAACAAATGAGACTACAGCAAACTAAAAATCTTCTGCACAGCAAAGATAACCATCAACAAAACGAAAAGACAACCTAACAATTGGGAGAAGATATTTGCAAATCATATATCTGATAAAGGGTTAATATTCAAAATACATAAAGAACTCATACAACTCAACAACAACAAAAAACCCAAACAACCCAATTAAAAAATGGGCAAAGGATCTGAACAGACATTTTTCCAAAGACGATATACAGATGCCCAACAGGTACATGAAAAGATGTTCAACATCATTAATTATTAGAGAAATGTAAATCAAAGCTACAATGAGATATCACCTCACGCCCGTCAGAATAGCTATAATTAACAAGATAAGACATAACAAGTGTTGGAGAGGATGTGGAGAAAAGGGAACCCTCACACACTGCTGGTGGGAACGTAAACTGGTGCAGTCACTATGGAAAACAGTATGGAGATTCCTCAAAAATTAAGACTAGAACTACCTTATGATCCACCTATTCCACTGCTGGGTATTTATCCAAAGAACACGAAAACACTAAGTCAAAAAGGTATTTGCCCCGCTATGTTCATTGCAGCATTATTCACAATAGCCAAGACTTGGAAACAACCTAAGTGCCCATCAAGGGATGAGTGGATAAAGAAGATGTGGCATATATATATATATATATGCCACATATATATATATATAGTGGCATATATATATATATATATATATATAGTGGAATACTACTATATATATATATATACACATATATATATATATAGTGGAATACTACTCAGCCATAAAATGATGAAACCTTGCCATTTGTGACAACATGGATAAACCTTGAGGGTATTATGCTAAGCGAAATGTCAGATGGAGAAAGTCAAATACCATATGATTTCATTCACAAGTGGAAGATAAAAAACGACAACCACCACCACAAACAAACACATAGATACAGAGATTAGATCGGTGGTTACCAGAGGGGAAGGGGGGGAGGGAGGAGAAGGAAAGGGATAATGGGGCATATGTGTACATTGACGGATGGTAATTAGTCTTTGGGTGGTGAGCATGATGTAGTCGACACAGAAATCGAAGCATAACGATGTACATCTAACATTTATATAATGTTATAAACCAGTGTTACCTCAATTTATAAAAGGGGGGCGGTAAATAAATACTAGTACAAACTGCGGAAGAAACTCCATTGTTGAAGGGAATTCAGAGGCACGATGATGGTTCTGCTCTTTCGAAGATTTCCGTATTCCCAGCGTCCTGCTTTCCTCCCAAGCTCTTCTGCGAGGATCTGTGATGATCTTATGATCTTGGCTTAAGTCCTCCTGTTGCGCACAAGACACAGAGGACAGGAGTGTAGTAGCGGAGGAGGCCTCTCTCCGGCTTTACGTGGGAGGATGTACAGAGTAGAGACATCCACAAACACTTTTGCGTTCTAAAAATGCGAGCTCCGTCCCGGCCTGGGCTGGAACCGCCAAGCTCTCAGTTAACGGTCGAGGGCGCTAACCGACTGCGCCACAGACGCAAGCGGAGAACGGCGCTGTCGTCCCAACCGAGAGAAAGCAGTCGTTCACCGCTAGGCGGAGCCACCCGCCCTCTGCAGAACAGCTGTGCGGGCTCCAGAGCCTCGGAAAACCGGAGAGGTGGAGTCGACACGGCGTGTTCGTCTCGTTTGTAACCCGTGCGTTGGGTGATTCCGAAGGCGTAAGAGCGGTCGAATGGCCTCGCCCCGCCTTGCTCCACACCCGCCTCAGATGCCAGCGCCCGCGACCCCCCGGGCCTGAGCCGAGTGGGGCCCAAGGGAAGCTGAACGCCCGGTGGACTCTTGCGCTGGCTCTTCCCGTTTGCTCCGCCTTCACCCGACTGGCGCTCCCCCCACTCCACCCGACTGCGGTCGGTTGGGGGAGGGAGCCGAAAAGAGGGAGAAGAGGGCTCAAAAGGGGCAAATGCAAAGAGGCGGGAAAGAGGAGGGGGAGGCGTGGGCGAAGACAAAGAGACTTCCCAGGAGGCCTGTGCAGAGGCGCGGGCCGGATGTGGGGAGCTGAGAATCGTTGTTGTTGTTGTTGTTGTAATCAGCATGTATCGGAATTGAGGGGAAGGGAAAGGAAAACGGAGAGCGGGCATAGAAGAGAGAAGAATACGAGTACCTACACTGTCCAGGAAAAACCAGCGCGGTGATTAGAATGATTTTAAGCCAAAATTCATAGAGCAAGGAGCCGGGTTGCCGCCGGAGCTGTGGCGCACCGTGATCCTATAGGGGTTGGTGCTTTGCGTTGTGGCCGCAGCAACCTCGGTTCGAATCCGAGTTCCGTTGTCTGTCATACGTGGCGTTTTACTTTTTATTTTGTTGAATCCCACACCCGGCAGCGCCCCTTATCTGGGGGCCAGGGAGCACCTCTTTCCGCCGGCCACCAGGCGCGAGGAGGTCAGGAAAAGGGAAGGAAACCTACAGTGCGCTAACCTGGGGATGGAGACGTTCTCCGTTCCCGTGTATGAGCGGAAGTAAACTGAAGTAAATGGTTTATCTTCAGTGGTGCTCCAACATAGGAGCGTCCTTGATGCCCTATTAGTGAAAAACGTTTCTGTGTTACTCAGAATCTAAAGGATCTTGAAGACCAGATAAAGTTTTTCATCAGATAAGTGACACCTCTTCCGTAGACCTGCTTAGCTGGTTAAACCCTGGCTGCTGGGAATCTGTGCTCCGGAGACTTTTTCAACCCTTGGCTATTGTTCTCCCTAGAGCCATCATAGTAACCTCTCTGGTGTGTTGTATACTCTCAAGGGTTTTAAATGCCTGTCGGCAGCCACTCACATGCCAGAAAGTGTCCCTCAGGATCGGACGACTGGAAGAACTCAACAATAGCCACATAAATGGTGGTAACGGTGACCACATGACCCTCAATCCTGCTGACTCAACGAGCAGAAACAGCGAATATGTGATTCTTCGGCCTGACTACATCCACGGTGGTAACTTGAGAGTAAAGCTATACTGGATGGTCGTGCTGTAGGGGTAAGAGCGTGACCAAAAGGGGAGAATTGTTAAAATCAAACACAAGTGGAGATCAGACTTGAAAATTCCCTGAGCAGACAAACCAATTTAGTCATATAAGCAAAAGCGAATGTAGCTGATTTTGCAAAACAGGTGGAACTTGACTAGAGCCACTTCTTGTTAATGCCTCTGAAAATCATAAATCACACTTAAACTGTTCCCCCAAATTGGTATGAAGTAACTGCTTTTAACCAATTCCCTATCACTAGTAAAACACTAATGTTATAGCCAATCAGTGTGAAGAATGAACGGCCACTGCCGCCTCACTCTATGAGCTGCTTTATAACGACATACCTCTGAGCCTCATTCCATATTCGGTTTGAGTGCTCCTATCCCGAGCTGTTTTGTGTGTGTGTGTGTGTGTGTGTGTGTGTGTGTGTGTGTGCACAATAAACTTTTATTTATGACTATTTCAGTGATCCAGTGGTCTTACTTCTGCTAGTTCTGAACTTTGGGCAGTGCCTCAACATTTTCATCTGCCAGATTGGGCCGAAAAGACAGCCCCTCTTCATGCTGTTTTTGTCATAGAGTCCCATGGATGGTCCCTAATTTGCTAACCTGATCTTTGGGTGCCATTTGCAAATTGGAGGCCGAGGGAGAGCTGACTTTCTCTGCATGTGAAAGAAGGGGAGGAAGAGGCAGAGACACAGAGAGAGAAAAACAGGCTGGAACCGAAAAACCGATTTTAGCGTCTTGCACTGGATGTCATATCTTGGAGAAAAGAGAAGACGCTGATGAGCGTATCCAGGGCAGAAGAACTTCAGTGGAAACAGCAGACACTTGAGGCCACTCTATGACGTTTTCCGTTTGTTTATGTATAATTCTTCTTCCCCATCTTTGTAGAAAAGGCACAGGTGAGCTTGATATGTTTGTTTTGTAGTTTTGGAATGCGCGCCTAAAGAAAAATTCCTGCCGTGCTTCAAATATTGATCAGGGGACTTTCTAGACTTCTCTTAGGCTCCACCAACTGTGCATTAAGAGTAGAACGGGCCCAACGTGGGGACTCTACCTGGGAAAGTGCCATTAAAATTAAGGGGGTGAGAGAGGAGTGACACTCTCAACAACAGTTGCTTTCCTTACTGTGGAGGTTTTAGCACATGCCTCACACCAGATGGATCCTTTCTTCAGATGAGAGCAAAAAAGTACTCACTTGCATCCACAGAAATCTTGGGCAGGGAAGTTCAAGCACCACCAAGTGGGCGGACTGGGGATTGCCTCTTCACCGGTACGCGGGCCGTCGCCGTCCGCTTGGACTACTTTGGCAAGCTGGAGACCGGACGCCACTCACCTTCAGCAGTCACGGGAGATCGCGGTTCCGGAGGAGGTCGACTTCACGGTAACTGTAGATCTTGAAACCTCGTAGGATTTTTCTTCTCTTCCCCTTAGTCTCTCTTCCGCCTACGCAATGAGAGGATCCACCGCCTTTCTCTCCTGTCAGGACCCTTTCTGGCTCCCTCTACAGAACTGAACTGGGCACCTGGTTTCCCCTAGGTGTCCCTCCGGGCCGGGTTGTCTCCCAGGAGGTAACTCCCGGCGGGCGGGACCAGGGGGAGCCGGGAAAGCTGCGTGCGGGGGTGGAGGTCCGGCGCCGCAGTCAAACCGCGTTCTTCCCCGTGCACCGCGCGCCTGCTCCTCGGGGATGCCGGGGGAAGGCAAATAAAGTGGCCCGTAAAGCCTCTCTGCAGGCTGAACCCAGAGAGGTGTGAAGTTCCAGAAGGGGCAAGAGAGACCTCACGGAGCGGAACCGGCCCTCTGCCTGCCTGGCCCTCGTAGACAGGCTCGAAAGAGGCTGATTTCCTTGGACAGAACCCAAGAAAAGGCCTAACGGCACAAAACCCCGTGATCTCGAGATGAAAGTCTCAATTCCTAACGTCCAGTTGAGCCGAGAGTCGAGCGTTGAATCGACCCCCGCACCCTGATCAGGACAGTCGTGTGCACAAGTTCAGAGACCAGAAACAGGAGGGGCTGTGCACATCGCCGGTTTGGGCCCCCGACCCCCGCTGTGACACTAGGCCTTGTCTGGAGACATTCTTGATGGCCACGCCTGCGGGAAGGAGGGAGGGAGGGTTTCCCCCTGCCATCTAATCATCAAGGGCCCGGGATGTCACTAAACACCCTGCAATCCACGGGCGGAGCCTTCCCGCACAAAAAAAAATGATCCCATCCTAACTATCAACACTGCCCAGGTTGAGAAAACCCGGTGTAGACCAGTGTCCCACACACCCGACAGACGAGAAAACACGAATTCCTGACTAACTGGATGTCTGCTCTGAGGAAAACTCCGGCAACGGAGAGAACGCCTAGTTTTGGGGCCTGAGCATATGGAAGGATGGAGTTGGCATCAACTAAGGTGGGAACACCGCGGGGGCGTCCGGTTGTAGGGGGAAGATCCGGAATCCAGTTCAGGGCCGCCTGGAAAGGAGACTTGCTAGCAAGCGCTTTCCCTCCAGCCGTCTGTCTCCGTCCCTGCGTCCACCTGAGTCCCTTCGGAGGCTGGAGATGCCGGGGTCTCGGTGCTCGGCCCCTTCTCTCCCTGGGCGCCTCCCCTCCCGCCTCCTCCCGCCCACCTCGCCTACTCCCCGGCTCCGGCGCCCTCCTCTCCACACGTGGGCGCCTCGCAAGGGCGCGTCTCCAGGGCGGTTCTGAGGTGCCGCCGGGACGAGGCAGCTCGCTCCGGGACTGCTGGACCTGGCGGGCCTCGGGGTCGCTCGGTGCGTCGCCTGCGGGCTCCTTCTTTGGAGACAGCAGGGAGGGAACGGCCTTCTGAAAGAATTCCTGGTAAGGCGGGTGACCCCCTCCCAAAGACCCAAGGCCTCCCAGAGCGCAGCGAACAGGTCCCTCTGGTCGGAAGTGAGGCAGAGAAGCGGCGGCCCCCAGTTCCCTGGTGGTCTAGTGGCTAGGATTCGGCGCTTTCACCGCCGCGGCCCGGGTTCGATTCCCGGTCAGGGAATCCTTTTGCTCCGCCTCTCCCCACGCACCAATCTCCCTTTCATCTGCTGACGTGTGCTGCCCCGTGCTCCTCGCACCGAGTCGTCGACTCCCTCAGAGGAAGGGAAACAAGGGCGGGCCGCTTCTCAGGGCTCACCGCTCTTGCTTATCTCCACGTCAGCCGCCCGCAGAAGCGGCCTCACAGGGCTACCGAGCATCCTGCTCGGGTGTACGCAGCCGTGCAGAGGTTCGAATCCCTGTGGGATTTATGTAAGTAAGTGCTGTGGGGCTGCACCCGAGCCCGCGCTCCTTGCCGCCCCAGCGGCGCCGACCAGCTGAGCTCTCTGTAACCGAGTCGAGACCAAGCCGAGCCGGGCCGTTGGTGCGGACCCTGCAAATGGGCCGGTCGGCTGAGCCTCCCCAACCCAGCTCGCAATGAGATGCTTATGAGGCCTTCGGAAAGAGGCGCCTGGAGGAGATACCCGCGACGGTTGAGAGGAAGGCGAGCTGTGGGCCAGGTCCTCGGAGGCTGTCCCGTTTGTAGATCGATGTAGGGAGCTGATGTTAACTGACCCAACAAAGGCAGCGCCTGAAGTATGCACGAATGGAAAACTGTTACTGCTGCCAGAAGCGGGAGTAAAAACCAACACCAGAATATCAAAATAATGGTACCACACTCAAACCACACCAATCTCTACAACGGCTGTTGCATTTCAACTCTGTAGTCTCTACCATCCACTGCGCACGTTTTCCCTTTTCCCTTCGACACTGGCTCCAAAGGCCTGTTGGGATAAATGTTGTATCCACTGTGAGGCAAGACGAGGGCGAGAGCCTGGGGCAGTGATGTGGGCTACAGAGGCACCAGATGGCGTATATAGATGACGCAGGGCAGTGGCTGCCGGAGGGTAGGTGGATCTACAGGTCTGGAGATGCCAACAAGAGAAAGGACAGAAGGCGTGCATGGTGGGAAAGCCTTCCTATGGGACGAGAAGGCATCTCCACAGTCTCTTTGGGGACAGGATGGAAGGAGGCACCCCTTCCTGGAACAAGGAGGCCCAAGGCCTGGCTTCTCATGGAAGCTCCTGAGTCCAGCGCGCCCTCTCCCTGCCTGGGCTAGCCAGCTGCTTCTCGCCTCTCCCCTAGCTTCCCCTCTCCCTCCTTCTCATCCACCCCAGGTGTGTGCTCAGGGACAGCGAGGCCCCCTAGCCCACAAAAACGACCGCCCCTCCTCTCCATTGCTTGGGGAGGGAGCTGGATCCACGTTCTCAAGCCACAGGAGGAGAGAGAACCCGCAAGGGCAGGAGGCAACCGGTTCCCTAGCTGGTTCTCCTGCCTGGCAGCCCATTGAGGGGCCTGGAATCCTTGCTCCCCTTTGAGGGGCCTGTGTTACACGAGGCCCATGCTGCTGGCCAAGTTGGCTTCTCACCCACTGCCCCTCAGAGACTGGCAGAAATATCCTGTGGAGTCCACTCTTACCCAGAAGAGAACCTGGGAAATGCTCCAGCAGAAGCCCCCCGACTCTGCCCACTGGACCACTTCGGAGCTACGCTTCTGTCAGCCCGTCCTTCCCTCGAGGGCCTTGGCGAGAGGAGAAATGACCTAAGAAGCTACACTCTTCGCTGTCTCATTTGAGACAAGAGGAAAGGGGGTGCGTCTTCCCAGAAGGCGGCCTCAGTGTCTGTGGTCACAGAGGCTTGTGGAGCAAGAGTGCCCGCTACCCACCAGGGTTATCCAGCTGCTTTGGACATCTCACCTGGCTGAGGTCTCCTCCTCCTCCTCCTCCTCTTCCTCCTCCTTCTCCTTAGTGCTCCTTCTCATCCTCCTCCTGGTCTTCTATCCTGGTGCTCCCTGAGTGCCCATCTTCCTTTTGTGCCACGGAACCTCTCACTCCACCACAGATTACACATTTCCTTGGGTTGTGCTGAACTTCAAATGAGGAAATATATGTAAGAGTGCCACAAATGCTCAAGAATTGTGATCTCTTATTATCTTTATCAGTAACATCATCTGAATCATCAGGATCATCTAAGTCTTTCTTTTTTAACATTTGCATTTTCATTGTCTGAATATATTAATATACGTTTAAACATTATGTACTTTTTGAATAATAAATTGTTTTGGCTATTTAATTATCAAAACCAGTGGTGCAGACATATGCATGGTGATGGATAAAAACTAGACTATTGGTGGTATGCATGATGCAATCTATACAGAAACTGGTATATAACAATGTACACCCAAAATTAACAATGTTATAAACCAATATGACCTCAACAAAATAATTTTTAAAAAACTAGTGGTGCAGAGAATGTGTTTACACATATATCCTTGGTAATTCTGTACGATACAGCCTGTCCTCTTATCCGTCCTGTAGCCAATCTACCAATGTTAAACACCTTTCACGAAATTTTGCCAGCAATCAAACCCTTGAGGATATTATTTGAATACTCTGAAAAGGCTATAAGCCAAACCATAACTTTTCAAAACTCTCCTTTGCTCTCCCATTGCTTGTTTCATAACCCACAGCTCATCTTTCCTTCTCCTCCAAGCTCTCCAACAAAGTTCTCCTGCATTCTATGCCTTGTGGGTCTTCTCCCCCACCCCACTTTCTTCCAGCTTCTTCACTGAAGAAGGAGAAAAAGGAGAAGTTGGAAGAGGAGAAAGAGGAGGGAAAGGAAAAGGAAGTGGGAGGGGAGGAGAACAAGGATGAGGAGGAGAAAGAGGAGGACTAGAAGGAGAAGGAGGAGGAGGGGAAGGAGGAGAAGACGACCTGAATATGGAGGAAGCTTCTCACAGGCCAGGAGCGGGTAAGGAAGGGCATCCATGACAGAATTTCTTTCAGCGAACAGTAAAGGGGTAATTTGGGGACATTACAGTCTTTGAAAACTTTACTCCATTTCATAAGTAATCCATCATTTTCCTTTACATAAATCAGAACTCCTACAACCCCTGACCCCCATCACCTAAATTCTGATTCTTGTTTACAGAGAAATGGTCAAAAACAAGAAATTGTATATCACAGTTCAGAATCTAGTCATTAAAATTTCAGATTTCCCAGAGAATTTAAAAAGAAAGAAATGAGTAAAACAACTTCGATGGTTCCAACAGAGTAGCGCCATCGTTTTACACTCATAATGTAGAAACACAATCTCAGAAGACGGAAACTCTTGAAATTGAATAAATCAAGTTTACCTTTAAAATAGGAAGAGAATAAAAACTCCCCAAATGTGACTGATCTTCGATTTGAAACTACAGTTAGGTCGGGGAATCCTCCAAAGATTTTTGAATGAAAATCAATCACTGGTAGTCTCGCTAACGCAGTCACCACCTCCCCGCCCCGCCCCCCCGCCCCCCCCCCCACCCGTACCCCCAAATCGGAATGTGTTCGAAGAGCGTCTAAGTGGCATAAAACAAAACCGGATGAGCAGTTCCCCGATTCTGTAGGTCGTTTTCTCTTCTTAAAAATATAATTTTCAGGCTGACACCTGTTGCACACATTGCTAGCCACACGGAATCCTTCCCTGAACACCTATGGGCCCACGGGACACCCGCAGGCGCGGTGGCTGACGATGTTAATCAATTCGGTTCACGGCGTCCGGTGTACAGACCCCAGGGACCTCTCGCCCCCTCTGTGCGACGCCCCCTCTCCGCAGCTTCCCTCCTGTCCACGCGGGTTCCTCTCCACACGCCTCCCCCACCACTGGGGTGTCCGCCGGGCCCCGTGGCTGTTCTCCTTCCGGGAGATCCTCACTCCGTAGTGAGACGTGGCGCAGCGGTCAGTCCAAGGTGCAGCATGCAAATCAGTGGCCTGACGGCTCTTTGGGTTCCTGGGATCTTCCAGGAGAAAGGCTGAAAGTAACAATGGTCTTCCGTCCAGGTATTCAAAATCGCAGACCCGCCGGAAACTCTGGCATGTTGAAAGGTACAAACTCGCGAGCGAGGTGGTTACTACGCAGCACGCAGCACGCCACATGCTACTCCATATGTGAGAGTACCTCAGGGCCCCAGGGCTCTGCAAGGTCCCAGTTTAGATCGACACCTTATTGTGCTCTGCTCAGAGTTGAACTGTGGCTTTTAGTTCTCCTTTTCCTACTCCTGCTGGCCAGAACAACGAAAGGACCAGACTTGCCGGTGCCACAGGCAAGCAAGGAGGAGGCGTAAAAGGAGGGGGTGGGTAAAATGAGATTAGGCGTAATGCATTGGCCGGGAATCGAACCCGGGTCACCCGCGTGGGAGGCGAGAATTCTGCCACTGAACCACCAATGCTCCCCTTTCTCACGGCTCATGAAGGTCTCTAGAAAAAATCTCTACGGAGACCGCAGGCTCGGAGGCAGGCAAACAAAAAGATTGTAAATTAGACTTACACAGTTGCCTTTGGACAGAGCTAGCAAACAGAAAGGCACTCGAAGCAAAGGCTTGGGAAGGAGACTTACTTATGTCAGGCAACAGCATAAAGTGGGGACATTCAAATTAAAATGTCTGTTTTGTCAGCCCACACCACAACTCTGAAAAAGGCTCTTTCCAACCGTATAACAGACCCCTGCAGGAAAACATTGCAAATTCATCCAGATGCCTTGTTAATGATCCTGCACTGCCAACTGTCAACCTCAAACTGTTACCTTAGAGAGTCTGAGAAAGTAATCTAACTTGCTAGGTTAGGTAAGCAAAATTCTAATCCAGAGAAGAAATAAGAAGCTGAAGCAGAATTAGATTGGAATTAAAAGAAGGAAAGGGCGACAATCAAAACAGAGATAATGAAGGAACATTTGGGTCAATGGAATTAGTTCTTTGTAACTGTTTTTTTGTACAAGAATACTGGGTCAGTCTCGTAATCATTATTACCATAGTACGTGTCTGCTTTCCAAGGAGTTCCAAGCATTTGGATGGATAAGTGATATATCATAATTATAGTTGAAAGATTAGTTGATATTAAGTTTGCAATCAATGTTTTATTGTTCGGGAGAATCTAATCTCCTAACTTGGACTCCCTGTTGCGCTGAGTTTTAGCGTTTGTGACTCTGAGATGCATATGAAGCCTAGGCTTTAGTGTAGTGGTGATATAAGGAGCGGATTAAGTTGTCGAAAAATATTGATGGTTGAAATGTTAACATATTGGTCCTTTGATGAAATTGAAATGTAGAGAGATTTCTTCCCCCAATTATCCCTGGGGAAATTAAACTGAAGAAAGGAACCTGGAGAGCTCCCCTACGTGTTGAGACTAGGAATCATTTTGACTTTTTTTTTAATTGATATCTTAATAGTTTATAACACTGTGGGGTTTTAGTTGTACGTTATTGTTTGCCTGTCACCATGTGGATGTATCCCTTCACCCCTTGTGCCCACCCCCCTTCCCCTTGGTAACCACCAATCAGTTCTCTCTTGCCTGTGCTTAAAAGAGAACCCAGCAGAGAAAGATACGCATTAGCCGAGAATCAAACCCGGGTCTCCCAGGTGGGAGGTGAGAATTCTGCCATTGAACCACCAACGCCCCACCCTTTGCTGCTAGAGTAGGTCTCATCAGGAAGAGCCTTAGGAAGGAGTTGGAAAACACAGTTCTAAAAAGAAGTTTATACAGGCCTCTTGGTAGACATGCAGAACAAACAGAAAAGACACCCAGAGCACAGGCTTGCATAGGAGACTTCCACCAGGCACTACTATAAAACTCTGGCATTCAAACCGTAATACTAGAATTCAAATTCAAATCAAATGTCCTCACTGATGATACATTCTCTTTGCCCTCCCATTGCTTGGTGCCTCCCAAACCCTTTCCTCTCAACCTTGAGAAAAACACCAGCTTTTTCCCTGAACAGGCATTGTGACTCTTTGAAAGACAGGGAGCTGCAGACATGCAATCATGCTTCTCTTGCTGAGAAGCACAGCTAGGTGGAGGCTGAGTCATAAACTTGTGCTCAACAAGGAAAATGATCAACACCTTGACCTGAAAGAACTTTGGTTCTATCTGCCCTCTGCCCAGCACCCAGCTCTGGTCAACATGCTTTCAATCACCACCTACATCAACCACATCTACACTGATTCCCACATCCCTTTCTAAACTACAAACCTGCACTTCCAAGTCACAACTCCTAATTCTCAAGTCAATGCCTCATATGCATCTCAGAGTCACGAATGCTAAAACTCAACACACAGTGAGTTCCCTGTCAGCATCACACACCACCCTCTACCTCAATACTCTAAGATCAGATGCAGGCACAGCATTTCCCAAACAGTAGTGCACTGTCCTGAGTGTTTCAACCAATCACCAAAACACCACCAAAATCTGCTCCTACCCCTGCACAGTATACTCACCCTCACCACCAATCACCCTGTTGTCCCTTGCTGCCTCTTTGGACATACTCTCTCATCTTCCCAGCACAGAAATTTATGTCCAGTATAATCAACAGACAGTGCTTAACTTTATTGGCTGCACCACTGCCTTACTGCCACTTTACGACTGCACTCTTCCACCCATCAACTCTTACCTCCATTATTACAACCAGATAAAAAGCCAGCCTCCCTACAGCCAGTCTAGTCTACTCCAATCCATTTGCCACACTGCATCGTGAGTGACCCTTCCATAGCCTAAATCTGGACATACTTGTAGCCTAAAACTGCCTAGTGTCCCCAAATTCATTCACTAAAATATCTTAGCGCCTTCATGACATGTGTTCTGGCTTCCTCCATCCTCATCATCTGAATATCTCTCGCCAATTCTCAAGTCCAGCAGCAGTGAAGTGTCAGAAACTCTCACTTTCAGACACTTGCTTCTCTCCACAAGGGATGGTCTCTCACGACTTCCTCTGCCTTCTTCAAATTCATTCTCATCCTTCAGGTCTCAGTTCAGGAGTCCTTTCCTCTGGAAAGACTTCCCTGACTGTCTGAATTGAGTGTGCGGTGTGTCCACTTTTATTTTGGCATTAATTGTACTCTAATGAAGTCACATTTTACTTGACTCTGTCTTCCAAAGACATATTTTTACATAAAGTTTTGCTTGAGTGTAGGGTAGTAATCGGATCTTGGATGGATCTTTAGAGTTGAAAAAAAGTCAAGAGCCAGAAAGGAGAGAAGAAGGGTATGGCGTGGTGTGGTGAATGGAGATAAATCCTGGAGTGCAAATTATACTTACACTCTTGTGTAGGTCTCTGTAAGACTCTAGAGTTTGAAAGCTGATCATTTTGATCCTTGGACTTTTCAAGGGACTCAAAAGAGGCATCGGAGGAGAGAAGCTCTGAGGCCCTAGGGTTGTTGTGCACGGGTTGGTGCTTGGCCTGTACCAAGCTAATTGTAAACAAAAGAAGCAAAGAGTGAAAATATGAATATCAGACAAAAGCAAAGGGCAGGAAAAAAAAAAAGCTTTACATTGGACAGGAGAGTAACATTCTAGCATCTACCCAGAATCTAATCAAATTGGTTTTCCCTGGCATGGCCTCCTCAAGTGGCCAAAGAGGGTGTAGTTAAAGGGAAGAAATCTTAGAGTGAAATTTTCACTTATTCAACATTTTGTAAGTCTCTCTCAAACGCAAGAATTTAAAAGCAGGACCCTTCGATCGTTGGCCTTTTCCAAGGATTCAAAAGAGGCATAGGAGAAGAGAAGCTCAATTATCACCCAGATCTTCTGGACTAATTCAGTCACATCCCCAAACACGAGCCTCCCCAACAGTCACTGGGTCCTGAATGCCTGTTCAGGGAAAAAGCTGGTGTTTTTCTCAAGGTTGAGAGGAAAGGGTTTGGGAGGCACCAAGCAATGGGAGGGCAAAGAGAATGTATCATCAGTGAGGACATTTGATTTGAATTTGAATTCTAGTATTACGGTTTGAATGCCAGAGTTTTATAGTAGTGCCTGGTGGAAGTCTCCTATGCAAGCCTGTGCTCTGGGTGTCTTTTCTGTTTGTTCTGCATGTCTACCAAGAGGCCTGTATAAACTTCTTTTTAGAACTGTGTTTTCCAACTCCTTCCTAAGGCTCTTCCTGATGAGACCTACTCTAGCAGCAAAGGGTGGGGCGTTGGTGGTTCAATGGCAGAATTCTCACCTCCCACCTGGGAGACCCGGGTTTGATTCTCGGCTAATGCGTATCTTTCTCTGCTGGGTTCTCTTTTAAGCACAGGCAAGAGAGAACTGATTGGTGGTTACCAAGGGGAAGGGGGGTGGGCACAAGGGGTGAAGGGATACATCCACATGGTGACAGGCAAACAATAACGTACAACTAAAACCCCACAGTGTTATAAACTATTAAGATATCAATTAAAAAAAAAGTCAAAATGATTCCTAGTCTCAACACGTAGGGGAGCTCTCCAGGTTCCTTTCTTCAGTTTAATTTCCCCAGGGATAATTGGGGGAAGAAATCTCTCTACATTTCAATTTCATCAAAGGACCAATATGTTAACATTTCAACCATCAATATTTTTCGACAACTTAATCCGCTCCTTATATCACCACTACACTAAAGCCTAGGCTTCATATGCATCTCAGAGTCACAAACGCTAAAACTCAGCGCAACAGGGAGTCCAAGTTAGGAGATTAGATTCTCCCGAACAATAAAACATTGATTGCAAACTTAATATCAACTAATCTTTCAACTATAATTATGATATATCACTTATCCATCCAAATGCTTGGAACTCCTTGGAAAGCAGACACGTACTATGGTAATAATGATTACGAGACTGACCCAGTATTCTTGTACAAAAAAACAGTTACAAAGAACTAATTCCATTGACCCAAATGTTCCTTCATTATCTCTGTTTTGATTGTCGCCCTTTCCTTCTTTTAATTCCAATCTAATTCTGCTTCAGCTTCTTATTTCTTCTCTGGATTAGAATTTTGCTTACCTAACCTAGCAAGTTAGATTACTTTCTCAGACTCTCTAAGGTAACAGTTTGAGGTTGACAGTTGGCAGTGCAGGATCATTAACAAGGCATCTGGATGAATTTGCAATGTTTTCCTGCAGGGGTCTGTTATACGGTTGGAAAGAGCCTTTTTCAGAGTTGTGGTGTGGGCTGACAAAACAGACATTTTAATTTGAATGTCCCCACTTTATGCTGTTGCCTGACATAAGTAAGTCTCCTTCCCAAGCCTTTGCTTCGAGTGCCTTTCTGTTTGCTAGCTCTGTCCAAAGGCAACTGTGTAAGTCTAATTTACAATCTTTTTGTTTGCCTGCCTCCGAGCCTGCGGTCTCCGTAGAGATTTTTTCTAGAGACCTTCATGAGCCGTGAGAAAGGGGAGCATTGGTGGTTCAGTGGCAGAATTCTCGCCTCCCACGCGGGTGACCCGGGTTCGATTCCCGGCCAATGCATTACGCCTAATCTCATTTTACCCACCCCCTCCTTTTACGCCTCCTCCTTGCTTGCCTGTGGCACCGGCAAGTCTGGTCCTTTCGTTGTTCTGGCCAGCAGGAGTAGGAAAAGGAGAACTAAAAGCCACAGTTCAACTCTGAGCAGAGCACAATAAGGTGTCGATCTAAACTGGGACCTTGCAGAGCCCTGGGGCCCTGAGGTACTCTCACATATGGAGTAGCATGTGGCGTGCTGCGTGCTGCGTAGTAACCACCTCGCTCGCGAGTTTGTACCTTTCAACATGCCAGAGTTTCCGGCGGGTCTGCGATTTTGAATACCTGGACGGAAGACCATTGTTACTTTCAGCCTTTCTCCTGGAAGATCCCAGGAACCCAAAGAGCCGTCAGGCCACTGATTTGCATGCTGCACCTTGGACTGACCGCTGCGCCACGTCTCACTACGGAGTGAGGATCTCCCGGAAGGAGAACAGCCACGGGGCCCGGCGGACACCCCAGTGGTGGGGGAGGCGTGTGGAGAGGAACCCGCGTGGACAGGAGGGAAGCTGCGGAGAGGGGGCGTCGCACAGAGGGGGCGAGAGGTCCCTGGGGTCTGTACACCGGACGCCGTGAACCGAATTGATTAACATCGTCAGCCACCGCGCCTGCGGGTGTCCCGTGGGCCCATAGGTGTTCAGGGAAGGATTCCGTGTGGCTAGCAATGTGTGCAACAGGTGTCAGCCTGAAAATTATATTTTTAAGAAGAGAAAACGACCTACAGAATCGGGGAACTGCTCATCCGGTTTTGTTTTATGCCACTTAGACGCTCTTCGAACACATTCCGATTTGGGGGTACGGGTGGGGGGGGGCGGGGGGGCGGGGCGGGGAGGTGGTGACTGCGTTAGCGAGACTACCAGTGATTGATTTTCATTCAAAAATCTTTGGAGGATTCCCCGACCTAACTGTAGTTTCAAATCGAAGATCAGTCACATTTGGGGAGTTTTTATTCTCTTCCTATTTTAAAGGTAAACTTGATTTATTCAATTTCAAGAGTTTCCGTCTTCTGAGATTGTGTTTCTACATTATGAGTGTAAAACGATGGCGCTACTCTGTTGGAACCATCGAAGTTGTTTTACTCATTTCTTTCTTTTTAAATTCTCTGGGAAATCTGAAATTTTAATGACTAGATTCTGAACTGTGATATACAATTTCTTGTTTTTGACCATTTCTCTGTAAACAAGAATCAGAATTTAGGTGATGGGGGTCAGGGGTTGTAGGAGTTCTGATTTATGTAAAGGAAAATGATGGATTACTTATGAAATGGAGTAAAGTTTTCAAAGACTGTAATGTCCCCAAATTACCCCTTTACTGTTCGCTGAAAGAAATTCTGTCATGGATGCCCTTCCTTACCCGCTCCTGGCCTGTGAGAAGCTTCCTCCATATTCAGGTCATCTTCTCCTCCTTCCCCTCCTCCTCCTTCTCCTTCTAGTCCTCCTCTTTCTCCTCCTCATCCTTGTTCTCCTCCCCTCCCACTTCCTTTTCCTTTCCCTCCTCTTTCTCCTCTTCCAACTTCTCCTTTTTCTCCTTCTTCAGTGAAGAAGCTGGAAGAAAGTGGGGTGGGGGAGAAGACCCACAAGGCATAGAATGCAGGAGAACTTTGTTGGAGAGCTTGGAGGAGAAGGAAAGATGAGCTGTGGGTTATGAAACAAGCAATGGGAGAGCAAAGGAGAGTTTTGAAAAGTTATGGTTTGGCTTATAGCCTTTTCAGAGTATTCAAATAATATCCTCAAGGGTTTGATTGCTGGCAAAATTTCGTGAAAGGTGTTTAACATTGGTAGATTGGCTACAGGACGGATAAGAGGACAGGCTGTATCGTACAGAATTACCAAGGATATATGTGTAAACACATTCTCTGCACCACTAGTTTTTTAAAAATTATTTTGTTGAGGTCATATTGGTTTATAACATTGTTAATTTTGGGTGTACATTGTTATATACCAGTTTCTGTATAGATTGCATCATGCATACCACCAATAGTCTAGTTTTTATCCATCACCATGCATATGTCTGCACCACTGGTTTTGATAATTAAATAGCCAAAACAATTTATTATTCAAAAAGTACATAATGTTTAAACGTATATTAATATATTCAGACAATGAAAATGCAAATGTTAAAAAAGAAAGACTTAGATGATCCTGATGATTCAGATGATGTTACTGATAAAGATAATAAGAGATCACAATTCTTGAGCATTTGTGGCACTCTTACATATATTTCCTCATTTGAAGTTCAGCACAACCCAAGGAAATGTGTAATCTGTGGTGGAGTGAGAGGTTCCGTGGCACAAAAGGAAGATGGGCACTCAGGGAGCACCAGGATAGAAGACCAGGAGGAGGATGAGAAGGAGCACTAAGGAGAAGGAGGAGGAAGAGGAGGAGGAGGAGGAGGAGACCTCAGCCAGGTGAGATGTCCAAAGCAGCTGGATAACCCTGGTGGGTAGCGGGCACTCTTGCTCCACAAGCCTCTGTGACCACAGACACTGAGGCCGCCTTCTGGGAAGACGCACCCCCTTTCCTCTTGTCTCAAATGAGACAGCGAAGAGTGTAGCTTCTTAGGTCATTTCTCCTCTCGCCAAGGCCCTCGAGGGAAGGACGGGCTGACAGAAGCGTAGCTCCGAAGTGGTCCAGTGGGCAGAGTCGGGGGGCTTCTGCTGGAGCATTTCCCAGGTTCTCTTCTGGGTAAGAGTGGACTCCACAGGATATTTCTGCCAGTCTCTGAGGGGCAGTGGGTGAGAAGCCAACTTGGCCAGCAGCATGGGCCTCGTGTAACACAGGCCCCTCAAAGGGGAGCAAGGATTCCAGGCCCCTCAATGGGCTGCCAGGCAGGAGAACCAGCTAGGGAACCGGTTGCCTCCTGCCCTTGCGGGTTCTCTCTCCTCCTGTGGCTTGAGAACGTGGATCCAGCTCCCTCCCCAAGCAATGGAGAGGAGGGGCGGTCGTTTTTGTGGGCTAGGGGGCCTCGCTGTCCCTGAGCACACACCTGGGGTGGATGAGAAGGAGGGAGAGGGGAAGCTAGGGGAGAGGCGAGAAGCAGCTGGCTAGCCCAGGCAGGGAGAGGGCGCGCTGGACTCAGGAGCTTCCATGAGAAGCCAGGCCTTGGGCCTCCTTGTTCCAGGAAGGGGTGCCTCCTTCCATCCTGTCCCCAAAGAGACTGTGGAGATGCCTTCTCGTCCCATAGGAAGGCTTTCCCACCATGCACGCCTTCTGTCCTTTCTCTTGTTGGCATCTCCAGACCTGTAGATCCACCTACCCTCCGGCAGCCACTGCCCTGCGTCATCTATATACGCCATCTGGTGCCTCTGTAGCCCACATCACTGCCCCAGGCTCTCGCCCTCGTCTTGCCTCACAGTGGATACAACATTTATCCCAACAGGCCTTTGGAGCCAGTGTCGAAGGGAAAAGGGAAAACGTGCGCAGTGGATGGTAGAGACTACAGAGTTGAAATGCAACAGCCGTTGTAGAGATTGGTGTGGTTTGAGTGTGGTACCATTATTTTGATATTCTGGTGTTGGTTTTTACTCCCGCTTCTGGCAGCAGTAACAGTTTTCCATTCGTGCATACTTCAGGCGCTGCCTTTGTTGGGTCAGTTAACATCAGCTCCCTACATCGATCTACAAACGGGACAGCCTCCGAGGACCTGGCCCACAGCTCGCCTTCCTCTCAACCGTCGCGGGTATCTCCTCCAGGCGCCTCTTTCCGAAGGCCTCATAAGCATCTCATTGCGAGCTGGGTTGGGGAGGCTCAGCCGACCGGCCCATTTGCAGGGTCCGCACCAACGGCCCGGCTCGGCTTGGTCTCGACTCGGTTACAGAGAGCTCAGCTGGTCGGCGCCGCTGGGGCGGCAAGGAGCGCGGGCTCGGGTGCAGCCCCACAGCACTTACTTACATAAATCCCACAGGGATTCGAACCTCTGCACGGCTGCGTACACCCGAGCAGGATGCTCGGTAGCCCTGTGAGGCCGCTTCTGCGGGCGGCTGACGTGGAGATAAGCAAGAGCGGTGAGCCCTGAGAAGCGGCCCGCCCTTGTTTCCCTTCCTCTGAGGGAGTCGACGACTCGGTGCGAGGAGCACGGGGCAGCACACGTCAGCAGATGAAAGGGAGATTGGTGCGTGGGGAGAGGCGGAGCAAAAGGATTCCCTGACCGGGAATCGAACCCGGGCCGCGGCGGTGAAAGCGCCGAATCCTAGCCACTAGACCACCAGGGAACTGGGGGCCGCCGCTTCTCTGCCTCACTTCCGACCAGAGGGACCTGTTCGCTGCGCTCTGGGAGGCCTTGGGTCTTTGGGAGGGGGTCACCCGCCTTACCAGGAATTCTTTCAGAAGGCCGTTCCCTCCCTGCTGTCTCCAAAGAAGGAGCCCGCAGGCGACGCACCGAGCGACCCCGAGGCCCGCCAGGTCCAGCAGTCCCGGAGCGAGCTGCCTCGTCCCGGCGGCACCTCAGAACCGCCCTGGAGACGCGCCCTTGCGAGGCGCCCACGTGTGGAGAGGAGGGCGCCGGAGCCGGGGAGTAGGCGAGGTGGGCGGGAGGAGGCGGGAGGGGAGGCGCCCAGGGAGAGAAGGGGCCGAGCACCGAGACCCCGGCATCTCCAGCCTCCGAAGGGACTCAGGTGGACGCAGGGACGGAGACAGACGGCTGGAGGGAAAGCGCTTGCTAGCAAGTCTCCTTTCCAGGCGGCCCTGAACTGGATTCCGGATCTTCCCCCTACAACCGGACGCCCCCGCGGTGTTCCCACCTTAGTTGATGCCAACTCCATCCTTCCATATGCTCAGGCCCCAAAACTAGGCGTTCTCTCCGTTGCCGGAGTTTTCCTCAGAGCAGACATCCAGTTAGTCAGGAATTCGTGTTTTCTCGTCTGTCGGGTGTGTGGGACACTGGTCTACACCGGGTTTTCTCAACCTGGGCAGTGTTGATAGTTAGGATGGGATCATTTTTTTTTGTGCGGGAAGGCTCCGCCCGTGGATTGCAGGGTGTTTAGTGACATCCCGGGCCCTTGATGATTAGATGGCAGGGGGAAACCCTCCCTCCCTCCTTCCCGCAGGCGTGGCCATCAAGAATGTCTCCAGACAAGGCCTAGTGTCACAGCGGGGGTCGGGGGCCCAAACCGGCGATGTGCACAGCCCCTCCTGTTTCTGGTCTCTGAACTTGTGCACACGACTGTCCTGATCAGGGTGCGGGGGTCGATTCAACGCTCGACTCTCGGCTCAACTGGACGTTAGGAATTGAGACTTTCATCTCGAGATCACGGGGTTTTGTGCCGTTAGGCCTTTTCTTGGGTTCTGTCCAAGGAAATCAGCCTCTTTCGAGCCTGTCTACGAGGGCCAGGCAGGCAGAGGGCCGGTTCCGCTCCGTGAGGTCTCTCTTGCCCCTTCTGGAACTTCACACCTCTCTGGGTTCAGCCTGCAGAGAGGCTTTACGGGCCACTTTATTTGCCTTCCCCCGGCATCCCCGAGGAGCAGGCGCGCGGTGCACGGGGAAGAACGCGGTTTGACTGCGGCGCCGGACCTCCACCCCCGCACGCAGCTTTCCCGGCTCCCCCTGGTCCCGCCCGCCGGGAGTTACCTCCTGGGAGACAACCCGGCCCGGAGGGACACCTAGGGGAAACCAGGTGCCCAGTTCAGTTCTGTAGAGGGAGCCAGAAAGGGTCCTGACAGGAGAGAAAGGCGGTGGATCCTCTCATTGCGTAGGCGGAAGAGAGACTAAGGGGAAGAGAAGAAAAATCCTACGAGGTTTCAAGATCTACAGTTACCGTGAAGTCGACCTCCTCCGGAACCGCGATCTCCCGTGACTGCTGAAGGTGAGTGGCGTCCGGTCTCCAGCTTGCCAAAGTAGTCCAAGCGGACGGCGACGGCCCGCGTACCGGTGAAGAGGCAATCCCCAGTCCGCCCACTTGGTGGTGCTTGAACTTCCCTGCCCAAGATTTCTGTGGATGCAAGTGAGTACTTTTTTGCTCTCATCTGAAGAAAGGATCCATCTGGTGTGAGGCATGTGCTAAAACCTCCACAGTAAGGAAAGCAACTGTTGTTGAGAGTGTCACTCCTCTCTCACCCCCTTAATTTTAATGGCACTTTCCCAGGTAGAGTCCCCACGTTGGGCCCGTTCTACTCTTAATGCACAGTTGGTGGAGCCTAAGAGAAGTCTAGAAAGTCCCCTGATCAATATTTGAAGCACGGCAGGAATTTTTCTTTAGGCGCGCATTCCAAAACTACAAAACAAACATATCAAGCTCACCTGTGCCTTTTCTACAAAGATGGGGAAGAAGAATTATACATAAACAAACGGAAAACGTCATAGAGTGGCCTCAAGTGTCTGCTGTTTCCACTGAAGTTCTTCTGCCCTGGATACGCTCATCAGCGTCTTCTCTTTTCTCCAAGATATGACATCCAGTGCAAGACGCTAAAATCGGTTTTTCGGTTCCAGCCTGTTTTTCTCTCTCTGTGTCTCTGCCTCTTCCTCCCCTTCTTTCACATGCAGAGAAAGTCAGCTCTCCCTCGGCCTCCAATTTGCAAATGGCACCCAAAGATCAGGTTAGCAAATTAGGGACCATCCATGGGACTCTATGACAAAAACAGCATGAAGAGGGGCTGTCTTTTCGGCCCAATCTGGCAGATGAAAATGTTGAGGCACTGCCCAAAGTTCAGAACTAGCAGAAGTAAGACCACTGGATCACTGAAATAGTCATAAATAAAAGTTTATTGTGCACACACACACACACACACACACACACACACACACACACAAAACAGCTCGGGATAGGAGCACTCAAACCGAATATGGAATGAGGCTCAGAGGTATGTCGTTATAAAGCAGCTCATAGAGTGAGGCGGCAGTGGCCGTTCATTCTTCACACTGATTGGCTATAACATTAGTGTTTTACTAGTGATAGGGAATTGGTTAAAAGCAGTTACTTCATACCAATTTGGGGGAACAGTTTAAGTGTGATTTATGATTTTCAGAGGCATTAACAAGAAGTGGCTCTAGTCAAGTTCCACCTGTTTTGCAAAATCAGCTACATTCGCTTTTGCTTATATGACTAAATTGGTTTGTCTGCTCAGGGAATTTTCAAGTCTGATCTCCACTTGTGTTTGATTTTAACAATTCTCCCCTTTTGGTCACGCTCTTACCCCTACAGCACGACCATCCAGTATAGCTTTACTCTCAAGTTACCACCGTGGATGTAGTCAGGCCGAAGAATCACATATTCGCTGTTTCTGCTCGTTGAGTCAGCAGGATTGAGGGTCATGTGGTCACCGTTACCACCATTTATGTGGCTATTGTTGAGTTCTTCCAGTCGTCCGATCCTGAGGGACACTTTCTGGCATGTGAGTGGCTGCCGACAGGCATTTAAAACCCTTGAGAGTATACAACACACCAGAGAGGTTACTATGATGGCTCTAGGGAGAACAATAGCCAAGGGTTGAAAAAGTCTCCGGAGCACAGATTCCCAGCAGCCAGGGTTTAACCAGCTAAGCAGGTCTACGGAAGAGGTGTCACTTATCTGATGAAAAACTTTATCTGGTCTTCAAGATCCTTTAGATTCTGAGTAACACAGAAACGTTTTTCACTAATAGGGCATCAAGGACGCTCCTATGTTGGAGCACCACTGAAGATAAACCATTTACTTCAGTTTACTTCCGCTCATACACGGGAACGGAGAACGTCTCCATCCCCAGGTTAGCGCACTGTAGGTTTCCTTCCCTTTTCCTGACCTCCTCGCGCCTGGTGGCCGGCGGAAAGAGGTGCTCCCTGGCCCCCAGATAAGGGGCGCTGCCGGGTGTGGGATTCAACAAAATAAAAGTAAAACGCCACGTATGACAGACAACGGAACTCGGATTCGAACCGAGGTTGCTGCGGCACAACGCAAAGCACCAACCCCTATAGGATCACGGTGCGCCACAGCTCCGGCGGCAACCCGGCTCCTTGCTCTATGAATTTTGGCTTAAAATCATTCTAATCACCGCGCTGGTTTTTCCTGGACAGTGTAGGTACTCGTATTCTTCTCTCTTCTATGCCCGCTCTCCGTTTTCCTTTCCCTTCCCCTCAATTCCGATACATGCTGATTACAACAACAACAACAACAACGATTCTCAGCTCCCCACATCCGGCCGCGCCTCTGCACAGGCCTCCTGGGAAGTCTCTTTGTCTTCGCCCACGCCTCCCCTCCTCTTTCCCGCCA